>OY282587.1:32997699-35565199 GCA_958298965.1 Chrysolina haemoptera | reverse complement strand
GTCCTTAGGAGATCTGAGACATTTCGAAATTTGATTGTTGGCAGTGAAAATTGTTTTAATCTCGTGTTTTTGTAGGATCCTGCTGATTTTGTCCAGAATATATGAACACGAACTAGCAGTCAGACAAGCATCTTCCTCCGCACTTTACAAACATCGCGAAGAAACAGGCCACAAAATAGACTCTAAAAACACTAAAACAATTGGCATGGAGAAAACTCTGAACTTCAATCATTGTCACGATGAAAAATGTATTGTGCCAATGAACGGAAAGGTAATAAACGGTATTCATTGATATTATGTACCACATTTTTTTCATGAAATAATATACATTGTTCCAATGTATTTCTTTCTTCATTTCAATAATCTTTTTCAAAGCCGTAACGAAATATGTTCATAAGTCTGAAATTAGATCATCATTGATCTCAGTGTACCCCTTTCCTCACCTCAATAAACTTTTCCGCAGGAGCAACGAAAACTGTACATAAATGTGAGAAACGATCATCATTGATCTCAATAAACTTGAATTCGTTGTATCAATAAATACCTACGAAAGTGAGTGAATATTTATTCATTGCCACGATGAAAAATGTATTTTGCCAATGAACGGAGAGGTAAAAAACGGCATTTATTGATATAACGTACCACATTTTTTTCAGTGTACAATACCCAGTCCTTGTTATTTTAGACTTCCAAAAATTGCTTTTCCCAATTTTCGGCTTCATTTTATTATTTCCGGTAACTTAAATATCTTCTCGATACCGGTCTTTATTGTTATTTAACATTTTTGACAGTTGCGAAGAAGACATAGTTCGTGATCACTATGGCGCTGTTACACTTCACAGTTATTGCCTGTCGCACGCTTCTTTTTTGCTGAAATCACCGGCGGGACCTTCAATTTGTCAAGCACAACTTTATTCTTGACGACATGTTGTATGCCTGATGACTCAACCTAATCAACCTAAACTAAGGCCCAGTGTCGGCAGCTCCCTGTGTCTCAACATGAAAAAGTTTTTTCCTACAAGCGTGCGTGATTCACCCTCTACCCGCACGCAATTCAGTTTCGAAAGTGTCATTCTCCCACAGTTGTGCGGGAAAAGTTTTCCCACACTCGTGCGGGAAATTTTTGTCCCACACTTGTGCGGGAAAAACATTTATATGATATCCTCGTAAAATATAAGTGGTGGGTGACAAAATAAGTTCAAGATTTTTTGTTGCAATACTAAGTGAGTTTGTTTAAAATCATCCATCATTTTGCACTATTTATTGAAAAAATGAACAAATATTGATAAATAAAAATGTATTGTTATGAAAATCACCCTATATATAGGCTTTGATTGATCTGATAACGAGTAGGTAACAATTATTGATGTTGTCATGCCGATCAATACACAAATTTGTTTGTAATTGTCAGAGTGACAGACAAAGCGTTACTTATATAAAATTTTCGATTCAGTGAAATTGCCACAATGGATTATTCATCTGATGAAGAACTTCCACAAGAAGTCGTGCAAGCAGCTACAGATGCGAACTTAGAGTTATTGCCAACGAAATCTAAACAAAGGTATGAGAAGCAATACACGAGTTTTATTGAATGGTGCAACAATAAAAAAGTGAAAACACCAAATAAAGAAGAAGTATTCTTGGCTTATTTTCTAGAAATGTCTATTCAATGTTGAAGAGTGTATTCAAAGTAAAGCAAAATTTGGATATTAGCAAATTTTACAAAATAATTGCATTCATTAAAAGACAGAATGTCGGTTTTCGACCGAAAAAGGCCAAAATCTTCACTCAAGAAGACGTTTCAAAATTTATGACTGAAGCACCCGATGACAATATATACCTCATGATTAAGTTAGTAGCAATTTTTGGATTAGCTGGTGCTTGCAGACGAGAAGAGCTGACAAAACTCACCATTGACGACATAGACGACAAAGAAAACCTGATAATTGTTAATATCAAGGATTCCAAAAATCATTCCTCTAGATCCTTCGTGATATCTGAAGAAGCAAATGATGGTTATTTTTTGAACGTATACAGAAATTATGTACATTTACGTCCAAAAGAGACTCCTCACCGTCGTTTATTCTTGTATTACAAAAGTGGAAAATGTACTGTGCAATGTGTAGGAATCAATACCATAGGAAAGATACCCTCCGAAATAGCAGTATATCTGCGCCTTCAAAATCCAGAGCTTTACACTGGTCACAGCTTCAGGCGTTCCTCAGCCACTTTACTTGCGGTGTGGGTATAACTAATATTAAACGCCTAGGAGGATGGAAATCGACTTTAGTTGCAGAGGAGTATTTAGAAGACACCACCAATCGAAAAAAAGAAATGTCCAACAAAATTCTCAATTTGAACACTACATCGTCTTCCGGGTGCATTTTAGAATCATCCACGTCTATATCGATCGGCGACGATTTGATGCCTGTGCCTGCACATTCGATTTCTTTCGATAATGTATTGCCCGAGTTACCTTCTTCTTCAGGAAATCAGCCATCTTCAAAAAATATTCTGGCTTCCGCTATAAATTTACATAATGCATCAAATTGTACATTTACTATAAATATTACGAATAATTAGTGGATAGAAAATGTTACTCTTGTTAGTTGTTTCCATTTGCATGAATAAATAATTGAAAAAATGAATTTGTTTCCTACGCTTGTAGAAAAAGTATTGTTCCTAACTCATGCGGAAAGTGTCTTTCCACACTTGTTAGGAAAATCACTATTCCGTAGTTGGAGAATTTACTCTGCAGGTTTGAATCATTTTATTCATTTTGTTTCCAGAAATTGCTCCAAGCACTGAGCAAATACCCAGAGGAAATTCTTGGTTTTATTCACTTCACCCAATATAATCATTTCAGCAGATTAAAATTGCATACTTACGGTCCTGATGCTATCGGAAATGATAATTCCCGCGCAGCTTCTCGAGTGGCCATAGAAACAAACCAATTAATCGCACCGCGTTCCACGTGACTTGGAACTCGTTCTGGAACATGTGACGATTTCCTTCGATGGATGATCCTAATAATACATTTTGTTTTATAATGGAAAACTGTTGAATGCATCATGTATCACTTGCTTCAGGCTGATGTCCAAGAAAATGGGAAATTTGTATGAACGACAATTTATGGTCGCAACAAGTACTTCATTCGAAGTAGTTAACGTTTTTTTTTTATGGAGAACCTTGAAACGTTCATCAATTCTGGACACGTTTGTCCGTGACCGTGGATATAAAAATTTTTATTGAGGAATTTTTATGGTTAATTTTGTGGACAATAGTCATACAGAATTGTTTTCAACTGAGATCGGTTTTGCCATTAGATTTATTTTCAAATTTGTTCAAAAGCATTTCTCACGATTTCGAGTTTTTTACGTATATTGGTGTATATTCACAACTCTTTCTCATCTCGCACAAGTCTTCTGAATGTTGATCATAGGGGTGTAACCGGATGACGAGAATACATTTTTTTCAATACAGAAGTATCTACACTCATACGCGGCTTTTTATAGTCCCCCCCCTGTTAACTTTTGAACGGTTTGCCGTAGAGAGATTAAAAAAAACTGTTTCGAGGGTTTCACCGATACTACTTTTTGAAATATAACGCATTGTGATTGCTCGATAGATGGCGCGGGGGGCACAAAAACCTAATTTTTTTAAATTGCATGGGGGGTCGAGTGACACATCGTTGAAAAGAGAATTGGATTCTCTTTTCAACCATCTAATTTTTTTAATTTCGTTAATATGTTTTTACACAGTAAGCATTTGAGGTGTCAATGTAACAAAAAGAAAACAAACTTTGATGACATGTAATATTTAAATAATTAGAAGCAAAATTGTTGTCAATTAACGAAGCAGGTGTAACATTACTAATTTGTATGGATGGAACTTGAAAAATCGAAAACGGTCTTGGGACAAAATGTTCATGATCTAGGGCCGAATTTCCTGAGGATATTTTCAAAAGAGAACAGTTTTTGTGAAAATTTCGAATGTTTCAAGGTTACAAACTTGTACTGGTTTAAATCTAACTGAAAATTTAAATTTAGTTAGGTATTTATAAAGACTTACAGGAATCTTGACAAAAACAATTATTGATAAAAACGTACTTATTTATTAAAAAAATAACACATACCTACAACACATACATACAATATTATTATACTATCCCTGCATTCGACGACGGATGGCTTCCAGTGGGTCTTAGCTGCGTAGGTCCTATCCTTTGGGTACACAAGAGCCGGAAGTAAGTATAGCTTGATTGCAGTTTTTGACTCTAAAACAAAGCAGATGTTAAAATTAGGCAAAACATCAGAATTCATTCAAAGTTCAGTTATAAATTCCTTTTTTCTTTTCATTCGAAAAAAGTGACAATGAAACTGATAACTGCGTGTTATTTGTTATATCAACAAACTGGTATAACATTTTCGTGTGAGAGGTTGCCTTTTCCCAGTTTCACCCAATATTACCTTAAAGCGATGAATATATAGAACTAATAAAACTACCAATCTACAGGTATAATCATTGGGTAGGTATAGGTACTTACCTCGAAATGTTTTCAACATATGACTTAAACACCACGTTTCGAGGAGAAAAATATTCTCAACACAAATCTTGTCGGATAAAACATTGACATCAGCAAGAGAAAAGACAATGGCGCTTCCGGCTTCGCTACGACTTGCTCAAATGGGTATCGGCAAACTTCGGGTAGACTCGAGCTTATTCATAACGAATGTGTCATGGGTAGAGCATCTCTAAACACATTCAGAGCTTGCATCAAATAGTTATGATTTTAAGGCAAGGGTCAACCAAGCACTACTGGAGACAAAGTAAATAAGGTTCTCTCAAAATCGTTTGAAGCCCAAAATCGAAAATGTATTCCAAAAGCAACAATGATTTTCATTTAAGAGCAAAGTATTTGGGAAAAGGACAATTTCTTTGTTACAAGAGAAAAAATTCTAAAAGCATGATTATTTTGTCTCCAATCGTGTATTTTTATCAGTGATAAAATACAGCGGTTAACCATTGGTTTGTGCCACTCGCTATATGATTTTTTTTTATTTTTGGTTTATATGGCTTGCTGAAATTATCTATATTATGGGTCTTGGTGGCGCACAGGTTGTGTTCTCGCTTGCTATGCCAAGGTACGCGGGTTCAAATCGCCGTGCCCACCGACCTCGTGCATGGCACCATACCTTAAAGGGTAAGGGCTGGTATCTTCCCTAGGTCGCACAAGTCTCGCACAAGGCTTCTGAGGGTTGCTCGTAAGGGGGTAGCCGCGGTTGAGGGAAATAACAATTTTAACAAAAAATATATATAGTTATATTTATGTGACAATCTTTCTTATACTGATGAAGAGTTACTATTCCGACACGTGTGTTAAGGAGGTTGCAGAGTTGGGCATTTTTACTTTGAGCCCATATATAATATTGTACGAGTTGGGCATTCTCTATTTTTTTTTTCAAGCAATACTTAACGCAAACGTAAATTTCGAAATAAATATATATTTTTGTCATATGACGTCCACTTTCTGAAGGACAGTGTATATAAGATTTTTTGAAACGTAGCACATTAGTGACGCACTAAATACGATGACCATACATGTAACTTCTGAATTTGGATACATGTGAAAAACAAAAGAACATCGAACTGTTTCATCGTTTATACCACAATTTGATTTGAATACCCAGCTATTGCGGGCATGTATAATAAGTTGCCTAGCTACCTTCGCAATAGCAGCAATTGTTCTTGTATACCTACTAAATTGAACTAAATTCTATATTTATTTTTTCAATTGCCTGGCAAACTCAATGATTTTTAGACGATTTTTCTTCGAAAATTGATTTTCAAGAGACTAATTGCAAAGTTATATCCAAATATGGTTACAAATACAGAGTGTGTCCATAAAGTAACCCCCCCCCCCTGTTAACGTTTGAACAGATTGGAATTTTTCTTTGAATTTTTTTCTGGTGCAATGGTTGTTCATAAGCTACTTTTTGACACAAAAAAATATGGCGACCAAACGTCATCTTGAAAGATTTTTTTAGATGGCCAGGTGGGTCGAGTGATACCAATTCTTTATATGACTGCTAAACTTCAGAAGAAAAAAAAATGTCAAAACAAAATGGCGGTACATAATATTAGAACTCTAATTGAGTAACCCCACCCCTGTTAACTTTTGAACGGATGGGAATTTCGCTCTAAAATTTTATCTATTTTTTGCCAATGACGGTACATAACGTTAGAGTTCTGCTATGAGGATCCCTTATTATTTTTCAGTTTTTTTTGTTATTCGTCTGCTGATAGTAATTAGTTAATTTCAGGTACGGAGAACTTTTGTGGAAAGGTACCTTGAGAGATTTGATGATTTTACTGGAACTCGTTAGAATTCGAGAGGATCCTCATAGCAGAAATCTGGCATTATGTACCGCCATTTTGTTTGTATGAGCATTTTTGTCTGTAATTTTGTTACCGTATAGAAAATTGACGATTGAAAAAGACGATTCAAATAAGGTATCATTTGACCCTCCATGCGATTTCAAAAAATCTTTTAAAATGGCGGCCCAAATCTATTTTGAAAAATTGATTTTTTTATGGCAAAAAGTAGTTTATGAACAATCATTCAACCAGATGAAATTTTAGACCAAAATTTCCTAACAGCGGTGGAGTTACTCAATAAGAGTTCTAATATGTCCCACCATTTTGTTTTGGCTCAATATTTTTGTTTGAAATTCTGCCGCCATATAGAGAATTGAAAGACGTTTTGAATGAGATATCACTCGCCCCACCATGCCATTTAAAACAATCTTTCAAAATGACGAACAGACGCCATTTTGAAAAACAGATATTTTTTTTCTGTCAAAATATAGCGTATGAACGACCATTTCACCAAAACAAATTTCAAAGAAAAATTCCAATCCGTTCAAGAGTTATCAGGGGGGGGGGGGTACTTCATGGACACACTGTATATTGGGACTTGAAACTATTGGGATTCCCCGTGTCGGATTTATACTGACTTTCGCCAGGGGGATAATTCTGATGACGTCGCCGGTGGCACAGATAACCTAAACTATTAATGAAAATTATACATAACATTTCCTCAGAAAAACACTTTTGTGGATTTTTTCGAGGCAAACTTATGAATAGTGTGGGCTATAAACGTTTGCACCATTTGGAAAAAAAGCTATCATCAGAGTTACAAAAAATACGTTATAGGAGATCGTTTCTGCATATTGGAAAACCTAATAATCGATTACCAATATGTTGGATATTTGGAAAAATTTATTACGAATTGGCAAAAGTGGGGTAATTTGTAAAGATAGCAGAAAAGTTATTGAGATATATTTATATTTCAGGCCTACATGCGGATTTGAAAACTGAAAATCGCAATTTTTTCTAAACATTTTCTTATTGAAACGCTGCTTTTTTGGTCTCAATTAATTTTTAGGGACCACTATAAACTTATGTTATTAATGAAATGAATTTTTTTTGGTTTCCATATCTCAAATTCGTCTAATTTCTTCATACCTTTTTTAAATTTGAACCACATAGAACACATGTTGACCGCAATCAAATTTTGTGGAAAAAAAGGAAAACAATATGTATTTTTTAAGAAAATAATAAAAATGAAGTAGCTAACGTAGAAAATCTCAAGTATTCCACGTTGTACTGCGAAATACTTTTTGTTTCCCTTGTTTTCCCACAAAACATTACTGCGGTAAAGAAAAGTGTTCTATGTGGACTCTTCATATTGAAAAAGGTATGAACAAATCAGACGAATTTGGAAGGTATGAACCATTGCAACAACAAGAGTCTTAGTGAAAACTGTTTTTTGAAATTGAAACGCTTGGGAGGAAATTTTCCACACTGTATAAATATGGATACAGAGGACTGTACGGAAATGAACAGAAATGAAGTACTCATTATCATCGTGTTGGTAATTTTTGTGATGTCCACTCACAGATTGAAACTTCAATTCACTTACTAGATTGAAATGTCTATGTCACTTCTTCTGTTTGACGTTCGGTTCGTTGTTGTTTGTTGTTCGGCACTAAGGTGCGTGAATCAGCGAATCATCAAAGGAAATATTCGTGCTCGATGTAAACCAAGCGAGCGAATTCGTTTCGATCGCTACTGTTGATATTTGCCAAACGGCTTTTTTGCAAATTAGTTGTTACATCTTTGTTGTTTACTGAGTTCTGTGGGTTGAGTTCCAACAATATGGAGTGTATTGATGAAAAGATACTCAAGTAAACGAAACTTGTTTTTTCGGAAAGTCCTACTAATACTATAAAACTAGCGGCGCTAATTAAAACAACCTCATCTGTATCCGACATGGCGAACGGATCATCGACGAATGCGGATGCTCGTTGTCAGTTTGAATGCCCATGCTCGCAGGAACGGAACGAACCAAAAAATACATACGAATTCGTTCCTTCCCGTTCGTTCGCTTATGTTCGCTCCAATTTAAACGCACCTTAATGTTCAGGTCTGCACGAAGCTTAAAAAAACTTATTTGAAGATGTTCCGAAATGGTTTGAAGGTTGAAAATTTCTTTTTTATAGATCTAAAAGTGTGCAAAATCTTATGACCAGGAGCAGTAGGCCCAGAAAGGATACCCTCCTTTCTGAAAAATTTCAAATCAAATTTTTTCCATTTATAGTAGTCCATAACAGAAGAGCTATTTGGTTGAAGAAGAAGAAAAATTAGAAATGCCAAGTGCAAGAATTCGAAAAGAGAAGTAAAACACTCATAGCAACAATCAAGAAACAGCTTGGGCTTCACAGGATCAGTTGAAATATTTAATATTTTGTTTTGAAAATGAAGAGACAGTCCAGTTGGTCTAAATACAATTAGCAGTGGAGATTTCGCAATACTCTTCATTGGGTTCCTTGGAATTTGAAATATATATATACGCATATAACTCCATAACTCAAATAATACTGTCTTTGAAAACATCAGCCGAACTAATTAATTGGATTGGTAATTGTATGTGAACGAAACTCTCAGCGCATACGTAATTTGCTCTTTCCTATATATTTTCATGATGAATTAAACAATAACAAAATGTTTTATAATACCCATTAATTTATTTGATAACGATATTTGTGGATAATTATCATATTCCTAGTTGCGGCTGTGGGAAGACCTTCAGACCTACATACAACAGTTGACTAATTGAATATTATGGTTCACGAAATGATTAGTGGTTGCGAATGATGCACTGTACCTGATTTTCCGATTCTGATTTATTCTACGCGGATACAATTATTTTGCGATCATGCAAGTGATCATGAGTACGATGTATAGCCATATTCAGAGATGAAATAGCAAAATCGACAATGTCAAAGTACCCATCTCTCCAAATATTTCCACCATGTGGAAAATATAAGGCAAACATCTGACAGAAAACAACTACTTCCTTGGCTAACACCACGACGGACATTAAATTACATCTGACAGATATTTGTGCAACGTTCTTCCAAGAAGACCCAGTTGCAATTGCTAATTGTAATTATTTAGCAGATTTTCCTTCATCTGGCTGGGGAAGACCATCTGCAGACGCGTTTCGCGGTTCTTGCCGCTCGTCGGTGACAGGGTAGGTCGGACAACATTAGAAGTCGTCCTGCCCCAGCCTAATGAATTATAATCCACTGTCTAATTTGATACTCTCCGGCAAAAATTCTCGAACTCTGTTCACTTCTTCGAGTTCATTCGGAAGTTTTTTAATTATGCATTAGAAATTTTCAGTGGGTTTGAACGCTCCACCTGGTGACCGCGTGCCTTTTCATTACGTTTTAGAATTTTTCGGAGTATATGTTGTGGTTCCTTCTAGGGTTTTCTAGGATTTTTCGGAACCATACAGAAACTCCGATAATTCTGACAATTTTTATGCTAAAGGTCAAGTTGCAGAATCAGATAGAGATCTTGAAGAAAAAACCCGGAAAAGATCCTGAGTAGCATGTAGAGACGAATCAGGTAATAAATGAAAATGTATTTCAAGACAAACAAAACTACTTGATCTAGTGTTGAATGATCAAGAATTGATGGACAACGGTAACGCTCATATTGATATTGTTACTGAAATACTAGTTGTCAAGGGCTTACTGAGGGTCAAAACTATCAGATCGAAAGAAAATACTCTTGCAGATGATAACTTTGAGTGGTTTGATATCAACAAGGAAGTCCCAAGATGTTCGGGATCACAGTGTCAAATATTGACATTTGTCTCCGGTAGAATATCCACGTGATAACTATATACCGGTGAGATTTTTTTGAAATATTTCATAATATTTGTTTGCGGAAAAATCCATCAAGAATAGACTTTTGTATATTCTTATTTTCATAGCAGTCTTTCTTCAACACCTCTTACGCAACTATAGAAAGGGACATGGCAAATAAAAGAAAGTATATTATGACACATCCAAATGGTTCACACGGGAATCACCGCATTGAAAGCAGTAAATGACGCATCCAGATCAGCACAACCAGAGGATGCCCGATGGAAGAAATACTGTCAGTATTGATATAGAACTAGTGAGACATAGACTGATGGAGGAATTTTCTGCTATGGATATGCCAATCACTTACTAATCATCGCTCATGAAATTCAAAAAGACACACTGAAAGTAGAATGGAAATAACCAGGAAATGGCGGGGTTGAGAATCAGCTGAAATCTAGAACAAATCGAAAGGATTGAAGAAAAAAATCTACAACATATGAGGCCTAGACGTCTCCGACGAAGCAGAACTGGAAAAGAAGCAGAAAGTAAAGCAATTAGAGCCCACCTTACACTAAGAGAAAATATCGCTGACAAGGCAATTTGCTTATTGATAACCTACACGTCACAGAAAACTTTTAGGTTTGCAACCTATCAACACTGAATAAGGTAACTATGACACTGGGGCCTGTGATTATTCACGGAGCATAAATGACACAACAAGAGACATTGCAGAGACTGGCGTTTCTTTTCATAACGGAATCAATGAGATCTTCTCTAGCAACAGTCGTTATGGACCTCACAGCTCTTTTTTCATGGCAGGAAGTGCTGCTTGGGAAGCCTACATCAGCTTGTCTGTAATTGGAATCACTACCTCAAGAACTCGCTCCTTGTCGACGCGCACCTTACTTCTTTTCGAGTACTGTACTCTAGTGCCCTTTTAATGAAACATACAATCAAAAAATTCAGTTTTGAGCGAAAATTCCACATAGAACTGAGTTATAAAAAAATTGGAGCGTGAAAGCAATTCAATTGATGAGAAGGAATACTATAACACGGAACACACACGGGTCTTTGAGCAAATTCATAAGCATCTTTCAAGCGAATAAACATGCTCCCGAAAAGTTCATCTAGCACCAATGTGTAGAATTGGAGATTCATACTTCCAGAAAAAACTCTATGAAGAGAAGGAAGCACCAAGATGAAAGAGACTCAGATATCAGTTCCGGAAATAAGGCTTAGTGGCGACAATGTTTCTCACGAATGATTGAAATATTTGGAAATGTACAGTGGAGCCAACACGAAATGAAAATATGGTGGAACAAGAACACAGGTGGAGGAGAATAAAGATTATGAAAATTGTAAAATCAAGTATGTCAATCCGTTCAGACTTTGCTACCGAGGATTGCTTATTGATTTCCCACTGGTGGCGCTGCGACTGACTTTTAGTGTAAGTCGCTGCTTCATTTGTTGGGGAGATATAAGTTATACAGTGGATTATAGTTCATTAGGCTGGGGCAAGACGACTGTTGTTCGACCTACCCTGTCACTGACGCGAAACGCGTCTGAAGGCGGTCTTCCCCAGCCAGATGAAAGAAAATCTGCTGTATAATCACAATAAACAATTGCAACTGGGCCTTCTTGGAAGAACGTTGCACAAATATCTGTCAGATGTAATTCAATGTCCGTCGTGGTATTAGCCAGGGAAGTAGTTGTTTTCTGTCAGATGTTTGCCGTATATTTTCCAAATGGTGGAAATATTTGGAGAGAAGGGTACTTCGACATTGTCGATTTTACTATTTCATTTATTTGATACTCTCCGGCAAAAATTCTCGAAATATGCAGAGATGTACACTTGGATGAAAGATAAACGAAGTCAACTAGAGGCAAGGGTGTATCCAGGATCTGTCCTTGGGGGATAATATTTTTTGAGGTTTTAAGTCAATCTATTTTTCTCTGGTACTTTGGAAGAATTGTATTGTTCGAGTGAAGCTTCTCAAAAAATGATTCTGCTCCTGAGATTCATCGGTAAGAAGTCTTTAAGATGGGCGTTCTGGGGGGGCTATATTACTTCAATAACCGCCTTGAATACACCCTCGACAATCGTAATCCAACTAAAAATTGAGGTTTCAGTTAGGAGAGTCCGAGATTCAAAAGTAACCAACGTCGTCAAGGAGGCAGCCATATTTTCTGATATATTTTAGAGAAACAAGAGATGTTCATGAATACTTATTACTTCAAAATGATATGGACAAGACATATGGGTGGACAACGAAAAATAAACTTCACCTATATTTTGAGAAATGCAAAATCATTAATTATTGAAATATATAACATCCGCATAATTTTGTATTTTCTCTCTCTACATGGGCACATTACAGATAGAATAGATATGATCAAGGACTTGGGGATAATTATTAAATCGGACTTTTAGTTTGAGGCAAATGTAGAATATACCTAACAAAAAACGCTAAATGTATCAAAACTCTTTATGATTCCTTGGTGACTACCTGAATACTAGTTTCACGGTTCTGCCTCATTGGAAATCAGCGAAATGCCGGATTACTTCAATTTATTTTCATTTTATGAAATTATATTTAAGTATAATAAATAATATTGCCTTGTCATCCAGTTCTATGTTTGATATGAGAAGGCTCTAGCTCATAGGAAAGTAAGTTCGATAAAATATTTTTACTCTAGTATTGTAATAATCACGTTATGAAATATTATGAATTAATATTGCATTTTCATTCATTTCTGAGCTACGTTTAAAATTTAAAGTCAAATAAGGGACGGTCAATTGATAAATTACAGGTTTTCAAGTAAACTTTTAAGAATGTGTATATCTCACAAACTAAAATCGTTCATTTTGTGAAATTTGTTTTTACGAATATCCCAATTTTTTGGAGAAAACCCCTCAAAAGCAGAGCTTACACACCTAAAAGCACCCTGGGTGAAAGCAAATGCTTTCAACAGATCGAACAGCTCGCAGCATTCATCGAACCAAGTAGTGCTTTTATTTCTAACAATGTTCTATGCATTTTTAATATGTACATTTTTTTCATATTCGACAAACTTATTTCTTTATTTTCAGAATTATCAATAAGTTGTTAAAGTTATATAGGTAAGTTATATAACTTATACAGGGTGTCCCTCGACTTCCTGTTTTCTTCTCGGGAATGTATAGATGGGGTCCAAATATTGCCAGTACTTTTTTTCCTAAAATCATTCGTTACCAAGTTGAGCCATCGAAGTTACAAAATTAAAAATGTTTTTCTTTGATAACTTTTCAATCACCATATTTTGGTGATTGACTACGCAACTGAATCCTTTCGATGAGCTTTCATGCAGGAGTCAGTTGTTTTGCTACAAAGTCAGGAACAGACTGCCCCCGATGATCCACACCACGATATTTTTCAACAAAACAAGATTGCCTGGGCAATTTTCTGAATAAAAGTAGGTACTCGTGTGGAAAGTCGATTGGAGCTACGATTTTTGATAAAAATGAATTTTTGTTTAACTACATCCAACCTGAGATGTCTACTATTATTCGAAAAGATGTATTTTTAATGATAATAGAAATAATAGTAACATGTTCATAACGAATTGTTATAATGCAAACACGTTTACTTAACATTATCCCTGTTATAAATGTTGGAATGCTGAATTAACGTTATCATTATTATTTCTGCTTTGAAAATCTTTCATTTCAAGTAATGGTGGACGATCAGGTTTGATGTCGTCGAGTAAAACTGCATTTTAATCAAGAATCGTTCCAAACGAGTACGTTTATTCAGAAAATTGTCCAGGCAACTTTATTATGTTGAAAAATATCTGCCATTTCAAAGTTTTGGGGTGTGGACCATCGGGGGCCGTCCTTTGTTTCGTTTCCAGAATATTAATTTTTTTTTTCAGGACTTATGATACAAGTGTTAAAGTTAAAATTTTATTTCGTGAGTAGGAAATATTGCAAAACGAGCGTAAGCGAGTGGGGCAACCCAACCAGCAAAGTAAAATCACTTTTAACAAATGTTATAAAATTGTTTTTGTAAAACTGTTACTGCTAGTAAGAAAAAAATAAAGAAAGCTTATCTGTAGGATTCGAACACACGATCTCTGGATTACAAGGCCGAAGCTCCAGCTGTATGCGCTATAACAGTCAGTAATTTCACTGGGAATTGATATTACCAATTGACAAAGTACCAAATATATGTGAACGTTAATAAATAATTCCTTCTAAGTAGGTGTTCTGATAATTATAATATCTGATTCAAGTGTTTCTATTGGAGAGATTTGTATACTGTATTAAAAGTGATTTTAACACATATGTGAAAACGTCAGTTTTTAGTTCATATGCTTATAATTAGAAACGACATTTTTAATGACAGTTGTACAAAAAACTATTTTCATAATGTCTATTTTTATTTTTGTAAGTGATTTTCGTTGCAAATCATTTCTCTACACCTATACTTGAAGCTTAACTCTTCCCAAAAAAGCAGTGTTGGTAATAACGTTGTTTTTATGCTGAAACTAATCAGCGAATACCCAAAGAACGAAGTCTAATTATCAACCATTTTGACTACCTTGTTGGCGAATTAATCTCACTTTCTTTTAGCACGTGGAATTTTATATTACCACATAGATAATCATTCAGAGACAGAGAAATTGAGTTAACTCAACGGTAACCGTTATAGTGTTAATTCCAAAATTATTAGTTTGGAAAACCATTCTGCAACAATACAGAGTGAATAACATACCAAGGAACCCGCACATTATCTGTGTAAAATGGCTTTCGGCTAATTCTGCTTAAATTTTGATATTCTCTAGATCCTGGCATCTCTCCATTCGAATAAAAAATAATATATCATAAGAGGTGGTACATTACAGCATGACAAGACAATATTCATAGAAATAAATACCATAATATTCTTGATTATCTCTCAATTCGTTAATACTGGAATACAAACAGCTAAAATTTGCCAAACTTTCGAAAACGAATGGGACTCACTTCATCAACTTCATGAGAATTCATATGATTGCCTGTACAACTGTATATAGTTTCTCATATACATCAGGGTGGTGATTTGAATGCTCACCTCTGCTATACTATATCATGAACAAAAGTAGATGATTTTTACGGATTATCCATAAGTATTACAAGGATAAGAAATTAAAACTGAAATGACTCATGGAAGAATCCACACTATTAACTCCCCTGATTTCCAGCCACCCCCATTCAAATAGTTTCAATAGAAATTCCTACTTTTGATGATTAAATGTCTGGTAAGAATGTTCTTTTGTGGTAATGAATATGTTTGGAACATAGTCGTCATAGTATTGTCACAAGATTTTCAGACGTTTTTTAAATTATTCAGTGTGAATTCCTTGAATTCCTCAAGGATGGTATTGCAGACTTTAGTCTCATTATGGAGAATGCTTGAAGGGTGAATATTGCCTTAGTATGCCTAGGAATGAGTAGCACATTCCTTTCCGAAATTTCATAATAAGCGTATAGCTCTTGAGAATGCTAACTTTGTTAGCGAAACGCGCGTCGAGTGAAAGATACGTAGTTTTGGTGTATTGGGTAGCTTCTATTTCTTAAATTGTATTCACACCAATGGTTCCAAACATCCATTTTCGAGCACATTCCTTATTCAAAAAGACTTTTGTACTGAAAACGGGACTAGTGTTTTACCTTGATATGGCGGTTTTCAAAATTTACATACATATATCACGAAAATCCGAATGACATTTAGTTAAAATATTATGCATTCCAGTCAACTTCACAACTCTACTGAGCAAATAGCTTTACCTTGCAACTGAAAAGAGCAATACTCACGTGGATCATTCATATTGGACCTTTTATATACAGTTGGACAAAAACCGAACTGTTTTGATAGATGGATATATATATATATATTTTACTGTTCGTGAGGAATTCATATTTCTTATAACAGAGTTTTGCGTTCTGTACCTGGTTCATAGCAGCAAAAGAAAGCAGGAAAAAAAGGAACACTATTTCAGAATGTTTTTGATAAAAATAAAAAAAAATTGTAATAAGACAATCGTGTGTCTTATTAGAAAATGTAGAAAATATACAGAAAATACTAATAATAAAATATATTTAAGTTGATTTTGGTAGTTTGGTGTATTATTGTTTGTACTCATTTAAAATGAAAAATCGGAGGGAATATATTACTCGTCGTCATACATTTAAGACATGCATGATATTTTACAGACGTTATTGAAACAAATTAACTATACAGGGTGTCCCAAGTTATCGTTTACATGCAATATCTCGCCCATTTGAGAGTATAAAAAATGAGTCAAATACTCTTTTTATTGACATTCCAATACCCTTCCATAGACGTTCCAAAGACTAAATTTATGTCTACCACTCTTGGAAAAGCACCTCATTTTTTTTTAACAATTTGCATCTATTGTATATTTTCTTCGAAAATTACCTGCAACGTTTGTCTAAATGCCGTTGTCTCATTGGTTCATTTTTTTTAGGCTACAATATAATCAGAATTGAAACAATATAGATAATTTCCATTTATGCATATTTGATAGTAAGAGCTCAAATCTTCGATAGTTTTCTGTGAATATCTTTATTAAAATTCACCCTTTATATTGGTTAGTAGGTAGGTAGGTTTAGTAGTTTTGAAAACATCGCGCCTCACTTATATGAAGAATAGAGTTCATCTATAAGAAAAAAATATTGATTGCGGTAATTGGAAACTAATCTCCACGTATAGTTAAAATAATACTTGTTTCATAGCAAGTAATGATCTATTTGAGGCGCATGGAAAATGTGTTCTTCGATAGGAAAAATTACTTCAAAAGGTTGATGAGAACAGTTGATGACTCACTGTGTACTATATGGCATCAATGTCATATATTATAGCAATATTACTGACGTTAGTCAGTAATATTGCCGAAAAATCGAATAGGATGATTTGGGTTCATGTCGAAAAAAAAAATGTAATGTATCTTAGCCAGGAATCACAGTGATCGACTAGGACCGACTGTCCGCGACCGTCCACCTACGACCAAAATTTTCAACACGTATATTCTTATCGCACAACTCACACTGTATAATCGTCATTGACCGTCTTCGACCGTTTTTCAAAGACCATGTTCGAAATTGAAGTCTGCTGGAAATTTTGGTCGGTGTCACACTATCTTAACGTAATGTCATTTTGACACACATTTATGATGAACTTTTGACTCCAACAAAACTCATGTGAATAGGTATATTTCCTACAGGAAAAATAAAATGTTCTTCTTCAGTATCACTACTGCTTATTATTTAAAGCAAAACTATTGATATTATGAATTTATTATGTCAAATTAATGTCAGATTTACAAAATTATTCTAGTGGTCGGTCGTGGATGGTCGATCAGTGTGACTTTGAAAGTTTTCATTGATCTATTTCTACTTTTGGTCGTAGGTGGACGGTCGCGGACAGTCGGTCCTGGTCGATCAGTGTGATTCCTCACTTATGAAAATATAAAATTCTACAATAAAACCACTATCGACTGGGAATGAACATTTCGAATACGTATTTATTACACTCCTCGTAGAGCTAGGTACAGTTTCGTGAGAAACCCGAAATTATTAATTGTATGCATGACGTCACTTGGCGAAATAGAAAGTGCGTGAAAATTTTGTAATTCAGATACAGCTACAGTGGAACAACACTTAACGAGCGTATTACTTTTACTCGTTTATGTTTACGTTTTTAATATGGAATATGTCGAAATAACGTATCACGAAATAAATGAAATAATTTTTTAACAAGACTTTAGACGAAATATTTCAGGCGTTGAATCATTGGGACTATGAAACAAATTCTGTTTAAAACGAGAACAGGTATTTGATTTTTGTTTCGGTGTTCAGTGATTATTCATTTTTAGAAAATATTTCGTTTCGAGAAAGTTTGCGATTCTCTCGTTCATATATTTTGTATACCTACCGGGTCATTCAAATTCGAAGACCACCAATGAGATCTTAAACAATAACAAAAAAATATGAGATGCAAATATGGTTAATTGAGAGGGGTTAAAGTTACGCATTCATGTATTCAGTTGCCATTTAGAAAGTTTAGAAACTCAGGGTAACTCAGAAGATATACGAACTGTACCGAAATTATCTTCTCTTCATCTGAAGAGATTCATTAAAATGAACTCCGGTACTTTTTCTTCGATGATATTTTCAGATCTTAGATACGTTTAATCTATGTGCCATCATCTTGAAATTAATTTTTTCTAATGAACGCTAATATTGTATTGGCAGAAGTTAAAAAACAGTTAGTCTTATTCATTCTGATTTCAATCATGTACTTTTCCGGAAAACTGGAAAACCTACAGCATCCCACCACCATCTCACTACATCACCTATTCCACAAAAACTTAAATTTTAAAGTTGGCCACAACTTCAAATAACCCTTGTCAAACAAATCGATTAATAATACTACTTCATAAACACTCGTAGAGCGTACCCAAAGGCCATAGCCTTGTACGGGTAGAGTACGGCTATTATTTTTATTATTTGCCGTGGCGCTCCGGGGCAACTTACTGATTTTTGGTGGCGTATTCACTTTTCAGCTGTAGGAAAACCTGAAAAACCTACAGCACCACTTCGGGTAGTCGGTGTGTACTCCACGCTAGCAATGCACCTTTTAGTATTTCAGAAAATGTCATATGTATTTCGGTTTGTGTCATTTGTATTTCAGATAACGTAAAAATAATTTCAGAGAGCATGTTTATGGTTCGATCTGGTAAATATTGAAAGAGTTGGCTGATACTACATTATAGTTTGCCATTTGTCGGGTGTCCATGTTGAGACGTCCAGCTTTAAGGATAAACCCATGTAATCATATATTATATGTCAGCTGTTCTGGAGGAATAGTAAATGCACCAGATGCATTATGTCCTTTACATACATACATACATACTTTGCAAGTGAAGTAAAAGCTTGTAAAAGTTAGGAATATGAATAAACGAATTTTGGCTTATTTTTTTCAATTGTAAAAAAATAAACCAAAAACAACCATCTAGCGGTAAAGTTCAAAAGAGAAATATTCATTTAAAATTCTTCAAAAATGCAAAAATAATTTATTCCCAGAATTTCTGTTTTATTTTGTGCAATTGAATCAATATATCAACGAAATTAAATTATGGGTGGTATTTAAAAGTCTAACAAATTTACCCAATTTTTTTGTACAAAAATACTTATGTTTCCAAAAATACTAAATCCCTACCAAAATTAAGGAAATACATAACCTTAGAGCTACAACCAAATTGACCGCCAGAAAAAATTTGTCTCCCACTCATTGGGCTTATGGATAAAATAATAGGCCATATCTCCCTAGTCTTTGGAGATAACGAAATCAAACTTGGTATTTTTGGATAACTTATGATCATCCCTAACCGACCATTTAATGAAATACAGAGTGTCCTATTTAAAAAAAATTTACTTTCAAGTTTTTTTAGATACTCTGTATAAATGAAACTCAAACCATTATGCATCTAACATTTTTTGTTTATAATATGTAAAATAAAAAAGTTACGTGGGGGCGACCGACGGACTTTTGGTCCTCACTGTAGGTATAATTACTTCCATTTTTCTTTAGACGAAGCTTTCACTTTGTCTAATTTTTAATATGTTTAATTTTTTTCAGGTAAGACCAATATTTTAATGCAACAAAGATGACCAGCACCTACAGAAATCAGCAAGCCCACGTAAGATGATCATTCACTATATATAATGGGTCTTGTTGGATGGACAGCATCAATTATTTTATTGTGAGAGAACTATTTATTATATGAATATGCAAGAGGTTTGTCCTTGGTGGATATCAATGCCATTTACGGATGAAGCTAGTTACTATGTTTGTCCGTTACCTGGAGGAGTTTAATCTTATATTTATCTGATGCAACATCAAGAAAATGGAAATTTACTAACTTTTCAGAATTTCAATGGATATTTTCCGCAATACACAGTTTGATTTATCCCGCACAGTTCAAGTAAAACAATAAGACACCATAATGTAGCTCAGTGGTTGATACTTTCGCGTTCGAAACCATTGCCTGCTGGTCGGCTAGGTTCGAATCCTTAGCGACTACAGATTTTTATCTGATGGCCCGAGAAAGTGCCAGGAATCGCACGTTAAAAGGTAAGACCTCTTTTGAGGGCTGCCGTTCGTTAGGGGATGACAGCTAGTTAATGGAAAAAACAATTTTAACAATTTTAACAACAATATTTTTCAACAATAATACCGATATATTCTGGAGCATATTGAAAATAAATTATTACAAGTCTTCACAGCACGCGTATCAAGTTTAAGGACACGACTCGTAGCGGAGTGCCTTTATACGTTAATGGTGTATTTATAGATTCAACCAAACTAACAATTATGAATTAATAATCAGGAATTTTCAATACAGAATTAAGAAGGTGTTCATATTCATCAATTAAGAATTATGAATTACCTATGTCTTTTCATATACCAACTGTGAAAACTGTTGTCAGAAAAATCAAAAAAGCACCCTTTATTTCTAGAAAGTCTTGATCCCTAAAATCCATATTAAATATTTAATGAAATAATCAAAATAACACGAAAAATTTAACCCGGAATTTCACCGAATCTGAACTATTGTGTATCAACCCGCCAAATTCAACAATATAATTTGATGGCAACCTAAAGTCACGTTCTGCGCTTTTTATTGACAAAAATTCTCAATTCTTATTTGTCTTAGTTGCTAAGTTGAAAGTTAACCAACTTCGTAATTATTAATTCTTGATTTAAATGACAGATGAAAATGTATAAACCTTCATATGCGTTCTTTTGTATTCAACATTCTTGATTCTTAGTTGATAATTTAATTCTTAGTTTAGTTGAATCTATAAATCCATCATAAGAGTGTTTTAAAGGCATTTATACAGGTGTAATACGCTGTTTTTATTATATGTATTTTTTTGTTGTTTTCAATCAAGCAACCCTCAGAAGTCCTCGGGAGACTTGTGCGAGCTAGGGAAGACGCAGACCGGTGACGGCACAGTGATTCGAACCCGCGTACCTTGGATTAACAAGCGAGCACATTACCTGAGTGCCACGTGCCACCAGCCTATCGTGCCTGCATCGTGACTTCAAAAACAATTTTGGAAATGCATTGCAGTTCAGGATAATGTCCCTCATATTTCATCACATCTAATCAAGGAAAGAAAATTAATTATATACCTACGTTCTCACTGAATTAGAGGGCAGATACAAATTGGATAAAATTGTGGGATTTTTCGAAAACCATTCATTTCCGATTGGTCTCATCAGTATCCCATAACACTTGATGAGCTTGATATTTTTCTTTAATTCTTGTAATCAATTTTGCTGATCCAAAACAGTTACGTTTTTTTTAAAGTTCTGTTCCAACGAAAAGGAAATTCCGTATTGTTCAGAGAACATCGTGAGAGCCGAGGAAAAGTAGGTAGGAATTGGTGTTCTTCCTGAATTTCTGAAGGCTGTGTGCCTCAGGGAACACCTCCCGAGGCATCGAGTTCCAAAACTTGCCGTTCAGTGAAAAAACGAACCCTTGGAAACAGATGTTCGGCATGTCTCCAAAGTGACGGCATATGGATGTGAGGACTGAGCTCGACAGGTCATCTTCGATGATACTGCTAACGATGGAACGATTGAAGATATTTTGGAAACCTTTCTACAATGTTTCAGAGAAGTGAGCGACCGTGTGAGCGAAGCATCACCGACACGACGAATGGCTCTCTTTTGGACATAATTTAAAAGCTTTAATGTGTGTTTGGATGCTGCACTTCATATATACGAACACTTATCCAGAGAGTTATGCCTTATAAATCATAATCAGTTGACGGGAGGTAAAATACTTCTTGGCACGAAACAGGAAACCATGTTTTTGAGAGGCACTCTTGGCAATGGACCTCCCATGGTTCTCAATCATCATTAGTCAGAAACTTGATCAGTTGAATATACGTACAGTGTACGTATAGTTATCTTCAGTAACTTTTTCAAGCAAACGAAAGAACAAGCTGTTGTTTTGGTTGATTTCCGGGTTTTGCCGTGGTCTTTGGTTAAAATCTCCAAACGTTTCAACTGCAGCTGCGGCAGTCAACTTCAGTGGCGTGGTCGAAGAACTCTTCTTGACGTATCAACTGAAAATAACCTCTCATCTCTGGCATGTCATTTATGGTGCATGGGTTCGCGCGTACTTTCTGAGCGATTCGGGTGACATGGCTTCCTTTTGGCGCCTTTCAATGTTGTGTCCCAGATCTTTGGTAGATATGTTCTCTCTTCCTTTCCGTTGCAGTCCTCTTGGTGTTTCATTCGACGTTGCTAGTCTCTCGGTGTTTTCGAAAAGGATCTTGTGTTCTCCGTCCTTCGACTTCTCGGTCTGTCCCAATCGACAACTCCGCTTGTGTTCAACTAGGCGGGTACCAATGCTCCTTTTCGTCTGACCCATATAAACTTCACCACAGTTACATGGAATCCTGTAAACTCCTGCTGATTTGAGTGGATCTCTGCTGTCTTTTGCTGATCTCAGATACTCGGATATTTTCTTGGTTGGTTTGAAGACGGTTATGATTTTCTCCTGTTTCAGGATGTTCCTTCGAGTTGCCTTACACTGGTGTTCCTCTTCTTCTTCCTTGGACGCATAGCACGGGTTATATCTTTTCTGTCGTAGCAGTTCGCGTAACACAGTTGTTAGGTGTTTTTTTTTTCGTCGTCGATGTACCTTTGTTAACATATAATCAAAGCTCCCTTCACTAGGGTGTTGATGACAGCACTATAAATGACATGCCAGGGACGAGGGCTTCAGTTTCAGTTGATACGTCAAGAAGAGTATATCGACCACGCCACTGAAGATGACTGCCGCAGCTGCAGTTAAAAAATTTGGGGATTTTAACAGAAGAAGACCATGGTGAAACCCGGAAACCAACCAAAACATTGACGCCAGCAGTGAAAGCCTATATTTCTATGAAAGAACAAGCTTTTTGAACCACCCTGTATCAACACTATACAGAAATATAGAGTGGGTAAGTGGGTTACTGCACTAATAGTTCCAGAAAAAAAAAACTCTGAAACAACTTATTCCAGAACCGTATGAAAAACTGACTAGCGATAGAAGAACCATTGTTTAATAAATCATAAGGTATTTTCTGTCGTTTCGATGATTTTATTCTATTTATTTTTCTTGGAAAACATTACACTTTTATATTCCTCTTTGATTTTGTGTCCGGTCGATTCAGAGCTGAATGAACATCGTTGATACAAAGATGCTGTATTCTTGACGGTTCTGACCCTATGCGAAGAATTATCATCAACTTCCAAAACAGAATTCATCAAGCGATGAAAGTAAACCAGTAATCTTGTACAATGATTTCAACATATGGTTTAACTGTACAACCTTTAGGAACGAGACACCTACGTTTTGCAAGACTTTCACTTTTATTGACGGAAAGAAATGGCGAACATAAATTATGCGTTTATTCAGGAATTAACTCGATTAAAAACTGGTTTTGGTCGTGGATGATTGTGTTCAGTATATTTGAGGCGATTTGAGGAAAACAAAAAGATTCGCAAATTTGACGTCTAGCTGTGAATAAACTACAATAGGTGAGACTCATATAGGTACATCAGCAAAAATGATAACTGAGTCCGCTACAACTCTACTAATGCAAATTATCATGATGAAACGCCATGAACGAGTATACAGGGTGTCCAACAAATAAAAATCACAGATTTACGGGTGTACAGTGAAACCAATCTAGTACAACGAAAAAAATAGTCCCGACGTTCAAAATCTAATTTATTTGCTATTTATATACCCTTATTCATATTAACAGATCAGCCATAATGAATATTTGAATATTTCACTCAGAAATACTTATTGCACTTCTATTGGTCGAATATCTAATCTCCGTCTCTGATTCAAACTGTTTCTTTTTCGATTTTACACCTACATCTCGAATTTGAACGTTCTATTGCAACTTTAACCTTTTGCTATTTTTTTGATAATTACAAAATTTCTGGAACATTAAAATATTTTTGACAAAACTATTTTATTCCAGTAACTCTAATATGCGATTAACTTTCAAAAACGAATCATCAACAAATATATGGTTTTCTCAAGAAAATGTGATTACTGCTTAACATTTCTGTTAAAGTTGATGCAAAGTTGACGTATCTTCAGGCATGTAGGATAAGAATTCATTTGAGTGGATTTTTTCAGTATTGAAATGATACCAAAGTTATAATTCAAAACATCATAAAACTTACGTATCTAACCAAAGTTTACGACTTTTTACGGTACAAATATCAAATTAAATTCTTACTACTCACTACTCGTGCTAAGAAACTTTCATCAATTTTGTGAAGTAGGCTCACTCAATTAAGAATTCTAGAATGTTAAATCAAACAAAAAAATGTAAACTTATTTAATAAAAAAACACAAATTATGAGTATGAATTTTCTTAGACTCACTTAACTTTACATTTCTATAGGTCGTCTTTCAATGCAGAACACAATTCTTCTGGGTACATCTTTTACTGCATTTCTGATGAACTGTGTCTGTATATTCGCTACACACTCTCGAATGGCCTGCTCCAAATGGTGAATATCGTTAAATGGCTGGTGCTTGTATAGTTGCTGCTTCAAATAACCCGACATGAAAAAATCCAGTGGGTTAAGTCAGGAGAACGAGGTGGCCAATGATGTTCCCAATTATTGCCAATTATTTTACCTCTAAATATTTCACCAAGAAAATTTCTAATTTCTGTGGAATTGTGAGCAGGTACACCATCCAACTTGAACCACAAATCTTGAATAAGTTGAAGGGGGATATTGTTTACAATTTCACTTAGTACATTTCTTAAAAAATTCAATAATCAGCGCATCGTTTAAATTTCCTCTGAAAAAATATGGTCCGATAACTTGATTGTACTACTGTAAAACCTCAAATTTCATGAAACCACGATCAATATTTTGATTGATTAGTTTTAATAATATCTTGCTCATCAGCATATCTCACGGTGTACTCGATTTAATTCACCGTGGCTTTTCTGGAACACAGTTAGAAGTATCACTGAAATCACGTTCTTCATCCATAATTATAAATTAACAAAATTTATCAGATAACTGTTTTCCAATTATTTCTTCTAATGTTTGCTAGTCGGTATGTATTGTAATTGACTGAAATAATTTTGCGTAATGTCGTAGAAAAAGTATAGTGTACAACGAAAATGGAATATCCATTTCTCAATTGTAGATAGATAGATAGCTTTATTCGTCTCTTGTGGCCATGGGACACGACATGAGATAAGTCTGATAAAATTGATATGATGGGTAACCCATAATAATAAATATTTATAATACATTAATACTATGAAAGACAATACAAGTACAAAATACAAATGATACGAAACCACAATACATGTTGTATATACATATACATTTACAAAATTAAATGTAAGTAAATGTTAAATTCAATGTAAGTATTCGTCTAGCGAATAAAATGCATGGGCGATGAGAAATGTTTTCAAAGACATTTTGAATTTTTTGTAATTGTCAGATTGTTCGATTGACTCAAGTAGCAGGTTATAGAAGTACCTGCCAGCATATAGGAGTGATTTTTTTGTAGAGAGGCCTAGGTATTATGGCAACTTATATAGATAATTTTTCCTGGTTGGATAATTGTGGACATCCTTGTTTTTTCTTTATATTTGTGTAGATTGTTGTGAATAAAATACATTAGTTTGAATAAATAGATACAGGTGCATGTCATTATACCGTTATTTATGGAGGTCTTCCTACACGTTTTATTATATTTCAGCTCGAATATAAGTCTGATATAGTAGTTTACAACAAGTGCGGAAAGTGATACTTTTCCGCACGCGATTGCAGATTGCAGAAATCGTTCGGAAAAGACACTTTACGCTCGTGTTAGGTACACTATTTTTTATACTAACGGAAAAAACACCCAAAAGTTAACATAAAGAAAATGTATTATTAAATATATATTAAACTATACAACCATACTTGGTAAGCTTTCTATTTTAACCCTCTGCGACGCAATATTTAAATGTCAGTATAATCCGCAAAAACTAAACAAATCTACTTTTCCGCACTAAAAAGAGTGCGGAAAAAACGTGACTCTTTCAAAACTAAAATGAGTGCGGAAAAGAGGATTTTTCCGCACGTTAGTAGAAAATATCTCTTTTGTAGGACGAATACTCTACTCATTTCAGTTACTCCTACCCATACAATTATATTGCAGCTCAATACGGAATAGACTAGTGAATATTATATATTTATCAAGTGGTGTGAGAGGAAATTGGATTTCAAGATGGGGAAGGCATAATATACTTTGTTCAGCTTTTTACAAATGGAACCTACATGTTCGTTAAAGTTCAGTTTATGATCGAGTTGAGTTCTTAGGAGTTTTTTGCAAGATTTGTGCCATTAACTTGAAACGTTAGATGGTTTTCTGGTTTAAGGTTGTTCGTGAATTGAAAACACACTGTTTTCCAATGTCGTTGATGCGATGATGATTTTCACACCATTTTGTGAAGCTGTTAATGACTGAGTTGGCCTTATTTTTCATTACCAAGTGGGATTCTGCTGATATTATGATGGAGGTATCACCTGCATACATAAATACCTTACCATCTTCAATATAATTTGGTAGGTCGTGAATGAATTGCGACACTCACTTTCGGCTCACATCACAATTTCCATACTTGGTGCGGAAAATATTATCTGATCCGTAGGTATGTTTACTATGTGTCCTTACAAAAAAAAATCCCGAACTATTTGATATTTTGCCAAAGTTTTTTGGGTGGCCTGAACCAATGTGCTGCGGCACAAATTTTGAGGGATCCTGCGAGAAAAACCCGACCTACACAATATATAATATCTAATATATCAGTTAAACTAGTCGAATCGATTAGCTGGGATGTCACTTGCAGCTAAACTGCGTGACGTCAATAAACCGAGAATGTAAAATTAGTCTTCCACTAGAAAACTGAATTCTAAATACTTTTTTTGCGATTATTGCTCTAATCTTCACTACAGAATCGGTCTCTTCGAAAATATGAATTAGTACCTACCAACTTTTCAGCAAAGAATCCGATTTCGACAAGTGGGTGATTAGATATAAAGGAAACACTTTCTGTGTACCTACAAATCCGCTGAGCCACGAGCCGCTTCACGTTGTACGGAACGTGAGCTGGAGGTCCACGTGTAATCTAGTGTGCTCGGAGGCAACCCCGCCATCCCTCTTCGCACCTGCAGGAATAATAATCCATCAGTATTTTCCGATATTTCTTCGTATCCGGTGGTGTTTTTACTGTGATTTGCAGTGGTGACAAGCCAAAAATCATAGTGAATAATCATTATAAATCCTTTTTTGGGGTTGTAACTTTCCAATTATAATTTTTCGTATTTGATAACATTGCCATTTGTGTGTTATCATCTGCAGAAATACATAATGATTGAACTACACAGAATTTAATTGAATACAATAGGAGAAAACATTATTTTTAACGTAGTTGTTGCAATGAACTTTTTTTTCTGAAATTCATCTATAATATGTTGTGAATTAATTTATTCAGAATACTGAAAGCATTGATATAAAAAATGTCAAAATATAGCGGGTGACTTCTCTGTGGAAATAGTCAATATCATTGATTAATGTCGTGAAATGACAAAAAAATGGCCGTGACAAACAGTTTTTTTCAATATAGTGCAGCAGGGTGAGCAGAAACTTATATAAAATAAAAAAATTAAAAAAATTCGCCCATCTTTCCACTGGGCTACTGCGTACTGATGATGACCGAGGAGTCTGAAATACGTGTATCTGATTGCTCGACACTGTGAGTTTATCCGATTATCCTTTACCTTTTCATAAGCTTTTTCTCAACTTACTCTGTATGTTTTGAATTGATATAGCCGATACTTGATGAAAATCCATGTTAATATCTATAATGAAACTATAGTTACACGAGTGTACCTTTACCACTTGAAGAAGCTTTTGTAAAGCGAAACAATTGTCGTGGTTTTGGAAACAATTGTCGTGGTTTTGTAAACCCTTTTGATGTGAAAATCATTTAAACTATAGTTTCATTATAGATATTACTCTGTATGTCTCTGTGATGGTTCAGAATTTTCAAAACATTTTTCAAGCATTTGTTGACATCCGGAATAATGTGAAATTACCCCTCTTGTCCCCCGAAGGCTAGATAGGGGACGCGTAGAAATTCAGAAAAAATTCCGACGGTTTCGGACATCCGAAAATTACGACGAAAAAACGAAAAAAAAAAAATTGGTAGATGGGCGCTTAGTTCTCCGCTCGTTTTCGAAAATAATTGCGGAATCTAAATCAGAAAATATCCCTTAAATAGTGAAAAACATTAAACCATCAAATAATTTCATTTGAAAAAATTATACCTCGTCCTTCTTAAACAAAATTGCTGGAAGAATAAAATCGTTGAAAATCGTAAAAATGATGAACCATTTGGGATTGCGGAAAAATGTAATTTGTACCCTTGTAACCCCTGAAAGCCAAATGGAGAACGAGTAGGAATTCCAAAATGTTTCTGACGGTTTCGGACGTGAACAATCACGGAGAAAATATTTGGCTGTAGAGAAGGTGCGGAAATAAAATTGTAATAATTCATAAAATTTGTGGAAAACATCGGAACGTCGAAAAATTTAATTTTGAGAAAGTTTACCCACCTGCCTTCCTGAAGGCTATATACATAGAACGCGTAAGAATTCCGAAAAATTTCATTTGAAGAAAATCGTGAAAATTATAGAAAACATCGGGCAACAACCAGAAGAAAAAACTTCCCGCAGGGTCTCCTCACTTTTTCAATTGACTTACCTTTTTTTTTATTTGCTTGGTCGTCAAGTAGCAGGAAAGGTGCCGCTGGGATTTTCTTTGTGTCTTCTTTCTACTTCGATGAACCGGAAAAGTTGCTCGAATGTTGAAGCTTGTTTTCGTCACTTGCCCCGTTGCCAATTCTTGGAAATTGGTGTTTTTTATATCCGTTTCTGACTTCATCACTTATACGAGTGGAAAGCACTAGCAAACGTTTTAAAAATATTAAATTTAACAATGTTTCAAGTGTTGAGACTCGTTACTTTACGTCAATGTTGGATGTTTGTTCGAACTTGAGGCGACTCAACATATTTTTGAAGTTAACAAGGCCTGCGAAGATCTAACATAGATATTTATGGAAATTATACAGGGTATCGTTTAAAATAAAATTAGGTGTTCTGCTCACCCTTCAAATATAATAAAAAATACCTACGTTTTATGTGCATTCTGAAATCATCAAATTTTTAATTTCCTTTGCCATTATTAAATGAACTATTTCCACATTTTGTCGTCATTCACAATTTCGGATATAATCTTCCGTTTGTTTTTGTAACATATCAATATAAAACTCCACATAGTCAATTTAGACCAAATTCTGGATTTGTAAATAGAACACTTATCTACAGGGTGAACTACCACCATTTACCGAAAAGTATGCTCTCTCTACCAAATGAAGTGAAAAAATAAGTGAAAATTGGAAAGTGAATCCCGTTCTCTCTCCCAAAATGGAACTTGAAATGGACTTTTATCATGAATCTCAATAGGAATTGGCAAAAATGAGTTACTTGTTTAGAACACAACACTACATGAGAGTTGAAGTTAATGTTCCACTATTGTCGAATGATCTACAATTACATTACAACATTCGCGAAAGGAAAGCACTGGCAAACTGAATGGTACCTATCGATTTATGATATGAGTGAAATAATAATCAAAATCAAACTACAATTTTCAATCAATGAACTGACGGATATTTCTAACGGTTGACATGTGGACGTGCACGATTGCCAGTACGTATCAAATGTCTATACAGGGTGGCCCAGCGAAAACGAAACAAGGCCGATATTTCATATTTATCGTTCGCAGGAAAAAAAAAACGCTTGGACCCGTCGATTTTTATTGGAAGAGGGACATCTTTTGCGCATATTCTCAACTTTGTCACTTCAAGCCCCTCGGAGGGGTTAGCTCCAACACTCAAATTTTTAATGGGAGTAGGGTTCATGTGATACCGCATTTTGAAGGTAATTGAATTCTCTTTCCAACCCTTTCCAGTTTTTGGAATTTGATGTAGGAGTTCTCGAGAAATCATTGTTAATATACTAACAAGTCAATATTGACGTGAATTCCTATCAACTTTTACTTGAATTGTTGGAATTGTGTTCATGGCAATGGTTTGAGAAAAAACTAAGTTTTTCGTATTTCTTACAAAAGCACCGAGTTTCATAGAAGCAATAACTACTAATAGTCCAGGAGCACGCTGCAGAAAGCTGGCCTAACGAGTTACCAGATGAGACATTTTTTTAACGTAATGTAAAAATCATATCCTGCCAGACCAGCTGTACAGGGTGTACCAAAAGTCGATACCAAATTTTTTGTTTCCAGAGAAAACCTTGTTTTCACAAGTTTTGTTTGGCATTCTCATTCTGAGTTTAGAAAACCTGGCCACACCACATGTCATGTCTGTCATGTCATGATGGTCCTAGTAAGTACTTACATTGAAAAAAATTATCATTCGGTAACTCGATAGTCCAGCTTTTTTGCAGCGGGCTCTTGGACCATGAGGTTTCACTAATAAATTTGTAAAACAGGTATTAAAAATACTTTCATGATTTTATGATTTGCAAGCGTAAAATAGTATAGTACCTGCCATTTAAAAATGCAAATGAGAATATAAGATGCGTGTTTCTGATGTATTAAAAAACTAACCTTAAATCATTCCTCATTATAGTTGGCCAGGATAGGATTTTACCAAAAAAAGAGTAATTCTTAGGTAAAACCCGTACCCCCTTGTAGATGAAAACTATTGCTGAAAGTGAAATAAGCGTAATTTCAGATTCTTAGCCGATGATTTACATGAACCCTACTCCCATTAAAGATTGGTTGGAGCTAACCCCTTCGAGGGGCTTGAAGTGACAAAGTTGAGAATATGCGCAAAAGATGTTCTACTCGCAATAAAAATCGATTGGTCCGAGCGTTTGTTTTTCTGCGTACGAGAAATATGAAATATCGGTCTTGTTTCGTTTTCGCTGGGCCACCCTGTACCTAGGACGACTAGGGTTCGCAATGGTAATATCTGGGAGACACGGGTTATTTCGTATGATTATTTTCTTTGTATCTACAGACGCCGAGGATAATTGTAGTGCAATGTGTGTTCAACCAAGACACAAAAGAAAAATTGAACATCGACTGTCATTGATTTTCTTTTAGTCTAATTCCGGCTTACTTAGTATCTCGGAATTAGGAGTTACCAACTCTGAGACTACAAATTCCCTAGTCTTGTGTAGTACGAGCGGAATTGTTCATTTGCTTGGATAACAATAATTATTCTTCTGATTTTTCATTTCAACAGGGTGTAGCTCATGAACCAATCAAGACATTGCAATTTCTATGAACTCATTTACTTACCATAATTACTTTTCATATGACTTATCACATGGTATTGTGTTACTTAGTATGTCGGAATAAGACTGATTCCGACTCAGTAAGTTGGAATAAGACTAATCCAGAGAGAGTGAGTAGGAATTATAAAAAATAATTACTGTTGGCCATTCTACGCCTTCGCATAAATACCATTACTCAGTGGCGTTTCTATGGAGGTTGCCATACAAAATAATTCAAATAATCACGGATAGCACTCAGATTTTCAGATGCCTTCGGACATGACAGACCAGTAACCCATTTTATTTTTGGTAAGTGGTGGTAGTTCACCTTGTATATTGTACATTTTTAAAAATAAAGTTGAATAGTTTCTAACTATTTCGATGAGTTTCAACAACGACTTGATTAGGTGTAGCGGGAAAAAACAACTTTTTTGTATGAGAGTGATTTCGAAATATTAAAATGCATCTAGATTCAATTTTATTTTATGAAAGTCTAATTTTTTTCTCTTATTTTCATGTGATATAATTCTGAGTTCTAAGCAATCTAAATGCCAAATATAGCTCAAATCAAGTCACTATCAAAACTCACTAAATAAGTTAGAGCTATGCATATTTTTTGCAGGATTCTGAAAAAGCAAATATATAGGTACAGGGTGTTCTATATACAAACCAAGAATTGGTGTCATTCCAAAATAATCGTCAAAGATTTAAAAATTTGGCCTTTGATGTTTATATGAATGAGCATGTCGAGTTTCATTTGGATATTCTTAAAATCAGATTGTGAAGGATGTATTATTGATATTGTTGTTGTCACCAGGTCACTAGGTATATAAAGAGTCAGAGATCCAGTTTTGTAGTCATTTTTTCTATTACACTTTTTCAAGTTTCGGAAACTAAAAGTACTGCTTAAAAGGAATGCCATCCAAAATTAGTCACTATGATGATGCACTAAATATGAGAAATCTTAGATAAATAATTTTGTGTTATTCACTCAAGTTCGAAAGCTGGTGATGAGAAAGAACAATCTGATTCTGACTTTCGATGCTGTATGTACCGCTTCAATGATGGACAAAACGACCCAATGAAGTTATTGGTTGAAAAGCAACACGCCATAGATTACGTATCTGATGGCTTTTGGAATTATCTTTCAGATTCGAATGAATGCTTCAATACATTTGTTGATATAACGAAATCATCGAACTCTAAATAGATTGATTTGATGAAAAACACTATTCACTTCATGCTAGGTAATCGTGATATGGCAAATTTGATTCGTGACTGTTTTTCAGCAACAAATGGTTGTACTTTTTCGCCAATCTATGAATATTTTTGAGAAGCAACGATACGGCACAAAAATAATAATGTAAAAATTAGCTCCACGTTTAAAAATTAACAGTGTGCTCCTGAAGTGGTGTAAGGAGTTAGAAACACTGGCTACCCAGAACACCTGGCTAATGACCATAGCAAACAATACCAAATCAATAAAAAATCCGCGTAAATATCTGTCAGATGTAGTTCTATGTTTGGTGGTATTAGCCAGAGAAATTGTAATTATCTGTCAGGTATTTGTCTCGTATTCCATTTTATGCAAATCATTGGAGATTAGGGTATTTTCACATTGCTGAAATTATTCGTTATAATCATTTGTTACTCTCTGGTAAACTACACGGATTTTATCCGAATCGTTCTTGAGTTTTATCATAATACTTGTTTCTATACTGACTGTCATTTTGGAAACTGAAGAAAGTACTTCATTTTTGCTTAAAAACCGACCCGTTGTGGAATTTGGTATAGCTGGTATTCCAGCAATAGAAATGGAAAACTATGGATGTTTTCCATGAATGACTTCCAAAAAAAGTAACATTATTGCAAAAAATGTATAATTATTTGTGGTTGTCATTTATTATACCTATAAAATCATCTTGGAAATATGCCATATCACAAATTCCTAGAAACTCGCTTATTTTCCGGTGAAAACCCATATGATTGATTCTGATATTGCTTCCTAAGTAGTATCAACTTCACGTGGTGCAGCAAATAAAAAAATAATTCAACTGAATACTTCTGTGAAAGACTAAAACGTTTTAAAATTGCGGCATCTACTTGGCCTCGGGATAACTATGGATACATCTCCATGAGTTTTCCAGATCAAGATTGTCCGAATAGTGGACCTTACTATAATGAAGTGGTGAGCAGTACATCTCCAGTTGGACCATCTTATCACAACTGGTCCCACGTCCCAGCGAGACAATGTGACTCATCGTCGTACTATGAACCAAACGGAATTCCACAGTTCCAGAGACGGTTCCTACATAATGCAGGTTTGTGAGATTGTTACTTTTATATTGCATTTATTTCAATATTTTACATTCATCGAAAATGGGATATTGGACGCCTGTGGTGTCACTCAGTGACAACAAAAAGTATATTATTTACAACCATATATGTAATGTTGTCATTACTAACGTCATTGAAGGTTGGGAAGTGTCACATTACACACCTCTACGTCCTCTACTTCCCGACCTCACTTCCCGCCCTCACTTTCCGCCCTCATTTCATCTATTCTAGATGAATATTTTTCTGGCATATATTGACTTTATCTGACATTTATTTATATTGTAACAATTGTATACCCCGTAGTCACGGTAACAATATATCTACTTGATTATTCTGAGAAACCGCGTTCTTGGTAATTTGCCGTTAAATGTAATATTTTAGGTATGTTCAGAACGAAACAGAGTTTATTAATTTTTATTGAAATATGATGGTTGTAAATAAACTAGATTACAAACCTCGGTAGGAAGTTTCATTCCTGTCTCGAGATCCTTTATCGGTTTTAACTCAAGTAGCTTAGAATTTAATAGACCATTATCTTTAATGAGCAAAGGCCTCAAACCGTTCTTGTGGATAGCAATCCTTTCATAACAATCTAGTTTTAGGAGCTTTCATTCCTTTTACTATATAGGTACTACAATCATTGCGTATTTTAATCAAATAATCATATAGAAACTAGAAATAAATTATCAGAATAATAATTTGTCCCCTATTATTTGTTCTAGACTTTTAAGTAAGTGCTCCTTAGATCTGGTTGCCTCTTTTGAATTATGTTGAAGACTGTCTGTCTGAACTCAAAATCGGAAGTCCAATCGATATAACTGAAAAAAAAAGGGTTCCTTTTGAAACTGAAAAATTCTAATGAAATCATACTTCATCTTGTATACATGGAGGACTGAAATTAATTTGGGTTGGACGACCATAATTTATTATGGCTTTTTACCAAATTTTAACTTTGTTACGCTACTGCAAGATGACAACCTATTATGAACGCCTTATCTGAATCACGCTGTATATTATGTCGCAGATAGTTCGTGAATTTTATTCACGCTGTAACTTTTTAATCAACAGGTTCGGTTGAGTTTATAGCGATCTTCACCAGAAAGCAAATGTGTCCTTGGAAAACCAACGAAGAATTAGTTAAACTACAAAGAAAGGACTCCGCACATTTCTGATGGGAAATGGCTTTTCGTGAATTTACCTGAATTTTTGGTATGTTGTTGCTGATCAAAAGTGTTCACAGTTACAATGCTCAAAATTTTTTTTCGAGATATGGAGCTTTGAAAATGGATTTTTTTAATTTTTGGGGTTATTTTCTCATCCATCGGAGAGCTCTCATTTCTTGTTGGGATGGAATTCGACTATTCAGCGCCTAGAACCCGACTGAAAAATGGTCTTCCTCAGTTATATTAGGCACCGTTTTAGGAAAATTCTCATACACTGCTCTACACTGCCTATGGAACGAGGTAAGATCTTCCATACACCTCTCCATGCTACAAGATAACCCTAGAATAATATATATTTTCGGAAAATGTCATATTTTAGGTAGTTTTTGAAGAGAAGCCGTAATATTTGATTCCAAATATATGTAATATCCAATAATATCGAGTATGTTTTCCAAAATGTTCATAACGAGGCTCAGCGAGCTGTAATGGGGGAAAACGGAGAAATCTTAATCATATATCTTAAGAGATGAAAATTATGATCACTATTAATGTCATTCACATATGGTATGACATTTATTTTTCACAAATCTCGATAATCTGACAATGGGGTGCCAAGACATTGTCCTCAGAATGATTCGAAATGGATGATAACATCTCACAGCCAAACAAATCCGTGAAAACGTCTGCATCTTTGCTAGTTCTGTGTTTTCATTTTTGGGTATTAGGTATGTTCTTTCTGTCAGCCAATCCAGAATGATTTGCTTGTTGTTAATCATTCTGTTGTTAATTCTTACGTGCTGCATGAAGCTTTTTCAGTCAAAAATTTGTTATGCCGTCAAAATCTGGCGATTTTCAACTGGCAGTTTTTCCAATGGCTGCTTTCTGTTTTCTTCTATGTTCTTTATTATTATTATTATTATTATTATGAATGTTATTCTTACTAATATATGGATTTTGATTCATTTTGTAAACAATCATATGAATAAACAATTGTTTATATTTGTAAACTTCAATGTAACATTTATAAAAAAGATAGTATTTCCAAGAATTTGGGTCTAAATATCGGAAGTTCCATTCATAGTTTGCTTCCAACACCATTTTCACGAATTCGTTTGGCTCTGAGGGGCTATTATCCATTTCGAGCCATTCTGAGGAAAATGTCTTGGCACCCATTGTTAGATTATCAAGATTTGTGAGAAACAAATCACGTATAATATGTAAATGACATCAATAATGATAACAATTGTTATGATTGATATTTTTTCATTTTCCCTCATCACAGATCGCTGGGCCTCGTTTTGAACATTTTGGAAAACATATTAGATATTATTGGACATCAGATATATTTGGACTAGGTTATTATCGTTTAATTTCAAAAATACCCGAAATATGTCATTTTCCGGAAATATAAATTATTCTAGCGTCATCCTGAGCATGGAAAGGTGTAGGGAAAATCTTGGAATTTATACCTATTTCTATAGGCACTGTGGAGCAGTGTATGAAAATTTTTTGATAACGGCGCCTAATATAACTGAGGAAGACCATTTCTCAGTCAGGTTCTAGGTATCAAATTTTGAAATTCCATCCCAACAAGAAATGAGAGCTCTCCGATGGATGAGCAAATACCCCAAAATATTGAAAAAATCCATTTTCATAGCTCTATATCTCGAAAACTGTCCATTTTTGAGCTTTGTGGCTATGGACACTTTTGGGTCAGCTCATCAACAACTGCAATATACTAAAAATTCAGCCAAATTCACGAAAAGCCATTTCCCATAAGAAATGTGCGGTGTCCTTTCTGTTTGCACTGTTTCTCTACTGCCGTTTTGAAATTCAACAATTCCCAAATCAATTATGATGTTGGAAAGTTGATATAATTAATCTTGTTATGAGAGAAATATCCCAAAACACTGACTGTCTTATGTATTTTGCATGTACATACTTCATTCCACGACCGTTGTGGAATTTGACAATTCCAAAATCAATTTTACCATTGGAAAGCTGGTATATTAACTCTTGAGTACAGGAAAATATTTTCCTCGGACGTTGAGGAATATAACAATTTTATAATCAATTTTTCCATTAGGAATTTGACATATATTGACTGTTGATATGGAAGAAATACTCCAAAACAATTGCTGTTACAAAATAAATATTCTACACGGCCGTTGTGAAATTTAAAAATTCTAAAACCAATTTAACCATTCTAACTCTTGTTAAAGGAGAAACATTCTAAAACACATGCTGTCTATTTCATCCCAACACTTGTCAAAGGAATGAACAATCACCATGGCTCTCATGGACTTGTGTATTAGTCAAGATTATCTAGACCATAATTGCACATATAACATATTAATGTGGAATAAAATTGATATTGTAAGATTTTCATTTCATATTTTTAATGGTTCGTGGAGAAATTATGCATGGTATGCCACTTGATTTTGGAACGAAAATTCGATGATTGTGTTTCCTGACGCTCGCCTTTGGCTTTCGTTCGGGATCTTTCACACGCATCGAATATTTAGTACAATATTTTTACAGACGATAATATTCATTCTCACTTAGTGACGGATATTTGCCAACAAACGTAATATACCCGTTTTCTTCATATTGTTCCCTTTCAACTATACTTCGTCTCCTTCATCATTTTTCCAGAATCTGAATCCCAAATTACATCTCAATAATGCATAAGGAAGTCGTCAAAATATTGTCGACGTTATGGTAATGCATCTTTTATGGGAATGAATTACCGCCATTTACAAAAATAATTTAATTTTCGTAATACGTCTATCAACGTGCCTCTGGGGAATATCGTTTATAACATAATCTGTATTCATTGTTCCGAAGAACTACTCACGTGAAATGACCATATTTTTTATTAGGAAAATATGTTGATATCCCAAGAGAAAATACTTGATGGAGGGCTGTTTATTTATTATTTTTTTTGATTACTCCTGCAGTCCATAGGGAAAATTCATTCTGAAAAGCAAGTCACGATACCTGAAAATACAGATTACCGTTTTTTAACTTCAAGTTCACAAGGAACACAGTTCTTATTTTAATAGGATAGCGACCATAGAAATTATAATATATATACTTACTCTAGAATGCCAATCCTCTCTTCGTGGGACACTGAAAAGTGTTGTGAAATTCCAAATGTTTTCATCAATGCGCATGCCCATAACCAGTCTCCTAGCTCTGCAGCGTTGACAAATTTCAGAAAATTTTATCTTTGTAGTCGAGATTCTGTCGAAACATTACTGTGAAGCCTACCCAAATTCCCGTTGAATTGTGGGATCGTGCAACAGTGTTAACAGTTTTCAATTGCCGCAGAGGAAGGCAGGTAGTTTGCCAGAGCCGGTTTGGGTTAGTTTGGTGGTTTAGGCGATTTGTGTTCATTGTGAAATTAACCATTAACGTTATTCTGTTTATTTAGATGTGCTTTTCTTATTACTGTTGTTTACTTCAATTATTCATCGGTAGTGTGTATGTTATTGGTTTTCGGGTTTTTCTGTGGTGAAATTTTAATTTTGACAATATTGACGTGCTTGGTTCTATGGTGTGGAAATAAAGGAAATATTCCTGGAATCCATTTTTTTCAATAAGTACCTACTTGAATATGAATTGTTGATGGCAAATCTAATAAATAACATGAATAGAGTAGAAATAACTACCATCTTTGATAAAACTGAGAATATTAATCCTTTCTTTTTGGCGACCGAGGTAGCGCAGTGGCCAAAGCGCTCGGCTCATGATCCAAGGGTCGTGAGTTCGATTCTCCAATGAACCAGACTTTTTTTCGTTAGAAATTAATTCTGGGTTATTGAAGAATACCTTTCCCACGTTTCATGATTGATGGGACTACGAATAATCGTGCTGCTTCTAAGGTGGCGTATGGAGTTAGTAACAAGGCCTATCCAGAACACGTGGCTAATGACCATAGTAGTCGATGCCAACACACCAAAGAAAAAAAAAATTAATCCTTTCTTTACGTTTGGCTTATATAAATCATTTAAGCTTGACGAGAGCAAGGCATGACATTTGCAAATGTCATTTGCAGCAAACATTTTTCTTCAAACGATGTATATATGAAGGGTAGTCGAATGTTATTGAAACGAAATGCAGTTCCAAGTCTTTTTTTACGAAAAAATTATGAAGTTCCCACCCAGTTTCCTATTTCTTATATTGAGTCACTCAGCTCTATAAGCAATCCATTTATAATTACTCTTCATTTTGTTTTATTTCTCATTTTATTTCACTTGCTGTATTAACTCACCGAAAACGAATGTATTGGGTATAACCCTTAAAATGTAGACCAACAGTCGACACGTGCTTCAGACTGTTGATCATCATCAGTCAGCCAAATGCAAAGATGTGCATATTGCTTAACTGAACTTTTAGTTTAATTAATATAATTATGTTGAATGTTGTATCCTATTTTCAGTTCAGATTCCAATTTAATATTTTGAAAATAGGACTGGGATATTTCTGCATGAATCATTCATCTTATGGCTTCCCCAGTTGTGTTCCGCAGGATCAGTTCTAGTACCAACACTTCCTTCTTCACATCAATGATTTGTTGGGAGCTACCTCATGTCCAGTAATCAGCTTTGCAGATGATAGTACTCTGCATACCTCTTTCTTTTCCAAAGCTCCGATATCAGCCAGTGAATGCACAACGGGGAAAAATCGTGAATGAAATAAATACGCACTTGGCAATAATTCTAGAATGGTGATCCAACAACTTCCCTCGCAAGCTAGCTCACTCCGCTAGAACATCGCAGAAAGGTTGGCGATCTGTCTGTGTTTTATAGATATTTCCATGGACGATGCTCTTCCATCGTTCCACCGTTAGCGGTCCCTTCGAGACTGATCCATCGAGTTCCAGTTCTCAGCACATCCATATGCCGCCACTTTGGAGACATGCCGAACATCTGTTTCCCAGAATATCAATTCCTACCTACCTTCCTTTGGTTCTCACGATGTTCTCTGAACAATACAGGATTTCTTTCCGTGGGAATCAGAACTTAGAAAAAATTGTAAAATAGGTATATTTCAGGAACGTCACCAATAGTTACCTACTCAAGATATATTTTATTCGATGAATTTCTCGGATATAATCAGTTTCACAACATAGGTATGCCCACCAAAACTTTTCGTGTCTCATAGACTGCCCTGACACCAACGTATTATCAAATCGATTCTACTCAATATCATGAATCATTTAAAAATCTCACTGAAACCCACCCTGGTATGAATGAAACTGGTCCTGATCATGCGCACTAAATGATGCATCGAACTTTTTACAACACTTTCGTCCCATTGAATTGGCATTCTAGAGTAAGTCGGTATATATATATTATAATTTCTATGATAGCGACAGAGAAGTTATTTAATTGCCCCATTACAGAAGATGCTTCATGTACCAGACTGTGTGCAGCAGCTCTTCCAAATTCAAATCAGTGAATCAAAACAGTAATAATACAATAACGGAATGAAAAGTTTCTGGTTTGTAGCCTAGCAATAATACTCAACCTGAATGGAGGTGAGGAAGCAGGTAATGCTTTCTCAACATTTGATAGCTACTAGAGAACATTTATTTTCCTGAAATCGCTCAAGAATGTGTGCTTTCTTGGAGCAACTTCAAAACCCAAAATACGCTAACCCAGTATTTTAGTCAGTCGCTAAGTAACGAACTTTCCCGAATTGAAAAGGGTCTGGATTTTTTTTTTCTACAACTGTCAAAAAAAGTCCACTTTTTTTGTGTGGTTTGTGTGCGTAAAGTATTACAATATTTCACTATCAACATACGATTTAATTATTAAACGGAAAAGCGTAAAAAAGGGGACTTTTTTAACGGCTATTGCTAGGCAACCGACAGTTTCATGCAACAACAGTGACAGATCCGAATAATAACGAAATCCTGTCATAAAGCCAGTTCTCATTTTCTTTGGCAACTAATAACCTATAAATATCTGATATACAAATGTTTCACCAATAATATTCTTAGCATTCTTACTATTAAATAAGTATTATCAAAATTCCAAACTATCGCGGCAAATATATTCAAAATAACAGCATATACCTCTAAGGTTTTATTGGACCTAATCTACACTAGGTAATCCAAGGTAGAGCTATGGCTGTTTGGCCGTCAGAAACTAGTTGACAACAATAATTAATGAAATTTGTGAAATTGGGCATCTATCCAGTTAACGAAATCTTGATAACTATAAATTTAATTTAGAGCAAACCCTTGATGAAACGGGAATCGATTTTGAGCGTTCAGTTTTATTTTTTTGCGAAAATTTTTTTGGAACAAATGATTCAATTTGTTTGTGAAAATTCGGGAATCTAACTGATTTTTAGTTTTGATGATTTTGAAGAAAAAATTTTTTTATGGTTTGATAAATGAAAAAAATAGGCAGATTCCCGAATTCTCAAGGAAATTATAGACTCAGAAGAAGAAAAATGAATTATATAAAATCATTAGTTTTGACGCAAAACCGATTCTACGATTAGAAGCTATCTATACCTTATTGGCGCTCCCAGCTACGTAGTTTTTTTACGGACAAGTGTTTCGTTACCTCCACTATCGCTCTTGAAAAGTATATCCCCATACATCCAACATATGCGGCCCAATTATGAAATTTGACTTTCCTGATGACGCGCTGATGTTGCCTGTTAAGTAGAAATGAAAATTGATGAAGATTGAACGGCGAAAATCGTGGAGAGTGCAAATATGAGATTTCCTTGACATAGTTCAAAGAAAGAAATAGGTATTCGTTGCTTCACGAGTATTGTTTATTTATTTTGAATACAAATCTGAGAAAATGAAAAGTTACTTCGATGGACTAGTCAACATTAATAATAATAATATTGACCTCGATGAATATGTTATTTTAATATTCGCTTCAAATTTTCCATTTTGCGGGATAGTGTGAAGAGAAAGGGATTTCGACTCTGTCGAAATTGTTCGTTTCATTTGTTTGAAACTCAACTCTCCGGCATACTCTTCGAACTTTGTTCCAATAATGAATCAATAAAAATATGCGAAATTCATTTCCTACTCGTAAAAAAAGTATCACTTTACTCACTTGAATAATAAATTACTATTGCCGGCGTCTCAACAATAATGACATCAATCAAAATTTGTTATGCATTTATAAAAAATTCTCAATTTATGATTAGGTTGATTGCGATTTCAAAAAAAAAAAATAGAATGTGTACCTCGTAGTAAAAGCACATTCCAGACTCCAATGCTTGTTGGCCTCGGCCATCAATTAACATTGTCGCCCCGGAATGTAATGCTTTTACTACTAGATACACAATATACTAATATTCACTAGAGCATTCGTTCCGCATGAGCACCAAAGGAGCACATACGTTGCTCGGTTCAAGCTCAGGCTGCATCAGACTGCCTAATGTTTCCTGGCACATGAGCACCGCTTGAGCACCGATCCGCAGTCAGTCGCGTACACATTTTCATAGTCATCAATATCCAAATTAAGTTAAAAATCTCTGTAATAACCACAAACAGAACGTCAAGCACACTTTCACCGTCTACACTGAGCACGAAAAAATCGACAAAAAACGGATCGAACCGAGCACCGCAAGATGGCAAGATATTGAAGACATTGTTTTGAAAATGTTGCTTAGAAATTAATTTTATACACACAAACACAGAAATTATGGGAGGAAGTTGAAAAAGGCATTTTTTCAAAATATTTTTCCGCCTATTCAAGAATATCAAATTGTTTTCTTATAAATAGCTTGAGTGTACTACATTTGTATTTCAATGATAGTGACGGAACTTTCTCATTTTCTCCATGCCAGAGAGCACTTAAAAAAAAAACTTGGATTTTGTCAGAATCCTGGCTGTTACATTGGTTCGTATCTCACAGTAGTATGGCGATAAGCAATACAAAACTATGGTATTTTTCCGATTATATTAAATTTTCGATGATAATCGTGCACGATCGTTTCACTTCGCACACAATCTTCGTGCGTCAAATCAAAGAAGCTTAGAGTTTTCAAGATTGTTTAGAAAAGAGCATGCTTCTGAAGTGTCATGTCATCACAATGGTCTTGAAATTCTGATATAACTGTATATATAATACGAACCAATGTAACAGCCAGGGTTCTGACAATTTTTTTAGTTTTGTTGTGAAGAAAACTAGAAAGTTTCGTCATTATCAATGAAATATAAATTTTTCAGTATAGCCAAGCTATTCATGTGAAAAAAGAAATTATATAGGCAGGAAAATATTTAAAAAAATGCTATTTTCAATTTTGTAGCATTATCTCTTCAAACTTTCTTTATGTGAATAAAATAAAATTCTAAGCAACCTCTTTCGATATCTTGCCATCTTACCCCACTTTTTGCCTTTCCATGGCAATTTTTTTTAATTTGCCGCCATACCAGCGATCACGTGATATGTGTCAAAATGGATTTTTAGGTGATTGGTCGTGCACAAACTTTTCCACGGAATTTTTTCTCCAATACCTTAATAATAAACTTTTTTCCCATATGGTACATACTTTTTGACTGTCATTGTATATGATTTTAAAAATTAAATAACCAGCACGATTGAATTCTAGGTGAAATAGTGCTTTGGAAATATTGTCATAGAAGAAAAAAGAGTCTTTAACAGGAAAAGAGTTAGACTTTTCGAAATGCACGTTTTCGAAACACATTAGAAACGATGATAGATATTGATATACGCTTTCAACCATCAGGTTAGTCATAAAAAATGAGCTTCAGACACAGCAGTCAGTTTTCATCTATCTAGTTTGACAGGACCTTCCCTTGTTTTATTGGTAAATATTTCTTTATTGGATACAATATTACCCGCTGCTTCACTTTATCGAATTCATGGTATGACTAACAATAATGAATAATTAGATGATCTTGATGGGTTGGTTTCATAAATGGAATCGCTACATTATCATAGTATTTGTTCGTTTGTTCCTTTTAGCAGTTTTTGCAACGTTGCAGAATATCATAAAATTCCCATTCATGACTGTCCCTGTATGACTCGATCAGCAAGGGATTAGTTGAAAATTGACAATTTTAAACCAAGCTTTTTGTGCCACACAAAATCAATCAACTGTATTTTAAGTAATTATACTTAAAAGTACCCCGCACGAAAACACACGTAAAATTGGCTCTCGTTCACATTGGCTGAAATTCATTATGCATGTTATAACGGGATGGGTAATTAAAGAAATGTGCGAATTTAAATGATTGTGTATGTGTCGTTTCTGAGATAAGCAGCCAAAATTCGAAAAAACGTGGGAGTTGGGTAGTGTTGACAAAGGAAAAAATAGTTTTGTTAGTCGAAATAAGACAAATTCAGGATGAAAATTTATTCATCGGAACTCGTTAACATGTCCAATTATAACGTTATAAATGGAAGTACATTAGGGTTTATACGGGGCATAGTCAAAAAAATCGTTTTTCAGGACCTGAACCAACAATTTATATTTTGGTAGAACATTATAGTTTCAGTCTATTCTAGGTGATGAAAACATGTTTTGTTTCTTGATGACTCTCAATGTTTGAAATAATTTTTTTTAATATTATGGATTATACCCTTATTCTGAAAAAAAGTTTACAGATCGTTTTTGAAATGAATTTAAAAAAAAATATTTATTGCCGCTGTTGATTGAACAAAAGGTAAGTGAATTCTCTGGTGAATTGAGTTGTTCGATATTACCTTTCATTTAGATACAAGGTGCGTTTAATTTTTTTTGTTTAGGTCACTTACAATGTTTTCATTCAATATCTCAAAAAGGGTTTCATCAATTTGGACCTAATTTTATCTCACTATTATGAAAGTGTTGACTATTAAATATGAATGTTTGGTCAACTTAGTATGTTGCGTTTCTGAGATATGCATTTTTAAAGTTCACGGTATTACGATATATGGGGTTGCTACTATCGATTACACAAAACTTCAAGGGACCTTATGATAAATTAAATTCTATTACATAACATATCGAATTCTTTCTTCAGTTTGCGCATATTTTTGAATGAAATCGTGTTGTCGAGTGCAGTTTGTGTTGTTTGTAGTATCAAACAATTCGATATGTTATGTAATAGAATTTAATTTATTACGAGGTCTCCTAAAGTTTTTTTCAATCGATAGTAGCAACCCCATATATCGTAATACCGTAAATTTTCAAAATGCATATACAAAGTTGACCAAACTTTCATATTTAATTTTGAGATATTGAATAAAAACATTGTAAATGACAAAAAAAATTAACGCACCCTGAAACTAAATGAAAGGTAATATTAAACAACTTAATTCACCAGACAATTCCCTTATCTTTTGTTAAATCAACAGTGGCAATAAATAATGTTTTGTCTTCAAAAACGACCTGTAAATTGTTTTCAGTATAAGGGTATAATATCTAAAATATTAAACATTCATATTTCAAACAGAGAGAAGTAATATACTTTCATTAATAACGTTATAATTTGACATATTAAACGAGTTCCGATAATAGTAATTTATGTATCAAGTGAGTAAAGTGATACTTTTTTTACGAGTGGGAAATGTTGACGCACGTCGCCTTAGGCGGAATTCCTACAAGTATAAAAACACTTTACTCACGAGTTTCATACAGTATTTTTTCTACAACTGTCAAACAACACAACCAATTCATATTTTTTTGCAAATGTGAAATGAATTTGGTATATTTTTATTGATTCATTATTCGAACAAAGTTCGAAGAGTATGCCGGAGAGTGAGTTTCAAACAAATGAAACGAATAATTTCGACAGAAATTATTATTAATGTTGACTTGACTTTCGAATAGTCCATCGGAAGTAACTTTTGATTTTTTTACGTTTCTCTTCATAATGATCAAACAATACTCGTGAAGCTACGAATACCTTTTTCTTTCTTTGCACTATGTCAAGAAAATCTCATATTTGCACTATCCACGATTTTCTCCCTTCAATCTTCATAACTTTTCACTTCTACTTAAATTCATAGTTATCAAGAATTCGTTATCTGGATAGATGCCTAATTTCACAAATTTCATTAATTATTGATGTCAACTAGTTTCTGACGGCCAACCAGTCATAGCTACCTTGGATTACCTATTGTGGATTAGGTCCAATAGTTCGCTATTATTGTGACAATATATTTCCTTGCTTAACAACCAATCAGTGGATTTCAAATTTTGAAATTCAGCCAATAGAATCAGAACTACAGTGAAAATATAGCTTGTCGCTGTATTTTCACGGTGATAAACCTGCTTAGTTTTTGTTTTACCATCTGTCAAGTGAAAATGATTTAAATTATAAACGTCAAATTTATGTGTTTTGACTAGTTATCTTTATTTATCAATATGAGCGATCGTTGGGGACAAATGTCCATTGGTATCACAGATGAGGCCGTGGAAAAGAGTATTCCGTTGAATACGGCTAGAATTAAAGCATCAATTACCAGGTGACACGATTTTTCTTTATTTCAAATCGATATATTGTCGTCCTAAATACAATTCGTGGTATGATTAAAAACCTTTAATTTTTTGGAATATCAATTCATTGGCAATCCCAATGCAAGAAAATACAACTCGTCCTGTACAACTCGTCCTGCGGACTCGTTGTATTTTCAGCTTTGGGATTGCAATTCATTAATATTCCAAAAAATTATCGGTAATAATCATACCACTTATTATATTACCCCTGAAATTATTGGTGAAACATTTGTATATCAGAAATTATAGGTTATTAGTTGCCAAAGAAAATGAAAACTGGCTTTATGACAGGATTTCGTTATTATTCGGATCTGTCACTGATGTTGCATGAATCTGTCGGTTGTCTAGCAACAGCCGTTAAAAAAAGTCCACTTTTTTTACGCTTTTCCGTGTAATAATGAAATCGTATGTTGATAGTGAAATATGGTAATACTTTACGCACACAAACCACACAAAAAAGTGTACTATTTTTGACAGTTGTAGAAAAATACATTTTCATCCTGAATATTTCTTATTTCGACTAACAAAATAATTTTTTCTTTGTCAACCCTACCCAACTCCGGAATTTTCTCGAACTTTGGATGCTCAGAAACGATACATACAAAATCATTTAAACTCACACATTTTCTGGATTACCCATCCCACTATAACATAATAAAATTTCAGCCAATTTGACCGAGAGCCAATTTTACATGTGTTTTCGTGCGGAGTCCTTATTGACATCACAAAGCATTCATATTACATTTTTTGGATTTGTCACCTATTTCAAAAATACCGCCAACTCACCCCACCACAACCCCTCATCCGTAATGTACGACGCGACCTCGTCGAGAGAGAAAGAACAATAACAAAACCGCGAATATCTCAGTCTGCCGGTAGTTTCCGGCATTTGCGAAACTGAGAGTGTTTTGCTCGCCCCCACCGCGACCAGTGGCCCATTCACTTCGTGGCGGTCTATGTTACATGTCCAGTTGCTCTTCCGTATCGCAGAAGAGAGCTCAGGTGAACCGGAGAAGAGAGTGTTAGTTAACAGTGAGAGTGTGCAATTTACCGGGACTGCAAGTTAGCATGTGTTTGGCATGAGTTTTGTGGTACCGGTGAAAGAAACGCATAGAATGGAGTACCAGTTGCCGCCGCCTATCGCGGCCACCCCCAACCCGCTGGGGCACCAGGTTCCCGTGGGAGTTATGCAAGGAACCCTTACCCATGTTCAGGCTCCGACGCAGGACGAATCGCACAGGTGGTCGCAGTACCAGCAGTTGTGGAGGCAGCATGTTTATATGAATGGTACGATTGCTTTTTAGATTTTGGTCTCGAGGTTTCGGAAATTTATGATGAATAAGGGGTTCCAGAGGGACTCTTCCCGAAGGTACCAAATATGGTACCACCCCCGGTTAAACTGACACCCTTGTAATAATGAGGGGTGTTCATGGAAAATCACTGGGTGATTGACTCAGAATACGGCAGTCTACTCAGTGATGAGGTTATAACTGAATGGGTGATTGGGTATCATCTATGGGACAGATCCAGGGTGCTTCCAAGGGAAGACCCGATATATTGAAAAAAAAAAACATATGATAAACCATACAGGGTGATCTTCAACCGCCATAGAACAGCATCGCATTATTTCGTGATAAAAAAAGAAACATAATTTTGACACCCTCCCCCTGTTTCGCCAGGGTTGAATGTTTCGTCTGGTCGAATAGCTGCGGCTTTTTTCACATCAACAAGTTTGGCTGACATTCTGTAACATACAAAATTGAGCATAAAACTAGGAGCTTTTATAGGCGATCACTTAGTATGGTAAATACCTATTAGAAAACAACTACTTCCTTGTTTTTGTCGTTTTCCGGGTTTTGCCGTGGTCTTCTTTGGTTAAAATCTCCAAAGGTTTCAACTGCAACTGGGGCAGTCACCTTCAGTGGCGTGGTCGAAACTGTTTCAATTGACACGTCAGGAAGAGTACTTTGACTACACCACTGGAGGTGACTGCAGCAATTGCAGTTGAAACTTTTGGATATTTTAACCAAAGAAGACCAAGGCAAAACCCGAAAAACAACCAAAACATTGACGCCAGCCGTGGGAGCCTTCATTCCTACAACTACTTCTTTGGCTAATGCCATGACGGGCATTGAATTATCTCTAACAGACACTTGTGCAATGTTCCTCAAAACATCAGAGGACGGAATTGCAAGTGCTCCTTGTATCCTGCAGAGCTGCTTGAAACTAGTTACTAGGTGGCCCCCCTGTCCGATCCAAAAGAAAATGTCTGGTAGTTGGTTACAATGAGCACTTGCAATTGGGTCGTTTGGTGCTTTGAGGAACTTTGCACAAGTATCTGAAACATATAATTCAATACCCGTCGTGGCTTCAGCCAGGTGAGTAGTTGTTTTCTAAAAGGTATTTGCCATAATGAGCCTACGCTGTAGGTGTGAATTGGACTATAGGGGTTGCCAAAGTTAATATTATGTTAAATACTCATCTCGAAATAAATATGAATGGATATTGCCTCGATATTAGTGTTCAAAGTTGTAATCTCGGTTGTAATATGCTTAGATTTTCCAGTTCCAAATTTTTATGTTATTCTGTCTATAAAACCCGAGATAAAACCCCACTACAATGCCATGTTCATAGTTTTCCCAGTTTTCTAATAATACAAATGTTTATTCAATCCCTACACTATTTTTAAAAACTCATCGTTTGTTAAAAACACTTTTAGTCCGCGCGCTGTTAAATTTTTTTTTGTTATGGAATGGAACAGTTTTTGTCCAAACGTTTTTATCTCATTGAAACACATGGTGGCCCGCAACAAGTTTTTATTGAGAATTCACCAGACAATTTTGATTCTCAGTTCCAAACGACGTGTTGATATTTGGTAATTAAATATTAGGTATACAGTGGCGTAGTTGGGGTTAGCTAGGTATTTTAGTTTGAGAATTTTCAATCTCTCGTTTGGAAGTGTTGTTGAGTGGATGTAGTTGAAATTAATACAGGACTGAATGAGGTTAGATGATCAATAATTATTATCGGTGGTAGAGACATTTCTATTCGCCTAAAGTTAACAAAAATTATCGGTTAACTTGAAATGTTTTTAGTGGTAATCTTGTACGCTTTATGTTGATTTTTATACATGTTACATATGTTGGTATATGTTAAGGGGATGTGAGTTTCAGACGGATTTTTATAATAATAATACCCCCTCACAAACACTAGGTCTGGGATTGGATCATAATTTCTGAAAAGAATTCAATGAACTTTATATAAATAATTATGAAATATCTTTCTGTGTTTGTCACTCTGGTTAGTGGGGAACACTCAATTACCACTTCAATCCTGATAAAATTCCCCACAAATTGAATAAACAATTGTATTTTCCAGACAACAGTGAATCGAACAAAAATCAGGTGTTTTAAGAAATCTTAAATTTTTGAAACATGAGTTAATATTATATTGATGGAGAAAATAGTTATTTAAGTAACACGGAATGTAGAGACGTGTTAACATTAGAGGTGAGCGAGTACGAGCCGAGGCAAAGCCGAGGCTTGTCACTTGCCGAGGATGTTAACAGTCGATACATTCTGTGTCACTTATTACGTTTTTCCCGCTACTTGTTGACATTCTCAAAATTTGCCTGGATTGAAGTTTGTTTTCTTAACCTTCCTTCATGATTATTCGTTCCGCTATTTCATTCTAAGCTGATTGTGCGCGTAACTAAGTTACCGAATAAGCATACAACAATAATATTCAAAGAGCCTCATAAGCTGAAAATTCAAAGTCAAAATCGTTATTACCCTAGGCATGTAAATGACACTATTTACATTCCGTTGTCAAGGTGAGTTAGTAAATAAATGATATAGGCCATTTACCTGTTTTGCTGCTGAGCATGTATGGACTATTTACAGTGTCGGCAGTGGGAAAAAATCATTTATTTCTGAATACAAATATTACAACTATTAATTTCTGTTGATAAATGATATTATTATTGAATATGTGAGTCCAGTGTAGAAGTTCAAGTACCTGGAAGTTCAAGTGTCTAGGAGTCAAGTGCCTAGAAATTGTGCCTATAAACTGAAGTGTCTATGTAGAAGTGCTTGAAGATAAAAGTTTCTAGAACTTGTTTCTATAAACTGAAGTGCCTAGAAGTAGAAGTGCCTGAAAATTTAAGTGCCTAGTCGTTGAAGTACCAAGACGTTGAAGTGTCTAGAAAATGTAGTCCCTAGATATTTGTTACAAATATTACAGTTTTGTGGATAGATTAGAGTATTATAGATTGTGTTTGTGAGTCAATATGTCTAGAGTCTAAAGTTGAAGTGCCTAGAACTTGTCCCCAGTAATTGAACTGCCTTTAGCATTGGAAATGTCTGAAAGTTAAAATGCCTAGACGATGAACTGCCTAGATGTGGAAGTGCCTAGAACTAATACCCAGAAATTGAAGTGGCTTGAAGTTAAGGTGCATAGAAGTTGAAGTGTCTAGAAGGTGGAGTGTCTAGAAGTTTAAGTGCCTAGAAATTGCGCACCAATGATGTGCATAGGAAGTTTATATATAAGCGTTCGGTTGTATGATTTTCAAAATGGTTTGAACCAATTATATATCACCGATGATTTGAATACGTTAACTATGGGTCTGTGTGAAGAGATATGTTGGACTAGATGATGGTCGAAATAGTTTAAAACAATCAGTGGTTACCAATTATGTTAGTATGGTGACTATTGTGTAAAATGTTAAGTTCACTTCGATAAAAAAATTCTCAAGTGTAATTTGGTACGACAATTCATTGAACTAATATTTTGTATTATTTTATTAGGTAATTTATAAGTCACTTATTTAACAAACAAGGGCAAAATTGGACTGTTCTGTGGCTTATGGAACTTTCAGTGTATACAGTAAATTGTAACTGGGAAACAAATTGATACTGACCACAACCCAAAACAATAACTGTCAATAATGATTAGTCCAAATTTTGGTTATACTCAATAAATTCGAAACATATATGACTCTAACCACATAAGTAATCCCAAAATAATGTATAGTACAATGAACAGGAAGTAACATATACTTTCAACTCGCTATCTTCGTACCACAAAATTTCATATGCTTACAAGTGGGAAATAGTAATTTCATGCTCATTATACACTATAGTTTTTCTACGATTGAGTTGAACCATATCATACCAAAATCTGTTTTTTTTATAACAGTGTCTATCATAAAATTTCGTGCCGTCATTGATAATGAAAATGTTGAAAAATATTATAGGAATCAAATATTATTGAGAATTGAAACCCAGTCTCCTGAATGAAAAGCCTTAAATAATGAATACATGTCAAAAGGGATAATGAGAATCAAATTCTGATCTTGTTAAAGAGTCATTTCGAAATCTGAAATTAACTACTTACTACAATATAATTTTTCTACGTTCATGCAAAAAACAAAACTTTATTGAACTATATTTGGTGAAAAAACTGTCTCTTTATTGCACTCATCTGTCATTCTACTATAGCGTTCTGTCATCATGACAGACAAACTTTCAAATCGACGCCAAATTTAGCCTATTTTCTGTGATATTGTATGACGTTTTAAATATTTGCATGTTTCATCATATTCATTACATAATGGACTATGAAATTACTAGAAAATGCAATTTGTTAAAAATAAAATTATTTCCTTCGAATATCATTTGAATTACACAAAATGTTTTTGAATTACTTTTAGCAGATAGATTTAAACAAACAATATCTTCCTTACAGTTTAGTGCCACCTAAATGAAACAGTTTTTGGTTTTTGCATGAACGTAGAAAAAATATTGCATGAAACTCGTGCAAAAAGAGTTTATTGCACTCGACGTGTTCTCCAACTCGACCTGATGGCCTCGTTGGACAATTTCACGTCGAGTGCAATAAACACCTACTTTTTGCACTTGTTGCATAAATAACGAATAAGGTGTCAAATTTTGAATATTACTATCAATAATATCTTGATAACTTTAGATTTTGACATGAATGGTATGAAAACGAAAATGAATGTAAAAAAATAATAGACTTGATTCAATCTCATATTATTATTACTACGACTATAAAAAAATGTACATTACATTTCTAGTGTATTTTCATTAAAAAAACCTATAGGTAACGCATTTCCTACGGGCTAACTGTATGGACATGTAAATTTTTCTACGACAGTGTGTAAACGAAGTGATACTTTTTCGCAAAAGTGCGTAAAATCATCAACAGTGCCTGTAGTAAATTTTTGAACACTGGTCCTACATTTATGCGTTTTCTAAAAACAATATTGTGCATCAAATTTAACTCGAAAATCAGCATTTGATAATACGACAATTCAACAAATTTCACGCTCATACAAAAAAGTCCTACTTCACGAACTTGTATCATAAATAGCTATTTTCTACGACAGTAAGTATACTAATTGTTTACGCACTGTCGTAGAAAATAGCTGTAATAGATGTAATTCAACGTTCGTCGTGGTATTAGCCAGGAAAGTAGTTGTTTTCTGATGGATTTTTGACCCAATTATTCCTATTGTATAGGATTATGGCAATGAGCGTCGTCCTGGTAGTGCAGGACATCTTGTTTCTCTGTTTACGCACTGTTGACAAGTGAATTTTTACGCATTGTTTATGCATTTATACATTTTCGAAAAATACAGTATCTTGCGTTGAATATAACTCGGAATTCGTTGATGAAACGACGACAATTCATAACATGAAATATTCAAATTAATCATACAACTGTCATGGCATTACTCGGGTATTAGTCGGGAATAAGAGGCATTACTTGAAAATTATTGGGCATTATACAGGTATTACTGGTGTATTACTCGGGCATTCAAAGAATTACACAATAATAATCGTTGAAGGGCAAAAAAAGGTCTTCAAGACATGGGGAAAGGAATTATCCGAAAAATAGAGCAGTAGCGAAAATCAGAATTGTGCAAAGAAAAAAAAAGGTCCTTAGGATTGTACTTCACAGCATGACGGGCATTACTGGCATTACTTGGGGGTATTACTCGGGAATTACTTGGGTATTACTCGGGAATAACTTGGGTATCACTCGGGGATTACTTGGGTATTATAGGCATTACTTACGATTTTTGGGAATCAATTTCCTCAGCGGTTTCCCCATAAAGGGCTTTTTTCTTACTCGCTTGTTGGACTCGGCTGTACCTCATTCAACGAACTTCATGCTAATGCAAAAAGTCATACTTTACGAAGTTGTATAATAAAAAATCTATACTCTTACGACTTGCGCTTCTATACCGAGTTGTATACTATATTGAAGAATTCCATAATGTTTAAAAGTTTTCTATATGTATCCAACTCTATGTGTGTGTGGTAGAAGGAAAACATGAATATATCCCAAGACGTTATCTTGAACGATGGAAAATAGCGACTAAAGTTTGTCTGTCAGCCGCAGATGATTTCACAACAGATTTTATAAATATCCTATTCATATTTTCGAACAAAAATCAGAAAACATAATATTTGTTCTCATTTGCACCACAGGCATCCATTTTATCATTTTTCACGAAAAGGTACAGTCCGTGGACGGAAGTAACGAACTTTGCACAACAATCTTCAATAACTCATCTGTGATTACTCACTACTCCGCATCAAGACAATTTCGAATTATATTCAATTCTTGTTTCAACGGAGTGGTGTAATTTATTGAAGAAAGGTCTCATTAGCGGTGAGGTCTCCAAATAATAATGGGTTTTGTATTTCGATTCATGGTATAACTTTCTCTCAATTAGGTTCGATAGCGTGAGCTATTGTAAGTTTTTTGTGCATCATTGTGAAACAATATTGGTCAATATATTTATACTGAGCTTTGTCGAGGGGGGCCAGGTGATATCAAGAATTGGAAAAGGTGTTTCGGAAATCTTCAACAGTGGTTCTCTACTTTAAATTTTAATAAGGTATTTATAAAATACCTAGGCCGGGAAGTGCTCGAATTTTAATAAAAATATTAATAAAAATAAGAATCATAATGTTTCTGTTAGTACCTACCTTCTGTTCGAATTTCAATATTTGATGCAAATAAAAACTAAAATGTTCGAAATTTTGTTCTACAATGAAATATAATAAATAAATTAGTCTAAGACACGGAATAGAGGTCCACCTTCACCCATTTGTTGAAACATACTTTTCATGGAGTATCATGAATAGATTGCCTATCAAAATGTGGTCCAGACTATATACATTCAGTTTAATAAATTTGCACCCTATGGAAAACTTTTATATTATCGATTTGTCAGAAATTTTCAATCTCCATAAAAATTGGTGCATTGCAGAATACTTGCATATGAGTTGTCAAAATTTTAAATTTCCAAACAGTGTACAGGGGAGAAACAAGTGTAAACTACCCCTTGTTTTTGACATTATCAAAAAGTTCATTCAAATAGGTTGTTAGGAATTGAAAACAAATTTGGAATCACAGCCAGGGTAGTTTACTCTGGATCAAAATCTATTTTTTGTTTCCCCTTGTCCACCGTTCGGAAATTTAGAATTTTGATAAATTGTATACATAGTATCCTGCAACGAACCAATTTTTATGAGGAATAAAATTTTCTAACAAATCGATAATGAAAAAGTTTTCCATACGGTGCAATTTTTTAAACTCACTGTTTATAGTCTGGGCCACATTTTGATAGGCAAGACATTTTAAGGTCGACCTGTCTTCGTCTCTTGGACTAAATGTGTCTCATTGATTTGTTATTCCACACGGTGGACAAAAAATATATAGTATATTTCCATAAAACTAACTAAACTAACTCAATTTTTCAAGAGATCAAAAATTTTCACTTATAATTGCACAAGTGGTTAGTATTTTATCGGCGTAGTGTTTTTAATAGTTGACATTGATTCTCGTCGAATTGCTGGGAAACAGTTTCTCATTAAACAACCCAAATTTACCCGATATCAATACAAACCTCGAGTTTATTTCGGCAGGACAATTTAATGAATGAGAAATTCAGAAACATATCAATGTCAACCTATTCATTTTGGCAACCAACACCGCGATAATTGATAAACAAATGAACAAGTGAAAAAACCACTAGTGTATTTGTCACTTATAATTACACAAGAGTTTTTTTTTGTCGAAATAACTTGACATGTAGTAATGAGAATTTTGTTGCCTGACAATTCAGCGAAAAAAACTGCCCTGAAAAAATTACGGCAATGGCAACAAAATTCGAATTATAAATATCAAGTTTACTTTGATGAGAAAAAGCTAGAGTGGAATTCGGTAAGACAATTTAATGAATATGTGACATAATGTCATCAAAATAGTTATTTATGCAACAAGTGCAAAAAGTAAGTATTTTGTTTCCATATGTATTTGTAACCAATATTTTTCTTATATATTCTATAATTTCCTCCTGAAATGAGGCAGTTTTTATTTTATGGGATTTATTTATAATTCCCATAAATTAAAAACAGCCTCATTTCAGAAAGAAATGAAAAAAATCTATTTATGGTATATTACAACATATACAATCATACATAATTCTGATATAAAATAACTGAACTAATCGTTCTCAGATCAATCATCAATAAACGCAACGGAATAACACAATATCCTTGTGATATCTCATATGAAAGGTTATGGTAAGTTAATAAGTTCATAAAAATTTAAATGTCTTGATTGGTTCACGAGCTACACCCTGTTCAAATGAATAATTGGGGAAAAATATTTATTGTTATCCAAGCAAATGAACAATTCTGCTGTAGGTACTACACAAAACTGGCCGGGGAATTTGTAGACTCAGAGTTGGTAATTCCCAATTCCGACTTAGTTGAGGTTGATTTTATTTACTCATCATACATTTATATTTATATATTATATATATAGACTACAAGCCCATATTACATTTCAAAGGAGTCAAATGACCTAGCATAAAATATTCATTCAGAACGATGCAGCTATATGAAAAAATAATTCTAAACACTATGTCCCCAACTCTGGTCGAAACAAGTGACTACATTAATGATAATTTTCCATCGAAAGATGTGCTATTCAGACGAAATATTCTTGTAGGTACGGCTTTCCTCACGTTGGTCGATTATAAAATAATCTCCTGGAACCTACTGCCGCAACATCTTCTGATTAAACTGATGCTTGTCCTAGATAAGGTGAAAATACTTATTAGTAATAAATATAAATATACAATGGAAAAAATATAAACATTCATACTTAAACTTATACACACATACATACACATCATGCATACACATACACTTAAATTGGAAAATATACTTATATATTATACTAGTAAGTAAAGAAAATCTGTTTATGGTATATTACAACATATACAATAATACATAACTCTGATATGAGCAACTAGCCCTATTGGGTAGGTATGATGATGCACGTTCACAATTTTAAATTCAAAACTGTGAGCTCGGAAAAAGTAAAAAACTATATTTATGCAATTAAGAGCAACGCTGTGGGTTCCGATGAAATCTCTCTGAAAATGATCAAGTACTTATTTGATCATATAACCTTTATATTCAACAAGGCAGTCGAATCAAATCATTTCCTTTCCATATGGAAGAATACAGCTGTTTTACCTATAACAAAATGCAACTCTTCCACAGACTTGGCACATTTGAGACCTATCAGCATTCTCCCAACCCATTCGAAGGCATTCGAGAAAATTCTCAAAGAATAAATATTCGGCTTTCTCATCTGTCGAAACATAATTACAACAGCGCAATCTCTGGATTCCGCACTGGCCATAATACAACCACTGCACTTTTGAATGTCACGGATGACTTGTATCGGTCTGTAGACAGAGGTGAACTATCGTGTCTGGTTTTGCTTGATTATACCAAAGCTTTTGATACCATAGATCATGTTGTCCTCTGTAAAAAACTAAAATACTTACTTAGGATTCCATCAGAGCTCAATGGCCCACATCAAAAGTTATCTCTCGTTTCGGACACAGTCCATAACACTGGGTGGTGGAACTTCAGGAACACTACCTATTGATTTTGGAGTACCTCAAGGGTCAGTCCTTGGGCCTTTATTGTTCTCCTTATATATTTGTGATTTTAATGAGACAATGAAGTACTGTAATATCCATCACTATGCTGACGATACCCAATTAATAATTATACGTCAGTTTTGATATAAACAACGTCAATTCAAAATCATCACGAGTGAATAAAGATCTGACCTCTCTGTTCAATTTTTCAACTGTCCATAACCTAAAGATCAATCCTCGTAAGTCCCATGCTATGATTATCGGAAATATTTCTAAACGTGTGAAGCTGATTTTACGGTTTACCTCTTAGATGAACAAATTCCGTTAGTCACTTATGTCAAAGTTCCTTTAATGGGCTGAGACAGTTGTACCCCTCTCGGGATATTTTATCTACCTCGAAACTTAAACTCAACCTTTGTCAATCCCTGATCATCTCCAAGCTCTCTTTTTTCAAGGGTTAGGTTGTAAAACAGCATCAGCTGACACTTCGCCCATTCATTTGTCACACAATAAATTATGTAGGTATGAATTAATATTTTTTGCAAGATGAATGGAGACGATTTATTATTATTATTATGAAATAACTGAAGTCAAATCAATAAATACGAATAGTTGCCAATAGAAATTAGCCTAATTCCGAAATTTTGAAAATGAACTCCAAAACGTAGCTAATTATACTCCAAAATTTGTGAGTATAATTCAAGAAATAGAAGCTACCCATAAAACACCAAAACTATGTCACTTTCACTCAACGCGCTTTTCGCCAACAAAGTTAGCATTCTCAAGAGCTTATCAGTTTACTAAGAACTAGTAGTAAACTTATGCTCTTTCACTCGAAGCGCGTCGAGTGAAAGTGGCGTAGTTTTGGCGTTTTGGGTAGCTTCTATTTCTTGAATTGAAATAGTAATGCTCATTGAATGAAGTCAAGCCCTGCCTAAGCAGGCAAAAGAGTTTTAGCAATAACTTTTTTGTCTATGCAGGCAAAATAATGTTTCAGTCTCTATGAACGGAGTGCTTATAACTTGTAAATGCAAACATTCCACTTTAGTCAATGCAGTTTTGTCATGCTCATTTAGTCAAATGTTTTTATTTTGACGGTTTTTGAAAACCGGTGAAAGGAAGGAACTTTGAGCGCTATTTCATTGTATTTCACATCTATAGAATATAGAGAGATACCAATCTGTTTTTTTTTTCTTCTTCAAATACTTTTAGAAAAACGATTTAGTTGTTTTCAGTAAAAAAATGTGTTTTCTAAAGCTTCAATTATGCTTCAGAGAAAGTTGTTAGGATATTATCCTATATTTTTTCAGTCGTCTTGACTTAACGCTAGAAAGAAGTAGACATTGCAATATTAAGAAATGGTTTTAAAATAAACCGAATACTTCTAATCCGTTCTGGCGTCCTTCGTTTCTACGATGAGACTTTATGTTCATCTTGAAATCCTGTGTAATACGATCATTCGTCTATTTCAAACATCACATCTGCTCTTCGAGACTTTTAATTTATCCACGAAGAAAAAAACAACTCAAGGTCGATGCTAAGTTGTGTTCGGTAGTTAACTACAATGTCACCGGTTTTTCTCTATACTATTCCGAATGTTTTTGTGACATCTGAAAACAGATCTACTACGTTCAATGTACATCAATTTAAATGCCATTAGCTGTGAAATAATTCGCACATACCATCTGAATATAATTTTTTTTTTGGATGATTGAAATATATAAACATTATTTTTGAATATACCTACTGTGAAAATTTCAGAGTATATCTGCTGGTGTTTTAATGTTTTCAGTATTATTTTAAGTTATTATATCTCAACATTCTTAACTCATTTGATTACAATTAGCACTTTTTGTAACTTATATACAGGGTGTATAAAATCAAAATGTTTTCAATAAGGTGCCAGTAGCTGTGTACATTCTCTTCTCTTCATTTCACGGCACACTTACCGCTTAGAATACTTGACCTACTCACTAATACAAATTTCTTGTATAATATTTCAAATTCAAGGACCTATTGAAAAATCACATCCCTCCTTATAATATCTCCGTTATTCATATAGGGTGAAGTGGGGTAAATGTAATCATGAGGCAAGTGTAATCAGGCACTCTCTAATTTTTGTATTACCGTTTTTAATATTGTTCCAACTATAATTTGAAATTGCAACCCTTTTTTTACCTGTATATGATATTTGTTATCTTTTTCAAGGTCTCTGTTCGAAATGTTAGTTAAGTTATGAATCACCTGCATTTTCACTTGTTATGCAAGTGCCGATTGTAATTTTGATGTTTTTATTACTATGGCAAATAATTCATTAAGGCTTCAATAATTTGCTTCCTTAGGTTATTTTCAACGGGGAATCTAATTCTGCTGTCAGATTTTGAATTTGATGTCCACAAAAACCAAAATAGTGGTGATTACATTTACCCCACCAAAAGGTACATATGGGGTAAGTGTAATCACGAAGACTGGGGTAAATGTAATCACTGATTACATTTGCCCCAGTCTTCAATTTATTTTTTTTCAATACTGGCATCAAAACACCTGTGGTTAGAAGTTGGGTTCTGGTCGCATTCAAAGGAAAGAAAAATGTAATTTTTTATGTTGGTCAAATCACAGCATTCGATGAAGAATCGCAACCATTAATTATGTTTCTCAAAAAATTCGACCAAATCTCTGCACATTCCATTTTTCATTGGCCGTAACAGATAGATCATCACTCGGTGCCTGTCTCAGACATCGAGTTGATTCTACCTGAACCAAATTTAGGACGGAGAGGAGAATTAATTTTTCCAGTATCTTTTGCTACGTATAACGTCAAATAAGTAAAAGGAAAAAAACGGCATTGTACAGTGTCTTATTGTTCAGTTATTTCATTAAACGTAAATATGACAATTGTGTACTCATTCCAAAAAAAGTTTATAACTTCCTTATAAATAGAGGTAGGGGGCTAATTTTTTTTTGGTCGAAACTGCATTTTTCATACTTCATTACCCTTGCCCCAAATACTCTAGGATACGATGCATATGAGAATTACAAGCCGTGATTACATTTGCCCCGAATACTGGGGTAAGTGTAATCAGCTAACATAACTTATTATTATTGTTTATAACAAATTCACTGTTGCTAGTAGAACGAAAGGGTAAAATTCGAGGTTGTTTTTTTTTGCGTGTTTGCATCGACTGCTATGGTCATTAGCCACGTGTTCTGGATAGGCCTTGTTACTAACTCCTTACGCCACCTTAGGAGCAGCACTGTTAATTATTAACGCAACAGTGAATCGTGGAGGATTATCCCCAGCCAGCAACAAGATTCAATCACTCAGATTTTGACATCTGAAACTGAAAAAACCTTGCTCTTCCTGGGGATCGAGCCCGCGACCTTTCGATCACGAGCCGCGGCGCTAACCACTGCGCCAAATCCCCGCCCAAATCGAGGTTGTGTTGTCTCCCGACACGAAGCGGAGGGAGACAAAAAACCGAGAGCTAAAATCTATTATTTTTCCCGTGTATAATACACTATTTTTTTCTGTGACGGGAAAAACGACGATTTAATAGTGAAAAAAATCAAATGTCTACGGCTTAAGATCTAAGAATAGCGGTCGATCTTCACCGTTCTGTTCTTATTCTATTTTTATTTCTTATGAAGTTTCGCCTAAAAAGAGTTGCCTATCAAAACGTGGTCCAGACTATATACAGTGAGTTTCAAAAATTTGCACCATATGGTAAACTTTTTTATTACCGATTTGTCAGAAAATTTTATTTCACATAAAAATTAGTGCATTGCAAAATACTTACATATATGTTGTCAAAATTTCAAATTTCAAAACGGTGTAGAACGGGGGAACAAAAAATAGAATCTTGATCAAAAGTAAACTACGCTGGCTGTGACTCCAAATTTTAATATTGTTGTCAGTTTTGACAACCTCCTTGAAAGAACTTTTTGATAATGACAATAACTAGGGGTATTTTACGCTTGATCAAAATTTCTATTTTTTGTTCCCCCTATACACCATTTGTAAATTTAAAATTTTGTCATTTTATGCAAGTATTCTGCAATGCGCTAATTTTTCTGAGGATTAAAATTTTCTGACAGATCGATAATAAAAAAGTTTTCCATGTGGTGCAAATTTTTTAAACTCGCTGGTATATATTATAGTCTGGATCACATTTTCATAGGCAACTCATTTAATTGATGAGAAGTATGGTTCATCCTTTGAACAGAACGGTGAAGGTCGACCGCTCTTAGGCTCTTAGACTATTAGGAATAGAGGCTGGTTAGGTTAGTAGTGTGCAGGTTGGTGCAGGTTGAGTGATGAAGGTAGGAGGTTGAGTTAGAGACCCGAACTGAATATCGGATGCGTGCGAGATAAGCTTTTGCAATAGCAGATATCTACCTTTACCTATATGTGTATATCCGGCAAAAAAGTAATTTGAAAAGTCATATTTTAGTACCTGTCAACAGACATAATGTCAAACTTTTTTCCCGTCACAGTAAAAACAATTTTTATAATAAGAGTAATTGAATTTTTTTATTATCATTTCCAATTTTTGCCGACGAGAAACTTATTAATTCGCAAAGTAAACTAGCATAGAAAATTACTTTTTTCGCACTAGTGTGAACCGAAATATTGAAAAAAATAGTTGCCAAACAGACAACTCTTGTGTGAAATGAAAACTAGGTTTTTCTGTTGAAAAGATGTATAGGTAGATAGAATGTCAATCACGAAAATTTCAATTTACTTGTCAATGTTCGGTAAGTATTCGGTAGTATTTTGTCTTTTAGGTTCATCATATGAAAAGTATAGTGTATAACTCGTTCAGAACCGGGACATTTTTCCATTTCCCGCACTAGTTGGCCAATATTACATTATCAGATATCCTAAGGGATTCACTACTGAGGTGAAATCAAATTTTAGGTAAAAGCTAGTCTTCATAATAAAATCTTCCAAAAAAACAAAAGCCGTGTGAAAATTCACACATTTTTGCACAGTTCAGTCTGAATGGACATAATTGGAAATATATATCCAACGTACATTTTTTCAAGGATCCCATAATGCAAATGATGTGCCATAAAGAAAGTTTTACCAAATAATATTATCAAATATTATATTCTGAATTAAAAAAAAATATATGCAATTGGAAAGTGGTGTTTGAATGTGGAATTGATTTGCTGATAGTGTTGCTAATAAAAAGTCTGAAATCGATGAAAAATATAAATTAATTCATAGTTCTTGAACCATAATAAAATTTAATGGTTATATAGTAACAAAATAAATTTCTAGTTCGTGTCATTATCACTTTCATTAGTTTTTTCTGTTAAATGCCATTAATTTGCACTTATGTGGTAAGACCCGGAGCGCTGAGATTTTTTTTTCTGTTATTTTATTGTTATTTTTAGTGTCATTTTGTAATAAAATAAATTATTATTTAATCTCTCTACTTTTATTGCTTCATTTATTGTGTTTTGCATATTTACACGAAGTCATGGGAGTAGATCTTCTGCGTATATCAGAACGTCAATTTTCATTGGTGTTTTTCGACTTTTTCCACGATTCTTCAAGGTTTCCGGAGAAACTCATAAGAAACTTATCTACAGTTTAGGTTGAAATGGATTCCGGAAAATCTATCATCATGCCAGCCGGAGTAAATGAACCCGAGTCGTGTGGGAGCGAGACAAACGCTTTAGCACCACTGCCACTTCGCTTCATATTACAATTTTCAACTGCAGGTTATCGTCAGTTCCAGATTTATTACAATTGATGGTAATTGGTTTTAACTTCTTACTCAATAAATTCACTCCCTTTGGGTTTATTTTCTTGGATTCTTGTTTCATAACTGTATTTCAATTTACTATGTCTTTGTTGCATAGGAGATTTGTGCATCAACTATTTTATAATTTGCGATCAATTGCAATTAATTGCTTTGTCTCTACACATCTTTCCAAATATTTAATTTTTTCGGATTTATGTAAAATCAATAACACAGTATACCAATCCCAATAACGGTTATCAATCTTTGGTTGAATTGGAGAGTCTAGACTTATTCCCTGTTCAGTTGGATTGAATGAAATAATTTTTCTTTCAGGCTCAGTGCCTTTCTCACTAAAACTAGGAAAAGATGAAAAATTTGTTTTACTTCACGTTCAATCTTCTCTAGCTGCACAAGTGTCTCAAAGACTTCTAAGGGTTGCTTGTTAAGGTGCAGCCGGTTGACGGAAAGAACAATGAAAACAAAAGATATTCTGAATTGATTTTATTTTCCAGTTGTGATTTTATGTATTTGAAACCACTATCAACATCATTTCCTCAAACACTTAATTGCATTATATTTTTAGTACTTTTCTTCCTCCACCTCCACCTTTATATTTCAAACACTGATATAATTGTGTAGATCTTCCAATCATACACATATCATAGTTTGGATATTTTCACATACAAACCCACATATTTTGAGGAGAACCAGTGCAGATTGTAGGAATGAATTTCAAAAACAACTCATGAGAGACAACTTGCCTGGTTGCAATGACAGCCTTCCCACAACTACCACTTGGCTTTTTTGTAGTTCTTAGTTTTAATTTTAAGGAAAACAAGTCTTAAGTCTTAAGATCATTTGTGACATTCATTTCTTGGACAGTAGGTCAACGGTTAGTAATCCAGTATGATTGGGTTTTGAGACGAGGATCGATTGTGGCACCACCAAACTTAGTATGCTAGTAGTTGTTAATATTTACCAAAATTACAGGGGTGAAACATTTTTTTTGTTTTCGAAAATAAATAAATAGATTTTTGCTGTAATATTGGAAAGTATATGATTTATCAAAAAAACAACTGAACAAGGTGAAAAACAATTTAATTCTCCACCAAAATTATTCCTGGTAATTTCTTGCGAAATACGCTCGTTTTCTCAGAAAACGTAATTGATCGCCGACATCAACTTTCAGGTTCCCGCTTACCCGCCGCTGAAAGTTCTGGCGGAGCCGAATATTTGATTGGTCATAAACACTACTAAAAATTATCGGAGGAGGAAAAGGAAAATTTCATATCGTTTCTGAAGACCTCTACTTTCTCATGCGAACATACTATGTGAGAATTTGTGTTCCTAAAATGTGTTTTGTCGCACTTCACGGAGATGTCTGCGGATGATCCGAAAATCATAAATAATTCAGTAGATATGGAATTATTTCAGTGAAGCAACAATCCATACCCTCATTGGACTATATGCAAAAATTTTAAAGTGGTGTAACAGGTCCTACTTATACATGATGACAAAATAAAAACTTTGTTTTACTCTTGCCACATTTTCAACTTACTCATAAAACCGGCATTCTCTTCAGTAAATGTTGAAAATAATCCCTTATTCATTCTTGCATGAAGATGCAAAACTGTGGAATAAAACGCGAGACATTCGCCAACTTGATTAAAGCGAAAACACCTGAATTAGTGGTATGCTTTCCGAATGTTCCGCAATACTTTCATGTATCGCTATCGTCGATTTCCTTCTTAAGGTGAGTTTTCACGAATAGGAATTTCAAGTACTTATTGCGTACGACTATGAAATGAAAAACAACATAATAAGTGGAATATACGGAACTACTGTCACAGGTAGTATTAATTGTTACTGATATCATTTTAAAAATATCTGTATTCAATTTTTGTTCAAATACAACTTACTAAAATTACCTAAAATGCATTTTATATAGGAGTCTTGAAATTTAGGTACATGAAAAGTCACCTTTAGTAATGTCAACGACTGAATCGTATGAAGACACCATTTCTTAATCCAATTACAGAAGCACCCCACTAATTCATTTGTTTTGTCTCCAAAATAATTAAAACAAAATCGAATCAGTCGATACACCAGGGTTTTGAGACATCCTATCCTACATATATGTTCAATAACAATTGTGAAGTGCAAACCTCAAGCTTGAAATCATATACTTGATTTTTCATGTAGGATGTATATGAGCGATTATTTTCAACATTTACTGAAGAAATTGCCGGGATTATCAGTGAGTTAAAACCTAAAGCAGAAGTAAAACCCAGTTTTTTCTTTGGCATGTCTAAGTGAGACGTGTCTCACTAGTCTAAAATCGTTGCATATGGTCCAAAGAGGGTACTGATTCCTGCTTCAGTATAACTATTTCATATCAACTAAAATATCCATGACTTTCAGATCCTCCGTAAATATCGTAGAAGGATTATGTGAAGTATGGGACAAAATACATTTTGGGTACTCAGATACTCACATTCGCATGAGGAAGTAGAGTTTATCAGGAACGATATACACGTTTTCTTTTCCTTGTACTATGATTTTCAGCAAAGTTATGACAAATCCAATTTTCGGCCCTGCCGGAAATTGCAGTGGCGGGTTAAGAAAACGAGTGCATTTTGTGAGAAATTACTAGGTATATTTCTTGTGGAGAATTGAATTATCTTTCGCTTTGTTGAAATTGTTTTGTGATAAATCTTGTACTTTCCAAAACAATAGCAAACATTTTTTTTCAAATAAAAAATTTTTTGGGTTTCACCCCTGATATTTTGGTAAACTATTTTTTTTCTAACAATTTATGATGTCAAGAATTCATGTGCCAAGTTTCAAAGTGCTATACGATGGATTCTTCACTTGTGGCTTTCATTTGTCTGTGGTTACTGTACCTACTATTGGTGTTTCGGCGTTGACACTTTTGCAGACATAGGACCAGACTCGAGACATGAGTGCAAGATATTTTTTCTCGTGTATATCAATGTCAATGGGTGGCTACATGCCTTTTTCGTAAAGCAAGTGAGCCCCGTAGATCCCAATCCCTACGTTTCGTGCTTGCTTTGCTTATATGGAGTGCGCAGCGACCGTATGCTGTGGTGCTACGAGTTTTCCGGTAATGAGCCACCAAGAATCAGTGAGTTGCTCCAGAGCGCCACGCCAAATAATAATAATAGTCTGCCTCTGCCCGCGCAGGCTATGCCTTTGGGTACACTTCATGAGTGATTATATGAGAGAGTATTATTATTATTATTATTATTATCATTATTATTATAATTGTTACCATTATTCGACTGATGTTTTCATTTAGTTCTTTTTTTGTAATAATTTTTCGGTCTAATTCGGCTTTTTTCCACGATCCATTTATCTTGATTACTCCTGAAGCACTACAGCCAAAAAAAACTTGTGCATTTCCTGTTGTTTCTTTAACCTTCCATCCTATTCGTGTAAGATCCTGATTATTGTTTTTTTGTTCCTCAATATGGCTCTGGGACGAAATAGGGATGAACATAAAAGCGACGGACAAAATAGCGAGGCCAAAACAGCGACAGGACAAAATAGCGACAGACAAAACAGCGACAGGACAAAATTATATGGGATGCTGTTTCTGGTAACTTTCTGTTGATTTCAACGTGTGAGTTTCTGTATTTCGTTAAAATGCTTATGCGCCCGGTTAATTATTATCAATTATTGCAAAATACAAAAACCTCGTCCATACCGACATTTATTCTGTTTGATCATCTGCCATTACATCATTTGAGAGATGATTTTTATAAATCTCCAGCTTCGATACGCCCCTGGTCCAATACACTGCGTTAAACCTAACGTTTCCCATATATTTCTTTATATTTTTTTTCAAATATTTTCAGATCCACCTTTACTTCCCACACTACTAAACTGTTATTCGGTATTCACATAACCGTTCCTCATATTTTTTTACGGATCATTGAACATACTCTTATGTGCTTCGTGAAAGTATTATAATCGAGATTTCATCTTGGTCAAACCACGTTTGGACAGAAACATGAAAAAGTGCCCAATTTGTAAAAATTGAATTATTGCGACTATAGTTAACGGTAACATGAATGAGAGGATAACTTTTCATTTCCAGGTTGTCAGCTGTGAATACTATTATTTATTGTACATTACCATATCTACTTTTATTGAATTTCAAGGACGCTCATCAAAATATCAATTTCCATTCAGAACCGTCAACGCGAACGTACCAGGTGGTCCACCCAATCTGAATCGATGGAATATCTCTATGAATATGCATGACTCAAAGACATTTTTCATTGAGTTTTCCCAAAAAAAATTTCTAATTAACTGGCTACCTTGTAACCCAACCTGAAGAATAATTTTATTGAAAAGGGGTTTAATCCAAGATTTTTTATAAATGACTATAATATAATTGAGGTAGGAACCCAGTAACTTAAGTAGCTCATTTTTTTATATTATGATATTTGATGTAGTGTTTCTATATTGGAAGAAATGGTTTAATTCCGTTAAATATAAAAGTTCAACTTTCTTACGAGGGTGCGGCGGTGGTGTTGTTACCCTTGGTTAATTCTATACAAATTATCATTTTTTTAATTACCTTGTGCATCTTACTTTTTTAAATTTAATTTTCATAGGCATAACTTTTTTTTTGTCGAAAATTCTGTTAAAGTGCCAAAATTTTCCATTTACCGTTTATCGAAAATATGAACAGAAAATTGTTATTTATGATACGTGTTGAAAGTGATATTTTATTTCGTGAGTGGGGAGGATTGCAAAACAAGCGTTAGCGAGTGAAACAACCACCCCACGAGCAAAATAAAACATTATAACAAATGTATCATAAAATAGTTTTTCCCGCTGCCGACACTGTAAATAGTCCATACATGCTTAGCAACAAACCTATATCATTCATTTACTAATTCATCTTGACAACGGAATGTAAATAGTGTCATTTATATGCCTAGGGTAATAATGACTTTGACTTTGACAACTAATACCTTCAGCTTCATTTATATCAATTTTTAGGTTATGAGACTTTTTAATTATTACTGTTGTTTGTTTCTTCGGTAACTTAGTTACGCGCACAGGCAACTTAGGATGAAATAGCGGAACGAATGATCATGAAGGAAGGGAAAGAAAACAAACTTTAATCCAGGCAAATTTTGAGAAATATCAACAAGCAGCGGGAAAAACGTAATGAGTAACACGGAATGTATCGACTGTTAACATCATCGGCAAGCGACAAGCCTCGGCTTTGCCTCGGTTCGTACTCGCTCACCTCGGATGTTAACACGTCTTTACATTTCTTGTTACTTAAATAACTATTTGACACGAAAGTATAATTAATTTTAGTTGTCACTGTCACAAAAATCTCATTCAATTTTCGATTTCATTGAGACTTTAACTTGTGGTAGAAGTCCATTATATCTCGAAGTGGAGTGGTATAGTTATACAAATCAGTAAAACGCAAAGTCGTCTCCACGCAAAGTCGTCTCCAAATTGCGGAGACGACTTTGCGTTTTACTGATTTGTATATTGTATTATTATAGAGATTTTGCTAAAATGTGCAACAAGTTTTTAAATTTTCCTTCTCTCGAATAATTTACTTTTTCATGAGGGTCAGTACATTCCATGTAGATGTATTCAGATTGTCACATCTATATTTTTTACTGTGAGGCAGAAAATTCAAAATTTGAAAATTGGTGAAGGGGAATATTTCATTTGCAAATATAGGTAAGTGGTTGGCAACATTTTTTTCATTCCTACGAGTGAGATTGTAACTGTCCCAAATATATAAATGTTAACGTGGAAATTGAATAACTCTTGGATAAAATAAATGAGGTCATATCAAGTATACAAATTTTTCAAAATGACATTTGACTCCGAGTCTGCACTGATGATTGGCAGAAACGTGAAGCTAGTACGCAGATACCTGTTTTTACATTTGCTAATTGTTACCGAAAGAATTACAAAGTGTGTCCTTGTAGAAATACTGTGGCAGATGTTGGGCAGAGGAGATTCGGCAATAGTATGGGGTTGTTAAATCATTTTCTGTTCTTACCAGTTGAAGCCATATCTGTTCTCAGTTACACATTTTTCATCAAATGTATATTTTAATAAAACTAAGAAAAGATAAAGGTTGAGGTTAAACATGAAGGTTGAGGTTAAACATGAAGGTTGAGATTAATGACAAATTCGTTATTCAGAGTTATTACGCCTATATCTATGAACTTAAGTATCAATACCCCATCTGAATAATAAATTTGATTTTCGAGATCCAAAAATTATTATTATTATCGCCTTTTCCAAAAAAGACGTCTGCATAGATGAACTTAAAAAAGAAAACTTCATCTGAATACAAAATTTGATCCAAATAGTTAATAAGAGCCGTCCGTCTCAGAGATCCAAAAATTCATATTATTATTATTGATATTATGAGTGAAATCACATTTTTTCATGAAAAGCTCCTCTACAGATGAACTTAAGTAGCAATACCTTAGCTTAATACAACATTTGATCCATTTGATTTTCGGGAAATTACTGGTTCTAACGAAGCATCCTTAATTGAACTTATAGTTAATGGTTTGAAGTGAAAGTATTTTTATTTTCCAATGATTACTCGATCAGTTCGACGTTTTCCATCCACATTGTAGGTATATCAATTTTTTCTACAACATGGAAATATGCCCATTTTATGCGCCGAACTTTCATGAACTACTCGACTGTCATTTTTATGATTATATAGTTATTTTTGTATCTAGTGCGCGAAATGCTACTTTGGTGATCGAGAACTGATTTTTTTTAACGAGGCGCAGCCGAGTTAAAAAAAATAGTCGAGATTACCAAAGTATTTCGCGCATGAGATGCAAACAAAATTTTTTCTACAAACGTCAAAAATATTGTTCTAAAATAAATAATAACTATGAAAAATAGTATTGAACTGGCTTAAATAATTTTTCCAAATCAAGTAATTACTGTAGGGTTTCTATGCATCTTGACTGTAACTATGGAAATAAAATGGCATTTGTTGACAATTATTTCAAAGTGACAGTTCTCGATAATTATTTTTTGACTTTTTATTCGCGTCAATTTCGTGCGTGATATTTATTATTGTAAAAGAATGGAAATTTCGAGCGACGATGAACTAAGCAGTACCCCACCTAACTTGATCGATGCGGCCAATTCCGTTATTTCCAACCTTTTACCGGAGAAATCGAGGCGCCAGTATGAAAATGCATATCAGCAATTTAAAGAGTGGTGTGAAGCAAATAAAGCCAGAAAAATATCCGAAAATGTGCTGTTGGCATATTTTGCACAGAAGTCTAAGAAGCTGAAGTCTTCCACGTTATGGGCAATGTATTCTATGTTGAAGGCAACACTCAATGTTAAAGAAAACGTGGATTTTAAGAAATTTACCAAGTTGGTTCCATATTTGAAAAAATTGTCAGTTGCAAACCATCCTAAGAAATCTAACGTATTGACTAGAGAGGAAGTTGATCAATTCATAAGAGAGGCAGATGATGAAACCTATTTGTTGGTTAAGGTAGATTTTTGATGATTGTTTTATATGTTTTTTGAATTACTGATTTCCTTTTAGGTCGTTTTAATACTGGGTATTTCGGGTGCTTGCCGCCGTGACGAACTCACTAAAATGACGGTCGATGACATAGAAGATAAAAATTCCATTTTGATTGTTAAAGTACCCGATACAAAAACGAATATACAACGAATTTTTACAGTTTCAAATTTATATTATACTGACTTTTACCGAAAATATGCGGCTCTTCGTCCAAGTTATGCTACCAGTCGCCGATTGTTTTTGAAGTATCAAAATAAGAGATGTTTTAACCAAGTTGTTGGAATAAATAGTATTGGAAAGATGCCTAGCTTAATAGCAAAACACCTAAAATTACCAAATCCTGATGCCTACACTGGTCATTGTTTTCGGAGAACATCAGCCACACTCCTTGCTAATACGGGGGCCGATATATGTGTTTTGAAGCGACATGGAGGATGGAAATCTTCGACTGTGGCCGAAGGATACGTGGAGGATTCTGTCAATAACAAAATTCAAATATCAAATAAAATTTTAGACTGTGAAATTTCAAGATCAAGTGCTGTCACCTCTACGGCAGTTGCTTGCAAGTCAAAAATGGATAGTCTTCCAACCCCCGAAACTACGATATCACGAGCTGAATCTGAGTTATCTGGTTTAGGAATAAATATTGGTTCGTGCACTGGCTGCACCATTAATGTTAACATTGTAAATAACAAATAAAATTAGGTAGTGTAAAATTTTCTCACAATTTGAAAACCTTAATTATTGTTCTACATTAATAAATAAACGATTTCTTGTTTTTTGCTTGATTGAGGACCATATATATAGGTTAGAATTTGAAAATCCCATATAGTTTACATGCAGTGTGCGAAATATATTTCGCACATTACTTCGCGCACGGTGTCATGGTAACGAAGGAAAATGAAAAAAAGTGCCACTTCGCATACTGTTGTCAATGTGCGAACCTTGTCATTTTTTGACGTTTGTAGAAAAAATAATATAAGATCGAATCAAGTTTGTTAACGTTCCAATAATTTGACATTTCATATCAGTATTTACAAAATTCGTTCAAAAGAAGAAGTAATGGAAAATGAGTAGTAATAGTGAGGATGATTTGACATTGACACCGCTAATTTCAATATCAAGATTGATGACAATCGAATTCCATATTTTCGAATAGTTGGCAGAAATGTCTATGGCAGTTGATTTCATGATATTACCATGTGGGCTCGTAGCCGCGTTTAATAAGTGAAGGAACAGTCAGGATTTGCATAGTGGGGGTGAGGGTTTGAATCCCATATAAACCACTTTTTTTTTCTTTTATGAAGTCGATTAGTGCTCGATTTTTATTATAATTTTCAATATTTGGATCTTCAATTACATTTTTAGGTTGTATTTATTATTAGACCGTCAGCTAGTGACAGATTTAGGTGCCCCATTTTCGCATACAAGCCTCGAATAATAATAATAATAATAATAATTCGTCTTTATTCACCATAATATACAATACAAAAAAAACAAAAAATACAAAATAGGTTTAGGTGAAAGGCGGAGTGTCAGCGTGAGCTGTTTTTAAACTCAACCCTATGTTCCTGAAGGGAAAAAATCATAAAAAAATAATAATGTAACAGTAGAATAACAGTAAAATTAGCAGTGCATTACCAGTTTAGCAAATAGCCGAGTTCGAACATAAACATCAGTCTATTTGCCAAGGAGAACTTTCAGTCTTTTTTTGAAGTTATTCAATGAATAGGATCTAAATTCACTGGGAAGTGAGTTATAACATTTCGGTGCGTTGTACGAGAAGCTACGAGTAAAAAATGCAGTTTTGTGCTTTGGAATGATGAGCGTTGTTTTGTTACGAGTGGAAAATCTGTTTTGGTCCGAAAACGTTTTTAGCCTTTTGAAAAGATATTCTGGCATTTGGGTAGTTAGAACTTTGTGGGTGTTTGTTAAGAGGTGCATTTCCCTGAGTTTCTCCAGATTCAGCCAACCTGATTTCTTCATCGGCACAGATATATGGTCGTATTTACGAACGCCGAAAGAAAACCTTAGACAATTATTTTGTATACGTTGCAAGCGGTGACGGTCATTTTGACTTAAGGCTGATCCATATATACTGTCGCAGTAGGAGATTTTAGAAAATATAAGCGACTCACAAAGTTTTAGCTTTAATTCAGTCGAAAGCAGATCCCTGTTTGGATAAAGTTGCCTCAAAACATTGTAGGAGGATTGACTGAGGTGGCTGACGTGTTTAGTGAATCTGAGCTCAGGATCAAGCCATAGTCCTAAATTCTTAAATTCCTTCACAATTGGAAGTAAGTCGTTATCAAGGCGAATTTGTATAGTTTTACTTGAGAGATCTCTGTTCTTCTTGGAGCCGAATAGCATTACTGCAGACTTATTTGGATTGAGTTTGAGTTTATGGGCAGAAGAAATATCGAAAATGGTGTGGAGATCAGTATTTATTTGAGTTTGTGCCATGTCAAGATCGCAAATGGGAAATGAAAAATAGATTTGTGTGTCGTCGGCATAGTGGTGTATGGTGCAAGTTTTGACAAAATGATGAAAGTCTGATATATATAGACTGAACAATAAGGGTCCGAGAATGGATCCCTGCGGTACACCTTTGGTTACAGATAAGGCGTCCGAAATGACTTCATCTAGAATTACCTTTTGAGTTCGATTAGACAAATAATTTTTTATTAAACGTACTGCATCCTGTGAGAAACCGAAAGCGACTAGCTTCTCACAAAGTATATCGTGGTCGATGGTGTCTAACGCTTTGCTATAATCGAGTAATACTAAACAAGAAACACAGCCTTTATCGACAGCTCTGAAAATATTATCCGTAATTGAAAGAAGGGCTGTGGAAGTACTATGTTGTGATCTGAATCCAGACTGAACTGAAGAAATAATTTTCTGTTCGTTTACAAAAAGATTAATTTGATCCTTCAGTATCATTTCCATAACTTTGGAAAGAGACGGTAAAATGGAAATTGGTCTGAGGTCAGATAACACAGAGGGTGTGTTACACTTTGGCAGAGCTATGACTAGACCGCTTTTCCACATGTTAGGAAACTGACCAGAAGTTATTACGGAATTGATAATGTGGGTAATGTGGTTCAGTAAATAGTTATCAAAAAGATGGATCATCTGTAAAGAAATGTTATCAGAACCTATTGCGTTACTCTTCATCTTGTTAATGTATTTACTGACGGTGTGGGCGGTTACAGTGGAAAATAAAAACTGATTCTCGGACTCTTGTTGTACTTTGTAGCGGTCAAGTAGAGAAGTTTGATATAGAGATCTATCAGGCTGCGAAATTGTATTAAAGTATGAATTGATACTATTCACGTCTTTCAAATCATTCGGGATTCTAGGATTGGCTTTCCCTCTTAAAATTTCTAAAGATCTGAGAGTATTCCAAGTTCTCTTACAACCTTTCTTAGCAAGGATGAAATTGAGATATGCTTTCTTTTCTCGACGAATAGCACCAGTTGTATAATAGGGTTGAAAAGTATATCGATTTGGAGTAGACTGAAGATATTTTTACGAGTGGCTCCTGGGGATAACATACCGAGAATTCGATTTTTCAGAACAGTGCTTATTTGTTTCCCTTGTGTTTCTATTTACGGTACGAAACTACAGAGGATGATTCGTTAAGTCGCCTTAAGGAAAAAAGTTCCTATGAACATATGTCCGGAGTTGCTTCGTTTCTGAGATACAAAGGCGTTTGAAAAAAAAAATCAATGACCTGTATCGCAGAAAAGAAGCAACTCCGAACATATGTTCATAAAAACTTTTTTTCTCAAAACGACTTAACGAATCACCCTCTGTAGTTTCGTACCGTAGATAGAAACACGAGGGAAACAAATAAGCACTGTTCTGAAAAATCGAATTCTCGGTATGTTATCCCCAGGAGCCACTCGTAAAAATATCTTCATTTTACTCCAAATCGATATACTTTTCAACCCTATTCGAGGCTTGTATGCGAAAATGGGGCACCTAAAGCTGTCACTAGCTGACTGTCTATATGGGAATCATGACGGCAGGAAAGTTTATGATAAAAAGTGTTATTGAAAATATTAAAGAGCTGTTTATGATTCAGATGGTCGTAGAAAAAGTATCCTGTACAATGTGCATGAAATGACCCATTTCCCACTATAGTAGGTATATGAACTATTGTAGTAAGTACTCGCTACGCTCGTACTACAAAATTTCATATACCTACCCGTGGGAAATGTATGCCATTTCATGCTCATTGTACAATATACTATTTTTTAAATTGTGATGACATATCGACATAGTTTATCATAGATTCGAAGGGACACTATATCTGAATAATGAACATACGAAAAAGTCGTTATTGGTATAACTCAAACCATACATTGAAAATCTGAAACTGTAATTCAGAAACAACAAATACCCTTTTTATATATCATCCATATTGAATATGAACCACATGGTTCACCACTCCACAAATAGTTTGCAGGTAATTGACGGAACTAGTTAGAATTAGTTCGGATGTTTTCAAATCAAGTAATGAAATCAAATATAACAATAGACCATCGGATTGTGTTGGTAACGGTTGTCCTTCACCGCCTATTTATTCTCTTTTCTGACTGATCGGACAATATGAGGTGTGTTAATTCGACCTTAAATCAAAAAAGTTCTGAATACTGAATTGTAATATGGATTCAATGTCATTCGTAAATACTTTGCGAAGGACTTTGGTAACAATAATGATAGTCTTCCTCTATTCGCACTTTTCATGCCTTTGAGTAAAGTCATTTTAGGAGGGCGAACAGTTTTTTCTTCCGCATGAACAATCACAGCAGGCCTCTCCGAAGTGGAAGACTTGCTCGTATGATTACCCCAAACATCTTACCTTCACTTTCATTGGGTTAGTGATTATTGGATCTAAGAATTACGTATCGTGAACAGATGAAGCAAACGAAAAATAACGACAATTGCATTATAATCCAGTACGATTGGGTTTTGAGACAAGAATCGATTGTAGCACCACCAAATTTGGTAGGGTAGTAGTTAGAACCCTCATAAACACGAAAAAAAATTGTTTACTAAAATTCCAGGGGTGGAACATTTTTTTTTTATTTAAAAATATATAAATAGATTTTTGCTGTAATCTTGGAAAGTATATGATTTATCGGTAAAACAACTCATCAGGGTGAAAAACAATTTAATTTTCCACAAAAATGATCCCCAGTAATTTCTTATGAAATGCGCTCGTTTTCTCAGAAAACGTGATTGAACGCCGACATCAAATTTCACGTTCACCCTTAACCGCCGCTGAAAGTTCTGGCGGAGCAGAATATTTGATTGGTCATAACTCAGCTAAAAATTATTAGAGAAGGAAAAGGAAAAGTTCATATCGTTTCTGAAGACTCCTATTTTCAATATAATATGTGAGTATTTGAGTACCTTAAATGTGTTTTTTTCGTATTTCACGGAGAAGTTTGCGGATTATCCGAAAATCATGAATAATTTAGTAAATATGGAACTATTATACTGAAGCAGCATCACCCATACCCTCTTTGGACTATATGCAACAATTTCAAAGTAGTGTGACAGGTCCCACTCATACATGCCAAAAAAAAACTTTCAACTTTTCAACTTACCCATAATCGGTATCATCTTCACTTAATGTTGAAAATAATCGCTTATTCATATCCTGCATATACATATTTATTAATACTATTGTGAAGTGCAAACCTCAAGCTTGAAATCACATATTTATTTTTTTATGTAGGATGTGTATGAGCGTTATTTGATAATACAAAAACAACATCAAACAACGGTATGAGCGATTATTTTCAAGAATTACTGAAGAAATTGCCGGGATTATGGATGAGTTTAAATCTGAGGCAGGAGTAAAACCCAGTTTTTTCTTTGGCATGTATAAGTGAGACTTGTCCAAAGAGGTCCAAAGAGGGTACTGATTTCTGCTCCAGTATAATTATTTCATATCAACTAAAATATCCGGATCCTCCGTTAATATCGTAGAAGAGTTATGTGAAGTGGGACAAAACACATTTCAGGTACTCAGTTAATCACATTTCATATTTGCAGAAATCTTCAGGAACGATATGCACTTTTTCTTTTCCTTCTACTATAATTTTTAGGAAAGTTATGACAAATGTAATTTTCGGCCCTGCCTGAACTTGCATTGGCGGGTTAGCGCGAGCATGAAATGTGACGTCGGCGTTAAACCACGTTTTCTGCGAAAACGAACGTATTTCATAAGATATTACTGAAAATCATTCAACCTATCGAAATCGTTTTTTGATAAATCTTATATTTTCTGAAATAACAACAAAAAAAAATTATATTTTTTTTAAATGAAAATTTTTTTAGGTTCAATGGAGCCTGCGCAGTCAGCAAATCTCGATATTTTCTTGAAGTATTTCTTCTGTTTTCGGCTGATATTCGTTTCTCTTGGAAACGAATCCTTCAAGACATGAAAATTGGTGAATTCGATAATTTTGGCACTTCTCATTCTCCATGAATGACTCTTTATTTGACATTTGAAAAATCTACAGACACACACAAAGAAGAATTACAGGATTTAGTCGGCTAGACCAAACTTGTTTCGTATCCATTGTTTGATGACGACAAAAAGGCTTTTTTCTACGACACTGCGTAAACTAAATACTGTTGACAGTGCGTAAAGTGATAAAAAAATCACCTGTGCGAAAAATAATCAACTATGCGTATAGTAAATATTGATGCATTTCCATACATTTATGCATTTTTGAAAAATACATTATTTTGCGTCAAATATAACTCAGAAGTCATCATTTGATAATACGACGAAAATGCATTATTATGCATTATGTTTAAAACATTCAAATTAATGATCAAATTGCTACAATTTGGCAATATAAGTATAATAATGAAGAAAAAACACTTTTGTAAAGTTTTTTTTTACTGGCGGTTGTTGTAACCGCACGCTCATACAAAGAAGTCCTACTTTACGAACCTGTATCATAAATATTTATTTTTTAAAATACAGTAATTTTTCCGGACAGTAATTTTTCCGCAGTTTTTTATTTAAAAAAAAATGTATGGTAGTTTTTCCTTTATTTGAGAGAAAATTAAAACAGTTTGGGACCCAAAACTCATTTGATGAGATGTGGTTTCTCTTTGAGTTGTGCCTATTCATGAATATGATTTTATTGGTTGCATGATAATTGATGATTCTTAAAAAAAAATCCCATCTTAAATGAAATAGGTACTTCATATACCCTGTATATGAAGTTAATTAATATTTTGTATCGTCTGTACTATTGAATGGATTGTACTTGCCTAATTTGAACTGATTATTGTCGAAAATATCAGTAATATTGAAAAAATCTTGAAAAAAATATATTTTCATCACCCTGTATCTCTAAAACCAAGCCGTTTGGGACATATATTTATATGAACTTTTCGCCCTGAAAATTTCCAAAGAATCACCTCCCGAAGTTTGTCAACGTACTTGATTAAACACCCTGTATGTGGGCTCTGCTAAGTATTCTCTTTTTAATATAGCAGCAATACAAAATAAGCAAATTCCACTGTTCCTAGGGTACTATGTAACATGGATATCCAAATTTATAGAGTATAAATTGTAATGTTTTGTATGTTGCATGAGAAAATTTCATCTCAAATATTCAAAATGAAAAATTGCGTGTAGTACGGGATGAAAACTGAATTGTCGTTTCTGTTGTTTTTCAATACTACGGACGTCTTCTTCATGTTTTATTTATAATTTCAATCAGGACGAAACTATGTAATTTTTATTCAATTTCACATTTGAGTTACAAGGATTACAAGAATTCAACGAAGAATATAATGAAAAATGGTATCTGATAAATAATCATTTCTGTATAACAACAGTCATTATCCACAATTACTTATCTCAATATCGTCATTTGTTGCGTATATACCTATACGTTCGTCAGATCCTTATCAGTAGATGTATTCCTACTCCAACCTGTATTATCAACATCAATTTTCTATAAATGATCATAAAAAATCAATACAAGATGTCCGTAGACAATAATTCGCGAAAGTTGAGTAAGTCAATGTTTTCCAGTTATCAATAGAATTTGAATAATTTTCAACTAACGATATTACATATGGATTTTGGTACTATATTATTCGATAGAGTACTGTTTTATTGTTAATTTATGAAAACAGTTTTGTTTTAGTAAAATCATCAGTATGATGTTCCTTGTGCTGCTGAGAATATAGGCCAGTAGAGATAGACATGAAAAATAGAAATTTTAAAAATAATTCCAAGAGTTTTCAAAAGTTTGGTCAAGTGAATGGTACATCGAGAAAGCATTAAATCTCAGTTCGCAACCTCTTCCGAAGTACACAACAATGTCAAAATGGCAATTAACTCGAATTTTGCTGTTTACTCGTTGTGAAAATTCCAAAAGTGAATTCTGCAAGTTTGAAATCAATTCAAGTACACGGAACATTTATTTTTGTAAACCCAAAATTCTAATTAATTTACAAATAATATTTTTGCAAATTGCATGAAAATCCGGATCGTGTACAAGGCTGCCAATTTATGACTGCATCACAATAGATGTTTTTAAAATCTACAACAAAATTTCAAAACTTTTGTAATTATTTCGATTTTGATAAAAAAATGACCACGAATTGAAAATATATATGTTTCGGTCAACGTAAAAGGTTGCAAATCTGCACAACTATTCGAAATATTTTTTCGATGTATCTGTCAAGTTTGCAGAACTTTTGGAAAAATTCCAATAAATGGTTCAGAGAAAATAATCTATGCTGAAAAGTCGAAAAACTTATCAATACCTAGTAGGCGTCTATCAGTTTGATACTATATCGGTGTTTTCATATTATACTTAGATATTTTATAGCATTATTGATTTTAGAACATTCGGTTTTTTAGTTCATTGGGAATGAATAGTAAAATTTTTGTTGTCTAGTTTTTAATAAAAAGCATGACTACAAGAAATAACCAAATCTAAAATATTTCCTATTTTCAAAATAGGCTTCGTCAGTGCACTCTGAAAAAGGGGTTTTCGATTAAAAGATTGATTTATGTTATACAGGATGTAGAATATAGTTTAAGTATTGTTCCTGATTAGGAAATTTCCGAAATTTCAAATATCTGCTAGAGCCACAGCTGGTGCAAGAAATTATTGGGAAACTGCTTTTTGCTTTTTATAGCCAAACATTTTCGAGATATTTACAGAGTTTTACGTTATTGATTTCAACATTGATTCATTTTAAAATTATTTATAGTTTTGAAACATCTCCATAGAAGATAAGGAAAAGAGCATGTAATACCCAGATGAATTTTGTTATTTTTTAATTAAAAAAAGTTTTATTACCTATACGCCTTAGTTTGATATTTGCCTATATTTACCAATTCTTTTGAATTGAGCAGAAATTCTTAAGGCATGACCATATATACGCGGTGACGGCAGCGGTGACGGTAACGGTGGCGGTGGCATACAGACATAACACGTATAATCAAATATGCCGTTGCACATTTCTCTTAACTTGTCTGCGGTCAGATATGTATGTGTTAGTGTTACCGCCACCGCGTCGCCACCGCGTCGCCACCGCGTATATGTGGTCCTGCCTTTAAGCAGTACATTGTCCAAATTTTTAAAGTATTTTTCTCAATATACAAAACAAATATATTGTAAAAACTCAATTATATCAAGTGATTTTTTTTACACCACCTCTAACATTCTATGAAGGTTTTATTTACTAGTTCTATAAAAGTTTTCATTCCGATCCACAACTGATCACTATATTATGTATTTCTTTCATTCGTAATAACCTTGCCTGCATTACGTCCCTGTTGGCATGAAATAATAAATATACAGGGTGAGTCAGAATAAGACCGACAAACTCCGAATGCAGATTCCTCACCTCATTTCGAGATGAAAAGTTCCTATCAAGGTATGTCCCAAAATAGATAAAGGGTGTCAAAAGAACGAAAACAAATTAGATGATTTTTTTTTTAAGAAAGATATACTGATGTATCATCACGAATTTAACCAATTTACATTCCATATTTTAATTTTTTGTAATAATGGAACCAGTATTTATGATTTCACAGTGCTCCAATTGAAAAAAATAACGTAAAATTTTCGTGGATAAATGATCTTTCAAACACTTGCTCTGTATCGAGCACTCCGGCTGCGCGCGTGGTTGAAATACTTCTTCATCCCCTCAAGAATAATAACAGGGGTTTCGTGTAACGCGAGTTACATGATACCATCTGATCTTCGGCGTTTTCCCATAAAGTTGGTTTCTTTGTTATTTTTTTTTCTTGTATCTTTGATGTATGTACTAACTCATATGGGAAATAAAGACCTATTATTATTATTATTATACTTTAATATACTATTCTTTTCTTGAAAATACATTATTAAATTGATTATTGTCGACTAATGCATTCGAACAACAAAAAGGTCAGTTTCATGTTATTGGGTAATATACAATTCTGTACATGAAACATCAAAAAATGTTATAAAATTGTTCTATAACTGTTCGCAACATAACTATTTCATAATAGTTTTGTATCAAGTCTTATTACAGTGTTTTATAATCATTTCATAGGAAATGTGGAAGCAACAATGAAATAAATCAAGTTACTTAAGTGTTGCACAAAGTTGTGCCTATTTTGTGTTTATAAGCGTTATATAACATTACTGCCATATTTTCTATTGTGAACGCACTATTCTACATCAACAACGAACATGTCGTGCATGTGTTGGAAATTATTATTTCTGAAAATCATTCATTGATTGCTTCTAGATCAGATGTTTCGAAGTTGTTGATTAATGAGTAATCTCTTAATTTTTATCTCCAGTTTCTCCTCAGCTCATAGCAATTTTTGATTTTGGTGAATATTTAAGGAGAGATCACCAAATTTCAGTCAACTTTCCAAATGTAATAATTGGTCAATTGATATCGCGGCAGAACACGAACTAACTTTTACTTATCGATGAAATCGGAAGCTTTCGGTAATGGAAATGAATACGTCTTCGAAAAATAAGTAATCATACATCTATTTAAATTATGAATTAAAATATATCGTTACTATTGAATTCAACAACAAAAATAATTGCTGTAGATAGCCAACTTTTTTATTTTTATTTTCTGGATCCCAAAAAGAAATATTGGCAATAATTTCCATTTTTTTCATCAACAAACAAAACTTCATTGTCATTATTTATTTCTCTAAGGATACTTTTAAATACATATTCCAATGCAGAAACACCCAAATTGAATAATTGCAGATGTTCTTAGAAATCATCTTCATATAATCCCATCGAGTAACTACTGCCCGACAAATTTGACAAACGTAGTACGTACATTTCTTTGCTGTCAGCTATGGTTTTACCAAATTTCATACTACCACTGGTCATTTTGTTATTTAATTATTCGCATTCACATTATACATGATGAATTACCACCAGCACTACTAAATGACATAGTAGTTTGTCATGTGCGAAAGAACCTGTAAAATTTGAGAGCTATCCATCATGATTCGAACATTTTTCTTACGACAACCGCCAAAGAAGCACCACTGGATAACACAAATATTCTTTCTCATCATGCGCTTCTACAGTGTTGTCACGTGTTACGATCGCCGAGTGCAAAATAAAAGATAATCAATGGATATCATCGTACAGTTTTATTGTCTGGTAAACCTATTGTACAACGTACAACAAATATCCACTGAATGTGCAGTTTCAAAGAAAATCATCCTACGACATAACTAGTGTCCTACAGATATTTCCGTTGAGAACCCCAATCATCCTAATTTGATGAGCACTGGCAATCGGGCACGCCCACATGTCACCCGTCAGAAACATTTATCATTGATTCAGATTTTGATTCTGCAATAAAGTGTACAGTGTTTGTATTTTTTAATTTCAGCGTGAATCGATACCGTTACATAAATATATATGCCAGAGTTTACCTCTCGTGAATATTGTGATATGATTGTAGATCATTCGACACCAACAGTCAAACATTAACTTCAACTTTCATGGTGCAGTGTTGGGTTAGGCGAAGGTCATTTATTTTTCAAATGCCGATTAAGAGTTATGATAAACACCTTTTCAAACCACCATCTTCAGTCCCACGTTTGATAAAGGAAGAGAGAACGGAATTCTGGCTGTGCACTTGTTCATATCCAGGGGCAGCGCGTTCCTATACTTATAAAAGGTAGTTTTCCACTTCTTTTTAGGGGGGGAACCCAATTTTTCGCAATTGGTCGTAATTAACACTGTATAATGAAATTAATATCTGTAGGACAGTGTCACCGAGATGTACACGAACTACTTTTTGAAGAAGACATTTAGGTGAATTGAGAAGAGCAAGACAAAATCTCGATAGAATTGTTCACTTAATGATTCCTGACAATTCGAGAATATGCAGATATTAATGGTTTAGACCTAAAAACTCCGCGACATTAGTGTTTTCATGTAAAATTCAAAAAGAGGCCCGTGTCATCAATTCGAAATCAAAATCAGTGACTTTTCAAGAAAATAATGATTATGTCAGAACTCACAAGAGTATGAAATAACTGGAAATTACTGTTGGAATAATGTGTTACAAATTCTTCCTAGAAATCAATCAATCAATCAATCAATCAATTCATTTACCGTATAAAAAATTACAATATATAATAGACAATGTGGTAGCAATGGTGGTAAATAAATACAGAGCACCCAAAAAAAGGTTTCCCTTGTGCATGGGCGTAGGTAAACATTTTGTTTACATAACATTTTTATATTTTACATTACATTTCATATTTCACATTTTATATTTTAAATTTTACATTTTACTTTTTTTTTTACATTTTACATTTTGCATGTTACATTTTATATATACATATATATATATATATATATACATATATATATTTTACAATGGGGTGGTTAGGTGTAGTGTGAACAGAAGGATATGGTGACAATTATACATTCGTAAATATTAGAAAAAATAAAAATAAGTAAAAAAATTATGTGATAATCCATGTTTAAATACAGTTAATATGGTCAAGAGGCATAGTGAATCTCATTTCAAGTTTTTCCTATCAATTGCTCGATGTATTTCACCTCTTGGGTAAGTATGCAGTCAATTTTTTAGTTTTTTTTTTCAGTAGGCCTAGCGATTGAATTCTCCTTAAGTCATCAGGTATATCAGCATATAAGACTGGACAAAGGTAAGTAAATGATCTTTGACATTTTTTAGTATTAACTCTTGGAATAAAAGTTGTTTTGGCTTTGAAGCGTGTTTCATGTTTGTGCTGTATGTGCTCGTGTTTGTGTTTGTTTTTATGATGGTGGAGGATTAAAGATTGGTAATACCGTTGACGGGCATCTAGGGCTTTTGCTTCTGTGAGTAGTGTTTCAGTTGGGTACCTATAATCTTTGCGGTGTATAATTTTCAAGGTCCATTTTTGTGATATCTCTAATGGTTTCAAGTAGACGTCTCCGATTCCTCCCCAGACCTTTATACCGTATGTTATGTGTGTCTGGATTAATGAGTTATATAGAATTGTCATGTATTTCAAGTCAAATATTTCTCTGTAAACTTTAAATCTGTTGGCCCTGCTCTTTAGTTTTTTTGATACATAGTCTTAGTGGTAGTTCCATCTGAGGTGGCTGTCTATAATTACTCCTAAGTATTTAATGTGAAAAGTTAGGGGGATCTTTATAAGGCCGTTATTGAATTCCAGTTGGCTGTAGTTTGGGAGAGTATCGCTGTAGCAAGTGAAAGGTATAAAAAAGGTTTTCTGGAAATTTATGGTAAGTAATCGGTTTTGGAAGAAGTTCATTACATTCGTGAAGTCTTTTTCAACTTTATTTTTTAGGGAATGCCAGGTTGAATCTTCGTAGAAAATCGCAGTATTATCAGCAAAGCTAATGATGCTGCCTTGTGTTGATGCTTGGAATAGTTCATTGATGTATACATTGAATAATCTGTTACAAATTCTTCCATTCGAGTCTTTCTGCAGTTTATTAGTAAATACCATCCACTGAATATATCAAAAATCCTACGTGTTATGAACACAGAAGAAAAATTGAAAGATATCTTTATTGGAGGTTATAGATTTCAGGAAAAAAATATTATATCATTTTACCAGGCTTCACTTTTTGGTATTGGATGCAGGAGGTGTTAATATACAGGGTAAACTACAGAGTGCTCTTCCTACCAGAAGAAGTCGATTTTAGGTAAAATTTGGTAATGTGGACCACAGAAGTCATCTTTTATAAGTGTGGGAAAGCGCCGCCAAATATAAATAACTTTTTCAGAACACAACACTGCACCATGCAAGTTGGAGTAAATGTTCCACTATCACATCCCTAAAAATGCGTTGATGGTTTCAAACGTATATGGTTTTGGACATATACCTTTCAAATCGAAAACAATCGGTACTAATGTCTCGAACAGCATATCACAGTAAATATTCTGACAATAGAAATTGTTTATAATTAATTGTATGAGACGTCCCTTGCGTTAATGTATTTTTCGACAACCGCATAACAAAGTAGCCTTTGGCGCGTTTAAATCTCAATGCAAAGTTAATGTTTTCTGAGGAATGTCATTAATTGACAGCTTTTTCGCTCTTAAGCTACAAAATTGAGAAAACGCTCGCTTATTCAGATGTTTCCCCGAGTTGCCGGCGTGTAAATTATCGATAACGTTTACTCAAGACTGTAAAGATGTCTGTTTGGCCTAGTGGATAGGACTTTACGCCGACGACCCGGGCTCAAATCGTGGATGAACATTTTTTTTATATGTGTTAGAGATATGGATTGTATTGCCAAGAATTTTGATACATACTTTGTCTATATCTGTTAAAAATAGTCAGAATTGTTCATTCAATTTTATTCTAGTAAATAATAAAAGAAATTAATATTATTATTAGGTAATCAATGATCAAAAAGTATCGAGTGTTTTGACTGTATCTGATATCTGCGTTTGTCGAAAAAATATTGTATGTATTTAGAGCACAAAGTGATGAATTTCCACCCGAACAAAAATAGGTAATCTTTGGAGAGCGCCAATAGCTAATTTATATGGAAAAATGAAAGATTCCATTTCAAATCCCAGAAACTGAAAAGAAGAAACTTATTGTTGTATTTGTTTCATAATAAAATGAACATAAAATGTGAAATCTTACAGTTTCTGTTGATTTGCTTAGTCATTAGTCTCATTTTTTCCTAGAAAATCCAATTTTCTTCTCACTTTTACTTGTACTAGCATTGGTAATTGGCAATTAAAATCATCGCGGTTTGTTGTCCGGATTTTATATAATTATCATTTGGGATTCCCTTTGTTTACAAATTATAGTTTCAAAGAGTTATTTCCACCATATACTCAAACTACTATGATCGGAAAGTCCACCAAATACTGTTTTTAAATCAAAGGTGTTTAATTTGTTGAAATTGTTCATTAATTATCACATAGAACTAGAACCATTCAATGCCATTTATGTATAACCAAGTATTCAGGTCCGAATATACTGAACAATGTTCTGGTTGGCTAGGGGTTTTGACGTGGTCTTCTTCGCTCAAAATCCAAACGTTTCGACTGCCACTGCAGCAGCCATCTTCAGTAGCGTGGTCGAAGTACTCTTCTTGACGTATCAACTGAAACTGATGCTCTCGTTCCTGGCACTATTTATGATTCTGTTTCGGTGCTCACTTTTTGCAAGGGTGGGTTATCGTGTGGTCTCCGCTTGACTTGGGTGACATGGCTTTGTTTTGACGCCTTTCAGTGCTGTGTGCCAGATTTTAAATAGTTATGTTCTCTCTTACTTTCTTCAAGTTTTTCAGTGCTTGTGCATTTCTATGGCTTCGAAATACGTTCTGGTTGGAATAGGATCTTGTGTTCTCCGTCTGACAACGCACTTTCGGCGCAGAGATTCACTACTTGACTTGATTTTCTAAGGCTCGATGCACACGGGCGATTTCTATCCCCAAATTCGCTGCGAGCTCGCGAGAACTTTTCTCGCTTGCGGTAGCGGACCAAAGAAACAAATGGTGCGATTCACACGTAGGCGACATCGCAGCGAATTCGCCGCGTACACGCTGCTAGTCGCCGGCGCTCGCCGGGGACTGCTACTTCGCCACGATCTCGCGGCGAGAGTTCCTCGTTCGACGAATAAGCAGTATCTGTGGAGACGTTGGGCAGTTCACACGCTTCACCGATTGCTTGCTCTGGCGCCTGTAAATTATCAGTGGTGTGTTCATAGTTTCCAGTTGGGTGAGATGGATTCCACCAGTTTTGATGCCGACATTTTCATTGGAGCTGTTACGAATAGTCCTGTAATATGGAATACTTCAATGCCAGAGTACCACGACAAAATTAAGAAGAGAAACGCTTTGAGGATGAACCCAATATTTTCTTTTCAAGTTCTTGTACAAGTTAGGATACGTTAAGTACGCCACTGCAAGACGTCTGTATACATCCATGTTCGAAGCAGACAACGAATTGAAGATTCGTAATCCGATCTCTTCGAGAAAAGCTCGCCCGTGTGCATTGTGGGAGGGGTGTGCTCGCGACGAGAACGCCGCGATAACGCTACGCACACGCCGCGATCCTAACTACTCGACTTGAAATCAAGACAAGCTCAAGCCAAGTATTTATTTTTGAAATTCAAGTTGAGTCAAGTAGTTACACATCAAGTAATTGTAAATCAAGCTATCTACTGGATTTTTCCTGAAAAACTAGTACCTTTTTTGTATTATTATGATTAACTGCCAAAACACAATAACAATAAAAATACATGGAGGCAAAATAAACAGAACAAGAGCAAGAGTCAGTTAAATACAGTTCACGTTATAATGTCCCACTCTTAAATGGCAAAGTAGGTTATATTTTGAAAGGCCCCGTGTAAAAATGTATAGCATGTGATACAACTTTTACTAGATTACTTGAATCCTATAGATTTTTGTACATATTCAAATTTTTTTAAATCATTAAGAAAATAAGACGTGGAAATTTTTTTGACCCACGGTGTAGATTTATTAAATTGTGCCACAAACTGCTACATAGTTATAGCTAAAATTTAATTATTGTTTACCTTCTCAGCCTAACTCGAAACTGAAATTGTGCTACGCCTATTTGAACCTGTAGAGGTATTTGCCCCGGAATTAGGTGGGCTCTATCTACCAAATTTTTTTTCGTAGACTCCAGTGTGTTTAGCTAGCAAATGTCGCCTTAGTGAAGATGTTCCGCAGTTTTTCATTTTCCAAACCGCCGTACTTTTATTACTCTTAGGATCTTGCTCGACTATGAAACAATTCATAATTTTTTTTAGTTTTATTACATACCCTTTTATTAACTTCAACTCGTTTGGCGTTTGATGGCGCCGACCCTGATGCACTGTATACTAGACTTCGTTATAAATATTTCGACGTGCGGTCACATTCTAAGGACACTTTTTATTGCCTCTTGTTTCGCGGAACATAGTTGCCAGTCAACACAAAAATCGTCAAAGCTGAGTTTCTGCTCAACTATATGCTCATATATAATGTGAGTAAGTGATAATTGATGCGAAACAAGCGAAAAAAAAACATGTGCTTAGAATGTGACCCTGTATTGACCGCAGCTAAAAGTATCTAAGTCTACTTCTGTTCCAATGACATCAAATTCTGATACTTTTTCATCTACAATATATTTTGAACCGCTGCTTTGAAAAGGTTCCGATTCCATTGCGGACAAATCACTTAAATCAGACATAAACAATTATTCTCTTGGCGCCACTGTTTATCCTTGATCAACCCTGCTGTAATATATAACATCCTAGTGCGTCGATAAGGGATGGGGTAATGGGAGTAATTACCCCCTAAAGAATAGTTATATACTAGTATTATTAGTATTTTTGAATCAAATTCAGGCCTTTACCATATCCTAAGAAAAAAAATTAAAGCCTTCGTCCTCCTCAGAAAGCCTTTATCGCCCCCACATGAACAAAAATTAGCGACGCCCTTGATAACAACACGTCGTCATCGAGCAATCGGGGGCCTGAAGCCCAAGTCTTAAAAACTGTCATATCATAAGAAAATGAGTGTATTATTGGTCACTTTTGAACAGTCTAATCAAACTATAATGAACATCACAAAACAAACAACTCATAGCAACAAATAACATTCAAAACTCCAATATTATTATTCTTCTTGACAGATGACAGCATTTGCCGCTTGACGCATGCGTATTAAAAATTAGTTTTATCGTAAAAGACGAAAGTTGGTCAACTTCCCTTATGACTTAAAACTTACGACTCGTGTATGAGCCCTCCTGTTGAAAGGGAATGATTGAACTTTTTATGACTTATTACTTAAAACTTCCGACTTATTACTTACGACCTAAAACTTGAACATAAATCTTCCATTAATCCCCTAATTTAACGATTCAGTGTGCATTTCACGGATCGCTATCAAGTAATATCAAGTAGTTTGATTTTACTTGATATCAAGTCAAGTGGTTCACACCGTATCAGGTCAAGTCAAATATCAAAGTTTCAAAAGCTTGAGTTTTGAAGTCAAGTATTTTTGCGACTGCGGACTACTAGGTTGGTCTCAGACGACAACTTTGCTTGTGCTCATTTCGTTGATCATACAGTATCGGGAAGTTTTTATCTTGGGTATGATGGTTTTATTTCTCCTCTACTCGCTCGGGGAAGGGATATCAACTGAGCTGTTAATTCGTCCGGAGAGGTAACAGGAGAGGCGCGCAGTAGTACGTCTCTTATTTATGTGGTATTATCATATCATTGCGTTCCTTGTTGCTCGCGTAGTTTTCTGTCTATACCCCAGATGAAAAGTTTCCGATACTGTATACAGTGCGGCTTTTAATGCCCCCCCCTGATAACTTTTGAACGGTTCGACGTAGAAACATGAAAAAAAAAACGTTTCGAGGGTTTCACCAATACTACTTTTTTAGATAAAAAATATGGTGATTGCTCAATAGGGGGCGCGGGGGGGGCATTAACTGGCACATCGTTGAAAAGAGAATTCAATCCTCCTTACAACCATCTGAATATTTTTGAATTTTGTTCATAATTTTTCTACCAATTTCGATTTTTATGCCTTTCAAAATTTTTAAGTTAATGTGCCCCCAGCACCATCTGTCGAGTAATTGCAATGTTTCTTCTATCAAAAAGTAGTATCGGTACTACCCTTCAAAAAATTTCACAGTTTCATTTCATTTTCGATGTGCCTTGTTTCACATATTCAACGCTCAACGCTCAATGTTCACTAGGGTGTTCACGAAGGTGGCGTTCTGTTTTGGATGATTTTTGAGTCTATTTTGTAAATATCGATCATGTCCCAGTTGATTACCTTTTTTGGTGACTATCACATGTAGAAATGATATTTGGCGGTTATCCTATAATTCCTTGGTGTACTACTGGACTTTTGGACTTTTTCTGCACTCAAAGTCAAAAGTTTTTACGATTTGAACTGAAGAAGACCACGAGTCTCTTAAATCAATGCAATACGGTCTAAATGAAGAGTTATTACTAACTTTGAAAATACTAGGTGCTCATAACTTCAGTCATTCAACGAACTTATTCACTGCGGACCACATATTTTTACACCACTCATCTTTGTAGATATCGAAAAATATCAGTTTTTGTGACAAAAATACAAACATCCAAAATAAAATAGATTCGAAAATGGTATAATGGACGCCTGTGGTGTCACTCAATAAGAATAAGAAAAAATGTTCCTTTATATCTAGGAATTGAATTACTTGTCTAGTAAATGGGAAAATACTTCTTGTTCTCATAAAATTTATTCGATATTAATTTGAAGGCATATTATGTCACAATTGGCAATACAAATATCTCTCAAAAAGAACCAAAATTGCATGGAAATCTCCCTCTACATTGAATTCGACCAAAGTGGATTCAGGAACATTAACCGCCTCCATTTTTGTCAGGTGTTCTTCCGTTAATAAATTATCATTTTTGTACAACTGACATTAAAAATGACGTTTTTAATTCATTGACACATGAACTAAAAACTGACGTTTTCACAAAATCACTTTTAACACTAGTGTTAAAAGTACTTTTAACACTAGTGTTAAAAGTAAAATGACAGATGAGATGATGGATACTCAGTAATATAGATCTCTCTAATAGAAACACTTCAATCAGATATTATAATCAGAACACCTACTCAAGAGGAATCGTTTATAAAAGTTCACACATGTATTTGGTCGTTTGCGCAATTGATAATACTAATTCCTTTTGAAGTTACAAACGAAGTAGTATTTAGTCCAACTGTAGAATGTCCTTCATCACTGACAAATAATGACATTCATAAATAAAGTGCGTTGGGGTTTATTATATTTGAAGTATCTGTCAGTCAGCTTTGTAATCCAAAGATCGTGTGTTCGAATCCTTATGGATCTTATTTTTTTTTTGTTTTTTTCTTACTAGCAGTAACTGTTGAACAAAAAATTTTGTATGATACATTTGTTAAAAGTGATTTTATTTTGCTCGTGGGGTTGCTCCACTCGCTAACGCTCGTTTCGCAATATTCCCCACTCACAAAATAAAATGCCACTTTTAACACTTGTATCATAAATAACTATTATTTTGAAATCTGTAACATAATAATATCATTATGATTACCTACCAAAAGCTTGGGGGCCAAAATCGGATACCTACTTCCTATTTTGCTCCGTTCTGTTTTTCTCAAGCACACTATTTTCAGTTATTCTCATATCTCAAGCGAGTAAAATAAAAAAGCTCCTTTTTGTATGTAAAACATATTTTGTTATTGCTATATACAGAAACATGATTAATGCAACATCAAGATTCCAACAAATAAGAAGAAGTTTCTTGTGTATGTACTGATTGATACACATTCGCATAGATCTTACTGCCTCTAATTCGAACAAGTATAAGAAGGCTGCTCACCCAGTGATGGTAGCCTCAAAGTAAGAGTTAAAATAATGTCTTTGTTTTTACCTCACTATACGTTTTTCACCGTCCTTCTCGAAAATAATTCTTTCAAACAACTTCAGGCAGTCGTAAGTAGTAGCCTATTTTGAATAATAATAGGCATTTCTAGAACACGTTCTTACCGCGGAAACGACACTCAAATTGCCTGTTTTTTTTCAACAGCACGATGTCTACACTGGAATACACTTGTGCAAAAATTAATTTTAGGTGAAAATTTCATTAATCGGGCGTTAGACGCTATCAAACATTGTTATTATGGATCTCAAGAGTTTTGAACAAAAATTCGAAAATTAAATTTTTGACGGTCTCAAGTGATTTTTGAGATATAGTACTAGTCTAAGAGCTTCTTGACTTTCTTATTTCATCACACTCACCAAGATATATGTACATATGTCGGCAGATGGGCAGACATATTTTATTTGACAAAAATATTCATATAAAGTTTGTCTCACACATTTTAGGAAAAAAAAGTTATTCTTCATAAAAAGTTTTGCATGTTTTAAAATCTAAAATCTAAAATACAATCATCAGAATCAAATTTTTTCAGTCGTATACGCGGTGTGACAAAAAATATGAATTTTACTCAAGAGTAAAGTACGTTTATATTTGAAAATATCAAAAATTCTTATAGAAAAAAGTTGTTCCGAACTAAAAATTACTTTTAAATATGCAATTGCATCCGCTTACATGAAAAAATTATTTTTTCTTATTTTGTCAACAATAACAATGCAAATTTAACTGTAGTTACGTGTAATCTAGGATGCACTGACAAAGAAATGATTTTTTGATTATTCAATAGCAAGATATCTTTGACAGTGAATGTCTAAACGCGTTTGCAGTAATACGACACATAAAAATGGTAGCGATATTATCTTAAAATAAAAATAAAGTAAAAAGTAACATAACCCAATTTTTCAATGTCTATGGACGTTATTGCATATTCAAACGAAATTTTCAATTCTGAACAAGTTTTTTCTGTAAGAATTTTCAATATTTTCAAATATAAAGGTACTTTACTATTGAGTAGAATTCCTATTTTGTGTCACACCGCGTATCCGACTGAAAAAATTTGATATCTGATGATTGTATTTTAGATTTTAGAACATGCAGAACTTTTTATGAAGAATAACTTTTTTTCTTAAGTGAATAATAAAAATGTTTTCCATATGGTTCCAACTTAGTAAGACAAACTGTACTTATGTTTTCAGTTGGTGCCCCTTTTTACTTATTCAAAGCACGCCTCAGCGTGTGCAAATCGAACTTTCAAAAACGCGCGTTTTTTTAAGTTACCATGGCTACATCAACAACTCGAGAACCGTGGAGTCTAAATGACAATTGTTGATTATAGTCTAAGAGCCGAAGAGAGGTCGACCTTCACCGTTCTGTTTGACGGATGAAACATACTTCTTATAAAGTTTCATATATAGACGAAAATGCCTAAAATGGGTTGCCTATCAAAATGTGGTCCAGACTATAAGTTAGTTTAAAAAATTGCACCATATGGAAAACTTTTTTATTATTAATTTGTTAGAAAATGTTATTGTTCATAAGAATTAGTTCATTGCAGAATACTTGCGTTTGAGTTGTCAAAATTTGAAATTTCCAAACTCTGTACAGGGGGAACAAAAAATGGGAATTTTGATAGGCAACCCATTTTCTGCGTATTCGTCTATTTATGCAACTTTATAAGAAGTATGTTTCATCCGTGAAACAGAACGGTGTAGGTCGACCTCTCTTCGACTCCTGTACTATACTATTTTGAATGATAATTGGCCTGTTTAGTACGCATAACAACCAAGAAATAAACATTCTAAATGCCTGCTTCTTTTCACCAAAACTTACACTTTTTTTAATTGAAATTCTTATATAGATACAACCAATCCTACAATGTTAGTAATTTTGATTCTTGACGGAAGTTGGTATACTCGCAATTCATCATAATTGGAAGTATCCGATGTTGCCAAATCACTATAAAAGTAAGAGATAGCATGAAAAAAATAACACAAGCCAATCTAACCTCGCTAGCATGTTGAATGCAATCTTATTATACCCCAGGGGGTAACAACTTCTTTGAGTAGGTGTACATTTCAGAATTTTCAGTATTTCAGTACACCTATTATCAATAGAAGTATCTCTTCAGTACTTGATTCAGTACCCCAGAGTCACTCCTTCAGTACTTTTCAGTATCTCATTTAGTCTTTCAGTACTTTATCCGTACATGATATTTAATTATGGTGTACAAAATTCTGCCTAGTTGTTACCCCCTCGATTATACCGTACAAACGCTGATTTAACTTGACCCAGGTAGCACCTCATATTGGCTGAATCTTGTTTTCATATTGGGCCAATATGGGTATATTGTAAATGCAAAAATAATATTGAACCAATATGGGTTCATATTGGAAAAACAATGTTTCATTAATAATATTGGTGGCATATTGGCTCAACCTGTTCTGAATTTATATTGTTTTAAGAAATATTGGGTCAATATTGGTTCAATAATTTTCACCAATATCGGTAGAGCGATATTGCCTACATATTGTTTCCAGAATCTAGCTCCAATATTGCGATTTCAATATTACTCTCATATCTATTTTAGAGATAAAAAACAATACTGTATATCCAAGTTTGATAGCACATTGGTGAATATTATTTAATCCATATTCTAAAAATTATATTGACCCTATATTGATTGAGATCGTTACGAAAACGTTACGCCAATATTTGAAATACAATATTGATACAATATTACAAAATACACTTATCACTAGGATTGAAATTTGAATATTGACCGAATATTCAGTAAACAATATTGAAATGAATCATGATTAAACTTGGGTAAGAAACCGCTAGGTGGCCGCACATATGGAACAACAGCTGAATCATAGTAACATATATTGAATAAGGCTTCTTACAATGCGTTTACAAGTCAATCTACTCAGTGGTAAATTGAAGTAGAAACGAAATTGTAGAATTTTTAAATTATTCGACATTTTCTGGAAATATTTCATCAATGTTTTCAAGGCAACATATTCACTTTGAATATTTTACCAATATATGCAAATGATATTTTACCAATATCCCTAAATATTTTGGGGCCAATATTGCTTCCTCAATATTTCTCTAATATTATTTGTATAATTTCCAAGTTATATTGTGCCAATATCCCGAATTAATTATAATTTTATCTCGCCAATATTACGTCTTATTATTTTGCCAATATCTTACCAATATTATTCCAATGTAAGTGTGCTACAGCGATATTGTACTTATATCGCCTAACATTTTGGGGCCAATATTGCTCCGAGAATATTGAACCAATATCGCCGAATATTCACATTTTTTTCTCGCCAATATTTTTATTTGAATATTTTGCCAATATGTTCACAATATTGTACCAATATTGTCCCAATATGGGTGTCTACTTGGGTGTGGATAAGATCAATAAGAATATACTCGCTTTGCTCGAATTATGGGTGTTCCAATAATTTTTTTTCAACTTATTTTCGTTTTATATGGTGTGAAAATTTCAGAAAATATCATTTTCTGTGTGTGTAACCACATTGTTCTCTACCTGAATTATATTGTGACTTCAACATTTTATAATTTTTCGCGAAATATTCTACAATTACTGTCCAAAGATTCGCAATATTACGCTCATCATTGGTATTTGGTTACCCCCGTTCGGTTTCTACTTCGAGCCCCAGCCATGGCATTCTTGGATACATTTTCGTCCTCGTTTTCGTCAAATGTCTTTGCTTATGTATTTTTTGTTCATGAGTTTTTCGTTACGAATATTTGGTCTATCTTTTCACAGTTGAGTTCCTAAGCTGTGTAGATTTTGACGGTTCCATATTTAGAATTTTGAAAGAACGCTCTCTGTTTTTATTTAAATTGTTGGCCACTAAGTACTCGTTTTCTAAATTGATACCCGGTATAATTGAGGTTCCGAATAACATTCTAAATAATCGTTTTTCCTTCTTCGTGACTATACCGACAAACCGCAAACTAATAAAATTGAAAGTTGACGCAGTCGGCGATCAAACAAGTCGAGATATACCAGAATGGAATAGCAGTGTCCCAATCCCGGAAGAAGTCGAAGCAGTTTGGAGAAAGTTTATCGCTCAGGCGGGCAAAGTGGAACCGGTCTCGCTCTTCAAAGGGGGGCGAAATTGCTTTCAACAGTTCTTGCAACTATGTTGCGAAACGCCTACGATCCTCGTATTGAGTGAGATTCAATGGTACAGTAGAATTAGGTCAAAATACTTCACAGGCCCGAACACCACAGAAGTTCACAAATTTTCATCGTTTGATTTACCCACTGAAATCTTTTTGGGATGATACATTACGTACTACTTTCGAAATTAAGACACTAAGATAAAAAACGATTTAAATTTCCACAAAATTTATTGTCTTTGGGACATGTTTCGATACACAGTATCTTTTTCAAGCGAATGTAGTACACCTATAATTATCGCTAATACCTAGACTCATACAACTTATAAAATTGACATAACAATGAACCTACCTGGAAATCTCAAAACACAACCACCGCTCGATTGAACAAATTTAACAAAGGGGAACCGTTCAGGTCCAGTTGATCATTCAATAAACAAGATGAATTTTTCAATTTACTAATTTCCAAGAATTTAAATAATTAAGCCTAATGCCTTTAATTTCCACATGAAGAATTTCGAAGTTTTCATCGAAGTCATGGCCTTCCTCCAAAATATGATTGGCATATGATGAGTGTGTTTTATTGTTTACATAATTCATACGGTGTTCACGTATGCGGCTTTTAAATGGTATACCTGTCTGGCCGATATATACTTTGAAGCAAGATCCACAATTCAATTCATAAACTCCTGATTTTTCAGATTTCTGCGTTTTACCTTTATTATTCTTGATAAACCATCCCAGTGTGTTATCTGTTCTATATGCTACTCTAAAGTTTTGCTTATACAAAAATGAAGCTATTTTTTCCGTGATGGATCCTGAATAAGTTAAAGTTCTATAATTATTCTAGAGTTTTATCCAAACACCAAACCGCTATATTTTCAACCCCCCAACATGTGATGACCTCCAAAAGGAAAGATTATTGGGATTTTCTTATTCCAAACGCTGGGTCTAGGCGTGTGAATGGCTGATTGTGATTCTTGTCTTGCAAATTGGCTGCCCTTCCATTGCCTTCTCTTCCCCTATGTCCAGGTACCCACACAAATTCAACCTTGTTGTTTTTTGCCAGTTAGTTGATGCTCTGAATGCATTCCTAAACTTTTTCAAACGTTTTTTCTCCATGTTTTGTGGTTGAAGTTCTCAAGAGAAACCTTCAATGAGTCAATGCATTCCGAAATTGTAACGGTATGTAGCAGAATGGCTGCTAGAGTTGCAAGTATTGAGTCTGTTTTGGTTTATCGAGTTTGCTAGACGAAAATCTCTCGAAATGGAATTATTTATGAATTTCCAGGAAACGTTTGTCTTTATTATCTAGACTAGAATAAATAGGATGATTGAATTGCCTTCTTGACACGAATGAGTAACATGCACGAGCAAGTTCTCTGTGGACCTATGATGACCTATACTCCGTATTTATCAACAAGACTGTATTATTTGGCGAAAGGCTTCCATAGCTTGGCAAATCTATAAAGGAATATCAATAAATATGTAAGTTGCGCGAATTGGAATAAGGAAGTATTCGGACGATAAAGAAGGTAGTATGAATTGTTCATTCAGTTATAATGTGTACAGCCGGGTATTCACTAGATCATTCACTGAAAAAAATATGGTACGTTATATCAATGAATGCCGTTTTTTTCCTCTCCATTCATTGGCAAAATACATTTTTCATCGTGGCAATGAATAAATATTCACTGACTTTTGTAGGTATTTATTGATACAACGAATTCAAGTTTATTGAGATCAAAGATGATCGTTTCTTACATTTATGAACAGTTTTCGTTGCTCCTGCGGAAAAGTTTAGTGAGTTGAGGAAAGGGGTACACTGAGATCAATGATGATCGAATTTTAGACCTATGAACATATTTCGTTACGGCTTTGAAAAAGATTATTGAAATGAAGAAAAAAGTACATTGGAACAATGTATATTATTTCATGAAAAAAATGTGGTACACAATATCAATGAACCCCGTTTATTACTTTTCCGCTCATTGGCACAATTAACTTTTCATCGTGATAATGATTAAACATTCACTGATTTACGAAGGTATTTATTGATACAATGAATTCAAGGTCATTGAGATCAAAGTATAAGGTATATTTATGAACAGGTTTCGTTGCTGCTATGGAAAGGTTCATTGAGGTGAGGAATGTGGTACACTGAAACAATTTGAAATTGTTCATCACATCAATGAACATAATTCATGGTCCCAAAAAAATATGGTACATTTTATTGATGAATACCTCTTCGTTTATTGGCACAATACATTTTTCGTCGAGTCAATGAAGGACCATTCACTGAAATATGTATCTTTTTATTGTTACAATGAATTCAAGTTTATCGAGATCAATGATGATCTATTTTCAGACCTATGAACATGTTTCATTGCGGCTATGGAAAAGATCATTGAAATGAAGAAAAAAGTACATTGAAACAATGTATACTATTTTATGAATAAAATGTGGTACATTATAAAAATGAATACCGTTTATTACTCATAAATTTTGCCGGCATCTGTTCAGCCGAATCCTCGCATAGAAATCTCCGTTGCTGGCAAGTTAGCTTTAGCTGGTAGTACATAGCGCCTCCACTAGAGGGACCAATCCGCACGACTTCGTTTTTTGCACAGAGTCGGTTAACTTAAGCAGACAGAAGCGATCGTTGAAGCATCTTCTCAGATAACACAGACTACAGAGACATCCGAAGAGCTCCGAAAGGAGCCAGCCGAAATAAAAGATAACTTGGAGATACGCCTTCCAATCAGGATTGGGATGTTCTGATGAATGCATGTTAATTATTTTGCATATCTTTCGGAAACTCACTGTATGCTCAATATCAGTGGGAGGCCTTCATTGCATTTACGAATGATATGCAATGATTGAATAAATACCACTTATTCAAATGATAAACAAAATAATTAGTTCAATGTGTGAAAGCATCACGCGAATAAACTGAAACATAGATTTAATGTATATCAATTATTGAATCAAGGAATAACCGATACTTAATAATCACCGTTCATTGGATTGATGAAAAATATATATCGTCGAACTAATCTGAAGCATTATATCAATCATACAGCATTCATTCGAAGAATGGACAATAATCTGATGAATACATTTTCATCAGTTGAACGAATACAATTCATTGCTTGGGTGATCACTCTATATTCGTTTGATGAATGGAATTCATTACCATAACGAACCTATTTAATGTACTTGATCATTATATCAATGAAAGCATTCTTTGATATTATTAAGATCCGTATTCATAGTATGGATAACCAGTGGTACATTGACATAACGATTGCGTTCATTGGACCAATATTGATAAAAATATTCATTGAGTCACTGAACTTTTTCATTGTATTCAGGTACCAATTTTTTCTGTGTTCATTCCGCATGAGCGCCGAATGAGCACATGCTGCTCGGTTCAAGCTCAGGCTGCTAGGTTCATACGCGTGAATACGCGTTGTACTGAGCTCTTCTTGACGGTTTCACATACCTTTATAGATTTGCCAAGCTGTACACGATATTGGGGTACATTTTTTCATTACAAAGGCAAAAAATATTGATAGATTTCAATTTTTGAACTGAAATTATGTTAATTTCTTATTTTTCAATCCAGTTGCTACCTACACAGAAAAAAATTGGTACCTGAATACAATAAAAAAGTTCAGTTCTCAATGAATATTTTTATCAATATTGGTCCAATGAACGCAATCATTATATTAATGTACCACTGGTTATCCATACTATGAATACGGATCTTAATAATATCAATGAATGCTTTCATCAAGTACATTAAATAGGTTCGTTTTGGTAATGAATTCCATTCATCAAACGAATAAAGAGTGATCACCCAAGCAATGAATTGTATTCGTTCAACTGATAAAACTGACCAGATTAATTATTATTGTTCGTTCTTCGAATAAATGTGGTATGATTGAAATAATGATTTAGATTATTTCGACGATGGATATTTTTCATCAATTCAATGAATGGTGTTTATTAATAATCGGTTACTATAATGCAAGATTCGTTGGGGTAAAGATTTCCATCCATCAAACGAATGAAGAGTGTTCACCTAAGCAATGAATTGTATTCGTTCAACTGATGAAACTGTATTCATGAAATTGGTTATTATTGTCCATTCTTCGAATGAATGCTGTATGATTGATATAATGATTCAGATTAGTTCGACGATGGATATTTTTCATCAATCCAATGAACAGTGATTATTAAGTATCGGTTGTTCCTTGATTCAATAATTGATATACATTAAATCTATGTTTCAGTTTATTCTCGTGATGCTTTCACACATTGAACTAATTATTTTGTTTATCATTTGAATAAGTGGTATTTATTCAATCATTGCATATCATTCGTAAATGCAATGAAGGCCTTCCACTGATATTGAGCATACAGTGAGTTTCCGAGAGATATGCAAAATAATTAACATGCATTCATCAGAACATCTCAATCCTGATTGGAAGGCGTATCTCCAAGTTATCTTTTATTTCGGCTGGCTCCCTTCGGAGCTCTTCGGATGTCTCTGTAGTCTGTGCTACCTGAGAAGATACTTCAACGATCGCTTCTGTCTGCTTAAGTTAACTGGCTCTGTGCAAACAACCAAGTCGTGCGGAGTGGTCCCTCTAGTGGAGGCGCTGTGTGCTACCAGCTAAAGCTAACTTGCCAGCAACGGAGATTTCTATGCGAGGATTCGGCTGAACAGATGCCGGCAAAATTTATGAGTATATTTGAACACGAGATGGCTTGGTTCGACATAAGGCTTATTATTATATTCATGAACATATTAATTACGGAGTTATAGAATGGGAGGAAAATGTTGCTTCTATCTGCCTAACAAAACTGGGACTTAGTAACTTCGTTACACATTCTATGATCTTTCCATAGCCCCAATAAAACCTGTGTGTAGATCTGAAAATAGATTATCATTGATTTCGATAAACTTGGATTCATTTTAACAATAAAATCATCTCTGGGACCATTAATTACGTTCATTGATATGATGAACAATTTCAAATGAATTCAGTGGACCCCTTTCATTACCTCAATGAACTTTTCCATAGCAGCAACAAAACCTGTTCATAAATGTTAAAAAAGATCATCTTTGATCTCAATGAACTCGAATCATTGTCACGATGAAAAATGTATTGTGCCAATGAACGGAAAGGTAATAAACGGTATTCATTGATATTATGTACCACATTTTTTTTATGAAATAATATACATTGTTCCAATGTACTTTTTTCTTCATTTCAATAATCTTTTTCAAAGCCGTAACGAAATATGTTTCTAGGTCTGAAATCAGATCATCATTGATCTCAGTGTACCCCTTTCCTCACCTCAATAAACTTTTCCGCAGGAGCAACGAAAACTGTTCATAAATGTAAGAAACGATCATCTTTGATCTCAATAAACTTGAATTCGTTTTATCAATAAATACCTACAAAAGTCATTGAATATTTATTCAATAAATTGATGGATGTAGCCGTTACTATGTGGTAGGAGATCATCATGAAAAATGGGAAAAGTAAATTTCTATGTTTTTGTACCACTTTATATTTATAACCTTTAGTTACTGCAGTTTGAATTATTATTTTGAAAATGTCCATATAGGACGAAACTGCAGTAACTAAAGGTTATAAATATAAAGTGGTACAAAAACATAGAAATTTACTTTTCCCATTTTTCATGAATATTTATTCATTGCCACGATGAAAAATGTATTTTGCCAATGAACGGAGAGGTAAAAAACGGCATTTATTGATATAACGTACCACATTTTTTTCAGTGTACTATATTTCAAGAATATAGTGAAATTATTGCTACCACTTGCACATTTAGCAGAAAGTATTTTCTTTAAAAGTTATGCTTGCAATTGAAATTTGATGATATACGATACAGATTTTGTAACTCCATATAGATCCATAACTCCTTTAAATTGTTGTTAAATTTGTGATTGTGAATTTTCAATTGTTATGAAGATATTCGTAAGATTTGGGACGCATGGTGGTGAAGCCACTTCCAACACATCCTACTATTGCATGTGCCCCACGTTTTTTGTTTTGATATTATTGTAGCTATTGAAAATTCACAATGATTTATTTCTAGAACAGGTTAAACAACAATCACAGAAAATCAGACAATGTGCTTTTCCCAATATTAAAAGTGGAATACTAAATACCTGAGTGAAATTTAAAATGTATCGGTGGACATTGACAGACAGGTTCGTGGGACTGAGTTTTACAAAAGTACATAATTTTTGCAGAGCATAACACATAACATCTGAAAGTTGAGGTGAATATAGTAGGTGTCGAATGAACTTTCCGTGTACTCGAATGTATGTTTATATTGATTGAAAGTTTGATTTTGTGGAGGAAATTGGATTGTTGACACGATTTTTTGGGTTTGTAACCTTCCACAATCTGAAAATGAAAAAAAATTGTATCCAAAGAAATCTGAAAGTGTAGAAGGGCACATTAATCAATTTGCCCAATAAGTTACTGCGTTCACAAGACTGCTGTCTTGAATGAAATTAATTTTTGTCAGTAACGTATCCTACACTGAATTTGCCTATCTAAAAAAATGAGATCAAATTAACCAAAAAATACTTCTCTTTCGAAAAATGTTGACTTTTCGGAGACTGCATCTGCCTCCGTTATCAAAACTTGCAGAAAAGAAGCTGAAAACCGTATTTGAATTGCGGTTTGGAAGTAACGAGATCTTTCTTTGATATTTTTTTCATTTTCAGATGGTACAAACCCAAAATATCATGTCAGGAAAGTCATTTTTCTTTTGAACACAATTTTCATTCGATCCATATACGTCGGAATAATTTCTCTGCAAACACTGGGAAATGAGTGACATTTGATTCTGTTTCGAAAACGTGATTTCAATTCTCCTTTATTCAAATGATTATTTTCTGCTCTCTAGTGTGCATAAAATTTTGCAATCAAATTGGAACATCTTGAAGAGATTATGAGAAATATTGGGTTAATGTTTATTTCTCTTCACCCGATCATATCTGAAACAGAACATGTATACCTACCTACGAATAATGTATCAATCTGTTTGAATGAAGCAAGCAAAATTAATTTTATAAAAAGGTTATGTCAACTGCTCCTAAGATAACAATTTCAATTATTGACCTATATCACTCAGTACGTTTCTCGATAGGGCTATTCTTTTCTCTCAATTAATTCTCTGTTGAGAATATTTTCAATAACTGTCCTTTATTCTTATCCCAATTTTCGTGTGGTATTTTATTAATTAATACTAAAAACATCATTATTATTTTTATTATATGTTTTTTCAAATATTTTGAAAAAATATTGCATTATCATACAGTTCATGCCTATGTTTAAAATTTCAAGTGTCTAGCTGTTCGGGAAATTATTTCAAAATCGATTGCAAAATTTGTACCGATCAGAAAGACAAGAAAGGAAGTTAATAAAAACTTAAAAAATACGTCGTTTACTTCTTTCATGAGTCTGATTGCACCAAAATCTGACAAACTCTCAATATCTACCGGATTAAACAGTTGATTCGATCTTAAATTTCTTTTTCGTTTTGCAAAAGAACGTATACCTACCTACAAAAATAAAGCTGAGTCATTTAAATTGGGTCAAATGTTCTCGACATTGTGGACACAACGAGAAATTCTTGCAAAAGATATATGCTCTTCGTGTAGCCAGTGAAAGCAGCTTCTGTTAGCATGTTCAGTAGAACTGTCAAAAATTATCTTGATAGGCTATCGGGAGCAACTGCTCTTTTGTTTCTACTTGAAAGGTAATTTATTAAATGAATGATTTACCGATTTAGTTTACGAGTTAATGGGTTACAGTTGTGAATTCAGAAATGAAAATGCTTCATAGTCGATAAAAGGTTGATGGTTAATGAATATAACACAAATGGAGCAGATAATTAATTAGGGGTATTGGGAAGGAAAAAGACAACCTTTTTGGGCTGATTTTTCACATACAAATATATTGGAATTTTTTTTTGACCTTGAACTCAAATCACAAATAAATCGAATAATTGACATGGTTTTTTTTTCCGATTTGGTTAGACCATGGAGAATACCAACCCACCCACATCATATAATAATAATATTGTTTATTTGCATAATAATTATAATAATACAATAATAACAATAATAATTAAAGTTATGGTACAGATTTAACATGAATGTTATCATGAAAAAAGGAGCTGAAGCTGAACAATCAAGGAAAGCTCAAGTTCAGCCCCTTGAAATATATTATGACAAAAAAAAAGAAATAGTATCAAATTCAAATTCATTGAAAATGATAAAAGAAATACACTTTTGAAAAATTCCAGTAGTATACTATAAAAGGTTTTGGCGAGCGGGAGAATGAATATTGAAAACTGAAATGATCAAAAGAATAAATAGAAAAAAAACACAACTGCAGTAACTAGCATCAGGAATCGAGGAGTTCAAGTTTCAATTTGACTCTGAAAGAGGAAAGTTTGAGAGATTTCATCTTCATGGTAAGTTGGTTGTAGAGAAAATATGTGTTATAGGAAAAGCATCTACGGAAATAAACAGTTCTATACAGTGGTGGTGAGATAAGTCCTCTAAACCTCAAGTTGATAGAATGAACTTCTGTTCTGTACTGTATTTTGTTGGTTAAGTATGCAGAGCACTTATTGATGATAATTTTATGGAATAATATTAACGAGTGAAAATTTCGCCTATTCTGCATGTTAAGCCATTTACTGCTTCTCTATTTGTGTGAAACAGGATCCAATTTTCTTACACCGTAAATAACGAAGGCAAGACTTTTGTATTTTTTCAATACGTTTGATATCGACTGTATCCAAACAAGGAGTTTCACGAGGATTAATTTTCAGATTTTGAGAAAGTAAGTGACGTTGAGAGTAAAGCAGTTTTAATGATGAGTAACCCCTACGACGTTGGCACTGACTTATATGGTTTTTGAAACGTAGTTTGGTATACAAAACGAGACAAAGATTTTTCACATTATTTGTGGCAGTTAAACTATTATCGTCAATACTGATATCTATGTTTTCTTCGATATATTTTTTATCCTTACCAAAAACCCTCATGGATGATTTTGTGGGATTGATTTGTAAGTTATGGAGTTGTGACTAACTAATAAGTTCTCTGAGATCGTCATTATTATATTTTTCAGCAGTATGCCAGTCATCAGGATGGAAGGAGAAATACAATTGTGTACCTTTCCGCATAAAGATGCGAGTTACAATGTGTTAAGCAAAATAGTAGATTGTGTATTTACTAAAGAGAAAGGGTCTTAAGATGGAACCTTGTGGTACACCACAACATATATTCTCTTCGGAAGACTGGCCCATAGAAGTCTCGACAAACTGGCACCTGTTACTTAGGTAGCTTACTATAAAAGAAATTGCATTGTCCGAAAAAACAACAAAATGCAAGATGGCACAAAGAAACTCATGGCTGATAGTATCAAATGCTTTGAGTAATCAAGGAGAATCAGTGCGGTAGCTTTTCCCGAATCAGTTGCTTTTATTATGTCATCCATTATGTTCAGCAAAGCTGTGACACAGCTGTAGCCTGGTCTGAACCCTGACTGATTATTTGGCAAAAGTAAATATTTTTCTGAATGAAGACGAATTTGTTTATACATTAACTTCTCTAATAATTTTGAAAGGCACGGCAAGATACTAATAGGACGTAAATCATTATGACTAGTTACCTCATTTTTCTTTGGTAGGGCGATCACTCTTGATACTTTCCACCAGTCCGGGACAATACGATCCAGTATACAGGAGTTTGGCTAAAATTTGTTATTCGACATATTTTCTTCACATTTTGCCATTATTTTCAGAGGTAATATAATAAGTGATATGATTATTACCGATAATTTTTTGTAATATTAATGAATTGAAATCCCAAAGCTGAAAATACAACGAGTCCGCAGGACGAGTTGTATTTTCTTACATTTTGATTTTACAATTTCAAAACAATATGGCGGAAGACAAGTTTTTTTGGTACGTTGCTGCAACAAAATTGCTAATTTCCGAACACGAAAGTTACGAGATGCTATACAACCATCATCATCCCGATTATAAAAATAGAAATAAAAGACTGGACATCTATAAAACGATTGTCGAGACAATAAGGACAATGAGGAAAGAGTGCGAAGTAGAGGATATTAAACAAAGTTAAATGGGTTACGAAGCCGGTACTTATCGGAGAAAATGAAGATAAGTTTCACAAAAATGAATGCAAATATTAAGCTTATATGGTACGCCAAAAAACTTGCAAATTGATAGTAAGTATATGTAGGATCTCGGGTGACATTAGTGAGGGGCCACTCATCCAGAAATAGAAAAAATTAACAAGTGTATATAAAACTATTTTTCAAGATTTTGCACTATAACTATTCGTCCTGAAAGCTTTAGCCATCAAGTTATGGACCAGGCACAAATTATATGAGGTTTTGGGTTTTCGCTAGTCGGCCAAAGCCCAAAGTCGGCCAGATTTTCCTTTTTTCTTTTTTAATACCAAACACGTTGTAACCACAGCCGTACTTATTGTAACTGCCCAAGCTATTAATCTTTTATCACTCATTTTGTAATGGAAGTAACGCCACAGTTTCTTTAAAACTAATCATATTTCTATGACAGTGTAATGTGCAACTACAAGCAGACAGTTTTATTGTGATAGAAATATTACCAAAGAAATTGATCAACATATTTTATAAAAGATCTTTGACAAAGAACTTTTATAGTCTAATACTGGCCTAACCTTATTACAGGATATACTATTTCGAGTTCGATGGTACTTTGTTTTCGACGCCTTCCTATATCTAGTAGTTGTATATTTCCCTCTGGCTCTAAAAATGTCATTGTCTTTGAAGTCATACAACAGGTCGCCTCCGCGCTTTTCCTGTTTAATTTTTTCCACAGCCATTTTCTACTTCACATAAGATAACTTGTCATAACTTGTACTCATAACAATATTGGTCAGCATTGCGAAGGACATCAGGGATAAATGATGTTATTTTTCAACAATTAAATTCAGAACTCCAATGATAATTTTGCTGAAATAAAAAAACCTTCAGTTCAATTGCTATATTATTATGTATGACTTCAATTCAATATTAAAATTGTTATTAGAAACGGCCCGCTTGCTATATAGTATAAGATCGAAAATTCATCAGTTTGTGCTATTCCTGGTAATGTACCGTTAAATATGACGAATATTAGTATATGAAGAAATCAAATTAAAAAAAAGAAATTTCCAAATGTTTCATTTCTCAAAAATAAGTAATGCTTCTAAATTTCTTCTAATCATTCGAAAGATATAATGGGAAACCAGTAGTGATGACAGATTTTATTTATTCGGTATGTAAATGTTTGGCTATCAAATTTTACTATTTCAATTTCATCTATAAACTTTTTCACATTCTCTGCAATCAGAATGTAATTGGAAGCTCATAATGTTTTTGTATGGAATTAGGAAGCCGATGGCCAATTTTCTGGTCATTAAAAGTAATCAGGAAACTTCGATTTTTCTGCGTTAAATCAAGAGATAACGATATTTATTGCCACCAATTGTACTTCCCTCAATTATGAAAGGATGCCTGAATAATACGAGAATGTGATAAGTAAAGCTTTCTTATTCCTATAAACACTGTCTTTATTATGATGATAATGACAGCTATCTTCTCCAATAAATTGCTCAATCCATTCAATTTTTTTTTGATTGTAAAATACCGTAGAATATAAACTAAGGACTGAAAGATATACATAGACAATAGTAGGTGAAATGTGACTGGGTCATAGTCATTTAATATTAATTGAATTTGATTTTTTGCTACTGAAGATCGTGAACGGATATACTCAAAATCCAATTGAAATTTTGCTAAATCATTTATTGAAGTTGAGACATCGATGTATCTATCCACTCTTGTTTAAAAAAAAACGATGTAGAAAATGTATTTTGAATTGATAAAAGTTGAAGTTGAACTGACGACCTTTTTGGTAAATTTTTCATCATTGGAGTTTACTTATTCAATATTAGAACCGAGATACTGGAGAGGGTGAAAATGCACTCCAGGCAGTGTGTATACAGAGCGGGCAGATCAACGGAAACCGCTCTGTACGTGCTTGACCAAAAAGAAATGGCCATATGCGCCTTCTTAGACATAGAGGGGGCATTCGCCAACACCTCTCATGAAGCAATAAACAGGGCCCTAATGAATAAGGGAGTGGACAGAACCACATCTAGATGGATGTGCCAAATGCTGGCTATAAGAACTGCTGAAACGAAAGTGGGCGAGAGCAGCTTTCGGATCAGCACAAACAAGGGGTGCCCACAATAAGGGGTACTATCACCTCTGCTGTGGAGTCTCGTAGTAGACGAACTACTCGGAACAGTGACCGGGAACGGAGTCACTTGCCTTGGATATGCGGACGACATAGTCATTATGGCCAAAGGCAAATTCGAAGGAACCCTCTGCGATCTCATAGAAAGACAGCTAGAGACAACCAGAAGGTGGTGCCTTTCAGTGGGGTTGAGAATTAACTCATCAAAAACTACAGTAGTACCATTCACCAGAAGAACAAAGTTTCAGCACCTAAAAACTGTTTGCCTCGACAGAGCAGTGAGATAGTGAGACCTATGATCACCTACGGGGCAGTAGTTAGCACGGCAGAACCGAGCTCGCCACAACAAAGAAGATCTTGGAGAAAGTGTAAAGACTAGCATGTCTTTGTATAACAGGAGCAATGAGGTCAACTCCAACAGAAGAAATGGAGGTCATTCTGGACCTCACTCCCCTCCATATCATAGTGAGGAGAACTGCTTGGGAAGCAAACCTCAGGTTGGATAAAGTCGGACTCAAAGGACAGCACACGGTGTGAAGGGCTCAACCCCCACCGACTGTGCACACCTTGCCGATCTCTTAACTGACGAAATTAACAGGAAATTTAGGTTCGAGAAATTTTTTCGAACGAAACTAAACACCAAGCGAGAATGGAACATAGAATCCATTCGACCACTAGAGGAGAACACCATAATATGGTACACGGACGGGTCTAAAACTCCCAATGGGAACTGGAGCAGCAGTCTTTGGTCCTTGCACCAAATACTCCGAACCCATGGGCCAGCTGCCCAGCATTTTTTAAGCGGAAATTCACGCTATAGAAAGGTGCATTCAGTTCAACCTCAACAGGAAATACCGGAACAAGGAAATTGTGATCCTCTCCGATAGCCAAGCAGTCATCAAAGCATTGAGCTCTTCTAACGTCAACTCGAAGATGGTTTGGGAATGCCTAGACAAACTTAATGATCTAGGCAGGAACAACAAGGTGACCCTCCTCTGGGTACCGGGGCACGTCGGAGTGGAGGGCAATGAACAAGCAGACACCCTGGCACGGAAAGGCGCAGCAACGCCACTGATCGGGCCGGAACCATTCTGCGGTCTTGGAAAATCCTACTTCCGAGAAGAACTCAATAAAGTTGAAGAAGCAATAAGAGCAACACACTGGCTAAGACTTCCAGGGCTGAGGCAGGCCAAAGATCTCCTCGGCAATATCAACCGAGCAAGATCGGAGACACTCATTAACTTCAGCAAAACTAGTCTAAAGAAAATCACGGGATTTCTAACGGGGCATTGCAGACTCGAAGAACACCTGAGGAGCTAGGCTCAGAGAAGGACAGCACCTGCAGATTCTGTGGGGAACATCCAGAAACACCTCATCATATATTGATGGAGTGTTACGCTGTACATCGCAAAAGATTGAATATATTGGGATCACACCAGCTGACTGTGGGAGAAATACGACGAGTAGACCCCCTCAAAATCCTAAAATTCCTGAAGGAATTGAGGCTTGAAGGGCTGCTGTAAACAAGAACACTTTGTGATAGCACAAGAAGATGGGGCATAATAGATCTAATCAAGTCGCAGCGCATTAGTCACCATCCATACTTACCAATACCAATACTTATTCAATCAGATTCAGGATGAAATTTACCTTGTGTTTTGTGATCGCTGGTAAAATAGTTGACATTGTATAAATAATTGAATCAGCTCAACTCAAGTTTATAATTGAATAACTTCTATTGACTTAAAATAAATTTTGTCCATCCTTTCCTCCTTAAATAATGTATGACATGTAGAATTCCCATTAAACGGTAATTTTGATTTTCACGTTCGATGACATACTAGTGGTACTAATTACAATCGCAGACAAGTAGTAACTTTTATTGACCAGTATGATTAAATTTTAGGGTGGGTCATATTATTTATACCTAAAATAGTCTCCTTTTGGTTCATATACTGCTCCCAACGATACTTTGGCTATATTATCTTCATTTGATAAGAATGCCTACAGCGCAAGCCGTTCATAATTTCCCTGTTTTACCCGCGAACTGCAGTTTTTGTCTTCGTCAAGTAAGATAGTTTTGGTAACAATTATTCGTGCAATGTGACTTATAGTGTAATATAACACTCGCCTGTAATATTTTGTCCCTTTTCGAAATAGTCGATAAAATCGATACCACGTAATTTTTGCGAGTCTCAGCCATCAGTTGGAAATGCTTTACCTGCTGATGGTATCTTTTTGGCCAGGTTCACGTTTGTCACGTTTAACCTACTATTTCGACTGTTCTTTCATTTCTGACGTGTAGTAATGAATTCAAGTTTCATCAACAGCCACGAATCACCGATGAAATTATTTTGGATGACGCTGATATACATACAGAAAAAACACTATCGCGAAGATGTCACTCGATTATTGGTTGGTATGTTCCTGTAGATGAATGTTGATGACGTTCCGTCAAGTATTGCCAATAATCTTCTCCGCGTCCTACTTCATATTTTGGTTAATTTTCTGACCTGAATACTTTTCGTATGTGTATTTCTCTGATTTTTTTCGGTCATGCAAATGGCACGTTGGTTATGCTTGTGTGTGACCGAATCCTTACTGATAATGGGTAATAACGCTGAAACTTCAAGGCTGTTTTATTTCAAAAGCAATTGTTGCATCCGTTAAAAGAAGCACAGTAGCTGTATTCTGTTAGAAAATTGCCGATGATATTATAATTATAGGATATTCAATATTTGTTTTATTGTTTTCGGAAATAATTCGAAAACTAACAGAAATATTGAATACTCAAGAACTAAAGAAATTGAAAGTAAGAATAAAATGGATATTTTTCTGTTTAGTTCGATGATTATTATGATTATGTTGAAATTTTTCAGATTTATTGTTTTGTGATTATCTTTTACGAAATAAAAATATATCAGACCCTGTCTAGATTTCTAGAAATATATGAGAAGCAAAAGAAGATCTTGTTGTAATTCTAAAAATGTGTTTTTTTTCTTCACTATTAGCCATATCGTTTTCGACGTTTTGACTTTGCTGGCAAAAATCGATAACGGTCGTTCTTAAATGAGGAAGTTTTCAATGTTTGATTATCTCAAACACACATTTTTTTCCTCGTTGATTTCTGTTAGGGGTACTTGTTTCAATGAGCGTTTTGTCCCTTAAATAACTGAAGTGATGAATTCACCGGTATTTCTTTATTTATGTTCGAATATATTTCAGTATAATTCCTTCTTAAAATTGCAATATTATAATGAGCATTACGTGTGTGCATTGTCGAGGATGTCTGTAATATGTTACTTCCTCTTGGAATTCCGAGGACGGCAATTCTCATTTGATCGATGTGACTGAAAGTGTAGACAATGATAAAACTACCAACCTCACTGAAGTAATGTATTTTTAATGACTGAAAATCTAACAAGCAATATTTGTTGTGATTAAATTCTCCGAATTGATACTTTTGCGAACTTTTGGGATCTTTGAGATATCACAAGAACCTAGGTTTGACCAAAAATCAGACTTTTGTGTTCCTTGGTCCAAAAGAGCTGAAGTCTGATTTTGAGAAATTCATGATGGCCTGCTAGGATGGTGATTTGAACATCTTGGTTTGTAGTGTAGTCGGTTATCTCGTACCTAATCCACATCACACTTACTTTGACCAAAATATATGGACGCCTATCGAGATTGATCCATACAAAATAGTTATTTTTGTATTTAGTGCGCGAAATGCTGCTTTGGTTATCGAGAACTGATTTTTTTTAACGAGGTGCAGCAAAATGTTGTCACAATTTGAAAAGTGTTGAAAAGCCTTATTTAATTATTATTGAATATTCAGAAATAATTTCTTGGATTTTTGCCTGATTGAGGACATTAAAGATTAGAATTAGAATATCAAAATCCCATATAGTGTACATGCAATGTGCGAAATAGGCATTTCGCACACAACTTCGCGCACGGTGTCATGGTAACGAAGGAAAATGAAAAAGTGTCACCTCGCATATTGTTGTTAATGCGCGAAAATTGTCATTTTTTAATATTTGTAGAAAAAATATATATAAAACTATTGTCAAATGCTACCAGAAAATTAAGCAGCAGAGATCTTATACCGCTTCAGCACCAGTTACCCATTGGATGACTTCATTGGTTTAGTTTTTCCTGACATAATCACGTCATGCACTGTCAGATTGGCTTTTCTTTCTTGTTTGTGTCGTGTTAACGTTAACTTCTACCAAGTTATTAGATCACCATTCTAGATAGTTGGCCAAGTCTATATTTCTTCCCAGAAGAGCATGGGGTTCAAATGGCTTTATCATCCACAAAACTGGGTACTGAACATGACGCTGATGTTTATAGAAATCGTAAATGTTGAGTGGAAATAACGTTGGTACTAGAATGTATACTTTGCAATGTAGACAGGGTATCCCAGAATAAAGGGCACCAATTCTAATGGTAAAATTGTCACTTCATTTCAAGGCTACAAGTTTCTATAACACCTTGGAGTGATAGTGGACCTGAAGCTAAGTTGGGAGCTACACTTCGATCTAGTAGTCGAGTGGACCCGAAGCTAAGTTATGAGCCACACTTCGATCTAGTAGTCGAAAAAACAATGGTGTCTATATATGGACTCTGTGGGGCCTCAATCCTCAGATCCTCCACTGGAAACCCAGAATCCTATATAGCAGTGGGTAAGCTGGGAAAATCCAAAGACTAGCTTGTAGGAGAATCACCGGCGAGATGAGGGCGACCCCTCGGCAGCCCTAGACGCCCTGATGGTTTTGCCGTCGCTTCCAACTTCCATGAAGAAGGAAGCGATGGTGTCCTATCTGATTATGCGGGATTCAGGTAGTGGCGAGAAGAGGGTTACACAGGGCATACACAGAAATCGCCATGGTAGCTAAGAAAGAAATCCCACTACCCGCTATCAAAGTTAATACAGGCAAAGGACGAAATTAGGTGGAAAAGGGCGATCTTTTCAGAGATTCCAGACAGGAAAGAGTTGCAAGAGAAACGGGTGATCTTTCCCCCAGAAAGCCTGGTCTGTTCCTGGTCTGTTTTACAGGCGGGTCCAAACTGGAGAAAGGGAAAACTGGAGCAGGATTTCTTGGAAAACATAGATACTAGGTTCTCTAACAACAGTGTTTTAAACAGAGGTGCATGCCATCCTGGAGGCAACCAGAATGGAAGAGGTGAAGTTCGGCCCAGAGAGACATCTATATGTCTGCTATCACATTCAGGCTGCTATCAGAGCTCTGAACGTAACCAGAACCAAATCAAAATTGTTTAAGGAGTGCAGCGACGCCACCGAGAGTCTTACGACCAGTAAAGAAATGATGCTGATGTGGCTTTCGGGCCATGCAGGGAATGAAGGCAACGAGCAGGCGGACCAGCTAGCCAATCAAGAACCCGCATTCGACCTATTATAAAGGTGACAAGTAACAACGACACTGAATGAGTGGGCCGATGCATTAAGAAAATACTGGAGAGGAATAGACGGCTGCTGGAGATAAGCCGCAAAGATCTCCGACTTTCGATGGGAGTTCTAACCGCCCACCGCGGCATCAGGAGGCATCTGACTCTCATCAGGGTTAAGACATACCCACTATGCGTGAAATGTGGTGAAGAGGAGGACTCCTTCCACTTCCTGTGTGAATGTGGAATATATGGCAGGCTCAGACAAAACGTCTTCGAAGCTGCAACTCAAGGAAGAGGAATTGCACTTCTTGCAATAGAAGGTATGTGCCATGGGATTATTGAAAATGCTGGGATTTGCGAAGAAGGCTTACTGGGACATAGTCGCTGACGCTTGTGTCCCCCACCCATTACCATAACAATTCTATAGACATATCTCTTATACCTGAGTTAGATGGTATTGAAAGTACCAAAAAATATGTTTTCCAGAATGACTACATAACGGATAAACATTTTTTTATGTTATCTGTTATGTCATTTGAGAGCATTCAGATTGAAATTTCAATGCAAACCGAAGCGTATGGCAGATAGGTACCGCTAATTACCCCTGCCCAACTTCCACACTGGTTTGAAATACATTTACTCTTCTTTTTTTTAATCCTCGATATTTTTTGTACACAAAATAAGTATAACGTTTAATTAATGATGAAGTCAAGAGTATTCAAGATATTTGAAGTTGAATAAGTGCGTAATCAATTGATATGGAGACTCGATTGATTATTCTGTTAGAAATTGATATGGCTATTTCACTTAAAATGTGTTGGTACCATTTTCCAAAAAGCATTTCAAAATATGACGTCTCGAAACAATATTATTTGAATTCAAATAAAATTTTCAAAATTTTTGCAATTACCTTCGCTGTTAATACTTTTTTTCAACACTTTGTTCCCTATTTGGTGGTAAAATATTTGTTGTATGCATGAAAGCTACAATTCTAAGGGGCTTCAATTTTTCAAAAAATTAAAAATATATTCTATTCGAACCTGTAGAGGTATTTGCTCCGGTATTAGGTGGGCGGAATCTGCCATTTTTTTTTTTTCGTAGACTTCAGTGTGTTTACCTTACAATTATTGCCATAGTGAAGATGTTCCGCAGTTTTTCATTTTCAAAACCGCCGTACATAGGGTACATTTGCCTTTTTTGACAGCATTTTTATTACTCTCAGGATCTTGCTCGATTATGAAATTATCCGTAATTTTTTTCGTTTAATTAGTTTCGCTTTTTTACTTCAACTCGTTTTGCCTTCGATGGCACCGACCCTGCCCTTTCCACTTCTGTTTCGACTTCATCAAATTCTGATACTTTTTCATCTACGATATTTTCTGAGCCGCTGCTTTGAAAAAGTTCCGATTCCATTACGGACAAATCACTTAAATCAGACATAAACAATTATTATCTAGCCGCCACGGTTTATCCTTGATCAACGCTGCTCTACTATTTGACAGCACGTCTTCATCAAGCAATCAGGAGCTTGCTTGCTCTCCCCTCGGTGAATCCTCTAAATTAACGCTTTGGTGTGCATTTCACGGATCGCTATCAAGTTATATCAAGTAGGTGGATTTTATACCGTAAATCGAGTCAAGTCAAATATCAAATTTTCAAATCAAGTCAAGTATCTAAGAAAAAATTCAAGCTTCTTGTCTTGATGAATTCCTGCTTTTAACGTGCGATTCCTAGCACTTTCTCGGGCCATCAAATAAAAATCTGTACTCGCTAGGATTCGAACCTAGCCGACCAGCAGTCAATGGTTTTGAACGCGACAGTCCCTTTCCTCATGTACATGCCCTCCTGTACATCAGACGTGGATATTTGTAACACATTTTACCTGCTTGTCCTCCCTGTGGTTGTCTGTTATGGTAATTCAAATTGTAATTATAATTTCAATTGTAATTTCAAATATCACGTGACGAGTGTAAAATTCTTGTAATTATATATCTATAAATATCTATATATCACCCAGTATCGCCCTGGACAGTAGTATTTGTACCTGCTTCAAGTGTTCACGCAAGGTTAGTCTGTTCTAGTGAGAACAGAATAAAAAATGACTATTCATAAAATGTATTTGTGCAATGTCCTCGCGCCCAACTGTCCATGTAAGGATTGTTCGGGTCAGAACAGACAAGAATAATTACTCCCCACGAAATATATTTGTATAATTTCCTCGCATCCAATTGTCCATGTAAGGTTAGTTTGTTCTGGTAAGAACAGACAAAATAATTGTTCCTGACAAAATGTATTTGTATAATATCCTCGCGTACATGTGGACGGTATACAAAATGATAACTCGAAGGTGGGTTCATTAATTCAATGTACGAAACAAGATTATTTCAGGAAATTTTTGCGGTGTACAAAAAGCCAGTATACATTCGAAACAAGAAAAAACCATCTATAAGTACATTAGAAAACGATCGATATACCGATTGAATAAAAATCAATTCAGTTATTGGTAGTCTGAAACACAAGTGATCAATTTTTCATTACTATATCTAATATCAGTAGGTACACATGAATTCAAGAAACAATGATGAATCGTTTCTGAGAACTCATATAAACAAATAGATGCCGCTAAGATTTCTGCACAACAAGTGAATTCCAGCACTCATGTTAGTCAAACCGTAATAATTGTCTATTAGATATTCCTCACATAAAAAACTTGTTTTCCATGAACAAAAGTTGCTAATATTCTATAACCAGTTTGGGGTGTAGTGTGCTGCTCTTTTTCGTGATATGTTGATCGGTGTTATCTTTCATTCTTCAATACGCTTTGTCGATATAGGTATACCCACGTGTTCCGATGTAATCTGGATGAAGAGCTATGTTCAATAAAGTTTTTATGTGGATAAATCTGTCACCATATTTCAAATGGACGGTCAGTAAGTACATATTCATACACTAAATAATAATAATTGTACCTATAACGCTAATAGTAGCTTTGAAATTTAGTTCCTGAAGATTGTTGAAGTTGATAATGTAACCCAAAACCAAGCCTATACTAAAACCCCTATGAAACCTAGGTAACAGATTGTACAGAAGTTCATTGAGGGTGGCTCGTTTTCAACTCAAATAATATATAGCTCCCGAACTATAAGCTTCAGACCATATGATTTATACTTTGTTGAAATCTGCTCATCATGGAGCATCTGATAATGCAAAACGAAATAGGGTGATAGGGGAAGTAAAATCAAATGTGAATATGTGAAAATGTATCCCCCTATTGTTGACGTGTTTTTTTTAATTTTCCTGAAAATCATTGGTCAAAAAGTTTTCTACTCAAATGATTTGTAGCTCCGAACTATAAGCTTCAGACCATATGATTTATACTTTGTTGAAAGTAGCTCATCCTGGACCATCTTATTATGCGAAACAATATAGGGTGATCCATTTAAAAAACAATAGTGACATGCTCTGGGGGTGGGATGGGGGAAGTAACATCAAATGTGGATATGTCAAAATGTGTTTCTTTGTATACTATTATTGACGTGTTTTTTTATTTTTCCTGAAAATCATCAACAGTTATTCAGGGTGTTTCGTTTTAAGTATTTGCACTGTATACACAGAGAAATATTGGATAGAGAATAGGAAGACCTTCAAAACCAGGAGCCACGTGACCCACTTTTACATTTGAAATAAAAAAGTTGATGGTGCCCTTTTGACACTAGGCCACGTGACCATGATCATTTTTATGCCACAAAATAGTAAAACTTTTTTACCTTTGTACCTAAACTTTACCCAACTTCGATTGCTTGTTCCGTTCAAAAGTTAAGGGGGGTGGAGGACTTTTTACGTCCTCACTGTATAAGCAAAAACTGTGGTCGGGGGTTGTGACAGTTAATGGCATTTTTATGCAACGATCATCCACTGATACTATTGAAACACGAGTAAGTGAATTATGACAAGTATTTTAATAGCTATTGAATTTGAGTCACACACACACACAATATTTTGTACGACTAGTCATAATAAAAAATTGAATAATATGAATACGAAACTTAGAAAATATTATGGAAACATTCAGATTTGGCATGCAATTTGGTATCTTATAATGTAATGATTGGTCTATAAACTCTTGATTTTAAAATTGGAACCAGCGAACGTCTCGAGACACCAGTTTACAATGCAAATGTAGATGTCATTGTTCTTTTTAGAAGATTATTACTTATGATATTTAAAAGTAGCGAGTTGAAGATATACTAAGATGTGTCAAAATAGAAAAAAAAATGTTGAGTAATATTATATATATAACAACTTTAGTAAATATCGGGGCAACCGTTCAAAAGTTAACAGGGGGGGGACTATTAAAAGCCGCACTGTATGAAGAGCACACGGGAAAAACAATAAACGTTCATTATTTGCCAAATTCATTTGTATACATGATATTATCCCCTTTAAAAAGCTGCATCTTTTGGTACCTAAATAAACGGGAATATCGATTAACAGTCACATGAAAAAAATTTATTTAAAAATACACATACTCGGGAAAAACGATGAAAGTCCATACGAAATTTGAAAAAATGATGAAGGTCCGCTTATCAGTCCTCAAAAACACAACCTAAATCAGTTTTTGAATCCATGTGTGATTTTGAGGTTAAATTCATCACGTCGTGTGAGTATTATTCATTTATAAGTCAAGGTACGTGGTGTTTGAAATGAAAAAAAATTCAAATTTATTAATTGTTACATCACTTTCAGGTTTAGTACCTTGTATATGGCAAAATACGACATTACAAAGGTCTCCATGTTCTTCATTTAAAGCCTAAATAGGAACATTCATAGGTTGAATAAGAATAAGGTGCGGCGAAAATATCATTATTATTAGAACCGCCAATAAATTTCTCACAAAAATTGGACTGTCATCATTTTTCCCAGAAAAAATACGTGATTATATTAGATTTTGAGAAATATTTCATGATAGGTAGGTCTGGTATAGTGGAAAAATGTATTTAAATAAATAAGATAACATATTTGGAGGGCCTGCTTTTCTTACTTGTTGAAATTACATAACTGACTTGCTAATAACTTCAAAAATGCCCTCCTGAAAATTTATCGTTTTTTTCCATGTGCTCTTCTTATATATACAAAATCTCGAACATATGAGTCTGCGTCTCTTATCTAATATTTTCCTTACGTCTCGTAGTACTGATAGTAGAAAGAACAAATATTGCAAAATCTGATACTTACCTATATATTTGACTAATCACAGATTTTTTAGTACAGTTCATATCTTACCTACCTAGCAAATAATCTTTAATGACATCAGCGACATCCATCTTATCTTTCCTTTATAGCTTCCTTTTTTAAATTTATATTATGGATAAGTATTTTATGTAACTACTTGATCAGAGCGACCACTCAAGATGTTTTATTTCAGTATCGTTACTATGGCCAATCAAAAAACTTGACATTTGACGACTAAATAATATATCGATATTTCTCTTTCTATAATTTTTCTTGGGAAAGAGATAAGATTTTGAAACAATTATAAGTTGTTTTTATTTCATATAATTCCTCAGTGAAAAGCAGTTGAAGATAATACCAAATTAATTATGTTCCTAGAACTCATCTAGATCACTCTTCTGATGGAAAATAAGTTATGGCAAATAAAAAGTAGTTTCTAGAATCCCCATGAAAATCAAATAAATCAAACAAAATGACAACAACTTTTTCTCTAGTATTATATAAAGGGCATTTCTCAACCTATACAGATAAACTTGGGCCAAAAGGCAGAAACAGCGTTCTGCTGGCGACAAGAAAAAATTATGAAGATCAGAAGACCAAGAATTCAAACACCTTATTGTATTGTAGTAGTATATATATTAAAGGTACAAAAATCTCAATTGTTTATGATCTTACTCCCCAACAAAGACAGGAACACAATATACTCAGGAAGCCTTGATACTAGCCAGACAGGACAAAAAAATCTCCTACATAAAAAATAACAAATTGTATGTGGAGGAAGTGGCTTATAGTGCGGAAGATCTTTCAGAACATCAAGTCCGTGAGGAATCGAAAACAAATAGCGCTCCGGCAACACCAACACTAACCTCCAAAAAAAAACACTGAGGACGATATATTTGGACAAGGCAGTAAACCGGAAGCTACTCCATTTACAATTATTCCAACGCCCAATATTAACAGGAAACCGTCAACTCGAGCTCAAGAAAAACCAAAAACTCGTTCTGGAAAACCCTAAAATAGCTATCTCTTATTTTTATTGAGTGTATTATATATTTAAAGACATTGGTAAATGGTTCCATTGAAATGGACCAATACATACGTGATTATGAATATTCCCCAATAGAAACTATCGTAACAGACTTGATGGAATTTGATAGCCTCATATAGAAAAACAATAACCAACTTAATACCTTTCATGTTAACATTCGTAGTATTAATAAAAATTTTGACCAACTCCAAGCTATCCTGGAGTTGATTGAAACTGATATGGATATTGTGGTATTGTCCGAAACATTCCACATTCCTGATCTATACTTATATAAGATGAAAGGGTATAAAATTATATACAATGAAGGTATGTGGAATAGAAACGATGGTACTGTAATGTTTTCATCAAGGAATCAATCCAGTTCAGTCACACCATTGAATATATAGGCGATATCAAAGTACTATCAGTGAGGTTCCCATATAATGAATTGAAATTCCACATAACAGCATTGTACAGTCTTCCATCAGCTAGATCCGAAGCGTTTTTGAATAATTTGAATAATTACTTGGAACAACTATCAAAAGAATCATCAGATTTTGACATCTTCATTGGAGACGTCAATATAGACATAAAAATATCAGACACTTTCGGCGAAAATTACCTAAACATAATGAGTGAGAATAATTTCATATCAGCAATCAATCAATATACAAGAGTCCAAGGTGACAACAAGAGTTGTATTGACCACTGTTTTATCAAAGCAAAATCACCAGATACAACTTCAAGCCATTCGTATTAAGAACACCGATAACAGATCATTACCCCATTATACTGAATTTGAACTTCAAAGAAATAATTAAAAAACAAAATGAATCCCGATACAAGGAAATACCTAAATGATATAAATAAACTAAAACAAGTTGTAAAAAGCATGAACTGGAGCGATTTTTACACAATAAAAAATGTTACCGAATTAACAAATATTTTCTATGAAAGAATGATGAATGCGTTAGAAGAGAGTACAACTAAGATAAAGATAAATCATATAAAAACTAAGAGGACCCCGTGGATAACAAATGCAATACTGAATTCTATCAATTCTATCAATTACTGTAATAATTTCTTTATTAACGTAGGAACTGAAATGGAGAAGAAAATTGAATGTGTACAAAATCCTTGTAATATAAATACTTACTCGAATAAATCAATGTTTTTAAAACCTTTATGAAAATGAAGTGATTGAACAAATTTTCAATTTAAAAAACAATTCTGCTCCAGGAAAAGACGGAATCAGTGCTGAAATGATCAAGTTTACCCATCTTCACATTGCAAAACCACTAGCTCATATTATCAAACTTATTTTTACTTCAGGACAAATTCCATCCTACTTTAAACAATCAGTTGCAACTCCAATACATAAATCTGGACAAAAAAACAAAATTAAAAACTATCGTCCAATTAGCCTAATAAACAACTTTGCCAAATTATTTGAAAAATGTCTGAAAAACAGATTAACGAACTTTGTAAGAACTAATGACTTATTATCTGAAAATCAATTTGGTTTTATGGAAGGGAAAAGTACAACAGATGCAATATACAATCTTACGTCAGAAATAACACATAATCTTAACAATAACAGAAAAGCAATAGTAGTTTTCATAGACCTTGCGAAGGCATTCGATACAGTACCCCATGAAAAACTTATAGATGTATTAAACCACTATGGAGTAAGAGGTACTGTATTGGAACTTTTCAAAGATTACCTTTCAGATAGAGACCAATTCCTGAGAATTCATGATAGTATCAGTTTACCACGAAAAATTAAGATCGGTGTGCCACAAGGTACAATACTAGGGCCAATTCTCTTCCTAACGTATATAAACTCCCTACTTAATATTAATATCGAAGGGAAAATACTATCTTATGCAGATGATACAGCTGTTATATTCTCTGGTATAAACTGGGAAGAAGTCAAAAAACGTGTTAAAAACGGTATGAAGGAGGTAAAAAACTGGCTTCAAACTTTCAAGTTGTCACTGAATATAACTAAGACAAATTACATAGCTTTCTCATTAACACATGCCAACAGACCTATTTATAATAAAATATTAGTAGAAGAAAACACACATTTTGAAATAACTTCAGTATCTAAAACTAAATATCTAGGGGTGAAAATTGATGAAAATCTTAAATGAACAGACCACGTAGACTATCTGACTGGTAAAATTCGAAAATTAATTAGAAAGTTCTACATTTTACGAGAGTTTTTGAGCACTAAATTAATAGTAACGGTCTATAAAACATTGGTAGAGTCACTTATTAGGTATGGTATGATAGTATGGGGAGGAACATACAAAAGCAACATAAAACCAATACAGGTAATACAAAATTATATTCTGAAGGTGATTTTCAACAAAAACATATTGTATCACACCAGCTTACTATAACAATGAGAGTATATGTGATGTGAGTTGTCTTTATATCCTTTTGTCCTGTTATTATTTTCATAAATCAGATAAATAATAGATAAATCAGAAGTCATCAGTTTCGCAGATGATACCGCCATAGTTTTAAAAACCATCATGGAGAATGACTTGAAACTCATCAAAAATTGGTTCGATTATAAGGTACTGAAAATTAATTTAGACAAAACATTTCATATTCCCTTTTCATGTTATGAAAACACCAATCCCCCATTCAGTGATCTGAAAATTACCAATAGTTTTAGAATAAGGCAGACCGAGACGATTAAATATTTAGGAGTAACTATCGATAAACATCTAAGATGGAACATACATATTTTGAGACTATGCAATACCCTGAGAAGTAACTTATACCGATTCAAATATATCGCCAAATTTTTCGAAGAAAAACATCTCAGAATGATTTATCACGCATTGGTTGAATCAAGATTGACATATGGAATAATAGGGTGGGGAAGTGCACTCAAAGAACATATTAAAAATTTAGATGTTCTTCAAAAAACCTTTTTGAAAATTTTACTGAACAAACCCTCCCGATACTCATCTGATTTAATATACTCCGAATCTAAAATCCTTGACATTCGTCAACATTATTTCTTTATATCAACCTGCTTTGAATTCAAAGCTAAATCTTAGCTTCGGAGACTAGAACATTCTTACGAAACAAGACACAAATCCAAATATTTCAAAACACCGCTTGCTTCAAAATCTATAGGACAAAGATGCTTTTCGTATTTAGTACCAAGATTTTTCAATTTTATTCCTGTCGAAATAAAAGAGATTTCTTCTCATAGAGGATTCAAGAAAAAGCTAAAAAAATATTTACTTGATTCAAACAGACTTACTGTTCATGAGCTGGTGGAGGCTGGTATAATGGTGTGAAGAGATTTCATTCCATCTCAGCTCATTTGTCTTCCTTCAATTACTTCTTATGTATTTTCTATGTGTTAAATTGCATGTTTATTTTGTAATTTTCATGTTTCATATTTATTGACCACTATGTTGGTTGTATTTCCTGTACTTTTATGTGAAAAAAGCTGTGTGTTTTGTAATTTACATTTTCGCATTTGGTGATCGCTTTATTGCTTTGTTGATTGAATACTGGACATGTGTTCTTTATCAAATCCAGTAATGTTAGAGAATCTTAATTTGAATTTAAACATTTTTCATTTTACTCAGTATTTGTCGATACTAATTTTAAACATAGGCTACACTCACACAGACAGTCTTTGACTTTGTGATTTTTTGTTTATTTGTGAAAAAATTGTTATCGCCGTCATCTAAATTAAATTGTATTTACACATTTTTTTATACCAATAAACTATTTATTATTATTATATTATTATATACATGGAGTTCGATTTTCGAAGGTACTGTAGTTTTCGGTCATTAACTTGGAACGAGTACCAAGTCAATATAAAATGTATTTGGTCTGACTTTACATACAATACCCTTAGAAAGCTCTAGATTCAGAACTACTTTTAGTCGAGGTCCGAGGACCGTCAGCCCAGTACTGATGACGGCCAAGAGGTAGAAGCAGCTGTCCGCTTATATGTTGAACCGCGTTTACAGTTGTTCAAAACTCGATGTTTTGGATTTCGTTTCAAACAATTTTTCAAAAATTGTTGACTACGATGGATGAGGTTCTTCCCCTGTCGAGATTAGGGATGCACCGGGTACCCGGTCAGTATATACCCGGTATGCCGGGTACTGGGCCATATAGACAAGAAACCAGTTGAACTGTTGACTACGATGGATGAGGTGCTTCCCCTGTCGAGATTAGGGATGCACCGGGTATCCGGTCAGTAATTAACAATGATTACAAAAAAGGAAAGAAAATCAACATGTTAGTAAATATAACTATACTCGGTGAATATCGGGTACTCGGTACTTGTACTCGTCCTAGCCGTTCTCGGTTCCCGCTTTGTGAATTTTAATCAAACTCGGTACCCGCATTGTAAAAATCACTTCCTGGTGCATCACTAGTCGAGATCAAGGAGTAGGCAGATTCAGACTCGTTACATGAAATCTCAAAAACCATAGCTGAAAACCTCAAAAATTGAATGGAGAAAGCCGAAAACTACTATATCAGATGTTCTACAGAATTGATAGTTGATAAAATATACGTCACAAAATGCAGAACTCTAGATTACATAAAGCATTAAAATCATATTGAAAAACCTGGAACCAAAAAAATTATACATGAATTTACTGAAAACTCTTCCAACCACTCTCTTAGACCAAGACTATTGTGAGAAAAAATTCATGAACAGGATATTTTTCAAAAATATATTCAAAAACAATCTTAGAAATAAGAGAGAAAATCTTAGAAATAATCCATGATGGCCTTTATTTATACACGGTAAACAGTGACCACTTACCGAAACATATACGGTGTGCTCTAACCACCAACAGAATTAGAAAACCAGTAAAACATGGAAAGATGGACCAAATAAATTACGTTTTAAGAGTATAGGAACGCACCGTTTCCAAATGTAAGCCAATGGATAGCCAGAATCTCTTGTCTTTTTCTTTGATAAACGTGGGGCTGGAGTTGGTGGTTTAAAATAGACTTGTATCAGCATGCATCAATAGGAATTTTCAAAAATAAATTATTTTTTCAGAACGTAACACTACCCAATGAAAGTTGAGGTAAATGTTTGCCTGTTGCTACGATTATATTACAATATTGGCGAAAGGTTTCTCAACAGAATTATCTGAAGGGTACGGGCTTTGTCGTTATTTGTATCTACAACCAAGAAAGAAAATAAACACTCTACAACCACCAGCATTGATCCTCTTCACAACACTGATGAAGAAGTGCATTTCTGCATTTTCATAACTCCCATAATTCATTGGCGCTTCTATGGAGGTTGTCGAACAAAAAAGTGTTTGAAACATCATGGATAGCTCTCAAATTTTATCAATGCTTTCGCAAATGACAGACCAATACACCATTGAATTTTTACGTGGTGGTATTCCACCCTATGTATAGAATTTGACCAACATATTGATATTCCAGGTATATGGAGGATTAGAGTAAAATTTCGTCATTGAAATACTATTAAATAAAAACTGTGGATCACCTACAATGTCAGTTTCTTTGATCGTATTGATATTTTCACAAATGAAACACCCTGTAAGTTATTATTAGAATTTATTCGACAGTTTTTCATTAGAGTCAACGATACCAGGTTCAAAAGGTATACGTTAAATGTAACATATAAGATATTGAGTTATAACCCATCATTTTCTCCATATTATACTTATGCTAAATGTGCGAATGGAGGCTTGGTTGACCGTCAGGAGAAGTTTCTCCATTACACTCCTTGAGCATCAATAAAATAATCGGATATATTCACATAATAATTTGACAAAATCCTATCAAAATAAATAAGACCTATTTTTATTATATCCTCCTTGAGTTTCATTATCAACTTGAAGTATTAGTTTGACCATACCAGATAGAACACACTGTATAATTGACCATCTGTAATGATACCAATGAAAAATACTTCTGACATTATCTCATATTGATGAATATTTAGATCTTAATGACTCAGAATAGTGAAAATTATTCAGGGTAACGTTTTATGTTGTTTAACAATAGAGAAAAAATGAGAATTTTCAACGGGTCAAAACCAGCCTATAGAAAAACGTATGCCCATTGAACTTTTTGTTTGGAATGACTTGGACTACAAAACATATCAAAAATTCAGTCGATTCGTCAGAGGGCCACTTTCCCTATTAAAGTGTGCGGTGTCCTTTATTTATTTTTTATTATGAAGTAATGCCACACTGTTAATTTTCCTTTTGTCTAGTATCCCTGTCATACTAACTGACCCATCGTTTCAATGCCAAAACAAATTTCCGTCACAACAACCTCTGGTGAATAATTGCAAACATCGCCCTCTTCAAAGGACAGTTGAATACATATATGCCAAAAGCTGGTGGGAAAACAAAAACTTTGTATTTTCACTATTTTGCATTACAAGAATTTTTCCCAAACTGGATCAACTCATATTTTCGATATAATCAAGCTAGTTTTTGAAAATATGCTGTTCTGTTTGAAGTCCTCCCCCGACTAACTTTATTTCGAATATTTTGATTCAAGAAGTCGAAGATATTTCGAGTTTCTGGAGCTTTTCTCTGCAGTGGAAAATCGTATCTTCCATTAGATTTTTCGATTAGTTACATTTCCATACTTATGTTTTCAAGGAATTACCTAATTTGGAGTTCCTCACAAACATGCAGATGACTCAAATCCCACCAATTAAATGAAGCTAGTGGATTTCATCAGGGTTCCCACCGGTCTCTGCAGATCATGGGATATCAGAACAATGGATGCAATATTTATTCAGTTCCTTAGAGTTCCAACAAACGAAGAAAGTAATAATTAGTAATTTTCGCACCAAAAGTGTTACAACCGACAATACCGAGACATCAATGAAGTAACCATTGCACAATTTACTTTTCCGCCTGAGCTTTTTATTCTCTCACCGAACACTTTTGTTAACGTCCATCGATTGCTGAATACTAATGACACTTTTATGAGAGTTTCTGAACATGAGAATATGCGTACTTATGTCGTTTGTTTGCTTATGATTGAATTTAGCTTCGGGTACCAAGTATGTAAATATAAATAGTTAAATGTTCTTCAGATGATTAAAAGATAAAAGTAATAATTGAAATATCCAAGATTAACACTAACGTGCGTGTAACTGAAGACATATAGCCTGAGCCGGTAGACAAAAGCTATTATTGTTTGCCTCAGGGCATCGAGGTGAGTTATTTTAAGTTGCGCATTTGGTTTTCCAGGTATAACCCGGAAAATCCAATATTGTAATCGTTGTGTAATCCAAGCAATCAATTACTCTTCGCTTTATTATTTAGTATCTAGTCAACCTATACTACACTCGCTTGTAACATCGTGATCAATACAATTGGGATATATACATCTCCCTTGATTTTGGTCCATAATGCATACACTAAACGTTATTTCAAAGAACGATCCTTTAGCAATTATCATATTTAGCTGGCGAGATTCTATGGAAGTGGTAGTAAGTCTGTAGAAGTGGTAGTATTTGATATTCGGATAATAATGATCATCGATAAATGTAAATGTAATTTAACGAATTTTTTACGTTTTCCTATCGAATTAGCTCAACAAGCTGAGTTTGCTCAAAGTTTCAGAGAACCAAATTTGAACATATCAGATCTAACCAGTTTTTCACGAGACTCTCTCGTCTCGATTTCGAGACGAGATCGAGACGCACTAATGGGTTTTTTAGAGACGAGATCGAGAAAGACACTTCGAGATTTTTTGAGATCGAGAAATTATTTCGAGATTTTTCGAGATCGAGAAATTATTTCGAGATTTCTTGATCTCGAAAAAATATATATTGTTAATTTTTCAGGGTAAAGAAATTCCATAAAGGGAAAGGGCCATGACTTCAACTTTATTTCTATTGTATTCTTTAAATATGTTAGTCCAAGCTTATTACTATATTACTTCTAAGGATATTCTTATGCATAAATTTCACTATGCAGTACTTCGACCCCTAATAATGAGATAAAATAATTTGAGTAATATCGATAATTTTTTTTTCAACAGACGACTGTTTCGATTATAAAAATTGAGTTTGTTGCTGGTGCTGTTACATTCTTCTCTTCACGAACGAAGAAACAATTTTAAACTTTCACCTTTCGTACCTAGGTATATTTTAAATGTATGGATAAAAGATTAAATTGAAACATCAAGGATTCGTTTAATTTTCATTTTATGGAACAATATTGTTTATTTTTGTGCTGATACTAGGCGGTTTTTTTGTTATACGTGGTTTTTAGTTCATAGCATATAGCCTCTGTAATTTAACGTATTTTTTTATAGAACAAATTCAATACCCTGTATTTTGGTGCAGCCTTGGCCTTGTGTTATACGTTTTAACCTATACATAGCATTTTTTAATAACATTCAGTTTTTGTTTTCGATACTCTCGAAATTTCGAGAGTCTCGAATCGAGATCGAGAAATTGTCTTCGAGAAAAACATCGAGACGAGAGTTTGTTTATTTCTCGTCTCGATGATCGGGACGAGAAAGTGCCTTCGAGACGAGATTTCTCGTCTCGATAAAACCATCTAACATTCATTCCCAATTTATCTTGGGCCTAACTGAATTAAGTTTTTCTGTACCAGTTGTTTTTAAGTTCGCTCATTCTTCATTTTACAATCGACGTAATAAATATGTATCTAAAAACCTCTGAATACAAAGTTTTCATTCATCATTTTCTCTCTTTCCCGTAAATTTCGCACACTAAAGAACAGCGAGTTCAGAAAAACTTGATTTATTTAGGCCCTATATAAATTGGTTATAAATGTTATATCTGATTTGATCAAATTTTACCTACAGAATCTTGTTGTTTATTTATCAAAGATCATTATTTTACCTTCGAATATCAACTACAACCACTTCTACTGACACCTGCCAGCTATATGTTTATGATAATTGCTGAAGGATTTTTCTCTGAAATACCGTTTAGTTTATGAATTTTGGACCGAAAACAAGGAGATGCGGAGATTTTAGTCGAGCGTCGGGGTAAATCTTATAATATTCCGAGTTGTTTGAGCAGAAATCTGAAAATATCAGTTGTAGCTCATTATCTCTCAAAGTAAGCAATTTTAGAAAAAAACATCATATTACCTTTAGAGTTTTACGTTCTACAAGTTTGTTCTATACATCATATCGATATTTCCAACCCCTTCCAAGTTATTGATTTTTCGAGCTTTCCCGGTAATTTTCCCCACTTTCCATGCATAACATTTTTTTCTTAAAGTACCCTTCAAAAACTGCCAAAAATAATATCTATTGAATTGATATAGGAATGTAGGCTTTTACGGCTGTCAATGTTTTCGTTAGATTCCAGGTTTTGCCGTGGTCTCCTTTGGTTAAAATATCCAAACGTTTCAATTGCAACTGCGGCCGTCATCTTCAGTGATGTGGTCGAAGTACTCTTCTTGACGTATCAACTGAAACAGTTTCAGAAGTTTCAGTTGATACGTCAAGAACACCATGCCACTGAAGATGACTGCCGCAGCTGCAGTTGAAACGTTTGGAGATTTTAACCAAAGAAGACCATGGCAAAACCCGGAAACCAACCAAAACCTATTGGGTTTATTGTCAGGTTGTAGTAACATTTTAGCTACAGCGCTTGCATATATCCAAAGATTCTTTTATGAGTACATCTTTTTTACATCAAAGCTGATAGGGCTATCTTCTGGTTGTAGATTTGCCTTCCTTATGATATTGATAAAGTCCCTTGAGTTCTCTTCCGTGGCTTCAAAATCGGAAATTTCCAACACAGGTTGGTCGAAATGTTCAAATTGATGCATGGTATTATTTTCAACAGTATTTTGCCAGAATGCAAATACTTATAGCCCGAGAGGTACTGTCACTTTGGAATACGTCACAGTATGCACGCTGAATTTTTTATCGTTGGTAGATCATGTGATACTTATCACGAAATCAATCGTCAGACCCTTGAGTTGAGGTAGGTTGCACAGATACAAGGTGTTGAAAATGAAAAATTAAATCTATTTTTTATTCATAACTTCCACAGTTTTAGAAATTTTTCAGTTTAATTCGGAGAAATGTAGTGTTAAATAAGAGCTTTATTTTAAAAGAATTATATATAAGAAATTATATTTTTAGTTGACATCAGTGGCGTACAAAAAGGGTATTTTTTACGACACTGGTAAAATCAGGAAAATTATAAATTTTTGATATCTTCATTCAATTTTGAGTAAAAAATGTATGATTATTTGAACCCGATAAAATCAGTCGTTTTCAAGATAATTGCGCTTTTATGAATACATACTAATAATGAAAAAATTGTTTTTCTCCTGTCTATCTAATATCTTGTGAATATACAGTGTGACCCACTTAAGACCGGAGCACCCTCATAAAACCTACATTTTCCAACCGATTGGAATGTTTTTTTTTTCATTAGGTAGACATTCAAAAAGTCTACTAGGACAAACCGATCTGATTTTTCAAGTTAAAGAATATAAAAAAATTAGTAGCGGGTTTTTTTGAAAAATTCTAACTACACCACTAGATTCACTTCATTTTCAATTAGGTCGTATGTAAATCACACTGAAATGCATCAATCAATGAAAAAGTTAGAAGAGAATGAAATCTGAAAAATATGCCGGTTAATCAACCCACCAATTCAATTTCAATTTATCAGATCTTTGACTACTCCACTATTCTACTGAGGGAAGAAATTGCAATCAGCCCTAGAGGCTGCAGCGATAGAGGTGGCTCAACTTCACCCCGATGTTTATTACTGATAATGATAATAATAATAAGTACTGAGGGTATTACCGATCATCAATATTGGCTCAATGAAAATGCACAATGTGAAAACGTGGGTTTGCCTCGAATTATTGAATCCTCATCTTGAAATATTTGGCATATTCATATTTTTAACATCTACAAAAATACCTTTTAGAAAATAATCATGACCCTTTTTTTGTTTCAGGTATGTCATGTGATGTATTCTAAGGCTTCGGAGAGTAAGTTCACTTTTCTTACAAGTAATTATCGAATTTGAAATTATTGTTTCATAGATTTAATGTAATCCTTGCCCACTCAATAAATAGTGGTATTAACAATGTTCCCAAGTTCTCTCTCACTACTTTTTCCGAATTTCTTGTTTGTTTTCGTTCGCAATAATAACATCAAATAACAATAATATTATGCCGCTAGAAGACGAATCATGGAAACATAATTTTTTGAGGATTTCAACCAACTTAAAACTCATTCCGATATACCATAATAGTCAATCAAAACAAATGAGTGAGTATACAATACAACGAATGCAATTAAAACTGAAAGAGAGCATATTTGAATAATTAATCGAACAACTGTATTGCTGAGGAGAAAAAGATGAAACAAATGTTTTTAACTGAATGAACGAACGAAATATTAGTTTTTGGTCAAAATACGATTGTTATGTAATTTGGTAAATAGCATCTCACTTTTTACCATTTTTATGCTTTGTTTCTATGGCAGGAAAAATTAATGAGTTGTTGATATCTGTTAAGAATTGTCAGATGTTTATGCACTCGTTTACATATTAAAGATGTATTCAAATGACGAAAGGACTGATATGCTATTCACTTATGCAAAATAAAATATAAATACTCTCTTCTGGCAGGAAATATGTATGGTAAGCTATACCCGACGTCGTATTCGTATTGCAAACATTCAAATGTTAAGACGATTAGAAAGAAATTTGAGAGACTGTGGTGCATTTGACAGAAATGAAACTAGAAAATGGATGTATGAGGAACCAAATAAATGTTTTGGGCAAGCAAATATTACCTCATATTAACGATTAACAAAGAGGAAAAAAAACATTTTTTTCAATTTAGGATTGGTCTGTTACAAAAATATTCCTAATCAAGATTGTTCTTTACGAGACATTTTCCACAAACTAGGAATTTCTGTAAAATCTACCGGAAATATTTTAAAAAAGAACAAATACGAATGCTATAGGACACGCAAAGTTTATCACCATAAGAGCAAACGAGTATCCGTTTTGACCGCAGCTTTCAGACGGACGACTTTTTGAAGCCAAAGTCCGCTACAAAAACTCGAGCGTTTGTGGTTGACTGTCGCTACCTGTCGCTACCGTTTAAAAATCATGTAAGAAGCGATTCCCGTTCACACAGGCGTTTTTTCGACTACAATCCAACTCCTGTCACCGGTTGTCGCCAGTCCCATCGTCTGACTACAGGCCGACCACAACGTTTTTCTTTTCACACGGATCAGTTTTCGAACGCACGTCGCAGCGGCAAGTGTATTTTATTTTCAGCCGTTTGATACGGATAAGTTTCATTGCTGAAACCGAGACTTGGGACTACAATAGTGACTTTATCGACATTCTCAAAAACTGTAAAAACTTATCAGGGGAATTGCGCAGTTTATGATATAATGTATGAAAATGTCCAAGCTTTAGACGGTCATTGACAATAGGATGTATACAAAATTTGCGAGATTTTCTTCTTTTTCGTATTCGCAAGAGCAATAGAAGTAATGTTTCTTTTGTGGAAATACTACTACTGACCACTTTTTGTCGTCGAGGTAACCACAAAAAGTCACTGGGTTGAACGGCAGCTGTACTCTGGTGGACGACAGGATGCAGACATTTTTGTAGTCGACTTCGGCTTCAAAAAGTCGCCCGTCTGAAAGCGGCCTCAGTTTTATGCGAAAATTTTGTTGGTACAAATGATGCGGGCATTTAACTGATTTTTGGTTTTGATGATTCTGAAGATTTTTTTTTTTATGGTTTGACAAATAAATGAAAATAGGTAGATTCCAGCATTCTTAAGGAAATTAGAGGACCAGAGGAAGAAAAAAAAAGGATACTACGATTATTGGCGCTCCCAGCTATGTAGTTTTGTTACGGACAGGTGCTCCGTTATCTCCACTATCACGATACGGTTTGCGAAGTGGTTGAGACGTAGAAATGGGGAAGTTGGAAATATTGGTAAAAAAAATAATATGGACGGACGAATCAAAATTCACCAACAATGGTTTGTTTTATACAAACATCCATTATAGGTGGAATAATACAAATGAACATACTATATCTTTTTTTACGATGAGTATTTGAACGGTGGAATGTATTTACATTTTTCATCCAGTGAACTACTCAGATGAATTGCCACTGAATATCCACAGTAAAATACAATGTTTTCAATAACACGGTGCACCTCCCCATAATACAGCAATAGTAAGGGAAACTTGCGGAAGTATTCCCAACAAAAAGGATTGGAAACTATGGACCAATTTTCTGGCCAGCTTGATTCCTAGATCTCACTCCTTTCGGTTTTTTTCTGGGGATACATCAAAGATAAAGTATTTTCGACACCTAGTACAGGTATCGACCATCTCAAACAAAAAATAAGAGATGTATGTAATATCATTGCACCCATCATGCTAGAAGATTGCCACCGAAATTTTATGTGCTTTCAACAAAGAGGTCGTCAATTTCAGCATTTAATGTATAGTTTGTCATGTAAAATTAAATTCATTTTCTGTATTGGTTTTATTTTTCGCCAAAAATTCATTATGGAATATTTTATTTTTCCGCAAATCGCTAGGAAATTTTGACATTCCTGTCAAAATTTCTTGAAGAAAAAGTCAGGACTTCCTTACAGTAAGGAAATGATATTTCCGTACAGTTGTTATTGTTCTACATAAATGATTGAAAACACATTGCTTAAAAAGAATTAATTTATATTTTGAAAACATCAAGCCATTGCTGAATACATTTTTAAGATCAATTTGTTATATTTACAGTAATTTGACAGTTAGTACAATTATTGAACATTGGAGGAACACTGTTAGAACTATGAGAAACATTTTGGACAACATGCGGGGTGGTAGGGTTATTTTGTTGAATATTTTGTACTGTAAAAATTTTATTTGCCACCTCAACCTTATTGTTAAGCGATTCTTCGATATATCCTTCAGCAACGTTTGATGACTTCCATCCGCCATGCCTCTTTAAACTAGTTATGTCGGCACCAGAGTCAACCAATATTGTTGCAGAAGACCGACGAAAGCAGTGACCAGTATATTCTGTCGGATTTACCAAGTTCAAATAAGTAGCAACTATTTTGGGCATTTTTCTAAATTGATGAATTCCTACCACTTGTCTACAACCCTTTCCGCTTTGATATTTAAAGAAAAATCGGTCACTGTTCATATTTTCTGGTCTTAACGAAACATACTTTCGATAAACATTCAAGTTGATCTGATTAATTACAAATGATCTTGGTTTGCTGGTTTTCGAATCAGGTATGCTGATTAAAAGCTTAGATTCTAGGTCTTCTATATCGTGTACAGTCATTCGGACTAACTCATCCATTCTACAGGCCCCAGAAATACGAAATATTACAGCCACCTAAAAAATAAATAAAGGTATAATCTAAAGAGAAATTAAAACCTTGTAAATTACCTTAATCATTAAATTTTCTTTATCTGGAGCTTCCTGGATAAATTTTTCAATTTCTTCCTTCGTTAAAATCTTAGATTTCTTTGCCCTATAACCTTGAGCTTGCCGTTTCAATAAAGAACGAAGTTTTGAGTATGTAGATATATCTACATTGTGTTTAATTGCAAGGGTTGACTTCGGCATTGAATAATTGGCCCATAATGTTGAAGATTTCATCTTTAAACAAAGGTCTAGGAAGTATGCCATTACAACATTTTCTGAGAAAGAACTCGTATTTTTACTCATGCGATAATCCATAAAACGTCTGTATGCATTTTCGTACTTTTCTCTTGATTTCTTTGGCAATAATTCTAATGAAGCAGTATTCACTGCCTCAACCAGCTCTGGAGGAGTCCCAGGAATGGAAATTTCATCATCACTTATCATTTTACTTTCGAGAACACCCGCAATTAAATTTATAAACGTCAAGTTTGACAATCAACCTCAATACGTTTCCATAGTAGCCCAAGTAATTTTATTAGGAATTTCAAAGCACCATTTATTTGGGAATAAAATTATCGCGTTTTTTTCAAATCAATCAATATCTGTCGAATTTTAAACGATTTGCGGAAAAATAGTATGTTTACCTCGTAGGAAAAGCCACATTCCCGGACTCTGTGTTGCTAAGTCTCGGCTTGCGCCTCGACTTAGCAATCTTCACAGTCGCCCAGGAATGTTAAGCTTTTCCTACCCGGTAAACAATGTACTATTTGTGTTTATTTGATTTCTTCTACTCTTAAGTAAGTTTATTTCCTTGGTAAATTGCTATCGTTCGTCTCTGAAACTAGAGATATATTTTTTGACTTTTTATAGTGTGAATACAATTTTCATAAATACATTCATTTAAAAAGTCACTGATAATTTTTATATCGAAGCGTTAGGTTTGTGGAATTCAGGTCCGTGATAATTGAAAATTGTTGTCACTGTCACTGATGATGCTAGTTATTTTAAATGAAACGCTATAAAGTGTGACAAACCACTGAATTTCTATTTAATCGGTTTATCAATATTTTATAATGGAAGAGACAGGTCCGCATTTGATAAACAAAGTTGATGATGGCCGTGTTGACACGAAACGTTGAATCAAAGATTTATTGTTACATCGTTATAGAAGATTTTGAATACAATAAAACTTTCCTTTTCCATTTTTTCATATTTTCTGAAATAACTATTCGTGAAAAGTATAAGTAATAAGTATAAGTCGGAAAGGGCGAGGGTCCCCATAGATTCTTTCTGACCAATACTTACTTTTCTTCCATTTATTCGTTTTTGTATCTATTGCAAGGTTGCAAATTTGTGAATGTTTTCAATATTTTCTGATGGATCTTTCAAGTTTGCAGAACTTTTGTAATTTGTTCTTGTGGTATATCAAAGAAAAACGTTAGTTTTTGATAAAATAAAATGTTCCGTACATTTAAATTGGTTGCCAACCTGATTCGTGATATGAAATAATATATTTAATTCTACTGCAAGTTTTCAGAACTTTTAGAATTTTTTCAACGAGTATTCAGCAAAATCTAAGTTAATTGCAATTTTGAAACTGTTGCGGACTTCCGAACAGGTTGCAAAATTTTATAATTTGTTTTTAAACCTTTTCCGACCTTGTATTCAAGTTTGAAAATTTCTGTAATTATAAATTTATTGTCTGTTATTGGGTGCAGAATTCTACAAGTACGAGTAGGTATATCTCTTAAGTTTCTGTTTCCTTTCATTCACCACCCCATAATTCAATTGTTTAGCACAATATATCGAAAGCAGACATTGTGTCAGCGCACATGCAAATGTGGACTGTTGAAAAAATCGCGTGTAAAACCTCAATACCTTTTACATCAGTTGACTTTGAAAGGTAACTTGTACAAATCTTGATAATCAACTCCTTTCATTCCAAAGCTATCAATTTTAAATTACCATCAATACCAGAAATAGAAATCCAGTTAGGCAGTTATAAAAATCGGATAAATCACATGCAAGAAAATGTGCCTACCAGTCTGCTGGTGACATGGCAGTTTATAGACTGATGAATACCTCAAAGAACCACAGTGCTGGTTATAGTTGTTAGCAATATTTATTGAGATTTTTGAATGCGATTTACAGCGTGTGTAAATAATGTTATGGTTTAATTGACTTTTCAATTTGTGGGTTGGACAGAATATTGTTACAGGAAAACCAATCTACCGATAGATTTTAAATTTCCCGTACGTTCATGTTGAGTGTCTTATCACTATATATATAACGGGCTATAATCCTTAGTCCGACAAGTGCGCAGCACGTTTTCACGTCTAACGTTAGGCTGGTTTAACTATTGTAGTGGTAGAAGTTGGCCCTTTCTGTTATCCTCTGCTCACCACATAGGTACATTAGTTCTAATCTTCCGTTTTGAATCTTTGAGAACTTCTTATGAATGTTAGTGTATTCGTTCATACTAATTCAATAAGTTTCTCTTATTGGGGCTTTTCATCACCAAATTTTCCTAATCTCAACCTTCCATAAGCCTCACACTCGGAAGTTTTTTCGCCTTGCGGCAAGTGGGGCTGTGTTCTAATTCTATAAGGGATATATTTTTACCTAATTTGTAATATCCTGTAAGTATTCCTATCAGGAGACCTAGTGCTTGGCAATCATAAAGCCAGGTATTGCCTGACTTGCTGGAGTGCTTGAGTTACTGGGGTGCTTGAGTTACTGCCGTGCTTGACTTTTGGCCTCGGCCGGCCACAAAGTCTTTGGACTTCCTGCAGTCAACATTCTTTCATCCGATCGTCAAGTGCCCTAGAGGTTTGGCTTCTTGCGATACCTAGTGAGCGGTTCTGGCAAGTTCGTCCCCCATCTAGTATCCCTCTGTGACCAGGAACTTTTACCAAATCAACTTTCTTCGTTTCAACTAATTTGTCAAGAACATCTCCGCATTCCTGTACAAGACTACGGTTAGAATGGCAAACAGTTTGCAGCTTGTGAAACTGTTGTCGATCTTCCAAAAGCGTTGCTTTCTCGTACACCTGTTGCCTCTAGGTAGATGCCTGCACCCGAAGCCTGTTTGTCGCCCAAACGCGAATCATCCGTATAACATATCAGGCTTCATGGGCGAAACTCTACTGTTTATTCTTCCATTGTTATCTGCTCGGAATAGTAACAGAAGATATTCCATCGCAGTCTATCTTGTATGCTTTTAACTCTGATGGCAGAAATATGAATCTCTTGCTCCACCCTATTTGCGATTTTTGCCTGACATATCAGACTTTAAGCGGCGGTAACCTCAACAGTAACTTCAACAATGCGGTTCGGGTCGTTCTTAATACACCCTTTATGTCCAAACAGGCAAACCTTTGGAACTTACTGAGCTTCAGGCTTATGCTACTTTGTGCTCCTGGCCCCCACATGCAGCTGACCAGTACTGGATCTTCGGTCTCACGACTACTGTGTAAAGCAGGCGTTTAATCTTTGGATTGGTTCCTTAATTTTTTCTACAACAACTATCCCCAGTTGCCAATGGATTGTTTGACCTTTCAATAACCGAAGTTTGGAGTTCAGGACCACCTCGCCGCGTTATGCCTGTGGATATAGGCTGAGACCGCATAAACTTGACATGCAGACAGCAAATTCATTATGATCTCAGGTGTCCCACGACACGCTCTGCATCTAGTTTCTGTGCCCTTTGTACCCATCATGCGACTAAGGTAGACCAGGGTATCGAAAACATCATCCTGGCAGGCCATTATGAATTCCTCGGTCTCCAACTTTAGCCCACTTGACCGGAGGAATGCGTAGATTCAGTTTTTGGATAAGACATCAAGGTCTTGTGAGCTTTTTGCTGAACGGGCTCTAACTCCGCGACAGAGAGAGAAGTACATCGGCTGCCCGTGCTGCTTCCTTGAAAAGGAATGCTTCGATCTCTGCAATAGTGAGATGCAGAAAAGAAGAGGGATGGGGGAGTCTTTCTGCAATACGCCCCTTCTAAAGATAACCTGCTCTGTTTGGACTCTGACTTGACCAGATCTTATGACCCCACAACTTGATCGGGTACCGCAAGGCATCTGAGCAAATGCAAGATGAGCTCATGCGAAGTTGTATCAAACGCCTTGTGGTAGTTGATCCAGGCCATAGAAAGCTTACGCTTATACTGCACGGAGTACTGCGTGATACATCTATCGATGAACAGGTTCTACTTGCAGCCAGCGACCCCTTTCTTTGACCCTCTTTGCTCAAATATCCGTTCATACACCGAGTTAACTGCGGAGAGTATTCGCATGTACAGGATGCAGGTAAATAACTTGTAACATGCATTCAAGCATGTTATCGGTCTGTAGTTCTTTGGATCTCCGTTTTTGGGAATGGGCACGATTCGCTCCTCGACAAACCATCAGTCCCGGATTTGATGCTTCCCATCTAGCCAAGAGTTAAAAATTGAAAAATATCCTAAAAATTAAAAAATATCCTACGACAGGTACGTACTTCCGTCGGTTTCCTTCTTAGAGTGAATTTTCAGGAATGAAAGTTTCATAGTGGCTATGTACATGATATTAGTAAAACAAAATCATTGGTGGAATTCATGGAATCAGTGTCTCTGTGCAGTTTTAGTTGGTACTGATACTTATTTCCTACATATTATTATGATTTTTACTAAAGTATAATTAATTGCCATACGTTTCAAATACCAGCCATGATATTCACGTGCATGAAAATTCACCATTAGAACTTGCCAGTGAGAATAGAAATTGAGATTGTGTCCGAGTCTTCACGGGAATAGGTTGTTGTTTTATTTGCTTTTGCAAATTGATTTGTGATCCAGCAGTGTGCTGTATTGTCGTAATTTGGGTTTAATCACAACTTGCTAGGTAGAATTCGACCCTTATTTAGTAAAAGTCTGTTATAGAAAAATATAAAAACAAATACAAATAAAAGGTGAAATACTTTACTAACAGATGAACCAAATGAATTTTTTCCTGCTGGTTATGTCTTTATAATTATTACACTAGATAAAAATACTTACAATATAAATCAGGTAACTAACATCACCAGATTATATAATTATTCTTGGTACTCATTGACTATCCAGCTCCTTCCATTTCCCTAACTAACTTTGGACACGGTCGATAACGAACTCCCTGATCGAACCATCAGTTGTTTTTTGAAAAAATTGTATTTGATATTTAAAACTACGAAAATATAAAACAAGGCATTATCAGAATAATAACATTGCTTTGACCGGGTTGAAAATTATAATCATGATAACGAATATACATTCAAGGGGTGTTCGGACTTTTATGACAGTATCGTTGATCGTAATATGATTGAGGACACAAACTACAAAGTTGAAATGATTATCTCACTAAGTCTCTGACATAATCTGACCGATCGCAAACCGAAGACAGATTATTATCGCGTTTATTCCATGCTAAAATACAAGTTTTTGCTTGGTTTACATTTTTGTGCTAATAATCGAGAATATAATGTTCAATCATAAGCATGTTGAGCACTCACTATCAATTAATATTAATCAAAACAAATTTGAGGACATAGTCCAAAATTGCATATACTGGAGTTTCACCCCAACGCCAAACCGCTATTTTTTACAGCTCCACACGTGTTTGAATCACTTGGTGATTGATACTACTCCAGAGGTTCCAACAGTGCAGTGCAAGTAATCTGTAATTGTATAAGTTTTGATAGCCACTGCAGGTTCCTGCCTAACATGGTATTATCATTTTTTAATTATTTGAATAGTATATTTTGTGGAATTGAGTAGTGGGCTATGGTAGGATGTGAAATCCATTTTCAAAACAAATCATGTTGCTTGGAAACTACAGGAGAGCCTAGCGCATAGTACAGTGCAAAGTAAAGAAACCCCATTTTTTCAAATGAAACTGCATAGTACTGTCACTGTCACGCAGTTTGATTGAATTTCACTTTTTCAGCCAATCGCAATATATTGGTTTTTGTTTAGTTGCTATGGCAACCCAAAAAATTACCGGAAATATTTATCCTCCAGTAGACCAGGAGATGATAAGAGATTTTGGATACGTTTTTACTCAGTATGCTTTTTGGAGGACAGTATTGTCCGTATATCCTCATGACAATATAACAACCAATCAGTGGATTTCAAATTTTGAAATTCAGCCAATAGAATCGGAACTACAGTGAAAATATAGCTTGTCGCTGTATTTTCACGGTGATAAACCTGCTTAGTTTTTGTTTTACTATCTCTCAACTGAAAATAATGATTTAAATTATAAACGTCAAATTTATGTGTTTTGACTAGCTATCTTTATTCATCAATATGAGCGATCGTTGGGAACAAGTGTCCATTGGTATCATATACGGCTAGAAGTAAAGCATCAATTACCAGGTGACACGATTTTTCTTTATTTCAAATCGATATATTGTTGTCCTAAATATAATTCGTGGTATGATTAAAAACCTATAATTTTTTGGAATATCAATTAATTGGCAATCCCAATGCAAGAAAATACATATATATTTTCAGCTTTGCAATTCATTAATATTCCAAAAAATTATCGGTAAAAATCATACCACTTATTGTATCACCTCTGATAATACGGCATGAATCAAAGAATGATCGTAGGTTCTTCAATGGTTTTTCGAGTATTTTAGTTTCATTATTCCATCTCCAAACATATGGCAGCCTGATTAAAATCGTGCCCGAACAATAATAACAATAATAATAATATTTTTTCAACATGAAGAACCTACGACGATTCTTTGATTCATGCCTTATCATCATGAGGATATAAGGACAATAATGTCCTCCAAAAGGCATACTGAGTAAAATCATTTCCAAAATCTATCATTATCTCCCGGTCTAAGGGTACCCTGGGCTGCGTTCATAAACTTATATACTCAGAGTAAGGACTGCTTACTCTGAATCGTTCATAAACGTACTCTAGCTATTTAGAGTAAACTCTACGTACTCTGCTTTCGAAAAGAGTAGTGATATACTCTGGCAGTGATTACAATGACAGGGAACTCATTTGATAGTTTGTGTTTCTTGTTATTTGTATGTTCACATTTCAAAGCGAAAATTTTCAAATATACGTAAGTTTTAACAATTTATAATATATATATGTAGATTGTATTCCCACGATATGTATTTGCATGTAATATCAATTGGCAGGAATACTGTTGGTCTAACAAATAAAGGTATGTTTCAAAGTGTGAAGAATAGAACAATATTTCACTTCTGGAATCCCTAATAAAGAAAACTTCAACTTCATGAATCGCTATTGTCAATATTGTCATTGAGACTTTGCACTCTTTGCAGAGTTTTTGAACGACTATTTGGGAGTAATGATCGATATGTACATTTATCACGTGACCTTACTCTTTTGACATGTGATAGTTGACATTTTGCTTTTATGTTCAAATAGAATTAATTTTTTTATATATGGAATGATATTTCATAGTTATGTATTCACTAGATATTTCGAATGTAACTGAAAAAATTTTGACAACTTGCATTTCAATAATGAATAGATCCATCGATTTAAAAATTATATCAATGAAATGCCTGCCTATGCTTGACTACATGAATTCAATTAGTATTTCAAACAATTTCATTCTTCTTATTTTTCGTGAATCTCGGTTGAAATTTCCAGACGCTCTCTTTGTAGAAAGCTGAAGGATTTCTTATTTTCGTTTCCTTCCACATTGCATCTTTCATTCAAATAGGTAAGATAAGTAGGTATTTCAATTATAATTATGATTATGATTATTTATTTATAATTACCAACACAAAATGCGAAAAAAATTGGATAAATAAACCTCGCAAAAAGAGCAGTTTCACTAAACTCGTAGGGCTTTTAAGTTACTCGCTTACTGTTAAAATAATTGTTGAAATTGTTTTTTCCGTTAACCAGCTGTCGTCCCCTTACGAACGTCAGCCCTCGAAAGTCGAAACTTGCGCGAGCCAAGGATTAACGAGAGCTTACCTTTTAACGTTCGATTCCTAGAACTTTCTCGGGCCATCAGATAAAAATCTGTAGTCTGTAGGATTTGAACCCACACGACCACTATTATCAATGACTTTGAACGCAACAGTTTTAACCACTGAGCTACCGCCCTCTCTCGCCCTGTGATCGCTCGTACTCAAAAGCTATACTCATTTAGTAAAAATTTGCTTTTTCAAACTTGTTGTTTAATATACTTTTGCATCATTTATTCTTCGAAATAGTATATACTTACTAGATGACATTTATGGCGGAAGAGAAAGATAGGTATATGAATCCATATGTAAAAGTGAGACAGAATAGCCCAACTGAAGTCACAACCAGAGCTGGGAAGTACTCAGTACAAATACCCGAATACTGTAGTCTTCAGTACATTTCTGGTACTCTGTACCCGTTACCCAGTACATTTTACATAAAGTTCTCGGTATTCGTACCCGTACATATCGGGTAAATGTATCCGATACCCGCGCTTCTGATGAGAGTACATTTTTACGAGTACTTTTTTATGCAACGCGTCTACTTACGCCTGGCCTGTCTGTCCATCAGTACAGCATGCCTCACCCAGCAACCTCAAAACTCCAAAGGCTTTATAAATCATTAAAATTAGTTATTATGAAGCCAATCCTGGCCAACAGAATCAACCAGTTATTTAATGATTATTTTTTCGGCAAACGTTAAAAAATGACAAGGATCGCGCATTGACAACAATATGCGAAGTGACAATTTTTTTCATTTCCCTTCGTTACTATGACAACGTGCTCGAAGAAATGTGCGAAATACCTGTTCGCACACTGCATGAAAACTATATGGGATTTTCATATTCTAACCTATACTCCTCAATCAAGCAAAAATTCAAGAAATCATTTGTTTTTAACTTTATAGTCCTCAATGAATCGAAAATCCAAGAAATCATTTATTTCTGAATGTTCAGCAATAATTAAATAAGGCTTTTTTAACACTTTTCCAATTGTGACACAATTTTATATCAACTATTTCTTTTGACGTTTGTAGAAAAAAATTTGTTTGCTTCTCGTGCGCGAAATACTTTGGTGATCGAGAACAGTCGAGATAGTCGAGCATTTCGCGCACTAGATACAAAAATAACTATTGTTTTTATTATTATTATTATCGTTAATTTTATCCTTTATGGGCTGAAAACTACAAAATATTTAAGTCATTATTGATTTGATAGTTCATGGTTATCTATAGGGTGCAAAAAGTGGTGAAGTTATAATGCAAGACTCAGAGAAAACCCAGTGGGTGGATATATTGTTCAATTATTTTTGGACTTGCTACACACAACTTGATGAGAAAGTACTTGCAAAAAGTACTCTTAGAATTCGAGTACTTTTACTTGAGAGCATGTGTAATGAGTAAAGTACTTGGTGCTCTGTACTCGTTCATCAATTTTTGGAAGTACCCAGTACCCAGTACTCGAGTACAATTTATCAGTACCCGGCCCAGCTCTGGTCACAACTATATTTCGATATTTGCTTCTAGGCTCCTTTAGATGACATCATGAAAAGAAAATCATGGAACGAGCCAATTCAGTTCAAACAATTGGTTATCAGTAACAATTTTATCACAATCAATATTAACCAGTTCACAAGTGGGACAAGCACAAAATTATATCGATAGATTCCCACAATTCCACCCCTAGAGTAAACTGATACAATTAAATTACTTAATGGAATCAAGTGCAAACAACAACTCACGGAATGAGCAAATTTTATCTCTACTTTGGAGTCATACCCAAATATCACTAGCATTTTTCAAAGTACAAACTCAATATGACACTATTGATGACCGAACTCAAATCTATAAATACATCAATTTTATATAATTATGTAACGGATAATTTCTTCAAACAGTTTCAATTGCATAGACTTTACCAAGTATTACCGTACCATAATTTCTACTCTCACAAAAGTAGGAGAGTTGGCCTCGTCACTGGGTCAGCCAGATATTACCACGAGGCGAGAACGGTACGGCGTTCTTTCAAAGAAAGTGAAATCTCGAACACACACTTCCTTCTCGCACCTCAAGTATGTCTGAGGTCTTGAAATATTTGCTTTGAGCGTAGTCAAATTTCCTGTTATGTAATCGTTTGTGACATCAATAGAAAATAATAATAGTTATTTATGATACAAGTGTTAAAAGTGGCATTTTATTTTGTGAGTGGGGAATATTGCGAAACGAGCGTTAGCGAGTGGAGCAACCCCACGAGCAAAATAAAATCACTTTTAACAAATGTATCATACAAAATTTTTTGTTCAACAGTTACTGCTAGTAAGAAAAAAACAAAAAAAAAATAAGATCCATAAGGATTCGAACACACGATCTTTGGATTACAAGTCAGATGCTCTACGGATCTAGCTACATGGACTTTATAATTGACAACCATATTTTGTATTTCAAATCTAAATTGCAAGCATGACAGGCAGGTAAAAAACAACTGCCTAATAATTGTTGTTTATTAGTTACCACAAATTAATAAACGATCCTAGCTTCTTTGTGTTCGTAGCTATTACTGTTGCAAATATAAATATAATGGAAGTTGGAATGGATGATTCAGATGATTTTCTTCCACCAGAAATTCAAGAAGCTGCAAACAGAGCAACTTTAGATCTGTTGCCTGAAAAATCACGGCAACAATATGATATTGCTTATAATCGATTCATCGAATGGAGTCAACTGAAGAAAGTTGAAGGCAAGTTCAGCGAAAGCGTACTTTTAGTTTATTTCGAAGAAAAATCGAAGTTATGGAAATCATCAACACTGTGGTCTAAATTCTCTATGATAAAAGCTGAACTGAAAATCAAGGAAAACGTGGATATAAGTAAATACCATAAATTAGTCGCATTTTTGAAACGAAAAAGTGTCGGATACCGTCCGAAAACAATTGACAGATTTTTAAATGAAGCTCCCGATACCAAATATCTTATGATTAAAGTGGCAACCATTTTTGGATTATTTGGAGCGTGCCGTCGTGAAGAACTCTACAAATTGAGCGTAGATGACATTGAAGAAACTATACAGTCATTACTAATTCATATTTCGGATACCAAAACCAACATTCAAAGAAGTTTTTGCATCGTTGGACACTACGTGAATTATTACCGTGAATATGCTGTATTACGCCCAACTTCTGTTACTCACCGTCGATTTTTCCTGAATTACTCTAACTACAAATGCACTATTCAACCAGTTGGAATAAATACTTTTGGGAAGATGCCTTCCACTATTGCTGAATTTCTGAAATTACCAGATCCGCAGCAGTTTACCGGCCATTGCTTTCGAAGATCTTCAGCATCTCTGTTAGCGAATTCAGGAGCAAATTTGACTACAATAAAACGACATGGCGGGTGGAAGTCCTCAACTGTAGCTGAGGGTGATATCGAGGATTCCATTGAAAATAAAAATAAAATAGCTGATAAAATGTTTCCTGGTATAAGTTCTAGTTCTCTCCCAGCATTATTTGATCATCCCACTTCAATAATAGCACCATCATTGATTGGCGATGAAGCTTCTGCAGTTACTTCGTCAGTTAATATCACAAATTGTACAAATTGCCAAATACATATTTATAAGTAATTTTGATTCTGATTGTTATAATAGTATTAATATCTGATTAAAGTGTTTCTATTAGAGAGATCTATATTACTGAGTATCCATCATCTCATCTGTCATTTTACTTTTAACACTAGTGTTAAAAGTACTTTTAACACTAGTGTTAAAAGTGATTTTGTGAAAACGTCAGTTTTTAGTTCATGTGTCAATGAACTAAAAACGTCATTTTTAATGTCAGTTGTACAAAAAATTACTTTTGAATGCAATAGTTTCAAAGGAACCAGGAAATCCCAAAAAACTTTATATATACAGGCCGTTTTTTTTTAGCTGATCCCAATATTGCTATCTCGGAAACGGAGAGACCTACAAGGTCGTTTAAATGGGACAAAAGTTTCATATTTTGGGGAGCAATAATAAGCTTATTTCAGATCTTAAATATCAATGGTTGTTTTTGAGATATTCGCCAAAAACTAAATTAGTCGAATTTCGTTTTTTGGCTCTACCGCCTCCATTTCGAATGATATGAGAAAACGTCAAGGGAACTTTCAATAATGTTTCACATTTGTTATAATCTGATATGAACCAATTTTCAATGCGACGTTTCGTTCATTAGATTCCATCATCAACTTTATTTTTTTAAATACGGACCTCTAGTTTTTTTCATCGATTTTTGTAGCCACTTTCATAACAAATTCAGCCATGTATTACAATACATGTGTTTCTCGACGTTTTTTCCCGAAAAAAAAAACATAAATATTTGGTCATACAATTCCCATCCGTGTAGTCTCAAAAAAAAGTCAGAGGAACTTTCAATACTGTTTCATATTTGTTATAATCTTATATGAACCAATTTCCAATTCGATGTTTAGATCATTAAATTCCGTCGTCAACTTTATATAGTTTTTCTGAACACTTTTCGAAAACTGCTAAACTTGCCATTGAACACCATTTCAGCAATAATGACATTAAATCATGTACCACGTGCAAATTGAACAATAGTAATTCTTTTTACTTTGTACCGGTAAATAGTCTAGAAATTATACAAATCATAAAAGATCTGCAAAATACAAATTCAATTGGAGTTGACTGCATATCTACTAAATTAGTCAAAAGTATAGCAGGTCAAATTGCTGAACCTATAACGAACATAATAAATGCATCTGTCGAATTAGGCGAATTTCCCGAAGATTTGAAACTAGGCATGGTGACACCAATTTATAAAAAAGATGATCCCCTTTGCATGGATAACTATAGACAAATAACTGTACGTAGCGTAATTAGTAAAATAATTGAAAGGGCTATGTATAACAGGTTAATATCTTACCTTGACAAATATAAAATTATCAACGATTCACAAAATGGTTTTTACCCGGGTAGATCGACTGAAACTGCTATTTGTAAGTTTGTCGAGTATATTTACAAATATCTGGATCAAAGAAAGCTCGTGGGTGCTCTCTTCTTCGACCTCACGAAAGCTTTCGATTGTCTAAACCTAAACTACACCGAAACTAAATTATACTCCCTAGGAATTCGTGGAAATATACTAAAATGGTTGATGTCATATCTGAAGCATAGGAAAATTACTGTGAAACTCGATGGAGTCCGATCTGAAATAAACAATATTGACCTAGGCGTCCCACAAGGATCGATACTAGGTCCACTGATATTTTTGATGTTTATCAACGACCTACCTGATTATATAGAAACTGACTGCCTGGTTTTATATGCCGATGATGTGTCTGTAGCATTCCATGGTGAAAATCAACGTGAACTTAATTATAAATTCAACGAACTATATAACAAATTCAGCGATTGGTGCCAAACTAACCGACTAATAGTCAATCATACAAAAACCATCGTTATGCAATATTCTATCTATCACAATAATCATATGCCCACAGAAATAATTATTAATAATGCAACAATGAACATTTCTGAAAACACCAAATTCTTAGGTACGTTTCTAGACTCAAATCTATCATTCAAAAGCTGCATACATCATATCAGTAAAAAAATTAACAGTGGATTTTATGCCATTCTACAGATGAAAAGCATATTTGATAGACATCAACTAATCAACATATATTATGCGCTAATATATTCTCATTTAAACTATAATATAATTGTCTGGGGAAATGCAGTTTCATCTCAAAGACTGCTGATATCACAAAAAAGGATAATAAGATTAATATTTAGATTGAAACGTACGGAATCCTGCAAGCCATATTTCATTGAAAACAATCTACTCACTGTGCCTTGTATATACATCATGAGATGTATACTTCTAATAAAAACAAAACTCCCTAATTTATTGACAAATAGAGATAATCATAACTATAATACAAGACACGGCAATATTCTACAGATACCATGCCATAAAACAAGATTTTTCGAAAATGCTCCTTCCTATGCAGGAATACAACTATACAACAAATTACCAGAAGAAATTTTAAGTGAAAAGAATTACAACATTTTCAAAAATAAATTGAGAAAACTCTTAGTAAGTAAATGTTACTATAAAGTACACGAATTCCTAGATGAATGACAATGGTGCCAAAATAGATTTTGTCGATAAATTGCTTTCTTATTATTCTGTATTTCTCACTACTTCAATATTTCTTGTGTAAATTCTTTCTACCTGTGATATTTGTGAACCATTTTATATATTTTATGTACATGCGTATTTATACAATACCTGCTCTTTTATGATGACTTCTCCAATATCGTGTAACAACGATCAAAGGAAAAAAATATTTGTTATTATTATCATTATGGATATCAACTATACAGTTTAATTATAATAATATGTTCTGTGATGTAATTCTTAATATTGTTTTATATGTGTAATGTCGACTCTTCCAACATCATGTAAAAATGATCTTACTGGAATTAAAGAAAATACAAAAAAATCGTCGTTTGTTACATCAATGAAAATAATAAAATTTCATATTGTCTGTGAAAATAAATGTGTAAGTGTGAGTTATTTATTTTTGGAAACAGAAATGTTTACAAATTCGATATGATACGTGTTTTGGGTAGGGTCAGTTTCAGTCAGTCTAGTCTACATTCTCTATTAATCGGAAGATAAAAGGTATTCTCTGAAAATTTCTAAAAATGCACCTGCAGCCACTGAAACGATATTTGTTCTGTAACCGACATATTGATAAATACCAAGGGAACTTGTTTATAAAAAGATCAATTTCGAATACTGCAAAGTGGTCTCCAAACTCGAACGATAAATAATAATAGACACCAGGATATAATTCCCAGCGACAGTCCTATGCCTGAGATCATCTTCCGCCAACGAACCATCTCAAGACCAACAAAGCTGGAGGATATGTTGGTGGATACGGAAATCCGCTGATCGTTCTCAAGGATTGTGCTCCCGAACTAACAGTTCTTTGCCAGTTATTCAAGCCCTCTTATAATTGAGGGGAATTTGAGTCCAACTGGAAAATTGCAAGAATACTTACAACCAGTCCGCAAAAAGGGGAAAAAGACCCTATATAATAATAATAATAATACGTCTTTATTCATATAAACCTAATGCTATTACATGAAAAGGCGAAGTATTGCTCAATGAGCGCTATTACTACTTGACCTGTGGAGGGAGAAATACATATTTTATTCTAAAAACAAATATTGAAGTAATACTAAATAAAATTCTAAGTAATATTCGTCAATATTCATCATCACCATTTTACAAGTGATTACACAGTGATCTGATATTCCATGTAGATTTACCACCTTACCATTCTTAATGTTAGTATCATTAGTCGTCAATATGACATTTAATAACGTTTGAGTCACCGCTATAATTCTGGTTGGCTCTGATATCAGTTGAAAGAGACTGTATGATTCGACAAAGTTATTGAAATGTTCTAATGCCCTATTATCGTTGAGTAAATTTATGTTGAAGTCTCCTGCTATCAGAACATCATCACATTCTGGTAAAATCATTGACATTGAGTTTCCTAATATTTGCTTCAGGAGGTCGATAAATGATGCTCTTCGGAAATATTATTAATCTTTCACCGTAAGCGGTCCCATTGAGACTGATCCATTGAGCTCAGTCCTCACATCCATATGCCGTCACTTTGCCGAACATATCTTTCCCAGAGCTCGTTCTTCCAACAAACGGCAAAACTTTGGAACTCGCTGTCACGGGAAGTGTTCCCTGTGCTGTCTGAACAACAGGGTTTTTTTCTTTTTGTTGGCATCAGGAATTTAAAAAAATATATGCATTCGCCAACGCATAAAAAATTGGAGCATTTGCTGATATACAGTGATTTAAGTCAGGCGCGCACAAAAAGTATTGTCACTTGCCGTTACGAAACTAAAAATTTTTTAAGAAGCTATAATGAATTATGCTCGTTCAATTCAAATTAGTTTCGATTCCACATTTATAAGTGTGTACCAAAAGTCCATACCAACTTTTACCAAATAAAGGAAACCTTATTGAAAAAAAAACTCTTTTGCAGACTACGGAACAATATCTGTGATATGCTAGAGTTTATACAGTATGACCCATTTAAGATGGGAACACCCCTACTTACATTTTCCAACCGATTGGAAGGATTTTCATGAATAACTCTTCAATTCTAGGGCCAACTAATCTGATTTTACAAGGTCAAAAATCTGAAAAGAATTCTTGCAATTTCTTTAGAAAAATTCTTGCAATTTCTTTAGAAAAATTCTGACTTTACCACAGGATTTACGACATTTTCAAATAGTTCATATGTGAATTATATTGAAATGCGTCAATCAGTGAAAAGGTTATAAGGGAATAAAATTTGAAAAACATGGCGTTTAATCAACCCACCAATTCAATTTCAAAACTTTTTTCAGAACTTTGACTACACCACTGGATTCAGGTAGTCTCGAAATATCACTGACTATAATTCTATCGAATTCTGCTGATAAGTAAAAAATATGAGATGAAATGACTGGCATATTTCTGACATTCCATTAACATATTTTTCAAATTTTATCATCTCATAATTTTCTTATTTATGAAGAGATTTTGATGATATTTTGGACAGTGATATAACGAGACCTATTGAATACAGTGGTGTATTCCGAATTTTGATAAAAGTTCTGAAATTGAATTGGTGGATTGATTAAACGGCATATTTTTCAAATTCAATTCCCTTATAACTTTTTCATTGATTGACGCATTCCAACCTCATTTACGTATGAACCATTTAAAAATATCGCGAATCCAGTGGTGTAGTCAGATTTCTTCTAAAGAAATCGATAGTAAAACGGTACGGTGGGTAAGCATGTGCACATAGCATCATTTCGACAAAAAATCAACATTTTCAAGAGGTTGGGAGATAGTCAGTTATATTGGATGAGCGATTCGATTTTTAACGGTTGGCCCTGTATATTCAACAAAAGTTTATTTTCTAGGTATAGACTTTGTTGTATAATTTACTCTCGTTTTTTGGCAATCTTCCTAGCTATCATAAAACTCAAGGAATCGGACTCGACCTGTATATGAATGATTCATCAATATGGAAATAGCAATTGCTGTTTACTATGAGTCGATTTTGTTGGTATTTTATTCTCAAGGAAATACAGGGGTGTTGCTGCTTAAAATGGGACATACTATATAGGCAATGGCAGTTAACAGTTGCCTCTTCATTTCATCCTATTTCATTGCATTATGTTTAATTTTAATTGGTGGAATCCAGACTTTCCTACACGAATTTTTTTTTGAAGAATGGGAATTTGTCTGTCAAAAAAATACCTAAAACACCCATAAGAACTGTTTAGTATTACGCTCGATATGACCTATTCAATAACTTCTTGATGGCATGCATGCACACACTGTTCGAAATATGATTTTATCAAAATTGGGACTTGTCTGACGATGAGACTGAAATAGTCTGCAGTTGGTCACTTCTCTTGGAGCAGGCGAAGTCTTTCTATTTGTCTCAGAGGGTTCTTGCATAGTTGTTTTTTCAAATTGAAGATATTTGTACCTGAGTCTGGAATAATTCGATATTCTGTTGGTCATATGCCATGGAAGCTATGTAATAAAGTAATTTCTGAATTAGAACATAGAAGTAGGCCGAATGTAAACACTTTTTCATTTCTACATCGCGAGCTGTACTGTAAAATGATCATTTAAGTACAGGATATTTCATTTCCCACGACTTTCATGGATTACTAGACTGTCATTTTTATGATCATAAATAATATAACATCGAACGTTCTAATAATTTGACATTTCACATCAGTATTTACAATTTTTTTTGACTACATAGTAGTGTAGTAGTGAGGCTGATTTGACATTGACACCGCCAATTCCAATATAAAGATTGATGACAATCGAATTCTATGTAGGTATAGTAGGCAGGAAGTTTCTATAGCAGTTAATTTCATCATATTATTTATGTAACAGCGAATGATGAGTGAGGGAACGGTCGGGTTTTGGATAGTGAGGGTTCAAATCCCATATATCACACATTTTTTTTTTTTTATGATATCGAGCAGTGTTCGATTTTCATTATAATTTTCAATGTTTTTGTCTCCAATTCCTTGTTTAGGTTGTATGTATTTTGGGAATCAAGACGGCAGGAAAGTTTAAGATAAAAAGTGTTATTAAAAGTACTACAGATTTGTTTATGATTCAGATGGTCGTAGAAAAAGTATAGTATATAGTTTGCATGAAATGACCCATTTACTCGTGGGAAATGTATGCCATTTCATGCTCATTGTACAATATATTATTCCAGCAATAGCCTATAGTTTGCCGACCTGTAATACTCTTTATAACTTTTATATAATAACGAGTGTGAGATGAGTAGATGTAAAGTTCACTATTAAAATGTGTATTCGTACAAAATTTCGACTGCATCTTCGCGATCTTTCACAATTGTCTTACGTTTAATAAAAGTGACTGAGCCCGTAGATAAAGACCATTGAATTATACATATTATTATTTATGTCTCAATATTCACTGAATTCATTAGACTCACCGTCGAAAAGGAAACCATCAACAGCTGTTACGGCTGGAAGTCTCGAATTAAGTGAAAGTGAAATTCGTTATTCGATTCATAAATTAGTGGACAGGTCGTGCTACTCAATAAATATGATTGTAGATGGAATATTATTTTACCGCGGTATTCATTTGCTCATATGATCTCCATCAGGTGCTAACTCGTTCCATTCGTGTTTTTTACTTTTCGATAAAAAGCACCTGTGATAAAACCTGATTATAGGTGAAAGAAAAACATGGCGCTTATACAGGGTGAACTATGACCAATTACCAAAAATAAAATAGGGTGTTAAGTAGTCTAATGTGCAGAAACACTTGAGGAATTAGAGCAATCCAAGATGATGAAAAGTTATATAACTTTTTTGACAACACGCTGCTGTATTGAACACTTGTGATTTTGGATTTCTGTTTACGATCTGACGCTGTCTGTCAATTTTAGTTCAACAAATGTGTTCATTGAGACATGATTTAGACGTATTTTTGGCTCTTTTTTCAGGTCATTTTTTCGGTTAAGGCGGGATTCCACCTAACTGGGCTAGCCGGGCGGCATTTGCGGCCTTGCCGCCGACACAAAATGCCGCGGCTTGCGGCTCCTTTGCCGCGGACTCAAATTTGACTCAACCAAACTGGGCAGATGTGTCGGCTTGCAGAGAGGTCTTATTCGTCATCCTGAAATGTTGACGGCGACGAAATTTTGTTTTCATTGTATATGGCACTAAAAATTACTACCAAGAAATAAAATAAAGGTAGCACATGTACGGCCTAGTTTAAATAAAAATCTTCTCAAAACTGAAAGTAAACTTTTAAGTGATGATTTTGAAGTCTCTTAGGCTGACAATGCACCAAAAAATCAAAAACGCCTTGAAGCAAAACGTTTTTGAGAAATGGAGACTGACCACACACCGATAAATTATAAACGCTGGAAGCAAAACGGTTTCATGCAAAACGTTTTGCTATACAGCAAAACAGTGCAAATAGAGTCGGCGCTTCAACGTGTTGTCTATAACGAGGTTTCCCAAACGTTTTCATTCAAAACATTTTGAAATACACGAATCAAACAAAACAGATTAATTCAAAAACAGTTTGTTTCGAGCAGTTTTAAAGAGCCTGAAGGTGTTTCCCTATTTTGCCATACCAGTGTGTGTCACTTCATATAGGTTAGGTTAGGTTTAAATGTGAGTGAGCCCATATCAGGCCCTCCACTGCGGCCAATGGCCTATTGTGGCTCACCCTATGGTTATATTTCTCCCAGTATATCCAATCTCTTAACGAAATTGAGTAACATATTGGGAGAACAGTTTACCAGATCTTCTGGCCTTACTTTTGTATTGCCAAATATTGAAAATCTGGTTCTGGCCGCTGCAGGGCATGTACACAGGATGTGTTAAGCCGTTTCATCATACTCCATGCATAGACGGCACTCTGCATCCTGTACAAGTCCGATTTTATGCATGTGGTGTTTGAGTGTGCAGTGGCCAGTGAGCAAACGTACTATAACCCTGAGATGTGCTCTACTGAGTTCTAGAAGTTTGTCAGAGTCCTGTTTTTCCTTGTACAAGCAAAAAATGCTTTGGAATGGGCTAGTCCTGGTAGACTGAGCCAATACTCAAGTCTTTTATTGTCTGCCCTGGCGGTTGTAGCATTCTTGGCAGTGCTATATGCTAAACCGATGACCGGTTCTGGCCCAGTGAACGTTGTTTCGGCCCCCCTTTCGCTAGGTCGTCCGTTATTTCGTTTCCTTCTAGGCCGTGTGACCTGGTATCCAAACTAGGGTAACGTTGTTGCCTTGTGATAGTCGGTTCAAGGTGTCTGCAGTTCCATACTGCTCTGGATTTAAAGCAGTTGGATTCAAGCGCTTTCAATGCTGCTTGACTATCTGAAAATATTTTTATTGTTTTTCGTGTGAGGTGTCGGTTTTCCAGCTCCCTTGCACACAATTCAATGGCATATACCTCTGCCTGGAACATCGTAGCTAATTTACCCAAACTGAATGAGCGTTTCACTACTGGGTTCATACCATATTTTCCTGCTCCGACACTTTCCAAAGTTTTGGAACCATCGGTGAACCACCTTTCATTTGCCCTACATAGGTCAGTTTCATTCCAAACCCAGTCTTCTCTTTCAGGGAAGACCACGGTGTAGGACATGTTGAGGTTAGTGGTTTTAGGCATGATGTCTGAGGGCATTCCCAGAATGTTATGAGCTATTATGCCTTCCAGCATGCTGCTGCCTCTCATGACACATGCCTGCTGTAGACTAATGGCCGCTTGGTAGAGTCTGTATGTTGCCCATCTTGCCTCTCTCTCCAGAACTATGTGGAGAGGAAGTAGTCCAAGAAGAGCTTCCATTGCTGCCGTTGGCGTGGAGCGAATGGCCCCAGTAATCGCCAGGCACGCTTGTCTCTGTAGTCCGTTAAGTTTAACCTGGGCCATTTTTTGTTGGCCTTTGTTCCACCAGACTACAGAGCCATACGTGATCATTGGTCGTATGACGGTCACGTACAGCCAGTAAACTTGTTTTGGTGACATGCCCCATGTTTTGCCACATATTCTGCGGCATGTCCATAATGATAGGCTAGCCTTTCGGATAGTCTTTTCCAAATGCGAGTTCCAGTTCAGCTTTATATCTAGGATTATTCCCAGATATTTTGCCTCACTCGCAAATGAAATTGTTACACCATTGATGGAAGGAGGTATTAAATGTTCCAGCTTCCTTTTCCTGGTGAACGGTACTATGACCATTTTGTGGGGGTTAATGGACATTTCCTCCCTCTCACACCATTTATATATGGTATCCAGTATATCCTGAAGGACGTAGGAGATCGTCTTTTCGGATTTATCTTTTATTACTAGGACCAGATCGTCAGCATATGCTTGCAGATCGACCTTCCAGAGTGAGAGAATGGCCAGCAGATCATCCACTAGCAGTGACCATAGTAGAGGGGAGAGGACCCCCCCTTCCTGGGGACAGCCCCTGGCTGGCTTGAAGCTGACACTTTCCCCCTGTAGAGAGGTCGTCATTGTTCTGTTATAAAGCATAGTTCTTATCCAGTCACATAGTAGCGGTTCAATTCCTCTAGAGACAGTGGCCTCATAGAGGGAGTGAGGTAGTGCATTATTGACAAGGTTATTGAGGGCAAGTTCTGTCGATTTTCCAGCCTGGTAGGCATACTGGTGAACATTGAGGGGGTGCTTTATTAGTGCACCACAACTTATGTGCCCATCCAGTATTTTCTCCATGCTTTTCAACAGAAAGGATGTCAGACTGATGGGTCTGAGCGATTTTGGGTGTGGATCAGTCCGACCCACCTTAGGAATATAGATCACCCTAGTCGCGGTCCAGTTAGTTGGTATATAGTTCCAAGCTAAACTGGCTCTAAAGATTCTTATAAGGATAGGCATAATCTGTTCCAGTCCGATTTGTAACAGAGCTGGAGCTATGCCATCCTCTCCTGGCGATTTGTATGGGTGGAACGAGTTATTGTATGTGGTTAGAGCAGACCTGTTATTGTCCCATTCACCTGATACCTTAGCTCGGTTGAATATTCTTCGAACTTCTTTTCGTGTTTTATCCAGATTTTTGTTCCACCAGGAAGCATTTCGGTTATCCCTCTTCTCCCTTAGTGGACAGTTTCATATAATTCGTGGAAGAAAAATAACTTTTTTCGGCAACCGTCTAGTCCGAGAAATGCTCTAATTTTAATATAAATATCTGTATAAATAAGAATTAGAATGTTTCTGTTAGTGCCTATCTTCTGTTAGAATTTCGATATTTAATACAAATAAGAAATAAAATGTCCGAAATTTTCTTCTACAAAGAAATGTAAAAAATAAATGTGTCTCGATTTGTTATTCTGAACGGTTGCCAAAAAATTGTGTACGCAACACGTCCGAAAACAGTTTTTTCCGGACTTGTTACGTAAATTACTATTACCTAAATTAGTAAAAAAAAATAGGTGGAAGTTGTTTTTCATCCACGAATTATATGAAGTGACACACACTGGTATGGCAAAACAGGGAAATACCTTCAGGCTCTTTGAAACTGCTCGAAACAAACTGTTTTTGAATGAATCTGTTTTGTGTAATTCGTGTATTTCAAAATGTTTTGTCTTGCTACAAAATGTTTCGAAAAAAAGCGTTTGGGAAATCTCGTAAACAACACTTTGAAGCGCTGACTCTATTTGCACTGTTTTGCTATACAGCAAAACGTTTTGCGTGAAACCGTTTTGCTTTCAACCGTTTTGGTTTTTCGGTGTGTTGTCAGCCTAAGTCCGCTGTGAAAAACAAAATGCAAACTCAAATTGCGGCAAAAAACAAACAAGATACAAACATACCATCTAAACAACGTATCGTCCAATAAAAATATTCAAAACCGACTAAAAACACATGCTCGCACTGGTTTAGATAGAGCCTGCCCACGAAGCCAGCTGAAATCCCTTTGATATTTACCGACATTTGCCCGCTAGCAAAATCATGCCTGCTACCGACGCTAGCGGCGTCAAAAGACTGTTTGTTAAGACGGGACTCCATACCAAACTGGGCCAGCACAGCGGTACGTGCCGCCGGCACAACCCTCCTTTCGAGGCCGCTAGCATCGGCCGCCGGCATAATTTTGCTAGCGGGCAGATGTCGGTGAAGATCAAAGGGATTTCAGCCGGCTAGGTGGACAGGCTCTGTCGGAACCAGTACGAACATGTGTTTTAAGTCAGTTTTGAATATTTGTATCGAACGCAACGTTGTTTACGTGGTATGTTTGTATTTTGTTTGCGTTTTTCCGCTATTGAGTTTGTATTTTGTTTTTCACAGCGGACTACGATACTTCAAAATGAATGGATAAGCAAGATACGGATACGAAAAATACTCAAGATGATGGCCTTAATTCCAAATCGTATGTTTCCTCTTATTTTTCTTCTTGGTAGTAATTTTTAGGGCCATATACCCTAACAACAAAATTTCGTCGTCTTCAAACATTTTTGGTTGACTAACAAGACCTCTCTGCAAGCCGACACATCTGCCAGTTTGGTGGAGTCGAATTTAAGTCCGCGGCATTTTGTGCCGCCGGGCAAGCCCAGTTTGGTGGAGTCCCGCCTTTAAGACGCACAGAAAAACCCACCGTCGCAGAAAATACTCCCAACAACGATATTCAATGAGTACAATTGAAAGAAACCCATGTCATCTCTATACACTCTGCTTATCAACCAAGATTCAAGTTTTCTATATGTATCCCTGTTTCATTCTATTATATCCTCGTAATCAATATTGAAAAGTTTCATGATTTCTTCAAAAAACTTACATTTCATTCAGATTCTCACCAGTTTGTAGATATGGCTGATACCCTCAACAGTGCAGATGTTCATTAAATTAGGAAATTGATAAGTTACGCAACCATATTACTGAACATGCGATCGATCGGTTTTTGGTCGAAGTCATTATTGATCAGCATGAGCAGAAGGCTCCGAAACCCGATCGACTACATATTGCGTGTATTTTTGCGTTAAGTGGCCTTATGTAACATAATTTCATCACCGGCCATTTAATTTGTTAAATTGTTGTCTCGAGCGCGTGCGACCATCAGAGCCCTTCGGGACTTTTTTTAGTCATGAGTATCTTATGTTTTCAAGGTTTCAGATGAAAGGCATGACTGATGACCTGAATACAAAGTTATCTGTTGAATTTTTTATGTCGATCTGCTGCACCCTCACGAGCAACTCTCAGAAGTATTCGAAATACTTGTGCAAGCTAGAGATGACGAGGCCTGTGGCGTCGTCGTTCACCCAGTATTTCAATTATTGTTTTCCTTACCTTTTTATTCAATTGATAAAAGTTACCTACGAGAGAAGAAAAAAAAAAAAGTTTGTTATATAGTCTGACAGAAAAAGCAAAAATAAAAGTTGTCAAATTCGACGAAATATAATTTATTTTGAATTTCTTTGACCAAGAAAACTAATACTTTAAATTGGTCCTTCGAGCTCTTTGAAAAGTCCTATGGATGACAAAAATTGCGACAAAATGGACACACCATCGAATTCGGGAAGAAATCGTCGTATAAATGCCGGTACCCACTCCTTAGATCCAAATTTTGAGTGGCCAATAGGTTTCGGTAATATGAATGTGATTTCAAAGGATAATGATGTATATGAACCTCCAAAAGACAATATGACGTCCCACCAGAATACTCAATCCGTTCGTACTACAAAATCGAGGCTCTCTAACACCAGTGCAGATATTCAAAGAAAGAGACTTGCCATTGAAGCTGAAAAACAAAAACAAGACATAGAAAATAGAATGATGGAGATGGAAAAAGTTAAATATCTGAAGCAACTGAAACTAATTGAGATGGAAAGGCAATTACAAGAAGCTGAAATTATAGAAAATGAGGAAAAAAGGTAACAGCAATCTTCATCGAAAACGAATTTAGTACACCGGGAAATGCCAGATAGAAATTTGTATCCTGAAGTTATTATTCATAATCCGAATATGGAGTCATATTCTTCGAAAACATCTCTTGAACAAATTGAAGAAATTCAACAATTGAAAAGAAATCGGGTATCCCGTGTGAACTCCTATGTTACTGACTGGGTGAATGCCCTAGAACCTCCCATGAAAAATGAAGACCCACATATTCCAATTCAGATTTCAAAAAGCCAAGACGTGATAAAATCAGATGTTGATAAATTGTGCGAAGCCTTGGGTGGGGTGATAAAAACTGTTTCACAAAATCACACAACTTCAATTGTGAAGCCCAATACTTTGTTCGCGAGACAATCCGTGGAAAAGGATTTTCCAAATTTGATGGTAAATCAGAAGAATGGCCAACATTCATATATCATTTCAGAAAAATATCTTCCATGTGCGAATATACCCAGGAAGAGTCTATGATTAAACTGCAGAAATGCCTGAGAGGAGAAGCAACACAAGCCGTTTCTGGAATGATGGTCAGTCCTGAGAACATTGAGCAAATTCTGAAAACTCTAGAAATGAGGTTTGGTAGACCAGATCAAATCATTGATACCATTTTGAACAAATTGAAGATATTTTATTGAGATGGAAAGGCAATTACAAGAAGCTGAAATTATAGAAAATGAGGAAAAAAGGTAACAGCAATCTTCATCGAAAACGAATTTAGTACACCGGGAAATGCCAGATAGAAATTTGTATCCTGAAGTTATTATTCATAATCCGAATATGGAGTCATATTCTTCGAAAACATCTCTTGAACAAATTGAAGAAATTCAACAATTGAAAAGAAATCGGGTATCCCGTGTGAACTCCTATGTTACTGACTGGGTGAATGCCCTAGAACCTCCCATGAAAAATGAAGACCCACATATTCCAATTCAGATTTCAAAAAGCCAAGACGTGATAAAATCAGATGTTGATAAATTGTGCGAAGCCTTGGGTGGGGTGATAAAAACTGTTTCACAAAATCACACAACTTCAATTGTGAAGCCCAATACTTTGTTCGCGAGACAATCCGTGGAAAAGGATTTTCCAAATTTGATGGTAAATCAGAAGAATGGCCAACATTCATATATCATTTCAGAAAAATATCTTCCATGTGCGAATATACCCAGGAAGAGTCTATGATTAAACTGCAGAAATGCCTGAGAGGAGAAGCAACACAAGCCGTTTCTGGAATGATGGTCAGTCCTGAGAACATTGAGCAAATTCTGAAAACTCTAGAAATGAGGTTTGGTAGACCAGATCAAATCATTGATACCATTTTGAACAAATTGAAGATATTTTATTCGATCCGAGAAAATGACATGGAAAATCTAATTCAGTTCGCCAGTTGTGTCAATTCTTTAGTCAGTACAATAAAAACGTTGCACTATGATGCCCACTTACAGAATCCTAATGTTTTGAGAACGATGGTTCAGAAATTGCCCGACATGTTGAAACTCCGTTGGGGGGGAGAAAGTTTTGAAAAAAAATGGTGCTGTCAATATTGAAGTCTTTTCCGAATGGTTGATGCAGATAGCCAATGCAGCATGTTTTGTTACAACACCTAAGACGCCTTATATCTCGAAAACACCAGTAAAATTTTCAAACTTCCATAATAACCGAAAATCAGAGAAAATGTTAGTGATATCAGCAGGAGAAAATAAAACGTTTTGTATGTACTGCAATTGCAGTGGACACAAAACTAGTAGTTGCGAAAAAATGAAATCGGATGATATTGAAACCAGATGGAAAATTGTGACAATGAATAAACTGTGTTTTTCCTGCCTCCGTAATAATCATCAGACAATGAAATGTCGCTTTAAAAAATCCTGTGGCATCAATGGCTGTAGACGACCCCATCATCCTGGCTTACACAAAGACGACGCACTCGAAATGAATCTCCTTGATAACCCTGAGAGAACAACAAACTACAACACAGAAGCCAACGCGAATCAATCTGTTCTTGCAACGGGACATGGTGCAAGTAATGTTCTCCTACGAATGATCAACATTAGACTTTTTAACTCTGACAAAATCGTACACACAGTTGCTTTGTGTGACGAAGCATCTTCTGTTACCCTCATAGATCATTCACTTATTAAAGAAATGGGCATTGATGGAAATGTTCAACCATTATGTGTTCAGTGGACAAATCAGATGATCGCTCAGCATGAAGATTCTGTTTGTGTAAATTTGACCGTATCCGGAGATTATGACCAAGCTAAGACATTCACCATGAGAAACGTTCGTTCTGTGAAAAATTTAGCCCTTCCAAAACAACACATGTCTTCTACAGAATGGCAGAGGTATCCTTACTTAAATGGTATACCAGTAGCCGAAATAACAAAACAACCAATGGTCCTCATAGGACAGGATAATATTCACCTGACTCTTCCAAGAAAAATAATACAAGGACCTGAACATTTGCCGGTAGCAACTAAGACTCACCTTGGATGGATTCTTCATGGAAATAATAAAAACGAAATTGAAGCAAAATACTGTTTCCATGTTTGCGAAAGAGACATTCCTGATGAAATGCTACATAAACTAGTGAAAGATTCATTCGCGCTTGATGCCTTCGGAGTTTCGGCAACGGCGAAAACGAAAAAAGACAAAGAAAATGATAGAGCAATAGAGATTATGAAACGAACAGTTAATCACATTGGACAACGGTACGAGATAGGACTGATTTGGAAAACAGATAACATAACATTACCGGAGAGCAAATTGTCAGCCTTTCGGAGATTGTTATGTGTGGAAAGACAGATGTACCAAAATCCTGTTTTCAAGCAAAAATACTGTGAAAACATTCAGAAATACATCGACAAAGGATATGCTCGCAAACTGACTACAGAAGAAGCAAAAGTAGAAGGTCCCAGAACGTCGTATCTTCCACATTTTGGGGTCACCAACCTCAATAAACCCGACAAGCTCCGAGTAGTTTTCGACGCAGCAGCAAAGTCCCATGGGATTTCTCTGAACGATAATCTCCTGACTGGGCCCGACCTTCTTCAATCTTTAGTTGCAGTTTTGATGAGGTTCAGAGAAAGACAAATAGCATTTTCCAGTGATATCCGGGAAATGTTTCTTCAGATCAAAGTAATAGAATCAGACCAAGACTCACAACGCTTCCTGTGGAGAGATGGCCAACTAAATCGGCATTATGATGTTTATCAGATGCAAGTTATGACTTTTGGAGCATCATGTTCACCGACTTGTGCCCAATATGTTCTAAATTTGAATGCCTGTCAAATGGGAAGATCAAAAAGAACAATCGATGCGATAACTAGACGTCACTATGTAGATGACTACTTGGATTGTGTAGATACCCCGGCGGAAGCATACAGGGTGATAACAGAAGTTAGTCAACTTCAAATAAAAGCCGGTTTCCAGTTGGTGAATTGGACAACTAATTCGAAAGAACTTGATGTCATTCAATGAAAATCTCAAGAAAGATTTGAATCTTGATTCCGATTCATCTTTACAAAGAGTTTTGGGACTTTCTTGGGACCCTCATCAAGACAATCTCATTTTCAAAGTGAATTTCATAAATGAAAATAATCAAGAGAGGCCTACGAAGCGACATGTGCTGAAAATGGTTATGTCGTTGTTCGATCCACTGGGACTAGTAGTGAATTTTGTGATTCGGGGAAGGATTTTGGTACAAGACATCTGGCGAACGGGAACCGGATGGGATGACTATGTCGATGATGAAATCCACAAATATTGGTTATTATGGTTAGCAGATCTTGAAAGAGTCAACAATTTATGTATTCTGAGGTGTTATTCCCCCAAAATTCCTTTTTCCGAAAAAATTGAGCTTCACATTTTTTGCGACAGCAGCAAAATAGCTTTCGCAGCTGTAGCATTTTTGAGAATCCTGAGTAACGATGAAATCGACATTTCATTTGTATTTGCAAAAGCAAGGGTGTCTCCAACGAAACCATTATCGATCCCACGACTGGAATTGCAGGCGGCTGTGATGGGCAGCAGAATAGCTAAAACAGTTAAAGACGAACTCGACATCAAAATTGACCAGACTTATTTTTGGATAGACTCAACAACAGTATTGTATTGGATTAGGAATGATGGAAGACATTTAGGACAGTTTGAATCACACAGAGTCGGAGAAATCCAAGAATCGACTGAAACAAGTGAGTGGAACTGGATACCAACAAAATTCAATTTTGCCGACCTAGCTACCAGAACTTATAACGAAGATGGTAGTAACAGAACAAATTTTGAAGATTGGTTCCTTGGACCAACTTTTTTGATGGAGAGAGATGAGACAAAATGGCCATCCAAAGAATTTCCTGTCAATACCTCCAAAGAAGAGGGGAAAGAAATCGAAACTGTCGTCGTAACAGCCATTCAAGAACATTTACCATTACCTAACATTCACAGATTCTCCAAATGGATTCGATTGATAAGATCCACAGCTAGAGTCATCAGAATATTGAAAAAAATGATTACCTCAGTCATCCCAATCGTTAAAGAACTCACAGCTGATGAACTGAAGTGAAACCATTTACATTCAGCGGAATTGACTACTTTGGACCTCTTATTGTAACAGTTGGAAGAAGACAAGAGAAAAGATGGGGCGTTCTCTTCACTTGCCTTACAATCCGAACCATTCATCTTGAAGTAGCATACTCACTTTCTACTGACTCTACAATCATGGCTTTGAGGCGTTTCATAGCCAGACGAGGCCGCCCAAAAACCATTTTTTCGGATAATGGAACAAATTTTCGTGGTACAATGGATGAACTGAAGAAAGCTATCGACAACATCGACCAGGATAAACTTGAAGAAGAGATGCAGTTGAAAAACATAGAATGGAAAATGATTACCAGCAGCTCCGCATATGGGGGGAGCGTGGGAACGTCTTATCCGTTCGGTTAAAAAAGCTTTCCATATTATTCTCATGAACCAAAAATTGAAAGACGAACTATTACTTACACTCTTCACCGAAGTTGAAAATAAGGTGAACACGAGACCGATTACTAAAGTCTCCACTGATCCAAATGACTGGGAAGCTTTAACTCCTAACCATTTTCTTCTTGGGAGTTCTAATGGTGATGGATTTGGAGAAATGAGACAGTACGAGTTGAAACGAGAATGGAGAAAAGTACAGAGGATCACAAATGAGTATTGGAAGAGGTGGACGAAAGAGTATTTACCAAGCTTGACAAGAAGAAAGGTTTGGTGTGACGATGGCAGACCCATTCAGAAAGATGATGTGTTTGTAATGATTGAAGATAATGCATTGAGGAACTCTTGGAAATTGGGAAAAGTCGAGGAAGTTTTCCCCGGACCAGACGGCAAAATCAGAGTGGCCAATATAAAGACAAAAAATGGCATCTTCAAGAGACCTGTAGCAAAACTATCAAAAGCAGTTATGGACTGATTACATGCCCTTGAACTGCAGGGGGGAAAAATGTGGCGTCGTCGTTCACCCAGTATTTCAATTATTGTTTTCCTTACCTTTTTATTCAATTGATAAAAGTTGCCTAGGAGAAAAGAAAAAAAAAAAAGTTTGTTATACAGTCTGACAGAAAAAGCGAAAATAAAAGTTGTCAAATTCGACGAAATATAATTTATTTTGAATTTCTTTGACCAAGAAAACTAATACTTTAAATTGGGCCCTTGACGTTTAACTTTTGATACAATGCACAGTTTTTGAAGGAATTATTATTTCTTTGCCATGGCCTCTGCGCATTTCTGTTCTTTGCTCAATCATTGAATGTAGCGTCAGCCGCTTGATATATAACTTGAATTTGAACATGTTCGAATCTGCACAACAACGTAACCAAAAAATTATGTTTTCATACCAGTGGTATAATTTCGGAGATTGTCCGTATACGTCGGTCCCATCTGTGTATCAAATCACAGTGGTGGGAATCAGGCTGTACCAGATCTAATCCCAGTCCTCCCTTTCGGGACAGACTGACTTTCTGACTGACTGAAACAACATTGTATGTCTTCATTTTCATTTCCTCACCTGATAACACAATATGTATTCATTATACAGTGTCATCACCAAAGTATGCACCATATGGGAAACTTATTTATTAAAGGTTTTTCTACGAAAAGTTATTCTTGATAAAAGTTTGTGCATCCCCTAAAACTAAACATACACCAACAAAATACAGTAAAACACACGTAATGTACGAGGAGCCTCCAAATATTTTGAGACAAAATCTTGGGAAATGTTATTTAAAAGAATTGTTCAGCATTAAAAAATACATCTAGTTCACAGTTCGGTTCTTACACAATCCTTGACTGCATTCGTAATGTGTGTGCTCCGGTTGAATGGCCTAACACAATTAGTAATCACATTTTTTAAATGTTCTCTATCCCTAAATGGACGATGTTTGTAAACTCCGTTCTTCAATGAACCCCATAAGAAGAAATCCATTGGGGTTAAATCTGGTGAGCGCGCTGGCATTGGATACTCTGAGTAACGTCCTATCCATTTTCCATCGAATGTTTCATTTAAAAATTGTCGTATTGCAACACTAGTGAACACTAGCTCCATTTAACTGATACCAAATTATTTCTCTTTGTCAACACGTTGTGAACACTAGCTTCATTTAACTGATACCAAATTCTTTCTCTTTGTCTACGCGGCATTTGATTTAAAATTGGTAATAAATCTTGTTGTAAAAATTGCAAATATCGGTTAAGGTATTAAGAAGAGACCGATAAGAGTCCACATAAGACATTTACCTTAAATTAGTATTTTTACTTGCACTCTATAGTGAAATGAGGGTTTTCTAAAGCCCACCATCTACAGTTCTGTGAACTTACGGTTCCATTAGTTATAAATCTTGCTTCATCAGTCCATAAAATATTTATTGGGAACCGTCCGTTTTCTTCGTATTCTCCCTGATACCATGCGGAAAACTCAAATCTTGGAATAAAACCCCTTTCTTTTAGGGTACTTATAAATTTTATTTTGAAAGCTTTAAATTTATTTCTTCTTAAAATTGTTTGTACGGTAGTAATAGGTACATCAAGAGATGTTGATATTTGTTTAATTGATGTCTTACCATTTTAACACACTTCCTCTTCCACTTCTCTAGATACTTTTGCAGCTGAGTGAGGTTTTTGAAATTGTTATTAATACTGCCTGTTTCTTTAAATTTATTTAAAATACGGGTAACTGTAGTGTGATTCACCTTGCGATTAGGCTGCCTGGCATTAAAAATGTCTGTAACTTGTCTGCTTGGAGTATTTTCCCCACACAACAATATAATCTCAACTTTTTCTTCTTTTGTAAGCATCTTGATATTATTTAAATAGTACTTATTATCAAACGTTAACAAAGTCAGCAATAACAATAACTACGTATTGAATATTCAGCAAATATGCCACGTACTTAATGTCAAACATACTTGGTTTCAAAGCCAACTTGAAACACTTATTTTGGACAAGAAAATCTCGAGAAAATCAATAAGTTTGTTCCGAAATACCTATTTTATTTTGATATTTTGTGATTTGACATTATTGAATATTAAGTTCTTGTTACAAAACTGTATAATTTTGAGTAATTTTCGTTGTTAACATAAAATAAAAATAACTTTGCACCAAAAAAACTGAAAATTATTTTACTCCTCAGAAAAATTGACCGTGGTTAACACCATAGTTGTTAATTTGTAATATTAAATGCTTTTAAAATAAACCGTCGTATATAGGATGCTGTCTATTCATCGTTTTAGCAAAGCTTTGTATAGATAAATAAAATTTTGGAAATTGGATCGTATAATGATCAGCGAAAGTGACGTACTTCTCCATGAGTTACTGAAGCAGCAAAACAGACGTGTTTAATCCTAGAATTACCATTAAAAAAATGTGAAAAAAAATGTAAATCATTGCTAATGTCAAGCGAAATAGGTCAGTGGTACGGCGCTCGCGTTCAGAAACCGAAACACTAGGGTTTTCTAGATTTTCCCTAGACCTTCGTTAGGCAATGACTAAACTGCATGTGAGTGACCTATTGAATCAATCTCAAAAAATATCGCACTAGCTGAATAGGAGGCGAAAAAATTCCATAAACCCTAGAACTTTGCCAAGCACTCAAGTGTGTCAACAGCGACAACCAGCGGGACGGGCTGATGGCTGCGTCGGCATGAACGGGTCGCCATATTAGGTTACTCTGCCATTCTGGATCCTCAGAAAGTGGTAGAGACTACCCCTTCACCCCGCAAACTCTCCCTTTCGCAAAATTTACGTCTGCAGAAGACGAATAAAGTGAACGGAATGATCATTTCCCACTCTTATAATTTGCAAGATTCGTCTACAGTTAATTCTACAAACTTCGTACTCGTGGAAAATGACTATCATTCCGATGGTCGTTATGAAAGGTACACATGTTTCCATGTCGTATTTTCTGAAATTAAGTCTATTTTTGATGCTTTGGCCTGGTGATTTTAATCGTACTCTACTGTACTCTACTATCATTGCCATATTACAGTTTTTTTTTCTCTACGGGTTGGTAGGATATGAAAAAAGTATCAGTCATAACATACTTTCAAGTTTTAATTGATAGCAGTTTCCTAATATGTATAGTAATTAAGTTCCTATTTGCAAGTCGAACATTCAGTTTTAGCGTTCCAATTAATCCTCACTGTTGAATGAACTCACCTTTTGGCAGCTTTTCGTTATTCTCTTATACTGCTAATCAGCTCCTTTCCTATTTCCTGTTACTTTATGCGGGCAAGCTCATAAAATTAAATGGCTTTTTTCAAATCTGCGTAACTTGTTAGCATAGCGCAAGTATTTTATGTTATCAACGCATTCAATGTGACTCGTAAGTTTCACCGTTACAATTGAAGTACACTCTCACTTTCACGAGGAAAGCACCATTGTGAAACATATAAACGTGTTGAGATACGGGAATTTGGGTTATTGTAGCTATGAAGAAATTGAACAAACACAGAGATAATGGAGCGGTTCTCAGTTAAAAAAAAATCTGCAGAAACACTTTCTGGGATGAGAACTTCGATGGGAACCAGTTTTACTACTATAACATAGATGATTTACTTGCACTGTAGTGTCGGAACCTTAGGTGTATTCATGAATATTATGGAGTTTTTTCGCAACACCAAACCACTATTTTCAAAGAAGCGTCTAGCCGTACCAGTTCTACTTTTGATCCCGCAGGTCCGCATGCGCACAACTTTTAATGGCGGTGGGTTTAGATGACAAAACAAGAAGGCAAACTGAGTTGAAACTGCGTGAATTTGTTGTTTTTGCTCGCAATTGACACACAAACTTAACCTGAGCAAGCTAACAAAGCTTGCGAGTCAGTAAAAAATGCGTAAATTAGTTTGCATGCAAAACAAGTTGGAAATGCGTAAATTACTAGCCAACCATACCTGACCTGACTATCCTAACCTAGACCTATTAACAATATAAAATTGTCACGAAATAACAAATATTTATCCAAAATTCAGAAAGAACAGGCGTGGAGCAGTCATTTTGACAGTTCACCCGCTTCTAGAGTAAACAAGTGCGCATGCGTACCTGCGAGATCAAAAGTAGACACTTTTCTATATTCAACACCTTGTCACGTGTTTCACTACTTGCAATAAACAAGTGATCTGTTTTATTTCAATCCTATATCAATCCTCCTGAAGAGCTTGGCAAAGCGAAATAGATTTTTGTCGACCAAAATGTATTGGGGATTAAATGCGAGAGAAGCGAACCTTGCTTCAATGAAATAAACGATTTCTGTGAGTGATATTTTTTTAATAACATTCTCCTTATCTAATTTATTTAATGATTTGTTCAAGGAAAACTAGAAAGAATTAAAAAAGTCAGCTATCTGAATGAAAATGCAAATTTTCACTTTCAGATTTTTTCTTTCCTTTTCAGTTAGAGTCTTTTCACAATATCTATCAGATGTAGTGCAATGTCCAGCGTGGCTTGTGCCGGGGAAGTAGTTGTTTTCTGTTAGATATTACAAATAAGTCACATTTTTCATTTTTCAATTTTCATGGAGAATGTTCCCCTTTTCAACAAAGTTTGTCTTTCAGTCGCAGATGATTCCACAAAAGATTTTATGAATTTCCTATTCATATTTTCGAACTAAAATCAAGTGATCTTCTTCTGAGGGTAGATTAGGGTTCAAATGATTTAGTTGAAGTTACCTGATGCCGTTTTAAAGTTTGGCAGTTGATGGTTTTCAATGTGGAATTAAATTTTTTTCTGTGCCGGGAAAAAAGTTTGTCATTTTATACCTGTTGACAGGTAATAAACTTCAAATTTCTCTAGTAGAAGCGGTATGATTCACTTCTACCAATGCTAAAACAATGATTTTCGTCACCTCATCAATAAAAAATAATCATGTTTGGGAGTTTCTCGTCTGAGTTGTTTTTCCAAAACGGGATTATATTGAAAACTTGGATGAAGTCTGTTTTAGCATAGAAAGTTGCTGCGTTCCTCGAATTCTTCTTGCATTCAGAACACCACTCATTTCTGAGGGTATACCAGTTGAACATCAATGTTATCACATCTGTTAATTCGAATATGCTTTAATAGGGATTTACACCGTAAAAAAATGACGTTTTATTTGTAATATGATCTTATTTGTATATACGATGCATGTAAAATCACACCACGAACCTATTAGTCTATTTCATACCGACTACAATTAACTTCAAAACTATTCCAAATTGAGATTCAAACGCCATATTTTCGCGGGCTGACATCATCAGGATTATTCTACTAACGTTTATTCTTGAGTCTTCTGAGAATGCTTTCTGCACGAGAAAGAGTCGTTCCCAGTTTGAATCACAGTGTCCCAGGTAGCACCTCATATTGAACCAATATGGGTTCATATTGGAAAAACAATATTTCATTAATAATATTGGTGGAATATTGGCTCAACCTGTTCTGAATGTATATTGTTTCATGAAATATTGGGTCAATATTAGTTCAATAATTTTCACCGATATCGATAGAGCTATATTGCCTACATATTGTTTCCAGCATCTAGCTCCAATATTGCAATTTCAATATTACTCTCATATCGAATTAAAGATAAAAAACAATATTGTTTATTCAAGTTTGATAGCACATTGGTGGAATATTATTTAATCCATATTCTAAAAATTATATTGAACCTATATTGATTGAGATTGTTACGAAAACCTTACGTCAATATTTGAAAGACAATATTGATATAATATTACAAAATACATTTATCACTAGGATTGAAATTTGAATATTGGCCGAATATTCAATAAACAATATTGAAATGAATCATGATTAATCTTGGGTAAGAAACCGCTAGGTGGCCCCACATATGGAACAACAGCTGAATCATAGTAACATATATTAAATAAGGCTTCTCACAATGCGTTTACAAGTCAATCTACTGAGTGGCAAATTGAAGTAGAAACGAAATTGTAGAATTTTTAAATTATTCGACATTTTCTGGAGATATTTCATCAATGTTTCCAAGGCAACATATTCCACTTTGCATATTTCACCAATAGATGCAAATGATATTGTACCAATATCCCTAAATCTTTTGTGGCCAATATTGCTTCTCAATATTTCAATAATTTGTATAATGTCCAAGTAATATTTTGCCAATATTTTACCAATATTATTCTAATGTAAGCGATATTGTACTAATATCGCCTAACATTGTGAGGCCAATATTGATTCGAGAATATTAGAGAATATTATTTTTTAAATATTGGACCAGTATCGCCGAATGTTTTTTCTCGCCAATATTATTATTTGAATATTTTCCCAATATTTTCATAATATTGTACCAATATTGTCCCAATATTGTCCCAATATTAGCCTAATATGGGTGTGCTACTTGGGGTAGGTACACCCGATTAAAACTTCTTGCGAAACTATTCAGTTGAATTTAATGGGAAGGTACATCTTGTTTTGATTTCAAACGTGCAATATGTAGAGACTTTGACGACATCTAAATTCGTCCAATGAAATACCGGTAATAGTTCGCGCGAAAATAGCTAGTATTTGATTCTCCTCCAAATTGGATCAAATACAATAATGAAAAAAAAAATAAAAAATCCTTTTTCGCGCAGTTTAACTTGTAAGTATTTGAAAAAATACATGAATAAATAACAGATTTTGGGATACAATTTCACTCAGTATGCCTTTTGGAGGACAGAATTGTCCGTATATCCTATATATAATATAATAGTGCATGAATCGAAGAGTCGTCGTAGGTTCTTTATATCCAAAAAATTAATGGTTTAATAGTTATGAGTGTCGGTACGATTTTAATCAGGCTGCCATGTGTTTTGTGATGATATAATTAAATAATTAATTGATAAAAACCATTGGTATGACGTTAGGGTGGGTCCAAATGGCTGGTATGGTTACGGGAACATGTATTTCTAACAGTATTCCAATGGTTTTTCGAGTATTAAAAATCATTATTATTATTTAATATAAAGAACCTACGATGACTCTTTTATTCATGCATTATTATCATGAGGATCTACGGACAATATTGTCCTCCAAAAGGCATACTGAGTAAAATCGTATCCCAAAATCTGTCACTATCCCCCTGGTCTATAAGATAAATAACCACAACCGTACAGCATACTACCTGCATACGGACCTGTTATTCATGTTAAATCAATGCCTCTTTTTCTTTTTATTCCACTTGGTATTTCAAAATGACATTTTCTAAACCAAATTGACAACGGAAAAATAGTACATTTCAGACAATTCTTAAAGACCGATGATGTTAACTTTGCTGGAGAAACGCATGTTGGTGTTGGTAGTTTCCTATGCTTCTGTATCGTTTCAATTTGACGTCATGAATGTGGCAAAGTTCTTGTTGGTTTCAAAAAGAAAAAAAAAAACAATTAATTCCTCTTTATAACAGGCTAATTTTATGCAACTGTTCGATATAAAAAAAATTCCAAAACTGTTCCAAAGGAATAACTGAAAATTTATTGACACCTCTATACAGGGTGTTTCACAACTTATCTGAAAATTTTCAACCACATATGTCAAGTTGAAAAAACGAGATATTAACTGTTGCAATCTGCCACTTCGGAAACAGCAGAAAGAAGGAACATTTGAACTATTGCGACAAAATTGGATTGAATGGGTACAAGCTTGAATGCAAATCAATGGAGATACCTTTGAACAGCTTTCATAGAGTGGTTTGTTAAAAACTTTCACAATTGTTATCTCGTGCTTTTGTCGGACTTTTATTACAGTATTTTTACAGTAATCGACTTATTTTCGAGAAGTGCATATTTAGTAAAAAACTTTCTGAAATTTGTGAAACACCCTGTACACTGAACGCTAAAGGCAAGGGTGGTCGGTAGCTTGGCGGTTTAAGGCGCAGGCCGTTCGAACCTTCAGCATAGCCCGGCGTAGGTACGAGGGATTTTTTCTCAAGTAGTCAATATCGGCCTTGTTGGAAGCAAGTGTATTGTGTGTTGTCTAGATGTCTCGTCTACTGCTAGCTTGAAGTGCACGCCAACCACCCGAGGTGGTGCTGTAGGTTTTTCGGGTTTTCCTGCAGCTGAAAAGTGAATACGCCATAAAAAATCAGTAAGTCGCCCCGAGGCGCCACGGCAAATGATAATAATAGCCGTCATAGTAGTAATAGTAGTGTTCATGAGGGAGTATTATTAAGTATTATTATTGTTATATCCTAGAGTATTTTCAAACAAACCTTGCAATATACTTACTCGTCTTTGGTCAACGATTATACTTTATTTAACTTTGCTCATCTGAAGCGACAATAATATCGATATACGAATTAATTATGGTTATCATCACGAAGATTAGAGACATGTTAAAGCAGTAATTTTCTTGTGCATCTACTAAAACGTCTTACAACCAGGATTACAATTACATCCGCATATGCACAAATAAATACGCAAAACTACAAGCCGACATGGTGCTCGCTTCGCATATTATTTTTCCTTTCAGGAACTGCAGGCACGTATTATTGTTGCATAATAATGGTATACTTCTGCTCTACTCTACTGATCTAGTAGACTATGATTCATTTCCTTTTCCTTGTTCATTCTTCGATAGGAATGTGATTGACTACGACATTTCCTTGATATTTTTCATTTTGCTTTTTTATGAATTCATTGTGCCAATTAGCCAATAATTAATAATATAAATAATATTGGACGACTGGTACCAGAACCCAAGTGGGGAAAATACCCTAAATGTTTGTGATCAACTCTTCCTAGGCTAGTACATAAAAATTATTGTCTTGTTTCTGACTGATTGAGAGTTTCTTCAGGTATAGTCAATTCTTTTAAATTACTGGAGCGTCTTGACATTTAATCTCTTCAGACAATAGACAAATTTCGCATTTTTTTTTACGTTAAGGTATCATTCGGTGTTTGCCAATCGATAAGAATGTTAATCGCTGGCAATTCACCCGGATGAATAGAAAACTGAGTTCAAAAAACAGCAAACCAGTAATCAAAATGAGGCCTTTCATTTTCCAGACAAATACGCTAACCACTACCAGGGACAGACCAAAGGCATATTATGAGGGGGGGGAATTCTAGGGGAATTCTAGGGGATTTTCCCAACTATCAACAAGTACTCATCGCTATCAAAAAAAATAAATAAATATTTTTTTATCAACAAAAAAACAATATGTTTTGACTTTACCGATATAATAATAATAATAAACACTCGTATAGTGTACCCAGTACCCAAAGGCATAGCCTATATGTGGACGGTTATTATTATTTGCCGTGGCGCTCGTACTAAAAATAAACTATAACCATCAAAAACCAAAGAAATTATGTATATAATTATTATAAACTATATTGTAATACACAAAACAAATCATTATACTGTAAAATTTTTATCCATCGAGTCACAAAGATCTTTTCCAGATTCAATTGATATGAGCGAATCTAATCTTTTGTTGACCATCAGTGAACATAGCTCATTTTTAACAAACTGTAGCATACTATGCGATCTTTCGTTTTTTGCTACCTAATATCCTGCAGTGAAAATTTGCTGACACAGTCGAAAGGAAAGCTTCAAAGCAGCCTTACTTTTTTTATTGTATTCATGATATGCATTGATGCAACGTTACTCTTAACAGGGTATTTCCGAAATTGGAACGATTAAGATAATGGGTTGGTATATGGAACATAATGTTACAATAAATGCAAATGTCTTTGAAACAATCAAAAATTTTAAATATTTTCACCTTTGTTTGGGATGCACTGGTTTGATTCTCCAGGTTACAGCGTGTCTGCCCGCTGGCAGTATTTCAGCGCGGTTTGCGCAGGCAGTAGACCTCTGTTTAGTGATTCAAAAAAAAAAAAAATTGGAAAAATTTGAAATTTAATATTGTTACAGACCTGAAATTTGATAAAGACTTCTCTTCTTGTTCGAGATCGTTCGATGAATTAGATGGAAAAAATCTAGAAGCACTAACTTTTATTCTGGATCAATCGTCGAACATTCTTATTGTGTTCTATTGATTCCTTTATTTTTCTAGAACTTCATTTATATATTATAGAAGCAATGCTTTTGTGAGATGGAGTTAGTTAGTAAGTTAGTTGGAGTTACCTTGGATACAAGTATTTTGGTATCAGTTTTGACAGTGACGTTAGTAACAGTGACAAGTATTGTATCACAGTGTTGTCAAGTGAAGTTTGAATAATGAAAGCAAGTCCACACTAGTGTACACTTATTTTTGATCCCGAAAACACAACAATATCTACCAATTTTTTTTTTTTTTTCGACAAAGTGTATTCTATTATTTCGTTTTGTTTTGTACTTCCCACTTAATTTTTCGCTCCAATTTCAGAAACATCCTGTTTACAAAAAAAAAAAAACTTCCAGTTCTCCCTAAAGAGCACAAGTATCCGGTTTTTCACCAGGCGGGTATAATTCAATAACAGATTGAATGTTCTGAATGGTGAGCAGGCCACTGGACAACGACGGTAGAAAAATTTCTTTATAGGCTGCATTTTTGAGATCATCTTGCAAAAATGTAAGTCCTTTATCTGAAGCTCTTTTCTAAAAAAATTATTGATGTTCAATTCAACAGTGTTTTCTTTCGATTCATCAAGTTTTATGGAAGTCTTCTGTGATGCCTTCGAAAGTCATTGTCTGGTGACGTTCCGTTTTTTCGTGAAAATTTTTTCGCACTTTCAACCAGGTTGTTCAATACATTGTCACTGCTTCGAATTTTTGAAAAACTTCTCATTGTGCCTTCTATTTCTAAAATGCCGTCTATAATGTTCAAGTTTAACGATTCCATAAGCTCTGTTATAATTTTCAATGCATATATAAAAAATATAAATATAAAATGTTTTGAAAAACATTAAACAGCATTTTAAGTCAAAACTTGGTATTCCTTTACTTTTTGTGATTTTCACACAAAATATGCAGTCGCGCACGTTGTACCATTCTGAAAAATAGTACAAATCAAGTAACTTGTTACTACAATTATGATATGGAAATAGAAATAAGCCAGTTTCAAAAATTATTTGGTACTTCCTGCGTTCACCAATCTCCCAACCCTCAGTTTATTGGGGGGGGGAGTTCCCCCCACACTCCCATAGGTCCGTCCCCGACCACTACGCGATGGTTCCAGCAATCCAGTCTTCAATGTTGGTATGCAAGGATAATAATATGTGGTTGGTGTTATGCAATAATGAATCAAGCCACATTTTTTTAAATAATTGAATTATCACAATCATTGGAATCGCAAAGTGTTATTCTACAATAAACAGAAATGATTCACCCCGCAATTATAAAGGACATATATTTATATAATCAGGCCATGATTTTCTAAACTATTTTGATAATTTTTACGAAACCTGACTTTGGCTTGACCCAGTATTGCATAACACCGTCCATGTAATGCTGAAAATGTGAACGACGAGAAATTGAACCCTGGATCCTACCGTTAACTGGGAACAATAATGACTTGGTTATTAGTAAACAGTTTAGTCATATCTACTGATGGGGATACCTTGGTTATCAAAATTCGCATCTAGGAATTGAATTACTTGTGTTTCAATTGCAAAAATACTTCTTGTTCTATTAAGTGACACTGCAGGCATCGCATTTTCTCCCGTTTACTCATCGTGATAATGATTCGAAATGATATTTTTTCATTGTGGCAATGCATCTCTTCATCAAATTGCAAATGATAAACTCTCTTCCTCTCGACTCTCTCATTCGAGTAATCGTTTTTCCTAGACCAAGAGATGTGTTCAACAGTTTACAAACATCGAGTAGCTAATTTCTACATCGGGAACTCCTTGACCTTCGGTGAAATGAATAATCTGTAGGAAATGTATTTAATTGAATGCATGCAACTATAATTATAACTCGCGTCTATGTGGTATCAACTACTTCAATCAATATTATCATTTGAAATTCACATTTTTAAAATATGTAGGCTTATTATGTTGATTTTAATTTTTTGTGTCAGAATGATGATGATGTGGTTCCAGATTTTCAGTGAATGTAAGTGTTCGGCCTTTTTTGGGGGGGGTATCAGCCTTGTATTTCATTCACTATAAAATTAACTCTTAAGTTCGATAAGTTATTTAGTTAGCAAATGCAACTGAGTATTGAATATTCACTGAATTTGGAGTTGTTTCACATTTATTTCATCGCCCTTTCTGTGGATAAAAATACACACGCAGTCCATGAATGTATTATGACACCGAAGAAATATATTTGAGTATATTGATTGTTCCGTGACCCAGTATAAGTAATATACCATGTTGATATGAGTACAACTTATTGAACATTAAAGCAGTACGCGCACTGAATCCGCTCGACTCGGATCGGCACGGAACGGGTCGGATCGGCACGACGTTTACCCGCGAACTGATTCGACTAGCAACTAGTTCTCTCGGCCGTAGTCGAGTCGAGTCGAACGGTCTCTGCCGTTCCGATCTGAATGAGTGCGCGGATGTATATTGAAATAGGAACAATGCAAAACGTTCGACAATGCCGTGCCGTGCCGATCCGAGTCGAGCGGATTCAGTGCGCGTACTGCTTAAAGATTTCCCTGCTTTCATAGATCCAGAATCATTCAGGTCATCAGCCAGCTGTGTGGCCAAGTACACCTTCCTAAAGGGTATCACTATCTCAATTACGATTCCACGGGAAATCACATCACTGAATCAGTATGCATGTGCCATAGTCTGTTCACAAGTGCTTCTTATTCTACCTTTTTTAGGCAGTCTCGGAAAAATATAAGTGAGGTGCCATTCGATTCGAAAAGCGTCTAGATGATTTTTGAAAAAAATAGGTTCCGCTCGAAAAAATTGCAAAACATTTCCTAAAAAAAATCCCAACTCTCAGAACTGTAGGACCAATATTTATAATTTTCCCATAGGGTTGAAAATACGGCCGAAAACGGCAACATATTAAATATGAACATTAAGGAATGAAAAAATTCAGGCACTTAGTGGTATATGAAGGAATAATGACCCGTTGGTATAAAAAATGTCGAGATTTTTCAATTAGTTATGCAATAGTTAATTAACAATTTTTTTCGACTCGATTGTGAACATTACAAGTGTTACAATTATTGTTTAAGGTGGGCGTTTAATGTCGTGAATTTTTATTTGGAGTAGCATAGAGAAACGGTTGCACTTGGAGAACTCAAATTTGGTAGGCAAACTCAGAAAGGATTGGAGTACCTATTGAATATATTGGGATATTTTATTTCGAAAATTGAGATTATTTTGTTAGGCAGTTAGGTAGAAAATTAGTCAATATTTTTTTTTTTTTTTCCAAGGGAAGACCCATAAAAATTGTGCAGATTTCCATTCAAAGCGAATTTTCCGACAATGTCGTGCAGGAGACTAATTCCAAATACGAAATGGGCGGCGAATAGCCAAATTCCAACATATAGCAGGAAATAGTTTACCAACATTCTTAGTGATTTCTTAGTTCGGCAATTTTCGAATTGAAAGCGCCACGGTATATTTCAATCCATTTTATATTATGAATGAGATAGGAATGTGATTTTGATAACATCGATAGAAGTCATGATACTACTGAATAAGATATGCTCACGCGCATCGTCCCTTGACACCACTCCAATCGATGACGTAACCGAGTGACAAGAGAGTGATCGACTGATTGTTGTCTTCTGGGTAACAGGTGTTGTTGAAGTGTTCTTCAACAAGTAGCTTTTGGCGTTTTCAAATCTCAACAAAAAGTTCCATAAAAATGGTGAAAACATGGGACCATCAAATAATTTAATTTAAAAAGAAATTATATCCATGCTCCCTGGAACACAGATAGAGAACTCGTAGGTATTCGAAAAAAATTCATGGATTCGGACGGAAACGTCCGTGAAAATATTGAAAAACATGAGACCATCAAATAGTTTGATCTTGGAAAAAGTTACCCTTTTTTCTCCTTCCTGGAAAAAATTGTGAAATCTTGCCAAAATAAAATCGGGAAAATCCGTTGTGATGGTGGAAAAACATCGGACCACCGTTTGAGTCAATAGAAAAATACCTCCTTGTCTGACAGCAAGATAGGGAACGCGTAGAAATTCAGAAAAATTTACGACTGTTCAGGACGTGGAAAACTACAAAAAAAAAGAGGAGATAGAATAAAATTAGAAAAATTCTTAAAAAGTATGAAAAACATCGGCAAATCAATTGAAAAATTCGTGAAAATACTCTCTTTGAAGCGTTAAATGTCATTACACTTGAAATGAAGCCTTGAGGAAATATTTAAAATGTTTTCATACACTTAATATCATTTTGCACATTTCAGTTGGAGAGTTTATAAATGAAAGCTTGTTTTTGAAAATATTTTCAACATTTGTATTTATTCAACTCCACTGTCCATGGTAACAATTGTAGATGTATTCCTACTAGGGCATTCACCTAAAGACTCGGTGGATGCAAAGCCGTAGCTACGAAGCATTTTTGCCTGCTCTTCTCGTGCATGGTGTTTCGCCTGCCTATGGATTCCACCTACTCTCCCAAAAGTCTCTTGGTGTATGACTGCTTGTCAAGGAAGCTAGTTCCTTCAATCCGTTCCCTCGTGAAAGCCCTGGTAGAACTGGTTCTAAGTCCTGCGGTCATGGGAGCCCTGGTAGGGTTGCTTCTTGACCGGCGGTGCAGCGGCCGCAGGCGATTTGTTCACCAGCTACCAGCCCTGCAGCACCCGATACAAGGCTCCTCCTCGGCTCGTACTAAAGACAGGTTGTCCAGTTCTAGCAGCGAGTTCTTTGGATCCGCCTCCTCGTGAAACCTCTGGTAAGACTGGTTCGCAACCGGACGGTGCGGTGGCCACCAGTTACCAGTTCCGCAGCACTCAATCCAAGGCCTACCTTTGTTTCCCACTGAAGACCGGATTTCCAATTCCCGCACTATTTCTACAACATTTTCCAATTCTCGCATTATTTCTACAACATTTTTAGTGATAAATACATTAGATTTAATGAGTTTTCAGCATTGTTAAAATTAGTTTTTTTTTTACATAAAGCTTCAACCGTTGACCTGATGTAGAATCCCCTTTCCACCACCCCAACTGTACGTCAATTTTTGTTCTTCACAAGAATAGTATTCGAGCTTTTCTAGAATGAGTAGTAGAACTAACGATTTCCAGCTCTTGTTGGTTTGAATTAATTTCAGTTTGTTTTTCTCATTTCCACCACTATACAATTTCAATTTTGAGAAAGTAAATAATATATTGAAAAGGGGAACAAATTTTCATGGAGAATGTTCCCCTTTTCAACATGAATACCTCCCAAGAGGTTATCTTGAACGATGGAAAATAGCGACTAAAATTTGTCTTTCAGTCGCAGATGATTCCACAACAGATTTTATGAATGTCCTATTCATATTTTCGAACTAAAATCTAAATAATATATATTCACCTATGAATTTGTTTAGGCTTGTGTGAAATAGTTATATTTGTTTCAGGTAAGGACACTAAAATCAAAGAAGACAATCTATGATCAGGTATGACATTGATGAGTTCGCTTTCCCCAATAATGCATGTTAACCTGTTTCACCAGTTTGATAAATCAATGGTCACTTCAATGTATATACAGGAATACAGTCAGTTTGAAATACCACAATCAGTGACAAGTATCGTGAGCGATAACGATCAATTATTGTAATTGTAACTTTATTTGTTGAGACTGCAACAGTTAATTATCGTTGCTTGGCAACGATTAGATACGGAGAATATAGCTTTTCTGATTGGAAAAATTGAAAATATTTTTGAAAGAATTTCTGACTTTTGCTTTCATTTTGCTGATTATTTCACTCATGATATGAAACTCTCTTCTGCGATATAATCACCAATCAAAACGGCGGGTCTCTATTAGTACACACTACATTCCTTTCGAACCGCTAAGACCACGTCATCATGGGTAACCACTAATAGAAAAACAATGATATATCACATCTATATATCTTATTGTCTAGTTTGACATAAATGCGAGCCTGAATATTTTTAGTTGTTTTATACTCGTCAGGAGTTTCTGTAAGAACCATATCTCTGAATGAAAAGGGGAACATTCTCCATGAAAATTGAAAAATGAAAAATGTGATTTATTTGTAACATCTAACAGAAAACAACTACTTCCCCGGCACAAGCCACGCTGGACATTAAACTACATCTGATACATACATATCATGAATACCTCCCAAGAGGTTATCTTGAACTATGGAAAATAGCGACTAAAATTTGTCTTTCAGCCGCAGATGATTCCACAACAGATTTTATGAATATCCTATTCATATTTTCGAACAAAAATCAAAACATATCTCTGAGTTTTTCCCTATTTTTTCGTTTATGCTGCGAGTGCTACCCTTCTGGTTTGGTGTATATTGTCATTGGAATTATTCATATTTATTGCATTCGTTATTTTTTTAATAGTTGCATGTGGCCCGTCTCTGTATTTCAATTTCCTATATCTTCGTGATGGCCAATTGTTTCGTAGATGGATCAACTGTGGTATACCAACTGGTCCTGCCAAAGGTACATATTGAAAATGTGTTCGACCAACTTCATAGGACTCATGTAGGTGAACACTTCGAAATCAAGTAAACCTCAGCTTGAATTCGAGAATGAGTCGAGAAAAAATGGTCCAATATCTTTGTGGTGAACTTCTCGAAAGATAAACATTTAACATTCTCGGAACTTTTTCTATAACTCAGCATGGAAATGAATAAATACTATGTGGTTCAAAGTTGAATAACAAACATCTATGACGAAAAAAAATACCTGTGTAGATTTTTTCCTTCAACAGTGTAAAAAAAGTGTCAATAATTTATACAATTGTCGAAAATTAGTACACTGGTTGTAATATATGTTTACCAATGTTTGTTTATTTCGGTTTGTGGTGGAATTTTCCCCAGTTTTGTGACTTTTATTTACAATATGTGTAATACATAATAGTGAATAATTTTTACACATTTTTTATTCAAAAGGTAGAGCGCAATCCGCGCTATACTAGAATTCACTGAGGCTGAGGCTTACTAGCAATCTTCAAGACCAGTTCCTTCAGCTTCCGACTGGTTAAGACGGAAGGGATAGCTAGAGAACGGGGAAACAGTGATGAGATATTTAAGAAAATCATTGTGTAAATGTCTCACACATTAGGGAGAATTTTTAATTTATATTCTCTTACAGCTATTTAAGAAAACACAAAGCCTTTGTTTAAGATTCTTATACAGTATTGTGCATTATGAATATTTCTGTAACATTTATACACAACTGTGTTGTTAACCCATTTAAACAATATTGTGTAAAAAATTTATTCAAAGAAATATATAATAATCTGCGGCTGAAAGACAAACTTTAGTTGAAAATTGAAAAATAAAATATCTGATTTATTTGTAATATCTAACAGAAAACAACTACTTTCCCGGCTAAAGCCGCGCTGGACATTGAACTATATCTGATAGATATTGTGAAAAGACTAACTCAAAAGAAAAAATCTGAAAGGGAAAATTTTCTCTAGTTTTCATTGAAAATTCATTAAATAAATTAATGTTATTGAAAAATGAATAATATTTTAGTCGACGAAAATCAATTTCGCTTTGCCAAGCTCATCAGGGAGATTGATATAATTGAAAAGTAGGCTCTCCAGAAGCAATTACACACATCAAGGATGAAAATTGATGGAAATATTTCTTCTGCGGTGTCACTTTGAAAGTTATTTCTTGACATAGACCTGTCATGCGCATTGCATTTTTGTGAGATATAACAAATAAATCACATTTTTCATTTTTCAATTTTCATGGAGAATTTCAACTTGAATATATCATTACACAAATTAGGATAAACAATAGTATGCGAAATTTCTACACAAAATTGTTTCTGGACTAAATATTTGAAATGGTCATTCTGTATGTATCCAAAAAGATATTGTTACTTAAGCCCTTCGAAAGCATTGTCAAGGCAACAAGGAGCGATACAAAAAGAAACGACACAAAAAGAAACATTACCCAAACGAATTCTCCTCTCATTCATGCTACAATTTCCGAATTTAATTGTTGAGCAATTTTGGAGATTTTGCCTTCTATAAATAGACATCTCATTGTTGCATCAATTGTTATAGTTAACTATTGTCAAAAAAAATCGTGAAACATTTGTTGTTTCAATTTCCTTTGGTTCTGCTGCTACAGTTGCAGAACAATCAAAATCACGGAAATATGAGAATTTAGGAAATAGTTATGTTATTACTGACATCGGTTACAAAATTTCCCTCGAAACAAACGAAACGAAAGCTACAGCATTTTAAAAACGAAAAATCAGTATTTGCATTCAAAGAGGTAATGCAGCTTCATTTTTTGGTAATTCTCCCGTTTCAAAATCTCTTGATGAACTCTTTATGAACCCGAGTTCCCGAACCTATTTTGCAGGGGCGAACAAATTTTCTTCTAGGTCTATATCCAGTAGTTTCCAATTGAGCTCTATATCTAGTATCTCCATTGACAGAGGCAACCACCATTCTAGAGACTTCTCTGAAACGTATATTTTTGATAAACGCACCTCAAACGTCGTCACGTGAATATTGAAAATACGTGTTTTATGAACAGTGTCATCCAGTGTTTATCCAAAACAAGATGGTTGTTGGAGTATGGGAAGAATGATTCCTACTTGATGGATATAAAAACTAATATTTCCGATAAGAAAGGAGCTTTCAACAAATCATTTGCAGAGGTGATCAAAGAACTGTGGTCAGAGGATTCGACAGATCGAGTTGTTTTAATACTGTCCAATTCAAGAGTCACTTTCAAAGTTTTGCACCTAGTTTTAACGGTTATACCCAGCAAGATGCTCATGAGTTCTTAAGATACCTGTTAGTGGGTCTATATGAAGACGTGAATAGAGTTATGGAGAAGCCGAAATCCATTATAACATACAGAGATGAGAAGTTAGGTGACAGTGAGAAGGCTCATGAGTCATGGTCAGATCATTCAAGGATAGATAATTCCAAAATTGTAGATAACTTCGTTGGCCTTTTAAAATCTATATTGAAATGTTCTCATTGTGGTCATTGTTCAGTTACCTTCAATCCGTTCTGGGACCTTCCCCTTCCAATACCTCAAAGAATAGGCCAACTAAAACTATCACTATGTTTGGATTCATTGACAAGCAAAGAAATTCTGGATGGTGACGAGATGCCGACATGTGTAAAGTGCAAAGAGAGAAGGAAGTGCACGAAATCCGTATTAATTCATACATTTCCAAAAATTTTAGTAATCCATTTAAAACGTTTGCTCCGACAGGATTCCCACGAAAATTGTTTGTCTCCATTGATTTTCCATTAGAGGGATTGGACATGAGTTACTATACAGCAGACAACGTAGCCCCCTGTCGTTATAGTCCATATGCATTGTCTATTCGATAGCGGACACTACACAGCCTACTGTAGGACATACTTATGCAGACGCGTGGCATGAGTATAATGATTAAAAAGTGTCCCCAATTTCATCTGAATCCCTAGTAAGAGGAGAGGCTTATATTTTCTTCTATGAGCGGGATGACATTGAAGGAGATCATATTAAGTTTTATATAAAAATTGAGATGTATGTATTTATTTTATTTGATATAAATATGTTAAGTATCAATTAATTAATCTCATATTTACATAATGTAACTCGCTATTATGCCAATGAATTATGGATAATCAATTATAGAGGCACGTTGTTGTACACTTGCAGCTAATACATTTCAAGAAAATCTTCCAAAGGTCATTAGCCACGTTCAAGACACTTCTGTAACTGTTGTATTAGTTATAGATTGAATTCATCTGCTATTATTGTTTACGACCGTTTAAATACTTCGTGAAATACCAGGAGAAACATATAGAATACCAATAATGCAATCGCTAATTATTGACGGAATTTTGCAATGTGATAAAACGATAAGAACACCTATTACCTATCTAGCCAATAAAAATACCTGAAAATCTTATAGCGGACTTGAAGGATCGCTTTGAATAATCCTATTTTCATAATCACCATCTCTATTAAATTTCATAAAAGATGAAAAGTGCTTTGAAACTGAATTTAAAATTCACTGAATAGTTAGCAAAATATCCATTTTTTGTTTATAGTACAGTAACCACAGACAAATGTAAGCCACAAGTGAAGAATCCATCGTAGCACTTTCAAACGCGGCACATGACTTCTTGACATCATGTATTCCTAGAAAAAAAAAATTGAAAAATTATATTTTTTTGCTGTTGTTTCGGAAATATCAATAAACAATTTCAACAAGGCGAAAGATAATTATTCAATTATCCACAAGAAATATACATACCTAATAATTTCTCAGAAAACCTCATTGAATTCCGATATCAAATTTCTGGCTCGCGTTAATACGCCACTGCCATTTCCGGCAAGGGCCGAAAATTATATTTGTCATAACTTTGCTAAAAGTTATAGTAGAAGAAAAAGAAAAAAAGTATATTGTTTCTGAATACTTCTACTTCCTCATGCAAATGTGAGTACCCAAAATGTGTTTTATCCCAGTTCACATAACTCTTCTATTTTATTTACGGAGGATCCGAAAGTCATGGATATTTTAGTTAATATGAAATAATTATACTGAAGCAGGAATCAGTATCCTCTTTGTACCATATGCAACGATTTCAGACTAGTGAGACAAGACTCACTTATACATGCCAAAGAAAAAACTGGGTTTTACTCCTGCCTCAGTTTTCAACTTACCCATAATCCCGGCAATTTCTTAAGTAAATATTGAAAATAATCGCTCATACACATCCTACATAAAAAATGAAGTATGTGATTTTAAGCTTGAGGTTTGCACTTTACAATAGTGTTATTAAAAATATATGCAGGATACGAATAAGCGATTATTTTCAACATTTACTGAAGAGAATTACGGTTTTATGGGGAAGTTAAAAATGAGGCAGGAGTCAAACAAAGTTTTTTTTTGGTATGTATAAGTGGGACCTGTCACACTACTCTAAAATTGTTGCATATAGTCCATAGAGGGTATGGGTTGCTGCTTTAGTATAATAATTCCATATTTACTGAATTATTGATGATTATCCGGATTATCCGGATTATCTGCAAACATATACGAGAAGTGTGACCAAACACATTTTAGGTTCTCAAATACTCGCATATCATATTTGCATGAGGAGGTAGGAGTCTTCAGAAACGATATGACCTTTTATTTTTCCTTCTCCGATCATTTTTAGCAGAGTTGTGAACAATCAAATGTTCGGCTCCGCCAGAACTTCCAGCGGCGGGTGAGCGTGAACCTGAAACTTGATGTCGGCGTTCAATAACGTTTTCTGAGAAAACGAGCGCATTTCATAAAAAATTACTAGGAAAATTGAATTGTCTTTCACTTTGTTGAGTTGTTTTTTCGATGAATGGTATACTTTCCAAGATTACAGCAAAAATCTATTTATTTATTTTCAAACGAAAAAAAAAATATATGTTCCACTCCTGGAATTTCGGTAAACAATTTTTTTTTCGTGTTTTTCATGGTTCCAACAACTAGCATACCAAGTTTGGTGTTGCTACAATCGATTCTCAAAACCCAATCGTAATGGATTATCAGGAGGAAGATTAAATATCACCATCAGGAATATCATTGAAACGATAGAGAGATAGACAGTTTATTGACCAGAGGTTTTTGGAATCAGATATTCAATTCATTAAAAAGCATATTATATCTATGACAATATATTTCCTTGCTTAACAAACAATCAGTGGATTTCAAATTTTGAAAATCAGCCAATAGAATCGGAACTACAGTGGAAATATAGCTTGTCGCTGTATTTTCACGGTGATAAACCTGCTTAGTTTTTGTTTTACTATCTGTCAAGTGAAAATAATGATTTAAATTATAAACGTCAAACTTATGTGTTTTGACTAGTTATCTTTATTTATCAATATGAGCGATCGTTGAGGACAAATATCCATTGATATCATAGATGAGGCCGTGGAAAAGAGTATACCATTGAATACGGCTAGAAGTAAAGCATCAATTACCAGGTGACACGATTTTTCTTCATTTCAAATCGATATATTGTCGTTCTAAAAACCTATAATTTTTGGGAATATCAATTCATTGGCAATGCCAATGCAAGAAAATACAACTCGTCCTGCGGACTCGTTGTATTTTCAGCTTTGAGATCGCAATTCATTAATATTCCAAAAAATTATCGGTAATAATCATACCACTTATTATATTAACCCTTTAAATTACATTTCTAAAATATGAGAATGTTTTTATTCGTGTTGAAATCACTGAGACTCAACATAAACAATCTGTATTTGGTCTCAGAAAAACATAAACGACTTCAGGACTTTCAGTTTGGCGATGAACTTGATGGGAAAATATTGACTATCCTGGAAGTTTTTCTGTTTTACTGGGTGGACACGAAGTTTGTTACTCACGACATCTAGTTATTTTCAAAGATTTTTTTAAATTTTAATTTGGTTCTTTGGGAGATATTTTTCGATTTTAGTCTATATTAGAATATGAAATTGGTCTTCCAGTTTCATCGGAAGATATCATATAAACTTTTCAATTTCAAATGGAATATGTACCACAAATTTTTTTTATTATTCAAATTTTGTTATTTCATTCTGAATTCAGGTGTAAGCTATATACCGTAATGTATTTATTGTCAACATGACGTCACAATTTGAAAGAAATTGAAATTTTATGTAGTTCGAAAACGCCAAATTAAAAAATGGTCATCATTGCAGCAGAAAAGTTGTTCAACTAACTACGTAACTCGTTTTTTTTTCTATAAATGTAAAGTACCATATTTTTCATCTTCAAAATGACAAATGGCACTTCTACTAATAACGGTATAAGTATTCCCCCATTTTCAAATTTTTCATTCTATTCAATAATACTCATATTATCCATATCATCTTATATTTCATTCCTGAACGGTATGATTCACCCGCTATGCGCGCTATATTTTTCAAAATACTGTCCACTGAAGTGCAAAGTTATTCCATCTATTACTACATTTCCCACGCATTTTTAAAATAGGATTTCTGCATAATACCATGTCTCTGAGTGCAATAAAGACTTTATTGCACTCATTTGTCATTCTACTATAGCGTTCTGTCATCATGACAGACATTAACTTTCAAATCGACCCCAAATTTAGCCCATTTTCTGTGAGATTGCATAACCTTTTGAATAGTTGCTTGTTTCATCAAAATGCAATTTGTTAAAAATAAAATTATTTCCTTTGAATATCATCTGAATTACACAAAATGTTTTTGAATAACTTTTAGCAGATAGATTTAAACAAACAATGTCTTCCTTACAATTTAGGGCCTCCTAAATGAAACATTTTCTGGTTTTTGCATGAACGTAGAAAGAATATTGTATGAAACTCGTGCAATAAACACCTACTTTTTGCACTTGTTGCATAAATAACTATTATGGCGCGCGCCGTGTAGAAAAGTAATACTAAAAATCATATTGGTAGGAAAAATTTATATTTATTTTAGTAGCTGTATAATCAATGAGGGAAATCATTCTACCTTTTAATCGTAATTTCGATATTAGTAGTAATGGTGAATAATTATAATTTTGTCGAAGGTGCATCTGTCAACTTTGATACATTGATATGTAATTTTTGTTTGAATAGTTAGTTCAGTTCTTTCCTTCAAGTTTAATTAAAAATTATTGACTACATTATGCTTTTTTTATTTTTGTTATCTGCTATGAAGCTCGCAGGAAACATTTTTTTTCCTACGAGCGTGCGGAAGAGTAACTTTTCCGCACGATTTTTCGTTTTGAAAGTTGTATTTTTCCTTACGATTTTTACTTTTCCGCACGATTTTTGTATTGTTGAAAATGATGATATTTAGGACTAACTAAATGATCTATGTAACTATTAACATTATTATAAAAACTTGTTTATTAAAAACCTTGTTTTTTCATGAATAAGATGGACAAAAACAGTCGTAGGGAAAATATTGTACGTAACTCTTACGGAAAATATCTTTTCCGCCCTTAACGGCTTGCCCGAACTCCGCTTTGCGTCGTTCGTGAAACTGCCGTCGCGTGCGGAAAAGTACTACTTTCCGCACTTATTAGGTAAATAACTTGTTCCTAATAAGTGCGCAAAGTGCCTTTTCCACATCTTCGTCGTTCGTCCACCTGCAGTCGCGTGCGCAAAAGTAACATTTTGCGCACTTGTTAGGAAAATAACTATTTTATGTTTCTTTATTTGCTGTTCAAATATTACATCATATAAAATTTAATGTGGAATTGGGTGTACTCTGCGAAATGCCGTAACCTCGAGCTAAAATCTAATACTTTTTTGCATTGTATAATAAATAACTATTTTTTTGGATAATTTCAACTAGATTAGCCCTCGTCTTTGTTGCAATTAAAAAATCCCACTTGTGGACTTCGTGTCCTCGTGTCCACTAATAAAGATTCGTGCTTCCAGTTAAAATTATCAAAAAATTAACACCACTTGTAGTTACTGCTGATAATTTTTCGTTTGTTCGTATGATTATTCCATAAGTTTGGTTTTAAATTATGGTATACCATTGAGCATACAATCAAAAAACGTATATATTATAATTGAATGCAAATTTTCAATCATATTGTATCGTTGTGCAATTACATAATCGTGAACCCATATTTTTTTTCATTCATTGATTGGTGAGTGCAATTACTTCCTAGTGCTTATTGAAAGCGCAACGCGGAACGAGAAATTTCATGTTTAGCATTTCACCAAAAGCATTATCTAACTTGGAAGTTATTTGGTGCCTAGTATCAGGCTGGAAGTATCGGCCTGATGAATTTATTATTTCGGTATATTTTGGTGAGTTAAAATAAAACGTTTGAGGAACGTTGTGAAACCCTTGAAACAATAATAAGTTATACAGGGTGTCCCAGAATAAAGGAGCAACACTCCTGAAGAACAATGAGGTCATCTCTGCGGTTTTCTTCATCCAAGGATTTTGTCTTAGACTTCTTCCAGTGGATTTTTTTTCTTCCCTCAGTCTCTACTTTTTTTCTGGGCTCAGGTCAGAATTTTCATTTAGTAATAATGGTTCTCAGTCGGGTGTGCAACTATTTTTGAAGACTAACAAATGGCAAACGAGATCTTAATCATATTCTCACAGTTTTCTATAATTATTAGCATAGCCACTGCTGGGATATTGACCGTAATAGAATTCATATTCTGAAGTCCAATTTCCAGACACAGCCCCCTTTTATATTGAGCTATAAGTCGCAGGCCAAAATAAGTTCAATATAAATCTTAAAATAAATTCAATTGGACATTGAACTGCTACCGTTTCAATTATTTCACCCAAACAAAGCTACAACTGACCATAACTTAAAATGGTAATTTTTGGACATTAGCTATTTTTCTTCCAAGGTACAGAATTATGCTTGCCGTTTCGATCCTACCGTACTCCGTCCAAGGGATATATTTCTCCAAACAACGGGAAGGCCATATTGTGATCTAATCAAATTGTATTTCTACCAATAAAGTTTTGGGGTAGTTTTGATTACTTCCATTCTTTATGTTTTTTGGGGTGCTGAATCCGAATCTGAGGTTTGATAACAAATTTTCGTGACGGAACATTGAAAAAAATGCAAAAAAACCTAAAAAATCTCTTTTTTCTGCGATTTATTGCTTATAAGTTGAAAACTACAGATTTTTCGTTGATAACCTTGTCTTTAGGAATAAAATGTTCTATAAATTTTACCATGCAAGTTTTTTTCTACGACGAACCATTCGGCCTCAAGGACTACTTGTAAATTGGCATATTTCAGCTGACTGGGGAAAATCCCACTTTTTCAATACAAAACTCTAATTTATTATTGAAGTTAATTAGTGGATCCCCCCAGTTCTCTGCGCATACCTTATTTAGATCATACAATAAAGGTACAGGTCACTTTTTCAAAAATTACAAACAAGTTATTTAATCGTCCGAAATCGTACAAAACTTGAAATTCAAACAAAAATCTGGAAAAAATATTTCAAATGATTATATTATTCTATATCATATATTATACGATCTAGTTACCCCACAGCGTACTTGAGTCAAATATAGAAACTGGAAAAGATACTCAGCGTCACTCAGTGAGTCTCTCGAGAGGCCTGTGGCAGAAATACGAGACAGGGAGAGACTTCTGAGGGCAGTAGACGAAGGGGACAAGGCAATAGTCGAAGCCTACGAGGAAAGCTGTCTTGAGAAAAAAAGGCTCAAAATAACAAAACGGTCTGGTGGAATGATTATCTAGAAACTCTCGGAGGTAGGGTGGGGAAGCTTTTCAACAGAGTAAAATTCAACCAATATTGGACGACATACAAGGCTAAACTCACGCAGTACAACAAATAAATTAGTAAGGCCAGAAGACAATCACGTGCTCAAGAATCCAAGTAGGTTTCTTGAAAAATAATGACAATGTCCATACTACAACATTCGAGGAAAGTGTAAGGATGCTCACAGAAGCACTTTCTATCCAAACAGGTCAACTTTGGAATGGAGGCTTGCTACGGAAATATCGAGACCAAATAGTATCACGTGGGCTATCAGTAAAGAGATAGCCGTGACAACATTTATAAGTATACATTAAGGGTGCCTTCAACAATGCATCCACCGACTCTATAGCAAACGCTCTAGTGAAAAAGAAGTTCCTCTCCTACTATGCCAGTAGATCAACGCTAACTTTAAAAACAGGGTCATTACATTAGCAATCGGCGGAAAAACACTATCACCTAGAGCAAACAGGGGAAGTCCGCAGAGAGGGGTGCCATCGCCCCTACTTTAAGCTATCTTCCAGAAGCTTTTATTGCCTAGGATATGCCGACGACCTCGCGATTATTGCAAAGGGAAAATTGGCAAGGACAGTCTCGGAGCTTACACAGTCAGCCCTAGATATAATCCACAGGTGGTGTACAGCTGTCAGTGAACCCTCAATGATGACCCATGATAACGTATAGTTCGGTGGTATGGTGGCCAAAGACCAAGCAGGTAGGAATGGTTCGACGGCTCTGAGGACTGCAACCGGGGACATGAGAACCACCCCAACACCGCCTTAGAGGTCCTTCTCAACCTGCCTCCCCTACACATATACATACAAGGCGAAGCCAGACCGCGACAAAACCCGGAAACCAACCAGAAAGCCTACTTTGCTAGGAATTCATTATTCACCAACACTGTATCAAATCATATTTTCATGTTTTTAAACGTGAATAATGGTAGGTAATAGAATCCACGTGTTTTAACATTTTCAATTATCTTCAAATCGGTAAATGTTGAAGCGAGGCGGCAAATTTGCATAGACAGACTCTGAAATTATTTTAATACTCACATGATGGCTTACTTCATATGCATTCTACCAGCAAATATTTTTTATAGCCGTTGCAGCATTAGTAAATGTGGATACTTCTTACGTACTACGCGAATATGTAATGTACGACCTCCGAATGTATTGAAATGTCAGAGTGAACTCAGGACTGGAATATTTTTTTAGGAAAAATAGAGAGCATTTTAGTCGAGTTTATTTCGAAAAAATAAGTCCAAAAATGATCTTACATAGCAATGCATCGATACTAGTGTTATTGTTATGATAGAGTCCTATAATATAATTCATATTGTTTGGAAGGATAATAAATGTAGGTACCCAGGTATCTGCCTCCCAAGTAGCATTTTGGCGACGACAACCACATAATACGCCAAAATTAACATAGTACTTGGTGTAGAAATCAGTCATTTATGAAACGACGCTCTCTAAACCACCGGTCAATGTTGTTTTAACGTTGAGCATGACATCAGTCAAGCTACGACGTTGTCATAACGTTTAGTCAACCGGCACAAGTAGTAAATATTCTGGGAATGGGAATTACGTTCTAAAAACGTTTAAGTGGTAACTTTAGTTATTTTAAACGTTTTCCCGACGGTATAGATGGAGATTCAACTATTCAGTGGATAATTTTTCAGTTAAGTTGAATACGTATTCGCGGAGTCATCTTCATAACTAAATATTTGAAATATTTTGAAATATTTACTGCAGAGGACGTGTTAATACTCAGTACGTATGAAGCAAGAGAACTGAAATATCGAGTTGAAACTCCAAAATTCCGACTTTCAAGTCAAGTCGGAATTTCCGTGTTTGAAGTCGGAAAAATAAAAAAAAAATAAAACTATGTGGCCCTTAAACGCTTTCGTAGATAAGCAACTGTAATACTATTTGGAGGTCGGCCATTAAAACTTGGGACGTAAAACAAACATTTACAAAGGATTTTGAAGCCTCATTTTAATTTTCTAGAAATAATTCATAGGTATCCCGTTTAGTTCACGCTTGAATCGATATCAATATTAAAAATTGTTTATAAAAATATATATATATATATTTTTGGCTTGACTTTTGATTGAGAGCCTGCGTGTTTTTTAGCATGAAACAATGGTGTATTTGACAGTGAAATGTAATGCGTTGCCAATTTCTGTTTCGAAATCGTTATTTTTCGGTAATATTGAGCATGAAATATTTCGATATTAACTTACGGTAGTAGTTGCCAGACAGTTTTTTCTTAGCGTCCATTTTGGCCACCAGTAATTATTTGGTCGATAAATCAACAATTTTCTGAACACCATAGAAAATAAACTTCCATTGCCGTCGAAGAGGGCGCTGGTGTGCAGTTGTTCTCTAGTAAATTCAGCAACGTTTAGGAAACGACCAACTGATACCTACAGTTGCAGCAGAAACGTTGTAAAAACCCAAAAATTATTGACCAAATTGGTGTAAAACATGCTTGTGATAACGTTGTGTTGACGTCGGCAACGCAACTTATGTTTGGTTGCACAACTTTTTCGAACACGTTGCCGCGACGTTGAATTGCTACTTGGGCTATCTTCGCTCTCCATGAGATATAACAGCATTATGGAATATTGAAAGTTCCTCTTTAAATTTCATACAAACTTATTTCCATCATTTTCTTGAGTTATAAAATCATCCCATATATTTCTAATCCGCGGTAGAAGAGAACAAAAGGAGCATTCTCCAGTTTACTGAAACTAGTTTGAGACACTTCATACAATTAGAATGGAACCCATGAAAACCTGTTTTTATACGAAATATCTTTGAAATTCTATTCCAGCTATTTTTCTATAAAGAAAAAACCTGTCGAGGAATGAGTTGATGGCTCACGAGATGGCTCACGACCATCGAATTATTGTTGAAATGACCGCCCATCCGAACAAGGAAGTCTCGGGAATATTAAGTTACAGACAAACGAGCCAACGATATATTTTCGATTTTTTTCTAATCTACATTAGGCGAATATTTGCCTCTTGCTTCTGCGAAACTGTGTTGCATGTTGAAAAGCTGTTGGCCTTGACAACATCCCAGAGCTCTTCTGTAATTATAGCTTTTTGTATATAGTATGCGGAAATAAACCTCTCTGATTTCTGTGCTGTAAATGAGGCTTTTGAATGTTTCACCTCAAGGAATAGGTACAGTTTTTATTTTGAATATTATTAAGTTATTCTCGAACTTATTATAGTATAACATCCTATCGTACTCATACTAATGGGATATGTTTTTACTCATAATACTAGTGGTATTATTCAATTATTACTGAAAATTTTTTTCGAGGAATCTCGTATCATCTAAGAAAATTTAACACCAAAATATTATTCAAAAAATACTTGGATAATGACGGTTTTTTATGGTTTTGAAATTTAAATAGTTTTTTATGTTAATACAAAAGCAATATACGGTGAAATAACAATTAAACATGATTACATGAATGCTTGAGGGAGAAAAAAATGAACCCAGTTATGCAACAAAGAACCAACAAGCATTACACATGTTTTGAGATAATCAAGAAAACCAATTTTGATCTTTAACCAAAATAATTTATTACCAAACAGAAGTTTTTATGTATAAAATTAGCTTTTTGATGAAATATGAAAATGAAACCAATATTCTGAGCGAAAAAATTACTTGAAATTTACTTATAAGTAAAGAAAAATCAGTTGGCTTCTATTTCTTGAATCGGTCTTTTTTTTCTATCTGTTCTAAATTTCTAAAGGTTTTCCAAATTTGTACTGTGTGTAATTGAAGAAATGTGGCTTGTTATCTGAGAAATAATTTTGAACAAAGATTCTAGTTAAGATTACGCTAAATAAAATATAAAATACACAATCTGAAGTTATAAGTAAATGTGATTTTACCTATAAACGTAAAAAAATTTCTAGTAAAATTTCATGCTCCTTGCCCCAAGTAAGGGGAAATTTTTCGGAATTTTTTCAGTTGCAATGTTAACGATAAAGAATACAGGTTTTTGATAGGTCAAAAATGTGAAATTGTTTTTTTTTCATCAAGTAAAACGAAAAAATCTTCTCATTCTAAATTACTTCATTTGTATTGTTCTTGAATATGATAAATGTCTTACAACGTCTTCATATTATTTTTAATACCCATGGCATTGGCAGTCAAGCAAGTCTAATAAAACGACGAATTCATAAAATTGTCACAACACTTTTGTCATGGTTCATGTTCTTGGGTTCCCAGCAATTTTATTTACATACACACAGTCAATGTGTTCAACCTTGAACTAGATGCCTCATTTCCTCTCCACTTTTTTCAATGCAAGTAGTTTCAGAACTAACAATATTCACAGACTTCAGATTGTATTCAAATTTGAATTTCTCACTCTCCTATTTATGTATTTTCCTAGCTAACTGATTAAGTGTTTATCGTATTTTCTGTTCGATTCGTTTCAGAATGACATGCAGTTTGTATTCATTTTATATCACGAGTATCAGCATTTTAATTGCCATCCATTCATACTATGCAACTGACTGAGGCTCTCAATGCCAGTAATAAATTATATGTGGGAGTAACTATCAATTTGTCGAACATATCTTGTTCATTTTCAACAGTTTTTCTAGTAGAAAAGATTACTTTGAATTATTGTGATCTTAGATATAAAACTACTGTGAGTCTCTAAGTATTAGTGCGATTTTTTAAATTCTCATTTCATTTTCCCATCTGAGTTCATTGAAAGGGCATTAGTATTATATAGTACTATATACTTTTTTCGTGAAAGGAGCTGCAGCTAACTCATTGTAAGTCTCGGCTCTAGCTTGATATATCGATATTGTTAATCAATTAGTTGGCTGGGAAACAGAGAACTCAAATGTTGATTGTCCTACCGTGGTAGTTGTGAGAGTTAATAATCTGGAAATATATCAATATATCAGCAAGTGATTATAAGAAGCACTTGCAATAGTGTCCTCCTTGCACACATACTTTTTATATGTAGGTAGTTCAATATCCATCTTGTTATTATCCAGAAATAAGTTGTTTTCTGTCAGATTTGCCACAAATGCCACATATTTTTCACTTTTCCTCTCAGACCTGGTATGGTACGTTGAAGCGTCATCATAGGCCTGATCGTAAACCCTGACTATAGTATAACAACTCCTGTACCAATAATTGTGGAGCGATTTTAAAACCAGTCCATGGAGCGTAAAAGTCATCCATTTTGCATTCTAATGGTGTGCAGCGGCATTGAAATGAATTGAAACATATTATATTCGACATAAGCGAGGGATTCACATGCAGTTCAGAGACAACAAGTCTTGACTCCATCGACATCCATACTTAGGCAGATTATTTTTTTTAATCTGATCTCTAGACCTCTCTAGATTTCCGTATACGTGCTCTATCCATCATTTTCTGGCACTGCATAAGCTGCTGGTGGAAATCTTCCAGTAGCTTATAGTTTTTCGCCTGTTCTTCCAAAAGTTCTTACTACCAAACATCTTGATGAGTTCTTTCGTCCAACAGCTCTTCTACATTGTTCAGAAACCGAACCTGCCCCTCTTGTGCTAGTTAAATTCCCGTTATTGCCATTGCTCTTCAAATCCTTCATACTTCTCTTCTTGCGGAATTTTTAGAAGCGGGTGCTATTCATCTTGATTCAACCCATTCATTTCCTCGTTCATATGAAACTCTCAGCAACTGGTCCTGATCTATTCGGCTATGATAGCCTTCCTGATCTTGAGAAATTTTCAAAGACGTAGGTCTTCATAACACTGTTAATATATCTCCCGTTGTTGTTTGCCTTCTTGTATCTCTCTGCGCCTTTGCTCTTCCTTCTTTTCCTTGTACATTCTCTTTAGCTTATATTTCACATTCCTTGTGTCATTTAATTCTTTCTATCCTATCCTTTTGCGTTTCCTCAGATCTATCTTCATTTTTGTTTTGACTTTCTTAAACCCTATTTTTCATCTTCTTGTCTTCTTTTAGCACTTTCTTTCGTCAATCTCTCAGAATCGCCGTACCATACTCTTAAGAAAGTCTTCTGTAAACCTCCTCACTTTCATTCGGCTGTGATCCTGAGGTGGGATACTAAAGCATTTGTTCCGCACGAGCACGGAATGAGCACATGAGATGCTCGGTTCAAGCTCAGTCTTCTCAGTTCAAGCTCAGGCTTCTCAGTTCAAGCTCAGGCTGCATCAGGCTGATGCGTAGTGTCTCCTGGCACATGAGCACCGATCCGCAGTCAGTCGCGTACAAATATTCATACTCATGAATATCCAAATTAAATTCAAAATCTCTGTAGTAACCACAAACAGAACGTCAAGCACACTTCCACCGTCCACACTGAGCACGAAAAAATCAACAAAAAACGGATAACTTTGGTGGAGTTAGACTGAAAGTTTTTCACCTACCCAGTTAAAACGAACCAAACTTACGTAGAAATTTGAGTGCGTAGATATTGAATTAGCGTTACGAATAGTTGTAGTTACGAACTGCCCATTCTGATAACAAAGGCTACGTATCCCTTTTGGTCCTCCCAAAACATCTTGGGGAACTGCCCATATTCACTGACTACTGCTTTCCTCAATTTTCGAAAAATTTCAGCTCATTGTCATGATCGCAACCTCTGATCACAATTATCGCAAATCTCCTTGGGTCCACCCAATAGACGAGGAAAGTATGTCGTCACAAATGTCATTCTTGTCAAAAAATGATTCCATACAAAGAATTTGAAGTTACGGCCTCTATCGATGCTTTGATGATTAGTGTGTGGTTGTTTGGATTTTGTTTTCTTAGGCAAAATAAGGTAGTTTTTGTTGAACACAATCTTTTATCATAAACCTTAACGGTATCTGATAAGCTGATTTGAATTCGACAGAGGTTTGTTTAGAATCAGTTTTTGACAAGAATGACATTTGTGACGTCATGACTTGACAAGTCAGATTCACAGGTGGGGCAACGAAAGCCTGCATACCAGTTGCCAAATTCAGTTCTTGATTAGATAATTACTAAATTCGCATCACAACCACCAATGAACTATTTACGGCATTTTATGGAATTCAAGAAAGAGAAGTATATAAGTGCATTTTTCACTTTGGTATTGGGGAAATGTTGCGAAAGTTATAAGGTCAACAATAGGAAAATTGTTATGAAATATTTCAAACAATTGGTTCATTATTGAGAAAAACCACTGAAGAACACTTACATATAATCGCCAAAGAATACCCAAACCCGGAATACTTTCAGTATTAAGGTTCAACCCGTAAAAATCTGATCTGATAGTCTGATCTGACTACACATTCATCCTGTAAATTCCTGTTTATGAACGTTAAACATTCAGATAAGAAGGCTTCGATAAAGTAATACAATGATTAGACTAGTATTGAGGAATATGAAAAATTCAGGTGATTGTATTGGCTATAGGTCCCTTGGAATATAGAAAATATTAAGAGCTCCATGATAGTGATTACTGGGATCAGGCGATGCAAAATTATTGTTTTTACGGATTTTTCTAGCATGCTTAAACCTTTTTTTATGTTCATATCAATACATACCGAATTGCACATCACCTAATATAGCTAAGTAAATTCTGTCACCATCAAGTTTATATGAAATAAAATTTTTCATTACAGTATCACTTTGGGATTTTTCTGGAAATAACATGCCTATATACGCTATTTCAAATTTGAAAGAAAATATGTCTCCAACTTGGATATTACCTTATTGTTTTTTCATTATGCAGAAATGTGTGAGGTGATTCAGTGCAAAATTGACTACCATTTGATTATATAGAATTACTCCTACTATTTGTACTTTCAAACCGCGAACATCATTCAAATTAATCTGGAAATGCAATTCAATGTATGTATTTCAAGTTATTTATTAGAACTGAAATAAACCGATACTTCGTCATATTGAAGGTCATGTAATACCATAAAAATCTAATTTACTGGTCACGCTTCTACTTCGAATGTCATGAATTCCCACAAACCATAAAACCATTGAAAGTGTTTGCTTTGATTGCCAAGCCATAGAATAGTTTTGGTGCAAGCGGTTTTCAGAGTGATATCTCATCAACTTTTACGAACATTTAAAAATTATACCTCAAATTATTCGTGAACTGTAGAAGGTATTAGAATTTCGAGAAAACTACTTCGGCAGACTTAAAAGGAAGTAAAAAATGGACACCATAATCATTATTATTATTATTATTATTTTATTGTTCCTAAAAACATTACAGTTTTACAACAAGGAGTTCATATTTTGTGTCAATATGCTGATGATAACAATAAGTATTAATGCTTTACAAAGAAAATATTTGACGGCTAGGAATGAAAAACAAACTGACTGAAAGGTCGCAGTTTCAGGATGTTCCATATATAACTCACTATAATTTTTGCAAGGGAAGGCGTAATATTCTCGAGGGCACGTATCAAGGAATTCAAATCTAGAAGATGATCAAAATTTGCAGGCTTCATAGTAGAATATATAGGGCATTCAAACAGGATGTGTTGAATTGTCTCGAGCTCATTTTGGTTGCAAGCAGTACACTGATCGCGTGGATCGATACGATAAGTGCAACCATTTAGCGTGAATCTGATTACGTAATTATTGCACATTCTCAGCTGGGCAATAGTTCTTGTTATTTGAATTGGCATTTTGAGAAGAAGATAACTGTTTGGATGTTTGTTGAAGGTAAAGTGAGTGTGGAAGGACATAAAGTGAGAGATAAAGCAATATCCTCTTGGTGCAGTTTATCAAAGAGCGTTGCTAGTAGCTTGCATTTGTTGCGCTTAAGATGAGCCAAGTTGACGTTCTCTAAGGGTTCAGAGAGACTGATAGATTCAAACATTTGTGACACTTGCTTGGCCCAATTATATCTGACGTCACTCCTAGATAATTCTAATTGTCGCAAAAAACATATCGTTGGCAGTCTGGAATCATTCATACTGAACATTTCGATTAGCCAATTCAATGTTGCTTTGAAAATATTAAAAGCTATTTTCACGTGCCCGGTTTCGAATCTAACTATATAGTCCAGAGTATTATTTGGGAGGAGTAGGCATTTGAAAAAAGTGAGTTCTACCCTCTCTAAGAGACACCAAAAATATTCACATCATAACTCCAACCCCTCCAATTTCGAACGGCAAGTAGGGTCTGTACGAAATCAGTTGAGAAACGTTGGCGCGCATTCATTGATACGGAAGCGTAGAAGGGCCATTATTTTTGTATTTTAATTTTTTCTTCAATTCCGAGTTGCAGCTCGAAAAATTACTCAATTCCGAGTGGCAACTCGGAAAATTATTGCAACTCGGAATTTAATAATTTTCCGAGTTGCAACTCGGAATTTAGTAATTTTCCGAGTTGCAACTCGGAATTTAGTAATTTTCCGAGTTGCAACTCGGAATTTAGTAATTTTTCGAGTTGCAACTCGGAATTAGGGAGAAAAAATAAATAAAAAAATAATGGCCCATCTACGCTTCCGTACATTGATCTTAAAATTCTTCATAAATTTACTTCACAGTGAAATAAGGAATATATGAGAAAATTGAATGGGTACAGTAAGTAGGGGGTTTATGCCAATCCTGGACCTCCCCCCACCACTGACCTTGAGAGTGACCTTGGAGAATAGCCTTCAGAGGTTCACTTGCCCAGTGAATGACCTTGAAAGTTGGTGATCTTGAGAGTTGGCGACCTTGACGATTTGTGACCTTGAGGGTTGGTGACCTTGAGGGTTGGTGACCTTGAGGGATGGTGACCTTGGTGGTTAGTGACCTTGAGGGTTGGTGACCTTGAGAGTTTCGATGACCCTGGGGAATGGTAACCTTGACATGTAACTAAAGGAAGCCATGAATACAAATGTCCTTGAGGGCAAGTGAACTTATCCCCTCTCTTCCACCTCAACCACTAATATAAAAAGAAACACGAGTTTCAGACCTCATGTTCCTTCTGAATAGCCGATAATCGAGCAAAATGTATACTTGCAATTGTGGAAAAAGTTTTACTCGCAGTGATAATCTACATCGCCATCAAGTGCAATCCTGTACAGCGGTGACAGGTGAGCCACCTAGTAAACGGTCTAAATTGAGCCCCATATCGCAAAACGATATGCAGTTCTGTGATTGTTGTAATAAACCAGTTCCAATGGGTCAGATGGTTTCACATCGAAGAACACTCGAACACAGATCCAATTCTTGCATTCAATTGGGTGAAGACGTGCAAATTATCAAAAGTGCTTTCAAATGTAGAATAGTTAGCTATAGGATTGGGAGCGGTAGTAACTATATGGATTACAAAACATTTTTTGATGCATACAAACAGAAAATGATTTCATTATTGCAAGGTGTGTTGAAGATACATAGTGCGGTGAAAGTAAATATGGAATTATTCAGCTCACATATTCTGCAGACCCAGGAATTATCCGAGGTAAAGTGTTTCAATTCTCCGAACCAGATAGTTGACCAGTCCATGGATCTTAATGCTGTTTTGGATGAATTCATCGACACAATAACGGCACAAAGTACAGAATTCGAAGATCGTGACTCAGGTATATAAATTGCCCAAAAATCAATATTCATACCTTGAATGTAAAATCATTTCTATTGCAGGATGGAGCCTGAAGAAAATCATGTTCACAGAAATGAATGTGAACAAGTATAGCCCTCTTGGTGCGTGTTCCTATATAAAGCTGCCAGATTATATCGAGTCGAAAAAAGGTGTGGTGAATGTGCGAAATGAGGATAACTATTGTTTTGCATGGGCTGTGGTATCAGCACTTTACCCGGCGGATCGTAGGGTTTCCGAAGTGTCTTCTTATCCACCCTTTCAATCAGTGCTGAATGTATCAGGTATGGATTTTCCGATGAAATTAAGTGGAATTTCAAAATTCGAAGTTGCCAATGATTGCTCTATAAATGTATATGGGTTGGAAAAAAAATTTGAGGAATCTAAAATGAAATATGAAGTTGTAGGTCCACTACATTATTCACGACAACGACTCACCAGGCATGTTAATCTTTTACTTATCAGTGATGAAACGGGAAAAAATCATTATTGTTGGATTAAGGATTTGTCAAAATTAGTTTCAAGCCAAATTTCTGCCAATGGTCATAAAAAATATTTTTGTGATGGTTGTTTATTATATTTTGCTAACGGAAAATCATTGACCCAGCATCAATTAAATGACTGCAATCATGTGTGTACAACCACACCTTCTGAAAAATTGAAAATCGACAAGTTCGGTAAATACATTCCTGAAAATATATTGAAATTTGTGAATATCGAAAAGCAGATGAAAGTTCCGTTTGTCGTTTATGCAGATTTTGAGTCAATTCTGAAACCAATTGATTCTTGTCAACCGAATCCAGATTGCTCTTACACCAACCGAACTCACATTCATGAACCATACTCGTTTGCATACTACATAAAATGTTCTTTCAATGAAAAATTCGACAAATTTGTTTCGTATCGAGGGGTCGATACTGCAAAAGTATTCGTCTCAAATATTCAAAACGATTTAAAGAATATATATCATAAACATCTAAAAAATGTTGTTCCAATGGGTCAATTATCTGAGACAGAAGAAAAAGAATTTTCTGATGCAAAGACTTGTGGCATATGTGATAATATATTCGAAGATGGTGATGTCAAAGTGAGAGATCATTGTCACCTGACCGGAAAAAAGAGATTTGGTGCAGCTCATTCTAAATGTAATTTGAATTTCAAACTTCCAAATTTTATACCAATTATTTGTCATAATATGAGCGGATATGATTGCCACTTATTCATCAAGGAATTATTCGACAAGGGCGATCGAGTTGATGTCATTCCACAAACCAAAGAAAAATACATTTCATTCACCAAACATCTTTTCACACACAGCTATTTGGGTAAAGATGGAAAATTGAAGAATAATTTCATGAAATTAAGGTTCATTGATAGCTATAAATTTCTTTCGGAGTCACTTCAGAATCTCGGTGCAAATTTAGTAGAAGATCAATTCATAGACACTAAAAAGTTTTTTCCGGATGTCGAAAAGTTTCAGTTGATGAAACAGAAAGGTGTATTTCCATACAGTTTCGTAGATTGTATGGAAAAATTAGATATCACACATCTACCATCGAAAGAAGAATTTTATGATAACTTAAATGACGAACAAATTTCAGATGAATGCTATGATAGGGCACAACGGGTATGGAATTTATTTGAATGTCGAAGTTTGGGAGAATATTCAGATCTGTACTTGAAATCGGATGTTTTACTGTTAACTGATACATTCGAGAATTTTCGGAGGATTTGTTTGAACACTTATAAATTGGATCCTGCCCAATATTATACCGCCCCAGGTTTATCTTGGGACGCTATGTTGAGATACACAAAAGTTGAATTGGAGCTTTTGACTGATATTGACATGATACATTTTTTCAAGAAAGGTATACGTGGTGGAATAAGTCAATGTAGTGACCGAATGCATGTCGCAAACAATGAATATCTACCTAACTACGATGCCAAAAAAGACGTATCTTACATATCATATTTGGATGCAACAAATTTGTATGGTCATAGCATGTCTCAACCTTTGCCCATTGGTGGATTCACCTGGTTGACACCCAGTGAAATACAGGATTTGGATGTGATGAGTATTTCTGCTGATTCTCCTTTTGGTTATGTTTTTGAAGTGGACATTCATTATCCAGAAGAATTACATGATTCTCATTCGGATTTACCTTTCCTAGTCGAAAGTATAATTCCACCAGGTTCAAAATCCAATATTTGCAAGTTGATACCGAACTTATTAGATAAAAAAAACTATATCGTTCATTATAGAACTCTTCAACAAGCTATAGAAAACGGATTGATGGTTATGAAAACACATAGGGTTTTGAAATTTCGGCAATCGTCATGGCTTAAGAAATATATCGATTTGAATACAAAAATGCGTAATAAAGCTTTGAATAAATTCGAAAAACAATTTTTCAAGTTAATGAACAATGCCGTGTATGGAAAAACTCTGGAAAATGTGGAAAATAGAAGGGAAATTAAACTGGTTACTCATTGGGAGAATATAAAAAGGTCATTGGGGGCTAATTGTCTGATTTCCAACCCAAATTTCAAAACATGTTCAATATTTACAGAAAATTTTGTCGCTATTCATATGGGAAAAGTAAGAGTGTGTTACGATAAACCACTTTATTTGGGATTTAGTATATTGGATTTATCAAAAACAGTAATGTACGATTTTTACTACAAATGCATAAAAAGTAATTTTGGAAATGACGCTTCACTACTGTACACAGATACAGATTCTTTTATATTGAAAATAGCAAATAAAAACTTTTACGAATTCATGATCGAAAATATAGAAAGATTCGATACCTCCAATTATAACATCGGAAACGATTTTGGCATTCCTGTTACAAAACCCATTCTGGGGAATATGAAAGATGAATTTCCCAATGACCCCATTATCAGTTTTTATGGTACTGGGGCCAAAGCTTACTTTGTTCAGTCCGTTAAAAATGAATTGAAGAAAGCCAAAGGCGTCAAAAAGTCAGTCATTATCAAACAATTGCACGAAAGTGACTATAAAAATATTGTTGAGAAGGGTGGTTCCATACTTAGAAAAATGAATAGTTTCAAAAGTGATACCCACGACATATTTACTGAAATGAAAAATAAAGTCGCTTTGTCACACCATGACGACAAGCGGTTCATTATACCCAATACCACAAAAACATTGCCGTGGGGCCACAACGATATTGAATTTTATCAAACGGACCCCGAACAAAATCTGTTATGGTGTTCAAACATTGTGGAATCTGCGATTCATAATAATTCACAACCTGTCAACAATTTGGATTTGCTGATTTCATTACTGGAAGCAGAATAAGTCGAAGTAAGCGAACGCAAATCCTTAATTATCATTCAACAAATTTTATATTATTCATCCGATAGCGTGAAAAGGGAATATTCATCTACAATTGGCTATGAAACTGTTTTCACGAATATTTGAACCAATAATTTGATACGTTTCATATCATATATTTGAATTCCTTTTTTTTTATGCCAACCTATATTTTGACATAGAAGGTACTGAAAAACGGTTCCACTTATATGTTGGAGAATAATCCAGAAATATCTCATATCGAAAGAAAAAAAAAACACAATTTTCGAAGCATGAATATTCGATATTGAAATTACATTTCCGAATTGTTTCTACTCATATATGTTAATTTCATAGTGTAGCATAAAAATATTCAAAATATATTGTATAGCATCCACATATTGAATGAATAGATATTTTCAATTTTAACGTGTATGTATAGACTGAATAGACATTATAAATAACATTCTTTCGTCTCGTTGTAGTCAACGTTTTGAAAAAACTGTACCGATGTACATTCCTTAGGTCCTTATCGACCATACTGTGTTTGAGTGGTCTAGTCTTGAAGAATGCGAGTTTATGCCGCATTCCTTATTTTGTCTAGCAGCAGGTAGCGAGGCGTGGGTACCTGTACCGCATTCCTTTGCTTTGAACGATCAGGGTGTATGAAGGTGACCCAAAAGAATTTGGCCTTGTAGTGGTCTCTTTTCAATATCTCTACCTGTGCGCAGGCTCTGTACAATTTCGGAGTAGGGGATGTGCGAGGTTACTCAAACTAGAGGGTGGCATGATGCATCATTGTACCCTGTTCTTCCCACTGGTAAAGTTGTGAGTCGTGCTTTTATTGATATTGTGAAAGAGTGGTGTGATTGGATAACCGAAATGAAAGGTAATAAAAGTCCCAATTCTCAGGATAGTGGAAAGTCAGTTGTTAGTATGCTGGCAACGTTAGCATATCTTAGTACAATTAATATTGAAAAAAATAAAGACGCGGTTAACGAAAAGACTAGAGACGCGGTTGATGATAAAAATAAAGATTCGGTTGCTGGTTGTTCGACTCAAAAAATAAATATATTAAGTGATGTTAGGATACAGAAACCCGAACAAACAGCAACCGACCAATCGAAATATTTGGATTTTGAACAAATTCACAGCACAGACATACCGAGTTTCCATTATTCCAGCTTATCGGTGGCAGATATGCAAGAATTCGGAGATGTAGAAATGGAAAAATATTTCGCGGACATCAAGGGCTTCACTCCACCTCTGTTACCATATGCCCCCTTATGTGAAGACATAAGCAACGATGAAGCGGGTCCTTCATCGTTGAATAAGTCTTCCAAAAGGAAAGAATTGACACCGGTAAACTCCCCCAAAAAACAAAGGATGTCTACCACAAAAAGTGACGAAGTTGAGTCCAACGAATTTCCGTTGCTGAGAGGACTACTCACAAGACCTCTGGCATCGAAACAATCCGTCGGTAGTCCGATTCCAACGGTAGTTCTATCTTCCGAAGATAGTTCACCGTCACCGGTAATTTTGGGAAGAGAGGTAGTGCAATCATCGGCCCCGGCTAACTCTCCCAAAAAACAGGAATCGGCCTCAAAAAATGACGGAGCCGGTTCCAACGAATTTTCGGTGTCCAGTGGGTCACCTGCAAGTCCCATCTCAGCAAAGCAATCTGTTGGTTTCACTTCTCCGAATCGATCGGTAGATCATTCTGAAGTGTTTTCTGGTAGAAGTTCATCGGTATCACCAATTTTGGGAAGTGGTAGAAGTGATGGGAGTGTTTGGTCACAAAATGCGGAAGAACAACATAAGAAAATTGTAGATGTTTTTTCGGATTTTGTTAACAAAAAAGCCCGAGCATATCTAGAACATCGAGAAGCTGCTGCAAAGGTCTCTGACGCTCAGAAATCGTTGCAGGCGTACGATACGGAGCTCGAAGAAATAAAAAATCGAAAGGAGGAGTTGAAACGACAATTGGAAGAGCTCGACGGACGCCAGCAACGAATTATGGGTGACAGTAATCAGCTTAGGCAAAGTTTGCCAACGCTGAAGGCCAAAGCAATTAAGTCGCAGCTCTCGCTCAATCGAGAGAGCAGACGACTTAAATTGCTGCAGGAGAAGGTTAAAGTTTTTATGGAGAAATGAATATGTGCGTGTGTGTATAGGTGTGTTTGCGTGTGAATATGATCCTTTTTTCCGATCCCAATTCCCTCGATTATTGTATTATATATAATTAAGATATTTGATACGAAATTATTTAATAATATTTGAATGTATATTTTTCATAGGATAGATTAAATTTTAAGTACATGTTAGTTGAGTGTGTTCGTATTTGTATTAGAGTGTAAATAAAGGTTTGTGTTTTTTTAAAGTAGAAGGGGGGAGGGGGTATATATTCATATCGTATTTGTATACATAATTGGTTTTTAATTATTGTAATTATTAAAATGAATATTATCATTAAATAATATTTGAATATGTATATTTAATAAGATAGATTAAGTTTAAGTACATGTTAGTATGTTAGTATGTTCGTATTTGTAATAAATCATAAATAAAAAAATAAAATGTTGTTTTGGAGGGGGGAGGGGGGAGGGGCATGAAATTATCGAACAATACATGTTTCTACCGACATCCCTCACACTGTTTATATTTTTGAACACGCACCTATATTCACCATCTACACCAGGACCATCTTCGTACATCCCTTCATCCTCGCTAGAACCATCATCATCGTTAGCGGCAACTGCAATAGCTCCTTCTGCCGCAACATCTGCTTCTTCAACAACTTCCACTGCTGCAACTTCTTCAGCTATATCGTCCACTGCTGCAACTTCTTCAGCTATGTCATCGTCCACTTCTGCATCTTCTTCGACATGATTTATATCGATAGCCACTAGGTCTCGTAACACACTCATTCTATCATTTTGTTGAGCTGCCATTTCAATACGAACTACTCTGATATTTCAATGAAACTGATGCAGAGGTGGTATTCGTCCTCTCCTTATATGGTTTTTCCAATACTGTGAGGGGATGAAGGTCATTTCAAATTCGAAGGTCACCCGTTGCTCGAAGGTCGTTTGAGATGCGAAGGTCGTTTGGTGTTCGAAGGTCACTACATATTCGAAGGTCACTACATATTCGAAGGTCACTCCATATTCGAAGGTCATTCAGTGCTCGAATGTCATTTGAAAGTCACTCAACATGAAGGTCACTGGACTTCAAGGCCTTCGGAGGATACCTAGGTGGAGGGTATATCGGATTGTATATAATGAGGGTCGCTGAATGAGGTGGATCATTCTATGCGATTCTTTATAGCACACAAGTTTCATCATTTCTAGATATGTCGACATCAAGAGAGTGGGATTCTAAGCCAAAAATTGCAGTGTATCCATTAGTGATTGATAAAAATTTGTCATGTCATAACTGTGACATTGCATGGCCACCGAGTTTCATCAATACCTTAACTGGATTGTGTCAAGAGTGTGAAAGAATAAACCCTCCGAAGACTCCAAAAAAAGTGACAAAACGGTTCGGTTTATGGACGGAATGCCGAAAGTGTGGTGAAAGAATGGACACCACAAACTTTGGTATTATTAGAGAAGACTGTAGGGATTGCAGAGCAGAGGAGACCTTGGATTTCCAGCGATGTACGAATTGTGACAGCTACCAAACAGACTGTTGGAAAAACCTATGCGAACAGTGTCGAATGGGGTTGACATTATGTGAATGTGTCGGGTTTTTTTTCAAAGACAGAATAGACCATCTGCTCAAATGCTGGTGTTTGAACGAAGATCAGAGAGCCGAGCGGGAAGAGTTGAGGAAAACCCATGTGGTTCCAATAAGGAGATACATTTATGAAGTGATTGAACATCAATAAACACTTTGTATGACTAACGAAAAATAAAAAATTGCACCAAGTATTGTTCATTTTTTATTCATTTATAGTAATGAGAGAAACATTATATCAACGATTTCACTATAAATATATAACTCATAAAATTCACATATCGAATTAATATCAGTTTATGGCTACTTGATGAAAAAATACAGATATTCAATTATACTATCGAACTTTCATCAATCCATGAGTTTTTGTCGTTGGGAAACCCAAGCCATTTCACCATTACTTTCCCATGATTCCTCCTCAAAATTTTTTCCACCAAGTAAATGTCGGGCTGCTTCGTTTTACTCAACTCCATTTCATAAAAACAGCCCTTTATTGGTTTCTTATCCATGTCTTCAAGCTCATAGGTTACAGGCATTGTACTATTTACCTTAACAATTTTAAAAAGTTCAGTTGTGAAATTTGCTGTATAACCTTTATCGAATATGCTCTTGTACTTGCTTATTCGAACTACGTCTCCTATTTTGAATTTACTTCTTTTATATTTCGCATGTATTTTGGCGTGTTTATACAAATTCAGTTTCGTGGATGATGTCACTTCAACGGGCTTCATTCCAATGCTGCTATGAATTTTATTGTTGTACTGATCCGTTATGTGCGGAAGAATTTTCAACCACTTGTGATGCCCTTGAACTGAAAACTCTTTATACAACCAACTTTTCAATGTCCTAATAACTCGTTCCGCAATTGCCGCTTTTTTAGTACTGAATGTCGAATAATGATTGATCAGATGTTTCGCCATCAACGAGGAAAATTTTGTATTATAAAATTCAGTGCCTTGGTCGGATTGCAAGTTCTTCGGTGTGTACTTTGCGTCTTTCAACACACTCTCCATTGCTGCGGTAACGGATTTTCCCGTTTTATTTTTCAGCGGTCTTGACCATACAAACTTTGAATAACAGTTTATTACGATGAGGATATATCTATAACCTTTATTTTCTTTTGCATACGGCTGCATCTCCATCAGATTCATCTGCCATAAATCTGAAAACCCTTTAATTATGGTCTTCCTTCGTGGAAAATTTCGTCGAGCTGGCTTATGCAGTTCCTCAACAACTTGCCTTTTAGCGGTACTCATTTCAACTCTCTATTACAGAAGTCGGTTCCCAGGAAGGCGGTAAAGCTAATTGCCCAGTCCTCCAGTGTTTAGGTGGAGCCTTAGTTGTTGACTGCTCTACTTTAACGATTCGCTTTTCTAAAGTATGGATTAACTGCTCCAGTTTGGAAATTTGCTCGATTGAGCTATCCGACTTCTTGCCGATGACAAATCTGAGTTCAGTAATTTTGGAATCAAAATATGCTCTCGCTTCACGAATTACTGATGATACTGATTCTTGCACAGCGGACAGGGTCAACTCCTTAGTCTCTTTTATGCGGTCATCAACATAGCCCTTAGTGGTAGCATCTTTCGTGTCGGAGGGTTCACCAATATTCCACAGACGTTTATTCTGAATATTATAATTTCCATCTGCTGTGAGGATGAATCCAACTCCTGATCTTCCAACAATCACCTTCACACCACCCCGTCTACGACCAAATTTGTCGATTGTGTTATTCATCGTTGGAATATCTTCAGAAGAATGAACATAATTCACACACTCAGGAAATAATATACATACACGTTCAGTAGATTAAACCCTCTTCGCGCAATTCTTCTATTATTGATAATATTTCATTATCATGCCCTGTATGTCCAGCCATTTTTGAACTCCAAAGGAGTCGAAGCCTGTCGATTAATTCATCCAAGCTATTCCAATAAATGTAACTTATGGGTTTGTTTCCACCAAATAGTTTTCGGGATGGTATTTTCATTATTCCAGCACCTCCTATAGAAAGGTTTTCCAATGTGTTGTCTACAGATAATAATGGCTTGATTATTTTTTGATATTTCTTCCATTTATTAGGCAATAAACCCTGTGCTTGGTCGTGATTTTTATACGCTGCTTTTGTTAATCTGAGTATGTCACCATATGTATTCAGTTCAGTAGCAGACATATTTCCCGGAGGTACTTTCATGAATATCAACTTGTATAAGTTGGATGTGCCTTGGTAAGTACCAATGGTCCTACCATCTTTACTGAATACAATTCTTCCTTCAATAAAGTCTACATTGGAATCGCCCATTTTTAGCTTATTCGTAATGGGGTCTAACCGGACACCGAATATCGTATCATATGAAGAATTTCCAGATAACAACTTTTGAATATGGCTGGAGACTTCCCCATTGCTGTCCGCTACCTTTGGTGATTCGGGGTCTGTGGTTACCATTGAGGATGATGGTGTATGCATTATCGATGTTTCTTCAGCATTAAATTTCACATCTTTGTCATCACTTTCCATAAAATTCAATTTTGGGAGCGGGGTACTACTCTCTATGGATTTGGTAAATTTTTTTGAGTGGCTCACCACCGGTAAAGGATTTATTTTGGACGTATTAGATGATATAGTTTTCAGTGGTTCGATTATTGGTTCATATATTTTTGAAAGCGCCACTTGGTCGCTTATGCGGTTATTTTTAATGTAATTAAATTTTTTTCGAACTGCCTCTGTTGCATCAATTAATTTCCGTTTCAAATCTATTTCATCGCTTTTTTGTTCGTCCATAGTATTGACGTTTTGAATGCTAACGTATCACTGACCTGTTCAACTTCAGATTGAGCCAAATATCTAAAAAACATCAGAGATATATGAAATTGTCAAACCCTTTACGGTAACGACCTTCTTGTAGTTCTCTATCTTTGTCGATAACTAGAAATCCATATTTGTCATTCCAACATTTTGCACACATATCTTGAAACTGCTTAAACGTCATATCTGGCGATACATGATCAGAAAAAATGTGGTTGAGATTCATGTCATCCTGTTTGAATGTTACAATGAAATTTGAATTATCTCTGATCAATTGCTTCGGAACACGGGAATATGTTTGGGCTAGATAAAAACAGTCAACATTTTTATGGCGCCCCATACTAAAATATGCTCTAATAACATCTTGCTTTTCACACATAACATCATCAAAGATGAATACCGAATCAGGTTTAGCCTCTGATGGTTCTACTATTCCAGACGTGACATTTCCAAAAGTATAAAATCCCAATCCTTCAATCGGCTTCAACACTCCTCGTAAATACTCATATTTGGGTTGATATAGAGATTTTGAATAAACATACACATTCGCGAATCGCAATCCTAGTGGGTGAGTTAGTAAAGAAATCATCACATTTGTCTTCCCACAATTCGAAGGTCCAATAATGAGACCCCTAATTGATAATGGGAGCAGAGATCCATGGCGTCGTTCACTGTGCCTCCCCAGTCCATCATTTACTTTTTCGTCAAAATTATCGATTTTAAACTCTTGTTTCTGTTTCACAATGCGCATTGTACGACAGCTAGAGACTATATAAGTGCAGTGCTTCGCTGAATCTTTTATTTAAATGACAAAACTCAATCAGAACGGTTGTAAACGTAAACAAGTGGGCGGTAGAGGTTTGGTTAATTCTCTAATCAATAAACTACCCATTGAGTTGCATCTACCTGGTGGTTATCAGTACTGTGGTCCTGGAACAAGATTACATAAGAGGTTGGCAAGAGGAGATCCCGGCATAAATAAACTAGATTTCGCATGCAAGGAGCACGATATTGCTTATTCACTGAATTCGGATCTCAACAGTAGGCACAAGGCAGACCAGAAGCTTGAAGAAGCTGCTTGGAGCAGATTCAAAGACAAAAACGCTTCTCTTGGAGAGAAAGGTTCTGCTTGGTTGGTTACAAATATAATGAAGGGAAAGCGTCGATTTGGTATGGGATGCGAGTCAACTAAACCGTGTAAACAGGGAAATATTCGAGCTATGAGAAAAATTAAGAAGAAAAAAGCAAAACATATTAGAAAGGTAGTAGCCTTCGGTTCTGGCATTGTAAGAAAGGTGCGAAATGTTTTACGTGAAGCAGGAGGAGGTAAAATTGTTGCAAATAATTTGAGAAAAGCCACCCAAATCGCGCTGAAAGCAGCCCGTAAATACACAAAAGAGGCAGGAGGAAAAAATAAAATTCGTACACCTCGGGTGATACCAATTCCCAAAGTTGGTGGACTTCTACCACTCATACCAATATTTGCTGGGTTATCAGCACTTGGCACTCTTACTGGAGCAGCAGCAGGTATAACTAAAGCAGTACAAGCAGCAAGAGCTAGTAGAGACCAGTTGAATGAGTCAAACCGCCACAATAAGTACATGGAAGCTATTGCTCTCGGTAAAAGTGGCAAAGGAATGTATTTGAAACCGTACCGCAAAGGTCTAGGATTATATTTAAAGCATCAGAATTCAAAAAACCTATGAGTATGCCACCCCGGAGAGCTCTTTCTGACATTGACATCAAATTAATCGCTAAGAAAATGAAAATTACAAATTTTCGCGGTGTATTTATGCGTGACGATCTTCCACTTTCAGGACCGCATCGATGTGAATCCGCAGTAGTTAATTTAGATAGCCGATACGGCCCAGGAACACACTGGGTGGCATATAAAAAAAATGGAGGATCAGTGCAATACTATGACAGCTTTGGTGATTTACCTCCCCCCAAAGAACTAATTCGTTATTTTCACAGTGGACCAAAACCAGCTAGTGAAATTTGCTATAACTATGAGCGACACCAGCGGTTCAATACAGTGTGGTGTGGTCATTTGTGTCTGCAGTTTCTATGCGGTAAGCCACTATGGACAAAACCCCTATCCAGGATAGAGAAAGCATAAAGAGGATGGCGCATTCATTAAATGCATATTCTAGACTACGTAGTTTGAATAAAATGAGTAAACAACAACTTTCTGATATGCCCAAAGAAGTGTTGATTGGATGTGCTGCTGGGGAAATTGCGGCAGTGTGGGATAAACTACCACCACACCTTCAAAATGATATTGATGTCTTGAAGTATCAGTACTGCCAGGAGCATTATAATGATGTTGATACTTGCAGTTCATCTGATGTGAATGATGGACCAATACCCCGAAAAATATTTTGTTGCTACTGTAATGTGAAGGATGTAAATGTAGTAGCAAAAAATGATGTTGACACCCATTTAACATCACCACCAAAAAAGAGACGGATGCTGTATCACTTCTGTTTCCAGCAATAAAATGTCCTGGAATACTAACAATTGAACAGTCATGTCACGAACGTTCTCGCTATCAGGAGACTCAAGCGAGTTGAGCGCTAACTTTTACCCACCAGTCGAATTGGATACGAGTAGCAGTTATGGTTTGGGTTTACATGGTTTCTATTCCTACAATTCAATTTTCAATGTTACTGTGAAGAATAATGTGATCAGCTATTCAAAACGAATCAATTCTCCACCCATAACCATTAAAATTCCACCTGGCGCTTATGAAATTGATGAAATCAATAAAGTTATACAGCGATCCATTAGATCTAAAGAGAAACTGGCTGAAAATGTCACCGAAAAGAATATGGATGATGTGTTTCTCCTACATCCAAACAACAATACTCTGAAATGTGAAATGCGATCGAAATATTACATCAACCTCTTACATGAAAACTCTATCGCTGGTCTTTTAGGATTCGAGCCTAAGGTCTTTGGTATCGGTGAAACACATGAATCAACATTACCTGTGAATATCAATAATGTGAGAATAATCCGTGTGGATTGTAACGTCACTTCTGGAGCGTATTTGAATGGTGAGGAATGTCACAGCATTTTCGAATTCGATATTGATGTCGAGCCAGGATACAAACTCACAAAGGAACCACGAAATATAATTTATATGCCAATCAAGCCCGAAGGCCGTCAGTATCTCGACAACATTACTCTGCGCATTTTGGACGATCGTGGGCATCTGATCGAGTTCAATGGTGAAAGAATAATTATAAAATTGGAGTTGAAAAAATTGTAATATTGACCTCTGCCAAGAAAATACAATGGGGTTTTGTTATAATGTCCGGCGATTGAAACCGAAACGGTGTATGTACAATGGGGTTGAGGATCATGCTGATATAAAGAAGAGAAAAATCATAAGCCGATTCATTTCACGTGAGCCCGTTAAACAATCAAGACATACCATCAGCTCTAGTAATCTAAACTTTCTGAAATCAATTGGCTTGAAGATCAGGAATACCAAGAAGAAATAAAATATGGCCGCTTTCACTACAAGCGATATGTTAGAAGTTTTTGAAGAGCCAATTTTCGATCATTCCCTGATTAGTTTGCATGAGCATACATATAAGCCGTATGGATCACCATATTATAAGAATTCGGACGAAATCAGAATTCCCATCAATTTTCAAGATCTAATTCTCGATATAGCAGATAGCTACATTTATATCGAGGGAAAATTCACACCTTCAGAGCCCAACAAACGATGTTATCTTTCCAATAATGCTCTGGCTTTCTTGTTTGATGAAATCCGCTACGAAATGGGTGGTGAACAAGTTGCAGTTGTACGAAAGCCAGGCATAACAACTACATTGAAAACTATGGTATCATTCGGAAAAACACATGAGAATAGTTTACTACCAATAGGTTGGGGTCTCAATCAGAATAAACAAGATATACTGGATCCTGCAAGTAATTTTTTCAGCGGCAAACTGCCCCTAAAATACATTATGGGATTCGCTGAAGATTACACCAAGGGTATTTTGAATGTTAAGCAGGAACTCATTCTGATTATAGCTCGATCCTTCAAAAATTCATTCATAGGCGAGGTCGATGCTGAACTAGAAATCACAAAAATAGAATGGAGAATCAGACATATTGTACCAGAAGATCGCCAGAAATTGAAGCTCTTGAACCGAATTAATAAAAATAGTAGTGCCAAAGTCAAAATGGCCTACCGTATGTGGGATCTTTATGAGTTACCATCACTTCGTGATACAGCTTCAGACATATGGGCTGTGAAAACTACCAATAGCCTCGAAAGGCCTCGATTCATCATTATCGGGTTCCAAGACACAGATCATTCCGAAAATATTTCAAAAGATGCGACGAAGTTTATTAATGCAAATATAAATAATATCCGTTTATATTTGAATTCTGAAGTATTTCCATACGAACGTTGGAATCTGGATTTCGATAAAAAATTGGACTCTTCAGCCTACTATGCTTACGAAAATTTCCAACGCAGTTACTACAACAAGCCTATGAGTGAACCAATGATGGATATTGGAAGCTTCCGGAATAATCCTCTTTTCGTCATCGATTGCTCCCATCAACCTGATGCCATGAAGTCATCCACCGTCGACATCAAAATTGAGTTCGAAACCCGAAAGACAAAATTTCCCGCCAACACGAAAGTATATGCACTTATACTACACGATGCCTATTTGAGCGATAGTGTACTCAATGGTTCAATTCAGATTGGATTATCATAATATTTTATTGATATGTATCTTATTTTTCATATTTTGAATGTATCATAATATAGTAGTAAATAAAAAAAAATACTTTCAATGTTGTTTTTATTTATAAAATGAATATTAATATATGCATACTAAAAATAATTTTCTATGTAGACTGCAAAACTTCACCACTTTCACACACATTCCCTTCTTCTCCATCTGAGCTATACTCGTCTTTTCTCAGTTGATATTTTTCTGTTATATCTCCTGGTAAATATGCAATCAGGTCTGATAAAAATCTTCTCATTTCCGCTTCAATCATCTGCTTGCAATACTCATCCAAACTAATGAGTCCATAGGAATATTTGTTACACAACTTTACACCAAAGTCATATTTATTGCTGAGCTCCAAAACTCGTCGGACCTCCTCAACATCAAAACAAATGTTCATATCATAATTTGCCGAATGTAGTGCATCCCAACTCAAATCATTCAATTCACAACGCAATCTTTCAATTGCAGAATCTATATCTACAGCCTCTGTCCACAACTAGCTGGAATATTGCATCCACATCTTTGTATGGAAGTTCTGAAAAATAAATAGTGACTATCAGTTTCAAATCATTATCACAAGCTATACCATACTCACCTTACGTTTTGAGTAGGTGGATTAACAATATTTTATATTCTACCATGAATTTACATATTATAATTATACTTTTACTCTATCACATCGAACTTTACTAACGATCGGGTTTTCGCACCAGAAAATTCCTGAGAACTCTGCCCTATATATGTTATTACCACTTTGGACTTTGATGAATTTATCATTTGAATAATCTCATCTGTTAATTGCTCGGTGACTCGTTTCGGAAGCCATGATTTGAATTTGACATTATCTTCCAACAGAATTACCTGAATAGATTTACCATATCTTGTAGAATACATTGCCATTTTTTCAACTTTATAAGCTTTACCGATCGTTAGTGATGTTATAGGTCTTTGTTCTAGAGTTTCTATGTGTTGAATAGCAGAATTTATTTTTTCAAAATCAAATTTTAGGGTATCCATTTTCGAATATGTAGAAATTATGGTAGAAAACTATAAAATATTTTCACCTGAATTGCGATATGTTCCTTTTGGTGCACTATAGTTCGATGCCAACTCGGAAAAACTGATTATGAAGGCTCACTCTGGTACTATGGGCGGTGCAAACTGAATTCGTAAGTATCTACTCTCTAGCTTTTATAGCAATCGTTGAAGGGAAGGGGTATATTTGAGGTTGAAATGAATGAAGATAGAAAAATATTCAAGGTCACTTCAACCGAATATGTCAATGCTAAATTCATTTCAATACACCCTCTTACTCAATAGTCTTCAAAGATATCGGTCTACAGTGAAGGTCAACCAATTGAACAGTCATCCACTCTCAAGCTCAATTGATATCAAGGTTACACACTTTCAAGGTGGCCCATACTCATATTCACCCTTCAAAATCCATGGTCACCAACTTTCAAGGTCATCAACCCCCAATGTCGACTACCCTCAAGGTCACCAACCACTAACCAGATCATCCTCTGAAGGTCATTCCCCAAGGTCACTCTCAAGGTCAGTGGTGGGGGGAGGTCCAGGATTGGCATAAACCCCCTACTACAGTACATACACATTTCTAACGCCACAAAAAAATCCAAGTTATGTGATACCTGGCGATCTAGCTAGCCATAAGGGGCAATCAGTTAGGTATATATTGTTGAATTGTAAAACTCAATTTCCCAAATACTAATAAATGATAAAAAATTTGGGATTTGAGGCATAGATATAAAAATTTTAGGTACTTCACAAACTACGCAGGTTGGCCCGACGTTCATAGGATTTTAGTTGAAGAATAAAAGTATAATCGTTAATTATCACCATGTTATGAAGCAACGACAACTTGTATTATCGCGAAAACACCAGCAGTCTTTCAATTCTGTCAAAATAACTCGCTTTGGTGCGAATTCAGCTGAAACTATTAAGATTATAATGATTTTTTTATGATTGTAATACATTTTTCGTATTTTTTTAATAAAGGCACTTGGTTCGTGAAATAGTCCAGCAAAATTCAACTCTTTTCTGAATATTCTCATAATTCTGTCTCTTATTACTCTTTCAATTGTGTTGTCGTACAGCATTAACACTCATCTTAGCGGGCTCGTGATATTACTTATCAACACAATTCCGTGAACAAAAAATCGACAGAATTATCACGAATATTCAGAAAATATTAGTGCCAATGTTGAAAATCCAAGTTTAATTTGTTCTCTATCAATTTAGTGGTGAGATAAAATCAAGTATAAAGTATCGGAAACTTTTCATCTGGGGTATAGATAGAAATCTACGCGAGCAACAAGGAACTCAGTGATATGATAATACCACATAAAAAAGAGAGACTCACTACTGTGCGCCCTGTTACCCCACCTGACGCATTAACTGACCACGTGGCAATGCGACACCACACACAGCTCACGTCGTTATCCATTCCTCGAACGAGCTATTCTTTACGCTCTCATAAAACCAACATACCCAAGATGAAAACTTTCTGATACTATATATGGATTATGATATGAGATATGAGATGATGACAAGACCAATTAAACTGTTTGAAGACTTGGAACAAGAGAGGATAGCTCGAACGGTAGAGCGCATGGGTCATCGATATCAAGCCAAGCAACGTGATGCGAAGTTATGGTTTGGATGGAGACTTACGGTTGACCTCCTTTCGAGATCTATTCTCTCTGGTCGTGCTAGAAATCGCACGTTGAAAGGTAAGACCTCGTTGATCCTCAGCTCGCACAAGTTTCGACTTCTGAGGGCTGCCGTTCGTAGGAGGACGACAGCAGGTTAACAATTTTATAATAACCAAATTTCGACTCGAAACACTTTATTCACAAATTCATGAGTCTAGATGACTCGCATTTCATACCTTGATGTAGTTAACCTTCCACCGTTCGGTCTGATCTCCAGATGTCACGTGACCGAGATCAAAAAGCTCATTGGGTAACGTAACACCAGAAAAAGCTGCCCCAATTGCTTTAATTCACAACTCCAGAATTTCAATACTCTACTATTCTCGAGTTTCGAGATATTCCCTGGCCAAATCCTCGTGGGACACCCTGTATAGTCTCTCGTTCTCAACCTGGCAGAGGAAATGATAGTGGTAAATCTGAAAAAGACCTACTTCATCAACTTCACGGCCAATATTCCACCAATATTATTAATGAAATATTGTTTTTCCAATATGAACCCATATTGGTTCAATATTATTTCTACATTTACAATATATCCATATTGGCCCAATATGAAAACAAGATTCAGCCAACAGGTTTTTGCAAATTCTTATTGAGAGTTATGCTTCCAAACCAAAAAGGGATTCTGGCTGCCCACTTATTTCTATTTTCATCCAGGTGCGGCACGTTCCTATACTTAAAACAGGTAATTTTTATGGTCCACATTTCCAAATTTCACTTAGTTTTCAACTTCTTCTGGTGGGGAGAGCAAAGGTGTAATTTTCGGTAAGTGGGCGTAGTTTACCTTGTATATGGTCATACAATACGTGGCGCTCTCTGTGACCGGAGTTTAAAACTGCTGTCCGTGATGACCTGAAAGCTCTAGCTATCATCTTCAGTTTCCCAAAATGTCCAATTATAATAAAATATCCATAGTACGGATGTACGGAGTATCTACTAAACATTTAGAAACCTTCCAGTCATTTACTGGACTCAAGAACGGTAACTACCCAAGCCTCCATACTTTAAGGACTCCGGCTTTCTAAATTTGGAATTCTAATTCAACAATTTCCTGTGTCTTTCTTGACCAATATTCTGAGAAAGTGAGGAAAGTGTCACATTCTTGGATGATGATGATGGTGATTCAGTTTTGGTGAAGTGAATGAAGTTTTCCAAAAAAATCATCGAATCGAACAATCTCGACAGTGTGTACCCCAGAACTAAAGCGGTTTCGGAAAGATGTTAACATAAAGAATCGTTCTTGTAATAATTCAAAATCATCCAAGAATTATCGCCCTCCAGGATCAGCATTCAATTATGAAACACCCTGTATATAAGATATATTTAAAAGTTATTCAAAGTGGATCAATATATCCCAAAATAATGTTTTTTCCACAATGAAGTATTCTTTCATTTCGTTATGTTTTGTCATCTTCTACTTCCCATTTTATTTATTGCCCCAATTACCCATTATCTTCGACAGTTTCATCAAATGTTACGACCGGAAAATAAAACACATGCGAACGGCTGAACGGTTTATTCTGTATTGACTTTTACAATGCACGTAGCCAGACTCCAGCCATGAATAATACTTAAGTCACTCTTTTATCTTCTAATTACGCAAGTAACCCAGATACGTTGTCTATCCTATTGGAAGTAACATGTACAGGGTGATGACAATAATGATACTAATGGTATCAATGATATTAATAGAACTAATAATGATAGCCATGAAAATAGCGGTCTGATCGGAAATAGTTGTCACACAAATGTATAATTATTTTGATGTTCAACATAGAAATTATGAATGTGTGTGGTCGACACTTTTAAAACTCGAATGTATTCCATTAGGTCCCACCCAGTAGTAATATAAATAATTGAACACTATAACGAGTGACTGTTATTATTTATTATAATAATATTTAAGTATTGAATAATATTAATAGGTGATTTATGTCACATTCATGTTTTAGCATTACAACATTGTGTTATTTATATGAGTTTGCCATTCAAGTTCGATTTCAAGGTATTACAACCAAATTCGTCGACATGTGTGTCCAGTGTCGTATTGGAATATAGGGATATCGAGAAATTTCCCTCAAAGTGGTCTCTTAATTTGAACCTTAGTTATTCGCTCTCAAAGTTTATTTCTGTTAGCTTTATGAAAATGTCAAAAATATTCGAATATCAAATACTGAAACGCAAGCTCCACTCACGGCTGGTCAATGTCCTGGTTGGTTTTACCGTGGTCTTCATTGGTTGAAATCTCAAAAAGTTTTAACTGCAACTGCGGCAGTCATCTTTAGTGGCGTAGTCAGTCAGTACTATTCTTGACGTATCAACTGAAACTGAAGCTCTCGTTCCTGGCACGTCATTTATAATTCTGTTTTGGCGCGCCTTTTCTGCGACGTTGGGTTCGCGCAAACTTTCCGATCGATTTGGGTGACATGGCTTTGTTTTGGTGACAAATCTTTGTTAGATATATTTGCTCTCCATTTCTATTGAAGTGTTCTTGGTGCTTATGTATTTCAATGGCTTGTAAATACCTCCTGGTTGGATAATGATTCGACGTTGCTGGAATCTTGGTATTTTCGGATAAGATCTTGTATTCTCCGTCCAATAGTGCATGTTCCTCAACTGCGGATTTCTCGGTTTCTCCAATCGACAACTTTGCTTGTGCTCAACTAGGCGGAAACCAATGCTCCTTTTCATTTGACTGATATAAACCTTACTAAAATGTCATGGAATCCTGTAAACTACTGCTCATTTAAGTGTATCCCTACTGTCTTTGCTGGCCTTAAATATCTCGATATTTTCTTCGTTGGTTTGAGGACCGTGTTTATTTTATCCTTCTACCGAATTTTTCCAATTCGTTTGGAGACACCTTCTATGTATGCCAGATAGACAGTGTCTTGGGATTGCTTTTCACTGGTTAATGGCGAAACCGATCTACAAAGCATATCACGATGATGTTTTGATGGTTTTACTGTTTCCAACAAATCGCCATATTACAGCCATTCGACAATCGGCAAAACGATTGCCTTTTTATGCCGATTGGCAAAGTTGATTGACACGTTTCCACAGATTCTGCTTGGCGGATCAGCTTTCCTGATTCCGATGGGAACGTGCCTTTAGCTAGCAAACTTGTTTCGTCACTTGTGGGTGGTCGATTGGATTCATTGATTGAATTCATCAACTATAGACCAGGATCCCACGCCTATTTTCAAAAATGATTAATAACAGACTGAATCTTCCTGAGTAGCTTCAATTTGCCGAGATGCCCAACTTTTTTCTCTACGAAATTTCATGATAGTGGTAGCTAATAAACTGCGCATCAGGCGTCAATCATGTCGATTTGGTGAGTGCAAAAAAGTCATTAATGACAGTTAGTTTTTTACTCGAAAAAACTTTTGTCCTACAAAATGGATGATAGGACTGAAAAATCCCCCACTCCCAACATGTACCAATGACGTGGTCATAAGAAATCATTAGTAACCAGCGAATTTTTACCGTTGCTTGGTTAATATTTGTATAATTGTCTCACAAGTTGAATGGTAGGTGTTCCCAGTCCTACACTCCGAAATTGTCAATTAGTAACTGTAGGACAATGATAACGCATGAAATGTTAGTGTATTCTTCACCTAAATAATACAGTTCATTTCTAGATATGCTTGTGTTTAAATCACTTGTGTAGGCGTCTACCTTCAAATACTCCAATAACCATCTTGTGTTCGATAAACACTGAATAGCACAGTTCATGAAGCAAGTGTTACCAATATTTCTCAACCCTTTAAGACCGAGAGTTTTGAAAGTACTATGCACTACGGGCCTGAAGGTGTTTGATCTACTGTTATCGTTTGTTCGAGTTTCGTTGTTGACGTGAAATTCAGCAGATTTTTGAGGTAGAAAATGTTAGGTGTGGAATTTTCAGTAGAGTTTTTTTGGAGAACTACTGTTTAGTTGACATGCATCCAGAAGTAGAGAAATTTGTGAAGTCAAAGGGGTGATCAGTTGTAGTTCGGGAATAGCCATTTAAATATTGAAATGAGTTAATATTTTTCCTATGATATGTGAAAAACGTGATCGTGATAATAAAATAACATCGACCGTCCCGTGGTTTGTGGCCTATTGAAATTTACATAACTTCGAACATATGTTACCTTGAAGTTATTTGTAACACTTTCAATTAGGAATCTTCACTATTATGACACACCATGAATAGTGGTTTATCCAAACAGTTTTTTCCTATAAAAATAGAATCGAAAGGGGATTCCCTGAATAGTTTTCCAATAATAATTGATATGGTATTTTCTCGTTCAATATAAATAAATTGAACGTGAACTGTACAGAAGAACTATCTTCATAGAATAAACAATTAGCACGACTTACGGAGAAATTTTCTTATATAACTCTGGAAAGTCCTTTTCTACTAGTAAAAATTTCAGTTTACTGGAACCTAAAAAAAAAATACGTTTCAATACTAAGTTCAACAATATTACCCAGTTTAGAAATAAAGGGAACACTAATGTTGTTATTTTCTTTTTATTTTGATAATAAGTATAGTATAAAGATCTAAAACTGAAGAAGCAAATATGCAGTAAGCAGAAACAATTGCTGCGTTACAAACGCACCGTTGTGGCGTGTGGGTAATATACTCGTTTGCTAACCCAAGTCTCTCGAGGACTTCTGGGAGTTACTCGTAAGGGTGCAGTCGGTGTACGGAATTACAATTTTAACAATTTTTCTATCAAACATTCGTGAACTTCGACAAATCATTAATATGTTTTGTACAACTATTCACTCTTTTAAATGGAGACCAACAATCTTTCTATTTTATGTTGTTAGCTACAAAGTGAATAGCAATAGATAAAACTTTCGTTATTTCTATCAACTAAACGCCCATAATCCCACTCGAATGCCTTTGGAGGGTCGTTCAAAATCATCGATAACTCAAAGGTTCATTTTATTTTCAGGAAACAATAAACCGGCTCATCCGCATACTCATGGCCACACAACAATCAAAGATATAGCAGGTAGTATATTAGGAGAAGAGAAGAACAAAGAAGATGGAGAACTTTGGAATACCGTCGAAGCACAAACAGCTTTTCTCGGGCCTAACCTTTGGGATAAGACTTATGAAGCGGACCTTAAGGTAATTTATTTTGGTCACGTGATACTATTTCTTCCGAATAGCCTGGGATAGTTGAAAACTATCTCGTTTCAATAATATTGTCAACTTCATTTTACAAATTTTCTCAGAACTCATCTAGTTCCCAAGCTATCAACCACCTACTACAACGCACTGAAAATGTGAAGTATGAAATATATGGAAGTAAATATTTCTGCTTGAATATATTTTCTGGTGAAATATACCTAACTCAAGGTACGAAATACTGGTTCCTGTATTGCCTACATCAATTATACTTCTTAACCACGTTCTAATAGACCACCATGTAGTAACGCCTCTGGCGCGAGAATGTCACTGTTATCAAGCAAAAAAAGGAATTTATCATGCGATCCCGACAATATCCAACTCGTCAATACGTTTTCAGTGCGCGTAGTGTTTGTCACGTTTTAAAATTAAATACCTACCGACAATGCCAAGAAGAAATAAACTCAAAGATCTTTCCAGAAAACTGGAGTGCCTTCAAGATGAAATTATGAAGATGAGACAAGATTCTCATACAAGTAAGTACCTATCTAAGTAGTTTGGTAAATTACGGAGTAGACAAAGGGTTATTGTTTATGCAATGACCCCACGAAGAATCGGCTGTTATTAATCTTATAATTAATAACTTCTGCTGATCTTCATGCCGGCTTTTTCATGTAATACCCCATTTCACGTGAAATTCAAGCTATATTCAAAATTCCAGTACCTATCTAACCAGTTGGGAAAGTACTGAAAATAAATAAGGTTATTGTTTATGCAATGACCCCACAAAGATTCGGCGGTTATTAATCTTATAATTAATACCTTCTGCTGGTCTTTATACAGGGTTTTATTTCTTTAATGCCCTATTCTATGTGATATTCCAGCCATTGATGTTAATCTTATGATTAATACAATGGACTGTTCATGTAATTGTTAGTGACTCTTACTTATGCATTGACATTCGTAATGCGTGGAATATTTCAGTCAGGATAATCTTATAATTATCAACTCACTGATTGCATTTCTTTGAATGGTCTTATTAGAAAAAGACCAGGAATCTTTCTTTTGGAACGATTTTTTCACATGCTAAGGCTTCCATGGTCTTTTCAGGTGAAAGCGAGGGGGAGAGAGGTTTTGACACCTCCAGGCCACCAAAAAGGAGTAGGAAGCGGGTTCGAGCTTTTTCTTCATCTTCGGACGAAGAAACATCGAGGGAAGTTACAACAGCACTCATCCATGGTTCCCCTATATCGAGGGCAGTTCAAAATCAAGATACCACCTTGTGCGCAGATTCCCTATTGGGAACTGACCCAACCAAGTTGAATACTGCAGGGCCACCCTTAGACGCAGATCTAGTAGTCCGTTGGACAAATTACCTAACGGAAGGTATTGATAAGGAGGCCAGGGACGATTTTCAAAAACTTTTCTTCCCAGAGAACTGCCCGCAGTTGGCAGCTCCCTCCCTCAATGTCGAAGCAGATAGGCTTATGTCATCTTCAGATAAGAAAAAGGATGCGCTGTTAGCGTCTTTCCAAGACAAGCTTGGTCGCGGTCTAACGCTGTTGGGAGACGTTATTTCCTTGCTCTTGTCTCAAAAGGTTCCAGCTGAAATACGGACGTTGTTGACCCCTAAGGTGGCTTTATCTTCGAAACAATTTTGCGAAGTGCATTACCTCTTATCTAAGCATCGCAGACATCAAATTTTTCCTTTATTCACTCCTGCTACACAAAAAGTTGCTCAAGAGTCAACACTAGATTCCGAACTTTTTGGGAAACATTTTGCTGAAAAATGCAAGACAAATTTGGCAGTGGAGAAGTCGGCAATAGAGATCAGAGCTAAGAAAACTGTATTCAAAAAGCAGCCCGCACGGAGCACCCCAAATTTTTCACAGCGTCAGGCTCCAAAAACCAGGATGAAATCAGAGGTGAGATCCTTCCAATCATCCAAGAGAAGGCAGCCGCCCGGGAAAAAACAGTACAGGACGTACCTTCCACAGCGCGACCACATCAGCCATTAGAGGTAGAAACTCCTGTCAAATTTGCGGGGAGAATTCGCCTTTTTTATGATCAATGGCAAATGATAACTGCGGACCCAAAAATTTTGAAGTGGGTTCTTGGATATGAAATTCCATTTCATTCCAAACCTCATCAGAACAGCATACCTCGGTCTTTTCCTCCTTCTGAGGAAAATCTTATGAGACAAAGTTTGAATATACTTTTAAACAAAGGTTATATTTCCAGATGTGTTCATGAAAAAGGCGAATTTCTTTCGTCATATTTTTTGGTGCCCAAGTCTAATGGAGGGTTTAGATTTGTATTAAATTTGAAAAATCTCAACACCTTTGTCGCAACCGATCATTTCAAACTGGAAAATTTCAAAACGGTAAAAGAAATAATTTCAGTAAACTCTTTTATGTGTACGGTGGATTTGAAAGATGCTTATTACTCTATTCCTATTGCCAAACATTTTAAAAAATTTTTGAGGTTCTCGTTCAATGGATGTTTACTAGAATTCAATGTTTTGCCGTTTGGATTATCATCGGCACCATATGTATTTTGTAAAATTTTCAAACCAATCCTAAATTACCTTAGATCCAGAGGATATTTGAGTGTCAATTATTTGGATGACCTCCTCATCCTTGCTTCCTCAGAGAAATCGTGCTTAGAAAATGTAGAAGTCACAATAAGTATTCTCCAAAAATTGGGGTTTGTTGTGAATTTTGAAAAATCCTGTTTGAATCCAAGTCAGAGAGTAAAATTTTTAGGGTTTTTCTGGGATAGTCATAATATGATCCTCAAATTACCTGAAGATAAGGCGTTTCGTGCTTCTCAATACATATTTGAAACAATAAAACGCAAATCAATAAGTATTCGTTCATTTGCCAAACTTATTGGTTATCTAGTGTCGATATGTCCCACATTTTTGTATGGTTGGGTTTATACGAAAAGCTTAGAGTATTGTAAATGTAAAGCATTGAAAAAATCAAATAATAATTATAATGCCTGTATGACACTATCTGAAGACTGTTTGATAGACTTAAAATGGTGGACGAGAAACATATATAAATCAGGCTGTCCATTTTCTCGTAGAAATTATCATTTTGAATTGTACTCGGATGCGTCTGGTTATGGTTGGGGTGCTCTCTGTCAAGGTAATCAAACGGGCGGATTTTGGAACATTTCGGAGAAGGAGAGGCATATAAATTTCTTGGAACTGTTAGCAGTTTTTTACGCATTAAAGGCCTTCGTTAGGAATAAGGGAAACCTCAATATACTACTCAGAATTGACAATATTACTGCTGTTGCCTGCATCAACAAGATGGGCAGCTCAAGGAACTCTTCTCTGGCCTTTTTGGCAAAATCTATTTGGCAATGGTGTGAAAGTAGACATATTTTCTTATTTGCGTATTACATTAGATCTAAAGAGAACACAATAGCCGACATGGAATCGCGATCAACTCATACCGAAACAGAATATTCTTTATCAGATTATGCTTTTCAAAAGATTATTGATCATTTTGGTAGTCCAACAATCGATCTATTTGCTTCTTATGCAAACACCAAATGTAAAAATTATATCTCATGGAGAGCTGATCCAGGTTCCTTGTCTGTAGATGCATTCTCCTTGTTGTGGACAGATCTAAAATTTTATGCCTTCCCACCCTTTCCGTTAATTCTTAAAACAATCAAGAGAATAATACAGGATCACGCAGAGGGCATCATCGTGGTTCCACTTTGGAAAAACCAACCATGGTTTCCACTTTTTCTAAATCATCTTGTTGGAGAACCTCTTTACTTCAAGCCACAACCTGATCTTATGCTTTCACCTTTCAGGGAGAGCCACCCCATTTGGCCAAACATTACCCTGGTTGCCGGCAGGTTGTCAGGGAAGCATTCATAGGACATGGTATCGCCGATGATGTTATTCCAGTCATGATTTCATCCCTTAGTAAAAACACTCTGAGGCAGTACAACTGTACCTTCAAAAAATGGTGGCCTTATTGCCAACGGAATGAAATAGCTTTTTACAATCCATCTGTAAATAATATATTATCCTTTTTAAATGAAGAATTTCAAAAGGGTGCGCTATACAATACCCTTAATTGTCATATATCTGCACTTAAAATAATTTCTCATTTGTCTGATGACAAGTTATTATTGAAAAGATTTATGAGAGGTATTTTCAAAGAAAAGCCTGTCTTTCCAAGATATGAAGTTACTTGGGATCCACAAGTAGTCTTAGATTATCTTTCGACTTTATTTCCCTTGGAAAGCTTGACATTAGAAATTCTCACTCACAAATTGGTGATGTTAATGTCGCTGATTACGGCTCATCGAGTCCAAACTCTTTCCAAAATCAAAATGACCGATATCAAACAATTCGATAATGGTGATTATAAAATATTAATCTCTGAATTAATTAAAACTTCTTCTCCAAATAGACCACAACCTATTTTGATTATTCCATCCATTCAAGATAGACCTGATATTTGTGTTGCACGAACATTGAGACAATATATAAAAATAACAGCTTCTGTAAGGGGAGTCAATGATAACTTATTTCTTACACATAAAAGACCTTATCACAGTGCATCAGCTCAAACGATATCCAGGTGGTTGAAAGAAGTTTTGAATAAATCTGGGATTGATACTAGTCTTTTCAAAGCTCACAGTGTGAGACATGCATCAACATCCGCAGCATTTCGTTCAGGTGTCAATATTGAAACCATCAGAAGTGCTGCTGGATGGACAGAGAAATCACAAGTCTTCAATAAATTTTACAACAGACCCCTTTTGTCAGAGGCAACATTTTCTGGAAACTGGGTTTGTAATTAATTATGTTGTTTATTAGTTGTTCACATTTTGATTGTGAACTGATATTATTGTTGTTAAATAAATTAATTATATATTCTTGAATAGAATTGTGTTCTTATGTATATAGTATCATTACCTCACTTATAGGTCAGAGGCTCGGGACACAAATCTGATAGTAATGAGGGCTTTAAACATCTACATGGTGGTCTATTAGAACGTGGTTAAGAAGTATAATGTAAGATTAAACGACTTACCTGTAGGGAAGTTCAATCTTCATTATACGAGTAACCACGTTCGTATAGACCAACCCTTCCCTCCCAGATTACCCTTGAATAAATCAGATTTGTGGATTTGTACTTCAAACGTATTGACGAGTTGGATATTGTCGGGATCGCATGATAAATTCCTTTTTTTGCTTGATAACAGTGACATTCTCGCGCCAGAGGCGTTACTACATGGTGGTCTATACGAACGTGGTTACTCGTATAATGAAGATTGAACTTCCCTACAGGTAAGTCGTTTAATCTTACATTATCCGTGATGGTGCTATATGTCTTTCGAGGTTTTCATATAGTTGCAAAGTGAATGGTCAATGGAATATCAGCAATTTGCAATGGAAAATCTCGTAATACTCCCCACATTCATGCCTTCAAATACACTATGTTGAGTGCATGAGGAAGTTCATTAGATTCATTTATCTCCCAGGAATATTTCAGTCAGATCCTCTCTTGGAACGCGTACTAGTATCATTATATCGAATATTATCTAATGAAGAAATATGCATTGATCACAATAAGATTGTCAACAGAGAAACAAGATGTCCTGCACTACCAGGACGAAACTTATTGCCATAATCCCATACAATAGGAACAAGCAATTGCTAGTTGCATGGAAATGTTCATTAAAACATTTAGACCAATCAATATTACTAATTAATATTACGAAAGTTTCTCGAATTGTAAAAATTTTGAAACTCACTGTATATGAACGCACCATCATTGGAGTGGTAAACTCTCATTATGTTCTCTTGTTACATCTAAATAACGAATGGACAAAAAACAAGCTATGTAGAAATATGTGCTAATTTTTTGTCGCCTCCTCCCGGGCTAAAACTGTTGTTTGGAGTTCATTTCTTTCTTAAAAATGAACTAGTGCACTCAAAGACATGAACCAAAAAAAACAAAATGTTGGAAAGGAATGGTTCTAAACAAAAATTGGTATTTTGAAAGAATTTTACCACGAAATTATTCCACAGGATGTTTTAAAATTACGGTTCAACAACAAACTTTTAATTAACCCTATCCCACACAGCATGAAGGCATCTTAAAGACGACTTCAAGACGTCCACCCTAAGATATTCGGGATGTCTTCAAGACGTCCAGTAATATCTTGAAGACGTCCAAAATATATTTAAGACGTCCATTGTTACAAAATGGGACGTCTTGAAGACGTCTTCGGAACGTCCATGTAGACATAATCGGGACGTCTTAAAGACATCTTTCGAATGTCCAGTTTATGTCTAATACGGGACTGAATGGACCCTTTTCTGGACATTGAAAAGACTTTATTTAGTATTCAGTACCTATACCTTGTAGGTTTGAAATTAAATTGAAAAACAAAATTGTAGGAATTTTATTAAATTATATTTCATAACTTTTTGTTTTTACTAAATATCGTACGATCTTCCGCTTTCGTCAGCTACGACTGAATTTCTCCGTTTCCTTCCGATCGGTAAAAACTTTTGTCATCTCACTGGCACCTAGAGCAATAAAAACAGTTTTTTAGTATTTCAGATATTGAGAATGTTTATCTCTCAACAAAAAACTATATCACCTATTATTGTTAATAGCAGTTTTGCAGTTGAATAAGTATTTCAAGCCCAAATCATTTGTGATCAGGCTATGATGCAACACATGTTTAACGAAATGGTAAGTACTTGCTCCATCTCCTCTGCCCATTTTGGCCATTTCAGTAACCTGAAAAATTATGATCAATACAATAATAGCTTCGTTATCAATATTTGTCTTCTTACCCATTCATTGACATATTCGAGTAATTGATATTGAAATATAACACAATAACAACTATAATAACACATTCACTACACTTAACACTCAACAAAATGTCAGAACGACGCAACAATTTCTCTATGGACGCAACACAACCATAATACAGGATACGATGTTACGAACTATTGAAGAATGGAGATTGAAGAGTGAATCTCCGAAGTGGGACGACTCACGAGGAGTTCCGACGCCCGACGAGTAAAATGCCGAATCCATTTCAATTCTATGATTGGTTAAAAATTGTCACTGTCAAATTCCACCAATGGAAATATCGGATTTTTATTCTCATGTTTGTTGGTATATAAGGTTGATACAGATAATTCAAAACAAGAACGGTTATGAGTGATGCAAGCTTCACGCATAGTGGAAGACAATGAGAAATGTCATGATCTTAGATTTTGTTTGTACATATCATTGGCAAAGTTATTTAAATTGAGTATATATTATCCCACTGAAATAATAATTTTATGTGGTTCTGCTGACTCATATGTTATTTAGTATAGATTTTTCACTGAACATTACTGCCCCTTTTAGAAAAACTTATTGGGAATAAAATCAACATTCTGGACCAATACGGGACGTATTGAAGTCGTCCATTCATGTACGTCCCTAAGACATCCAGAAACATACGTTTTAAGACGTCCATTTTATGTCTCTGGACATTCAGGCATTTTAAGGACATAAACTGGACATCTTTAAGACGTCCAGTGCTGTGTGGGATATAATGACTAATTATCAAAAGACTGAATGTGCAAATTAAAATCAATAACTTCATCTACAGTTTGTGAAATTTTTTTGAAAATTGAACGTAAAATAAAAAAAAAACTATGAGACCTCAAATTTTACCAAATATTAACATGTTGCGTTTTTTTTGCATATGAGGGTATATTTCGCCTGTGCGAATCGGTTTCGTTAATTTCCTTCATTTTTCTAGTACGTGGATCTGGATGAATTCCTTTCGGAAAATGGTGTATCCATGGATGGAATGGGATCACACGGATCTCTGGGTCAACTAAGTACTTCCCAATCACTTCCCAAAAGGGAACGATCTCCTAGTCCTAGTGATTGTATGAGTCCCGATACCATGAATCCCTCTTCACCCGCCGACTCAAGTAAGTATGATGGAAAAACTTTGTAGAATGAACATTTCTTCTGAATATATAGATGAAAGTTGAAGAAAAATGGTACTTGTTACCAGTCAATATAAGAATTGGGTATTTTATGTCAATTTTCTTTCACCTTTCGTCAATGATAATAACAATATCTGAAGTTATTTGGTAATATTTTGGATAACGACTGAAAATTATTTTTGGCATTCGAAGAAAATATTACTAACCTTTCACAACGTCATACCGGGTGTCCACGAAGGAAAGTACGCCCCCGTTTTCTTCGTTGCTTCTTCAGCTATATTTCTGAAATTTGAAGCATTAAATATGCTCACTAGACGGCACTCTTGGAAAAAATTGAACTTCTGTTGTTTCTGGATATGACATCAACTTTCAATATTTAAATGGGACTCGCTGTATATTATTACATGATCAGTTAGGGATTATCACGAGGAATCCACCGAGTAGGAGAAAGGAACTTCTTCTGGTGGGTACATTCAACACTCTCTCCAACTCATGGAGCTTATGGATAAAATGAATGGCGATATCTCCGTAGTCATTGGAGATAACCTGGTATCGTTGAATTCCTCATGATCATTCCTAACCGATCACGAAATAATATACAGGGTGTCCTAGTTGAAAATCGAAAGTTGATGTCAATTCCCGAAAACTAGAAGTTCCATTTTTTCCAAAAATGTTCAAGAATGGCGTCCAGTGAGTATATTCAATGTTCCTAATTTGAGTAATATAGCTAAAGAAACAACGAAGAAAACGGGGGCGTACCTCACCTCGTAGTCGCCCGGTATATGGTAGGGTTTTTCGAATAATAGGACATGTGCATGCATTGCTCTCATACAAAATTTCGATGAGTGTTGGGATACCATAAAGTTTTCTGTGGCAAATATACATTATAGGTATAAATATCAGAGTTCTTATATTAATTCTGTGGAATCAAACAGTAATTAATTTTATATGTTTGAATAACCTGGCAACCCTATTCATTATCAGATTCAATTGCCGAATCTGTGTCACAATGTCGTCATATCTTATCACAAAATACAATCATATAAAAATGCGTGAGGCAACTTTCCAAGAAATGATGCGTTGTCAAATCTAATCAGCTGATCATCTATCTGGTAATAATCAATTATTCAACTATACATTCAGAAAATATGTCATCTTTAAAAGAATGAGACTACTCAGAGAGACCGCATGAATGTAAATTTTTCTCAAAGAATAAATCAATTATATCTCTTGATGCTATTACTGATATCTTCAACAATGCATGTGCGGTTTATTTTTGGCGCGACGTTAAATTGTTCAAATAGGGAACAATCTCCATGCATTAAATTTGGAAAATGTGATTTAATTTGTAATATCTAACAGAAAACAACTATAACAATATCGTGAAAAGACTCTAACTGAAAAGAAAAAATCTGAAAGTGAAAATTCGCATTTTTATTCAGATATTCGATTTTTTGAGTTATCTTTAGTAATAATTCAATTTTTTTTTAATAAATTAGATAGGGAGAACGTTATTATTGATATCACGCACAGAAATCGTTCATTTCATTGAAGCAAGGTTCGCTTCTCTCGCATTTAATCTCCAATACATTTTTGTCGACAAAAATCTATTTCGTTTTGCCAAGTTCATCAGGGAGATTGGAAGAATTGGAAAGCAGGCTCTTCAGAAGCTATCATACACATCAAGGATGAAAATGATGGAAATATTTCTTCTGCGGTCACACTTTGAAAGTAATTTTTTGACATAAACCTGTCATGGGCATTGCATTTTGATTTTTGTTCAAAAATATGAATAGAATATTCTTAAAATCTGGAATCATCTGCGGCTGGAAGACAAAGTTTAGTCGCTATTTTCCATCGTTCAAGATAACATCTCGGGGGGTATTCAGCCGCATATGATTCCACAACAGATTTTATGAATATTCTATTCATATTTTCGGAAAAAAATTTAAAATATAATGCCCATGACAGGTTTATGCCAAAAAATAACTTTCAAAGTGTTACCGTAGAAGTAATATTTCCATCATTTCCATCCTTGATGTGTATAATTGCTTCTGAAGAGCCTGCTTTCCAATTCTTCCAATCTCCCTGATGACCTTGGCTTCAATGAAATGAATATAATATTCTCCCTATCTAATTTATCTAATGAATTTTCAATGAAAACTAGAGATTATTAAAAAAATCAACTATATAAATGAAAATTTGAATTTTCACTTTCAGATTTTTTCTTTTCAATTAGAGTCTTTTCACAATATCTACCAGATGTGGTACAATGTCCAGCGTGGCTTTAGTAGAGAAAGTAGTTGTTTTCTGTTAGATATTACAAAAAATGAGAATGTTCCCCATTTCAACATGAATACCTCCGAAGTCATGAACGATGGAAAATAGCGACTAAAGTTTGTCTCTAAGCCGCAGACGATTCCACAACAGATTTTATGAATATTCAAATAAAATTTTCGAACAAAAATCAAAAGTTAAATTATTCATTCAGTATAGAGCATAACTTATATTCAAATTTGCTTTGGCTTTAGTGATGATAGTTTTGCAGGTTTTCTACTGTTGAGATAAAGAATGCGCCATCATAAATAATAATAATAATTGCTATTCATGAGGTCATTTGTAGTAGTCTCATTCTTCCCGTGTTTGTTATATACGTTCGTCTCCAATATTATGCAATTACCCATAATAATAAAAAAAGAACTCGGATTCGGTCTTAAACTATCATACTAACTAAATCACCAGATAAAATGTGAATTGAACTTTTCACGAAATACAACAAATATTAATGATTTGAGACATTATGTATAAGTTCCGAAACCCAATCATTTCAATGAGAGACGGTTAGTATTTTGGATTTCCGTTCCTTCGTTTCTGTAATTTCGCATAAATCTGTAATATAGAAGATTGCAAATGGTAACTAATCCAGTACGATTGGGTTTTGAGACGAAAATCGATTGTAGCACCACCAAACTTGGTATGCTAGTAGTTGAAACCCTGATAAACAAGAAAAAAATTGTTCATCAAAATTCCAGGGGTGGAACATTTTTTTTTTCATTTAAAAATGTATAAACAGATTTTTGCTGTAATCTTGGAAAGTAATTGATTTATCGGAGAAACAACTCAACAAGGTGAAAAACAATTCAATTTTCCGCTAAAATTTTTCCCAGTAATTTCTTATGAAATGCGCTCGTTTTCTCAGGAAACGTGATTGAACGCCGACATCAAATTTCAGGTTCACTCTTACCGCCGCTGTAAGATCTGGCGGAGCCGGATATTTGATTGGTCATAACTCTGCTAAGAAGAGAAGAAAAAGGAAGAGTTCATATCGTTTCTGAAGACTCCTACCTTCTCATTCAGAGTACATAAAATGTGTGTTGTCGCACTTGTCCCACTTATACCTGCCAAAAAAAAACTTTATTTTACTTCTGCCTTATATTCAACTTACCTATAAAACCGAAATTATCTTCAGTAAATGTTGAAAATAATCGCTTATTCATATCCTGCGTAGGTATATGTTTAATAACACTGTTGTGAAGTGCAAACCTCAATCTGCAAATCACATACTTCATTTTTTATGTAGGATATGTATGAGCGATTATTTTCAACATTAACTGAAGAAATTGCCGGGATTATGGGTGAGTTGAAAACTGATGCAGGAGTAAAACCTAGTTTTTTCTTTGGCATGTATAAGTGAGACGTGTCTAAAATCGTTGCACATGGTCCAAAGAGGGTACTGATTCCTGCTTCAGTATGATTATTTCATATCAACTAAAATATCCATGACTTTCGGATCCTCCGTAAATATCGTAGAATGGTTATGTGAAGTGGGACAAAGCACATTTTAGGTAATCAGATACTCACATGTTATATTTGCATGAGGAAGTAGAAGTCTTCAAGAACGATATGCACTTTTTCTTTTCCTTCTACTATAATTTTTAGCAAATTAATGACAAATTTAATTTTCGGCCCAGCCTGAACTTGCAGTGGCGGGAGTATAAAATGTGATGTCGGCGTTAAAATTTCATAAGGTATTACTGAAAATCATTCTTGTGGAGAATTGAATTATCTCTCAACCTATCGAAATCGTTTATTGATAAATCTCATATTTTCTGAAATAACAACAAAAAAAATTATATTTTTTTTAAATGAAACATTTTTTAGCTTCCACCCCTGATTTTTTAATAAACAATTTTTTGTCTAATAATGCATGATGTCGAGTACTGTGCCGAATTTCAGAGTGCTACAATTCATTATTCACTTTTTGCTCGAGTTTGTCGGTCGTTACTGGATTAAACATCATTTACCAAGTAATTTGTAGGCTAACAAGAGTATAATGTTTTTAAACGAGTTAATAGATGTTTATGGTACGTATTGAATTAGGTAATACCTAAAATATATTGAAATCATATGTTTTGAATGAGTGTTTCTCATAAAAAAGGGCCAAAGTATATTATATCTATATTTCAGATAAATATATTGTTTTGCATCCAGTTTTGCACAATGCACGTCTATGGAAATACACTGTTCTCAGATGGACTCATCAAAGTCTAGAATATCTGATTATTCATAGATTTCAAAATCATTGAATCATTTGAATTTTTTGTCAAACCTTTCACGAAATAGTTTATGTATCAAGTATTCAAGAAATCCTTTAGTAACAAAAACTTCACCCATTTGCGTCCAGAGAAGTTAATGAACGCGTAATATACTATATTTTGTCACGAATTCATTCCAAAATAACAAAATTGTATTATATTTAGGTAAAATCATCATGCATAATAGGTAATGAACAATTCCATTCTGTCAGATAAAGATACATTCCAACAGATGGCATAGATATCAAAATTGTGAAAAAACGAAATTTAGATGATTGAAAAGAGAAAATCTCTTCAACGATGTGATATTCGACCCCCCATGCTATTTGAAATTTTTAAGTTGATGTGCCCCAACTCCATTTATCGATCACTCACAACGTCTTTTATTTGAAAGATTAATAGGGTGAGGGGGCTATAAAAAGTCGCACTCTACATAATATTTTCAATAAATCCCAAATTGTGATTCTGTGATTATTCGTTTGGCGCGGTACTTATCAGAAAGCTAAATGCAAACTCAGGTATACGTTAGTAGAGAAATGTTATTCTTATTGCATTTTTAGTAATAACCAAAGTAAGAATTACTTTTATTGAATTATGTCTTCAAGAGAGTCCGTTTTCTAAACTCAAGTACTTTAGGTATCCAAATAACAATTTAAGATAAAAATAGTTTAGCTCACCAAGTTTGGTGGTGCTAAAATCGATCCTCGTCTCAAAACCCGATCGTACTGTATTAAATAGCAATAATAATATATTCGATTACGCTTTGCTATATTTTTGGAGTTCACTCTTATCAAATTTTCTTCTGTTTGAGATAATTAACTCCAACGAAACTGTCCTCAAAAATCATTAATTGATACGATACGAAAATGCGATAACAATTCCTGAATTCTGAAGACACTGAACAAATTCATTTCGAAATCTGTCCGTTGTTTTTCATCACGTCGATGGATTTTAGTCAACAACTTACTGCGAGAAATAAAATATTCAGCAAATTCAACAGACAGTCGGTTTCTGGAGTTCTTAGTCAATAAACATAAGGGTTTGAAGGATATTTTCAAAAGATTTGGTGAAGTGAAGCAATGTTTTTCAAACATTCTTCATTTTATACATTATAGAATCAGATAGGTAAAGATAATACGAATCATTAAGTTTTAGTTATTCAAGTTCAATTCACATATCAATAGCCTTACTCAACTTCAGAAAAATCTTAGTCAATTTCAATATTATGTAATTTCAGTCGAATTTAAGACCTTTAATTGTTTTGTTGCTATCGTCCTTACTAAATTATGATGTTTCTATCGCATGAAATTTAGTAAGGTACCAAAGAGAAATTATTATTGTGTGAGAAACACAATACTAATGTCTAAAATGTAGTTTTTTCTGAAGCATTATCTATGGCTTCGAGTTGTCGAGACTACGATCCACGGAAGAGAGCATTTTCAGATGAGGATCTAAAACCGCAGCCCCTTATCAAAAAATCCCGAAAACAGTTCGTACCCGATGACCTCAAAGACGACAAGTATTGGGCAAGGCGCAGGAAGAACAACCTGGCGGCGAAAAGGTCACGCGATGCCCGTCGGATGAAAGAAAACCAGATTGCTCTTCGAGCTGGATATCTCGAAAAAGAGGTTTGTTTCATTTCTATATATCTCTTAAGTGACTGTACTGGAAACAATATTTATTTCAATGAACTGTGGGTATAAATAATGTTGACGCTGACAAACGAATAAATATATAAAAATTGAAACAAAAATGTATAAAATGACATACTCGGCGATGTGTTGTGGGCGACCCTTTTCTGCAAATGCAATAGGACTGTTTGCTACCTTGGTCAGTCTGTGCTTGGGTAATGCCAAATCCATGCTTTCCCTAATATAATAACAATGTTTCTAGAAACAGATAGGTTATTTTTGACCTGAAATATCGACGCAAAAATTAACAAGAACGGAAATGTTAGTAGGTTCAATTTCAGGAATATTTCTTCACAGGAAAATGCATATGGTTTGAAAGATATAAGTAATTCTAATTATTCTCTTCTGACCTCATCAGCCCTTGCGCAATTACCCCAGCACATGATGGCATAAGAAAGGCAAGATTGAACATATCCTAAATAGTAAAGTAATAATAGGTTAGGTTAGAATCTACTTTATCAAAGTACGTAAGTGTAGACCGACATTTTCTGTATACTGCATCAACCTGACACGACTAGGTCAGATGCTCATCTCTAAAAACAGCAAGATATTTGGTGACCTTTGTTTGTCCTATACTTCTGTTGTTGAGTTTAACAAACATACTTTTATTGAGATCTGTGAGGCTGAAAAATATCATTTCGGTTTTAACTTTATTCGATACAAGCCCTTTACATTAGCAGAACTTTATCATTTGTTTAACCGCACTAGATGACATTTTAGATAGTATATCCAGACTACCATTAGAAGTCGTAACAACAGCATCATCAGCGAACGCTGCCACATAACGATCAGGAAATTCTTGCATGAGGATCAAATAAAATTATAAATAAGAGGGGTCCTAGTATGCTTCGCTGTAGGACGCCACTAGTTGTTGAAATGAAACTTGAATGAACCGAAATGCCATTAGTTTTTAAGTTGGTTTTTTGTTTTCTATTGGTATGGTAGGATTTGATCCACGTGAAAGCCAAACCACGCATGCCACATATAAAAGTTATTGAGCATTAAGTTAATGTTTATCACGTCAAACGCTCTTTTCAAATCAAAGAATAGCGCTGAGGACTTATTACTTAGTGAAGGTGAGAAGATAAAGATATTATAGCATCTTGGGTGGATCGACCCTTTCGGAAACCAAATTGGTACCTGCTAAAAAAAATTATTTAGGAACGATTCAAGTCGTATATAAAAGAATTTTTCAAAAACTTCGAAAATACCGATAAAAGAGATATTCCGCGGTAATTTGACATCATGTATTTAACGCCATTTTTATGTATCGGAATAACAATTGACTTTTTTAAAGCCGTTTGCGATGATCCTTCCTCCTCGTTGTTGTGAAGTGGTTTTATTTTATTTTTATTCCAGGCTTTGGGAAATTGGGTTTATGTGTACTAAGATTTTCGGATGCAGGTCCTTGAAAACCTCAGCAAAAACCAGGTTTAGACATTGTCGACCTTAGACTATGATGATACTCTTCTGGGTTTCAATGTGTTGCGATGTGTTGTGGGCGGCCCTTGCTTGCCAATGTTCCATCCCATCCTGGTTGCAATAATCCCTTCCTCGTCGTTGTTGCGACAAGGTTTCATTTCATTTTTATTCCAGGCTTTGGACGATTGGGTTCCTATGTACTGGGATTTTCGGTTGCAGGTCCTGGAAAACCTCAACAGAAACCGGTTTCAGACATTGTTGACCTTAGGCTATGATAATTCCTTTTTTTCTGGGTTTCAATATGATGCAATGTGTTGTGGGCGGACTTTGCTTGCCAATGTTGCATCCTATCCTGGTTGCGATGATTCGTTCCTCCTCGTTGTTATGAAGGGGTTTCATTTCATTTTTATTCCAAGCGTTGGGCGATTAGGTTTCTATGTACTGGGATTATCGGTTGCAGGTCCTGGAAAACCTTAGCAAAAACCGGGTTTAGACATTGTCGACCTTAGGCTATGATGATACTCTTCTGGGTTTCAATGTGTTGCGATGTGTTGTGGGCGCCCTTGCTTGCCAATGTTCCATCCTATCCTGGTTGCAATAATCCCTTCCTCGTCGTTGTTGCGACGAGGTTTCATTTCATTTTCATTCCAGGTTTTGGACGATTAGGTTCCTATGTACTGGGATTTTCGGTTGCAGGTCTGGAAAACCTCAGCAAAAACCGGGTTCAGACATTGTCGACCTTAGGCTATGATAATACTCAGTTTCTGGGTTTCAATGTGTTACGATGTGTTGTGAGCGGCCCTTGCTTGCTAATGTTCCATCCTATCCTGGTTGCAATAATCCCTTCCTCGTCGTTGTTGCGACGAGGTTTCATTTCATTTTTATTCCAGGCATTGTGCGATTGGTTTCTATGTACTGAGATTATCGGTTGCAGGTCCTGGAAAACCTCAGCAAAAACCGAGTTTAGACATGGGTTTTCATGGAAAATATTCAAGGCCTGTTATATAAGGCCACCATATTTGCGTTGTTAATTTTGATGAGCTCTAATATCCGTTATATAGTTCTACGTTGAGGATAAACTTTTTATGTGTTTCTACCACAGTAGTAATATTTTGGTCGGATTGTATCGGTCACTGTTCGTGAGTACTTGGAGTAGGTAATTGATTCTGAATTCTCATCTATCCTTTCCTTGGCTGGTTTGTTAGGGTGTACAGAATATTTCAAAATTTTTCTCCTCTTTCATACTTCTTCACTTCTAGTCTTCGTAGTGTTCTGGGCCGTGATGGCACGTGGGTACTACGTTCGCTTCTTAATCTAAGGTACGTGGGTTCGATTTTCAGCACGGTCACCGGTCCCGTGCATGGCATCACACGTTGAAAGAAGTTTACCATAGCTCGCACAAATCGCTCGAAGATTTATGAGGATTGCTCGTAATAGTGGAGCCAGTCAACGGAAAAACCAATTCATTTTTGTTAATTATATTATTCTGACACCCCAATGAGTTCCTTATCACATATTTTAGCTCAGAACTTTTCTGCCAGTTCTTCAGGTATCAGTTGAAGATATCCCAGAATGAGGCCATCTTTTCATTTATTCTTCGTCTGACTTTGTCATCGAGCATTTTCATTTTCATTTGCCAATCAGTCCACGCCAAAGGTGTAGCCAACGTATTCATATATATATGCGACATAGTTATTTGGTTGAACTGATTTTTGGATAATAAATTGAGTTTAGTGATATTCTTTAGTATTCATAGTTTTACAATAAGTCAACTTGAAATGTCGGCAGAAGTCTAAAGTTCCATTACTAAGCGTATTTGCTCAGTGCTGCAATGCTGAATGTACTATCAATAGTACCAAAGACTAAGTTTCTTTACATTATTTTTCATTCAAAAACAGAGTTGTTAAGACAATGTTGTCGTAAATAAAAATGTCTGATAAACTCATTTCAATTTTCGACATCTCGAGTACTTCATTCAAATTTGAATGAGACTGAAATTAAACATCCGTTCCACCAGCGTGAGACCAGAATGACAAGTACATGAAATGGTGTGGTGATTCGGACGGGGTATAGATGGCCTCAAGGCTGTCTGTGGTGACTCGAGACCAGTCTACAGGTGGTCCCTCCGTCCGAATCAAAACTCCGCTATTTGGTTACAAGGGAGTACTTGCAATTGTTTCCTCTTCAATGAGTTACATTGAACAAGTTTCTGTCAGATATAATTCAATACCCGTCGTGGTATTAGCCAGGGGAGTAGTTATTTTCTGACAAGTATTGACCAAAATTGCCTTTGATGAGCCGGAATCGAATTCTAAAATCGGCATAGTCGAGTGTTTCAAAATAATTTGGTCTAGGGCAAATTACTTGGTTCCTACGAGGTCTCGTAATATGTTGATAATATTGATCGAAATCGTCTTCTAAAACGTCGAATAAATTCATGTAAGGACAATTTTGAATGGAATCTACACTTGCTAAACGTCAAAACAAACAAATTTTGATAAAAACTATCTATTCGCGACCTGTGAAACAAAAAGTTGTAGTTTATCTGACAGATAAGTTCCTATTAGGCTATCAGGGACTTTATCAGCAAATCGTGAAACCAGCCCTTAATCCGTCAAATACATGTTGAAAACAAACAACATGTATGCACAAGTAAGCACTAGTTTTCCACAGCTAAATTTTGAAACGGGGATTATTAGGTGCTGGATATTATCCAGGAACGTCGTGCCAACCCGAATCCGTATGGATCAATTTCCAGTGTAAAGAGGAAATGTATAAATATTTTACCAATTTGATTTTTGACTTATCCTGTTTTTCTGGGATGTATATTTATAATCAATGGAATTGAATCTTCACGTATAAGCTATGATGAGGTGAAGATATCCTTAGTGATTTCCTGAGTATTTGGTTTCATGAAGGCACCCCGTTTCCAACATTTAGAGGTAGTCCACTAGTGTGACCATGAACTCGTCTTCTTGACCAGCAACTTCCTAGATATTGGAGATGATACGTACTACTGAGAAGAGCCACGAGACAGTATTTTTGTATTCGATCAAATATCTGACATTGTATATAAATATTTCATTTATTAAACGAATTTTAAATTTTTAATATCATTTGCAATTTGCATGCTATTATTCGTATAGTTTGGTAATATGCCAACAAAAATAAATAAGACCAGAATAATATTTTCATCATGTTGAAAAACGGTAGTTACGAATATTTAAAATTGTACTTTTGCTGGGTAAAGTCGATTATTTGTTATTTAATATTTTTGATAGAATTCCATATCATAGTTATTTGTTTATTCCTTCAGAACAAATCAAATCCAATGGCGTGCCATTTTTATTTGTTCAACTGACACGATCACATATAATAAGTGTAAATCGTCCCTTTTAGTTTCCACACAACTAAAAATAAAAGGAGGTGAAGTAGTTTTGGTGTGTCTTTAAATGAACTCAGACATGGACAATGAAAATTTACAAAAATGATATAACAATGTGGACCAGCCGGGTTTCGAACCTAGGCACTCAATCCAAGAGGAAATGTATATTAATAATTCACCAGATATACAGATTGGTTCAGTCAAAGGCTTCATGAAAACAAGACAATATTACTATCATGAAGTCATCAAGAATATTTCATCGTCAGATGCACCTAGTCAACGAAGATGAAAGAAATTTTGTATACAACCCTGGTTTGTTTAGGTGGTCCTTGAGGAATGCACCAAAATGTCCATAGAGCAAAACTATTACTACAGAGATTTTTGCAATATCTGCGCCTTGCAAACTGTTATCTCCTTTCGTTGTGTGGAAGGCGAAACATTCTTACAGAGGAGGAGAGGTACAACCGCATGCCCAGGGAGTGGTTTGATTCAACCTCTTTCGAAACTAGAGGGACTCAATAGGCAATAGCCGTATTACCGTGTTCCGTGTTATGGAACAATGTTACTGTCAGTGATAATAGTATATCGTGCAACAAGTGGGGAAAGTTCAAAGTTTCTCGCCTGAAGGACGAGTGCCGCAAACACACGAGTGAGAAAAGTAACTTTCCCCACATGTTGGACACCATACTTTTCCTACAACTGCACAAATTCAAAGAATTCAAATAATGTAACTCAATATTTAATTTTATGGTTAGCAAAACTAAAGTAGCAATAAAGTATCCTCTTAACAATTCAATCTTAACAATTCAATAACAATTCAATAATTTATTTAAAATTGACTTTAAACAAATCAGTCATGCCCGGGTATTGAGCACGGCCCTTCTGTGTGACAGACGAATTCACAGTCCATTAGACCATGAAGCTGTTATTATTGATCTTTTGTTCAAAAGTACATATACATATCTAGCAGAATTTAAGATAGAATTTTTAAAGCGACTACGAGAAGCTATGTTTATTCGAGGAAACAAGCTGAAGAAATTCCGAAAATAGTTTACGAATGAAAACTACCTTAAGAATTTAAAAGAGTTCTATAGGTAACCTGACAGTTGTTGACAGTTGTGACAACTACTTCAAAGCTGAATAGCAGCCAACTAGTTCTTGTCGATTTTTGTTGATTCTTCATATAAATGTATGTGGTGTAGGCAAAGTGCCGTGAGAAATGATTTTTCTCACAGTATGTGCAAAACATGGTTTTGAAAGTAGGTAAGATATGAGAAATACGCTACTTTCTATAGCAGTTGTAGAAAAAGATATATGCCATACAGTAGATTCAACAACTTGTAACCAGTTTAGGCACAACGGCCCCAAAAAAAGGGAGAAAATGTATCTATACAGGTTGTTTCCGAAATTGGGGCAATAAATGAAATGGGAAGTAGAAGATGACAAAACAAAACGAAATAAAAGAATATTTTTTTGTTAAATAAAATCTTTTTGGGATATATTGAATTTTCAAGTTTTCAAGACTTTTTTTTGGTAATAACTGATAAGAGGTCTGCAGCCTGCGCAAACCGCGCTGAAACACCGACAGCGGTCGGACACGCTGTATCCTGGGGAATAAAACCAGTGCCTCCCAAACAAAGGTAACTGAAAGCGATTTTATAAAGTTTCATAAAAATTTTTGAACATTTTTTACTACGTCTGAAATGAAAATTCTTGCCATTTATTGATACATTATGTTCTATATAACAACCCATTTTCTTAATTGCCCTAATTTCGGAAACACACTGTATTGTTTCAGGAGAAAAATGTTCAGGTGTGTTTTTGAAATTTTTGTATTTGAATCAGAAACGTTCAACAAGGAAGAGCTGGAACCAGAACAGTTTGATGTGGAAAAGCTAGATATAGAAAAGTCATTTATGGAAGGAGATTATGAAATAGGAAAACCTTCCATCGTGCCTGAAGAACCCGATATTCTAAAATGTCTTAATACAATGTTGATGAATATACAGTTAATTCAATACCTAAGGAACATGCAAAAAACTGTCTTTACCCTCTTCAGCTGGAACTTATCAAATAAGCTTAAAATTGAATCCATACGGATCAAAACGAGGTGATGCGTCCAATGAGATATCCAATTTTTTTTTTATATGCCTCAATTGTTCTTCGAAACACGCAACTTTTTTCTTATTAAACTGACTCTCACAGTTTTGTGTTTACCGAAAATTAGATATCTCATAACTTTTCTGAAAATTATAGTAGAAGGAAAAGAAAAAGTGTCTATCGTTCCTGAAGACTTCTACTTCCTCATGCAAATATAACGTGTGAGTATCTGAGTACTCGAAATATGTTTTATCCTACTTCACATAACCCTTCTACGATATTTACGGAGAATCCGAAAGTCATGGATATTTTAGTTGATATGGAATAATTATACTGCAGCAGGAATCACCTCTTTGGACCATATGCAACGATTTTAGATTAGTGAGACTGGGTTTTACTCCTGCCTCAGTTTTCAACTCACCCATAACCCGTCAATTTCTTCAGTAAATGTTGAAAATAATCGCTCATACACATCCTACATACAAAATGAAGTATGTGATTTCAAGCTTGAGCTTTGCACTTCATAATAGTGTTATTAAATGTATCTGCAGGATATGAATAAGCGATTATTTTTAACATTTACTGAAGAGAAGGCCGGTTTCATGGGTAAGTTGAAAATGAGGCAAGAATAAAACAATTTTTTTGCATGTATAAGTGGGACCTGTCACACTACTCTAAAATTGTTGCATACAGTATCAGAACCTTTTCATCTGTGGTATAGACAGAAATCTACGCGAGCAACAAGGAACGCAATGATATGATGGTACCACATAAATAAGAGAGACGCACTACTGCGCTCCTCTCCTGTTGCCTCGTCCGACGAATTAACAACTCACGTCGATATCCCTTCCTAGAGCGAGTAGAGGAGAAATTGTTATGCTCTCTCAACGTATAGCAAGATTTTCTTTACGATCTCATAAAACCACCTTACCCCAGATGGAAACTTTCCGGTACTGTATAGGGTATGGCTTGCTGCTTTAGTATAATAATTCCAAATTTACCAAATTATTCATGATTTTTGATTAACCGCAAACATCTCTGTAAAGTGCGACAAAACACATTTCAAATACTCAAATACTCGCATATTATGAGAAGGTAGGAATCTTCAGAAACGATATGAACTTTTCCTTTTCCTTCTACGATCATTTTTAGCAGAGTTATGACCAATTAAATATTAGGCTCCGCCAGAACTTTCAGTGGCGAGTGAGTAAACGTGAACCTGAAATTTGATGTCGACGTTCAATCACGTTTTCTGCGAAAACGAGTGCATTTCATAAGATATTACTAGGAATCATTTTTGTGGAGAATTGTATTGTCATTCACCTTGTTGAGTTTATTTTCGATAAATCATATACTTTCCAAGATTACAGCAAAAATCTATCTGTTTATTTTTTAACGGAAAAAAAGTTCTACCCCTGGAATATCGGTAAACAAATCTATTTTTCGTGTTTATCATGGTTTCAACAACTAGCATGACAAGTTTGGTGGTGCCACAATCGATCGTCGTCTCAAAACCAGTCGTACTGGATTATACGTGGTAATGGGTAGCCTTCTATATCAGTGACAAAATTATGGTTCTCCTGGAAGCTTCCGTGATTTTATCATAGATAGATAGAATAAGGTATGTGGGCGGACGGAACCATAAGCATGTAGGCCTCTCAATCGGGCCCGTTATGCACCCACCACTGCTGGGAGATGGTTCAGTTTGAAGGTAGCCTATCTCGCGAGCGAAAGAGGACAGCCGTCTAACCGATACCTCCCTCACACTCTCCGGGTTCAGTACGATACTCCCGAGGTGCGCTTCCCGCGTTGCTGCCACTGCCGGGCATTCCGTGAGGATGTGGGTGGCTGACTCCTCATCCTCCAAGCACTACCTGCATTCGGTATCATCCGTCAAACCTAAAATGTTGAGGTGCCTGTTGAGATGGCAGTGTCCCGTCAGGAGCCCTGTCACTGATCTGATTTCCTTTCTGCTCAGTGTGAGCAGAGTCTTGGTCCTCCTAGTAGAAGGGCCTACGATGTGGAGTTTCGATTGCCTCATGCCCGGTGCATCTTTCCATGTGTCCTGGAATTTCCTTCATGGTTGAGACGCACCATGATCTAGAAACTCCTAGGATAGGTTCTGGTCCAATCGTTGGGCTTTTCGCACCTTGTCTGGTCAAATAATCAGCACGTTCGTTTCCAGGTACTCCGGTATGACCAGGGACCCAATGTAGCTTTACTTTATTGGCGGAAGATAGATCATCGATGCATTCAGTCACCAGCAGAGAGGTGACTCTATAAGATGTGAGAGCCTTGATCGCCGCTTGGCTGTCGGTGCATATCGTGATTTGCTGGCCGCGGTATCAATATAACATGAAGGATTATCAATATATTTTTTATTATATTTCAATCATCAATAACATCAATTACACAAATTTTTTATTATACCCCATAATTTGTTTTTCAGAATATTGGTCTCCGCCAAGAATTGGAACGACTGAAAAAAGAAAACCTCATGTTACAAAATAAATTGGCGAAGTATGAAGATGTCTAGATAGCTGAAGGAGCTGATGTCTTTTCTACAATTCATTAGCAGCCGTTCATTCGAAACTCGATGCCAACTTAAATCCGGTGAAAAAAGTGTTCCTTCAGGAGACAACCAAACATTTGTATATATACATACACATTATGTAGTCATCATGTAGTGTTAAGTTCGTTCATTACATTGTAGTAAAGTGAATTGATTCAGTTTAGTTTCATTCGGTATTTATAGCAAAACACTTGGCTCATTGTTAAATGTTGTTGACTCAATTTGACTCCTAATCGGTAGGATTTCCCTGTCGTACCTCCGGTCATATAACGTTCTATATTAGAATCGACCTGAAAATGTCATCGTTTGTCAAGTGTTTTTCTATAAGAACGAAATAGAAAACTGCCCAAATCTAGGGTCAGACCTCTGTTATATTTGTAGACTAATTATTTGTTGATTGTTTTTATGTTTATATAGTCTATTTTTGGTTGAAGTTAAGTTAGTGTTATTCTAAGCAACATAGTGAACTCGTAGTATGCTCACAAATTTGCAGGACTAGAAAAACTGAGGGCACATTAAATGTTGCAATTTTTTTTTTTCGATTATTTCAAAATAATTTTCCGTTTTGCTAATTAATACCCAAATTGAGTCGATCTATTCAATATACCATCTGAAGTCGAAGTCATATTGAGAAGTCAGTATTGCGAGATAGGACAATAGTGTTGTCGGAGTTCAGTCAGCAGAAAGAGGCATTGATTCAACATAAATAACAGGCCTGTACGCAGGTAAGTATGCTCTAGGGTTCTGGTTATTCATCTTATCATGATTGAAGCATATTTTGCAGGCTCTCCGGTAATGCTGACTTCTCAATATGAATCCGACTATAGAGAATTCACGTTCTGAGGTGGACTACAACTTTTTCTTTTCCTTTATGATCGTTTCAGTAAAATCGTTTTGACACATTCTTCTTCATATTTTGTTTAATCAAGAGTAGATAGGTACTTAAAGCTATTATAGATGACGTTTCTTTGACATTTTCGTAGAATTCTATTACATGCCTCGCGGCGAAATAGCCCTTCAGACATTTATTTGTTTAGAATGTATGCATAGCTTTAGCGATTATTTGCCACAATATTTTTAAATTGAATGCCATTTTTGTTATTACTGCCGTCACAGAATGTTGACCTGCATGAAAAATTCGAGATATTGAGGTTGATATTCAATACAAATATGGTTGTCAGTGATTTCATATAGTGATATGAATGTTTAAGAAAATAAACAATGTTACCATAATATTAAGAGATATTAGCGTTAAAATGACTGCAGTGAAATTGTTGGTGTTGATCTTGAATAAAATTCACGAACTGCCTTGAAGGCATGCCTTATAAAATTTGAATTTTTATATCTGTTGTGAATATTTCTGCTGCAGTGGAGTTTCATACCAGTACTGAATACGCGAAAATTTATTTTCATTAAACAAAATGTTTATATGTATTTACAAAATGTTACTGTTGAATCTTTACTACATTATATTTATTTGTATAATTTTACATTACAAATGTACACAACAATGGCCTCAAATTGACGAATGTAGTAATTTGGTAGATTTTGCAGCTTATATTTGCAGATACACAAGTTGCGAATCAATTGTAGAATGAATTGAAGGTGTTCTTATGTAGCTTCTATAAAAAGTACTCTCGAAACTGTAATTGCTATTGTGAGCATTAAATGATGTGAAATTTCATTTTGTTTCATTCGTTAGATGTCTAGTCAATTACTCAGCTTCTGGAACTTCTAGAAAACATACCAGATACTTGGAATATTTTCTATACTGAACGTTTTTATGTCTCCTTATATACTTGTACTGAGGTAGATCGTAAATTGAGGCTTAACAACTTATCGAAGAGAGATTTATTAACAACAATTAACTTTTAGTGAAGACAATGACATCAGCAATCAAATTATATCTGAGAGCTCATTGACAGTTCCCTGTATAAAACAATATACATCACATGCCCCTTTCAAAGAAAAAAATTAAAAAGAAAATAATGAAAGTAAGACATCTAACAAATCACAAATTCAATTTTACTGGGGGTTTAACAAGACGACCACTGCGAGTCACTGTTGGGGATTCATCATTAGTGAATATTGCAGTAGGTGGATTATCCTGAATTTTTGTGATTCTTGTTGATCCCATGTCGACAAGACTCTGTTCAGTTGATAGTCTTTGACTCGAAAATATAGAAGTTCTAGATTGAGGATCAATATCAGGTTCAGGTCATAGCAATCTTAGTGGTCTCATATGCTGTTGATTCCTTCGGTAATCTGCATCATTGACCCGTACAACATAATCATTAGGACCAGAGTCATTTAAAACAATTCCTGGTTTCCAGTTTCTCTTTCCAACTTGTACCAGTATTGATTGTTTTGGCTGCAATTTTGATAACACTTGAGTTGAATTATTGTAATATTTCTTTTGTATATTCTGTTTAGTTTCTAATTTATTTCTCACGCCTTCAGTGGAGTTATTAGGTTTCAGAATACTTTTTGCTACTGGAAGAGTTTTTCTCAAACTTTAACGTTTATATGTCTCCTTATATACTTGTACTGAGGTAGATCGTGAATTGAGGCTTAACAACTTATCGAAGAGAGATTTATTAACAACAATTAACTTAACAATGACATTAGCAGTAAAATTGTATCTGACAGGTCACTGACAGTTCCCTGTATAAAACAATATACATCACATATACAAGGTGGGACAAGGGACAATATCGCGTCAGAGACAGATTGCTCGCGTTTCAAGATATCTAGGGATATAAATTAAAAACCAAAATTAACTAGAATACAGAGTCTATAACCAAAAATGTTTGTCAAGTAAACAGGACGAACCGAATAAAATATACAGTCTATACAGAATCGAGAGTAGACCATGTACATTACAACATTTTTTGATAATTTTAATAACATCTGTTCACGTGTTCAATATTATTGACTATTAGCTCGGGAGATACTGTCACTTTGGAATACGTCATAGTATGCAGGCTGGATTTTTTATCGTTGGTTGATCATGTGATACTCATCACGAAATCAATCGTCAGAACTTTGAGTAGCGGTGGGTTGCACAGATACAGGGTGTTGAATATGAAAAATTAAATCTATTTTTTATTCATAACTTCCACAGTTTTGGAAATTCTACAGTTCAATTCGGAGAAATGTTTTTGTTCAAAGAGCTTTATTTTAAAATAAACATAATATTTTAAGTTGCCACCATCAGTGGCGTACAAAAAGGGTATATTAGTCCCTTTTATCCCCTATTTTTTACGCCTCTGGTAAAATCAGGAAAATTATCATTTTTTGATTTCTTAATTCAATTATAAGTAAAAAATGTAGAATTGTTTGATCCCGAAAAATCAATCGTTGTCTAGATCATTGTGCTTTTATGAATACATACTCATAGTGAAAAAATTGTTTTGCTGAAGTGAATTGTACAATCCAAATCACTGCTTCAAATTTGTACTGGATATTCTACCAAAAATATCAATACTACTTTCACATGCATTTTTTCACAAAGCTGCTTTCTTGCAGAAATACAGGGTATTGAAACTAGAAAATTATAAAGCATTTTGGTCCTAACTGACATAGTGTATCTCACTTTTCATTGAAACACCCCCGTGAAATACACTGCTCGCCAGGAGCGATGGACTTACCCAGCTTCGAGAAAATCATATAAGGGGACATTATAGACCCAAAACTTTAAAGGATTCGGAATCAGGACAACAATTTTACTCCCAGTACTGATTTTTGCTGAAAAAATTTCAGTTCTGCAAAACCAAATTTGTCTTAATTCTCATATCACTCAGGTCAACTTCATGCAAAATTCAAACTCGTTGCCTGTATATCTACCTATCCCAAAATTTAAAGAGTTCCACTTCAATAGTTACAGAAGTTACAGGTGTGTTTCCATGAAAAGTGAGACAAACTGGGTTTTTAAAACTGAATATTTTTCAGCGAAAATCTGATTTGGTAGTGGAATTGGTGTCCTGATTGCGAATCCGATGGAATTTTGAGCCTATATTGTCCCCTTATATAATTTTTTGCAAAACTGGCCAAGTCTGTCGCTTCTGGCGAGCAGTGTATGTCACTCAGATCAACTTCAGACTCATCGCTTGTACATCTACCGATCCGGAAATTTACAGAGATTCACTCCAATAGTTACGGAAGATAAGGGGGTGTTTCCATGAAAAGTGAGACAAACTGGGTTTTTCAGAAGTGAGAATTTTTCATCAAAAATTTGTACTGGTAGTAATACTGTTGTCCTGATTCCGAATCCGTTGAAATTTTGAGCCCAATTATATAGTTCCCTAATGTAATTTTTCGCAAAACTGGATAAGTCCATCGATCGTAATGAGCATTGTATTTCACTCAGATCAACCACAGGTAAGATTTAGGACTCATCCTGAAATTTACAGAGTTGTTCTCAAATAATTACGGAAGATAGGGGGTGTTTCCATGAGAAGTGAGATACACTGTATGTTAGAGAAAAATGCTTTGTAATTTTTCAGTTTCAACACCCTGTATTTCTGCAAGAAAGCAGCTTTGTAAAAAAATGCATGTGAAAGTAGCATTGATATTTTTGGTAGAATATCCTGTACATATTTGAAGCAGTTATTTGGATTGTACAATTCACTTCAGCAAAACATTTTTTTCATTATTAGTATGTATTCATAAAATTATCTTGAAAACAATTATACATATTTTACTTGAAATTGATTGAAGAAATCTCAGAGAATAATAATTTTTCTGATTTTACCAGTGGCGTAAAAAATAGGGGAGGAAAGGGACCAATATACCCTTTTTGTACGCCACTACTGGTAACTGAAAATGTATATTTTCATTTAAAATAAAGCTCTTATTGAACCAACCCACCGCTACTCAAGGGTCTGACAATTGATTTCGTGATGAGTACACATGATCTACCAACTATAAAAAATTCAGCGTGCATACTATTACTTTTTTTTCAACTTTTTTTGACAAGTTGCACAGCTTCCCGCCCCTCCACCCACCGCGGTCGCGCGCTCTGAAGCTTGGTTTAGTAATAAGTGGTTTGTGTACTATAATAACAACCAAATTTCATCGTGCATACTATGACGTATTCCAAAGTGACAGTACCTTCCGGACTATATATATCTTCCACTTGAAAGTTACGCCATTTATATACCGATGCATACCACCAAAATCACTATTGTCACGATTATGGAATTTATTGAAAAGTCATTTGATAGGCACATGTGTGATATTTCTGATCCATTCTCATCTCTTCAATTATACAGGGTGGCTAAACATTATTTCTCAATTAAAAACGTTTTTGAATTGAATTTTCTCATGTTTTTCAAATGACATTAAAAGTCAGCGTTCTGGGAATGACCTCCGATATAATAATATTAATAATAATAATAATAATAATATTCCCTCATAAACACACGTAGAGTGTACCCAAAGGCATAGCCTGTGCGGCTATTATTATCATTTGCCGTGGCGCTCCGGGGCGACTTACTAATTTTTGGTGGCGTATTCACTTTTCAGCTGCAGGAAAACCCGGAAAACCTACAGCACCACCTCCAACAATCAACAATGACCTGCTTTGAACCGTCCTAATTCCAGATAAAAACTGATGTGTCTTCTAGAAGGAGGAACTACCAAGTACAGAAAAGACATTAGCTCAATCATTTAAGTGACTTTAAGTACAGGCTGACATCGAGGGTTCTTGGAATGACGTCCGATATAATACCTCTAACAATCAACCATGAACCGTCCTAATTCTAGATAAAGACGAATGGGTCTTCTGAAATAAGGAACTACCAAGTGCAGAAAACCTTGGTTCATACATGGTCCAACAACACTCTCAGGCACTGGGGCAGGTGTATACAGTTGTGGACCTAGGACAGAGACATCAACCTGCCTAGGGGCATCCAGAGTGTGCAGAGATATTGGAGGAAAACAATCCCACACAAATCAATGAACATTTTTTCAGACAATCAATCGGCTTCCGAACCACTCGTCTGGTACCGACCAACGTCCAAGTTAGTATGGCACTGACCTCAGTGGGAAGATTCAACAATCTGTCTCTGGTCTAAATCACCTGCCAATCTGGCATTAGAGGCAATGAAGCGGCAGACTCTCTTGAGCAAGAGGGTGTGGCAAAAGGTATCATCGGACCAAAAACTGCACTTGGCAATTTTTCAAGTGTTGCGGAACAAACACTGGAATACCTGGACTGCACGAAAAGTATCAGTCTTCTGGCACAACTTACCAGGATTGGTCCATTCCAAAGCATTTATAAATCTTTCAAAATATGTCACCAAACTATTGATATACTCCAGGAGAAATGTCTAACAGGCCTATATACTTACTGTCCACTGAAATCTGAATCACCAAATTTCAAGACTAGGACTATCAGAAGATCCGTAATGCAGTCTTTATCGCGAAAATGATGACACAGTAAAGCTTATACTTTGTGCCTGCCGCAGGAAGAATCAGGTTTTCGATGTTTGGCCTCACTATTGCCAACGGACCTGAAAGATCATTCACCAGCTAAACTAGTCGGCTTCATGTCGTATTCTACATCACATAGTCGAAAAATATACCGAGTGTTCGTTTTAAAAGAAAGCGAAAGTTAAATTCGAAAAGTTCCGCACTGAAAAATATATTTAGACCATCCTGCATAATTTGAAGGCACGAGAAAGAATAAGGAATATTAAGAATATGTCAATGAAATAGCCATAGGAAAACTTTATTTCTAAATGGACTCATTTCGAGCAAAAATTCGTAACATCCAACTAATTCAGAGTCAATCAATAGTAGTAGAGAGGTGAATGAAGTTACGCAGATGTTATAAATAATATTTCATTTTAAAATAATGCGTTCCACCATCCAACCCCACTTTTTTCGTATCGCCCTGTATATGAGGCAATAAATTCTAGTTCTGGATCCTGTTGTCTGGTTAACTTTTGTTTTTAAATCAATATCACAACAGTACTCGGGAAATTGAACTTTGACGCATTATGAAAATATTATAGTCTAGATTAGTTTTAAAGTTTACTGTATATAATATGAAAACATTGCATCCCTTCACTACAGAAAAAAAAAACTGTAGATGGCTTTTCTAGTAAAGTTTTAATTGTTTGTGACTTCATGTCAATGTAAAGTTGAATATGGCGTATAATTTCGCAGTGAGATTCGAATGTTTTGAGTGTGAATACAATGGAAGGCGAAGAAACTGATGAAATGAATGAACTCCAAACTTATGTACAAGATAATATGCAGAATTTGAGAAACATTTTATTTTAGAATTGACGAACGTATTCCAGGTCTATGGAGGATGAGAGTAAAATTTCGTCATTGAAATACTATTAAATAACAACTGTGGTCAACTACAATGTCAGTTTCTTTGATCGTATTGATATTTTCCCAAATGAAAAACCCTGTGAATTATTATTAGGGTTTATTCGACGGTTTTTCATTAGGGTCAACGATACCAGGTTCGAAAGGTACGTTAAATGTAACATATAATATATTGAGTTATGGCGCATCATTTTCTCCATATTATACTTATGCTAAATGTGCGAATGGAGGCTTGGTTGACCCGCCAGGAGGAGTTTCTCCATCACAGTCCTTGAGCATCAATAAAATAATCGTATATATTCACATAATAAGCCGACACAACCTTATCAAAATGAATTAGACCTATTTTTATTATATCCTCTTTGAGTTTCATTATCAACTTGAAGTATTAGTTTGACCATACCAGATAAAACACACTGTATAATTGACCATCTGTAATGACACCAATGAAAAATACTTCCAATATTCTCTTGTATTGATAATGTTTAGACCTTAATGACTCAGAATAGTGAAAATGATTCAGGGTAACGTTTCTTGTTGTTTAACAATAGAGATAAAATGAGAACTTTCAACGCCCTCTAGCGTCAAAACTAGCCTATAGAAAAACTTATGCCTATTGGACTTTTTGTTTGGAATGACTTGAACTACAACATATCAAAAATTCAGTCAATTCGACAGAGGGCCACTTTCCCTATTAAAATGTGCGGTGTCCTTTAATCGTGTTAGTGCCATATACTATAGATTTTGCAGTAAGGGACAAGTTAATCCAAATATTTTGTGAGAGCCATAACTGTTATAGTTATTTATTTAGGATAGACGGTATGACATTCCCTTCAAAATGCATTTAATGCAGAATTTCAAATTTTGATGAAACTCCAACAGAGCTCATGAACAAAGGAGTAATTAGTAAATTTTGAATTTTTATCTATTTTTCACTTAGTTTCTAAATCCGATAACACAAGTCGGTTAATTATGAACCTGAAACCATATAAACAAATATGTGCCCAGGACTCTTCATTTGAGAATTACAAATCCGTGAAGGATGTTATAGAGAGAAATTGTCTCATGAGTACAGTTATTTTGAAATATGTGTATTAAAATATGTAACATGTAGTCAAAAAATTCAAACACTACTTTTCAGTTTGCTCGTTTATATCACTGTTACGTATTGCCAATGGGCTTATTGACAGGCTCTTGGAGTTTCTACGAAAATTCGAAAATTTGAAGCATATATTAACAATACCAAGATCATATGGCTATCGTAATGCCAATGGGCTTATAAACATGCTCTTTGAGTTTTCGCAAAAATTCGAAGCCTACATTAACTATGCCAAGATCATATAGCTGTTGTCATTTGATTCATATGAACGATGATATTATATTCAAGGATTGAAAAAAAACAGGGAGACTTCACCAAATGTCCAATTTCATTATGACAAGAAGCATAGAAGATGCGCATTTGGCATGCTGTATGAAAACTGCAAAATAATAGTATATTTTTGAACGAGAGATGAAAATACTAGTTTTTTCTTGAGGTGAGAATTTGTAATTCAAAACACAGTTCCTAATTCAAAAAACATAAACGAATATGGACCGAATTAGTTCTGCGTTGGTGGAAAAATACTTTTCTCAAATCTGTAAACAATGTTCATGTCAAAAAAATGTATACAAATTTTTTCAGGCGCATCCGAAACAGGGTGGGGGCCGTTTGTTCAAGTCTGCTCATGAGTTTTGGGACAAGAGACAAAAAATTTTATATTAATTATCAGAACTGCCCACAGTATAGGGTCGTGAAAATTGAATTGTGATGTTTGTAATATAGGTTTGGAATGAAGCAAAACTTTTTATCAAGAATGATTTTGTTTTTGAGAAATCAATAATAAAAAAGTCTTCCATATGCTGCGAACTTTTTACCGAACACTGTATATAGTAATATATGAATTTACGAGTCTCATATTTCATAAAACTTCAAAACTTGCATTTCATGGCAAACAGATCGTGGAACTTTTACTATTATTAGGATGAATTCAAAGATGTTTATGCCTTGCCTCTTCTCACCTTTGTAGGAAGAATATTCAGTAAATAATAAGGTAAACTAACCAGTTATTGGGCAATAAGATTCCTACTTGACCTTTCAGTTCATCTATTATTCCAAAGATGTCATATAGTAGAGTAATTCGACCGATGGTGTCGATACTATCGCTAGGAAAATGACTAAAGACTAGCTCATGCAAATGCGAAATTCGCAAAAAGAATATCTGTCTTTCATTTAAATTCCATGAAATGAAATGGAAAAAATATATACTTTTTGCGAATTTCGCATTTGCATGAACTAGTCTTTAGGCATGTGTTTGTTTACATTTGTTCATGTGAAAATATGAAATAATCGTAATTTGTAGATTAATTCAATTTTATCTTGTTTGACTTATTATTGTAATCCCCTCGAGTGGTTTTTCATATCCCTCTAGTGTTAGATTGAAGTGTTATCAAAATATCAAAATAAATAATAACTGTTATAATTACAGGTTAAGTTTTACACAAAAAAAACCCAGCTGAGTAGCAGGTGCTAGCACTTGCACGAGAGATTCAAAAATTTTCCGACAGGGGTCGTGAACTAATGCTAAACTCTCAAATTCTCCAATTAGTTCGGGATCATTGTGCTCAGTTCCGCTGGAGGAGATTTGGGGGATCTAAGATTCTAGGTGTATTTCATTGGGGAAAGAGGTAAGTTTTTCAACTTGTATAGCGCGGGAAGTGGAGTTAAGTTAGGTTTTGTGGGTCCAATAACTGAAAGAAGATACCCACTAATTTCTGTTGTTGAACAACTGTTCAATAACTGATCTTGGTAGATTACTTCAAGTTGATGCAACAGTTTTACCGCCTTTTCACGCTGATTCATTCAATGTAAAATTTTCTTGAATATTTCTATTTCAACCAGTTATTGGACAAGTGTCCAATTAATGAATAATAATGTGTCCAATAACTGAAATTTCCATTTAAGGTGTTTTATTCGCTGGTAAATATTGCCCTTGTGATGGCGACCCTATGGAGTCTGTTAAATGAAGAAAAGAGCCTGATAACGGATTGAAAGGGACTGGTATTGAATTGTCAGTTGATGTAGGAATGATGGACCTCGAAATTGAATCGAAAGAGCCTGATATCGGATTGAAAGAGCACGATAATGAATGGGACGTGCCATTGGAAAAAGGAAGTACTGAATTGGAAAAACCATCCCGAACTACAAAACTAATGAAAAAATATAGATTCAGATATAACAGCTGAGGCTACAAATTCGGAAAAAAATCCATGTTATTAAAAATATCATTAGAGCTACATAAAAAATATGCTGGAACAGACTATGAATTTTCAAAGGATTATGATGGTACGAGTTCACGTTGCTTGAGATTGACTCAAACTTTGGCTGTGTTCCGTTTTTCACTTAGGTTGGTTTTTTGGTGTCCCGTAAATGACATATTCCTGAAAAACCTTGTTAAAAATCTCTGGTTAACATGAATGGTCAGTTTGGTGAATTTCGGTGATTAACAGAACATATCCTTTATATCCACCTTCAACAAATGTATCTGTATCTGTACCTTCAGTATTACAATCGACAAGTAAAACATGTATTGCTGCATACCTTAAAGTACCAGACAAACCCCAACGGAAAACAAGCGCGATGTGGAACACGTTTCATATGCAATAACTTCAAGATGTTACCAAGAAAGTTTTGAGTCCAAAAGAAAACTAAAATTGAAAGAAGAGTGGCGGTAAATGCTAATTATCACAATAAAATAGTTTGCAAGTCAATACAGATTATAAAAAATAGCATTTGTTTTGTGTGTAGAAAACGTTTCTTTAAAAGTAGTAGATATTTTACATATAATATTTGTGAAAAATGTGTTCATTATCATTGCATTTCAAAAAAAGTCAAAGAGGATAATCCAGATTTGGAAGACAATGATCTTTTCCTGTGTCAGATCTGCTTCAAAGAAGAAAGCGATAAAGAAGCTGACAGTGAAAAAGATATAAATGAGAATAATAGCTTCTAACCATGCGAAAATGAAAATAAAGATAAAAATGAGAACACAGATGTGGCAGAAAAAAAATACACGATGAAATCCTGGAAATTGAAGAAAATGAAGGGGAAGATGAATAATTCAATAGATAGATAGATAGATCATAAAATATTCATGATATTTGAACTTATATTACTAATTACTTTCCAGAATAAACTAAAATCAGAAATTGTTTTGTCTGATAACTGAATTGATGCTGTCCAATAAATGAAAAAAATGTCCAATAACCAATTTTTTTTCATACATATTTTGTTTTTCTGACAAAAGAAGTGGCTTTATTGAGAAGTGAATTTGGATAGGGTTACTTAAAACCCACAAAACCAGCATTATATTGGTGAAAATTTTCACGTGTGTTTGAATCGTGAAAAAAATCCTAAATGTCCAGTAACTTGGCATTTTGCCCTACTATTGGCTTGAAAGTATTCCACTGCAAAATAGCTGGAAAATATATCAATGTGAAATTAAATGTAACTTCAACTAGAAGAGTTTAAAATTGTTGGCGTTGATTTTTCCAGGACTCCTCCCTCTATATATTTTTTAAAAATTGTTCTATATGCGCCAGTTCGCTTGCAAGGCAGATTACCATTTTTTCTTTGTAATTTTTTTGTTGAGCTCTATTGAGATGATGAACTCATGAATTTACCATGAATAACCACCAAAAACAAATGAATTGTATGTACATATTGTGATCCATACGACAAGTTCATCGATCTTCCCATTAGAACCAGATAGATTTATTGTCATAATAACCTCAAAACGACTTCTTTTCGAAACTACTTCAGGACATATAGAATTTAATTACATACAAGCTACAGAACAACATGCTCTAGAGAATTATTTATTGTATGCGAGTAATATCCACGCTTCGACATCATATCGACCCCCCAATGTTATAAAACATACATTAGCTAGTTGTCAAACAACGCACATACGTGGTTTTGAAGACGGTTCAAGAAGTCATTATGTGAATTTTATGACTTTGTGCAACTTGGGATTTGGTATCATATTTTAGCAGTTTATTCCAGCCTTCAATTGAGTCGAAGATTCCTTGTTTATGTCGTCTGAACATGAACTAGCACATCTCATTCTGACAATTTAAAGGATATCGGTGGTGGTGAAACGCACCTATCCGCTAATCGCCAGGAACTCCACAATGTAACTGATAAATCAACTGATTGTCTACAAGCAACTTATCAGGCCAATCATGACTTATGCCTCCCCAGTATTCTGTATCCTCACGAAATTTCAATTAAGGACACTCGATAGGATGCACAATAAAGTACTCATTGTCACTAACAGTGACGGGTATATTCAACTGGATGCTTTGTACGGGATTGCCAACGTTGATACCATCCGTAGTCATGTTTTACGGTATTCAGTTTTTTGAATTACTCTGTCTCGAACAGCATAACGAGCCACACAAATTCGATGGGATCCTCCACCAAAATCTGGACACTGCATGAACTCCAGTGATATTGAACAAAACAACTTTCGCGATCTGGTTTTCGGCCACTTTTTTAGGGTTACACCTATCAGCAAATTAGTTCTTTCACAGCCGTTACGGATGCATCACGAAAACAAGCTACATAGGCACTTCATGGAGGTGAGATATTCAAAAATAGAACAAAACCCGACACAAGCAAAAAGTAAAGGTTATAAAAAATGCACAAGAAAAAAATTAACTGCTCAACAATAAAATAGATACACTCCAGATACGTTCGGATATTATAGAATCGCAATTCAAACAAAACTGTCTTGTTTTTTATGGAGTTTCAGAAGAGACTGAGGAAAATCCCAATGATTGAGTATATTAAAAAACAAACTAGAACTTGTCATTTCATCCGAATCAGTCGAAAGAGTCTTATCATGTTTGAACATTCTGACCAAAATACATTCCGTTGATTTCACCTCACTGAACATTTTTAACATGTATCTTGCTATAAATACTCGCGCAAAAGTTACTCAATGCAGTGCATCAACTTCAGATGACTTTATGACATATATCGATTCAAAATATATCTCAAATATTGAAAATGAATTTTTCTACAACTGTCAAACAAGTCCACTTTTTTGTGTGGTTTGTGTGCGTAAAGTATTACAATATTTCACTATCAACATATGATTTCATTATTAAACGGAAAAGCGTAAAAGAAGAGCACTTTTTTTAACGGCTGTTGGTTGGCAACCGACAGTTTCATATAACAACAGGGGCAGATCCGAATAATAACGAAATCCTGTCATAAAGCCAGTTCTCATTTTCCTTGGCAACTAATAATCTATAAATATCTGATATACAAATGTTTCACCAATAATATTCTTAGCATTCTTACTATTAAATAAGTATTATCAAAATTCCAAACTATCGCGGCGAATATATTCAGGGGTAATATAATAAGTGGTATGATTATTACCGATAATTTTTTGGAATATTAATGAATTGCAATCCCAAAGCTGAAAATACAACGAGTCCGCAGGACAAGTTGTATTTTCTTGCATTGGGATTGCCAATGAATTGATATTCCAAAAAATTATAGGTTTTTAATCATACCACGAATTATATTTAGGACGACAATATATCGATTTGAACTAAAGAAAAATCGTGTCACCTTGATGCTTCACTTTTAGCCGTATTCAACGGAATACTCTTTTCCACGGCCTAATCTATGATAGCAATGGACATTTGTCTACAATGATCGCTCATATTGATAAATAAAGATAACTAGTCAAAACACATAAATTTGACGTTTATAATTTAAATCATTATTTTCACTTGACAGATAGTAAAACAAAAACTAAGCAGGTTTATCACCGTGAAAATACAGCGACAAGCTATATTTTCACTGTAGTTCCGATTCTATTGGCTGAATTTCAAAATTTGAAATCCACTGATTGGTTGTTGAGCAAGGAAATATATTGTCAAAATAATAGCATATACCTTTAAGGAACTATTGGACCTAATCTACACCACGTAATCCAAGGTAGCTATGGCTGTTTGGCCGTCAGAAACTAATTGACAACAATAATTAATGAAATTTGTGAAATTGGGCATCTATCCAGATAACGAATTCTTGATAACTATAAATTTAATTTAAGTAGAAATGAAAAGTGATGAAGATTGAACGGAGAAAATCGTGGATAGTGCAAATGTGAGATTTCCTTGACATAGTTCAAAGAAAGAAAAAGGTATTCGTTGGGTCACGAGGATTGTTTATTCATTTTGAATACAAATCTAAGAAAATGAAAAGTTACTTCCATGGACTAGTTATTCGAAAGTCAAGTCAACATTAATATTAATAATATTGACCTCGATGAATCTGTTTTAATTTAAATTTTAATATTCGCTTCAAATTTTCCATTTTGCGGGATAGTGTGAAGAGAAAGGGATTTCGTCTTTGTCGAAATTGTTCGTTTCATTTGTATGAAACTCAACTCTCCGGCATACTCTTCGAACTTTGTTCCAATAATGAATCAATAAAAATATGCCAAATTCATTTCATATTTGCAAAAAAATATGAATTGGTTATTTTTTTTGACAGTTGTAGAAGAAATACTGTATGAAACTCGTGAGTAAAGTGTTTTTTTTTACTCGTAGTAATACATTTCCTACTCGTAAAAAAAGTATCACTTTACTCACTTGATACATAAATTACTATTTTGGATCCGGAGACCATAATGGATAGATAGTATTAATCAACACTTTGATCCATATTCAGTTTATGAAAGAAAAATAGTAATCAATGAAAAAAGAATATTCCACAAAGTGAATGTATTCCATGGTTGAATGAAAATAATAGACCTTTTCATTAGCATTTGTTCCGTTAAAATGTGAACATTGCAGAAACAACGATATAGAAGGAGGTATTCCAAATTTATTAGGGTAGGTACATATTTTTCCAAGCTAAATTCAGTGTACACAAATTTTCGTCTGTGACAGAAAATGTTTTTAAAATGGGGAATTTAAATTTTTTCCCAGTCTGAAATATTTTCGTTTATTTCAATAATTACAGTTTAGTGCTGTACTGCTGTGTTAAAATTCCTTTTTCAAAGCAATATTCGCCAACACGTAGTTGATCGCAGTCTGCGCAAAGGAACCGACATAAATTATTTTCCAATGACAAACAAAGAGTTATGCAGGATATGACAGTGTCATCGTAGATGAAAATGTCTGATAGACTCATTTCAACTTTCGACATCTTGATTTATTCAAATTTATATATTGCTTTGCGCCTAAATTCTGCTCCTACATGATGTTCAAGAAAAGAGACATTCAGCGCCGACCCTCTTTCTCTCTCTCCTTCTCTCTCTTTATCTCTCTTTCTCTCTCTCTTTCTCTCTCACCATCTCTCTCTCCCTCTCTCTTTCTCTCTCTCTCTCTGCTGCCACATTACTTTGTTTTTTAATGATAAATACAGTATTACTTCAAATATGGATGGTGCTGTAGGTTTGCCAGTTTCCTGCAGCGGAATAGTCAATACGACACCAAAAATCACCAAAATCAAATTGGGTAAATTCATGAGTGTTGATGAGGAGAGACTATTAATATTATTACTATATTGCACATGCCGTCTCAGGTGCGTATACAATCAAAGTTGATATCAAGATTCATAAAATTATTATTATACCATTCAACGCGTAACTATCTAAATCGAATCATCTAATCTATTTCTTCCTAAAAACTGAAAAATGCCAAAACTGCAGCGTGGCAACGAATGTACAGGCACAACGCAACGAGAGCATTAAATTCTAATCTTTACTATACTCGTTTACTTTCCCTCCATGCTTTTCGTTTTTCATGTTGAATTTAAGACACTGAATTTGACATCCTTTTTTTCCTGTCATTATATATGTTACCACACTGGCAAACCTAACTATGAATTTAAAGGCATTGGACAAAAAATATTTCGCCTGCGGTGCTTTTCTACTTTCTATCACCCCCGCACCACGAATTACCCCCCATGGAACAATGCTGTTTACGCGCCTGTGGCTTTTTACCGAATACTCGGCCCTAACGATGGTATGCGCCCCCCCGCCCTTGATTTCTAGAACCGCCACTGGTGTGTGTTACTCATGCTGAATTCACAATAATGTACCATTTGGATGTTTGTTGTTGGATTATCACACGGAGGGTTTTGAATCTTGATCACATTAATTTAAATCAATAAAACTGATTATAATAGTTGTGTTCGATTTTTATTATCTTTCAATATAATTTTTTCAGTAGGGCATGGAGGTTTATGACACAATCTGTCCCATTTCATATTATTCCATGCTATACCAATTATCCACATTCTGTTATTTCTAAATTGACTCTTTTTCAAAACATCTTCTCTGTCGTTGACGTTCTGTATTTCATACTATCAATAACATTGCAAGATTGTTTGTTCATATTTTCATCACCACTAGGCTTTGACATTCAGAATACAGTTTTTCATGAACAAATACAAAATTGAAACTTTGTTCATTTAATATCTATGGATCTGAAAAATTCACAAACTTTAACTACATCGACGTCAATAAGTTCAAAAGAACAGAAGCAAGTGGGTAATCAATATGTATTAAATTCGAAACTTTTCCAGAAAACTGTGAAATGTGGGACGAGCAACGAAAATCGGTCGAGGTCAGTGAACCCCCAGATCAACGAAAAAGATTTCAGCAAAGAGCGGAGATTCCACACCGAGCTTCTAGGGCAACATTTGTACAGAGTTGTGCTTCGTAGTATTCGCAACAAATCCACCCTTTCCGTTGTGTCAATCATATTATTTTCGACGTCTCGATAACGGGCAACTTTTTACCCTAGACTGACTAAATAAATTAAGTGAATCTCCAGACTAATTCGGTTGATTATGTTTAAAAAAAGTGTAGACGTTAGTAAACTTTACTTTCGATGTTCACCTTTCTTGATGTATTGATTTTCTCTTCGCAGTCAGTTAGTAGTGGTGGGGTTATTGCACGCTTTGCTGTTTGTCGGTTGGAGCTTTTTGCTTTTTAGTAAAGTGGCGCCATCTAGTCACCCGCGTTGGACAACCGAGCAACGTGACAGTGTCCGTGTGAATATTGAAATTTTCCCTATGTTATTATTAGTGAAATACAACAGAAGTATCTGCTTGTTTTCGTTTTTAGGTGTGCGAATCATTTCGGGGTGATAATTCTATACTTTCTGACATGTTTCCGTTTTCTGCCAGTGTCTGTTTTCGTCCTCATCAACGATGGATTGCTGTAATTCAACCCTCTGCAGATTCCTCATCTAAAAAGGTTTGTTTATTTTGTATTTGAATATCTTAATAACTTTTAACGATCCCTCGTTTGTTCTTTCTCAATCTTAATCTCTGACTAATTGATATTTTAATTCAATTACTAAAAATATTATATTACTTGGCTTCAATTGAGATTTGTGAAATCTAACCTACAGTTTTGCAAATATTCACCTGAAGTACACCTGTTGAAATACTAATTGCCATAGACTAATTAACAGAAACTTATTTCATGCATGCATGCATCCATTTAATTAAACTGAAAAGGGTGAGTAATTTCGTAGAAATGTAATGAATATCACCTAATCAACATACTTTCATTAGGTGAAGGTATTAAAGTTGGAGAAAATTGTCATTAATAAATGAGTTGTGTGTTGTTATAAATTTGGTTATTTTGGGTTGACTGGGACTTTCTGCCTGTTTTCGGGTGAGTATAAAGTTGTGAAACTATTGAACTATTCGAAAAGTTTTCAGGAGGGAGGTAGGGGTAGCCTGCATACCGGGTGGTCCAAACCTATGAAAAGGACCCCGCAAATCTCTTATGGAGGATAGTGTTCCCTCAAATGTTTAAATTATTTGATGGGATATTGCAGTACTCGATTTTCTGATAAAAGGGTTTAAAGTTCTGTGACTAATTTTTGAGATACAGGGTGTTGAATTTGAGAATTACCTACTTCTACTTTACGCGTTTATCGAAATAGAATCAAATGAACTTAGGTTTTCATCAAGAAATAATTTGATTTATCGCCAGGAAGAAACAACATAAAAAAATTAAACTAAAAATCATTTCGAAAACAAGGTTATCGAGAATTGAATGCATGCCCAATTTTAAAAGTAAAATATGCAATTTTCTTAGCGAGAACGTTCGCAAAATTAACTATTTCACTAGTTACGTTGTTGTTATATCAAAAATATCTGAAATACCCATAATTTACAGGGTGTTCAATAATTATAGAAACTATTCACAGTGAAGGTTAAGTGGACACCCTGTGTTTTAAGAAGTTCCAGAATATATAATCTTGAACTCAAAATAATACAGGGGAGTCTCATGAAAAAACTCTCCAACCTCACAAGAACTCACGACATCCCCCTTATTTTATATCGCCTCCTATTTCAAGATTAACTCCATTGAGGTAAGGGTTTTTTTTCACCATTGTACTAAGTATGAAAACATCAATACGAATGACAGTTTTTATCTAACTTCTATAAGCAGATTTTTTTTAAATTTTGTTATCAATATTGTCAAGCTGGGGTTGTAGCCCCATTAGCCCCCTAGCTGTATAAAGTGCTCAGTGATTATTATTGTTATTATCTTGGCTTGCGAGAGGTTAAAACATTATGTGAAATAACAGAGTGAGAGTGAAATTAATTATTTATTGAAGTTATAAAACAAAACATTCGAGCAAATGAAATCCAAGTGAAATATAACAACCCAATTAAAGTAAACAAATAAATAAAACGGTGGAAAAACAATGAGGGTATCTAAAAAACTCAGACTTACATCAGAATCATCACCAAGGGGGTGAAATGCGTCAAGCTGACCATGATAACGAACGTTGAATTACATCTAATGAATTTCCGTGCAGAGTCCTACAAGAATGTCTCCGCAATTGCCAGTTTCATGGAAATGTTCATTGAAACATTCATTGAAACATTCAATGAACATTTCCATGCAACATGAAACATTCATTGAAACATTCAATGAACATTTCCATGCAACTAGCAATTGCGTAGACATCCTTGTAGGACTCTGCACGGAAATTCATTAGATGTAATTCAACGTTCGTCGTAGTATTAGCCAGGAAAGTAGTTGTTTTCTGATGGATTTTCGACCTAATTATTCCTATTGTATAGGATTATAGCAATAAGCGTCGTCCTGGTAGTGCAGGACATCTTGTTTCTCTCTTGACAAGCTTATTGAAGTCATTGTTAAAGCTAATTCAACCTTCATAAACCCAAGGACAAAAACTAAGCTAAGAGTAAATTAATTAGATAAAGAATATATTTTGGCACTTATTCACAAAACCCGAAGTCTGGGCTTATGCAGGTTAAATAAAACTACCTAAGAAAAACACTTTTGAGTATGGATTTAGTTTAGGATTATCAGACGATTTGCGATACAGTATAGAAGGTATACCAGACTCCGAAGGTCAAGAAAAATGAAAAACCTGCAAGATTTTGGTGAGTTTTGGCTTCCCTATTTGTATAGGGTATTCAACTTTCTGGTTAGATCTGGCTATAAAAGTTCTATAAATATATTAAAGTTTTAATTTTCAGCAGCACCTTTCGAACCCACTGCATTCACCAAATCTTCGAAGACGTCGATTCAGATCTGGCATTAAAATATCGGCACAGACCTAATCTGTGGTTTTGGCATATCGTTCAGGTCAAATTCAACCGAATGATAAACATTTTACAGTGGTTCAGTTAAATACTTGATTGCCCATTGCGTGTTTCTGTTGTTTTGTGCAGATATACTGAACGATTTTATGTCAGGTCATTCGAATATAAATTTTCCAACCGATGCCTTCGCCTTGTTGAGTAGGTAGGTTGTTATCATCTGGTCCGATATTGTGATATTATGTGTAGTGTTGTTTAAAATTGTTTGTTTTGTTTGTTTTTTTTCGTTAACCAGCTGTCGTCCCCTTACGAACGGCAGCCCTCAAAAGTCGAGACTTGTGCGAGCCAAGGATTAACGAGGTCTTACCTTTAACGTGCGATTCCTAGCACTTTTTCGGGCCATCAGATAAAAATCTCTAGACGCTAAGGATTCGAACCTAGCCGACCAGCAGTCAATGGTTTTGAACGCTTCAGTCTCAACCACTGAGCTACTTGGCCCTTATGTTATGTGTAGTGTTGTGCTGTATGTAATGTTTATTATTATTTTATTTTATATGTATGTGTTGTGTGGGTATTGTAAATTTTGAAATTTTCATATAAAAATATAGAATGAACTTTATAGAAATGTCCTGGCTCAAAACCTTTATTTTTACTTGCTTTACCTTTATTTCCTTATATCTGCCTCCTTTTTCAGCTCAGCCGGTGAAACAAGAACACTCCTACTCTCAGTAGGATTCAGGAACGTGGAGAGCCCTGTATATGGGTGAAAAAAATTGCAATATCGTAATTTTCAAAAATGTTAGACAAAATATGTGAATAAAACTTTAATAATTGAATTTTTGTTCTTTATTTTTCAAATAAAAATCTTTCAAAACTGAAATTCGTATTTCTTTTCTTTCAAAACCATGAAACAATGCCCTACTGAAAAATCTTTTTCCTATTATACTCTATAAACTGTTTCCTGAATAAATCGAGCGCCCTCTATGGTCCTAATCTAAAATTATCTAGAAAACGTGCCTTATTAGGTTGTTCACTGAAAGTTCGCTAGATGACTTTATTTGGCACAGTTACCTACAAATTGAGGTTATGTATGATATAAAAAATAATGTTTAAGAATTTTTAAAAATATTATTAATACTAATGAAAGTTATTTTTAAAATAGGGAATAAGGTCAGTAAGATCAAATTTAAAATAATTCCGCACACGCATAATAGTTTATAGGTGGTTTTCTGCTACCTGCTTCTCTGAAAAGGTGGTGGTTATAAATACCTTTGATGTTGCGTTTCCAACTGGTCTCGTTCGTCTCTCAGGGATTTTAAATGATGGTCAGGTATGTAGTCTTAAAATTTTCGTTTCTGTTTACTATATTTGATTTCTGCTCCAGTTTTCATTTATTATAGTTGATTTAGATTCTTCGTATTATTATTTCAATTAATTTTCTTCTTTTTGTTTGTCTCCCAGTTACTTTTCTCCTCAGCAATAAACCTTCCAATTTTTATTCTTCTCTCCACCAATCACTTTTTATTATCCCGCGTCACTGAATTTTTTTAGTTATTATTTTACTTCCGCACTGTTTTTTATTTTCACTTCTTATTTCTAACATTTTGTACTTATTTCTGAAGTTACTAATTTCAGTTTTTACTCTGATTGAGGTTTTTATTCTCATGCAATCATTAATTTTTCATTTTTCATCCTACTGTCATTTTTGACATTTCTCTTATTACTTCCAAAATGATATACAGGACGTTTTTTTAATTAATTAAATAATTTTGAAAACTTTATGCCAAGAAATAATTGTTTTGACTAAATATGAAATTTTGATCTAATACAAATTATTCCGAATGAACTAATGAAAGTAAAATTTGATATAACCAAAGAAATAAAACAGGCAAAATTCGGTATTTCAGAGCTTTTCATTTCTCCACAAAATTCACTGTTTCCTTTTCATAACACAAGATCTACTGGCTCGCAGATGCCCAAGCTAAGTGGACAAAAGTAACGTTCAGAATTCTTAAAACTGGTACTGGTCGAATGTAAACAACACAATATTAAAAAATCCCGAAACGAGGATCGACGCATTTATTACCTGGATAAACGAAGGATAAACTGTATCTCAGTATTGGCAGGATATCAATATTAAGAATATTAAAAGTAGCAGGCAAGCCTTCATCGACGGATTGTCAACGGGTTTGAATCAACAAGGGAAAAAAACTGATATTCGTTCATATGGTTAGTTCAAAAAGAGGACTTTTGACTGTTGTATATCGAAACGAACCGGTGACTATCACGTAGATATGAATGGTAACGTTTTTGAAAAATATTTTGAACGAATGATCGAGTCACCATTCTAGATATCAACAAACAACAAACAATGGGACTAAGGGCCGGTTGTACAATCAGCAGCTCACAGCGGTTTATGAGAACCTGGGTTCACGACCACTGAAGGTTGTTCAAATGGCTGTTCAACTTCGGCTTTAGTGAGCTTCACTTCTCATGCAAATTATTCTACTGAATGTGGCTTGCAGTGTTTTTGTTGATTAATTCTTATTTTACAGCTCGAAGAACTCTGCTGAATACTCCAACAAGGCTGAATAATAAATTATTCAATAAAATCAGTTAAAAGACGTTCGTTTATTTCGAAATAAAGTTGGTTATACTCAACTGTCAAAGTCACTTCTGAATTTATTTCTCAACAAGAGATAAATAGTTCTTCTTCTTCTGTTTTATTTGGTTTGACAATTAGAGCATTTAGCCAGTTCCGACATATACGTTAGTATTCCGTCCGAATAGATGTAATTTATATAAGGGCCGCCGTACATTATGCTATTTCCTGGCAAGTTCAATGCAACGCAATGTCGATTCACTCTAATCGCATGCGTCTATCATATTTTAGAGCAAGTTTCATGCTAGTAGATGATTTTACCAAAGTAATAGCACTGTTTACAAACATGAAACTTGCTGAAAAATATGATAGACGCATACGCTTTGATCGATTGGAAATTGCGTTGCATTGAACTTGCCAGGAAATAGCATAATGTACGGCGGCCTTAAAGATCACGCAGGGAGAGATAGTATAATTGAAGCTTTCATGCATAGGCAAGATGTTGGTTTCATTCTATCTAAATATAAACCAACAGTTAATAAGCTGTTCTTTGATAGTGTGACAAGTGGTAACACTGTTTGTTGACATTGATGTGAGGAGGGGATTGAATTTTTAATTTCCGTTTATCCTCCATTTCGTCCATTTCTGCGTCTGGTCTCACTTGAAGAACTCGTTGATGATTTGAATTTTTATTTTGAAAATCATCCAGTGTCTACTAATAATATTTATAGAGAGGTAACTATCTATTTAAAATTCAAAGTGGAATTTATTGGAATGCATATTTTCGTCATTTATAATGTTTTTAGAATTATTTAATTTTCACTTATAATCTCCCTAGTGCTTGAATTATTGCCGGAAATTTTTCGAGTACATGAATTTTTTGAAAATTACCCGAGTCGCGCAGCGACGAGGGTGATTTTCTTAAAAAATTAGAAAAATTAGATAACAAATACTGATCGAAAATAGTATTCAACTTTCCGATCTCATGAGTAATTCTAAAATGTTTACCGTAAATATGCTTTTGTACCATCGGCCATCAGTTTCATATGTTAATATTAATCAAAAATAATTGACTGACCTATTTACATGATATGTTGCGCCTCAAACCTCTACACCATTATGGTTCCTCCGATTGCTTAGGATTCAATGTCACTTTTTTTCATTATGCAAGGGTAAGTTTGTTCACAACAAAAGCGGTGGAAATCGAGCTTCTTTTCATTAATTCCGCTTTTGAGCGGATATGCTGTCCAAAATTACATTTCTCGAAATACTTCATTTTTACATCAAACTCTATTTTGGTTAACGTTAGTAGAATGAGTTATTTGCTTTTTTTTACTCTGCTTCTAATTACCCAGGCAACAAGCGTACGTCATAATGACGTACCTTATAGGTCATGTCAGATGTTATATTGACCCCAGAGTTGACGTCATTCGGACGTCTAAATGACGGTCAAATATCAGAGTTAGGATGTGGCGTCATTTTGACGTTACATATAGCTTGTATAGGACCTGTTAGGCCATAAACAAGACGTACATATGACGTCACTTAAACGTTATAAACATCGTCATTTAGATGTACTTTTTTAGACAATTTTGGGACAATTTTGGGATATGCAACAAAAATTGCAACGTTGTTTCACAGTAGATGTGGCAACTGTTGGGATATTCGTATTTTTCTCAACGAGAATCACAATACCACAAAAAAATTATAAAGGAGTGTACTGGATGATCATTGACTGAAACAAACGAAATTAGGAAAATCGAATGTCGTGGTTACATTTTTTGATGCCAATGATTAAGAAACTCGTGATCATAGGAATAATTTTCATTTATAACAACATAAAACAATTTCGTTACAGTAATTAATACAGTAAAAAACTATTATAAAACTTAATTATGCAGCTCATTCTGAAATATGTTCGTCATTTGGAAAAGTTATTAAAAGTTTTCCTTGCCAACAGTCAGTAAAAATGCCATTAAATGTTTCACACGGGAATATGGTTTTTATACAGCAATTAAAACGAAAAAAATTTGTAATTTACATATATAAGTACTTACTCAATAACATTGCATTTGGAACCACAAAGGAAATATCATTATGATTATAGTTTTTATTCAATTATCACATACACATTATAATGTCCATTTATCGGAAATATATCCTTCTCGATTTACCGCTTAAATGTAAGCTTCATTGTCTTTTTTTTGTTGGTCGGCCAAAATATTTCCCTTTTCAGTGAGGTAAACCAGCCAGAGTTCCCACTGCAAGGGCACCTTCAAATTGTGCATTTGAACTCTACAGCTGAAAAAATTCTGAGCACTGTAACCTCTGTATCACACAACTATTACTGAACTCTGCAAAACTATCATTTCTATAATTATGTTTGATAAAATTCTCTTCGGACAAACAGAGAATAATGGTGAAGCCAAAGCTCATAGGCATTAAAAACGAATACCATCGACATTCCACTGCACAGGTTCATAGAAGGAAGCATCGAAGACGGCCATGTTGCTTAATCCCAACCAATCCGATGCGATCGTGTCGATGTCGGACAATTGGTGACTTTCGCGGGAAATATGAAATGGCGAAAATAATAAACACTTTCATTTCTTTACATATGTTGGTATTTTTAATTTAAGTTATACGTTTTTAGGTAAAGAATGATTTATTGTGTACTCAATTGATATCCAAATTATAAACTTGTACTTGTACCTATTAGACAGGAATTACCTACTCATAGTATTAGATAGTCTGAGAGCATGTCACGGGATAAAGGCAATGGTTATTTTGAAAGTAACTTGATTGAGGTACAGATAATTTAAATATATCAACACACAAACGAATTAATTTTCTGAAATATCTGCTGTAAAGCATTTTATGGAACATATATAATTGATCAGATTTTTTATTTCGAAAGTTCTTCTATTTTTTGTGTCACATTAGTGACCAAAATTTAAGTCATAATGACGTCATATGAAGAACGGCATAGTAACGTCCACTAAATGACGTTCGGAAGACGTTATTTTTGCGTCGATGACGTCCATCGTTACAAAATCACTAATTAAGTACGTCATTACGACGTACGCTTGCTACCTGGGTACTTTTCCAACACACTTGCTGCAAACAGATGAGTAACTACTTCCGAAAGCAACATTGCTGTTGAAGGTTGGTTTTTCAAAATAAAGATTAATATATCCTATTCCAAAACAGTAATCATGGGATGAAGGTGGTTTTGTGTTACCTTTTTCCCTTACCTAACTTCAGTTTTTTCTTGTTGGAACATAGCAAAAAATACTTCAGCAGGCCGCAACTGTCTCATTTAAAAATTTTTCAGAATTTGCAATATTAAGAGAGGACCGCATATCTATCAGGGACGCAAATGTACGGGGGCGTATCTGTCCCAGATCCTTGGATAACGAAACAAAATCAGGCGTAGATTAGCGCAGTGGATAGCACACGCGCTTGGTGACCGAGAGGTCATCCGGAATGAGCTTTTTTCATATTTCTGAATGACTAAATCTCGTCGACGACTGGGAATATTACTCCACGGTTCACTGTAGCGTTAAAAATTAAAAAATATACTAGTACTGCTCCTGAGGTGGCGTAAGGAGTTAGTAACACAGGCTACCCAGAACACGTGGCTGATGACCGAGAGGTCATCCGGAATGAGCTTCTTTCATATTTCTGAATGACTAAATCTCGTCGACGACTGGGAATATTACTCCACGGTTCACTGTAGCGTTAAAAATTAAAAAATATACTAGTACTGCTCCTGAGGTGGCGTAAGGAGTTAGTAACACAGGCTACCCAGAACACGTGGCTGATGACCGAGAGGTCATCCGGAATGAGCTTTTTTCATATTTCTGAATGACTAAATCTCGTCGACGACTGGGAATATTACTCCACGGTTCACTGTAGCGTTAAAAATTAAAAAAAATTACTAGTACTGCTCCTGAGGTGGCGATAGGAGTTAGTAACACAGGCTACCCAGAACACGTGGCTGATGACCATAGCAGTCCATGCCAAAACACCAAAATTAAGCATAATCTTTCAATCCGAATGACGCTACTAAGACCTCAATCGTCTAGCCGTACAATTCTTCCTTGATCCCGCAGTTCCGCATGCGCACAACTCGAATTAAAATAATGTAATTGACCAAGTGGGTCATTAAATAGCGGGGAGTCGGAGTGATTACATGACAAAACAAAACGGCAAACCGAGTTGAGACCTAACCTGAGCAAGCTAACCTAGCTTGCAAGTCAGTCGAAAATGAGTTAATTAGTTTGCATGCAAAGCGAGTTGAAAATGTGTAAATTACTAGCCAACCATATCTAACCTGACTATCCTTATCTAGACGTAATGACAGTACAAAATTGTTACGAAATAACGACTATTTAACCAAAATTCCGAAAGAACAGGCGTGGAGCAGCCATATTTGACGGTTCGCCCCGCTTCTAGCGTAAACAAGTGTGCATGCGGAACTGCGGGATCAAAAGTAGAATGGTACGGCTAGACGCTTTCTACTAAGACCAATGAATACATTTCTATCGATGCAATCAATGTATATTCAGTAACGGCTATGGAGAAGTTGATGGTTTCAATATATTCTATTCTATTTTGTTTTCTTCTGTGTCCGTTTTTTTTTGTTCTGGTCTAATTTTTTTTCCTCAAATACTATGTTAATAGCAAAATCAGATTATCACACCTTTATGCGTTTCGGCAAGCGTAAAGTGGCACTTTATCGCCTGCGGGCGCATTATGGCCCGTGGTCCATGAAGTAGACAAAATTCTCAAATTGTCCTTATTTGCAAAACATTATATGCAAGACCTAACACGAACCAGAATTATTTTAGTTCAATAGAGAAAGAATGAATAACTATATCGCGCGTTTCGCTTACAGAAGCTTTTAAGTTTTTAATATTTTAATAATAATAATAATAATAATAATACTCCCTCATAAATACTCTTAGAGTGTATCCAAAGGCATGGCCTGTGCGGGTAGAGGCCGGCTATTATTATTATTTGCCGTGGCGCTCCGGGCGAATTACTGATTTTTGGTGGCGTATTCACTTTTCAGCTGCAGGAAAACCCGGAAAACCCACAGCACCACCTCAGGTGACCGGCGTGCACTCCATGCTAGCACTAGCCGAGATTGGCATCTAGACAACACACAATACACTTGCTTTCAGCAAGGACTGTGGTCGTATATCGATTCCGATATTGGGTACTAGAGAAAACATCCCTCGTACCTACATCGGGCTCGAACCAACTACCGCTATACTGAAGTTCTGAACGGCCTGCGCCTTAGACCGCTAGACCACCGACCACCTATTTTTGATTTATATTATATTCACATCAACGGTTCCAAATCTTCATATTTGTAATAAATATCCTATTTATAAAAATCAGTAAAACGCAAAGTCGTCTCCACAATTCAATATCCCATCTAATTCACAAGGATGGTGAAACGGTGAATGACCGCTATCAATCAGATAGCCGTCAAAAAGTAGAAGTAGTACATGTTTCGGTCCTATATATAACCATCATCAGCTATTCAAGAAAATTCTACAATAAAAGAAAGACTATGTACTAAAGACAAAAGGCTAATATAAGGCTATACTTACATGGATAAGAAAATAATGTAGTGTGATATATATAAAATTTTAAAATATTATGTTATTAAATAATATTAAATAACCACATTGTTAATTATTATAGCGTGCTTGAAACAACCAAAAATTGGTAAGTAACCAAAAAATAGGTAAGGGAGGCTGTAAGGCCTTGGGCCCCTTAATCCTATAGGGGAATTAAATAGTTCGGACGGTTGTTGACTGAACAGACGGATATGAATTATGAGATGAACTGACAGGGTGACAACTGACAGCACAGCCGGAACCACTGTCATGATTACTCCTATGTCAAAATTGACACAGAACAGTGACGCGAGACCCCCGCTCACAGAACAAAAGAAGGAAATGATTCCCACAATACAATTCCGAGCCTGAGGATCTCAAATCACCCAACTGTACCAACAACAAGAGGAGCAATCAGTTCAATAGGAACAAATTATGAAACTGAAGATACAATATTTGTTAGTTTTATTTTTGTGGAGGACCAAGGCAGGAACAAGAATCTAGTTTTTTAGAAAATTGAGAGAATTGAAGAACTTTTTGCAATCGAACTGTGTTTGTTCATTGAGGGAAACAATATTGGGGTTATTGATGGCCGAGTTGATTTCCAAGATTCCATCAATAATCCCAATATTGTTTCCCTCAATGAACAAACACAGTTCGATTGCAAAAAGTTCTTCAATTCTCTCAATTTTCTAAAAAACTAGATTCTTGTTCCTGCCTTGGTCTTCCACAAAAATAAAACTAACAAATATTGTATCTTTAGTTTCATAATTTGTTCCTATTGTACTGATTGCTCCTCTTGTTGTTGGTACAGTTGGGTGATTTGAGATCCTCAGGCTCGGAATTGTATTGTGGGAATCATTTCCTTCTTTTGTTCTGTGAGCGGGGGTCTCGCGTCACTGTTCTGTGTCTATTTTGACATAGGAGTAATCTTGACAATGGTTCCGGCTGTGCTGTCAGTTGTCACCCTGTCATTTCATCTCATAATTCATATCTGTCTGTTCAGTCAACAATCACGTGCATTGATTCAATTTTTGATTTATTTTCTGCTCGATGTCCGAACTATTTAATTTCCCTATAGGATTAAGGGGCCCAAGCCTCCCTTACCTATTTTTTGGTTACTTACCAATTTTTGGTTACTTACCAATTTTTGGTTGTTTCAAGCACACTATAATAATTAACAATGTGGTTATTTAACATTATTAAATAACATAATATTTTAACATTTTATATATATCACACTACATTATTTTCTTCTCCATGTAAGTATAGCATTATATTAGCCCTTTTGTCTTCAGTACATAGTCTTTCTTTTATTGTAGAATTTTCTTGAATAGCTGATGATGGTTCTATATAGGACCGAAACATGTACTACTTCTACTTTTTGACGGCTATCTGATTGATAGCGGTCATTCACCGTTTCACCATCCTTTTGAACTAGATGGGATATTGAATTGTGGAGACGACTTTGCGTTTTACTGATTTGTATATCCATACCACTCCACTTTGAGATATAATGGACTTTACCACAGGTTAAATATCCTATTTTATTTATATTGTCTAATGAATTAAGAGAACGTAAGTATTTATATTTAATTTTGGAACGACCTATGGGAATACGAATGATATAGCATTTTAAAAATATCGTCTTCATTAGTTCTCCAGAGAAAAAGTTCTCCATTTCATGGAAATACCTACACTGACAATCAATTAATTATCGTCGGATGGGTTTGAGGACGTTTATTTCGCAAAGCGGGAAAGCGAATTATAGTAACTGTACACTTCGATCTCTCCTAATGTTAGATTTCCAAACAAAACATATTCATACGAAAAAACTGTAATAGATGTGCCATTACTCCCTCTCTTGCTGTGCCGAAACGCAATTGCATCGCATACCGAAATGTCCAGGACGTCGCAGGAGGCGCTACTGATCAATAGTGTTATCGACTCCTGCTGGAATTCCATGTTCCTGCTGAATTTTCCCGTATTTCCAGGAATCGGTTTACTCCTCGCTTTCCTGCTACCCTGCTCGGCTGTGATCAGTTATCGAAAATATTTGATTGGAAAATGCTATTGACAGATTTTGACGAGACGATCGTGTTCATCCAATACATTGGAAATTAGAAAAGGGATTTCGTGAAGTAACCTGGAAATATTTCAGGTTTATCGAATATTACTTTGATGGCGCGGTAGGGAAAATAATATGACTGATGACTGATGTCTGTTGGATTGAACATGTTTTTGAATCTAGTTATTTTTAGCGACTTGAGATTCCCATAATTTTTGGAATTGATAGGTAACAGTCTGAGTATCGATATTCTCGAAGCGGTCCTGCTCTCCTGGTAGATTCTGATTGGAAATATCGTTTGAGAAGCTATCAAATCGATAGGGAGAGGTAACAAAACAAGTCAGTCGTTTATGTAATTAATAAGTACAGTTTCAATTATGCTACAAAAATAATGTATGAAGGTGAGTACCCGAATGTCATATAAAAAAAATATTCTATGACAGGCTATACTTCTGCATATAACTGGTATTTGAAAGTCATTCATTATTCATTTGAAGTTTGCTGTTGATGTGAAAGGAAGGCGTAGTAGGACGACCAAAAATATCGAATATTTTTCAATTTACCTTTAGTAGACCTGGGCCAAAACAATTTGCAATACTTACCCAAATTCATGAAAAATTCTTAGCAGTATGTGGGTGATCGCAAAACTTTAAGGTATGTTATAAGTTGAGGAAAAATAAAGACGACTCAGTAAAATTTGCGGAAGGAGGTAGGGGTGACTAATACAGGGACCTGCAACTACGCTCTGGTGGTCCATAGCTTCTAAACGACCCAACTTGATTTTTTTTTCAAATGCAAGCATGTTTCGTTCTTGGGAGAGTATCTTTGGAGAATATTCTGAAGTATACAGGATGACCTAGAAAAGAGCACCAAAGCAAAGTTATGTTTTTTTGTAATGGAACACCCTATATTTCATCACATGGTTGAATAGAAATTACTTGAACCATTCAAAAAACACGGTGAAAAATGAACATACCTATAATGAATCCACTAGGTAACTTTGTAAACAAAGTCAGTTTTATTATATCAGGGTACAAACTTTTCTAATATTTTTTTCAGAGTAGCTTTGCTGTTTCGTTTCAATACTAACACACTTTCGTCATATCATTAAAACTTTAAATTACTACGACTAATACACTTACAAATTAGCAATACATCGGTTGAATTTCTGCGAATGAAGTCATAATGATATTCCTTTGAACTTCAAATCGAAAAATGTTGCTAACACATTCCAACTTTGACGATCAAAGTGTTGATCGGAAAAGCAAGAGCTGTTTATGATTGAACCACCGACGAAATCCAGAAATATTCCATCTGAAATTTCGCTTTGGTAAAAAATACCTTATTATGTCGAAAGCGCATTTTAATCAAATGAAGATCAGAAGTTGTTATACAGTATCGACAACTTTTCATTTGGAGTATACAGTATCGGAAACTTTTCATCTGGGGTATAGACAGAAATCTACGAGAGCAACAAGGAACGCAATGATATGATAATACCACATAAATAAGAGCGCGCCCCTCCTGTCACCTCGCCCGACGAATTAACATATCAGTCGATATCCCTTCCTCGAGCGAGTAGAGGAGAAATTGTAATGCTCTCTCAACATTATAGCAAGCTATTCTTCACGCTCTCATAAAACCACCATACCCCAGATGAAAACTTTCCGAAACTGTAGAACATTCAACTCAGCACTTTACTCAATAAAATAGAGAGACAGTAGACAAGAACGTTCATTCGAAATAAAAGCTCCTACGCTGATCCATTACGGATGATGTTAGGTATCGAAGGAACTTCTGGATATGAATTTGAATAGCATAATATTCAACGAGCATATTGTGGTGGCTATTATTCATGCGGCACGAGCTGTAGATGAATGTTATAAATCATCCAAGTAAATAATAGCCATAATATGCATGTAGAATACTATGCTTTGTCCATGACTCTAAAATAATACATTGTAAAATGATTGCAATTTCTTATTTCTACATCTGAGTTACATTAAATCAAAAACATTTAACTTGAATGTTTATCACATTCAACTAAGACTGACCTGTGTGAAATTAGAGATAGTGGAAGATGTCTATCTCAGTCCTTTTGATGCTTTTTCACGACCTTGGAAAGATGTTTGAGTGAATCTCTCAACCATACCATCCAAGAGAGGGTGAGGTGAATTCGTTCGGAATTCGCTGATACACATCAGCACACAGATCAGACTTTTTCAAGATTCAAAATTTCTTCCCTGTTCGGAATATGGCATCGGTACCTCGAATCTTGAGAAAACATGTTGTACACCAATGATCTTGCAACTGTGGAATGTAGATGCTTCTTGTTCTGGAATGGAATACGCACCTACCCGTCTTCTGAAATGGCCCATGTTTTCGATAAAGTCTTTGACAAGATTACGGTGAAATACGAGCTCGGTGAAGTTATAGAATGTTTGGTGAAAGTGAAAAGTATGTCCTTGGTTCTACGAGTGAAGAGGGGCTTATAGATCACAGAATTGTACCCTTTAGTTAATAAAGAGCAATGAGACGATAACCATAGTGTAATCAAACTGATCAACAAAGACGTGGATGTCGGGGCTTTGTCAACGAATAGATGCATAGTGGAGCACATCAAGAGTGAGGATGATAATGATATTCATTACAAAGACATGAAAAATAAATTTCTGAGGGTGGAAAGTAAACTCTTCTTCTAAATGTATATAATTTTCATGTATGTGGTCAGTGAGTATATGCTTTTCTGAGGACCAACGTTTTGAGATCAATTTCGGAATTTTTGATGGCAGCGCGATTCAGTTTCATTGGGTTCATGAAAGACTTGTTTTCTCTAAATATCAGACGGGACCAATCTTGATCTTGTACATATTTTCATTTTAAATGGCACCCACTGAATAGAATACAAGAAGAGATATCAAAACATTTCACTCATCATGTCGTTATTAACCTATTAACGTTTTTACGTTTGAACCAAAATTCCTTGCCCAAAGAATTCAATGCTGCTTTGTCCAGACGTGGTCAGCAATTCCCGATTCAGATTTTTCTCCTCGTTGAGTCCACCTTTTGTGTTCATTTATTCTTACAGGTAAGGTCCTCTTAGTCTCTCCGATGTAGGAATCTCCACATTCACATGGGACCTCGTAAATATAGTTTTTTCTGGAGTCTGTTGTGTTTTCTGATTTCATCTTGGTGAGGTACTGCCGGATTGAAAGCAAATCTTGATATTGTACTTGTTTCCGATCCTTCGGATCTTCTCAGATACCCCTGATGAACGGAAGGACGAGAACTGGGTTTCGTGGTCGTTCTTCGATCGTTCTGTTTCTCTTCGAGTTGTTTCTGTAATTCTCCTCTGAGTTTCTCGGAGTATCCGTTTCAGCGTAGGTCCTTTTTGATGTAGTTTATTTCTGCTACCAGTGACTCCTAGCTGTTGCAAATACACATTGCTCTTTCCACCGTTCCAACGTTCTTACAACCATTGTCAGATCGAATGGTTTTCACTTTTCCATTGCTTCCCAGTCCAAACTTTGGTATAAATTTAGATACATTTCTGTAGTGAGAAAAATCATCTTTCAAGAAAAGAAAATACACTGAACCGCCAATTGATTTTACTTCCATGGGACCGCTGACGTGTCGACATGAATAATTTCACCGGATTTGGAGGTCACCGTTGTAGCATTCGGAAATTTTTCTCTAGTCTGTTTGCCATAAATGCAAGATTATTGAAATTCTTCATTCTCGTTGAGATCAAATCCATAATTTTTCAGAATTTTTCGATATTGAGTGACATTTTGATGAACCAATAACTCATGCCAATATTTCAGAGATCGTTTTTCTTTAGAACCCACATAAGCTTGAGTATCTTTTTCTGGATCCATTTTGAGCCTGAATAAATGTCCGTCACGTTCACCCACAATTATTGTATCATTTTCCTTCATTATTTAACATTGTCTTTTATCGGTGATGATTGTGTAGCCTTTATTAGCTACAGCACTGGCGGAAAATAAACTACACTTTAGATCTGGAACATATAGAACCCTTTCGATGGTACAGCTGATTGAATCATCATTTTTCTTTTGGACGTTGACTGATATAGTGGCTCTTCCTTCAACTGCCAATCTTGTTCCATCACCGATTATAATGTACTCGTTGATATGGAGTTTTCCATAATTGTTGAACCAGGATCTATTAAAAGTCATAGAATGACTCGCACCACTGTCCAAATACCAATCACATTTGGATCCACCATCCGTGTTGGATATGAGGGCGTAGTTAGACCTTGCTGATGATGTAGTTCAATTCATTGTAAGTCTTTCTGGGGTACTTTGTTCTCCAGTTCGATTTCTCCGCAGATAATACTTCGACTACTCCTTCGTCTCTGTTGTTCCTATTCTTGATTATCTCTTCTTCAGTAAATAATCTTGATGTCAAACTATTGAGTGTTTTTTCGGGAGAACTGTCCCAAGCGGAGTGAAAATGTTTGAAACTTCCTGGTAATATCATCAACATTTTTTTTTCATTAGCATACTTCTCTCACTGATTTCATCTCCGCACGATTTCAATTCATGCAGGTTCTCTAGATCCGCTATGTGTGCTGCTACCCCATCGTTTTTGAAGACATATGCATAAAATCTTTGTTGAAGGGAGTGTAAAATCGCTTCGGTTTTTTTTTTTTTTTCGAACATGTCCACATGTCTGCTGAACTCTTGCAAGCAATAAGATGAGTAATAACCCTTTCGCTAATAGGCCGGGAGATGATGACAGATTTTAGGTGACCATTTTCTCGTTTATGCCTTTGCGAGGACTGAAAGATATAATAGTACTGATGAAAATGATGGAAAATTTGAGCGGTACCCGCGTGGCTTTCACATGGAAAATTCAATTTTCATTTTTTAAAAAATCCTAATGGAAACTGTCATATTTTCAATTGTCATAAAGGTCGCAAGTGGCTGAAGGGTTGAAACGATTGGGTGATTTTCTCGATGCTGCCAATTGAAAATTCAAAAGTTTCCATCATGAAATGTTCACAAAAAAAAAATTGGCATAAGGTAAGTGAATCCCGAAGTGAAGTTAGGATTTTTTTTAAAATAAAAATTGAATTTTCCGTATGAAAGCCACGCGGGGACCAATCAAAATTTCTATAATTTTCATCAAGACTTTCATATATTTCAGTCCTCTCAAAGGCACAAACGAGAAAATCGTCACCTAAAATCTGTCATCATCTCCCAGTCTATAACTAAAGTCACGATTACTCGTTGTGCTTTCAAGTTTGTGAGAGACAGTGGTAGTTTTCTCTTGGATACTTACCGAGGAATTAACAATTGTGTATGATTTTTGCGAAAGACAGGATTATACACTCCAGTTTTCATTATGGAAGACTCGTCGTTCATACTTGATTTGGCTTCATATTGAAGTCGACACATTACTCGAAATGCTTTTCTTGGATTCCAGAGATGGCAATGGGTATATACTTCTGTATTTACCTCAAGAATTCCCAACAAGAGCTGAAAGTATTTTTTGATTCATTGGGTTGAACTAGCCTTTGCTGATGAGTGGCAACTACCATGAAACCGGTTGCAAAGTAGTTCCTGTATAGAAATTGAACATTATCAAAAAGAAATAATTCCATGGTCGTAGCGGACAGTAGTTGTTTTCTGCTTTCGATACTATCAATCATGATGTTTTGTTTGATATTTTGGAATGCATTGGTTTAACAGATGGTGCAATACAGCTTTTCAGAAGTTACTTGAACAACAGAATACAGCGAATAAAAATAGATGATAATGTCTCTGATTCTATGAAAATGGAATTCAAGTGGAGTTCCACAGGGCTCTATATTAGGACCACTTCTTTTTATTTTATACACTGCAAATTTCAAGACTGCAGTATCTCATTCTAAGGTGGATTTTTATGCTGATGATACACAGTTACACATTTCATTTCATCCCTCGGAAGTGGACACGGCAATTCAATCGCTCAATGACGATCTAGCTTCACTAGTTAAAATTTCTAAACAACACTCGCTTCTCATAAATGCGAATTAAACTGCTTTACTACTTTTTAATGCCAGACGTGTAGTCGATAATGTTAATATTAATGTGGATGGAAGTCTCATTGCTCCAGTTGAATACACAAAGAATTTAGGCCCCATTATGGATTCGCATTTAAAATTCAAACGTCATGTGAACAAATGTATTAGCATTGCCTATATGAATATAAAGGTTATATACGCAAATAGACAATATCTGAACACAAAGGTGAAAACTATACTATGTGATTCCGGTTGGCTGAATATGTCAAAACGGCAATTATTACATACCGCGTGGCTTTATCACAGAATTGTCCTGGAGAAATATCCTCAATATTTGTTCAAAAAAATTTCGCATCGTTCAGATGTACATAACCTTAATATCCGGTATAGAGGAAGACTCACACCACCTTCTCACCGAACAGAACAGTTCAAACGGTCCTTCTCTTATTAAATAACGCGAGTTTATAACTCAATCACTGAGGAACTGAAGTCTATATGTCTGATGTGCAATTCAAAAAATCTCTAAGGAAACAACTTCTGGAGACATGATTGATGAGTAGAAAAAAAATAATAATATTCTTTCTCTCTGGAAAGGTTTTTGGATTTATCAATTAATACTCATGTTCTTAATCAATATTCAATATTATTAACACTATTATTACTAGTTACAACATATTTTCATTATTATTATTACTATTTTGTTTTTTTTATTATTTCTTTTATCATAATTTTTAGTATTGTTATTATTTTTGTTAGAGCTCAAGATAAAAAACAGAGGTTGTGTCGCAAGGCACAACCAGCTGATCTTCGGCTTTTTTTCTCATATGTACCAGTACAACGGAAAATAAAGACCTATTATTATTATTATTATCATATCAGAAAGATCATCCTTCAGCAGAAACTCAAAATGAATTTTGTTCGACGCTCCTCTTTAAATTCAATTTCCGTCTCGATGTGAATTCTCCGAGTGAATATGAATTGGCACTGTCACCCAAAACACGTTTGTTCAACTGAATATCTGGAATTTATAGCGACGATGATAAGTCAAAGTGATTTGTTAAAAATTAAAAAAATACCAGAATTTAGGTCGCATTGTCCAATATTGTGCCAAATGCGAAATCATCTTTATTTTCGCAAAAATAACATACATGCTAGCTTATAAATGATATTAATTCAGGCTAAGAATGAGTACCGAATATTAATTAGATGGTGACGGGAATCCTTGACATTTTTGTTCTTCGTTATTTCATTTTCTTTTCGCAGGCCTGAAATACGAAACGCAGATTGAGTGTTAAGTGTTTGGCTGGGCTTTGCTTAGAATAAATTCACGTTCTATAACGAAATGCATCAATAATGTGAGGCTATGAGCACAATAACGGACTTACCCCAATATTATAAAATGTCAGTAAATAGGTTTGAAAAACATGGTGAAAATATTGTCATTCATAATAATATCCTCATTTTGGAACATTTTGGCTTGAATCATTTAGAGTGTTCTCGGTATCACTCACATTTCATAAATTTTTGAAAAAATTTCTTCTAAAGGCTCATTCTCGATTTTTAAATGTGGGTTGATCCACTCTGCATTCAGTCTATTTGGTTGTTTGGTGTGTTATCATTACTCGATAATACATTTTCATCACAAACTTTATCAATACAAAAACTTAAAAATTGAAAGAAAATATAAATCCTTTTTGTAAATTTTTGTGTAAAATTCATTCTGTATGGAAGAGATCCATTTTCTTGGCTTCTAGTATTATCGTTTGGGTAGAGCAGTTGTAGTTTTTATTTCCATGGAAGCAGATTTTTGAAGAGGGAAAGATTTTTCTTAACCACAACCACTGGATTTTAGGCCAAGACACCTTCATTTCGGCTTAGGAAACTTTTCTGTTCGTTATGTTGCACGCGAATATTTTTAGTAAAAAGTTCAGACTTTCCCTTCCATTACTGTAAAAGGATTTTTTTTCTAGCATGTTTTATGACTTTTTGCCAGTTTATAGGTACAGAAATATTCAGTCGGTTCCGTTCCTCTTCAGTGACAAACATTTGTTATAATCAGTCGCATTGCAGGAGTTATCAGACGTCTAGCGTGAATGCGTTCATTGTTAATGGTTATTCCACCATGGGTACCAAAAAATTGTCGATAATTTCAACAGAAGTAAGCAAAGAAGAAAGTAAGCGAGGAAGAAAGGGTGACTTATGGACGACCTACTTTCGAGATCTTTCTCCTCTGATCGTCCTTAGCTCGCACAAGTTTGGACTTTTGAGAGCTGCCGTTCATAATTGGACGACAGCTGGTTAGCGGAAAACACAATTTTAAACAATTTTGCGAGGAGTATTTATTTATTATGATCTAACCAGAACGAACTAACCTTACGTAAACATTTCAGTATTTTTTTTAGTAGGAAGAAGGCAAAGAGCTAGTTGGTAATTGTATGGATTTAAAATTTGTAAGAGAGCGCTAACCGGTCCACCAAAGAAAATAAGTGAGGTATATATATATTTCTATTACAAAAATTGAAGAGCGCAAACCGGACGACACCGGATAATGTTTTGATAATTCAAATAATGAGTTGATATGTTGTGTAATATTTTGATAGTGATGGTAGATTTTGCTCTATCCCATATTCGAAATGAATTTCCACAAAATAAATAAATCTTTAATCGAACAAGTTAACAATAATGATTATACCACTCTCAACTTTGTACTTATTATAAATAATATGGAATAACGAAACAATAACTTGATACTAACTAATTTCTCTGAAAATCAAAATACTTTCCAGTTTCCAGGTTACATTTTGTAACGTTAAACGTAAATTGCATCCAGTCGATATAAAAACAGCGAATGAAAACAGTAATTTTAAAAATATCCTGAGTTCGGTTCCAAAGCAGGAAATGCTGATTAACACGGTTCCCGCAGTGCAGCTACATTTTTAAATTACAAACTACCATCTATAGGCAACACAGAATACCAAGAGAATAGCGTATTCAAGCGAGTGTCGCAGTATATGCACAAAAAGGTCACACGTATTTATCTGGTTCCCGTTGTAGAAACGCATATGTATCTGGTTCCCGCAGTGAAAAGGTTATTTAAACTTTATTTGTAAATCTACCATCTACCAATTGTAGCGAAACGCGCGTCGATTGGTAGTTTTGGTGTAGGTATGGTTGCTTTCTTGAATTGAATGTATTGCCAGTCATCTATCAACCACAACTTTAAACAGTATATGGCTTTTGATATCTTAACGAAAATTGTTTGTTGAAGGGAATAAGTTCTACATTGGGGGATTTTAGGGCATAATATGACTAAATTGAATAAATGATATTCAGTGTGCATTACTTGATGTTCATATTCATTAAAATTCAATATTTAATCATAGGCTCGTTGGTCTAGGGGTATGATTTCCGCTTAGGGTGCGGGAGGTCCCGGGTTCAAATCCCGGACGAGCCCAACTTTTTTTTCTTTTTATGATGAACTGCACTTCAGTGCCAGACCAATCAATAGAGGCATATTTTGTGACAAAATAGTATGAAAAAATACTGTGCCATCACATGAAAGGCATTTCTTAGTTATATTACTTATGTTTTCGACTCGCAATTGTCAATTAATTTCTTGCGAACATTTGAAAACAAAAAACGTGCTTAAAAGTGGAACATTCTCAATGAAAATTGAAGTAGTTATTTACCTAACAAGTGCGGAAAGTAGTACTTTTCCGCACGCGACGGCGCGGAGCGGAGTTTCGGGCAAGCCGTTAAGGGCGGAAAAGACATTTTCCGTAAGAGTTAGGTACAATATTTTTCCTACGAGTGTTTTTGTCCATCTTATTTATGAAAAAACAAGGATTTTAATAAACAAGTTTTTATAATAATGCTACAAAATGACTGATAATACAGAATAGTTACATAGATCATTTAGTAGCCCTAAATATCATCATTTTCAAAAATACAAAAATCGTGCGGAAAAGTAAAAATTGTACGGAAAAGTAAAAATTGTGCGGAAAAGTAACTTTTCCGAACGATTTTAAATCGTACGGAGAAGTACAACTTTCAAAATGAAAAATCGTGCGGAAAAGTAGTTCCGCACTCTCGTAGAAAAAATGATAAATGTGATTTATTTGTATTACTTATGTTTTGGACTCCCAATTGTCAATTAATTTGTTGTGAATATTTGAAAACAAAAAACGTGTTTAAAAGAGGAACATTCTCAATGAAAATTGAAAAATAAAAAATGTGATTTATTTGTAATATCTAACAGAAAACAACTACTTCCCATCTGGTAGATATTGTGAAAAGACTAACTGAAAAGAAAAAATCTGAAATTAATGAATTTTTAATGAAAACTAGAGGAAATTTAAAAAAATCAACTATCTGAATGAAAATCCGAAATTTCACAATTATTTCTGTTCAGTTAGAGTCTTCACAATATCTACCAGATGTAGCTCAATGTCCAGCGTGGCTTTAGCCGGGGAAGTAGTTGTTTTCTGTTAGGTATTACAAATAAATCACATTTTTCATCATTCAATTTTCATGGAGAATGTTTCTCTTTTCAATATGGATACCTTCCAAGAGGTTATCTTGAACGATGGAAAATAGCGACTAAAGATTGTCTTTCAGCCGCAGTTGATTCCACAACAGATTTTATGAATATCCTATTCATATTATCGAATAAAAATCTAATTAGTATTTTACATTATAAAATGAAAAATAATTTCATCGCATTCACTAGAAGATCTGTAGAAAACTAAAATACGACCAAAATGAGAGTTGGTACGATCAGATAATTAAATTATAACGGTGAATGATGAAAAAAATTACAACTTTTTTGGTTTCTGGCAAATATCCCAAAAAGTATTGAAAGAATCGTTTTACAGTCTATGGAACTTTTGTAGAGAATCATAAAACCTACAAAACACTTTTTCAAGTGACAGGATCGGTGCATTTTCCACTGAGAAAATCTGGGAAAACCTCGAAAAAGAAACCATTTTTCAAAAATTCATAATTTGTACAAATCTGAAGATGAACATACAATATTATGGAAACTGTTAGATAATAACATGTGGTTCAACTGTGCTCACGATGAATTCTGTCCGATGTGTAGTTTTTGTACAATCGCGTTATAAAAAATTTAAGGGCACATCTTGCAAGATGTGCCGATTTATGGGAAATCGTCATATTCAAATTGTGTTGAAGGCATGTGGAAGAAGATATAAATATCTACAATTCAGGAACTAAACTATAGGTTTTCCCCATATGAATCAAAAAATAAATTCAGCTATGGATTTGAAAAGCATTGCAAATGTATTCGTTTAGAAAGCTTTGTCAAGTATCGATCATATATAATTCAATTGTCGTATGAGGCAGTAGTTGTTTTCTGTTGAATACTTGCCGACCAATTGTATAGGGTTTTTGCGGAAGATTGGATTATTTAATCTATTTTTCAGTATTTATATTTTTCGAAGAGACAGAATCCTAATTTTATTTTAAGTTTTTTTATTCTAAAGCAAAATTAATAGGAGCTGATACCTTAATTTCAAGAATTTTGTAAAAAAAAAATCATAATCTCTGACCTCAAAAACCTCCAAGTAGCGATTTTGAATTGAACCATTATCACACATTTTGCCCGCCATTCTGTTTTTCCTCTTACAAAATTAATAATGTATTGGAACCGGAATTAGGAACACCTGCCAAATTTCAAGTTGGAAGGACTAGAAGTGGGTCAAAATTCACTTGCAAGATTTGACTAATTAACTAACTAACTAAATAAAAGATTGCAAAAAATGTTGTTTTTCGGTAAATATCATGTTCATTTAAATATATTACCACATATTATCACATGTAGAATACAAATCAAAGCCTTGCAAAGAGGAGTCATATTCAACATTGATTTTCACGACTAAAATACTTTTTATTCTATCTTTGCAGTCAGTCATTCACAATTCAGGAAAAAAGTGTGCCTTTTCATTTAAAACGTTTCATTTGTTCGTTTTTAATTTTTTTGTTATTGTCGATCGTCAACTTCATATAACAAGAATAATAATAAATGTTGTTTTTCTACGTTCATGCAAAAAACAAAACTTTATTGAACTATATTTGGTGGAAAAACTGTCTCTTTATTGCACTGAGTGCAATAAAGACTTTATTGCACTAATCTGTCAGTCTACTATAGCGTTCTGTCATCATGACAGACATAAACTTTAAAATCGACGCCAAATTTAGCCCATTTTTTGTGAGATTGTTTTACGTTTTAAATAGTTGCATGTTTCATCATATTCATTATATAATGGACTATGAAATTACTAGAAAATGCAATTTGTTAAAAATAAAATTATATCCTTCGAATATCATCTGAATTACACAAAATGTTTTTGAATTACTTTTAGCAGATAGATTTAAACAAACAATGTCTTCCTTACAGTTCAGTGCCACTTAAATGAAACATTTTCTGGTTTTTGCATGAACGTAGAAAAAATATTGTATGAAACTCGTGCAAAAAGAGTTTATTGGACAATTTCACGTCGAGTGCAATAAACACCTACTCTTTGCACTTGTTGCATAAATAACTATTATTGAATCAGAATTACATCCAATTCAACTCAATTCAATCGACCGAGATCCTTCTGTCCATTAAATACAATTCTGTTTTGTAATAATATGTATGGATATAATTTCCGATACTTATATCTTTTTCATTTTATAGTGTATAGAGATTTGATACCCACTGTGACGCAATGAGAAATATGAACGCCAATCTTTAATTTGTAAACAAACGATCTACTCACCTATGAACACTGAGATTCTGGTTGTTAGAACTATTGGATTGTTTGCAAACCCAACAATGAAGCATCATTATAAGCCTATCTATTTTTCTATCACTATATAATCCAAAACACAACAAAACACCAATATTTCCACAAATAACTCACACTATAAAGAATGTCAGCAAGAACTGTTGAAATTTGTGAATAAAATAGAATTCTGATGATAACCAATAACCAATGCGTATTTTGACAGCGTTGCCGCTCATTCAGCATTGCAACGAACTGTACAGAATTCTTTGGACGCATAACAATTTTTCAAATTCATTTCGCTAGTTTAGATCCTGGAATGTATAATACCGGTTTTTACAAAAGCAAGGATCGAAATATTCAGTTACTGAATGGAATTCGTTGACGATAAAGTTTAAGAAAGTGTTGGAGAGTAAAAGAGAATTATAACAGTCTCGACATGGCAACGCCCAACTCAACAGCACGACCTTAGAATCTGATCGTTCAGCGGCTACACGAAGTGTAGTAAATAAGTCGGTCCATTATGTATTTATACGTCCATGCGTAAACCGGGGTTTTCATTATCGAACTATCTTATAAAAATTAGCATAGGCCATTTGCGTCTTTTATTTTATGGGTGAAAAAACTTCTCTAGCTTGGTCTATATATTGTAACCAAACGTGTAAAGAGTAAAATATATTGACGAATTTTTAGTTAAAAAAATACCACACACAAAGTTTTAGCATTTCCTCAAGTCGTAAAATGATCAGGTCAAATTTACTCATATCCAAAATATCGGAAAATATCAAATTACAGCCTCCTTATACCGAGACACATGTTATGAAAGTTCCTTTTTCCCTTAGTTTTGAGTTTTGAATACGAAGGGACCATAAATTTAACGACTCTTTTCAATAGCTAGTTTAATCTTTACGTGTGAATATTTTTGTTATAGGCCTCATCCGGTGGTCTTCCGAGAAGAAACACTTCTTAGAATGGAGAGGGTAGAAAGATTGGTTTGGTAAATTCTCTATTATTTTTCAAGACAAAGGGAGTCTTAGCTTTCAATCCATACAGAAAGCATGTAGTTCGTAAATTTGTGTTATTGTTATATTTTCCGCGTAAATTCTGTTCTTTCTCATAAGTACATTTTGTTTTAAGTATTTAAATATCTGATAACCACTTAATTTCCGTTATAATTTCCATTATTATTTTTATTATGAAGTCTCAAGTTTTAGAACGATCTTTCTCACCTCTCACCAGTTTGTTTTCTCAATCAAATTGTATTACATTCTTCATGGTTTCATTCTATTGAATTCAATTTATGTTTGATTATTGTTACATCTCGTATCATTTTCTATTTATTATTCACTTTCAAATCATGTTATGTAAAAATTAAGATTTTCACTGTCGACTAATTCTTAAAATGTCCTTAAATGAAGTATTTGTTTTCTATTATTTATTTATTATTCCATTGTTCAATAGATATAAGTGTTGTTGATTTCTTTGTTTTATTTATTTAATAATTCACATATAGGCTTTTGTAAGCCTTACTGAGTTGAGACTTGAGCATTTCGAATAAGAAGTTTGAGCAGAATAAGTGCTATTTCGAGGATAAAGTAAATTTCGCGAATAAAGCAAAATTCGCGAAAAGTTAACTTCTAGCCAGTGGAGGAAGGAATCGCTGGAGATGCTGTCCAAGGCACAGGAGAGAAGAATTAGACATGACAAGGTAAGAGAAACATCTGAAATATTTGTGAGGTATGATTCTTAATTCTTGACAGAGAGCTCACCGTTCCCATACATTATTTTATTGCTTTAGTATAAATGACTTCGCTCGGTCAATCAGTTGTGACAGAACGCTATTGGTTATTATAATAGCGATTTGTTATAATCTTAATTCAACTAACGAAAAAATTCTGTGTGACTCGCTTATTATTAGGTGAAGTGAAGGCTAAAAGCTTTCAGCTTTTGAGAATGCTAATTTTGTTGGCGAAACGCGTGTCGAGCGAGAATTGACGTATTTTTCGTTTATTGGGTATTTCTATTTCTTGAAGTATCTCTTTGATAACCAATCATAAATAACGAATCATAAACCTAGTTTTTTTCATTTACTTCACTTTCTTCTCATATTATTTTTCCCGTTTCCATCTTTCTTCTTTACTCTCTATTTCCGTTCATATTCTATAATTTGGTAAACTGTTTTCTCCAAAAATGTTAGGCCTGAACTTAGTGATTTTTTCACATCCATATAGCTCTCCAGATTAGAAAATAATTTTTCAAATAAAATGAGGTTTGGTTACAAAAAATGACAACTTACACATGGTTCTATTCTGAATGTCATATGTAGATCAAACAAGAGAGAATATACCTGGTGTCTCATTCATAAGTTTATATCACTTCCGCTGAGACCGAAAGTTGCATGAAGCTGAGTCACTTGTCAAAGAATGCTGTTTAAGGTGGTATATTGATCATTCAAATTTTATTGCACTATCAACAACAACCAAAAAAAGTTAGTGGACGAGTCACTTCCGCGGGCACCCGGTATATTACGTTTAAAAAATAATTCACATCCATACACTTAAGTGTCCACGAGCTCAAGAATTTTTATCAGTGGTTTCATTTGAGACCAAGATAAAAAAAATGTTTTCATCTGAATTGAAAATTGAGAAAAAAACTAATGAATAGCAAATACGTGTTTGGAGGGTTGTTGATATATTCATGATATCGATAAAAATTATCCACTTGTTTTACCGAACAATCATTTATGACATAACTAAAAATGTTATGCCATGCTGGCACGCAGTTATTACTTACATCTTAACGGGAAAAATATTGTTTAATTTCTGGAAGTAATTTGCAAAACTGTGCATGATTGTATAACGTGTTATAAAACAAGTCTTATGTTCAACGCAGGTTATCTAATGGCTGATTTACCAGAGCTGAGAGTGTCTTCTGCAAAACCTATCGTACATGAAAGAATTGATTATTATGGTCCATTTAGTTTGAGAGATCGCGAAACCAGGAAATTGAAAATGACGAGACATATCTATGTAGTATATTTTCTAAGTAAAGCGGTTCATCTTGAGCATGTTAATGAGATGACGTCTCAAGCATGTTTAGCTAGTTGCAGAGAAAGAAGGCCAGACGGGGTGGATGGAAACATGTTTTTTTTTATAACGAAGTCGATTTTGTTGGCGCCAATTCAGAAGCTTCTGGCAAACGACACAATGAAGTGACAATTTCACTGGTTTTGAAGGTCCACCCTGTCACAAGAGGTTGCAAATAACAGTTCAAGATGTATGACAACATTGGTCAAAGGAGTACATCTTTGAACTCCAGATAAGACAAATCATCCCTAGCTGTTGAAGCCTGATACTATAGTCGTAATCATGGAGGGAAAACGTGCTCCTTTAAAATGCTGCGTAGGATGAATCTTGCAACTACACAGTGTCCGGTGGCAGGGAGGGTTTTCGTAGCCGATGAAGCGCGACGGGATCACCCAAGTTATTCTCATGTATTTTGACCCGATGAATCCGAATTTTAATGGTGATAAGCCATGAGAACATGCAGAAAATTTTTATGGACGATTTTCCCAGGGAAATCGAAAAATCCATTTTTTATAAAAACAAATGACATCATAATGTTCTGCATGAAATTTTCTACACATTTTATCTACAAGTTTTTCGAAATTCGAAAAAATGCGATTTTCTCAATTTTCTGTGATCTCTCATTCAGTCAAATAATGATATTTTCAGAATCACCTTGTTCCAAATTATTCATATATTATGTCTCGACTATGAATAACAAAAGAGACATTCTTGAAAAAATCAATACTGTGGATTTCTCGGCACTGAATTTCCCGATACTTTTACCGGCAATTTTTCATTTGCGAATCCCACGTCATGGACGAATTTCTTACAGTGTCAATTAAAACAGGTTCAGCACATATTTTGTCATGATTGCAAAGCGGAAAAACGAAAAATTTTGTTTGAAAGTACAACAATTTTCAGACAAATCACTTTTTCAGTGATTATGGTCAGATTCGATTAAAAATTGGTGTGTCAAAATTAATAAACTAAAGATGGCGGCTCCAAGATGGCAGCTCCGAAATGGCGGACGATATTTGTCAATATGGTCTGATTCGGTTCAAAATTAGGGTGTGAGTGTTTTCGGGGTCGGAGATTATGTCAATTGTCAATTGTCAATTCATTAATTCAAAATGGTGGACGAGTTTTGTGATTATAGTCAGATTCGATTCAAAATTGGTGTGGTTTTTGAGGTCGGAGATTTTGGTTCTTTAGTCATAAAAAAAATAATAATTTAAAAAATCTAAAGAATACGCTTTACTTCCAACATGAACTGAAAAGTCAAAATTATTTACAATTCAATAAAAAATATAACAAAATCCAACACTTCTGTAAAGTTCTATAATCTTCGAGTTAGGGCAAAAATTATTCTGCGTGGTATAATCATTTGGAAGAAACTACCCACTACTTCCAGTGGTTAGAATCCCGACCATCAGTTGACACGAAATGGTTTTAAAAGAATGAGGTTTTTTATAGTAGAGATGGGCCGACGGGCACAGGGCCACAGATATAGTGGTGCAGAGATTGGTGCGTTTTGTTGGCCTGAAGCGACACGATTGCTTTAAAATTTGCGTGTTCGCTCACGGGAAACGAGGGTACTACATTAATTAATCATCTTTCAACAAGACGTTTCTTAAAATTAAGATCGAATGCCACCGAGTATTCACTTATTCGCGCCCTTATTTCAATCCGTTAAGAACGTGCAAACCTTATGGCTTTGGTTTTTCTTAGATTGTTCCTACCTTTCAATGTGTTGAAATGTCATGAACGTGAGATTGAAAAAAAAACAATTTTCTTCAAAATCAATTTTCCATATGCCGGGCACAGGTTTGATTCCTGAATTTTCAATTTTTTGTGCTCAACCCTGACATAATATTCAGTGGTAAGACCATGACAAATAGCCGACTATTATTTTGTTCATAATTCTATCGAGAGTACTTTGTATTTGGACAATTAAATGAGACTATATGAACATTAATAATCAGAATAACTCCCGGCAGCTTTAGTTGGAGGGAGTTATTCTATGATTATTAATTTTCATATGGTCGAATTGAATTGTCCCAAAATACAAATTACTCGAGATGAATTAAAGAAAATAGTAGTCTCTATTTGTCATGGTCGAGTGATATTTAGGAAGACTATTTCATGAGCAGCGTGAATTCATCCATATTCAAGTTCATATACGCCTCAAAAAAGACAAATTCTCTCCAGACAGACTCTTTCCTCTTTTTTGTTTTTTTTTGGGATGGATTAGCTTACATGTTCACTAATTTTCGTAGTGGAAGATAACCGAAAACGAATCATTTCAATTTTGAGTTATGTCAAACTTGACAGTTTTCTTTGTTTGTTTACGTAAATATCCGCGTGTTTACCTAAATTATCGTGTTTACTTGAATATCCGCTCATATTGCATGACATGTGACAAAATAATTTCTGTAAGAAAGAAACGCAGGTGGTTCACCCAATTTTGAGATTATCTCAAATACTGTGGCGTTAATAATCAGATTCACACAAAGAATTTTATTAGGAAGTAATTTTTTTTAAATTCACTATGATTTGAAGTGTTGTGGGCCATTGACATTACAATACCTACAGCTTGGCAGATCTATAAAAGAATATGAAATCGATACGCCTATCGATGCGCGGTAGCAGAAGAGCTCGGAATACATTCTAACTGAATGCACAATTTATAATCCCTCTTTATCCCTCTTTATCGTTCCCACTCTAATTCGCGCATCTCATACATTTATCGATATTCCTTAAAGGGTCGTTTTAACGTTCATGCAATTTGCGCAAATTGACTTGTGCATGCTAATTTGCGCAAGTAAATTGTTCCCTGAAAACCAAAATCGTGCACTTGCACAAGCCAGAAAGCTTGACTTGAGTAAAATCTGGCCGGTCAGGGGTGCTATTCTTGACCGTTCGCAATATGAACAAGTGATCGTATCGTTACAATCAGAGTTGCTGATAGCATGTCATCGCCTTGCAGATAACATCAGAATGTGAGTCTACCTGTCCACGTCATCGTTGCGAACGGTCAAGAATAGCACCCCAGATAATTTGCATGTGGTTGGCGCAAATGCTTGAACGTGCCAACAATTTCAGAATATTTATCCCAGTTTAGAAATACAGACTTATGAAAATAGTAGTCTAAGTACAGTAATAACAGTTAATATACGAGTTTTCACTTACTTTCAAATATTCTTGTTTCAATACACTGTAAATGGCATCACACGTTTCAGGAATCATATTGCTGAGGGCGGATTTGGAAATACAAGTGGAAAACATGAGGTCTTCATATGTTCTACCCGTTACCAAAAACCTCAAAGTTGCGGATAATCGTTCATGTGGTGTAATGGAACGTTTCATAACAGTATCATTTTTTTTTATTAATGGTGTGATCATATCCAATAAATGCTGGTATGTTGTCTCGTCCTTACGCAGGTAATTGCGAAAATCGTCGGGTTCATTGGTTAATTCTCTAATTAAATTAATATGAGAGTAAGTGGCTCTCTTTTCAATCCAAGTTTTCTGCGGTTTTCTTGGCTTTTTCTTTTTTGACACTTTTTTTAATATCAAACAAACACCAGCTAGAGCATATAATTCGTCTTGATCCATTTGTTATTATTTCTATTATTCAGATTATCAGAACTCTTTCGCTCTCACACTCGACAATCGTGCGAATAGACTGAACGTGTGAATAGAATACAACGACTCAGTTCATTTGCGCAAATTGGAATGCACAAGTCTGCTTGTGCAAATTGCATGGACGTAAAAACGGACCATTATAGATCTGCCAAGTTGTACTTCTTTACGGACTCTCCGGTAAAATAACTGATCGTACCTAATTGAATAAACGAATTGGCGTCTGAAGGATTTCCAACATTCACTGCGAATATTATAAGTTTTGGTAAATATTTGACTGCTTCAAATTCTGGAAGTAGATTAATGGATAATATATCAGTCATGGCTCTGCGATAGAAACATCTTCAAGCATAAGTGTCAATTTCAATTTCCATTTAGAGCTACCTCCAATTTATTTTCTCAAAGAAGCAAGCATTCTCTTGACCCAATTAAATTCAATCCACTGAAGAGTTGCAAAATACATCTACGTCAGAAAGTGTTCGTCAGTCAAATAACTGGAGTTGCCAATTGAAGAGCTACGCGACTGAAAATATGTTATGGCTCTGTTGTTGCCAAAAAACGAAACATTTTAAGCCAAATTATTCCGTTTTGCTCGAGGTGATGTGATGAACACTTATTCATTTCAGCAAATATGTTATTCGGCCTTCGCCGAGTCAAATTATGTGACGACTAACTTTCCAAAATGATGTGTAACGAGGAGATTTTAGATCTATGTTCTTCAGTCAGTGGTTTCTTCGGAAATAATCATATCCTCTTGAGTTAAATTCTCGAAAAGTTCAAAGGATTTTTTGAATAATTGCATTGATTCAAGTCGATTGTATTCTTGAATAGGTCCACCCAAATATTAGTTTGATTTTTTGACGGAATCCTCTTGACCACTTGAAAGAAAACTGTTTTGAGACATACGAACACTTTCTTCACTGAATAATGGGAGTGTTTGGTGCAAGAATATTTCAACTTTGATAATGAACACTATTGTGAATACTTTCTTTGTTCCATAGTGAGAGTTGGTTGAGGCAAGAATATTTCAACTTCAATAACGAACAATATTCTTATTCATAATGCAATACCTATTAGATTCAAGATTATCTGCATTTGGAGGGTCAGTAAAAATGTGCACTTGGTTATAAAAATATGTCATGGAAGCCATGTTCATATGGTACAGTTCAACAAACAGAGAACAACTGCCAAAAATTGAGGTAGGTATAATGGTTATATATCAGAATAGTTTTGTAATATTTTAATTTCAGAAACTATATAATCAACGTAGGTATATACCTATTCGGTGACGCATAGAAATGCGATCGAATATAGAAACGACAGCGTCATTCGCCATCCCACAGCTGAAAACAAAAATATCTTCAACCTGCCTTCACTGGTCCATAAATGACCTAAATTCAAATCGTGCAGAAATGATTGGACGTCCACATTGCACTTCTGTAGCAGAACATAACAACTGTGACAAATACAAAACTAAAAACTTAAATTATGATTCAAACACATCCCCCAAACCAAACGCTGGTAACAGCAAACAGGATAGAGGTCCCAGTCGGCAGTCGCAGTGCACGCTTTCGCGTGGGTTCGCGCCGTTCCGGTAGCGGGGTTTCGCATGCACCCGCTAGAGTAAAGCTCATTGGTTGACCACGTCCTGCTCCCTCCTGACCTTCGCTAAGAAATTATGTTCTTGAGTCAAAAGCATCATTTTTCACTAGTGGGTATTCTCTAGGGTAAAGAGTTGGAATGTATTAATGAAAACAAATTCATTTCAAGAGAATTTATGTAAAGAAGCAAACAGTTCAATAAGTTTGAAATAAGAGTATATTCATCAATTGGAAATAATTTTCTTTTCAGAAGATTATTCTGTTCAAGAGGATATATATATATATATTTAATTGAAGACATCCTTTTTATCAGAGTTGTGGTGTATTGCACGATCCGTCAATTTAACCTATTTACTGGTTCGATTAGAATAATAGTAGGTTGTGTTTACATATCTCAGATCGGTAAGAACGGTCACTTACCGATCAGAAGACAGTAATTAATTTACCGATCGGGAAGAACTGTAAGAATTGTCACTTACCAATCAGAAGGCATCGAGTAATTCACCGATTACTTTTCACAGAAATGCTACTTCGACTTCAAACCATCAAAAAATAAAACCATTTGATTTGGTTATTGCATGGATTGTGCAAAAAACGTAATAACCATCACAAGCGATAGGTAAGGGCTACCGATCTCAGGAAAGATTGGTCCAAAATATTACCTTCGTCCAGTAAAATAACTCTTACCGCTTTTAATAATGAAAAATGGATTATACATATGATTTTTTCCGATTTTCTTCATGAAATCCATATTTATGTAATTCGTCGGCAATTTCCAAGAGAAAACACCGCATTATCTGATAATTTTTTTTTGTTACAACGAAAGAAAATGTGTATCTTCCAAAATGGCGGCCCCACGCCATTTTGGAAGAGTGATACCTCATTCGAAAGGTCTTATAATTATCTATACGTCCCCAAAATTTCAAAAAAAAATATCCACCCAATACAAAATGGCGGTACATAATGTAAGAACTCTCTTAGAGTAACCCCACCTCTGTTAACTTTTGAACGGATTGGAATTCTGTTTTGAATATTTTTTTGGTTGAATGGTAGTTCATAAGCTTCTATTTGACAACAACAGAATATGGGATCGCGTTCTGGTTGAAGGGTAGCGGCCCCCTACCAATCCCTGAATTTTTTGAAAATAATGATAATGTGAATTTTTGGATCTCGAAAAAGGCTTCCACGATTTGGATTAAATTTTGTATTCAGATGAGGTTTTACTATTTGAATTCATCCATACAGGCGTCTCTCCTGAGGGAACGTGATTTCAATTCTACATTCACTCACTTCCAGATCATCCAAATAATCTGAAATTTGGAACACATATCAGAGACCAACGACAATACAAAAATTTCATAATGTGGATGTTATAATAATAATAATAAAAATAATAATTTAGGTATGCAGCCGCTACCTGCAACCCTTGAATTTTTTCAAAAGGTAAATTCTTTAATTAAAAAAATGATTTTGAGTCATTTTGAAATTTTTATATCTTCAAGTTGGATATTTGGAAAATAAAAAAAAATGGAAAATACATATCAATTACATGATGAATGAATGTTAACAAGACTGCAAAGGAGAACATTCCCCATGAAAATTGAAAAAATGAAAATATGTTTTTTTTTATAATGTAACAGAAAACAACTACTTCCCAAGGTAAAACCACGCTGAACATTGAACTATATCTGATAGATATTGTGAAAAGAAAGTGAAAATTTTATTCAGAACAAGAAATTAATAATAACACGTGACGAAATTCATTATAATAGTAATAAAAATAATAGTGAAAACAATAATGATATGTGAAGAAAATTTTGTACTTCAATCAAATTAATTAGCTGAAAATACGTTAGGAAAATCATTTTTTTTCCTTCATCTTCGTAGATCTCATCATCAAATATCAAACATTCTTCCTCCAATTCTTCAGCATCGTCGGTGATAAGTGAAATAAATTTAGTCTCATATATAACAAATAATAACTTGAAGGTGCAATAACAGAAAAAAATATATTGATAAAAACTGATTTCTCAGCGCAGTCATCGGTTTACTTGGAGTTCTCATTAACTCTAGCATCGAGTATTTTTGTTCTGATGCCAACCATTTTTTCCTGGTTTCAATGAACTAGGAAAACGCAAATTGGCATTACGCCAAAAAATGGTATCCATGTATTGCCATTGGTCCTTCATATGTATGCCCAGTTTCAGATTATTTAGACAATTGGAATTGAATTTAAAAATTCTCATTATTATCCAGAGGACGCGCTGGTGTAATTCACCCCAATAGTCACTCCCCACGTCCGTGGTGATTACTGGGTCCAAGAGCCAACTGCTCCAAGCCGACGGAGTGAAACAAGAATGACAGCCTTCTGCGTTTTTCGGCTAAGATTTCTGCCGCATCACGGTGCCCATCATTCCACCAAGAATCCCTATGATCAGAACCATCATTTCAACAGTTTGTTTTGGGTAGAGCCCGTGGAGTTCAAAGAGTAACTCTAGATATTTGGTTTCTTTTTTCTCCTCTTTTCGAACGATATTCGTTTTGCCAGGAGACAAAAACTCTATGAAAAAAATCGTCCTACTATGGTCGAGTAGGACTACATCAGGCTTATTTGCTTATATTTGCGAGAGGGAAGGGAATGAGTATTTCCCATAGATTCGACACTTCTCTTTCTCCACAACGGACCTAACATCCCCCCGAGCATAAGGTAATACCGGTGTCTCGTCTATATCGTACGAGTGTCGTAGATGGTAGTACAACACTCGTAGAGCCGCGTTATTTCTGTGCATTTAGGCTGAGACCGCACTATTTTGACGCGTACATCAAATGGATGATGTTTATTGAAAAGGAACCAAGCGCCAAATTCGAAAAAATATCTAAAGTGCACCAAGTCGCAGAGCAAAGACTAGTCTTCCTTCCAATAAAAAGATCCAGCGTCAATCTCACATATGTCGCCATCTATGAGACAAAGACCCAAGCGACATCTCTGAAACAGGCTAGTTTTGGTTCATGTAAAAAGACCCAAGCGACATAACCTTTTACATAAAACTTCTTAAGTTACTTGGTTCCTTTTAGATATTTTATTGTTTTGTAGGTGTGTGTTTTGTGTCCGTTATTTTAGTTGTGATCATTAAGTTATAAAATGAGTGAAAGATCCAAGCGTATTCTTTTAAAGGCTCTTAACCAAAACGAAAACTATTTTGTTCATAAAAAGATAAAATTAAGTGAATTAAATAGGTATTTCATTCAAAAACAATTTCATAATATGATGTAGAACAAAATATTTTCTTGATGTTTTTATTATATCAGAAAAAATAGACGTCACTGTTAAATTGTTTAAAAACATGTGCTTTTTCAGCGGCAATAAATAGAAATATGAGTTCATAGTTCTTCCTGTAGGCTTTTGAATTTTTTTTTTAATTTTCAGAAATCAAAGTATTCGTTATTGTAGCACCACACGATTCGTTTAATAATAATAATAATATTTCAGAATGAACCACTCGATAATAGCATTGGGTGCAGCAAAGTTACTTCAGATTGCATATTAAAACACGGCATAGTAGATGACAATTCCAAGCAAAAACCAGAACACTTTGGTGACAAAATTAATAATTACTGCAGCATTTCCAGCCCTCGAATGAATACAGACGGAGTTGAAAATGTTATAGACTCTTCTGGAGGTAAAATAATATACTTTTCAAAAATAATAACAAACCAAAACCACAATACATTTGTAAATTTTATTTCAGCTGGCATGGATAGTGAAATCAATACAGTGAGTGATTCATCTAATCTCCAAAATCAACTAGATGAATTTGGTGATAGAATTGAAACAGCTAGCAATTCTAACACTCTATTCAATATAGACGACGAAATCATCACAGATATTGCAAAAGGTGAAACAAACAATACTGTTAGTTTGAATTCCAAAGAACAAGCTATAATAGTTGTTGAAGGAGACATTACATCAGGGGATGTAGTTGTTGAATCAGGGGATGTGAAAGGCGATGAAGTATGCAATATATTTCAATGTAACCAGATAAATTGTTTTCCCATAGTATCAGCAAATGATAATGTGATTGTTGAAAAATTTGTCATCATTGAAGATACGAATATTATAAGTGATGTAACTTTCAATGAGAAAACTCAAGATAAAGCTATATTCGACAAACTTGTTTTACCCAGCACTTCTACAACGAACTATATCAACAGTCCATATGATACACAAATACTCAATTTAGAGGATGCAGAAGAGCCACCTAGGCAATCGGAAAATAACGTTGAAGAATCAGAAGAAGATGATAGTAGAGACTGCAATTTTAATCCAGAAGATTTCAGCAGTAGCTCTGAGGCAAGCAATGCTGAAATAACATCTGCCGACTTAATGAACGCTGAAGAAATCCAGAGGAAAAATAAATTAAAAGATGAGAAGGAAAATTGGAAAGGACGTCCCAAAAAAGGCAGACATAACAAATTTCCTGGGCAAACTTTTGCTACAAGAAAAAAATTAAGAGATTCAAATTTACCTCACTACACTGTTAAAGGAAAACTAAAGGAGAGCAAACAATTTATCAAAAAATATGAATGCAACTGTCCAAAGCAATGTAACCAGAAACTAACATATCAAATCAGAGCTGATCTTTTCAAAAAATTTTGGGATTTGGGCTCATATGATATCCAAACAGCATTTATTACGGCAACTGTGAAGGAAATACCTGTGAAAAGAAAACGCTCGAAAGATCGTCCAGGAAAATCGTATAGTCAAGTTTACACGCTTGGAAATGTTGATGTTTGTCGAAATATGTACATAAAAACGTACCAAATATCTACAAAACGTGTAAACTCCGCCTTGACTAAAATTCGCGAAGGTCGATTAAAAGATGAGAGAGGGAAGAAAGGTGGAAAAACCAAAGTTAATGATGAAACAATCCAGAAAATTATTGATCATATAAATAAATTCCCCACTTATGTGTCCCATTATTCCCGAGAAGCTACTGATTCTAATTTCTTGACAAATGATTTAACAGAAATGAAGATGTTTGAAATGTATATTGAAGACGGCAATCCTAAAGTTAGTTTTACTTTCTTCAAAAAAATATTTTATGAGCGATTTAACCTGAGGCGAAAACCGCCTTTGAAAGATACTTGTAACAAATGTGACCTTTTTTCTATGCAAGTTAAAACTATTTCAGAAGAAACCAGTAAAAAAGAAGCCCAAGCTGCATATGACCAACACCTTGTGAATGCAAATTTAGCAAGGAGTGAATTGCAGAAAGATACAAAAGAAGCAAACAGCAATCCTCTTCTGGAGACTCTTTGTTATGATATGGAAAAGGTCTTAGGTTTACCCAAGCTCCCAACCAACCTTGTGTATTATAAAAGACAGCTAAGTATTTACAATGAAGGAATTCACTCAGGATCAACAAACACACCGTATGCCTTCCTTTGGAAAGAAGGAGTTGCGGGAAGAGGCTCTCAAGAAGTGGGTTCGTGTCTTAAAAAATATATTGAGTTGCATCTAAAACAAGGGGTACAGGAGCTAATACTTTGGTCCGATAGTTGTGGAGGCCAAAACAGAAATATAAAAATCGTACTTATGTTGAAAAGTATTTTAATCGAGCATCCTACTCTGAAAATTATTTATCTGAAATTTTTGGAATCAGGACATAGTTTCCTACCTAATGACACCGACTTCGGTCAAATTGAGCGTGCCCTTAAACATCAAATTCGGATTTACACACTAGATGATTTTAAATCAATAATAGAAAACTGTAAAAAAAGTCATCCTTTTGTTGTGGAAGTAATGAAATCAGAAGATTTTTTTTCAACTGACGGAATTGAGAAAAAAATAACCAACAGAAAAGTATCCATTAACAAGGAAAAAGTAAGCTGGTTGAAATCTAAAATAATTAAACTTGAAAAGGACAAACCTTATTCAATTTTTCTCAAGGAAAGCCATAATTTTGAAGATCATTATAAAGAAATTGATATTTCTAAGTCAGTAAGAGGAAGGAAATCTATAAAAGATCTTGTAAAATTAAAATCTCTTTATCCAGAAGGAAAATCAATTTCAAAGAAGAAGTGGGAAGATATTAAATCTTTATTGCGATATATACCCCTCGACGCAAGAAATTTCTATAAAATTAGCAACATCGAAGACTTTCAAGACGATATCGATGGATTTGGCCAAACTTTGGATTTCCAAGTAGAAACGGATGAGTAAAATGACACAAATATTTTGTTCCCTACTTCAACTTGTAGCCTTGTTATTATTATTCTTATGGAAATAAAAGCAATATTTTTTTATTTATACCGAACCATTTCAATATTTACCCTTTCTGTAAATGGAACCAACCACAAAATTGTGATCTGGTACTCTTTTAAGAAAAATAAATGTATTCAATCTATTTATTGAAAAGGAACCATCCACCAAAAATACTCTAAAATCAGATGTCTGACGCTTGTATACATACATTATCATGTATACAACCATATCTGATCATTTTCTTGACAAAAATGTCATAAGATGTATTGAATATTTGATATTTTTTTTTAAATGGGTCGTTAACTTTAATCGCCAATTACTCAAAACAATGAATCGGCTCTTGGTTCCTTTTCAATAAACATCATCCAAATGCATTATAGTATCCAGCCAATGGTCCAATCCAACCATGCCGTTGCACCACGTGGAGGTGAGAGGTAGCGTTGAGGTGTCTGGACAATCCAGACGCCACCTTGGATGGAAAACCTGGAACTCACATATACAGTATCGGACACTTTTTATCCATAATACCACATAAATAAAAGAGACGCACCACTGTATGCCTATCCTGTTACCCCACCCAACGAATTAACAGCTCACGTCGGTATCCCTTCCTCGAGCGAGTAGAGGAGAAATTCTAATGATCTCTCAACACATAGCAAGTTATTCTTTACGCTCTCATGAAATCACCATACCCAAAATGAAAACTTTCCGATACTGTATGTATGCAGACACATTCTGTCACTTGTTTCGATGGAAACATACTGAAACACAAATTGTAAAGGTTTCCTTGCATGCATCTTTTAACGTATTAAAATATTCCTCCGAAAAGGAAGTGTTTCTCATGTACACACATTGCATTATGTCAATCATCGGTTTATCTTCAAAACGGGAAGGAAGAGCAGTCGAATGCGACAGGAGAATGCCAGTGGTTTATATTTCTACGAAATCAATAGTTGGATTTGTATGACAGATGAATCGATTTCTCGACTATGTGATATTGTCCCTTTAGTCGGAGAGCTGAGGTACCAAAAATGCAACAGTTTTATGAAAGCTGATATTTTGATAATAAGTCATAAACAGTGAGAACAAAAAGTATTTTACCCCTTCACCACACAAGTAATTTAATTCCTAGATGCGCATTTCGATAACAAAGTTACCTTCATCAGTAGGATCAGTAATCCTGCAACTAAAAACAGAAACCCTCTGTGAACTGAGATTAACCTGTCCGAGCATTTTTTTCCTACCTAAAACCTCCATGCCAAGTTTTCGTTGAGTAGGGTTCAAAAACGAACGAATCATTCGGAAAAAATTTGAAAGAACGCTTACACATATCTTCATATTCAGAAATAAAGATTTTATTCTATAATTGTTAGATTATAATTATGTTGGATTCACCCCATGCTAAGCTTCCACAAGCTTGGCAACTCATTGAGTCTTATATAGTTATTAGGATTTTGTAGTTACAAATCAGTTTACTGTAATTCCTTCTCAATCGAATCACAATAAGAGTACTCTGCAAGTTGTTGAACATAAATATCAAAAGTAACAATTGTGAAATAAAATGGTAAAGTAGCGAAGCGATGCGTATATCAAACGTCGTTTTTTGTATATATTCTACAACGATGAAGGGAAAGGATTCAGCGAGAACATTCCTCAGCGGGAGACAAAGCCGCTTTCCGACTGGGGGGTATTGATCTGGGGTGTCAACCCCTCAGATTCAGTAGACCTGCTGTGCTTCCTCTGTCGTTTGTACTAACCGATATTGCCGTTTATAGGGAGTATATAATTTCGATATGAGGGATGTTATTTCAGATTAAGAAGCTTAAAGTATATCACTGTCACTAGGGTTGACAAAATTCATCCGCCCAAGAAAACGATATTCTTTATAAGAAATAGGAAAGTTAAGAAGTTGCAGGATTTTCTTTAGTACCCACAAAGAATTAATGTTCATATTAATTTAACAGTATATTTCCTTGCTTAACAACCAATCAGTGGATTTCAAATTTTGAAATTCAGCCAATAGAATCAGAACTACAGTGAAAATATAGCTTGTCGCTGTATTTTCACGGTGATAAACCTGCTTAGTTTTTGTTTTACCATCTGTCAAGTGAAAATGATTTAAATTATAAACGTCAAATTTATGTGTTTTGATTAGTTATCTTTATTTATCAATATGAGCGATCGTTGGGGACAAATGTCCATTGGTATCACAGATGAGGCCGTGGAAAAGAGTATTCGGTTGAATACGGCTAGAAGTAATGCATCAATTACCAGGTGACACGATTTTTCTTTATTTCAAATCGATATATTGTCGTCCTAAATACAATTCGTGGTATGATTAAAAATCTATAATTTTTTGGAATATCAATTCATTGGCAATCCCAAAGCAAGAAAATACAACGAGTCCGCAGTTTTATTATCTGTGGTTTCAGAAGAGCAAATCATAACAAATTATACATCAATGAAATCAAAATGAGAATCACTATTTTTCTGTATAAAAAAACAATATGGCCCATAACAGAAAAAAAAGTTGATGATGAATGCCAGAAGACGAAACGTCGGATAGTAAATCTGAACATGAAAACGTGTAGCTAAGAAAAAGTATCAATGAGAATGAACTTTTGGTTTCGAGCTATGTTGTCAAATAACGATAGAAAAAAATAAAAACGAAAATTCCGATTTTCAGTTTTTTCCCGATATTTCCGGAAATACTAGGAATTTTCCAAGTTTAAAAACAGTATTTTGTTAAGCACAAAAAAACGCAACTTTGCCCCAATTTAAGCTTCGACGTATCTCCTGTAGTTTAGGAAATCCCAATGGTGGGGGTCGAATTTGAATTGCTCTGTATAGGTAAAGGTAAAGATATCTGCTATTGCAAAAGCTGATCTCGCACGCATCCGATGTTCAGCTCAGAGATCTAACCCAACCTCCTACTTCCATCACTCAACCTGTGCACTACTAACCTAACAGGCCTTTATTCCCAAGTTCGAAAAAGCTGACAAAATGAAAAAAGATGCTGTCGATGCGGCTATGAACCGTGTTTGTATTAGATGAAATGGTTGTTCATAAGAGAAAACTATCATTTTACCCGTCACAGAAAAAAATAGTGTCTTATACATGGGAAAAATAATCATACATTCATACATTCTCGAAAAATACCGAATTTTTCGTCAAATATAACTTGGAAGTTATCATTTGATAATACGACAATTCATAGCATAAAACATTCAAATCAATGATACAATTGCTACAATTTGGTAATATAATAAATGCCGAAGAAAAAACTTTGCATTATGCACTGTCGTAAAAGGCTTTTTTGTACTCGCGTACTTCACGCTCATACCAAAAAGTCCCACTTTACGAACTTGTATCATAAATAGCTATTTTTTTAACGACAGTGCGTAAAGTAATACTTGTGTAATACAAGTGCGTAAAAAATCACCTGTGCGTTAAATCATCAACAGTGCGTAAAGTAAATTTTTACACACTGAATATAAATTTATGCACGTTCGAAAAACACAAAATTTTGCGTCAAATATAACTCGGACCTCAGTGACAAACTAGCCGCTGCGCTGGCAGGAAGGGATTGAAGGTCTTTCATCCAAGTAGCACACAAGTAGCACACAATATTGGTGCAAGATAGTGAAAATATTGGCGCAGAATGTAATATTGGCGAGAAAAAAAATGTGAAAATTTTACGATATTGGTCCAATATTGTAAAAATAATAATTGTGAAATTTACCCGAAGCAATATTGAACTGAACATTGAAGAAATATTGACCGATATTGCTACAATATTGCTGTAGCACGCTCACATTGATTGGTACAATATTATGAAAATATTGGCAACATACTCAACGTAATATTATGGCGAGATAAAATTATGAATATTTCCCGTTATTGGTCCAATAAAACTTGGACATTTCACGAATAATATTATTGAAGAGATATGAAAACGTTTAACTAGATTGGTACAATATCATGTATCGTTTTGTTTTTGTTTGAAAATATGAATATTGAAATATGTTCATAAAATCAGTAGTGGAATCATCTGCGGCATCTTGCTTCAGCCGGGAAACGGATGGATATTACAAAAAAAAATCACATTTTTCAATTTTAATGGAGAATGTTCCCCTTTTCATCATTTGCCATATTCGGTCAATATTCAAATACCAATCACGGCTATAAGGTTTACTTATTTGTTATATTGCATCAATATCATTACTCTTATATGACCGTGAAATTTGGTTAAAAATCCTAATCAATATAGTGTTAATATGATTTCTTGAATATGAATGATATATGATATTCAACCAATGTGCTATAAAACTTGGATATACAATATTGCTTTTTATCTCCAAATAGTCGATATGAGAGGAATATTGGAATGGCGCATTGATTCCAGATGCTGGAAACGAAATGCAGGCAATATTGGTTTATCGATATTGGAGAAATTTATTCAAGCAATATTGATCCGATATTGTATGAAGCAATCGGAACAGGTTGAAATAATGTTCCACCAATATCATCAATACAATATTTTTTTCTAATATTCACCCATATTGGATCAATATTTTTTTTACATTTTCAATGTATTTATAGTCCATTTCAAGAGTAACGTAGACTAAATTCTCAGAACACTAATCGCCGAAACCTCGAAATACATAGGCGTGCATAATTTACAAATGCTCCGTTTTATTTAATATGAATAAACGTTGAAAAAATATATTTCACAAAGTGTATGAAAAATGTTTCTTGTAATTTCTTAGTATTTGAAAATATAGAATAATAGGTTTCTACTATATTTCCAAAACCAAAACTAATTCTTGGAAATACAAAATGAAACTTTTTGATAGCCTAGTTGTGAGTGTTATGTTCAGTTGTGTTGCCGTGTGGGGTCTTAGATATGCTGAAATGTTGGAGCGTTTTCAGATGGTTTTCCTCAAAAGAATCTTGTTGCCTATTACGTCACCTGACTTTGTGGTTAGGCTAGAAACTGGTCGAGTGAAATTGATTTAGAATGTTCTAAAACTATGTCTAAATTGGATAACCAGAATACTGAACATGGATGAAACTCGATTACCTAAGATCTGTCTCAAAAGACAGCTCACACTTCACAACTGTGACGAAAAGTTCAACTGGACACTTCAATTGAAAAATCTCTTCACTTCTTTAAAATTACCCGAAATTTGGTCCCAAATTGAACGTGGTTCCATAACAAGTCATAAAAAGATTATATTTCTCAAATTCCAGGAAAAACTATTTCAACAAGATGTGTCGCAAATTTGTACAATATGTAACATGAACGAGCTAGAAACTATAGAACATATTTTGTTTGAGTGTCCAATTTATTGTGCAATGAAACCCCAAAATTCCGACTCGCTAATCAGCCTTGACATCCTTATCCATTCTCTTGATAATATTACCCCAAAATCTGCCAAGGTCATAACTAACTATATCTGGAACGTCATGAGGCTCCGATCTTTCGTGATGAATGAATGAGTTTACTTACAATAATATGTACTTACTTTACTTCAATATTCTGTTCTTTCTTTTGCTGACCTGTATTCTTATCTATTTGTTCTTCCTATTTTTTTTTCTTTTATAGGTAAATGTTTAGTAACAATAATAATATTGATCTATGTTAACGCCTGTATTTTCGAATCCTTGCTATGAACTGTATATTTTTGAAGCAATAAATGTATTCTATTCTATTCTATTCTATTCTACCATTATTTACAAATTTTGATATTTCTAAAACTACCCACTTCAAATTTAATAAACAGTGTGGGCAATAAGGTTTGGGAAACATTTTTATTATCAGACTTATAAAAAATACTTTATAGGGAATCGTTTCTGCATATTGAAAAACCTAATAATCGATTTTGATATTATGTCACAGGACTAACAATAGGGCGGAATTTTGGAAAAACTTATTACGAATTGGCAAAAGTGAGGTTATTTGTAAAGATAGTAAGAAAAGTTATTTGAGACAGCTTTTTATAATCTAATTTTAGGCCCACATACAGGATTTGAAATATCTATTTGAAAAATTGAAAATCGCAATTTTTCCTGAATATTTTTTTATTGATTAAAAAACGCTGTTTATTTTTGGTTCCCACTAATTTTTAGGGAACGTTATAAACTGTAAATATTAAAATGTAAATTTTTTAGTTTATTTCCAAATGGTGGTGCGAAATTTCAATGTTGCTGTGGTGGTTCATATCTTCCACATTCCATCTGATTTTTAATATATTTTTAAATTTGAAGAGTCTACACTTTTCTCGACCACAATCAAGTTTTGTGGAAAAAGAAGGAAAACGATATATGTAATGCTGTCATTACTAACGTCATTGAAGGTTGGAAAGTGTCACATTACACCTCTACTTCCGACCTCACTTCCCGCCCTCATTTCATCTATTCTATTCCGACTTTATCTGACATTTATTGACTTCATCTGACATTTATTTTGGTGGCAATTGTATACCCCGTAGTCACGGTAACAATATATCAACTTGATTTTTCTGAGAAAACCGCGTTCTTGGTAATTTGTCGTTAAATGTAAAATTTTAGGTATGTTTAGAAATAAACTAATTTTCATTTTCTAACAATGAAGTTAATTTTTGAAATTAATAGAAAATTCAAAGTGGAATTACTTGAAAAAAGTAGTGTACACTAGATATGTTGTGTTACTGTTAAGGGAGAAGGCTTTTGTTGGTAGTTTAAGGGGCGACAAATGTAAAAGGAAGACCTGGTTACGGAGGCCCTGTGTCTAACCATCCTCGTGCGCTGATTGAAGTAGTTTATGATGGTAAAATACAATCAATAGGGCGTTACAGTGGGTTGATTAGAATGAAATTGCACGGAACCAGGTAGCGAAGTCACTACGAGTTTAAACAAACCTGATAAGAACACGAGTTCAACATCTCCAAAAAGTCCCTTCCTTTCTATAAATCTCGAAAGTACCGGGAACCCCCATACCATGCAGAAATCGTTGCCACGGCTGTTAGTTGGATTTAGTTCATTTTGAATCACAAATAAATATAATTAAGGAAGATATACTTCTAGTTGATTGAGTTTCAAGACAGCAGTAATAAATAAAACTTGTATAAGCCATTTCGTTTGTTCCACCATGTTTTATCGACACCTACTCCCAGCATTTTTATTCAATCTCGCCATTACAAAGGGCTTTGTCAGCAGCAGGCCAAGTCTCTCTTCATTTCAATATAGAAGCAAGCTACGGAATTTGATTGAGTGTAGTGACATCGCTCTACTATTGTTTGCAGTTCTCCATACTGCACCGAGAGGACGATCAATAATTTGGCTATTGTTTTTCCTTTTATTCAGGACGCATCTACTTTTTCTTGTACCTTCTATTATTGGTATGTAGTAGGCTCATGGCAGTTCCATGAAGTATTGAAATATTACATTATATAATATAGTTAAGAGTGCCCATCGGCAAACACTGGTAGATATTCTCTCCAAACTTTCTGTATCTTTTTTTTTATTCGGAGGCGTTTTTCCTAAAAAATAATCCGAATTTTATGTTCTCTCGTTTCCTAACTACGGTACCAAACTACAGGGTGATTCGTTAGGTCGTTTTAAGAAATGAACAATGTTCATCGGTTTTTTTTAAAGGACCTGACGAATCACCCTCTGCAGTTTCGTACCGTAGTTAGGAAACACAGTATATCTCTCTTTTCAAAATTCCTAAAAAAATTCTTCACCTATTTACGAACTTGTGTGAACGAAGGAGGTCCGGAACCTACAGCTTTTTTGAGACTGGATTTCGAACCACGCATCTTGGTATTCAATAAATACAAAGAAACAAATCTCTATGAGGTACGTATCAATTATCTTTTAGATGTTCTGAACAAAATGCACAACACTCCCAGGCGAAAGAAAAGCTTTTTTCAGTGAATTAGCAACAATATCTGAAAAATATCTGAAATGAATATTCCACTGGCCTCAGATATAACAATAATTTTGGCCTATTTCCGATCGTAGTATAGCCTGAAAAACCCTGCATGAATGTGTGAAGATATTTTCGGGGGTTTTATAACAAGACTTCGTTTATCAGCGAATAAATTTTACAATTTCAACGAAAACGATTTTGTTTGAAAATTTATCGAGTTGAATTCGGAGATTTATGTGCTTGAACATAAATCTGCGAATTTGAAAATGTTTGAGAAGTTTATAATTTTTACTAGTTTCATTGAAATTAAACATTAAGGTCCAAATCATTGTCTCTTGGACTCAAAATTGGTAGTGACACTGAAGTTTTAGGAAATTAGTACAAGTCTACATTTTGTGGAAAATGTTCGTGAAAATTATAATTTTTTCGCAACAATTCATCAAATTTTCATCGTTTGTAAGTGTTTTCGTCCAGGGTATTATAAATGTTGCATGAAAACATTTCTGATGAGATGGTTTGGGAACGTTAAATGGTACTTGGAGTTCTGTATGCTATTTTTTCACTCTCACTGTTACATACTGAAACCGTGAAAACATGCACGCCTATGATGCGCATTCGTCGCACAACGGCCTATAATTCAACATGAACGTTCGCGCAATAAATGATAATTTCAAATGTGGGTAGAACTGTTTGTACTCGCAATCACTCAAATTCCAATGGAAGCTCAGATGTTTTCACTAATTTTTTGTGAAGGAAAAACACCATATCTTTGATATCGAATGCCCAGAGTTTTCTTAAAAATTGGTCAATGGATTTTACGCACGAAAACAAAATTTGTTCTCTTCTCGAAGACCACCAAAAACAACACACCTATGCTTTCTCTGAACAACTTCAACTATTTGAAATTTTTCGTGTTTTTATATTCACCTAGATCTAAGTATTTCACTATTCCTATACAATGTTATGCTGCCTACTGCAAAGTAAAGATCTTATCTTACTCCTGTACAACTCCTTTGGAGGTTACGGAGGTTAACTATTCACCCATCCAATGTATGAAAACACCAGCAAAATTGTTGCAGCAATTCAAGAACTCACAAGTCTTTTTACCAGTCACTTCTCGACTAATTTGGTTTATCATTTCCTGACTCCTATTCCGTCCTGTATAGAGTTCAGAAATTGGACCCAATACAGCCAGAATATTGAATAATTGGGAAGTATTGACAGCTTTTTATTGACTTATGTCTGGACAGTAATATTCTAACAAAATCAATCATAAACATATAAGAAACCAAGGAAATAATACAAAGTAAGTATCAAGTCCAACATCCTCCGCTACCCAGGCTCAGACATGAGAAAATCTTGTTGGCGACTTCAATATTCTCCCATATCTTGATCTCCTTATTTGACTTCCACCTTCCTTCTGTAAATCTGTTTGTCTTCCAAAAATATTGGTTTTGTGACATCACCTTTGTGAATAAGACTGTCATTCTCACTTATGTTGTAGGGCAGCTCTAATGGATGGAGGCGTTAAAATGGTCGAACCAGCTCCCCAGTTTTTGTTCTCACTTTTCCTACCTATATTTTCCGCTATGAATTTCTACAATCCTGCTCATTGGCTAAGTAACTCTTTTCGTGTTATCAGATCCTATCAAGACTACCTCATCAACCTCCAGTAAATCCCTCTCCAGAATTCGCCTTTTACCTGTGTTAACCAGTTCTGCAAGATATTCGGTTTTGAATCTATTCCTCAACATCTTTCTCAAATTTTGCAAATAACAAAATCTACCTCTTAAAAATTGACATCTAAATCAGCAATTACATCAGAAACATTATGTAGTGGCTTTATAAATTATTATATTATATAGAGTGTGAAATCTTATTTGAATGTATAAACATAAATTCTTAATGAAAATGAAGTATCTCCCGGTATATCTTTCCTTGACAGATGGTCAAGTCGAAGGTGAAACTGTCAGACAATTTGTCAATTTACAATAATTGAAACTTTATTTAAAAAAAAAAAAATAATAATACGACCACGGTGAGTAGGGTTGTCCAATTGAATACCTCAACGGAAATTGAAGAAAAATATATATAATTATTGATATTTTTTATTCATTTGCAGTAGAGACGTGGTCGTGATTTATAAACAGCAGTTCTCGTTATTGAAATCTGTGAGAGAGATTTAGTAGCTGTGTTCTGGATAAAAACTGATATACATGATTGAACAAGATTTGACCCAGCAAAGTTCCCCTTGGTAAGATTGTTGCCATTTATTCAGAAATCAAGCGAGTACCTATCTATATTGAAAAGGACATCGTTCAAAAGATCCTAAGCCCGGATTGGATCAATATTAATATAATTTGTGTGTTATCGGACATTTTACTGAAAAGTAACTGTTCAGGTTAAGTTATTAGTTCTAGAGTGTTACTTTTCTCCTATTCTCTTCATCCTAGGATTTTTTCTTCTCTTTCCTTCACTTCTCTTTTTTTTATTAGAATCATTTTGTAAGGTCCTTCGTGAGGTCAAACTAAATTTCCAACTTCGAAATATACTCAAATTGTTGATATTTATTTTTAATTGAGTTATTTTGAACCCACTCTTCAATTTATTGCATTATCTCACTCTTGTCTGCAACAAGGGTTATTTCAAGTGGTACAGAATATTATATGATATTGAATCAATAATAAATGAAAGACCACTTACTTATATTTCCGATGTAATTGCTGATTTAGTACTGAATTCAACAATTCCCTCACATAAACTTCAATTAATATCCCATCTCTTGCAAATCTGGTTTTCGTTTGGTGAATGGCGTTCTGGTAGTTCTTTGCTGAAGGTGGGAAACTTTCTATCAGTGTTTGTGCTGATGAGCCTTCTCCGGTCGATTGAATCAAGTACTGAAACTTGTCTTCACGTAAATCAGGATCTTCGTCTATTTTTCTGAATTGTCTCCAGAAATTTATCCAGTCTTTGACATTGACATAACATTTTTTCAATTCTAATTTCTGTAAATTCAATCTTCTGCCAAGTTTTCCCAATGGTTTTTCTTCTTTTCTCACTCTTTGTTTCATTAATATTTTTCATCAAAAATTATATTTGAATTATATTTGAATACCTCATCACTTAAATTTTCTTCACCATCTAACTCTTTATTGATATTTTCTATGGATTGTGCTGTTTGTTCTGTAAATATTGCTTTTCTAATATTGTTGTCAAGAAGAAATGCTCGTCCCGCTTTATCTTCTATTTGTTGCAGGAATTTTTGTATATTCTCGTCCATTCCACCACATCGACTTCTTTGAAAAATTTTTGTAGTCAATTTTTTATCGATTCTCTCTCTAATTTCCAGCTCAGCATTTTCGTCGAGTCCCCACCAGTGATGCCAATAAAGTTAGAATTGAAAAATTCGACGCAGTACAGCCAGAATATTGAATAATTGGGAAGTAGTGACAGCTTTTTATTGACTTATGTCTTGACCAAAGAAACCAAAGAAATAATACAAAGTAAGTATTAAGTCCCAACATCCTGTACAAACTTCCCCCCCTGTCTGCAAAACAGCCACCAGGTCTCAAATTCACAAAAATATGTTGAAACTAGTCATGAATCGATACGAGGATTTGAGAAGATTTGAAGCAGCCTCTGATAACTATATGTTGTGGTTACCTCCTGCATCCAGCGTATACAGGGTGAACTCGAATTTATGAAGGCTGTATGCCTCAGGGAACACCTACCGAGACAGCGAGTTGCAAAGCTTTTCCGTTCGGTGGAAGAACGAGCCCTGGAAAAAAGATGTTCGACATGTCTCCAAAGTGACGGCATATGGATGTGAGGAATGAGCTGGATGGGTCAGTTTCGATGGGACGCTGGCCGCTGTGAGATCAGCCTTTCTAGAGACAAGACATGCTTGGGTTTTATTCACATTGAAATCCATCAAGTTGTTGGATCCCCATTCTAGAATTTTTACTAAGTACGTATTCATTTCATTTAAAATTCTTCAGAACATTTTTGCATAAACTTCTTTTTTTCCATAATAAGTATTATCGAAGATGTTATTTAATATAATAACCTTTTTATAATTGAGTAGAGGTAGGTATCGAATATGAAGTCACAGCTTCCAAAAGTTTTTAAATTCTCTTTGTCATATCTCAAACCGTCCTTATACAATATTCTCTATGAGAACCTCTACATCTCGCACAATTCAGAATGCACCAGCCAATATTATTTATATTTTTCCGTCAGTGAGTAAAATATATGAAAACAGCTTCTTCAAGACGAACAGTTCAATGTGATTTTTCGATAAGTTTCCGGATGTGAGGACGTGATGAGAATATTAGACGACGTATATTATAGGTGTGAATTCATGGTGCAGTTTTGATTCCATTACATATCGCAGTTATTACGTTTCAGTTATATACTCCCTCCTTCCGTGGCTACGTAGAAACCCTTTTGCAACGAAATAAGTATACTAATTAGAGTAGAGGTTTTCTTCTCTATGGCAACCGTCCAAGTATAGAGAGAAAAGAGAACAAATGAAAAGTTGGCCGCCGTCACCCTCTGCCACTTGGCATCTCTAATCGCAATTGCGTTCGAATACTCGCCTAGGAATGAAAATAATGAACACCAAAATTCCACTAACTATGTTGGAACATCCATTTGTAGACCTCAGAATAATTGGAGTTTGCTGTCGGCTAAGTAATTTCATCTATGATAAAACATTTTGATTATATCCACCTATGGTGTGACTCAACTGTTTTCCTGTTTTGGATAAAGACTGATTCCCAGTTGTTGCTCATCTGTGTTCCAAACTGTGAATTGCAGATACAAGAACTCACAAGCCCAAATTTCTGGCATTACACTAATACCCATTAGAATCTTTTAATAAGAGTTATTTACCCATCTCAATTTTGGTAGTATGGTCTCTCTTGGTTATCCCAAACTGAAGACACTTGGCCTATTTCAGATCTAATTATTCCTTGCAACCTACTCGACTCCAAACCTGAAATTATTCCATTGTTTTCAATGGCTTAATGCCTGAGATCTATAGATTATTGTAAAGCGACGACAAAAGCGTAGAGTTGTCCGTTTTCCATCCTCCATCATAAATATCGATCAGAAGTTTTGCGGACATTTCCCATCATGGCTTTGAACCAACGATCGCAATCAGGTACCGTCTCTTCGACTTTGATGAGGTCCAGGAATGGCACAGCTCTGGAAAGAGCATCGGGAACGATGTGTTCCTAGCCCTTTCGATGGACCACATCAAAGTCATATTGCTGCAGGCAAAGTGCCCATCTGGCAATACGGGTCAATCGGATCCTTCATCGAGTTAGGCCACCTAAGTGAGTAGTGATCGGTGACTACTGTAAAGCTACTGCCCTTAATATATGGCCTCAATTTCTCGACCGCAAAGAGCACTGCCAGTCATTCCTTCTCGGTGATGCTGAACTTTCTTTCATTACTAGCTATGGATCAGCTCAAGTGAGCTACCACTTTGTCTCCTTCATTCGTCATTTGCCCCAAGACCATAGTCGGAGGCGTCCGTGTACACAACAAAGGGGAGGGTAAAGTCCAGGCATGAGGGGACGGGTGTCCAAACCAAGTGATCTTTGAGCTTTTGAGAAGCTAATTGACACGATTCACTTTCAAAAGCTGGCAATGCGGAGTGATTAAAGTAGGGTACAAATCGTCTGTACCAAGACGCCAATCCTCGTGGTTTTTCAAGAGTGGGAGAGCTAGATAAGGTAGTTGAAACCTTATTAAATTATCTGAACAGCAATCCTTTTATGGAAGTATACAGAAACTCAATTTTAATAGGCCTCTTGATAAATTCAAAATTCCTCACTTCAACCCCTTCCTCGACTCTGAAAGAATACTCAGAGTGGGAGGAAAATATATCATATATCAACACGTTTAGGGCCAAGGAGGGAGTTTTCTTTAAAAATGGCATGAATAGCTATTTATATAACAAGTTGCAAAATGAGCGTGTTTTTTAGCGCCAGACGTGGTATTGGAACACTAGCAGCAAAAATGCAACGAAAATAAGGAATAATTCTAATAGATACCTAAAATGTACCTGATAAAATTAAAGCTGCCACAGATAAGGTTATTTCGATTGTATTACTTAATAAATCTGAGTCAACTGAGTTCATATCCACACTAGTATCAATACGAACTATTGTGCAAAAATTACTGTCATTCTGACATTCAAAATGTAAACAAAATGTCGCCATATCGAAACTAAATTACAAAATAGTATATTATGATACAAGTTTTATATGACACCATTTTGTCGCACGCGTTGTTTGGAGTACGACGAGCAAAGCGTATGTTAGTCTTACGTTCATCGTTCTGAGGAAGACCATCGTCGTCATATTGTAGTCACTACGAACTTATCTGTTAAGCCTAGTTCATGTAAATGTAAGGAAAGTTAACGCAATAATGGAAGAAATAACTAATGAAATCATGTAGACACGATCCTGATGAAACGCATGGTAAGGTTCACGATTCCAATAGTTTAATTTTTTTTCGTTCTTGCGTTCACATGAACTTGGCTTTAGTCTTTTGGCGTATGTGTCAGGGGCGTCTTTTGAAATGGCAGAATTAGAAATTGATGTTTTGGCATCGAGTGCTATGATTACCCATATGTGTTACTAACTCCTCACGCCACTCTAGGAGCTGCAATGAAATGAAATGTTTTGCACCGGCTTGGAATCTAATCTGGCAGTCTTCGGTTACCAGGCGAGCACTCTGCCACTGCGCTACTCTAGAAATAGATGTTGTTTCGAAATTGAGTCTGTATGTAATAATGGGTGTAGGAAAGTTCACCGAAAACAATTTACCAGATATAATTCACCGAATAATATTCACCGAAAAACAATTCACCAAAATATCATGTCACCGAACAAACAGATCACCGAAATAAATACACGAATTTTTCGAGAAATGATTATTTAGTTTATTAGTTTGATCTAACCAGAACGAACCAACCTTACGTATAAATTTGAGTTCGTGAAAATTTAATACATACATTTTACGGGGAGTAATTATTTATTCTGATCTAACCAAAACGAACTAACCTTACGTATATAATTGAGTGCGTGGAAGTTCAGTGAATTGCTATTTCGGTATATTGTTTCAATCTCGAACAGTGTTATAATATGTCCTTCGATTTCGTAATAGTGACAAATAATTTTAGAATTTTTTTTTCATCATTTGTTAAACAATTGTTAAATTGTATAACAAATTTAGTTTATTAGTTTGATCTAACCAGAACGAACCAACCTTACGTATACATTTGAGTTCGTGAAAATTTAATACATACATTTTACGGGGAGTAATTATTTATTCTGATCTAACCAAAACGAACTAACCTTACGTATATAATTGAGTGCGTGGAAATTGAATTCAGTCTAATTCAACCAGAACGAACTAACTTTACGTAAACATTTCAGTGCTTTTTTATTAGGAAGAACTCAAAAAACTAGTGGGACATAATGGCGATTTTTATAACCATAAATTAATTTAATTATTATATTTCGGTGGATTGTTCGTTCAGTGAATTGCTATTTCGGTATATTGTTTCAATCTCGAACAGTGTTATAATATGTCCTTCGATTTCGTAATAGTGACAAATAATTTTAGAATTTTTTTTTCATCATTTGTTAAACAATTGTTAAATTGTATAACAAATTTAGTTTATTAGTTTGATCTAACCAGAACGAACCAACCTTACGTATACATTTGAGTTCGTGAAAATTTAATACATACATTTTACGGGGAGTAATTATTTATTCTGATCTAACCAAAACGAACTAACCTTACGTATATAATTGAGTGCGTGGAAATTGAATTCAGTCTAATTCAACCAGAACGAACTAACTTTACGTAAACATTTCAGTGCTTTTTTATTAGGAAGAACTCAAAAAACTAGTGGGACATAATGGCGATTTTTATAACCATAAATTAATTTAATTATTATATTTCGGTGGATTGTTCGTTCAGTGAATTGCTATTTCGGTATATTGTTTCAATCTCGAACAGTGTTATAATATGTCCTTCGATTTCGTAATAGTGACAAACAATTTTAGAATTTTTTTTTCATCATTTGTTATACAATTGTTAAATTGTATAACAAATTTAGTTTATTAGTTTGATCTAACCAGAACGAACCAACCTTACGTATACATTTGAGGTCGTGAAAATTTAATACATACATTTTACGGGGAGTGATTATTTATTCTGATCTAACCAAAACGAACTAACCTTACGTATATAATTGAGTGCGTGGAAATTGAATTCAGTCTAATTCAACCAGAACGAACTAACTTTACGTAAACATTTCAGTGCTTTTTTATTAGGACTCAAAAAACTAGTGGGACATAATGGCGATTTTTATAACCATAAATTAATTTAATTATTATATTTCGGTGGATTGTTCGTTCAGTGAATTGCTATTTCGGTATATTGTTTCAATCTCGAACAGTGTTATAATATGTCCTTCGATTTCGTAATAGTGACAAATAATTTTAGAATTTTTTTTTCATCATTTGTTATACAATTGTTAAATTGTATAACAAATTTAGTTTATTAGTTTGATCTAACCAGAACGAACCAACCTTACGTATACATTTGAGGTCGTGAAAATTTAATACATACATTTTACGGGGAGTGATTATTTATTCTGATCTAACCAAAACGAACTAACCTTACGTATATAATTGAGTGCGTGGAAATTGAATTCAGTCTAATTCAACCAGAACGAACTAACTTTACGTAAACATTTCAGTGCTTTTTTATTATGAAGAACTCAAAAAACTAGTGGTACATAATGGCGATTTTTATAACCACAAATTAATTTAATTATTATATTTCGGTGGATTGTTCGTTCAGTGAATTGCTATTTCGGTATATTGTTTCAATCTCGAACAGTGTTATAATATGTCCTTCGATTTCTTAATAGTGACAAATAATTTCAGAATTTTTTTTTTGAATATTTATTATACAATGACACCACATGAGGTACTTTTGTTATTAGCGTGAATTATATTGAACATTATCCAGCGATTCACAAGACGTTGTGCTGACAAAACAAACATCGTTAGCTCTGGTATCGAGAATAAATTCTCAGGTCTTTCCTTTGCTCTCATACATAACATCTTCCCATTAGAGTTTGATCATTTCAGGCAATACCAAGAAAACTCTGAGGTGTTGAAGATTTTTCAAATGACCTGTAGTACACCTCAAGGACAATAAGATTTTGATTATTTCAGGCAATACCAAGAAAACTCTGAGGTGTTAAAGATTTTTCAAATGACCTGTAGTACACCTCAAGGACAATAAGATGCTGATCTCGCATATGTATGTTGATACATGAAATGCATGATCTCTTTGGAGAAGGCTCAATTGATTTTCGAGTTCCATATTTTTCACCTCGATTTCTTGCTTCGATCTTTCTATTCCCAAACCTAATTCCAGTCTCCTCCTGATTGAGCTGAGGGTGCTATGTCCTGTAAATCTGGGTATTTGTCTTAAATGGTCCATCCTTTGATTTCTATAGAAGAAAGGTTCTGTCCTAGGGTTTGGAGCGTTGCTCTCTCCCGAATTCTGGGGCCAGACAAAGTCTCCGTCCAAACTGCTCTAGATACCAACTCTTGGTCGTCTCAGGTGGTATCTTCTAGAAGTAATTCGGGCAGTGCTTCTGAAGACTGGTTCTGGAGACTCGAAGAATCAAATGTGATGAAGTTGTAACCAAACGGAAACTTGTCCTGTTTCCATGAGAAGTAGAATTCCACGGTACAACGGACCCACTTCGCTTCAAGACATTGTTTTCCCACGTTGTTTCCTTGTTTTTATTTGGTTCTTTTGGATACAAAGTTCAGTCAGCTGAAGAGGAATAAAATACGGAAAAAGCAAAATATCAACTTTTTGAATACATATCAATCAATTTTTTGACCATTATACTTCTGGTGTTATATTTTATTATTTAAATAATCTCATTCAAAATTAGGGAAGTTCAAAACGATCTGATTCTGAAGAGAAAACTCTAATTCAGGGAAATACCTGGGATCTGATAATTAATTAAGAATCAACATCTCCAAAGTATAGTCTGAATAGTCATCAAAGTTCGGTGAGAACAGATTCGCCAATTGTGCTAATGGGCTTCAAGTATATCGTCACCCCTATAACCATAGAGTTCTCCCATGTTCATCTCACAAAGGGTTCATCTTTTTGGGTGCACGTCATCTATGGGAATCAACCCGATACCGTCCTCCCCATCTTTTTGAATTATTTGTGCACAGCAAAAGAGTGAGTCTATTTTTATACCTCTTTTTGACTTCCAATAGTGGGGGAGGGTCCATCTTTATTTTGGGATTCGGGTATCACTGCAGTAGGTGGGGAACATACTTAGTTTAACTCAGTAAGTTGAAAATAATAACAAAAATGACTTCGAGATGCTTGGCTCCATATTCTTAGGGACCTGTGGTTCCTTGTTCAGGTGATGTTTCATCCGATCTTGTAGGTGATGCCATCTTTTGGTCGGATCCCGTACCGAGGAAGGATTCCGGTTCTGTTTGAGTTGTTGCCAGGTGGAAGGTCCCAGACGAACTGCTTCTCCCGAATTTCGGCTGGGTATTTATAGGGAAAATGATATATCCATAGATACCGAGGTTGTTATGTGGAATTTGATGTATTTTGCAGGAAAATCCAATTTTACTTGGAATCCACACGAACCAGGAATCTGAAACTCACAGAAAAGGGTGCTGAGATAACTAGTCTTCCATTATGGACAGTCCGTCCAAGCTAGTTGGGTCCCATTTACTCACAAAACCATCCGAAAGTTGAACAAGTAAGGGTTGTTCACAGGTGAAGCTTCGAGACAAGATATCAGAAAAGGCCTCTGTTGTGCCCCCTTTTATCCAGAGGAGTGATTGATTTATGTCAGTCTGTAGGAAAGAGTAACTAGCACAATTCCAGAGTAGTAATTCGTATGCCAAGCTGATCAGAACCGCCCCATGTCTCTGTGAAGTTGAGCCCTTGTATCAACTCACCCCGATCAGTCAACTCATGCTCTTTTTGTTACGAAACCAGTGCTATTTCACCTTGAGGGTGGTGTTAAACATCAGAGATGGGTATTCTACCCTCTTGTTGCACAACGTCAGTCTTCTATCCTTTCGTTTGCGATACTTTCACTTCCAAGAAAGGAAGTCTGCTAGATCCCTCCCTTTTTGTACAGGTATGTCCAGCGTAGCGCCTTGTATACTTTACCTATTCATTTAGAACTTTCCTGCTCCCTGCTTAAATAGAATCCCACAAATCAAACATCACCCTGGGTCACCATGTCTCAAAGTCTTAATCGAGGAACACATCTGACGTCATGGAATACTTTCAACTTAGTTCATACCGACAATATATGAACTTTATTTTGATAAATACTTCAGCATCAAAATTATCATGTTTTTTTTCTTGATGTGTTGGCATCGACTGCTATGATCATTACCCACGTGTTCTGGATAGGCCTTGTGACTAACTCCATACGCCTCCTTAGGAGCAGCACTGTTAGTTATTAACGCAACAGTGATTCGTTAAGGATTATTCCCCACCAACAACAAGATTCAATCACTCAGATTTACATCTGGAAATTAAAAAATCTTGCCCTGGCTGGGGATCGAGCCAGCGACCTTTCGGTCACGAAGCCCCGGCGCTACCACTGCGCCAATCCCCGCCTATTATCATGTTATATCACGGCAACTAAAAAATGACATCTGGAAACATATAATTAACTTTGAAGTCATCAAATATATCGAATCCGCCACGACTGATTAAATATTTTTTTGCAGGTAAGGAGAGAAAATATGTGGAAAGCTCGAAGTAAGCACCCAGCAGTAAAATTAATTTTTTTGAAGATTGTCGTCGAATTGGTAACCGAAACGAAAGTAAACAAGTAGGTAAGTTTAATCTACATTCATTGAAAAAAATTGTGCTATATAGACCGTTATACTCAAATCAATAAATAAAATTCCATGTTTAGGAATTATGTTCTTCAGTCAAATCTGTCAGTGAAGCCGGTCCTGGACGCCCGGAAAAATTATTCTGAACATGTGAATTATATTCATGAATGATTCTCTTCGTTATACTAGAATTTGAAACTGGCAGAATTCCTAATAACGAAGTTAAGGTTTATTGCTGGAGAGAAGCCGGCCCTGGACGCCCGGAAAAATTATTCTGAACATGTGGATTTTTTTCTCAACTGATCCTCATTGTAACCCTGAAATATGAAACTGGCAGAATTCCTAATAAGGAAGTTAAGATTTATTGCTGGAGAGACGCCGGTACTGGACGCCCGGAAAAATTATTTTGAACATGAGGATTCTTTTCTCAACCGATCCTTATTGTTATCCCAAAATATGAAACTGGCAGAGTTCCTAATAAGGAAGTTAAGATTTATTGCTGGAGTGAAGCCGGCCCTGGACGGAACGGAAAAATTATTCTGAATATGTGGTTTCTTTCCTCAACTGATTGTTATTGTTATACTGAAATATGAAATGGGCAGAATTCATTACGAGAAATTTATGAATTATTTTCTGGCCATACCGGTCCTGGAATCGTGAAAATATATAGAAAAAAATATTATTTCTGAACTTTATTACCAAAGTAACTAGGCTATTATTGTCGATACGTTTTTGTTGTTGCCTATCTGAAAGAAAACTGTTCAGTAGCTCGTTTATATTTCCTCTTAACATATCATTTCAATTTTATCCTCTTTTTATAAACACTGTGTCAAGAGCTTTAGAGTGGTCTATAAATACAGGTAGTTCTGGTACTTTTTATACAGGGTGAACTACCTGTACTACCACCACTTACCGAAAATTGTAATTTGGAAAAACACCTGTAAATTTAAGTGCTATTCGAGATTATTTAAACAATTTTTTTGCACAACAACTTCCATAGAAGCGCCACTGAATAATGATTATGTAATAATCAGTCATGCTTTCGCCAGAGACGGTATATTGTCTTCTGCTTTGAAGATTTCTTTTCATTTGTCTAGGTTGTACATACATCCACTCCACAACGAATACCCTCAGCGTGTAGGTACAAAAACAGTCATCGTACGACATATAACTCAACGAACCCTAATCGTTCTAGGTACAGACATGAATACTGGCAATCGTGCACGTTCACATCACATTTTACCCGTCAGAGAACTATTCGTCAGTTCAGTTTATTGATTAAAAGTTGTATTTTACTATATCAATATCATTCAAAATGCCAATGTAGTGTTCACCTCTGGCGAATATTGAAGATCATTCGATATCTAAAGTCAAATATTCACTTCAACTTTCATGCGGCAGGGTTGTGTTTTGAAAATTCCTATAGAGAGATGCCAAAATTCCATTTCAAACCCCCCTTCATTCCCATACTGAATGAAGGCCGAAATAAAGGAATCTGGCTATCAACTTGTTTACTTCCAGGGGCGGTGCGTTCCTACACTTATAAAAGGTATTTTTCAAGTTTTCCGCGACTTTTGTCCTGTATACATTCGACGTTAGTGAATATATTGCATCATAGCTGAACTTTCCATGTCTTAAGCCGTATCGACCATTTGACAGTGTTTTTTCAGCCAGGAGTGCATCAGAATTATCAGGATTATTTTGATACACGAGTGTGATTCGATAGAATATTTCTGGAGTTAAAAGAAAAAAGTATGTGCTACTCTTTCTATATACCGGGTGAGTGAGTGAGTGAGTGAGTGAGTTACTCCTCCCAATTTTCTATAGTTTTGAAGATACAGATTTCAATTGGTATGTCGCTATTATAGTACTTGAATACACGTATTTTGACGCCACTACTGAAAATTCACCTCTTCGGGTATAACCGAAAGTGACCCAAAACTTTTTTTTATGACTCCCTGTATATATTTTTCCATTATACGGAATAGCACGCAATTTATGATAACACTGATCTTCAAAATTGAAAATCGGTTGAAAAATGGCGGAGATACGGTTGATTGTTCAATTGAATAAAGTTGACCATGAAATTCAAACTTAAATCATCACAATTGACAAACGACATCAGAAGTTACCAGAGAACGCTTTAAAGTGCAATATAGTTAAAAACTGTTCTCATGTAATTGCAGCTCCCATATATTCCAACAATAATCAAAAATTATCTAGAAACGGAAAGTACACATAAAAAATTGCTCAGAACTGCCAACATGTTGTTTTCACATCGTCTTGATGAAAAATAAAGAATTATCAGATTACTCGTGTAAAAAGTGTTCTCAAAATTATAGATTCTTCAACAGAAGTGGCCATGCACACAAAAGAGCGAAACAAAAAAGCAACATTAATTAAATAAGTGGAACAAATTGAGACTTCATTAAAATAAAAGGAACCTTTTTATATTGCTTTCCTAATTATTTTCTAAGCCGCCTACAAATATTCAATTTTAGGAACACTCATCATGAAACTTGATGTATCTTCGTTGCTTTTAGAAATTCTCCAAAACTTTTCTAACGATAATTTATAATATTTCATCATGTTTCCATTTGAAAAATGGCAGTTCTGAGCAATTCTTTACAGGTACTTTTCCGTTTTTAGGTAATTTTTGATAATTGTTGGAATATATGGAAGCTACAATTACATGAGAACCTCAGTTTTCAACTGTATTGCACTTTGAAGCGTCTTCCTCTCATCACTTCTGACGTCGTTTGTCAGTTGTGATGATTTAAGTTTGAATTTCATGGCCAACTTTGTTCGATTGAACAATCAACTATATCTTCGCCATTTTTCAACTGCTTTTCAATTTTGAAGATCTCTGTTATCACAAATTGCGAGCTCTTCCGGATAATGAAAGAATATGTACAGGGTGTCATTAGAAAAAAAAATTGTTCACTTCCAGTCAAACCGGAAGAGGTTAATTTTCACTAGTGGCGTTTAAATATGTGAATTCAAGTACTGTAGCGACATACGAAATTTGAAATCTGTACCTTCAAAACTTTCGAAAAATTGGGGGGCATACCTCACCTCGTGATTCAGTATTGTGTTTTTAGGTTTACTTTTGGTTACTTTTTCTTGAATTACACTTAAAAAATCATTTCGGAAACGTGACATTTCAACGACGTTAAAAATTCAATATTTATGCCTGTCAAGTTGACAAATGTTCGTTTTAACAATCGTTACTATAGATACACAGACCTAGTGGGTAATTTTCGATACCTACCGAGTAATTTTCAGCCTGAGAATGTCCCACCGGGAAAATTTCGTAGGTATATCACAAGACCATGACAAATAGCCGACTGTTATTTTCTTCATAATTCTATCGAGAGTACTTTGTATTTTGACAAATGAATAAGATCATATGAACATTAATAATCAGAATAACTTCCGACAGCTTTAGCTGAAGGTAGTTATTCTGTGATTAATAATGTTCATATGGTCGAATTGTATGAGGCACCGTTCGGGTAAAAAGTGTTTTTGCATATTGACACAAAATTAAATATACAGTGCGGCTTTTTATAGTCCCCCCCCCCCCCTGTTAACTTTTGAACGGTTTGACGTAGAAACATGAATAAAAAACCGTTTCGGTTTTCGAGGGTTTCACCAATACTACTTTTTGAAATAAAAAATATGGTGATTACTCAATGAGGTTCGCGAGGGGGGCCCATCAACTCAAAATTTTTAAATGGCACTGGGGGTCAAGTGGCACATCGTCGAGACGGAAATTCCATTCTCTTTACAACCATCTAAATTATTTTGAATTTCGTTATATTATCTGAATAATACTCATACCTCGATAAATTTGAACGATTTGATGTGGAACAATGAAACCAAATTTTTTTTGAAGGGTATTGCCGATACTACTTTTTGAGAGAAAAAATATTGCAATTACTCTACAGATGGCGCTGGGGAAACATTAACTAAAAAATTTCGAAAGGCATGAAAAACGAAGTTGGGAAAAAAATTATGGACAAAATTCAAAAATATTCAGATGGTTGTAAAGATAATTGAATTCTCTTTTCAACGATGTGCCACTTGACCCCCCATGCCATTTGAAAATTTTGAGGCGATGGGCCCCCCGCGCCCCCTATTGAGCAATCACCAATTTTTTTATTTCAAAGAGTAGTGCTGGTGAAACCCTCGAAACGGTTTTTATATATGTCTCTTCGTCGAACCGTTCAAAAGGTAACAGGGGGGGGACTATAAAAAGCCGCACTGTATATTTAATTTTGTGTCAATACATTTATTACTTGTAGCAAATATTTTCATTTTGCTTTCCGATATATTTATTTTCGATAAAACACAGTATATTTACTTTCCAAGCATTAAAAATAGACAAAAACGTTAATTCCCATATATTTATAAATTCGTTCTATTTCATGTCGTCAAGAAATGGCGCAACCGACGCGATTTGTCAAAGCTCGAACTAGGCAGTGATTAGTACATAAAGTGGCTAACAGATAGCAGTAGCACAGGCAGGTTTGTTATTGTGTAGTTTTCTACTTTAAAATTGGGCACTTAATTGAACGGCAAGGCCTGCTAAATTCAGTGACCCTATGTGTGGGTCAAACGAAGTCCATCTAGGATTAAATGACCCAATCTGAAATATTATACTGCCGCCATCTATTCTGCAATTTCTGTACTAATGACTTTGCTTCGTTCCCATGTTGCACAACGTGTCACAAATCGCGTCGATTGCGATCTCTTGACGACATAAAATAGATCAAATTTATAAATATATGAGACAATTACAAATATATTGACAGAAATTATTTATATATGCAAAAACACTTTTTACCTGAACGGCGCCTCATAGAATTGAATTGTCTCAAAATAAAAGTAATTCGAGATGAATTAAAGAAAATAGTCCTAGTCTCTATTTGTCGAGTGATATTTAAGGAGACTATTTCATGAACAGCGTGAAATCATTCATATTCAAGTTCATATACGCTTCAAAAAAGACATAGATTCTCTCCAGACAGATTCTTTACTCCTTTTTGGTGTTTTTTGGGATGAAATAGCTCACATGTTCACTAATTTTCGTTGTAGAAGATAACCGAAAACGAGACATTTCAATTTTGAGTTATGTCAAACTTGACACTTTTCTTTGTTTGTTTACGTAAATTTCCACGTGTTCACCTAAATTATCGTGTTTCCTTGAATATCTGCTCATATTGCATGTCATGTCTGTCAATTTTATTTCTGAACGGAACTGAATTGCTTCGAGTCCGCAGGATGAGTGGTGTTTTCTCGAAACAATTCAGTTGAGATCAGAAATAAAAGACAGACTGATGGGTAAATTCAATCAAGTGGAATTTTATTACTATTTCACGAATCAAATTTCTTCATTATATATACGAACAATATAGGTATTACTAGCATAAACAAATTATGAATTTTATCAATTCTAAAATGTTTCGCTTCATAATTTCATTTGAATTTGTACCGAAGCGACTCATTTTGACAAATACATACGTGTTTTTTTCACAACTTCGGATCCACCCCCGCGCCAGTTATCCCAAAAACTGGCTGACTGACGGCAGGCTATTAATATTCGACCTATTTATAACCTAACATCAAATTATCAGCCTTTTTAAAACTGTTGCATTTTTGGTCCCTCAGCTCGTGGACTATATTAGCCGCATAAAAGTCAGTATCATGTCCATCTTGATTTTCTTCCAGAACTATGTGGAGAGGAAATGATCCCAGACGGTCTTTCATTACTGCCGTTGGTGTGGAGCAAATGTATTACATTATGATCCCAGTTCAAATGACAACTTTTTTTAAAACTTTGGTATTATTTAGCATTCAATTTACTCGTTAAACTCCACTGTTTCAAGGTTTAACGGTAAATTCACATTCGACATAGTTTATTGTTGCCCGGTTTATTAGGGATGTTTACGTGAATATTGTTTTTTCTGTGTGCCGGCTTTCATAAATATAGAATTTTAGTGGCTGAAGATAATGGGACGACCGTTTTATTACAACCATAAAGCTTACGGTATCTCCCTATGTACGGTCTAACAAATTAGACCGTCAGATAATGACATATTTTGCTGACTCATTTTCTCTCTTCGGGGATGTTAATCACTAAAAATTATGTCAGTGTTAAGCTCAAAAAATCAATATTTTGCGATCGGACGTGTGCTAGGCATATGGAAAACTATTTTTCTAGTGTAATTTTTTTCAATATCTCATTCATGGCATCTAAACACAATAACAGGTAGGAACAATATAATAGTGAACAACAAAAGCCATAAGGTTTTCACGTCCTTAAAGGATTGAAATAAGGGCGCCATTTTGTAAAATATTACTCGGTTGCTGACGCATTTTCTCGCTTATGGCAGTCGACAGAATTAAATTTGATATCGTTAGGAACCCGACAAAAAATTCCCAAAAGCCGGTCAGCTGTTTAAGTAAATTTTCCTATAGCACACTCCCGATCACTAAATTTTTATTTTTCGAGCTCAACACTGACATAATTTTCATTGGTTAAAATCCCCCAAGAGAGAAAATGTCAGCAATGCCAGCAAAGTATGTCATTATCTGACGGTCTATAAGGACAACCTCAATAATTCTATACACATGGTTGCTAACCACAACACGCAAAATGGTGAGACTGCCAAAACAAATATGTTGTCTCTGGGAATCACTGGCGGATCTGAGGGGGGGGGGGCATGAAGGCTATGCCCCCCCGATAGAGTTCTGAATAAGTAGTTGATGCTGAAAAGGGGAACATTCTCCATGAAAATTTAAAAATGAAAAATGTGATTTAGTTGTAATATCTAACAGAAAACAACTACTTCCCCGGCACAAGCCACGCTGGACATTGAACTACATCTGACAGATATTGTGAGAAGACTAACTGAAAAGAAAAGAAAAAATCTGAAAGTGAAAATTCGCATTTTCATTCAGATAGCTGATTTTTTAAATTCTCTCTAGTTTTCATTGAAAAAATCATTAAATAAATTAGATAAGGAGAATATTATTAAAAAATTTAATATCACTCACAGAAATCGTTCATTCCATTGAATCAAGGTTCGCTTCTCTCGCATTCAATCCCCAATACATTTTGGTCGACGAAAATCTATTTCGCTTTGCCAAGCTCTTCAGGAGGATTGATATAGGATTGAAATAAAACAGGCTCTTCAGAAGCATACACATCAGGGATGGATATGAGGGAAATATTTCTTCTGCGGTGACACTTTGAAAATTATTTTTTGACATAGACCTGTCATGAGCATTTTGATTATAGTTCGAAAATAGGACATTCATAAAATCTGTTGTGGAATCATCTGCGACTGAAAGACAAACTTTAGTCGCTATTTTCCGTCGTTCAAGATAACCTATTGGGAGGTATTTATGTTGAAAATGGGAACATTCTCCATGAAAATAAAAAAATGAAAAATGTGATTTATTTGTAATATCTAACAGAAAACAACTACTTCCCCGGCACAAGCCACGCTGGACATTGAGCTACATCTGATAGATATTGTGAAAAGACTCTAACTGAAAAGAAAAGAAAAAATCTGAAAGTGAAAATTCAAATATTCAATCAGATAGCTGATTTTTTATATTCTCTCTAATTTTCATTGAAAAAACCATTAAATAAATTAGATAAAGGGAATGTTATTAAAAAATATCACAGAAATCGTTTATTCCATTGAACCAAGATTCGCTTCTCTCGCATTTAATCCCCAATACATTTTGGTCGACGAAAATCTATTTCGCTTTGCCAAGCTCTTCAGGAGGATTGATATAGGATTGGAATAAAACAGGCTCTTCAGAAACATACACATCAAGGATGGATATGAAGGAAATATTCCTTCTGCGGTGACACTTTGAAAATTATTTTTTGACATAGACAATGCTCATGTCAGATTTTTTGGAGTAGACTTTTCAACAATAACCAGTTCAAATTAGGTGAGTATAATTCAATAGTACACACGATACAAAATAATTCATTTCTTAAATTCACAGGGTCCTACTTTTCTGTAGGTATTAGATTAAATATCTTCCTGTACAAGATTATCTATTTTGTATCCACGGAAGCTTTTGGATTTGTTACTCATAACCTAGATCAAACAATGAAATAATTATTTTTTAATTTCCAGTGCATTTGTATAAAAGTTTGTCTTTATATATATTATTTTATAATTTTTATTCATCGTAGATTTTTCTAATTCTAAAAATATTTTCTGCAATACTTCTTCCAATTTACAATGATTGAGAATGTTTTATTTTCAAATTTTTCTATTGTTATGGGACACTGGAAAATGTTTGCATTAATATTTTCGTTATAGCTCCTGAACCGTCCAAGTAAATGAAAAACTTCAAGAAAACAAAATGATGATGAAACATCATTGATTATTCATCTCTCACAATCTCTCACTGGTGGCAGAAGAGTTGAACAAGTCTTGACTCTGAAAAAAGGAGGACCCTGTGATTTATTTAAATAATGAATTATTTTGTGTCATGCGTACTATTGAATGGAGTGTACCTACTTGCCTGATTTGAACTGATTACTGTCGAAAATGTCAAAGTTTACTCCAAAAAGTCTTGAAAATAGTTATTTGTTTTCCTTGGCATAAAAACACAAGATTTAATGCCGCGGCTGGTGTTTCGAGCGTAGCGAGGCTATTAAACCAGCCAAGGCATTAAATCTGCTTTTCTGCCGTGTGAAACATATAATTTTTTCTTCAAATTTGGTCCAATTCCACGCAAAATCGACTTTTTCATATTTAAATTGCGTTTCATTATCAATATCCAAATAACTAAATTATTTCATCAAAGGTAACTGGGCCCTGCGTTACTATGTTTACCGCTGATGACGTTTGTTGAATTTGTTTGTTTACTGTTTACTTTGTCATTGTCAATTTTGAAAAGTTGTCATGTTAGAAATGGATTTACTGCAAAGTGAGGATGAATTGATGCAATTAGCACCACCTGAGATAAGAGACCAGGCGCGAGATGTGGAATTTAACCTTTTACCGGAAAAATCAAGAACTGTATATGAACTCACATACAGCAGATTCATGGAATATAGACAGAAGAAAAATATAGGATCTTTCTCTGAAAATGTGCTGATTGTCTATTTTTCCGATCTTTCAAAGAAAATGAAGCTTTCAATGTTATGGTCTACCTATTCGATGTTGAAAGCTACCCTGAACATAAAAAATAACATTGATTTGGCAAAATACCTGAAGTTACGGGCTTTTTTGAAACGCCAGTCAGACGGTTTCCATGCAAAAAAATCCGAGTTTTTCAAAGAGAAGAAATCGAGAAATTTTTATCAGATGCCCCAGATGAACTGTATTTGTGTACGAAGGTAGGAATATATTGAAAATGATCTATTATGGATTAAAGAACTAATTTTCAAATTATATTTTAGGTTGTACTTATTGTTGCAGTCGCTGGGGCTTGTAGATGTGATGAGCTTTTGCTGTGATGAAAACAGATGATATAAATGATATGGGCGACAAATTGCTAATTAGGCTACCAAATACTAAGACCAAAAGATCAAGATCTTTTGTAGTAACGGAATATTTAAGCGTTTACAGAAAATATGCAGCCTCCAGACACTCGAATTTAAATAATCGGCGTGTCTTCTATAAGTATGCGAACGGTAAAGCACATCATCAAGTCATTGGCATTCATAAATTCGGTAAAATGCCAGAAGAAATTGCTACTTTTCTGGGACTATCCCATGCGAAAGAGTATACCGGGCACTGCTTTCGCAGAACTTCGGCCACGTTGCTGGTGCATTCTGGTGGGGACATAACAATGTTGAAGCAACATGGAGGATGGAAGTCTTCCGCTGTCACGGAGGGCAATATTGAGGACTCGCTAGCCAATAAGTCGAACATCAGCAATAAAATATTTTCTGGCGTTTCCGGAGTATCAAGTGTTGATACTAAAGTTGTTAATTTGACTGGAAAGAAGGGAAGTGGACAGAGTTCAATGGTATTGAATAATTGTTCACAATTCACCATAAATATATCTAATAAATAAAAATTTCGTGTTGTAGTTTGTAGTTTTAATGCAATAAAACCAGTTTATTATCATCAGCATCATTTTGAGTTTTCTTAATGTCATTGTCAATTTTATTAACCAGTTTGATTAAAATTATTACTTGGAAGGTTGCCTAGCAACGAACTTTTTATGCCTAGGCAGTAAAAGTGGACTTTTTCTGCCTAGGCATTAAAAGTACAACTTCTAAGCCTGCCAAGTGTCATTAAAAGGCCGCTTTTAATGTCATTTGGAGAAAAAATATATTTTTATCATCCTGTATTTCGAAAACCAAGCAGCTTGGGACGTATGTTTATATGAACTTTTCGCCCTGAAAATTTTCAAAGAATCACCTCCCGAAGTTTGTCAACGTACTTAATCAACACCCTGTATATGCTTAATTCATGGATGTAAGCACTTCACATCTAATCAGCATCAATACACGACTCGCTCTAAAATCTTCTCAATACCGAAGATGCATCCTATAAGACCAAAAAAGTTTTCTCTTTCTTGGACCAAAGTTTTCAATGAATCGATTGAGAACTCGCCTAATTTAACAATTTTCAAATCGGGATTGAAAACTGCTCTTATTAAAAAAAGCTTCACCCTGGACGAATTCTTGGTTCATATCGTCCCATTTTATTAGTAGTTTAATATGTTATGTAAGAAACACTGTTTTACTGCGAAGGACTCATCAACAAAAAAATCAACCTATTATTATTATCAATAATATATGATTTCCCATAATCTTATTATTTTTGTTTGGGTAAAGCCACTGTCACACAACTTGGGATTGGGGAGCGTCTCGGGATCGTTTAATGATACCATCAACTTCATTTCATTAAATTTAGTGTATTATCAAAAGTCCCTAGAGATGTTTTTTTACAATGCTGGCAATGGAAACCTTAGCGTATTTTTTAGCTGAGTTTGCCTGGTTGTACGGCACCCCGAACTGACGCTGTATGATGGAGTAGGAGAAGTCTCGAGCATTTTGGAGAATTTGCGTAAATACACCTACCGATGGCCTATTTCAGTTGTGGATTATGTGAAATTGCGACCAGTGTGTCGAGACATCCACCCCCTTAATGCGGACGGTCAGTATGACACATACGCCCCTTTACTATACGATACTAATTATTGCATAATATCAAGAACTTCCGAATTCTATTGGACCATAACAAATATCCGAATCGTTAATGCTCGTACGGTGTCGAGTGCGAGCGTGCGTTGTAGAGTTGGCCATGACAAGCGGCGTTGCACCAGGCCTAGCAGCCCGGGCACGGCTCGCTTGATGCTTAGTTTTGTCGTCTGACTGCGGTGCTCAAGTCTCTCGTGTAATTCTCGTGAGACCAAACTTCATTCAATATCGGACGTTCTACATAAAAAACTCTGAAAGAAATCGCATAAACCGAGCGGTCTACTTCCGTAAAACTTTTGAATCTGCAACTATTTTCGCTCCTTTTTCTGTCTTGTGACAAACTCTTATCGAGTGCATGTGTGTGTTGTTCTAGTGGATTGTAATAATATACATGTGAACTATTTAGGTTAGTTTGTGATGATTTCGTCACCTGTTGTTTTCATTTTACTACTTAGCTTTATTATTGCGTGTGTCTGAGTACTCCTACGATTTGCATGTCATTTATGCTTACATTGTTAACAATCTCTATGGTTTATCACAAATGTGGGTACTGTTTGGGTCAACGGCCGGTTTTATTTACCTACTGATTTCATAATTTCAATTTGAAATATTGCGCGAAACGACCGCTTTCAATGTTCTCACACACACACTAAAAATTTTGATTCACAATATAAACAAAATTGATATTTTGTAAATGTGTTGAGCGAAACTAAAGTGTTAAATTTTTATTCTGACTAGGTATTAACCTATATAATTTCACTTGTAAAATAGGGGGGTAACTACTGAGATTTTTTGAAAATGAGGATTCAGAACCTGCTAGCTATTGCTTTCAACTACAATCCTATTTTTACAGGAGAAGGTACTTTTAGCGTTCCATCATTAGTTCGTCTTTGCTATTATCACCATTTTCTCTTTCCCCCCTTTTGTCAGGATGTTCTCTGATGATTATATTTGTTGAATTGATTTTCCACTCGATCATCTACATTAAATCATCTCGATTAAAAATTGTTCAAAATGGTCCTCAGAATCTGAATAAAGTTTTGAACTTCTAAAGGAAAGTTGCCCCATATTGAGTAATTTTTCAATAGAATTTTCATAAGAACAATAGGTATTCATGTATCAAGTGAGTAAACCTTTTTTACGAATAGGAAATGTTGACGCATGACACCATAGGCGAAATGCAGCAATTCCTACGAGTACAAAAAACACTTTACTCACGAGTACCATGAAGTATTTTTTCCACAACTCTCAAAAAAGACACTCAATTCATTTTTTGTTGTAAATATAAAATACATTTTATCACTATATTATCAACTTTCCAATAACTAGTCCAGTCACTTCCTTAGATTTTTCTTCAAAATAATCAACTGTAAAGCCATGAATATCTCTTTGTTTACGCTATGTCGAAAATAACTCATATTCGCACAATTTGGAGCACAATCCATGACTTTCTCTGTTCAGTCTCTATCACTTAGCATTTCTACTTCTACCTAAATTCTCTATTCGGGGACACAATGAATGTGGAAGCCATCCAAGACTCCTCTCCGGGGGAGTCCTACTCCCCCTATTGTGGATATTCGTGGTAGATAGCCTCCTGAACCAGGCATAAATGTTTGTTCAGGCTATGCTGACGATATCGCCATAGGACGTATATCATGGAGATTTGTGAAGATCTCGAAGATCTTATGCAATCAGCACTCACAGGCGTATAGACGTGGTGCATAATCGAGAACCTCAAGGTCAACCCACAAAAAACACGCTTGTTCCTTACGCCAGAAAGATAAACCTAAAGACCAGCAGACCTCTGCGAATCTTTGGTGAAAGCTTACAGATGTCAGGAGAGGCAAATCACCTGGGCTCATCTGGAACATGCAACTGGAGAAAGTGCTGAGTAGGGCATCATTGATGATGGCCAGCCCTTTACCAAAACATAGGGACTTAGCCCAAACAATTCCTTTTGCTTCACATAGAGATAGTGAGACCCTCGATAACGTATGGAGCCTTGAGGTCACTGGTGCTATGTCCAGCCCATCTACGATTGGCCCGGATGTAATTTTGAACCTTCCCCCTCTACATTTGCATATTGTGGCGGAGGCGAGGATACAACCCTCCAGACTACAATCTAGGCCACTCCAACATAATGGAGGACACAAGAACCCATAAATCTGAGACGCAGTCGGACAAAATGATGCACATACATTCACCACCATTATACAAAATGGAAAAATCAGATCAAAGGCCATATATACCAATGCTGTCGAGAGGCAAACTTAGTACACGAGTGGTTCTAAGACAGGCAATGGTGTAGCGGCTGGAATATACGGAAAGAGACCGAGACAAGACATTGGTCAAGGAAGTGGCTATTTCTGTTTGCACGAGAGAGATTTTAAGAAGGGGTCCTAAAACCAACCCATACTCACACTCTTCGACAGTTAGGCTACAATAAAGGCCCTGCGATCGTAAAGATTTTCTCCCAAACTAGTTTGGGATACTCACAAAACCTCAGCGACCTAGGAGCACAGAACAAGGTGGAACTTATTTGGGCACCAGATCACAGGGGCATACAGGGGAATGAGAACAAAGATGCCTCAAGAAGTGCGGGTGCAACAACATGGGCAACAACAGGGGCAACAACAACTCTCACCGGACTGGAACCAGCCTGTGGAATCCCATTGGGTCCTGGGAGAATATCTCAGGCGATACTCACGAAAAGATGGTCATAATGGGGCCGTCTATTGAAACAACTCCCTTAGGAAGGTAGTTCTCCTAACAGAACAGTGCCACCTGAGAAAACACCTGCATGTGCTGGGGATACCCCAAGACTCCTCACAATGCAGGTTCTGTGATGAGGAGAAAGAAACAGCCTCGCCAAGCACTGGCTCGCATGTAGATGGATATCTTTGGTCACTGTGGTGCAGAAGATATCTATCATCACACAGGGAAACCTAGTGAGAAATCTCCAGGAGATCATCAGAACCTAGACCTTTCAGAAATGTTCTACACGGAACTGCCTGCACCTCCGTTGAATCCAGCCCCGCCGAGCAATAATAATAAATACCCATATCAAATTCAAAGTTACCAAGAACTTTTGCAGAAATTCGCTGATTTCTTTTATTATTGATAATAACTAGTTTATGAAGGCCAAACAGCCACAGCTACCTTGGATAACCTGTACGAATTAGGTCCAATAGTTCCAGAGGTGTTTTTGATAACACTCACTTACCTTATGGTCAAAACACTATGAATATTACCGGTAGAACATTTTTTGTGCATAAGATATTTATAGGCTATCAGTTGCCACAGAAAATGAAAGCTGGGGCTCTTTGACAGTATTCCGTTGTTATTCGGATTTGTCATTGTTGTCGCATAACATTCTTGCCAGTTTGCAAAAACCGTTATAAAAGTGTTTTTGTTAACACTTTTCGGTGAAATGATGAAATCGTATTTTGATATCGAAATACTAATACTTCAGGAACACAAATTATAGAAAAAATGGACTTTTTGACAGTTGGGATAATAAAAATGTCTAATACCTACCTCAACAGTTGCTATCAACATGAAATCTAGATACCTATGTGATGAAAACTAAATTATTTTAACCTCAAAGTTCGTATAGAATATGCAAAAGTCGATAAAAAACTTTTTAAAATTTCTTAAAAGAGTTCTTAGAATTGGATACGTACTTCACACAAAATTAGAAATCTAGTTTGCACAGCATAAATCACATTTGTAAATTTTGTTTTTGTCACTGCGAACACAGTCCTCATGTGCTCATAGAAAGCAAACTGAGGATACATCTAGACTTCACCATGTAGGTCATCTCAAAAATGTTCTATGCAGAAAACACTCGTTGATATCCACGTCCATATCTAAATCATCATCACATGTCCTCTAGTAGTGGATATCCGAACTATGTGCTCCACACAGGATCAGTTTATTTTACATATCTTTTTTTTTGTATAAGACGACTTTCCTTCAAAAAATTACTAAATGAACGAATATTGAAAATTAAGCAACATCGTGACACCGACTGGGTGTTTTTCTGTAAGGTACAATGAGATTGTCTGTTAGCTATGTAAATGTACTCAGTGAGGACGATAAAAAACACATTAACAAATAATACCCCAAACGTCAAGGTGTATGGTGGATTCATAACAATATCTGATGGAAGAGCTATTAACAAAATAATTAACAAATTGATATGAAAAATCCGCTGCAATAAGAACATCTTCAAGACGATGGTCTCGAAGAAAAAAACCGAGGAAAAAACTATTGTTACGGTTCAATGTTCATTGGTTAAACCGTTGCACATTACCTACCACGCCAGTTCACTTTTTAGAAGACCAACTTCCAAAGCGATTTCAAGTTCATTGTCCTTTTTTAGTACATTCCTACAAGCGGTAACAATACTCACGTAATACCAAATTGAACCTAAACAGAGCTGCGTATATTCATTAAAGTTTGTTTGAAAATGCTCAATACCATTCTTTTTGTATTCACAATATTTTTGTCTTCGATAAAAACGAGTAGATGAGCTCTGTTTTGTTCAATGTGAAATTGAAACTGTATCAATATCTGCCTGTATGTGACAATGTGACCGACTTACCTTCATGAAGTTCGGATGAATTTGTAATACATTTTTTTTCTCTCAGAAGAATTTTAGTGTATGTTTGTATGTTTGAAAGTCCTATCGTATCTTGATTATGACTTATGATAAGTATACCTACTGCAGTGTATGTACGATGGGTCTCAATGATATCATCATGAAAGAGGCAAATGCATTAAAAAATATTCATTTAAATTTTTTTTTATGCTTTTTCAGTTCATTTAACAATAGTAAAATAAAATGAACTTTAATATAATTCAAAAAGTGTAAGTAAATAACAATAGAACTAAAAATGATCTCAAAGGTGCGATTTGGTGCCTTCCTGCTCGTAGAAGAGAACTTAGACTTCTCCGCTTACGAGGGATTTAGGTGAAGAAGGGGTCACTCGAGAATCATTGTACTCATGCCAGGTGTCTACATACGGGTGTCGACAGTAAGCCGTGTAGTGTCCGCTGTATGTAGTCCCGCTAAGGTTAGATAAGGCATACAGACTGTACCGAAAAGGTGCTACATTGTCTGCCGCATAGTTACTCAGGTCTAACCCCTCTAGAGGGAAATCGATGGTAACGTTTAATTTTCCTCTAAATTATTCCGTTGAAGAAAACCGATTCAAATGTATAACCAAAATTTTGGGGAATTTATGTATTGATAGGGATTTCGTGCATTTCCTCCTCTTTTTGCAATTTGCACAGGTCGGCTTCTCGTCACCATCAAGAGTTTCTTCCCTTGTGAACGAATCTATAAACACTGTGATAATCTTAGTTGGCCTGTTCTTTGATTTATCGGTAGAGACAGGTCCCAGAATGGGTCAAAGGTGACCAAACAGTTAGTGTTATGCAGCTGTACCAAATTTTTTTTTTTTTAAATACCCAAAGGCAAATCACATTTACGATACATATAATCTACCTTGCTCTTGCATTCCGTGAATGCAAATAGTATGTTTTTATTAAAAGTATGCATTTGTCGGTAAAATTACGGTAGCACAAAATTTCATTTTTTTGCACGGACGAGCAAAGTTGCTCCCACAAATGTGCTTGCCATTCCGATTTCGGAGTGAAAAACTGCACTCAGGAAGAGATGTGACAACTCGATGTGAAGGCGCGCTAGGATGATAAACCTACGCAGTAGTTTGCATCCTAAATCGTCCGTTCCTCGGTTATATCTCCCTCGAAAACAAAGAGGTCGAATTTAGAGTGTCTTAATATCAACATGATTACAGAAAGGAGTCAGAGATGGAGAAATCGTTAACATTTATTTGTTCACATATAAAAGCACTGGAGGTGGGGTCCTAATGGCTGTTGAAACAAAATTCAGAATTCTTAATATTGTGGAACATGCATCAGTTTTTGAAGCAGTGATTATTCAGCTCAGATTGGGTAAGGAAAAGTACACGTTTGGTGTTATATACATACGTCCCAAATGTACAAATGAAGTATCTGAAATGGCTTTCAATTTATTGCATGAAAATATCTCGAATTTTAGCAAAACTTACATTGTTGGGAATTTTAATATACAAGGGATTTCAGACACTAGCTTCATTATTAACATTCAAAGTCGGAAATTGACTTATTACACGGGTTCACTGGTTTTAACTCCCTCCAACAACTTAATCATATTGAAAATAGTTATGGCCGTTTCTTGGATTTAGTATCAACTTCAGAAAATAATTTTACTAGCTGCGGAATAAATAAAGTGGATCTGCCATTTGTAAAGCAGGATGATTATAATCCCGCTCTTAACATCACTATTTCTTCTGAAGGGAGGAAAGAATCTGTAAATAATCCACTAAAATCGAGGTATAACTTTGAAAAGGCTGATTTTCTCGAATTGAGTCGCAGTTTTCGAGATATCGAGTGGCATACAGTTCTGAATGATAGCGATGTTGACATGGCTTTAGGTAAATTTTATAGTATTTGGGAAGATATTGTAGCAAGGTGTGTCCCTAAAATTATTCTCAATAAGAATAAGAATTCGCATCCAATTTGGTTCACGAAAGAGATAAAGTATTTGAGGAGAGAAAAAGAGAGATAGAGGAAATTGAGAATGCTATCAGAGTTGAGGTGCAAATTGAAAAAATTCATTATAAAAGAAGAGAGGATTTATTATAAAAAATCGAAGATAGTATTCATACCAAAGTGAATGAATTTTGGATTTTTGTAAATAAAAAGGAGTCAAATAATTTAAACCTAGGAAGTTTTGTTTATAATAATGAGTTTGTGGACAAAGATAAAACCGCTGACGTATTTGCAAAATTTTTTTCGTCATTCTTTTGTTCCGAACCTGCTACATATGACATGCGTTTCAAAAATACACATAATGATATAGGAATTTGTAATGAATCACTTAACATAATCTCTATATGCGAGTCTGATTTTAATGAAGCACTGAAAAAACTGAACCACAGGAAGGCAGAAGGTACAGATGGTATTCCTCCTTATACAGTGACCGCCAAAAAGTATGTACCATATGGGAAAAAAGTTTATTATTAGAGTATTGGAAAAAACATTCTTGGGAAAAGTTTGTGCATTTCCGATAACCTAATAATCGATTTTGACACATATTACGTGATCGCTGGTATGGCGGCAAATTGAAAAAAATTACTATGAATATGCAAAAAGTCGAGTAAAATGGCAAGATATCGTAAAAAGTTATTTGAAAAAGTTGCTTAGAATTCAATTTTATACACATATACAGAGTTTGGGAAGATAATGTGAGAATATTGAAAATAGCAATTTTTCTTAAATATTTTTCTAGCTGTAGAAAAATATCAAATTATTTTCTTATGAATAGCTTGACCATACTGAAATATTTGTATTCCGATGATATTTGCGATGATAGGGAAATCCAAAAATATCGTGTTTTTCCGATTATAATCAATTTTTGATGATAATCGTGCACGAACGTTTCAATTCGCACATAATCTTAAAAATAGTGCGTCAAATTAAAGAGTTTTCAATATTGCATGCGAAGTGAAACGCTCTAACACGATTATCATCAAAACTTGATTATAATCTGGAAAACACCATGATTCTGGAGTGTCATGTCATCACAATGGTCGTGGAATTTTGATATAACTGTTAGATACGAACCAATGTAACAGCCAGGGTTTTAACAAAATCCAATTTTTTTAATTTAGTGCTCACTGGTGTAGAGAAAATGAGAAAGTTTTTTCATTATCATTGAAATACAAATTTTTCAGTATAGTTAATGATTTGATATTTTTATATAGCTAGGAAAATATTTAAAAAAAATTGCTATTTTCAATTTTCTCAAATTATCTTTTCACACACTGTGTATAAAATTTAATTCTAAGTAACTTTTTCAAATAACTTTTTTCACTCGACTTTTTGTCTATTCATAGTATTTTTTTTCAATTTGCCGCCATATCAGCGATCACGTGACATGTGTCAAAATCGATTTTTAGGTTATCGGAATAAGAATCTTTTTTCGAATACTCTAATAATAAACTTTTTTCCCATATGGTACATACTTTTTGGCGGTCACTGTATATTGAAAGGCTGTAGTGAATGGCTGAAAGTCCCATTGATTCATATTTACAACTTGATCATTAAAACCATTTCATTTCCAACTGCTTGGAAAACTTCTATAAGAATACCAATACACAAGTCGGGGAACAAAATGGATGAGGAAAATTATAGGGCTATTTCCATAATGTGTGCCACAGCTAAACTATTTGAGCTAATCATTTTTATCAAATTCAGCAATTACACTAATAAATATATAGTATCCCAACAGCACGTATTCATGAGAAAAAAAGCAATCAGCGCAAATCTATTGATATTTAGTAATAAGGCCTTTGATACGTTAGAAAATAAATCACAGTTGGATATTGTTTTTACAGACTTCCGGAAGGCATTTGATCAGGTGCATCATGATGTTCATCATGATGTTCTCCCAGAAAAGCTTAGTGGCTATGGATTATCCAGAAATTTTCTTGAATTGATGAAAACTTATCTTCAAAAACGATACTTCACTGTCAAACATAATGGAAACACTTCAGGAAAATTTTTGGCTAATTCTGGAGTTCCACAACGTTCAAATCTAGGACCTCTCCTCTTTTTACTTTTTATTGATGATTTGCCTTTAATTTTCGGAGTGCTTACTTTTTGCCGATGACTTAAAGCTCTTCAAACGTGTTGAAACTGTTCGAAACTGCATAGGTCTGCAGAGAGATTTAGATAAAATCATGGATTGGAGTCTAAGGAATAAATTATATTTTAGAAAAATGTTCTGTATTCTCAATCACCCGTATTAAAGAGCCAATTTTGTTTAAATATGATATGGAGGGGGAGGTCCTAGAGAGAAAAACTGAAATAAAAGATCTTGGTGTTACTTATAATTCACAATTCAACTTTTCCACTCACATCAAAAACATGATCAAATCCGCTAATCGTATTTTAGGATTTGTTATCAGGCAAACATGGAATTTTTCCAATATTGATACTATTAAATTACTATCTTATTCGCTGGTCAGGCTAAATTGGAATTTGCCTCAATTATTTGGTTCGGAGAATATCAAACTTGTATTTGGAAAAAGTACAAAACAAACTTTTGAGATATTTTTATTATGAAAATACAACTTGTGGCCCAATTATAATACCATCAGGACAACATAATTGAGATCTGAATTCAAAATATTATCCTTGGAGCAAAGACGAACTTTAACATCAATGATATTCCTGTATTGAATAATAAACAATTTACAAATTCCTCATCTCTAACAGCTTTTCCTAAAAAAATATTAGAAAAAATACTGAATTTAACTCTGTGAAAGTGAACATATATTTTACAAAACTATTCAGTGTAGTTCTGGACGACTCCCTACAGTTCTGGTATTAGTAATTCATAATCTAATAATTATGATCAATATAAAATAGTTTCTATTATAGTGTATTTGTCAACAGTATCAATGTAATTAGGTTGTAATAGTCTGTGTGGGTAATAAATAAATAAATAAATATATAAATAAATAAATAAATAAATTTATAAATCGATAAATACATGAATGAATAAATAAATAAATAAATAATGAATAATGAATGAATGAATGAATGAATGAATGAATGAATGAATGAATGAATGAATGAATGAATGAATGAATGAATGAATGAATGAATGAATGAATGAATGAATGAATGAATGAATGAATGAATGAATGAATGAATGAATGAATGAATGAATGAATGAATGAATGAATGAATGAATGAATGAATGAATGAATGAATGAATGAATGAATGAATGAATGAATGAATGAATGAATGAATGAATGAATGAATGAATGAATGAATGAATGAATGAATGAATGAATGAATGAATGAATGAATGAATGAATGAATGAATGAATGAATGAATGAATGAATGAATGAATGAATGAATGAATGAATGAATGAATGAATGAATGAATGAATGAATGAATAAATAAATAAATAAATAAATAAATAAATAAATAAATAAATAAATAAATATCAAATCAAAGGTGCCTAGGTAGCAAACCAAGGTGCGGAGGTGGGCATTCGGGAAAAGGAACCAGAGTAACCGAAGGCACCCACAATCACAAGTTCACAGGGGAACCGAAGCAGGGACCTATGAAACCTCTTCGAGGGGAGCCAATCCAACTGTTATGTGGGCACCTCAGAAAAAGGAACCAGAGGTATCCCCCAAAATACAACTCAAGGGACCCCCGAAACAACGGCTGGGGGAACCTACACAGGTGCCTTCCAAAACATGTGGGTGCACAACGGGTCCAAAAAAATATCTTAGCGTGACGGGGGTACTGACTAAGGAACTGAACAGATACTGGTTGTATTGAAATTTCCGAAATGTACACCTCACTGAAAGAGTTATTAACCCATCGACTTTTTCAATTTACTTTGGATTGTGGGCACGTAGGAGTTTCGCGGCTCACCCCGTATTTCAGTATTTACCACCTTTACTTTAGTGTGTTGCTGGAGGAACGATTTATTATTATCAATAACATAATACACTTGTTTTATGAATTATGACCATAAACTACTATTTTCACTCATACCCAACCATGTTGAGTTTTCTGAGCTCTCCTTATATGATAATTTTTTTGTTCAAATTAGTTTCAATAAGTTGAATTGGTGTCTACTTCATGTAGAATCTGGACTACAGTTGGACTCTGAACCAGGGGCGCACCCAGGATTTGAATTCGGGAGAGGTTAATTTTTTTCGGGGGGGGGGGGTTAATTTATATAACTTGAATTTCCAAAACCAAAAATTCATCTTAACAAAATATTTTCAGTGGTTAGTCAAGTGGTATTGATGAATTTCGGGAGGGGGGTTCTAACCCCTGCAACCCTCTCTGGGGTGCGCACTTGCTCTGAACTGCTATATTGTACCTATGCACATGGGTACCTGAGGGAGAACATATTCCTTGGGTAGCCTCGTATAAGTTTTTTCTTTGCAAAACTAACAGCTGCTAAGTATTTTATTTGCACGATTATATGAATAGTTCCTGTGTCCTTGTGATTATAGATTTATTCAGTGTCTCTTCATCCTTTTTATGAAGAATGCCAGTACTGTGTCAAGAACTTCCGTTTGAAAATGAAACCTACACAATTGCAGTTGAAAGAGTTCGATTAATTTTCAACCCATTTTCAAATATAGAAGAATATCTGAATAAACATATAATGGTTAGAACTGTAATCAAATTTAAATACTTACTGGTTACATCATTACGAAAGAAAAAACCAACAAGTGTTACAGATGTGCGTGAGCAACCGAACATAGCAAAAAAGTTATTTACGATGGAGGTTCGTGATGCGAGAAACGTGTGATTAAACTAAACTTTGATAACATATGAATAATGTATGATTTTTTACACACTTTCGACACTTCCTCATGAAGAAAAAAAACAATAAAAAAAGTCACGGAAGAGGCCAAGCAGAACCGATTACCAATTGTGTAGATGGAGCAGTATGCTTTAGTCAGGTGACACACTAGAGAAATTGATTGCGTGATACTTGTTCCTCAAACATGTTTACATGAAACTAGTTTCTCGTTTAGTGCACAATATAGAAACTATTTTCATGTTTATTATCAAAATAACTAGTTGCAAATATGCCTTTCAATTCAGAAGATGAAGTTTTATTATGGTGGGCGAACCGCAGTCGCTGAAATAGAGTAACTAAAAAAAAGACGCTTCTGGGTACATCCTAGTAATCAAAGAAACTTGCAACCGCCATTAGAGAAGAACTCAGACAATGCCCAGATAAGTTTCAACAGTTCTATAGAATGAACCAGGAAAATTCTTGACATGATTTTTTGGGTTCATGACCTTCCACAATCTGAAAATGAAAAAAATGTAATCCAAAGAAATCTGTACAAGTGTAGAAGGGCAAATTAATTAATTTGCCCGATAAGTTACTGCGTTCACAAGACTGCTGTCTTGAAAGAAATTAATTTTTGTCAGTAACGTACCCTACACTGAATTTGCCTATCTGAAAAAATGAGATCGAATTAACAAAGAAAACTTCTCTTTTTTTGAAAATTGTTTACGTTTCGGAAGCTGTATCTAAAAAAAGACGCTTCTGGGTACATCCTAGTAATCAAAGAAACTTGCAACCGCCATTAGAGAAGAACTCAAACAACGCACAGATAAGTTTCAACCAATTCCATCGAAATGGACCGCACCTGGTTACCTCTCCTCAGAGATGAAATAAGAACTAATAAAATGGTGATTGATTGATACCGAACACCCTATGTATCAAAATACCAAATGTCAATCAAAAGAATGTATGACAGATTTCAATTGACTCTGTCAAAGAAAGATCCAAAACCGCAATTCAAATTCAGTTTCTTCAGCGTCTTTCCAAGAAGTTTTGAAACGTCAACAATTTTCAAAAAAAGAGAAGTATTCTTTGTTAATTCGATCTCATTTTTTCAGATAGGCAAATTCAGTGTAGGGTACGTTACTGACAAAAATTATTTTCTTTCAAGGCAGCAGTCTTGTGAACGCAGTAATTTATCGGGCAAATTAATTAATTTGCCCTTCTACACTTGTAAAGATTTCTTTGGATTATGTGGAAGGTCATAAACCCAAAAAATCATGTCAAGAATTGGATTTTCTCCACAAAATCAAACTTTCAATCAATATGAACCAGGAAAACTTTCATCACCTATTAGAATAAAATCCGAAGAAGAATAATAAATTTTATCACTACACTGCTCTTATAGCACGGCGTTTCGCGCAACTTGTTGACGAAACAATTTCTGGTCTCCTGTTTCCGAAACATCAGTGTGCATCGTTTCATATAAGTACATGGGTTATTTGATATTGAAACGAGTTGCATGTTTCTTGAAATGAGTTTCACGAAATTCGTTTCTCCTGTATGTCACACGCCTAAATGTTACCGGTACAACGAAAGCATGTTATTGGTTATACACTTCATCACATTAACATTTATTCCTCTCACTGAAATATTTTCTTATGCACTAATTCAATATCACTTTTGAGATTAAAGTGCTACTGAATATTAATTTTGAGATTGTTAAAAAAAAATTTAAAATTGTGTTTTCCGTTAACCTGCTGTCGTTCTCCTATGAACGGCAGCCCTCAGAAGAGAAGTCTAAACTTGTGCGAGCTAAGGATCAACGAGGTCTTACCTTTTAACGTGCGATTCCTAGCACGACTCGAGAGAATAGATCTCGAAAAGAGGTCGTCCGTAAGTCTCCATCCAAACCATAACTTCGCATCACGTTGCTTGGCTTTGATATCGATTACCCACGCGCTCTAACGTTCGAGCTATCCTCCTGGACAACAGATTGAAGTAATATTCTACATTTCTTGTAATAAAAAATATTATCATACTGTTGAAGCAATAATACCGTTAACTTAATTATTACGAATGATTCAGATATGGAATATGATAATACGACATGACTTTCATTTGATTTTTCATTTCATCGAATTATGGCGCGGTATAGTTCGCGTGGAAGAGAGAGAAAGAGAAAGCCTTCAATATACCAATTGTTACTCAATTTGTCTAGGAGGCGGGACAAAGAGGAAAGGGACAAAGAGGAAACGGCGTCGGCCTATGAGTCTTAGAATCTAGAGCTCATAGTAAGGCTTGGGCAAGCCAAGTCCCCATTGAAAGGGGCTTTGGCTGTACTGGAGATCCTAGGGAACAAACAGCGATAGAACTTTCAAGCTGTTGAGGCGCATGAATGTTCAATGTTAACGGATTCGATAATAAATTTTTCCTCATCATGAACTTCATCAGGAACTTCGTCGCAGAAACGAAAATCCAGCCGATTCATAGACTGAGTCAGGTTGGACAGTCTGTGTAATGCTGACCACAAAGTGTTGCTGATCAGGAAACCGGAATGCTAGACGGCCTTGCGGATATGTGACCTCAGCTCAATGCAAACGGCAGGACACTCTGGGAGTATTCTCTCAATAACAGTGGCAATGGAACACTCTGAGGAGCTTATACAGTGAGTACCAAAAGTCCGTCTCCCGCCGTAACTTCTTTATTTTACATATAACAAAAAAATGTTGATCACGTAAGTTGTAGGTTTTTATTACATCTCTGTAATAGTTTAAGTTTCATTTATACAGAGTGTCTCAAAAAAGTGCAGCGACCAAAAAAGTTACGGGGGGGGGGGGTGGACTTTTGTTATATTATTATTGGAACGAGTTCACTGCTACCATGATTCATCTGTTAGTAAACAAAAATGTCACAGATCTGAATAACCTCATGGCCATCCATGATATGACTTCGAATCTCGGCCCAGTACTATTTCAACTTGATTACAGTGTAGGATGTACGATTATAGAAAAACCGACTGCGACTTCTACGAATCCAAAGGTTCTTGGTTAGATTCTCCAAATGAGATATCTTTTTTTCTTTAATTTTGTGAATCATCGAAATGTTGTATTGTAACGAAAATGAATATTAATTGAAAGTATAATAATATCTACAACGCAACACAGCAGAGTGATTCATAGCATAGCGGAAATTTATTTTGATTACCTTTCTTCCATTCATGGTTGAATACTTGTATAAATATTCATTAAATAGTTTGTCTAGCCTGATCAAACGGCAACCATAAGCTTACATGATATGTGCAAACAACGATGTCCTGTAGAGTGGGCCCTCTAGCGAAGGCGCTGGGTATTATCCGGTAATGGTGAACTGCTAGCAACGGAGCATTCTATCTGATGATTTCGACTGGATGGATACAGGCCACATGACAGTGAATTTGGGGAAATTTATTAGCTTGCAACATCATTGTCTTCATTAATATTTCATTTAAGTAGGATTCATCACAACCCAAGTTTTATTCAAATCTCATCGTTTACGTGATAAAATTGTGTCAATTCCATGTTATCGGTGTACGGTTTGCATCACGTTGTATAAAGGTACCGTGAAACCTTTTCAATTGTGAATTTCTGGTATCATTCCTGGGATAAACTATCAGAAATTATATGTAACACCAAAATCAGATTCACATTCTCTTATTCTAGCAAACTGTACAGCATTTCATCAAGTATCCATTACAATGGTTTCAATTTCAAATAAGTCTTCAGAAGACCTTTGCGAGCTGGGACAGAAGGTCTTACAGTAAAACATAAATGGATCATTGTTTCACAGAAACTTTCTTATACGTCAGCAGTTATTTTCTTTCATACATTCCTCCAACCTCTAGAATACTTTCCTTCTGTGTCTCATTATGGAAACTGTAGTAACATCAAGAAATTTACTGTTATGGCATGCTTGTTAAAGTTCCCCAATTTCTGCAAGATAGGGGTAGCTAGATAAACAACAGATCAAAATATAATGATACCCCACTCTCCGAATGAGATCTCTTGCATTTCGTGACGGAAATTTCCATTGTTTCACTTCACGGGAGGACATAAGAATTCGATAGAAAGTCACTAGGCAGTGTGGAAGTATCGCAAATTGTGAACGGCTTTCGAGGTCATCGTTGAATGAATGATGTTTTTTTGGATTTTGAGACAATTCAATTCGACCATAATATCAAGATTTATATTCAAAGAATAAACTCTCGAGCTAAAGTTTTCGGGAGTTACACAGATTATGAATATACGAATGTTAATTGTCGTCAAAATACAAAGCCCTCTCGAATGAATTTTGAATAAAATGAAAAATAATACCTGTCTTGTGAAAATACCTATGATTATTCTCCCAAAAATTATAGTGCTGTGCTATCTTGGATTTCCCAATTATGACATAACTACTCTGCCAAATATAGGAAACCTGGTTCTGGCCAATGAAGAAATGTACAGTTCGGCAAACATAGCTGAAAATGTAAAATTCCCACTTCTTGCGCCAACGTTTATTTTGAGTGCCTTGATCACTGAATATATTACGAACTATCGTCCATCGTACGACTAATGCACATAGGCGTGCATATTTTCACGGTTTCAGCTATGTTTGCTGAACTGTCGATTTTGTCGCATGTGATGTTTGAGTTTGCAGTGGTCTATTAGCACACTGCACTGGAGCTATAGGATCAGTAATCCGCCCTGAGATGTGATAGTAGAGATGTGATAATGATGAATGTAGTGCAGAAAGTAGAGTGCTAAGATCTGGAGCTATAAGATCAGTGATCCGCCCTGAGATCTAGTAGAGATGTGATAATGATGAATGTAATGCAGAAAGTAGAGTGCTGAGATCGTTTTGACGCAAGATTGACGAGTAGCTTTCGGGTGCCAATGAATCTGAGAAAAGGTTGGAAGATCTTCGTGCAATAGGACAGTGAAGCCAGAACCTACGGATGATGATCGTTGCCAAATTGCATAAGCCAGCGAGTAGTAATTCTCTTTGTAATAAGAAGAAATATTGGACAAATGATATTATATTATGATAACAAATCATCTGGAATATAAAGTAACTCGAGATTGAGTTGCTTGGAAGACCCTGAAGTGTTATCAACACCCGATTGGTAGTGTCTTAAAATATGATTAGGAATGTTTCACAAAAATTGCATAACTGGAGGTCCATTGCACATTTGAGGATCAATGAAAGTTTGAAAGATTCTACTGGTTCCACCGATGTCCAGTTAGCAGGTAGCAATACCCAAGGATCTGATGCTAACTAGTTACGATTGGGAAGAAGAATATTTCCAAAATTGACGAAGGATGGATCAATAGTATCAACGATATTGTCGCTCTGAAGTCAATAATGCCTGGGCGACCGAGCTTTGCTCGGGTTTTTTTTTTTTTTGGAAGATTGTTCAGATACAAATCAGATATTCATACATATAGGATATTTACGTTGAGAAAAGAATGACGTCATGTTTGTTAATTCTCAAAAAAATCTCAATATAATATTTCCTTCCATAGTAGGTATGTTTCTTGTATGTTTATGATTGTCAGCTGTAATGAGATAGGTACTTTTGATGAATTTGGTCGCTTGACTCGTGAAAAAGTTACATATAACATGCCGTGCTTAACATTAAAATTCTCGAGTCTACTGTAAAAATTTTCACATAAATAATACAAGAAGTTCCTCGATTCGAACCCAGTACCACTCACATACGGGCTCGACCATTACAGATATGCTAAAAAAAGTTTACATGAACGCTTTAGGCTAATCAAGTCCCCTTCAATGACTTTTTTGTGAATAACCTGGCCGCTGATGGTGACCGCCAGAATCGACTTCGATTGTTCAATTAGTAAGTATATGAGATTCAGCGCCTAAATTGTCTAGCCTTATGAAATGACAACTTTAAAAATACGTTGCTGGCAATAGCAACAATGCGAGTAGATGCTTTTCACAAAAATTCACGACATAACGCTATACCTATGACATTATTAGGACTGTTATTAGCTTGAGAAAAGTTTCCCATATGGTGCAAACTTTTTGAAACTCACTGTATGTCCTTTGTGTTGAATCGCGTTATTTTAGGAAACATCTAACACTGATTTGATTGCGTGTCATATAGCGCTATCTCACGAAGAGTAGGCTAACAAGCTACAATGCAAGTACCTCAAAAATCCATAAGATGGCGCCATATGACTTTTTTTTGTGAAATAACCTTTTTTTTTCAGGAAAGACGCCTATGTAGATAAACCTAATAAGCAATACCTGAGCGGCATGCAAAATTTGATCCAAATCGTTAAAGCCGTTTCCTAGACCGAAATTATATAAAAGAACTGCTCGTTTGAAGATATAAGATTTCATCTCGAGAAGATAAGTTCAATGACATTTATAGAATATAAAACGAAAAAAATTAATGTTGGAGAATTTTCTTAAGGTTACCTACATTTCATTTTGTATGACACAATCGAGTTAAGTTTCTGTGTTTGTTTTTCATGAACAATTTATTTTCGATTATAAATTATTTTATACAAATTCAACCCCGAGAAAATACCACGACAGTGAATAAATATTTCGTGATTTCAGTAATAAAAATGCTTCGTGACAAAATACAATCAAGGGTGCATAATCACGAAATATTTCGACACTCCCCTTGAAGTTTGTAAGGCCATTAATAAAATTTCCTCCAACTCTAAAAGGCTTTCAGGTTTCCAACTAACTTGTCAACCACAAAGAAAATCAATGGTCTACGTATGGTGTATAAGAAACGAGGTCACTAATGATTTTATCGCAAATCACTTATAGACCCCCTACTACGAAATCATCAAATTATTTACAGCTTGGCAAATCTATAAAGAGATATGTTGAAATTTTCCCTTGTCCTGGATGCATGCAAATGTTATTCGGGTTCCTAAAACTACTAATCCTATCTCTGTGGCACACTTTAGGGCCATCAGTCTACTACCCACTTTATCTAAGATACTAGAAAAAATTGTAGCATCACAAATCAAAGAATTTTTAAATAAACATAACATCCAATCACCCGTTCAGTCTGGATTCCGGGAAAACCATAGCACTACCACTGCCCTAACGAAAGTAGTCATAGCTACAGATAGAAAAAAATTAACAGTTCTCATTCTATTGATTATACCATTATTTTGTCGAAACTGAAATATTATGGGATTGATGAAATAACCCTGAATTTTTTTTCAAAACTATTTGAGTGATCGGAGTCAGAGGGTAGTGGTAAATAGTAAATACTCGAATTTTTTTAAATTGAATAGAGGAGTACCACAAGGTAGCGTGCTGGGACCCCTTCCTTCTTTTCTCTTTGTATACGGCTATTTTTTTTTCATATCTGGAACACTGCAATATACATCAGTACGCTGATGACACCCAATTATACCACTCATTCATTTATACTGCTCTGGAAGAGTCCTTTGTAAAAATCAATTCGGATATCCGTAAAATTGAACAAATATCATATGAAGACATGTTGCGTCTCAACGGAGCTAAAACTGAACTTTTTGTATTCTTGAAAAAGTTATTACACATCCACATTTTGTTATAAAAGTAGGAGATAACATTCTCACACCCAGAAACTCTTCCAAAAACTTAGGTCTCTTTATTGACTCTAATTTGAGGTTGGAAACCTTCTGAAGAAATCATACTTCAAACTGAAATCCTTATACCTCAATCGCAATATTCTCAGTCAAGCAGTGAAACTACAGCTATCTGATTCCCTTGTATTGGGCCATCTATCATACTGCAACGTTATTATATTGGCCCGCTCTTCTAAGCAAGGACAAAAGAAGGTTACATAATATTCAGAACACTTATTAAAGATTCAGTTTCAACCTGAGAAAGTATGATCAAATCACGAGTGCCATGAATGATTCGAAGTGGCTGTCGCTTGATGAGCGGTACCGTGTTAGCATGTTATAGATAGATAGATAGATATATCTTTATTCAATTAGGAACCCTAATATACATATGAAAAAAAAATTATTGCTAATATATATACTAAATATTAATAAAATAAATATAAAACAGACATAAATACTATAAATCCCTTTTTAATTTAGTAACACTTTAAACTGACAGCACTATTTAGAAATATATTACAATTATATCCGGATATCGAGATATACATTTAGGACAAGGACATTTAAGTGATAGACCAACCAAGAACAATAAATGTTAAAATAACAAGTAACAAAAAATAAACAAATAACTATATAAATGTAAGTAAATAGGTACTAAAAGTAAATATATGTATAAAAATATTTTCACGCCGAAAGGAATTTAACAAAAGTATTATATTCCGTACTATTTGTCTGTGTATTTATTTTGGACGTATTCCTTCAATTTACTTTTAAAATCGTTCAAAGAAGTAGATGTTCTAACAAAAACTGGTAGTTTATTGAAATTTACAAAACCCCTAAAAATAGTGAGTTCATGGTACTACGGTAGCAAGTGCTGTGTACATAAATGTTATTTTTGCTACGTGTGTTATGATTATGTATATCTTTATTGTATGTTATAAACTGTTGAAAGTATTCTGGAGCCATATTATTATTTATCTTGTATATGAAAATCATGGTATGATAATAAAGTCTGTTTTCCACTGAAAACCAACCAAGTATCGTTAGCATCGATTTTATTGGGGTTAGGCGATTGGCTTTTAAAATTATCCTCATACCACGATTTTGCAATTTTTGCTACATATTCAATTTATTCAGATTGAATAAGTACACTATGGACGAGCAGTAATCAAATTGTGGCTGGATTATTGAATTATACACGGTGATTTTAGTTTGGCTTGATAAGTGTTCAGATGTTCGGGTGAAGAAATAGAGTTTTTTTTGAAATTTTTTTGTAAATGTATTCAAAGTGGCTACTAAAATTTAGAAAATTATCTAGAACGAATCCCAGATATTTAACATTTGGAACAAATTGTATATTTTCATTATTGATGTTTAAAATACCATCACTGAGATCAATGGTTTGGTACTTGCGTTTAGTTGTGAAGATCATTGCCTGTGTTTTGGATACATTAAATTTAAGTTTATTTATACTCAGATATTTGTTTATTTCTGTCAATACAGTGTTCATTTTTTCAGTAGCTGTTTCAATATTAGTATCACTACATGCAATCATGGTGTCATCAGCAAACAGATTAATGAATTCACAATCCACATAGAGCCCAATATCATTCAGGTACAATGTAAACAATAGAGGGCCTAGTACACTTCCCTGCGGAATACCTACATTATTACTCAATTCTGACGATGTTTGATCCTTAAAACGTACTCGTTGCTTACGGTGTTCAAGGTAGTCATTCAACCAATCCAACACTCTACCACCAATACCGTACTGTCTTAGTTGAGATAACAATATTCTCCTGTCAATTGTTTCAAAGGCTCTCTTGAGGTCAAGAAATACAGTTACAACAAATTTATTGTTATCCAGATGAGTTTTAATATAGCATATAGTGAGTTGCAATGCTGATTCACAGGAATACTGCCTCATTCACAAACTGAATAAATTCAAATCCCCAACATATTTAGTTGATAAATTACAGGTGCACGACTGCCCCACCAGATATCGTGATTTGTACACCGTGCCTAGACACAGCACCGCATTGTTTCAATCTTCCTTCAGTTATATGTCCGTGAAATGTTTCAACAGTCTCCCTCCTCCACTGAAAAATATCCGGGATGCTCGATCCTTCAGAAATTATGGGTAACAGATACCTATCGATCCAAATAAGCATATCATGGGCAGTGGTTGGTGAGCGAAAACTAAAAATTTCCCCCGTTATGTCTAACTATTCTGCAATTAAAATTTAGGATTACTGTGTACTATTAAATATTTTATTTGACTGTGTATATTGATAGGATGGTTACGTGGAAGAGCAGCCTTGCTGAACGGCGCCATCCCATTTAATAGTAATTTATGTATCAACTGAGTAAAGTGATACTTTTTTTTACGAGTAGGAAATGTTGACGCACGACCGGGTAGGCGGAGTGCGGCATTCCTACGATTAAGTTAAATTAAGATTAAAAAAAAACACTTTACTCACGAGTTTCATACAGTATTTTTTCTACAACTGTCAAAAAAAATAACCAATTTATATTTTTTTGCGCAAATATGAAATGAATTTGGCATATTTTTATTGATTCATTATTCGAACAAAGTTCGAAGAGTATGCCGGAAAGTTGAGTTTCAAACAAATGAATCGAATAATTGGAAAATTTGAAGCGAATATTAAAATAACGTATTCATCGAGGTCAATGATATTATTATTAATATTGACTTGACTTTCGAATAACTAGTCCATCGAAGTAACTTTTCATTTTCTTAGATTTGTATTCAAAATAAATGAACAATCCTCGTGAAGCAACGAATACCTTTTTCTTTCTTTGAACTATGTCAAGGAAATCTCATATTTGCACTATCCACGATTTTCTCCGTTCAATCTTCATCACTTTTCATTTCTACTTAAATTAAATTTATAGTTATCAAGAATTCGTTATCTGGATAGATGCCCATTTGTATATCAGATATTTATAGGTTATTAGTTGCCAAAGAAAATGAGAACTGGCTTTATGACAGGATTTCGTTATTATTCGGATCTGTTGCTGTTGTTGCATGAAACTTTTTTTCACACTTTTCTGTTTAATGATGAAATCGTATGTTGATAGTGAAATATTGTAATACTTTACGGACACAAACCACACAAAAGAAGTGGACTTTTTTTGATAGTTGTAGAAAAAAAATTATTTTGCCTGTATATAGTAAGAAATAAAGACACATTATTATTATTATTAAATCGGCACGCCTATGCGCGGTAGCAGAAGAGCTCAGTATACATTATAACTGAAATAGATAATAGGTGCAATTAACCACTCAGATAAGTAGAAGGTATAAATAATAGGATTAGAATTTTGTTCTCTAGCGTATTAAGCGTATAACTCTTGAGAATGCTAACTTTGTTAGTGAAACGTGCGTCGAGTGAAAGTGACGTAGTTTTGGTGTTTTGGGTAGCTTCTATTTCTTAAAAAATATATAAAATCTGCCGAGAAAAGGGGCGGGGTCTTGGATTGGATGGGACACAACAAACGAATGGTACTGGAAGTAACGTTATCAAAGTTTGAGTTCTCTTTTCAGCGAAGGCAGGTTCAACCGTAAATGTTCACAATGTCGAACAAAAATGGAAAAACAATGCACTTTCTTCGACGCAATTAGTCGCAGCACCCCTCTCGGAGATGAGCGGCGACCCGCTACCGGATGAATGACTACCTTTCGCTGGTAGCAGAGACTGCGTAGCAGGTTGGAAACCTGTCAGATTCAAAGTGCATTGGAGATGTCTTGACGAATCGGTCGCGGCTACTCGGTCGCAATCGTCGGCGACTGGTGAAGGTGTAGGAAAACGCGCCTCTACTCAACAACATAACGCAGCAGTTATTCCAGTCTATACTTTAGGAATTTCTCGCTTAAGGCCAAAATATTTTTGACTCAGTTGAGTGAGCTGGATTATTGGAAATGACCATGAAACCGGTATGAAGGTGTTCCATTTGAATCAAAACATAATTTTGTCTATCAGATTTACTTATAGAGCATTACAAAGTAGTTCTTGTATACAGAAAACTTTGTCAATATTCAAACATATATAATTCAATAATCGTAGAAGGCTGCAGTTGTTTTCTGTTGAAGACTCACCGACAAATGTACCTTTTATATATGTTGACGCTGAAGACTAGAACTATTTTTATTACAGATTTTTGAATATTTTTTCAGATATTTTTGACTGAATCTTACCACTTTAATACGACGCGCGACGTTCACAGCATGATGGATGACATGAACAAGATGCATGTTTATAAGTTATTGGGAAAGCCAGGAAACTTGTAGCTTCTTATCATTCACACTGACAGTTGATTCGCCGAATTTAAGAAATTGAAGGAATCTCATTGGACGTCAGAACAGATGTGTATTAATTGAAGAAATAAAAAAGTGGAAGTCAGTTTTTTGTAAAAAACGAAAAATGAAGAGACCTTAAAATACTCCTATTGCAAAAAATTTTATCTCTAAACTCGATATGAGAGGAATATTGTAATTGCAATATTGGAGCTAGATGCTAGAAACAATATGTAGGCAATATCACTCTATCGATATTGGTGAATAGCTATTTTTATTACAAGGGAGGAAAGTGTCACTTTTCCTCCCGCAGGATGAACTTCTAACACAGGTTACTGCAGTATTTTATGAATATCAATAGGAATGACTTGAGTTACCTACTGGGCTTTCGAGGATGGAGCGTGGAGCATCATTCTGAAAATCCCTAGAAACAGATTTTTTTTACCTGATATGTACAGGGTAACTCACTATTTAGTGTTTAATTTGAGTCTCATTCAAATTTGAATGAAGTACTCGAAATGTCGAAAGATGAAATGAGTTCAGCAGACGACATTGCGATGTCTTGCATAACTCTTTGTTTTTTGATGAAAAATAATGTAAAGAAACTTTGTGTTTGGTACAATTGGTAGTACATTTAGCATTGCAGCACTGATCATGGAAATGGAAATGGAACTTCAGACTTCTGAAACTATGAACACTAAAGAATATCACTGAACTCAATATATTTTCCAAAATCGATTAATAATGAGAAAACGATTGAAATAAATACACTACCGCTTATGGTAAAAATGACCTGATCTACTTTTTATCAGTTCAACCAAATAACTATAGATGTCGCACCCTTTTTACCCACCCCTTATCAGCGTTAGTATTGCCAAGAGAAAAAAAAATTAAATGTGAAAGTTCTGTGGTTATGAGTGAATTTTGCTAAAATGCCATCAAGACTACTGTAGCGTGCAGATTTCAGGCAATTAAGATTTTTTTTTTAATTGGTATATCTTTGAATTTATCGAATTAATAGTCAAGGTCAAGTAGCCGAGTGGTTAGGATTACCGCTTTCCAGTCATTCTGGCTGCCGGTCGTGCGGTTCGAAGTCTCGCGACTGCAGAATCTTTTCTCTGATGGTCCGAAAAACTCGGCTGCGCCTTGTTAAAAAACCAACCAAAGTAGCATTTCGCGCACTAGATCAAAAAACAACTATATGTTTCAAATTTAAAATCAAATCTGAAGAATTTAAGCGTTTTTCTCGTTATTTCTTGAATTTGTTACGGATATTACTTTACGAATGCAATATACAGGGTGACCCAGGGTTAAACTACCAAACGTTCAGTATCGGTTTTTCAGGTGAAAATAAGAGTTTTTCTTCATGTAAGCATGTGTCCCAATTTGCTTCGTTTTCAAGATACAGGGTGTCAAAATTTTTACAAAATATATATATTTTTTAAATTTTAAGTACATTCAAATAAGCTTTTTATTACCGCAAATAAGCATGCCAAGTTTTATCAAAATCAGCCAAAAAGTTTTTGAGTAATGAATAAAAAACTGATTTCTTCTAAAAACTTTGACACCCTGTAGCTCGAAACGAAGCAAGTTGAAACATATGCTCATATGAAGAAAAAGTCTTATTTTCACCTAAAAAACCGATACTGATCGTTTGGCGGTTTGATAATGTAGTTTGGCAACCAATACTTCAATCCTTCAAGCATGTTTTTGTTCATAATGCTTTTGCCTAATGTTCATGAGAATAATATGTTATTTCGCAAGCATAATTAATGAATAGGTAACGTTTCATTTCATTCAACTGAAAACAATAAATGCACCTTCAAGTGCAATAATAAAAAGAAATTAAATTTACTAATGAAAACAATTCTGTTTAATATACGGCGAAGGCCAAACTTGATGGTGACTCGTTAATGAATAGTTACGAGTATTTTGCGTAATAACTCGAAACAAAACAAATGATTCCTATTTTCATCAAGGAAATTTAATATATTTTTTAATCTCTGGAATAAAGATGTCTCATTAAGTTTCTGTCATTCCTCTATTTTTGGCATAACAAAATAGTTATTTATGCAACAAGTGCAAAAAGTAAGTGCAATAAACAATTTTTGCATGAGTTGCATACAATATTTTTTCTACGTTCATGCAAAAAGCAAAAAATGATTCATTAAGGTGCGGCACCAGGTGTAGGAAAATGAAAAGCGCAACTTAAATAATTAATTATTACTATCGATTTGCAGTGAAACAGATCACTATCATCTATTTTTCTATTAATAATACCTATTTTTAAACTTTCAATTCTGTAATCGTCAGAATTAATTTTTGTCTGACATTTCTATAAACACAGTTGTATTATAAATATCAAAATCATAGTAGCCGTGAGCGCGTATGTCATTACGAGGTGTGGTTATAGTACAGACAGTTTGCTCTATGCAGGTAGACGGTTTAGAACAAAGCCGAACAGTTTTGATTATGGAGTTACTCTCCGGAAGGCATTGTTTGTTTAACTCAACAAAATAATATAAAATATGTATCTGTTTAAAACGTACTGCCAATCTCACAGAATATCTGCTAAATATGTAGTGGGTTTGAATTTGAATGTTTGTCTTGATGACAGTACGTTGAAGTAGAATGACAGATGAGTGCAATAAAGACTTTATTGCATTAGTGCAATAAAGAATTTCTTTTTCAACTAAATATGATTCAATAAAGTTTTGCTTTTTGCATAAAAAATAAGTTTATTATTCTTGACATGAATTTTTGGGTTTGTAACCTTCCAAAATCTGAAAATGAAAACATATTAATCCAAAGAAATCTGTACAAGTGTAGAAGGGCAAATTAATTAATTTGCCCGATAAGTTACTGGGTTCACAAGACTGCCCTACACTGAATTTGCCTATATGAAAAAATGAGATAAAATTAACCAAGAATACTTCTCTTTTTTGAAAATTGTTGACACTTCGAAGGCTGTATCTGCCTCCGTTATTATCATTCCTGGAAGTTATTCAAAACCAATTTCAGATAGATATTTTAAAATTGTATGTATATGTATGAAATTGAATTGTAAACAACTTTTTCAGATAACGTCCAAACGTTTGTTTGTCATGATGACAGCACTTTGTAGTAGAATGACAGATGAGTGCAATAAAAACTTTATTGCACTAGTGCAATAAAGAACTTCTTTTTCCACTAAATATAGTTCAATAAAGTTTTGCTTTTTGCATGAATGTAGAAAAAATAAATATCTACATAAACATAGCTTAAAATGTGAGAATATACATGCCTACGATGCGCATTTGTCATACAACGGACTTAAGTTCGTAATCTACCCAGTGATAAGGCACTCAACATGAGCGTTCGCGCAATAAATGATAATTTCATATGTTCAGCTACGTTGATGGTAGATCTGTACCTAATATTGGTGACTTCAACTCTCTCAGTGAGTCATGGAGACGTAAAACCAGTGACCAAGGGGGAAACATCTAGTTAAAATGTTATGGTACTAACGTAAAACACGATTGAAATTTCCACAAAATTTATTGTCTTTGCGACATGTTTCGATACACAGTATCTTTCTCAAGCGAATGTAGTACATTAAATTATTCTTCATTCAATATTTTTATCAATCAAGACAATTAAGGACTGCCTATAATTCCTAGACTCATACAACTTATCAAATTGACAATAACGATGTACCTATTTGGAAAACTCAAAACAGCTAATACTCAATTGAATAAATTTAACAAAGGGGAACTGTTCAGGTCCAATTAATCATTCAAAAAACAAGTTGAATTTTTCAATAATAATTTCCAAGAATTCCAAATAATTAAGTCTAATACCCTTATTTACCACTGAAGAATTTCGAAGTTTTAATCACACAGTCATATTGGCATATGACTGTGTTTCAATATTTTCATAATTCATACGGTGTTCACGTATGCGTCTTTTAAATGGTCTACCTGTCTGGCCTATATATCCTTTGGAGCAAAATCCACAATTCAATTTATAAACTAATTTTTCAGATTTTGGTGTTTTATCTTCATTATTCTTGATAAACTTTCCCAACGTGTTATCTGTTCTATATGCAACTCTTAAATTTCGTTTATGCAAAAGTGAAGCTATTTTTTCCGTAACGGGTCTTGAATAAATTAAAGTTCTATAATTATTGTCTTGGATAGCCTTTCTATGTAGTTTTTTAGCAAGAATATTTTCTATTAATTTGACTTGATATCCATTGTTAACTGCTATCTGATTATAATATAATATTTAATTCTTTGTTAAGATTTTCTTCAGAAAGTGGAATATTTACTAATCTGTAACCGAATTATTATGAATGGTGATGTCAGTATGGAAAGATTTATGAAAAATAGCAAAATGGTGTTTGTTGTTGGCTTTAGCTATTGTCATATCTAAAAAAATTATTGCATTTTCTGCTTCTATTTCTATTGTGAATTTAATGTTTGGGTTAATAATGTTAATATATTCATGAAAGGTGTCTAATTGTCTGTTGGTGCCTTTAAAACCAACTATAACGTCATCTACATATCTGTACCAATACAAAAACTGTTTCGAGAGTGGACGCTTGTGAATCTTTTTTTTCAAGATTTCCATCATGATATCTGCCAGTAGAGGACTCAGTGGATTTCCCATGATCTAACCTTTAGATGAAGAGTATAAATTATTGTCAAATTGAAAGTAATTTTGTTCAAGGCATATCGACAAAAGGTCTAATATCGCTTGTTTAATAACCGAGTTAACATAATTTTTATCTAGTTAACCTTCGACTAAGAGTATGGTATCTTGTTGAGGTATACTAGAAAAGATTTTGGAAAAGTTATATCATTGGCGCCGCCATGAGGGGCTTTGGGGCCGCAGCCCCCTCCCGCAAGCCACCGAATATTCATAACGTCCGGCTGACTAAAGAAAAAAGCTTTGGTAACTGATAAATTGTATGTTCAATCCCCCAAACTGAAATCCTGGCTGCGCCACTGAGTTATATCCTGTATTTTATTTATCAAATCATAAGAATTTTTAAATTTAGAATAATTTGTTATTAAATGTATTAACTTTCTCGATAACTTAACTGGTGGTTTATGTAATTTTATCAAAAAATATGATTTTGGGGTTTGAGGATTCATAAGAGTTAGTCTGAACTTATCAGCTTCGTTAAAAATAGATTTTGAGTTTCTCAAAAATTCTTTGATTTATAAATGGTACACGTGAGTAGGGTCACGTTTTAGTAATGTGAATTTACCGGAATACAAAGAAATCAAGAGTTTTTTTAACATAATCATTCTTATTGATAAAAATGTCTGTGTTACGCTTATCTGCTCTTTTAAAGGTTATATCCTTTTCCCCAGTTTTATTCACTATAGATTTTATTAGTTGAATTTTTCGATTCATTAATTGCCAAGAATTCTAAAATCACCTTCACATCTATCTATTTTTTAGCTAAAAAATGAAACTGTAAGCCCAATCGTGAAAGTAAATAAACCCATTCTTGACATGATTTTTTGGGTTTATGACCTTCCACAATCTGAAAATGAAAAAAATTTAATCCAAAGAAATCTGTGCAAGTGTAGAAGGGCAAATTAATTAATTTGCCCGATAAGTTACTGCGTTCACAAGACTGCTGTCTTGAAAGAAATTGCCTATCTGAAAAAATGAGATCGAATTAACAAAGAATACTTGCTGACGTTTCGGAGGCTGTATCTGCCTCCGTTATCAAAACTTCTTGGAAAGACGTTGAAGAAACTGAATTTGAATTGCGGTTTTGGAAATAAGATCTTTCTTTGACAGAGTCAAATGAAATCTGTCATACATTCTTTTGATTGACATTTGGTATCTTGATACATAGGGTGTTCGGTATCAATCACCATTCTATTAGTTCTTATTTCATCTCTGAGGAGAGGTAACCAGGTGCGGTCCATTTCGATGGAATTGGTTCAAAAGCAGTTGTTCGATAAAAGAATGCCCGCAGTTTCCTTTAACTTTTTTTTTCTTGATTTGATTCTCTCAATAAAATTTTGGTATTATTCCATTCCATCATATGATCGCCATCAGATGTTAGAATATGTTCGGATATTTTCGAGCCCTTTATTTTTCGATTTCTGATGTAACTTTTATGTTCTTCCTGGCGCACAATCAATGGTCTCGATGTTTCACCTATATAACTCTTCAGAATATGTGAACCAAAGCATATCGACGACGGAATAAAATCCCCAACCTCAGTGTTGCAAGCGAACGGCTACAACAAAACAGAGGTAAAAAGGGTAAAACATCGATTGGCAACGAAACTTTGAACGCTCTCTCAAGAGAACTCGAGATTTTTATTCAGATATCTGACCAAAACAGACATGATTCGTCCAAGAGAAAGGAAAAGGAACACCACTGAAGAGCAACCTCAAAGCACTGTCTATCTGCCATACATAGAAGGTATCATCAACCGGATTGAAAATATTCTGAACAAGGAAAATACAGCAGAGATCCACTCATATCAGCAGAAGTTCACAGGATTCCATGTAATTGTGGTAAGATTTATAGGACAAACAAAAAGGGACTTTGTTATCTGCCTAGTCAAGCACAAGCATAGTTGTCGATTGGAACAAGCCGAGAAGTCCGCAGACGCTGAACATACGTTGTCTGACGAAGAACACAAAAACCTATCCAAAAACATGCTAACAACGTCGAATCTTTATGCTACCAGAATGTACCTAGAAGCCATAGAAACGGTTTTGATGGGTACTCTCTAACAGAACAAGAGCAAAAGGAATTTCTTCCGCATAACATCCTAGGCAAGCAACAAGCCTCGGCTTTGCCTCGGCTCGTACTCGCTCACCTCGAATGTTAACACGTCTTTACATTCCGTGTTACTTAAATAACTAATGAAGTGCAATGCTAATAGTCATTTATGCAACAAGTGCAAAAAGTAAGTGTTTATTGCACTCGACGTGAATTTGTCCGACGAGGCCATTAGGCCGAGTTGGACAACACATTAAGTGCATAAACAATTTTTGCACGAGTTGCATACAACATTTTTTCTACGTTCATGCAAAAAGCAAAAAAGGATTTATTAAGGTGTGGCACTAGGTGTTGGAAAATAAAAACTTCAACTAATAATTGAATATTACTATCGATTTGCATTGAAACAGGTCATTATCATCTATTTTCCATTAATAATACTCATTTTAAAACTTTCAATTCTGTAATTGTCAGAAATAATTTTTACTGACGTTTCTATAACCACAGTTGCATTATAAGAATCAAAATCGTAGTACCTGAGCGCGTATGTTATCACGAGGTGTGGTCATAGTACAGAAAGTTTGCTCTATGCAGGTAGACGGCTTAGAACAAAGCGCATCAGTTTTGATTAGGAGTTTTTCACGGGAAGGCATTGATTGTTTAGATCTGGCTGCTAACATTAATACAAAATAATATAATATATGTAACTGTTTGAAACGTATTGCCAATTTCACAGAATAGAATATTTGCTAAATATGTAATGGGTTTCAATGATTATGTTTGCCATGATGACAGCACGTATACGTTGAAGTTGAATGACAGATGAGTGCAATAAAAACTTTATTGCACTAGTGCAATAAAGACCTTCTTTTTCCACTGAAAATGGTTCAATAAAGTTTTGCTTTTTGCATGAATGTAGAAAAAATATTTTTTGGTTTCTGCAAGAGCTTCCTATCACTCAAAATGGCAAATGGGTGCAATATTAGAAAAAAATTCAAATAAGTAGATAATTATAGTGTAATAACTCGTTTTATTGAATCTCAACAAATCTCAGAAATCATGTGCTATATGCAATTCTGAGGTACAGAGAACATTTGCAGATATAAAAAAACTGTATTTCAAATGAGCTCGTTTAAAGCCATTTATTCAAAGAATTCGCTCAAGAAAGTTGTAACACAATGTGCTGCCATTTTGTTTTGGATGGATATTCTCGTCTGGTATTTTGCAGTCGTATACAAAATCAAAGGACAATTCGATTGAGGTACCACTCGACCCCCACGCCATTTAAAAAAATCTTTCAAAATGGCACCTGCCGCCATTTTGAAAGATAGACATTTTTTCACTGTCAGAAAGTAGCTTATGAACTACCATTCGACCAAAAAAAATTCCACTCCGTTCAAAAGTTAACAGGGGGGTATTACTTTTTGGACACACTGTATAATAAACACTAGAACGCCATGATCAACGTCCAAATTCAGTTTTACGTCGTTGTCGAGTTATTTTTCTTCGTATGTTCCATATAAAGTCCTGAGGACCGATACCGGGAAAAAAAGCCGTTGATACTTCGTTCATGTCGAGTTGAACAACATGCAATTTGCGCCAATTCTCGGTAGCGAGGCATTTTTTTAGGGATCCCGCAAACTTTTGGGACTGTCAGACAACTAGAATGCCCCAAACAATTTGTCCGACAATATTACCAATACATTTTCCATATTTTCAATAATCGATTCTGAAAAAATTAGATGTGAGGTAATAAATATTATGACGTCATAACATGGCCGATCGACCATGTTACTACGCTATATAAAGAAATCTTTGTGGCCAGAGGGCAAGTTTTGAATCAGAGTCGGAGTTTAGATATTCGAACAATAGAGAGTGCAGAAGTGTATTAATTATTATAACCAACAGTACGAAATATATTAGAAACTAATGTAATTGAACATTTGTGCAGATCAATATTTTCAGTTTTTTCTTTCTGAGAAATACATTATTTAAACCTGAAGACTATTTTCATTATAATACAATATTTTTTTCAATTTGTACTTGCTCGTTATATGCTGCTTATCAAACCTGTTCCTATTCTTGACAAGCACATAACTATTAGAAAGCCAAACGTAAATCGATAGAAATATCACCCATATACTACTATAGCTTTCCATGTTTGAAGTAAGAAGGTTTACTATATGTTCCATACGCTCTTGTATAATTATTTACTTTGGTATGCCTATTATTTTTCCATTTTCATGATCAGCAATAAACCGATAGTTACTTTGATTATACGTGAATATTCTCAATTTTTGCATAACCCTCTGTAGATTGCAACAACGCACGTGCAAATTCAAAATCGATATGCTGAGCATATTATTATCATACTTTTAGCAAATTGTGTAAATTCCTCGTACAACCTGACATTTTACAACCAAGCTAATCCAATCAATTACCATATCATCAATTCAGTAAACATCCTTAGATAAGGATGTAAACAAATGGAGTATATTCGATATTTTTATCAGTATTACTAAAATAATTGTACTATATATAGTGTAACAACATTAAAACAGATACGAGCAAGTTCAACTCGGCGTATTTTTATAAATAAGTTTCAGTTCTATTCGCGAAAACTGTTAATGAACGTTTTTGAACGCAATTAGTATGAACAATGAGTAAAAACTCTATTTTTAAATGTTGTTCATTTGGCATGATGTGTGTGAGAAGACTACCATCAATAAATCAAATATATATTATATAAATAAAGAACATATTAAAGAAAATTAAATGTGAAAATCTGAATCAAATCCGGGACTCCTGAAGGCGCATTCGCTATTTCAGTAAAAGGAAAACCCAGAAAAATCATAGTACAGTAACCACAAACAAATTCGATGAACCTATAACTCAATTCCCAATACCGGCATTATCAAATTAATTGTTTTTTTTCATTTATTATTGATAGTGATTCTGAGAATCGATATACCGCTACTAATTAAGGTATAACCTAGGTTAGGCAATGTATGTATAAATATTCAGATTTGAATGTAATCTAGTTGGTTTTGAAAATGGTGTAATGACCGAAACTAGTCAACAAATATAAAACTAACGTGGAAAATAGACAAAATTGTTTTTTAGTGTTTCCTTAGTGATAATAGGTTCAATTACCATTTGCACATAAATTGCACAAAATGCTGAATATGTCATCTCTGATCCTGAAATGATAAAATAGCAGATCATTAAATGGGTGCATGCCCTGTAGCAGACAAGAACAGATATTCAATATTTGGTGAACTAAACGTCAATGCCGCAAAATATACTATAGGGTACCAAAACCAACAGAATAATCGGCTTTATAAAGAAGTTGTGATTGTTGGAAGATATTTATACTATTAGTGAACCGTATATGTCGCTGTAGAGGGTCAGAACTGACCCACCCACAGTCAACTTAAACTCAAATGTTCTCTGAACTTCAAATCTATTAATAATCATCGAAAGCAAATAAAAATCATATAAGCATATGCAAAATAACATTTTGTTTTCAATAACTGATTTCTGTTTTCTTGTGAAGCAAATTAAATAAACTTAATCGTATGGAACCCAATTGGAAACTTTAACTTTTTTGAACTTTGATACCTACATTGTTGTTTACTACATAAACGCGAACAGTTTGTTGAAGTTACTGATGCTTTCACGGTTACTTCTTTCGAGCTCAAAGTGAGTGAACATTTTTTTTTAACGTTTCGCTAGAAGGGATGGCTAACTTTTTCGAAGATGCTGTATCTCCATTATTGGTGGATAAAGATCAACGCATAATCCAGTACGATTGAGTTTTGAGACAAGAATCGATTGTAGCACCACCAAATTTAGTATGCTAGAGTTGGAATCATGATAAACACAAAAAAAAATTGTTTACCAAAATTCCAGGGGTGGAACATTTATTTTTTTTTTTTCGTTCAAAAATAAATTAATAGATATTTGCAGTAATCTTAGAAAGTGTATGTGTATTTTTCGGAAAAACAACTCAACTAGATGAAAAATAATTCAATTTTCCACATAAATTATTCCTAGTAATTTCTTATGAGATGTGCTCGTTTTCTCAGAAAACGTGATTGAACGCCGACTTCAAATTTCAGGTTTACGCTGACCCGCCACTGAAAGTTCTGGCGGAGCCGAATATTTGATCATAACTCTGCTAAAAATGATCGGGGAAGGAAAAGGAGGAGTTCATATCGTTTCTGAAGACTCCTACCTTCTCATGCATGCAAATATAATATGCGAGTATTTGAGTACCTTGAATGTGTTTTGTCGCACTTCACGGAGATGTTTGCGGATGATCTGAAAATCATGAATAATTTAGTAAATATGGAATTACTATACTGAAGCAGCAACCCATACCCTCTTTGGATTATATGCAACAATTTTAAAATAGTGTAACAGGTCCCAGTTATACATGCCAAAAAAACTTTGTTTTACTCGTGCCTCATATACAACTTACCCATATAACCGGCATTCTCTTTAGTAAATGTTGAAAAGCATCGCTTATTCATATCCTGCGTATATATTAAATAACACTATTGTCAAGAGCAAACCTCAAGCTTGAAATCACATACTTCATTTTTTATGTAGGATGTGTATGAGCGATTATTTTCAACATTTACTGAAGAAGCTGCTGGGATTATGGGTGAGTTGAAAACTGAGGCAGGAATAAAACCTAGTTTGTTCTTGGCATGTATAAGTGAGACTTGTCCCACTAGTCTAAAATCGTTGCATATGGTCCAAAGAAGGTACTGATTCCTGCTTCAGTATAATTATTTCATATCAACTAAAATATCCATGACTGTTCAATAATCTACGTACGGGTTGCATTCGTACCGAGATGCTGGATAGTGAGGGGTAACAAACATGCAGTAGCATTCATATGTTTTTTACCCCTTCCCATCGTCCCTCTGGGTATCTGATAGCTGATAGTTAACAAAATCCTTTTGCTAAAAAGTACAGAATGAAATAAACGTCATCAATCTTTTTAAATACAGGCATTTTATTATGAAATTTAGAACTAAAAAGTTAATAATAATAATAATAATAATAATAATAATAATAATAATAATAATAATAAGTCTATGAAAAACGAATCACTTTAAATAATTGAAATATTTTCTTGAAAGCTCAAGGCATAAAACGTCGTTACACTTGAAATTAAACTTCAAGATGTTTCACGCCTCAAACGTGTTTCAGAGAATATTTCAATAGTTGTTGTTTTTAAATAGTATTCTTTACTTTCCACGTCGAAAGTTCGTGAATGAAAGCTCTCATTAAAATTCTTCTTGTTCATTTTTTTTATCAATTACATTCTGTTGAAAGAAGAAGAAGAGAGAAAGAAGTTTTCATCTTGGCTGTGGTGAGAGCGTAAAGAATAGCATTACAATTTCTCCTCTACTTGCTCAAGGAAGGGATATCGACGTGAGCTGTCGGGTGGGGTAACAGGATAGGCACGCAGTAGTGCGTCTCCCTTATTTATATGGTATTATCATATTGCGTTCCTTGTTGCTCGCGTAGATTTCTGTCTATACCCCAGATGAAAAGTTTTCGATACCGTATGTTTACAAGTACCGTTTCCGTAAAATGGAGTAAGTACAGTGAATGTTCAATTTCAAGCTACTGTATTTGAAGTAAATGAGAAACAAGTCAATGGGGCGTATGAATAAACCTTGAGCAAATGCTTTCACTCAGATTTTTCGAAACAGAACTATTCATTTTGTATATCTATGAGAGAGACAAACCTATAATAGAAGCTTTTGCGAGCTTTTATTTATCACCCATTATTTTGTACGAATGTGAGTATAGACTGCTCGTAGTAGTTTCGAATTTGGATTTATTATATCTTTTTATATGCTCTGACCGTCTTAACTGTAAGTCAACTAGATCATTGACTAAAAACTTATCAAAAACTTTGTCAACCGACTTGAAGGTGGAAAGGGTCAATAAAAAACATTTTAAAAAGAAACGAGAAGCCATCTGGGGATGAATATATAATGTATAGCGTGGCCGAAAAATGTTGCTTCCATTTTAGGTATCACAAAACACAGTAAACAGAAGTCATATACTTGGAATGGTTAACTAGAGTATGAACAGACCTTCGACGAAAGAAAAGCGTAGCCAGATTTATCTAATTATCGTTCGAAAACAGTTATCGCGGAAAAGTTTCGACCCTATTCACCACATTGGTTCTATTCACCCCGTTTTATGGTAGTAGAAGTACTCCGTCACACGCAATACAATTTATATTGGTTTATAATTCAAAAGTTTTAGTTCTCGTATAAAATCTGAAATATGTGAGATTATTCAGTAAAAGTGATCCTTGTAACAAAAGTTGATTGAGGTTTGATTAAATTAATGATTTTCAATTACTTTTTTGATATTTTTCTCTGTGTTACAACGATTCAGAGGTTTCAGGGGTTTCGGGGGTTGAATAATAATTATGTCACTATAACTGAAGCTTCGATTACAGAATTTCCGCAGGTGATAATAGGTGTAACTTTAGGTGAAACAAGCATGTTTTCGTAAAACTCTGAATCAAGGTACAGTTTGACAAACATAGCTAGAACTGCGAAGTTCCCACTTCATGCGAGAACAATCACGTGATGTTCTATGCTTAATCTCTGGAAAGATTGTCCAATTGATAGAAAGTAAAGGCTATTTTCAAACTCAGTTAAAGATTTGAATAACCTGTATAAACTATCTTTTAAAAGATGGTTCGTACAGTTGAACCAGCATAACGTCAGACGTTAAAATGTGCTGCGCACTTGTCGGACTACGGATTATAGTCCGTAATATATCTAGTTATAAAACACTCAACATGAACGCACGGGAAATGTAAAATCTATCGGTAGATTGGTTTTACTGTAGGTGTTTTTTTTGAACAATAAATATTGTCAAAAATAATAACTTTTTTTGTTTTTTTAACAAATATCTAATTTATTGAAGGATTTGTTTCACAGTCAATTTTTCTACAGAATCGAAAAACCTACAAAATGTTTTTTGTGCAATCCCACTGAGAAAAACCGGAAAAACTCGTAACAATAAACCATTCTTGAAAAAATCGAAATTCCTCCAAATTTTATGCTGGAAATGATAGATAATAATTTGTAGTTCAACTGTGCACAGGATGGTTTCTGTCAGATGTATAGTTTTTGCACAATAGCGTTATAAACTATTTAAGAGCTTATATATCTTGCAAAATGCGCCGATTTGAGGAAAATCCTTGTATACAAATTCTGTGAACAGCATCTGGAAGTAGAGATCAAAATCTACAATTTGTATAGTTTGGATTTTCAATGGAGAGGTAGGAAATGGGTAGAGGGGGAATTGAATTTAACCTTCCAAAACAGGTGTGTTCTCGACCGTGAGAGCTTCTTCTTCCAAACTTTCTATACCAGCATGTCAGTTAGTTACCAAACAGAATCATCATCCTCTGTAGCTACGGCATTCATTATTCGACTTCGCTTTTGCGAGGCCATGAGCGCGATCACATTTGGGACGCTTTTAAGGGTAAAATGGTAAAATAGACAATTGAAAACACAAAAAACGGTTCTTCTTAGCGATTTTTAACAAGGACAGGCTTCTAGAGGACGTTTGATTCTACGTACGTGCTTTGATGGAAATTGAATTATCAATAAACCTTTTCACAAAAAATATCTCAAAAATGCAGTTTTTTGGGTAAATAAAAAAAACATTATAGCACGTACATATATCAACGTTTTACCTTTCTCTTGATACCAAATTCATTTCGATTGGATAAAGATTGCTTCAAATTTTAATGAAAGAGAAATACCACTGGAGCTACCTCGACTATCTATGAAAAGCATCTTGAGGTGCTGCCGCTGACACAGTAATATAGAATCAAACGTCCTCTAGAAGCCTGTCCTTGTTTAAAATCGATAGGACGAACCGTTTTTGAGTTATTGACTCTTTTACCCTAGAAAACGTCCCAAATGTGATCGCGCTCATGGCTTAAGATTTAGTAGTTTTTTGTCTTGTGTGATTTATTAATCCTTATGAATATAGCGAAATTAGAGTATAGTTAATATCAACGGTTTATTTATCATGTATTTGAAAAAATATAAATTTTACGTTCATTTACAACATCATCAATCAATCATCAATCAGCATCAACAAAATTTACGAATATGTATGAAACGAAAAAAACAGAAAAGTTGGTAAAAAAACAATTAATTAACCCAAATGAAAGTGCCCATTCTCGTAAATATTTTTTTATTATATTATATTTAACCTACCACAAACTCGAAATGAAAAAAATCTAATTTTAAGGAAATCTGTATACAAGTGTAGAAAGGAAAATTAATTCATTTGCCAGATAAGTTACTGCGTTTACAAAACTGCTGTCTTACATTATCTCATAATTTTTTATTAGGATTTCATTTAATCATATTTCTAATCCTAGTCAAATCTTGTTTTCAGCTTTTTGATATTTTTATCAGATAGGCATATTCAATGTACGATACGTTACTGACAAATACTATAATTTTATTCAAGACAACAGTCCTGTGAACCCAGTTATCTACTTATCGGGCAAATTGATTAATTCGCTCTTCTGCACTTTACATTTTCAGATTGTAGAAGGTTAAATACCCAAAAAAATCATGTCAAGAATAGAAATTCCTCTATAATTGTCTAATAATTTTACATTTCACATTTCACAAAAAATAAGTAATCGAGAATGAGTAGTGAAAGTGAGTATGATTTGACATTGACACTGCTAATTTCAATATAAAGATTGATGACAATCGAATTCTATAGTTTCATATAGTTGACAAGAAGTGTCTATAACAGTTAATTTCAAGTATTTATTATGTGCGATCTTAGCGGCAAGTATCGATTCAGGTGACGGTCGTTGGATGGTCGGAGACGAGGGTTCGAATCCATGTAACCACCTTTTTTTTTTTTCTTTTATGAAATCGATTATTGTTCGATTTTTATTATAATTATCAATATTTGTATCTTAAATTCCTTTTTAAGGTTGTTTTAAAGGGAATAATGACGGCGCGAAAGTTTGCGTTGAAAAGTGTTATTAAAAATATTACAGATTTGTTTATGACTATATGAGTATAGTATACAATCAGCATAAAATTACCCAATTCCCACCCGTAGGTATATGAACTATTACTTGTGGGAAACGTGTGTCATTTCATGCTCATGGTACAACATACTATTCGCTCGCACGTTGCCCCACTACGCTACACGACTCCGCCTCTAGCGTACTTTCAAGCGTTTGGAGCAGTTTTCAGTGACACTTTCAACACACGTTTCCTACCTCTCAGTTGAAAATCCAAAATATACAAATCCCTACTTCCTCATACCCGTTACTGAATTTGAAAACGACGAGTTCCCCTAAATCGGCGCATTTTAAAAATAAAAAGCCCTTAAATTGTTTTTAATGCGATTGTGCATAAATCGCAAATCAGACAGAAACCATCTCACGCATTGTTCAACTATACAAAGAATGTCCTCCCGAAGTTTGTCAACGTACTTAATTATTATTATTATTATTATTCATTTCTCGAAAGAATGTTTTTCCAGCTTAAAATAAGTAAAAATTATGAAATGCTTAAAAAAATTCTTTTTACAGAGGTTTTTTCAGTTTTTTTAGTCGCACAAAAACCGTTTTGTAGGTTTTTTTTATACTCTAAAAAATTCTAAATTGTGAAACGTTTACTTCAATATTTTGTAATCCAATTGAAAAAAGAAAATAAAAAATAATAAAATTTCCTGTTTGACAATATTCATTGTTAATATAATTCCACTAAACTATTTTGCTGAGACTGACACAAAGGTTTTCATCTACTAGTAGTATCATTTTCGAAAACTGAACTCAAATGATGACATTTTCGTCATCTCTTACGTTCTAGAACGTAAGAGACTTGACTTTCGAGTCCTTTTTATTGTTTAATACGTTGCTACCGTTATACGATAATAATGCAAACAATATCACCTAGATCGTTCGTTTTGATTCAAATACAAAATATCAATCAACAATGACAGATTCTTATTCAATAATTTTTTATTCTTATATTAGTTTCAATGCAGTTTTCAAAAAAATATTGTTTGTATCTCGAATGCGAAATACTTTTGCGTTCTCGAATCGTTATTTGGCCTCGCTGAAGTTCTTAACTTCCATTCTCGAACGCAGAAGTATCATTTCGCATTCTAGATACAAAAATACCTATTATAGAGGTAGCATATGTTATTTGGGTCTTTATTTAAGTGAGAACTCTATTGATAGACCTACAGATATTTCAGCTAGTCAGCGATTGTTTCGACGAACATTTCAATATCACCTTTTTATTAATGCTCCAATAAATTTGTGAAAAAATATGCTGGCGGCAATTCAGGCATGAAAATGGTAATTGAAAACTTGCTGAGATACCAATTTCCTGGTCTTATTTGAACAGTTATGATGATGAAGTGTCTTCGAGTAAAATACTCCGTAAGCAAAGTACCTCTCCATTTGGATTTCCGGACAAGGGGTGCTCGAGGTGAAACATCATCGACAAGTACTTGAATGATGTCCACCTACAGGCCTGATATTCTGGCTTTAAGATAAACAAAAGTGAACTCCTTCACCAACAAGGTGCACATGCTTTGTCCTGGTTACGAACTCCATTCTTGGTTCAGATTCAAAAGTGGTATTTGTCAGTGGTATTTGTCAATTTATTATGTCAATGCGAAGAGAGTTTGGAACCGAAAGACTCTGATGTGATTTGGTTCAAGCTGGCAAATACCAAACAGACGAAATTCCTTTGCTGCCTTTACTTATCTCCCAATGAACCATCATCATCATTTGAGCTTTTATCACTGAAATTAGACTTTATCCAGCAAAACCATCCAAAAGCTGAAGACAAATTATAATAGGAGATTTCAATGTACACAACTCTACATGGCTCAAATTTTCCAAGAAAATGAGTCAAGCAGTAGAGCAACTGGATGAGTTACACACACGAATTCCTGATACCAACAACCAGTTCACAATACACTTGATCTTTTACTCACCACCAATCCTGATCCATACACTACAGAAGTTCATGCTCCACTTGAGAACTCTTAGCACAACACCATCTCCACTTTTTGCTCTTTTTCTACACCATCGGGCAGAACAATGCTGCCCTGCCTCATATGGCAATACAATTCAACCGACTGAGATGGTCTCCGCATATTTTTTTCAGCATTTCCATGTGTGTTTGTCTTTTGAAGATCTAACCCAATTATCCAAGACAATTTCTGGAGAACCAAACATTTAAACCTAACACGTGAAGAAGAACATACTCTGATTAACTCTGGTTGAGCAACTGCTCCGGGATGGTTGAAAAATCAAAGCTCTGAAACTTGATCGAAATCTGTTGAAGCAAGAAGTGGCTTACAATGCCAAGATACGATCAGAGCTCGTTGGGTGTTCTAACGAGTTCTGCTCTTTTTGTCACTTACCCTGGGAAAAAAATTTACTTTCACCTAATTTTTTCCCCTAACCAAGAAAAATGGAGCACTAGCAACGAGCGCCGAAGGAATAATCAATATATTTGCCAACATGTTTTCTGAAAATTTTAGGCTGAATTCATTGGGAAAACATCCCCAGAACATCATTCCCATTGACAGTCATATGCCTGACAAACCATCAGACTCATTGTGCTAGGTCCTAACACCAGCAAAACTAGTGGACCTGACTGAATTCCGCCGATCGTTCCCAAGCAATGTAATTCAGTTCTTTGCAAGTTATTCAACCTCTCTTATAATGAAGGGAAAAAAGTTTGCAGATCTATCGCATATCCAGTGGAGACGATCCATCACATACAGTGGGGGTGAGATTTAATAGGAAGGTAAAAAAACTTTCAGTCCAACTCCACCAAAAATAATATTTATTGCAGATGTCATGTAGGCAAAGGAATAACATCACTTAGATACCATGTAGTCGGAAGACTAACATTGAGAGGACATGTTTCGAAGGATTAATCATTCATCTTCAGCAAAATTTAAGTTAGTTACAAGTCGATCTGAGGAAAAATAAAATTGTTAACAGGCAGTTAGGAATAACAATAAAATGTATGACCTACCTTATCATGGTGGACAAATCACAAGAAAATATTCAAAACATTATTAAAATTAAAATTAAATGGTCCTAATTACGACCATGTGGTCCGCTAAAGCGGGATCCACATATATTAGGGACTATGGTTGGTACACCCAAAAATCATTACGAATTTAAATTTTAAATCACAAGATGACCATGCACCATGTGTTTAAGAGAGACAACTAGGAAGAGGAAGTAACAATAGGTTATAATTTGACATGAATGACATCTGTCATGATGTCTTGGCTCTAATGACAGAACAGACGATACTATGGTTAAGGTTGTCTTGTTTCATGGAAGCAATGGGACATCCCATTCTGTTATCTATCACTTTGAGTTAAACTGAAAGTTTTTTCACCCTCCTATTTTATCGCATATATCTGTTTTATCGAAGGTCTGGAAAAGCCATCAACATATTTGGAACTCGCTGCTTCGGAAGGTTTTCCCTGTTGTATACAGTCTTCAGAAATTTAAGAACACCAATTCCTACCTACTGTCCTTCGGCTCTCACGATGTTCTCTGAAAAGTACAGAACTCATAAACATACAAATTTGAACTAAGAGTGCGAGCCACCAGTTTACGAACCAAGGACCGGTATATGACATTCATTTAAACATACTTCGTACATAATCCAGTAACGACTGACAAACTCGAGCAAAAAGTGAAGAATGAATTGTAGCACTCTGAAACCCGGCACATGACATCTCGACATCATGTTTTATTAGAAAAAAAATTGTTTACCAAAAAAACAGGGGGAAACCAAAAAAAATTTTTTTTGTTATTTCAGAAAATATTTATCAAAAAACGATTTTGATGGGTTGAGAGATAATTCAATTCTCCACAAGAATGATTTTCAGTTATACCTCATGAAATACGCTCATTCTCTCAGAAAACGTGGTTCAACACCGCCGTCACATTTCATGCTCGCGCTAACCCGCCACTGCAAGTTCAGCAGGTCCGAAAATTAGATTTGTTATAACTTTGCTAAAAATAACAGTAGAAGGAAAAATTGCATATCGCTCCTGAAGACTTCTACTTTCTCATGAAAATACAACATGTGAGTATCTGAGTAAGTACCTAAAATGTGTTTTGTCCCACTTCACATAACCCTTTTACGATATTTACGGAGGATCCGAAAGTCATGGATATTTTAGTTGATATGAAATAATTATACTGGAGCAGGAATCAGTACCCTCTTTGGACCATATGCAACGATTTCAGGCTACTGGTTTCACTTATACATGCCGAAATAAAACTGGGTTTTACTCCTGCCTCAGTTTTCAACTCCCCATAATCCCGGCCATTTCTTCAATAAATGTTGAAAATAATCGCTCATACACATCCTACATAAAAAATTAAAGATGTGATCTCAAGCTTGAGGTTTGCACTTCACAATAGTGTTATTAAATATACAATGACCGCCAAAAAGTATGTACCATACGAGAAAAAAGTTTATTATCAGAAAATTAGAAAAAAGATTCTTGAGAAAAGTTTGTGCATGTCCGGTAACCTAAAAATCAATTTTGACACATGTCACGTGATCGCTGGTATGGCGGCAAATTGAAAAAATTACTATGAAAAGGCAAAAAGTGGGGTATAATGGCAAGCTATCAAAAAAAGTGATTTGAAAAAGTTGCTTAGAATTATATTTTATACAGATATACAGAGTTTGAAAAAATAATGAGGAAAATTGAAAATAGCAATTTTTTAAAATATTTTCCTAGCTGTATAAAAATATTGAATTATTATCCCATGAATAGCTTGACCATACTGAAACATTTGTATTTCAATGATAATGACAAAATTTTCTCATTTTCTCCACACCAGTGAGCACTAAATTAAAAAAATTGGATTTTGTCAAAACCGTGGCTGTTACATTGGTTCGTATCTAACAGTTATATCAGAATTCGACGACCATTGTGATGACATGACACTTCAGAAACATGGTGTTTTCCAGATTATAATCAAGTTTCGATGGTAATTGTGCCAGAGCGTTTCATTTCGCATGCAATATTGAAAACTCTAAGCCTCTTTAATTTGAGGCACCATTTTTAAGATTATGTGCGAAGTCACGATATTTTTGGATTCCTCTATCATCACAATAATCGTGGAATTCTGATATAACTGTTACGAACCAATTTAAAAGCAAGGGTTCGGACAAAATTAATTTTTTTAATTTAGGGCTCTCTGGTGTGGAGAAAATGAGAAAGTTTTGTTATTATCATTGAAATACAAATATTTCAGTATGGTCAAGCTTATCATAAAAAAATAATTTGATATTTTTATATGGCTAGGAAAATATTTATAAAAAAATGGCTATTTTCAATTTTCCCACATTATTTTTTCAAACTTTGTATATGTGTATAAAATTGAATTCTAAGCAACTTTTTCAAATAACTCTTTTCGATATCCTGCCATTTTATCCTACTTTTCGCCTACTCATAGTAATCTTTTTCAATTTGCCGCCATACCAGCGATCACGTGACATGTGTCAAAATCGATTTTTAGGTTATCGGACATGCACAAACTTTTCCCCAGAATCGTTTTTCCAATACTCTAATAATAAACTTTATTTCCATATGGTACATACTTTTTGGCAGTCACTGTATACAGAGTGGCCCATTTGAAAGCGGGCCACCTCTCTAAAACTTTTATTTATTATCCGATCTAGAAGTTTCTTTTTTCGATAGATAGAGCATCAATAGTTCTAGTTGAGTGACATAAATTCGAAATAAAAATAAAAATTTCAAGGCTTACTTCGAATTTTTTTCAAGGTCAAAAATCCAAAAAACATACTAGCGCTTTTTTTAGATAGAATTTGACAGCGCTACTGGATTCACGACATTCTCAAGTGATTTATGTGAAAATTACGTAGGAATGTGTCCATGAATAAAAAAGTTATATGGGAATGAAATTTGAAAATTATGTCAATAAATCAATACATCTCTTCAAGTTCAGAACTTTCATCAAAATTCTGACTACACCACTAGATTCAGAATACTTCGAAATACATTTGCTTAGAATTTCATCGAAATCTGTTCATAAATAAAAAAATTATAAAATAGTAAAATTTGAAATTAGTGGAATTTTAGGAAAATTTTATTTTATTTTATTATTTTATAATTTTTTTATTTATGAACAGATTTCGATGAAATTCTGACCAAATATATTTCGGAATATTTTGAATCCAGTGATGCTGTCAGAATTTTGATTGAAGTTCTGATATTGAAGTGGTAGGTTGATTTATTGACAATTTTTTCAAATTTTATACACATATAACTTTTTTATTGATGGACGCTTTCTTATGTAATTTCCACATGAATCATTTGAAGATGTCGGGATCAAGTGGCGTCGCCAAATTCTGTTTAAAAATATCGCTAATATGTTTTTTGGATTTTTGACCTTGAAAAAAATTTGAAGTAGGACTTGAAATTTTTATTTTTATTTCGAATTTATGGCACTCAATTAGAACTATTAAAGCTCTATCGATTGAAAAAAAAATTCCGAATCGGATAATAAATAACAGTTTTAGAGAGGTGGCCCGCTTTCAAATGGGTCACTCTGTATATGCAGGATATGAATAAGCGATTATTTTCAACATTTAGTGAAGGGAATGCCGATTTTATGGGTAAGTTGAAAATGAGGCAGGAGTGAAACAAGATTTTTTTTTTGTATGTATAAGTGGGACCTGTCACACTACTTTAAAATTATTGCATATAGTCCAAAGATGGTTTGGGTTGCTGCTTCGGTATAATAATTCCATATTTACTAAATTATTCATGATTTTCTGATCATCCGCAAACATCTCCGTGAAGTGCGATAAAACACATTTTAGGTACTCAAATACTCGCATATTATATTTGCATGAGAAGGTAGGAGTCTTCAGAAACGATATGAACTTTTCCTTTTCCTTCTTCGATCATTTTAAGCAGAGTTATGACCAATCAAATATTCGGCTCCGCCAGAACTTTCAGCGGCGGGTGAGGGTGAATCTGAAATTGATGTCAGCGTTCAATCACGTTTTCTGAGAACACGAGCGCACTTCATAGGAAATTACTGAAAATAATTTTTGTGAAAAATTGAATTGTTTTTCACCCCGTGGAGTTGTTTTTCCGATAAATCATATACTTTCCAAGATTACAACAAAAATCTATTAATATATTTTAAAACGAAAAAAAAAAAATATATGTTCCACCCCTGGAATTCTGGCAAACAATTTTTTTTCGTGTTTATCATGGTTCCAACTACTAGCATACCAAATTTGGTGATGCTACAATCGATTCTTGTCTCCAAACCCAATCGTACTGGATTAACAGTACCTTTGAAAATTAAATCAATAAATTCCTTAGAAGTTTTGTTGGTGATCTAGACTGGAGATCGAGGGACCCTGGTTCGAAACCCGGCTGGTCCACATTTTTATTTCAGATTTTCAATTTAAATTTTTTGAGTCTGCATTGCCGCTAACATATTTCTATATATTGATGACCAGACACCAGAGTTACTTTACGTTGAAATTTATCTGTGTTTACACATTTTTCGACAGTTCATGTTACCACATATGCAATAATTTCAGGTGTACGGCATCGCGCAATCAGAAGATGAATCAAAAATGCTAGTGGTGTACATTCGTATCCGCTGCGGGATACTTGCCGCGGGTCACCACCCACACAAGAAATACTAGTGCGAATATTCGCGGTCAGTGCGATTCCGATACGGCCTCAGTGAGAAAAAATCGGGTCAACATCGTTGTGCGGCATAGGCAAGGCAGTGGCGTGCTGCCAGGAGGGGGATGGGGAGCAGCTAACGGTGCAGGATAGCGGAAGGCGGCAGGGCGGCCGGCGGCAGTGCGGTCTGTGCTCGTTGGTCGCCCGCGCCTTTCGCAGGGCGGTTTGCGGGGCGGCTAGTCGCCGGAGCAGCGGCGATTCGTACCAAGAACTGACTGGGCCGCCGCAAGACGAGGACAACGCTGGTGTAAGTTTTTTGTGTGATGTGTGACACGATACTTTTCGATTAAGTTTTTTTTTCACAAAATCAGTTTCAATAACACCAACTTTGTTGAGTTTTTCTTTTTCAATTGTTTCAAGTCCTGGTGTAAATCGGCGTTGTATATTATTAGTTTATTTACCCTGGATAATGTCGCTATAAATACAATCATAACACCCTAGGGCGTTATGAGCGGGCGTTATGATTAGACATGCATTCAAGTCAAACTAGTTTGATTTTACTCACAAACTTGACTTGACTGGAAAATCAAACTTTTTATGTGATAAAGTTTTACTTGACTTGATTTATGTATCTTCAGGTTTGACTTGAAATCAAACTTTTTCAAACAGTTTGAAGTTTGAATATCATATTGCGCAAAGTGTTTATTTCCAAATCTAATAATTGAGAGGGTACCCCTACCGCCATTTGTTTTCATGTCTGAACCTCTACTACTACTCCGCAAATAAGTTATAGTTCATAATATTTAGAAGGATACGCTTGGCTTGTTACGGTTTTTTGAAGTGTGTGCGTTGTGCGATAATGTAACGTCTGAACTAGAAATGTCAGAACCTGAACCTTTTTCATGTAGCGGCTCGGAATACGTACCAGAACAAAGTAAGTCTGATTTTGAAGATCCCCCCCCTGTAGACCAGGCAAAATTAATCAAAGAAAAAGAAATATACAGATTTTTTTGATGTTGCGGCAGGCGATTCCAAAACAATCTAATTGGAAAGTGCAAATTATGTAAAAATAAAGAACAACGAAAAAGTCACAAAAAATTGTATGAAGAAGAATTTCCGCTGGAAGCAACAACTTCTGGAGCAAGTAGTATTTGTGGTAGTAACAACATAATACGTTAGAGTTTTTATACATTCAACCCTGGAACCACAACTGTGTCACCCCAATGCTCACTTTTTTATGACTGCGCCCGTAATTTTTGGCCTTATAGAGGTTAGTCACCATCTACCTTCATAGTAAATTTACTTAAGAGGCCCCGATATCACATGTTAAATTTGAAAGCCGCGTCGCGCCGCGGTCGCTATAGTCGCCTCTATTGTATAGTATTTCACCACGCTTTTGGGTCAAAATCCAGCTCCTTTATTCAGGCAAGCTCCTTCATTCTTAAAGTTAAAAATATGCGTTTTTTTTTATTGAACTTGTACTTTTATTAGTAGGGGGCTCCAGTGCCAGATTTCTTAATTTTTGATTAGTTTCGCTAAAATGGTGTCTAAACTTTTTACCGAAGACGAAATTAAAGTAGCGTTCTATGTACGATATTATGTTCTATGTTACATGATGTGGTAGCCCTCGACATCCCATCTATCCCCCATCCATCGTAAAGGGCCTAAAATTTAAGGGTTGAAAGTTTCGTACTCTAGAATGTCTTATTACAGGCCCGATTATACTGTATTCGAGAGCATTCTACAACTTCTACAACATCCCATAATATTCTGAAATTTTTAGGATTAGTTTGGAACGTTCGAGAACGTCCCATATCATTCTGGAACATTCCAGAACACTCTAAAATGTTGTGGAATGTTCGGAACATTGTGGAAAATTCGAAGCATTTTTTGCATTGGTGGGGATACCTATTTATTTATTTATTTATTTATTTATATACGGACATGCCAATTTACAAAAAAACATAATTATTTAAGAGACAATGTTTAAGTTACAATCATAATCAACTAAAACTAAATTACAACAAATGAATGTGCCTCATTTGATTTTTGAATGAATATGTGGTTGTGTCGAACAAATCAATTGTTTCACAATTTTTATTTGCCGATTTAACTACCCTTGTAATTGACTCATTTTGGCCATAGTTTGTACTGTGATGAGGAACCATGAACAGTTCTGAAATTCTTGTTCTTCTGGGTTTAACATTCAGTTTAAAGAGTTCAATTAAATTTGGACAACTTATAGCTCCATTTACAACTTTGTGCAGAAATCTCAGATCAATCTCAGCCCTTCGATGTTCCAAACTTGATAAGTTCAAAATATTCAAAATGTCAGAATATTCATAGTTTCTCCTCTGATATTCAAGTTTGTATGCGCGTGACCTTAAAAATTTATTTTGGACTTTCTCAATTCTATTGATATCCGCCTGATAAAATGGAAACCATATCATATAATTATATTCAATAACTGATCGAACGAGAGACCAGTACAATATTTTAGAAGTGCAAAGGGAAAATTTATCTGAAGATCTTGCAATGAAGCCCAATGATTTAAATGATTTAGAAACAATGTTATCAATATGTGTCTTAAATGTAACTTTGGAATCAAATAATATGCCAAGGTCTCGAACACTATCAGCCACTGACAAATTAACATTTTTCACTTGGTAAGAGTATTGAATTGGATTCATAATTCTCGAAAATGTGATTTGATAACATTTGTTTATATTAAGATGAAGCATATTTATATCGCACCAACGGGACAAATTGCCCAAATCTATTTGCAAAAATTTAGCATCACAGACATTGTCAATGACCCTAAAGAGTTTGGAGTCATCAGCAAACATCAAGTGGTAACTGTGTTGTATTACTTCTGATATATCATTAATAAATAACAAAAAAAGTAGTGGACCCATATGGGATCCTTGGGGAACCCCAGATGTTACCGAAATTTCTGATGACACAGAACCAGCATATTTGACACATTGAGTCCTACCTCTCAAATAAGAACCAATCCAGTTCAAAAAGGTACCGTCAATGCCTAAAGCAGAGAGTTTTGCAATTAGAAGGTCATGATTGACTCTATCAAATGCTTTTGAAAAGTCAGTATAGATAGAGTCAACCTGGTGCCTTTCCTCTAAACTGTTTAAAAGAAAATGTTGATAAGTGAGTAAATTTGTGTTAGTGGATCTTCCTGAGGTGAAGTCGTGTTGGTTTTCATTAATTATTTTCGTGGTGTCATGAGTGAGTTTCTTAGTAATCAGACAGTCAAGTAATTTGGGGATTTCAGATTGCTTACACACAGGACGATAGTTCTTTGTCATCTCTATTAGAAGGGGTATATAAAGCAAGATCCGTCATGGGTTAGAACGTCAGTTACTTATCAGTGAAGAGGAATCAGTGAATGAAATCAAACAGTGAAGAGTGCCTGATAAAATAAATTGTGAGAAGTGTTTGAGTGTACTTAGTTGTATTTTTCTTGATTGAAATTTGGTTTCGTTTATATTTTATACAGTTCCCAAACGTAAAAAAGGATGAGATCCTGCCAGTAGTATGTTCTAGAATTCAATGAAAAGTACTCATTTGAAATTGTAGAAAGTTTATCCACCAAAGAGGTAGGTATTGGAAAAAAAATTATATAATCAAAAACTGTGGGTTGTTAATGAAGGTTCTGATTCTAGGAAACCGTGGAATGAACCAGAATAGACTGTACTGAAAAGACACACACGTGAAGTTTTTGAAACTTCAGGTACCAGGAAAGAAGCGTGGTATAGAAACTTTTTGGATATTTATAGAATATAAGAAAGACTTTTCTGGAATGTTGTTGAAGCTTCTGGAAGGTTCCAGAAAATTAACCAGAAGAGGTGTTCTGGAATTTTCTAAAACGTACTGAAAATACACTCAAGTAAAATTCTCAAAAGTTCGACCACCAGTGAGGTGGACTGAAAATTTTATACGTTGGTAAGATGTAAATCAATGTTTGCAGGACACAATAATCCGAAAATTAGTTATTTTCTGATATCATCAATAACCACTCAATGTTTTAAATGCTTCATCCATCATTCATTAGCGTGAAGAATCCCCTCTTTTTTTAGGTATAGACGAAGCTGGCTGTTGACAAGGAAACCTAATCATAATTTCCCGGCCATCAATATTTATCATAATACAATTAACTTTCAAATGAATAATTTTTTATTGGTGTAATGGAGAATTATTAATGGGCCACCTATAGATCCGCTTCATTAATATCAATTTGTTCCGATAAACAATTCAATTAAAAGTGAATTTTATTGGCACTAAAAATTATTTATACTCCTGACATAAGCGTCGCTCATTATGAATCGACAACAAAAAATATTTTTGCAATATTTTTCACACTATTCGATTCGAGTTTTAGTATCGATAGACCGCTCAGCTGTAATAATAACAATAATAATAATAATATAATATAATCCCATATAATGTGATACTTTTTCTGTTCCAGTCAGTCTCTCTAGTGCTCGCTCTAGTGTATCTTTATTTTTCTTGTTATAATTGCTGTTATTAACGGTCTTAATTGTATATAAGATTGGTTTTCACATGTGTTAGAATAGGGTAAGATCCCAAGGCACCCAGACGTAACTTATTTTCTAAAGAACTGAATGTATATAGATATATATATATATATATATATATATATATATATATATAGATAGCTTTATTCATATAAGTTTTTTAGGAATTTCACAATCGTCGTAGAGTATTGTTGCACGGTAGCAAAATAGCTCAGTATACATAACTGAATGTACAATTTATACTACCCTCTTTATTGTCCGAATACTTCCTCAATGTAATTCGCTTATATGTTTATCGATATTCCTTCATAGATTTGCCAAGCTGTAGTCAGATACTTCATATAGCCCAGTAACCTAGTACATCAAACAAAAAAAAATAAAATCACTGGTTAATATAAATCAATTCAAATGTCAGCTAAGGAATCATATATCTGAAACTGGTAGATCTGTACATCATTATTTTGATAACTGAATAACGAAAAATCTTCACTTCTCTTCTTTTCAAATACCTGCCTTTTTACGTTTCTCATCTTTCTGTCTTCTATCTTCTAAACATATATTGTTTATATACATATATTATTATTGAATATCTATTATTACATTTCAAACCTCTTTAGTATTATTGTTATTATCATTATTGAACAAATATTTTCAATTCCTATGTCTCATATCGGATTTTGCTTTGTTACACATATGTAAAAACTTTTTGTATTTTGTATTCATCTATTTATGTGAATAAAATCTATTATTATTATTATTATTATTATTATTAATATTATTATTTCCTAAGAAGATATTCCAGTCAGGCCCTGTCTCCGGAGCTCCGACACATCCGGAGGGCGCGCTGGATCGTTTACCCAGATAACCACTCCCCACGTCCGTGGGGTAAGCGATTACTGGGTCCGAGAATCATGTGCCCTGAGCAGACGCAGTGAACCAAGTATAACGGCCCTCTGCATTCGTCCAGCTAAGATTTCGGCCATATTACGGCAAGCCGGTATGATTTTTAAGTTCGAGAGCAGTGTGTCCATCATTCCACCAAAGACCCCTATAATCAGAACCACCATTTTAACAGAATGGTTTGGGTAGAGCCTGCGGAGTTCGAAGAATAAGTCTCGATATTTAGTCCGTTTCTCCTCCTCTTTTCGGACGATGTTCGTTTCACCAGGAGCCGAAAACTCCATGACGAAAATCTCTGATGGTCGAGGAGGACTACATCAGGCTTATTGGCTTGTATTTGCCTGAGGGTGGGGAATGAGTAGTTCCAATATATTCGGCACTTCTCATTCTCCACAACGGACTCAATATCCCCCGGAGCATAAGGCAACACCGGTGTCTCGTCTATATCGTACTAGTGTCGTAGATGGTAGTACAACACTCGTAGAGCCGCGTTATGCCTGTGGATATAGGCTGAGACCGCATATGCTGGGCATGCTGAAAGCAAATGCATAAGGGTCTCAGGCGCCCCACGACACGCTCTGCATCTAGTGTCGGGGATCTCTATGCCCATCACGCGGCTACGGTAGACCAGGGTGTTGAAGGCAACATCCTGGCAAGCCATTATGAATCCCTCGGTCTCCGACTTCAGCTTACTTGACCTGAGGAAAGCAAAGGTCAAGTTTTGGATAAGCCAAGGTCTTCAATGTTTTTGAAGAAGACCCTATGCATTGGCTTATCCTTGTGCAGCTGCAGGAGGACCTCAGTCTCCACAGCTTTGATGTGAGCTTTTTGCTGAACGGGTTCCAACTCAGTGACAGAGTTTGGGTTTGCCCGTTCAGTGTCGAATACGAGACCAAGTTCATCAGCTGCCCGGATTGCTGACTTGAAAAGAAATGCTCCAATCCCTGCTTTTTCATGGTCGCGGACCATGCAGAGAAGGGGATCTGAACTCCTGATGACTTTACAGGCTCCATCCAGCACCATTCTGTTATGTAGACACTTCAAACTCAAAAGTCCCCGGCCTTCCTGTTGTCTGGGGAATATAACCGTGAAACGGACGATTTAGGATGCAAGCTCCTATTAAGATGCATCATCTTACGAGTTTTCACATCGAGTTGTCGCAGCTCCTCTTGAGTCTATTTCACCACTCCAAAGGAGTAGAGTAGACCGGCAAGCATATTAGTTGCAGCAACTTTGTTCTGATACTTGCCGCGGAGAGAGTTTTTAACTGTGTTCGCCTCTTGGGAGCGGCGTTGCTCCACTCCCAAGTAGGTATACGTCTCTCCGGCATCAAGATGATGTAGGATGCTTCCGTCTACGAGCTGGACATCCTCTCCGTATCCCTCGCATCGTCCTCTTTTGAGATGAACCGTGGCACATTTGTCAATCCCGAACTCCATTCCGATAGCACGCGTATATTCTTGCACCACCCTTAAGGACTGATGTAGGTCCCTTTCTCCAGAGGCATAGAGTTTGAGGTACATCAATATAAAGTAAATGAGTGACCTTATGCCTACGGTTGTTGGGGGTGCCGCAGTTGTATCCACGGGTTATCCTGAGTGCAACAGGCAATGGCAATAGTGAGATGCAGAAGAGAAGAGGGCTGAGGGAGTCTCCCTGGAATACGCCCCTTCTGAAGATGACCTGCTCTGATTGGACTCTGACTTGACTTGATCTTATTGGGAAGCGAGTCCTCCAGAGTGGCATCAATTGTTCAATGCATCTCACTATTTGATCGGGCACCGCAAGGCATCTGAGCAAGTGCATGATTAGCTCATGCGATGTTGTATCAAATGCCTTGCGGTAATCGATCCAGGCCATCGAAAGGTTTCGCTTATACTGCACGGAGTCCTGCGTTATACATCTGTCGATGAGCAGGTTCTCCTTGCAGCCAGTGACCCCCCTTTTTGACCCTCTTTGCTCATATATCCGTTTGTACACCGGATCAACTTTGCTCATATATCCGTTTGTACACCGGATCAACTGCGAAGAGTATTCGCCCGTATAAAATGCGCGTTATTATCTTATAGCATATCTTATATTATTATTATCCTAAGTTGCATTAAATGGAGGTATGTTTCTTTTTTTATCTTGTAAGGGATGTAACTGAATAACAAATCAAAGTTTTCGACCTCAGCAGTCCCATGATCACTATTGAATATTCCAAAAACTGTAAAATTTTTGTTTCAGACAAAGACCCTCCTATACATTTTTGAACTAGGTTAAATTTGCTTCGACATGATATCAGAGTGGACCGAGATACAGTTTTTCAAAATTTTGCAAATTTTACAAATGTGAAAATTTTTAGATAATTTTCATGCTTCATCATATTGTCGTATATCTTGAACAATCTCTCTGGTATGAGTCAGTGGAGTGAACATTTATTCAATTGAAAATTTCACACCTCACTTTTTCAGCCAATCAAAAAATTGGTTTTTATTTAGTTGCCATGGCAACCCAAAAAATTTCCGGAAATTTTTATCCTCCTGGGTACCCTGGGCGAAATTAATAAGTGGAAATTTTTCTGTTAAATGTTTGACATGTGGTAGTTAATATTTTGCTTTTATGTACAAATGGAATGTTATTTTTCATATGAAAGGAGATAATATTTCATAATTATATATTCACTAAATATTTCGAATGTGTGAAAATATTTTGAGAACTTGCATTTCAACGATCGGTAAAAAATGTATATCAATCAAATCTATCTATGCTTGACTTGATGAACTTAATATTTGAAACAATTTTGTTCAACTTATCTTTTCGTGAATACTCGGCTGAAATTTGCAACAATTCCTTTCCACATCATTTCCCAATAGACAATCCGCATGGACCAGTCAAAACTATTTTAGTTCTGCGTGATGTGCAATGTAATTTTAGGTTGAAAATGTCGCAAAATTAATTTTCCTTTCTCACATACAAACACCGCCACTAACACCAACGCGTAACTGTCATTATATCAACAAAAACCATTCATGGCCCACTGATGTTACAACTTGTTTTCTCTCAGAATAATCTACAAGTCAGTTGAATCAACCATTAATTTAATATATTTTGGTGTGAAATTTTCTTACCGAATCCCCCGCGTGCTTGAATTAATTGCTGAAAAAATTCATGTACTCGAAAAATTTCCGGCAATAATTCAAGCACTAGGGAGATTATAAGTGAAAATTTTGAAGGAGGGGAGGAGTCCTGGATCTCGTATTCGAATTGAAAACTTTTCGTGGCAAATATTTGAATAATTCAGATTACGCATCTTAAGGAAATAGCTTTCACTTGTTAGCGCATTTGAATGAAATCTGAAAATTTAAATTTAAATATATATATATAATTTTTTCATTTTAATGCTAGGTTATATATTTCTACCCAACACGTTTTGAGAAAAATAATTTTATTTGACTCATTAGTCCAAAATAGAAAAAAATATATTTTTCCGTGTAATTGGTTGTATTCTGTCATGAAAATTCAAAAATGTGATTTTTTTTGTAACTGAAAACAACTTCTTTCCCGGCTAAAGCCACCCTGGACATTATATTATATCATATTACTTTGCTCAATTTGGGTACTTGAAAGGAACATTTTAACCGAAAAATTATTCCAATCTTTGTGACATGAGATATATTCATCTTATTTTATTGCTACTAGGCCCTATATTTATCTATATGTATTATTTAAAATGAATATTAGTATTTTTATTATTTTGGTGTTTTGGCATCGATTGCTATGGTCATTAGCCAAATTGATTATTATTATTATTAATTCATGAGTTGGATGCAAGCTCCTTAAGGTAAATTTCAATGATTAAATCAATAACCTCTCATCTAAGTATATACAGTATGTAAAGTTTATATTTTAATATTATTTAATGATATGAAAAATTATAGAAATGTCATTTTGCTGTTCCTTCATTTTTTTGTGTTTTTGCATTGACTGCTATGGTCATTATCCACGTGTTCTGGGCAGGCTGTGTTACTAACTCCTTACGCCACTTTGGGAGCAGCACTGTCAATTTTTAACGCAACAGTGAATAGTGGAGGTTTATTCCTAGTTGGCAACGAGATTCAATCATTCAGAAAAATGAAAAAAGCTCGCCCCGGCTGGGATCCAAACTTGGGACCCCTCGGTCTTCAGGCGCGTGCGCTATCCACTGCGCTAATCCCCGCCCCGATCCCTCATTATTTCAACATCTGAAATGTTTCATTCTGGACAGAAATATTCAATCGAATTAAAAAATGCTTGCTACGGCGAGAACTTATAATGACCTCACCTTATAAGAAATGAAAACCACGATTAAAGCATAAAGAATTAGTATGACAAGTCAACGAAGTATGTTTTGAAACGCATTACTTTGGTACTAATATGGTGGTGACATGATCTAACAAGCAACTGACAACATATTCGTCTGTTGCTGCCATTCCTGTATTCGAAACGACATCATTGTTTATTCTTCATATAAAATATTTAGTTTTTTATTGTCTTGTACAAAATGGATGAGTCAGTAATTATCAAGGAATACAAGTTATCGGACATTCGTTATTGCTTTGAGTTTTTGTTTTTATTGTCAGTTGCCAGGTGATTACTGTAATTCAAATGTCATTCTTGCACAAAACTAATACACAATGCCTGCCAAGAAGTACGTAACATATGGGAAGAAGGTGTACACCATTTGGAAATTTGAAATTTTGGCAACTCTCATGAAGGTATTCTGCAATGCACTAATTTTTATGAGAAATAATTTTTTTTTGACAAATCTATAATAAAAAAGTTTTCCATATGGTGCAAATTTTTGAATCTCACTGTTTATAGTCTGGATCACATTTTGATAGGCAACTCATAGTAGGCGTATTCGTCTATTTATGAAGCATGATAAGAAGTATGTTTTATCCGTTAAACAGAACGGTGAAGGTCGACCTCTCTTCGGCTCTTAGACTATTAGGAATAAAGGCCGGTTACGTTCGTAGTATGCAGGTTGAGTGACGAAGGTAGGAGGTTTGGTTAGAGAGAGGATGCATGCGAGATCAGCTTTTTCAATAGCAGATATTTACCTTTTCCTATGTATAAATAGTACTCCCTTTTTTCCCGGGGAAAAAGTAATTTCATGAAAAGTCATATTTTAGTACCTGTCAAGAGAGATAAAATGTCAACTTTTTTGCCGTCACAGAAAAAAATACTTTTGTTTCCCAAAAATACTAAATGCTCACCAAAATTAAGAAAATACGTAATCCTAGAGCGACAACCAAATATTTACATCATGTTAGTCTTTTATATTATTTGTTCCCAAAGATAATAATTGTTGGCGAAATATGCTAAATGTTCACCAAATTTTATTTGCCGAAAATGCCTGGGATGTCTGGTTTCATTTGTTGTTCATTATATTTGATCCCATTTGGCAATGACATCTAATTAAATATCATTCAGAGTATTCAAAAGCAACCTGGTGGAAAAAGCAACCTAGCTCTTCCAGTAAGAGATAAGAAACAAACCTCAGCTAATCTTTTCTTTTTTGAATGTTTAGCAGATATCAATAAATTTATATAAATGTATATACAAATCGCTATCATAATAAACGAATAGCGTTCAGTCACAACTGATTGACGGAGCGAAGTCATTAATAAAAAAGAGGATGTTTCTCTTACCTTATCATATCTAATTCCTTCTCTCCTGTGCCTTGGACAGCATCTTCATCGATTCCTTCTTTCACTGGCTAGAAATGGACTTTTCGCGAATTTTACTTTATTCGCGATATTTACTTTATTCTCGAAATAGCACTTATTCTGTTCAAACTTGGGTAATTGAAATGCTCAAGTCTCAACTCGATAAGGTTTACAAAAGCCTATGTGTGAATTATAAAATAAATAAAACAAAAGAAATTAACAACACTTATATCTATTGAACAAAGAAATAATGAATTAATAATAGAATACAAATAATTTATTTAGGGACATTTTAGGATTTATTTAATAGTGAAAATCTTAATTTTGAAATATGATATGATATAAAAGTGAAGAATAGAAAATGATACTAGATAACTCGTTGATTTAACAATAATCAAACAAATTAAGTAAATTCAATAGAATAAAACCATAAGGACTTTAATACAAGTTGATTGAGAAAACAAACTGGTGAGAGGTGGGAAAGATCGTTCTAAGACTTGATAATGAAAATGATAATGGAAATGATAAAGGAAATTGAGTAGTCACCACGTACTCAAATAAGAGTTGGAACAAAATATACTTTTTATACGGTTTACATCTCGACCATACGAGTGAAAATTAAAAACTACATGCTTTCTGTACGGATTGAAAGTTCAGACTACTTTTGTCAATCTTTCCTGCCCTCTCCATTCTAAGAAGTGTTCCTTCTTGGGCGACCACCGGATGTGGCCCCTAACAAAAATAATCTCATGTAAGAATTGAACCAGCTATTGAAAAGAGTCGTTAAATTTATGATTCCTGAATGTAGTTCATTCGAAACTTAGTATTCAACACTAAAAACTAAGATGACAGGATATTTCGTAACATAATTTGACCTGATCGCTACAGGCTACAGGAAATGCTAGAACTTTGTGTGTGGTATTTTCAACTAAAAATTCTTCAATATATTTTACTTATTATAGGTTTGGTTACATTTATGCAAAAAGTTTACGCCTGAAGATGTGTTCAAGCGATTTGGTGTGGCATCAAAATGTACTGAAGGGAGTGTGCTATTATTGTTAACATCTTTCTAGATAGTACTCGTTCCAATAACAGCTTTCAATGTTGAAAAATGTCAATTGTATAAGTCTCCCTACAATACAGTACAGGATTTTTTTTTAATAGGGTAAACCTAGTTTTGTAATATATTCAAGTTTTGTTTTCATCTGGGAATAACTAACTCGAACTGAAACACTCGTTATTTTTTCATTTTCGATTCTAGAGTGTGAAGTGGTTTTTCTCACTCGTAGGAAGTGCTGCACTGCGCCTACACCAACGTGCGTCAATATTTTCTATTCGGAAAAAAGTACAACTCTACTCATTTGTTACACCTATATGAAAAATTCCGATTGAAATTGAAATTGAAATTGAAAATTGTATGAGATGAGATTTTTGTTATTCTAATAAAAAAAATTATATATTTTCCAATTCTGATAAAAATCGAATATGTTGACTCGCACATGTATAGTTGCTTAGAAATTTGGAACAAAAATTGAAGGATATTTATTTATTTACTTACTTCGAAGAAATTGAAATTATTGAAGGAATAACGTCATCGGCGTTTTTATTTTATGGAACTATATAGGTGCCATGTTCAGTAACCTCGAGAAGATGTTTTTTATTCAGTAATATAATATTCATTAGGATAATTAATTTTACAAATGGATCAAATATGGAAATGAATCTGTTTCCAAACCATTTGGGAAATAATCGATGTTTTAGTTTCTGTTTATATGAACCGCTCAGCTAAATTATAAATATCGCTATATACAAATGATAATAACAAATTAAATCATTCGTGTCTTTTTTTTTATTTCAAGCCCTTTCAACAAAACTGTATAGAGTATATTTTATTATACCTCCATGATAATCATTGTCAAATGAACTAAAAAATGTACGATCTTTATTTATTTAATCTTTAAGATTAAATAAAACACGCCGTGTTTCAAAGGTTTTTTTTACAACTGCTGTGAAAAGTAGCGTATTTCTCATGGCTTACTTACTTTCAAAACCATGTTTTGCTCATACTGTGAGAAATATTATTTCTTACGGCACTTTGCCCACACCATATACATTTATATGGAGAATCAACAAATATCGACAAAAACTAGTTGGCTACTGTTCAATCTTAAATAGTTTTCACAGCTGTCAAGAACTGTGAGATTACCTATAGAAGTTTTTTAAATTCTTATGGTAGTTTTTATTTGTGTTTTGATAAAGAAGTAAACTATTTTCAGAATTTCTTTCGTTTTGTCCTCGAAATTACATAGCGTTTTGTAGTCGGTTTATGGATTCTATTTCAAATTCTGTTAAATATGTATATGTACCATTGAACAAATAAGAAGTACCAAGGGCTCCATGGCGTAATGGATTGTCAATCAGCCTGTCACGCAGGCGAGGTGGTCCGGGTGCTACACCCGGACCAGTCTATTTTCTTTTTATTTTAATTTACATCTTGATATTTTTATTGAGTCAATTTTAAATATATTATTCAATTGTCAAGAGGTAGGATACTTTATTGCTATTTTAGTTTTTCTAACAGCAAAAATGTGTGTTTGCGGCACTCGCCCTTCAGGCTTGTGCCACAAACCTCCACACTCATGAGAAAAGTTATACTTTCCCCACTTGTTGATAAATTGTCAAATAAGCTTCCTTGATTGGATGTTATGAAATATTGTGACGTTATCCTGATGATCTACAAATAATTTACAGAATTGTTTTTGAAGTCATGATGCAGGTATAATGATAAGAGCCTTTGAAACACTTGCATTGATAAGGGCACTCCGCTTCTCGTCAATTTAGTTCGTTGGGCATGTTTTGAAGGTTCACTTATTCATTTGTATCATTATACAGGGTGACCCAGGGAATATCTCGAAACACGATAGTGGTAGAGAATTGTAATTTTGGGTTTTAAATTAAAGCAATTGCTGCAACTTTTTCTGATATTAGGTTACCCAATGAGCTTTTTGTTTTCAGTTTCAGTCAGATTCACAATTATTAATGAGACAACCAGTACATTTTGTCATTCCTATATTCTTCCCTATAAAACGATTCCAACAAACTTTATATCACACTTGTGGTCTTAAACGATTAAATTAAGAACCACAGGTACTTCAATATCCTCTATCCCACAACATCTGAAACGAGCTATTGCCAAATTATTTAATTTAAGGGTCACCCTGTATATTTGGGCAGTTCTATAATTTTGTGATGGTCGAAACGAGGCAAAATTATAATAATCATACATATTTTATTGAAAAACGTCGTGGAACAGAGGATATTGAAGTACCTGCAGTTCTTATATTAATCGTTTGAGACCAGAAGTATGGTTGTCCCATTAATAATAATTATGAATCTGATGTAACGTGACTAAAAACAAAAACTCATTGGGAAGCATAATATCAAAAAAAGCTGCACCAGTTGCTTTAATTTACAATCCCAAATTCACAATTCTCTGCTACTCTCGAGTTCCGATATATTCCCTGTTCAAAACCTGTCCTGACCTGTATTACACTACTTTTTCAACAAGAGATATATTTTGTTAAAATTTTGTATTCGTCAATAACATAGTGACAATTCTGCGCTCTAGGGCGGCTCAGATGGATTCGGTGGTGCATTCGCTATCACAATTGCAGGAAAACCTGGAAAAACCTGCATCTCCATGCACTTCATCTGGAGCAATGAAAACTCCTCAAGTGGTCCGTTGAATTGGGAATATCTGCTCTTCGGTAAAAATATTCTATTTACGCAAATTTATACCGGTCCTTTCTGTTTGTAGACAAGATGCAGTATTGGCCGGGATCAACTCCAGGACAACAGTGAATCAAATAACGGCAGTTGATTATACCCTGAAATTTATTTGTTGAAAAAGCTGTTACAGTTGTTATTTTCGTTCAATATATGTACAATGTGAGATGTTGAGTCCTAACTGAATAGCTCCAGGGTTAGGGTCAGATTTGCAGGTACTTCAACTATACTGTTAGTTCAAAACCCGTTCAAAAAATCAGAAAAAAAAAGGAATATTTTCAAAACAAAATAAAGAATTCGGACAATCCTTCACGATCTGCATGGCAACTGGTGTCAGAGCTGTCTAATAAATCGAAGGCTATTAAATCAAATATAACAATAAACGATAATAACACCATTGCTGACGATCCGAAAGACGTTGCTAATCTTTTCAATAAATTTTACAACGATGCGCCTAAAAAGATATTGAGCAACATAGTCTCCTATGACAAAGACTACCATAATTTTCTGCGTAGCGTTACGTCACTTCCAAATTCTCTTTTTCTTATGCCATATCAGGAGCTTGAACTATTTAGGCGCGTATTCACCTGAGCACGAACGGGAACGAGGCAAAGTGAGGCCGAACGAGCGTGCGTAGTGTGTAAGTCACAACGAGGCGCGGAAAACGGTGCGGTGCGCGGTCCGAAGCAGTTCGAATGCCATCCGATCGGTGTCGGTACTTCAAAGAAAAATTTGAATATATGTGGACGGCATTGGTGCCTTCAGTTGCCTCGCCTCGCCTCGCAACAGAATTGGTGTATTATTTTAACAACACTTTTCCCAACTGCTGATGAAATTCGCATGCCGCGCCGCACGGGGTGGATCGCTGCCTCGTTCGTTGCCTCGGATGCTTCGTTTCGCCATCAACAAAAATTACGAAAGAGGCATTCGTTCGGCCTCACTTTGCCTCGTTCCCGTTCGTGCTCAGGTGAATACGCGCCTTTTCAGTTACTAAAATCAAAATTAAAAAATAAATTTTCTTCGGGATCGGATGAGGTACCTACAATTCTATTGAAAAAGTGCCTATCAGAACTTATTGTACAACTTACTTTTATGGTAAATCTCTCATTGTCTTCTGGAGCTTTTCCAGAATTGCTGAAATGTGGTAAAATAACACCTGTGTATAAAAAAAACTGTCGCCAGAGCCTTGAAAATTACAGACCAGTCACAGAACCATCAACTTTTTCCAAAGTATTCGAGTATTGTTTTTTAGATAGATTAATGTCATTTTGTCAAGAATATGATATAATTTCGAGAAACCAACATGGATATTTGAACAAAAAATCTACGAAGACCGTGGTGTTTTCTTATTATCAAAAAATAATAGAATATATTGAGGCAGGAGACTGCCCTGTTGGAATCTTTTGTGATCTCAGAAGGGCATTTGACTGTATCAATCACGACATACTACTGGAAAAGTTGTATAAGCATGGAATTAGAGGCTGTCCTCTAGATTGGATAAAATCATTTATACTCAAACGTACACAGTATGTAGCAATCAACAATCATTTCTCACAGCAAACTGAAACAGACATTTGTGTCCCTCAGGGGTCCATATTGGGGCCAATTCTGTTCCTGTTCTATATAAATGACTTGGATAAACTTTCTGTACCTGCATCCTTCACAATTTACGCTGATGATACTTCGTTAATCATATCTGAAAAAATGGAATCTTCCTTGCGTGATAAATGCAATGAGGTGTTGATTTCTTTGAATGAATGGTTTTCAGCAAATTATTTGTTTCTAAATATCTCGAAAACGCAAGCACTGAGGATTCACCATATCCAAAAAGAATGTAATGAGTTGTCATTCCAATCAAACGAATCGGGTCCATCGATTTCAACTAGTTCGGATCAAACAATTTTCTTAGGATTACGAATAGATAAAAATCTCAACTGGAAGGCTCACTCCCTTTACCTAATCTCAAAGTTGAATTCGATTGCCTTTCAATTCAGAAATTTGCGGCATGTACTCAAAATTGATCAATTGTTACAGCAAAAATTGATCAATTGTTACAGCACAAGTTGAGAGCAGGCTTCGATACGGTGTGATATTTTGGGGTTTATCTACCTTAGCAAAAGATATCTTCGTGGCACAAAAACGAATTTTACGATCAATGAAGGGGCTTTCACAGACTGAATTATGCAAAGATATATTCAAGAAACTGAAAATATTAACATTACCATGTCTAGTCATATCAGAGTTGAGTATGCTAGTATTCGACAGTAATGATGAAATATATGTGAGGAACAAACAAAATCATAGTTTCAATACAAGACAAAAAAACGATTTTTCAATTCCATTTGGAAAATTCAAAATAATTCACCAATCTCCCAGTCATATGGCTCCTAGAATATACAATGCTCTTCCTTTAAATGTGAAAAACTGCTTGACAAAACAATCATTCAAACATAAGTTGAAATCCTTTTTGACAGAACAGTGTTTTTATAAACTGGATGAATTTTTGTCGTAGCAATCTGCGGTGAAATCAATTTTTTTACTGTTATTTTATTTTAAATTTACGTGTGTAAGTATATATACATTTTAAATGTAAGCAACTGACTTTTTCCATATGGTTTGTAACTGTCTTAAGGAAATAAATGATTATTATTATTATTATTATTATTATTATATAATATGTAGGTGTTCGTTTCTCAGGTGGTCAATGAATACTTTCTGCACGGACAGAAGATTTTTGAGCTTAAGAAGTGATAGGCTGTGATTCAAAAATGTTGAATGAATCATTCTCCTAATCACGAAGTGTACCAAGCAAGTGTCTCGTCCTGACGACAAATTATTTGTCCTCGAAGATCCTGAAATCATACGAAGAAACAGAAGAAACCCAAGGTTACTCACAGAACTATCTAAATACTTGACTGGTAGAACATAAACAACGTCATCGTATGTGGAATGACGTTTGATATGCGATTATATCATCAGAAATTGTACGGTAACGTCATACATCTCGGATGTTCTTGAAAACCTTGGAAGTAATTTATTTCAAATGTATCGCTATGTATATATTAACGAGTAGCTGAATGCGCAGTGGAGGTCCGCTACGATTGATATAAGGTTTAAAGGTTTACAGATAAAACAAAACGATTAAATGGATTTTTTTATGAAAACGTTATAAGGATCGCAATTACATTTGGCCAGTTGAAACATTTAAAAGCGATACAAACAAGAAATGTATTATCAGATACTCGTAAAATGTAATTATAGAGAACAAAATAAATGATCATTATTCAAACAGTGACATTTCACATTCATGAAGAGTGTCGCAAAATTATAAAAATATCTTGTTGTTTTTTCAACGAAAGGTATCCGAAACGTATAAAGAGCAAAGCAAAATTCAGAAGAACAGATGCACAATTCTGTCCTGCGACTCAATCGAGGTTTTCATCTTAAGGCGTAGCTAATCCTGCCAAGAAACCTTATCTGTAAAATTTCGCCCTCGTCTATTTACTCAAGTATTCAACTTCTCATAGCCCGACCCGGGTATTCAAGGGTGCCATCCACCTCTCTCGGTCTGATCCGCTTAAAACAAAAACGTAGTTATCAACTGACATCACTTTAGCAATAGGTATAGGTTTTCCATGGATTTCTAGGAATATCGGGAAATTCAAGATTATGGCAAGACCCAACTTTTGTGATAATTTGGAAATCAGGACAGAGAAAATTGTAAATTTGAAGCTTTTTGCAATTTCCACTTAACCAGCAATTCATAAAGAGAACTAACAGTACTATAAATAGTAATTTATTCACAGGAAATCTGATTTTCTCAAGAATTGGATGGAACCTATGAGACCTCGTGTGAGACATACACAGTGTAAACAGATTTCTGTATTTATACTCTCTCGAAGGGATTATAAGTTGGGATCTCTAAATGGCATTCGAAAGACAATTAAATGCCAGCGCCATCTGCTGACCAATGACTGCAGCAGTACAGGCGTATATAGGCAAGAATCTCTGAGTGGACGATATCTACTTTTAATCGTTCGAAATACTCGTGGTGTGACCATCAAACTGATCGTGTTTGGCTGAAATGTGATTTTTCTATGTTAGTTTAGGTCATTTATGTATCGAAAGTGATATACTTGAATAGTTTATGGAGAATTATAGACAAATAATAAATAATGTTATTTGCAGGTTATGAATTGATTCCTACAGAATGACAGTTTGCTCACACCTCGATCCTACGTTTTGTCATTCGCAGCGCCATCTCACGATAACTGATTTTTCCCTATTGCAACTATTTGATGTTCTAGTTTTATGAGACAATTCATCGACAAAACAGATACCACAGTTTTTCATCTGGACTCCGCTTCTTCTCTTCTTGGACCGATTTCAGAATTTTATGCTAATCTGAGGGCTAAACACTTTGATGGAAAGTACTTATAATTCCCTAAGATTCAAACACTGTATGTACATCGCAAAGTCTACGGACTCAAATAACATATTTATTATTTATTAGCTTTTTCGTCATCTGATGAAGCTCCAGTTCTTTAAATTTTTTAATAAATACTTATAGAGTAAGAAGATTTTGCGAAACATTTTCATCTTAGGCTTTTACGATCACATTATCGAATCATTAAAGCCGATGAAGTCATAATACATGTTTACTACTTTTTTATCAAATTTTATATTCTCTTCTTAGAAGACATCTACTATTATAATGACTGTAATGAAATCGCAAACTGAAACGAATCTATCACCGCCATAATTCATGCATTTTCGTGATTTCATTGTTTTTAAACGACATTATAATGTCGTTATATAAAAGTAATATATCCTATCTCTCTTTGTATATGTATATGGTCGTTATGAGTATTATAAAATCAAGTGATGATGAAATAAATGTATTTCTTCCTCTTGATGAATTGGATAACCAGTGGGTCCATGGCCCTTTCCGTTTTTATCAACACGCTTATAGTAGCTTCACTTGTTTGTATGTATCTATGTAACGGAAACTTTGAACGTGATTTTCACCCACTTCCAGAATGATTTGGAATTTGGCCTGTGTTCCTAATTCCGTTGACAATGCAATACGACATTTTTTTTATAGAAAAAACAAAATGGCGGCTCCAAGAAGTCGGACGAGATTAGTGATAATGGTCCGATTCGATTCAAAATTGGTTTATAAGGGTTTTCGGGGTCAGAGATTATGATTTTTGTACCAAAATTCATAAATTCAAAATGGCGGCTCCAAGACGGCGGACGAGATATGTCATTATGGTCTGATTCGATTCAAAATTATTGTGTGAGGGTTTTCGGGGTCAGAGATTTTGAATTCAAAGTCAAAAATAAAAGACATGAGGTAATTTCCACAAAAAGACTGAATCATTCTTGCAATAGTTTCCTCTGCGTTGGGGAACAATGCACAAGTATCTGTTTGATATAATTCAATACCCGTCGTGTTTCGTGTATTAGCAGAGGACGTAGTTCTTTTTTGACGGATATTTGTCATAATAGCTTTAGGTGGATGGAGTAATAGGCCAATCATTTTAGAAAAAATGTGAAAAAATTACGAAACAAAGGAAACTTTCACAAAAGTTGTATTTTATTACTTACCCAATAAAACTATACAAATTTTCCACTTCGTACAAGCCCGGCAACATTGTTAAAAAAATACTATAAACAATTGTGGTTATTTATTTATAGAGAAAAAATAACAAACAGTTCCAAAATGGTGGAAACAAAGAAAATATCATCCTTTATCATTCCCCAAGTTTGAGACCATTTTCAAGATTGTCATGAAAGTGAATATAGTATATAAAAGTATAAGTGGATGAAAAGGTCTTTCAAACACGCGCGAATTAGAGCAAGTGTTTGAAAGATCAGTTATCCACGAATACTTTACGTTATTTTTTTCAATTGATGCACTTTGAAATCATAAATACTGGTTTAATTATTACAAATAATGGAAATAATGTAAAATGGTTGAATTCGTGATGTGACACCAGTATACCTTTCGTTGATGTTTGAATAAAAGTTTTGCATTTGTTTGTAATATTTCATTTGACGTTACAAGGTACTCCTGTCAGATAAGAATCATAACATTGTCATTCAGACTTCATTGTTCTCGAGTTGTATTAAACTTTCAAAAACGCGCGTTTTTGAAAGTTTAATATGCACACGCTGTGGCGTGCTTTAAATAGGTAAAAAAGGGAACCAATTGAAAAAATTATTTATTCACGTTTCCTTACGTTTGCCACTATTTTGAACAATTGATTCACTCTGATGCATAACTTGGAAATTGTAGCAAAATTGGGGAACGATAAAGAATGATAGTTTCTTTTGTTTTCCCCATTTTGTGACTCTTCTGCATTTTTTTCTACAAAATAACAAAATTGCTTATGAATCATATGTAATCATATGTTGCTGGCCTCACCCGAGGTGGCAAATTTGTACACTGTTATTGTGCACTAAAATACATCTTTTGTGAAAGTTTCGCTTCCCTTGTAATACTTTCCCCATTTTTTATTTTAATGCTAAAAAAAACCTGCGTTCTGTGCTCAAATGCCTACGGAATCGCAGTTTTTTTTGACAACCTCGCAAATTCCATTTTCCATCCAGAATTTAATGAACTTGCTTTATCCGAAACAAAAAAGGGCGAACTGCAAATTTCAGTTCAGCAAACAAGTGAATCCTCATTCAACAGTCTCTCTGGCAAATGAATTTACAAGTTTTAATTGACGATGGAATGGAATCAGAAATGAACTGCAGGATGAATGTCTAGGTTTCAAACAAAATTGCTGTTTACTCGTTTTCATATTCACACAGTTAATTAGAATCTGTATGAATCTGTTTTTTCTCCTGCATTTGTAAATTCGCAATATACCGATCAGAATCCACTGCCAAAAATGGAGTTTTGATTGTATTGACATAATTCGGCATTCATTCCAGTGGCTTCAGACTAGTGGGTTCTCTATAAAGTGTTTTTATTTTTGGATTTTTGTAACTTAGAGCCCATATATTCTTTTAGTCGTAGTAGATATAGTTATTTGAAATATTATTTCAGCTGATTCGTGATGAACAGGATTTATTTATGAAAATTGAAAAAGCATCAGCAAAACGAATGAAAGCACAACTATTTCAATGATATCATATTTAAAGGCCACCATTTCCAGATCCACCCTGTATATTTCACGTATTTACGGAGTATACTCTCAACCTGAGCAATCGGGTTTGACACAGACTTGTCAGATATTTGGATGTATATCAAGCAGGACGGCTGCGTATTCATGAGAAACAGAATATCTTGTATGTAATAAGTCAGTCTCATTCGGGAGAAGATATTATCATAAATTGGAATTGATATTGGTATCGTAAGGAATCTATGAGAATGACTAAAGTTCCACCTTTCGATTTTATGAAAAAAAAAAATGTATGAATCTGTTTTTTCTCCTGCATTTGTAAATTCGCAATATACCGATCAGAATCCATTGCTAAAAATGGAGTTTTGATTGTATTGACATAATTCGGCATTCATTCCAGTGGCTTCAGACTAGTGGGTTCTCTATAAAGTGTTTATTTTTATTTTTGTAACTTAGAGCCCATATATTCTTTTAGTCGTAGTAGATATAGTTATTTGAAATACTATTTCAGCTGATTCGTGATGAACAGGATTTATTTATGAAAATTGAAAAAGCATCAGCAAAACGAATGAAAGCACAACTATTTCAATGATATAATATTTAAAGGCCACCATTTCCAGACCCACCCTGTATATCTCACCTATTTACGGAGTAGACTCTCAACGTGAACAATCGGGTTTGACACAGACTTGTCAGATATTTGGATGTATATCAAGCAGGACGGCTGCGTATTCATGAGAAATAGAATATCTTGTATGTAATAAGTCAGTCTCATTTGGGAGAAGATATTATCATGAATGAATGAATGAAGTTCCACCTCTTGATTTTATGAAAAAAAAAAAATCGCTAGAAAAAGTACCTTCACAATGGCCATTTCCAATTATTGATAAGTTTAATTCACCACTCTACTAAGTATAATCTGAACGGTTGTACATGGAACGTAAGTCCACTGGATCCATTTGATCTGCATCACGACTTCTACAATATATGAAAAATTTGAGCCAATTTACTGAAAGAAAATTTTCTATTCTATGCTCCTTTTCTGCACAAAATGTTTCTAACATCATGACATGTTTCGCTAACACAGCAGCTTTCTCAAGTGGCATTACAATAAGCTGAGAACATTCATTTGTATACCTACCCTTTATATTGATTAGTAATAAGAACCACAATTAACGAGGGTACACCGCTACCCCTAAAATACGTATATTAAGAAAATTTTATCCAAGATTAAAGTGGTAATTATTTCCACTTCTAACGAATAACAATAACATAACCGATTGATTAAGAATATTACGGAAAATAGCTCAAATTGTAAGAAAATAAATCCTACGAAGCCGATGGCGAGTTAGTCATCTCGAGTTGGCCGTTAAATACCTACTTACTTTAAATTTTCAACTTTATCAATTTCTAATGATTCCAAAGCGAAGAAGATGATTAGGCAATACAAAAGAGAATGGACAGACGACAAAGTGCATGAAATTGAACAGAAAAGACAAACAATACCAAGAAGTTTGGTTAGAATACAACAAAGGATTATTTACTGATGAAGCGGTAGAGGATGAACAGATAGCGTTGGAAGCAGGAGACGAAAAAGAAAGGAGTGAAGAATAAAGTAATATATTAAATGAGCCCACCAGAGAGGACTTAGAAAGAGTTATAGTGAAATGTAGAAGTGGCAATTAACCTGGAAAAGACGGAATTACCATCGAATCCATAAAGTACGGAGGTAATGAGTTGAAGGACAGAATGCTTACATTGGTGAAAAGAATATGGATTGAGGAAAATATGCCAGAAGAATGGGAGACAGGACAAATAATAACTATCCATAAAAAAGGAGACCAACAAACCTGTTAGAATTACCGAGGAATAACACTACTTAACACAGCGTATGAAATAATGGCATCAATCATACAAACCAGGCTGGCAGGTATTACAAAAAATATATTAGAATCGTATCAAAGCGGATTTACACAAGGAAAGTCAACCATAGACGCGATTCATACACTAAAACAAATGATAGAAAAAGCTCACGAACATAAGATAGACCTCGAAATGCTTTTTGTAGACTTTCAACAAGCTTTTGACTTAATAAGAAGAAAAGAGATAGCACTGAGAGAGCTATAAATCCCCCAAAAACTGAGAAAACTGATATTAATGACGATAAAAACGACTAAAATTACAAACAGAACAAACACAGAACACAATCAATAAGAAGTAAAACTCACTTTCAACGACGTTATTCAACTTATCTTTAGAATATTTGCCAAGGAAAATCAACAAAAGGAATCTTAGGACAGAAGGAGAACAAGTTATTGCATACGCTGATCATATAGCCATAATTACCAAGAGAAGTAATGAAATAAATGCTGAAAGAAATCATAGAACAAGGAGAAATAATGGTAATTATGATCAACCAAAAAAAAAATAAAAAAATATTGAGATGGGAAAGGAAACCAATCCCTACATGATAAGATTCAAAAAAAGGAACGATAAGTAAAACGGGAGAGAGAAGGCCAGAAATACAAGAAAAAATTATTAAACGCAAATAGACCATATTTCGCCAATAAAACATTATTGAAAAGTAAAACATTAACAAAGATGAGTGAAATGAACATTTATAATACTATAATTGAACCAATAATGTTATACGGGGCAGAGACGATGACAATGACAAAGAAGGAATACAGGAATTAAAAGAGGATATAATCTGTAAAATAAAACAACACAGAATGTGATTGGTTGGGATATTTATTGACGGTGGGAAAAGAGGCAGTAACTTACTCAATGTTAAAATGGAACCCCAGCAGAGGAAAGAGAATAGGAAGACCAAGATCAAAATGGATGCAGGAAGTCGAAGAGGACTTACGCAGGGCTGGAGTGACACACTGGCAACAAAAAACCAAACACAGAGTTATATGGAGAAACATATCCAAAAGTATAAATTAATGGAATGGGAGTGAACCACCCAAAAAACTGGATCTAGATAGCTTTTGCGGCTCAACCCCATGAGGGGTATAATAGAGACAATATATATTTGATGATTCCAAATGATACAGCTTTACTCTTGTATTTCCAATAAATAAAATATCGAATTCTTCATCAAAAAGTATGATTGATTTTCTTCTGAAAGATGATTTGATAATTTTGAATTAGTTTTCTTATTCAAATAACTCATATGATGTTAATATTCTACCGGTTTGACCAACACTTAGAAATCGCACTCATGAACATATGGGTTATCTGATTACGAAATCTATTTCAACATATTCAAATTATCTTTTAGAAGGAAATCATACTTTCGAGGAAGAATTCGAAATTTCACACATAATAAGTAAGGAATCGAAGCTGATTCATTTGGTATCATTAGAAATTAATAGAGTTGAAAATTCAAATTGCTATTCAACGATTGACGACCAATTTGATTTGAATAACTCACCACTGTTGAATTTATTTTCTTAGAATTCGAACTAATTTCCATTGTATTCCTAATCAATCGGTCATATTGTTATTCCTTAGAAGTAGAATCGTTTATCTTTTTTTTTTTCGAATGTAAATTCTTCAATTTCTCGGGTAAGTATAGGTTAGATTAGGTTAGGTTAGGTTAGGTAGGTATAGGTTATTTATCAATATAAATGGTATATCAATGGATATACTCAGTTCACTGTATAGTCACTGTGTTAGTGAAAAAGTACGTGGTGGTAAAAAGAATTTTTGAAGATCGAATCGTCCCATGTATTATTCATACAATTACCATAGATATTCATCAAGTAACAACCGAGTCAATCAGAAAAAATATGGAATTCTTGTCGGCAAGTCTCCAAAACAACAAAAAACAACTACTGTTCATTATACGTTCCATACCTTCAATAATTTCGTCTACATGCCGATCGACTAATTTCCGATTATCTTTTCAATATACTCATTAGTTCCATGTAAGCTCAAAATCTGTGATAAAGCAGTGATCCTTGGCCTCCCTCGTCAGCTTACGCTAAATCGATTCCTCCCGTATGAAAGCATTCATTGACTTCGTATAGCCCCAATAACCGAAGGACTCATAAATCACCTGAAATCTACAGAAGCTTATCCGAGGGCGGTGGATGGTCAATGATAAATCATTGAATATCTGTGCTGCGTATACAGCGCCTTCTAGTCTAAACCAGCCACTAGAATATCTTGGCATAGTGTTGCTTTCTGAAAAATGCTGAAAGACGTTATCTGGTTTTACTTCTTTTACCAGCTACCCCTATCAACTTTTCCGATGGAATTCTCTAAAGTGAAGAGGTATCCAGTAACACCTCATCTGGAAGGTATTTCAATCCACGAGGACACAAAATTTTCAAAATAAATATTTCTATTGCATTTTATGGCTTGCAATACTTCGTTGGTAATATTCTTTAATCGTCTGAAACCTACAGAAATACTATTAGACCCGGCAGACTATTATACTCTCCCATCATCGTATATATCGATGTGTATTTATTGGTATTGATAAGTATGGATGGGGAACGATGTGCTGCCACCGGATTAGATCTATTGTGCCCCATCTTCTTCTGCTATCACAAGGTGTTTTTCTTTACAGCAGCCCTTCAAGTCTTAATTCCTTCAGGAAGTTTAGGATTTTGAGGGGGTCTACTTGTGGTATTTCTCCCACAGTTAGCTGGTATTATCTCACTATATTCAATCTTTTATGATGTACAGCTGAGGTTAATCAGTGTCTTCGCTCTTGCTCAGTTGAAATGGCCGAGGAGATATTTGGCCTGCCTCAGCCCTGGAAGTCTTAGCCAGTATGTTGCTCTCATTGCTTCTTCAGCTTTATTGAGTTCTTCTTGGAAGTAAGATTTTCCAAGACCGCAGAATGATTCTGGCCCGATCAATGGCGTTGATGCGTCTTTTCGTGCCAGGGCGTCTGCTTCTTCATTGCCCTCCACTCCGACATGCCCCGGCACCCAGAGAAGGGACACCTTGTTGTTCCTGCCTAGATCATTAAGTTTGTCTAGGCATTCCCAATCCATCTTCGAGTTGATGTTAGAGGAGCTCAACGCTTTGATGGCTTCTTGACTATCGGGGAGAATCACGATTTCCTTGTTCCGGTATTTCCTGTTGAGGTTGAACTGAATGCACCTTTCTATGGCGTGATTTTCCGCTTGAAACATTCTGGGGAACTGGCCTGAAGACTACTGCTTCCAGTTCCATTCTCGCTTGGTATTTAGCTCCGTTCGAAAAAAATCTCGAAACTAAATTTCCTGGTAATTTCGACAGTTGGGAGATCGGCAAGTTGTGCAGAGTCGGTGCGGGTTGAGCCCCTTACACCGTGTGCAAAACCCTCACTATGATATTGACAGAAATGAGGTCCAGAATGACCTCTATTGCTGCTTTTGGAGTCGACTTCATTGCTTCTTTTATACAAAGATATGCTAGTCTTGGCACTTTCTCCAAGTTTTTTTTTGTTGTGGCGAGCTCGCTTCCGTGCCACACTAGTGCTCTGTAGGTGATCATAGGCCGCACTATCGTGGTGTACATCCATCAGTGATGATTTTGCCTTATCGATGTGTATATTTTTCAAATAATCCAGCCTTTCGCAAATTTCATATGATATAGAATTTTTGTGGGCAAGCATCTAACGGAAAGTGATTCAACATCCCGTACAATAACATGCTTTGCAATGGTTTCTGTAACCACTAACAAATGCCAGTTTCATACAGGGACCATCTGCATACTAGTTTCATGGTTCTGTCGATCATCAGTTCATACATGGTGAGGACGGAGAGCCACTGCTCTTATCCTACAACCTGCAATTTAATAGCACCTGGTATTTTTCAGATGGTCTTATGATAAGTCCAGTACCACTCAGAAAGTAGTGACAGAGCCATCTATAGGAACCGCAGAAAGCACTCCAACTGGAGCCCAGACTTTGCACGAAGCCAACGAATATTACACCATGTAAAATGATAAATTAATCCAGTAACTTTGTCATGAAAAGCGTGGGCCTGAGTTGCATCAAATGGTGGTAGTAGGTTACTTTTTTTACTGATATAGGATGTGACTGAGATACGAAATCCAAGTTTTCGAGAATTTTCGGGAGACAATTCTGTGAACCTTATATTACATATTCATAAAATAACTGATCTTTCAATCGTTCGTCAGTTAAGATGATCTTGATGCTGTATTTCTTGTGATGCGTTCTGTCTTCTTAGTTAACCAGCGGGACAAAAACAAGGGCTTCTTCCTCCGTCCCCACTCCATTACTTATACTTGCTAATTATTACTTGAAAATGATCAACAATAAATCGAAACAAATGAAATGCTTGATCGAAACAAATGAAATACTAAATCGAAACAAATGAAATACCTACTGAATCCAAACAAATTGAATACTGTATCGAAACAAGAGAAATACTGAATCGAATCAAACTGAAATGGAATAACTTGGAAACATTATTTGATCTGTTGAATTAAACATAACTGATAAATGTATTGAATACATAGGTACACGAAACTCGAATGAAAGTACCTGAACCTAATTGAGAACCAACTTACCTGCGAGATAACTTGCTGGTTCCTTCATATCATTTCCCTCGGGAAAACTCTAACCTCACTCAGTGAACTCAGCACGAAGGAAAAAACTCAATAACTGATTAATTACCTTATTACAATCAACATTGTGTCTAGATCTTAGACAGGATTAAAACTGAATGCCCTAATCTTGTGTGAACGCCGTTAATCTCGCTTTGACTACGTGATACTGACGCATGCGCGATATAGTTAAAAGCAAAGCAGCATAGAAAACTCTAAAAAAAATTATTTAATGCAAATGAAATGTGTTTTGATTGAACGAAATAAAAAATGGGAACGTATTCGTCCTTGGTGATTACATAATGTTTTTGAAAGTATTCATTATCAACTAACCTATATTTATTTTAATTTTCTTCTCTTGATGGAATGTACCAACAGATAACTAATTATTTTTTTTTAAACTAAATTTCTGTGGTGTCACGTGAAATAGATAATTGATAAATATAATGTGTTTATCAAAAAAATTATTATAATTATTGAGAAAAAAAAGACGAATTCAAAAAATGTGCGTGTACATTTTTTTCTTAGGTCATGAATATATCAAAAATGTTTATTTTCTTTCTTTTTTCCAAGAGGGACCAGGCAGCAAATAGTCATTCACATTACAAACAAATCTAATAAAATAACCAAATATATTTCAGTATCAAGTAATTCAAATTATTTTTCATCACAAACGATTCATGTTTGACTTCATTAAATAACTGCATTGATTTGAGTCATTTTCAAGAAATAAATTGAAATGAACCTACTACCTATTTGGTTGAAATAAACCGATTTATTTCATCCAAAACAATAATGTTTGAGTGAATTGAAAATCAAGTATTCATATTTCAAGTAAATCGAAATACTATAGATTCAAACATTCATTTTTTTCTGTGTACCTTCAGAGGACTAAAGTGCTTCTTCCAATATTAAAGATTACCGCTAACGCTCAAGTAACATTCCATTGACCCCGGTGGTGCAAAAATAATAATAATAATAATAATAATAAATTGCTTTTATTGATAGAAGGACAGGTTACAGAAACTATCAATAGGCAGAGTTAGCGCTTCACCCGTCTAGGACAGGTTAGTACTCTCTTACACTCAACCGTACAAAAGAAAGGAAAGTAAATTAAAAATATATGAGACAAAATACAAAATATCATTGATGGCTATCCTAAAAATACAAATACAAAAAATAGTACATTATATTACGATGCATAACCATCTCATAATACTTCGTTAAAGAAATAATAAAGAATATGGAAAAAAAAAAAAGTGTGAATAAATAAGAAACTAATTAAAAAACATTTCTTCATTGAACAAAAGCTTCTGTATCTTTTTTTTAAATAAATTTATTGGTAGAGTCTTCATTTCATCGGGAACCGTGTTGTATAGCCAGGTTATCTGATACGAGAAAGATGATCGAAATTGAGCTGTTTTATGTAGAGGTGGGTTGGGGGTAGAAAAGCAAAGGTGGATTCTTTCGAAGGTTTTTCTAGAGTGTTGATCAATTCCGGAGTTGGTGTACCTGGTGCGCTATGCGACTTTGGATGGTGGTCGAGTTCGCTTATGTCTTCCAGATTCTCAAGGTCAGAGGGTGTAAGTATTTGGTTGTTCAGGTGAAGTTTATTATTCCTGATGTAGCAAGTATTATTCTTATCCTGTTTCGCTACGTATAAATGCTTTCTCAGGATTTTATTTTCCGCCCGTTGTAGTTCAGTGAGATCATTCGCGATGCTAATTGAAGTTCCCTTCAAATTTTTGGTGTTTCTCAGAACTGCAATTTTTTTGAGTTGAGAGGTAAATTCAACTTTTACTGGACAGTTATAGCTTTTCCCCAGAGGGTATGTATTATTCAAGTCGTTCTCGACCAGTTGGATATTCAAAAGTTTGTTCAAAAGTTCAATGATATATTTTGGTGTTACGTAATCTTCTTTTCTCTCCAGTCCAAAAATTATTATACCATTCTTCTTTTGATTCCTCTCAAGAAATTCAACTCTCTTCCTTAGCTCTTCGTTCTGTTTTTCTACTTGGGTTAGCCTGTGGTTTATTTCTTCGATTTTCACAGAAAGTTTAACTTCCACTGCTTTTAATGCCAATTTTATTTCTCTGTTCCCTTTCACGATCTCATCTAGAAGTTGATTGTTCGAGATGGTCACCTTTATTTATATTTTATCGGTCTCGGTAAAAAGAGCAATGTTTGAGATGATAAGGAACTGTTTGTATATAAAACTTTGATCAATCCCTTTGTTTTGGGTTTTACGTGGTTAACTTTTATTATTATTTTTATATTATATGTTGGACAACTTTCCACATTGAAATATGTGTAACTTAGAAGTAATTCAGATAACTAAAACATACCGAAATAAACAATTTGATCAGGAGCTCTTTCTGTACACTATACACATTCGAGTGTCCATACACTTCTGCTAAAATATATTCAGCAGTAATATTATCCTCCTCTATGCACCATTGAAGGATTCGTAGATTCAATTTCACTCGGTTATTTGCCGACCTACAGTAAATGCCGATCCTGAAAAATTCATTTCTCCGGATAGTCTCATTGGGATTTGAAACAGCCGAGATATGCCCTGGGAGTCTCTTGCCTATTTTCCGAGATACGATCTTGGAACAGCTCGCAGTTGAAAAGACGCGTAATCTAGAGCGACGAACGTTGTGAAATTTATTGATCTATTTTGAAAGTCAACAAACCGCGTATACGACGTGATAAATGTGAACTTGCAGTGATGCTCGCAAGCTGCCATCTGTTCATGCGAGCAGAGTTTTTGATATTTATGTTGAAACTGGCTTTATCCTTTGAATTATTATTTTAGGAGATATAAACGAATGGTCCGGCAATTAATTTGTTTGAACAATGTAGAAACACGATATTCAACGAATCTTTCAATAACAGATCACGTACTATGTTAGTGATAATAATAATATAAATTTGGGAAGGTCAACAAGCATTCGAGGCTATTCGCTAATTGCGTTCCCCTTTGCTCGAGCAAATGACCACAATGAAGGACTCGGTATGTCCAAAGAGAACACTACTTTGTCTAGTTGATTGTTATTTTGTGGCAATTTATCAATTTTTTGTAATTTCGTTTCATTATTGCGACTTTTTGTTTGCATTATGAATATCAAATCGACGTTCAGATTTGCAAACTGTGAATGTGAGGGTTCATATTGATACTAGTGTGAATATGAAAATTGTTGGTTGAGATTTATTCCCTAATACATTCAAACTTAGCATCTCTGCGGCAGCTTCAATATAATTAGGAACATTATCGGGACCTGTCAGAATCACTTCTTTTGTGTTTGGTGCAGATTTTGAAGAAAAAAAACTAATGAATGTAATCGAAAGACAGTCTGACTGATAATTTAATCGTTAATTACAGCATTCGAGACTCATGTTATTCAAAATAAATAAAGATGTTGCCCTATGCCCGTATTCGGCGTAATACATCATAATATAAGAATGACAATTTCAACGAAATTACAAAAAGACTTCGTGTTCTAATATCACGTCTGGTGAAAAAAACACGCTCATTTTGCAACTTTTTATATAAATATCTATTGTCTAATTCTATTTAGTCATTTTATTGTTGAAATCGGTTTCAGGTAATATCCCATTATCGAGTAAAGTAACTGACTTACACATTTGAAATCTTAAACGGGTTATATGAGGAATTAATAGGTGAACTAGATGGAGGGATAATCAACCTACTGGAGTGCCAACGATATAAATTCAAGAGTGGAGCCTACATAAATTACCAGGGGTTGCCAACATTCAAAAGTGGAGACCTACGTTATTCCATTTCCAATCGATTTATTCATTTCCATATTTCTTCCTTTATTACAGGTTTGTAGGATTATAAAGTTATCTTTTCTTACTTTTTGTTTTTGATCCTGGAAGATGTTCATACATTGTAGATTTTTTGTCCAAATAGATATGTTCTCGGAATCTTCCGTCGAAATTTCTACTGGTTTGTGCTGTGTATAATGCAGAACATTCAAAACACAAAATAAGTAAAGATAACCTAAAATTCAAGTCATATTCAAAAAGGACATGGCACTGTATTCCTGGGGCTCGATATTTTTTTTTGATTTTTGTATATATCATTCTACAGGTCAAAACAAGCAACTTTCTTCATTAAACTTTTTTCTGGCTCTACAGCGTGAGCTACAAAAATGGGTTGATTGTCTAACGCTAATTATGGAAAATATTTTCTGCGAATGGATTTTTCTTGATTTTTGAGTATAATAAGTATATGAAAAATATCAATTTCCTTTGATTATATCAATTATGGTGTACATTACCACAGGACGAGGCAGAAAACGCGATTTTTCTGAAACTCGTTTATTATTGAATTTTAATATAAGTAACCTATCGTTTGTCATGATGAAACTTCCTCCATGTATCTATATAACCGATTATAAATATAGAATTTTGAGCTCCATAGTACCTATATAATATTTGTATACAATAGTTGCATTGTTTATTTTGTAACAAATATTTTGGGAGATATTGAATTTTTAAGTTTTTTAAATTTTTTTGTTAATCATTGATCAGAGGTCTATGAAAGCAATTTCATAAAATTTCATGAAAATTTCGAAATCGAATTACTTTCGATACCCCTACAAAAAAAGTTCAAAGGGATACGGTCTGACGAAAGCATAGACATTTTGACAAAAACAATGATTACGATCTACAAATGTATAGTTTCAAAACTCGAAACCAATGTGAGTTCTTTCCCCTTCGACTGTTATTTCTTCAGTTTATTACAGTTTATTGGGTTCACGAAACTGGTTTTGTTTCCTCATTAGAAAAAAAGGATTCATTGTATGTGAAGATTGTTTTAGAATTCAGTCGCCTGATTTTGTTAATTTGGATTTTTGAGGAATTTTTCACAATAATAGTCCCTTAAATACCTCTCAAATTGGTTACCACCGGGAAAACGTTTTTGAAGAGTTCTTTCCGGTTCTTTTCCGAAATATTATCACTGGCCACTTTTAAATTTGACGCACTGTACAATAACTATTCTGTTGATGTCACATATCAAATTAGCTGAATATTAATCGAACCATTATTTTGACCATTCGATCAAGTCAAACATACCAACGCTTCCTCCGCAAATGGCAAACAAACCACCCTCATTATCAATCTCTGTAACAACGTCCGTTAACTTGCATGTTGCGAGTTGTGGTTGATTCAAATACTCTGGTCACTGACGTCACTGTCACGAAAGATTGAGATGAGGAAATTACTGATTGTTATGTGGTCGGCACTGAATTTGACTTGCTAATTATCCAACAATGTAACAAGCGATTCGGGACTGAGACTAGTTGACCAAGGATGAAATAATGAAGTGGCAGAAGTTCGTCATTGAATTTTAGAAATGAGTATTGTTTTAATTGAAATAAGTGAGGTTTCATATAATACTTGCGATCAAAGAGACTACAAGAACAGAAAGTTCTAAAGAAATCAGGAATTCTGCTAACGCTGATCAAACGTTATTGATTAATTCATTATAGGAAAGCTCAAGGTCATATCCAGCTCTCTTGTTAAAACATTTTTTCAAGATTATAATATTTGCAATTCAAAGGCACGCTATTTCGGAATTCAAAATTAGATGCCATCGCCAAAGTCGCTTGTGTCAACACAACAACATAATATTCATCATACATATAGGGTGACCCGTGTAAAATGGAAGCACCCGTATAAAACTCACATATTTTCAATCGATTGGAATGATTTTCTTCTTCGTTAGGTAAACATTCCAAAATTTCACTAGGATACCAAATTTCATGAATGAATCCCCATCGAGATCCCCATATTCAGGGCCAACTATTCTTATTTTTCAAGGTAAAAAAATCTAAAAAATGGTTAGCGATTTTTTTTTTCTGACCACTATTGGATTCGCGAAGTTTTCAAATAGTTCAAACTGAAATAACGTTGGGATACGTCAATCAATAAAAAATTTAGAGATAAATGAAATTTGAAAAAAACAGCCGTTTAATCAATCCACCAATTCAATTTCAGAACTTTTATCAAAATTCAGAATTTGCTACTGTATTCAGTCTCGATATATCTCTAATCAAAATTCCATCAAAATTTCTTTATAAATAAGAAAATTATAAAATAATAAAATTTCATTAATATATGTTGATAGAATTTTAGCAAAATATCACTTTATTTCATTTCTTATTAGCGGTTGCATGTGCCGTTTTTAATTGGTTACAGATCCAATTTCATAGAATTTTTCAAACGGATCTACAGTATCGAAAAGTTTTCATCTTGGGTATGGTGGTTTCATGAGAGCGTAAAGAATAGCTTGCTATAAAGTTGAGAGAGCATTACAATTTCTCCTCTACTCACAAGATGAAGAGATATCAACTGAGCTGTTAATTCGTCGGGCGAGGCAACAGGAGAGGCGCGTAGTAGTGCGTCTCTCGTTTTTATGTGGTATCATCATATCATTGCGTTCCTTGTTGCTCGCGTAGTTTTCTGTCTATACCCCAGATGAAAAGTTTCCGATACTGTATAACATACTGTCTCGATATATATTTCTCATGTTGATTGAATAGTTCAGCAGTCCTGTTTGCACATCGATTGTTCCCATAATATGAGACCAATCATCTCCATCTCTGCAATTGTGTACACCATAACACACACAATAATGTTAATCATGTTTATCGATCAATAATTGAGAAACGGAAGATGAAATTGTGTTATCGTATGTTCCTATTATAGGCAAATGAAAAAACCTCAATGAATAACTTCATGATACAGTAGGTGCAAAAGTGAGCAAGAATTGTCCAGAGACGTACAGAATATTTTTGACATTTCAGATCGGTAAGTAACGGTTTCTGAGTTTTCAAGCAACTGTCTGCACATAAACGGACCCCTTGTCACTTGTCTTCAGTGAACAATTTGAAATAAATCTGTTGAAAGTTTTTATTCAAAAAATAATTAAATGGCACTCAATAAAATGATTCCAATTGACAAATGACAAGCGGTTCCCGAGTTACCGAAAAAAAAGTACGGTTGCTCTGGTGACAGATAAATCACCGAAGTTTCAGGAAATAGAGTAACCGAATTTTCAGGAATTTGGTATATACGGGACCGCCAAATTACTAACCAGAGTAACCAAGGATATAGACGGACCATACCCATACTACTGAATATCGAACATGTTCATTTCCGAAACGACTCTTTGTTTTTCGAAAACATTTCATTCGAAGTAAAAAAACTTCACAGCAATGTTTAAATAATTTGATAGTCTTTTCAATTATGTTCGACTCAAGGCCAACTGCTTATTTAATTAATATGGATCTACGGTTGAAGTGAAGACAATCTTTCATTCGAATGCCAAAAATGTAAGAAATAATTTCGCAGATTCAAGAACTTGCCGCACAAAGTTTACGAAAGAGGCAACCTTTTGAATCTGTAACTCACAGAATAACCTACATTTCACATCCTATAACAAATCATTCCCTTCTTTTTGATTTGAATAAGGCCATATCATTAACTTCATTAGATTTTAAATCATGGGCTACCAAGTTGTTTTTCTCATGCAAAAAAATCAGTTTCGCAGGTAGGCATTGAAAAGGACTAGAACTGGCAAAATAGTTGTTGAGCTTATTTGTACAACTGAAAATGAAATAATGATTTTAGTTCTCATACCTGTTCAGAGATCTATTCATTTCCATCATTTATTTGAACCAAGGAACAGGTTTTCTAGTTATCCTTGAGATGTATCTATCATATTAGTTCATTAAACAGTTAACCAAGAATACAATTTCTTCCTCAATCCAATGTTAAAAAATATTGAGAAACATATATTGTTTTAGTCTCATCTGAAATCATCTTCTTTGAAGCTTCTATATACTTATGCGCATGAATTTGAATATATTTTTTGTTAATCATCATAGTTATTTTGCAATGGGCCAACATGTCATCAGTAAATCCACAACAACCTTGTTTATTACTCATTTATTTTCAGTTAAGATAACATTTAAAAGGAAAGATTTTCAGTTATAATTCTTGTATGGTTATCTTTAACTTGTCTCAGAACAAAATATTGTATAACCGATAGCATTTTTTTCTACAACAGTGAGTATACTAAGTATTTTTGTACAGTGCACAGTGCACGAAGTGGCACTTTCAACCACGAATACGTAATTTTTTACTTTTTAAAGGACAGTATTTCATATCAAATTCTGTCAGCAACAAATTATTCAAATTAATGATAAAATTGCTACAATTTGTCAATATAGTAACTGTCGCAGGATAAACTTTTTATGAGACTGTTCCTTGTTCAACAAAATTCACGCTCATATAAGAAATGCCTACTTTGCGAACTTGTATCATGAATAACTATTTTCTACAATGACTGTATGTTTTTGATATGTACTTTAAAACTTACCCGTAATTGGCTGATTTGACTTTATGGCACTTCTCGTCGTCCGATTCATTCAAATTCAATTCCACCCTCCCGTTAGGAACTCCATGATATTCTGAATACAGCTTTCATTTCTGTTTTCTTTCAATCCATAATTTTGAAGAGTCTTGCTCCGTAAAGATTGCTCAATTTTTACTTGTTTTCTTTCCATTCCATTTATTGTGGGATTTTGATTTTCTATGGTAGCCTAAAGTTTTCTATTTTCTCTCTTGAGCGAATTAATTTCTCGTTCCAACTTTTCACTTATAAGTTTTCTAATTGACTTTCAGAGAATATTAATGAAATCTTCGGATGTGCAGAGGATGGTGACTACCGATTTTATTATTGATTGGAATAAATTTGCAGACTAGCAACAGCTCTGGATAAACATTTCTGCCCCTCACGGCACACCAGCGATATATCCGCAACTTCATCAACTTTGTATTTTATATTAATTGTAGTTCTATCCCCTGTTCTGTAGTTGGGTTTAACCTGTAGAACAGTGTAACTAAATAAATAAATAAATAAAATAAATAAATAAATAAACTTTATCTTTACTATTATTCAAGTCCAACCCTGGTAGATCAACAAGGAGGGTGCATCATCTGTCTTCTTCAATTATGTATATTCACTTATGGAAAGCATTCGACATTATTGATCCTGAAATAATTCAGAGTAAGATAGTCACTGGGTCTCAGGGCTAATTTCGTTTCGTTGATAGCATCATAGTATCATACTTGTCTCAGAAAAATACGTGTTAAATTAGAACACTGTCATTTTTCACCATTCAACATGGATTTAGGAGTCCCACAAGTTTCTATTTTTTATATGAGCTGATGTTATTACACATACAGCTGATTAATTCTAACAGTCCTGCCAAAAATATCACTATGACCGAATGAATGCAATTTTACTCTCCCATAGTTTTAATCCATTTTTGATTGGTATTTTGATTTTTCTGTATTTTTATATAAAATATAGGTGACACCATAGACCTTTGTGCGATGAATGCGCATCTATGTTAGTCCAATTGTAATAATATTTTGAATGTAATTTTTCACACAACCTCCCTGAAGCTTTTTCTGTTGTGACTGCTTCAGCGGTGAAAATATTATTCATTTCCGGAATATATTCGAAATATAGAAGGCACTGCAAACTTCTTTCAGATTTTCACATTTTTTTGAATGGTACAGTCAGAGTAGAAATTTCCTATACAAACAATTATCCGAAATGGAAATGTTTTTTCATAAATTGTGAACAACCCCATTGTTATTGTTGTTATTTCCATCAACCGGCCCATGGCTAAAAAAGCCTGTTTTGGCCTATAATTTGTGGAACGTCGAAAATGCCAAAAATGTATTTATTGCAAAAATAAAGCTTGAATTTCCTGAAAGAAAATTGTCAACCTTAAAGTAATAATAAAAGACGGTGTCCTCAAAAAGCGCAATTGAAAAATACGTAAAGGAAATAAACGCACACAAGAAATATCCACACGTGGAAAATTGCACACATGCATTAAATCGCACAAGGCAAGAACCTCTCGTATATAAATGCGCACTTGGAAAAAAACGCAAATTCATATTATTAATTTATTTTTAAGGGAAACCAAATTTTTGATAACTTGTCCTCTGTTTCATAATAGTTTTCTACTGAATTCGACGATTCGCCGAAAGCATATTTCGATCAAATGCCAAAAAACAAATTCATTCATTTTCAACTTGCAATCTAGGTTAGCTTGCTCAGGTTAGGTTTGTGTGTCAATCGCGAGCGAAAAACGAATTCTCGCATTTTCGACTTTAAATAGGTTAGGTTTGTATGTAAGTCACAAGCGAGAAACTAATTCGCATTGTCAACTCGCAAGCTAGGTTAGCTTGCTCAGGTTAGGTTTGTGTCAATCGTGAGCGAAAATCTAATTCACGCGTTTTCGACTCGCAAGCTAGGTTATCTTGCTCAGGTTAGGTTTATGTGTCAATCGCGAGCGAAAAACTAATTCACGCATTTTCGACTTGAAATTAGCTAGGTTAGCTTGCTCAGATTAGGTTTGTGTGTAAGTCGTTAGCGAAAAATTAATTCACGCATTCTCGACTCGCAAGCAAGGTTAGCTTGCTCAGGTTGGGTTTGTGTGTCAATCGCGAGCAAAAAACTAATTCACGCATTTTCGACTCTAAATAAGCTAAGTTAGCTTGCTCAGGTTAGGTTTGTATGTAAGTCACGAGCGAAAAACTAATTCACGCATTGTCGACTCGCAAGCTAAGTTAGCTTGCTCAGGTTAGGTTTGTATGTAAGTCGCGAGCCAAAAACTAATTCACGCATTGTCGACTCGCAAGCTAGGATAGCTTGCTCAGGTTAGGTTTGTTTCAATCGCGAGCGAAAATCTAATTCACGCGTTTTTGACTTGAAATAACCTAGGTTAGCTTGCTCAGGTTTGTGTGTCAATCGGGAGTAAAATTCTAGATCATGCATTTAAGACTCGCAAGGTAGGCTAGCTTGCTCAGGTTAGGTTTGTGTGTCAATAGCGAGCGAAAAACTAATTCACGCATTTTCGACTTGAAATAAGCTAGGTTAGCTTTCTCAGGTTAGGTTTGTGTGTAAGTCGTTAGCGAAAAATTAATTCACGCATTCTCGACTCGCAAGCAAGGTTAGCTTGCTCAGGTTGGGTTTGTGTGTCAATCGCGAGCAAAAAACTAATTCACGCATTTTCGACTCTAAATAAGCTAAGTTAGCTTGCTCAGGTTAGGTTTGTCTGTAAGTCGCGAGCGAAAAACTAATTCACGCATTGTCGGCTCGCAAGCTAGGTTACCTTGCTCAGGTTAGGTTTGTGTGCCAATCGCGAGCGAAAAAACTTTGTATTTATTTTCGGCAACTGATCATTTGGCTTTGATCATTTCGCGAACTGAATATTTATTTCGGCGAATGGCCGAATTCGGCATATGATTCGAACATAACATGCAGAACCTAATTTTATTATCGGAAAAAAGAGCACATCGTTGTGTTTTTTTCTATGTGCGCATTTGTACATGAGAGGATCTTGCCTTGTGCGATTTAATCAATTTCTGCAATTTTCCACTTGTGGGCTTATGTAACATTGCGCCTTTTTCTGTGCGTTTATTTCCTTTTCGTTTTTTTTTTTTTCAATTGCGTTTTTTTCCTAGATTCATAAAACACGTAGAGATGCCATGCCTATACCTACACAAATATCTGTTTGGAAGTGGACACGGACTATCCTTTTGAATCAGTTGGTAAGGGGATGACGGGTGGTGAGACTTTATGGACAGTTTGTTTACATTATTCAGAGAAAGTCGAACCAAAATACAAACGAAGAATGACAACTTGATCCGAATGAACTGAACGGGAATACAAAAAACTACCCGATTGAACACGTACATAACATGGTATAAGTCCCTCGCTCGGGACCTCGTTTGTGAAAAAACAAAGTTATGATGGTTTCAAGACAAGGATAGAAAAGGCATCTTTATGTCTTTTACTACTCCGAGTTGACGACTAACTTTTCTGTATGAGCTATAAATCGATGTCAAAATTTTGTCAATATTTTTTGTTCAGTCCATCTAAAGGTTCCTTGTGAACTTGTGTTTGGGAGTACCTTCGGCTAGTCTGGTTCACTTCTCCGGGGGGGTTCCTTCAATCGGCGCCCTCGGGACGATTGGATTAGTTGCCCTCACAAGGGTTCCATAGGTACCTGCTTCGGTTTCCATCGAAGGCGTGCTCTTGGGAGGTGGTTACAGGGGTCCCTTTGAAGGTTTCCTTGTAAACTTTTGTTTGGGCGTACCTCAGGTTTCTCCAATAACTTTTCCGGAATGCCCACCTCTGCACCTAGGTTTGCCATATCAGAGGCACCTTAATTGTTCCTCTAGTCGGCGCCCTCGGAACGGTTGGCTTGGTTCCCCTCGAATGGGTTCTAGAGGTCCCTGCTTTGTTCTCTTTTGTGGGTGTGGTCTTTCAGTCTCTTTTTTGTGTTTTGGCATCGACTGCTATGGTCACATTAGCCATGTGTTCTGGGTAGGCTGTGTTACCAACTCCTTAGGCCACTAGGAGCAGCACTGGCAGGGGTCAATAAGGAAATTATGGTGGTGTTCCCAAAGAAATTGAGACACGCTGTGTAATATAATTATAACAGAGGTCAGTAATTAGAGAAGTTTATACCACAATGGAAAATTCGAGATTATGAGCCTAACAAAAGATTTTGGGGTGTTACTTTGTGGTTCTTAGATGCTTTCAATATATTCGACTATTCGATAATGATTCCACAATATATATTTGACGATCTATCAAGAATATTTGATGTTTTTTTTTATGAATTTCAGTATATACCTACATCATTATATTTTTTCCTACGAGCGTGCGGAAAAGTAACTTTTCCGCACGATTTTTCGTTTTGAATGTTGTACTTTTCCGTACGATTTCAAATCGTTCGGAAAAGTTACTTTTCCGCACGATTTTTACTTTTCCGTACGATTTTTACTTTTCCGCACGATTTTTGTATTGTTGAAAATGAGTATATTTAGGACTAACTAAATGATCTATGTAACTATTCTGTCTTATTAGTCATTTTGTAGCATTATTATAAAAACTTGTTTATTAAAAACCTTGTTTTTTCATAAATAAGATGGACAAAAACACTCGTAGGAAAAATATTGTACCTAACTCTTACGGAAAATGTCTTTTCCGCCCTTAACGGCTTGCCCGAACTCCGCTCTGCGTCGTTCGTGCAACTGCCGTCGCGTGCGTAAAAGTACTACTTTCCGCACTTGTTAGGTAAATAACTATTGTTTATGTATTGATAATCTCGAGTTTTCAGTAACTCACATGCTTCAAACAGAAGTAGTAAGGAGCCTTTAAAACATTTGTGGATAAGCCGAAAGCCATAGTTGTTTTCTGTTCATAAATAAAACACGTTTTTCATTTTCATGGAGAATGTTCTCCTTTTCAACGAACGCCATATTTGAGTTTCTGAAAAAAAGTAACCGGCAAAGTCTATTCCTTGAATTATTCAAGAACTGAACTTGTTCCCAGACCAAAATATAATGATCTTTGATTAAATAGTTTCTACAAGTCAGGAATGATGAAAATCCACTGCACCAAAAACTGCAGTGGAAATGTGACCTCATTATGAGTTTGCTGCTGCATTGTAATTATCCATTTAAAGTTGCCTCCTGTACGGTATCTGGAAATTGCGACACCAAATACGAGAAGATAAAATAGTGAATTAGTTAGAAAGGTGTACATACAATTAGGATTCTCGAGATTGTGGTCAATAATAAATAGTATTCGGGTGTTAATGAATATTTAATCTAAACATAAAAAGTCGTCACTTCTGCTTGTTCAAACTTAATATACCATCAAGGAGCATATTGATCTCTTGAGTATCTATAGAAAAAATGTAGACAAGGAATGGATGAAAAAGTAATCAGAAATAGCAGGGAAGTCCACCAACCCATACTTCCTTATACACAAGGAACTCCCCAAAAACGTACCCTACATATACTTATTTCATGTCCCCAAAAAATATTCCACTATTATAACAAGACTCAAATCCAATCATGACTGCTTTCCGGCCCATTTACATAAAATTGGGATCCTTGAATCACCTCTTTGTCAATATGATAACGAAACAGCTGATTTGAATCATATATTTTTCAACTGTGACAATATTCCTGGAATTAATAATTTTATGAAAAAACTCCAACAAATGAATTTGCAATTTCCCACCAGTATTTAAAACTTATTAGCAACGGAGGATATAGAGTTATATATGACCTAACTGTAGAATTTGTTATAGCGAACAAAATATAATAATAATAATAATTTTTGTTATAAAAAAACAAAATGGCGGCTCCAAGATGGCGTACGAGATTTGCGATAATGGTCTTATTCCATTCAAAATTGATATATAAGGGTTTTCGTAGTCAAAGATTATGATTTTTTATCAAAATTCATGAATTCAAAATGGCGACTCCAAGATGGCGGACTAGATTTGTGATTATGGTCATATTCGATTTAAAATTGGTATGTGATGTTTTTTTAGGTCGATATTTCTATCAAAATTCATAAATTAAATATAACTGCTCCAATATGTCATTAGGGTCTAATTCAATTCAAAATTAGTGTGTGAGGGTTTGCGGGGTCAGAGATTATGGATTTTTTGTAAAAAATTTATGAATTCAAGATGGCGGCCCAAGATGATGGACGAGTATTGTGATTATGGTCAGATTCGATTCAAAAATGGTATGGTTTTCGGGGTCGAAGATTTCGATTTTTTAGTAAAAAAAAATAATAGTTTAAAAAACTAAAGAAAACGCTTTACTTCCCATGGACTAAATGGTAAAAAATAATAGACAATTTAATTTCTCAAATGTAAAAAAAGCGTGGGATGCTTGATAAAGTTCTCTTGAGCTCTTGAACGCTCTGTATTGTTAAATTGAACTAAAAAATATGAGAATATAGATCGAAAGCACCTACGCTTTTTTTACATTTGAGAAATTAAATTGTCAATTATTTTTTACTTTTTAAGCCAATGGAAAGTAAAGCGTGTTCTTTAGTTGTTTTAAACTATTATTTTTTTATGTTCTGTTCCACACGAAAAGATAAATCTAGTGATGTTCAGGTAACACCGTAAGAGCATAGGGAACGTAGGTAAGAATTGTAGGCCAATCAATTAGCGTTTAAAAAAAATGGGGAAAAAATTACAAAAGAAAGGAAACTTTTCACAAAAGTAGTATTTTAGTACTCAATAAAACTATACGTCTGTACCGTCTGTAATGCATAGGCCACCAACCACAAAGGCAACTCCGGATTGTAACGAACAAGCACCTCAGCTGATGTGAGCTTTATGATAGATATATTATATTATAGAACAGTTCAAAATAGCCGATATTTCATCTTACAGGGGTGAGTCAAAACGTAGATGAAATATAAAACAGTAAACAGTTATGGAGTAGACTGAAACAACTTAATGTAATTTCAAAATAAGAAAAAAGGGAAATGCGTACCGATCTTATGAATTATTATGTAAATTCTATGAACCTGCATTTTAGTAATATTCCACAGATCAGCAAAACTGCCATCGAATTGGAATTACTTGATATGTAAAAATGCACAAAATGTTAACCGTAATTTCACATTTCAAAAAGTGAACCCTCAAGAAATTGTGGATTCCATCAACACTATCAAAAGCAATAGTTGTGGAAGTGATGGTATCACTAAACAAATGTTAGATCTTGTCTCTTCACGTTTACTAAACCTTATTACGTTCGTTATCATTGCTGACATTGAAACGTGAACTTTTCCAAACTCCTGGAAATGCGCTAGTGTGTTACCTATTCCAAAAATAGAAAAAGCTATGGATTTTTCATACTTGAGACCTACTAGACTCTTACCAACTCTCAAAAGCTTTTGAAAAAATCTTGGAAAATCAAATTACTAAATTTATTATTGATGAAAAAATAATTCCAAGATTTCAAAGTGGATATAGAGAGCATTATAGCACAACAAGTACTCACCGCTACTGATAAAAAAAATCACCTGCCTCGTATCCCTGGATTATAGTGCCTTTGATATGGTAGAACTAGCAATACTCTGTGATAAACTGAGGTATTTTAGCTTTTCAGGTGTAGCGGTTAAATTAATCAAAGACTATTCGAAGCATCGTACACAGTATGTCATTTCTGATGGAGAAGAATCTAATCACCTTCCAATAATTCGAGGAGTCCCCCAAGGTTCTATACTTGGACCACTTTTATTCACAGTTTATATCTCTGATGAAGATCATCTAGCTAACTGTCAACTGCATTTATATGCAGATGACACACAGGTGTATTTCAGTTCTGATTACGAAAAAAGGATGGAGTTCAGCACCTTAATAAATAACGACCTTGACAAACTTTATGACATATCAACCGCACACAGATTAAAGCTGAATCCAGAAAAATCCTAAAAAGCTATAATATTCGGTCCTCGAGCAAAGACAGACGAAGTCAATTGACCAGTATTTCCAAATACGAGGTACGCCAATTCCCACTGTGAACGAATGTAAAAATATTAGGACAAAGACATGCGATTCTAAAAACACATAGTTAATATATGCAGATCCTATTTTACTCTAAGAAGTCTTTTTCCATACAAATATGTGATTTGATTTGATTTGATTTTATCCAAAATATCTAACGAAGACTAATATTTCCCGTTTACAAAGAGTTCAACATTCGTGCATGCGATTTTCTCACCTAATTAAAAAATACGATCATATCAGCCACATATACAAAAATTCTAAAATATTAAGCTGGATAAGGTAAGAAAATTACATTCGCTCTCTCTTACACACAGAGTTTTGATTCATACTTATTTGATATGCTGAAGTGTTTTGAAAATGTAAATAACTTAGGAACGAGAAATCGACAAACTTAAGTTGTGCCAAAATATTCTACGGTATTTTCAGAAAAAGTTTTCGTACTCAGGTAATATCACAAGACCATGAAAAATAGCCGACTATTATTTTCTTCATAATTCTATCGAGAGTACTTTGTATTTTAACAATTAAATGAGGCCATATGAACATTAATAATCAGAATAACTCCCGAGTCGGGAGTCCCGACAGCTATTATTCTATGATTTTTAATGTTCATATGGTCGAATTGAATTGCCTCAAAATATAAGTTACTCGAGATGACTTAAAGAAAATAATAGTCTCCATTTGTGATGATCGAGTGATATTTAGGTAGACTCATATACGTTTCAAAAAAGCCATAAATTATCTCCAGACAGACCCTTTACTCCTTTTTGGTGTTTTTCGGGGTGGATTAGCTTACATTTTCACTAATTTCCGTAGTAGAACATAACCGAAAACGAAACATTTCAATTTTGAGTTATGTCAAACTTTACACTTTTCTTTGTTTGTTTACGTAAGTATCCACTCGTTTACCTAAATTATCGTGTTCACTTGAATGTCCGCTCATACGACTTCAACCACATAATTTCATAGGTGCAGCAATGTGTGAATGAAATAATCAGTATAATGCTTGTATTCCCTATAATAATTTACCAAACAGTTTTAAGAATTACTCTATAATCAATTTAAAAAAAAAACTGAAGACACTTTTAATTGAGGAAGACAGTTCAGGACATTAATGAACCACTGTTATGCACAATGGAACATGATTGAGTCCCCTTGCAATAATATATTCTTTTTTCATATCAATATTTTCTTGAACGATGGAAAATAGCGACTAAAGTTTGTCTTTCAGTCGCAGATGATTCCACAAAAGATTTTATGAATTTCATATTCATATTTTCGAACTAAAATATTTTCAATATTAATTCATGTAAATCAATTATATTAGGATTCTATGATTCTATTATTGTAGTTTTAGGTCAGGTATAGCTGAAAAGCACTCCACAGTGAGTCTCCACCTTTTCGATATGTCGTATATAGTTGTATATCTTTATATCGAAAAAAGGCCTATTATTATTATTATTATTATTATATTAGCGATTGAAAAAAAGTAACATTTATTTGAAGCCATTTTCAACCCGTTTTCGTATAATTTGTTCTAGACTCAATCTATCCGCTATTCCATTCCATTTGACTGAAATAATAATTCTATTGCTTCTGCAGACTGAAATGTCATCAAGGATAATAACCACACCAGGAAACTCCAAAATGATTTTCATTCAGTTTTTTAGAAGTAAACCAGAATGATCAAGCTGGTCAAACTCATGAAGTTCTGTAAAGAATGTACATATCCCATAAACCAATCAATGCAGTTCGAATGAATCGCCCCATATAATACACATTCAAATTTTTGTGTACTTTGTTGACCTTAATTTCCTCAAGAATGACACATAAAAACGGTAAATTTTCTTCATGTAACAAGTTCAATCGGTAATGCGTATTCATATTCTGGATCATCTAACTATTTGCATTTACATGAATATGTAATCGGTGTAATTTCGCAATTGTACAAATTGGTAGCAATAATTGCAAATTTCCAACGTTCAGTCGTCCTGCGTGGGTTGCATTTAAAGCTCGGCATGATTATACTACTTCAAATAATTTATACCAACTGACCTTATTCTCTCAATATGACCATTCTAATACAATTATGGCATTGTTCTATTGTGTTAATTTGGCTTGTACGATCATTTTAAGGGTCTGCATCCCTGAAAAAAAGGGGGACGGAAACGATTTCTTTCTTCTGATTGATGAAGGAATGTATGAGTGTATACAGATAAAAATAACAAAAAAAATATTTTGAAAGTATTAACTGAATGAAAAGGATATTTCTTTCCATTTTTGTGCATTTTTGATCAGTGCCGCCATCAAAATGAACGAATATTTTTATGATGTTTCCTTGTATTATTGAAGTCTATCAATTACTTGATGGAATGACGGTCTCGTTTTCCTCTTACACAATTCGGTTTATTTGTGAATAATTTTACAAAAAAGTGTTGTTTTTGCGAAATTAATTTCCTTGCATTATTCCATTCGAATTGGGAAATAGCCAATTTTATAACCGTCAAGCTATAAAGGAATGTTTCAGCCGTCGACTAGTGAAAATTAATTATTAATTACAATAACTGAATTTCTTTACGCACCTCACGTTGCTCCTCCAATACGGCTGATAACGTGAAACGTAGAGAGAGGGATCATACAAGTTCTGGCACAGGGTCGGATTTCGGATCACTTAAAATATTCGCTGCGCCTAGACATTTTTGTTGTGCTATTAACTATGGTTATGGTATTAAATGAAAGTACATTCCATTTAACTTACTCGAAATTGTTTTCTTTAACTGATTTGGATATGAACTCTACCGATGATGAAACTATTTGTGGATATATTCCAAAATTCGGGAAAATATAAAATTCACTGGTCGGGTGGAAATTCAAAAAAATATAATTTAAAAAATTACTAGTTTTTATACAACTTGTTTTCTGTGTGTGGGGGTGGGTGCGTGTAGGTGTGTTTGTGTGTTCATGTATACATGTTTATTTCAAATTTGATAGTGGTTTATATTATTCATCGGAAGTTTGATTTTGTGGAGGAAATTGAATTCTTGACATGATTTGTTTGGGTATTTAACCTTCCACAATCTGTCAATTCAGTCATCCAGTCTACTTGTTTGGCAGGAATTCATCAGTTGGAAGACAATAAATACATCATGACATTTTCAGATTGAGAAAAATTTAAGATGGCAATCACTTTTCAAAAAGTTGCAGTAAACATAAATCAAAAACATGTTTTCGAGCATATTAATGTTCATCTTCAGTTGACATGAACAGGAGGTGAAAATGAAATCAGTAAAAACACTAATTACAACTACGAAAAATGTGAAAAACCAATAAACTAGCGTACAAAATCGTACCGGACCATTATCACAAAACTTGTCCGCCATCTTGGAGCCGTCATCTCAAAAACAATAATTTAAAAAAAAGATTCACTATCTCCTACACCGAAAACCCACACATACGAATTCTGAATCGAATCCGACTATAATCGCCAATCTCGTCCGCCATCTTGAATTTATTAATTTCACCAACCGATTCCTAATCTCCATCCCCGAAAACCCTCTCATACCAATTTTGAATCGAAAAATCTGAAAAAATATTACAATGCATCAAAACCTTCAAAATATAATATACGATGAAACTGTATATTTATGCTGCATGCATGTCATCAGCTTTTATCAGTATTCTAGATGAGACCATCGGTATAACTTTTTGTTGTACACTTTTCTTCCCAAAATTCTCATTCAAAACATCATCGAAATAGTTTCCGCCCGTTAATCAATTATACCTACTATTTTTAACGCATCATATTCTACAGATTTTCAGTTTTTTTATTTTACTTTCAATTTTCGATTCATTCTGTGATTGGACCGCAATATTTAATCTCAAATGCTCGTACAAATTTTCAGATTACCACGAAAGCGAATAGGAAAAACAATCACCGAAATACTTAATTCGGTCCTGTACCGCGCGAAAGTTGACAAGCTGGAAATGGCAGTTCGAACATGAACTGCCATCTAGCGATATAAGTTTCTTATACTAAGGGCTAAAGACCGTTAATGTACCTAATAATTTGAGTGTGAGTCTCTGGTTTGAAAAGAAGAACATTCTCCATGAAAATTCAAAACTGAGAAATGTGATTTATTTGTAATATCTAACAGAAAACAACTACTTCCTCGACACAAGCCACGTTGGACATTGAACTACATCTGATAAATATTGTGAAAAGGCTCTAACTGAAAAGAAAAAAAAATCAGATAGTTGATTTTTTTAACAGGTTATCTTGGACGATGGAAAATGGCGTCTAAAGTTTGTCTTTCAGTCGCAGATGATTCCACAACAGATTTTATGAATATCTTATTCATATTTTCGAACTAAAATCTGTGGTATGAGTTTGACAACCTTATATTCCTCCCTTGAGCTTTTCGAAGGCCCCTTTGAGTCGTGTGTAGGGCCTTGGGTATTTATAATAAAACTTAAATGTTGACTTTCACAATGTTTGGTTACAATGAAGAAAAAGCATCAGCCTTCTCAGACAGTTTTTAAATGTATCTGTTTCAACAATAATCTCACAATCTGAACGAAGGTACCAATGCTGTTTTCCTTACACACTTTTACCTAGTACTGCTTGGACGGCGGCTGGTCTCGGCTGTCTCGGTGTTGTCTTTTTTTTTGTTAGTTCCTTTCTGAAGCTCTTCTGAAGTCTTTGTGATACCCAAAAAAATGCTTTGACGGTCGTTTCAGTTTTCTTTCCACGATGTTGCGCGGATTGGCACCTCTATTAATAGCGCTGTGTACTGCCATTAAGTTTTGATTTCCCAGCAGATTATTTGTTTAATGGCACGAGTTGATAGAGTGGATTTAGTCAACAGAGCAACAGAGGCTGCTTTCCCAGCCGCTCAATGACAAAGCGATATCAATAGCCACCATCCCAAAAATCAACAGGTTTGCCTTATAAATATCGATATAAAACGTTTCGAAAACCAAGAAAAATGCATGGGCTCTTATGGCAAACCACCATTAGTGTAGGCCTGGTGACGTCACTCATAGCTGGTGGCATGCGGGGGGATGTTAGATAAAATACTCTATAGTGAATAGTCGTTGGAGCACACCCGCAAAACCGGAGAAAACCTGGTACACATGAGGTTGAAAGATCAACACAGGAGTGGGAGCTGAAATATATGGGGCTAAAAGAATCAGAATCTCGATAAACCTCACGCAACAACATTTCAGGCAGAGGTGACGGCCATATCATACATTGTCAGAAGAATACTGAGACAGAATGCTGAAAATAAAATCATTATCATTAACTCTGACAGCCACGCAGCTATAAAAGTGCTCAGCATGTAACAAATCAACTATCGGCTGGTATGTGGGACTGCACGACGAAGTTTGGTGCCCGGACAAGAAGGATATCTGGAAACGAAGAGGTAGAGAAAGCATCAAATTCTATGACATATGAGTCTGATGAGTCTGACAGGGGAAAGCCTATTCAGGCTCTGGACCGGGTCACAGAAGCAACTCCAAGTTTCAACTATTCAATAAACCTAATGAAGCCATCGCCGAATTCTGTGCCAGTAACAAGGGTGTGAATCTGATCAGAAAACATCACTCGACCAAAGAAAACTTCATGGAATACATGGGATTTTGGTTTATTGCGGAATTCAATGAAACTCTAGTATGTTGTAGATCATGATCAAAAAAATTTTACAAATTAGATAACAGATTCTCAATATTCTCAGCAGAGGCTATAGCTATACTCGAAGCTCTTTCATTCGTAAAAAACACTCATAATGAAAATATTATTATTGTCTCAGATTCCTTCCGTCCTTAAAGCGTTGAAAAGTGTTGATATATCAATTTTTAAGTACAATCCATACATACTACAAATTAAAAAATTGGTGGCAAACTTGAATCTCAATGGAATACAAATTCATTTTCTGTGGATAAAGGCACATCTAGGACTGGAGGACAATGAACATGTGGATCAACTGGCCAGAACTGGTGTTGAAAGGGGAGAAAACATTGGTCATTATGTATGTTCACATGACTTTTTTGCACATTTAAAAATGCATCAGCGTTTAATATGGGCATCTAGCTGGAGTGAATACTGTCATAACAATCCGACAAGATATACTCTTTTACAACCGTGTATACCCACACACCATTGGTATTCGAAACTTAATATACCCCGTAGATTTATCACGACTCTTACAAGATTAAAATTTGGACATGCATGTTACCCTCATCATCTTTTTCGGATAAATATAAGTTCCACTAAAATCTGTGAGCACTGCGATCAAGAAGGAGATCGAGATCATATATTTTTCGCATGTTCCAAGTATACTCTGATCAGTCGAATGAGCTGTATGACAAACTTTGTCATTTGAATGTTCCAAAACCTTTCAATCTCATGTCGATTTTAGTCTCAAACAGCTTGAAATGGTACGAATGTTTGATTGAATTCTTAAACAACACTAAGATCAAGTTGTAGTAGGTTTAATTTAGACTCGTTATCCATGTGTAGACCTATCCTCGTGTTCCATATACCTATCCTTCCGTGGTCTATTTATTGTGTGTCTTCGTGAAAAGTCGTCCCGACGGACCTCTGGACGTGAAGCGTGTGTACCTGTCTATTCCTTTTTCGTTTTTTGCTTCTTCTATACTCAATTTCCCATTTTTCGTTGTTTAGTAGGTTTTTTTATTATATTACACTTCAAATCATTATTCACATTATACATTCTTACACACTCCACAACTTGTTTCTGGCCGAATGACGAAATGTCAAAGCCAAAAAAAAAAAAATAGATAATTCCGAATTGCAACTCGGAAAATTACTAAATTCCGACTTGCAACTCGAAAAATTATTAAATTCCGAGTTGCAACTCGGAAACTTACTAAATTCCGAGTTGCAACTCAGAAAATTACTAAATTCCGAGTTGCAACTCAGAATTTCATAATTTTCCGAGTTGCAACTCGGAATTTAGTAATTTTCCTAGTTGCAACTCGGAATTTAGTAATTTTCCGAGTTGCACCTCAGAATTTAGTAATTTTCCGAGTTGCAACTCGGAATTTAGTAATTTTCCGAGTTGCAACACGGAATTAAGGAGAAATATAAAAATAAAAAAATAATGGCCCTTCTACGCTTCCGTAATGATCTGTAGGTAATACTTTAAATGGACCATAATCAAATCGTATGATTAGTTTCTGCGAAACAGGGTGATTTTAAAAGTAGTTTCACAAACAGAAAATACATTTAATTTGTCACAAATTGAGAATATTTCTATGGTTTATTCTCGTGATTTGGCTAAAATATGTCATGCCTTTGGAAACGCACCATTTTTATAATACAAAATAGTATTTAATTTACCGGGGTCGTCACAAACGTTCTCAAAGATATCCCGTTTCGACGTTGTTTACTTATCAGAATTGAGATATTTTCTAGTTTACTTTCGATATTTTCTTGAGTAATAACGATAGTTTGAAAAATCTCTACTGCTTTACAAACACAGTATTTTTACCATGTCGTGTGTTCAGAAAAGTACTCAAAAATATCCTATTTTACTCACTTCAATAGGACCTTTGAAGAACCCTATATTTTCAATGTTTATCGTTAATATGTGAAAACCCTCAAGTTATAATACCTTGAGCCGAACCTACATTTTTGGAATGCGAGGGTACTACAAAACATATTTGTCGGCGACATTATATCTTTTCACTTTCTCTACCAAAGATTCGCATGTGGTGCAATTTTAATAGGTTTATTATTTTACTACGTGATAGGTATATTTGAAGTTATAGGTTGGATAGAAAAAACAAAAATTGAGAGAGGTATTTATCCAAAACGTGTGTGCTTCTATGACATTTCTCGTAAATAAATATCGGGAAAAATAGTGTCGCTGGCAAACATTCTGAAAAAAGTGACATCAAATATAAAACTCTGCAACAGGCAAATTTTCAGCAAATCTCCAAACATATATAAGGAGCTCTGGGGTCATTTGTAGTGAATAAACAAAAACAAATATGAAGATTATCCAAGATTATCCAAAATTCGACTGTGGCAGAGTTTTTATCTTTTCTATCACTTTTTTCACAATACTTGCCAGCAACGCTACTTTTATCCGATATTTATTTACGAAAAGTTTGACAAAAGCACACACGTTTTGAGCAAACACCTATCTTCAGTTTAAATTTTTTATCCAACCCATCTTCAAGTATACCTATTACCTCTGGTAATATAATAAACCTATGAAATTTGCGCCACATGCGAAGTTTGAAATATATAGTCTCATCGACAAAACATTTTTCGCAAAACCCTCGTATTTCAAAAATGTAAGTATGGCTCAAAGTTATTCACGTATTACAGCTTGAGGGGTTTCACATATCAACGTTAAACGTTGAAAATATATGGTTCTTCAAACTTCCTATTGGAAGAATGAAGTAAGTGAATAACTTCGAACTAGGATATTTTTAAGTACTTTTCTGATGACCCCGACATAGTAAAAATACCATGTTTGTAATAAAATAGTATTGCTTTTCAAACTATCATTATTACTCAGGAAAATCTCGAAATTGAACTAGAAAATATCTCAAATCTAATAAGTAAAGTAAACAACGCCGAAATGGTATATTTTTGAAAATGTTTGTGACGACCCTGGTAAATTGGATACTATTTTGTATTATAAAAGTGGTGCATTTCCAAAGGTATGACATATTTTATTCAAATCACGAGACTAAACCAGAAATATTCTCAATTTGTAATAAATTAACTTTAATTTCTGTTTGTGTAACTTCTTTTAAAATCACCCAGTTTCTCAGAAACTAATCATACGATTTGATTATGGTTCATTTAAAGTATTACCTCCAGATCCTGAACTACAACATACCAGAGTTTCATTGAATTCCGCAATAAACCAAAATCCCATGTATTCCCTGCTGGGTCCTTTCATTCATAGCATATGGGTAGATCTCAACTCAAGGGTACAGAGGAAAAACCAGCTCCATCCATTTAGAGTTACAGTCACAGTTTTTAGTATGTCGTATTAAAACTGATAGTGATATTCCGTTTAATTGTAGTCAGTTCTATATTTTGTATTCGAGTTTGTTATGAGTTGAAAAGATTAGTTTTCAAAAAATGGTTTCTTGTTGTCGCAAGTATTTCTCCTGATCTCTTAGTTCTCTGAATATCGTTTAATTATGAGTGTGTATGAGAGAGTTTCTCCACTACGAGAAAGTTTGGAATGATTTTTTTTTATGTTTAGGAGATTACAGAATATGTTTACAGACTGTAATACCATTATTATATTTTATGAGCCACCGTTTACATAAGTTATTCATCTGCAAACCAATTGCTCGAATTGCTTTTGTTTGTAGAGTAAACAAACACATTGTGCATATGTGTGGACATTTCCCAGATTATTAGTCCGCATGTCATTGTGCTGTGGAATATTGCATGATAGACGGCAATAACGCCATTTTGAGGATATACCGATTGAATTTGAAATGTGAGAATCAACGGACGTAAACTTTTTTTATCTGGTAATTTATAACGTTATAATAATAAATAATATCACAGTACTATTGTCATTAAACACTTTGAAATGGTAAGTGACAACTTGTTTGAAAGTCATCTGAAATACGTATTGAATTATATTGTTTCGGTCTAAGACGTTTAGAATGATTTAATAAATGAAAATAAAAATTTCAGTTCAGCATGAAATTATTTACGGTTTCAATACTCTGCCTTCTAGCGTTTTCAGCTTTGAATCCTTGAATATTCATCTGGAATATTTTTCAACGAGACGTTTGAAATATCTGAATATTCAAAATGTTACTTACTTCAGAAGACAAAATAGCAGCTTTTTTATACTCAGTGATAGTGGAAACAACTTTCATGTATTTCAGGAAGCTTCTTCATAAGTTAAAACTACAGGAAGTGTCGAAGATGCAGGCCGATCTGGCCGACAAAGAGTTTCTGATGACAAATATAACGATATGAATATAGAAATATAAGCAAATCCTACTCATTCTACAACCAAAGTCTCATCCACCTGTAGAGTTAGTCAAAGGACAGTGCAAATAATCTAATCAAATTGTATTTCTACCAAGAAAGTTTTGGGGTAGTTTTGATAACTTTCATTCCCTATGTTTTCTGGGGTGCTCAATCCGAATCTGAGGTTTGCTCAAATTTTCGTGACGGAACACCTAAAAATCTCTTTCTTCTGCGGTTTATTGCTTATAAGTTGAAAACTCCAAACTTTTCGTTGATATTCTTTCGCCCAAGAATTGAAGAGCATAAAATTCTCTACAAATTTTAATATACAAGTTTTTTTCTACGACGAACCATTCGGGCTCAAGGACTACTTCTAAATTGGCATATTTCATCTGACTGGGGAAATCACTTTATCACTACAGAACTCTAATTCATTATTGAAGTTAGTGGATTCGCCCCAATCCTCTGCTCATACCTTATTTAGATCATACAATGGAGGTAGAGATCTCTTTTTCAAAAATTACATACAAGTTATTTAATGAGGTCCGAAATCGTACAAAACTTGAAATTCAAACAAAAATCTTGAAAAAATATTTCACATGATTATATTATTATATATCATATATTATACGATCTAGATACTCCACAGCGTACTTTAGTCGAATATAGAAATCTAAGAGAGACCAACTGGGAAAGATACTCAGCGTCACTCAGTGAGCCTCTCGAGAGGCCCGTGACTGAAATACGAGACAGGGAGAGACTTGAGAGTGCAGTAGACGAAGTGGACGAGGCAATAGTCGAAGCCTACGAGGAAAGCTGTCTTGAGAAAAAAAAGCTCAAAATAACAAAACTGGTGGAATAAGCATCTAGAAACTCTCGGAGGTAGGGTGCGGAAGATTTTCAACAGAGTAAAATTCAACCAATATTGGACCACATACAAGGCTAAACTCACGCAGTACAACAAAGGGATTAGTAAGGCCAGAAGACAATCACGTACTCAAGAATCGATAAGGTTTTAGCCAAAGAAGGTACTGTAAACGAAGTAGGTTTCTTGAAAAATAATGACAATGCCTATACTACAACATTCGAGGAAAGTATGAGGATGCTCAGAGAAGCACACTTTCCATCCAAACAGGTGAACAACTTTGGAATGGAAGCTTGCTACGGAAATATCGGGACCAAATAGTATCAGTTGGGCTATCAGAGATAGCCATGACATTATTTATAGACATCAAGGGTGCCTTCAACAATACATCCACCGAGTCTATAGCAAACGCACTAGTGAAAAAGGGGTTCCTCTCCTACTGTGCCAGTGGATAAACGCTAACTTTAGCAATCGACGGAATAACACTAACACCTAGAGCAAACAGGCGATGTCCACAGGGAGGAGTGCCATCGCCCCTACTTTGGGCTATCTTGCAGAGGCTTCATTGCCTAAGATATGACGACGACCCCGCGATTATTGCAAAAGACGAATTCGCAAGGACAGTCTCGGAGCTTACTCAGTCAGCCCTAGATATAATCGAAAGGTGGTGTACAGCTGACAGTGAATCTTCAATGATGATCCATTGTAACGTATAGTTCGGTGGTATGGTGGCCAAAGACCAAGCAGGTAGGAATGGTTCGACGGCTCGGAAGACTGCAAAGACCTACATGTCTGAGTGCCACCAGGGACATGAGAACCACCCCAACAGCCGCCTTATAGTTCTTGCTCTGCCTGCCTCTCCTACGCATATACATACAAGGCGAAGCCAGGTCAGGACAAGCACCCATAAGCACGGAAGAGACTACAACAACCTATACGGATAGTTGAAAAACCACCCGGATACAAGAATGCCATCAGATGGCATGCATCCCAGATATAGCTCTGACAAAACTTTCAAGACAGGTATAACGGAGAGGGATGCAAAAAATGATGAAGGTTCAGGAGCTGGCATTTACGGAACCAAGCGGAAGATGAAACAAGCGACAATATTCCAAACGGAAATCGTTGCAATACACCATTGTGCACAAGAGCTAATAAGGCATGAGTGTTCAGAAAAAAAACATTGTCATATGCTCAGATAGCCAAGCTGCAATAAAAGCAGTCAACTCAATGCAAGCTACCTCCATACTTGTTTGGGGCTGCATAGAAATCCTAAAAGAACTCAGCATTCAGAACAGACTGACCCTATAGCCTGGGTACCAGCACACACAGGTTATAGAGGCAATGAAGAGGTCGATGCACTAGCCCGAGAAGGAGCAAGGAATGCCCTAAATGGCCCAGAACCGTTTTGCGTTGTTTGACACTCTCAAACACTCCTTTCTTATCGTACTGTCACTAGTAGTCATCGACATTACCTTTGATTGACACTGCTCCAATTATAATTTTATCACAATATAAATCCTTGAGAAATTCACTTAAAATGTCATTAATTAGTCAAAAAGAATTTTGGAGTGAAAAAGTGGGTGCTGACAATTTTTATTTGGCGTTTGAGCCCGAACTGTTTGTCGGAAAAAAAACCTGAATAGTGGAATTTGTAGGAAATTTTATATACTTCCATTCTACAGAAAAATAGATTTTTTCAATTTTTTGCATTTTTTTTAATGTTCCGTCAAGAAATCCAAAAAATATGTGAAATAAAGAAATCAGAACTACCTCAAAACTTTCCAGCTAAGGGCCCCGTCGAATACAAATTTACTGAATTAAAAAAACGGACGAAATATCGAGATTTACTCTTCGAACTCCGCAGGCTCTACCAAGATCATTCTGTAAAACTGGTTGTTCTAATTGACGGTGTGATGCATTTGCTACTCTCTAACATAAAAATCGTAAGGGCATGTGTCAAGATAGCAGATATCATAGCTGGACGAATACAGAAGGCTGTCATCCTTGGTTCATTGCGTCTGCTCAGATCACACAATTCCTAGACCCAACAGCTGCTTAGCCCCTAGTTTGGGAAATGGTTATTACAGCTCCCCTTCGAATGTGTCGGAGTTTCAGAAAAATGGCCCGACCAGAAAATTTCAATTTCAATAATACTAATGATAATAATAATGAACCACTCTGCTGGAATGATGGTTCTGATCATAGGGGTACTTGGTGGAATGATCGACACGCTGTTCTCTGATCTGAAAATCATATTGGCTTACCGTGATGAGGCAAAAATCTTAGTCGGAATGCCTGTGTTCTTGCTTCACTACGTCTACTGAGGGCACATGGTTGTCGGACGCAGTATCGGGGCTCCGGAGACAAGGCCCGACTGGTATATTCCTAAGGGATGAAAAAATTGCAAAGCCTGTGCGGCTAAAGGACATCATTATTTGCCGTGGCGCTCCGGGGCGACTTCCTGATTTTGGTGATGTATTCACTTTTCAAACCCGGAAATTCTACAGCAACGCCCCAGAATCACCAATTTCCTTCGTTCGTCGTACCTGTTTTCTATCTTATTATATCTCCACATTTTTTTAAATCTGTTTAGTGAATTTGACTACCTTTTTCTCCTTCAACTATAGTGAAAGACATGTATATCCCACCAAAATGAATATTGGCGAACAAGTGTTGGAACTTTTGAAGTTACAGTCAGAGTTTTCTCAATAACTTCCACAGCCGTTTCATCTACAAATTGACATGAATAACACTTCTTTGTCAATATAATTTGGAAGGTCCTACACAATATATAGAAGTAATATCAATGACCAAGCACACTCCTCTCTGAAATTCGCAATTAAATGGGCTTTTCTTCAGGTGAAGTGGACATTCATCGTATTAAGTGGTCTTCAACCGCAACGAGAGTAATGAAGTTACCACAGTCCACAACCTTTCGAATAAAAGTGTTTTTTATCGTTCCATTCACTCTGAACACGTTACCCACACATTCATCCTTAGTCCTTCGTTAATTATTTTTATCAGTGTTACATTCTCAACTTGGTGATATTTGTGGTTGTTCTGTATGGAGTGTATTCGAGAATTTGTACATGTGTTTCCATTGGTCCACAAGCAAGGTGCTGATTTCAGTCAGTCATTTCCTCCCTGACGATAACTTGTGAAATGCTTCAAAGAGGTGTTAGATAGATAGATAGATAGCACTTTATTTCCAACAGGCATACACCCAATTACAGGAAATGTAAAAGCTTGAATACAATATAATATGCAATAAGCAATATTGAAAAGTATATAAATGAAATTGAATGAATAAAATACATAGTACAAAATATAAATTATGGTACGATAAAAAAAAAAAATTATATACATGAGCTCGTTCATACACACATAAATACCTATATATACAGCAACAACAATCATGGTTGAAAGGATCTATTCAGAATACATCTTGAAATATTTTTGAGTGAATTGTCATTAATATCGCATATTTGGCATATCAAATTGTAGTTTGTGCACATTAATGACACGTGCGCCCTACGATTAGCATTCGTTCGGTGATTATCACAATAAAATGTCCTATCAGTCCTGGAGTTCAGGCGTGGAATATGAAAATTTACCATTTGTAACAATGGAGAACATGATATTTTATTATGAATTAAGTTGTATAGAAATGATACTGCGACAAAGAACCTTCTTGTATTCAGGGATACTAAATTAAACTGATTCAAGAGAATAGTATAGTCACTTCCTCTTTGTGGATATGTTCTGGTAGTTTTGTAACATAAATATTTCAGTAATTTTTTTTGAACGCTTTCAACATGATATATGTGACAGTTATAAATGGAATACCAAATGAACGACCCATATTCAAGCTTGGACCTCACATAGGCATTAAAAAGTGTGATGATTGTACTTGTATCGTTGAATTCTCTTGTGCTTCTCATTATGAATCCCAACATTCGATTTGCCGATGAGACGGCCTGGTCTATATGCGGAACTAAGGTGAATTTTTGATCGAAAACAATTCCCAGGTCTTTCATTTCGTTCACTCGATTAATAGGAACGTTACTGATCTCATAGGAAAATTCCAGCACGTTTTTCTTCCTTGAAAAAGACAGTACATGGCATTTTGATATGTTCAAATGCAAGTGATTGCTACGGCACCATTCAAATATTAAATTAATTTCGCACTGTAAATCTAGGCAACCTCCATAGTCCTCAACCACCTTGTACAGCTTCAGATCGTCAGCGTAAAGAAGTTTTGAACAATTGATTTTCTGTGCTAGGTCATCAATAAACATAAGAAACAGAAGAGGTCCCAAGTTTGAGCCTTGTGGCACTCCGGAGCTAGCGGTATATATCGAGGATTGAAAGCTTTCGTATTCAACGTACTGTTTCCTATCAAAAAGATAGCTTGCAAATAGTTTAGATAGACTAGTGGAGAAGCCAAACGATGATAATCGTCTAAGGAGAATATAGAGATCGATTTGATCGAAAGACTTTTGCATGTCAGTGTATATGACATGCAGGTGTGTAATTAAGCCTCGTTAAAGTCAGCTGCGGCGCCGTGGGTGGGTTGAGCAGTGGCAGCCTCCTATGCACGTAAAAAAAAAACTGTAATTTCCTCTCGACTGAAAATTTGTCAAATAATAGTCGACACAATACTTCAAAGAGAAAAAATTAACTGGCTGTAAGCTGGTAGAGTATTATGTCAGCTGGCGATTTTCTGAAAAATGTATTTTTTTTTTCTTTGCACCTATTGTGGCGTAAATCGATGAAGGACATCAGGATTTTAAATATGTAATAGGTAGAGCTAATTTCCAAATTTTACAGGATCCTTTTTTTGATCAACTTCAAAAAACTCACAAGAAATGTAACAATATTTCTTTCAGTAAATCAATGGTGCAGGAAATATTTAAAGAAATCGAAGAAATCGTAATATCTCACGAACTAACGAAAAAATCTTTTTTTTTGTTTGCAAGAACTCTACTGACCCTCCAAAATGGTTTTTCTGAATTCATTCACCAAGCAGGAAAAAAAATACCAAAATCATAAAAACTAAACGAGAAATCGGAAAGTGTGTACGAACAATTTCATTGTACTCAATTAGTAATTGGGAACACCTCCGAAGTTCCGTAGCTCCCTCAGGAAGCATTTGCGGATCTATGTTCATAACTTTTTTTTTTATATTTGTGACAGAAGTTTGTAACCCAAATTTGGAATGTTCGTTAGAAGCATTGATGTAAAAACGTGAAGAAATCAAAGAGTTACATAATATCATGAGAGTTGGTTAGCGTAGGGCTTCTGATGATTTCAACTCTGTAGTCAAAAATATGTGTTCGATAGAACTGACCAACGTTTGGATTCTGGGTATAGATTAGGTTTCAGATGCGACAGAGGAACAAAAGAGAAATGGAAGTGACTTCGATTCGAAAGTCCACATAACTTGGCTGTTGCCAAATTGAATTGAATCCGCTGGCAACCGCTGTTACCAGAGTACAGTAGAATATCGATGACGGTCGCTGCGCTGCGCTCTTCCACCCGCACCTCGCTATTTCAATGTTTAACGTCAACGCTGTGATTTTATCGCATAGCATCAGCTGTTAATGTGATCGTGGTTCACATTCTGACAGCAAGCGTGCTTTTAGTTTCAACCCACAACCAACCTATTCTACTCCTTTCTCCTTTCTATATAAATTAAATGTTATTTCCTGCTGTCGTATTAGAAAAGACAAACTGAAGGTATGGCTGTAATTCTGAATTCCCATATTCAAAGCCGTCTCATAATATTCCAATTTAAATGTTCGAGCTGTTTCAAGGTTACCGTAACTATTGAAGAAAAATCGAAGGCGGTGGGAGGAGTTTCGCACTGGTAGGGTCCAAGTGGTCTTGGTACCTATTTGTTTTGAAATTCTCCTGCATAAATCCCCCACAATAGTACCCATCCTAGTATTCACGAAGAACGTCCCGGGTCACCGTGTACAATAAAGATTCATAAGCCAGAATATCTTTGCATATGAAACAAATAATAACAATAATAACAATTTCTCTCATGAACACTCATTTATTTATTTATTTATTTATTTATTTATTTATCTATTTATTTATTTATTTCCATACAGGCTTAAACCTAATAACATGGAAAATTTTAAATTAATAATATTAATTTCATATAGACAAATAATAATAATAGTAGTAATAGTAATCATACTAACAATAATAATATTAGTAACAACAAAAAATTACATTGTCCCAATTTAAATACTCAAAAAGTCCTGGCTATAAAGTGACTCATTACAATCCTTTTGAATAAATTGCATGGCATTGTGTAATCAATATCTTCCATCTGGTTAACCTGATTGGCAAGTCGAAACATAGTCAAGAGAGGAGCTCTAGATGTGGCCACCATATCACTCAAAGGCATACCTAGCCTGTGTGGGTAGAGGACTGCTATTCGAGATAGCTACAGGATATCTCCAAGTGTCGTTGAGCACTGAATCAATTATGTGCATTGTAGAACATCCGTAAGGGACGAATGGCTGTTATATCTGAAATTCAAATCTGACACGGGTATTCGAATATGAACACGTTTCAGTTATGTTGTGATCGTGAATTCCGGGCCATCATATCTAGATTTCGTCCTCTCGACTGGGATATTTAAATGGAGAACATCATTCAATTCGGCTCATTCATTCATAGTCCAAGGGCTGACGACGAATTTGGGAAATTTTAGACAAGTTGAAATAATTAAAAAACAGTGTTGTTGTGAGTCGGGCAGAGGGTTTGTGGTCATTTTGCTACTACGCAGCCTATGACATTTTGGAAAAACTAAACCTAAAAAAATCTTCTAGGCAGTTTTAAATTTTGTTATCTTTCATTCTGGCATATATTGTAAGTATATAATCTAGAAATGAAAATTCGAAACTATTTAGTTTTGAAGTATGACCAGACCTCTGCGAATTTATTTGATTATTATACCCAAAAAATAAACATTCTAAAATTTTTATCGCATGTTTAATAAATGATTTTTTTCTACGACCACATGGAAATATGCCCATTTTATGCTCTTTATCGATCAAGGAAGTAGGCCGATTGCAAAACACTTTTTCATTTTTACATCGCGATCTATACTGTAATGATCATTTCAGTACAGGATATTTCATTTCCCACGACTTTCATGAACTACTAGACTGATATTTTTATGATCATAAATAATATAAGATCGAATGAAGACATTTCACATTAGTATTTACAAAATTCGTTTAAAAAAAGAAGTAATGGAAAACGAGTAGTGATAGTGAGGATGATTTGACATTAACACCGCTAATTTCAATATCAAGATTGATGACAGCCGAATTCTATATTTTCGAATAATTGGCACGAAGTTTCGATGACAGTTAATTTCATCATATTATTATGTGAGCTCGTAGCAGCGAGTGAAAAGTGAGGGAACGTTACAGATTTGTTTATCATTCAGGTGGTCGTATAAAAAGTATAGTGTACAATTTCCATGAAATGGCCCATTTCATGCTCATTATACAATATAATATTGAAAATACGTTTTTGTCGCCAGAAGAATTGAATGGTTTTCAATAACTTCCTATTAACCTGAATAAATATTTCGAACGACTACACTAAAAAGTCTTATGTGTACTTTTAAGAGCGAGAAAGATTGTTTATCCAAACTTGCCAGCATCATATGTCAGCATCAGATCTTGCAATACCGACGTTTTTATTATCATACTTGGTATGAATCATCTAGAGTGTGATAGCTTGACTATTTTCATGGAGTATGGAAACAACAAGAAAAACAGATCATCAAATATATCTCAGTTATCAACTGAATTAGGAGCAAAAGTGTGTTCCAGTTTACCAGCTTCCATACAATGACAGTTTGCGATTACAACCCTTCTTTAGGAAAGAAAAGGCCTCTCGTAATTTCAAAAGATAATGAAGATTACCAAAAAATATCGACGATCTTCGATCCGCTCAAGATATGAAGCTATTTCGCCATTGGAAAAATTCGTCTGTGAAATGTATGGATTCAAAAATCTAACCGATGTTAATACTGCTAGATTCCAAAAATTTTGTTCACCATAGAAAACTAATAATCCATATAAACGCTTTAAAAAGCTTTGAAAAACTTTGATGCTACAAATTTGCCCCCAAGTAAAGTGGAATTACCAACAACTTCTACGCACTGAATATATCCAGCATCTGGCGAAATGCACATTTTCGTTACCCGAGTACTCCAACAATAAATGGATGAGACCTTCAAAATCAAAAATTAAAATTTTCGAAGAAGATTGTGTGCCGCAGAGACACATAAAATACACGAAAATATATATAATTTTCTCATATCTCAAATAATTATATTATTTATTGTACACCAATGGAAAAATATTTTTCAGAAAAGAAAATACCGAGGATAATGAAGCAACGCAAGACATTGAAGATGATACATCAGACTGTGAAGACGATCTGTCAGAGAGTGAAGACGATCTGTCAGAGAGTGAAGACGATCTGTCAAAGAGTGAATCATCAGAGAACAGTGAAGGGGAGGAATGATATGGAAATATGAATTCATCACCATTAAGAATTTAATTAATCAATAACAAAATTTATACATTTGTTAACTGTTACCTGAAATAATCTTGTCAACGACCTTCCTCTATTACGAAACTGATTAATCTCTATCGATATCCACCATTAAACTGATGTCAATGGATGTCAAAGATTTGCTTCGCTAATTAAAAAATATATTGTTTTGATAAAAGTTTGATGTGAAAAAAATAGTGAATAATTTGATATGTAAATTTTTAAATTATCATATCTGTTAAGATATACATAATGCTTCGTTCAGCTAGTCTACCTTTCCCAAGAAATTAAATAACACGTTGTTATTGTTAAAAAAATATATAAATTTATTAAATACCTACTAGCTATATTTTATTGAAAAATTACCTACTCCAAAATACTCTGTTGTGTAGGATGGGTTCAAGCTACATTGTAAACTGGGGTCACGTGGTCTTTCAGCAACCAATCACAGACCTAGGAGCCAGAGCCTCGTTGCTTGCAGGTCTGGTTAAGCTGTCTCTCTGGCAATCATCTAGAGTATTCGAATAAAGATTCTTGGGAAAAGTTTGTGCATGTCCGCGATCGCTGGTATGGCGGCAAATTGAAAAAAATTACTATGAATTGGCAAAAAGTCGAGTAAAATGGCAAGATATCGAAAATAGTAATTCGAAAAAGTTGCTTAGAGTTAAATTTTATACACACAGTTATATAAAGTTCGACAAACTAATGTGAGAAAATTGAAAATTTTATAAAAATATCAAATTATGTTCTTATGAATAGCTTGACCATACTGAAATATTTGTATTTCAATGATAATAACAAAACTTTCTCATTTTCTCCACATCAGAGAGAACTAAATTTAAAAAATTGAATTTTGTCAGAACCCTTGCTGTTACATTGGTTCGTATTAAACAGTTATATCAGAATTTCAGAGTACTGCGATGATACGGAAATCCAAAAATATCGTGTTTTTCCGATTATAATCAATTTTTGATGATAATCGTACACGAACGTTTCACTTCGTACAGAATCTTAAAAATGTGCGTCAAATTAAAGAGGCTAAAGTTTTCAACATTGCTTGCGAAGTAAAATGCTCTGGCACGATTATCATCGAAACTTGATTATAATCTGGAAAACACCATGTTTCTGGAGTGTCATGTCAACACAATGGTCGTGGAATTCTAATATAACTGTCAGATACGAACCAATGTAACAGACAGGGTTTTGAGAAAATCCAATTTTTTTAATTTAGTGTTCACTGGTAAGGAGAAAATGAGAAAATTTTGTCATTCTCATTGAAATACAAATATTTTAGTATGGTCAAGCTATTGATAAGATAATAATTTGATTTTGGATTGACGTGGCCGTTACTTGATGAAAATCCATAGTTATGACACTAAGGTAAAAAACGATTAAAATTTCCACAATATTTATTGTCTTTTCGACATGTTTCGATAAACAGTATCTTTTTCGAGCGAATGTAGTACATTAAACTACTCTTCATTGAAATTACTTAAATACCTTTCTTACCCATTAACATAATTAGGGACTACCTATAATTATCACTAATACCTAGACTCATACAACTTATAAAATTGAAATAACAATGAACCTACGTGGAAATCTCAAAACACAACCACCGCTCAATTGAACAAATTTAACAAAGGGGAATCTTTCAGGTCCAGTTGATCATTTAATAAACAAGATGAATTTTTCAATTTATTAATTTCCAAAAATTCTAAATAATTAAGCCTAATTAACACATGAAGAATTTCGAAGTTTTCATCGAAGTCATGGCCTTCCTCCAAAATATGATTTGCATATGATGAGTGTGTTTTATTGTTTACGTAATTCATACGGTGTTCACGTATGCTGCTTTTAAATGGTCTACCTGTCTGGCAAATTCCACAATTCAATTTATAAACTCCTGATTTTTCAGATTTCTGCTTTTTATCTTTATTATTCTTGATAAACAACATTCCCAGTGTGTTATCTGTTCTATATGCTACTTTTAAGTTTTGCTTATGTAAAAATGAAGCTATTCTTTCCATGATGGGTCCTGAATAAGTTGAAGTTCTATAATTATTGTCAAGGTTCGTCAAAGTGAGGTACACTTCCGGGATATCCTTTCTATGTGAATCGAGCGGTGTAGCTCGATTCAAGGAATCTCAAAATATCACTAATTCTGATCACTGTAATCACCACATGTTGTAGATTTTTTTTAATTTGGAGAGATAACAAATTTAAATTTGCAGGAGGTACGTGATTGATGATAGCGGTTTTTTTGGATATAAAGATTTTTTTTAACTTTTCCCCACATCTTTTATTCAAATGTCATCCTGTTTATTTCTATAGCCTATCTATTTAGCTTCAAATTTTCTTTTCAATCAAGTAGCTATTCGTTTCTTATTTGGCTACTGAATTACTTATTATTGAAATACTTCAAGTTATTGGCTGTGATCCGAGTTAAATGATGGCTCGATGATTGCTAGGCTTTGAAATTCATTGATAATTAGCCGATATTCTTTTTAATTTTTCCATATCTTGATCAATCTCTGCAGGTTGTCCATATTGAGAAATATAGATATGAACGGATTTTTTCAAGTTATCTACTTATGAAGGAACTATCTATCCATTTGTAAACATAAAATAAAATTTCAATTTATCCTGCACTCTCCGAATATCAACATGAAAAACGTTGAATTAAATCTGTTCTCCTTCTTCTAGCAATAATGGGCGGGATTTGAAGCCCTTGCACGTAGGCCTTTCTATTTGGACCCGTTGAGCACCCACATGTTATGGGGGGCTCCTGTGTAGGTTCCTGAAGCCATAGTTTCGGGGATCCCTTAGGAGGTTACCCGGCTTGTTGAGTTGTGTTTTGGGGGCATCTTTGGTTCTTTTGGTTCCCTTTTCCGGGGTGCCAGCCTCCGCGCCCAGGTTTGCCATCTCAAAGGTACCCTTTCTGGTGCCTCTGATTGGTGCCTCGGAACTGTTGGATTGGGTTTCATAGGTGTCTGCTTCGGTTTCCCTAAAAGGTAGCTCTTGAGAGGTGTTATCAGGGATCGCTTTGACGGCCCCCTTGTTAACTTATGTTTGGGGTACCTTCGGTTCCTCTGGATCCCTTTTTAGACGTCCACATCCGCACCAAGGTTTACCATCTCAGAGGTAACCTTGGGATTCTTCTGATCGGCGCCCTTGGGATGGTTAGTTTGGCTCCCCTCAAAGGGATTCCAGAGGCCTCTGCTTTGGGTCTTTGTGGATGTGGTCTTTCAGTCGCCCCTTAGGACAGGCAAACCCTACCTGGGATCTATTCTTTCCAGCCCGAGTCCCTGTAGACTATCTGTTAGATTCTTCGCAAAGTTTTCTACAAGAATCACTTTGCTCTTTATTGCAACTTATTGTGATCTCTGCTAGGTACTTTGCACAAATATATTATGTCATGAACATTTCAACATCCGCTGTGAAAAAAGTCAGGGAAGTAGTCGTTTTCGGTTAAATATTTGTTGTGGAAATATGTTTGGTGAGAAGGGGTAATCCTACAATTTCGAGAATATAACTATTGCGCCTAAACGTGTGAAACTAATGTAAATTTGTATTTTTTCATTTTTGCTGCTGTGAGAAAAATTAATCTTTTTTCGTAAAGAATTATTATATGTACTCTCAAATAAAAAGAAATACATAGAAAGGCTCAAAACATGAAGTTTCATTGTCTTCGTGATTATATTTATCATCTTCCGCTGTGAAAAAGCCTCAGCTGGAAGAATGAGCATATCGTTTCATTTCTCGAATGCTGAATATTTGATAAGACTGAACCATTATTACACAAAAGACTAGAGGGTAGAAATATGTGGTCCCGCGTTTTATGTGGAGATCAGTCACCACCACTCTGACATCTTGAATATAAACGACCTAATTAACGTCTTCTGAATTCCGCTTTGCTTATTACTCTTCGCTCCCTATATCTTTCTGTTCTTACTCCTTCGCGGAATATTCCAAACTTGGAGTTATTTCATAATACCACCGTGTACTGGGAACTACGTCAATATTGAATGTAGATATAAAGCTGCTTGAATATCATTTTATATCAAGTTATTATAATATTTGATTTAATGTCTCTGTATGATTCAACTACTCAGTGAGATAGAAGCCTCTCAGCAGTAATATTCTTGAGTAGACACCAACTTCACTTATCTAAATTCAATGATTGTTTCATTGTGTTCATAGTGGCATCTTTTGCTGTGATCGTTGACTACTATGAGTATCGGGGTTTGCTGTGTTATCAACTGCATACGTTACCTTCGGAGCTGCAATAAATCCTGCAGAACAGTGGATTCACGAAATTTTAATAATTCAATCGATGAAATTATATCAGCTTCCGACTAGCTCAAAATCAACAATAAATACCAATTAACTAAGTATACAACTGTAACATAATCTGTCCACTCATTATAATTTGTAAACTTCTATTTCAACTAAAATTTCCATAGACCTTGGCCTCCACTTCGCTTTCGACTTAAGCTTTCCTGTCTGTTTGTATCTTCATGCTTATATAGCCCAGTGGAAGCTTCGAAAACCCGCCCGGAAAACCCGGATTGCATTCCTCGCTTTGATAGCGCGTAGATGTGACGTAATCCAACTCTAACAGGCCAGCGTTGCTTGCTGAGTTTTTGGAACTATACCGGACTGAAAAATATTGAGATCTGATTATTCATTCAAAATGAGATTTTAGGACATGCAGAATTGGTTTTGAAATATACATTTTCTCATTTAAAAAGATTTCCATATGTTTCCAACCTCTGGCGGAATCAACAGACTCTTACGAAAATTCGAAATAGATGAACACCTCAATCTAGCAGACCACTATTATAATCTTTATGCACTAGCGCCCACTTTAACGCCCGGTTCAGCAAGCGTGAAGTGGCACTTTACCGGCCGCGGGCGCATTATGGCCCGCCGGACGTAAATCAGACAAAATTGTTAAATTTTCTATATTTACACTTCATTTCATGCAAGATCTAACACGAATCAGAATTAATTCAGTTCAATAGAGAAAGGTTCTTCCTAAAATTTCTTCATAATCGACATTTCTTCAACATGTATCTAAGTCATAAGCCTGAATATTGAAAATGAAGTTTGTTTAGTTATTGATGCTGAAGATGGAATATTCTCTTGAACATAATTATTATTACATATTGAAAGATTCGTTACAGTATCTGCATCGATTCAAGAACAAGAATATTCATTTTAGAAGTGGATGGTTGGTTCAAATAACTGTCTGGTATCATTCCGGCTTAATCGTTGTCAATTTTTTCAGTGATGATCAATTTATTCGAAATAGATTCTTCGATATAAAAGCACTCAGCTACTATAGTTTCACATTCCCCATAATAAATTGCTCTTTATTATTGTATGCATAACGTATGAAACGTGTAGATCATTGGAATTCAAGTAGTACATAAAATTTTGTATGTATCATGTGCGTAAAATGCGTTTATGGCCTTCGCCACAGGCCATAAACGCCTAATTTACGCCCTTGATACATGAATAACTATCGAATCTGGCCAAAGACAAAAAGGACTGGTTTAAGTTTGACGATAGTTGGGTGACCAAATATTCTGACGATATATTGATTTGTGTGATTAATGACTTGTTTATTTTGTGGAAATTCATGATCACTTTGATGAAACGAAAGAACACTCGTTTGTCTTATTTCCACTAGATTTTTTATTGTTACAACGATATATTTAATTTATTGGAGCCTCTGGAGACATCCTACATTTTATTTTATGAGAGAGGGGACATTGGCAGATCAAGATCTTCAGATGATGTAGTGCTGCAGGTTTTTCCAGGTTTTCCTGCAGCTGAAAAAGTAAATGCGCCACTGAAATCAATCAAGTCGCTCCGGAGGGCCAAATAATTTTTGTTGTTATTTTATAATTTGTATTACTTTCGTTTCAATGAAAATCAGCTAAACTAAAAAAAACAATTACAACGAAAATGGGATATTGGACGCTTTTGGCGTCAATTAAAAATAATTCCCCTCCATCACACAAATAATTAGTTTTTTTGACGCTTATTTCGATAACCAAGTCATCTTTATCAAAAGTCCTACTAATGTAGATAACTTGGTTGGGTTTTGTTTTTTTCGTTAACCAGATGTCGTCACCTTACGAACGGCAGCCCTCAAAAGTCGAAACTTGTGCGAGCCAAGGATTAACAAGGTCTAATCTTTTAACGTGCGATTCCTACCACTTTATCGGGCCATCAGATAAAAATCTGTAGTCGCTATGATTTGAACCTAGCCGATCAGCAGTCAATGGTTTTGAACGCAGCAGTCTCAACCACTGAGCTACCTGACCCTTATACCTATACACATGTGAAATCTTTTTTTTAAGCAATAAAATATTATGAAACCTTGGTGCTACCTACCTAAGAAAATTGAAAATGATTATACCTAATCAGTTCCATTGTTAACAAATACAATGGACCCAATCTTCTCTATAACTCTTTCTACCCTAATATACTATTCTTCGGAATGAATTATCTCATTATCTGACAAACAAGCGAACCGTACAAATCTGAATGGTTGAAACTCGTGAAAGCTTTTGTATCTACATCTAGTGTTTCGTGAAATTCCAATTTTCTTTCGTAACGAAATGCAATCTAATGAGATTTTTTGAATTGTTATTTCAGATGGACCGGAACAATGGCAAAAAATCGTCTGCTTTTCATTTCAATGTTCCTCTGAAAGGCACAAAACATTCGACTGATAATAAATTGGTATTCACTGTCCCATACATTTTCTGAAGAATAAATAATATAAAAGATGAACTCGCTCTAGAGATAAAATGGTTTTTTGTTCTATCGCTCAGATGAATTGATGTTATCCATTTTGTATGAAATATTCACTTCAATTTTACATGAGAAATGGAATTCATGGCTTTATATGATAACACGACTCCAACATTTCGAAAGTAGTTGGTAATTCGAAACTGAATGTTCCTGCCTGTGTGAAGTTGGCCGACATTTCCTAGCAGCCACTTTTAGTCGTTTGATCAGGTCGAGTGTCGAATGTGTGAAATCCAATTAGGATAATGGTAAGCCTTTATGAGAGGTACATTTTGGTGTAGGATTATAAATTGTGGTAGTTGTGTGGTTGAGCATATTCTACTAAAAGTGAAATTCAAACTTCGAAGGTTAAAAAAATCCTAGTCTCGTTGAAAAAATCGTACCAATTTAACAAAGAATTTTTAATTACCAAAGGTTAAAATTGAAACTATTCAGATGATCCAACTAATTGGTATTGATGTTGGTAAGTATGGATGGTGACTGATGCGCTGCGACCTGATTAGATCTATTGTGCCCCATCCTCTTCTACTATCACAAGGTGTTCTTATTAACATCAGCCCTTCAATTCTCAATTCCTTCAGGAATTTTAGTATTTTGAGGGGGATACTCGTGGTATTTCTCCCAGTCAGCTGGTATGATCCCAGTATATTTAATCTTTTATGATATACAGCGTAACACTCCATCAATATATGGGGGGGTATTTCTGGATGTTCCTCACAGAATCTGCAGGTGCTGCCCTCCTCTAAACCTAGCTTCCTTAGGTGTTCTTCGAATCTGTAATACCCCGTTAGAAATCCCGTGACTGTCTTATGACTAGTTTTGCTGAGGCTAATCAGTGTCTTCGATCTTGCTCGGTTGGAATTGCCGAGAAGATCTTTGGCCTGCCTCAGTCGTGGAAGTCTTAGCCAGTATGTTGCTCTTATTGCCTCTTCAGCTTTATTGGGTTCTTCTCGGAAGTGAGATTTTTCAAGTCCGCAGAATGGTTCCGGTACAATCAATGGCGTTGTTGCGCCTTTTCGTGCCAGGGTGTCTGCTTGTTTATTGCCCTACACTCCGACGTGCCCCGGCACCCAGAGGAGGGTTACCTTGTTGTTCTTGCCTAGATCATTAAATTTGTCTAGGCACCCCAAACCATCTTTGAGTTGATGTTAGAAGAACTCAACGCTTTGATGGCTGCTTGACTATCAGATAGGATCACGATTTTCTTGTTCCGGTATGTTCTGTTGAGGTTGATCTCAATGCAACTTTCTATGGCGTAAATTTCCGGTTGAAAAATGCTGGGGTACTGGCCCATGGGTTCAGAGTATTTGGTGCGAGGCCCAAAGACTTCTGTTCTAGTTCCTTCGGGAGTTTTGGACCCGTCCGTGTACCATGATGGTATTCTTTCCCAGTGGTCGAATGGATTCTACGTTCCATTCTCGCTTGATGTTTAGTTCCGTTCGGAAAAAATTCTCGAAACTAAATTTCCTGGTAATTTCGTCAGTTGGAAGATCGGCAAAGTGTGCACAGTCGGTGGAGGTTGAGCCCCTCACACTGAGTCCGACTTTAGCCAACCTTCTCCTCACATTGGACCAATATCGCCGAATGTTCACATTTTTTTTCGCCAATATTATTATTTGAATATTTTTTCACAATATTGTACCAATATTGTCCCAATATATATACTCACTAAATGGTATAAAGAGAAAGAAATTAAAATGATGTCATCAAAGTAATATCAAACAATATCATAGACAATGAATACTAATACATACACAGTGCGGCTTTTAATAGCCCCCCCCCCTGTTAGCTTTTGATCGGTTTGACGTAGAAACAGGAAAAAAAAACTTCTCGAGGGTTTCCCAATACTACTTTTTAAAATAAAAAACAAGTAATTGCCCGACAGGGGGGCGGAGGGACACATCAACTCAATATTTTTAAAAGGCATAGGGGGGTCAAGTGTAACATCGTTAAAAAGGAAATTCCATTCTCTTCACAACCATCTGAATTTTTTTTTGCAGTTTAAATACGAAATATCAAATATAAATGCGGATCTGAATACTACTCATACCTTGTTACATTTTAATGTGGAACAATGGAACCAAAATGTTTTTTGAAGGGTATTAACGATACTACTTTTTGAGAGAAAAAACATTGCAATTACTCGACAGGTGGTGCTGGGGGCACATTAACTAAAAAATTTTGAAAGGATTAAAAATCGAAATTGGGAGAAAAATTCAAAAATATCTAGATGGTTGTGAAGAGCATTGAATTCTATTTTCAACGATGTGACACTTGACCCCCCACGCCATTCAAAAAAAAATTGTTGATGGCTCCCCCCGCGCCCCCTGTCGAGCACTTTTTTTATTTCAAAAAGTAGTATTAGTGAAAGCCTCGAAATGGTTTTTTTTCATGTGTCTGCGTCAAACTGTTCAAAAGTTAACAGGGGGGGGAGGCTATTAAAAGCCGCGCAGTATAAAAATATACAATTGAACAAGATTGTGTGTTTGGGCAATCAATTTCTTGGCTTTGGTTTGGTTTGGTTTCTCGTATTATGTATCTCTGATGTTTTGTTGTTTCGTGATTCTATTTATTTTTCAAATACACGGTAATTGCAAATCTTCCCCACGTTTCTCTTGGCAAAGTTAACAGAAATATTTCAAGGTTGTACATTCTTCGTTGAGTTTAACGTTATATTGATTTCCATATCATTATAGCATCAAACACCGTGTAAGAAGTTATGAATAATGAACAAATCTATTTTTGTATTGTTCCAATATGCGTGTTCCATTTAGCATTGTTCCACAGTAGGCAATTTCCTGTAACAATTTCCGACCTACATCAATATCTGACGCTCGAGTTACGCTTACAACCCGTCTATCGTGTGACCAACTCATTGTATTTTCGAGTTGCGATCGAACAATCAATGCATTGTGTTAAATTCATAAGAAGGAGGAACATTATAATGCGTCACGGCACCTTTCAGTCTATGAATGACGTTAGCGGATGACGTCAAAGAACACAATTCAGCACGCTATGAAAAACTGGCGGAAAGTAAACGAGACCATGGCGATCGCTTCGTCTCCTTTTTGCTGGAAAATATACAGTTTCGGACACTTTTCATCTGGGGTATAGACAGAAATCTACGCGAGCAACAAGGAACGCAATGATATGATAATACCACATAAATAAGAGAGACGCACTACTGCGCGCCTCTCCTGTTGCCTCGCCCGCCGAATTAACAGCTCAGTTGATATCCCTTCCTCGAGCGAGTAAAGGAGAAATTGTAATGCTTTCTCAACATATAGCAAGCTATTCTTCACGCTCTCATGGAACCACCGTACCCCAGATGAAAACTTTCCGATACTGTATACGGAAAGGATCGTCTTCTAGTTCAGTACAATCCCTCGTGATTTGGTAAGAACCTGTTTTGTCTATTAGATATTTTTTTACGACCTGTTTCGGGTCATCACATCACTAACTTATTTCACATCTAAAACCTATATATGAAACTATCTAGATGAACAGGTAGTTAGTGTACAGGGGTGCCTGTACCATAAATTTAAAAGTGGAGACTATATAAATTCTCAGGAGTGCCATTTTTGACACAAAAGTGGAGACTTGCATAAATCCAGTTGTTTGTTCTGGTTTGGCCTGTATATTCTGCATATACCAATGTATACAGGTTAATTGAAATTCGACCCCCCCCCCCCCATTGGGATCTCTTGAACTAAATGAGAGATATGTCGAAGCTTTGGTGCATGACAAACTACTGTTTTGAAATTTGGAAAATTTAGAGTATTTCCCGAAATATACGAAAGAAACTGAAAATCGGAATTTTCGTTATAATTTTTTTTCTAGCTTTATTTGACAACATAGCCCAAAACCAAAAACACATTTCCATTGATACTTTTTCAGCTACACGTTGTCATATTCAGATTTACTATTATGGGCGCCATATTGTTTTTTACACAGAAAAATAGTTCTTCTGATTTTGATTTCATTGATGTATAATTTATTATGATTTGCTCTTCTGAAACCACAAATATTAAAAAATTGGTTGTCTGTAAAGTCGGTTTACAGAAGTTAATTTTACATGATAACATCATAAGAAAACATTGATGAAAAATTGCATACTTTTATGAATTGAATTTAATTATTAACACTGAATTATCATTATTTTGTAAAACATAAATATTCTTATTTTCTCGCACTGTGGTTGGCCGGTTCAACTTGTCATTTTAGACACATTGTTATTAGATGTGTGAGGTTAAACATTAATTTTCAATCTTCCAAGACTAGTAAAGCACGATAATTTTTTTAATTGAATACTAAATAAAAGCATTTGACTTTTTATACCATCGTGTATGTGAGTCATAAAAATTTTTTGGTCAAAATTGTAACATAACCTATTATTACTGCACTTAATACTTAATAATCAAAGAATAAATATATGAGATTATATCGCTACTCAAATTCTTAAAATGCAAGAATTAATTACCTTTTTGCCGCAATTGTTGTTGTAATAAACAATGGAAACCACATTAACTTTTCACTTCACTTTATAAACAGTTGATAAAACAGTTCACGTGTAGGTTGTGTGTCTTTTCTACTCGGACGCATCGGCCGATGGAGTTAAAGAGAGATAGATACGTCACAAGCCGAACGCTTGAGCCGATCGTGCCTCTCTACGCTTGATTTCTTGAAACAGACCTATCCATTTTATTAATTAATGAGAAAGACACACCTATAGTAAAAGCTTTTGCTAGCTTTTATTCATAACACCCAATGAGTCATACTTTTTCATGCGTGCAGCCGGCGTTAATCGATTCATAAGACGTTATCACATCTGAGGTGGTCATGACTCCATCGAATACATTTTTTTAATTAACACTAATTGTCAAAACTCATCAAACGTCGCACAAATAATTCAGTGGAAATGTCTTCATTCTCAAATTTATATGTGGGGGTTTTTGATATTATGATTTTTTTCTTAAATTCATGAATTAGATATAGCGGCCGAGTTTGGTCACTTCGGTTCGAATTGATTCAAATTCGGTATGTAGTGGTTTGCGGGGTCGGGTTTTGGTCAAAATTCATGAATTCAAGATGGTGCCTCCCAGATGGCGGACGAGTTTTGTAATTATGGTCTGACTCTCTTCAATATTGGTATGTGGGAGTATTTGGGATGGAAGATCATGAATGTTTTGTTAAAATTCATAAATTGAAGATGGCGGATTCAGGATGTCTGACGAGTAAATATTCAGATGGCTACCTCATTCAAGAGCTAGGCAGCTCAAAACTCACAGGAAACAGACCTTGTAAAAACCATTCTTTATCAGAAATCTATAAATCAATGCGTAATAACTAATAGTATGTCAGTATGTTCCTCCCAAATTAACATGAATTTGAGATTATGGTTTTTCACTTCATCATGAAATGATATATCATTGTGAAGAAACATTGTGTAACAGATGGTAACAGTTCATTTATTTTCTTTTTTTAGTAATTCCCATACCGATGTCACCCATATAAAAATTCGTCCTAGCCCTTTTTCTATAATTGGCAGCGTATGTCACCATCTCGAAGTTTGGATGTTAATTCCAAAAGGCCCTGGCCTCGAGAAAGCCAGTAAGTGTTCCCTTGTAGGGCAACTGGATGTTCCCTTCCATTCTGAGGGTCTCTTTTTCCGAAAAAGCAAATGGATTCGTGCCCCACGCGCGAAGGGGGGTCTTTTAGCGAGCTTGATTTGATTATAAGTGAAGAGAGTGGTTGTTGGAGTTCAAATCAAATGCAGAGGTTCAACAATAACACATCTATTGAATAAAAGTTGATAAAACAACGTTAACAAAAAAAAAACTAACAAAACTAGGTTTAAACTGGCTTTGCCACTCTTCTTGAATATTAAGTTGTATAAAAAAAAGAATGTCTTATCAATTTAAAATGCAAAAATAAAGGAAACAACAACAACAAAAAAATCTCTACTCGTTATTAGTGTTTTGAAAACAAACTCCAAGCTGATATCAGTATAACTCTACGGTACTCAGGTGTTTTCTATTTAAGTTGCCTTATGTAAATGAAGCTCTAATCATATTACTACTAATAGGCTTAGTTTGTTCTCAGAAAAATTAACGTCCATGATCTAAATATTCTGTAGTGGAATAGAAACAGTTTTTTTTTTTAATATTTTTTTATTACTTGTTTGAAACAAAACATATTCATAGTTTTAATATTGGCAGGTAAAGCATTATACAATCTGAAATCATAGGAATTTTTTTTCGATTTCGTCAGTTTGAAACGTTGAGGTCTAATAAGATTGCTGTTACGTGTATTATGATTATGTAAACTGGATTGCTTGGGAAACAAGGGAGCCCTTTTGTGAATATCCAATAGACTTGAATAAATATACATAGAAGGTACCGTCATAATTTCATGGTTAATAAATGATTCACGACAAGAATCTCTGAAACCGATTCCAGCAAGAATTCTCAGTGCTTTTTTCTGTAATATAAAAATGCATTGGGCATCACTAGAATTTCCCCATAGTAATATTCCATATGAGATGTGTGACTGAATGAGTGAGCAAAATACTATTTTCAACATAGTGAAATTTGTTATTGGTTTCAGCTGCCGAAGTAAAAATAAGGCACTCGATAATTTACTTTTCAAACCTGAAATGTGGCTTGACCAATTTAACCTATTATCCAGAGTAAAACCTAATAATTTGACACACTGATATTCAGGTAATGGCGGAGCCATAGAAACAATCATGTTTTGTGATTTCTCCTTATTCATCATAAGTCATCAAGTTGATGGACCACAACTCAAACAAAATAATGCAACAAAAAGTAACATTGCCTCCGATCCGAGTATTATAGGGGTTAAAACAACAGAATTTCTTACTCTACTGCAACATATCTGTTATTCCCATACACTCTTTTGGAACCACTTTAAATTATTGGCAGACCGTTCGCGTTTTCACAACGACTTCAACCAATATTTTTTAAAATACCACCCGATTGATTCTAAAACTTGTTTTGCATCAAAATATTACATAACTACAAAGAGACTATGCATCTGATTACCCGAAAATTGACACTTTTCAATTCGCGTACATTTTGTACGCCCCCCCGCGACAAATCGACCGGCACGCGCTGATTCTCCGCTCGAAGTCCTCGTTCCAACCGCCGCTTCGTGAGAACTCCCCTTTTCGTCTCTCTCAGAGTAAAATCCCATACTCGAAAATAATTCTCAGCAATATTCAAAATGAGTTCATAGGGTGTTCGAGACATAACATGCAGACAAATTTTGTCTGCATTCATGGCTGAAATAACTTTAGCCATTCGGTCACGAATAGGATTTTTAATTGTTGGGTTATTGGAAGAAATTATTCGATTACATACAGTGCCGTTCTAAGATTGTTTTTTATTAAATGCAATGGCCATTGTTACATTTGATGCAATCGCATAAATCAGATGTGATGATTTTGATAAAGTTTATTTACCTTTTTTTTATGGCGAAATGCACAAAGTACCTACCCAAAACTTCTGTAACAACGTTAGTACTGCTCGGCAGAAAAGAACACTCCGTAAAACTGAAAACAGAACAACTTTGGAACTTTCAATTTTCTTATAATAACTTCTAATATTAATGTCAATGCTTCATTAATCAAATACAGCCACAGTAACAGGGAGAGTTGTAAACATTCGGTCCTCACATAACCTCACATAAACCTCCACATCCCCGTCATAAGATTAAATATATGTATAATATGTATAACCTCTTCTTCTGCTAACATAATATTTCATCTTTTCAGTATTATATGAAGTGAGTCCAATAGGCGAAAAAATGAAACCACTAGATGTCGCTGAATAAACCAATATGGCTACCGTTGAGGGTGAACAACATATAATTTTGTTCAACAAATAAAGGCCTTGTGATGAAATTTGTAAATTTGATGGATTTTGTAGCTTTGAGATTATTGAGAATTGCAGTTATAAGTATTTTTGAGATAATCCCAGGCTTGTTCAGTTGCATGGAGTTTACAATTACGAGGTGCTACTAGTGTTCATGAATAGATTAATTTCAGGTGAAGATGCCAACAGTACAAGTGGATCTTGTGATATAATTTCTTATACTGAAGAAATAACTTGACATAAATTGATACTATGTGTAGATTATCATGAAGAATAAGAAATAAAACTTCTTATGTTTTTATACCACTTATGTTATTGCAGTTTCTTTTCCTGACATTTTCAAACTATGAGAGTCATTAATAAAACAAAATATTTATATAGAGGCGTCCTATTTTAAAAATATCTACCATTCTTGGGTGAATCATGAAAATCCACAAAGAAAATAATTTACTATTCAAGATTCCAATCTTTTGGTAAAAGACTTATTTTGGTTGTTCCATTACAGTATATTTATTTATTTATCTGAATGAATAGCAATGCTAGTTTACAAAAAGATGTCACAAAATGACAAATATAATTAGCTTCAAATATTGGCCGTGTAGATTGGTCTTATTAAAATAAAATGTTTCAAATTTCAGTAAAATGTATGAATAAAAAAATGCATTGCAAGTTATTAACAGCTTATGAATAAAAATAAGTTCGAAATTTTATAATTTCATATCTTTATATCTTGAAAAACACATCTATTTTCATTTGAATTTCATGTTCACTCTCCTCATTATCTGCAGTCTCATTTTGTCCCTCACTTGGCATGTTTTCCAAGTCTTCCTCCATTGGGTTCTTCAACCTAAAATTACATGTGAAAGTCCCATTACATATATAAGAATATAATAAGGTCTCTTGAATCAGCAAAGTAATTTTTCAAAGAACGAGGCAAAAAAGTGCCTAATTTTCAATCAGCTCGAATCAAAATCAGTAATAAGGTTTGTATCTACAGGAAACTTACAATTAACTTTGAATAGGTTACAGATAAATTATTGAAGTAAGAAATAACTTATGGTCGATTTATGCACCCTTACTTAAGAATTACATCTAATACTTGAACTAAGAGTTCATCAATAGGGAAACTACGCAAACATTCATCGAACTTTAACTAGTACTAAGAACATACACACTGGTTCACTGTTAGTTCCAGTTTTTAGTCTTAAGTTCAGTTATAAAGTAGGGGTGCATAAATCGACTTTCACCTATTTTTACAATCTATCTGTTGACTCACCATTTTATTTGACTTCTGTTAACCTTTTACTGTTTTTCGATATTTCAATAAGGGATTTTTTGACTGAAAATTACTCCTTTTTTGAGTTTTCTCTTAATTGTTATAGGTGTAGCTGTAAGAAATCATAATAATTGAGCTAGAATATTGCAAATGAAACAATGTATTTACTTACCATGTAAACAATAGCCCTTGTCTTGGAAGTGGAGACTGCAAACATGCATATTTTGCGTAATAAATTTTCCAATCTTGAGCACTGTCTTCCATTTGAGACAAAGCTTTCTATGTGGACATTTATGAAGACTGATATTTGATGTGCAATAAGATGAACATTGAGGTACAGAACAAAATTTCCGCGATTTGGTAGGTACGTTTTTATAAATATTTTGCATGTTTATATTCCAACACCAAACAGCTAAACACTACAGTTCACATATGGTCAATTCTAAGAACTTTTAGGTGTTTATCTAATCAGAAAACCTGGAAATCTAAGAAATTTCAGCTACTCGTTTACACGGTTAACAATGAGCCATTCTTTGTTGTTCACACCTACGGTAGTTGCTGGCATAATTGTTAGATGGCGTACACTTCGATTTTTTAGCCTATATATTGCATTGCAATCTCATTGTCAACCCCAACGTCTGTCGTTGCGAATTATTTAGAAAATCTCATATCATATATCCAAGACTGCAATTTTCAGTTAAACGTCGCATTGCGGCTTAACTTTACAGCCAAACAATTAGCAGCAGAGGAGACTAATACGGTAGCGTCACCATGGCTTCAGGGCTTATGATATCCCATTTCCCTGCATTCGCAGACAACACCCAAATACCCTATTGCTCTTTTCATAGCCTTTTATGCAATTTCCTTGGTTGCTAACATTTAGTTATATACGATGTTATATCAGAGGCGTTTTACGACTCATTTTCCGTCACGAATGTCGCTCAAAGAGGCTAGTCCACATCGCTCTAATAGCAGTTGATAGCATCTTATAGTCGGATTCATACTGAGATAGGACAATAGTGTTACCGGAGATCATACATCAGAAAGGCATTGATTTGAAACATACTGTTACAGACCTGAAATTTGATAAAGACTTCTCGAATTGTTCGAGATCCTTCGATGAATTAGATGGAAAAATCTAGAAGCACTAACTTTTGTTCTGGATCAATCGTCGAACATTCTATTTGTGTTCTATTGATTTCTTAAGTTTTCTAGAACTTTATTTGTATATAAAAGCGATGCATTTGTTAGATGAAGGAAGTTAGTTAGGAAGTTACTTTGAGTTACCTTGGATACAAGTATTTTGACAGTGACTTGTATCACAGTGTTGTCAAGTGAAGTTGGAATAATAAAGGCGAGTTCATACCAGTGTACACTTATTTTTGAACCCGAAGACGCAACAATTGGTGACAGCGGTGGGATAAGTGTTACTGAAGAAAGAAAAGTAAGGCAGTTTTCCAGTATTTGATGGTGAATACTCGTGCAAATAATTACGACGAGATGGCGACATCAGCAGATATCCTTGAGTTTTTAAAGGAACAAGAAGCCAAACGAAAACAAGAACAAGAGGAACAAGAAGCCAAACGAAAACAAGAACAAGAGGAACAAGAAGTCAAACGAAAACAAGAACGAGAGGAACAGGAGGCACGGTTAGTCCAGCAGTTACAACAACATGTTGATCTTCTGCAACGTATTAGTCACAGTCAACAGTGCTTCCAGAATGAAATCACTGAAGAAGTACAAGAGGTCAGAGGAAAAGTCCAGGAGGTCAAAGGTGAAGTCCAGGAGGTCAAAGGTGAAGTTCAAGAGGTCAAAGGTGAAGTTCAAGAAGTCAGAGGCGGAGTCCAGGGAGTCAACAGAAGGGTCCAAGACGTCGAAAATGAACTGTCCAAAATAGATGAACGGGTGGCACGAGAGGTGAACAAGAAATTCAACGAAGAAGTGGATAGGATCAAGGAGAGGCTGGAAACGTTACACCTTCCACACAAGCGTGCACCATCTGAGGAAATCTCCCCCACCAGCGAAAGGCCATCCTCACTGACAACTCCGATAAGGCCTACACAAGTGAAAATTTTGAAGCCTCCAACATTTGATGGACAATCCTCGTGGTCCATGTATAGACGTCAGTTTGAAGCGGCAGCAAACGCAAATGGCTGGTCCGAGGAAGAAATGGCCACCTCTCTAGTCCTGTGTTTACGAGGACAAGCATTGGACATCCTTCAGAACATCCCCGAGAGTAATCAGAAGGAATATTCTAGAATCGTTGAAGCTTTGGAAATCAGATATGGACAGCAATATCTCAAACAAGTATTTCAGAGCCAAATAAAGAGTCGATACCAAAAATCCAACGAAACTCTACAGGAGTATGGAGCCGACGTAGAGCGACTCATTAATTTGGCATACCCACAAGCACCGAAGGAGTTCATAGAACAAATTGGGGTGCAGACTTTCATCGATGGTTTGAGAGATACTGACATGCAGCAAGCCCTTCGACTAGGACGACTTCAAACCATAAGCGCAGCACTGATAGCATCTTTGGAGTTCGAGGCCGCGAAAAACGCATCAAGAAATACGAGGCCCAAGTTACGTGAAGTTAAATTCAACGAGGATTCTCCTACAAGCGAGGCGCTATTGAAGAAAATATTGGACTCCATAACAGCATTAAGCAACCAACAGGAAGAGGCGCTGTTATTACTGTGGGAAAAGCGGCCATCTTCAGTGGAGTTGTTGGGAGAGATCGAGATCCAAAAGTCCAATAAGAAAGAGGTCGTCATCAGCGAGCAACGAAGATAGATCGAGATCTCCGAGCCTAGGAACAGAGCAACGTGGGCGATATACCAGAGGAGCCTTCAGGAGATCGACCACGCAAGAAAGGAGACCTCAAACATCTGAAAGAGGACTTGCTCCCATCCAGGAAAAACGAGAATTAGTCGGCACTAGGGGGCGCGTGGCGACTTTCAGTGTTCAAAGCCCCAAGATCCATATATCGACATTGAAGAAAAATGATCAAAGTCTACTAATACAAGGCTATTTAGAAGATCGGAAATGCACCTTCACTATTGATACAGGAGCTTCGAGATCAGTCGTTCGCCCAGACCTCATACAAGAATCTGTGAAGCCGATGAAAAGGAATATGGTTTTGGAAACGGCAACGGGACAAACCGCACCAGTCATTGGGGAAACACTTGTACACATCCAGATAGGACCTATTACCATGGAACATTCTATGTTGGTTGCGGAAATAAGGGATGAATGTGTTCTGGGTCTGGACATCATGGAGAAAAACGACTTCATCCTTAACATCAGACAGAAAATTTTGCGGATTGGCAATGAAGAAATCTTCCTGAGCAGATACAATGTGAAAATCCAACCAATTAAGATTTATGTTGACGAAGACATCCACATTCCGAAAAACTCCGAAACCATCATCATGGCCAGAATGGATAAAGAACCTGGAGATTTGAGCACTGGAATAATTGAAAATGATGAATACCGCCAAGATGGAATTTTAATTGCCCGATGTCTTGTGAACACAGAACAACTAATTCCTGTCAGGGTTGCCAATACTTCGGAAAATAAAGTCCTTCTGAAGAAAAACGACCAATTGGGATTCTGCAAACCTGTCACTCGAGTTATCAATTGTGAAAACCACACTCAGGTACAGCGAAGAAATACCACTAACACCGATCAGAGAACAATAGACAAAATGATGGAATCCACGGAACATTTAACTATGGAAGAAAAGCAGAAGGCCAAAGAGTTTCTTGATAGCCATCGTAACATTTTCTCGACAGAGACTTCGACGGGACGTACCAGTCTAGTTCAACATCGCATCAACACCGGCGATGCCCGACCAATCCGACAGGCTCCGAGGAGATTACCGTTTGCCAAACAGAGAGAGGTAGCAGACATGATAAACAACATGATGGAGGATGACATAATTGAAGAAACCACAAGCCCATGGTCCTCACCGGTAGTATTGGTAACTAAAAAGGATGGATCAACCCGATTCTGCGTGGACTATCGTCGATTGAATGACGTAACGATGAAGGATAGCTACCCATTGCCAAGAATTGATGATACACTAAACACATTATCCGGTTCCAAATGGTTTTCAACGTTGGACCTGAAAAGCGGGTATTGGCAAGTGGAAGTTCATCCTGATGATAGAGGAAAAACAGCGTTCTCTACCGGACAAGGGCTGTACCAATTCAAAGTTCTTCCGTTCGGATTATGCAATGCTCCCGCCACCTTTGAGAGACTTATGGAACTAGTATTGAGAGGTTTGACATGGAAAATTTGTCTAGTCTACTTGGATGACGTCATAGTAATGGGAAGGACATTTGACGAACACCTGAATAATTTGGAAGAAGTATTTTTGAGGTTAGAAAATGCTAACCTGCAACTGAACCCAAAGAAGTGTTATTTATTTCAAAAAGAAGTTAATTTTTTAGGCCATGTCATCTCGGCCGAAGGAATTAAGACCGATCCTGCTAAAATCGAGGCTGTTAGGAGTTGGCCACGTCCTAGGGATAAACATGAAGTAAGAAGTTTTCTGGGGCTACTGGGACTACAGGAAGTTTGTTCAAGACTTTGGTAAAATTGCCAAGCCACTCCACCGCTTAACTGAGAACAACGTTCAGTTTGATTGGAGCCCTGATTGCCAACAGTCGTTCACTGAACTAAAGAAGAAATTGACAACAGCGCCTATTTTGGCTTACCCACGAGAACAAGGCACTTTCATTTTGGACTGTGATGCGTCTCAGCAAGGCATTGGATCAGTTTTATCCCAAGAACAGGATGGCGAAGAGAAAGTAATAGCCTACTTTAGTAAAACTCTAGGCAAAGCCGAAAAGAATTACTGCGTTACAAGAAAGGAGCTTCTATCGATAATCAAAGCCATTGAACATTTCCATACCTTCCTCTATGGCAGACGTTTTCTCGTAAGAACTGATCACAGCGCTTTGCAGTGGATAATGAACTTCAAGAAACCTGAGGGTCAGATTGCGAGATGGCTAGAGAGACTCCAACAATACGACTTCAAAGTTATTCATCGCAGTGGCAGGAAACACAGAAATGCAGACACATTATCAAGACGTCCATGCTTGGAACAGCAATGCCGATATTGCCAGAAACTCGAAAACAAAGAAGTCAATTTTTACAATGATGAACATTGCAAGGAAATTCTGCAAGTTACCACCGTAAGAGTCGAGTCTGAAGAATCTGATTTATGGACCACAGAAGATATGAGGAAGAATCAGAAGAAAGACAACAATTTAAAGTTAGTTCTAAGCTGGCTAAAAAATGGAGTTAGACCTGAGTGGCAGGAAGTATCCAAGTTTGGTGCAGTTGCCAAGGGATACTGGGCTCAATGGGACTCCCTATGTCTTCGTGATGGCCTATTGCATCGCAAATGGGAGAGCCCAGATGGAGCAACTGTGGTGTACCAACTGGTCCTGCCGAAAGCACTTACTAAAGATGTGCTCGAGCAACTTCATAGTAGTCGTGCAGGTGGACACTTCGGAATCAAGAGGACCCTTGCTAGAATTCGAGAACGATTCTATTGGGTGAATTGTCGTCGTGATGTAGAAGAATGGTGCAGAAGATGTGACCTATGCTCTTCAAAGAAGGGACCCAAAACTAGAAGTCGAGGGAAAATGGCTCAGTATCTTTCTGGTGAACCATTCGAAAGAGTAGCAGTTGACATTCTTGGGCCGTTTCCTGTTACCGAGCAAGGAAATAAATACTTGATGGTAGCCATGGACTATTTCTCCAAGTGGCCTGAAGTTGTGCCCATTCCAAACCAGGAGGCAAAGACCGTTGCAAAGGCCTTCATAGAAAATGTAATAGCCAGACATGGAGTCCCACTAGAATTACATTCTGATCAAGGACGAAACTTCGAATCTGAATTATGGCAGGAAATGATGAACATTCTAGGTGTGAAGAAGACTCGTACCACAGCCCTACATCCACAATCAGATGGTATGGTTGAACGACATAATAAAACCATCAGTCAGTACCTGTCGATGTTCATCTCCAAAAATCAAAAGGATTGGGATGAGTTGGTACCACTATTTCTCCTATCCTATCGAAGTTCCCAGCATGAGTCCACCGGATATACTCCTTCAATGTTGATCACTGGGCGAGAAATGAAACTACCATGCGATCTGTTGTATGGAATGCCACCCAGAAGTACAGAGGACAAAGTCCTACCAGAATATGTCCAAGAGTTGCGAGAAAGACTGGACCAAGTTCATGAATTCTGCAGACGTCGTCTTCAAATCTCCAGTGATAAAATGAAAAAGAGGTTCGACAGGAAGAGTCCAGGGACTATGTTCGAGCCAGGTGATGCCGTTTGGCTATACCAACCTCAGAGAAAGAAAGGAAAATGCCCCAAGCTACAGAGAAATTGGACAGGACCCTATGTCATCATAAAGAAGATCAACGACTTGGTATACCGCATCCAGCTCAAGCCAAGGAGTAAACCCAAAGTTGTTCACATCGAGAGGTTAGCAGAATACCGAGGCCACGATCCCCCAAATTGGTTCCAGAGGGACAGCCAAAATGGTGATGGTGTTATCCGGGACGGAATAACCTAAAGGAGGAGGCAGTGTTACAGACCTGAAATTTGATAAAGACTTCTCGAATTGTTCGAGATCCTTCGATGAATTAGATGGAAAAATCTAGAAGCACTAACTTTTGTTCTGGATCAATCGTCGAACATTCTATTTGTGTTCTATTGATTTCTTAAGTTTTCTAGAACTTTATTTGTATATAAAAGCGATGCATTTGTTAGATGAAGGAAGTTAGTTAGGAAGTTACTTTGAGTTACCTTGGATACAAGTATTTTGACAGTGACTTGTATCACAGTGTTGTCAAGTGAAGTTGGAATAATAAAGGCGAGTTCATACCAGTGTACACTTATTTTTGAACCCGAAGACGCAACAATACGGTGTTGAGAATAAACTGATTAATTATATTATACAGTGTTAGTACTATTAACAGTTTCAATATACGGTGTTTTTGAACCGCATGCACTAGAACTATTAAAAAAAATTGGAAGAAGAATGATGAAGTCTACTGAAGTCATACACCTTCCACATTCAGCGAATCAGCATAGCAATCCAAAGAGAAAATGCTGCATTAGTCATGGGTACACTTTTTACCTCTCAAAAATTGGATGCAATTTTCTTGCATCATCATCACGTTGAGGATTTTAGAATAATTACTAGTGTAACAACTGTTGAAAGATTTATATACATCAGAAAAAGAGGATTTTCAAAGAATTCGTCGTAGATTGTTTCAACAAAGAATGCAACTAGCCACATAACTGAGAAGTCAAGTGTGAAAAAACTTTTGGGGAACAAATCAAAGAAGCAATACATCATCTATAATTTAGTTTCATTTATTGAAATAATTTGCATAATTATTTATGTGAAAATACCAAGTCTGAAGTTCTCTTGGTACTCGGTGCTTTGTTTTTCTTTTTTTTTTTCATCAACCGGCTGTACCCTAACGACAAAACTGTGCGAGCTGCGAAAGACACAGCCCTTCCCTTTCAATGTGTGATGCCTGCACCAGACAATTTTGTACCAAATTTTGTACCAAATCGTAATTTTCAAAAAAAATTGTAGTTCCATTTGAACTGAAAAAATTTGATGCGCTTTCGGTCAAACCGGAAGTGTGATATTTGGTCTCATACTTGCTAAATTGTACGTTCATGACATCAAATGGATGTACCAAATTTGAAATTCATATTCATACAAAATAACAACGAAAATACAAGGGGGAACATAGGTTCCGGGTCACCCTGAATAAACTAAAATTTAAAATAATCATATTTTATACAGAGAGAGTCATCAACAAACAAAACACATTAACATCGCCTAAAATGGACTGCAATACTGTCTCACCAAAATATAACTCGGTGTTTCTGGAATGAAAACTAGAAATAATTGAAAAAATCAATTATCTGAATGAAAATGCGAATTTTCACTTTCAGATTCTTTCTTCTCAGTTAGTCATTTCACAGTATCTATCAGATGTAGTTTAATGTTCAGCGTGGCTTTAGCCGGGGAAGTAATTATTTTCTGTTGGATATTACAAAAAAAAATCATATTTTTCATTTTTCAATTTTCATGGAAAAAGTTCCCCTTTTTAATAAGATTATATTTAGACATGTTACTGAGTTCCGTTGAATACATTTTCATCCTGAATGTCTTATTTCGACTAACAACACACTTGTTTTCTTTGTCAATCGTATACCCAAGTACGACCTTTTCATGAACTTTGGCCCCTTTTTATCCCAGAAAAGACACATACAAAATCATTTAAAATTACACATTTTTCCAACGGCCATCGCACTACAACATAACGAAATTTCAGCCAATTTTACCGAGAGCCAATTTTCCATGTTTTCGTGCGTTGTTTTCGTACTGTTGTAATTTTTCACTTATTTAAGTCAATTGATGGCTGTTGCGTATAATGTTCACTTATAATATCACAAGAGCTTAAATTATTTCCGGTCATTTTTTTAAGGGCACGAATATTGTGGAAATTATTTTCTTAAAATATTCGTGCCCAAAAGAAAATTTCCAGGAATAATTTAAGCTTGCGTGGTATTCGGTAAGAAAATTCACACCATAATTTGGAAAAAAATTATTAATCCAATCTGACATTTTAAATTAATTTCACTGCTTGTCAAGTCCACCATGTTTCGTTAAATAATAGTAATTTATGTATTATCAAGTGGGTAAAGTGATACTTTTCTTTTACTCACAAGTTTCATACAGTATTTTTTCTACAAATGTCAAAAAAATAACCAATTCATATTTTTTTGCAAATGTGAAATGAATTTGGCATATTTTTATTGATTCATTATTCGAAAAAAGTTCGAAGAGTATGCCGGAGAGTTGAGTTTCAAACAAATGAAACGAATAATTTCGATAGAGTCGAAATACCTTTCTCTTCACGCTATCCCGCAAAATGGAAAATTTAAAGCGAATATTAAAATAACATATTCATCGAGAAGCTGAGACACCACCCGCAGATCGGTGTTTAGCCACCCTAAGCAATACCCAGTACTTCGCAAAGCGAATATATCAAAAATAGAAGAAATCTATTTAACAATGAGCTAATCAAGTTCAACACTAGATTCTGCCTTGAAATGGATTGATAATCGAATCATTTGTTGCAGACATTAGTTATTGTCTGCAGAGACATACCCTATACTGATGAGGGCAAGAACCCAGAAATCGATCCATAGGTGGTCCAAATGTTTCGATTAACATTTCCATGCATTTAGCAATTGCGGAGATAGCCTTGTAGGAACTCTGCACGGAAATTCATTGGATGTAATTCAACATTCGTCGTGGTATTAGCCAGGAAAGTAGTTGTTTTCTGATGAATTTTTGACCCGAATACTCCTATAGTATAGGATTATTGCAGTGAGCATCCTGGTATGGCAGGACATCTAGTGTTGAACTTGATTAGCTCATTGTTAAATAGATTTCTTCTATTTTTGATATAAATAATAATGTTATTTCTTATAGAAATTTTGCATTATTCACAGGTGTATCTACAATGTTTTATGGTTGTAGATCATATGTTTACCTTTTCAACTGCCAAAAAATTTCCACTTAAATATCGTGGCCCCACGAAAAAATTTCCGGAATTTTTTTTAGTTGCCATGGTAACTAATCAAAATTAAGGCATCTTATTGGTTAAAAAGTAGAGGTGTGAAATTTTCGTAGAATTTTTGATCGTTCTCCTTTCTCAACGATTATTTCGGTATCAAGTGTTCTTCAGCGAATTAAACAAACATTCGCAAATAAATTGATATGAATTGGTCTCCGATGCCCTAAAATTTCAAGGTATTTTGTGCTCGGTGTCACGTTTCCTGGTTACGATAAGTGCCGAGTGGTTCATGTGAAATGGGAAACGTGCATTTACCTAAGTGGTATTATGGCGTTTTTAGTTTCCTATTACTCTCTCTATATTAGCTTCGCCCATCTAGCACCTAGGCGAGAGTGAAGGACTTAATAAATTATTCATTAAGTGACTAATGTTTCACGGCAGTCGACTCCTTCAGCACCTTTTTGGTCCAATGAATGGATAGAACTGAAATAACTATAGGACTGAAAGGATTGTTTTAATTAGAAAATAAAATTCATATGTAAAACTATTAACAATGAAAAATGTAATTGAATTATATCTGTTCGATACTTGTTTCTACAACTTTGCAATGCTTTCAAAATACATAAATACATCATTTCGAAAAATACTTTCATCATTTGTTGGGAATTCTAAGACAGATACTGAAGAATGTATCCAGCGCCATCTCCAGGTCCAAAAAAAGAATTCCAACTATTCTGTCGACTGTAATATGAAGCCAAATTAATACACGAAGAATTAACGACACTACCATTGTTTAAATAAGGGGGATAGTTAGTCAATGCCTGTGGAATTGGTATTGGAGCCAAACGCGAGTGCCATCTAGCGTAATTATTTACTAACATAAATATGTGACGTCATTTTAGTGTTGTACTGATGCGCCCACTATAAGAAATGTGGACATTGAGAGGAACTACAAAAATATTGTAGAAGGTTTCTACACGTAAACAAAACACTTCCTAAAGTTTCCTTCTTTGCAATTTCAACACATCTTCATACATGTTGGACTTGCCTAATGATCATGAAGAAGTTTCAAGAGCTATTTTGTTTGAACTTTTCATTGAATATTTTTCAGTCGAGCAAATTATTGAAAGTACAGTATATTTGAGTGACTATTTTTGTACTTACACAGTTCTTTTTGCAAAAGAACCTTTACACGGATAAGCTACACACAAACCTAACCTGAGCAAGCTAACCTGGTCATCAAATATCACTAGCTTCTTCAGTGGGTTCAGCGATGTCTTGTACTGTCCCTGGAATATATTGTAAAATACCTATTACTAGTTTACACAGGGGCACAGGGTACTGCGATGTAGCCAAGTACATCTTTCGAAAAATCGCGCTGGTCATATTAAAAGGGATTGGAATTCACAGATTCGGATAACTAAACTGGTAGCCGCGAGTAATAACGCAAGAAAAGTATCTTTTGTAAATATGCTTCTGGATGAGTTTACTGCAAATGTATCATCACTCAGGCACGGATCCAAAGCATAGTCAATCATGAGAGATTTTAAGAGATTTTTTAATATTGATAACTTGAAAAAAAAATTATTATAATTAAGTAAGACCACTGTAGTCAATGCCTTAAAAAATAATTAAGTAACAAAGTTAATATTTCCTATTTTATACGGAGTAGGTTCGTTTTATGTAAAAATGACTCATGAATAATAATATGGAGAATTTTTTCTGAAATACACCGAAATATATATAATCTGAGAAAGCTGTTTAAAATGGCATGAAAGGTGTTATCGAATCCGAAGTCTAAAATCAAGATTATTAGTTCACATATATGATACGTGTAGTGTTATTTGCTTAGGTTAACTCTAATTGTGGTTCAGGCGAACCTGTTAGCTTGATTTGATATTCTGGCACCATACCTATTTTTGAGGTTATGGTGGGGGTGATTGAAGATGAGGGCTGTTTAGAAATATCAATCTGAAATTAATTGAAGGCGATTACTTTGCAATAATTTTCAGTTGTAACCAGCTAGCTTAATTTAAAATGATTTAAATTAAGTTCCACTAAACTAAAAAGTCGAAAGTGACATTTACATATTCCTGTCACCATTTACCGCTGTCCAAATTGCTTTTAATTATCAGTTTTATTTAAATCACTTTATAAAATTCAAAACACAATATGACACAACAGAATAAATACTAACACATCCACTGAATCCACATTTCAAACTTACAACTAAATCACCACACCCCAAATATACCTACCTACTTTACGGTGTGACCCTAATTATAGCGGATACAGTCCCTCAAACATCAGAAGAAATAATTTCCTGAATTGAACCATATTTCTAATTTTATTGCAGTCATTGGTGCCACCTACCTACTCTATTTACAATTCATCACATGATCCGCCATCTACCGCCATTCAAGTTACGACATGACTTCGATGCGAACACCACTGACGCCATCTACATGTCGCCTCCATTTGAATCCAATATTAATCCCATAAGGTTGACCAACTACCCTCCTTATATTTAAACAATGACACTACTTGACGAAAGACAATTAGTTAATAAAGAAAAATAGATTATTTAATCCAATCTATGCAATCAGTAATTCGTCGGCACGTATCCAACTGAAAACAACTACTCCCCCTACTACCGATGAATTACATTTGTTTGATACTCGGCAAATTTGTCTACTAGAACAAGTTTACAATTTTATATAAATTACATAGCTGGATTTATTATTCGATTTGAACACCAATGTACCGGTTACATGGTACTTTTACATCAGTGAAGGCTAGTTCCCGATTAAATATAAAAATACTTTCGTTATTTGTAGGGAATTCCGAAGATAGATACTGGAATATGTAGCCAGCGCCATCTGAAGCTTCCAAAGAAAGCATTCAAACTAACTACTGTGTCGACTTCAATATGTAGCCAGATCCATGCATCAAGAATTGACGACACTACTTCATTGAAGAAAATTAATTATTAATAATAAATAATGTACGAAAGCGTCTAAGGGCCACATAGTTTTTTTTTATTATTCCGACTTCAAACACGGAATTTCCGACTTTAAAGCCGGAATTTTATTTTTCCGACCTCAAAGTCGAAAATTCCGACATGAAAGTCGGAATTTTTCAGTAACGAAAGCTATTTTTTTGTACTGAGTATCAACAATCTAATTGAACGATAATCGTTTCGGACCGAGGGTTCCCCCTTCTTACTCCCATATAGACCTACGACGTAGGCTTATTTTGGCAAATACCTATTTCATTTATTTGATAATCTCCGGCAAAAATTCTTGAACTCCGCTCACTTCCTGGAGTATTTGCTAAAGAGAAGTGAATTTTTGGTTTCTTTCCGCGGGTGGCGCTATGACTGACTGACTGTAAATCGATGCTTCATTTGTGAGAAAATATTAGTTTTACAGAGGATTATAATTCATTGGGCTGGGGCAAGACTCTAATGCTATCTGACCTTCTCTGACACTGACGAGTGGCAAGAACCTCGAAACGCGTCTGTAGGTGGTCCTTCTCAGCCAAATGAAGGATAATCTACTGTTTAATTAGAATAAGCATTTGCAATTGGGTCTTCTTGGAAAAACGTTGCCCAAATATCTGTCAGATGTAGTTTAACGTCCGTCGTGGTATTAGCCAGAGAAGTAGTTGTTTTATGTCAGATGTTTGCCTCATATTTTCCAAATGCTGGAAATATTTGGAAAGAAGGGAACTTCGACATTGTCGATTTTACTATTTAATTTATTTGATATATATTTTTTCGGCAACCGTCCGGGAAGTAGGTACTTCCCGGACTAGTCCGGGAAATTCCCGAATTTCAATATGAATATTTATATAAATAAGAATTAGAATGTTTCTGTTAGTACCTATCTTCTGTTCGCATTTCGATATTTAATACAAATAAGAATTAAAATGTTCGAAATTTTCTTTGAGAAAGTATCACTTCCCGGACTAGTCCGGGAAGTACGTACTTTCCGGATTAGTCCGGGAAATGCCCGAATTTCAATATAAATATTTATATAAATAAGAATAAGAATGTTTCTGTTAGTACCTATCTTCTGTTCGCATTTCAATATTCAATACAAATAAGAATTAAAATTATCGAAATTTTCTTCTACAAAGAAATATAAAAAATAAATGTGTCTCGATTTGTTATTCTACACGGTTACCGAAAAAATTGTGTACGCAACACGTCCGAAAACAGTTTTTTTGGACTCGCAGACTTCCAGGACTCGCTACGCTCGTCCTAGAATCTTGTCCACTCGTCCAAAAATACAGTGTTTTCCGGACTTGTTACGTAAATTACTATAATATACTACTCCAAGTTTGCAGAACTTTTGATTTGATTTCTTCAACGAGTATACGAGTATACTGCAATTAGCTAATTGCAATTTTGACAATATTGCAGACTTTGTTTTAAAAACTTTCCCGACCTTGTATTGAAACTTTTGGAATTATTATGCATTGTCTATTTCAACTGGCCTACAATTCCTGAATTTAACCTTTAACTTTGTTCCAACTTCTCGTTATGCACAGGTTGCGTTTTGACTCGTCCAGATCCCTATTTTGTAACACTGTCCCATCTCTATTTGACTTTGATCTTCCCGATCAAAAGCTATAGCTTCATCCTAAAGAGGTTTTTCTTTTTCCATCTTTGTCCTAGGACTCCTAGGGATGTGTTGGAATTAGTGAATGAATCTATGAATGAATGTTTATTCAAGAAAACGTTGTATACATTCCATTCCAGTTCACATAATATAAAATTTAGATTGAACAAACACAGCTAATCACTAAAGACAATTCTTGAAAGCGATATGATTGTGAACTATAATTGAAGAACTAATAAAGATAATAGGATTGTACAACAAGAGTGAAATATAGACCTGAATTGAAAAAATTTAATAAATGGATAATAAAATTAGATTAGGTGAGAACAAAAATAATTATCTCTCTCAATAATGACAATGAGTATACACTTCCGTCATAAAGTAAATAATATATGGAAATAAAGAATTGAAAAACATTTTTCGGGTGAGAACCTGGAAAAAGATATCGACTTATGTCACATGATCAGTGGTATGGCGGAAAATAAACAAAAATTGCTATGGAGAGGTAGAAAGTGGTAGGATGGCGAAATATCAAGTAAAGTTATTCGAAAAATTTCCTCGGAATTGCTTGACTGTAGTGCAACATTCACATTATGACAGAAATTTTCCATTTTCTCCACACCAGATACCTCCAAATTAGTTTCTGCCAAGACCCTCGCTATTACACTGGTCCGTATCTAAGAGTTATATCAGAAATCCACAACTATTGTTATCGAGAATCATTGTTTCACTAATTTTAATCAAGTTTCGTTAATGATCGTACATGACCGTTTCACTTCGCACATGAACTTGAAAAATATAAGCTTATCTAAATGTGAAGCACTATTTTCAAGTACATGTGCGAAATGCAACGGTCATTCACGATTATCATCGAAACATAATTGGAATTTGGAAAATACGATATTTTTGGATTGTCAAATTCTGATGTAAATGTAAGATACGAACCAATGTAGTAACAGTGGGAATCCTGGCAAAAATCAATTTTCTCAAATTAGTTCAACTATTATTGTGGAGAAACTGAGAAATTTCTTTCATCACCGAAAAACAAATGTTCCACTACAGTCCAGATATTGAGAAAAAAAAAACGTAATTGTAAAATTGTCGGAAAATATAAAGAAATGTTATTTTTGATTTACTCAAATTATTGCTTAAAACGCTGTGAATTATTATAAATTCTGAACAACTTTTTCAAATAACTTTTTTCGATATCATATATGTCATTTTTGTCTCTCGATAGTATTTTTATTCAATTTGCCGCCATTGCGAAGATCACGTGACATATGTCAGAATCGATTTCCGATACTCTAATAACAGAGTATATTACATTACTAGTGTGGAAAGTGACATTTTTCACACGAGTGGAAAATGTTGTAGCACGAGGGATCAGCCGAGTGCCAAGCCGGGTGCGGCAATCACACGACTGTGAAATAGTATATTGTGCAAAAGTAACTTTCCCCACATCTTGTACACTATACCTTTCCTACAACTGCACAAATTTGAATGAAACAAGACGTAACGTAACTCAATATTCATTTTTATGGATAGCAAAACTAAAATAACTAAAGTATTCTACCTCTGAACAGTTGAATAAATTATTTAAAATTGACTATAGTATATTTTTCAACCAGAGATAAAAAACGTATTTCATCTCGAGCAGGAAATGCTATTTTTTCTAGGTTAGATGTTTATAAAATACTGGATTACAATTTTTAAAACTCAAATGTTCATAAACTGTCAAACGAAGTGACGTTCGTTTGCTGATTCAAGTACCAAGTAGTCAGATTAACTGTCATTATTGTCAAAAATTCATCAATATGATATTAGTACATTCCCATCGGGTCGCATGATATTCATTTGTTTCACTTTCATCTCTAGTGTGAAAAACTATCACTTTCATGTAGGGTATCCGGTTGATCATTTTCATATACATGAGTAGAAAAAATAATAATTTCAAGATGTAAACTTAAAATTTCATTTAAAAAAAAAAGTCTATCCCAAGTATTGAACCAGGGCCGCCTGTGTGACAAGCGGATAAATAAATAAATAAATAAATTAGGTGTTTATTGAAAATTTCACTAATCACACAAATCACTAGCGTAATTCCATTCCACATAACCCAATAGTATAGCAACTCTTCTGCTCCTGATCAGGAGAGCAGAAGAGCGCCTTGCCTAAGCGCACATAGTTCCCCCGCGAGAGGGCGCTGTACTCCGCCCGCGCTGATGGTAACGATGAGCCAGACTTTTCATTATAGCATTGACAAAGAGCTTATAGACGGTCAATGCCAATACAAAATGCATTGGATGTAATCGCGAGAGTCATCTATCAGACTTTTATTGAAAGTGGATCCTGTAAGGTGGTGCCACTTGCGGAAGGCTGCAGAACCTACAACTCTGTCTCTTTTCATTCAAACGATCTTCACTTTTTCAGAAATAGTATAAATTATGAATGGAATCCTATATTTTGAGCTGAATCATAATTACTAGCATAAGGGTGCATCCACATGCATGCGATTTCAGACTCGTATTGTACGAAATTTTTTCCATTGGCCTTATAATTGAATCTAATGATAAGTAAAATATATATATTGGAAAACAAATTATTGGTGAATGAACAACTAATACCTTCGAAAAATAATCTGTCTGAAAAGAAAAAAAATGTAGTATTGGCATTTTTGAAAAACTTTCATGAAATTACTTGAAATTCGAGCGTTCAGAAATATATTATTACTCCATTAACAGAAAAAAATGTTTTCAGATTATTTGTCTAAAACTATGTTTCCAATGATAGAATATAAGAAAAAATTATATAATCATTTTATTTCATTTATCCAACGGAGGCGATCCATAACATACAGTGGAGGTGAGATGATACTGGGTAGGTATTTGGTGGAGTTCGACTGTAAGTTTTTTACCTACCCAGTATTATTTCATTTAGGTGTAGAAGGTAAGTTTATCGGGCTCTACCTTGAAATTTTAAAAAATTCGTGGCAATCGTGGCGCTCTCAAATACTTTTCGGGCAATGCTCTTTTAAATTTTGAAAATTGACCATTTTCAAACATGATTTTATAAAGTGGTACAAAAGTGGTACAAAAACATAGAAATTTACTTTTTCCATTTTTCATGACGATTTTTTCAGTAAAAGATCGCTCAAAATGCCTCCTTCTTTTTGTCTACCTTTTGTTCAGACGCTAATCAACTGATATTTTAGAAATACAAGCACCAAAACAACAGTTCCTCACAAAAATGTGCCTACTTGAAAATAATAAACATAACCTACAATGTCAGTAGGTACTATTTGTTCTTTTAACAAGTCATGGTTCTCTGCAATATGCGCCGCCGACTATTCAAATTCAAATAAATGAAGAAGTTATTTGCAGGTGACCCTCACCATAAAGAACAAAAATTAACAACTTCACATCAGATCAACTTCGCATCCAAAACCACAATTTTTTTCAATTTCAAGGCGGTGCCCGATAACCTTAATTTCATTTATAATTCCGATACAGTTAGTCAGAATAAAACAAAATAAAACACTTTGATATAATAATTATTGAAATGAAAAGTAAAAATATTATTTAGTGTATTAAAAACAAGAACTGTTGAAAATTTAATTATTTTATTGAAAGCTTGAGACGTCATTACACTTGAAGGAAAGTCTCAAAACTTTTGAGAATTTTTTTAAATTTTTACAAATTCTTCAATTGTTTTTAATACACTGAATATTATTTTTTACGTATTACTTAAATAGTTTAAAAATTAAAGCTTGTTTTTAAAAGATTTTCACATTTATTTTATTTCGCGAGACAAAAGTTTAAATGATACAAAAATATCATATTTCCCGAAGCAGTTAGGTTTTGAATTTGAATCATTTTGGGGAAGTTTCATCTGAACAAATCACAAAAAAAAACATTGTAACAAATATGTTGTTGATAAATGCTTCTTCAAATAACTGTTTCAATGAAGGTGGTTATTGTTGTGGTGCATTTATATTTATTGTCGTTGATTTATCTTGCCAAAAAACACTGGAACGTTTCTTTTATAAGATAAATTTTTGTCAATTCAAAATTTTTCCATCAGTAATTTCACTCGAAAAACTGACTTTAGACATTGTCAGTTTTTCTCGTGAAATTACTGATAGACAAAATGATTTCGTTGAAGGAAGAAATTTATCCGATAAAAAAAGCTGTTGTGTTTTTACTGTTGAATATTTTCTTAAATATTGTTCGATTCTAATAAAACAAAAAGTTACAAAGAGTACATACATATATATTCTTATTATTTCGCACGGAAAATCAACTTGTAGACCATTGAAATCCGAAAAAAATCATCTCAACAGAAAAAATTAAGAAAAAATCATATTGTACTCTTTTCAAAAAAATTAAATTCGCTGACGTTAGGTTGAAATAGGATAATATTGGAATTTAGTAGTAATGTCGTCATTTTTTAATTCATTAGAATCGAACAAGAGTGCTATATTTGGGGCATTTTTTGTTAGCTACTCTTTAGATCAACAGCAAGTTATTTAACAACGCCGAAAAGCCTTGGAAGCAGGGCCGGATTACCATTTTTTTACGTCACAGGCCAAACTTTGAAAGTACGCCCTACGGAGGAAGGTCTAGGGATTGTGGAACGTAATTCTCAACTATCGTCAAGGTGGGGCTGTTCAACTTTCAATATAATATGGATAGATCCAATAATTGTCTTTATTGATGATGAAAAGACGATAATAAAGAAAAGATGTTGAGCAAAAAATTTAGTAGGTAGGGCCTGCTGCCTACTTGATAAAGTTGGTTATATATTTATGAATATTAAAATCGAAATATGTAATATATATACACAAACACTTTCAAAACTTCTTCTTTCCGGTCTTGGTCCAGACAAATAACTGTATTGTATTATCAAAGTCCAAAGATCTAGTAATATCAATCACAATGTTCAGAAGAGCAAGAGCGTTGAGTTTCGTTTGATGCTTGTGTGATCAATGGTATTTTTTGATCCTTTTCAAACAGGAAAATGTCCTTGGATTGAAAAGAGGCCAAAATGTATACAAAAATTCATACAGAAAAAACAATAAACAATTCCACATTCTCACGTGCCAACTCGAACGAACGCTATATATAGTCGAATCATACCGTGTTTTGGCCATGAAAAAATATATGATTATGTTTTTTGGGATGCTGAATCGGAATTTCAACTTTGCTACTTATATGGATATATGGGTACAATAAAGCTTAGATTCTGCTCAAACTGCATTCAGTTACTAAGTTATTATAATTTTAATTTTTTATTTAATATACTTCAATTTGATCAACTATACTGATTCTTATCTATATTTAAATTATGGTTTTCCTTGCTCTCTATGGGTTCGGCAAACAAATGACTTCCTTAAACAAATTGCGACATAGTTTTTTATAAAATCTGCATTAAAGCATAGTTTTTGTATTTAAAGCAAAAAACACTCAAGAAAACTGGGTTTTCCTCAAAGTAGGAAATATTGGCCTCCTTTCAGCGCCCTCTAGCGGCCGAACCGTAGCCAAAAATTTATTTGAGGAAATTTAACGTTCTTTATTTTTGCATAATACCCTATACATCAAAAGTGAACATATTTAAATAAATTCGTTAAGAGACAGAAAGAAAGCGTTAAAATACTTACGGCAGTAGTAGCGAGGGGACGGCGTGGATGTTTTAGGTGAATGATGTGAATCATTGCTCCGTCTTGAGCGCGTCGTGGTTTCAATTTAACCATTGAATTATAAAAAAAAATAATAAGACATTTTTTCCCGTAATCTGCCCCCCTCCAGCCTGCGCCCTATAGGCCATGGCCTAGATTGTCCTTATGGGTAATCCGGGCCTGCTTGGAAGGTGCCTTTGGTACATTTCCCGGTAGGCTCTTTCGACCACAATCCGACCCTGCTTCTACCAGTTTCAACCAATTGAGCCCACAAACTCAAAGGATGTGATCACGGTATTAGAGTGCCAACAAAATCGTGACGTGACCACTATACACGAAGACGCTTTCTTACGGGGTAGGAACGTTACGTGCCAATCCTCCCGGAAAGCGCTCATAATATATGATGTATGGTTCAATTGGTACGCTGGAGGTACGCTGTAGGTACGCTGTGTCTCGTTTCACGCTAGTGCCCAGTCCAGTCTTAGTGCTCTACATTCTCTCTCACGAGCTTGCCCGCGTGCTTTCCTGTCACTCCAATCTTAAAAAAAAAGATCTTCGTGGATGGGTACCTAAGGTTCCGTTACACTTACACTCTTTCACGTGGGTTCTGAACATGGAGTTCCAATCGTGCGCGCAAGAACGCGCGGTAATGTATATTCAAGTTTTGTTGCGATCATCCATGCATCCATTTATTCTTGAAACGCCGCGTTTTTGGAGCGTGTATTGCGCTAACGATTGGAACGCCACGTTCAGAACCCACGTGAAAGAGTTCAAAGGTGAAGGTACCTATTGTCTTGTGAATGGCGTGTTGTGTTAGGAAGCCATTACACGGCGTGTGGTTTGTCGAGCCTGGCATGTGGACTGAGGAGTGCCACGTCAATCGTGTTAGCGATCTCACGGCCTGTTGATTGACAAGTCGGGTGTAGTTCATCCCAGTCTCGCCATTGCACACGGCGTGTTTCCTTTGAATTGTGTAAATTTACCGACAATCGACGGGACATGACACTCCGCCCGAAACTTGGCAAGCAGCACCATTCTCACGGCGCAGTTCACAAGCCAGGCTCAACAAACCACACGCCGTGTAATGGCTTCTTTAAACACACATGTAAGCGTGCAGGCTTAGCACGTTGTGAACCAATCTCGCAGTAAAGCGTCGTCTATGGCGGGCTAGTGGGTACTATTCAGATACATTTCAGATTAACCAATGCGGATTTTTTTCGGATATTTTTCATACTTCTATAGATACTCTTGGCATATTATTCTCATGGTTGTTTGTCAACTTGTTCAGCAATGGAAAGTTATCACAACAAATATGCGTGTTTTCTTGAAATTAGTCGATTTTACAACATATTTCCGTCATGAAAATTGCGGAAATGGACTATTAAACCCAAACATAAAAATAAAACAACATGAAATTATTTCATAAAAATTAACCCGTAGTTATCGCATGCATGCGACTGTGCCTTTGTATATTCTAATAAAAAACGTGCTCATGGCGTTAGATTGCAGATATTAAACACCCAGGCAATTTTACTATTTCTTTTCGCATCTCACGTTATCGTCATGTGTGAATGATCGTGAGCTGCAATGTATACAGGGTGTAATCTTACTTCTTGCACTACCGTGTTGTCAAATGCCATTTTATGACGAATGGCAGGTGTGAAAAAAAAAAAAAAAAAAGTGGAAATTTCAAATTTTGTTGGAAAATTCGAAAAATCTTGGAAACCGCTGTTTAAAATTACACAGTTTCGTCCATCCGGCAGTTCCAGTGTTATTGCGGCTCTGATCCAGTCAGATGACTTTCTGTGGACAGCGGTTCCCAAAATTTCGACGAATTTTCCAACGCAATTTAAACTTTTTACAATTTTTTTCGAATTTTTCACACCTGCCATTCGTTATAAAATGGCATTATACACCCGTCCTTCACGGAAGTGCAAGAGGTTAGATTACACCCTGTATAATAACAATGGAGATCGTGTGAAGTAGAGACAACTCCTATCTAGAATTTAGAATAGAAAATTTAATGTTTTTTATCGAATCCTTTTATAGGTATCAAAGTCGTATTCGATTCAATTTGATTTCCGTTTCCAAACGACACACCCATCAAAGAGGGGGTTTGCATTTACTTATTAAATATATAAAAAGATAATAGACCGCAAGTGACAGTAGCGTGTACAGAGTTGGAGGAACCGTACTTTTCCTTTGATATTCCTTTCAGATTTTTTGCCCAATTTTGTTATTGATATACAGTGCCCGTCTGAAGTCCTTTCCCCCATTCTAATTTTTGAACCAGATGGTATATCGCAACAAAATTTGGAAGGCAGTAATAGGAAATAAAAACCTACTTTTTCATGAGAAAATCAAAGCTAAAAGTTTCGGAATGGTAGCTGAGCGCCATCTTCATTGATTTTTTCAAATTGAACAACCGGTATATCCTTGAATGATCGGTTAGGCATGATCATAAGGAATTCAACAATACCGAGTTTGATGCTGTTATCTCCAAAGGCTACGGAGATATTACCTATTATTTTATCCATAAACCAAATGAGTGTAAGAGAAAATTTATTGGTCCGCCAGAAAAAGTTTCTCTCTCCTACTCATTGTGTTTATGAATAAAATAATAGGCGATATCTCCGTAGTCTTTGGAGATAATAGCATCGAACCTGGTGTTGTTGGATTCCTTATGATAATCGCTAACTGATCGTGCAATGATATACCGAGTGTTCTATTAAAAAAAAATTGCTGTTATTTTTCCATGAAAAAGTAGATTTTTATCTTCTATTTAAACCTTCCCAATTTCGTTGCGATATATAAAAATTAGTAGGGGGGAACGGACTTTAGACGGGCACTGTATGTACACTTAACACAGTTAAATTCTGCCCCTCCAGGGCCGATTCTCAAGAAGAAAATATAATCCCACTCAACTATCGATGTAAAACGATTCCTGTCAATGAATAATTGTTGACTACGGTTGAATGAAATTTCTTCCGCTATGTTATAATAATATTTCCAATTATAGGAGTCATTGGTGGAATGATGCCTTCGCTACTTTCTAATCTGAATATCAAATATAATTGCCGTATCTTGGCAGAGAAACCTTAGCTCGCTCTGATTACACTTTGTCTGATAAAGATTTCAGTTTCATCGACCTTTCAGACGAAATTATCCTTGATGTCAAAAAGCGGTATATTCACTTGGGAGAAAACCAATGCTGCTCAAAATGGGCAACTACAATAATTGAGGGTCCTCTATCAACAAAACTTCCGTTTTCACTCTACTTCTTCGAAGAGGCAAAACGCCGAACATCAAATTTCAGGTTCACGCTTACCAGCCGCTGAAAGTTCTGGCGGGGCAGAATAGTTGATTGGTCATATCTCTGCTAAAAATGATCGGAGAAGAAAAAGGAAAAGTTCATATCGTTTCTGAAGACTCCTTTTTTCTCGTGCAAATATAATATACGAGTATTTGAGTATCTAAAATGTGTTTTGTCGCACTTTACGGAAATGTTTGCAGATGATCCGAAAATCATGAATAATTTAGTAATGAATTAATTGTTTTACTGAAGCAGCAACCCATACCCTCTTTGGACTATATGCAACAATTTTAAATAAGTGTAACAGCTCCCACTTATACATGCCAAAAAAAATATTTTAAAACCGGCATTCTCTTCAGTAAATGTTGAAAATAATCGCTTATTCATATATCTTGCGTATATGTTCAATAACACTGTTGTGAAGTGCAAACCTCAAGCTTGAAATCACATACTTCATTTTTTATGTAGGATGTGTATGAGCCATTATTCTCAATATTTACTAAAGAAATTACCGGGATTATGGGTATGAGTTGAAAACTGAGTCAGGAGTAAAACCCAGTTCTTTCTTTGGCATGTTAAGTGAGACGTGTCTCACTAGTCTAAAATCGTTGCATATTTTCCAAACTCAACTCAATTGACTCAACTGACTTTCGGATCCTCCGTAAATATCATAGAAGGGTTATGTTAAGTGGGACAAAACACATTTTAGGTACTCAGATATGTTATATTTGCATAAGAAAGTAGAAATCTTCAGGAACGATATACACTTTTTCATTTCCTTCTACTATCATTTTTAGCAAAGTTATGACAAATCCAATTTTCGGCCCTGCCTGAACTTGCAGTGGCGGTTAGCGCGAGTCTGAAGTGTGATGTCTGCGTTAAACTACATTTTCTCAGAAAATGACCGTATTGCATAAGGTATTACTGAAAATCATTCTTGTGGAGAATTGAATTATCTCTCAAACTATCTAAATTGTTTATTGATTAATCTTATATATATAGAAAACCGAGAGCTAAAATCTAATCTTTTTCCCGTGTATAAAACACTATTTTTTCTGTGACGCCGGGAAAAACGACGATTGAATAGTGAAAAAGATCAAACGTCTACGGCCCAAGACATCTGTTTAACGGATGAAAAATACTTCTTATTTCTTATGAAGCTTCATAAATTAGACGAATACGCCTAAAATGGGTTGCCTATCAAAATGTGGTCCAGACTATATACAGTGAGTTTCAAAAATTTGCACCATATGGTAAACTTTTTCATTATCGATTTGTCAGAAAATTTTATCTCACATAAAAATTAGTGCATTGCAGAATATTGGCATATGAGTTATCAAAATTTCAAATTTCCAAACGGTGTACAGGGGGGAACAAAAAATAGAATCTTGATCAAGAGTTAACTACGCTGGTTGTGACTCAAAATTTTAATATTGTTTTCAATTCTGAACAACCTCCTTGAATGAACTTTTTGATAATATCAATAATGAGGTGTATTTTACACTTCATCAAAATTTCTATTTTTTGTTCCCCCTGTACACCAATTGTAAATTTGAAATTTCGACAATTTTTCAAGTATTCTGCAATGCGCTAATTTTTATGAAAAATAATTTTTTTTTTACAGATCGATATAATAAAAAAGTTCTCTATATGGTGCAAATTTTTGAAACTCGCTGATATGTCTGGATCACATTTTGATGGGCAACTCATTTTATGTGTATTCGTCTATTTATGAAACATGATGAGAAGTATGATTCATCCGTTAAACAGAACGGTGAAGGTCGACCTCTCTTCGGCTCTTAGGTTAGTAGTGTGCAAGTTGAGTGATGAAGGTAGGAGGTTGGGTTAGAGCCCCGAGCTGAACATCGGATGCGTGCGAGATAAGCTTTTGCAATAGCAGATATCTACCTTTACCTATGTACATATCCGGGGAAAAATGTACTCACTTTTTCCGGGGAAAAAAGTAATTTGAAAAGTCATATTTAAGTACCTGTCAACAGAGATAAAATTTAAAACTTTTTTCCCGTCACAGAATTTTTTTTTTATGAAAAATTTTTTAGGTTCCACCCCTGATTTGTTGATAAATATTTTTTTTTTCTAATAAAACATGATGTCGAGATGTCATGTGCCGAGTTTCAGAGTGCTACAATTGATTCTTCAATTTTGGCTCGAGTTTGTCTGTCTTTACTGGATTATCGAGCATACAGTAGAGATTTTTAGAAAATATTCTGAATTTACTGAAAAATCAATTCAGCTCGACTATTTGTCCCTTGCTTTGATTGATTATTTTCAAAATATTATGCAATTAACGGAGTTTCTCCTACACAAATGCCTGAAATTAATGCATTAACAATTGATGGTTGCATTTTTCCATTCGAATTTATCAATTTGATTATATCATCAGTCACTTCGAGTGGGTGGGTGACATACTTCCATAAATAATCAATCATGTCGAACATGTGTTATACAACGGCATTCAGCTTGAAAATATTCCACGTTAAAAATAAAAATAAAAATTAATAGAAACCCACCCGGAATTCTGGCAGAATATAACTTCTTTACTAAAAGTCCGTGGGTGATGGTATTATAAATATAATCACTTCTATTTCGGATTATATTCGAGCATTTAATATAGATTATTTTGAATATTATTATTAGTCAGAGACAGACCGATTCAAAAATATCTTACATAATATTTTTTGGATCGAGATACCTATTCCGCTGTTGTTATGTTTGTTGATGCCAAGTTCTAGCCTCCTACTCACATAACATTATATAAAAAGTTTTCCTCATGGCGTTGATGAATTTTTTCATGTAATATCTGATCAAGAGTTACCATTGCGCCAACTTAATGTCACGGTTTGAACTATACAGAAAATATCAGCAAATTTTCAACACCTCCACCTTAATTTGAGTTATGATAAAAATATTAATTAATAGTCCGGGGGCAGGGAGGGTTTTCGTAGCCCATGAAGCGCGACGGGATCACCCAAGTTATTCTTATGTATTTTGACCCGCTGAATCCGAATTTCGATGATGATAAGCCGTGGAAGCATCCGAAAACATTTTATTGATGATTTTCCGAGGGAAATCAAAAAATTCATGCGAAAACATGTCATAACATTCTGCATGAAATTCTCTACAGAAAAGTTATCCACAAGTTGTTCTTGAAAATGCACCGTTTTCCAGTGAAACGTGCTCGAAATTTTCAGTGATGATAGTTTCAAGATCACCTTTTCCCAAATTATTCATATATCTCGACTATGAATAACAGAAGAGACATTGAAAAAGGAACCGGCATTTTTTTATTCGTGAAGCTCACGTAGTGTACGAATTTCTTATAGTGTCAATCAAAACGGGTTCAGCACATATTTTTTCATGATCACAAAGCATTTCAGTAGCGGAAAAGCAGATAATTTTGCTTAAAAGTAAAAGAATTTTCCGAGGAACATCGCAAATTCAATTTTTTTCAAAAACAAATAACGCTGCAATATACTCCATAAAATGTTCTACAAAAAAGGTATTTTTTATTTTACACTTGATCAAAATTTCAATTTTTTGTTCCTCCTGTACACCTTTTGGAAATTTGAAATTTTGACAACTCTTATACAAGTATTCTGCAATGCACTGATTTTAATGGAGAATAACATTTTCTGACAAATCGATTTTCGAAACTCACTGTATATAGTCTGGATCACATTTTGATAGGCAACTCATTTTGGGAGTATTCGTCTATTTATGAAACATGATAAAAAGTATGTTTCATCCGTTTAACAGAACGGTGAAGGTCGACCTCTCTTCGGCTCTTAGACTATTAGGAATAAAGGCCGGTAGGTTAGTAGTGTGCAGGTTGAGTGATGAGGGTATGAGGTTGGGTTATAGCCCCGAGCTGAACATCGGATGCGAGCGAGATGAGCTTTTGCAATAGCAGATATCTTGACCTATGTACATATCCGGGAAAAAAGTACGCACTTTTTTCCACTTTTTTCCCAGGGGAAAAACGTTATTTCGTTAAAAGTCATATTTTAGTACCTGTAACAGAGATAAAATGTCAAACTTTTTTCCCGTCACAGAAAAAACTCATTTATTTTCCGAATACATGAATGGACAATAAGCCGACAGAGAACAATTTTTACCGCAATTTTTCTATTAGTTATACTTATTCATTAACAAGTTGAGCATTAACATAAAAATCTATGATAATTGTTGAAACAAATCTATCCCGTTGGAAAAATTAAAAGATTGTGATTTTTCAATTTTTTATAAAACAATGTAAGACATTGAAAAATGCAGACATAAACAAATCGTAGAATTTATTTTTATATACAAATAAGCCGATTTTTTTGTTTGACTATTATTGAAATTTATATGAAAATGTTTCTTTTTTATTTTTTACTCATACTGTTTAAATAATCGTTATAGACAAATGTTGGAAACTTAAACCTAACCTAAAACGTACTCATTAATTAAATTTTTTTTCATGCAGTTAAATATTAATATGAAGGAACCAAGTTTTTCTTCGAAAATTATAATTTGAAAAAAAAAGTATTTTATTTGTTCACTCAATAAATAAATTGTTACAAATAAATACCTTTTGACATAATATTAATTGTTTTCAGTTGAGTATACAAAATAAAACAAAAAAACATGTGAAAAAGAGAAATATATTCAAAATTCCTAAAAAATACAAAAAATATGTTTCCCCACAAAACGAAACATATATATTGCCAAAATTTATGTAAAGGTATATTTCAAATAAATATTTTTTTCGGTATATGAGAGATCAATATAAATTATGATTTTTTGATTAAAAAATGGTTCCTTGATATTAATATTTCCTGCGTGAAAAAATTGTTAATTAACAAATGCGTGTTGACCAATTTTTTTTTCTATCATTATTTTTATCAGTGATTAGTTTTCCAATGAAAAGCTGGTTGTCTCATAAACGGTGCACGCAGAAAAAAAATTGTTTGAATCAACAAAAAATGCATAAATTTAACAAAATCGGAGGGTCATATATCCACGACAAAATATTTTGTTATAACTACAATTTATTTTTGTTATTTTCCAAGTAAATATTTTGTTAATGTAAACAACTATTATGTCAACCTTGGACATAGAGATTAGTTAAAAGAATGAAATATATTTTGTTGCAATAATACAATATCTGTTTAACAAACTCCATTTTTTTTTTGTTGAAATGACTTAGTTAAGAATTGAATGGAGATATAATTTGTTTCTGGTGACAAAAGTTTCAGTTATAAATTTAGTTCAAGCCTTTGGATGACAAAATATATTTTCAATATGATAAAATATCTGTTTAATATAATTGATTATAGTATTCGATCAATAGAATATTATTTTGATTCAACAAAATTTTTAGTTTCATAAACAAATTAATATTGTCGAATTGATTAAATTGTAAGGTGATTTTGACAAATAACTTGTTTGTATCAATATAACTTCATCATTTTATCAACACTTTTTCTTTTTTACTCGACAAATTGTTTTGTTGGGATTTCACAATTTTTAGTTAAATTGAGGAATCTATATGATCAAATTATAAAAAATCAAGCTCAATTCTACTTAATATATGATTATATCAATGATTTTTCATAATCGAACTAACCTAAATTATTTTTCAAATAATATGAGAATATTTGACCCATGCATTCATTCATAACAAATAATATGAGAATATTTGACCCATGCATTCATTCATAACAATTATTTAATGGGAGTGAAAAATAAAAAAATATATTTTCATGTAGCTTCAATAGGTACCAAAAAAACAAACGAGCGTATTTAAAAAAAATAGACGCTTTATTTATTTTGTTCATCTTCCAATATGTCTCATTGTTTACCAAAAATAGAAATCTCATAATTTTCCAATTGTCTCAACAGGGATCGTGTCTTGACCCTTAAGTATTGCTCCATGAGAACAGAAAAAAATTAGATTTTGATTTAACACTTATCAGGCTTATTGCTCATTCATGTATTCAGAATGTAACTATATGAATATGATATAACATTTCTCAATATTCATATTATAAAATAATCGTTTTCAATCGTTTTTGTTTAGTGGCCTGAACAGGGTGATGCGCACCACAGCCTTATTGGTAACATTTGTCTTGCCGCTCTCTTCAGCTACTGATTTGCAGCATTGAGACTAAACTGAATTATTGATTGAGAGTCAGAGAGTCATTCAATAATAGATTTTTTCCACGACCACGTAGAAATATGCCCATTTTATGCGCTTTATCGATCAATGAGGTAGGCCGATTGTATCCCCTTTTTATTTCTACATCGCGAGCTGTATTGTAATGATCATTTTGGTACAGGATATTTCATTTCCCACGACTTTCATGAAGTACTAGACTGTCATTATAGGTATTAACGAATTTTATAATCATAAATAATATAAGATTGTCTGTCTAATAATTTGACATTTCACATCAGTATTTACAAAAATCGATTAAAAAATAATAAAATGAAAAAAAACTTAATGTACCATGTTTTTATAACGGACTATTTCTATTCAGATTTACCTATGAATATCTAAATTTTCTTTGAGACATAATCCTGACTAGATCAAAATCATAATTTTTTTTTTATTTTTGATAATTATTACAAATCAAGATATACTCTAATACAATGTATTTTCACGTCATTATATCTGTCCAATTAGCTCAGTTGGTAGAGCAGCGGGAATTGACGTGACATCTGACGAAGAGTACGCGGGCTCGATCCTCGCCCGCAATCGGAATCGGAACTGTTTTTTGTTATTATGATATTGAAAATAGATTGCTTCAAATATTTCGTATTAAAAAGTAATTATTAAAAACTAATGATGTCAGAATGGTTCTCAGTCGGACTATTCATTAGATTTTCTTGGACATTTGTCATCAGGTAGGTATCATCTATATGTCTTGGAGTTTGATTTAAACAAATCGTCGGCTCAGTGCAAAAAAATTAAAAAATGAGTTGAATTTCACAAACTACTTCTTGCGTACCCTCTATCTAATACATAAATCAACTACATTATGATGCCATATTGGTGTATAGTACTTGCTAGTTCCATTATTTTAAAGATTTTAACTTGAATAGTTACCTAGTAATTTCAAATATTATTTATTAAAAATCATCATTTTGTTAGATTGCCAGATAGTAACTTCTTGCACTAAGCCGACGAAATATCCATTTCAAAAAATTCTGAATCATCTAAACAAAGCAAAGGAATTTTCATACTTCATGTTCCTTTTCGTTAAATAGTTTCATATATCAATTTCCTGTACCTAGTCAGGCAATCATGTACCTAACCATATTGCTAGGTATTTATAATATATGAAAAGTAGGCTTTGAAGAATTTGTATCAAAGGTCAAAAGTTATTTTGAGTATGTTGGTGTCTTAATCAGGTAACTAAAATAAACTAGTTATGTCGTCTTAAATTATGATATATTGTATGTCAGATGTTGATTATACATTATTTGGTAAAATTGTTATGTGGTCGTAGGAAAAATAGTGTACATTACTCGTGCGAAAGTGATTTTTTACACTAGTCGGAAATATTGTGGCACTATATCATATTGAAACCTCTGTTATTACTGGTAAACAATAAGTGTTAATGTTTCTTTTTTTTTCAGAGGGAACATGGAATCACCATCGATGTCGGTGGAGGCAATGTCACCTACATTCCCGTTGGAGGTAAGGAAATGTATATTATTTCTGATTCATATTTTTCTAAAAAAAAAAATATGCTTATCTCATTCACGTAGTAGTAAGTATAAATAACTTAAAATGTGTGTTCATGTAAATGATTTTCAGTTTTCTCTAGGAAAAAAATCATACACAAAGTATCCGCCACAATTTGTAGCAAATACTTCATAACAATAAAATAATTTTGTTTCTGTAACAAATTCAAGGATTATCTGCATCAAAAACCTTCCATCGCATTCTCTCTATATTCGATGGATTCTTTGAATTTCATTTTTGACGTGTTTGACGATACACCACCGTATCCAGAGAAAAGATACCAACCTACTAGATAGAAATGGGAATTTGAAAAATCCATATACATCCGAGCCCACAAACCCCTTCAGAAATAAATAATGTAAGCAGGCGCGTATGCAAGGGGAGGGTAATGGGCGTAATTACCGCCCATGATGGATATCCTACTGCCAAACCCTACTATCAATTTAAAAGCATTTGACCTTGAAAAAAAAAATTCGTCTTCGGTGCTTTTTTATTTCCTGTCACCCCCGCGCCACGAATTACGCCCCCCCCCATGGAGCAAAGCTGTATACGCGCCTGAATTGTAAAGAGACCACTAATAAATAAGAACGCCACTAGCTTTATACCAAAAAAAAAAAAGGATAATTGTTCAAACCCTGACGACAAAACCTTTATCAATGCTTCTACTGATGAATAAAGTATTTTCAATGAAAGGTTCTCTGAACCAGAGACATAGTACAATAATAACATGAAAATGAATAACAAATGAACGAAGTAGTTTTCTCTGATGGCAATATAGGAAAGAGCAAAAGTATCAAAGCTTCTTGGAGTAGTTATTGATGACAGGCTATCATGGTTATATCATAAAGACCAGTTATGTCATAAATTGCCCCGTTCAACTAGAGGGAGGGGCTTGAGCCTCCATCCCCTTTCCGAAATCTCAAAGAGTTTAGACGAATTGGCAACTCAAATTGCATGAAATTATTATCTATAAGACTTCTTATACTAGGCTCCCCTCCCCCGAAAAAAAATTCTTGATAGGCCACTGCATTCAACGCTGTAATGACTTCTTTTATTCTTCCTTCTTTTGCATACATGTGAATTACAGCCTACTTTTATGGGGGAACTTTGTTCATTCCTATGAGGTCTCTGGAAAGCAAAAAAAGGCAGATCATTTACTCTGGCACAATACTCTCTAGATCTGTTATTCGCACTCGGACAATTTCGTCTCACTCACAAGTTCTGGAATTCGTGCAATGAATTATACTTGATGAATTGAAAATGGTGTCGTTGGTGTGACTAAGGACTGAATAATTTGGATAGTTGCCTTGAAATAAAATGTATATTCAATAGAAGTGTATTAACAATGTCACAGGAATTTACCCTAAGGTTAGTTCGTTTTGGTATAAGCAAATAACATGGAATTGAATGAGTACAAATTGTATGAGGGCAACTTGTTCGAAAGGAGATTGTGAGAGGAAATTTGCTGATAGCTTTACTGAGAATAAATGACGAACCCGAAAAAAGCGGGAAGAATTGTTGCTGCAAAGAACTCGTTTCATTTATTTGATACTAATGGAACTTGATCGAAGTGATTTCATCCGTCGTGGTTCAAAACAAATAAATGTTTCTCATAGTCAGTATTCAAATGGCAACTAATCAAATTCAGCCTTTTTATTTCAATTTTCAAATGTTAATATGCATAAATAAAATCATGTTAATAATAAATGAAACTGAGACTTAAATTTCCTTAATACAACGTAAAAGTTGCCAATGTCATTAACCGAAAGTTTGAGAAGGAAAGTTTCAACCGGATATTTCCATATCGTTCCACCAAAACTTTTCCATCGTTTGTATGCCTGTATAAAACTGCCTTTCGCCTGTGTCTTATAGGAAATAATTTCTTTCATCGCCCCCTCACAATGTCGTAACTTGAAGTTGGATTAATTAGGACTGTTTCAGCTGAAACAGGAAATAGATTTCTCGAAGCGTATAACTTGGTGAGAAAACATTGAGCTGTGGCTATGGGTGAGAGGTCGATTCAAATTTTCCATCCAATCAAAAACAAGTTGAACGCTCGAGAGAGATCGATCGAGTGACAATAGTATATTGTACAATAAGCATGAAATGGCATACATTTCTCACGAGTTTTTATATGAAATTTTGTAGTACGAGCGTAGTGAGTACTACAATAGTTCATATACCTACGAGTGGGAAATGGGTCATTTCGTGCAAATTGTACACTATGCTTTTTCTACGCCCATCTGAATCATAAACAAATCCGTAATATTTTTAATAATACTTTTTATCATAAACTTTCCTGTCGTCATGATTCCCATATTATATACAACCTAAAATGGGAATTGAAGACGCAAATAATGAAAATTATAATAAATAACACTAATCGACTTCAAAAAAGAAAAAAAAAGTGGTTTATCGCGATGTAGAAATGAAAAAGTGTTTTAAAATCGGCCTACTTCCTTGATCGATAAAGCGCATAAAATGGTCATATTTCCATGTGGTTGTAGAAAAAAAAATTCCAACCATATTTTTCTGAAGTAAACTAAATACTTTGTACACTTCAAGCTGCGTCTAGTAAAAAGTCGATTCTATAAGAACACATTCATGACATAGAAGTATTCGGTCTATAAAAATGTACTAAGTGATAACAATTATCAATTTTATAATAGAATATAGTGGTTGATAAAAAAAAAAATATAAATTATGAATGTTAGTCAAATTTTGCCTCCCCACTAATTGTAATCGTATGAGAACACGGGCCATTTTCAATATTGAACTTATTGTGGCAGAAGAGTACCGGCGATACATATTCAAACCTTTAGCACAGATTAGGTACTAGTTTGGATAATAATTTTTGACTGACGTACCTATTTCACCATGTATGAAAACAACCGAACGTCAATTATCAATAAGGCTATTATATGAGTACAGTTATAAAATAAACTACAATTACTTCACAAACCACAATTATAAATATAGTATTTTAGGTATCAAGAACGGAAAACACATTTTACCGATCGAAGATAATTGGGGGAGGAGCGTTGGAGATTATTGTCTGATATCGGTGGTGCTTAACGATCGTGATACTTATAGAGTTTTTTGCACGATCCTAGCATTTTTTCCCTTGATTGAAACACATTAATTTCCTACTAATAACTGAAAAGTAAAAAGTGACTTGAAGTCGTTGGTAAGTAATACTTCCCGACGCCTTTGGTCTAGCAATCAGTAAACAAAACTTTTTGACAACAGATACCGTAAGTAATGAAGAAAACTGGGTCGAAAAAAAATAATAATTTTTAAAGCATTGTAATAAAAACAAGCAGTTGTTTTCATTCGAGAGAAACAAACTAGATATTAATTCATAGACCGATTTATACCGATAATATTAACCTCCGAAGAGAACAATTATTTCAATAGTAGCCCACTGGTAATATTCATTTTTTCCACAAGACACACTCAATTCTTATAAACATTTAAAGGAGCGTATTCACTAGAGCATTCGTTCCTCATGAGCACCGAATGAGCACATGTGCTGCTCGATTCAAGCTCCGGCTGCGTCATGCTGCGTAATGTAAACACGCATTACGTTCGTGCTCAAATCAGTGTCCACACTATCCGAGCATTTGCTCGTTCAGTGCTCATTCGGTGCTCATGTGGAACGAATGCTCTAGTGAATACGCACCTTTACCTGACAAAGATAATCTATTATTTCAAAGCTATCAATGTTTTCAAACATTTCGTCGTGTTTAGGCTTCCGCGGTCCGCGTGCTTGCAATCACCCAAAATACATGATCCGACTGTCCCGTCCTGTATATATAGCGGTCATCAAAGGAATTCATCACACGAGCAGAGTTGACAACGGTTTTGTGATTTCTTTGTTTTTATTGTTCACGTTCAGTCAGTAGAGCATTGTGAAGTGCAATATGAAGACATTTTGAAGCTAATTGGGCTTTAAGAAAATTATACTGTTCTGTCGTATCCACAACATAAATTTTATAAACTGAATAACAAAAAACAAATATTTGTGGATGGAGGTCAGGAGGAAATTTCCAAAAACGATGAATTTACTCTGTTTTGCGATTTTTTTTTAATACGGGGGTAGTTTCCAGGGTAAAATTAAGGTACAAAATCTGAAATGGGGTAGATATGCTCTCGTAGCTCATTTTGAATATAAATTAAAAAAGAATATTTCAAAAACGATGAATTAACCCTGTTTTGAGATTTTTTTTATTCGGAGGTAGTTTCCAGGGTAAATATTGGGATAAAATCTAAAAGGGTATCTGTGCTTCCTCAGTTCATTTTTAATTCACAGTGAAGAGGAAATTTCCGAAAACGATGAATTAACTCTGTTTTGAGATTTTTTTTAATGCGGGGGTAGTTTTCAAGGAGAGTAAAGGAATGCAAAATCTGAAATTGTGTAGGAATGCTTTCTCAGCTCGTTCTAAATACGAGGTAAGACGAAATTTTCCAAAAACTATGAATTATCTCTGTTTAGAGGATTTTTTTGAATACGGAGGTACTTTTCAGGGTAAATATTGGAGTACATATCTGAAATGTGGTAGATATGCTCTCTTAGCTCATTTTGAATATGCATTAGGAAGGAAATTTTTAAACACGATGATTTAACTCTGTTTTGTGAATTTTTTTTCGATACATGGGTAGTTCCCAGGGTTTTGGGATACAAAATCTGAAATGAGTTATGTATGATTTCTCAGCTAGTTCTGAAAATGCGGTAAGAAGGTAATTTATTTCCAAAAAAGATGAATTTACCATGTTTGCGGATTTTTCGAACAGTGTTAGTTTCCAGGGTAAATGTTGGGGTACAAAATCTGAAATGGAATAGATATGCTTTCTCAGCTAATTTTGAATATGCAGCAAGAAGGAAATTTTCAAAAACGATGAATTAACTCTGTTTTGGTACCTTTTTTTAATACGGGCGTAATTTCCAGGGTGAATATTGGGATACAAAATCTGAAATGGGGTATATATGCTCTCTTAGCTCATTTTGAATATGCAGTAGAAAGAAAATTTTTAAACGCGATGATTTAACTCTGCTTTGGGAATTTTTTTCGATACGTGGGTAGTTTCCAGGGTTTATATTGGGATAAAAAATCTGAAATGAGTTAGGTATGATTTCTCAGCTCGTTCTGAAAATGCGGTAGGAAGGAAATTTATTTCCAGAAAAGATGAATTTACTATGTTTTGAGGATTTTTTGAACAGGGTAAATATTGGGGTACAAAATCTGAAATGAGATAGATATGCTTTCTCAGCTTATTTTGAATATGCATTAAAAAGGAAATTTTCAAAAACGATGAATTAAATCTGTTTTGGTACCTTTTTTTAATACGGGCGTAATTTCCAGGGTAAATATTAGGATACAAAATTTGAAATGGGGTATATATATGCTTTCTCACCTTATTTTGAATATACAGTAAAAAGTAAATTTCCAAAAACGATGAATTAGTGATTTTTTTTTAATACGGAGGTAGTTTTCAGGGTGAGTATCGTGACAAAATCTGAAATGGGGAAGAGAAGCCTTAACAGCTCGTTCTGAATATGAAGTAAAAAACATCGAGAAAAGGTCTTTTATCTCATCATGTATATAATTATCACGGCCACTGAGAAATATGATATTATTTATAGTATAAATTGTACATTTATATAGAATGTATACTGAGCTCTTCTGCTACCGCGCATCGATAGGCGTGCCGATTTCACATTCATTTATAGATTTGCCAAGCTGTACGAACATACTCACCGCAGCATTGGATTCATATAAAATTGTGTAGCGAAACTGAACTGGAAGTGATAAAAACTATTTCTAAAATATAAAAGGTTACAAAGAATCAAAACCAATAACAACATTCCTCAACTCATTCAATATTCGGACATTGCTGACCATGCCTGGACAGAGCACCACCGAATCCTTTGGGACGAGACGAGAGAGGAACATTGGTTCAAAAGTAAACTCATAGAAACCACATACATCGAAATAATACTGGTTGCTAGTGTCACTTTTATATGAATGTCACTTTTGACCCAGTTATTAGTTGTAAGTTAATGTTTCTATCAGTGGAAAAAATGCAAATGCAAAAAATTCTATAAGTATTACGAACGTTAAGCACTACAGATCGCAGACAATAAATGAAGACGCTATTCCTCCAAACAATTGTCTTCGATCGTTAAAATGTGCTTACCGTTCTTGATACTCAAAGGTGCATATTCACTAGAACATTCGTTCCGCATATGAGCACCGAATGAGCACATGTGCTGCTGCGTAATGTAAATACGCATTCTATTCGTGCTCAAATCAATGTCCACACTGTCCGAGCATTCGCTCGTTCGGTGCTCATTCGGCGCTCATTCGGTGCTCATTCGGAACGAATGTTCTAGTGAATACGCACCTTAATATAGGTACTATTATATCGCTGCTAAACGTTTGTTGAGAAAACGCGAAGGGGAAGTAAATCGTTCATTAGGTGTACATCATAATATTTTCATTACTTCATTACTCGTTATGTCCCGAGCATTAGACCGCTTAGCCATCACAGATTCACGATTGAAACGTTTACATGAAAAATTTACGCTAATCAAAATAATCAAATCGCATATCATGCCCCTTGAATAGTTTTTTAGAGAATAACCTGGCCCCTAAAACTTTTCTTATTATTTTTCATTGAAAATAATTAGTAATTAGGTGTACAAAAAATGACTAGTTGTTTCCCCCTCGAGAAAACGTATTCAGTCTGAGGATACAGAACTTTATTAGAAAAATATCAGATTTTCCTGGAATCGGTATGTCGGTATTATAGAGTATTGTTTCAACTTTCGAAAAGTGCTAATAATTGTTGTGTTATCTCCTAATATAGTTTGTTATTATTATCAGTATACAGACACACATTGATAATGACAACGATAAACTAGGTTGCTTAGTACGAGTGTCAATATTTCCAAAAGCGGAAGTGTTTCGTACGTAAACTAAATGAACATGAATTCAAAACATAATGAAGGTGCGGGAATTTGTAGGAAACGCGAACGCTTGAAATATACAAAATTTCACAGAACAGACTTCGACGAGTTTTTGGAACCAATAAAAGAAGGTAATTTATGCTACATTTTTACGTCTTTCAAGATGACACAGTCGCTTCAATACGAAGGCGTAGGAAGACCAACAACAAAATATTTTTCGAAACATTTGGAATTGTCACTTTGAACTGACAATTGTCTCTTTGAACTGACTATTGTCACTTTTAACTGGCAATTGTCACTTTGAACTGGCAATTGCTACTTCGAACTGACAATTGCCACTTTGAACTGGCAATTGTCACTTTGAACTGTAAATTGTTATTCAAAAAAGATATTTATTGCCAACTGCATGCATAAATACTGTTTTTTCTCAATTAACAATTACCAGTTCAAAGTGACAATTGCCAGTTCAAAGTGACAATTGTCAGTTCAAAGTGACAATTGCCAGTTTGAATTGACAATTGCCAGTTCAAAGTGACAATTGCAGGTTCAAAGTGACAATTGCCAGTTTGAATCGACAACTGCCAGTTCAAAGTGACAATTGCAGGTTCAAAGTGACAATTGCCATTTCAAAGTGACAATTGCCAATTCAAAGTGACAATTGTCAGTTAAAAGTGACAATTGCCAGTTTGAAGTGACAATTACCAGTTCAAAGTCACAATTGCCAGTTCAAAGTAACAATTGTCAGTTCAAAGTGGCAATTCCAAATGTTTCGAAAATATTTTGTTGTTGGCCCTTCTACGCCTTCGTACTTCAACAGTATACGAAGAAGTTATCCAGTACTTTGATTCTAATAATATGTTCATTTTTGTCGCGGTTAACAATTTTCTTATTCTGTAATTGAAGGATTCGGAAGAATCAGTTGCTGGAATGGCTCAAATGTCAACCTGGCATAGCCATCCTGATGAGTATTGTAACAAATCTGATATTCGTGGTTCACAAAACAATGAACTAATTATTCTCCAGTATAAATTTGATGACAATTGCGTAAATAGAATACCTCCTTTGGAACTGGACCTTTTGGAGCCTTCGAAGACACCATACATCCTATTTTACCATAGAGCAGATTGTCACAATTCGTCGGACTTCTTAAGGAGTTCTCTACCAATGATTGCCAACTCTTCAGATGATGTGGTGTTGCAGGTTTTTCCGGGTTTCCCTGCAGCTCTGAAAGCGAATGCGCCACCAATATCATTTAAGCCGCCCCGGAGCACCAATCAATTATTTTGATGTTTTTACTTTGTTCTTGTTAGTTACTTTTCACTTTGTTCTTGTTAAATCGAAATAAATCTCAGTAGGACCTTCAAAAAAAAATTCTCCAGGTATTTACAGCTTTGCAATTTATAATATTATTAAGTCTAATAAAGGAGGATTTAACGGTTACATAAACATAATTTAGTCACTAATGCACAATTCAGAAATATTTCAACTCAATTAATGCATGAGAGATTAGAAAAATAAGATTTACTACTTGTTCAGTTCATAAGCATAAGTACACTGAGAAAAATAATCCGTTGTGAATACCGAAAGATTATACCAAGCGTTGTGGTCAGCGCCAATCACTACATTTATTAAATATTACCACTACAGAATAGTGTGATTCAAACAATAATAGATAATGAAGCTTAGAGTAGCAAGTACTTTCTTGGTTCGGTTTTTATTTACCACTACAGACAAGTAACTCCCACTTGTCGATTTGTTCTTATTTATCGGTGGCATGGAATACTACATATTGACCGAAATCAGGATATTACCTAGCAATTATATGACAATGTACAATACTACCTATTCTTTTTTGTTCATGAATCTTTGGGTATCATTTGTAGTGGTAAATAAAAATATTGGATATATTAAATTCATCCTGAACCTAATACCACTACAGAAAAGATATTTAATAATATCCTGTTATTGAACATTTCAACTGATGAAGTAGTCAATAATGATTGAAATAATCATCATTTGGATATGATATGCAATAGACTTGTGATATTGAGCACTCATAAAAGTAATATAGTCAAAATCGGTCTTAACGTGCAGGTGTGAGACTTAATCATCGATTTACGTTTTAGTTTTATATCATTCCATTGTGAAAATCGTATATGTCTGTCTCGTTTATCATTGGGATTTCATTTGAGAGGGTATGATTCAACACAATGGAAAAAGAATAAAATGAAAAGTTAGTCAGTGATTGAGTCTTACACCCGTACGTCAAGACCGATGTTGACTGTATCACTAACATGTAATTCGTTCAATGAAACTCAGTCGGTATTACTATTCATTTGGTTCAAAGAAATTCCTTTTATTTTCTCAGTGTACATGACAAGTGACAGTTTACAATTACTTAATAGACTACAAGCCCGCATAACAATTTGGGGGGTAATTTGATACAGCATGAAACATGTACAGAACGATGCTGCTATATGAAAAAATAACTTTACGCACTATGCCGCCAATTCTTGGTGGTGCATTTGACTATAATGAAAATTATAATGATTTTCCATCTGAAGCTGTGCTTTTCGGACAAAATATTCTTTTACGGCATTCCTCACATTGGGTAGATTATGAAATAATGATCTAGAACCTACTGCCGTACAAAAATAATGGGACCGGATTTTTTTTTTTTTATTTCAAAATTTAAGCCAGCTCCGCGTGTAATGAAATTATTATTCCAAGCGCAACTCCAAAGTCCTATAACTTTTTTATTTCTAGAGATAGTTCAATGATTCTGTTACAGTTTTATAATCAATCCATCCATTAAAAAATGAAAACTTGTTCATTAAAATTCGGTGTGATTCACATGATACAACAAAGTTATTATTGGATGGATGTAAAGTTTATAGTTTAACTCATTCGACGTTATTATCCTAAAACAAGAATGGATTTCACTGTTCAGAATTGACCCGTGGCACGTGTTCAATTAAAATAGAGTGATTTTGAGGTGCGTTTATTCCGGATTTCAACAAAATAATAGCAAACGTTTCCATTACAAATTCATTGCATTGAGAATCCAATACATTTTACATCCATCAGGAAAATTGAAAACACCATTCTACACTCACATTAAATTCGATCTCTCTTTCGTGATAGCGTTCACTTTCATTAATTCTATGCCCTTTCTGAATTTCAGATTCGCGAAATATAAATGCATACAACATGTTGTTAATTAAGTCGGCATACCATCCTCAACTCACATAACCCACTTTTTTTTAATCGATTTTGTTCAATTTTTATTATAATTTTCAATATATGTATCTTCAGTTCCTTTTTTAGGTTGTATATAATATGAGAATCATGACGGCAGGAAAGTTTATGATAAAAAGTGTTATTAAAAATATTACAAAAATTTTTATGATTCAGATGGTCGTAGAAAAAGTTTGGTGTACAATTTGCACGAAATGACCCATTTCATGCTCATTGTAGAATATACTATTGTTTCACCGTTAGAAAAATTACGGTTTTTGGGACAACCGACGACTAGTGGAGTCCGTCAAATAATATTCGCGGAAATAAAAATAAAATAATTGGTAAATTATATGTGATATGTATGATATCGTTCAAAATCAAGTACGTCCTACTAAATTCCAAAACTAAGCAGGTGTCGGTGAGACCCTTTACAGCCTTTCCCCCTCTTCTTTGGAGACAAATAACTTGGATCGGAATATGGATATGGCGGATCCCAAGTAGCACAGTCATATTGGGACAATATTGGTACAATATTGTGAAAATATTGGCAAAATATTCAAATAACAATATTGGCGAGAAAAAAAAGTAAAAATTTAGCGATATTGGTCCAATATTTCAAAAATAATATTGGTTTAATATTGGCTTCAAAGTGTTAGGCGATATGGGTACAATACCGCTGTAGCACACTTACATTGGAATAATATTAGTAAAATATCATAAAAATATTGGCAAAATATTCAAACGTAATATTGTCGTGATAAAAATATAATTATTTCTGGATATTAGTCCAATAGTATTGGACATTAAACAAATAATATTAGTGAAATATTGTGGAAGCAATATTGGCCTCAAAATATTTAGCGATATTCGTACCATTATTTGTATATATTGGCGAAATATTCAAACTGAATATGATGAAATATTTCCAGAAAATGTAGAATAATTTGAAAATTCTGAAATTTCATTTCTACTTCAATTAACCACTGAGTAGAGTGTCTTGTAAACTCATTGTGAGAAGCCTTATTCAATATATGTTATTATGATTCAACTCTTGTTCCATATGTGGCGCCACCTAGTGGTTTCTTACCCATATTTGATCATAATTCATTTCAATATTGTTTTTGAATATTCGGCCGATATTCAATTTTCAATAACAGTCATATATTTATTTTGTAAAATTGTATCAATATTGTCTTTCAAATTTTGGCGTGAGATTTTTGTAACAATCTTTATCAATATAGGGTTAATATGATTTATTTAATATGGATGGAATAATATTCAACCAATGTGCTATCAAATTCGGATATACAATATTGTTTTTTATGTCTAAAATCGATAAGAGAGGAATATTGAAATCGCGATATTGGAGCTAAATGCTGGATACAATATGAAAGCAATATCGCTTTATCGATATTGGTGAAAATTATTGAACCAATATTGACCCAAAATTTCATGAAACAATGTACATTCAGAGCAGATTGAGTCAATATTCCACCAATATTATTAAGGAAATATTTTTTTTCCAATATGCACCCATATTGGTTCAATATTATTTTTACATTTACAATATATCCATATTGGCCCAATATGAAATCAAGATTCAGCCAATATGAGGTGCTACCTCTCTTTTTTTTGTAAAGCGACCCACATACGTCTCAAGTCTTTGAGAGATGCGATTTTTTCTTTTCTACATGTTTCAATAATGAATATCAAAAATAAAAAGCTATCAAATAACTTACGACTGTCTATGACTTGGATACGTAAAATTACGAATGAATTACATTTTATGACGTGTGACGTTCAACCTCAAGCCACAGAACACTTTACCAACACAAAAGCGTCACTAAACGGCGGCCCTTTAATCTTTTGCGTCAAAATTTAAACTTTGGCTTGTATAATGTCATTTCTGTGCGATAAATTCAAATTGACGCATCGACGTCATCAAAAACATTCCAAGTGATCTGCCTTTGGAAGCGGGCTACCGCAATTTTATAGTATTCTTTCAATAGAAGGTATACCAACTTACCCTATTTACGCATTGGGCCCCCTGAACACAAATGCGGCGTCCCAGTTTGGATTTACCGCACATAAATGTCACTAAAGGCACTAATTTTTTTCAGCGGAAAGCTTGAATGACGCTTCTCTATAGTTGAGATGTTCTGTGCTCAAGTCCCAATTTATCAGTTTTGATTGGTCGGCAACATCTAAAATTGAGGAGATATATTTTGCTCCCTGCCGCTTGTCCAAAAATACGTACCACTCGTTTTATTTGAAAGAGTAGACATAAATCCAAGGCAGCCGTCTGACTATAACAGAGAAGAATCGTTGTATTTCCAGAAGTAGTGCTAACGTACGCAGGACTCTCTATATGATGGGGACAAATGCTTTGAAAGGGTCTAATAACTACGAAAGCGTCTAAGGGCCACAGAGTTTTTTTTTTTTCAATTTTATTTTTCCGACTTTAAAGTCGGAAATTCCGACTTCAAATTCGGAAGTTCCGACTTTAAAGTCGGAATTTTATTTTTCGGACTTCAAAGTCGGAATTTTGGAGGGTTAACTCGATATTTCAGTTCTCTTGCCTATTCATAGTAATTTTTTTCAATTTGCCGCCATACCATCGATCACGTGACATGTGTCAAAATCGATTTTTATGTTATCGGATATGCACAAACTTTTTCCAAGAATCTTTTCTCCAATACTCTAATAATAAACTTTTTTCCATATGGTACATACTTTTTGGCGGTCACTGTATAAATCTTTCAACCCGGAGATTCGGAGTGCTTCTTACTCTGCTCGCAAGGTGAAGATGACTAGACCTAGCTTCATCGCGCGAGACAAGAGAGCACAGATGGCTTCAGAACTGTCTGTGTTGGCCTACCTTGCATTGATAAGAGGCAAGACCTCTAAACTAATCTGCAGGTGGTGTCCCTGTCCGAATCAAAATTCTGGTAGTTTGTTGCAGGAGGCACCTGTAATTTTATTCTCTGCAGTAAGGAACATTGCATAAGTATATGTAAGATATAATGCAATACCCGTCGTTGTATTAGCCAGGAGAGTAGTTATTTTTTGACAGGTATTTGCTATAATAAGCATACGTCGGTGTGTATTTTAGAGTAAAAAAGGTGAAACATCGGTCGGAAACGACTATAGTTCAATTAGATTGTTGATACTCAGTACACAAAAAGAGCTTTGGTCACACCGAAGAAGATTAACAATGTGTGACTTGTATGAAGCAAAAGAACTGAAATATCGAGTTAAACTCCAAAATTCCGACTTTCATGTCGGAAAAATAAAATTCCGACTTCAAAGTCGGAATTTCCGAGTTTAAAGTCGGAAAAATAAAATTCCGACTTTAAAGTCGGAAATTCCGTGAAAAATTTAAAAAAAAAACTCTGTGGCCCTTAGACGCTTTCGTAAATATCCTTAAAAAAAATTCAAATGTTCATTTCAATTTCAATTCAAAATATGCTTCATTGTCCTAAGTCCTAAGAATATCATCAATATACTTGTACACTATTTTGGTAAAAGGATGACACTTTACACCATTTTCCACATTTATTTTTTGCATTCGTTATCATTGATTCTTTGTTCCAATCTTTTTAATGGAAACACAATATTATGATTCGCTTATCCTATAAAGGTACGTTGTACATGTAACAATATAATCGTCAAATGACAAACAAAAGTAAACAACAGAAGTAATTTACGCATTGCAGATATTCCGTACGGCTCGTCTAATTAATCTACACTAGCAATACCTACTAAAACTAACTGATGGTCTAATTTACAGATTGAACAACCCAACTGATTTTCACATTGAAGCACCATAAATGTATCTATATAACGTTCAACATAAACTTTTTCAATATACCAAAACAGTATTGAATTGGTTATTCTTTTCGTATGAATTCAACCAATTAAATCGTTCAATTTAGGGTATAGGTGGGTAATACCGGTCATGAGGGTGATACCGGTCCACAGATATTTACCTACTAAAAACTTATATTTGCCATGAAAGCGTTTGCTTTCATCCAGGCGGCTCGGGCGCCCTGGAAATTTTATCACCTGAATTAATGTTACCACTAAATTTTCCATATTTTTATTGAGAGATTCATAAAAACTAACTAAAAAAAACTTATTTAAATGCACCAAAAAGTAAAAAATTATTTCTTCGGATGTGTAAAGTAAGTTATTCTGTGACTTATAAATTCAAAAGCTTGCCGCGCAAAGTTGTCAGTTCGAATACGAACACAGCAATTTTTTTTATTCATATGTTATCCTTAGACTAACCTAGATAACGCATCTATAGATATTATGTTTCACTTTTTACTAGCTTGTACCCATTAATGAATATCTGGGAGGTATGGCTATAACAAGGCACGTTTCCTGTGAGTTTTGAAAAGAATTGGACCATGATTACAAAATCCGTTTGCCATATTGGATTCATTAATTTTTCCAAAAAAATCGTAATCTTCGACCTCGAAAACCTCCACATACCAAATTTGAATAAAATTAAACCATAATTAGAAGAATCGTGTCTTGGAGCCGCCGTCATTGACGAATTTTAAAAAAAAATCCATAATCTCTGACCCCAAAAACACTTACGTACCAATTTTGAATCGAATCGGTTCATCACTGAAAAACTAGTCCGCCATCTTGCATTGCCGCCATTTCGAATTCATGAATTTAGACAACAAATTCATAATCTCCGACCTCTAGAAACTTCAAATACTATTTTGAATTGAATCAGACCATAACCATAAATCTCGTGCACCATCTTGGGGCAGTCATCCTGAATTTTCATATTTGATAAAAAATTCATGATCTTCGATATCAGAAACGCCCACATACCAAATTTTAATAGAATCGAACCATAATCACTAATATCATCCGCCATCTCACAATTTCCATAATGAACACCTGCCAAATTTCAATCAATCGACTGGCAAGTTGATATGAAGGCTTGTGTTTGTGAATGTTTAAATTGAATAACGTCATAATTATATGATTAGACAATGGCTAGAATTAACGAAAAACTAACGTTTTACAGCTTTTTGGTGCCGCCGCAAACTTTTTTGAAAAATATATGCATTTTGTTAAAGGCGAGTAAAAGGCAACGCCTACAAGTGGAACAGAATTAGGTACCTCTGGAACCCATTCGAGGGAAGCTAATCCAACTGCCTCGAAGGTGCCGCCCAGCGGAACCCCAAAGAGTTGTGGCAAATCTGCATGTGGAGCTGGGCACCTCGGAATAGGGAACGACCCTAAAAACACAAGTTAACAAAGGAACCTCTCAAGGGACTCCCGCAACCACTTTCCCCGGGACCCACCCAGGTATAGTCTACGTGTCTTAGGAGGCGAAAAAAACCACACTTTCAAAGGGAACCGAAGCGAAGACCTCTGGAACCCATTCGATTGGAAGCAACCGCTCGGAGGGCGCCGATTAGAGGAACCCCCAAGGGTGCCTCTGAGGTGAAGCCCTAGGTGCGCAGGCCAGCACCCGGGAAAGGGAAACCAGAAGAACCGAAGGTGCGTCCAAAACACAAGTTATCGGGGAAACCTTCCAAGGGGCCTTCGAAACTCTGCTGGAGGAACCTCCACAAGTGCTTCCTATGAAGTAAAATATATGGGTGCACAAAGGGTCCAAACCAAGAGGCCAATGTGCAGTTTCCTGCGTAGGAAGACCAATAGAGTTTGAAAAATACTGGAAAAAATTCGATGATGGAATAGTTATTTATGATACAAGTGTTAAAAGTGGCATTTTATTTTGTGAGTGGGAATATTGCGAAACAAGCAACCCCACGAGCAAAATAAAATCAATTTTAACAAATGTATCATACACATTTTTTTGTACAACAGTCACTTCTAGTAAGAAAAAAACAAACAAAAATATAAGATCCGTAAGGATTCGAACACACGATCTTTGTCAAGGCTGACTGGCAGATGCTACAACTATAATAAACCCCAACGCACTTTATTTATGAATGTCATTATTTGTCAGTGATGGAGGACCTTCCACAGTTGGACTGAATACTACTTCGTTTGTAACTTCAAAAGGAATTAGTATTATTAAATGCACACATTGCCAAATACATGTGTGAACTTTTATAAATGATTCCTCTTGAGTAAATGTTCTGATTATAATATCTGATTGAAGTGTTTCTTATTAGAGAGATCTATAGTACTGAGTATCCATCATCTCATCTGTCACTTTACTTTTAACACTAGTGTTAACAGTGTTTTTAAAACTAGTGTTAAAAGTGATTTTGTGAAAACGTCAGTTTTTAGTTCGTATTTCAATGAATTAAAAACGTCATATTTAATGACACTTGTACAAAATAGTTATTTATGATACAAGTGTTAAAAGTGGCATAAAATCACTTTTAACAAATGTCCAGTTGGACCAAATACTACTTCGTACGTAACTTCAAAAGGAATTAGTATTACTAATTGCACAAACGGCCAAATACGAGAGTTTTTAGTTCATATGTCAATGAATTAAAAACGTTATTTTTAATGACAGTTGTACAAAAAATATATTTTTTACATGGAAAGTTATAATGTTTTAATGAGTGAGTGGATTATGGCAGCTGTTCTGGCATTTCATTCATGATGAGTTTTGGTACTGGGTACTCCCTCCTTTCGACTGTATTACTAGCCAACCCCCAATGTATAATCAATTCCGGTACTAAATACCCCTCCCTGCCTAAGAAAATAAGACCTAGCCACGCCCCTGTCTGCATGTGGAACCAAAAAGGGTAAAACATATCACAGCAGCTCACATAATCCACACCAGCACTAATTATTCCGTATAATATTCAAGTTACTTCAGTTTGAAGTTTCTTTTGTGTTGCATAAATTAGATGTTGTATGTTCGGTAATGAAATAAAATATTTTGCATATGCCACAGCTATCTCTGTGGCCATGTTAGGTTGCTTTGAAAATTCAGGCAACTAATACTACAAATAATATGCGGTTGACTGAGTTTGTTTCTGTCTTGCATTCAAGTTTTGCACATAATTGACAGGCGCGTGTCTGAGGGGGGGGGGTAATGGGGTAATTACCCCCCTCTCCATGACGACCTTAAAGAGATCAAAATTTAACTTTTTCGAAAGTAAATGATACCATTATAGTAAATATTATGCCCGAAAACAGTGATTACCTCACCCCCACCATGGAGAAGATTACCCTTCCCATGGAGAAGATTACCCTTCCCATGGAATGACCCTAGGCACGCGCCTGATAATTGGCTGCACCTTCTAATAACCAACAACTCTGAAATATATGTATACGGTTACTTTACATTGTGAGGGTTGCACTCATTTTCTTGTCGGGCGTTTGAAACCTTTGTATTAAAAAATTTCCTAATATTATATAACCCAATCAAATATCATCATTTCCTCATTTCTGTTCAAATCGGTGATTCGCTGCTTCCATGTGTATACGATTCCATATACCAGGTGTCCACGGAATGTGGCTCGCCTTATAACTTTTTTGTATGAGACATAAAACTGCATTTTTTGACAAGTGACTCAGCCTCATGCAACTTCCGTTCTTGCCACAATTGAAATAAAATTTCGATTTTTGAATGAGACTCCCGATATATTTTTCTCTTTTTTTGTCTCCATATGACATTCGGAATACAACCATGGATCATTTGTTACTTTTGAAGAAAAAAAAATTCATTTTGAAATTTAATTTTTATCCATGGCCCTATACCATGAATACATTCAAATAATTAATTTTATCCCTAAATTTTTGGAAAAAATACAACTATCCGGTTTTCGGTTGAAATGCATCTGCTGTGTGAAATTTAATTTCTAAATTATTTCTACCATTTTTTTTTTTTCAACTGGCAACATAGTGGCTCGTGATAACTCACACTATTAGGTCTCAAACACACTTTCGTCAATAAACTTAAAAATATTGGGGTAGATCTTTCGTCTTAAGATTAAAATAATATTAAAATTCATCGAGTAACCTGTGACCAACAAATGATATAACAAAACCATCAATCCAAAAACCAATATCTCCTTGCATAAATGATATTATTAACATGTTTTTCAATCAATAACTTACACAATAGAGTCCTTATAGGGTCAAGTAGCTCAGTGGTTGAGACTGAACCATTCAAAACCATTGACTACTGGTCGGCTAGGTTCGAATCCTTAGCGACTTCAGATTTTTATCTGATGGCCCGAGAAAGTTCTAGGAATCGCACGTTAAAAGGTAAGACCTTGTTAATCCTTGGCTCGCACAAGTTTCGACTTTTGAGGGCTGCCGTTCGTAAGGGGACGACAGCTGGTTAACGGAAAAAAAAACAAAAAAACAAAAAAAAACAATTCACTATTGCAAAAGTAAGGTAAGATAAGATATCAACAATTTATATTTCTTTCTCAATAAACTCAGTTACCTTGTTTTATCAGTTATGTAGGTCACTGGGTACTCGATGTATTTGAATCTTATTTATTTCTGATATGGTGTTTCATTTTAAGGAAGATCTTAAGTGATCTTTTTAAGTTTTTTAATGAAAATTTGTTTGAAACCTAACTGTGAAACGGTATCAAGAAAATCATAATAAAATGCACAATGTTGTCGTTCCTGACCCGACGAGCCACATTATGATGCCCTTTGAAAAAACATTGTAATAATAATTTAAATATTTAATTTAACACTGCAGATGCAGAACCGTAAAGTTGTAATTTCCCGGTACTTAAAGGACTAAAATTAAAAAATTGAACGTTCATGGCCTTCTAGATTGAAAATTAAATTCCAGAATAAAAAAATAATTATTCAAAAGTAACAAGTGATACACAGTTGTATTCAGAATGTCATATGAAAACAAAAAAAGTGAAAATATAAAGGGTGTCTCCTCCAAATTCAATTTCAATATCTGCAAAACAAAAAAAGTTATGGGGGCGAGCTACTTTCCGTGGACGCACCCGGCTTGGTTACAACGATAACGGTAAATATAGAAATGTCAGTTTGACGGCTCAACTGACACAAATTACCCAAAATGAACCGTTTCCTCAATACGGATTGTGCTCATATTTATATTTCTTCAAAACACAGAATTTAAAAAATCCTTTCACCTTGCAGTCAAACTGTGCTGTTATACAAAACACCACTCGACCAAGCTCTCGTGGTGTTTCAAAGAAACATAGTTTTCGTCCCGGCAAGGTGAAAGTATGCTTTGGAAATTCTGCATTTTGTCGAGATAGTATCACTGAAAATCCTTTATTTTGATAGGTGAAATATCCATTGAAAATAATAAATAATTCATTCATGACTCGAATACAAGGTTCCAAAATTCTGTTCACTCGAGAATCAAATCTACACGCCTTCTTTACAAGCGCTGTATAAATATGTAAATCTTGTTTTAACCTTTTATATTGAATTTCTACGTTCGTCAGCAGAAAATTATACCGAGGGCGTCATATCAGAAGTAGTCCAACCAATATAACAAAAATAAAGCCTGTTTTGCAAATTAATTCTAATAGTAAGCGACTTGCGCCATGACTTCGGGGATACTTTATAAATAACTAAAATCCAAATTGCAACTCAAAATTTTTTTTGTGCAATTGTTTAAACAATGATTATTAGAAAAAAGGGTCCTTTTTTTGGTTTTTTGTAAATATCTCAAAAGGTACTGGACGAATGGCTTTACTCATAAAAGACCGTTTGTAGAGAATAAAAAAACCTACAAAATGGTTTTTGGAAAATCCCGATACGACCATTTTTCGCCGAGAAAAGCCGGAAAAACTCTTGAAAAAAGGCCTTTTTTCAAAAATTCTCCTTCAATCTCCCTCAATTTTCAATATTAAGAAATAATTTTTCGGGAAATGGTAGCTAATATCATGTACGTTGAGCTCCCGAAAGGTGGAAATTGTCGCTTCAATAGTTTTCCTACAATCGGGTTTTAAAAAAATTACAGCCATATTTTGCATGATGCGTCATATTACGGGAAATGGTCCGATTTGAATTTTTAAAGCGGCATTTTGAAGTTGAGGTTAAAAACTACAATTTGTCTATCTCACATTTTCCCATAAGTTTGGAGAACATTGTTAAAAATGCTTCTGAACACAGCGCTTCGAGTGAAAATTCGTCGCCGAGTCGTGCTAAGGTAGTAGTGGAGGGGGCGCCGAGAAGCGACGTCTTCGCTGTATAGAAAAAAGCGCCTTGTGCGCGCAACCGGTCTCTCACTTCTTCTGCGCTTCTCGGCGCCCCCTCCACTACTACCGTAGCACTACTCGGCGACGAATTTTCACTCGAAGCGCTGTGTTCAGAAGCATTTTTAACAATGTTCTCCAAACTTATGGGAAAATGTGAGATAGACAAATTGTAGTTTTTAACCTCAACTTCAAAATGCCGCTTTAAAAATTCAAATCGAACCATTTCGCGTAATATGACGCATCATGCAAAATATGGCTGTAATTTTTTAAAACCCGATTGTAGGAAAACTATTGAAGCGACAATTTCCACCTTTCGGAAGCTCAACGTACATGATATTAGCTACCATTTCCCGAAAAATTATTTCTTAATATTGAAAATTGAGGGAGATACGAGTTTTTCCGGCTTTTCTCGGCGAAAAATGGTCGTATCGGGATTTTCCAAAAACCATTTTGTAGGTTTTTTCATTCTCTACAAACGGTCTTTCATGAGTAAAGCCATTCGTCCAGTACCTTTTGAGATATTTACAAAAAACCAAAAAAAGGACCCTTTTTTTTAATAATCATTCTTTAAACAATTGCACAAAAAAAATTTTGAGTTGCAATTTGGATTTTAGTTATTTATAAAGTATCCCCGAAGTCATGGCGCAAGTCGCTTACTATTAGAATTAATTTCCACAAAAAATTTATATTGGTTGGTCTAAAGGGTGTGAGAGCTACCATGGTCGTTTTTGGGATTTTCGGGCAAATTTGTTCAGTTAATCAATCCGCTTGATATTTGACGTATAAATCAACTTTGCCAAACTGTAAAATCAGATAGGCCTATGTTTATACGTCCTTCTGATACTCCTGTTCTCCCGCCTACTAGAGTGTCACTGACGTCACTGTGCTACGGCTCATACGCCCATGCAAAAACCACACGTATTTTAATTCACAATACACATGTAGCGGAATATGCCAAAATTTTTTGGCCAAATGATTGGATCGACGTCATTAAGTTGGCAGCTACAAAAAGTCTTACAAAGTAAAGACACTTGTCCATACTTCATTTACGAATCATAAAGAACTGCAGAAAAAAACAATGATCAATAAAAAAAAATTGGAAGACAGTAAAATGGGATCGTGTAAAAAAAAGTCCAAACCTAATACACTGGTGTATAAAAATGAATATTGGGAAGAAGGATTTTTCAGTGTTGAAACAACAGCTGAAGGTCGAAAAGCTAAAAACGCTACGGTCAATATTCCAATATCCCTATCTTCTGAAAAACTTGCTATAAGTAAGTAGAAGTGTGACAAAGATGCCATAATCCCTCCAGAACATGACAGATTTTACACTTCAATACCAGTAAAAAATAATTTCCATGATTCTGAAGAAGAATCTGATGATGAGATGTCGCTGCAACAAGACAAGTAAGGGAACAACTTATAAAGAGGAAAAGGCACCAAAATTAAATTGTAATTCAAAATAATAATATTTTTCAGTTTTGCTGTACTGATAAAGCATTACTTCCTTTCGCCTTTTATTTAAACAAGCAGTTCAATAGACATTTGTCAGATATTTCAATATCAGAAGGTCATATGAACCAAAAAAACCACTTATATATTGGCACGAGATTTGATGCTTAACTTTCCAGTAAATTGAAATGTTCTTATCTTACTGTAATAGATGAAACTGCAATTTCATCAAATATTTCGATTTTTGAAACTTTTTTACGTCTCTTGTAAAATTTACTTTTTGGTTCATTCGCCATTCTGATATGACGCCCTCGAGATTTTTCAGTCTGTTTCCTGTTATCAGAAGCTGCAGATTGATGACATCAGAATATAAATGAAACTTCAGGAAACAAGACAATCATTTATTACTTCCCCAATAATATAAGTCACCTTTGTATTGAATGAGTTATTATTTTTCACACAAACTACTCCGGCATTTTAAGGCAACAAAGTTTTATTTCTCTCGTCAAGAAATTTTGCAACATTGTGGTCCAAGCGAATTACCCCAGGAAAGTTTCTCAATGATTCCAATCGATTTTGCAGTTTGCAGCAATACGATTCCGACCTAATGGTCGATAAATAAACTGTTCTACAATATTTATCTCATTCGTTATACATTGTTCCTTTTTTTAGAACAACTACAACTACATTGTTTACAGCAGTTTCATAGTGCCCTCAGTACGTTTGTTTGTATATTTCATTTGGTTTGTCATTTTTTATCTGTATATTTGAATATCGCTGTTTTTCATGAAAATAATTCTGATCCATTGATTTCAGCATAATTAGAAACAAAATCATAAAGTTTTGCTTTGGAAATGTTCTTTCTTTTTACAGATTTCTCATTTATAACAGTATGCAGGACATTTTTGTCTTCCATGTTTTGTGTCACATCTTCTACATTGAAAAGTTTCCGTTTTATTATTGGAAACAGTACTGTTTCTAAGTAAATTCACATGATTATTTTCAATATCAAGAACCTCTTTCAGTTGCTTATTGGCTTGTTCACAGCTCTACAGATTGCTATAGCTCGTTAAAGATCCATTTCATCTTCTGCAAGTAGTTTTTCACAAACACTTGCAGAGTTGACTCCGAATTTGATTTTACCTCACAGGAGACTATCATACAGAATACCGAAATCATATTTTTCAGCTTGCGTCATGATAACTGTGAGAAATTCATCAGAACCTTCATTTTCCTTCTGCGTAATTTTGAAAAAAGTATATCTCTCGAAAAGAATATGAGCTTTTGGCATGAGGTAAGATTGAAACTTGGATTTCTACACATTTATATCCTTTCTTTCGGTTTCTGTGATGTTGAAGTTATTGAAAATTGTTATGACATCAGAACCTAATGCAGTCATGAAGATAGCAGCTTGTGCGTCGGGCGATTTATTGGGAAGTTGTGTTGCGACGGCATACCATTCGAACTTGTGTAGCCAATTCTTCTAGGTCGAAGACATATTTTCATAGTTTACTACCAGGTTTATGCAACTGCTTCGGATGTATTTTGCATATTCTGATAGTACATGGGATATTCCACAACAAGTTTTCAAAATTTTTCATTGGATAAAACTTCTGACACCATGTGAAATAATACGTGCAATGTTTGAAACTTCAACAATATTGTTTCAACACTCATTTTACATGGTGTCCTGCGTGATACATCTATCGATAAACAGGTTCTGTTTGCAGCCAGCGACCTCCTTCTCTGACCCTTTTTGCTCATACAAGGAGTCAACAAAGAGTTTTCGCGAGGATAGGATGTGCATAAGCATCTGTCTTTGGATCTGACAAATCTCTGCTTTTGGGAATGAGAACGGTGCACCCCTCGACAAACCAGTCCGAAATATCTTGCTCCAACCATGAGTTGAACATTTTTCCACCAATAGTTATTCAGTTCATCCATGCCTGGAACAACAAAGTGCTTCGAGCCTTTATGGGCCTGTCGAACTTCTTCCGGGGTTATCGGGTTGCGCATATCATGGGATCATTTATACGAAACCTGCAAAAAGCTTCGAATGGCGATAGGGCTAGAATATCTACGTTTAGTGGTTGCAGAAACTCATAAATATATTCAATTGTTGGTAATAATGATGGTTTTCAATTATCTGAAAAAATGTTTGGGTCGAATAGTTTTCAAATACAGATACATTCTCACATTTTGTTTGATTTTTCCTCAACCGAATTACTATTTCGATATTTTCCCTCACGATATGAAACTTCCAGTATCTCCTGCGATGTAAGGACCAATAAAAACGGTGCGTTGATGATAGTATACAGTTGCTTCTTTTCGAGTCAGTAATACCACGTCGACATTGTCAACTACTAGTATAACAACAATGATATATCTTGTTACCTAGTATGACATACATGTCAGGCTGACAGACTTCATGTCAGTTATTAATTGGGTATAACTATTGAAGAATTCACGACAATGTAAACTTTCTTGACTTTGTTCGAAATTACCTCAATAAATACAACTCGTGCTTACAAAACTATCGACAATTGTGTCAGAAATCTCAAACTCGATCAAATTGGATCAGGGTGATACCTGGTAACACCACTCGTCATAGCGTAGCAAGCAATTTGATATCTTTCATTTCTGAAAGAACTATCATCGATAGTTTTGCGAGCACTCGTAGAATTACATCCGAAAATATTTCTCAGTAGCAAGATTGTTATCATAGCAAGACAACTTTCACGGTAAACTATATCTAAATTTTGTAGAATGCTTGAAATCTATTGGCGGTAGATGTTGCTGCAGCATCATCTCCTGCCGAAAAAGTAATGTAGATAACAAAGCCTTCTACAAAATTGAGATATATTTTGCTGTGAAAGTTGTCTTGCTATTATAACAATATTGCTATTGAGAAACACAATTGACCCGATTATCTCAGCATTATGAACGAATTGGAATAAGTGGAAAAGCCGTCGACTTTGTTCTATCATTCGTTCGTCGACAGCGTCGAGACCTTCATAAATAAATCTTCCTCTGGCGTGTTACTTTTATCGAAAGGGAAAGCTTCAGAACTCTTTGCCTAGAAAGGTATTACCAAAAGCTTACAACTTCCAAAAATTGAAGAAAAACAATAATTCCTACAATGTCTCTTTTGATTATTACGATGGTATTTGAACACAACAAAATTTTAATTTCCGAGAAAGTCTCTGTAATGGCTCCGCAAACTTAAATCATTTGAGACAAAGATTTATTATCATTCTTCTCCTAAAATATTGTAAAGTACAAAATTCTGGGAAACTAAAAAGAAACGCCTTAGAGACGTCATTATAATAACGAAGGAATTCGACAGAATGGCCAGAGGGCAAACGCAAAGTGAACGAAGTTTCATAATCTGTGTACAAGGGTAAAGTACAAGAAATTCCGTATGAAACTACTTTGAGAAAAATAAGTAAGACCTGCATATCTTGAACTACAGAGTATAGAATGAATTGAAATGAAGTTGCATATTCCAAACAAAATCCATGACAAATGAGAAATTGAGAGATATTGGGAGATCTATTACAAGGTCCAGAGACTCAAAAATGTTCCAGCGGGTCCATGTCATTTACTCTCAGTTAATTTGCTCTCAGAAAAATTTCTCTCACAATTTCTTCTCCTACAAGTTGCTCCTAGACAAAACACATTTTAGGTACTCTGATACTCACATGTTATATTTGCATGAGGAAGTAGAAGTCTATAGGAACGATATACACTTTATCTTTTTCTTTTACTATAATTTTTAGCAAAGTTATGACAAATCTAATTTTTGGACCTGCCGGAAATTGCAGCGGTGGGTTAAGGCGAGCCTGAAATTTGATATCGGAATTCAATAAGGTTTTCTGAGAAAACGAGTGCATTTTGTGAGAAATTACTAGGAATATTTCTTGTGGAGAATTGAATTATCTTTTGCCTTGTTGGAATTTTTTTCTTGATAAATCTTATACTTTTCAAAACAACAGCAAACAAATTTTAAATTTTTATAAATAAAAATTTGTTTGGGTTCCACCCCTGATTTTTTAGTAAACATTTTTTTTTTCTAACAATACATGATGTCAAGAAGTCATGGGCCGAGTTTCAAAGTGCTGCGATTCATTCTTCACTTGTGGCTTACATTTGTCTGTGGTTACTGTACTGAAAATGAATTAATCATGAAACCCAAATGCGTATCAAAAGAGGCAATTATACTTCTTTGAGGTGGTAGCATGAAGTGTCAGAAGAAAGTAGGACAATATTTCTGATTTTTATTTGAAAATACGAATAAGACATGTTATAAGACATGTTCTGATGGTACTTGTACTCTTGGATCACTCTTCGCTTCGCTCATGCGACATTACGGTGTCTTATGAAACTTGTTTAATTATTATTATTATTATATATTAATTGATAAAATTGATAAAATTAATAAATCATCAGTATCGGTTTTACTGTGTCGGATAATGTATTGGTTTCAAAATGTAATAATTGGTGAATTCGCCGATGTTCAAAGCATTTTAATTAAGGCAAATTATGAGAGTATGTGATATTAGATAAGTTGGATTAACGATTAACGCTTGAGAAAAAATGTTTATAACTTTTATTCATACTTGTCTTCGTCAACTGTTTGTGTTATACATAAAATAGTTTTAGAAATAGTTTTAAAATTAGCATTACAACTGTCGATTTTTCTTATTCTTTACATGTATAATTTTAATTAGCGACCTGCTAAATTAAGAAATTTATTATTAATTCAGGCAATTTAGCTAAAATGAACAAAAAAATGCGAAGTTGCCGAAATTTGGCTTGAAGTTTCAAAAATACATATATTTTCCATAACTGATGAGTCCCGAGCTCTAAAGGTTCAGCTTGACTTTCTCTCTTCTAGGTAAGTTATGAAGGAAAAAATTAATTTTCTTCATACAGGTGAGCATTGGTCGTGAGTGGATAAAAATATAATACTGACTGAACCATACCTTTCCAGTCCCCTCGTTTGCGTCATCAGGATCAAAATATTCATCCTCCGGCTCCGCCAAACTTTCAAAACTATTGAGACATTGCACTTTCTGGCAATTCCTTCAAATTAGAGAGTATTTCAGCTCTGCTTTTTTGCAGCCACATGGCAATCAGTTGTACAGTTGCAGGAAATCAATTGTGCTGGTGCGAGAAGTGCTGTCTTTGGTTCTAGAAAACCATTAACTTCCGCCCATCCCCATTCCTCTGGGTTCTTGGAATTTCCAAGCTGAACGTTTGAATTAGGTGAAATCTCGAAATAAATGTTGAGTGGCAGGCTCTGAAGTTGGTGGTGATAGTTCTTGTTTTGACTTCTGTTTTTGAAGTGATTTTTTGAATTGGTTAAATCTATAAACCATTGAGTGTGAAGTCTTCATTTTTTTTGCACCATATTCAAGGAGACACAGGGTTTCACCAGCTTTTCTTACTTGCGTAGGTGTTGATCCGGGATTATTGAAAATTGTAACCACACTGGCTAACTGTTTTTTTTTGTAAAAGTCTGAGACTTTGAATTTTCATTTCTGGAATATTGTGGACGTAATATCGTAGCCAGTAGAATCGTTTTTTGCACACATTCATGACTTTTCTGAATCTCTGACGAAGACACAAGTTTCCTTTTAACTTTTCCTGTTCCTGGCTCCATGACAATTATTATATGTTTGTCTCCTAGAGTTGGGCAGTTATCTGAATCGGCTAGAAAAAAAAAAGATTTGGTCTACTGTGAGGCAAACGGCCCAATCCTCAAGGTCAGTGGCCATATTACCGAGTAGTCTGACGTCCCCGCTCCATATTCCAGCCAGTTGGACGACACTATAGTCTAGTTCCTAAATTGTAGATAGTGACTCATCGTACATTTTCAGGTTTTCACGGGATTTGAAAGTGCGGAAAGGATGTAAGAAAGTGGCAAAGTAAAACTTGATTTGAAGCCTATGTACCTGCTTGATTTCTGTTCCATTTTTCTTACTGCTTTATATGAATTATGAACCGTACAGTCTATAAGTCACTATATACAATTTAGGAACTGGACAGGTTGCTCATGCTCATTTGGGCCACAGCCCAAATTTTCATCTTGTTTCTCTGATGGGTTTTCATGGTTCATTGAACCAAAAACAGTAATAATAATGTAGTTAAATAAATTAAAAGCTTTGACAATGTTTTATCGAATTTGAAATAAATCACAGATTTTGCCTAGGCCTTGGACATAATCTTCTATTGTTCCCATGTCTGAGGCAATTCACACCTAATTTCAGGTTTATGCTGTTTTTGAAATTCCAGAAATACTGTGGATGATTCTCTCTGTTGCACACTTTACATTATGCATTATAAGCTTGCATATCGTTTTCTGTATCTATGACACCATACCTCATTGATTTAAGTTTGTAATTGCACAAGCGCGTGCCACGCTACTGTATAATTTTTTCATGTAAATTCAATGATATGATTATCAGAGCCACTCCCTTCTTCAAGGCAACCATCAGATATCGAAAAAAATTTCCGTTGTGCTGTCACTTCTTTTAGTTTCGTTCTAAAATCAATATTTATCAACATGACGTCCACATGTGTTACGAATATACAGCCAGTTTCAACATTCCCCATTGAATTTGGGCAATTGTACTTGTGTACGTAAGTAGGAGATTTGAGCCGGTTCTGGGCCTCCCCCCACCACTATGACGTCATCAGTGACCTTGACCTATGACCTATGACCTCGACCTATGACCTTGACCCATGACCTTGACCTATGACCTATGACCTTGACCTATGACCTCGACCTATGACCTCGACCTAGGACTTGACCTAGGACTTGGGCTTGCCCTTAGCCTTGACCATGATGTATATTGTTGGGAGGTGTTCAGGGTTTGTGTTTGTCCTAGAGATTGTGATGACTTGATTTTTTTTCATACACGGACAAGTACCTTTTGCCAAGTACTTAATATATTTTTCTTACCTCAATGTCTTTCATGTATACTTACTCTGCCATTGTGTATGATCTAATGTGTGGAGTACGCATAAAAATCTAAACCGAAGTATAGAGACGTCTGCACGCCACGGATATCCAGTCAGATATGTGAACTGGCGTCACACACCCATACACTGCGGTGACTCATCGACTACTCTCCGTCCTCTCTTCATTGATATGGTGGGGATGGTTCTGCTGTGACGTTGTATGAATAGTCGAAGCGGATAGAATTTGTTCACCCTCTCTCCCACTCATCGATATTACATATAAAGGAGGTGGGAATGATTGTGAAATCAGTATTTTGTTGAGTTTTGTGCTGAGAAGACGACATCGATAAAATGTATTCCTGTGGTTGTGGTAAATCGTTCACTCGTAGTGATAATCTCCGTCGGCATCAACTTCAAAGTTGCCAAGGTGGCCCTTCTGTGAAAAGGATTAAGTTAGATGTGGCTGCATCGACACCAATGTACACATGCAATTGTTGTAATGTGACAATTCCTACATCCCAAGTTAATTCTCACAAAAGAACTCTCCAACACAGGAACAATGCATGTGTGCAAGTGAGTGATGGCATACAGATTATAAGGAATGCTTTCAAGTGTAGAATTGTGAGTTATAGAGTGGAAAGTACCAATGTTTACACTGAATATATGCCATTCTTCAATGAGATCAGGGAGAAGGTTATTGGATTACTTGAAGAGGCAATAAAGGTTCACAAGATCTTTAAAGTGAATATGGAAGTATTTGGCAGCTACATTGTTCAAACACGGGATTTGAGTGACACGAAGTCATTCAATTCACAGAATAAAATTGTGGATCAGTCTACGGATTTGGGTGCATTATTCGATGGATTCCGTGATGTCATTATTGCTCAGACTACGGAATTTGAAGAACGTGATTCAGGTATTTATTTAAAGTTTCATTTCTATTTATATGAATAATAAATTATTGTTATGTTTCAGGATGGAGTTGTGAAAAAATTAAGTTCCTCGAAGTGAACATCAACAAGTATAGTCCACTCAGCGGATGTTCGTATGTGAAGCTGCCCGAGTTCATTGAGACAAGAAAAGGCGTTGTGAATATTCGTAATGAAGATCAACATTGTTTCGCATGGGCCATCACATCTGCATTGTTTCCTGCGAATGGTAGAGTGTCAGAAGTTTCCTCATACCCCCACTACGCCAATGTCTTGAATGTAACAGGTATGGATTTTCCAGTTAAACTTCAAGCTATAAAAAAGTTTGAGGACATGAATGATATTTCAATTAATGTGTATGGGTTAGAGTCAAAACTTGATAAGGGTAAAATGAAATATGAAGTGGTTGGTCCGTTGCGTTACTCACAGAGAAGACTTAGAAGACATGTTAATTTGTTACTTATAACAGATGATTCTGGCAATAGTCATTATTGTTGGATTAAAGACCTTTCTAGGTTAGTTTCAAGTCAACTATCTGCGCATGAGCATAAAAAATATTTTTGTGATGGATGTTTATTGTATTTCTCTCACGAGCGATTACTGTTACGTCATCAGTTGCATGACTGTAATCACTTGAGTACTACAACACCATCAGTCAATTTCAGAATCAACAAATATGGTAAAATGTTACCGGGTAATGCACTTATGTTTGAAAATTTTGAGAAACAAATGAAGGTGCCATTTGTAGTTTATGCTGATTTTGAATCAGTTCTCAAACCCATTCAAACTAGTCAACCCAACCCTAAACACTCATTCTCGAATAAAACATACAAACACGAACCTTATTCATTTGCTTATTCGATAAAATGTTCATACAATGATAAATTATCGAAATTTGTTACATATAGGGGTGAGGATGCAGCCGAGAAATTTGTTACAAAACTTGAAGATGATTTGAGAAATATTTATCACAATTATTTGAGGTATCCAATTCCTATGGCTGCACAAACCCCCGCGGAAGAAGCAGAGTTTTCTTCTACACAATTTTGTGGAATATGTGATAAACCATTCACGGGTGGTGATGTGAAAGTGAGAGACCATTGCCACCTCACTGGAAAAAAAAGATCACCTGCCGCACATTCCGTATGTAACTTAAATTTCAAATTGCCAAATTTTGTTCCAATCATTTTCCATAATCTGAGTGGGTATGATTGTCATTTGTTCATAAAAGAACTGTATAGAAACAAAGACAAAGTGGATGTTATTCCACAAACTAAGGAAAAATACATTTCTTTCACTAAGCATCTATTCACTCACACATACACTGACAAAGACGGAAAAGAAAAAAAGAATTTTTTGAAAATGAGATTTATAGATAGTTTCAAATTCATGTCGAATTCTTTGCAGAACTTAGGTGCTAACTTAACATCCGATCAGTGTATTGAGATGCATAAACATTTTCCACAACATGACAAATTCAATTTGATGAGACAGAAAGGTGTTTTTCCATATAACTTTGTTGATCATATTGACAAGTTGAATTATCCAACTCTACCCACTAAAAATCAGTTTTATGACAATCTTAACGGAGAGCATATATCAGATAAGGATTATATGAGAGCGAAACTTGTTTGGCATTTATTCGAGTGTAAGAGTTTAGGGGAATACTCGGATTTATATTTGAAGTCCGATGTTCTTCTATTATGCGACATATTTGAGAATTTTCGAAATATATGCTTAGATAAATATAAATTAGATCCGGCACAGTATTATACAGCGCCCGGAATATCATGGGATGCAATGCTGAAGTATACGAATATTGAATTGGAATTATTGACAGACATTGACATGATTAATTTTTTCAAAAAAGGAATACGGGGCGGAATAAGTCAGTGTAGTGAAAGGAAGCATATAGCTAATAATAAATTTTTACCCGATTATAACCCAGATGAACCTTCATCATACATATCATATTTAGATGCAACTAACCTATATGGTCACAGTATGTCACAACCATTACCCACCAACGATTTTGCATGGCTAACACCCGATGAAATAATCAATTTGGATGTAATGGGAGTGGCATCTGATAGTCCATACGGTTATGTTCTTGAAGTAGATGTTCATTATCCCCAAGAGTTACATGACAAACATGCTGATCTTCCCTTTCTCGTTGAAAGTTTAATACCACCACACTCGAAATCAAAAATTCCTAAATTAATTCCAAATTTAAATGACAAAAGAAAATATATTGTACATTATAAAAACTTACAGCAGGCTGTGGCCAATGGTCTTATTATTATGAACACACATAGAGTGTTGAGATTCAAGCAGTCATGTTGGATGAAACCTTATATTGATTTGAACACTGAAATGCGAAATCGATCTAACAACAAAGCTGAAAAAGATTTCTATAAACTCATGAATAATGCAGTTTATGGGAAAACAATGGAAAACGTTGATAACAGAATTGATGTTAGACTGGTTACGCATTGGGAAAGTATCAAGAGGAAAATTGGTGCTAGCGCCCTAATATCACGTCCAAATTTCAAAAGCTGTTCAATTTTTTCAGAAAATTTTGTTGCTATTCAATTGGGCAAAGTTAATGTATTGTACGATAAACCGCTATATTTGGGATTTTGTATTCTAGAATTATCCAAAACAGTCATGTACAACTTTTTCTATGGATGTATTAAACGTCATTATGCAGAAAATGCCACCTTACTCTACACTGACACGGATTCTTTAATTTTGAAAGTAAATACCGATAATTTTTATGATTTCATGACCAACAATATATGCGAGTTTGATACTTCCAATTACAACGTAGGAAACCAATTCAATATTCCTATTACAAAGTCAATTCTGGGTAATTTCAAAGATGAATTTCCGAATGATCCCATAATTAGCTTTTATGGTACCGGTGCCAAAGCATATTATGTTCAGTCTGTAGGTAGTGAATTCAAAAAAGCAAAAGGTGTCAAAAGATCCGTCATAAAGAATGAATTGACATGTGAAGATTATAAGAAAATTGTCGAACAGGGTGGTCTAATATTCAGGAAGATGAACTCGTTCAGAAGCATATTGCATGACATGTATACTGAATTGAAGAACAAAGTTGCATTGTCATACCATGATGATAAACGGTTCATCATTCCCAATACGACACACACTCTTCCTTGGGGTCATAGCGATATAGAATTCTACCAGAATGATCCAGTAGAGAATATTCGTTGGGTTTCCAATATTATTCAATCTTTTTCCCAAGAGAGTCCTTTGGATCAATTACTTCATTTATTAACAGCTGAATTGAACAAATGAAATATCATTTCAAATGGAAAATTCACCACCATACTTATTTATTTGTATTTGAGATGTAATTACGCTTATTATATAAAAGTCAAATTATACTAGTCAATTTTAGTTAATGTCTTGTCCAGTTACCAAATATATAAAAATATATAAATATACACGTTATTCTGATTTCCTATTGTTTCATTTAAGAGAATAAATATCTACACAGAGATATATAGATTTTAATTGTCTTGAAATCATCAGTATGAAAGATATCAAGGTGGAAGAAAGATGTCCAAAGCTATTGATAAATTCGGCCGTAGACGAAAATGGGGTACTGTCAAAGTTCGAGTTCTTCAAGGTTCCCAAGGTCCTCAAGGTATGGGATTCAAGCTTTCGCCTGACGACCAATATGATATGCAAGGTAAAAGACTGAAAAATGCTGGTGAACCGATAGACGAGAGTGATTGTGTAACTCAATTATATCTCAATGAACAAATTACGGAGACGAAGGCACTTGTCCTTAAAGCCTTGCAGGCTGCCATACATGCCACAATGGCTAAGATTGTACCTGAAGCCCGTCAAGCATTCAATGAAAAAGTAGAGGAGGTGACTGATGATCTAGATCGCAAATACAAAAATCTAAAAAGTGATGTGGATATCAAAGTATGGGATGCTACAGCCACAATGACACGAAAAATATCAGAGTTGACAACTGAACTCGATTACAACAGCAAAAATCTGAAAAATGATTTGGATGCCAATGCATTGAATGTCACATCTGCAGTGATGCTGAAATATAATGATTTGGAAAGAAGGTTAGCTGAATTGGAGAATAAACATCCTGATGTTTGGCTCACACATAGACCAAAACTGTGGGCTCCAGGTAGTGATCCAGAACCCGCTGTTTGAAAAATAAATTTGTATTATGAAAATATTACAAATAAAATGTTCTAAATCAATGTTGAAATTTTTCATTTCTTACTCACCAAATATATTATAGAATTTGGTAGTGGGTGAGTTCTTTTTGAAAAGTATCAATTCAAGTTATGGAAACTTTGTACTACATTTTTGCCATTGAGTGGCGCAGATGCGTGTGTTTATGTTCTTTGTGTGGCCCTGAAAAGGGCCTATTGGGTGCTCCGAAGAGCTGGGTGCCATCCCGCATATTTATGCGGGACGACCACGGGGGGGGGGGGGCAGGGTGAGGACTTAGATGACATCGTCATCCTCGTCATCCGATGACACCAAGATGATGGTGTCATCATCGGAGTCGTCCTCTACGGGGAACTCGTCCGGGTCGAGGTCCATATTTATGTCCTCGACACGGATATGGACCACTTGGCCATCATCCTCGAACTCATCCTCCGAGGAGCTATCGAAGTCGTCGACGCGTTGATCCATATCTTCGTCGTCCGAAGTCGACGGAGATGGATAGTTCCACACATCTGTGGAGTCCGACACCTCATTCACCTGAATCGGACCCCGTGGATCTCGATGGTAAAATGGATCCTGCCTCTCACCCTGGTATACCTGCTGGACCTGTACGGCAGAGACGATCTGATATCTTGCTATCATCGCTTCCCGTTCCAAATCATCTTCGAATTCGGCACAATGTCTCGGAGACGAGGTGGAGTCTGGAAGAGGCATCTTGGAAGACTGATACTATAATCTGAGCTGGCATTGAATTTATACTAGTTCGGGGGTGGCAGTGTAGGGTGGGAGAAGAGAGTGGGGGTTTGAAGGCTGAGAGAAATCAGGAGATGGGAGAAATACACATCATATTATTTTATAAAATATGTAAATAAAATATAAATAAAATATGTATATAAATAAAATATAAATAAAATATGTAAAAACATAATTCAGATGAATTGAAGAAAAATGCCCCATCCTCCGCATTGTTCAATGTGCACCAGACCATTAAATGTGCACTCCTATTTCACTTCATCTTTTTTTCTATTTTTATTCTAAATCTACATATACAAAACTTATATCTACTTACAAATAACTTAACCTTAACCTTAACATATCTAAAAATTAAAATTAGCAAATTGCTCCAGGTTGCTTCGGAGCCGTGCCACCAAAGCCACCCCCTGCGCCTTGGCGTCTTCCAGCCTGGTGACTAGCTGGACCTCCCGGAGACTTTGCTGCCGATCGCGGGCCATCAGCTCTGCCTGCTGGCGCTCAAGCTCTTCCAGCTGGCGGTTGAGTTCTGCCCGCGCCAGCTGACTGTCATCATAGTCCCGCTGGGCCTCCTCTATCCCACGCTTTGCCCGTTGCACACTCATCTCCAGCTCAGGTACGATAGGTGCTGGAGGGTGGACTTCTTCAGCAGTGGGTTGTGGAGGGGCAACTTCAACGACAGGTGGTAAAGGTGCGTCTATAACCGGTGTCACAACAGTTGAGGATGTCTTCTTGGACACCCTTCTTCTGCTGTTGTGTGCGTGCTTCCTCGATGATGATTTCTTCGGTGGTTTTGGAGGCAGGAAATCATCATCGCTGTCAGCAATTTGGATTATAGGCAAACCTTCCATCGACGAATTTGCTCCTGCGTCACGGGATCTCTTGGAAGCAACTCCGTTAATGAACCCACCTTGCCGTCTGCGTTGGTCCATCGTCAGCGACTGCATTTCGGGGACCTCTCTCCTGATGACGTCCATAACGTCATTGAAGTGCTCTTCGTCTGGCATTTGAGGTGCGGCGCCATCCACCCTGATGTTACTCAGGATCGTTATTGCTGCAAGACCAGTTAATGCGGGAGAATCCATAGCTAAACATACAAAAAAAAATTAAACGGGTTCATGATTACAAGATTGTTAACTTACTCTCAAATTATTACAGCTTGCTATAGTCTGCTAATTCAGTTGGCTGGTGGTTGATCTGGCGGGTGATCTTGTGGATGATGTGGTAGCTGATGTCAGTTCAGAAGAGTGACTGAAGATTATTCGGAGGAAGTTCTTGTTTTAAACACTCAGACCTCCACCCCACTCCTCTTCTTCTTCTCCGACCTCCTACTCCAATCCCCACTCCGACCACCCACTCCTCTTCTTCTTCTCCGACCTCCTACTCCAATCCCCACTCCGACCACCCACTCCTCTTCTTCTTCTCCGACCTCCTACTCCAATCCCCACTCCGACCACCCACTCCTCTTCTTCTTCTCCGACCTCCTACTCCAGTCCCCACTTCGACCACCTACTCCGACCTTCCACTTCAATCCCCACTATGTCTTAAGCCACACCTCTTTCTTTAGCCAGTATCCCTCAGACCAGAAAACCCCACCCCATCATAACCCCACCCCTATTTCAGCTCTGTTATTTGTTACAATGTACACATCCACCTACGGGACAGAGCAGATATAGGGGTGAGTGACAAGAATAACAATTATGAGTGGGAACATTTGCATACTCGAGTGTATCATGTGAATTAACATGCTGATACCACTCACCATTATTATTCATGCCGCAATACCGTACAAAACAAATATCACATAGGAAGCGTTTTTCATTATCACAAGTTTTGATAGTAACAAATGAAAAGCTGCAACAGTACAAATTTGTTGCAACGTCTTCTAACACCTCTGTCATATTTATCTGATGGGCATTGCTCACGATCGTTTCGGGGACATCCTCACAGTCTGGTACAATTCCATCGTCTACTTCTGGTTCTTCTCCGTCATCTTCTAGGAACTCTTCTTCGACGAAGTCATCCCCAGCGGGTATGTCTTGGCGGCCATCTTCAAAATCTACCAGGTCATGGAATTCGCCATTGTCACCATTCTCACCCACTACAACTTCATCTTCTTGTTCCCAAACAAACTCGTCACCTGCCAACACATCAACTTGATTGTTGGCATCTAATTGGGAGAGGGCTTCCAATGCAAAACCAACTTGATCAACCATAATTGCTTTACAAACACAGTTTCTAACAGAAAATACAAAAGTCGAATGAAATGTTAGGATTTTGGACCGATTTTATATGTTACAATCGTGAGTGGGGGTTACCACCTCCACTAAACCCACACTTCATCTCCTGAGAATAGCAATTCCTCCATTAACCTAGATTTCCTCGTCATCTAATTAGTGACGCAAATGCAAACAACGAGGATACAAAAATACTGAAGATATTTAGGAAAAAATATTTGATTTTCGAATTAAACCACAGAAACATGACAAAAATATATCTTCAATTTTTTTTCTAGTAGAATCCACCCATTCAAATCTTTTATCAAGTATGACATATTTCGATAAAATCCATTATAACGTGGATAAAAAAATCTTAGAGATTATTAGGAAAAAATATTTGATTTTCGAATGAAACCGCAGAATCATGACATAAATATATTTTCAAATTTTTTTCTATTAGAATTCATCCTTTCAAATCTTTTATCAAGTATGACATTTTTCGATAAAATCCATTATAACGTGGATACAAAAATATTAGAGATTCTAAAAAGAAATGTTTGATTTTCGAATTAAAGTGCAGAAACATGACAAAAAAAATATTTTCAAATATTTTTTCTAGTTGAATTTACTCTTTCAAATCTTTTATCAAGTATGACAAATTTCGATAAAATCCATTATATAGCGGATACAATACATTACAGCAATTCCAATATGCACTGATTCAACCCCGCATGGAAACGCCAATGATACCTGCCGTCTACAATAGCTTTAATATTTTAGTAACTGACCGGTGAGGGTCAATTTTACCTGAGATGACCGTAAATTCATTTCATTTGGGTAAATTTTTATTTCATAGCGTCTCTTTGCGATAGTTCAGTTGTGTTTTATCTGTAATGGCGTTAGTAACAAAATCTCAATCAGAAAGTGAAGCGGCGGTTAAGGCACTGTTGGACATGGAAAATATAGTGCCGACTATCATATCACCCATTAGAGAAAACGAAATTGTGGAACAATCGCCTGTGAAAAGTGCAAGGAAGCGTAGTAGGCCGATATCGAAAATAGACAAATTCAAAGAAATCGTCAAAAAAGCTAGCCCATATGCCCGGAATGCATGGAGAAAACCGAACTTTTCATTACAACCGAGTGTTAGGGAAGAATATAGAGTGGAGGACTTTAGCGACGACGACGAACCAACAGAACAACAGACAGACAAACCAAAAGACACAAAAAACACTACAGACTCAGGGAGTTCTTCTACAGACACAGATACTTCATCTACAGATACAGACACAAAACAGACAGACAACAAACAACAAAGGTCTACAGAAACGGAGAATTTTGTCAAGGAAAGCAAGCGTATGTTTGCTTTACTGGAGAAACTTGATTTATCGACTGATACAGACAATGAAAATTTGAAAAAACTGAACAGTACATGTGATAGGTATGAAAAGAAATTTCGGGAAGCTCAGATACAACGTGACCAACTGAAAAATAAGATAGGAAAGCGTGAAGAAGCAATAGAATTCAGGAAGCAGATGATGGAAAACTATGCAATTTTTTTTTCAGGAAATGATTAATATGCAATTTTTTTTCAGGAAATGATTAGTTGATGAAAGTTCTGAAAGGAGTGCATATATATTAATTGGTCGATGTACACAGTGAAGGGCGATGTAGAGGGGCCCTTCACGGACTTTCATTGATTAATTATTTGAAATAAAAAATCTATTTTAAGCTGGGATCGGAACAAAATTCTAGAAATGAAAAATAAAAATGGAAATATTCATTGATTAATTATTTGAAATAAAAAATCTAATTTAAGCTGGGATCCGAAATGCAAAAAAAAATTATAATCGAATAGAAAAGAGAGGTTCATTGATTAAAAAACGATAAATAAAAAAAACTATTTTAGGCTGGGATTCGAACCTGTACAGCGCAAAATTCTAGATATGAAAAATAAAAATGGAATTATGCAAAAAAAATATAATCGAACAGAAAAGATAGGTTTTTTTTTTGATGGGCGAGTTCAAGGTCACAAAACCAAAAAAAGCCCGAGAAATAAATCTCTTAATATCACCCTCCACCCACCTCCTAGGTGATATAGAGAGATTTCTTTCTCGGGGCACACTGCAAACTCACCACTGAGCTACGCAGCCTCCGAAAGAATTAGTCAAATTTCTTCTATATGAATGTTTTAAATCAAACCCCTGAAATGTATGCGACTAAATATACATGCTCCTACAATTCCGTAAAACTGAAGAGTTGGTCCATCTAGTGCCAAATAGCACAACACATATAAACTATACCAACTGAGCTAATGCGATCTCCGAAGGAATTCGTTATAGCTACCTCTAAAGACCTTTATTTAACCCCTCATGATAAATTCCCCCAAAGAAAATATGACTTTTTGTGATAGAAGTGCAAGTAAAAGGAACGTATGTGAAATATCTTGCAGTTTACAGGCTTGTAAATTGTACATGCTTCAAAAACTCTGCATGGGCAATTTACAAGCATATATTTTTGACCCTTGCTTGTGTTTATAAACTGCTAACAGTTCACATACGTTCCTATTCAAAAGAGATATTTTCTTTAGTTCAGAAGTATTAACTTTGTTAATACTGGAGGAATTTAACATGAAGGGTCAAAAACCCTGGGTGGGCACCCATGTATCTGAATCTTGGCGTATCCACCAGCCATTGAAGTGCAGAATGTTTTGATTAGGGGCAATGCATTGAACCGCTTTTCAGATATTTTGCTGCGATTTTTTTTATATATTTTTTTGGAAATATATGATCATTGCGAAAGTTTTTCATCATAGAACTTTTTTGAAATTCCCACTTATGAGTGAGATATGATTTTTTTAAATATTGATATCGAGATTTTGTTGTAAAATTTATTTCAAGTATAACCTACAATTTTATATTTTTTCTTGGAAGATATGATCATTTTTAATGTTTTTGACCAACAAACTTTTTCTTTATTATCATTCATGAGTGAGATATAATTTTCAAAAATAAGTAGGAGTAGGAGATCTGAGCCGGTTCTGGACCTACCTCCACCATCATAACTTTCAACCAGCAAATTATTTCGCGGTTCGATTCGCGGCCGCGAATTTAATCGCAGTTCGATTCGCGGCCGCGAATTTAATCGCGTTTTGATTCGCGCTCGCGAATCAAAACAGCGGTCAAGGTCTCGAATCCGCGGATTCGTCCGTAGGTCTATTATTTTGAATTTTTCACTTTCTTGATGTCCAACACTTCTTTTTCCTATGAAGTTTGTGAAGGTAACTCCTGGGAGGGAGGGATATCTACTCCCTCTCCTTCTATGGTGGTTTGTTGTCATGTTCATTGTGCGCATGTACCAGTCGACTTGTTTGAATAAAACTTAGAGTCGCATTAACATCAGCACCATTTCTGTCCACATCCCATTGATATCACACATTCCTACGAGCTAAATATGAACTCATTACCAAATTTGTCTGCTGAAGAAGAAGCAATGCCATGTATTGCAACAAATGATGACTTTGGTTTTGAAGATATTCCGGTATATCACTTGTCATCCCAAGAAGGTTTCATCGATGAATATAACATTGATGATTATCTGAAGATGGGAGATATACCGGAACCTTCAGAAAGTGTTGATCCAACCCTTTCACAATTGTCACTACCAAAATGCCCGTCACTTCTCTCTCCTCTTAGTGTCGATACGAAAGCGAAACCATCTAGGAGAAAGTGTGCATCTACTGCTTCAAATCCCAAGAAAACAAGTAAGGGTGTACGGAAACCCCGTAAGAAGAAAGTAGATGACACCTTCAAGAATGTGATAGGTGATTTGGAAGATGTATCGCTTCATTCTTTTGGTCCACTGCAGCGTTGTGGAGACATGCTTAAGAAAGCGAAATGCAGCATCGTAAAATCGAGAGCTATCATCGTCAAATGCGATGACGATGTTCGAAGAGGTAGCATGGACGACGAGGTGGTTCTTCAGAAGCTCGATGCAAAGATTGTATCATCGAAGGCTGAACTGATCAAAATGTGTGAAGATGCAGATAAACTCCGTTTCAAAATCACACAGAAGAATCAGTCCGCCCTTTGTTTGAAAATGCAAGCTGAGATTGAGCTTCAGGAGTCCACTAAACTTTTTGATATGGTAGCATCTGTACGTGATAAGTGGCGAAAAGAGTTTGATCACGCATTCCAATCTGATAGTGATTAGCTCTGAGGATTATGAAATGTTATCAATGTTGTGAGTTGAAATGAAAGACTTTTTCAAAAATCTATGAAGTGGGGAGGAGTATGCAGATTATTTCGGTTTTGGCATACACTGGGCGTTGCGTTTGGTTGGGGCAACGTTCACCACTTCATGATTTATTCATTTTGAAAAAAAACTCAAAAATAGTTCTATATTTTCTATAGTTTATTAATAATCTTACAGCTTAGTGAGAATAATAAGTAATACAATTTCATTCAAATATTAAACCATAGCACTTTTGTGTAACCATGAATTCTTTCCGCTTGGAAGGCCTAACCACTTAATGTATAGTTTATTTCCTTTCCTCCTCAACACTTTTTCAACTAGGTATACGTCAGGATTTTGCGTTTTCAATAATTCTTCTCCATAAAAACATCCTCTAATCGGGCTCCCATCCATGTCTTCAAGAATATAAGTTATGGGGTATGTTTGGTTAATTTTAACAATTTTGAATAGTTCTGTTGTGTAATTGGCAGTGTAACCCTTTTCGAAAATATTCTTGTACTTGCTTATACGTACAATATCATTCATTCGAAATTTGGAAATACTTTGTTTTCTTCGAGGGATTACTTTGGAACTTTTGAATTTCAGTTTTGTTGCTGGCATAACATCGATTGGTTTCATACCAATTGTACGATGCACCTTATTGTTATATTTGCTTGTTATGATTGGAAGAATATTCAACCATTTGTTGTGTCCCATCGCTGAAAATTCTCTATAAAGCCACGTCTTTATTGTTCGTATTACTCTTTCAGCTATGGCCGCCTTCATGGTGCTGAATGTTGAATAATGGTTGATCTTATATTTTCGCATCAAAAATGAAAAAGAACTATTGAAAAATTCTGATCCTTGATCGCTTTGTAGATGTTTCGGGGAATAGTTGGCTTCTTTCAGCACATCTTCCATTGCATTGGTTACAGCACTACCTGTTTTATTTTTAATCGGCTTCGTCCATAGATATTTCGAGTAGCAATCAATGACCACAAGAACATATCGATATCCTTTGTTATGTTTAGCATAAGGTTGTAATTCGGCAAGATCTATTTGCCACAGATCTGCAAAACCTTTGACGGTGGTGGTTCTTCTGATGAAATTACGTCTTGCCGGCTTATGTAACTCATTGACAACTTGTCGTTTGACATCACTTATTTCATTATCCATCTCCTCGCAATCACTTATTTGTTTTCATTCAGACAAACAATTTGACAATGTTACGGCATCATATAATGAGAACAAACTGATCATTTTTGCTGATGTATTAGATTATTATACCTTCCTCACGTAATTCTTCAATTATGGAAATTATTTCATTATCATGTCCAGTGTGTCCAGCTGACTTTGAAGATATCAATAGCCGCAAACGAGCGACTAACTCCTTGGGTGAATTCCAGTAAACATAATTCGCAGGTTTGGGATCATACATTTTCTGCATTTTCATTCGATGGAACCCTTCACCTTTTTTTGTCCTACTTCTGGTCGTCTGATAATGTGATAAGTTTAGTATAGGTTTAATAACTTCACGGAATTTTTTAGATTTCGGGTGTTTGAAACCATTTCGCAGTAGATGTTGTTTGTAAGGTGCATTTGTTAGCCTCAATATTTTAGCATATGTATGACGAACTTCATCATCATCATCAACTTCAGGTGGGTTTTTCAAAAAAATCATGTTGTATAACTCCAGACTACTTGGGAATTCATGTGTTCGTGTTTTATTTTTGTTCCAAAATAATATATTTCCATCACTGAAACGTACATTGTGACTCCCCATTTTCAGTTTTTGTGTAGTAGGATCTAACCGTATGCCAAATATTCTGTCATAAGCTGCATTCTTAGTTTTGACATTTTCCAAATGTCTTTTCAAAACATCTCCAGTATTGTCTTCAAAATTATCAAATACGGACTTTTCATCTTTTCCGAATTCTTTGATGGTATCTGTCTCACTGTCAACAGATGATAATTCACTACTATATGATGAATTATTTCCCACTGAAGTACTCCTAACTTTTATTGGAGTAGACTGAGAATTCACTTGCTTCATCGAAAACGTCGGCTGTGGTGGCTGTGGTTTCGTGGTAGCAGCAGCTGAAGAAAGAACATTTAATGGCTTCATTATGGGATCATAGAGTTTTTCAAGCGCCATTCGATTTTCAATAAGTCCACTCTTGATAGAGTTAAATTTCTGCCGTACAGCTTCTGTTGTCTCAACAAGTTGGCGTTTCAAATTCAATTCATTGTTTTTATCTTCAACTACTTTATCATTTTTTGTCTTCATTTTGCTTCACAAGAGAGAGAATACACTGAAGTAACCTCTATGCAATTCAGCGATCGATTGAATGCGTATTGTATTATCATGGATATATAAAACTATCGAACCCCATGCGATATCTACCTTCATGCATTTTTCTATCCTTATCAATGACCAAAAATCCATATTGATCCTCCCAACATTTAACACACATCAATTGGAATTGCTTAAATGTTACATCGGGTGACACGTGATCCGAATAAATATGGTGTAGATTCGTTTCATCTTGCTTGAACATTACGATAAAGTTGGTATTATCTCGCACTAACTGTTTGGGCACTCGTGAATATGTTTGAGCAAGATAAAAACAGTCAACATCTTTATGACGTCCCATACAGAAATATGATCTTATAATATCCTGTTTTTCACATATTACATCATCGAAAATGAAAACAGAATTTGGTTTGGCATCGGATGGTTCCACTATTTCTGCATTATTACTGAATGTATAAAATCCCAACCCCTTGATGGGTTCCAATACATTTCGTAGGAATTGATATTTGGGTTGATTGAGTGATTTCGAATAGAGATAAACATTTGTGAATCGCAGTCCTTGTGGATGTGTTAAAAGAGAGATCATGGCATTCGTCTTTCCACAATTCGATGGTCCGATAATGAGTCCTCGAACAGATGATGGAAGTAGTGGACCATGCCGCAACACTTTCTGTCCATTCAATCCACAACCGAATTTTTCATCTAGATTATCTACAGCAAACTTTTCTTTCTGCTTCACAATGCGCATCGTACCGTGGTTGGAGACTATGTAAGCGATGATATGCTGTGAACATTTCATTTAAATGAGTACCATCAAACGATACGGATGTGTTCGTAGTGGATGCAGAAAAAGCGGTCGTGGATTCGTTAATAATTTAATAAACAAATTGCCGTTCGAATTACATTTACCCGGAGGATATCAGTATTGTGGACCCGGTACAAAATTGGAAAAACGTTTAGCCCGCAAAGATCCTGGAATCAATAAATTGGATATTGCATGCAAACAACACGATATTCAATATTTGAATCATCTAACTGATCTCACAGCGAGACATAGAGCAGACAAAGAACTCGAATACGCAGCTTGGAACAGGGTTAAATCGAAGGACGCTGGTATTAAGGAAAGAATAGCTGCCCTACTCGTTACCAACATTATGAAATCAAAGAGACGTTTCGGTATGGGTTGTAGTAGTACTACTGTGAAGACAAAGAAGAGGAATCAACCGAAGAAAAAGAAGAGAAATCAACCGAAGAAGAAGAAAAATAATCTCATAAAAATCGCCTTTGGTTCTGGGGTGGTTCATAAAGTGCGGAATGTACTGAAAAAAGCTGGGGGTGAGCAATTTGTGACGAATAATTTGAAAAAAGCCACCGTAGTGGCATTGCATGCAGCACGTAAATACCTCAAAGCTGCCGGTGGAAAGAAAACGATCCGCACGCCTCGCATAATTCCAATACATAAAGTCGGAGGGATTCTACCATTGATACCAATTTTTGCTGGATTGTCTGCGCTCGGAAGTTTAGCTGGTGCTGTTGCAGGCATCACCAGAGCTGTGAATTCAGCAAAAGCAAGCAGAACCGCCCTGATCGAAGCGAATCGTCATAATAGGAAAATGGAAAGTGTGGCATTGGGTAAAAGTGGTAGTGGTATATACCTTAAACCTTACCGTAAAGGACTCGGACTCTATTTGAAACCATACAATCCAAAAAACTAGTTGATTCCCTACCTCGAAAACCTCTCACCGACATCGATCTCACTTATTATGCCAAGAAAATGAAAATTCCATACTTTCGCGGTATTTTCATGCGTGATACATTACCCACTAGAGGTCCACGACACCGCGAGACCGCCATTGTCAATTTAGATGGAATAAGAGGATCGGGAACACATTGGGTGGCATACAGCAAATGTGGGAAAGACATTACATACTTTGATAGTTTTGGAAATCTACCCCCACCAATAGAGTTGATTCAATACTTCCAGAAATGTTCGAAAGTGAAAATTCTATATAACTATGATCGCCAGCAGAAGTTCAACACAGTTTTCTGCGGTCACTTGTGCCTGAAGTTTCTCTCTGAATTATTATAGAATGGATAAAACTCCAGCAATGACTCGAGAGGCTATTAGGACGATGGGATTATCACTCAAAATGTATTCAAAATATCGGACCTTGACAAGAATGGATCGAGTGATGCTTGCAAATATGCCGAAGGAAGTGATACTCGCATGCGCTGCACATGAGATTGCTTCTGTTTGGGAAAAGTTACCTAAAAGTCTACAAGATGATGTTGATATAATGAAATATAGATATTGCAATGACCACCACAATCTTGACGGCGAAAGCGTTTCAGATTCTGATGTGAATGATGGTCCTATACCTCGAAAAATATTCTGCTGTTATTGCAATATAAAGGATATGAATATTGGTGCTAATAAAAATGAAATGGATATTGATGAACCATCTCCGAAAAAGCGTAGGTTGTCCCGAGTGTGTTGTAGACAACAATAAATTGAAGTGAAATCCATAAAATGTATCAGTCATGTCACGGAAGTTCGAACTACAAGCTGTCGGGACGAGTGTCTTGAGTGCAGACTTTTTCCCACCCGTTGAATTGGATAGAAACAGTCGTTATGGATTGGGACTTTTAGGATTCTATGGATGCAACACAGTAAATAATATAACTGAAAAAAACAATGTGATCAGTTTTAGAATCAGTGATATAAGTTCACCAATACTTCAGAAGTACACAATTGAAATTCCATGTGGTGCCTATGAAATAGATGAGATCAATGCAGTTATTCAGAAACATATCATGTTTCGATTGTTTCATGGGAAAAATCAAAACGATACCAATGCAGATGATATATTCTACCTACATGCCAATAATAATACTTTCAAATGTGAGATGCGATCAAAATATGAAATTGATCTAACTCATCCGAATTCCATAGCAAAGATGATGGGTTTTAATTTTGATAGATTTCAACCGAATCAGATACACGAATCCTCACATCCGATAAATATAACAACTGTGAGACTAATCCGCTTAGATTGCAACATTATATCTGGTTCATACATAAACAATGAAGAATCCCACATTCTTTTTTCATTCGATATCGATGTGGAGCCTGGATTCAATCTCACAAAAGAACCACACAAGATTATATATATGCCCATCAGTCCAGAAGGTCGTCAGTTGATTCACAACATCACAGTGCGTATTTTGGATCATAATAATAATCTCATTGATTTTGGAAGTGCAGAAGAGATTGTTATAATTTTGGAATTGAAAAAAATCTAATAACTATTATGGGTTTTTGTTATAATAGACAGAATCGACAAGGATTTGAAAACATTCCACAAATAGCTAAAAAGGAAGGTTCGAATAGAAAAAGGCTCATTCCAAAAGTGTACGCTAAACAGTTAGCACACCACACTGCTCTCTCGCTGAGAGATCTCAAATTTTTGAAATCAATTGGACTGAAAGTAAGGAACAATGGTGCTCGAAACAAATAGTGAAAAGTTGAATATATTTGACGAGCCGATGCTCGATCATTCCCTCACAAGTTTACATGAGCATACATATAAACCATATGGATCACCATTGTTTAGGAATTCAGATGAAATTCGAATTGCAATCAATAATCAAGACGTTATACTTGACATTGCTGAGAGTTTCATTTATATAGAGGGTAAATTCACACCTAAAGATGAAACAAAATTATGTTATCTCTCGAATAATGCAATCGCCTTCCTTTTTGATGAAATTCGCTACGAAATGGGTGGTGAACAAGTTGCTGTGGTCAGGAAGCCGGGGATAACATCTACAATGAAGAATATGATATCATTTGGACAATCGCATGCTAACACTTTATTGACAACTGGATGGGGACTTTCGGAAACTAAACAGGATATCTTGGATACAACTAGTCACGTATTCAGTGGTAAATTACCACTGAAATATTTGATGGGTTTCGCTGAAGATTACAACAAAAGTATCTTGAATGCCAAACAAGAAATGATTTTAATAATCGCTCGATCCTTCAAGAACTCATATATTGGTGAGGTTGATGCTGATTTGGAAATCAATAAAATTGAGTGGAAAATAAGACACATAGTGCCAGAAGATAAGCACAAGCTCAAACTTTTAAATAGAATCAACAAAAGCGGTCTGAATGCTAAAATCAAGTTGGCTTATCGCATGTGGGATCTCTATGAACTTCCATCACTACGTGGCACGTCTTCAGACATATGGGCTATCAAGACAACCAACGCCCTTGAAACACCTCGTTACATCATCATTGGATTCCAAAGCACTACCACTTCTGAAGACAGGACAAAGGACATCACTAAATTCACAACTGCTGATATCAATAACATTCGTGTGTACTTGAACTCTGAAGTATACCCATATGAACGTTGGAATTTGGATTTCGATAAAAAACTCGATACTTCGGCTTATTATGCCTATGAGAACTTTCAACGAAGTTATTATGATAAAGATATGAGTGAACCTCTCATGGACATTGGTCAATTTCGACAAAATCCACTATTCATCATTGATTGTTCACATCAGCCGAATGCCACAAAATCATCAACTATTGATATTAAGCTCGAGTTTGAAACTAGGAAAGTCAACTTCCCAGCCAACACCAAAGTATATGCACTCATTCTGCATGATACATTTTTGACATACAATGCATTGGATGGTTCAGTTCACTGCAGATATTGATGAAGACACACACACACACATTTTTTTCATTTTTCTTTCTTTATTCATGTAAAAGAGAAATAGGTAAATAAAACATGTGTAAAAAATTTTTATGTTTTTTTATTCAAATATCATTAGCTTAGAATTCAAATAGTCTTAGGTATGTATAAACAATCTAATATAACTTCTTCTTCATCTTCATCATAATTTTCTCCTTCTTCGATTTCACTATCATCATCATCCAGTTGGTACTTTTTGATGATGTCTTCAGGTAGGTATGGTAGGAGGCGGTGGAGAAATCTTTTCAGCTCACATTCAATCATTGCGTCGCAGAGGTGATGTAGATCGAAAGAACCATCTGTATATTTCTCGCAGAGATCCACACCCTTTTTGTAGTTCTCGTAATCACGCATACAGTGTTGGATCCTTTCTTCATCATAGCATACGCTCAGGTCATAAATGGTGGCGTGGTGAGCATCCTCGCTCAAAGCACGCAACTCAGAAGTTAACCTTTCAACGGCGGAAGAGATGTCTATGGCTTCGGTCCAGTGTTGACTTGCATACATCATCCACATTTTTCAAAAATGAAGCTATGATCAAAGAGAAATTATTGAAATAAGAATGCTACAAAAATAATCAGTACTACTCACATTAGACTTTTGATGATGTCTCCACCGAAGAGTGTGTTTAACAATGTATGAAAAGTTTTTATATTTTCCTTACAATTATCACCTATAATATAAAAGAATCAGAATTAGAAGATATGACAAGTGGAAATTATATATTACAATTATTCAGTGAGATCAAATTTGACCAACGATCTCGTTTTCATGCCGGCAAAGCTTTGTGGACTCTGACCCAAATATGCTACTGTATATTTACCACCTGATGAATTGATGCATGCTACATCATCATCGGTAAATTGTTCTGAAACGCGTTTTGGCAGCCATGTTTTGAATAATGTATCATTGCTTACATCAAGTAGTATCAATAAAATGGATTTACCAAACCGGGTAGAACAAACTGACATCGTCTTAATTGGGTAAGCTTCATTCAGTGGCAAAGATGATATTACTTTTTGCTCTAACACTTCCATCTCTTGTTTAATTATAGAATTGATTTTTTGTAAATCTACTTTTGGAACTGACATGATGATAATATATATGGAAAATATAAATAATTTTCAATAGAAAAACACACTCACTGATCTCTCTCACTGTGTAGGCACTGAATAACTTCACTACTCTTGCTGACTGCTCGACTGCTAGGTATACAACTTCTGATTTCATATCACCATACCAACTTCTTTTATAATAGATAGTGAACCACCCCCCACCACAGACTTATGAAACATGTATGATACAAAGCCCCCACCATGCGCGAGTTTGCATCGCATCGATAGAGGGCGGAGAGTAAATAGTAGTCGATGAGTCACCGCAGCGTATGGGTGTGTGACGTCAGCGCGGATCCAACCCACCCTATCGAGAGCGAGGGTGGATGCGCATAGCGTCACGCGACCCCTCCTCCCACCACCATCGCAAGGTATACATCACTGGAGAGTAATCAGAGTTCACATATCTGACTGGATCTCCGTGGTGTGCAGACGTGTTGTACCCTCTCTATACTTCGGTATAGATTTGTATGTGTACTCCACACATAAGGGTCATACACAATGGCAGAGTAAGTATACATGAAGGACATGGAAGACATTGAGGTAAGAAAAATAAATTAAGTACTTGGAAAAAGTACTTGTCCGTGTATGAAAAAAAAATCCAAGTCATTATAATCTCAATGTCAAACACAAACCCTGAACACCTCCCAACAATATACATCATGGTCAAGGCTAAGGGCAAGCCCAAGTCCTAGGTCAAGTCCTAGGTCGAGGTCATAGGTCGAGGTCATAGGTCATAGGTCAAGGTCAAGGTCATGGGTCAAGGTCATAGGTCGAGGTCATAGGTCATAGGTCAAGGTCACTGATGACGTCATAGTGGTGGGGGGAGGCCCAGAACCGGCTCAAATCTCCTACTTACGTAAGCTCATAATAATAATAATAGATTTTATTGACAGGAAATTACAAAATTACATATGACTGTTTGTAACCTGATTTGATTAGAGTTCGACGTCCAAATGATTTGAAATTTGGCATGTGTTCCTAATTCCGGTGACAATGCAATATGACATTTTTGTTATAGAAAAAATAAAATGGCGGATCCAAGATGGCGAACAAGATTTGTGATTTCAGAGGTCAAAGATTATGACTTTTTAATCAAAATTCATACATTCAAAATGGCGGCTCCAAGATGGCGGACGTGTGATGGTCTGATTCGATTCAAAATTAGTTTGTGAGGGTTTTCGGGGTCAGAGATTATGAGTTTTTTGTGAAAATTTATGAATTCGAAATGGCGGCCCAAGAGTTTTGTGATTGTTTACAACCGATTCAAAATTGGTATGGTTTTCGGAGTCAAGGGTTTCGATTTTTTTTTCATAAAAAAAATAATATTTTAAAAAATTAAAGAACAAACTTTACTTCCAACATGGACTAAAAAGTAAAAAATAATCGATATTTTAATAACAAATGTAAAATAAGCGTGGGTTGCTTGACAAAGTTCTCTCAAGCTCTTGAACGCTCAGTATTGTTAAACTAAAAAATATGAGAATAATGATCGAAAGCACCCCCGCCCTAACCTAACCTAACCGGCCTTTATTCCTAAGTTCGCAAAAAGCTGATAAAATGAAAAAAAGATGCCTCTAACTGACGCTTTGAACCACGTACCTATAGCGTAGTAAGCCGTAATAAATAACTAAATAAATAAATAAATAAATAAATAGATAGATAGATAAATAAATAAATAAATAAATAAATAAATGAATGAATGAATGAATGAATGAATGAATGAATGAATAAATAAATAAATATGGGTTTTATTACAGAGTTAGTGTTTTCACAATACCTAATGAATGACATATTACAGAGTATCTCATTTATTCTTAACCCAGGGAGGGTCAGGGTAGGATAAAGAGAGGGCGTAGAAGTAGCAACCCTTCCGCTCCCTTTCAGGGGCGCCCTGCCAGGTCATGCCCAAAAACCCCCCAACAGGGAGGCGCTGATGCCCGGCACCGCTGATGTTAACGGATAGCCGGACATATTTCATAACATTATTGTGTTGATAAGTAAGATACACGTCGCCTCCTGCCTAGATTATGCGTGTTGTTTATTCCATTCAGTGATAGTGCTGGCAATAAGTTTTTGAGGCTGGTTGTTGCGATGATAAACCCCGGAGAAGCTGAGGCAAAAAACCGGGTACGTAGTAAGCCGTAATCCTATAGATGCGGCTATGAACCGTATTTGTATATGTAGATGGAATGGTTGTTCATAAGAGAAAATGTGAAAGATCTCCCGAACCGAAAGGTCTCAAGCCATTTGATTACATTTGATTGTTTTCACTATTAAATCGTTGTTTTTTCCCGTAACAGAAAAAAATAGTGTATTATACATGGGAAAAATAATAGATTTCAGCTCTCGGTTTTTTGTCTCCCTCCGCTTCACGTCGGGAGACAACACAATCTCGAGCTAAAATCTAATACTTTTTTCCCTTGTATTATAAATAACTATTTAATTTTGTTTAAAAACCTACAAGAAATATTTTGTGTTATTTGTTTGTCATATGTGTCGTAGCATATGTTGGAAAAAGCTATAAAGGTTTTTTTTCACAAAATAAGCGACGCAAATAGCCTATATACAAATTTTCATAAGATAGTAATGAAAACCCCGGTTTTCGCCACAGTAAAATCGCTTCGTGGGATTTTTTAAACAAGAAATAGTGAAAAAAATAACAACTTTTTTGCAAATATCTCAAAAAGTATCGAAGGGATCGTTTTACAGTCGATAGAAATTTTCTAGAGAATTATAAAATCTACAAAATGGTTTTCATTAGACCTGATCGGAGCAATTTCTGAAGCTGGACTAAGATGTCTAAAAACCCTGGTGTACCGACTGATTAGATTTTGTTTAGAATTTTTTGAGGACAAAACAAATGAATTAGTGGTCTACTTTTGTAATCGACTCCAGACATGGCGTCCTCTCTCTCGTGTCAACACTGTCAACATTCCAAGGACATGGTAATTGTGATTGCTAATTGAATTTTAAGAAATTTTATTAAACTTTTGTATGCCATACGAAAGTAATAGTCCATACTCGAAATAGAATATCAAGTTTTATTGAAAAAATAACACTACTATAAAATGTGTAATTTTTTCCAAAAAAAATCTAAAAACCATTTGAATGTCAATAGTTGTAGTGTAATAAAAAAAATGTTGTGCAATTTTCTTATATTATTGATGTGTTTCTTCATTTTCCTTATATTTTAATAATTTGATCATGTTCCGTTTTTGTGTCGACAATCCAGAAAGATGAACAAAGTAGGTAACTAATTTATATTCAGTACAGAAATTGAGTATCACCACTTAAAATCTGAACATACTTTGAAACAGACATTTTATTTCAAAACGCCATGCGTGTTGACAATTTTTTATGGCAAAAATAATTTCTAATCAATTCAATCAACTCTGGATGCGTTTTTATATCTTACCGTTTCTTGATAAGTAGCGAAAGTCCACGATAAAGTAAAAAATATAAATTTTTCTCCATTCCCACTGAAATCTATCAATGTTTTGTCTTCAGTAAGCTTGCTAAAGTTTCGGTTATTTTCCATGCATTCCTTTTATTTTGAAATGAAATCTTTTTAGTGTTGTTAATCAAAAAATACACTTTTCTGTCGAACAAAATTGCACAATAGAAATATTTTCACTATTACATATCATATTGAACGGTTTTTTAAAAGTGGAAGAACAATATAACACATTAACTCATCACAAATATCAAATCCCAAATGCAATTAAGCTCAAAGCCACAAAATTATTCTTTATTTCTTTAAAAAAGTCTATAGTGAAAACTCGGGCACAAATGCAAAGATATCACCGCGAGAGCATGCGCAGCGCATAAGATTGACAGGTGCTAATGGTGAATTTCCATGCGATACAGCTGAACTGCAATACTTCTATGTGAAATGTGAGTTTATTATATTTCAGCAAAAAAATTAATAAATCATGTCGAAAATGTAACAAATAGAACTGATTGGGGACAGTGATTCCGTATATTCCAATAATTATATTGTTTTATTAATTTCATGTTCGTGAATCGTGGGCAAAACTTCAAATTCTGTTCATGAAAATTAACCCTAACAAGAAAAACGACGGTGGCGGTGCACTCAAGTGTCGCGGGATATTCGAAAAACAGACCACGGATTCATTTGTTTTCTCGTAATCAAGTTTGCGAATGTCTCTCGTTTTTATCAAATGTTTTCCGTGTGAATTTCAATGCAATACTGAAATTATATTCCCAAACATTTATTTTCGTCGCTTTACCGTTATTCTTGTACATTTTGTTCTCATCAAGTCCCGACAGTCTACTTTGCTCTTTCTCACAATCTCTCTGGAAATCGAAACCGAATGTCGAATAAGTATATTAATCTTAGAGATTTCAATGCGTTCGTGTTTCTCAACAATGGATCACGGTGTAATCGTAACAGAGCAGTGTGCATACAGAAGAGGGGTTAGGTTGTTGACTCGTAATTGTTATGAAGAAAGTCAGTACGTTCACAATCATTTCACAGGCAATGGGCGTTTTATCTTTGTCGACGGAGATAATTTCTAGTTATAATAGTTGGTTTACGATAAAAATTCGATTCGGCAGTGAGTGAAAAATATAGTAATAATAACATTTAATTTTTTGGTTGTCTGTGTTTGTTACTTCTTGCATAAAGACAAAAGAAGTGTTATCTTTGGCTTCTGTGTTACATCGATATGAAACTTGTTGTATTCATCGTTTATTTCATGAACTGTTTGCGGAGTTGGTAATTTCATTGCTTCCGGAGATGATTCACTGGAGAAAATTGTGACAGGTGTGTGAAAAAAATGTACTCATTCTATACTGAGAATCAAACTCAATTCGTACTTACAAACGTAGGTACTTGTAAATTCACTGACTAAAATTATTTGTTATAGTAGACGAGCTTGATTACATTTGAGACACCTTGGAAATTTGTATAATGCCACTTATAGTCGGAGTAAACGATATTGTGCACAATTAAAGTTCGCGGCACTCTCAAAGGTAAAAAACCAAGTCGTAAAAATGAACCGGCTGAGATCTAGTCCACGTGGACTGTGGAACTGGCGTTTCGTATTGGACAGCTTGTACTAATCGGGTATTATGATTGGCTGAAGAGTAATAAAATTAAAATTCAAGTATTTTCACGGTGACCAATAGAAATCGCAGAAGGTTATCGCCGTCGTTTTATCGATGTTTAGTTCAGGAGCTGATCGCGATTTGAGTGTTGAAATTTGAGATTGTTTTATTTTGTGGGTCCCCAGTTATAATTGATTACTTCATAATTTTTGTTTATTATCTGTTTGAAATGTCGCGTCCTTGGACAAGTCCTGAGATTGAAATTAACGTGTGTGATAACAACTTTTTCCAGAACAGAGATTCGGATAGCAATTTTATAGACAGTAACCACAGTAAAAAATTTTTCGGAAATCCTGCTTATATAAAAACAATAATAATAATGAAAATTAAAAGAAAATGTTTTAATCTCATTGTACTTCAGTTAATCAGTATCTTCAACAATACCACTCATATGTGGATAAATCATTTAGTCTGACTGGAATGTTTTGTTTATTTTTGTTTTCAACCTTTTCCGATGGCGTCTGATCGCCATTTTGAAAGATTTTTTCAAATGGCATAGTGGGTCGAGTGATACCTCATTCGAAACGTCTTTTAGTTCTCTAAATTACAGCAAAATTTCAAACAAAAATATTATTCCAAAAAAAAATGGCGGTACAAAATATTGGAACTTGTTAACTTTTGAACGGATTGAAATTTTTCTTTCACATTTCATTTGATTGAATGATAGCTATAGTTTATAAACAACTTGCTGGCAATAAAAAAATTATTATTTTTTGAAATTGCGTTGGGGTCGAATGATACCTTATTGGAATCGTCCTTCTATACTATACAAAATTTCAGAGAAAATTTCAGGATAAAACAAAATCTCTAAATATAACGTAAGAGTTCTGCTAAGGATCCTTCATTATTATTCAGTTTGCTTTGTTATCTGTCTGCTAATGATAATGAGAAAATTTTCTTCCTTAGAAGATTTGGAACTCGTTATAGGATTAGAAAGGATCTTCATAGCAGAGCTCTAACATTATGAACAGCCATTTTGTTTTGGGTGAACATTTTTGTCTGAAATTTCATTATCGTATAAAAAATTGAAAGACGATTCAAATGAGGTATCATTCGACCCCCAATGCGATTTCAAAAAATGTTTCAAAACGGCGGCCCGACGCCTTTCTGTATTGTCGAAAAGTAGTTTATAAACTATCATTCAACAAAAAAAAATCAAAACAATTTCATTCCATTCAAAAGTTAACAGCACTGATAAAAATAGGTGGAAAAAAACAAAATATTTTCCGTAAAATAAAACAGAATATTTAATGAATTATCACCAAGTCTAGTAATTTCACTGCAAAAACTTATTTTTGTCATTTAATATTGCACTTTTCTGTTATTTATTATGTTTTTCTAATTTCACCATGTAAATGTCAGTTCGTAACTGAATAATCTTAAGTAATACTTTAAATTCACCATGCGAGCGAGTTTCAGTTCCGCTGCGTTTTCTCTCTGGAACATTGTGAATGTACTGCAATTTGGTAAAATTCAGTAACCTATTCCTAAATAAACTCGCAACGTCTACGCCTGTGCATGAGGGGGAACCGGGAAGAATGCAGAACGCTACCGATTTTAACCTCAATTCGCAATTGCCGGTATTTCAATGGCTGTGGTCTGTTTATAGTGGGTGCGTAGATATTTTGTTTATACTGGTTGGAAAAGCTGAATAACTTGAAAGGTAAGTTCATATTAATCATAGACATTATGTTTACCTGTGAAACGTGTCGTTTCAAGTGTATAACCATTGAGAAATATAATCGACATCAGTATTTGCACAGTCAATTTAGAGGAGCAGAATTGTCTTGTCTGTATGCCAGCTGCAAAGTGTCATTCATCAGTTATATAACATTCAATCAGCACGTTTTAAGGAACCATACAAAGGTTATTACAAAAACAGGGCGAATCCCGAATTTAATTTGTGATATCTGCCACCAAGTGCTCACCGATGATAGGAAAATCTTTCTGTCTCATGTTTTTGGACATTTATCAGATCATAATGCTATAGCATGTCCATTTAAAAAGGAATGAAAGAGTACACTTGCGTTCAAGACCAGACAACACATCCGTGTTCACATGAGTAGAAAACATTTTGTGGAGAAACCAAATACAAATGATCACCATACTCAAAACCTTAGTGGAAATCAATCCCAATGATGTGCCCAAACAAAAAATCTTGCTTGTAATGATATTTCAAGTGAATGCTTTTCTAATTCTGCACTAACTGATGATGAAAATTATGATGATGATTTGGAAAAGCTTGCTACCGAAATTCTAGCAAACATGTATTTAACTTTAGGCTAAATATTTTCTTTGCGAAAAAAGTCTCAAGACTATAATTGACGGATTCATGGATATAGATACTCTCAACAATGAAAATATGTTGAAAAAATTGAAGGAAAATTTTTCAGAATTGGATATTTTGGGTTTTAATTCAAATTCACTTTTTAAAAAAATTCATGATAAAAAAATTGCATTTTACGTTCATTATATTCAAGAAAAAATATTACTTAGAGCACTACGGTTTTGTTTGTCCCAAAAAAATCGATTTCTCAATTATGTCCAATAAAACTTAATTTTTTTATTATGTTCCTATTCTACAAACCCTGAAACAGCTGCTCAATGATCATTATATTGAAAATCAATGCTTTTCTCAGTCTAATAGGGTTTCTTCAACAAAAAGTGTCTTTACCGATTTTTGGAGTGGAGCTGTGTTCCAAGAAAATATTTTTTTCCAAGGGAAAAATGCACTGAACCTAATTTTATATCAGGATGCTTTTGAGGTTTGCAATTGGGTCGGCAAGGACCAAGTATAAATTGATTGGTATATTTCACTCTTAGAAACTTGGAACCTTGGAACAGAACCAAGGTTGAGATTATTCATTTGTTGGCACTATGCTTCGACAAATATTTGAAAAACGTTGGATTCCATACAATATTAAGTCCCTTATTGAAAGATCTCAAAATCCTCATAGACATGTGAATTGAATAACCAATAAGGCATGTTTAATTTTATTTTTATTTTTATTTTTTTTTTCAGATTCCACCACTAACTTGACATCAGAAGAACCTCAGTGTTCTCATGAGAATCCACCAGCAGCCTCTGCACTCCCTAGCCGTCTACCTAAGTGATGTGTTTTTTTAATAAATGTTTGAGTTTAATTGGAATTTTCAATGGCAAAAACCTTACCATGTTCTATATGGCTTTTGGGTTTTTGGTCGTGTATCCGTTTTTCTTGGGGTTTCCAAGAAAAGCCAAGAAAAACTGATACACGACCAAAAAGCCAAGAAAAATGATACACGACCAAAAACCCAAAAGCCATATAGAACATTGAGCGAGGGTTGTGAAAGCCTTAATCATTAAAACATTACCATTTCCTATAGTAAAGTAACAGTTTAAAAGTGCATTGTAATATGTACCTAGTATTAATGTTACCTAAAAATACAATGTAAAAGTACACCTTAAAAACAGAGTAAAATTACACATGAAAAGTACTATAGAATAATGTAAAATCACTGTGTAAAAACACTAAATAGATGGCTGAAAATCGTCAAGTGAAAAAGCAGTATATTCATTGTATTATTATTCAGGTACTGGTACTGTAATTTCATTTTACAGATTCGATGGTAAAATTCAGGTAAATAACGTTAGTCATAAAATAATCAACGTTATTTACCTGGGTTTTACCAGTATGTTTTTTATATTGAGGGGTGGGGTTACTCAATAAGAGTTCTAATTTATGTACCGCCTTTTCTTTTTGAAATGTTGCTGTCATATAGAGATTTAAAAGCCGTTTATGAGGTATCACTCGACCCACCATGAAATTTAAAAAAATTCATGTTATTATTATCATTAGTCATTATTTATTTGTCAATTTTCAAATAAAATTTCAAAATCTTCACTACACCAGTTGTCGAGTTGAAATCATAGATAGTCAACGTGTAATGGTAACGTTCGCATTATAGCCAGAGAGGTAACACTGAGGTCGAGAGTTCAATCCCACACGAGAGCAATTTTTTTTTATTTCAATTTGAAGAAATAAAATAATACCACCACTAAGGAAAATTGAACGATCTTTGACTAGAGTTAATATAAATAGGAAACAGTGATTGTTTTTCATCGTATCATTAACTTTCATTTCACTTACTTAATTTAAAATAAAGTAACACGTTTTTCAAAGTTTCCGGATGACAATTTGTATAGGATTTTTTTTTAAGTGAGGCCATAAAACTTTCATTTCAGGCACTTGAATTAAATAAGTAAACATATAATTCAGCATTTTTGTTATCCTTAAGGGGTGCTATATGGGATTGAACTTCATGTGGCAGTTTTTTTATTTGCACTTTTAATATGAAATAAAGCAACACGTGTATGAAAAATTCCACCCCTGAGAAGCTGAAATGAAATAGCTTATTGGGACATAACGGCAGGACATAAATGATAGGATGACACGAGAGATGAACATTTGTTTATGCACTAGCAGGCGGTAAAGTATACTTTACCGCCCGGTTCACTGGCGGTTTATTAGCGTGAAACACAAATACTGACTTGAATTCCAATAGTCTACACGTTTCATACGTTACAAAATCATAACTGAACCAACTTCATTTCCAATGTTCAAGTTTATGACTTAGTTACATGTGGAAAATATGTCGATTATGAAGAAATGTTAGGAAGAGTATTTCTCTATTGAACTAAAATAATTCTGATTCATGTTAAGTCTTGCATGAAATGATGTGTAAATTTGAGAATTTTGTGAACTTTGCGGCCCGCGGTTCATAATGCGCCCGCGGGCGGTAAAGTGCCACTTCACGCTCGCTGAACCGGGCGGTAAAGTGTACTTTAACGCCCGCTAGTGTATACATTTTTTTATGTATCACGTGCGTAACATGCGTTCATGGCCTTCGGCGTGTAATGGCTCTCGGCTGACGCCATCGGGCCATTATCCACGCCGCAGGCCATAAACGCCTACTGTACGCCCTTGATACATAAATAACTATTTCGAACGTATGCAATCGTAACTAGGGCATTCTTTACTTGGTGCTTTGTAATTTGCTTGGTATTTTTTTACTTATTTTTTGGTATCTTTTGAATTGTTCCTGAAATAAATATAAAACGTTATTTTTTGATAACTTTTATCTTATAGGATTTAAGGGTTACGTATCGATTAGTTTTTTTTATTATTTAAATAGTGTGGAGTTAAAGTCTCGGAGAAATAAGTTGGGTCAATCGAAGAACCAATCCTACGAGGACGAAGTCACGGCCAAAGCTAGTATCAATTGACGCGGGGAAAAAAATTTCAGCTTTTGCGCTTTTGGTCATGAAAAAGGTCTTTGGCTCCGGACTATTTCTTTTCTATCAGGAGCGTAAGAATACCAGTGATTCATTCATGACACGAACCGCTGCACTATTATTGTATCGAGATCGAGGATCGAGGTAGCGTGAGGTACTGAAGTCTGTGGATTCTAGGGTGCATAACACCAATATTGTTTCTATATTTAGCTTTAGTATGCAGTGTTTAGTAACGCACTATTCCAAGTCACGTTTACTTCGTGCACTGGATCGTAACGCGCCGTTTTAATTTTAGTATGAATATTTACTATACTTTCATGTTACGTTCTCATTGATGTTTTGTGATAATGCCGTTAAGAATTTTTCTTCACTCGTCCCTCATTTGATAAGTTTGTGCCCGTACAATATCGATAAAATCGGTGAGTGTTGAAATGAATGACAGACTGTATGACGGTGTCTCAGGAAGAAACGAATTCCATTGTTGATATTTTTGAAAATTGTTTAACGACAATTTTTCAACTGAATCTTAATTATTTTTGAAAAGATTTTACTTCGAGAAATTCGTTCACCAGTAATTCTGGTCCATTTTCCAACGTAATTGAATCTGATCTGCTAAGCGGTTATTGCCATGACTTCCTCCTGAAAAAGCGCCAGTTTTTCGTTTCAAATTATAACTGTCGGTTTTACTTTTAAATGGACATTTGAAAATTTTATGAGTTAAAACAGTTCTATTTATATGAGTTGCCCAGTTCTATTTATGAATTGATTGGACCTTAAATAGATATTTTTGTATCTAGAATGCGAAATGATACTTTTGCGTTTGAGAATGGAAGTTATTTTGCCGAGCGTTAGTTTATTTTACTTTTAAATCACGTTTCTTTAGTTTTTTAAATTATTATTTATTTTCTCATTATTATTATATATTATTACCATATCATGCTATGATATTGCATTGTTTGTGTGATTGATGACTTGTTTATTTGTGGAAATTCATGATCACTTTGATGAAACGAAAGAACACTCTTTTGTCTTATTTCCACTAGATTTTTATTGTTACGACCGGTTTCGGGTTTTATCCCATTATCAAGTATAAAAAACTATCAACTTGATAATGACTTGATAATGGGATAAAGCCCGAAACCGGTCGTAACAATAAAAATCTAGTGGAAATAAGACAAAAGAGTGTTCTTTCGTTTCATCAAAGTGATATTGCATTGTCATCAAGTTCTGAGCTATTTACGACACTTTAAAATCTACTGCAAAATTTGTTCCGAACAGACAAACATCATTATTATTACTACATAATCATTATAAAATTCAAAGTCTGTCATCGGTCTCTGATATGTGTGCCAAATTTTATATTATTCGGAAGATCACGACAAGCCGGTATGATTTTTAGATTGGAGAGCAGCGTGTCCATCATTCCACCAAGGACCCCTATGATCAGAACCACCCTTTTAACAGGATGTTTTCGGTAGACCATGCGGAGGTCAAAGAGTAAATCTCGATTTTTTGTCCGTTTTTTCTCCTCTTTTCGGATCTATGTTCGTTTCGCCAGGAGCCGAAAACTGTATGACGAAAATCATCCTATTTTGATGGTCGATGTGCTTGTATTTGTATCAGGGTGGGGAATGAGTAGTTCTAATAGATTCGGCACTTTTCATTCTTCACAGGGGACTCGATATCCCCCGGAGCATGAGGCACAAGATCGGTATCTCGTTTATACCGAAAGATTGTCGTAGATGGTAGTACAGCACTCGTAGCGCCGCGTAATGCCTGGTGGATATAGGCTGAGACCAAGGACATTACACACAGGACTGCTGGATTCCTATCGTGACGTACCTCAGTGGCCCCCTACCTAGTCCATTCCCCCACTCAACAATTTCTTTCATCCGGAGGCCACCGCATTAAGTAATTTCAAGGTAACAAACATGGGAGATAGGAATCCAACAGTCCTGTGTGTAATGTCCTTGGGCTGAGACCGCATGAGCTTGACACGCTGACAGCAAATGCATTATGGTCTCATTCGCCCCACGACACCCTCTGCATCTAGTGTCCGGGACCTCTAACCCATCACGCGACTACGGTAGACCAGGGTGTTGAATGCACCATCCTGGCAGTCCATTATGAATCCCTTGGTCTCCGACTTCAGCACACTTGACCTGAAGGAATGCGTATGTCAAATTTTTGGATATGCAAAGGTCTTCAATGTCTTTGAAGACGATCAATTGGCTAATCCTTATGAAGCTGCGCGGGAGGGCCTCCGTCTCCGCAGCTTTAATGCGAGCTTCTTGCTGAACGGACTCCAACTCGGTCACAAAGTTTAGGTCATCCCGTTCTGTGGCTCAGGTCAGGCTCCATCCAGTTCTATTCTGTTATGTGTACACTACTCCAAACTCAAAAAGATTTTTTGAAATAGTACTATGACAATTTTTTCTTCAATTTAGTCTGTCGGCATGAGAAAACACTTATATTGATTAAGAGAGCAAGTAAATATACAATCAGGTTCTGAAGTAACGGGAAGTACGTACTTCCCGGACTGGTCCGGGAAATGCTCGAATGTTAATATAAATAAGAATGAAAATGTTTCTGTTAGTACCTATCTTCTGTTCGAATTTCAATATTTAATACAAATAAGAATTAAAATGTTCGAAATTTTCTTCTACACAGAAATATAACAAATGAATGTGTCTCGATTTGTTATTCTACACGGTTGCCGAAAAAAATGTGTACGCAACACGTTCGAAAACAGTTTTCCTGACGTAAATTTTTATTCTACGATACAGTTCCAAGAAAACCCCTAAAACACATCAATTTATGTTTTGTTTTTGAAAAGACACTCAGTGACATAAAAAAAAACGTCCTCTCCTTCATCCCCTGCAAATTAGCAGCCACCTCCCCAATTTTTTTAAACGAAATGGGGGGAAGAGTGATACCTCATTTCAAAGGGTAATCAATTGTCTGCGCAGCCATGTCCATTTTCTGAATTTCTCGTGCGTCTTAAAGAAATAAGTATCATGTATACTTTTAAATTCGCTGTATATTCAATGCACCTTAATTTTTTTACGTACAATAATTTTTCACTCTTGTGTCACATATGACGAACAACAGTTGGTAAATGAACCGAGAAAAAATTAAGGTGCATTGAATATACAGCGAATTCTATAGTATACTTTATACGTTTTAACAATTCAAAAATATATTTTTTTTAAGCATGAACGAAATTGAACCCGTTTGATTACCGTTAGAGATGAGGTATCACTTGATCCCCTAATTCCTTTATATAATTGACGGGGGTGGCTGTCACGTTGAGGAGGATGAAGGGGAGGGGATTTCTTTCATGTCACAGAGTGTCTTTTCAGAAACATAAATCGACCTGTTTCAGGGTTTTTCTTTGAAATGGCTAATAACGTAGAAAATGAATTTATCCTTTACTTCAGGACCTCATGCATGGTATATGTTCGGTTCACTTTGGCATTTTGGGCGATAAGGTATCAACATATGAATGCATATATTTAAAAATTAAAAAAACGCAGGTCATTGATCCTTGTATGCATATGGAAAGTAGGTTATTGATACGTAAAAGTAAAATCGTGACCGTGAGAAAATAACTATTATAAAAGAGGTGTTAATGATTTTGTTTGACTTCGCTGTTGACAGTGTTGACATTAAAATCAGTCCTAACTGCTGACAAAAATGTTGCTGAATGGAAAAGAGAAAATTCTTTTCTGTTTTGAAGCTGTTTCCTCAATAAAAAATATCAAGTTCTCGATTTTAAAATATCCTATTTTACGTTTTTTTTTTAATTTGTCTTAACTCATAATTTCTTTACTAAAATATTCATGTTATATTCAATCAAAGATTTTTTCCAAGTACCAAAAGTTTATTCTCGAAAAGATCAAAAGAAATTGAATTGCATGTTATCTACAAAAAATCTAATTTTTCGGAAAACCTAGTGAGGTTCTATATAGTCCGGTGGCAGGGAGGGTTTTCGTAGCCGATGAAGCGCGACGGGATCACCCAAGTTATTCTTATGTATTTTGACCCGCTGAATCCGAATTTCGAGGGTGATAAGCCGTGAAAGCATCTGGAAAATTTTTATGGACGATTTTCCGAGGGAAATCGAAAAATTCATTTCATTCAAAAACGAATGATGTCATAATATTCTGCATGGAATTCCCTACAAAAAAAGTATCTACAAGTTTTTCTTGAAAATGCACCGTTTTCGAGTAAAATGTGCTTGAAATTCGAAAAAATGCGATTTTCTCAATTTTCAGTGCTCTCTCATTCAGTCACATAGTAATTTACAGGGTCCTCCTTTTTTAAGAGTCAAGCCTTGTTCAACCATTCAGAATTTTTTTTTCGCCGTCACTGACATATGAGGCAGGAATGATGAATATTGTTTCATTTAACATATTTTGTTCTCTTGAAGTTTTTCATTTACTTGTACGGTTCAGGAGCTAAAATGAAAATATTAATACAATTATTTCCCAGTGTCCCATAACATAAAGGAGAAGCAAATATTCTCACAAACTTCAAATGGTAATTCTTTGATAGTTTGTCATCATACTTAATTTACACTCTGTATATACTTTCAGCAGATGGGTTAGTTTTTCTTTTACATATGCTGTAAAAAAGTTATTTGTTTCAAGAGGGTTGTTTCATTATCCACAGCTATAGCATATTAGTTATAATTATTCCCTTCACAAACGTCTTATGAGGTCAGTGAAACACAATAGTGTCATATGGTCATGAGCTACAGTTTTATCAAAGGTAATACCACGAGTCCTTCAAATTTTATCAATAAATTTTTATTTTCCACGAAAACTTTTTTATTTGGCAAAAGTATGAAAACAAACCGATTGATAAAATCACGAGTCCGTAGGACGAGTTCGGTTTGTTTGACTGCTTTTACCTAAAAATAAAAAAGTTTGAGTGTTTTGAAAATGAAAATTTATCTCATTAAATTTGAAGAATGAGTTGTATTTGGAGAGATTATTTATTGAACAAATCAAAGGAAGAACAACTTATTTCATTAGTATTTCATTAACATGAGGAGAAAAGAAGGAAATTTAATTTCACCAAATTTCAAATATCAAACAACGATATAGGCCTTCTATGATCCAGAAAAGATATGATGCTTATGCGATGTATATGATATAGATATCTAGAAATTATGATAGTTTAAAGCAAATCTTATTAATTCTTTCTGACGATACCAAGGGATGGCGCCCCACCTCTTCATTGTACAAAGTTTATAATTGAAAATTTCTTATGAATTGAAAATCGCGCCAGAAGGAACATTAAATTGTTCGTTAGGTTGTTGTATGAAGATCTTCATACATCGGTTTCGTATCAAACCATAAAACACAAATTGAATTTAACAAAAATTAATCATACGCCATCTTCATTTGGGTTTAGGAATATCGGTCTACAAGCAGCTAGTCGTCGTTTGCGATATCTGTCTCTGCCTGCCTCTGCCTGCCATAAACTTGGTTATGTTCATGAGTTATTTACGTGTGTGAAATTTGAGTGTTTATTGAAATGTGTCGTTTGTTCTTATTATGCTGAAAAAGTGAAAAGTGAATGACTATTAATAATGAGGTAACTTTTCATTCATGGTAGTTTTTATTTTAACCTTATATAAGGCGGTAAACCTTATAGTTTTGACAGTTCAAAGGTAAACAACGTTTTATCAAGGACCAGGCAGTTTTATCAGTATAAAACCGAATGATTGTCCAGAATAACACGCTGCTGTTGGTTGAAATACCAAAAACGTCACATTTTGACATGTGAAAGAAATAATCGTCGTGAAACACTGCTTGATTTTTGAGTAATAAAAGAGAAACATCAATAATATTTATGATTCCGAGAATAATTTTTCCTATCTCCAATGAATATTGATTTTTGTCCAATATCTCAAAAAGATTTTGAAAAAATTCGCGAATATTAATCTGACATTTCATTAATAAATATCTGATGTCAGTTTATTTCATCTAATCACTTAGGGAAAAGTCTTTATATTTATAACATACCAGCTGTAGATAAAATTTTGTTTGGCATGTCATGTCTTCGTAGCTATATTTATTTATTATACGTTGACATTTTAGTGGTAAATATTTTTTTCGGCAACCGTCCGGGAAGTACCTACTTCCCGGACGATTTTTCTTTGAGAAAGTATCACTTCTCGGAGTAGTCCGGGAAGTACGTACTTTCCGGACTAGTCCGGGAAATGCCCGAATTTCATAATAATTATTTATATAAATAAGAATTAGAATGTTTCTGTTAGTAGCTATCTTCTGTTCGCATTTCGATATTTAATACAAATAAGAATTAAAATGTTCGAAATTTTCTTCTACAAAGAAATATAAAAAATAAATGAGTCTCGATTTGTTATTCTACACGGTTTCCGAAAAAATTGTGTACGAAAACAGTTTTTTCGGACTTGTTACGTAAATTACTATTTTTGCATCAACTCTTAAGCTACACTACTGAATATGCCTCATCATCATGCCGACCCTGAATCAACTAACAACATGAATTCGTTCAACAACTAGGAAGTCCGAATTTGAAAGCTTTTGTACGGTACCTACCTACTTACCGACTATAAATTTATGATTCAAATTAAAGTGAGAGTTTCTCATGATAATAATAATATCTGAAATGATGGCAAACTTTCTCCAACTAATTCTGTTGAATGTACGGTGCACGTTTTGTTCAATGCTGATAATTTCAATTTATTAATAACTGTGGAGTTCTTCTTAGGGATTCAGGTCTCAAATTAAAGCAAACGATATATCGTGAAAGCCAACGTTTCGTCAATTTATTTTTACATTTTCAGGGAACTATAAGATAAAACAACTTCGAAGTCATCATCAGAAAGGTCGTAAATAAATTGTAATTTATTAATGAGCCTTTTACCTCAACACATAGTGTTTCTACAACAAAATATGTTATTGGCTTCTCGCCTAGCAACTTGCAGGAATTCACATAAGGCCAAATCAGATATATGGATGCCCACCCAAGGTTTTTGACTCCGTATTAACAAAGTTAATACTTCTGAACCAAAGAAAAAATGACGTATGGAACGTATGTGAACTGTCCTGTAGTTTACAGGCACAAGGGGCAAAAATATATGCATGTAAATTGCACATGCTCCAAAAACCCTGCATGGGCAATTTACAAGCATATATTTTTGACCCTTATGCCTGTAAACTGCAAAACATGCATTTCATTTACTTGCGTTTCTATCAAAAAGTCATATTTTCTTTGGTTCAGAAGTATTAACCTTGGTAATACAGGAGGAATTTATTATGCTGTGTCAAAAACCCTATACCGGGTGTCAACGAATCTATTAGACAAGTCATAACTTCTAGACCATTAAATGTATCAAAATGAGATACCCGGTATAGGTGGGCACCTATGTACTTATCTGAATCGGCCTTTATAGACCAATCAATAGAGAGTTTTTTTGTAACGAAAATACGATTAGGAAACCGGCTGTTCCATCACATGAAAGACAGTCCGTAGTTATATTTTGTTATGTTTTGGACTCGCAACTGTCATTTATTAATTTTTTATAAATATTTGAATACAAATATACGTATATTTTTTAGTGTTATCTTATAAAATGAAAATTAAAACAGCAATTTGGTTGCTCCAATAAGAAGAATTGTAGAAAATTGAAACTCGAACAAAACAGGTTTTGTACAACCCGATTGGATCATTAGTAATGGAGAAAAAATTCGCAACTCAGCCATTTTAAAATTTATAGAGCTGGCCTTTTTCACGAAGTGTCATTCTACTTCATTCGTGCACAAAACAGGCTCTGTCGGACTATTAGTTTTGGCACGATTACAAGTTGAATTTTTTGATTTCTTTTCCATGGGGGGGGGGAAGCGTATTGTAAAGGGATTATCACGTCCCCTCAATTCTCAGCCTCTCCTACTACTCTACCACATAGGCTGGCTCGGCGTCGTTTTCAGTCACGTTTGTAAGCTTTTTTCACCTATTTCGCGGCATTGTAGCGAGAAATGAGAATATACGTGTTACTTTTACTTTCAGCATATGTTTGAGAAATTGAAATCGGACTATCACTAGAGCATCCAGGCACGCTGCAATATAGTGCAAAAAAAATTAAATTGCAATTATATTAAAATTCCAAATCCTTAATAGAACCCAATAAAATGTACACTTCACAATCTTGAAGTTAATCCCGGGAAATAAAAAGGAATGAGGAAGTACGGCAGATGTGCTCGACAACCCCCTGTCGTTTCCGCCTAAGGAATAACCAAGGGTTCTCCCGAAAGGGCGTTGGTTAGACCCCCGCAGGTGTTGTGCGGGTCAGTCTTACGAGAGATCAGAGGGGTATCTGAAGTTAGCACTTCTCCTGCATTGCTCATGCGTGGGTTTATGTCTCTGTTCAATGTAGACATTGCGAGCATTTGGTTTGGTCTGCGAGGGCTAGTTGGATGTTGCTCCGGAAAAGGCTATAAGCAAAAAACCTGCTCTAGATACTGATTCGTATTCTAAAACTCAAATTTCAAAAGCCGCTGGTTCTTCCCGGCGTTCATGGAAAAGGTAGAGCGCTTGACAAAGAACTCCGCCGTGGTTGCGGGGTTCATTATCATGGATCCTAAGCCTGGTTAGGTCTCTAGTCAGTGGACTCCTGGGGAGAAAGTACTTATAAAACTCATAAGCTATTTGCTCAGCATATGTCAGGATTGGGTCGTAGCTCGCAAGCGCTCGCAGCTCATCCACGCGAGTGTAGCCATGCATCCTTATTAGGGATAATACGAAGAACTTTGTTCTGCATAACATCCAGCCTTTTCCTCTGTTTGTCATATATATTGGAGAACGCTGGGCAGGCGTACAACAACGCCAGGCGCATCATCTGCTGGTACATCAGCATCTTGTTCTCCAACGAGAGATGTGACGTACGGTAAATGAAGGGATAAATCCTCTTTACCGCCGCTGCGACTAGAAATCGATTAGTTTTATCATGTATATGGGCATGCCTGCTCTGAGAAGTTTGGCGCTGAGACCTTCGACCCGGACGGTGTCAAAGGCTTTCTGCATATCCAGCAGCATCATGACTGTGGCTAGGCCATGATGGAACCCCTCTTTCACCTCATGAGCAATCCGGACTACCTGCGAGGTCGTATTGTGACCTAGACGGAAGCCGAATTGCTCATCAGGGTTCATTTTGAGTTTTCCCTCAAGACTCATTATCCGTCTCAAAAGAATTTTATCGACTATCTTCGCTATGACACTCAGTAGCAGGATAGGTCTGTAGCTCTTTAGCTTGTGGCCATTCTTACCCGGTTTCAGAATCGGGACTACCACAGCCTTCTTCAGGCAATCAGGGTAGCACTGCCACTTGATGATCGCATTTGTGATGTGCAGAAGCTGGACGAGAACCTTCCTCGGCAGATTCCTTACGAAAATTGAGTAAAATGAATAATTACCCACCGATACAAATAAATTGTGCATCCATGCAGACCAACTGAGAAGTTATTAAAATAATTATACGTGTCTATTTTTTTTAATGTGAGTACTATATACTTTATGTTCAAAATGACGAAAAACCGTTTTTCTAAAATTTTCCTCGAGCAGGAACAACGCCGTGTTCATCTTTCGAAGTAAATTTCAACAATCCTAACAAATATTTCAGATTCAAATATGAACAATTATTGAAAAATATCTTTCATTCAACATATCCAAAACTGAAATTTCTATATTTGGAAATAACCACATGGCGTGACCTAACAAATCTCGTGGCCAGCCGGTACAGTACAATGATGATCACTTGTGTCGGTATGATGGTACGAAAATATTCTGATTGATTCAACCAATTAGAAATTTTCGTACCATCGGATCGTCTGATATCGTATGCATAAAAATCCGGCCTAACTCAAATCCGATGACGACCGAAAATCCCGCAAAATCTTCATTCAAGCAACGATGGCCACGAAAACCTTACACATTTTATGAAAAAATATTCCTTTTCCTTCATCAGTTGCATAATGTTTAATTTCTGAATGAATTGTACTTCAGCGAGCCAAGAAAATTATAATTTCAAATTACATCGATATTTAATTAAAACTTTCATTGTTTCAGCTCCAGCGGAAGTTTCGTCATTGCCGCGGCCATTCTCCAAGGAAGACTGGGTCCTATTGGATGCAATGGGATCATGTCCGACTGCAGCTTCTTCAGGAAAGTTTCTAACAATGCACAAGAGGCGGCGCAAAAAACTCACTACTCGATCTTTATTACAAGATCATGCAATACTTGATGACATTCATCATGGCCAGGTCCAGGTAAATATATTTTTGTATCAATAGACGTATTGAACAAAATATGTACGACTAAATTAAACGAAATTTCAAATTCTTGCGATTATCAACAAATAGTTATTCTGCATGTACCTATCCAGCGACTGGAGTGTTATTTTTTCCACGAGTAGTAAGTTACTTTTTCCATGAGTAAGTAGTAAATATTTACGCCGTATGGGGAGTGCAAAAATCCTACGAGTAAAAAAAACTTTCCTCTCAAGTAATATACATTATATTTTCCTCTAGTGTACAAAGAGACAACCAATTCAGATTTATCTTTCAAATAAGAAATGAATTTTGCATATTTTCTGATGATGTCAATATCATTATTATTAACGTTGATTCAACTTTCAAATAACTAGTCCATTTTCAGAACTTTTTTTTAGATTTTTTTTTTGAAAATCAGCTAACAAAATGCTCTGTAAAGCTAAGAATTTTTTTTTCACAATTTCCACAATTTTCTTTTTTTACTTAGTTTAAAAGTTATTAAGTATTCGTTATGTCGAGAAGTGAGAGATGCACAATTTCACTAATTTCATTAATTATTAGTGGCAACTAGCTTCTGAAAACAACTACTTCATTGGCTTACACCACGACTGGGATTGAATCATATTCAACAGCAGAATATTGTTTCTCTACTATTTGTTTATGGGGGAGCACTTGCAATTGATTCCTCTGTAATGAGGTTCATTGCACAAGTATGTGTTCAATATAATTCAATTATTCGATTTTTTGGCGAAAGAGCACATGTTTTGAGACTTTCATCAACTCTTTGGGTGAAAGATTCTTGACTGGTTTCTCAGGACCAATAAATGCCTCTAAACTATTATAGAGGGTTGATCCAATCGAAACAAACAATAGTTGTTCAATTTTTGATCAGTGACACCTATCATGAAATACCCTACTTTCCAAATATATCCGCCATGTGGAAAATATGAGGCAAACATCTGACAGAAAGCAACTACTTCCCTGGCTAATACCACGACGGACACTGAATTACATCTGACAGATATTTGTGCAGCGTTCTTCCAAGAAGACCCAATTGCAAATGTAATTATACAAATTATCCTTCACTTGGCTGGGTTCTTGCCTCTCGTAAGTGTCAGGGTAGGTCGGACAACATTGGAGTCGTCCTGCCCCAGCCCATTGAATTATAATCCACTGTATAACTAATATTTCCCAACGAATGAAGCAGCGACTTACAGTAAAAGTCAGTCGCAGCTCCACCCGTGGGGAAACCAAAAAGCAATCCTCGGTAGCTAGGACTCCAGGGAGTCAATAGAGTTCAAGAATTTTTGCCGGGGGACAGTGAGTACCCTCCTCTCCAAATATTTCCACCATGTCGAAAATGTGCGACACTGTCGAATTTACTTTTTCATTTATTTGATACTCTTCGGCAAAAATTCTTGAACTCTGTTCACTATCTGGAGTCCTTGTTACTGAGGATTGCTTTTTGATTTCCCCACGGATGGCGCTGCGACTGACTTTTACTGTAAGTCGCTGCTTTATTTGTGAGGAATAATTAGTTTGTTATACAGTGGACTATAATTCATTGGGCTGGGGCAGGACGACCAGCGTTGCCACCTTTGGTAGATTTCTACTTTTTCAGTAGATTTTGGCTTTCTCGGCAGAAATTTTAGTAGTTTTTTCTCTAGTAGATTTTTGGCAGATTTCGAAGGGAACTTTTTTAATAGATTTTTGGTCGCTTTCAAAGTTATACTTGCGCTCATTAGCCTATAACTCAAAGTAAAATACTTACCTATATTTGGGAGTTCAAAACATTCAAAATGCCAGGAATATTTTATAAATCTAAATATTTCAGACTCTTTTAACGGTAGGTGTCTTTCAAAATAACCGAATATTTTATCAGAAACTAAAATTCAGTGTATTGACAGCAAGTTAGGGATATGAAACTATACTATGAAATATGAATATGTTATTGATTTTGCAAAACAAATAATTTTTTCTTCTTGTATCATACGAGAAATTTATTTTCTCCGCGTTTAATTTAATTGAAACCACTCAAATAATGAAGGTTTTGATGAACTTTAGAGATTGTACCAATTTTCGTCCAGATTTGGATATAACTGAACCCTATAATAATATAAAATATTATGAATAAATAAATTGTGTCGTGTCATAAATTAATTAAATATGTGACATAATAATAAGTAGATTTTTAGTATATTTAAAAGTGGATTTTTGGAGATTTTGGTAGATTTCAGTAACAAATGCAGTAGATTTTCTTAAATAAAGGTGACAACCCTGAGGACGACTCTAATGTTGGCCGACCTACCCTTTCACTGACGAGAGGCAAGAACCTCGAAACGCATCAGCAGGTGGTCTTTCCCAGCCAAGTGAAGGATAATCTACTTTATAATTACAATAAGCATTTGCAACTGGGTCTTCTTGGAAGAACGTTGCACAAATATATGTCAGATGTAATTCAATGTCCGTCGTGGTATTAGCCAGGGAAAGATTTGTTTCCTGTCAGATGTTTGCCTCATATTTTCTTTACTTTACTATCTAATTTACTTTTCATTTATTTGCAAAAATTCTTGGACACCTTTCATGTTATGAGTTTTCAAAATGATTTAAATAACTTGAAAAATTTCTCCCGACGGGAATCAAAATTTTCAAACGTTGCTGTAGATATTTGAAAAATGTATTGGAACACCGGTCACCGGCTGTTATTAATAGCAGAATCTTCTGAAAATTCGAAATAGCTATAATATTTTTAATGTATTCTAACTAATATTTGCATGATTAATATAATTTTTTTTCTTCCAGAAAATACTAGACCGATGTGGCAAATGGGCGTTCAATGCCTTTACTCTAGAAACCGTTGCCGGTGGTAGATCACTGCCCGTTTTATGTGTTCATCTGTTCCACTGGTACGGCTTATTAGACTACTTCCATCTAGATGTTGTACAAGTGTGGAAACTCTTTAGTAAGTAAATGTTCATTCTATCAAAACTTGTTTCAGGGTTTATCTCGTCATTCATTTCGAAAATTAGGCCTGAAAAAATACAATATAATTTTTTTTTGGGTGAAGATTATTTCTGATTTTTTTTTTTTATACAGAACTTTCTCATGGCAATCATGGGATCAGTCCGAACTTGTGCAAAAGCTATGATACATTGAGGTATGATTATTTCCTTTAGAAGCCTTCAGTTTTAGTTCTTTATATAATTATGAAAAGCTCATAACTTCAGAGACCAAGAGGTATTATGTATATGAGTACTGCATAAAGACACCTGTCTGAAACCTATCTGCAGTATCTGAATCTCTGGCTATGTACTGAGTATACAAAAACACCAATGAATAAAGGCTCTCGGAGTAAGTTGCAATTTTTTTTTGAAAATTATGGGCAGTTTCTGATAATTTTTGATTAATGTTGGCAAATTTCCGCAATTACTTCAAAATTGAGACTCATTTTCACTGTTATTGCAGTCTTTATTCGGTCTTTACATTGATATGTCATTTTTACAAAACGTAGTAGATATTTTCCTACGATTTTTCGTTTTGAAAGTTGTACTTTTCCGCACGATTTTTACTTTTCCGTGCGATTTTTACTTTTCCGCACGATTTTTGTATTGTTGAAAATTCTATTCTCTCTTATTAGTCATTTTGTAGCATTACTATAAAAACTTGTTTATTAAAAACCTTGTTTTTTCATAAATAAGATGGACAAAAACACTCGTAGGAAAAATATTGTACCTAACTCTTCCGGAAAATATCTTTTCCTCCCTTAACGGCTTGCCGGAACTCCGCTCCGCTTCGTTCGTGCAACTGCCGTCGCGTGCGGAAAATTACTACTTTCCGCACTTGTTAGGTAAATAACTGTTACCTACGGCCACTGCAGAAAATAGGCGAAAACACACGACTCACAGCCTCGGTAAATAGCTCCTTACGCACGGTAAACAAATCGCACAGTTTTCGTAAACAAAACGCACAGTTTGATATATCTCGGAAACGGCTCAATCGATTTGGGAGAAATTTTGTATGCAGATAGGGTTTTGCTTTTAAAGTTTATCTTTATAGGCATCTTTCTTGGAAAAACACGATTTTACTGATAATAATAATAATAATGATAATTTTTGTATCTCGGAAACAGCTTTAACGATTTGGATCAAATTTTGTATTTAGATAAGGTATTGCTACTTAAGTTAATCTATTTAGGCGCTTTCCATGAAAAATGTGATTTTACTCATAATATTAATAATAATAATAACATGAATTTATGGATCTCGAAAACGGCTTCAACGATACTCATGACGTGAAAGCAAAAACATGTAGCGGTTGCATTCGTAGCCCCTGTCTTTCAGTAAATCAGAACATACACCCCAGTTATCAACTTCACTGCCTCTGTTCATGTCGTACCCAGTTTTATACACAGTTTTAGTTCACAGGTTTATACCCAGTTTGTGTTTGACCCAAGTTCTAAATTCACCTTCTGGTTGTATGTCATCATTGTTCTTCTACTTGTTGGATTTTGAAGTCCCTCCACGTTGGTCGATCTATTAGGACCCATTGTGCACCGACTTGTTTTAGGAGGCACCTGTGTAGGTTCAGTTTCAGGGGTCCCTTGGGAGATTCCCCTGTTGAGTTGTTCTTGGGGATACATTCGGTTCCTCTAGTTCTCATTATTCAGGTTCTCACTTTTGGTTTGCCATCTGAGAGGCACCCTTGAGGGTTCCTCTGATCGGCGTCCTCGGAACGATTGGCTCAGCCCCCTCTCCGAAGATTCCCTTTCAATATCCTCGTGTTTGGGGTACCTTCGGTTCCTTTGATTTTCTATTCCGGGGTACCCATCTCCGCACCTAGGTTTTATATCTCGGAGGCACCCTTAGGATTCACCTGGACGGTGGCTTGACTTCCCTCGAAGTGGTACCAGAGGTTGGTTCCCCTTGAGGGTGTGGTCTTTCAGTCACCTCTTACGACAGGGAGACCCTACCTGGAATCTATTATTTTCCAGCCCCGAGTCCCCAGGTGCTTGTATCACCACATAAGTACTAGAATACCGCAATATATAGGACTCAAGACTGTGCAATCTTACTTCCTCAATAACAGAGTTTGGACAAAGCTGTTACGCATAGACCTGGCAAACGTCAGTTTCTATCTTTCTGAAACCCTAGACATTTGACTGTTTTTTGGGGCTACTTCCTTTCCCTTGTAAGAAATGCAGTTTTTGTTTTCTAGTGCTAGTTCAAAACCCTTCATGCTCCAACCTAATAAGTACCCGCCAAAGTACCCAGTTTTTGCTGTATTCACTAGACTCTCTTCGCCTTTGGCAACCACAACTTTAGCAATGTCATCGGCGAGTCCTATCAGCTTTGCTCTCTTTTCAAAAGTCTATCATATAGAATTATTCACAATATTCAGTACAAGACTAATTTTTGTGTGGGTATTGTTCATTTCCCTTATTTTCTGTTTCCCCTCTCCAGTATCATCTTCCTATCTGGGCTGTCTGACAGGTAAGCCCTTATCACAATGATAACGCGCTCGATAATCCCTCTGAATTTTCTGCCAGCTTGCAGTGTTGAAAGTCTTCAAGAGTTATACGCATTGTCCTGTGCGTTCAACTCAAAATTTCAAGTTCATACGTAGCGTGCAAAGATGATAATTTTTCACAATGCCGATTCTAACATCAATCATAATATCTACGTATATAGTTACGAATATCTCAGAGCGTTTTTCAAAAGCTATTTTTGTCAATACCTGACAAATAGTTCAATAAATTAATTTATAATAGTTTCATTAAAACTATAAGGTAATTATTCTAATTATTCCAGATGTAGATTGAAATATGTATTCTATATAATAAATTGAAAAGAAAATATTAAAATGTACATTGATGTTCTTCCAATCACAATCTGAAAAAAATGTTAATCCAAAGAAATCTGTACAAGTGTAGAAGGGCAAATTAATTAATTTGCCCGATAAGTTACTGAGTTCACAAGACTGCTGTCTTGAATGAAATAAATTTTTGTCAGTAACGTACCCTTCACTGAATTTGCCTATCTGACAAAATGAGATCAAATTAACCAAGAATACTTTTTTGAAAAATGTTGACGTTTCGGAGGCTGTATCTGCCCCCGTTATCAAAACTTGCCGGAAAGACGCTGACTGTATTGAGAAATATTTTTTGTTTCAGCTCTTATAGAGGAAGGGTACCACAGTACAAATCCTTATCATAATTCCATTCATGCGACTGATGTAACTCAAGCAATGCACTGTTTTTTACAAGAAGATAAGGTAATGAATATTCATACACGTACATCCAAACTTTATTCATTCTTAGAACTGATTCAATTCAAATCAGAATACATTTTAATGCCATGAGCTTCCATATGTTTTGGACCATATACACAACATATAGCTATTTGTATTACAGGGGAGGAAAATGCATTTTGTAATACATATGATTTTTCCTCCTACCCAGTTAATAAACATTTTTTTGTAAATTTGAAACGCATCTCAACTGGCTTTGTTTAAAACGGACTTATTCTCGCATGATAGAAAGTATACAAAATTGATTCATATCCATCTAAATTACTCTGATGGCATAGTGGTAAGCCGACGCTGACTAGTGAACTGAAGGTACCGGGTTGGGTTCGATCGCGGCAATCGGTAACTAATTTTTTTTTTTTTTTCAAGCAAGTTATACTCCTCTTTTTCTTCTGTTAGAGATATAAATAAAGAACTTTATTAACATAGTGAAACTAACAAGAACAAAGTAAAAACATCAAAATGATTGATCGGCGCTCCGGAGCGGCTTAAATGGTATTGGTGGCGCATTCGCTTTCAGAGCTGCAGGGAAACACGGAAAAACCTGCAACACCACATCATCTGAAGAGTTGGAATTCCTTGATAGAGAACTACGGTAAAATAGGATGTATGGTGTCTTCGAAGGCTCCAAAAGGTCCAGTTCCAAAGAAGGTATTCTATTTACGCAATTGTCATCAAATCTGTACCAGCCCGTTTTATCTTTGGCTAAGGTCAAAATCTGCTCCAGAACCAAAGTGAACAATGACTGCGTAAATCTTGTAATTGCAGTCGGCTAGATTGGGGTGTTCTTCTAGCTTCATTCGTTGAAATAGTTTGATGCATCTTTGGGTTGCTGAGTCATTACTGAAGAGCTTCAGAGTTATGATCAGATTTGCAGATGTTTCAACTATACATAAAAGTCATTGAAGATCCTGCTATTCATTCTGCATTTGCTACAACATGAAACTGTGACGATCCTTCCTCCAAAAGATTTTTGTACTGAAGAAGCGATAGGTTGTAATTCCTCACCATCAGGGCATTCAAAAATATCCACTGAATTATTCTCCTGCTCATGAAGTGTACTCAGCAGGTATCCTAAAAATTCGGAACTGTCTTGTTGTCCTGACGAAAAAATATTTGGTTAGCTTATCCATTTGGGATTGAGATTCAGTGTTAATTTTCTCATAGGCAATATTATGTGCCTATTTTGAATGAATTGTCAATCGTTTTTTCCTCCCTAGGGAAGAAATTACTTTTCGAAAAGTACTTTTTTTCATAGATTTGAGGAAGGGGTACTTTCTATAGGGGTAGGAGGAACAAATGTTGCTCCATCTCAATAAACATATTTCAAATTATGACATAATAATCTCTCTATCTTACAAAGAAGTAGACCGAAAATAAGTTATAAATCGAAATTAATCCAGATGATGAGTAATCCTAAACTACGAAAAGTCTAGTTCCCAAGACTCAACTGGGCAGTTAACTCAGTTTTGTCTCAACAGTACACTGAACAGAAAATCCGTAATGAGTTTACAGTGTGGGACATAATGTTTGGAACATATTGGAAAACATTTTAATATCGGAGGAATGTTTCTGTATATCGAAAAAGTTGAAAATCGATTTTGACATATGTTGTTTGATCCCAAATGTGACGGCAACTTCGAGAAATTCATTGCGAATTGGCAAAAAGTGTTATTATTTTTAATGATAGTTTTTTTATAAAGTTGTTATCAATTTCATCCTAGGACAATATGGATAATTTGAAATATCTATCTGATATAATAGAAAATTGCAATTTTTTCATTATTTTTGCTGATTTACATCAGTGTTAAATAACTTTTAGGGATCATTATAAACTTATTCTTCATTAAAATAGATTTTTTTCAGTTTTGTTCCCATTACTATTGCAATGGTCCATGTATTATAGCCTGCTTCAACTTTTTTATAAAATGAATCAAAAAACACAATATATATCCAATATATTCCGCTAATTAAATTATATTTTTAATAATTAGTTTATTATGACTTTCGAAATTCAAAAAAATGTGAAAAAATTTAACAAAGTTGTAAGATATGGACCATTGCAACAGCAAGAGTCATAGTGAAAACCGTATTTTTACTGTTGCAATAGCATTTGGGAACAAAACTGAAAATTTCTATAGGAATCATTAATAAATTTAATTTATCCAACACATGACAGTTATGACTGTCATTATTAATGTCATTTTAGAGAAGTAAACTATCAAATAACACACTAGTGAGTTATAATCCATTAGTCACTAGTGAGTTAACTAAGTAAGTAAACTATCAAATAACACACTACTGAGTTATAATCCATAAGTCACTAGTGAGTTATAATCCATAACTTTGATAGTTTACTTGTCTAAAATGACATTAATAATGGGTCGTAACTGTCATGTGTTGGATAAAACATTGTATGCCACTCATGTGTTATGTTTCCTAAGTCACTTTAGAATTTATAAATCTTTCTCGCGTGACTAATTTTCAACATAACACACTAGTACCATAAATAACTATTATCTATTAGTATCTAGTAGTATTAACTATTAGTATCTAGTAGTTTTATAGGTGGGAAATAATGATTTTTTGTCGAAATTGAGAAATTCAATATGGCGGACAGATTTTATGATTTATGGACCGAAGTTATCCAAAATGGGTATCTAGAGGTTTTTTAGGTGAGAGACTATGATTTTTTTGACGAAATTGAGAAATGCGAGATGGCGGTCAGATATTATGATTTATCTAGAGGTTTTCAAAGTAAGATATTATGATTTTTTTGTCGAAATTGAAACATTCATGATGGTGAACGAATTTTATATATTATATTTTATATATTTCAGTAAAGAAATTATTTTGAATTTTTATTGTTCTGAAGACAGAACTAATAGTATTTCTAAAATGTAATCATTGATTTATTGAATGATTGCGAACTATTCAACGTTACAAGTTCAAACGTGCAATTAGTTTCATAATATTATTTTCTAGATCAGACAACACGTTACACCTTTAGAAGTTATGGCTGCGCTCATCGGTGCTGTTGCCCATGATTTAGATCATCCCGGCGTGAATCAACATTTTCTCATATCCACTTCGAACCATCTTGCCATTTTGTATCAAGTGAGTACTTATAGAATAAACAACTATAACTCAATATCATTAGCTGTTGAAACACCCATTAGGTGGTTGGAAAAATAAACATCTGAGCATTGTATTTGAAACATTAGTGCATGTAAAAGAATTTTTATTGCGGCTAATTAAGCGTATGAAAATATACTTGACCTCTTCTTGAATTATTATGTTTTTTCAATTTTTCCAAGTAACTACTGTGATGTTTATAATGAACCGATTGATATTTGACTCAATGATCATTAATTAGTTTTACTCCAAATGACATTAAAAGCGGCCTTTTAATGACACTTGGCAGGCTTAGAAGTTGTACTTTTAATGCCTAGGCAGAAAAAGTCCACTTTTAGTGCCTAGGCAGAAAAAGTTCGTTGCTAGGCCGAAGTTCTGCGAAAGCAGTGCCCGGTATACTCTTTCGCATGGGATAGTCCCAGAAAAGTAGCAATTTCTTCTGGCATTTTACCGAATTTGTGAATGCCAATGAATTGATGATGTGCTTTACCGTTGGCATACTTATAGAAGACACGCCGATTATTTAAATTCGAAGGTCTGGAAGCTGCATATTTTCTGTAAACGCTTAAATATTCCGTTACTACAAAAGATCTTGATCTTTTGGTCTTACTATTTGGTAGCATAATTAGCAATTTGTCACCCATATCATTTATATCATCTGTTTTCATTTGCAAAAGCTTATCACATCTACAAGCCCCAGCGACTGCAACAATAAGTACAACCTAAAATATAAATTGAAAATTAGTTCTTTAATCCATAATAGATCATTTTCAATATATTCCTACCTTCGTACACAAATACAGTTCATCTGGGGCATCTGATAAAAATTTCTCGATTTCTTCTCTTTGAAAAACTCGGGATTTTTTTGCATGGAAACCGTCTGACTGGCGTTTCAAAAAAGCCCGTAACTTCAGGTATTTTGCCAAACCAATGTTATTTTTTATGTTCAGGGTAGCTTTCAACATCGAATAGGTAGACCATAATGTTGAAGGCTTCATTTTCTTTGAAAGATCGGAAAAATAGACAATCAGCACATGTTCAGAGAAAGATCCTATATTTTTCTCCTGTCTATATTCCATGAATCTGCTGTACGTGAGTTCATATACAGTTCTTGATTTTTCCGGTAAAAGGTTAAATTCCACATCTCGCGCCTGGTCTCTTATCTCAGGTGGTGTTAATTGCATCAATTCATCCTCACTTTCCAGTAAATCCATTTCTAACATGACAACTTTTCAAAATTGACAACGACAAAGTAAACAGTAAACAAACAAATTCAACAAACGTCATCAGCGGTAAACATAGTAACGCAGGGCCCAGTTACCTTTGATGAAATAATTTAGTTATTTGGATATTGATAATGAAACGCAATTTAAATATGAAACACCAGCCGCGGCATTAAATCTTGTGCTTTTATGCCTAGTGAAACAAATAACTATTTATATTTCGAATAATACCAAATTGAAATTCACGGACCCAGATAACACATGGACATCCAGTGGATATCCAGTGGACATCTGTTATGGACATAATGGATGTACTATGGACGTCCAGTTTATATCGAAAATATATTCTATGGACATGCAATGGATATCCATAAGATATCCTTTAAATATATAGATGATGTATCTCAGATGATACCAGAATAACATAGTTTTGAATGACCAGGTGGACCTGTACAATTCTCCAATAATTAACTATCTCATTGGTAGCAACTCAACGACTCTCAGATGATTACAATTCATAGAATTAATTTTTATCATTTAGCATTGTAATCAATAGTTTGTGCTTCGTTCTCTTCAATATTTAAATTCCATCGAATATCTGTTTATATTTTGTAAGGAATAAACAAAACAAATATCCTCATAGACAAGTTCTTCGGAACTTTTTTGAGTATCTCCTTTGTTTATTGTACATTAACCCTTTGATCTGAACTGCATTGTAATTCTAAATTGGTGAATAAACATTATTATTAATATTGTTATATATTATTTAAGATGATGTTCCGGAGAAAAGCTAGGTTATAACTTAGTCCGAGGATAACACTGTGTGTTGAAACAATTGTCTGCGATATTTGTTAAAAAAAAATTTCTGTATAAATTGGAAGCTTTCATTTCATTTCTTTTCATAAATTATTATCAGGGGTAATATAATAAGTGGTATGATTATTACCTATAATTTTTTGGAATATTAATGAATTGCAATCCCAAAGCTGAAAATACAACGAGTCCGCAGGATTGATAAATTGGAAGCTTTCATTTCATTTCTTTTCATAAATTATTATCAGGGGTAATATAATAAGTGGTATGATTATTACCAATAATTTTTTGGAATATTAATGAATTGCAATCCCAAAACTGAAAATACAACGAGTCCGCAGGATATTCCAAAAAATTATAGGTTTTTAATCATGCAATGGAATTGCCAATGAATTGATATTCCAAAAAATTATAGGTTTTTAATCATACCACTATATTTAGGCCGACAATATATCGATTTGAAATAAAGAAAAATCGTGTCACCTGGTAATTGATGCTTTACTTCTAGCCGTATTCAACGGAATACTCTTTTCCACGGCCTCATCTATGATACCAAAATGGACATTTGTCCCCAACGTTTGCTCATATTGATAAATAAAGATAACTAGTCAAAATCCATAAATTTGACGTTTATAACTTAAATCATTATTTTCACTTGACAGATAGTAAAACAAAAACTAAGCAGGTTTATCACCGTGAAAATACAGCGACAAGCTGTATTTTCACTGTAGTTCCGATTCTATTGGCTGAATTTCAAAATTTGAAATCTACTGATTGGTTGTTAATCAAGGAAATATATTGTCAGTATTATTTTGAAACCTTAAGATATCTTCCAAGGATATCCATAATGTATCCAAACTTAGATTCGGTATCTATTATATAGTAGTTCAAAACATAATTGTATACCCTTTTTTCTTTAGTTCAGTAAAATAGAAAGGAGCACTTTATGTTTTTTTTTAATGAAATAACAAAAACAATATATCCATCGAATTAGAAAAACTACATAAAACAATAAACAAACACATATTTGGAATAAATTAAGACAATTGACACAGAGTATTCTATTAAAACAAAACATGAAGTGAACTCAGAAAATACAAAAAAAAACATCGTTCGGAAAAAATGGAATCATATGATGAAAAATTAGATAATGAATTCAAACAGCATATAATTTTTCTTTAAGGTTGACAAATGTCTTCCTTTGGCTCATCTCAATCATATTATCCGCTAATTTATTGAGGACGGCTGCTTCTAAAAAAAATTCATGAACAACTCATTCTAGGGTATTTTTGCAATCACAGTACATACAATCACATTCTTTCAATGATAGTATAACTATCAGTATGCTTATTATTGATATTTCTCACATGATTATGGAAAATGTTTTTTGTGAAAAATTTGATTAGCACTGACTGGAGAAATTATACGTAGAGAGAAAGTTGAGGTGACTGCATAAATAAATGCTGCACCAAACCCTTCACAATTTTATGGAAAAATGAGAGGCCTGTCGCCTGAAATGAGAAATACAGTATCGGAAAGTTTTCATCTTGGGTATGGTGGTTTCATGAGAGCAGTACAATTTCTCCTTACTACCTCATTTCAGATCCAAGGATATCCCGACGTGAATTAGACATAAAATGGATATCCATAGGATATCCTGTGTTATCTGGGGAGTGTCACATCAAAGTTGGAGAGTTGGTTATGCTGATTTAAAACTAATCAATCCGCGCAAAATTTGTCTCATCTTGACACCACAAACATGTTCCTCAATTGTACTCATCTCAAAAAATGCGACAATGGCGTTTAAATATTATAAGATAAAGATTTAGATTTATTTGAAATTTCGTATGAAAATAAAAAATAACTCACGAATTCTCTCATCTTAGTTAGCTGAATAGGCAGAGTGAACTACGACCACTTACATACAAGTATGCAGTGCAGTTTTCCCACCTAAGTGGAAAATAAATGAAATTTGGTTTGGTTGGTTTGGTAAATGAAGCTGTTGTTTTGAAATTAAGTTTACACAAGAACGCTGGTATCGTAGTTTCCATATAATTCATAGCTATCCATGGATTTTGGCTCTAAACATGGTCACAATGTTGAGATATAGATAAATTTCAACTATCCTCATCAAATATTCCAACAATATTTTACCTAGATACTGCTCTGCTTCGTGCAGTTGGAACACCAAATATATCACTCGGAGTACCTATAGAGAAATAGTATATTGTGCTAATTTCTCACGAGTTAAAAAAAGTTGGGGCACGAGCGCAAGCGAGTGCTGCAATTCAAACGAGCTTGACGTTTGTTGACATTCAAATGATTCGATAGATTTTGAAAAGGGGAACATTCTCCATGAAAATTGAAAAATAAAAAATGTGATTTATTTGTTAAATCTAACAAAAAACAACTACTTCCCAAGCTGAAGCCACGCTGGATATTGAACTACATCTGAAAGATATTGTGAAAATACTCTAATTTTTACGACGATTTCCCTCATATTATATAAACCAATAGGCTTTGTCCATTTGAATATCCCTTCGGAATCCAGAATTTTACGGTGTGCGTTGTCATAATTTGAACAACCATGATATTGCGAAATTTAAAAAAAATTACTTCATTTCAATATCAACAAATTCCGTTCCTTGAAAGTCAATGATGAAATTTTTTCGGTGATATTTTTATAACAAAGTCTTTTTTTGTGAATCATTTTTTCCGTAATTTGACAAAACATTATGGAAAGTCCTATGAAGCCATATGGAGAATTTTCTGCTAAATTCTATTATGGAAATTTAATATATCGAGGTCCCCTTTATAACAATATATGTTTGAACTATTTCGCTTTGACGTAACACTCTGTCGCTAGATATTTTATTGAAGTCACACATAATATTCTTGCAACTTTCATTCGAAAATTTTTTCGTATCAGTTGTGAAATATGAGTGATTGTATTTCTTCGCAATACACTAATTAGTGTGCAACCCTGTACTCATAAGATGTGTATGAACATCTCAAAATACGTATTCAGCATGTTTTGAATCTGAAAAATCTTCATAAGGATGACTAAATGTGATTTTTGTTTTGTATTGTTAATCTTTGGAGGTTTTAGAAGAGGATATCGATACAGTGAAATCATAGAAAAAATGCTTATTTTTAAGTATCTTCATTAGTGTGTTTGCACGGTCAGGGTCAGGTAGCTCAGTGGTTAAGACCGCCCGCGTTCAGAGCCATTGATGCTGCTGGTCCAGTAGGTTCAAATCCTATCTACTACCGATAGACCGAGAGATGGTAACACAAAATTTCCGGTTATTTGTACCAAGTATGGCGACCCTTCGGGGCTCTAGTTACGTAATGACCAAAAGAAAAATGATGGTCATAGCGCTGGTACTGGCGGCCAATTACGATCAATTACGAAATTCGAACGATTTGCTACACAATAATTCTTGTATTTTTCAAAAGGCGATGAAAAAATAAGTAGGCGGTAGCGTAATGCCATACTTCTCTGGTGTGACTCACAGCCCGCCATACCGACGAGAACACATTAATCAAGAATAAAAAATTCGATCATTTGTACCAGGCTAATTTGTGCACAGCTAATCATCGTCGAGTAGCCGTTCACGAAAATGTCCATGCCATATGTTCTACGGTTTCGGCGTTCAAGGTGTGTAAATTCATTTTAAATGAATGGGTAGAGTGAAAGTAATACTTCACAAAGATTTTTTACACAATACTAACATTTAATGCTAACAGCTGTTTCGACACACTGTGTCATCTTCTGAGCCAGTTATAAACTAACCTAATTACAGAAGGTCATTTCCTTAAATACTGAACGTAACATTAAGGTAGATAGAGGGAGGTATGAAAGTAGGTAGGTAGAGGTATCAAGGGGCATTTGAGAACTTACAGATAACATTATTAATGATTGGTGAATTATACAGGTCTATCTGATCATTCAGAACTAAGCTGTTTTTATTACAAAGATGTTTTTTGATTTCTATAGATTCCAATATATTTAATTTTAGGCTTTTCGGTTGAATGTGTAGAATTTCCGGATTTTGTGTGAAATTGTGGCTATTTTCTATGAGGTGATTGGCATAGTTTGAATCTTGTTTTTTTAGTCTGTAACTTCTCAAATGTTCATCGAATCTTTGGTTAAAACTACGGCCAGTCTGGCCTATATGGTCCATGCCAAACTTTTCCGATGATTCCAAATGGTCGCCTTACTACGGCAAAGGTGTAATTTTATTTTTTCTGCAAAACGACGTGTACCAGTATGGCATTTGGATTTTTGGAAAGTATATGAGACAATGTGACCGTTATTATATTTGCCATACTTCTAATAGAGGGAAAAAGTGGTGCCATACCTGAATAAGTTATTTATTCGACACGTTTTCAAAATACGACTGTACAATACGTAAAATATTTTTTTACAGTTTGGCATAATTGTATTCGGTTCGTTTGGATACAAATCTACCTAAAAGATATTATCCCATACTGTAACCATGGGGCGGAAGACTTCACATTAGAGCCAAAAAGTAAAAAAAATTGAACGAATTGTTACAGTATGGCATTTCAAATCTTCGAAACTTGAAAAAAAAAACTATGCGCTGAGAAAATTATACCATACTTATGGTAAAGTGCGAAAGTGGTGCCATACTCAAAAAAATCATTTTGAAGGTCTTTCAGCTACAAATGGTACAAGGCAGCAACGTACGCATTACAGTAAGACTAATGCAGGTAATATTAATTCTTTCTCAGTATCATTTTTTTTTTGTTGAAAATTTAGCCTACACCGTGACCACGGAACCACCACACTCGCTCTGATATGTCAACAACCAATACAATCTTGAAAACATTTTTTGAAGTAGCCCACTCAATATTAATGGAGTTCATTGAGAAAGATTTATAAAACTTTATATTTAAACGTCATCTGATTCGGAATTGTTTTTTTCGTCCTCATCGCTGCTGTTTGTATCGGTATCTATAAATTATTTAAATTATTCTTAGAAGCGCAATACACAAAAATATATACAGAGTGGTCCAACGAAAAGTATGCACCTAGCTTTTCTCCTTTATTTGGAATTCATAGCAAATATACTCGGACACGTAAAGTGTGCCTTTGAGAGGGACACATTTTAGATATATTTTGCAACTTGTGTCTTCAACCCCCTAGCGAGAGGGTGTTACAACCCTAAAATTTTAAATGGAACGTGGGGTCGAGTGATATATCATTTGAACGAGCATAAAATTATCTTTCCAATGATACCCTATTTGTTGAAATTTACTGAAACAGTTAATGCGAAAACGGCTTTAAGAACATTAACCCGATAATTTTGGTATTAATGAAAAATACAAATCAGTTTTGGTTACTAGGAATCAGGATAACGACAATCATTTCTAAATTACTTTATTATGCCTAAAGCAACATTTCAATGATAATTTTTTGTTATCACAACTAAATTCCCCATTTATCGTTTGCGTGATTTTGTCGAAAACGACTGCAGATAAGTGTAAGAAAAAAACTGCAGATATGTGTAGCATTTGTTTTACAGATGAGTGTACATTTTATTTGAATGGAGCTTTGAATAGGCATAATTGCCGTTACTGGGATGACAGTAACCCATATTTATTCTGTGAGGTTCATTCCCAGGCCCCTCAAAAAATAAACGTCTGGTGTGGCATATTAGGAAGTTATATCATAGGACCACTTTTCATTTCTGGAAATTTAAATGGTGAAATCTACCTAAACATGCTTGAAGACGCAATTGATCCTTTCATTACACAAATAATAGAAGATGACCAAAATCATAATGCTGATCGGATTCATTTCCAGCAAGATGGAGCACCTCCGCACTATTTTGTTCCTGTACGAGAATTTTTAGATAACCGGTTCCCCGGACGGTGGAATGGCCTGCCAGGTCACCTGATTTATCGCCTTTGGACTTTTTTCTATGGGGACACTTGAAAAATAAATGTTTTGACACGAAGCCCGAGTCCATAGAAGATATTTGTCAACGGATTATAGCAGAGTGCCGAAGCATAACACCTGATATGCTACAAAATGTTAGACATAGATTTGAACAAAGTCTGTATTATTGTATGAAAGCAAATAGGTCACAATTTGAACACTTGTTGAAGTAACATTTCAATAAATCAATTGAACAGCTTGTTTTTTTTACAAAGCACTATTACAAGTAACAAATATTGAAACGTACCAAGTACTACTTGTACATGTTTTAATTCCTAGTAACCAAAACTTATTTGTATTTTTCATTAATAAAAATAACATTATCGGGTTTATGTTCATAAAGCCGTTTTCGCATTAACTGTTTCAGTAAATTTCAACAAATAGGGTATCATTGAAAAGATAATTTTATGCCCGTTCAAATGATATATCACTCGACCCCACGTTCCATTTAAAATTTTAGGGTTGTAACACCCCCTCGCTAGAGGGTTGAAGACACAAGTTGCAAAATATATCTGAAATGTGTCCCCCTCAAAAACAAACTCCACGTGTCCGAGCATTTTTGCTTGCAATTCCACAAAAAGGATAAAAGCTAGGTTCATACTTTTCGTTGGACCACTCTGTATGTTGTTGGTCGCGTGACAAGCAGGTGCCGTATATCTGTGTTGCCATACAGAACACGGTGAGCCGAGACCTCCACAACTCGAGGAATCTTTCGAGCGGTGGTAGCCGTAGGATGTTATACAACAACAAAACATCTGGATATAATAAGGATCATTAACCCGTTTGAACCATCTCTCTATCTTTTCGAATGAAAAAGTTAGGCACCCGTTAAAACAAGATTGCCGCCACATATATATGTTTGAAATTTCGTATTTTTGTTCATTGAACCCCAAACTTTCTTTGAACCCCAAACTTACAGGAAAAATTAGTGGCATACTGGTACAAATCGTTCAAAATACGCATAAAATTTTACAATTTTGAAAAAATATTGTACACGTTCGCGACCTCCCACAGGTATGGCATTATCAGTCTTCTATTTACGATCATACAAAGAACTGGTACAAAAATTCATAGGGTGGTACAAATCGGTTTCCAAAAAAGAATTACTCCTTTATGGTGGTATGGCGGCCATTCGGAATCGTCGGAAAAGTATGGCATGGGGATTTTCGTGAATGGCTACTCGACGATGATTAGCTGTGCACAAATTAGCCTGGTACAAATGATGAATGAATTTTTTATTCTTGATTAATGTGTTATCGTCGGTATGGCGGGCTGTAAGTCACACCGGAGAAGTATGGCATTACGCTACCGCCTACTACTTTTTTCATCGCCTTTCGAAAAATACAAGAATTTTCATGTAAAAAATTGTTCAACTATCGTAATTAATACGACACGTTCGATTAACGTCCACGAGATTGGGCCGCCAGTACCAGCGCTATGACCATCATTTTCCTTTTCGTCATTAGGTAATTAGAGCCCTGAAGGGTCGCCAAACTTGGTGCAAATGACCAAAAATTGTGTGTTACCATTTTTCGGTCTAAGATTTTCATTCTGATGACCCGAGAAAGTGCTAGAAATCGCACGTTAAAAGGTAAGAACTTGTGAATCCTTGGCTTCTATCTTGATTCTAGGGAAGGGACGACAGCTGGTTGACGTAAAAAACAATTTTTAAACAATTTGAATACGCCAATATCAGAACTTTGGGCCAATTTTTAATAAAATAGTAATTTACGTAACAAGTCCGGAAACACTGTTTTTTTGGACGAGTGGACAAGATTATAGGACAAGCGTAGCGAGTCCTGGAAGTCAGCGAGTCCAAAAAAACTGTTTTCGGACGTGTTGCGTACACAATGTTTTCGGTAACCGTGTAGAATAACAAATCGAGACACATTTATATTTTATATTTCTTTGTAGAAGAAAATTTCGAACATTTTAATTCTTATTTGTATTAAATATCGAAATGCGAACAGAAGATAGGTACTAACAGAAACATTCTAATTCTTATTTATACAAATATTTATATTGAAATTCGGGCATTTCCCGGACTACTCCGGAAAGTACGTACTTCCCGGACTAGTCCGGGAAGTGATACTTTCTCAAAGAAAAATCGTCCGGGTAGTACCTACTGCCGAAAATGGTAATTTACGTAACAAGTCCGGAAAACACTATTTTTTTGGACGAGTGGACAAGATTCTAGGACGAGCGTAGCAAGTCCTGGAAGTATGCAAGTTCAAAAGAACCGTTTTTGGACGTGTTTTTGTAGAAGAAAATTTCGAACATTTTAGTTCTTATTGTATTAAATATTGAAATTTTAACAGAAGATAAGTATTAACAAAAACATTGTAATTCTTATTTATATAAAATTTCGAGCATTTCCCGGACTAGTCCGGGAAGTACGTACTTTCCGGACAAGCCGGGAAGTAATACTTTCTCGAAGAAAAATCGTCCGGGAAGTAGGTACTTCCCGTACTGTTGCCGAAAAATTATATATGTATCTTATTCATTTCATTTTTTTTTCATTCCTTTAGAATAAGTCGGTATTAGAAAATCATCATTGGAGATCAGCTATTGGTTGCCTGTTGGAAAGTGGAATGGCTGAACAACTGAGGCCTTATCGAACCGAACTGGAACAACAAATACGTGATCTCATTTTAGCAACGGATATTAATAGGCAGCAAGAATTTTTGACGAAATTTAAAGTGAGTTTTATTGTTTGCACACCCGCCTGGGCTGTATACCTACTTTCTGTTGAAATTTACAGAAACACTTAGACGAAGGCACTTTAGATTTAAGGCAGCCCGAACATAGACAATTTATCATGCAAATAGCATTGAAATGTGCAGATATTTCAAATCCGACACGACCGTGGGATATCTCGCATAAATGGAGTTCAAAGGTGTGCGACGAATTCTTCAGGCAAGGAGAATACGAGAGAAAACTGAATCTTCCAGTGACTTCCATATGCGATCAACAGTCAACATCTGTTGCCAAAATTCAAGTTGGTGAGTATTGATAAATTCTTTCGATTCCTCGATTTTATTTAAAATTTGGAACATTTATACAGTCTGTTCAGTTCAGTAGTTCCTATCCTCGATACTTCACGTATTTAAAATTTGAAATATGTTCAATTCAGACTACATATTTTTATCTGATGGCCCAAAAAAGTGCTAGGAATCGCACGTTAAAGGTAAGACCTCGTTAATCCTTGGCTCGCACAAGTTTCAACTTTTGAGGGCTGCCGTTCGTAAGGGGACGACAGCTGGTTAACGGAAAAAACAATTTTAAACAACAATATAGCAATAAAAATGTTAGCGGTACCTAACTAATATCATAGTGACAAGATGTGAAATGAAATGTCATGCAAAATAATGTTTCTTTTGCTTTCCATTTGATTATATGTTAAATTTGTGATCGTGGAGAAAGTACAGTCTTTTATTCGATTAGAATGAAAATTCGTTATGATCGTGGTTCCTCGTTCTCGCCTTTCGGATCGCGCTCCGTAACTTTCCATTCGCATTGAATTTTCATTCTAACCTCGCTACAGAATATCCTATTTTTTTCTATTAGGTTGATAAATATTCACAATTAATTTTCAGGTTTTTTCAAATTTGTTGTTACGCCATTGTTTTCGGAATGGCACAGGTTTCTGAAGAGCTCTTTGTCAACATATATGATGGACATTCTGGAGGACAACAGGAAACGATGGGAAGCTCAAGAGAATGCAGAACAGGCTGAGGAGACTCACACAGAATTGTCTGATGCAGAAGTTGAGGGCAGTGATGAAGAAGAACCCGTGGTAAAGCGTTCTTTGGAAGCTACCAGCATTCAAGATTTCATCCCTTCACCACCAAGGTTAGCAAAACTTTCGTTTGTATGTGATTTGATGATACTCTCGAATTGATAATGATTCAATATCAAATCGAAAGTACTTTTTTACACGATCCATTTTTCTTGATTTCTTACGGTATCTGTTGTCATAACGGTAAGTTTTGTTTACTGGTTGCTAGGCGTCGGTAAGTATTACCTACTTACCCAGTCAACACAGAATGGTCTCGGAGATGGTAGTGGGCTTCATTCAGGTAGCAGATCACACCACTGAATCGCGAAGTAACTTTCATCATTATCTCAAAAACGTCTATTCGGTGTCCCGTTGGTCACTTCGAGACATCAAACTGTGATTCAAAATGTGACTCGAAATTAGCCCAATGTGACATTCCAGTTATACTTCCGAATCAAATGCACATCAAGACCCTTTCGATTTAACAATGTGAAATTGAATGAACTGGTACTCATTTATCGCTTCACTTTCTGATTCTCCTATGTGTCTCTTCAAAATTAGAAGTCGATAATGCATTCACATATTCATTCGATTTTGTAGGTTATAATTCAACTTGGATGTAGTCACTAGACTGAGAGTATATTTGTAGATATCTCAATTCCTCTTCAATGCGAATGTACTGCTAAAACATTTGTCCACGTGCGAGTGTAATTTTTTCAACCACGTACCACTATAATAATAACTAATTTTACATGGATGACCTCAATCTTTATGCCTCCGGAGAGAAGGATCTACATCATTCCTCAAAGCTGATGCAAGAGTGCACGCATGCTATCGGAATGGAGTTTGGGATTGACAAATGTGCCATGGTTTATCTCAGAAGAGGACGCTAGCCAGCTCTTAGACGGAAGTATCCTACATCATATTGATGCCGAGAAGACGCATATCAACCTAGAGGTGGAACAACCCAAGAGGTATCCACTGTTGAAAATACTCTCCATGACAAGTATAAACTCCGACAGAACTGTCGGGAAAGAACAAAGTTGCTGCAACTGATAAGCTTGCCGTTCCGATCCTACTCTACTCCTTTGGGGTGATGAAATGGACACAGACGGAGCTGCGACACCTCGACGTAATAACTTGAGTATTGACGCTTCCCATGAGAAAGCAGATATTGAATCATTTCTTTCCAAGACAGCATCTCGTGCAGCCGATGAAGTTGGTTTCGTTTTCGACTCTGAACGGGTTGACCCAAATTCACCGAGTTAGAGCCCGTTCGAGAAAAATCTAACATTAAAGCTCCGGAAACTGAAGTATTCCTTTAGTTACATAAAGATAAGCCAATGCATGAAGTCTTCTTCAAAAACAACGAAGACCTTGGCTTATCCAAAGATTTGACGTTCGAATTTCTCACGTCAAGTGGGTTGAAGTCGGAAAGCCGACGGATTCTATCAGCAACATTGCGCCTAACTTTGACGAAATATTGCTTACGGGCGATTTCAATATAGATATGCTAGCTGCTGATAATTCCCCTACTAAAAAACTTAAAACGATTTTAAGTTCGTACGGCACTTAATCAAGTTCTTGATGAGCCCACTCGTATGGGTCCTACGAGTGGAAAAATCATTGATCTCATCATTTCCTCGGAACCAATAACTATTGAAAATACCAGAGTCGACGATGCCTCCCTTATATCAGATCATTGGATGGTCTCCTGTTCTCTTGGCACTATAACCGAGCACGTCCCAACATTTTTGTATACATTTCGTGACTTCAAAAATTTTTACTCTATCAGTTTCACACGTGATCTTGAACTTGTCGACTTTTCACGCATTTTCAGTGCAGAAAGTGTTGATGAAAAGGTCGACTTGTTCAACCATATCATCATTGATTTATTTGATTTTTATGCCCCTTTAAAAACTGTAAAGATTACCCAACCCAAAGCTCCCTGGATTACAGATGTCATAAAAAAAATATATTCCTCAGAGACAAGGCACTTGCGAAATACAAACGCTTAAAACAGGAGGCTCACTTTAACTATTACAAGAAATTGCGTAACGAAACCAAGCGGGCCATTATAAGGAAAAAAAAGCGTATCTGCAGTTCAAAGTTAGTCAAAATAAATACAACCGTGCATTCTGGAAAGAAATGAAATATCTGAACATCAACTCAAAAAATCAAGCTAATATTTTACCTGCTCATTTGATAATTCCGATATCGACGATTACTTTGTAAATTCATCTAAAAGTGACATGTCTCCTGATCCCGCTACTCTGAACTTATATCTACATAACACTTAATCTGCTGTTAATAATTTCACTTTTACAACCACTTCGGAACTAGAAATTTATAAGGTACTTCTATCTATTAAATCCAAAGCCTAAGGTGATGATAAAATCAACTCGGCCAAGCTGTTGAACTGTTGTCCTGTAATTATCCCAATTGTCTTCCACATCTTCAATTTCACCGGCAATGTTTTGTCTCAAATTTGGAGAAATTCTTTCATTATCCCCTTACCTAAAACATCAAATCCCACTGACCTCAAATCCTTTCGTCCCATGAGCATACTCTGCGCGCTTTCGAAGATGTTTGAAAAAATTATTTTTGGGCAACTAAAATCCCATTGAGATTCAAACATCATTCCTAAATGCCAGTCGGGATTTAGAGCCCAACACAGTTGTGTCACTGCACTCCTGCACATCTTTAGCGCAACCGACAAAAAAAAACTTACAGCTCTAGTTTTGCTGGATTATACCAAGGCCTTCGACCAAATGAAACACAAGTTACTGCTAGCTATGGACCGTTCAGTTGATTTACTGCGAGCCTACTTTTTTAACCGTATGCAAGCTGTTTCATTGGAGGGAGACTGTTCTGACTTCTTGAAATTAGACCTTGGTCCACCGCAGATGAGTGTAAAGGTTCCTGACACTAGATGCAGAGCGTGTCGTGGGGCTTCTGAGACCATATTGCATTTAGTGTTTGCTTGTCCAGCTCAATCAGTCTCGGGCTATATCCACAACAGGCGTAATTTGGCGCTACTATTATTATTTTACCTACCACCTACTATATTCGTACAGTATAGACACCGATGTTGTCTTAAGCTCCGGGGGATATTGAGCCCGTTATGTAAAATGATATGTGCCAAATCTACTAAAACTACTCATTTCCCGCACCCTCACGCACATACAAGCCTAAGCCTGATGCAGTCTTCCTCGACGATAATGGTAGGACGATTTTCTTCGATGAGTTTTGTGATTCTGGCGAAACGAACATAGTCCAAAAAGAGGAGAAAAAACGAACTAAATATCGAGATTCAGTCTTTGAACTCCATAGGCTCTACCCAGCTTATGCTGTATAAAAAGCAAAGTGTCCATGGTGCCAGAGCGTTGGCGTCTCAACCAGGCAAATGCCCTGAGATAAGCTTGTGAGGCGTTTCTCCGGAAAGCTGGATAATTCGTAAAAATAGATCCGCAAAGTCATTTACATTTAACAAATACCAGATTTCAACACTGATATACTCATGAAGTATAATGAATGATGATTTTTAATTGGTCCTAAAAAATCTATATGTAAACGCTGCCAAGGTTTGTCTGGTCTATTCCACGGAATAGGTGTTGACTTATTTGGATCATTAGATGTTCTCAAGCATGGTTGACAACAATTCGCAATATTTTCAATTTCTTCTGGGGATTCAATACCTTTACTGGTGGTACCTGAAGTACTAGGAGTAGGAATAGGCAAAACTAGCGCAGGAACTTTTGGAATCAAGTCAAGTTCAGATTTTATTGTTTTATCATTACCAGAAATGGTCTGTTTCAACTGTCGTTGACCAAATTTTTTAATCTGATCCAAGTGCCTTCTCCAAAACTTTCCATTTACGTCACAAAGAAAATTTCTTTTTCCTAAAACTTTTACTATAATTGCCTCAACCCAGTCTTCTATATTAGAACTTCTATAATCTTTTATCATTACTTTTTCCCCCAACTTAAATTGTTCACGTTCTTTCTTACGATTAGACCTCGATTGTTTTTCCACGTTATTCAACACAATTTTTGATTTACACGGCTTAACAAGATCAAATAGTGTTCTTAGAGACATGTTATTTCATGTCTTTTACGAAAATATGGTAAAATATCTTCATTAGTTATATTTTCGGGCCAACCTTTCATCACAAAATCTAAAACTTTCGACAAAACAGGATCTCTCCTAGTCTCTAAACATATTTTTTTGTAATCTACAGGTAAGTTCTCAGATATTACTAAATTTAAATATGTTGATTTTACATTATAATCCTCCGATATATAATGAACATCAAGAGCATGTCGAGATAACATATCAGCCACTAAATTTTCAGACCCGCGTATATACTGTATATTGAATGAAAATCCACTCAAAAACAATGCCCATCTTTGCAATCTACTTGCAGCCATTTGCGGAATACCTTTATTCTCGCCAAATATTGAAATTAATGGTCGATGATCACTAAGTATAGTAAAATTATGACCCATAAGATAGTGATAAAACTTTTTAACACTCCAATAAATAGCCAAAGCCTCTTTATCAAGTACAGAATAATTTTTTTCTGCAGGCATGAGTGTTCTTGATATAAAAGCAACAGGTCTTAAATCACCACTAGATATTTTGTGAGCTAAACACCCTGCAATACCATCTTGACACGCATCTGTTGATAAAATAATAGGCAAGTTTGGATAAAAATGTATAAGAATTCTATCAGAAGTAATTTCTTTTTTAATTTCTGAAAAAGCCCTATCACATTCTTGACTCCAAACGAATTTCACATTTTTGTGTAAAAGACTATATATAGGTTTCATTATTATTGACAGTTTTGGAACGAATTTGGAATAATAATTAACCAATCCAGCAAAACTTTTTAATTGAGTCACATCACGAGGCTCGGGAGCATTCAAAATTGCTTCAACTTTGTCGAAATTTTTTTTTAATCCTTCTCTAGTAATCGTGTGTCCCAGGTAAGTAACTTCATGTGCAAAAAACACACATTTCGACAATTTTATTTTAAAACCTGCCTCCCTCAACCTAAAAAAAACTTGTCTGATATTGTCATACCCTCATCGGCCGTGGAGGTGCGTAGTAAAATGTGCGCATATCAACCCAAATATCGGTAGGTGCGTGGGTTTAAATCCCAGCTTGGTCACCGGTCCTGTGCATGGCACTCGTTTATAGATAAGGGCTATGTCGAAGACCTGCGAGGGTCGCTCGTAAGGGTGCAGCCGGTTGAAGAAAAAAACAAAATACCTCAACTTTTTGTAGAACCTACTATAGATAGTTTTCAAGAGTACATTTCAGACAACTTAAGGGTACCATTTGATCCATCGCATTCATATTAAAATAAAACCAACATGTAAACCACACTTCTGTATCGTATGTTTATATTACCAATATTAGTACTCATAATATATCAATGATCAATACCTTTTTGATAAAAGTCTGACTTTTGTATAGTTATCATAGTTTTCCTTTTCAGGCAAGTTTGTTTTCATAACTTACCTTGGTCATATTGTTATAGGGAAGTAAGAAGACAATCATTAGCAGTTCCGACGCTGGAATCGTTGGAAGTAAGGAGACACTCTGTGCCAGTTAATATGGAGCAGTCACTGCCAAGGACAATTCACAGAAGAGAGAGTCTACCGACTGGCAGGGGTATCGCTTTTGGTCGAGCGCCCGTCAGCCCTCAGACTGAATCCAGAGCTTCCAGTGGCCTTAGAGAGGAAGACGAACTGTTACGCTATGGCTCCCAATCGTCTGACATTTCAACCAGTAGTCCACATCATTCTTCAGGTAAGGTATTCCTATTACCAGTAACTCTTCTATCAGTAATGGAATCACTTTGCTATAAAAACTGCATGTTTAACGATTCAAATCGAACATCGTGAGGCGACTACATACTTATCCAAATCGCAATTCTTCTGTTTATCGAATGGCTCCAGAAATTCTGCAATAAAGTTGAAACATAATTGTTAATTTAAAAAATCAAGGTACCACGAGAATAACTGACGTTTTATCTGTTATTGTCTCGAATAAAAGGGGTTATTCTGGGATGCGGGTGTGGATGAAAGCTCTACTTGTGTTTGGCGGTTTTCTTGAGCTCTTCTCATGCGTTTGATTCAATAAATCGCTTCCATGTCCCTTTCTCGACCTCAGGCCGAATAGCAGGGATTTCACTACTCCTGACAATTTTTCAGTCTTATCAGATCTTGATGTCTCTCGAGCTAGAAATGGGCATAGAATCGAACAAGGCTCATATGCAGGCGGGGACGTTCATTAAACGGAGAACAATCAAAAGCTTGGTTGGGTGAAACACGCATGATATTTTCTGCGTAGTGAAGTAAACATGAGGCTTGTTGAAATTCTGTTTGTCAAAGTCAAAAAGTCAAATGTCAAAAGTGAAGTTATTACCTACAAAATATGCGCGTATCGAGACCTATACTTGGTAAATTCCCCTAAGACAGATCTTAATAACGCGTACAACTGAGAGCTCCATATTGAGCGGCGAGCGCTAGGCTCGGCTTCACAGAGGCACCACGCTCCCTATCATATTCGACACACATGAACTAAACCTTTAGTTGTATTGACTAATTTTATTTTTTAAACCTTCTCTTCACTGATCTCCGCAGTCCAGAAAAGGCGTTTTTTGTCCCTGGATATGCCTTGTGTAATGAGTTTGCCCAACGTTGGGCGCCATGTGTCGATCAAAAGGGGCAGTTGTTTCTAACTCAGCAGAATAATCTTACATTTGATTGACAAATGAGCTTTGATGATGACAAACTAACTGAAGGTGCTTAGAAATAAAAAAATTAATACATTTGAAAACACATCATTTACTCAACCCAGCTTTTCAAATTAACGATATTCTGAAGATAATGCATGTGATAATGATCATTGTGATCTTCAGTCTTTTTACTTCTCAATTTTTTTCATGATTGAAGATTGACATAAGTTATGACATAATGTCTCGAATGAAAGGGGTTATTTTGGGGACCGGGAGAGGATGGAAGCTGTACTTGTGCTTGGCAGTTTTTTTGAGATCTTCTTGTGCGTTTGAATTCAACAAACCTCTTCCATTCTCTGCCTCGTCCGCAGACATCAATTGCCGAATTTCACTATTCGTTCTGGCCGATTGTTCGAAAGAAGCCGCCCCCGCACTCGTGTCAATATTTCAGTCATATCATATCGCAATGTCTCTCGAGCTATAAATGGGCACAGAATCGACCAATGCCCACATGCATGCAGGGACGTTTATCAAATGGCCCGCACGAATAGTGACATTTTCTGCTATTCGACAAGTGATGTCTGTGGATGAGGCAGAGGAAAGGAAGTGGTTTGTTGAATTCAAACGCATGAGAAAAGCTTACGAAACCTTTCATCTTTCAAGCTTTTATCCTCAGCCGCTCCCCAGAATAACCCCTTTTATTCGAGACATTATGTCATAACTTATGTCAATCTTCAATCATGACAAAATTTGAGAAGTAAAAAGTATGAGGATCACAATGATGATCAAATGCCTTATCTTTAGAATATCTTCGATTTGAAAGGTTGAGTGAAGGATGTGTTTTCATATGTTTTCATTTTTTTTTATTTCTAAGCTGAGCATTTTCTGTTAGTTTACCATCAGAGCTTATTTGTCAATCAAATGTAAGATTGATCTGCTGACTGAAACAACTGCCATTTATTCTGATATTTTGGTTCCAGAGAAATAGGTACATAAAAAGTCGAGTTCGGTATTATGATCGCATTAGTTCAGATTTTAGTCACGTGACCATAAATCAGTCGAATCAGTTGGTAATAAACGAATGAAATGGACGAGATCTCCGTTGGCTTGACTTTGACAGAATATTGAGTTATACTTTTTTGTAAAACAAATTCGAAATTTGAACTTTAGCTATTTCAAGGTTCGATTTGAACTTTCAACAAACTATTACTAACAAACCACAGATTCAACATTAACATAACCACACACTTTTAAATTAAGGCCATCACAGGCACACTTGCATAGCGCATAGCATAAAGACATAACGAATTCACTGAATTCAGCCAATCAAATCAAATCAATATCCGACGTTATGTACCCATATTTTGTGCTATGCAAGTGTGCCTGTGATCGCTTTTAAACGCATTCGTCCATCAACATTCTCCGAGCAAAAAGATCAATCTCTGAACGGATTTGAGAAACTTAACGATCAAAATTCACCTGCCTACAGTCGGTTGCAATAAATGGACATACAGACTAATCCGATCACATATGCATCTTTGGTATGAATGGTGGACAAAGATAACACAAAAAATAGCCGCGGCTGAGTTGAGCGAGGTACAAAGACTTGCATGCCTTAGCATAACGGGAGATAGGAAAACAACACCAACATCAGCCATGGAAGTACTGTTGGACCTCACACCGATTGACATAATAATCATGGGAGAGGCAAGAATGGGACTTCTAAGGCAACAAAACACGAGCAACCGATCGGATCACAATTAGATAAAGGAGATAGTGGGAGTCAACATTCTCGAAATGAAACCAGCGGACCACATGACTCCCAGGTACTTTTTCAACATTAACTTCGAGGTTATCAGGGTCAAACCTGGAGTGAGGATCTGGTACACGGACGGATCGAAAATCAGGGAAGGAACTGGTGCTGGAATATACAGTGAGGGAAGAAACTCCCAATAAGCGTCTCTTTAGAAACAAACACCTCCGTATTCCAAGTAGAGATGTACGCCATCTTGCAATGCGTGAGAGAAATCAATATGAGGGAAATGCTCAATGTACGGATCAAAATATGCACAGACAGCCAGGCGTCACTGAAGGCCCTCATGAATCCGAAAGTGACATCAAGTCTGGTATGGGAATGCCGAGAAGAACTCAGTGTTTTCACAGAACACAACGAATTAACTTTGATGTGGGTTCCAGGACACTGTGGAATTGAGGGCAATGAAAAAGCGAATGAGCTGGCCAGAGTGGGCTCATCAACTCCATACATTAGCCCAGAACCAGCACTCGGGATTGATAAATCCGACATTCGAGGATGCATTCGGGACTGGGTCAAGCGAAAACAAAAGGAGAGGTGGAACGAAGCCCCTCTCATACACCACGGGAAAACATTCATTAATTAAAGGACCGTCAAAACACAGAACTGAAGAACTACTCAAGTTGAGCAGGGATCTAGTTAGAACACTGGTCACAGCCAGTAGTGGTACAACCTCTTTTCTAGGCCACGCATGCGCATTGACGAAGCTCGCTGAGTTCACCGCGTGACGTTATCTGACCGCACGCCGGGTGCTATCGTACCACAAGCCGAGTGTTCGAATATTAAATAAAAAGAATAGTAATTGTGAATGAATAAATTCGAATTGTTAAAGTGGTATATCAATAATGATGTTGGAAAAAATTGGAAAAATTACGGGGTAACGAGAGTGTAACGTTTCAACGTGCGATTCCAATAAGGAACGTATACAGGGTGTTTGAAAATATATGATTTAAGAGAAAAATCAACAGGGTGTCTCAAAACACTCATCAGAAAAAAGATATACACGGTGTAGCAACGTAACATTACAGAAAAAACAGTTTATCAAAAATCGTATTATATATGGGGTGTTTGAAAATAGTCATCAATGAAGAGAAAAAACAGCAGGGTGTCTCAAAATACATCGGAAAAATGAATCATGGCATCATTGGGGCATCGCTTCATTGGGGCATGCAGGGATTCAGAAGTTTTTGTTTTACATATATATATATATATATATATATATATATATATATATATATATATATATATATATAGGGTGTGTCAAAATACATCATTTAAGAAAGAATATATACCAGGTGTACCAACGTGCTAGTTGAGACAAAAAATGAGAAAACCCTTCACAAAATGGGGCTGTACAACGGAGAACTTTCCTGTAGACAATGTGGTAAACGGACAGAAACAGCCAGACATGTACTGTTAGAATGCGAGGCATTAGACCGCAAGAGACAGTCAATATTCGGGAAACCTAGAGTAACTCCCGAAGAATACAGCAGTCAACCGGTGAAGAACCTGTATAGACTGGTACAGGGGACTACAGCTACGAAGAGGGTGCTGTAAAACTAACCCGGAAAACACAAAAAGTCCAAGAGGTTGTGGTGTAGCTGGCGAAGGTAAATTATCCGAGGGAAAAAAAACCGATCAGTCTGACGTAAATACCGAATGCGGTTAAAATAGATCGTTATTTTTATACATTCAATACCAAATATGCCCATTCTACCAATTTTGCTGATAGGTACTAACTGACATTTTTGTACCTCTACTCTCAACAGTTATAATTTTCTTTCATATTCTCTCTTAACATTAATTCTTGAAACATTACCTTCTCGTGTTGTCACGATTAAGTGTTAGCCACTAGCCATAATTATTTTCTCCACTTTGTATTGTAATAGTGAATATTGAATTTCAGTATGTTATTCGAAAAGCTAACGCCGTTGACGATTATCAATGGAAATGTGTACCAGTCATGAAGCTCCCTCATTTTATCTTCATGCAAGTTCAACTTTAGGAAAATATTACCCTCTGCTGCTAACTTGTCCAAAAAAGTTGACTGAAATATGGGGTAGACTTATCTTTCCAATTCATTCAGGTAGTTTTTCTGAATTTGCTTCGCTGTAACGTTCCACGTCGTTCTAACCACATTTTCTTCATAATGTATCTCTGAGAGGTTCACAAGGATAATTTTTTCTGAACTACCGCAACTTATTTTGTTCAGGATTTTTAATGTAACTACCTATATGATTAAATGATGTATTTGTTGTACCTCACCAATCATTCCTTTCAATCATCTATGCATGCCTGGTTCAATTTCTCTTCTTATATAAGATGAGTCTTGAACTGAGAACGTATCAATCGTGAATATATCATTGGGTTCATACTTTTGTTATGAACTTTTGACGTTTCCAGTCATTCACTTATTGAAGAGTTTTCAGCTTTTATAGAGTGATAGAATTGCGGACTTTCCATTTTATAATTGTTTATATTTTGTGGTCGTTTGCTGCTTCAATCATTCAATAATATCCGGTGTTTATCCCTTTCTTATCTTATTATAATATGTAATCGAATTTATGTTAACTCTAATATATTTCATTCAAATGAAGATTCTTGTGTGTAAACATAGCACGTTATTAATCCAGTAACGACAGACAAACTCGAGCAAAAAGTGAAGAATGAATTGTAGCACTCTGAAACTCGGCACATGACATCTCGACATCATGTTTTATTTGAAAAAAAAATGTTTACTAAAAAATCAGGGGTGGAACCTAAAAAAATTTTCATTTAAAAAAAAATATATTTTTTTTGTTGTTATTTCAGAAAATATAAGATTTATCAATAAACGATTTCGATAGGTTGAGAGAAAATTCAATTATCCACAAGAATTATTTTCAGTAATACCTTATGAAATACGCTCGTTTTCTCAGAAAACGTGGTTTAACGCCGACGTCACATTTCATGCTCGCGCTAAACCGCCACTGCAAGTTCAGGCATGGCCGAAAAATAGATTTGTCATAACTTTGCTAAAATTATAGCAGAAGGAAAAGAAAAAGTGCATATCGTTCCTGAAGACTTCGCGGAGATGTTTGCGGATGATCCAATAATCATGAATAATTTAGTAAATATGGAATTATTATACTAAACCAGCAGCCCATACCCTCTTTGGACTATATGCAACAATTTTAGAGTAGTAAGTCAGGTCCAACTTATACATGCCTTAAAAAAAACTTTGTTTTACTTCTGCCTCATTTTCAACTTACGCATAAAACCGGCATTCTCTTCAGTAAATAATCGCTTAGTCATATATATATCCAATACCACTATTGTGAAGCACAAGTCTCAAGCTCAAAATCACATACTTAATTTTTTATGAAGGATGTGAATGAGCGATTATATTCAGCATTTACTGAAGAAATTGCCGGGATTATGGGTGAATTGAAAACTGAGGCAGGAGTAAAACCCAGTTTTTTCTTTGGCATGTATAAGTAAGACTTGTCTCATTAGTCTAAAATCGTTGCATATGGTCCGAAGAGGCTACTGATTCCTGCTCCAGTATAATTATTTCATATCAACTAAAATATCCATGACTTTCGGATCCTCCATAAATATCGTAGAAAGGTTATGTGAAGTGGGATAAAACACATTTTAGGTACTCAGATACTCACATATTTTTGCATGAGGAAGTCGAAGTCTTCAGGAACGATATACACTTCTTCTTTTCCTTCTGCTATGAGTTTTAGCAAAGTTTTGACAAATCTAATTTTTGGCCCTGCCGGATATGGCAGTGGCACGTCCACGCGAGCTTTAAATTTGATATTGGAATTCAATCAGGTTTTCTGAGAAAACGAGTGCATTTTGTGAGAAATTTCTGAGTATATTTCTTGTGGAGAATTGAATTATTTTTCACGTTTTTGGAATTGTTTCTTGATAAATCTTATACCTTCCTAAACAACAGCAAAAAAAATTATAATTTTTTCAAATAATTTTGTTTTTTTGGGTTCCACCCCTGAACTTTTGGTAAACAATTTTTTTTCTAAGAATACATGATGTCAAGAAGTTATGTGCCGAGATTCAAAGTGCTACGATTCATTCTTCACTTGTGACTTACATTTGTCTGTGGTTACTGCTCGCTGCTTGCATACGTAAGTAATGCAACTCTAATTGCATATTCTTTGAAAAATAATTATCTATTATACAAGAAAAAAAGTATTGGATTTTAGCTCGAGGTTGTGTTGTCTTCCAATACTTTTTCCCGATTCTCGAAAAGTCATTTCATAAAAAGTTATATTTCATTACCTGTCAACAGGGATAAAATGTCAAACTTTTTTTCCGTCACAGAAAAAAAATAATCATTCTAACATTTATTCACAGCAACTCATATTGCCCGATAATTTTATGACACATTTTTACTTAACATTATTAATTTTTTATAGAGGATAATCCAGAGAGGCCTTTAAGTGCTGAAAATCTATTGCCCGAACCAAGCATAGCTTCCATGACAAGTAGCTCCGCTGTTGGGAGGCTCACATCAGTTTTACAAGGCGGCAGTGCTCCACCGACAAAGTGTCTCACACGGCAGCAAACTTTCCCTCCTCCTCAACCGTATGTACGAATGAGGTACATGTCTGCGACTGCTGAGATGAGTACTTGTCCTGAAACCCCACATGAAGGTTAGTGTATTCACAATCTCGGCGATTTTTTTGTTGTTTCATTCTTTCTGACAACCTCCCAACAGAAACCTGTTAAACTGACATCATATTGTGACGCGCGACATCGCATTTGCAGTCACACACATGTATCCAGTATACTGAGGCAATGGGAAAATGTCCGCCTCAAGGAACATGAAATGTTACGTGACATAGAAATTCACTAACAGGTGTTATATGAGTCCACATTTCATATCACAAATAGGTCACATTGTGATACCAACTGTTTTTATATAGTTTAGCATAGTTTTGAGGATCTCGATCTCTCTCTATTTCAATACAACCACTTAGTTTAAACCTTGAAATCAATTTTCATGTACTCACATTCATCCAAACTTCTGAAAGGTTCTTCCAAAATTTTATTTTGACACCAGTTATCAACAGTATGGGCAACTCATTTAACAGACGAATCGTGAATATTTGGCAAAAACACTCACCAATTAACAGCAATTCCAGACGAAGTTAAATGCTAACTCCAAAGAGTATCGTCCGATAAACAAGATGTGAACGCTGATTTCTAGGTTATGTTCGCTTACGAAACATCACGCAACACCCTCTCGTCGAGAAACAAACGAAAGACTGTTAACATGTCGGCAAGTTTGCACGCCACGGTTGTGTATTTTCTGTAATATTGTTGTTAAAAATAGTTAGACTTGTTATTTCCATCAACCGGCTGTCGCCTTACGAGCAACCCTCAGAAGTTCTCGAGCGTCTTGTCCGAGCTAGGGAAAATGCAGCGCCCTTACCTTTATTCTCATATATTATGTCTAAATGTTATATCAAACCGTGGTGGATTTGTTGACATCAAATAGGTGTGGTTTGATGAATGTTGCTTGGGATCGTACGTTAAAAGATAGGACCCTCGTCGTTCCCAGCTCGCACAACTCTTCCGAAAACTTCTGAGGGTTGCCCGGATGCCGGACGCCCGATGACGGTTAGAACAAATTCAGAACAAAGGATCCCGCACATTTACTGCGTAAAATGGCATTTGGGTAATTTTGCTTTAATTTTGATTTATTGTAGATCATGGCGACCTCATTACATTGTCCAATTTACAGATCGATCGTATGACCAGTTTCCGAGCTACACGGTGTCAAAAAAATCGATTTTTGTCATTTTGGGTATTATGCATCGATTTGATTTTTGTGTTCTAATTCGACATTGAACCATCTTAGAAATGAACTTATTGGATCTAAGTTGTAGCTCATGAGTCCTTCCATTCGAACAAAAAATTATATTTATTTATTTATTTATTTATTTCTCAAACAAGTCACATAAGAAATCTAAGATTAACCTAAAACTAATAATTAGCAGAGATGTAATATATTGTACTGTATACATATATTCGCTAGCAACGAAACATGGTTTAAATTACCTAGATCAAAACAAGTTACAACGTAATTAAAATGAGTGACAACGTAATTCTTTGAAAAAGTTTTTGGGAGAGAGGTCAAAACTAAGTTCAGATATCTGCATGACATTATTTGTTATTTTAACCATAGTGGTAACTGGAGAACAGAAATTACTTGAGGGAGTAAGTGGAATTTCTAGAAATTGCTTGTATCTAGTTGCACGAGGGGGAACTCTTACCTAGAGAAGGGCTTTCAGTTTGGAGCAGTTGTAAGCCTTGTTGAACAATTTATAACACATGGAAACTGATGCCATTTGTCTTCTCGTTTCCAAGCTCATCAAATCGAATTCATTTCGAAGACTTGCCGATCTGATGGTTCTGTAATCTGGGTAAATGTGGTGTTTTTTCATATATAGAAATCTCAATAAACGATTCTGTATGTTTTCCAATATGTGAGAATTTACGATTGTTGTTGGATTCCAGATTACAGAACAGTACTCAAGTTTGGGTCTAACCATATAATTGTGGAGTGATTTGATTGTTTCCCAATTTCGGAAATATCTGGAGTTCCTTTGCACATATCCCAAACTTCTCAGTGCCTGTGCGCTAACTTGCTCAATGTGTGATCTGAATGAAAGTGTATGATCGTACTCAACGCCTAAATCCTTAACTTTTTTTACTTTCAGCAGTTTGTCATTTTCAATAGTGTATTCATATTCTAGTGAATCCTTTTTATTTGTACAAGATAATACGACACATTTCGATTTGTTGAATGGCAAGTCGTTTTCAACAGACCATGAGTACACGGAGTCTATATCGCTCTGGAGGTGATGGCAGTCATCTTCATTTACAATTTTTTTATAAAATTTAAGGTCATCAGCAAACATTAAACATTCAGAATAGCTTAGGTTCTGTGGTAAGTCATTAATGAATATTAAAAATAATAGTGGTCCCAAGTTGGACCCCTGTGGTACTCCTGAGTTTGCAAGATATTTTCCCGAACAGTGACCTTGATATCTGACCTTCTATGGTCTGTTTTCTAAGTACGAGGTAAAAAAATTTAAGCTTGGTAAGTCTGCTCCATAACTTCCAATTTTTCCCAGTAATATGTCGTGATTCACCTTAAAAGCTTTTTGAAAATCCGTGTAAATGACGTCCATCTGTGCATTCTCTGAGATACATCTATGCACATCATGTGTGAAAAGAAGCAAATTTGTAGCTGTGGATTTCTTTGGGACAAAACCATGCTGATCTTCACAAATCCTAGCTCCTACAGAACACCACACCTTGTTGTATATTATTTGTTCAAATAATTTAGCAGCTGCACACAGAACTGATATTGGCCGCTAATTTTTGATGTCTGGTGTGTTTCCAGATTTGTGGATGGGAGTTACTATTGCTTCCTTCCACACCTCTGGAAAAACTGATGTTCTGATAGACAAATTAAATATATAGCATAATGGTTTCTGTAACCACTCCGCACAACCTTTAATGATATACGGTGGAATTCTATCAAAGCCGGCTGATTTTTTGGGCTTAAGTTTTTTTATGGCCTGATAATATTCTCCTACTGATACCTCATTAACAATGGCAAGCGTTCCATTTACTGTTTCTTGGTTAATTTTGTATGTTGCCTTCTCCTCTTTGAATACAGATTGGAAATATTTTCCGAAATACTCGGCAGCATCAGAAAGAGGTATTTTTTTATTTTCAAATTTCAAGTTACAAGCAAAGTTACTGTTTTTTTTATTTGTTTTTGTAAATGTCCAGAAGTTTCGAGTATCTGTTTTTATTGAATTTTCCACGTTTTTTATGTAGTCGTCATAAGATTTATTGATCATTTTTCTCAGTTTCGATCTTTCACTTCTGAATAGTTCCATATGAAAGTCAGAGAGATGTCGATTTGCATGAAGGAGTTTTTTTGCTTTAATACCATCCCTTATTTCTTTATTGAACCAAACAGGGTATTTAGAATGCCTTACATTGTGAATGGGCACCGTAGTGTCGAAAACATTCTGTATTACTCCATAGAAGTACTCCAATGCCTCATTGACATCGAGGATGTGGTACAGTGGCGTCCAGTCTGTGTCCCTGATCATATTTGATAAAGTTAAGAAATCACAAACCATGGTGCATTACAGCATGGCAAGACAACAGACAATAGATTAAAATCAATACCATATTCGTTTTGATTTTCACGCAATCCATTAAAACTAGAAAACAAACGGCTAGAATTTGCCAATTTTTTTCAGAAAGAATGGGTCTTGATCAACTACATGTGAATTCATATGATTGCCTATTCAACATTTCCATATATAGGGTGAAAATATGAATGCTTTTTGAATAAAAATACATAATCATCACGAATTGTCCATAACTGTTACTAGGATATGAAAGTTAAACTGAAATGACTCATGGAATAATCCTCCCCATCACTCCCCTTATTTTCAGCCACCCCCCTGATTTGCAGCCACCAGCATTCAAATACTTTCAATATAAATCTCTACTTGTGATACCTCATTGAATAGCTGGTGAAAATTGATCTTTTCCCCTCCTCGTCAAACAAGTAAATGAATACTATTTTTGTAAACACCTCTGCGTATGGGTATGAAATGAAAAAACGCATCATCAATATTGTATTTACCTGAGTAGGTATTTTCAAATTCTAAGTAGTTAGTCACAGAAAACATATTAGATAAATGAAATTACAAAACCTGAAAAAAACTGGTTTTTACATTCTGTATACTAACTATTAGCATCTTTAGTTTCGAAAATAAAATAAAAAAGAACGTTTTAAAAACAAGCGCACGGCGCACAGAACGAGGCAGTTTGCCGTGCCTCGGAAGCCCTTCCACACCTTCAGCTTCATTTATATCAATTAACTTAACTTAGTTACGCACACAAGCAACTTAGAATGAAATAGTGGACCGAATAATCATGAAGGAAGGGTAAGAAAACAAACTTCAATCCAGACAAATTTTGAGAAATGTCAACAAGCAGCGGAAAAAAGGTAATAAGTATCACGGAATGTATCGACTGTTAACATCCTCGGCAAGCAACAAGCCTCGGCTTTGCCTCGGCTCGTACTCGCTCACCTCGAATGTTTATTTTTTATTTTGGCTAAAACAAAGTGACAACCGTTCTACCAAATACGTCATCATTGTGCTGTCAACCCCTCATCCCCAGCACCCCCTACTTCAGAATTTCAAATATGACTCCTTTTCTTGTATGAATTCGAACAAATTCCAAAACGTGTGCCAGAGAGTTTCAAATAACCGAAACGAAAAATTTTGATAAAGTCGAATTCCCACTATTCCACAAAGTGGAAAATTTGAGGCAAACATCTGTCAGAAAACAACTAATTTCCCCTAGGAATATTTAGTTACATCTGGCATCAATTTGTGCAATGTTGCTTCTAGAGGACACAATTGCAAGTGCTAAATGCAATTAAGAATCAAATATTAGCCCCCACTGGTTGGGAATGATCACCTGCAGACATGACATATTTCGCGGTTTGTTTATTGTATTTTTCAAAAAAATACTTTTTTGGCTTACATAACAGTAACTAACAAGGTTGAATACCTTACAGTTAACGAGTTATAGAAAACCCGATTTTTCAAGGTTTTTCCGATATAACTCGAAAAGTATCAATGATATCGAAAAATTATAAACCATTCAATTGATAGATTTTTTTAATACATACAATTTCTTGATTTACCTTTTTCCGATCGGAGCTGTAGTTTTTTACTTATCAACAAAAAACCGCTTTTCGCAACTGTGACAATTCTTTGGGTTATGTTCGGTAATCACGATTGAGTCGCATAAAATAAAAACTCATCCTAAATTTCAATTTCCTATAAGGTTATATATTTTTTTTATATTAATTTTTGCACGCACTTATCTTGGACTAAATATAGTTTCTTCTGTAGAATTGTCTTCTGAAAATGTAACCGCATCATCTTTAATTTTTTTCTAGGTGATAGTAGATCGAATTCTTCCCACGGCTCACAAGAAAACATATCAAACTCGAATAGCATCCCCCACTACAACATCCCTTCTATAGCGGTATTGAGTCCGAACAACAGCCGCCCACCAGATATGTTGCTTCCAGAACCTTCTTCAACAACAGCACCACAAAAATCTTCACTTGGAAGTAACAAGAGAGAGACCGAAGCTACAGATAAAGACAAGAGTTCCAAGATGGTTAAGCTGTCCGAACCTGGACAGCGATATGAAAAAGAAAATGTTGATCCTAGGAGAATACCAGCAACGGTAAGTTATTAATCTAGTGAATATTTTAAGGTTATGTGTTATCAGTGCTCTTTCTACTGAAAAAATTTTAGCCTTTGTCTCACGGTCAAAAAGTTTGATCAAACTGCCTTGAAATGATGTCTCATTCTTTCAAAAAATTTGAAGCAAATCAATAGATAGAAATTACTCCACTTCAAGTCAGTTTAATCAAATTATTCTCCGTAAGCTACGGCGTTACAGGTCAGAATAAGACTTTTCCATCAAATTATAATTGAAGATTTTTTTTATAATGCTATACTCATCATCACCTATTTGATTTTGAGTACAGGATATGAACACGTTTTTATTGGTTTTCGTGATCATGGCTTCAATGAATTGCTCACCTTACTTGGAGAAAAATAAAAAATTTAAATTGAAGGAAATCTTTACGAGTATAGAAGGGCACATTAATCGTTTCCCCGATAAGTCATTGCCGAGGGGGAAACCGCTGGGGAATTTTGATGTACATGTCTTGGGTATTAGTGGCATTACTCGGGAATTAAGGGCATTACTCGATTAACGATTGGGAATTATTAGTGGCATTACTAGGATATTAGTTGGGAATTAGTGGCATTACTCGGGTATTAGTTGGGACTTAGTGGCATTACTCGGGTATTAGTTGGGAATTAATGGCATTACTCGGGTATTCGTTGGGAATTAATGGCATTACTCGGGTATTCGTTGGGAATTAGTGGCATTACTCGGGTATCAGTTGAGAATTATTGGGAATTAGTGGCATTACTTGAAAATTATTGGGCATTACAGGTATTGAATTACTTAGAGATTATTAGGCGTTAGTCTGATATCGGAAGTGAGAGAACAATTACTGCACAATAATAATCGGTGAAGAGCAAAAAAAAATGTCATCAAAACATGGGAATTGAAAATGTCTGAAAAATTAGAGAGCAGTAGTGAAAATCTTCCGAATTGTACAAGTCATGCGACTTGTACTTGACAACAGACCTAACATTAAGACACGATTTTATATTTTTATTGCTTTTCTGACGGGCATTACGTAGGGGGTATTACTCGGAATTACTGGGTATTACTCGGGAATTACTTGGGTATTACAGGCATTACTTACGATTTTTCGGAATTAGTGTACACAATATTCTCAGCGGTTTCCCCCTCGGTTAGTGCATTTACAAGGCTGTTGTTTTGAATTAAATCATTAAGCTTTTTAACCAACGTATCATAATCTGAAATTTGCCTACCTGAAATCAAATAAATTCAAACTAACTAAAAAATACTTCTCCCTTTTTTTGAAAACATTAACGTTCCGGAGACTATATCTACCTTCGTTCTCAAACATGCTGGAAACAGTTATAAATCTTTGCATATGGAACACAGAAATATTGACTGATTCTATCGAAATTTTTAGGAATATATTCAAATGAGCACCGTGTTTTGTTCCTATATCATTTTTGCTTCCATTTGGTCCTCTTTTTTATTATTTTTTTCTTGATTATATTCAAAAGTTATAGCTAGGGCTCTTTTTATATTCCACTGCCATAAGGTTTAGTTTGAGGAAAATCTATTTCGCTTTGCTAAACTCATCAGGGAGATTGGCAGAATTTGAAAGCAGGCTCTTCAGAAGCAATTACACATCAGGGATAGAAATGATGAAAATATTTCTTCTGCGGTAACACTTTGAAAGTTATTTTATAACATAAACATGTCATGGGCATTGCATTTTAACTTTGTTCGAACATATGAATAGGATTTTCATAACATCTGTTGTGGAATCATCTGCGGCTGAAAGACAAACTTCAGTCGCTATTTCCCATCGTTCAAGCTCTTGGGAGGTATTCATGTTGAAAAGGGTAATATTCTCCATAAAAATTGAAAAATGAAAAATAGGATTTTTTGTTGACCAAAATATATTGGGGATTAAATTCGAGAGAGGTGAATCTTGCTTCAATGAAATGAACGATTTCTTTGAGTGATATTTTTTAATAATATTCTCCCTATCTAATTTATTCAATGAATTTTCAATGAAAACTAGAGATAATTAAGAAAAATCTGAATATCAGATGTAGTTCAATGTCCAACGTGGCTTTAGCCGGGGAAGTATTTGTTTTCTGTTAGATATTACAAAAGAAATCATAAAACTGTTACTTTCGACTGTTCAGTTATTTCCTGAAAATAATGTGTTTCAATCAAGGGAAAAAATGCTAGGATCGTGCAAAAAAACGCTATTAATATCACGAACTCTAAGCACTACCTACTGATCTCACAAATGTCTTCGCTCGGTAAAATGTGATTACCGTTCTTGATACTCAATATAGTATTTAACGTGCCCTTAATATGACTGAAAGATGTAACTAAGAACATATTCAAGTAATTTAATAATAAATCATGTACTTGTATTATAGAGTTTGGCAAGGAGAAGAGGATCGGCACCAGTTTCACTTCCTGTATCAAAACCAGAAGAAAAAATACCTCCTGCAGGCGGGGGGTTGATTCCATCTGATACACAATCCTTACGGAGAGGATCAGTGCCAATCGAAATTGCTCATTACCGTAAGTACGATGTCAGAATTTCGAATAAATTATCAAAATGAAGAGAAGTGATTAGACATAATTTGTGAGTTAAGCATTTATTCACTTGACGGATTAACGTGTCAGCAGCCCACAAATCATACTAACTAGAAGTATATAGTGATTATGGTTTTGAATTTGAATATTTATAATCCAAACTTTTTTAATAAGAATAATAATGATGGTAATAATACTCCCTCATAAACATTAGTAGAGTGTACCGAAAGGCATAGCCTGTTCGGGTAGAAGGACGGATATTATTATTATTTGCCGTGGCGCTCCGGAGCGACTTACTGATTTTTGGTGGCGTATTCACTTTTCAGCTGCAGCAAAACCCGGAAAACCTACAGCACCACCTCGGGTGACCGGCGTGCACTCCAAGCTAGCACTAGACGAGATTGGCATCTAGACAACACACAATACACTTGCTTTCAACAAGGACTGTGGTCGTCTATTGATTCCGATATTGAATACTTGAGAAAAAATCCCTCGTACATACATCGGTCTCGAACCGACTACCGCTATACCGGCCACCCTATTCTAATCTTAATTGCTTTAGAGTTATTACAAAAATCGTAATGCCAGTGGTTCTTATAATAGTATAAAGTTACGTTTGTGGGTGTGTTTTTTAAATCTAATTTTTGAGCAAGTTATCCATTGTGCTCAAATACGGCTGCCGCTGTATTTCTACTAATGAACACTTTAATGTGATAATACTTAAATGATCTAAATCATAAAATTATTCATGCATTGGAAAAACATGCTAACAGTACTGGAAAAACATCCTAACAGTACTGGAAAAACATCCTAACAGTACTGGAGAAAAAGAAGTCGTTTACCAACATAGTATATAGGTTAGGTTTCTCCTATAGAATGAAAGTTATTTTTAAGATTTGAAGTAACTAATAAAATGGGATGTATTAGTTGTTGTTATTACATTTTTCATAGTTCAATAGTTAGGTATGTAGTTGAACAATACATTATTTGTGTTTTATATATTATCATGAATGCATGGTTGTTACAAGTTACAATAAAATTTATAAAATGAACAAATTATTTTGTTACGTATCATCCAATTCTTATGAAACAAAAGGAAAAAAATGGAACATTTATTTTTCCTGATTCTGCACAAATATTACAGGGGTGTCTGTATGCAATAGAACTTGCTGGCTGGTCTGGGTGGTCTGGGTTTATTCAAGTAGAGAATTGTATTAGATGTATTGTTGCATCGTTGGTGTTGGTCTCCCGTAAAAGGCTGGTGCAAAAAAGCTGCCCAAGAAATTGTGCTCAGCACACTGGCAATTGAAAGAAGTCCAGATCCTGATAGATGAGGCCGCCGTGTTTGCGGGGCACATTATCGTGATCCACAATGCTGGTAAGGTCTCTCGTCAGCGTGCTTCTGATGAGAAAGCATTCATTGAAATTACACCACAGTCGCGTACCGTATGTCGGAATGGAGTCGTCGCCTGCGATCTCTCGCATGGCATCCAATCGAATGTATCAGTGAGGTTATCTGATCTCCTGTGAAGATCTCGTCTGAATAACCAAGCTAATGGGCGGTATGAATAAAACCTAGCAAAAGCCTTTACTATAGGTTTGTCTCTCTCATTAATTAACAAAATAGATAGATCTGTTTCAAGAAATCTAAGTAAAAGCAATTGCTTATGGTTTATTCATTAGACCCATTATGTTGCTGCATGGGTAGGAGGTTGTCCAGAAGTACCCCCAGATCTTTCATCAAGATCGATTCCTCCATATCAGCTATCCGGTATTCTTTTCGAAAGCTGATGATCTTGGTCTTAATCGTAATATTCACTATCTCATAACTCTTTAAAAACGACAAATGAGCTTGAATCTCCGAAGAAACAGTTTCGTTTGCATACGAATGGGCGAATATAAAGCTGTACGGTTTATAATTCATATAAAGCAGGTCGAAAAATATAACAGAAATCAAGCAGGTACATAGGCTTCAAATCAAGTTTCACTTCGCCAATTTCTTACATTCTCTCCGCACTTTCAAATCCCGTAAAAATTTGAAAATGTACGATGAGTCACTATCTACAATTTAGGACAAGTTGAAAAACGTGAAAAATAGAAATAAAGCTCCTAAATATATGATCCATAGCTCATTGAATTCGGAATAACTTCCAGAAAAATGGGTTTTGAGGATTTTACCGCACGTAAAAAATTGCGATTGTTATTAACAAAATTGGTTAAAAAAAAAGTTTTAATTTTTTTGTCGATAACTCGAAAACTGTTGATATCTAAAAAGTTCCGTAAAGAGGAAAAAATTATCAATAAAAATGTTTCGACTCTTAAAACTCTATCCCCATTATTTATAATTTTAATTTAATTCTGAAAATAGTGCTCCGCGAGGCCGTTACAGCACGGATGCACAGCTGCAAAAAACAGTATAACACATTAAATAATTTAAAAATAAATAAAAAAAAGTCGAAATCCAGGTATATTTATGTTTAAAAATGCTACTTATTAGCGAGCGTTTCTGCTTAATTTTTTCACTCGCTTTTCTCCTGTGCGATCTTGGCCTTTCATTTGGCTTTCTCTACTGTTGAGTTCTAGTCACCAATGAAAAAGTGTATCTGTTGTCGTGGTGAGTTCTTTTCGTTCTATTTCATGAATTCCAAATCTGCATCTTGTTAGGTGTCAAGTTGAGCAACTTTGCCTCAATTTAACTTCCTCTCCATCTAGACGGTATTAAATATCTCAATAATGTGGCTAGAATTTGAACTACTCTGTACCTATATAGTTGTCACCAAATTATCACAAACAAAATTGGTTGTACAATAAAATTATCAAATTTCAAGTTCATCGTTTTTTCACATCTTTTTTCGTTAACAGATCCTTTCGACGATGAAAATCTCATAGACCAACCGCTCATCACACCGGTGGAAACTACAAAGTCGTTTTGGCAGTACCAGCGTCGTGGTTCGGCACCGATGGCCTTGCCGCCAATATCCGGCGGCGGTGACAGACGAGACCAGCTCACCAGACACACGAGTTTGAATGGTAAATCAGGCCGCAGAAAAAAACAACTGAGGAGGCGCAGCTCGGGCGGGCCCGAGACTGTTTTCCTTCCGGAATCGCATTCTGAAGTTATTTCGCGACTTCTGCTACATCGGAGACCTGAGAATCCCGAAGCGCTGCTGGTTCGGCGAAGGGGATCACTGCCAATCGAAGTCCTGACTGTTGGGCACTCTGGTGGGTACCGTAATAGATATTTATCTAATTCAGTTTCGAAAAGTCAGGTTTTACATGACGTTTGTGAATTATGAAACGTCAGTTTTTTCAAAACTGTCACTTGAGACAAATGAAAGTGAGTTGTGTAATAGTTATTTAACGAACAAGTGTATTAATAAGGGCGATTAACAATCGAGATATTTTAACGCGTGAGCGGAGCGAGCGCGTTAATGTTTGAGATTGTTAATCGCCATTTTAATTCACGAGTTTGTTACAAAACTTTTCCGTCGACAGAAGTTTTCAAAAATAGAGATATATTATTTTCAATGTTTATTTATTTAACGTTACGATAAAAAACAATCACTATTTCCTATATATTAACTCTACTCAAAGATAGTTTAATTTTTCTCAGTGGTAGTTTTATTTTATTTTTAATTTACCCTCTGTGGGTTTTGAACTCTCGACCTCAGTGTTGCAAGCCAGGTGCACTTTACCATTACGCCACGGGACCATATATGGTTTTGAGTGACAACTGGTGTAATAAACATTTTCTAAAATTTTATTTGAAAATTGACAAATAAATAATGACAGATAGTACTAACCAATATAAAATGTATAAGAGCAATGTATGTTGGGTTGCATATAATCAAATCGTTGATTAATAGAAAATCATTCATTAACAGGGGTCATTAATCAACGATTTTGAGTGCGTTAAAATACATCATAAATGAACGGTCGACGGAAATATTCATTAACCAACTAGTTGTGTAATGAAATAGAATAAGAAACTGATAATGTTATGCTTTATTTACCGATTCTTCTGTATAAGACGCTATTTCGTCGGAACAACTACTCATTTTTGACATAAGTCTGACACGTTTGATAATTGCTTATTATATTCATTCTGACAAGTGCCAATGTCACTGTCCATTATCAGGAGACAACAATTGCATTATATTCATGAAATGCTATCATTAGATAAAATGTTTCACGAAATACGTAATGAAAAGATTTATTTGTTCGACTCGCGTAATTTGCAAAACTCACTCACTCCGTTCGCTGGTTTTGGCAAATATTACACTCATCGAACAATATCGGTCTTTTCCCTTCTTCGGAAGTGGATGCCGCTATCAATAAAATAAATAGCAATCATTCTCTGAAAATTAATGCGGAAAAGACTCTTATGATGTTGTTTGACTCTCGTTATAAAAGGAATTTACATGAAGAATTCCGAATAAATGTGAACGGTAAGGAAATTACCTTTGCTAAAAGAGTGCTAGGAATCTTGGTCTGACTTTTGATAATGATCTGAGGTTTAAAGAACATCAAAAATCCGTCGATCAGCATTCAATTTGAAGCTGATTTATACTAACAGAACATTCCTAAACCAAGCTTTCGGTTACTGCATTGAAGAAATCAATGACAACTTTGGAACTATGGTATCTGATACTAACGTAGCTGTGGAATTGGTTCATGATTTTTTTACTGTTATATAATATATAAAATAATATTATCTGAATATATGTACCTCAATATGTATCTAGGTATAGTCTGATAACAAATATATATGTTCTTCATTAATATTATGTTTCAGAAGCATTCAAAGTTTATTTATTTTAAGTATTTTTTTTTGTTTTCTCACGCTTAAGAATAATAACAGGGGTTTCGTGTAACGCGAGTTACAGGATACCATTTGATCTTCGGCGTTGTCCCTGGAGTCTTTCGTTATTTTCTTTATTTTTTTGTATATGTACTAACTCATGTGGAATAAAGACCTATTATTATTATTATTATATATACTGATCGATTGAATACTTGTTTCAGTGTTTTGACGGTTACCCCTATCGCCGATAGGGCTCTGGACATCACCGTCCAATGTGCAATAAGGACCAACACTCACCGACTGACATCCACCTTCATTAGATAGCTCATCATTTATAATCATCAAACAGGAAGCCAAATAATCATAAATGTTCTAGTTGTCAATATGATTGTTAGAATTTTTATGTTATAAACGTGCAGTGTGTGCGACGAATAGTTTGTTAGAATTTCTTCGACGAAAACTGAACTGTAGTTTATAATTTATTTATTTTTCAATTTCGTTGTTTGTATTATTTTTTATAGTTCGAAAACGGATACGATTTTATGTACCTTATTTTTGTTTTGTTAAGTTTGTGATTTTTTTGTGCAATTTGAGGACGATTTTGATATAAACGTATACTTGAAGAATTTGTATTGAATCGACTACTACAAACCCCAACTTTTTTCGATTTTTACATTTGCAAAGGTTTTATAAAACTATCGGTGAATGATTTTTTTCATTTACATTTTGAAGGGACATTTTTGCAAAAAATACATAGGATATATCATCCACATACTGAGTAATAGAAGTAATTGTTGAATGTGATTCATTTTGTAATGTGCTGTATACTGTATGTATCGTAGTAGATTGTTGCGGAATTTATAGAACAAATTCATGACTTGAGAGGGGTTTTAACAACTCTTCAGAACTTTTAGGAACACAGATAATTCAAAGAAGGAAGTGATAATTATGTCACTTTGAATATTCTGTAGTTTCATATCAAAATAACTTCGAGTAATCAAAACAATCTTAGACTAATAATGAACCTTTCCAGTCGCAAACGTTAATTCCTCTAAGTAAGAATATTACACAAACCTTCTCATTATTTTTTATATAAGGTACACCAAAGAAGTTGGTGCAAAGAAATTATTTCTTCATCCAATTCTACCTCTGACTCTTACATTGACAGAACTAGCTCGAGATCAAAAACTGAAATAAATCAACAAAACTGAAATAATTTCTTCATCTATAATTTATACACAATACAGAACTGAACACCTATGCATAATATAATTTTCTTGACCTATCAAATAAAGACTCGGCTCAAAAGAAAAATTGTTTTCTATTGTCCAAGAATACAGAACTATTAACTATTGAGGTTATGAGTCGGGTGGTGTCTACTACTACTACTACTACTACTTTGATAGGCAAATCAGTTGATTCTCGATACCTCATCAAAAGGTTAGTACTAGCTTATCCCTTACGCGTTTCAAACATTTCTGAGGATTTCTCGTTAGACAGTTAGCGAGAAATTATTTTACTAGCGAATATTATTAATATGTTATTTCAGTCAACCATCTGCAGGTACACCTACTATTACTGAAGACATAGCCTTCACCTTTTGACGTGTGATGCCATATGCACGTGTCCGATGACCGCTCTGGGATTTTAACCCACGCTCCTCAGATGATTTGGTTGGCTGAGAAGCGAACGCTCTGCCAACGCGCCACCATGGCCAATTTTGCCCTAATTGAGAGGAGATTTGATGAGAGTATCAAGCGGTATAATACAAAAATAATAATAAGGTACAGAACGATATCATCTATTCTGCATGGCAACTTCTGAAAATATCAAAACAAAATAATTATTGATTGAATATATTCATCGCTGATTCATATTTGCCACCTAGCACGAATTTGAATCACAACTAACTAGAACAGCAATTTTTTTTTCTCGACTTTGTTCTTGTGGCATCCTTTTACGCTAGGCTCAACTACCAAATCTGGTTCAAAATATAGGTTTCAATTTTTCTAATGCCAGTTCATGTTCAAAATATATATATTGCATTGGGTACAATTGATCATGGAATAGTAGTTTACCTAACAAGTGCGGAAAAGACACGTGTTAGGTACACTATTTTTTCTACTAGCAGAAAAAACACCCAGAAGTTATCATAATAAAGAACATTTATTATTAAATACATATTAAACTTTACAACCATACTTGGTAAGCTTTCTATTTTAACCTTCTGCGACGCAATATTTAAATGTCAGTATAATCGCACGCTAGTAGAAAAAACATTTTTCATCTAAGTCATTAATATAAATTTTGATTTTTAGTAAAACGATGTAAAGTTTTGAACAGCCATTAGGAGAGATAATTTGGAATATCATCCGCATGGTATATGGATTTCAAGATTTTTGAACATTCATAAAAAATTCGATTTTCTTGCAAACGAAATAACTAGTTTTGAGAACAAAGTGGTAAATATATTCACAGGGTGATGGCCCATTAGTGTGAGGAAGTACAATATCTTGCATTTCATAAGTAATACGAAAAAAATGTTTCAAATAAACATGATATAGCTCACTCTGTTGGTCATTGCAAAAATATTCAAACTTATATACAGATTGTTTCTATAAGGCAGATCTATAAAAATAATCAATTTTTCAAATATACCACCCTGTACAATTTTCAACCATTGAACTGAGACATATTTTACATCTATGCATATTTTTGTTATCGAGTTATTTCCGAAATGGGTTCATAAAAACTTAATTTTTGGAATATAAGCAAAAAAAACATTCAAAATTTGCAACTTCACCAATGAGTTGAAATGTCATTGTGGACTAAAAGTTACATTTCTCAAATAGGGATTGTTATAATGAGGCATTTATACTTGACATACTTTAATATATCAACAACTTGATTTTTCCAAATTTTGCTCGCTTTTGACGTAATGTGATACTATACCACAACAGTTCCTTAGCCGCGCCAGGGGAGGGATTCTGTGTACCATAGAATTCTATTGTCGACAGTTTTGTCTCTGTCTATCCCATGAATTCTACCATAATGTCATCTCACTTTTTCTATCGACAATAGAATTCTATGGTACGCAGAATTCTATTGTCGACAGTTTTGTCTCTTTCTCTCCCATTAATTCAACCATAATGTCATCTCACTTTTTCTATCGACAATAGAATTCTATAGTACACAGAATCCCACCCCAGGGCTCTCGTTTATGTCGCGTGACGTCACACAATTATTTTTCCAAGCGCAACTTCAAAGTCCCATAACTTTTTCATTTCTAGAGATACTCTTAATGATTTTTCACAGTTTTGTTACATTTTACTCTAATTTTCATAATTACCCAATGGGCACACAAGGACCTTGAAATAACGTTGTGAAATGGCTGAAAACCGAACGTTTTTTCAACGAAAAAATGTCGCGTGAAACAACACGTAATATTAAACCAATTGCTTCCTAATTAGCGCTTTATTGCCGTTTTCAATCAGGTTTTTTGAACATTGAAGATACTCAATAAAACAGCATTGTTTTGACCAAAAAAAAGGTTAAGGAACGTATCATAAACATTGATAAATGAATCGCATAAAGCAAGTTTTATTAAAAATTCTTTTTGAATCAACATAACGATTGTTAAACGTATATTTAACGATTTGTTGAGGAAGTAACGTTGAAAACACATCTTTATAACGTATTCTTTCAACGTTTAAAATTACACTAAATTATTGCCGTTAAAATTTTCAACCAGAAACGTTTATTCAACCAATGCCACGTTTATAACACGTTTGAAAAACGTATGTGTGCCCATTGGGTAATCCATAACAAATAAATGAAAACTTGTCAATTGCACGCACTTTTTCGGAATAGTCTGTAATGTAAAATGATTTCAAAAGAGATAAAGGTTTCTTGAAGGAAGCCTTTCATTTTATAAACAAAGTATATATACATTTCATTCAACTGGGCTTTTTCGAGGTTGAGTTCAGTTCTGTTTTGGCGCACCAACTTCAATTTTGTACCACAGTAAGATATCGTACAGGTAATTACAAATAAAACCTACCACAATTTAGGACCATACAGTTGAACTAACAGGGTTAATCTAAAAGGTGTTTTTAAAATAAGACTGCTTAGGGAATGACACTTAGGGAGGTATACAGACAGGAGTGGGTTAAATTTACAAATTATTGTTACGCTTAATATCTGAGTTCAACATGAGTACTCATCGTTTGTGAAATGGTTGAATAAATAAAAATTCATGTTTTTCAATTTCTATTTTTGTTCTCTTTCCAACCCTTTATCCTTCGAAGAGCCTGAATAAATGAACTGTCACTTTATTTATGAGTTTTAATCTTCATATTTTCTTTAGTAAAATTGAAATTGGTAAAAGAATGGATATGGGGTAAAATAATTTACAGTGAATATGCACTTTCATTGGTAATCCAGTAGCACCACCAAACTTGGTATGCCTAGTAGTTGGAACCATAATAAACATGAAAAAAAATTGTTTATCAACATTCCATGGGTGGCACATATTTTCTTTTTTTTTTTTTTTCGTTTAAAAATATATAAATAGATTTTCGCTGTAATCTTGGAAAGTATATGATTTATCGGAAAAACAACTCAACAAGGTTAAAAACAATTCAATTTTCCACAAAAATTATTCTTGTAATTTCTTATGAAATGCGCTCGTTTTCTCAGAAAACGTGATTGAACGCCGAATCAAATTTCAGGTTCACCCTTACCGCCGCTGAAAGTTCTAGCGGAGCCGAATATTTGATTGGTCGTGATAACTCTGCTAAAAATGATCGGAGAAGGAAAAAGAAAAGTTCATATCGTTTCTGAAGACTCCTACCTTCTCATGCAAATATAATATATGCGAGTATTTGAGTACCTAAAATGTGTTTTGTAGCACTTCACGGATATGTTTGCGGATGATCCGAAAATCATGAATAATTTAGTAAATATGGAATTATTATACTGAAGCAGCAACCCATGCCCTCTTTGGACTATAATATATGCAACAATTTCAGAGTAATGTGACATGTCCCTCTTATACATGCCAAAAAAAAACTGTTTTACTCCTGCCTCATCAACTTACCCATAAAATCGGCATTCTCTTCACTAAATGTTTATATATTATGGAGAACGGTAGTCTTTGCTGACTAGTTAGGATGCTGATTCTTGCTTCAGTATAATTATTTCACATCAACTAAAATATCCATGACTTTCGGATCCTCCGTAAATATCGTAGAAGATGAGAAGTGAGACAAAACACATTTTAGGTTTTCAGATACTCACATGTTATATCTGCATGAGGAAGTGGAAGTCTTCAGGAACGATACTATTTTCTTTTCCTTCTACTATAATTTTTAGCAATGTTATAACAAATCTAATTTTTGGCCCTGCCTGAACTTGCAGTGGCGCGAGCATGAAATGTGACGTCGGAGTTAAACCACGTTTTCTGAGAAAACGAATGTACCTATTTCATAAGGTATTACTGAAAATCATTCTTGTGGAGAATTGAATCATCTCTCAACCTATCGAAATCGTTTTTTGAAAAATCCTATATTTTTTGAAATAACAACAAAAAAAATTAAATTGTTTTTAAATGAAAAATTTTTTAGGTTCCACCCCGATTTTTATTTTTCATTTGTAAAAGTAAAATGGCAGATGAGATGATGGATACTATCAGTATATAGATCTCTCTAATAGAAACACTTCAATCAGATATTATAATCAGAACACCTACTAAAGAGGAATCATTTATAAAAGTTCGCACATGTATTTGGCCGTTTGTGCAATTGGTAATACTAATAATTCCTTTTGAAGTTACAAACAAAGTAATATTCAGTCCAACTGTAGAAGGTCCTTCGTCACTGACAAAAAATGACATTTATAAATAAAGTGCGTTGTGGTTCATTATAGTTGGAGCATCTTTGTAATCCAAAGATCGTGTGTTCGAATCCTCATGGATCTTATTTTTTTTTTGTTTTTTCCTCACTAGCAGTAACTGTTGTACAAAAAAATTTGTATGATACATTTGGAGCTCGTGGGGTTGCTCCACTCGCTATCGCTAGTTTGGCAATATTCCCCACTCCCTCACAAATAAAATGCCACTTTCAACACTTGTATCATAAATAACTATTTCGAAATTTTCAAAAATAATTTCAAAATTTAATCAAACTTTTTTTCAATCTACGCATTCTAAACCATTCAAACACCTAAAAGATATCATCAGAGCCTGAATGAGGTTAATTGTAAATGGATTTGTTAAAATTTCAATTCTTTGTGGATAAACCATTGAGTTTTTCTCAGGAAAAACAAGACAGAAACTTTATTTTGATGGTAACACTGTTAGTTTCCATGTCAACGACTTCAAATGAAGCTCATTTTGAAGGTCTTTCAATGGACTTTAAAAAATCTCCCATGAGGTTTCCTCTAAAAAGGACCTTGTACCTTGATTACAGAGGAAGCACTTGCAATTGGTTCCTCTGCAATGAGGTAGAACTTGTGATACAATTATACAAGGTGTTGAAGTTAAGTTTTACAAAATTTCAATAAATAGCATGCCTACTTTAGAACAAAATAGCGGCTTCAAGATGGCGGACGAGATTTGTGATTATGATTCGCTTCCATTCAAAATTGGTATGTGAGAGTCTTAAAGGTTGAATATTATGAATTTTTCATCGAATTTCAGAAAATCCAAGGTAGTGAACTAGTTGTGTGATTAAGGTCCGATTCTCTTCAAAATTGTGATTTAGGGTCGAAGATCATGAATAAAATTTATAAACCCAAGATGGCGGTCCCAGGTTGGCGGACGAATTAATATTCAGATGATCTCATTGCCATGAAGATCTAGATAGCTGAAAGGTCACAGGAAACAGGCCTTGTAATAACCATGCTTTGTCAAAAATCCATAAATTAATGCGTACTAACTTAAAAAGCACCAAATAAAATAATAATTAAAACAATTTAGAGACAAGCTGAAAAGTAAAAAATAATTTCTTAATATATGTAAAGTAGGTTATTCTGTGAGTTTTAAGTAACTGTATAACATTATAAAAGGGTAGGTATATTTATATGCTTATACGATTTCTATGCAATGAATAGCATGAACAATTAAACAGTTCAATATTGCCTTTTGGTATTTATATATTCTATTAAATAAAACTTTTAGAATTACAATAAAGAAACAACAAACACTAAAATAAAGGAAATATCCATTCAATTTCGATTTCTTTTTTGGAGGAAATATTTTTTTATTTTGATTTTGAATTCAGTGATGTTTCTACTTTTTTAGGACAATTCATTGAATTCTGAAAGTGCTTCATGAGTGAATCTTTTCTGGCAAGTTACCGAGTATTAATGCACAATAATAATGGAATGAGTTATGTTGTATTGAAATTGTTAATTTCGGGTTGATATAAAATAGAATTTTATCATTTTCATTTCCAAAAGAAAATATAGTACTTTTAAAGCTTTTCTGTAAACAGCGGAGATTTCATTAAAATTATTTCTAAAAGATCCCCATATATTAATTAAATATTTGATTCTAGTGAGAATATGGAAATATAAAAACATATTAGCTATTTTAGGGTTCAATTTGGGACATCTTCTCAATGCTCCAATAATGGAAGACATTTTTCTAATTGGATTTTCAATGTTTCTCCCACTTCAATTTAGTCATTCCAAATGCCAATATATTTTATCTGAGAAGTTTGTTTCAATTGTTAATTTTCAATTTTTATATTTAATTCAATATTTTGTTTATATCTTTGTTGAAAAATCATATATTCAGTTTTCACCTACACAGAAGCAACACCCAAAGGCGGCCCTTTGATCTTACTGTCGGATGAAGAAAATGACAACCGCCTTTGGAAATATCCGATAAGGGGACTTGAGTAATTTTATAGTTACTTTTACTTACTATAGTCCCAATGCGTACATATATGTACGCATTGGGACCCTCTAAACACAAATTCGAATGAAAAATGCAGCGTCCCAATTTGAATTTACCGCGCAGAAATGACACTGATCAAGCCAAGCATTGCGTTAGTGAATAGTATATTAAAGTATAGTGGATAAAAAGGTCTTTCAAACACGCGCGAAATAGAGCAAATGTTTGAAAGATCAGTTATCCACGAATACTTTACGTTATTTTTTCAATTGGTGCACTTTGAAATCATGAATACTGGTTTCATTATTACAAGTGATGGAAATAAGAACTTATAATGTAAAATGGTTGAATTCGTGATGTGATATCAGTATACCTTTCGTAAATGTTTGAATAAAAGTACTCCTGTCAGATCAATAATCATAACATTGTCATTCAGACTTCACTGTTCTCGATTTGTTGATGTATCCATGCACGGTAACTTTAAAAAACGCGCGTTTTTTAAAGTTCGATTTGCACACGCTGTGGCGTGATTTAAATAGGGAAAATTAATTTTTCAAAAACGCGCGTTTTTTTAAATTACCATGGATACATCAACAACTCTAGAAAAGTGAAGTCTGACAATGTTATGAATAATGAAACCAGTATTTATGATTTCAAAGTGCACCAATTGAAAAAATAACGTAAAGTATTCGTGGATAACCGATCTTTCAAACACTTGCTCTTCGAGCACTCCTGCTGCGCCGTCCTGCTCGAAAATTCGCGCGTGTTTGAAAGACCTTTTTATCCACTTATACTTTAATATACTATTATTTTGGCCGGAAGCTTGAATAATTATGCTTCTGTGTAGGTGAGGTATTCTGTGCCCAAACACTGCAGTGCATATACTATTCATGGTAAGTTTCGACATTCATTTAGTCCAATGATACCAGAGCCATGATCAAATTATGTAGCATGGGAAAGATTAGTATCAAACATGTAAAATTTGTTGCAAAATGTATTTTTATAAGTAGCAATGGAAATGTCTCTTATAAGGTAAAATTTTGCATTGCTCTAGTCCTTAGCGAAACTACAATATTATCTGAATAAAGTAGCATTAGAAAGGACAATATCAATTTTAATTTTTCTTAACATTTCAGCAATTGTGAATATTCAAATTATATATACAAGCAGTAAACAAACTCTAGAAATTGGGCATGAATATTTGAAAACATGGATACTCCTAGACCTTTCCAGAGTTCATGAAATAGAGACGAAGCCAATCGAAATGTTTGGATATATATCATACTCTAGTAATCATTTGTTTCACTAGTACAAAATCTAGTTGTTTTTAGGACAAATAAGAATAGCTTGACGACACGTCGCCAAGTCCAGCAATCTTACAAATCCCAACAACTAATTTTATGTATTGATAAAACCTTTTTTTCAACCACACAGAAGTTCAAAAAACAAACCAGATTTCATAGTATGAAAATATCTATACCAAGTAAAAGACTTTTGACAACTTTGACATGTTTTCGTTATAGTACTGAAAACACTTTCGTTTTCATGAAAACTTGGAAATTCTGACAAATACTTAAATGTCCCACTTTTGGTATGAAGTTGAAAATATATGTGTAGTTGAAAAAAACATAGTCAATTCAATAGGCACTCGATATCTGAAAAGGTTTATTTAAAAAAAGATGGTGAAATAAATACATATTTATAGAAACTTTGTAATAGATTTTTTTTATTAATTCTGTAGGTTATGTACAGAACCAAAGACACAAAATACGATTAACGGTTGGATTTAGCGACACGTTCCAGTTCATCTTTCTTCTTGATGGCATATGAATTTGAAGAACCCTGAAAAAAAACAAAATTATCAATAAAAAATCAACAGAAAGGTATACAACAGCTTTTATTTAACTAATATATTTTTTGGATGTTTCGAAAAAAAACAATATTGAGAATATCCAACCTATTCCTCATTTATATAACCTACTCATCATTTTTTCAAGTTCTATTACAAAAATTACTCATATTATATTATATGGTGTTACTCTTGAATTTCTGGGGATTAATGGAATAATTTGATATGTTGCAAAAATTATGATAAATAATTTCACAGTGAAATTACTTATGGTAAGTTTTTGCACTTATCTAGTCCTAAATGATACTACAGAACTATGGGTCAAATTAGGTAGCATAGGAAAGGACAAGATTAATAATATCAGACTTTGTTATAATTTGTTGCAAAATGTATTTTTATGAGGATCAAATAAAATGGCCCCATAAGGTAAAATTTTGCACTTCTATAGTCCTTAGCGAAACTACAATATTATTTTAATAATAAAGTAGCATTAGAAAGGACACGACCAAATTTTTAGATGAGTAACAATTTTTTATGTAATTATGTAATATCAGAAGAAACTTAGTATCAAACACCTATCTTACCTTTGCTGCATTGATGAGTTCATCAGCCAAACATTCTGCAATAGTTTTGATATTACGGAAAGCAGCTTCTCGTGCTCCTGTACAAAGTAACCAGATGGCTTGGTTGACCCTACGGAGAGGGGAAACATCAACAGCTTGTCTCCTTACTGTACCTGCTCTACCAATACGAGTGGAATCTTCTCGAGGTCCAGAGTTAATAATGGCAGATACCAAAATCTATTTAAAAAAAAAACAGAATGACTAACAGTTTCAGAATGAAAATTAACGGTTACTTGAATTTTCATCTATCAGATATTTTAATTATTTATCAACAGAAACATTTCTGAAGAGGTGTCAGAAAATAATGTATTTTCATCATGAAAAAACCATAGTTGAATTGAATCTCTCCTTGAAATAGATTAATTTTCAAGAGAATGGGCATAACTGAAAAATCCCCATTAAAAAAATATCCCTTACAAAAAACACTACTAACATTAGATGGCAGTATCTATATACCATACTTACAATATTTGAATCATCAGTTTGTATATAATAACAAGTATTCTAGATGATACCCTGAGATACGAAATACCAGTTTTATATCTAAAAATTTTACTACCAATGAATTTAGATTTTTTTTAGTTTGATTTCTTTATAAGTGTTCAAGGAATTTTAATTTTCTCTTGATATGTCAACAGAATTTTATGCAAGTATTTAAATTTTGCACTGTTGGGAAATCATCACTCCAGATGATGAGGTACACGACTGAAGACAAATTTATTGCATAATTCATAAAAAAATTATATACAATCTCAAAACAATTCTTCCCAATCTACTAGTAAAATAATACATTCATTCCAAATGCCCAACTTTCAAGTTTGTGCACCATAAAATGAAAGAAATAAAAAGAAAATATATCTAGAATTCATTTGTTTATAATTGTATGAAAATAAAGTGAAGAATAATTTCATTTTCGGAATGGAATATGGAGATACTTAAAAAATCCTTGGAAAAGGTGTTTTTTTACAGGGCATATTTGAACTTTGCAGTTTTAAATAAAATATTAAACTATTATTTATTCACAAAAAAATGAGTTTTAAAAAATGAGTAATGAACAAAATACACAAAATTATACCACATACCTGAAGAGGATTTTCTCCTGTGAGAAGGTGTATTATTTCAAATGCATGTTTGACAATTCTTACAGCCATCAGTTTTTTCCCGTTATTGCGACCGTGCATCATAAGGGAGTTGGTTAATCTTTCAACAATTGGACATTGTGCCTTACGGAATCTTTTTGCAGCATATCGTCCAGCAGAATGGGGTAAATATTTTGCATTCTTCTCTTTCACAGCGATGTAGTCCTGCAATATTTTTAATGAAAACCAAGAAGAACTACCAGGAGTCATAATATTAAATATTCTAAATATCAGAACTATGGAATCAACAAAAAAATTCTGAAGAGGTGTCAGAAATTGTTTTTCTCATCATTTGATGCAAGTGTAGCAAGGAACATACTCAAAACACAAATTGAAGAATATGAATTTTTTTTTAAGACACCTATGCTCTTGTGCCATATCAAGAATACATTGAAGACTACCAATCCGCTCAAGAAGGCATGTTGAACAAGACTAATAAAACCCCTGAAGCCGTTGGAATACAGTTTTTAAGGGGAACTGCCTGTTTCAATTCAGAACTATCACAAAGAGTAAGTTTTAGATTTTGCTATGTTTGATATTTAAATGATTGTAGTTCATCCTAGGAATGCAAAACAAGTGAAAAATACAGAAAACAAGTTTAATGGTCATAATAATTATGGTTGATGCAGCAAATAAAATAAAATAAAAATAATTCAAAAAGAAAACTACACATCACCCAAAATGATGATAGCGGGGATTGGAGCAGTGATAACGCCGGGGCTTCGTGATCGAAAGGTCGCGGGCTCGATCCCCAGGCAAGGCAGGATTTTTTTCAGTTTCAGATGTAAATCTGAGTGACTGAATCTTGTTGCTGGCTGGGGATAACCCTCCACGATTCACTGTTGCCTTAATAATTAACAGTGCTGCTCCTAAGGTGGAGTATGGAGTTAGTAACAAGACCTACCCAGAACACATTATATCCCTAGTAATTAGACCATCAGGTCTGTTTGGATATAAATAAATAATTTTTAAAAAATTTAAAAAAATTGTTCATACAGAAATTAAATATGAGAAATTTTTACTTTCTAATAAAATAATGATTACCAAATTTTTATTCGCAGCTTATTATCTTTTAAAATAAAAAATTTGTTCATTATTACTTTTCATATTTTTTAATTTCTTATTTTAAGTGCTGTATACACTCACCAACAGTCATTACATGCAAAAATGCACCATAGGAAGCAATTCCTTGTCAAAAAGATGATTGATTTGCCCATTCATACTTTTTATTTTTTTTTTCAGTATAAATCAAACTTTTTTGCCCCTCAATTATTTCTATTAGTTCCTTAATTTATTTGCTGTTGAAATCCCCAGTTACACAAAGCTAGACATATTGGCCTTGGTGAAACAGGCTTTTATTTCAATGATACAGTATGTATATGTTTATCATCACCAAAGATTCCAATGTATGAATAAATATTTGTTGGGACCAAGACCTGAGTGTAAGGGTGGATTTATGCAACACAAATTTACACTAAACTCCAACTTCAATTAAACTTCAACTAAGGAAAAATTAAACTATTGTTTGTATGGCATTTATGCGAAAAATTAAAACAAATTATGCATGCGTGATATGTATTTGGTATAGATCTCTCAACCTATCCGTTCAGCCTGCGGAATTCAAAATATGCGCCAACAATTGCGCAGTAGTGTCAATAATAAACATTTACACTAGAAAGATGAAAGTTGGCCAACTATTAATTTAAATTTAGTTTTAATTTCCGTTCATAAAATGAACTATGTCAAATGAGATGTTTATCTTCTTATTGAAGTGTAAATGATAATTGTAGTTTAGTGTAAATTTGAGCTGCATAAATCCACCCTAAGCTGTTTAATAATATAGATGGTACCTTGTGAAAAATAATATCAATAAATCAACGTACCTACCTGAAGGGACATATCTGACACCTGAACATCATCACAGTTCCACCTACCGAAAAGTTTGATTTCTGGTAGTTCTGCAATTTTAGGGGCTGCAACGGCAGGAACTGAGAGTTCGGTTGCCCAGTCTTCCTCCGCCATGATGATAGATTACCTACGACAAGTACATTTTCAAATAATTTGCCCCTACTAGGTCACACCGAGTTGCAGATCTGAGCATTTCAGACAATACTTAATATCAACAATGATTATTCAGACAAGAGGTGTCAGAAAATATAGTAAATCATCATTCAAAAACAATATTTCTCTTATCCTAGTGTTCTTAGTTTATCAAAAGGTGGATCATTACCCAGGTGACTATATGAACTGTATTTATAAAAAAGAATCCAGAGAGGAAATCAAAAATAATGTAAGGAAAGCAAAAGCTAAGCGAATCCAGAGGCAAGCCAACTTTACAAAATTATAGTTCGTTATGCTCATGGTAGATTACACAAAATCAATACATGTTATTCAAAAATCAATTCGAATAAAGAGTGAATGACAATATTGCAATTTGTTTTTCCTTCAGGCACCGAGTTTTGTTTTATTAGCATATTTAACTTTTCTAGGTTATATTGCGTTATTTTATATTTCATTCATTAAACTTGTTAGATTTCCCCAAACGTGTAGACCTTTTTGAAACAATTTCAACAGTTTCCAAAAAAGATGTTATATCCACGTGTTCTAAAAACTCATTTACATACTTGAGGAAAAAAAATCAGCTTTTGTTTGAAGCAAAATATTACGCATATGAACATATAAAGGTAAAAATATATTTAAATTGGAATATGTCTGCGAACTCACCTTCAATTAAACCGAACACAAAATAATAATTTTTTTCTATAACTATCGTTCACGTCCTCTCACAAACAACGCAAACCGGAAAAGACCATTTTATTTGCCAAGAAACGAAAAGCGGAAGGCGTCATCCCACCTCGCAGTGTTGCCAACGAATCCAGCAATAGGCTTATTCGTTTGCATCAAGGTGTGGTGTAATGTAATATACACCACATTTTGAATCAAGTGTAGCTGAGTGCAGTTCAAACAAAGGAATGTGTAAAAATAATTTGCAAACGAATGCTAAAATCGAGTGTAAGTTACACCAGGTGTAAGAAAGTGCTACACCGATGCAAACGAATAAACCTAATGTCGATGAGTGTGAGTGCAGTGAAAGTGCTGAACTTCAACAGAGAAGCGCTCTGTGTGAGTCTGTGATTGGTTGAGATAAAATGTATGCATAACAATTTTGTATGGTTATTTTGCTCACGTAAGGTTGGAAAAAGCAGGCCTTTCGTCTGTTTCTTGTGCAATTACACAAAGGAATATATCAATCCAATTGGCAAACGAATACTGAAATCTTGTGTGAGAAGTGTAAGAAAGTGCCACACACTTCCAATAGGAGAATTTTATCGTTTTAAGTTGGCAACCTATATTTTTCATGAAAAACCTCCATGGCTTTAATTAATTGCCTTAATTTTTATATAATTGTAAAAAATGAAAATATATACATGGCGTATATCAGTTTTGGTCCTAATAGCTAAATTTTTCAGGACAAAATTTTGATAATTTGGTAAAAATGCCTGAATATTCGTTCAAAAACAACCCTAACATATTATTCTATTGGTTCTAAATGTCAGTTTACGCTCATAATAACTGAATCAACTATATAGCGATGAGAAAGAATTCCTCAGAGGGCTGTTACAAAAAACAAGAAAGATGGAAGAATCTGAGGTTAAAAAAATATATTTTGAATGTTAATCTTCACTATTTCTGTTGTTACACTATTTGCATAAATTGCATCCTTTACAGAGACATTCTTCTCGAACAATAGTCAAATAAAAGAAATCAAAACCACACTTTGATGTTGAACCTCAGGTGTCAGAAGAAAGCGTGATTCAAAACTGCTTTGTTTCTATTATATTTCAAAAGGTGAAAAATGAGGTGAATGATTCAAATAACATAAATATTAAATCATCCTTTAAAGTTTATATGCATATAAAAACTTATCACTATGACTATGACATGTGACTGTAGTCACTGAGATTCATATCGCCTTGTTAAAACTTATTTACGTTTCACAGGTAACATTTATATACATGCAGAAATAGGTATAGGTACTTCTTCATCGAGCAGTGCGAGATATTCTTATTCCATTGGGGATTCAACATTAGATGCTAGCGCCAAAGTAACAAAAATTGAACTACTCGCAAGTACATTATGTCAACACAAGAACAGAATATTCATCATTTATATGTACCAGAAATTCATCACTCGTCAATAATTATTACAGGTTCAACAAAATGCACATGAACAATAGCCAAAATCTTGGGAATTTTGACGAAAACAATAATTTCAATGTACTTATCTATAAGTAGTGTCAAAACTTGACACCAGAGAGAGTATCCCTTATGTTGAATTCACAATAGAATTATATATTTTTTCACATATTAGTTGAATAATCTTTGTGATACCTATTAGCATTGTTTATTTTTCCAAAAATTCTGTTGAAATTATGGAAACATACTTTTTTTTTATTTTTTTTATATTTATATCCAAACAGACCTGATGATCTAATTACTATGGATATAATTTGTTCTGGGTATGCCACACCTTAATAATTATTAACGCAACAGTGAATCGTGGGGGATTATCCCCAGCCAGCAACAAACAATTCGTTAATATACTGGAGCATTCTGCCCAATTTTCATCAAAGAGAATGGTACGCGGTAATCTTGCCACAATACATTTGGAGAGTTCTTATACTTCGAAATAAAAATTTTTCTTTCTGTAGCAATTATTAAGCCCTCTTGCTGAAGTACTTCAACGTTATAGGTAGTCCTGATAGCTCTTGACAAATCTTCCTTCAACCATTTAATTTAAACCATATAGATAGTCAAACTGATGAGCAAAAGTAATGAAATCTCCAACAAAACTTCATTTATAATTTATCTAACAAATACAAAAGCTCAAGACGACAAGTAGAGTTTCAAAGTTTTTAGTCTTCGCTATTTACAAAATTATTATAAAGGAAAAGGATTGGCATCAAAGGATCAAGGTCAATGGCTTCTGACAAAAATAACCCTGTAAATCACAAAGTTCCCTAGATTCCCTAGAAAGTTGTTTTTATCCATAAAATAGTTATTTGGGACGACCTTTCGACCAAAATAATGATATGCTACTATTGTAGTTTTAATTTATCTGCAATAATTTTCAGGAATTTCTACAATTGAAGAGATAGAGGTTTATCGCAAAAAATCTAGGTTGGCGAAACTCTCATTTTAAAACGAAAGCAGCGTAGTGTACACAAAAAAGTAGTACACCTAATTCATCCAACAAATTGCAACATAACTATGTTTGTTTACAAGCGAAGGCCTTATACATGTTAAGTCCGTGTTTAATCGGGTAGTTTCGTATATGTCCGCTCATTTAATTCGGATGAAGAACTGTTATTCTTCGGTTGTATTATGGTCCTTCTTTCTCCAAATGTAAACAAACTATCCATAACGTTTCACCACCCGTCACCCCCCTCACCATCAAAATGTATGGAAAAGAATTGGGGATTCAACATTAGATGCCAGCGCCAAAGTGGCAAAAATTGAACTACTCTCGAGTACATTATGTCAACAGAAGAACAGAATATTCACCATTTATATGTACCAGAAATTCATCACTTATTAATAATTATTACAGGTTTAACAAAATGCACATAAACAATAGCCAAAATCTTGGGAATTTTGCCGAAAACAATAATTTCAATGTACTCCACCAGGGAGAGTATCCCTTATGTTGAATTCCCAACAGTTAGTCATGCACTGAAGGCAGGTCTGGTACACGCCCCATACCACCCTAAACGCCATGTCCCGATCCTCCCCCTGTGTATTAAAGTCTTCAAAGCAGTTCCCCGTTCAAATCATTCGACCGTTAGCTATATACGCATAAGCTTTCGGATACTTACAAACCACCAAACCAGGCGAAACTCCAAAATGTAAAATTTAAATTTATGGCCAACGAAATGCCACAGTTTAGAATCTTCGTATAATTATAACGTTATTGGTTTATACACACAATTTGAAACGAACAAACAAAAATGACGTCTTTTCAAGAGTATAGGCAGAAACTTGTCAACGACGCCTTACATTTTGAAGTGCGATTCCTAGCACATATAAAGGCATAAAGCCGGCTACCGATCAAATAGTTTGGCCAAACTAATTCGAAGTGACGCATTTTCAGTAGTTTTTTCACACCATCTAAAACAAATTTTTAGAAATGACGCAGTTTGATCAAACTTTTTGACTGTGATTCACGGGCTTTAGGCCGGATTTTCATGAACACGAAACCGATTGGTTGAATTGTCACGCCTACTAATTCAGTCAACCATCGGATTGCCGAATATCGTATTTTATTGAGTAGTGTCCGATTTCGAACGACGGGCGGCATATAAGCAGAACGTACCACGGTTCAGTCAGCGGCAGATATTTTGGCTATCTGATTGGTTGTGACCAAACACAGGTGCATTTTGCCCATCCAGACTGAAACGTGGTGCATTTTGCACTAGCGTGAATTAGTTTTTTGCTCGCAATTGACACACAAACCTAACCTGAGCAAGCTTCCCTAGCTTGCGAGTCGAAAATGCGTGAATTAGTTTTTCGCTTGCGATTTACACACAAACCTAACCTGAGCAAACTAACCTAGCTTGCCTGTTCACCACAGGGAATTTTGGCGAATACATTTCCTGGCGATAAAGTGCACCACGTTTTTAGTCTGGATGGCAAAGTGCACCTGTGTGTTTGGTCACAACCAATCAGCGAGCTAGATTATCTTCCATTGACTGAAACGTGGTACCCGGGCGGTGGATGCCACGGTGAATCCCACATATTGAATTATTAATGTATCCGTTCCGACGAGCGTTAAACGCTGGCGCTGCATTTCACTGTACGGTACCGCACGCATTATTGTGCACATAACTTTTGTTTTTTTGTTTGAATTCGTCGTAGGTTGTCGATCCTAAAGTGGAATCTCAACCAACGTTATATACAGGGGGTATCTTGAATGATGTCATCAATTTCAGGAGGTTATTCCTTGTCACATTTAAAGAATATAAATTCATATATAAACGTATGTCCTATTGCTTCGTTTCTATGTAACGTGGTATCAACTGCGACGCCACTGGAATTAAAATTCATGATATAATTTCATGAAAAGAAGACACTTGTTACTACAATAATAAACACACGAAGTTAAATCAGAATCGGCGTAAGGAATTTTGACTAATTCATGAAAAACCGATTTTTATTAAACTTTTGACACCCCGTTACTCTGAAACGGAGCTAGTTAGGACACGTTTATATGATTTTTTTTTTCATAAAATGTGACAAGGAATCGCCACCTGAAATTAATAACATTATTTAAGATACACCCTGTATAAAAGCTTTACCTGAGTTTCCAAATAAATTACTAAAAAATGATATCTGGAAAAAATAACGAAAAAACTATCGCCAGACTGAGACATTCTTTCAAACAATTACTTCAGTGTCACCGATGGGTACATAATCTTTGTACAGGTGGTATCGCCAATCACATGTTGGCATCTTTGAGGTGTTATTGTAGGACTCACTATTTTCAGTAATTTGTCGAATGTGCTTATGGACATTCGAAAACAATTATTGAAAAATTTTTCAGGATACTACCTTAATCCTTCATACAGCGCAGCGTCACAAATTGTCCTTTTTAAAGGTGCGTATTCACTATAGCATTTATTCCGCAAGATCACCGAATTAGCAGCGAACGACCAAATGCTTGGATAGTGTGGACGCTGATTTGATCACGAACAGAATGTGTCTTTACATTAAGCAGCGAGGAAGCCTGAGCTTGAATTGAGCAGCACATGTGCTTATTCGGAACGAATGCTCTAGTAAATATAATATATGCACCCTAATACCTCTACATCTGCACATTCAGTAGATGTATCCAATATCTTTTGTTTCCTCCTTTGCCTTCTCGCAATACAAACAGCTATTGCTAGTACTTTTCCAGATTTCATTTCGAACTCTACTTACTTCAACGTATGCCGAATTGAAGTGATTTTTTTAGCGCTCGTTTGAACACAACATGCTGTGAGCGTTTTAAAAACGCAACGCGCAGTTCTAACGCAACGCTTTTTCACGCCCGTGCGAATGCGGCCTAGCAGTCAGTGATGGAGACAGATCAAGAGAATAATCTTTAGGCGCAGCTTTGGGAGACATCAACCTCATGATTAGTCGATGATCATTCATCGCAAGTATCGCCAAAGCCAAAATCAACTGTCTTTCATCTGTCAACGATTAAAAAACTTTACAAACAAGTCAAACGTCAAATTATTTGTTTTGATTTATAATAATTATGGATTGAAAAACAACTCTAGTAAACAGTTTTGTGTTTACCCGAATGTTCTACATGATTCCTCATAATTTGCCTTGCATTGAACAAGTAAATCGCTTTCCCGTTTAGATTGACATGACTTTGGAAGACCCCTTTTTTGTTGTCAAAGAGTAAGCAAGTTATCAGCCTCAATGAATTCAGTCTTCTGCATGTTTTGTATTACTGAAAGCGTTTTTTATTTTGCACACCGTTTTGCATGAAAAACGAGGTAACTAAATTTGATTATTCTTATAGATATCTGAGATGGGTCTTGTTTTTAGTTGAAGCTTTTGTAGTTACTGGTCAGTGTTTATGTATTGATTTATGCTCATAATATTATTGATTACAGTGAAGTCTTCAAAGCACTAAATAAAACAAGAGGTTTATATCTCAGATGGATTGAGCTTCAAGATGACTCTATCTGTATAACAAAGGATGAGGTGGAGTGGGTCAACACTGAGTTGAAAAATTCATTGCGTAGTATTGAATGGGACTTAGAAGATTTGGAAGACACAATTGATATCCTTTTTGTAATTAATTAGGAACCCTTAATTATTCCAAGGGATAAAGAATTCTGATAGTCATTCAGTTGTACAAACGTTTTCAAGCTTTGTTTAGCAACTTGAAAGTTGGAGTTTCCAAAATAACCATATTTGTCTGAGAAGGTGTGAACTCTCATGACCTGCAATCAATTTCTAATGTCTTCAACTTTCAGTGATTTTCAACTGACATTTTTAAAGCATGTAGAAAATTCTGGAGTTTAACAGCTAGCTGAGTTTGTAATATGATTTTTGAATTAAGAGATTTCTTATAAAATCATCACAAATTTTGATTCTCTAATGAGATCCACAGAAGACTAAAAAATCCTCATATATTAGGGATTTTCTCACAAATCAGCAACCCTGATTGGTATTGATTGCTGCTTTTGAACCTGGTCAAGAGGGTAGGGCTGCTCGTGTCTAATGTTAATGGATACTGATTTCTGAAACTTGATTGTTATCATGCACGTTCCTGTACTTATATTATAATAACGATTGAAGTAGATACATTTACAAAAGATCATACAGGCAACTAGTATCACTTGTTATATATTCTATACAGTTTCTTTTGCAAGCATCTAACGAATCACAGCTTTTGAGAGGACTAGGTAAATTATCAAAGGTAATACCACCAGTGCTTCAAATTTTATCGATAATTTTTTATTCTCAACAAAAACTCTTTGTCTGTAAAAAATATGGAAATAAACAGATTGATAAAATCATGAGCACGTTATGACGAGTAATTTTATTTAAATTCGGTTTGTTTGAATGTTTTTTTCCAAATAAACGAGTTTGAGTGATGAAAATAGAAAACAGAAGAACAAGTTGTAGGTATTTGAAAAGATTATTTTTTCGCCAATTTTGATGGTGGTATGTTAATACATATTTTTGACGAAACGAATTCAATTGAAATCTATAGAAGTACATTGATTAAATTGATTCTAATTAATTTGGACAGTTCAAAGGTGAACAATGTTTTATCAAGGATCAGGCAGTTTAATTAGTATAAAACAGAATGATTGGCCAGAATAACCCACTGCTTTCGGTTAAAATACCAAAAACTTCACATTTTGACATGTAAATAATAAAATGAAATTAGACCAGAGCTAATCACAGAGTTACTACCTATATATTCTTTGTTGATATAGACATTTCTAATACTATTTCACGTAGAATGTGTATGAATACTTTTTGTGTGAGTAGACTGTTACGTCAAGATCACAATTAACAAGCTAGAAAATCACCAAAAGTTTAACCATAGGTATTTATGTATGATTCTGAAAACAAATCACTTTTCTGAACATATCATAAATCAAAATGGCTGTTAGAAGAGCAGTTTTGGTTTCTATAATGTATAATCTGGGGTAGCTCTGTTTTCATCTACTGGGTTAAAAAGGTTTGAATTATTGAACTTATGAATCGTACTCAGTAATATAAACTCTTCAATCAGATATAATAACCAGAACCCCTACTTGGAAAGAATTATTTATAAAAGTTCACACTTGTATTTGGCAGTTTGTGCTGTTGGTAATATCAATTCCTTGTGAAGTTACTGACGAAGTAGAATTCAGTCGAACTGCAGAAGGTCCTTCATGACTAACCAATAATGATATTTATAAATAAAGTGGGTTGGGGTATGTTGTTGGTGGAGCCTCTGGCTGCCTGACTTGTTATCCAAAAATTGTGTGTTCGAATCCCATAGAACTTATAATTTTTTTTTCCACTAGCAGTAACTGTTGTACAAAAAAATTTGTATGATACATTCGTTAAAAGTGATTTTATTTTGCTAATGGGGTTGCTACACTCGCTGACGCGGGTTTTGCAATATTCCCCACTCACAAAATAAAATGCCACTTTCAACACTTGTATCATAAATAACTATTAGGAGTGCTCTGATTTTTTCCTAGAATTGGTTATTACCAGAGAAGTGTATCAGGACCAAAAATATCACTGTCTCTGTTTTTAAAAGTGACATGAAAATAATTGAAGTAACTGTATTTTCAAGTTCCAAGGAAATACTCAGAAGCTTTGAATCACAAAATATTTTTTTGAGTATCATGAAATCACCGTTATAAAATCTATATTTTCAAGGTTCCATAAATTTGTTCAAAGAAAATGGTGAGAGCCGAGGAAAAGTAGGTAAGAACACCAATTCCTACCTACTTTCTCTCGACTTTCACGATGTTCTTTGAACAATACAGGATTTTCCTTTTTGTGGAAACCAGAACTTAAAAAAAACACTAATTCCAGAAAACTTATACTAGTGTAATTTATTGATGAGTCATGGTCTCTATGCTGAAAAGAGTGAATTTGTTGAATCCTTAACTTATCACACATATTGTTGAGAAGAATCCAACTAAATTCAAAATAGATAACAAGGAAATAACTACAAGAAAACATTTTATTGATTCTACAAAAAACGAAGTGAAGGTAAGTGAATGTACACACACACACACAATCATTAGGTAGGATATAGTCATAGAACTTGACGGTGAAAAGAAGGTCCAGTTTGTTTTAGGAATCGACCAATACCAATATTTGTATCGGTTATATCGGCTTCGGCTGATATCAAAAGTCGATAGAATAGTTGAATTTTTTTCCGCGAAATGCGTTTTATTTTTATTAGTTTTTATACAGTGTGACCCATTTAAAATGGAAGCACCCTTCTAAAACTTACATTTTTCAACCGATTGGAATTATTTTTTTTTCGTTAGTTAGACATTCAAAAAGTCCACCAGGACAACAAATTTCATGAATAAATCTCCATTTCCAGGGCCAACTCGTCTTATTTTTATTTTTATTATAAGTGATCACACTTTGCAAGTTTTCACCTTCTCTTATGATTTGGGCATATTTCCACCCAACTGGAAAATTGCCAACAGTACAACCAGTCTTCAAAAGAGGAAAAAGACCTTGCCAATGGTGTATCCAGGGGGTAGTGGTGATGGTCGTAATTACCCCCCTCGAACGAACATCCTAAAGAAAAATCAGTAATTTTCATGGTTAATTAGTAACCATAATCATATTTAATTTAAATTTTAATGACGGTAAATTAAGTAAATGAAAACATATACAGTGTGACCCATTTTATTCTGACAATAAAGTGTACATTTAAAATGGAACCATATATTTTCCAAACGAGTGGAATATTTTTTTTTCATTAGGTAGCTATGTAAAAAGTCTACTAGGTCACCACATTTCATGATCTCCAATTTCAGGGCCCACTACTCTTATTTTTCAAGGATAAAAATCTAAAAAAATTATAAATTTTGTTTACGATAAATTTGACTGCACCACTGGTTTATACTGAAATAAACTTCACTTCACTTCACTGCAATTTCAGAACTTTTATCAAAATTCTTCATTTAGTAGTATATAAAACTTCAGGTATTTTTCAAATAACTCAAAAAAATATTTGACACATGTTGAGATTTTAGAGTAATATTGGCAGCTAAAAATTATTTTAAAAAAGACAGTTCTTTTTTGTGTGACATTCTACCTGCCAGGCGATAATGTTATATACAGTGTCCTTCAAAGAATTGGGATCATGTGGTAAAAACTTTGAATAATAATTTATTTTGAAGTTTGAATTGTGTGTTAAAAATTGAAAAATGGCTTACTCGGACGGGGTCACGTGAAATTCCTTATCTGCCAACAGTTAATATTTATCAAAATAATCGCTTGAATTAGGCTTATGAATGAAAAAAATTTTTTTCGATTTCAAATATCTGTGCCAAATTTGAATGTTATATTGTTACTTCAACTTTTTGCCATTCTTTATTATCAACGAAATTTCTGATATGTTAAAAAAAATTATTACTTTAACAAAACTGTTATACATCCATTAGCTTCATCATGCCACAAAGTTTTAATTAATGAATATCAATGAAAAGATGTTTTTCTTCAAAAAAATTAGGAAACCAATTAAAATTTCTCTTGTGTTTGTGCCAAGTTGATATATAGTTTAGAATTTTTGCATTTAAATTTTTTTTATCGATTTTTTTCAGTAATGAAAATTTAAAATCTCAACGTGCCTCAAATATATTTTTTCGAATTTTTTGAAAACTAATTTTCCAAACATAAGGATGCAGCCAGTTGATGACACGAACAAACTGTAGTATATGGAGTTGAGCCCTGAAGGAGATATTTTCCCGTCATGGAATTGCTGATGTTATCTGATCGGATAATGGAACTCAGTTTGCTAGCTACGATTTTATATTTTCCAAAGAATGCGGATTCAAATGGCGTTCGTCTAGTCCTGATTATCCCCAATCCAATGGACAAGCTGAATCGGCTGTTAAGCTTTTAAAACGAATTCTGAAGAAAAATCCCAACGACATTTTCATGGCTTTATTTTCATTCCGAAACACAGAGCTGCCATGCGGTGCGTCTCCTGTTCAAATATTGTATGGAAGGAATCTGAAGGATCGCCTTCCCGTTATGAATGCAAAGCTTATGCCAGTTCTACCGAATCATGACGAAATTAGACGTAGAATGACAGAAGAAAAAGAAATTCAGAAGAGAAATTTTGATACGAGATATAAGACGAGGGAAACAGAAGAACTCTTTTAGGAGATAGAGTATGGATTATAAACATGAAACGAGAAGGCATGGTTCAGAAAAAGTCAGAGTATCGGAGATCTTACTACGTGAGAACAGAAGATGGGAAAATATAAAAACATTTCGATTTTGTTCTTTTGATTTTCATTATTTGACATATATGACATTCAGATATTTTTACAACTTATTATACAGGGGGTCATAAGAATAGTTGGAAAGGGAGATGTAGTATATGGAGTTGAGAGAAACATAGCAACGAGAAGTGAGCTATTGGGGGGATTTGGATGATCAGTTGTTAAAGAAAGTTATAAAATAAAGAGATACAAAAGCTGCTCTCGCATTTAATACACAAACAAACAAACAATTGACAATTATTAACACTAACAATTCAATTACTCAACTCTTATACATTTCTAAAGTGCCCTACGTACTTCACTACATTCTATTGGATGACAACCTTCCACTTCACAACTTTTGTTAACTCCTCAACTTGCATCCTCAACATTCGAATATATTGTTACTTTGCAATACTCTCATTTCTTGGGTTGTGGATTTATTCATGTCCCAGGTTATTATTCAATAACTTTTTTGTTTCTAGTTGATGAGAGAGAAAGTAAACATGAGTAGAAATCGTGAACGAGATCGTATTGCGAGACAGGTAAGTTTTTACGCAGTGTATTTATTTTCTTTCAATTACAGGTATTGTTGTTTTCAGCCTCTCTTGGATAATAGTCCCGTTAGGATCTCTAATTCTCATAGTTCTACAAAGTATTCCAAGTTGGAAAATGATCTTGACAGTCCACAGCGACAATTTTTGAATGAAACGCTGACTCAGCAACAATATCTGACTAAGCAACAGGAAGATCACTTGGAGGCTATTGGTGATTCCTTAGGATCATTGAAAACCGTTTCTAGACATATACGAGTTGAATTAGATGAACAAGCTGGGTTAGTATACAGTGTGACTATTTTAATAAGCTTAGGAATTGAAAATAGTGAACATATAAGCAGCTTTTAATCAGCCAACAACCTAGGTATATACTGTGTATCGATAAAAAAATGAAAAAGTAAAATGGAATAACTATGTCAAACACAATTTGCAAATTTTGATTTGTACATTTAGGGTGAGCAAAAACAAAGATATATATTTTAACGTTAGGTTAACTGACATCCATTTGTGCAATGTTTCTCCAGGAGGACATAATTGCAAGTGCTAATTGCAATCAAGCATTGAATATTATCCCCTATTGGTTGGGAATAACCACCTGCAGACACGATTTGTTACCCACTGAACGATAACACCCAAAAATCAACAAGAAGCACTCCTCGGTAGCACAGACTCTAGGTATAGTTGATACATAATTCAAACAAAGTTCAAAAAGTGTGCCGGAGAGCTTCAAATAAATAAAACGAATAATTTCGACAAAGTCGAAATTCGCTTCCACACTATTCCACAAAGTGGCAAGTTTGTGGCAAAGATCTGTCAGAAAACAGCTACTTTCTACGAACATAGAACTACTCTGACGAGTGGAAAACAAACTGTGAAACATGTCCTGTCTTCAGGTGGTCATTCTCATCCAATGGGTGATAATTTTCAATGCTTGATTGCAATTAGCACTTGCAATTGTATCCTCCTGGAGGATTGCACAAATCAATGTCAGAGTTAGGAAAGTAGTTGTTTGATAACAGATAATTGCTTAAAATTTTCAACTTTGTGGTATATGCTAGAGAATAAGGGATTACGACTTTGTTGAAATTATTCTTCTCATTTATTTAAAAGTCTCTGGCACACTTTTTGAACTTTGATCGAATTGAATATAATATTTTATGCATTATAGTATTTCAAACTAAAATATTTTGATTTTGGAGATTGAATAATTTTTTTATTCTTCCTTTTGAATGGTCATATGAAAGGTCACTAGGCAGTAGTCGAGGTGTTGCGAAAGAAACTAATATCTGCTATATCATATGTAAATAAAAATAATATTACTCAACAACTTGTTCCTCTTTCGTAAACAACAGTAACTGTTGTTGCCAGTGTTGATGCCATTCAGTGTATGTGAGAAAATTATATTTCCTAACATTTCAGAATGCTGGATGAATTTGGGACTGAACTTGAAAATACCGACTCCAAATTGGATTCCACAATGAAAAAGGTTGCCAAAGTGTTGCGAATATCTAATGGTGAGTTTTCTTTTCTACATTTTACGATGTTGTTCTTATTGAAATAAATTAGTCATGACTCGTTAATTATCCTAAAATGGATGGTAGCCAAGTAGATTTTTTTTTCAATGTTATAATATAAAAAGTTCAACACTAGATGTCATGCCATACCATACATAATATAAAAAGATATACTTTGAAAACGAAACCAAAAATGAGCAGGATTTGTTGTGCTTACAACTTGTACTAATGTAGTTGAAAGAACCAGAAACTAACTTCTTCAATATACATAAAAATATAACACTTGAGAAATTATTTTTGACATTCAACTACAACACTGAAAAATATATCGCCATGAAAACGTATCTTGCATTTGTCTTGATTCCATTTCAACACTTCTCAAGACAATGTTCTTTTCCAAAAACGGGAGCAAGTCCAAGCATTTTAACGCAAGCATTATGTTTCGTTTTTGGTAAATCCTTGGTGAAAACATCAGCTGTCATATTTTCTGTTAATATATGTCTCACAATAACTTCTTTGCTTTCAATCAAATTCCTGATAAAATGATACCTCAAATCAATATGTTTACCCCTAGCATGAAATGTTGGGTTTTACGCTACTTTGAGTACTCTGAGATAATCATTGAATAATACTATGTCAGTCAATTCTTCGAGTCCCAAATTCTTCACGAAATTTTGAAGGTAGACGACTTTTTTTGCGGCTTCAGTCATCCCCATATATTCCATTTCGGTAGAAGAGAGTGTGGCTGTTTGTCGCTTCTTGCATCCCATGAAATCGGACTTCCAGACAACATAAATACAAATCCTGTATAGGATTGCCTGTCATCGAGACAAGATCCCCAATCTGCATCTACAAAGCCTCTCAAACCTTCTTTATCTGATGAATGAACGATTCAATGGTTAACAAAATGTCGTCAACATAAATCACAATAATATTCAGTGTTTTCTTCCCCTTGAATTATGCGATAAGTGCATGAATCCGAAATCAATGGTACGGCTCCAAATGAAATAAAAACACTATTCAGCTTGTCATATCAACTTGTTCCTGCCTGACGAAGGCCATACAGTAATTTTTTTAATGAACAAACTTTGTTTCTTTCACGAAATGTATCTAACATATCAACCGGTTTTTTGATAACTGTGGAGTTCATATTTCCTCCTTCGATGATTATTTTCAAAATTTCTTCCAGCATTTTTTGGAGGTTCCATGAAAATTTCTTCCTCGATTTTGCCATTCAGGTATGCACAAGTCACATCAAACTGTCGAAGTAACCTTTTAAATCTGGTTGCTTGTACCATAACAAGCCGAATGGAGCTCATACGAGCAACCAGAGCGAGAGTTTGATTGAAATGTATGCCAGGTTCTTGACTAAAACCTTGAACTTTTCTTTTATCGAGGGATCCATCAGCTTTATACATATTTCGTGAAACCATTTGACTTCGAATGATATGTCGATCGTTTGGCTGTTTTTTGAGTTCCAAGGTATAATTTTTTATTATAGAGGTGATTTATTCCGCCATGGCATGATACCATGCATGGTTTTCAGGTCCAGACATCGCCTGTTTCATTGGAATTTCTGAAATTAGTTCTAAATTTCCTTCATGGTGAACTTCTGGCATTCTATAAATTTTACGAGGTCTTCCCCTTGAGCCAGACCTCTGGATTCTCGGCCTGCCAGATCCTCTTCTGAGTGGATGGTGTTGCTCTTCTTCTTCCTGAATTCCTGAATAGCAACCTCCGTTGGTAGTTCTTCGGTAGGATTTATTTCAGGAATGACATTTCTGACTTCTATGTCAACCGTTCGTGGGGAATTTGTTTCATTATTTCCATCCAGAATTAAATCTTCGTTTATGTTGGTTTGATATTTTTTAGAAAATTTGACGTCTCTTTTTATATGAATCTTTTGTTATTCTTTCAACCAAATCTTATAATGTTGAAAAAATTGTTGAGATTGTTATTTCCATCAACCGGCTGCCCCGCTACGAGTAAAAATTTATTCAAATGATCACGCCAAACTTGACGAGAAGTTGTACACCCTTTGACTTATTTCAGTTCTGATGGACTGATTGAGAGAATGATATCGGAGTTCGCTTCGTTAACATTCTTTATCTAATTTTGGGTACTGGACAAAGAAACTGCGTCATCTTCAATCAAAGATGGTTTTGATATATCAGCGTTCAGGTATACTCATGCGTCGTTCTTGATAAGCAAAGCTTCCATTTGCATTTTCTAGGTATCGTAATTATCCTTGGTAAGGGTTTCAATTCTGGATATAGATGGTTTTGATATAACAGCGTTCAGGTATACTCATGCGTCGTTCTTGATAAGCAAAGCTTCCATTTGCATTTTCTAGGTATCGTAATTATCCTTGCTAAGGGTTTCAATTCTGGATATATTTGTCGAACTCATACTTCTTGGTAAATTTCAGTTGATACACAAATCCTAGGCTTTTAGACGTTGAAGTTCTGGGCCCATAACCTGTTGAGAAGATCGTTGAGCAGAATTTGCTGTGCTCACAACTTATACCAATGTAATTGAAAGAACCAGAAAATAACTCGCCATGAAAACGTATGTTGCATCGGTCTTGATTCCATTTCAACAGACTGCCTTTTGGGAAAATGAATGTTTGGTTTGAAAGTGTTTTGAAACATGATTACATTCTTTCAAGCTCTTTTAAATTTCACAGTGAAGGTGAAACCCTCAATAAAATATAACAACAGCAAAGAGTTTCAATATTTCTGCTAGGAATTGAGGGAACTGGTATTGTTTACATATATTTTCTGTTCTGTTCTGTTCAGATAAAATACTCCTTGCTGGAAAGTGGAAAGGTTGTGATTAAGTTATAACGCCAAGTTCTCACTTTCGTCATAGGAACACTAAAATAAGACTCCACGTCAACAATATGTGTATTGATGTCCATTGCCTAAATATAAGGGGCATTATCCTGATCTAATATTCATTTCCAGCATTTTCTTTCCTGACGCAGGCATAAAAAAAAGAGTATTACACACGTGTATAAGTATCTCAAGTACATCAAGGGCACTTTGCTTCGCGAGTCCTCATGTTTTAAAGGCTCCTTATACACCTGTATCATAATGTACTTGTAATATTATCTTATATCTAATAGGTATCTTTAATTTTCAAATGGTGAAAAATTCGAAAAGAAAAAATCTTGTTCACTCTTAAAAAATAAAGGTGTTCATTATATCAAATTTGCCTTGCTTAATTAATATTTTTATTTTTAGATGGGAGACAGTGGACCGTTATATTTATTTTGGTAGTAGTTCTTATAATTGTGATATTTTTATTTTTTATACTGTGATTATTTTTATTGATATTGTCAATTTTATTGTTAGGACAAACATCTCTTCATAAGTACAAATTAGTTTTGTTATGAAAGTCACGATTTGTTTTTATGGCACATGAAATGATTATTTTTTATGTTGACTGTATTATGTATTATTAACCTATCTATACAGGTATATTTTTTGTTCTATAAAAATGCAATAGGAATAGTGTACTATTATGGGAACAGAAGAAATATGGAAATATAGTTTATAATTTCGATCATAGAAAGGAGTAAGTATGAACGTGGAGCAATGTAACAATAGCTGCTTTCCATTTAAGGGTTTGATGCATCAGGGCTTCTTATTCTAGTTTAATCATTGGCTCAAAAATGACATCTGTCAAAATCTACCAATAGTAAGTCTAGAACAAGAGGGTCCGGGGCTTAACACTCCTAAATGAAAAACGCCTAATCTGTATTTTAAAATCAGACTGTGAAAAAAGGTTATTTAAACTAGGTACAAAAATTTTGGTTGCTAATTTTGGCCACTAAAATAAGACAATAGAAATATTTGTATATTTTTTAAAATAATAATAAAAAATTAAAAAATAAATATCCTGCAAGTTCACGATCACTTTATTCACGAAAAATAGTTTTTTTTGTTACTTAGGTGGCTGTGATTTCAAATATTAATTTTGTTTTTAATCCTAAACAACTTTTCTGAACAAACTTTTAGGATATAGTCAAAAGTAAGGGTAGTTTACCCCTATTCAAACTTTTCTTTTTTTTATTCTATTCTGAATAACATTTTCTGACAAAAGGATAATAAAGAAGTTTTCCATATATTACAAACTTTCTGAAACTCACCGTATATGAATTTGTATATATTTCACTATTTGGAACCTTCAGAATGAATACAATAAGAAATTATAGAAAACTTCCCAAACACTTCCATAAACTAAGCAGTTTCCCTCGACGCTCTTTTCTTCATCAAAGTAAACTCACTAATTCTGAGTGCGAATTCACAGGGTCCAATAAATTCATAAAATATTTGACCTTGAATTTTATTCATAGATCTGAAAAGGTCGCCGTGTTGATGCTTATGGTACGGAAGCCCCAAACTAATCTAATCTAATTTTTGAGGTGAGGTGAAGATGTTATTTACCGATTCACATAGAAAATAAAAAAATAATTGTCCGTCGAAAAATAATAATTTACGCTGCCTTCTTTCACATTAATGTATATTGTTAAATAGTTGAAGTTATTGAGTTGAAAATTTTCATTTCATTATGTTGGTATTTCTGATAAAAACTAACGCAAGGATTGACTAATAAATTGTCATGTGTAAATACAACCAATATTGGTCAATTTTATTATTCATTTATTCATGAATTTCAATAGACTGTGTAAATTCACACTGAGATTTAGAAAACTTATTGCTCCTGACAATGCTAATTTTGTTGTATTGACCAAATTTAATATCGTAATGAAAATATTGTTCAAAAGATAAAACCATAGCAACATAAAAACAGCTGGATTATTCCATATTTCTTCTCAGACCAGTTAAAATAGATTTCTTTTATTTCGTAGTATTTTAATCGATTTATTTTGTTTAAATTTTAGTGTATCTATCAAAAAAAGTTTTATAAAAGTACCAACTCCTTAAAAATATCTGTTACATACCTAAATATGATGAGCAGATTAGGAATATATTATAACTCAATTTGAGTAATTCATAGGCAGGTTATCGATTCTTAATAAAATATAAAAATATTGAAAAAACATAGATATAGAAAATGGTACTGATCGTTAGATTATAAGTTTATTACGATTTATCGTTCTCAATCCTATGACTTTACTTGACATAACTGTCTTAGAAGGCACAAAGCTGCAAAATTTTCATGTACCATCAGAAAAAGTCTTATTGAACAATAGAAATACTTTTTATACATCACAGGGTATTAAAAACGCAGTTCAATAAGCATATTAGCAAGTTTCTTTTTCATCCATAATTTGATGAGTTTTGAAGTATTAGTAACCTTGATCTAGATTTTTTCTTATCCTAGGTTTGAGGGTCCAATTTTTATATCATTACTGAACATTATTTTCTTTCGTGAACAAATTTAGTTTTCAAATACCTACTTTTACTTATTCCGTGGAGTCATAGGAACAAGTATTTTTCAAAGATATAATTTTTTGGAGGCTCTTACAAAAAACAATATTTTGAACAGGAAATCTTCATATTATGAAAGTTCTTGAACTCTTCCACCAACAAATTATTTCTTATTTTGAGAGATTTATTTATGTAAGAGCCACAGAAAATACTCAGTTATTTTAATTTTTAGTTCTGTGTGTGCCATAGAGACAACTAGATTACGAATATTTAAAAAGATAAATTCTGCTTAACGTTTTCACAGAGCTGTTCCTTATTCCCTTTAAGAATATGTTAAGAAAGTGCTGGAATATCACAAAAACACTGAACATTTCTCAAACATAAGAAATCATGAAACACTTTTCATTTTATAGTTATTTTGATTACACCAAATTCACAAAATTCTAGATTTTCAGATATCTAGAAAGTTTCTTTTTTGGAAATTATTAATATATTTTGATTGATTTTCGGATTTGTTAAGTGATATTTCATTTCAAAACCCTATAATGATTTACGAAACAAATAAGAGTTACCAGAAAATGTATTTACCATTGAATGACTTGGAATTACAATTTTTGTTCAATCTTATAGGAACTGGATCCAAATGTTGAAAATAGATATCATCACACTTTATTTTTCTAGTATACATACATTGTGTCATGGAATGAGTATTGTAACAGGTGCAATATTGGAACAAACTCTTCAGTATTACTATTATTTTTGGGAGTTATATTAATGTAAATATTAAAAAATATATATTAACTTAGGTTTGGCATATTTCTATGTGAAACAAGCTTGGGATTAGAACTATATGTATTTTCGGTCATTCTTAATTTCAATATATATATATTATAACATTTTATGGTCAATGGTCTGCATTATGTTCAAATGGCTGAAAGCATAAATTTGTAAATATTGATTGAAAGTTTGATTTTGTGGAGGGAATCCTATTCTTGACATGATTTTTTGGGTTTGTAACCTTCCACAATCTGAAAATGAAAAAAAATGTTAATTTGTATTTTTATGTTTTAAAACTCTTTCAGTGTCTTCAGAATGTCACTAGATTTTATGTAACCAAGAAATTGATATATTAACAACCCTCAACTTGAATGAAGGAATATGACAAGAAAGTTGTATATATTATGCTTCGATTTGTTTGATATATAGACTTTTGATAGAAATAAATGAAAATATTTGAATTTTTTGAAATAATTTTTTCAACAATTTCACATTTGAATTATGTTTCATATTCCCTGCGAGCAATCAGAGGAGAGGATGTTTTTCTGTGACAATTGCTCCCAGTCATAAATAAGATTTTGCACACTTTTAGCTTTTAAGCTAATTCAAGAACAATGTTGCAACTTAGCATTGTTTGAAAATAATTGATAAGAACATATTATAGAAGATAACTTATTCTATATTGAAAAAAAATTACTGCATTATTCATTTCTAAGCATTTGGAAGAATTTAAATGTTTTTTGATGAATAGTCCAAATTTTCCTATCAAAAGCAAACCCTCCTTTACATTTTATTCTCAAACAGATAGTACTGGTTGTTTCATATGAATATAACAGTTTCACTGAACTCAGGTCAATACCCAGCCATAGCAGAGACTTTTCAATTTAACTATATAGAATAAATTGTTGAAACATCTTAATTTGAGTGTAGAGAATCTTGCACGATTCATATTTGCGTTTGAAGGAATAGTGTGGCATATGGAGCTAGTAACAAAGCCTACCCAGATCACAATATGCCTTCATGACTGCACTGATTCTGGAATTGTTATGGTATACAAATTCTATATGAAACAAATCCATGAAAAGCGATTCATTTGTTATCAATATTGAAAAGAAAAATGCTTGTACTACTCATATAACTAAAATGGCATTTAGCTTACGGATATATACCTCATAGTTTCACGATCTGTAATTTTTGAAATTTTTGAAAACACCATGGCAACCCTATTATTTGAATACATCACTATCTACATTTTTTTTCATCAGAAATTTGAGGTACCAAAGATATTAATGATACTCAAGATGTTTTTCTTTCCATCTTTTTTAAAATTCCTGTCCATTGACCATTGGCACAATGTTTATTCTGTGTTGTGTATTTAGATATATGAAAAGATATAAGAAATATATGTAATATCATCTTTTATTGAATATGTAATCTATTATTAGATCCTGTTATTTATATCAAGAAGTAAAAAATAAAACTCATTTATAGCAAGGAAAATCGTATTTTTTTTTTAAATTCTGTTTTCCCTATTTTTTCATTCATACTGAAACTTCATCCTGTATACAGGGTGGGGCAATGGTGCGTCATAGTCACAAAACTCAAAGAAATAGAAACCCAGTGCTTTAATATAAAAACGAACCCTACGGTACCTCAAGGGACACTCATGACTCAATGCCATGCTAGGGGGATTTAAATGAAATGCTATGGCCTTTGAATTTATATAGTGGAATAGGAAATATGTTGAATTTTGCCGCGAGTTCTACAAAGAGTGATTTGAAAAAAGTTGTAGTAGTAGGTATTGTGAACTTAGGTAATCCAATATCAGATTATTCAGCTGACATGAACAACATTTATATATCATAAAGAGATTTTGTATCTTGGCTACATTTTTGCAATTTTATTGCATAATATCTTGAAATCCATTACCAATATTCGTCTGTTCAGTGCAAATTTTGCAAACAATAATAATAATAATGTTTGTGTGTTCGGAACAAATTTTGAACCAACTTTAAACAAAGTTCAGTACTGGATGACAAAATGCAATATTATTGGATATGTTAATATAATGTTAGTCTGTTCTAAACTAACTTCTCACTTAGGTATAACTAACTCAACAAGGCTAAACATATACTGTTGCATTTTACAAATATCAATATGAATTCCAATAATATAGCAATACCATGAGGTCCATGAGCTATACAATGGACTTTGTCAATTACATTTCTTATGCTCTGGATGAAAAAAATCATGTATCAATAGTTTTTGTTGATTTATGGAAAGATTTTGAGATGGAAAGTTGAGCTGGAGCTAACACATTAAACACAGAAAAAAAATATCACCCATGATTGAAAAAAATTATTTATTTTAACGAGTTCTACACACAGTTAAAAAAAGAGTATCAACTTTAAGGCAATTACATTCTGTAAATGTTACTTCTACAAGTCCTTTTTTTCTGAATATCATAATTATACCTTATACCTTCAATAACTATAGAACAACAAAATAAATTCTATATTTTCTATATTCTATATTTTTTTCGACAACAGATGAAAAAACGTATTTCATCTCCAGTAGGAAATGCTATTTTTTCTACGATAGATGTTGTTTATAAAATACTGTATTACAATTTTCAGAACTTATATGTTTATAAACTGCCAAACGAAGTGACATTCGTTTGTTGATTCAAGTGCCAAGTAGTGAAATTAACTGTCATTAGTGTCAGGAATCCATCAATTTGATAATATTCATCTGTTTCATTTTCATCTCTAGAGTGAAACACTATCATTTTCATGTAGGGTATCCGGTTGAAAAAACATAATTTTCATATACATGACTAGAAAACTATATGTATATAACTACAAATCACCAACCCCAAATAAATAGAGAAAATAGTGATAATAGAATTTTGATATTTTTACTTTTGTGCTATTACTGCCATATAACAAATTTATTTTGATTTTCTCACATGTTCCGCCATCTATTTTACTGAAATTCAACCGCAAAGGCTAACACAGTTAGTGGATTGCTCACAATTATATAATATATTTCCTTGCTTAACAACCAAGTGTGGATTTTAAATTTTGAAATTCAGCCAATAGAATCGGAACTACAGTGAAAATATAGCTTGTCGCTGTATTTTCACGGTGATAAACCTGCTTAGTTTTTGTTTTACTATCTTTCAAGTGAAAATAATATTTCAATTATAAACGTCAAATTTATGTGTTTTGACTAGTTATTTTTATTTATCAATATGAGCGATCGTTGGGGACAAATGTCCATTGGTATCATAGATGAGGCCGTGGAAAAGAGTATTCCGTTGAATACGGCTAAGTAAAGCATCAATCAATCACCAGGTGACACGATTTTTCTTTATTTCAAATCGATATATTATCGTCCTAAATATAATTCGTGGTATGATTAAAAACCTATAATTTTTTGGAATATCCTGTGGACTCGTTGTATTTTCAGTTTTGGGATTGCAGTTCATTAATATTCCAAAAAATTATCGGTAATAATCATAGCACTTATTATTATTACCCCTGATTATATGCTTGGACTTTGGAGCATGCATGGACTATGGACTAAGCTTGGAGCGTCTTGGAGCATTGCTTAACGAATCTTGGAGCTAACGCCGTCTACGTGTGTCATGAAATAATGTTCGAACTGAAAAAGGATTTCTTTTATCATATTTACTTAGATTGCCGCTAGGTCTTTCTAAGGTTTGACTTTTCAGTTGTAGATGGCGCAACATGTTCCTTTATTTCGAATAACATGTTCAGTGTATGAAGTTTCTTCATACAACGACATGTCTGAGGGAAGAAGGAGAATAAAAATATGGTCAAGTAGTTAGTTTTATTAATTTCTGGCAATTGCAACTGATTAACTGGAAACACAAAAAGGTGTTTTCAATAGTACCTACTGTTTCGTTTCAACATTTGTACCGGGTCATTCAGCAAGGTATTCGCGGCCCTGTGATTTTCTCAATTGAAGAAACAAATCATAAATAGATACCTTCAAGATGGATATAAACCCTGGTGCGTTCATTTATACCTGTGAAATCGGCCTACCAAAACTGTTAAGGTACGGCCTACGTGATTCTTCATATTTTATTAGATCGGATTAGCTTCACGATCGTTCGTAGATGGCGGTAAAGTCATTACAGATTGATAAATGAATACTTGTCATGACATGTTTACATTTCGTATTTATTCAATTTTGTTAAAAAATACGACATAACATGTTTAACGTGCTTATTTCATCTAAAATCAGAACAGTAATTTTAAATTAAATAGTTGGATATGTGATATGTACGGGATATTTAAACAATGATACTAACCTTAGATCTTCCATACAAACGCAGCCATGTCGCAGTACAAACTTGAAAAAACATTATGCACTACAAATACAAGAATTACAGAAAACTCATCAATAAACAAATAACTAATCATTGCGAACTGAACGAAAAGTAGTAAAAGAACAGAAAAAAAACGATAAATATCCCGATGAAATGTAAATCACAGTTAATCAAAAATTATAAACATAGTCATAAACAGTAAAATTTCAAATATTCCAAAAAAAATATGACAGTACTTCGGAATGTAAACTCGGCTATTTTTTGATAATGCGCCATCTACTGACAACGGGAAAGCTAATCCTATCTTATTACAGCATTAACAACTTTGGGTGAAACAAAAGCGAATCAGTCAATCCACCAGGGTTTCTATCCATCTTGGATACCTTTTACTATTTTTCAAAGGTTTATTGAAGGAAATTGAATGACTGACTTCAATTATCCAAATTTTGTCAACTGTCAAAGACTTGCGTCTGTATGTAGACGTATCTATTTTCCTAATTTTTGTTTTTCTTTATTTTTCAACACCAATAAACTCATTTCTTTCCAATGCTACGATAGGATTTTTTCGTTTAGGTTAAAAACACCTATCTATATTGAAATACAAAACATGAAAAGAACTACTAATTTTTGTTTCCTATTTTTTTTTATGAAGACAAGTTGAAAGATTCAATACAAATGAGGTATAGGATGGAGATTATCTTTACAAAAAATAAATAGGAAACACAAATAAGCAGTTCTTTTCATGTTTTGTATTTCAATATAGATGACTTTCAAGCCTACACAAAAAAATCCCATTTTAGTATTTAAAAGAAATGAGTTTATTCAAGTAAAAAAATAAAGAAAAACAAAAATTGGGAAAATAGTGAAGTCTGCAATGTCTGCATACAAATCATAGTTTGAAAACTTTGACATCAAATTATTGTTACTCACATGCTATTGTTTCATCTCCCATAGCACACTTTCATGAAAATGTTCCGTTACGAGGGGAATACAAACAGTAATTTTTTATAAAATCTCAAATATCAGTAGTTTGTGAAATGGAAGTATGATTGATTGTGATATATCATTGGAAAGGTAAATTTGTTCCGAATCGGAATTTGAAGAAAAAAATCGGTACTTTCCATTTGAAAAAAAAAAAATTGATGCGCTTCCGGTCAAACCGGAAATGTTATATTGTAAAATGTAAATTGTACATATATATGACATCAAATAGATGTGCCGAATTTGAAACTTTTATACAAATTAACAACGAAGATACAGGGTGGTACATTGGTTCCGGGCCACCCGGTGTAGGTTCTGAGAGGAAAAGACACAGTTCAATTTCATTTCAATGTATGTACCTACCTTATGGTCGTTCACCTGTCCCCTTGCAAAAAGCAGCACAATTTTGCTCTTCCAGTAGATTGTTTGGTAAGGTCTGTGGGATTTTTGAGATTGCTTTGACAATGCGGATCTCGCAGAACCGCCAGAACCTTAACAATAACAAACTTGATTTACAACAGCACGGCTTCTGTTTCAATCCCACTAACTTTGATAGAATAAAGGACCCCGCGGGACTTCTCTTATGGATATTGGCGTTCTGTCAAATGTTCCAATTTTTTGGTATATTGTAGTACTCGAACTACCGATCAAAAGTATACATGGCCCCATATCAATCCTATGACTAGTTTTTGAGAAATACCAACTTTTACTTGAAGCGTATCTCGAAGCAGAATCGAATGAACGTCAGTTTTTCTCAAAAACATTTGATTTCAGTGGCGGAGCCAGGAATTCAGTTTGGGGGGGGGGGGTTGAACATAAAATTCATGAGTTACCAGAGCTTTTTTTTTTTTCGTCATCCGAGTGTCAGCAGTAATTTAGTGACTTGCCGCCTACCTGGCTGCGCCAATGTTTAATTTCTTTCCCACGTATCAACTTCATAGAATACAGGGTTATCCGAAAGTTCCTGAGGGCGCGCTGGTATCATTTACCCAATAAGTCACCTCTCGCACGTCCGTGGAAAATAATGTGCTCTGAGTAGACGCAGTGAACTAAGAATGACTGCATTAACGTTTTCAGCAACTATTTATGGGATTGCAAAAATAAAACTTAACAACTTGATTGATGAGGGATGGATAGGAGAGGGGCAAATCATAAAATTTACCGTGACCGACGGAAAATGAAAAATGGCATACAAATGTCAATCCCCCCAAATAGCCCCTTGCCCAGTAACACACCAACCAGAATGATATTGATAGAATCACTTTTGTTGGTCAAACAAGTTCCGAATATAATTAATATCATTAATATCACAGAAGAGCATTGTTTACCAGCTATTAAATAAGGTATACAAGTAGGGATTTCTATTGAAATTATTTGAGTGGGTGTGCCTGGAAATCAGGGGCTTTAATGGGGATGGATTTTTTCATGAGTTATTTCAGTTTTACTTTCATATCCTAGTGAAAGTTACGGAACATTCGTAATATTTATTGAGATTTAGCATATGTTGGCATTTATATTGTCGCCATATGTATAGATTTTTTTAAAAATTGGCAAGTTTCAGCCGTTTGTTTTCGTTTTAAAGAATTGAGTGATGATCAAAATGTTTATAGTAATTGTAATTTTCTATTTCTATAAACATTATCATGCCATGCTGCGATGCAACACCGTTCGTGAGATGTTATTTCTTATTTGAATGGAGGGACTCATGAGCTACAACTTGGATGTGATGAGTTCATTTCAAAGAAAGTTCAATTTCGAATTAGAGCATGAAAATCAAATCGATGCATAACACCCAAAAGAGCAAAAATCGAATTTTTGACATCCTGTAGCTTGAAAACTGGTCATCGGATCGATCTCTAAATTGTACTAAGTAAGAAGGATGCCAGGATCTATAATAACATTTTAACAAAATAAGTTAAAAGCCATTTCACACATAATATATTTGTGTTATCAGGAATTTCGGTTTTCTTGTTTACATATTTGATGTGAAAGTTCCTGAGATGATTAACTGAAAATTATGCCGATATATATGAGTTTATTTGTTGACTCAATTATAAAATCCTCTGAAACGTGAAAGGTACTAAAGGTCGATACAGTGGATTTATTCAAGCATAATGGCAACATGTTCCTGTGGCACTGATGATGAGAAGTCTGTTATTGAACCAAGACTTTATACTTTTCAAGTAATTGTCGACTGAGGAGTTCAATCTAGGTGGTTATCTTACCACACCTATCATTGTCAAACGAACTGTTGATATGAATGAAATAAAATTTGACCTAGTATTGTGTTTTATGGTACGCCATACCCTACTTTCTGGTCGCTTATCCTCAAGTTTAACAGAATGAGGTCTATCAGAGAGGTAGCTTTTGAAAATATCTGAGCATTTTGGTTTCTTAATGTAGGAATCGAGTATTGGGTTTGGTTGATATCGTAACCTAGGGAAAGTTGCCATTTTGCTCTCGAATGCTCCATTGCTACCGGTCTTTGTCATTAGATATGTAAATGACGCCCAACACAAAAAATTACTTTCTTTGCACAAAGCATACGACGCTCACCGAACCTTATGTTTTTTAAAAAGAAACTGAATAATTTTTAATCCGTTTTTTTACGGTAAAAGTCTTTACATCACAGAATTTTTGTTGCAATTTTATTGTTGAGTGTGCCAACTCTGAAACGCTGGAACGCAGGAGCTCTGGAAAGTAATTCTTGAGATGCTGTTATTGCTACTTTGCACAGAGAACGGTAGACGAAGAAATTTGTCATCTATAAATAAATTGCTGATTCATAAACATGAATGACATTTTCATTTATTTGTTTTTGGACGGTCATTGCTCCGTTTGGATTTTCAAATTCGGGGTCGTGTTACCACAGAAAATAAGAGGACTATCTTATAAGTATTTTTACCACGCTTTTATTAGCTTCGCTTTTAACTAACAAATCAAAATCAAATATTGAAAGTCAATTTTCACTCACTTCCAGTCGTCCGACTCATTTGAAATATCGATGAAAATATCGATGACAATACAATAATTTCGTAATATGAATGTAATAATAATAATAATTATGACTAATGTTTGTTTTATTGGGATTTGAGGCCTTAGAATTACCAACACACGAAGTTGAAATGTGGAATGATTCAAATGAACCATAAATAATATAAAAAAAAACTTTTTAAAGACAAACATTTATTCAAATAGCCCCAAAAAGTAAAAAATTATTTCTTTAGATGTAAGTTACTACCTAATTCAAAAGCTTGCGGCTTTCTCGAAAACTTCAGGCGGCAAGCTTTGTAATCTGCAACTCACATCTAAAGAAATTATTTTCTACTTTTTAGCGCCTTTGAATAAAAGCTTGTCTTCATTCATGATCCCCCCCCCAAATACCCCACATACCAATTTTGAAGAGAATCAGATTTATGAATTTTGCCAAAAAAATCATAATCTCCGATCCCGAAAACCCCCTCATATCAATTTAGAATCGAATCGGACCATAATTACGAAACTCGTCCGCCGTCGTGGAACCGCCATATTGAATTTATGCATTTTGACGAAAAATTCATAATCTCCTACAACGAAAACCCCCACATACAAATTTATAATCGAATCGGACCATTATCACAAAACTCGTCGACCATATTGTAGCCGCCATATTGAATTTAAGAATTTGGACAAAAAATTCATATTCTCTGACCCCGAAGAAAACCCCCACTTACCAATTCGGACCATAATCACAAAATCATCCGCTATTTTGAAGCCGGCATCTTAAATTTCTCAATTTTGATGAAAGAATCATCAGAATTGGGTCATAATTACAAAACTCGTCCGCCATATTTGAGCCGCCATCTTGAATTTTTCGGTGTTGACAGAAGAATCATAATTTTAGACCCCAAAAACTCCTAAATACTGATTTTGAATAGAATCTGATCATGATTACAAAACTCGCCCGCCATTGTGTTTTTTTCTCTAAAAATATTTCATGATGCAATGTCACCAGTTCTTCTATTATCTCATTTGACGTGTTAAAAGGTAGAAAATCGCATTGTAAATTTAATATCCTTTGGTCAAAATCTACAGAATAATTTTATCAAAGCAACAGTTACATTTTCGGTGTAATATTATTATTTTTGAAAAAGGGAACATTCTCCATGAAATATGAAAAAATGAAAAATGTGATTTTTTTGTAATATCTAACAGAAAACTACTACTTCCCGGCACAAGCCACGCTGGACATTGAACTACATCTGATAGATATTGTGAAAAGACTGAAAGTGAAAATTCGCATTTTCATTCAGATAGTTGATTTTTTTAATTATCTCTAATTTTCATTAAAATTTCTTCAAATAAATTAGATAGGGAGAATGTTATTCAAAAATATCACTCATAGAATTCGTTCATTTCATTCAAGCAAGGTTCGCTTCTCTCGCATTTAATCCCGTACATTTTTGTCGACGAAAATCTATTTCGATTTGACAAGCTCATCAGGGAGATTGGAAGAATTGGAAAGCAGGCTCTTCAGAAGCAATTATACACATCAAGGATGGAAATGATGGAAATATTTCTCCTGCGGTATCACTTTGAAAGTTATTTTTTTGACATAAACCTGTCATAGGCATTGCATTTTGATTTTTGTTCGAAAATATGGATAGAATATTCATAAAATCTATTGTGGAATCATCTGCGGCTGAAAGGCAAAGTTTAGTCGCTATTTTCCATCGTTCAAGATAACCTCTTGGGAGGTATTTACGCTGAAAAGGGGAAATTCTCCATGAAATTTGAAAAAATGAATAATATGATATTTTTGTAATCTAAGAATTTTTAATGCAGATGATTCCACAGCAGATTTTATGAATAGCCTATTCATATTTTCGAACAAAAATCAAATTATTATTTTTATTTCAATATAATCTTATGTTGATGGGTTTTTTGTTTGATATAATGAAAGACTATTCTCATGACCGCTCTCTTTTGGACCGAATCTAAAAGTTTCAATGTGTGTTTGGGTGCTGCACTCCATATATGGGAACGAATTTGTACCTTATAAATCGTAATAAGTTGACGGGAAGTGAAATACTTCTTGGCGCGAAACAGAAAACTAAGTTTTTGTGGCAATAGACCTCAGATGGTTCTCCCATGAACGGGTACTGCTGATGGCACTGAAATGGAAGATTTCATTGGTATGGATACTCCTGAAATAGTTACGCTGGTCACTGTGAGATCGGACTTTCTAGAGAAAGCCATGCTTGGGTTTTATTCCACCAAGTTGTTGGATTCCCATTCCAGAATTTTCTGCCAAATCCGTATTTATTTCATTCACAATTCTCTCCCGTTCATTTTTTGTAGCTTTGGAGGAAAAAGCGGTATGAAGGGTACTACTATCATCCGCAAAGCTGTGCACTGGACAGGTAGCTGCCAACAAATCATTAATGTGAAGAAGGAACAGTGTTGGTGCTAGAATGGATCCCTGCGGAACACCAGCATCTATTGGTAGAGTATCAGATGATACTTCATCGACCACAACGTGAAGAGATTGGTCTGAGAGAAAGCTAGATAGCAAGGAACACAACTGGGGAGGCCAGCCATGAGATGGAAGTTTTGGCTAGTTGTTCTTGGTGCCAAACGCGATCAAACGCCTTGGAGATATCTAGTACCACGGCCAGTTTCTCCATATTTTCTGCCAAATATGTAAGATATAAGCAAGCAGGTCACCAGTCGATCTCTGATGCCGGAAACCATATTGTCGATCATTGATAATTCCTAAGCGTTCTAGATATTTCATGAGCTCGATGTTGATAGCTTTCTCCATGACCTTGGAGATAACAGTTAGTAATGCGATAGGTCTGTAGTTGCTGGGTAGCGTCTTTTTTCCTTTCTGGGGACTGGTTGTACTCTTGCAATTTTCCAGTTGGGCGGAAATACCCCCAAATTATAAAGACACTCAACGAGCTTTGATCGTACCGTAGCTTCGTAAGCCTCTTTCGAAGATTAGATTGTCTCCTTGCAGATGTTTCGTTCTTCGACATATTCCGATCTAGTGTCAGTGCCCTGATTTTTCAACCATCGACGGTATGCTGCCTGCTTGAGGGCCCTAGCTCTGGAGCAGTTTCTGCTAAACCAGGGTTCCTCAAATGATGCTGTTTTAGGTATATATGTTTGCATTCCCAACATTAGGAATTGTCTCGGCACATCTAAGAGAGAAACACACTCTTTCTCATGGAAATGCTGAGAAGATAATGCGGAGATCATCCCAGTCAGTTGAATTGTAGAGCCATATGAGACGAAAAGTCCTTGATGGTGTAGAAAAAGAGCAAAAAGTGGAGATGAGGTTGTGGACGGAGTTCCCGAGTAGAGCACAAACTTCTATACTGTATGGATTGGTGGTGAGAAAAAGATCAAGTGTATTGGCGTACTGGTCGTTGACATCAGAAATGCGTGTGGGAAGCTTGACCAGTTGCTCCAGACCATACGTGATAGCGAAGGCCTCAGATTGACGACCTGCCTCGTCTTTTTGTTGAAAAAATTAAGCCATATTGAGTTGTGTATATTGAAATCTCCCATTATAATGACTTCAGCTGTTGGATGATTTTGCAGGATAAAGTCTAATTTGAGTGATAAAAACTCAAATAGGTCACCAAAGGATGGTTCATCAGGAGATATGTAAAGGCAGCAGAGGAATTTTGTCTGTTTGATATCAGCTAGCTTGAACTACATCACGTCAAAGTCATTGAATCTGAACCGAGGATGGAGTTCGTAACCAGGACAAAGCATGTGGACTTAGTTGGTGAAGGAGTTCACTTGTGTTTCTGTTAAAGCCAGAATATCAGATTTTTTTGCCTGTATATAGGTGTTGGTGGACATCATTCATGTTCTTGTTGGGTCCACGGATGGTACAAAAATGAATCTTCAAAATTTTTGATCGTGTGTCACCTCGAGTACCCTCGCCCGGAAATCTGAATGGAGAGGTATTTTGCTTCCGGAGTAGTTTACTCTATATACTATACTGAGACCTGAAAATTCAAAGGAATAGGACAAGGGTGGCCGGAAGTTATCGACCAAACACTGAAACATGGAAAAATCAATTTCACAGCACCTGTAGTCGATATGGTGGTATTGAACCGGGCGATGGTGGAGACCATCCACCACCTATGGTAATCCTTTTAGTCGCCTCTTACGACAGGCAGGATTTACCATGGGGCTATTCTTAGTCCGACCCCATATGGACAAAATGACCCCATGCAAACAAAGTTGCATAGACATGTTCGTTGAAACATTTAGACCACCTAAAGATCGATTTCTGGGTTTTGCCTTCATCAGTATAAGGTAGGTCTCTGCAGACAATAACTAATGCCTGCAATGGAATCTCCATGTTAAGACAAGAGCTAAGAACGCGTTCGTGGTATAGCGTTCACTATAAACCACGAGCGTCATCTCAACTCCAGCCTTTCAACTAAAGCAATACCAAAACTTGCGTGATTAGTGAAATCACTAATACAAATAAAGAAATCTGCATTGTGCACAATAAACTTGTCAAGAAATAAACAAGGTGTCCTGGGGTGGGATTCTGTATTTTGTCTCTTTCTCTCCCATGAATTCAACCATAGCGTCATGTCACTTTTTCTATCGACAATGGTACACAGAATCCCACCCGTGTCCTACCAGGACGGCGCTCATTGCCATAATCCTATATAATAGAAATAATTGGGACTATTCCACTCATGATAAAATTTTATATTGATTATTTCCCTCATCTGTCAAAATTTATTCGCTGATAAACCCGCTTCGTTCTTTTTCCGAATAAATTGCATGGTCCTTCTTGACACTTAGCTGAATGTATGCAACACATTTCACAAGTCGTGTGACATATTGCCGTAAATAATTTTGTTCATTAATTTAATAAAAATAATTATGTACGTTGTGGAATAAATGTTATTGGTGGATTGACATATTTGGGAAATAATCTGATCAAATATAACTTGACCGTCGTTTATCAAATCGAATAAATTTTGGAATTTCCACTCAAAAATTTTTGTTTTAGAAAATTCATCTCGTTGAATTCCTTCGAGCTTAAAAGCTCTCGGGTTTTATTCAAAACAAAAATCTCCGAATTCAACTCGATAAATTTTCAAACAAGATCGTTTTCGTTGAAATTGAAAAATGTATTCGCTGATAAACGAGGTCTTGTTATATTACCCCCGATAATTGAAAACAATATGTTTTGTAGTTCGGTCTTGATTGGCTATTGGATATCTATTTAATGTGTTTTCGATTTTGTAGTTCGCTTTGTCACTGGTTGTTTTATAAAATAAACTCAACACCAGCAAGCTGCTAATACCACAACACCGAACTGTGACCAAAACCATGATAAGCACTCACTATTAATTCATAATTTTCGACAAATTTTGCATATACGTTGATTAATACAATCATTAAAACCAAAACTATTTAAATAATCTTAACGAATACATCGTCAATCTCCAAAATAATTGAAAAAATTTTGAAAAAACGTCTAGAATGCTATTTAAAACAAAACAAAATGCTCTCTGATCTTAAGTACGGATTTCAAGAGCACCGCTCCACTCAAGACGCGATCACCAAAGTTGTCAACATCTATAAAACAATTGATGAAAAAAAGCCATGCCTGGGCCTGGACCTGGCAAAAGCCTTCGACACGGTGAGTCATGAGCTTCTGTTGGAGAAACTAGAGCACATGAGAATAAGAGGAAATGTCAATGATCTTTTCAGAAGCTATCTGAATGATCGAAGACAGAGAGTTGAAGTAGGCGGTGAGCTAAGTGGATCTAGGACGGTTTTGTGTCTAATATATCTCAACTCACTCTTTTCCCTCAACACGGCAGGTAAACTCATCTCATTTGCAGATGACACAATAGTTCTATATATGGCTAACTCTTGGGAAGAAGTGAAAGACATTGCCGAAAAAGATCTTAATCTGATCAGCAAATGGTTCAGAGCTAATTTACTAACGGTTAACGTTGAAAAAACGAAACTACTGTCATTCACCTCTTATGAATTAAACGAACTGAAAATCCTTGATATAAGACAACTTTTTGTGGATAATACTCTCATATTCATATCCAGAAATAAGGAGTACCTTCAAAACCTGCAACATAACAAAGCTACTCGCACACGTCGGCTTTTGAACCACGGGCAAATAAAACAATTGGCCAAAGGTCGTTCACCTACATTGGCCCCAGACTTTATAACCATCTACCAGTTAACATCAAATTCATTAACAATAGCAGTCTACTGAAAAAACACCTAAAAAAGTGGATAATAGAAAAAGGTAGACCTTTCTTTCATTGACCAATCGACAAACTGATGCATTATACATAATATAAATAATATCAAGTAAATTGTATGTTTACTCAAAACTCATCTATGATAACAATTTTATCAGATTATTATGTTGACATTTTTGTCATATACGTAAAACACGACCTAGCAGTCAGCTCCAAAGCTCAAGTATAAAAAGAAGTGAATAATAAATAAGCAGAACTCACAGACAGGCTTCTCCAGAAGTCTAAGTGTTATTCCTCATATTTATTAGCGGATCGTCTTGATAATATGATAAATGTCTTAGAAGAATGTCATTTCTATTTGAATTATTTTTATTGTAAATAAGTATTCTATGTCATCAATTTGAATTATTATTATTATTATTATCACAACTCGTGTTATGGATAATTATCATAAATTCCTTCTCTTTTTCGAAACAAATTATGCTGCTTTACGCAACCACACTCGCGCTTCCCGCTCATGTGATTGCCAAGCAAAATAATTTGTTTCTCAAAGTCGAAGGAATATGTATTTTGATAATCATCAATACACTTGTTGTATTACCTACCTATGGGAATCCATCAGAAAACCACTACTTTCCTGGCTAATACCACGACGATCGTTGAATTACATCTAATGAATTTCCGTGCAGAGTTCCTACAAGGGTGTCTCCACAATTTCTAGTTGCACGGAAATTCATTAGATGTAATTCAACTTGCACGGAAATTCATTAGATGTAATTCAACGTTCGTCGTGATATTAGCCAGGAAAGTAGGTGTTTTCTGATAGATTTTCGACCCAATTATTCCTATTGTATAGGATTACGGCAATGAGCGCCGTGCTGGTAGGGCAGAACACATTGTTTCTTTCTTGACAAGCTCATTGTAAACAATGCAGATTTCTTTATATGCTTTGGAGAGTCTATAAGAACTCAAAGACGCGGTTTACATTGACAAGTGCTGTTGTGAGTCTCGATTTTAAAGTTCCTCGGTGTTTTTTTTCAAAATCTGAACTGATGGTAGAAATTATATTACATTCATCTAGAAATGACAATAAATTATTTTTCGAAGCTTTTTGATAATTCTGGAAATATTTAGTAATGTTGGTCCTTGGTGCGTATAGTTGATCGTTTGCTCATTGAAATTTCCACTAATCTAGTTGACCGATTAGGGCTTTCCACACCTTTTGAATCTTTATGCTTGGTTGACTGAACAAACACATCGTTGTTCAGAATGTAGGCCGCCTCTTCGAATTTCCTCTTGTATTATATGTATACTATTTAATGGATGGTATTCCCGATTTCAATGTTTCTCCTCGTTGGGTATTTTCCTTGTGTTCCTCGATTCTGATATCTAGTGCTCTTTTAGTCTCTCCAAGAATTGACTCGACACATCTCGGTGAATGAAATTTTTGTGATGAAACAACTATACAATTTTATTATTATTTCAGTTCCGACGCTGTCTTACGGTCACACCTTCGATCATGAATATCATCTTGCAGAAATATGACTTATGATCAAATGTCGGGTAATTCTCCTCATTCATCTTTTGATCTCGTACACGATTATCTGTACCGAAAGTTTTCTTCTGTAAGACATCGAAATCATTAATTATAAACCAGCAAGCTGTGGCATCACATGCATATGAAATTAATTTATTATATTCCGAGAAATCTGCCATGTAAACACCATTTGTTAAGGCATCTTCGGGAGCAAAAGCCGTTTGCCAGACGGCAACGGATACGAGGCTTCTCGTATCGTTTATCTTTCGTAGAAGAATATTTGAAATATACACCTTGAAGCCTTGCAGTTGCCATGTTTCTCTAGACGTACAAGTTTGAAATTAAAGAAATAATAATTTAAAAAACTAAAGAACGAGCTTTACTCCCCATGGACTAAAAAGTTAAAAATAATTGACAATATAATTTCTCAAATGTGAAAAAAGCGCGGGTGCTTTCGATCTATATTCTATATTAGTTTAATTTAAACATACAGAGCGTTCAAGAGCTAAAGAGAACTTTATCAAGCAATTATTTTTTACTTTTTAGTCAATGGGAAGTAAAGCGTGTTCTTTAGTTTTTTTCAACTATTATTTTTTTTTAATAAAAATTCATAATCTCTGACCCCAAAAACCATCACACACTAATTTTGAATTGAATCAGACCATAATGACATCTTGGAGCCGTTATCTTTAATTTATGAATTTTGACAGATAATTCGAAATATACGACCTAAAAAAACCTCACATACCAATTTTGAATCGAATCTGACCATAATCACAAGTATCGTCCGCCATCTTGGAGAAGCCATTTTGAATTCATGACTTTTGATAAAAAAAACATAATCTTTGGCTCCGAAAACCCTTATATACCAATTTTGAATGGAATCGGACCATTATCACAAATCTTGTCCGCCATATTGGAGCCGCTATTTTGTTTTTTTAAACAAAAAAAAAGTCATATTGTATTGTCACCAGAACTATGAACATGTGCCAAATTTCAAATCATTCGGACGTCTGGAAAAGGGTGAAAATCACGCCCTAAGGAGTCAGTTACAAACATACAAACAAACATACAAACAAACATACAAACAAACATACAAACAAACATACAAACAAACATACAAACAAACATACAAACAAACATACAAACAAACATACAAACAAACATACAAACAAACATACAAACAAACATACAAACAAACATACAAACAAACATACAAACAAACATACAAACAAACATATAAACAAACATGCACGTGAAGCTAATATGAAGCGTGTAAAAATAATTCAAGGATTATACCGAAAGAAAAACACTGACTGAAAATAGTAATTTACGTAACAAGTCCGGAAAACACTGTTTTTTTGGACGAGTGGACAAGATTCTAGGACGAGCGTAGCGAGTCCTGGAAGTCTGCGTGTCCAAAAAAACTGTTTTCGGACGTGTTGCGTACAAATTTTTTTCGGCAACCGTGTAGAATAACAAATTGAGACACATTTATTTTTTATACTTCTTTGTAGAAGAAAATTTTGAACATTTTAATTCTTATTTGTATTAAATACCGAAATGCGAGCAGAAGATAGGTATACTAACAGAAACATTCTAATTCTTATTTATATAAATATTTATATTGAAATTCGAGCATTTCCAGGACTAGTCCGGAAAGTACGTAATTCCCGGACTAGTCTGAGAAGTGATACTGCCTCAAAGAAAAATCGTCCGGAAAGTAGGTACTTCCCGGACGGTTGCCGAAAATAGTAATTTACGTAACGAGTCCGGAAAATACTGTTTTATGGGACAAGTGGACAAAATTGTGGAAGTCTGCGAATCCAAAAAAACTGTTTTCGGACGAGTTGTGTACACTATGTTTTCGGCAACCGTGTAGAATGAAAAATCAATGAGACACATTTAGTCTAAGAGACCCATCTCTTAACCGGATGAAACATACTTTTTATAAAGTCTCATAAATACACGAAAAGACATATTTTTTTTGTTGCTGTCGTCGTGTCAAAACTTGTGCGAGCCAAGGATTAACGAAGTCTTACATTTTAAAGTGCGATTCCTAACCCATTTCCCGGGCCATCAGATAAAAATCTGTAGTCGCTAAGGATTCGAACCTAGCCGACCAGCAGTCAATGGTTTTGAACGCTTCAGTCGCAACCATAGAGCTACTTGGCTTGCTTATAAAAATGTGGTCCAGTTCAGAAATTTGTTTTTATTTTCGATTTGTCGATTTTTTATTCTTCATAAAGTTGGTGCGTTGCGGAATACTTATGTATTCGAGTTATCAAAATTCGAGCACTTCCCGGTCTAGTCCGGGAAGTACGTACTTTCCTTACTATAGGCCGGAAAGTGCTACTTTCTCAAAGAAAAAGCGTCCGGGAAGTAGGTACTTGAGAAAACTACTGTGATGGCGAAACATGTAGTAGTTAAATAAAAGTTTTTGAAGATCAAATCGTCTCTTGTCACTTGTAATATCCCAAGGCTATATAATTTCGAAATAATTTGTCGCTAATTTTTGAAATCGTGTTGCTTGGCAACTCGCTTGAGGAAATTTAAGACAAATTATGAGAATATATCAATAGTCGAGGGATATTCAGTAAAAAAAAAAATTTCAGAGAATTAAAAAACCAGTTCACCTACCTAACGCATTATTTTCGAAAATACAAAGTATTTTACTTGAGAGAGTTTACCAGACACATTCCAAATAGTTTTGATGGTGGCTTTTTCAAACTCTGATCTGTCTAAATTCTTCATGTTTACGGCCCAATCTTCAAGTATACGCGGCAACTCTTCAACAGTACACCGTCCTATTTTCTCACCGCACTAAACTCTTTGAACATTTTCCACGTGTATTTTAAACATAATGTAGTATTATTGATGAATTTTCACTTATAATTAAGTATATCTATTGAGTCATTTTTATTTGATATTTCCATTTCTGCTCGAAGTAACTGACATTTTAAAAATTTAATTCTGTAAACGTCAAACTATATGTCATTTGCATGGTGACACGATTGTTCAACCGTGATAATTTCCCGGGGCACTTATCCGGGGTCATTATCAGTAGTAATAACCCAAGGACATTGATAATTATAGCAGATTCCGAAAGCTTGTTAATGCTTTTCTATAAGCAACAAGCTTCAGGAAGTTATATTTATTAATGTTCGAGGGTTATTCGAATAGAAAATTTTCTGCTAACCGATACTTTGTAACATTGCAATAGTCTATAAATGATTTCCATACAAATTTGTTATTGTAAACAGTTTATTTTGATATATTTGATAAGAAAATTTCATCAATCTTCTCGTCAGTATTACAACTAAATCATGACATCACTGGCATTTTGACGTAATTGAATATTTGAAACTTCAAAATCGAAATAAATCAAAATATGTATATCCATATGTATATGGTCTGTTATCAGTATAATGTTGTTCTGATTGGTTGTATTCAATCACATGACCTCAGTTTAACCAATTTCATTGGATTTCCGCTTGAGCAAAACATTTTCAGTAGTAATAACCTAAGGACATTGATAATTATAGCAGATTCCGAAAGCTTGTTGCTTGGAAACAGACCGACGCGCGACGCCGAAGGCGGAGATCTGTTTTCTATAAGCAGCAAGCTTGAGGAAGTTGTTATATTTATCAATTTTTGAGAAAACGAGCGCATTTCATAAGAAATTACTATGAATAATTTTTGTAGACAATTGAATTGTCTTTCACCTTGTTGAGTTGTTTTTTCGATAAATCATATATTTTCCAAGATTACAGCAAAAATCTATTTATTTATTTTTAAACGAAAAAAAAAAGTTCCACCCCTGGAATTTTGATAAACAATTTTTATTCGTGTTTATGGTTCCAACTACTAGCATACCTAGTTTGGTGGTGCTACAAGCGATCCTCGTCTCAAAACCCAATCGTATTGGATTAGAGGAGTTTTGCTTGAACTGACGGTCAAATCCAGTGAGTTAGAGTAGTCAGACAGAAAACTATGAGAGAAGTGGCACGTAATGATTTTTTTTGTACAATCTGCTCTAGAAGATATGTTTCTTCTCATTCGGATATGATCAACAAAGATTCGAATTTATTTACTACAATACTATCGAAATGAGGCACCTGACGAATTCCACAAAAGGATTTTCAAACTTCTTTTCTTCTTTCATAATTCCGGTAGCATTTCTGGGCTTGTTTGTCCTATAGATGAAATTTTATTATATGTAGGTTTCTGATCGGCATCGGTAGTTTTCATTATAGAAAAAAAAATTGTAAGTTTGGAGATGGTTATGAAATCCTAAAATCGCAAAAAGTGTAATGAAATTGTTCAATTTTTGCTCTGAACTTCATGAATTAAGTATGAACTCGTCGCATGATCTGTTCAAACTGAAGAGTATTCAGTTTTTATATTTAACTGTTTTCAGGTTTTCCGACCAATTATATCAAGCAATGTACTTTGATGTTGCCGTACAACGCGGTCGTTCTTGTATTATTTGTCTCAAGCCGTAAAGGACGGTTCTTATGGAAAATGGGTCCGAATTGGCTGAAAATTCAGTATAATGACGTAGTTTATAGTGTCCTGATCAAATGTCTCCACGGGCACAACGAGATCTAATGGACAGTTTTTGAGATACAATGTGTCAAACATGCAGAGAGAGGGTTGTTACTTACCCTTAGAAAATCAATAATGTGGGGATTATTTTGTTAAAAGTTATGGAGAATAATTGCAATCTTAATATTGTCGACTAGAGTTGAAATGAAAAATACAGGGTAATTTTTAATTAGGTATATAATTTTAAATAAAAATCATTCAAATGAAAAAGCTCGTTGACTTGCAGAATGAGTGAATATCATTTGATTTTGATATTGGGTGATCTGATGTTACTATTATACAGGGTCACTCAAAACTTTATTTTTTGGTTGTATTTCTTTCAATTTTTTTTAAGAACGTCTATACAAATTAAACATGAATTAAAAAACTAAATGTAATACGATCAATATTTGGTGGCTTTTGTCTATTTCTTGCATCTTGTATGGATTCTGGTCAAAGGCATGATGCAGCTTTTAAACGGACACTACTGCAATAAAAATCTTTTTCGACAACCGCATAACAAAGTAGCCTTCGGCGCGTTCTAATCTCAACGCAAAGTTAATGTTTTCTGAGGAATGTCATTAATTGACAGCTTTTCCGCTCTAAAGCGACAAAATTGAGAAAACGCTCATTTATTCAAATGTTTCCGATTTGCCGGCGTGTAGGTATATTATGAATAACGCTGTCGATCGGTGTTCAATTTTTTTATGTGTTAGAGATATGGATTGTATTGCCAACAATTTGGATACCGACTTTGGTTATATCTATTAAAAATTGTCAAAATGGTACATTCAGTTTTAATCTAGTAAATAATAAAAGAAATGAATATCATTAGGTAATAATGTATGATCATTAAAGTATCGAGTATTTTCTGTATTTGAGATCTCCGTTTGTCAAAAAACTATTTTTTGTATTTCGAGCACAAAGTATAGTTGCCGCTCTACAAAGCAGCAATCCATCACTTTGTGATCTAAATACCCAATTAGCTGTTTTTACCAGTTCATACCATGTCTGTTAAGACATTGTAATTACCAGTATGTAGGTATTCTATTTGTTGATGGCTTGCATACTACAAAAAGCGTATATTAGCGTTATGCGGAAGGTACATAACAATATTTCCAAGCACCAGATTAAAGAGTGGAGTAATAACGATCTATGGCATTTTCTTGTTCATTAAGCATTTATTGGGCATATGCACCATCTTTACAGCATTTACTCTTGTACCAATGCTCGTCACAATTCTTTTTTCCCAAACCTTTCAGCTGATTTAACAGTTTCAATCCTGGCATGTATTCTTATTCTAATTTTAAACTTCAAGTCTTTGTTTTTGATAATTGCTAAAAGTCCAAATCAACAAGTGTACAGGGTTTGTAGTATAATAAATGAATTAAAATGAATACAACTGAAAAAAAAAATATTTGAGTGATCCTATATAATGGTAACCTAAGATCACCCAATAAAGAAATTAAACAATAATATTTACTGATTTTGCAGGTCTACGAGCTTTTGCGTTTGACTGATTTTGTTCAGAGAATTACATGAAAATTATGTTATTATTAATAACCCTGTATACGGAGTCTTAGAACGTTTCATTACAATTCGAGTCGACAATATTAAGATTGCAATTATTCTCCCTAACTTTTTGTAACAAAATAATCGCCACATTATAGATTTTCTAAAGGTAAGTAATAACCTCGGTAATAACCCTCTCTTCGCATGTTTGACACCCTGTATCTCAAAAACTGTCCATTATATCTTGTTGTGCCCGTGGAGACATTCGATCAGGACACCATAAACTACATTATACTGAATTTTCAGTCAATTCGACTGGGACCCATTTTCCATAAGAACCGTGCGGGGTCCTTTCGATAAAGTTGTTAAGCTATATCATACCAGGCCTATGGAAATTCAATACGTCAATCTAATGATGAGAAATGGATGAAATAATCTACTCTTCCATTTCAACCTATGTAGTTAAGATATTCGTCGGCAACAGAAAACAATTACTGCCCCCTACGACCATTGAATAAACTATTTGCGAAGTTATTTGCAAGAAATACTTTGGACTGCTCTTTGAATATCATAGCTGAAATTATCTTTTGCATTAAATGGGAAAATACCTAGGTACCGTTTTCGTGATTTGTTGCCAATCATTTCAGCTTTTGTTGGGAATTCCTAACACAGATTATTGAAAACGAAAAATGGGATAATTTTCTGAAGTTTTTCTACTTTTAAATTATTCCGCACAACTTGCAACAGAACAGAAACAGAACAGCAAGTGATTCAGTGTTACAACAATGGCACATAACAAAATCATGCGAAGGAAAATTCTGCGAAAATGGGGCAAGTACATCTACAAACTTATTTTTCTGAATTCGCTAAAGAATGTGTATACTTTCTCGGAGCAATCTCAGACCCCAAAATACGCTAATCTAGTATTTTGGTCCGTTGCTAAGCAACGAATTTTCCCGTATCGAAAACGATCCTGGAAATTTTTTGCCGGCGTCTCAACAATAATGATATCAATGAAAAATTGTTATGCATTTATAAAAATTTCTTACTTTATGATGAGGTTGAATGCGATTTCAGAAAAAATAGTATATGTACCTTGTGGTAAAAGCACATTCCTAGACTTCAATGCTTGTTGGTTTCGGCTTAACGCCTCGGCCAACAATTTACATTGTCGTCTGGGAATATAATACTTTTACTACTAGATACACATTATACCATTTTGCGAATATGTGCCTTCAAAAATTCTATATAAGCTTAGGTTCTCATCTTCAATGTAAAAAATATTCATCGACTGTTTATTTTATCCTCAACATTCAACTTTTTTGAATGACCATGAAACACTACCACACGTTCGATGACTGCGGCATATGGAAAGCAATATTTCACAAAGACTTTTGGAAAGTATTCCCCGGAAAACGAAAATAAAAAACAGAAGTTGATTCACAAAGGAAAATCTCAGAGAATTGATGCTCGGACCTATTTAATATAATACGGGTATAATAGAAAATAGTGAAGAATACTCCGAACTAGAGTGTGCGAGATATTCAAGTAACTTCCAATTATTCGGTTCAGAAATTCAGGATTTTCATCAATAGAATTTACAATTGCTTGTTCAATTTCTGGAGTTTTATAATTATCTTATATGCACGTCTATTTGGTAGGACTGTATCCAGTAAGCATTCTTCTAGCCGCCAAACCATCAAACCACATAAATAATAATAAATGCCTGTCAACTGTCAACTCTTGATCAGAGAAATAAACCATTTTCTTTCCCAAATAACACTTAAAAGATATTTAAACTATGAAATTAAGTAGATTCGAGTTGAGTGTGAAGAACTAAAATGTCAAAATAATTGATAAAACTTCATCAACAAATGAAAATTTTCAAATTCTGCTTTTAGGTTAGGGACATCCAAAGGCAATTTGTGTATTAAGAGCTCAAAGAGAGTTAACCAGCGTAACGCGAAGCGGAGCGCAGTGATCTTTGAAGAGGGCAATACAATATTTGTGCTCGAAATACACAAAAGATTTTTTCTATAAACGCAGCTCTTAGACAAAAAAAATGCTCGATACTTTATTCAACATTGGCACATAATAATATCTATGAGGAAATTAACACTCGAAAGCTATTCTAAATGTATAAACTATCAAAAAATCCAATAATTCACATATTTAAAAAACAAAATGAAAAGTAACTCATGCGTGAGAAAAAAAAGAGCTCCGGCCGAGATCGTAACCCGCCTCTCATCTTAAATCAGTTTGAGCGGCCGTTTTTTCAATATTTCCGCCCTAGAGCGGGAATGCTGTCACAAAATTACATTGATCGGAAAACGTCAACTTTATGTTGAGATATGAAAACGGCAAAGGATACTCTGGTTATAAAAAAATAATTGTTTTTTATTTCTGACTGAAAAACAGTTCCATATAAAAATAAATGTCAGGAGATCAGGAGAAAAAGCAATGGCGTATCACTTTTTTCCTTCCAAATGATGACATTAAGTATTAGTAAATGGGTTTCAGAGTATGTGAAGTATATCAATGCAGAGAACTATATCGTCAATTACCTTGTTACACGGTTCCTGCAAGAGAAACATCTATCTAGGTGTAACAATCGCCATATGGGTTATTTTATTTCTCAAATGCATAAAGTCATATCGAAAGACATTTAATTCGTGAAACAAATACAAAATCTTAAAACTCGTTCCCATCGGAAATATCTCATACACGACAAGAAAAAAAACACGTAATCTCCTTATAGAAATTGCGGCCTGTTGTTTAGTCTACCGCGGAAAAAGGCCATTTAAAATATCGAGTTCTGAATAGGGCCTTGTATTAATAGTAGGCAAATCAATGAATGAAACCATTGAGTCGGGAGACTGCTTAGTTGGATAGCGATACACACGTCCTGATACTTACGATTTTTTCTGACGGGGGTCAGCTTACATTACTTCTTAATTTAGGCACTGAACGTGGGAAGTACGGATTCAGCAGAAAAATTCGACCATCTTGAATTGGGCGGGACTAATTCATTTTTCATAGTGAAGAAATCTGAATTATGGCCCAACGGACGAATGACTGATAATTTCGTTCCTGAGGGAGGACTCGAAAAATGGTACCTCCAATGAATGTTGGGAGGGGACCTCTGATCAGAAATGTCGAGGGAAAGTCAGTCAGGCGCGCGGTTCGGTAGAAATCAGTCAGAAAACTGAGTTTTCGTTTGTGGTCGGGAGGTCGGTTTATATCTACACATTTTTCCAACGGTTTGTGTATAATTTTATATCGAAAATTTGCCATCTAAGAAACATCCGAATTCTAGAATCTAAAATTGAAATTATTTCTTGTGATAAATTAAATATATAAAAGACGCGTCTATGATCGGGATTTCAAATAGAGTGTTTCATCCCAGACGATAAATACATAAAGGATTAGCTGTTTTTGTTTTGGTAAGAAACCCAATTGATGTATACATGAACTAACTCATACATGGTCATTTCTCTGCTACGAATGCTTATTTCTTGCACTTAGCCAGATCTTCTCAGAACACCAACCCATAGTTTGTTCAAAGTAATAGTTAGGGACATTGGCTCTGGTTAGACGTAGGAATTATATTGAGTGTCGCTAAGTGGAAGACACAGTTGATAATTCTGATTTGGAAGTCGTTGAAAGAACTCCCTAAGAGAACTTATTTTGTTATTGATATAGAAACGGTTTTAGCATTTTATATAATTTTTGTTTAATTCGACATTTTCCTTCGTGATTATTTGTAAAATCACCAAGAGACTTCCTCGCAAATTGGACTCATCAAAAAAAAAGGAAGTCTCTTGGTGATTTTACAAATAATCACGAAGGAAAATGTCGAATTAAACAAAAATTATATAAAATGCTAAAACCGTTTCTATATCAATAACAAAATAAGTTCTCTTAGGGAGTTCTTTCAACGACTTCCAAATCAGAATTATCAACTGTGTCTTCCACTTAGCGACACTCAATATAATTCCTACGTCTAACCAGAGCCAATGTCCCTAACTATTACTTTGAACAAACTATGGGTTGGTGTTCTGAGAAGATCTGGCTAAGTGCAAGAAATAAGCATTCGTAGCAGAGAAATGACCATGTATGAGTTAGTTCATGTATACATCAATTGGGTTTCTTACCAAAACAAAAACAGCTAATCCTGTATGTATTTATCGTCTGGGATGAAACACTCTATTTGAAATCCCGATCATAGACGCGTCTTTTATATATTTAATTTATCACAAGAAATAATTTCAATTTTAGATTCTAGAATTCGGATGTTTCTAAGATGACAAATTTTCGATATAAAATTATACACAAACCGTTGGAAAAATGTGTAGATATAAACCGACCTCCCGACCACAAACGAAAACTCAGTTTTCTGACTGATTTCTACCGAACCGCGCGCCTGACTGACTTTCCCTCGACATTTCTGATCAGAGGTCCCCTCCCAACATTCATTGGAGGTACCATTTTTCGAGTCCTCCCTCAGGAACGAAATTATCAGTCATTCGTCCGTTGGGCCATAATTCAGATTTCTTCACTATGAAAAATGAATTAGTCCCGCCCAATTCAAGATGGTCGAATTTTTCTGCTGAATCCGTACTTCCCACGTTCAGTGCCTAAATTAAGAAGTAATGTAAGCTGACCCCCGTCAGCAAAAATCGTAAGTATCAGGACGTGTGTATCGCTATCCAACTAAGCAGTCTCCCGACTCAATGGTTTCATTCATTGATTTGCCTACTATTAATACAAGGCCCTATTCAGAACTCGATATTTTAAATGGCCTTTTTCCGCGGTAGACTAAACAACAGGCCGCAATTTCTATAAGGAGATTACGTGTTTTTTTTCTTGTCGTGTATGAGATATTTCCGATGGGAACGAGTTTTAAGATTTTGTATTTGTTTCACGAATTAAATGTCTTTCGATATGACTTTATGCATTCGAGAAATAAAATAACCCATATGGCGATTGTTACATAGGCGATGGTAGTGGGCTCCACATTTATGTTTCAGATCACATCAGTGAATCGAAATGTGACTTCCATTATCATCGCATAAACGTCTATTCGGTGCCCGTTGGTCAGTTGGGGACATCAAAATGTGATGCAAAATGTGACTCGAAATTAGCCCAATGTGACATTCCATTTATACTTCGATATGGAATGCACATTAAGACCCTTTCAATGTAACAATGTGGCACTTATTCAAAAATGCGCTTCTATTTCTCCTATATGTCTCAAACACTTAAAATTTAGAAGTCGATGATACATGTACATGTATGAATGATTTTGTAGGTTATAATTTAACTCGCTTCTGTTCGAAGCGAATTCACTGCTAGAACAATAATTAATTGGCAACTTGAATGAATATGAAATACAAAATATTCAAGAATGAATTAAACAAAGCTCACCATTTTTCAACATACATAAATATTATATCTCAATGTTATTATCCTTACTAATGAATTACGGTTTATATGGAATGGAATGCTAGAAAACAAATGCGTGAGTTGATTCCGTAGAATATACTTAAAAAAAAAACTAAGTAACCAAACTGTCTAAATCATGGGAAAAACAATATATAGAAATGTACAATAAACTATGATTCAATTCCAATCCTCTGGGCAGCATTTTCTTCCCGGCGAAATCAGTACCTATACCCTGAAAATGCAAAATTCTGTAAATAACTAAATTTACCTTCCTAAGTTTCTACAGTTCCGGCCCTTCAAGGCGTAACTTCTTGGTAGATATTGGGCAATGTTAACAAACATACTGATCTAAGTATTGAAATAAAAATAATGAACAGAACACTGCACACTATCAGAAATACCTATAGAACATTTAAAGAATGGCAGCAACCAAATACATACTTGACTCTCGACTCGACAAACAACTCTTGCCATTTTGTGTCATGTCGGTGATGTCATGCTCAATTTTGGTACCAAACCGAATTCCTTCTATACCGACAAAATCGCAATGAAACCAAAATTCATGTTAAGGTGCTTCGCTTCAGATTTTGTGCATCAAAGCGACACTAACGAGAAGAAAATAATTGTGAACAATTCATAACATTTGGCATCACTAAGTGGTAACAGTGATGTCTAAATGCAAATCATTTTGTTACCACAATAATCAAGAAAGCAACATCTCCTAGACGTTTGTGTTAACTGGGTATGAATGTCCAATTGTGAGAAAATCCTAAAGAAATGTAAAACTCTCAGAAGATTGGTAGGTATACAAGAAGACAGATTTCCGTGAAAATCTCTGCAATCAGATATTGCTGAATAGATAATCTGATCAGCCAATATTAATTTTTCTCGATATTTTTAGTTGAATCTTGACTTTAATGAATTTATAATTATAATATTGAAGCCATAATATGAATCGGCAGAAACATACCATAGAGACACAATTTCAAATAATTTTGAAAAGTTCTATTAGTTTGTGACATGATTTCAATTTTATATCCTTTACTACTTTTTATCATTTTCACCTTGATAATCAATTTTTTTCGATCATATTTACCCACCCAATTCTCTTACGAAGAACAAACACTGTTATGTCATGAAAACTATTCACTCTTGAATGAAGATGTTCAGCTCTTTACATTATCATAAAACAGGATTGGATATCTCGTTCACGTTGGAAATCCAAAGAGAACAACATAACTCGGTTTAAATAGGTCACGAAAAAAATCAATACCATGTTTGAAGAAAAAGAGAAAAAAGGGAACGAACAGCCACCTCGATGCACTTCTGCAACCAGAAAATACAACAAAGATGGCCTTATTCGTGCTGGAATGTTTATTGGACTGTTTCTTTTGTCTGTAATAGTAGCAATAAAGGCATCAAAACAGTTCATTCATCGGCTTTAAGGCAAATAGATAACTAAAACATGAAGTTGTGAAACTCGAGTGGTGTAAAAGAGCAACGCGATACTTCTTGTTGATCAGAGGCGGTACATCCAAAGGTAACGGTTTGTCGAATAGGACGAAATAAATTGAGAAGTGTTTGCCAGAGATTGACAAAATAAAGATAATCCTACCGTATCTAGATTAGGAACATTTTCAATAACATTAGTTGACTCCCTATTTTAGAATTTCTAATTACCGTATCTGGATTATAGGTACATTTTCAATAACATAAGTTGACCCCTATTTTAGAATTTCTAATTACCGTATCTGGATTAGTTACATTTTCAATAACATTAGTTGACCCCTTTCTACATGCTGTCCTACTGTCATAGTTTCCTGTTTTTGTTCGAAAATATGAATGGGATATTCATAAAATCTGTTGTGGAATCATCTGCGGCTGAAAGACAAACTTTAGTCGCTATTTTCTATCGTCCAAGATGGGAGGTATTCATGTTGAAAAGGGGAACATTCCCAAATGAAAATTGAAATATATGATTTTTTTGTAATATTTAACAGAAAACAAATACTTGCCCGGCTAAAGCCACGCTGGACATTGAACTACATCTGATAGATATTGTGAAAAGTCTCGTAACTGAAAAGAAAAAATCTGAAAGTGAAAATTCGCATTTTTATCCAGATAGTTATTTTTTTAAATTGTCTCTAGTTTTCATTGAAAATTCATTAAATAAATTAGATAGGGAGAATGTAATTAACAAATACTACTCACAGAAATCGTTCATTTCATTGAAGCAAGGTTCGCTTCTCTCGCATTTAATCCCCAATACATTTTTGTCGACGAAAATAAATTTTGCTTTGCCAAGCTCTTCAGGAATATTGAAAGTACTGGAAAGCCTCTTCAGAAGCAATTATACACATCAAGGATGAAAATTATGGAAATATTTCTGGGATGTACGGTCTAGACAGAATTGGAAAAACACTTGGGAAACATGTCATAAAAACGGTCTTCAAACCCACCAAGAAGATACAGCAAAACCTCAGCATCGGGGGTATATCGTATATTATGCACTTGCGGAAAGGTGTACATCGGAACCACAAATAGGTCCTGGCAATAAGACTAGGGAAGCATCAGAGGAACTGCAGATGACAAGTCGCCAGTGGCAGAATACGCGCTCAATGAAGGAAATCACAGGATTCTGTTTGAGGACGTTAAACTTCTACAATAGATTAGATTTTCTTGAAGATTTACACATATTAACAAGGAATTACTCAATAATGACCTTTGTCTCAACACTCAAGTTAATTTAAACAGAGCTTACATTCCTCTTCATAGACGTTTAAATAGTTATTTAACGAACAAGTGTATTAATAAGGGCGATTAACAATCGAGATATTTTAACGCGTGAGCGGAGCGAGCGCGTTAATGTTTGAGATTGTTAATCGCCATTTTAATTCACGAGTTTGTTACAAAACTTTTCCGTCGACAGAAGTTTTCAAAAATAGAGATATCTTATTTTCAATGTTTATTTATTTAACGTTACGATAAAAAACAATCACTATTTCCTATTTATATTAACTCTACTCAAAGATAGTTTAATTTTTCTCAGTGGTAGTTTTATTTTATTTTTTATTATTTATTTTCAAATTGAAATAAAAAAAAATAATTACCCTCGGTGGGTTTTGAACTCTCGACCTTATTGTTGCAAGCCAGGTGCACTTTACCATTACGCCACGGGACCTTATATGGTTTTGAGTGACAACTGGTGTAATAAACATTTTCTAAAATTTTATTGAAAATTGACAAATAAATAATGACAGGTAGTACTAACCAATATAAAATGTATAAGAGCAATGTATGTTGGGTTGCATATAATCAAATCGTTGATTAATAGAAAATCATTCATTAACAGGGGTCATTAATCAACGATTTTGAGTGCGTTAAAATACATCATAAATGAACGGTCGACGGAAAATAATTATTAATTCATAAATTTAAATTAATTCATATATTAAATTGCTCTTGAACTCTTTCTCGATGGTGATATTGCTTGAACCCATTTCGCAGTTTGTTTGTTCCCTCACTCTCGACTTTCCCTTCAATTCTCAGAACATAAACTATTGATTTCAATTTGAAACTTATTATTTCATCTTCAGGTTCTGTTTTTCTTGAACTTGGGTTTTTGCATGTGCCATGTCAAGTTCTCATTAGTCTTCCTCCTGGTTCAGCAATTTCCTTGGTTTTGATTAATAGAACTACTGAATTGAGTAAATAAGAAACATTATAAATTTTTAAATCTTTTCTGTTTGTAGTGCCTCTTAATTTTGGGCTACCTTGTTGGTGCTTTGGGGATTGGGAAGGTTCTCATTAGACCTGTCCCTTGATCCTGAGCATATGATTGGTTTCACAAATTCTCAAGAGATTGTGTCTTAAGCCTGGTTCTGTGCATATCGGGTTGAAGTTCTCATTAGACTTTTCTCCCGGTTTGTCATATTTCCTTGGGTTAAGATTAACAGAACTATAAATAGATTTACAGATCAATTTTTGAAAATTTCTTAAAACAATTTTCTGGTATAGGTTCATCATTTTGGTTACCCTCTTTGCTACTTTTGAGATTGGGAAAGTTCTCATCAGACTTATCTCACGATCTTAAGTTCCAATCTGGTTTCCCAGGATGATGAACTAATAATCATGTTTGTTTCGTTGGTAAACTTAGGGCTGACGTTTTAAAGTTTATAAGTTCTCATTAGACTAAACAATTTTTGTAACTTTGGTTCTGTCACCTTGAAACATTTTCATGATTAAATCACAAAATTTGACTAATTTGTCATTTATCAATTTTCAAAACAAAGCCTCAGCAGAGATGTGTTACTCTGCCTGTTGAGAATTTCTCAAAATCTGACTAATTTGTCATTTATCAATTTTCAAAACGAAGCTTCAGCAGACATGTGTTACTCTGCCTGTTGAAACTTTCTCAAAATTTGACTGAATTGTCATTTATCAATTTTCATAACACCGATCATTATTTCTATAGGTATTGTTCTATGCCATACTTCATTGTCATTGTCAACTTTTGACGCAATGTCAATTTTCATTTATTTAGTTAGGCATTAGACTAAGCTTTAGCAGACATGTGTTACTCTGTCTGTTGAAACTTTTATCTAGGTTAATCCTGGAATAAGCATTTTTTTAAATGGTATTCATATGATGTCCTGTTTTTAAATATTTACATGGTCCTCTGGATACATGATATTTTTATGGTCTGGCTCTTGTACACCTGACGAGTAAGTAATTTTTCAATTTTCAAAATTAGCATTATTAAAATTTCTTAAATTACTTACACTTACACTTATTTACAGGTACGCACTGATGATGACTTTATAGTCGAAAGCGCTTTATAAATAAATTTCTGCACGAAATACAAACCTTTTCTTCATCCAATTCTTCATCCAGTTAAACTTCTTGCCCCCAACCAGGGATACCATAGTCGAATTGTACGGGAGGCAATAGAGATCCACAAATACACAGAGAATTTCAACAGTAAAGAAGAAGCTGTGAACCTCAACCGAATATGGAATCCCATTCTTAGAAATTCTAAACTAGGGAAGTGAAACTATGACATTAAGACAGCAGGTAGAAAGGGGTCAAATAATGTTATTGAAAATGTACCTAATCCCGCTGTTATGTTCTTCGGCAACAAAAACTAAAGGCAATATGTTCAAGAACATATGAAACTCAATATAGGAGACCAAATACTCAAATCGGTTGACTCTGCGAAAATCTTGGGTATCATCTTTGATGATGATTTGGAATTCAATACACTAAAACAGCTTTTGAAAAATATTCCACTCTAAGAGTTCTCTATCCACATAGACAAAGCTTGTCTCCTAGCACAAAAAAGCTTCTTTCTCAATCCCTTATATTATAGATCTTTAATAATGGAGACCCTGTCTATAGTCCTTTTCTGAACTCTGGCAATCAATCTAAAATACAACGCGTGCAGGATTCTTGTGTTCGTTTCATTTTAGGAATTCGAAAATTTGAACATATTTTCCAAGCACGTGCAAATCTTGGAGGGGTGCAAATGAACGTTCGTAGGGAATATAATTATTGTAACATCACTTACATAATATTGAAATCGAAACTACCTGTTCTTCTATTCAACAAATTGACAAAAACATTAGATTTCCTTCCTTTTAACCTTCGAACTAATCTCATCCCTCGTTATTCCTCAACCGTCTTCAGAATAGTAGTTTACCTAACAAGTGCGGAAAGTGATATTTTTCCGCACGCGATTGCAGATGGCTGAACGACGCGTCAGCGGAGTTCGGCCAGAAATCGCGTGCGGAAAAGACACTTTACGCTCGTGTTAGGTACACTATTTTTTTTACTAGCGGAAAAACACCCAAAAGTTAACGTAAAGAACATTTATTATTAAATATATATTAAACTATACAACCATACTTGGTACGCTTTCTATTTTAACCTTCTGCGACGCAATATTTAAATGTCAGTATAATCCGCAAAAACTAAACAAATGTACTTTTCCGCACTAAAATGTTTTTTCCGCACTAGTGCTGAAGAGTGACTCTTTCAAAACTAAAATGACTGCGTAAAAGTGGATTTTTCCGCACGCTAGTAGAAAAAAGCTTTTTTCTATTTAGGGCAAGTTATAAAACACAATTTCAACAATGGTTCAAGTGAACCGAGTTCAGTTACTAGGGTAACACGATTATTAAAGATCTTATGCAATTTTAAAATCCACATTCAAACGGAAACTTAAAGCAAAATTTGATATGTGATCAGAACAACTTTATTTATGATTATGTTGCTTGCCCATGTATACTGTAAGAGAATTTATTTTCATCATACAATATGTATCTAATGTCTTAGTTACTATCTATCTTTCAATGCGTAGTAGGTTAAGTGTAAGAGTAGCTGTAGCTAAACTTCAACTGTTATGTAATATTATACCAAATAAAAGCCGATTATTATCATTATTAATTTCCACGTCCGAAACACGTTCTCTATCCATCAACCATCAGGAAGAGAGTTATTCTTTTTTAAATCAAATTAATTGACGTTCCCATGTTTGAATTTTAGCGCAATTGATTAGGGGAACTGGTCCAGAATAAAAAGAGTTGACACAAACAAACTAACACACCAACATTAATTGCAAGTTGAATAAAAGCATAATTAATTATTCGTTTCAAGTGAGTACTTCGACATTGTCGATTTTACTATTTCATTTATTTGAAACTCTCAAGCAAAAATTAGAAAATAAGCAAAACTACACTACCTGTTTTGGGACTCAAGTTGAAATTATTGTTCGACGAGATTGTCACAAAGGGTTGTGTGAGATTTATTCGGAAGCTTTAATAGTTATTTATGCAACAAGTGCAAAAAGTACTGGGAATAAACAATTTTTGCACGAGTTGCATACAATATTTTTTCTACGTTCATGCAAAAAGCAAAAAATGATTCATTAAGGTACGGCGCTAGCTGTTGGAAAATGAAAAGCGCAACTTAAATCATTGATTATTACTATCGATTTGCATTGAAACAGATCATCTATTTTCCATTAATAATACTCATTTTAAAACTTTCAATTCTGTAATTGTCAGAAATAATTTTTTACTGACGTTTCTATAACCACAGTTGCATTATAAAAATCAAAATCATAGTAGCCGTGAGCGCGTATGTTATCACGAGGTGTGGTCATAGTACAGACGGTTTGCTCTATGCAGGTAGACGGTTTAGAACAAAGCGGATCAGTTTCGATTATGGAGTTTTTCTCGGGAAGGCATTGTTTGTTTGAATCTGTCTGCTAACATTAATACAAAATGATATAAAATGTGTAACTGTTCAAAACGTATTGCTAATCTCACAGAATATCTGCTAAATATGTAGTGGGTTTGAACGTTTTTGTTTGTCATTATGACAGCACGTTGAAGCAGAATGACAGATGAGTGCAATAAAAACTTTATTACACTAGTGCAATAAAGAACTTCTTTTTCCACTAAATATAGTTCAATAAAGTTTTGCTTTTTGCATGAATGTAGAAAAAAAAAATTCGATCAGACTAATAATTGAGTGTCATAATATAAATATTTATTGATAGACATAAATACAGTTCAATCAATAGATTACTCAAAATATGAAACATAAAATAAAACTAAAAGTGATCATAAAGTTGTGACTGAGTGCCTTCCTGTTCATAGAAGAGAACATAGGCCTCACTGCTCACGAGGGATTTAGATGAAATTGGGGACACATTTGAATCATCATACTCTTGCCACGTCCTTGCACATTGATGCTACAGTAGGCTGTGTAGTGTCCGCTATAGGTAGTCCGACTATGATTAGACAATGCATACAGACTATAACGACAAGGAGTTAGCTACATTGTCTGCTGAGATTCAATTTTCCTTGAAATGTATCGGTTAGAGAAAAACGTTATAAATGGAATACTAAAATTTTCGGGAATTTTTGAATTGCTAAAGATTTCATGCATTTCTTCCTCATCTTGCACTTCGCACATGTCGGCTTCTCGTCGCCATCCAAAGTTTCTTCCTTTTTGAATGAATCCAAACAATGTGAGTGTCCTAATTGGCCTGTTCTTCGAAGGTATAGATAAGGAAAGGTCCCAGAATGGATCGAATGATATTGAACAGTGACCACAATGAGTACATTTCAATGTAGATTTCGACAGACCAACGAAACTATCTACAATTTTGGAATTGTCCATTTTTAAATATCTTGACTATGACTCTCGAGCCTTCTCCGTGTCACTTAATTTCTCATCTAACTCTGTCATAATGGGGAGTTTTGGCTCCTCATGTAAACCCTCTAAAAGGCATGTCAAAAACTCCTAAGCATCTTCCTGGGCATAACCGATGAAACGAAGAGCCAATCTTTGGATTTGAATTTTAAAGGAGACAGTATTTACAACTCGATTTGATGAATCTTCTGACCAAAGTTCCTTGATCACCTCAGGAAATGCTGTGATTAAAGCGTCATTTCTAGATATGGTTGTGTTTAAATCAATTGTGTAGGAGTCTCTATTCAAATACTCCAATAACCATCTTGAATTCCAACCTACAACAGGCCTCGTCTGCTGCTTGCTTTGGAAAATTTTAAACTTTTTACTAAAAAACATCATTACGATTTTTTACGGCTGTTCGGCTCCATCAAGCAATTATTATTGCGTGACGAATATATTACAACAAAGTTTGATGTATTCTGGACAACCGCGCAAGCGGTAATTTACGTTGTAATGATTTCACAATTATCGCAACGATAAAAATCTTGCAGTGATCTTTATCTAATTAGCGAACACATCTGAGAAACAGTTCAAGTGCACGCAAATTGTTTGTAAAAATTCAACAAATGATCTTAACGTCACTAATTACTAGTCATAGAAGGATCATATCCCAATTATTGTTTTATTTGCCTTATTAAAATTTACTGATGCAGTCGTGCAAATTCGCTGTAAATATATCCCACGTATATGTAACTAGATCCTGGATTCAATAATAATTGCTGTAATTATCGATGTGAAGTTTTCTTCTTGGAGAGGAAAAGTTTGCAAAAATCTCGAAATGTTTTTGCTTGCTTGTAACCTGATCGTTGATTTTATAATAATTGCTCTGCCATTGAAAATTCAGTTACCGGATAGTTCCTCAATCGTTGATTAATTATGATATGCAATCTATATGTATTCAGGTTGAAGAATACTTCTATCTATATGTAAATCAGAGTGATTATTCCAATTAATAAGGAAAACAAATAGTCAGTTTGTCTGTGGTAAATTATACATTCCATATAAATTAATTTCTGATCTGTAGTTGTTGAAAAATAATCAATTAAATGTTCATTTCTGTATATTATTTTACGGTCATATAAAGTAAAATTCAAATTATGACATTTTTAAAGACCATGTTCCTGAAAATCTGTTTGGTTGTTCCTCTTTTGCAAACAATTTTAAACCTTCTTTCCGATAAGCTAGAGATATAGCTCAGAACTGGATGACTACGCAATCTTATTGCATAATATGTTAATCTTTTTCAACATGTTTTTTTTTGGTATTACCTTCCACAGTGTGAAAATGAAAAGACGCAATGAATTATACAAGAACTACCTTGTAATGCTCTTTAAATATTATAGCTTAAATCATATTTCAATTCGGATCAAAGCAGAAAGGGGTGCGAGCGATGATATCTCATGATAATAAAGTTGGACAAGGAGTTGAACTAGGAAAAATCTTTCTAAAAATGCTAATATAATCCTGTTTTGTATTGAATTGAGAATCAAAATAGGACTTTATTTATTCTTCCGAAGCTTCTCACTAAAATATACGAGACCTATTATTCACAAAACACTTTTCAGGAGGAAACGAATTCTTCCATCATGAGCCTTAACTTGCCTAAATGCAGGTACAAAGTTTATTAATCATAAACAGAGCGAAACCAGGAAGCTTTCAGTGAGAAGAATGTGTTGACAGACAATCAATGTTAAACAAATTGATTGTCCTGACCTTAATTTAACATACTCCACTACAGAGTATAAAAGATTAGCTCTCAGTATTCATCATGCTGCAATTACTCCCCCCTCATTACCTTTACTGTATGCTATGAATATCATACATACATTAAGGTAAAGAAACATATTTTTTCAAATGACAAACATGAAAAATTCCCCTTTCTTCTTGGAAATCAGGATGTATCAATATGTAAGTTTTCGAACTTTTTTTTTTAATTCTATATGGACCTTCGAACAGAAGGAAAATTTTTTTAGTTTCATGATCCAAGGCTGAGGAAATATGATTAGCTTTCAATAATACTAAGTCATCACCTGAAAATGTTTCAAAGTTTTTGTTATTTAATAATGCTCGTCTTTTACTTCGCTTCAATAAATTTTCCTTAGCAAAACATTATTTGACATGAGCATCAGCTTCAGGGTTTGCTGGTGGAAAGTTCAGTATACTTCTAAGTGGACAACAAGGCTGTTTGCCAAATTGTAATTCAATAGGCGAATACCTTGTAGCTTCATGAGTCACGTTATTCAAAAATTCTGCTATACGCTGCACTACCAATGCCCAACGGGTATGTTTTTTGTAACAAAAAGTACGGAATAATCTTCCTAACTCTCTCATGACACGTTCTGTGGGATTGCTTTGTGGCTGCCGAACAGAGGTATATTTCACAACTATATCATACTTATCCATAGCATTCCGCCAAGTATTCGATGTGAATTGTGTTCCTTGATCAGATAAAATGGCCTTAGGAATACCAATTTTTTTGAAATAATCATTCGAAAGATGTTTCACCATGGATTCTGCGGTGGCATGTTTCACTATACAAAGTGACACAAATTTAGAAAAAACATCTAACACTACCAGACTCCACCTCCACCTCTGGAAGGCGGCAAGGGGCCAAACAAATCTACTGAAACTAATTCACCAGGAGAGTCCGGTATGATGGATTCAAAAGATGGATTCGGTAAAATCTCTCTTCTGCAGTGGCAGAATACGCGCTCAGTGAAATAAATCACAGGATTCTGTTTGAGGGATACCATAGCCGAATTGTACGGGAGGCAATAGAGATCCACAAACACACGGATAATTTCAACAGTAAAGAAGAAGCTGTGAACCTCAACCGAATATGGAATCCCATTCTTAGAATTCTAAAATAGCAAAGGAAAACTACCACATTGAGACAGCAGGTAGAAAGGGGTCAACTAATGTTATTGAAAATGTACCTAAACCAGATACGGTAATTAGAAATTCTGAAATTGCAAAAAAAGTTCGACATTAAGACAGCAGGTAGAAAGGATTCGACTAAAACTTCAAAAAGACGGAGTTACCTTCTCCCGAGAATAGACTATATTTTTTATCTTAGATTTGCGGAGTGAATATTGGCAGTTAGTAGAACTAGCTCCAGAAGACAGAAAAGACATCTGTCACCGTCTATTCAGGATTGTGGAAGTTTACTGTTATGCCATTTGGGGTCTGTAATGATCTAGCCATATTCGTAAGATTGATGGAGATGATTCTGAAAGGAATCTCTGGGAAGACGTGTCTGGTATACCTTGATGACATAATCGTGGTTAGCAAATTGTTCAAGGACCGCATAAAAAACCTGGAAGACGACTGTTACTGCATCTGGATGACTCTAGACTGAAGCTAAGCCTCAAGAAATATCATCTTTTCCAGAAAGAGCTACCATATCTCGACCACTTTTCTGGGAAAGAAGCAGTGCTAGGTGAGCAGAAAATCAAAGCAATAAAAGAGTGACCTATTCGAAAGACATACACCAGCTTCTAGGTTTATGTACCTACTGTCACCGATATGTGCTGGGATTTGCCAACATCTCTTAACCTCTAACCAGACTCACAGAACAGCAAACACAGTTCCAGTAGTCCGAGGAACGCCAAGATTATTTCCGGAATTAGAAAATAGCTTTGATCAAGGCACCTGTTCTGAGCTATATTCTGCCGAATGGCAAATTTATAGTAACGTGGGAATTGGAGCTGTCCCGTCTCAGATCCAGGAAGGACAGAAGAAGGTCACTGAATACTTCAGCAAGACTCTCAATACAATACAAACTTTTGGTTGTTTTTAAAGTAGTTGAACACTTCTACAAATACGTATTTTTATTCAAAAAATCCCGAAGGCCTGATAGCACGCAGGATCGAGACATTCCAAGAATTTGATTTCGAGATCGAACATTGAGCGGCCGTATGAGGACAGAGGCTCTGTTGCAGAGACCATACCCATATGATTGCCCTTGCCGATGGACAGATGACAAAGAAGCATCAATTTGTATAACCATGGCAGAAGATGTTTACTGTGAATTCTGCCCCGAATCAATTGAGAAAACAACCCCAGAGCATCATTACAATTGACAGTCATATTCCTGAAAATACATTTCACCAACTTACTATCAGGCAAATTTTGATGAGTCTCAACCCAACAACAGCAACAAAGTTGGTGGATCTGAGAAAATTCCGCTGATCCTTCTCAAGAAATGTGCCTCCAAAATAACACCAGTTATAGAAAAACTGTCCAATAAGGGAAAAGTATCCAATCTAGCAACTTCAAACTTTTTGCACTGTTATCTGTTATTTCGAAAGTCATGGAAAAACAGTTGAATATTTAGATGAGAAAGGAGATTTGGTGCAAAAATTTGCATTGAAATATAAAAAAACAGCTCAAAACTTGTGATCTTTGTCAGAAAGCAAAAATATCGATTTTACCGAATCCATCTTTTGAATCCATCATACCGGACTCTCCTGGTGAATTAGTTTCAGTAGATTTGTTTGGCCCCTTGTCGCCTTCCAGAGGTGGGGGTGGAGTCTGGTAGTGTTAGATGATTATTTCAAAAAAATTGGTATTCCTAAGGCCATTTTATCTGATCAAGGAACACAATTCACATCGAATACTTGGCGGAATACTATAGATAAGTATGGTATAGTTGTGAAATATACCTCTGTACGGGAGCCAAAAAGCAATCCCACAGAACGTGTCATGAGAGAGTTAGGAAGATTATTCCGTACTTTTTGTTACAAAAAACATACCCGTTGGGCATTGGAAGTGCAGCGTATAGCAGGAATTTTGAATAACGTGACTCATGAAGCTACAGGGTACTCGCCTATTGAATTACAATTTGGTAAACAGCCTTGTTGCCCACGTAGAAGTATACTGAACTTTCCACCAGCAAACCCTGAAGCTGATGCTCATGTCAAATTATTTTTTGCTAAGGAAAATTTATTGAAGCGAAGTAAAAGACGAGCATTATTAAATAAAAAAAACTTTGAAACATTTTCAGTTGATGACTTAGTATTATTGAAAGCTAATCATATTTCCTCAGCCTTGGATCATGAAAATAAAAAAATCTTCCTTCTGTTCGAAGGTCCATATAGAATTAAAAAAAAAGTTAGTTCGAAAACTTACATATTGATACATCCTGATTTCCAAGAAGAAAGGGGAATTTTTCATGTTCGTCATTTGAAAAAATATGTAGGTAATGAGGGGGGAGTAGTTGCAACATGATGAATACTGAGAGCTAATATTTTATACTCTATACTTACTCATTCTGAGAGTGAAGCCGGCTTCTACCATACAACTTAACACCTGATCTAAATGATCTATGTGTTCCTGGAAAGAATTGCTCACGACAAGAATATCATCTATATAAATGTAAACAGAAGATTGTAGAAGTGGTCCAAGAATGTTATCTAAACATCTAGTGAAACTTGCCACAGCCGTCTTCAAGCCAAATGGAATAACCCTAAATTGGTAACTTTTTGTACCATATCTGATTTTCGATGTTCTTTTTAATAGGAATTTGCCAGTAACCTGACGTTAAATCTAACGAAGAAGCATACTTGAAATCCTTCAAATCTTTAAGTAAATCATCAATGGGTCTGGGAAATTCAATATCATTTACTGTGACTTTATTAAGACGGCGAGCGTCTAAACACAAAGGCACCGATCCATTTTTTATACTGTTGTCATCAATGGACTACAAAATGGAGTATTAGCGCGTTCAATCATACCAATTTTTTCTAATTTTTCCATTTCTTGTTGAACAGCCTGTCGGTATTGGATATGGTTTAACTGCAAAAGGCGTTTCATCTATCAAAATTGTAGAATGCTCACATAATGTTGTTAAACCTGGTTTATCTGAAAATATTTGTTTATGTTTATTAATTAAACCCCGAAAATATGACATTTCTTTTTCATTCAATGCCACTTCATTGAACATTTTTTGAATATCATATGAATCATTTATTCCACCAAGTAGTGGCAGTAGAGAATGATTCACTGCCCTAATCTTTATAGGTTGTATAACAGGTGGCTGGAATTCATGAATGACATCTAGCTGTTCCACTTGTACTATATAATTTTCTAAACGTAATGAAAATATATTTTTATGAAAATCAATTGTAGTTTCGTACATTCTCAGAAAATCGATACCAGTTATCAAGCGATAGACAAGAGAATCGATCACCAAAAATTCAAATTCAAATTCATGCTTAGCTATCTGAAAAGGTAAAAATACCTGATGTGAAACTCATTTCATTCTAGTTTTAAATGTTCCAGTGATGCGAATACCACTGACATTGAATATAGTCAAATTTTTCACAATCATATGAATTGGCTTGAAAACTTCGAAACTCATACAGCAAATATCACTCCCAGTATCCACAATGGCAGGAAAATTGATATTTTGAATATTTATTGAAATTACTGGTGTTTTGGCGATAATAGATTTGTGATTAGAATCACATTCCAAAAATGATATATTCGTACAGAATAATCCAATGGAAGATTTATTAGGGGAAGAATGTGATGACAGACAATCAATGTTAAACAAATTGATTGTCCTGACAACCTTAATTTAGCATATTCCACTACAGAGAGTATAAAATATTAGCTCTCAGTATTCATTATGGTGCAAACTGCTCAAAAATTGTGAATATTTGACAATATGGCTTCCGTTATCAGAGATCAACTGGTGGCCTACTTGCTTATGTCTGACAGCTATCTATTGAATAATATGGCAAAAATCATGCCAAGGTTTCATCGTATGGCTTTCCCTCCCAATTGTGTTCTTTGGTGTCTAGCATTCTCTTAAACACATCTTTTCGTATGGTGTTGATAGCTGAACTTAATATAACTAATGTTGTCAAAAAATATAGAATCTGACTGCAAAAACTGAATACGCGTCAAACTACTGATATTCATCAAAATCTCATATTTTTTCGTCGACAAAGATGCTGTTAATCGGGGATTTTGGTGATATAGTAAACGTATTCGTCCATAGAGTTTGCAGTTCAACCAGTTTTCATCAAGATTAGAATATTGAGAACATTTGGAAGAGTTTTTTTGACAACTATCACTTTTTAAATTTCATTTATCATTTCTAGGCAGGAAAAGATCAAGTGTTTTTGAACTGGACGTGATGAGACAAACCAAACAAAGCTCAGTGACCTATTTCATTCAGTTAACTAATTCTTTTAGGTTGATTTATTTGCAACTTTTCTTTCATCTTAATTCAATTGAATCATATGTTCTGTTTAACGGATGAAACATATTTCTTATGAAGTTTCATAAATAGACGAATACGCCTAAAATGGCCTAGCAAAATGTGGTCCAGACTATATACAGTGAGTTTCAAAAATTTGCACCATATGGAAAACTTTTTTATTATCGATTTGTCAGAAAATGTTATGCTTCCTAAATATTATTGCATTGCAGATTACTTGCATATGAGTCATCAAAATTTCAAATTTCCAAACGGTATACAGGGGAAAACATTAAGAAAAGTAGGAAAGTTCATTCAAGGAGGCTGTTCGGAATTGAAAAAAATATTCAAATTTGAAATCACAGTCAGCGTAGTTTACACTTGATCAAAATTCTATTTTTTGTTCCCCCCCCCCCCCACGTCACCGTTTGGAAATTTGAAATTTTGACAACTCATATCCAAGTATTCTGCATTACACAAATTTTTATGAGAAATAAAATATTCTGACAATTTCATAATAATTTTTTTTCCGTATGGTGCAAATTTTTGAAACACACTGTATATAGTTTGCTCTGTGCCGAGTCGCCTGTGCAACTTCCGAGATTTATTTGAATTACATAATAATCAAGTTAGATTCAAAGCTTTATTGTATCATTGACAATGATGATGTGAAACAAAAATTAAGAACTTTGATTATGCCACGTTATTGTCATTTTAGCGTACCATTTGGTATCAAGGGTATTATAATAGTTATTTTTGTATCAAGGGCGTAAAGTAGGCGTGGATGATCACAGCGAAGGCCATAAACGCATTTTACGTACGTGATACATACAAAATTTTATGCACTAGCGGTTTTATAGCGCGAATCACATAAACTGATTTGAATTACAATAGTCTACACGTTCCATACGTTATGTATACAATAATTATTAAGACAAACGTACGTATGGGGAATTTGAAACTATAGTTGCTGAGAGCTATTTCAATTAAATTGATCATAACTGAAAAAATTGCCATTGATTCTAGATAATTATTTGATCCAACCATCCACTTCTAAAATGAATAATTTTTCTCTTATCGCTGCAGATGCTGTGACGAAGCTTTCAATATGGAATAATTATGTTCAAGAGAATATCTCTTCAACATCGGCAACTAAACCAACCGCATTTTCAATATTCAGGCTTATGACTTAATTGCACGTTGAAAAAATGTCTATTCAGAAGAAATGTTAAGAAGACATCTCATCTCGGTTGAACTGAAATAATTCTGATTCGTGTTAGGTCTTGGATGATGTGTAAAATTAGACAATTGGAGAATTTTGTCTACTTTACGGCCCGCGGGCCATAATGCGCCCCCGGGCGGTAAAGTGCCACTTTACGCTCTTTGAACCGGCCGGTAAAGTGTACTTTACCGCCCGCTAGTGCATAAAGTAACTAACGTAATATACAGGGTGTTCCTTAAAGACATGCTAAAATTTGAGGGGGTGATTCTTTGACTTATTTTAAGGAAAAAACTTTCTATAAACGTATGTCCTAAAAGTCCTAACTTTTGAGATACAGGGTGAAACATTTCCACACCGCATCAGATTTTTAAAGAATTGATCCTGAAATAAAACGATTTTTATTTTTTTAAGCGAAAACCATGCGGCGGACAAAGAAAACTCAAGAGATCAAATTTGCTCAAAAATAAATGAGGATCTCAAAAGTTTTTTTTTTCAGGAGAAAGCAGTGGCGTAGTATTTTTTTCTTCAAAAATATTCAATGCAAAACCCGTACGGACGCCACTGGTTGAGAAAATGAAAATGTTTGTGCATTTAAAAATGCACCTTGATGCATAGAAGACATGTACCAAATTTTATAAAAACGTCTACAATATTATCTCAGTTATTATTAAAAAACTGTTTTTTTTCAAAACTTTAAAACCCTGTATCTCAAAAGTTAGGACTTTTAGGACATACATTTATAGAAAGTTTTTTCCTTAAAATGAGTCAAAGAATCACCCCCTCAAATATTAGCATGTCTTTAAGGAACACCCTGTAACTAATGTATTATGTGTTGTTATGATGTTATTTGTAATGAAGATTTAACTTAGGTATATTCAAAAAAATTAAATGTTTCGACAAAGTTCGTTTCTAGAGAAATGCCATTATAAATGTATCCAGTGCTAACGACTGAACACAGTTATAATATTTAATCAGTTATAAGTCAAACGGGTGTATCTTGGTAAATACGCATTACTCTTTCGAGCAAGATACAGGACGCTGTCGATGGTGCCAGGCCGTCGCGGCCACCCGTGACGATAAAATATGAGATGCTTTTCACGACGGAATATTTCATGCTGAAAATTTTAATAGGCATCTCCTGAATGAGTGCATCTATCGAGAAAACTTGAAACTTTGGAGTTTTGCATTCACTTAGAGCTGGAACATCGACAAAAAATTAACGAGAATAGTTGAGAAAGCGTCTTTTAGAGATATGCCAAATTTTTGTGAAGTTGTTACGTGCTCCCTTATAATTTTATAACTCACCATGCGCTGTAAACTTTGGAAGATTCAGTAGCGGCCAGGGATTATATTAGTAGCCTGGCAGGGTAGCTGAAATGAGATAAAGACGTGGTCTTTGAGGTTTTTAAATTCTTCAGGGGAGTGATGACAATCTTTCCATACGGACCACCGTTGACAAACTTCTTCACATAACGTTTTAAAATTTTCAGTGTTGAGTGTGGAGACTTCTAGACAACAAAGCTTTGAAAATCTTGTAATATTAACATTAAGAATACTATAATCAGGGATTTTGTCAATTGCAAGAAACAGAATTATCATTTTATGAATTTAGTTCATTCCTTCATTCAATTATGTTAGTTGATAATTTTGGTTTCTTCGATAATTCCATGACGTTGAAGGGCGTCAAGAAAACCCTTTCTAGGAACTTGATCTTCTTGTAGAAAAGCGCTGTGCGTTTGCAAAGCAAATATGATTCTTTTATATCTTATATTTGCCTTAGACAGAACCCAGCGAGCACAAAAACATCTCAGAGATGTTACAAGTAAGCATTTTCGAACTCCCAATGCGACTTTCTGTTCATGAATGAATAATGAATAGAACGTATATGTAACGGCAAATTCTGGCGCACACGACAATTTTCAGGATGTTCCTGGGACATCACAAATGGCATTTTTTTCTTGTTCTTTTCAAAGCCTTTTCAAAGATAAAACATAATGGTTCAAAAGCTTTTTGCTTGAATCAAATAATATTATAAAAAACATTTTTAAAGATGTTCCTATGGGACGTCACAAAAAGAATTTGAGATGTATAATCAGCTAATCACACGCCCAAAATGGGTTGCCTATCAAAATGTGGTCCAGACTATATACAGTGAGTTTCAAAAGTGTGCACCATATGAAAAACTTTTTTTTATCGGTTCTTCATAAAACTTAGTGCATTGCATAATACTTGCATATGAGTTGTAATCATTTTAAATTTCCAAACGGTGTACAAGGGGAACAAAAAATGGAATTTTGATCGAGAGTAAACTACGCTAGCTGTGATTCCAAATTTAAATATTGTTTTCAATTCTGAACAACCTCCTTGAATGAACTTTTTGATAATGTCGATAATAAGGGGTGGTTTACACTTGATCAAAATTCCTATTTTCTGTTCCCCCCGTACACCATTTGGAAATTTGAAATTTTGACAACTTATACGCAAGTATCCTCCAATGCAATAATTTTTATGTACAATATTTTTTTTGGCAAATCGATAATAAAAGAGTTTTCTATATGGTGCAAATTTTTGAAACTCACTGTATATAGTCTGGACCACATTTTGATAGGCAGCCCATTTTAGGCGTATTCGTCTATTTATGAAACTTCATAAGAAATATGTTTCATTCGGTAAACAGAACGGTGAAGGTCGACCTTTTTTCGGCTCTAATACTAACAACATTAGGTACGGCGTTGCTTACCTGGTTCTGGCAAGTTCTGCCACCTCGTTTCCAGGCTTGTTTCCGGGCTTATTTACAGGCTTGTTTCCGGGCTTGTTTCCAGGCTTGTTTGGCTTGTTTTTCAAGAGCGCTGCCTCAGTATCTGATCAGATATAGATTCTCTGCTTGGACCCTTCTTTCGTCTCCTGTCTCATATCCCAAGAAACATCACATGTTTATAGAAGGGATACAAAGGAAAAAAACTCAAATCTTAAAACTAACGTAAATGAACGTACAAACAATAAATTTCTCACAGAAATGGAAGGATTTATATTTCCCAGCGGAGTTGAGAGTTGAAAGTTCAAATGGTCAAATTCATTAAATGAATCACTTCAAAATTTCTTGCTTCAGTTTTATTTAAAATTTTATTATTGAATGTTAATTTTTTATTTCATTAGATATTGTAATTATAATAAACAGATTTCTTTCCAAAATTTGATCTGAAATTGCTGGCAGCTAACAATTTTGTTTGTCTGGTATCTGGTATTATGGTTGTGAATACTATTTACTTCAGTAAAAACTAAATTCGATTTTTTTACTTTTTTCCTAATTGAATGGATTACACAACAAATTTTCAGCATACATAGAGAGTTTAAATCAATCAAACCATTTGGTTTGTATAAATTAATTGTTGGTTCCATTTAGTTCAATTTATAGATACATTTGTTTCATTCTGTAGTTTCCTCAAAGGATTTAAAAAACAGTTATTTGCAGTACCCCATATAGAAATCAGGTATTGCAAATTTGAAAAAATAAAAGCAAAATAAATATTTTTAAGAAATTTCATTAGGAGTTTCTTATTTTAAAAAGAATACCAATAAGTGGAGCTATTTTATTTCTGATTTTATCAATATGTGTATTCCAAGAGAGTTTTTCATCGATATATAAGCCTAAAAATTTTATTTTTCGCTGATAATTTATAGTTTTATCAATTAAATTAATTGGAAAAGTCCATCGCCTTCTTTGAAAGATTCATGAATGAATATTTTTTTAAATTGAGAGCCTATTTATGTTTTTGTAACCAAGTTAAAATTTAACTCATATTATTTTTTATTTTATTTGTTATATCATTATGAGAACTGGATAAATAAATGACTGTGGTGTCATCAGTAAACACCGACAGTAATCCATTAAGAGTCAGTTTTGATGAATAGTTTATATAAATTAAAAATAAAACCGGGCCAAAGATAGAACCTTGTGGTACACCACAATTTACATCTTTTAGAGAACTTCGATTGTTTCCTAAATAAACATATTGTTTTCTATCATATAAATAGTTTTTGAACCATGTATGTAGATTTCCTCTAACACCAATACTATACAGGGTGTTCCTTAAAGACATGCTAATATTTGAAGGGGTGATTCTTTGACTTATTTTAAGGAAAAAACTTTCTATAAACGTATGTCCTAAAAGTCCTAACTTTTGAGATACAGGGTGATAAAGTTTTGAAAAAAAATTAGTTTTTTAATAATAACTGAGATAATATTGTAGACGTTTTTATAAAATTTGGTACATGTCTTCTATGCATCAAGGTGCATTTTTTAATGCACAAACATTTTTATTTTCTCAACCAGTGGCGTCCGTACGGGTTTTGCATTGAATATTTTTGAAGAAAAAAATACTACGCCACTGCTTTCTCCAAAAAAAAAAATACTTTTGAGATCCTCATTTATTTTTGAGCAAATTTAATCTCTTGAGTTTTCTTTGTCCGCCGCATGGTTTTCGCTTAAAAAAATAAAAATCGTTTTACTTCAGGATCAATTCCTCAAAAATCTGATGTGGTGTGGAAATGATTATGCATCGACTTAAAGCAAATAAAGGGATCAGATTTGTTCCAAAATGAATGAGAATCAAAAAAATATGGATTTCAGCTTGTACAAAAACGAATTTTATTTTATTTTATAAAAGTAAGTTAAATGAACGGATCAAATTCATTAATTACTGACAATACTAACACTGATTATAAAAATTGTTGGAAATGGCCATCTTCTCTTAATAGGCATGCTTCCGCCCGTCTACGCATGAAATTACGCACACGTTGAAATATTCCCGGCGTATTTCGAATAGTTTCACACGAGGCAACTATTCGCTCTCTTAAATTTTCTAAAGTATTAACGGGAGTTTTATACACTGGAGTTTTAAGGTGCCCCCATAAAAAGAAATCTAAACTGTTGAGATCAGGGGATCTTGCTGGCCATTGCTGAGGTCCTCCGCGACCTATCCAACGATTATGATAAACTGTATTTAAGATAGGTAGCTGAATTAATATCGTAAATCCATTCAGGTAATAATTCAAGCACTTGGGAGATTATAAGTGAAAAGATTAAGAAGTGGTGAAAAGAAATATCAATTATAAAGAGGTAGCTAAATTACTATCGGACGATTTATTGTCAACAAAATGTTAGGTACCTACTGCCATATGAACCAATTTCAATTTAATTATTTTAATCAAAAACCGAGCATCTGACAAGAATTAGACATTTTTTTGGATTCTCATTCATTTTGGAACAAATCTGATCCCTCAATTTGCTTTCAGTCGATGCACAAACATTTCCACACCGCATCAGATTTTTGAAGAATTGATCCTGAAATGAAACGATTTTTATTTTTTTAAGCGAAAACCATGCGGCGGACAAAGAAAACTCAAGAGATCAAATTTGCTCAAAAATAAATGAGGATCTCAAAAGTATTTTTTTTTTCAGGAGAAAGCAGTGGCGTAGTATTTTTTTCTCCAAAAATATTCAATGCAAAACCCGTACGGACGCCACTGGTTGAGAAAATGAAAATGTTTGTGCATTAAAAAATGCACCTTGATGCATAGAAGACATGTACCAAATTTTATAAAAACGTCTACAATATTATCTCAGTTATTATTAAAAAACTGATTTTTTTTCAAAACTTTATCACCCTGTATCTCAAAAGTTAGGACTTTTAGGACATACGTTTATAGAAAGTTTTTTCCTTAAAATAAGTCAAAGAATCACCCCCTCAAATATTAGCATGTCTTTAAGGAACACCCTGTATAATTTTCTGAGTAATATATCGTGATCAACTGAATTCGATTCCGATTCTATTCTGATTGGAATGGTGAGAATGAACTTTCTATTCCTTCGCAGTTTATCTTGTATTTTTTGGAGCCTGAGAGTAGAAATAAGAATCTCCTGGTTCTTGACATAATTTTTTTAGTTTTCAACCTTCCACAATCTGAAAATAAAGAAAATATAAATCCAAGGAAATCTGTACAAGTGTAGAAGGGCAAATTGATTAAATTGCCCAATAAGTTACTGAGTTCACAAGACTGTTGCCTTGAATGAAATTATAATTTTTATCAGTAACGTACCGTACACTAATTTTGCATGTCTGAAAATAAGTTCAATTTGACCAAAGAATACTTATCTTTTTCAAGGAAGATTCTAGAATATATCTCAAGTAAAGTTCTTGCAATAGTTCGGCCACCAGGAAGTTGTCGTGCTACTTCCAAGTGTTTAAGATAGGAATCTAAAATAATATTCTTAAAGCTTCTGGAAAATTCGAGAAAACTATAGAATGAACCTTAACAGAAACTCCAGCAAATTCTAGAACGCACTGAAAACACCCAAGTGAAGTTCTCGAAAGTTCGGCCACCAGGAATGAGGCTTGGTAGTAGGACTATCTGAATATTTCTACGAGCTTCTGGGAAGTTCTAGTCAATTCTAGATTTTTATGGAATAAACGAAAACAGATGCTCCGGAAGGTTCTACAACGTACTGAAAAGGCACCTAAGTGAAATTCTCGAAAATTCGGCCACTAAGGAAGTGCCGTAGAACTTTCTAGGATATAAGATGGGAAGCTCTATAATGTTCTCGGCCACTTAAATAGAGATGTGGTAGTGGTATTTTCTGAAAACTTCTGGAATATAAGGAATATAAGGAAGAGCAAAGTGTGGACGCCGAATCGACACAGTAATTTGGACACGTCACATTTTAAAGGCGCATTGTCGACTTTCGGACCATCATAATGGTCATAATGGTGAGTTTGAAATATACCTAAAACTTATCGAAAATGAGTCTTGGTTCTGCCTTATAATAACATATGTGGTTCAACTCTGCGCAAGATGTTTTATGTCCGATTATGTAGTTTTTGCACAATCGCGTTACAAACAATTCAAGGGCTTATCTTGCAAAAGGAAAATCATCGTATTCAAATTCTATGAACGGCATCTGGAAGTAAAGATCAAACTCTACAATTTGAATATTTTTGATTTTCATTTGAGAGGTGGGAAATGTCTTGAAAATGCTACTGAAAGTTGCTCTAAATGCCTGTAAGTATTTTCATGGCATAATCAAGTAGCAGTAGTGGGGGAACTATCGAGGAGAGGAGAGTATAACCGCGTGGCGATTTGAATAATACAATTCCCCCACTACCGCTCCTCGATTCTGCCACAAACACACTTCCAAGCGTTTGGAGCAACTCAGTTTCCACAATATTGCTTGTTCATCATCAGATTTGTACAAATTATGAATTATTGAAAAATGGTGTCTTTTTTTCAATAATTTTCCCGGATTTTCTCAGTGGAAAATGCACCGATCCAGTCGCTTAAAAAACTGTTTTGTAGGTTTGTAAAAAATGTAAAACCTTTCCTTCAATACTTTTTGGGATATTTCCAAGAAACCAAAAAAAGTTGTAATTTTTTCTAGTTTAAAAAATCCTCACGACGGCATTCTAACAAAAACTACTCGAGTTCAGTCGCTGCCGGGTCCGCTACAGTTTATCAATAAAGGCTTGTTTCTAAAAATATTTTTTACTGATTACTATTTTTTACGTATTTTTTTTAGTATTGCTATTGCGAAATGTGAGATTTATTTGGATAGCAAAGCAGAATTTGCGTTTAGACGCTAACAATATTTGAAACCTAAACTTAAAGTAAGTAACCACGAATAGAAAATTTAGTTCAGAAATTATAATCCACACACTTGTGAAAACAAGAAAGCGAATAGAAATTCCTCATATTTTCCAAATATAGATCCGGTCTCCACATCTCTCATTATATCAATTAAATCCGGTAGAATGTCGTTCAAATAAGTTGAAATATCCATCATTAGCGCACTCCGAGCCACGCCAAACGGCCTTATTTACTTGATCATTTTTCGCTGCAACACAACTGCATACTGATTATCCTGCATCTGATCAAAGATGAATTAGCATAATTCATTATAATTCAGCATGCGATGAAATTATGCCACTGCAGAGGAAAATATATATTATTTTCTCTCACGAAGACAATCGAGATTTATGTATTGTTTAAATATAGGGTATTTCGTAGATGACCGTCTGCATGGGTTTGCAGGCGGTTTCATTAGGGCAAAATCGACGTCATTTGAGTATAAGCAATGAAAGTATAATACAACATACCGGGTTTCCACGGAAGGTGGCTCGCCCCAATATTTTTTTTAAGGTATTGGGATGAAATTTGGAGGAACTGCATGAAACAAAGAAAATAAAAGCACTCCCAACACTAATATCATATCGACACCTGATATGAAGAACATTGTAAGTCAATGTTTTCCAACTATTCCAGGAAAAGTTTCGTCGAAGTGTAAGCCCCATTTTGATATAAGAATCATCATTGTACCTCCAATGAATCCGATAAAATTTAGCAAAATAGTTTTATTGTAACAAATTAAAGAAATCTGCACGTATTGTTCACAATAAGCTTGTCAAGAGAGAAACAAGATGTCTTGCCCTCATCAGTATAGGGTAGGTCTCTGCAGACAATAACTAATGTCTGCAACAAACGATTCAACAAAATCTCCATGTAAAGGCAGAAGCTGAGTAGTGCCTGGTAGTGTAGGACATCTTGTTTCTCTCTTGACAAGCTTATTGTGAACAATGCATGCAGATTTCTTTAATTTGTATTTGTGGTTGAATTAATCACGCAAGTTCTGGGTATTGCTTTGTTTGAGGGGCTGGAGTTCAGATGGCGCCCGTAGTTTAGTAGTAGGAGATTTGAGCCGGTTCTGGGCCTCCCCCCACCACTATGACGTCATCAGTGACCTTGACCTATGACCTATGACCTCGACCTATGACCTTGACCCATGACCTTGACCTATGACCTATGACCTTGACCTATGACCTCGACCTATGACCTCGACCTAGGACTTGACCTAGGACTTGGGCTTGCCCTTAGCCTTGACCATGATGTATATTGTTGGGAGGTGTTCAGGGTTTGTGTTTGACATTGAGATTATAATGACTTGGATTTTTTTTTCATACACGGACAAGTACTTTTTCCAAGTACTTAATTTATTTTTCTTACCTCAATGTCTTCCATGTCCTTCATGTATACTTACTCTGCCATTGTGTATGACCCTTATGTGTGGAGTACACATACAAATCTATACCGAAGTATAGAGAGGGTACAACACGTCTGCACACCACGGAGATCCAGTCAGATATGTGAACTCTGATTACTCTCCAGTGATGTATACCTTGCGATGGTGGTGGGAGGAGGGGTCGCGTGACGCTATGCGCATCCACCCTCGCTCTCGATAGGGTGGGTTGGATCCGCGCTGACGTCACACACCCATACGCTGCGGTGACTCATCGACTACTATTTACTCTCCGCCCTCTATCGATGCGATGCAAACTCGCGCATGGTGGGGGCTTTGTATCATACATGTTTCATAAGTCTGTGGTGGGGGGTGGTTCACTATCTATTATAAAAGAAGTTGGTATGGTGATATGAAATCAGAAGTTGTATACCTAGCAGTCGAGCAGTCAGCAAGAGTAGTGAAGTTATTCAGTGCCTACACAGTGAGAGAGATCAGTGAGTGTGTTTTTCTATTGAAAATTATTTATATTTTCCATATATATTATCATCATGTCAGTTCCAAAAGTAGATTTACAAAAAATCAATTCTATAATTAAACAAGAGATGGAAGTGTTAGAGCAAAAAGTAATATCATCTTTGCCACTGAATGAAGCTTACCCAATTAAGACGATGTCAGTTTGTTCTACCCGGTTTGGTAAATCCATTTTATTGATACTACTTGATGTAAGCAATGATACAATATTCAAAACATGGCTGCCAAAACGCGTTTCAGAACAATTTACCGATGATGATGTAGCATGCATCAATTCATCAGGTGGTAAATATACAGTAGCATATTTGGGTCAGAGTCCACAAAGCTTTGCCGGCATGAAAACGAGATCGTTGGTCAAATTTGATCTCACTGAATAATTGTAATATATAATTTCCACTTGTCATATCTTCTAATTCTGATTCTTTTATATTATAGGTGATAATTGTAAGGAAAATATAAAAACTTTTCATACATTGTTAAACACACTCTTCGGTGGAGACATCATCAAAAGTCTAATGTGAGTAGTACTGATTATTTTTGTAGCATTCTTATTTCAATAATTTCTCTTTGATCATAGCTTCATTTTTGAAAAATGTGGATGATGTATGCAAGTCAACACTGGACCGAAGCCATAGACATCTCTTCCGCCGTTGAAAGGTTAACTTCTGAGTTGCGTGCTTTGAGCGAGGATGCTCACCACGCCACCATTTATGACCTGAGCGTATGCTATGATGAAGAAAGGATCCAACACTGTATGCGTGATTACGAGAACTACAAAAAGGGTGTGGATCTCTGCGAGAAATATACAGATGGTTCTTTCGATCTACATCACCTCTGCGACGCAATGATTGAATGTGAGCTGAAAAGATTTCTCCACCGCCTCCTACCATACCTACCTGAAGACATCATCAAAAAGTACCAACTGGATGATGATGATAGTGAAATCGAAGAAGGAGAAAATTATGATGAAGATGAAGAAGAAGTTATATTAGATTGTTTGTACATACCTAAGACTATTTGAATTCTAAGCTAATGATATTTGAATAAAAAAACATAAACATTTTTTACACATGTTTTATTTACCTATTTCTCTTTTACATGAATAAAGAAAGAAAAATGAAAAAAATGTGTGTGTGTGTGTGTCTTCATCAATATCTGCAGTGAACTGAACCATCCAATGCATTGTATGTCAAAAATGTATCATGCAGAATGAGTGCATATACTTTGGTGTTGGCTGGGAAGTTGACTTTCCTAGTTTCAAACTCGAGCTTAATATCAATAGTTGATGATTTTGTGGCATTCGGCTGATGTGAACAATCAATGATGAATAGTGGATTTTGTCGAAATTGACCAATGTCCATGAGAGGTTCACTCATATCTTTATCATAATAACTTCGTTGAAAGTTCTCATAGGCATAATAAGCCGAAGTATCGAGTTTTTTATCGAAATCCAAATTCCAACGTTCATATGGGTATACTTCAGAGTTCAAGTACACACGAATGTTATTGATATCAGCAGTTGTGAATTTAGTGATGTCCTTTGTCCTGTCTTCAGAAGTGGTAGTGCTTTGGAATCCAATGATGATGTAACGAGGTGTTTCAAGGGCGTTGGTTGTCTTGATAGCCCATATGTCTGAAGACGTGCCACGTAGTGATGGAAGTTCATAGAGATCCCACATGCGATAAGCCAACTTGATTTTAGCATTCAGACCGCTTTTGTTGATTCTATTTAAAAGTTTGAGCTTGTGCTTATCTTCTGGCACTATGTGTCTTATTTTCCACTCAATTTTATTGATTTCCAAATCAGCATCAACCTCACCAATATATGAGTTCTTGAAGGATCGAGCGATTATTAAAATCATTTCTTGTTTGGCATTCAAGATACTTTTGTTGTAATCTTCAGCGAAACCCATCAAATATTTCAGTGGTAATTTACCACTGAATACGTGACTAGTTGTATCCAAGATATCCTGTTTAGTTTCCGAAAGTCCCCATCCAGTTGTCAATAAAGTGTTAGCATGCGATTGTCCAAATGATATCATATTCTTCATTGTAGATGTTATCCCCGGCTTCCTGACCACAGCAACTTGTTCACCACCCATTTCGTAGCGAATTTCATCAAAAAGGAAGGCGATTGCATTATTCGAGAGATAACATAATTTTGTTTCATCTTTAGGTGTGAATTTACCCTCTATATAAATGAAACTCTCAGCAATGTCAAGTATAACGTCTTGATTATTGATTGCAATTCGAATTTCATCTGAATTCCTAAACAATGGTGATCCATATGGTTTATATGTATGCTCATGTAAACTTGTGAGGGAATGATCGAGCATCGGCTCGTCAAATATATTCAACTTTTCACTATTTGTTTCGAGCACCATTGTTCCTTACTTTCAGTCCAATTGATTTCAAAAATTTGAGATCTCTCAGCGAGAGAGCAGTGTGGTGTGCTAACTGTTTAGCGTACACTTTTGGAATGAGCCTTTTTCTATTCGAACCTTCCTTTTTAGCTATTTGTGGAATGTTTTCAAATCCTTGTCGATTCTGTCTATTATAACAAAAACCCATAATAGTTATTAGATTTTTTTCAATTCCAAAATTATAACAATCTCTTCTGCACTTCCAAAATCAATGAGATTATTATTATGATCCAAAATACGCACTGTGATGTTGTGAATCAACTGACGACCTTCTGGACTGATGGGCATATATATAATCTTGTGTGGTTCTTTTGTGAGATTGAATCCAGGCTCCACATCGATATCGAATGAAAAAAGAATGTGGGATTCTTCATTGTTTATGTATGAACCAGATATAATGTTGCAATCTAAGCGGATTAGTCTCACAGTTGTTATATTTATCGGATGTGAGGATTCGTGTATCTGATTCGGTTGAAATCTATCAAAATTAAAACCCATCATCTTTGCTATGGAATTCGGATGAGTTAGATCAATTTCATATTTTGATCGCATCTCACATTTGAAAGTATTATTATTGGCATGTAGGTAGAATATATCATCTGCATTGGTATCGTTTTGATTTTTCCCATGAAACAATCGAAACATGATATGTTTCTGAATAACTGCATTGATCTCATCTATTTCATAGGCACCACATGGAATTTCAATTGTGTACTTCTGAAGTATTGGTGAACTTATATCACTGATTCTAAAACTGATCACATTGTTTTTTTCAGTTATATTATTTACTGTGTTGCATCCATAGAATCCTAAAAGTCCCAATCCATAACGACTGTTTCTATCCAATTCAACGGGTGGGAAAAAGTCTGCACTCAAGACACTCGTCCCGACAGCTTGTAGTTCGAACTTCCGTGACATGACTGATACATTTTATGGATTTCACTTCAATTTATTGTTGTCTACAACACACTCGGGACAACCTACGCTTTTTCGGAGATGGTTCATCAATATCCATTTCATTTTTATTAGCACCAATATTCATATCCTTTATATTGCAATAACAGCAGAATATTTTTCGAGGTATAGGACCATCATTCACATCAGAATCTGAAACGCTTTCGCCGTCAAGATTGTGGTGGTCATTGCAATATCTATATTTCATTATATCAACATCATCTTGTAGACTTTTAGGTAACTTTTCCCAAACAGAAGCAATCTCATGTGCAGCGCATGCGAGTATCACTTCCTTCGGCATATTTGCAAGCATCACTCGATCCATTCTTGTCAAGGTCCGATATTTTGAATACATTTTGAGTGATAATCCCATCGTCCTAATAGCCTCTCGAGTCATTGCTGGAGTTTTATCCATTCTATAATAATTCAGAGAGAAACTTCAGGCACAAGTGACCGCAGAAAACTGTGTTGAACTTCTGCTGGCGATCATAGTTATATAGAATTTTCACTTTCGAACATTTCTGGAAGTATTGAATCAACTCTATTGGTGGGGGTAGATTTCCAAAACTATCAAAGTATGTAATGTCTTTCCCACATTTGCTGTATGCCACCCAATGTGTTCCCGATCCTCTTATTCCATCTAAATTGACAATGGCGGTCTCGCGGTGTCGTGGACCTCTAGTGGGTAATGTATCACGCATGAAAATACCGCGAAAGTATGGAATTTTCATTTTCTTGGCATAATAAGTGAGATCGATGTCGGTGAGAGGTTTTCGAGGTAGGGAATCAACTAGTTTTTTGGATTGTATGGTTTCAAATAGAGTCCGAGTCCTTTACGGTAAGGTTTAAGGTATATACCACTACCACTTTTACCCAATGCCACACTTTCCATTTTCCTATTATGACGATTCGCTTCGATCAGGGCGGTTCTGCTTGCTTTTGCTGAATTCACAGCTCTGGTGATGCCTGCAACAGCACCAGCTAAACTTCCGAGCGCAGACAATCCAGCAAAAATTGGTATCAATGGTAGAATCCCTCCGACTTTAGGTATTGGAATTATGCGAGGCGTGCGGATCGTTTTCTTTCCACCGGCAGCTTTGAGGTATTTACGTGCTGCATGCAATGCCACTACGGTGGCTTTTTTCAAATTATTCGTCACAAATTGCTCACCCCCAGCTTTTTTCAGTACATTCCGCACTTTATGAACCACCCCAGAACCAAAGGCGATTTTTATGAGATTATTTTTCTTCTTCTTCGGTTGATTTCTCTTCTTTTTCTTCGGTTGATTCCTCTTCTTTGTCTTCACAGTAGTACTACTACAACCCATACCGAAACGTCTCTTTGATTTCATAATGTTGGTAACGAGTAGGGCAGCTATTCTTTCCTTAATACCAGCGTCCTTCGATTTAACCCTGTTCCAAGCTGCGTATTCGAGTTCTTTGTCTGCTCTATGTCTCGCTGTGAGATCAGTTAGATGATTCAAATATTGAATATCGTGTTGTTTGCATGCAATATCCAATTTATTGATTCCAGGATCTTTGCGGGCTAAACGTTTTTCCAATTTTGTACCGGGTCCACAATACTGATATCCTCCGGGTAAATGTAATTCGAACGGCAATTTGTTTATTAAATTATTAACGAATCCACGACCGCTTTTTCTGCATCCACTACGAACACATCCGTATCGTTTGATGGTACTCATTTAAATGAAATGTTCACAGCATATCATCGCTTACATAGTCTCCAACCACGGTACGATGCGCATTGTGAAGCAGAAAGAAAAGTTTGCTGTAGATAATCTAGATGAAAAATTCGGTTGTGGATTGAATGGACAGAAAGTGTTGCGGCATGGTCCACTACTTCCATCATCTGTTCGAGGACTCATTATCGGACCATCGAATTGTGGAAAGACGAATGCCATGATCTCTCTTTTAACACATCCACAAGGACTGCGATTCACAAATGTTTATCTCTATTCGAAATCACTCAATCAACCCAAATATCAATTCCTACGAAATGTATTGGAACCCATCAAGGGGTTGGGATTTTATACATTCAGTAATAATGCAGAAATAGTGGAACCATCCGATGCCAAACCAAATTCTGTTTTCATTTTCGATGATGTAATATGTGAAAAACAGGATATTATAAGATCATATTTCTGTATGGGACGTCATAAAGATGTTGACTGTTTTTATCTTGCTCAAACATATTCACGAGTGCCCAAACAGTTAGTGCGAGATAATACCAACTTTATCGTAATGTTCAAGCAAGATGAAACGAATCTACACCATATTTATTCGGATCACGTGTCACCCGATGTAACATTTAAGCAATTCCAATTGATGTGTGTTAAATGTTGGGAGGATCAATATGGATTTTTGGTCATTGATAAGGATAGAAAAATGCATGAAGGTAGATATCGCATGGGGTTCGATAGTTTTATATATCCATGATAATACAATACGCATTCAATCTATCGCTGAATTGCATAGAGGTTACTTCAGTGTATTCTCTCTCTTGTGAAGCAAAATGAAGACAAAAAATGATAAAGTAGTTGAAGATAAAAACAATGAATTGAATTTGAAACGCCAACTTGTTGAGACAACAGAAGCTGTACGGCAGAAATTTAACTCTATCAAGAGTGGACTTATTGAAAATCGAATGGCGCTTGAAAAACTCTATGATCCCATAATGAAGCCATTAAATGTTCTTTCTTCAGCTGCTGCTACCACGAAACCACAGCCACCACAGCCGACGTTTTCGATGAAGCAAGTGAATTCTCAGTCTACTCCAATAAAAGTTAGGAGTACTTCAGTGGGAAATAATTCATCATATAGTAGTGAATTATCATCTGTTGACAGTGAGACAGATACCATCAAAGAATTCGGAAAAGATGAAAAGTCCGTATTTGATAATTTTGAAGACAATACTGGAGATGTTTTGAAAAGACATTTGGAAAATGTCAAAACTAAGAATGCAGCTTATGACAGAATATTTGGCATACGGTTAGATCCTACTACACAAAAACTGAAAATGGGGAGTCACAATGTACGTTTCAGTGATGGAAATATATTATTTTGGAACAAAAATAAAACACGAACACATGAATTCCCAAGTAGTCTGGAGTTATACAACATGATTTTTTTGAAAAACCCACCTGAAGTTGATGATGATGATGAAGTTCGTCATACATATGCTAAAATATTGAGGCTAACAAATGCACCTTACAAACAACATCTACTGCGAAATGGTTTCAAACACCCGAAATCTAAAAAATTCCGTGAAGTTATTAAACCTATACTAAACTTATCACATTATCAGACGACCAGAAGTAGGACAAAAAAAGGTGAAGGGTTCCATCGAATGAAAATGCAGAAAATGTATGATCCCAAACCTGCGAATTATGTTTACTGGAATTCACCCAAGGAGTTAGTCGCTCGTTTGCGGCTATTGATATCTTCAAAGTCAGCTGGACACACTGGACATGATAATGAAATAATTTCCATAATTGAAGAATTACGTGAGGAAGGTATAATAATCTAATACATCAGCAAAAATGATCAGTTTGTTCTCATTATATGATGCCGTAACATTGTCAAATTGTTTGTCTGAATGAAAACAAATAAGTGATTGCGAGGAGATGGATAATGAAATAAGTGATGTCAAACGACAAGTTGTCAATGAGTTACATAAGCCGGCAAGACGTAATTTCATCAGAAGAACCACCACCGTCAAAGGTTTTGCAGATCTGTGGCAAATAGATCTTGCCGAATTACAACCTTATGCTAAACATAACAAAGGATATCGATATGTTCTTGTGGTCATTGATTGCTACTCGAAATATCTATGGACGAAGCCGATTAAAAATAAAACAGGTAGTGCTGTAACCAATGCAATGGAAGATGTGCTGAAAGAAGCCAACTATTCCCCGAAACATCTACAAAGCGATCAAGGATCAGAATTTTTCAATAGTTCTTTTTCATTTTTGATGCGAAAATATAAGATCAACCATTATTCAACATTCAGCACCATGAAGGCGGCCATAGCTGAAAGAGTAATTCGAACAATAAAGACGTGGCTTTATAGAGAATTTTCAGCGATGGGACACAACAAATGGTTGAATATTCTTCCAATCATAACAAGCAAATATAACAATAAGGTGCATCGTACAATTGGTATGAAACCAATCGATGTTATGCCAGCAACAAAACTGAAATTCAAAAGTTCCAAAGTAATCCCTCGAAGAAAACAAAGTATTTCCAAATTTCGAATGAATGATATTGTACGTATAAGCAAGTACAAGAATATTTTCGAAAAGGGTTACACTGCCAATTACACAACAGAACTATTCAAAATTGTTAAAATTAACCAAACATACCCCATAACTTATATTCTTGAAGACATGGATGGGAGCCCGATTAGAGGATGTTTTTATGGAGAAGAATTATTGAAAACGCAAAATCCTGACGTATACCTAGTTGAAAAAGTGTTGAGGAGGAAAGGAAATAAACTATACATTAAGTGGTTAGGCCTTCCAAGCGGAAAGAATTCATGGTTACACAAAAGTGCTATGGTTTAATATTTGAATGAAATTGTATTACTTATTATTCTCACTAAGCTGTAAGATTATTAATAAACTATAGAAAATATAGAACTATTTTTGAGTTTTTTTTCAAAATGAATAAATCATGAAGTGGTGAACGTTGCCCCAACCAAACGCAACGCCCAGTGTATGCCAAAACCGAAATAATCTGCATACTCCTCCCCACTTCATAGATTTTTGAAAAAGTCTTTCATTTCAACTCACAACATTGATAACATTTCATAATCCTCAGAGCTAATCACTATCAGATTGGAATGCGTGATCAAACTCTTTTCGCCACTTATCACGTACAGATGCTACCATATCAAAAAGTTTAGTGGACTCCTGAAGCTCAATTTCAGCTTGCATTTTCAAACAAAGGGCGGACTGATTCTTCTGTGTGATTTTGAAACGGAGTTTATCTGCATCTTCACACATTTTGATCAGTTCAGCCTTCGATGATACAATCTTTGCATCGAGCTTCTGAAGAACCACCTCGTCGTCCATGCTACCTCTTCGAACATCGTCATCGCATTTGACGATGATAGCTCTCGATTTTACGATGCTGCATTTCGCTTTCTTAAGCATGTCTCCACAACGCTGCAGTGGACCAAAAGAATGAAGCGATACATCTTCCAAATCACCTATCACATTCTTGAAGGTGTCATCTACTTTCTTCTTACGGGGTTTCCGTACACCCTTACTTGTTTTCTTGGGATTTGAAGCAGTAGATGCACACTTTCTCCTAGATGGTTTCGCTTTCGTATCGACACTAAGAGGAGAGAGAAGTGACGGGCATTTTGGTAGTGACAATTGTGAAAGGGTTGGATCAACACTTTCTGAAGGTTCCGGTATATCTCCCATCTTCAGATAATCATCAATGTTATATTCATCGATGAAACCTTCTTGGGATGACAAGTGATATACCGGAATATCTTCAAAACCAAAGTCATCATTTGTTGCAATACATGGCATTGCTTCTTCTTCAGCAGACAAATTTGGTAATGAGTTCATATTTAGCTCGTAGGAATGTGTGATATCAATGGGATGTGGACAGAAATGGTGCTGATGTTAATGCGACTCTAAGTTTTATTCAAACAAGTCGACTGGTACATGCGCACAATGAACATGACAACAAACCACCATAGAAGGAGAGGGAGTAGATATCCCTCCCTCCCAGGAGTTACCTTCACAAACTTCATAGGAAAAAGAAGTGTTGGACATCAAGAAAGTGAAAAATTCAAAATAATAGACCTACGGACGAATCCGCGGATTCGAGACCTTGACCGCTGTTTTGATTCGCGAGCGCGAATCAAAACGCGATTAAATTCGCGGCCGCGAATCGAACTGCGATTAAATTCGCGGCCGCGAATCGAACCGCGAAATAATTTGCTGGTTGAAAGTTATGATGGTGGGGGTAGGTCCAGAACCGGCTCAGATCTCCTACTCCTACTTATTTTTGAAAATTATATCTCACTCATGAATGATAATAAAGAAAAAGTTTGTTGGTCAAAAACATTAAAAATGATCATATCTTCCAAGAAAAAATATAAAATTGTAGGTTATACTTGAAATAAATTTTACAACAAAATCTCGATATCAATATTTAAAAAAATCATATCTCACTCATAAGTGGGAATTTCAAAAAAGTTCTATGATGAAAAACTTTCGCAATGATCATATATTTCCAAAAAAATATATAAAAAAAATCGCAGCAAAATATCTGAAAAGCGGTTCAATGCATTGCCCCTAATCAAAACATTCTGCACTTCAATGGCTGGTGGATACGCCAAGATTCAGATACATGGGTGCCCACCCAGGGTTTTTGACCCTTCATGTTAAATTCCTCCAGTATTAACAAAGTTAATACTTCTGAACTAAAGAAAATATCTCTTTTGAATAGGAACGTATGTGAACTGTTAGCAGTTTATAAACACAAGCAAGGGTCAAAAATATATGCTTGTAAATTGCCCATGCAGAGTTTTTGAAGCATGTACAATTTACAAGCCTGTAAACTGCAAGATATTTCACATACGTTCCTTTTACTTGCACTTCTATCACAAAAAGTCATATTTTCTTTGGGGGAATTTATCATGAGGGGTTAAATAAAGGTCTTTAGAGGTAGCTATAACGAATTCCTTCGGAGATCGCATTAGCTCAGTTGGTATAGTTTATATGTGTTGTGCTATTTGGCAATAGATGGACCAACTCTTCAGTTTTACGGAATTGTAGGAGCATGTATATTTAGTCGCATACATTTCAGGGGTTTGATTTAAAACATTCATATAGAAGAAATTTGACTAATTCTTTCGGAGGCTGCGTAGCTCAGTGGTGAGTTTGCAGTGTGCCCCGAGAAAGAAATCTCTCTATATCACCTAGGAGGTGGGTGGAGGGTGATATTAAGAGATTTATTTCTCGGGCTTTTTTTGGTTTTGTGACCTTGAACTCGCCCATCAAAAAAAAAACCTATCTTTTCTGTTCGATTATATTTTTTTTGCATAATTCCATTTTTATTTTTCATATCTAGAATTTTGCGCTGTACAGGTTCGAATCCCAGCCTAAAATAGTTTTTTTTATTTATCGTTTTTTAATCAATGAACCTCTCTTTTCTATTCGATTATAATTTTTTTTTGCATTTCGGATCCCAGCTTAAATTAGATTTTTTATTTCAAATAATTAATCAATGAATATTTCCATTTTTATTTTTCATTTCTAGAATTTTGTTCCGATCCCAGCTTAAAATAGATTTTTTATTTCAAATAATTAATCAATGAAAGTCCGTGAAGGGCCCCTCTACATCGCCCTTCACTGTGTACATCGACCAATTAATATATATGCACTCCTTTCAGAACTTTCATCAACTAATCATTTCCTGAAAAAAAATTGCATATTAATCATTTCCTGAAAAAAAAATTGCATAGTTTTCCATCATCTGCTTCCTGAATTCTATTGCTTCTTCACGCTTTCCTATCTTATTTTTCAGTTGGTCACGTTGTATCTGAGCTTCCCGAAATTTCTTTTCATACCTATCACATGTACTGTTCAGTTTTTTCAAATTTTCATTGTCTGTATCAGTCGATAAATCAAGTTTCTCCAGTAAAGCAAACATACGCTTGCTTTCCTTGACAAAATTCTCCGTTTCTGTAGACCTTTGTTGTTTGTTGTCTGTCTGTTTTGTGTCTGTATCTGTAGATGAAGTATCTGTGTCTGTAGAAGTACTCCCTGAGTCTGTAGTGTTTTTTGTGTCTTTTGGTTTGTCTGTCTGTTGTTCTGTTGGTTCGTCGTCGTCGCTAAAGTCCTCCACTCTATATTCTTCCCTAACACTCGGTTGTAATGAAAAGTTCGGTATTCTCCATGCATTCCGGGCATATGGGCTAGCTTTTTTGACGATTTCTTTGAATTTGTCTATTTTCGATATCGGCCTACTACGCTTCCTTGCACTTTTCACAGGCGATTGTTCCACAATTTCGTTTTCTCTAATGGGTGATATGATAGTCGGCACTATATTTTCCATGTCCAACAGTGCCTTAACCGCCGCTTCACTTTCTGATTGAGATTTTGTTACTAACGCCATTACAGATAAAACACAACTGAACTATCGCAAAGAGACGCTATGAAATAAAAATTTACCCAAATGAAATGAATTTACGGTCATCTCAGGTAAAATTCACCCTCACCGGTCAGTTACTAAAATATTAAAGCTATTGTAGACGGCAGGTATCATTGGCGTTTCCATGCGGGGTTGAATCAGTGCATATTGGAATTGCTGTAATGTATTGTATCCGCGATATAATGGATTTTATCGAAATTTGTCATACTTGATAAAAGATTTGAAAGAGTAAATTCAACTAGAAAAAATATTTGAAAATATTTTTTTTGTCATGTTTCTGCACTTTAATTCGAAAGTCAAACATTTCTTTTTAGAATCTCTAATATTTTTGTATCCACGTTATAATGGATTTTATCGAAAAATGTCATACTTGATAAAAGATTTGAAAGGATGAATTCTAATAGAAAAAAATTTGAAGATATATTTTTGTCATGTTTCTGTGGTTTAATTCGAAAATCAAATATTTTTTCCTAAATATCTTCAGTATTTTTGTATCCTCGTTGTTTGCATTTGCGTCACTAATTAGATGACGAGGAAATCTAGGTTAATGGAGGAATTGCTATTCTCAGGAGATGAAGTGTTGGTTTAGTGGAGGTGGTAACCCCCACTCACGATTGTAACATATAAAATCGGTCCAAAATCCTAACATTTCATTCGACTTTTGTATTTTCTGTTAGAAACTGTGTTTGTAAAACAATTATGGTTGATCAAGTTGGTTTTGCATTGGAAGCCCTCTCCCAATTAGATGCCAACAATCAAGTTGATGTGTTGGCAGGTGACGAGTTTGTTTGGGAACAAGAAGATGAAGTTGTAGTGGGTGAGAATGGTGACAATGGCGAATTCCATGACCTGGTAGATTTTGAAGATGGCCGCCAAGACATACCCGCTGGGGATGACTTCGTCGAAGAAGAGTTCCTAGAAGATGACGGAGAAGAACCAGAAGTAGACGATGGAATTGTACCAGACTGTGAGGATGTCCCCGAAACGATCGTGAGCAATGCCCATCAGATAAATATGACAGAGGTGTTAGAAGACGTTGCAACAAATTTGTACTGTTGCAGCTTTTCATTTGTTACTATCAAAACTTGTGATAATGAAAAACGCTTCCTATGTGATATTTGTTTTGTACGGTATTGCGGCATGAATAATAATGGTGAGTGGTATCAGCATGTTAATTCACATGATACACTCGAGTATGCAAATGTTCCCACTCATAATTGTTATTCTTGTCACTCACCCCTATATCTGCTCTGTCCCGTAGGTGGATGTGTACATTGTAACAAATAACAGAGCTGAAATAGGGGTGGGGTTATGATGGGGTGGGGTTTTCTGGTCTGAGGGATACTGGCTAAAGAAAGAGGTGTGGCTTAAGACATAGTGGGGATTGAAGTGGAAGGTCGGAGTAGGTGGTCGAAGTGGGGACTGGAGTAGGAGGTCGGAGAAGAAGAAGAGGAGTGGGTGGTCGGAGTGGGGATTGGAGTAGGAGGTCGGAGAAGAAGAAGAGGAGTGGGTGGTCGGAGTGGGGATTGGAGTAGGAGGTCGGAGAAGAAGAAGAGGAGTGGGGTGGAGGTCTGAGTGTTTAAAACAAGAACTTCCTCCGAATAATCTTCAGTCACTCTTCTGAACTGACATCAGCTACCACATCATCCACAAGATCACCCGCCAGATCAACCACCAGCCAACTGAATTAGCAGACTATAGCAAGCTGTAATAATTTGAGAGTAAGTTAACAATCTTGTAATCATGAACCCGTTTAATTTTTTTTTGTATGTTTAGCTATGGATTCTCCCGCATAACTGGTCTTGCAGCAATAACGATCCTGAGTAACATCAGGGTGGATGGCGCCGCACCTCAAATGCCAGACGAAGAGCACTTCAATGACGTTATGGACGTCATCAGGAGAGAGGTCCCCGAAATGCAGTCGCTGACGATGGACCAACGCAGACGGCAAGGTGGGTTCATTAACGGAGTTGCTTCCAAGAGATCCCGTGACGCAGGAGCAAATTCGTCGATGGAAGGTTTGCCTATAATCCAAATTGCTGACAGCGATGATGATTTCCTGCCTCCAAAACCACCGAAGAAATCATCATCGAGGAAGCACGCACACAACAGCAGAAGAAGGGTGTCCAAGAAGACATCCTCAACTGTTGTGACACCGGTTATAGACGCACCTTTACCACCTGTCGTTGAAGTTGCCCCTCCACAACCCACTGCTGAAGAAGTCCACCCTCCAGCACCTATCGTACCTGAGCTGGAGATGAGTGTGCAACGGGCAAAGCGTGAGATAGAGGAGGCCCAGCGGGACTATGATGACAGTCAGCTGGCGCGGGCAGAACTCAACCGCCAGCTGGAAGAGCTTGAGCGCCAGCAGGCAGAGCTGATGGCCCGCGATCGGCAGCAAAGTCTCCGGGAGGTCCAGCTAGTCACCAGGCTGGAAGACGCCAAGGCGCAGGGGGTGGCTTTGGTGGCACGGCTCCGAAGCAACCTGGAGCAATTTGCTAATTTTAATTTTTAGATATGTTAAGGTTAAGGTTAAGTTATTTGTAAGTAGATATAAGTTTTGTATATGTAGATTTAGAATAAAAATAGAAAAAAAGATGAAGTGAAATAGGAGTGCACATTTAATGGTCTGGTGCACATTGAACAATGCGGAGGATGGGGCATTTTTCTTCAATTCATCTGAATTATGTTTTTACATATTTTATTTATATACATATTTTATTTATATTTTATTTACATATTTTATAAAATAATATGATGTGTATTTCTCCCATCACCTGATTTCTCTCAGCCTTCAAACCCCCACTCTTTTCTCCCACCCTACACTGCCACCCCCGAACTAGTATAAATTCAATGCCAGCTCAGATTATAGTATCAGTCTTCCAAGATGCCTCTTCCAGACTCCACCTCGTCTCCGAGACATTGTGCCGAATTCGAAGATGATTTGGAACGGGAAGCGATGATAGCAAGATATCAGATCGTCTCTGCCGTACAGGTCCAGCAGGTATACCAGGGTGAGAGGCAGGATCCATTTTACCATCGAGATCCACGGGGTCCGATTCAGGTGAATGAGGTGTCGGACTCCACAGATGTGTGGAACTATCCATCTCCGTCGACTTCGGACGACGAAGATATGGATCAACGCGTCGACGACTTCGATAGCTCCTCGGAGGATGAGTTCGAGGATGATGGCCAAGTGGTCCATATCCGTGTCGAGGACATAAATATGGACCTCGACCCGGACGAGTTCCCCGTAGAGGACGACTCCGATGATGACACCATCATCTTGGTGTCATCGGATGACGAGGATGACGATGTCATCTAAGTCCTCACCCCCCCGTGGTCGTCCCGCATAAATATGCGGGATGGCACCCAGCTCTTCGGAGCACCCAATAGGCCCTTTTCAGGGCCACACAAAGAACATAAACACACGCATCTGCGCCACTCAATGGCAAAAATGTACAAAGTTTCCATAACTTGAATTGATACTTTTCAAAAAGAACTCACCCACTACCAAATTCTATAATATATTTGGTGAGTAAGAAATGAAAAATTTCAACATTGATTTAGAACATTTTATTTGTAATATTTTCATAATACAAATTTATTTTTCAAACAGCGGGTTCTGGATCACTACCTGGAGCCCACAGTTTTGGTCTATGTGTGAGCCAAACATCAGGATGTTTATTCTCCAATTCAGCTAACCTTCTTTCCAAATCATTATATTTCAGCATCACTGCAGATGTGACATTCAATGCATTGGCATCCAAATCATTTTTCAGATTTTTGCTGTTGTAATCGAGTTCAGTTGTCAACTCTGATATTTTTCGTGTCATTGTGGCTGTAGCATCCCATACTTTGATATCCACATCACTTTTTAGATTTTTGTATTTGCGATCTAGATCATCAGTCACCTCCTCTACTTTTTCATTGAATGCTTGACGGGCTTCAGGTACAATCTTAGCCATTGTGGCATGTATGGCAGCCTGCAAGGCTTTAAGGACAAGTGCCTTCGTCTCCGTAATTTGTTCATTGAGATATAATTGAGTTACACAATCACTCTCGTCTATCGGTTCACCAGCATTTTTCAGTCTTTTACCTTGCATATCATATTGGTCGTCAGGCGAAAGCTTGAATCCCATACCTTGAGGACCTTGGGAACCTTGAAGAACTCGAACTTTGACAGTACCCCATTTTCGTCTACGGCCGAATTTATCAATAGCTTTGGACATCTTTCTTCCACCTTGATATCTTTCATACTGATGATTTCAAGACAATTAAAATCTATATATCTCTGTGTAGATATTTATTCTCTTAAATGAAACAATAGGAAATCAGAATAACGTGTATATTTATATATTTTTATATATTTGGTAACTGGACAAGACATTAACTAAAATTGACTAGTATAATTTGACTTTTATATAATAAGCGTAATTACATCTCAAATACAAATAAATAAGTATGGTGGTGAATTTTCCATTTGAAATGATATTTCATTTGTTCAATTCAGCTGTTAATAAATGAAGTAATTGATCCAAAGGACTCTCTTGGGAAAAAGATTGAATAATATTGGAAACCCAACGAATATTCTCTACTGGATCATTCTGGTAGAATTCTATATCGCTATGACCCCAAGGAAGAGTGTGTGTCGTATTGGGAATGATGAACCGTTTATCATCATGGTATGACAATGCAACTTTGTTCTTCAATTCAGTATACATGTCATGCAATATGCTTCTGAACGAGTTCATCTTCCTGAATATTAGACCACCCTGTTCGACAATTTTCTTATAATCTTCACATGTCAATTCATTCTTTATGACGGATCTTTTGACACCTTTTGCTTTTTTGAATTCACTACCTACAGACTGAACATAATATGCTTTGGCACCGGTACCATAAAAGCTAATTATGGGATCATTCGGAAATTCATCTTTGAAATTACCCAGAATTGACTTTGTAATAGGAATATTGAATTGGTTTCCTACGTTGTAATTGGAAGTATCAAACTCGCATATATTGTTGGTCATGAAATCATAAAAATTATCGGTATTTACTTTCAAAATTAAAGAATCCGTGTCAGTGTAGAGTAAGGTGGCATTTTCTGCATAATGACGTTTAATACATCCATAGAAAAAGTTGTACATGACTGTTTTGGATAATTCTAGAATACAAAATCCCAAATATAGCGGTTTATCGTACAATACATTAACTTTGCCCAATTGAATAGCAACAAAATTTTCTGAAAAAATTGAACAGCTTTTGAAATTTGGACGTGATATTAGGGCGCTAGCACCAATTTTCCTCTTGATACTTTCCCAATGCGTAACCAGTCTAACATCAATTCTGTTATCAACGTTTTCCATTGTTTTCCCATAAACTGCATTATTCATGAGTTTATAGAAATCTTTTTCAGCTTTGTTGTTAGATCGATTTCGCATTTCAGTGTTCAAATCAATATAAGGTTTCATCCAACATGACTGCTTGAATCTCAACACTCTATGTGTGTTCATAATAATAAGACCATTGGCCACAGCCTGCTGTAAGTTTTTATAATGTACAATATATTTTCTTTTGTCATTTAAATTTGGAATTAATTTAGGAATTTTTGATTTCGAGTGTGGTGGTATTAAACTTTCAACGAGAAAGGGAAGATCAGCATGTTTGTCATGTAACTCTTGGGGATAATGAACATCTACTTCAAGAACATAACCGTATGGACTATCAGATGCCACTCCCATTACATCCAAATTGATTATTTCATCGGGTGTTAGCCATGCAAAATCGTTGGTGGGTAATGGTTGTGACATACTGTGACCATATAGGTTAGTTGCATCTAAATATGATATGTATGATGAAGGTTCATCTGGGTTATAATCGGGTAAAAATTTATTATTAGCTATATGCTTCCTTTCACTACACTGACTTATTCCGCCCCGTATTCCTTTTTTGAAAAAATTAATCATGTCAATGTCTGTCAATAATTCCAATTCAATATTCGTATACTTCAGCATTGCATCCCACGATAATCCGGGCGCTGTATAATACTGTGCTGGATCTAATTTATATTTATCTAAGCATATATTTCGAAAATTCTCAAATATGTCGCATAATAGAAGAACATCGGACTTCAAATATAAATCCGAGTATTCCCCTAAACTCTTACACTCGAATAAATGCCAAACAAGTTTCGCTCTCATATAATCCTTATCTGATATATGCTCTCCGTTAAGATTGTCATAAAACTGATTTTTAGTGGGTAGAGTTGGATAATTCAACTTGTCAATATGATCAACAAAGTTATATGGAAAAACACCTTTCTGTCTCATCAAATTGAATTTGTCAATTTGTGGAAAATGTTTATGCATCTCAATACACTGATCGGATGTTAAGTTAGCACCTAAGTTCTGCAAAGAATTCGACATGAATTTGAAACTATCTATAAATCTCATTTTCAAAAAATTCTTTTTTTCTTTTCCGTCTTTGTCAGTGTATGTGTGAGTGAATAGATGCTTAGTGAAAGAAATGTATTTTTCCTTAGTTTGTGGAATAACATCCACTTTGTCTTTGTTTCTATACAGTTCTTTTATGAACAAATGACAATCATACCCACTCAGATTATGGAAAATGATTGGAACAAAATTTGGCAATTTGAAATTTAAGTTACATACGGAATGTGCGGCAGGTGATCTTTTTTTTCCAGTGAGGTGGCAATGGTCTCTCACTTTCACATCACCACCCGTGAATGGTTTATCACATATTCCACAAAATTGTGTAGAAGAAAACTCTGCTTCTTCCGCGGGGGTTTGTGCAGCCATAGGAATTGGATACCTCAAATAATTGTGATAAATATTTCTCAAATCATCTTCAAGTTTTGTAACAAATTTCTCGGCTGCATCCTCACCCCTATATGTAACAAATTTCGATAATTTATCATTGTATGAACATTTTATCGAATAAGCAAATGAATAAGGTTCGTGTTTGTATGTTTTATTCGAGAATGAGTGTTTAGGGTTGGGTTGACTAGTTTGAATGGGTTTGAGAACTGATTCAAAATCAGCATAAACTACAAATGGCACCTTCATTTGTTTCTCAAAATTTTCAAACATAAGTGCATTACCCGGTAACATTTTACCATATTTGTTGATTCTGAAATTGACTGATGGTGTTGTAGTACTCAAGTGATTACAGTCATGCAACTGATGACGTAACAGTAATCGCTCGTGAGAGAAATACAATAAACATCCATCACAAAAATATTTTTTATGCTCATGCGCAGATAGTTGACTTGAAACTAACCTAGAAAGGTCTTTAATCCAACAATAATGACTATTGCCAGAATCATCTGTTATAAGTAACAAATTAACATGTCTTCTAAGTCTTCTCTGTGAGTAACGCAACGGACCAACCACTTCATATTTCATTTTACCCTTATCAAGTTTTGACTCTAACCCATACACATTAATTGAAATATCATTCATGTCCTCAAACTTTTTTATAGCTTGAAGTTTAACTGGAAAATCCATACCTGTTACATTCAAGACATTGGCGTAGTGGGGGTATGAGGAAACTTCTGACACTCTACCATTCGCAGGAAACAATGCAGATGTGATGGCCCATGCAAAACAATGTTGATCTTCATTACGAATATTCACAACGCCTTTTCTTGTCTCAATGAACTCGGGCAGCTTCACATACGAACATCCGCTGAGTGGACTATACTTGTTGATGTTCACTTCGAGGAACTTAATTTTTTCACAACTCCATCCTGAAACATAACAATAATTTATTATTCATATAAATAGAAATGAAACTTTAAATAAATACCTGAATCACGTTCTTCAAATTCCGTAGTCTGAGCAATAATGACATCACGGAATCCATCGAATAATGCACCCAAATCCGTAGACTGATCCACAATTTTATTCTGTGAATTGAATGACTTCGTGTCACTCAAATCCCGTGTTTGAACAATGTAGCTGCCAAATACTTCCATATTCACTTTAAAGATCTTGTGAACCTTTATTGCCTCTTCAAGTAATCCAATAACCTTCTCCCTGATCTCATTGAAGAATGGCATATATTCAGTGTAAACATTGGTACTTTCCACTCTATAACTCACAATTCTACACTTGAAAGCATTCCTTATAATCTGTATGCCATCACTCACTTGCACACATGCATTGTTCCTGTGTTGGAGAGTTCTTTTGTGAGAATTAACTTGGGATGTAGGAATTGTCACATTACAACAATTGCATGTGTACATTGGTGTCGATGCAGCCACATCTAACTTAATCCTTTTCACAGAAGGGCCACCTTGGCAACTTTGAAGTTGATGCCGACGGAGATTATCACTACGAGTGAACGATTTACCACAACCACAGGAATACATTTTATCGATGTCGTCTTCTCAGCACAAAACTCAACAAAATACTGATTTCACAATCATTCCCACCTCCTTTATATGTAATATCGATGAGTGGGAGAGAGGGTGAACAAATTCTATCCGCTTCGACTATTCATACAACGTCACAGCAGAACCATCCCCACCATATCAATGAAGAGAGGACGGAGAGTAGTCGATGAGTCACCGCAGTGTATGGGTGTGTGACGCCAGTTCACATATCTGACTGGATATCCGTGGCGTGCAGACGTCTCTATACTTCGGTTTAGATTTTTATGCGTACTCCACACATTAGATCATACACAATGGCAGAGTAAGTATACATGAAAGACATTGAGGTAAGAAAAATATATTAAGTACTTGGCAAAAGGTACTTGTCCGTGTATGAAAAAAAATCAAGTCATCACAATCTCTAGGACAAACACAAACCCTGAACACCTCCCAACAATATACATCATGGTCAAGGCTAAGGGCAAGCCCAAGTCCTAGGTCAAGTCCTAGGTCGAGGTCATAGGTCGAGGTCATAGGTCAAGGTCATAGGTCATAGGTCAAGGTCATGGGTCAAGGTCATAGGTCGAGGTCATAGGTCATAGGTCGAGGTCATAGGTCATAGGTCGAGGTCATAGGTCATAGGTCAAGGTCACTGATGACGTCATAGTGGTGGGGGGAGGCCCAGAACCGGCTCAAATCTCCTACTTTTAGTGAACGCTAGGCTGCGGGCGGTGTCTCAGCTTCTGCCTTTACATGGAGATTTTGTTGGTCCAAATGTTTCAATGAACATTTCAATGCAACTAACACTTGCGGAGACATCCTTGTAGGACTCTGCACGGAAATTCATTAGATGTAATTCAACGTTCGTCGTGGTATTAGCCAGAAAAGTTGTTGTTTTCTGATGGATTTTCGACCCAATTATTGCTATTGTATAGGATTATGGCAATAAGCGTCGTACTGGTAGTGCAGGACATCTTTTTTCTCTTCATTGTAACAGCAATTTTCTATCCAACGCATGTAAAAACGTAGTAACTCAAGTTACAATATGGGACAATTTCAAAAAATTGGGTTTGTTTTATATGAAAAATATTGCAACGTCCGATACAATGTAATTTTGGAAAATTTTTATATTTTCACCATTATGAATACATTATAAGTTGTTATACAATGATATTGTGGATGAAGATTTGATTTGAGTAACCTGAAAGTCATTGAATGAAGTGGAGTTACAATGTTTTAGCATTAATTCCATAGTAAGGGCGTATACAGGATCTTTTCTTCGGAAAGGCTATATTTTGAACTATTACCAAGAAGCGGCATGCTGTGCCACAAGCATATTTCTAGGTTTTGGGTGATGTTTTCTGTGGTATTCAGAAAGTACTATTTTTTTTGTTTTGATTGAAGTTTAGGTTTTCATTTAGGGGGTGAGATAATTACCCACCTTATCCAAGAGCTGATACGCAATAACCGTTGTCTGAAACCGAAAGTGAAACCGAGTGGTATTTAAAAAATTATATTCGTGGAACAAAACTTCTGAATTCAGCCTTACAGGAAAATGATTCAACTAATAGTACGTAATTTTAAATCCTCATGATGAATTTATTGTTCAGGCAAAAATCGCGAAAAGTGAAGGGAGTAAAGTTTGGAAAGTTATTGCCATTATCGAGTTTTATGAAAATTATAATTGTGATTTGAATTTGCAAGTTTTCCAGGATTTGTGAAACTACGATGAAAAAATAAATTTCAATTTGTTTCAATTATTCTGTATTTGATACCAAACTCATTTATATAAGGTTCTAACTTACTGAGCTTAAAAAATCGAATTATCCTGATATTTCAGAGTAGGTATGTCCCAACTCATAGAGGTATCATCTCATAATCCAGTATGGGTTGTTAATTAGAATAAGCAGAAAGTTGAAATATATTTTCTTAATAACATTTTTGGGTATCTGCATAGTTTATTGATTTTTTTCACTCTCATAATCAAAACTTTGTTTAAGTTTTGAAATTCTTGATAGAAATGCAGATTCTTGTTTTATTTCAGATTCTGCATCAAATTAATCATGTCTTCAGTTATAGTTGCATCTACACTCCGGTGAGTTAGTTAAAAAACCGAATAAAGTTAAAAAAAAAAGTTCTTTTCTTCAACTGTCATACCCCTTTACGAGCAACCCTCAAAGGTATTTGATAGATACTTGTGCGAACTGGCTGAAACGAAACCCTTACCTTTCTACCTGTGATGTTATGCACGGATGAGAATTCAAACGTTGGTGACCTATCCAAATGAGTGACGGCAGCCAGCGTTTCTAGACTTCATCTATTGACAGTAAAAAAACTGATGTTTTCTCAAAAACTTTGACAATGAGTTGTGTATTGTTAATCAGGCACATATCAGATGATCATGACCCACAGCATGAATTTCTACATGAATTGAAAGAAGAAGCATACCATCAAACAACTCTGCTAAAAACACTACCTAAGAAAACGAATGCTAGAAAAAAAAAAGTGTATGAAAAATGAATATTTCAAAAAGACACCGGCTGCACCACCTACACTCTTACAAGCAACCCTGAGAAGTTTTCGAGAGACTGGTTTGGGACAGAAAAGACAGGGTCCTCACCTCTTAACGTGTAATGCCATGCACGGGCGAAAACTGTTTAAGTTCGTCGTATACCAAAGAGAGCAAAGTTTCGATGTGAATTTATATTAGAGTACATAGTTTTCAAAGTTTTAATTGAGTAAGTGAGGTTTAATTTATCAAAATAGTTGAAAATAACACTTGTTTACTTCATTACTTCTCACTTACATTCTACTGATATCCATAGCAGTGAACGATTTCAATGTAAATAATATTGTATTTGAGTTTTTCGAGTATTTACGAATGATTTTCACGTGAAATTAACCAAAAAAACCATATCGTAACTCGACTAATATAGTATTTCCGTTAAGTTTCACAGCAAAATGGTTGCTTGTAGTAGAAAGAGGACAAAAAAATATGAAAAGAGGTTCTCAAATAAGACAGATATATCGAAATATAAAAAAGTTGTAGACAAAAACATTTTTTTCAAATTGCTCTCCTGAAAACTTAGGTAAAATGAGTTACAATGTTTTTCATATCAGGTGTCGATATATCATGTGTTTTTCTACAAACAATATTGAAAGACCGCCAAAATAATAAATAAAAATAATCAGAAAATCAAAACAATCACAAAGTTCACGATCGCACGGTACATAACATCATGTTGTGATAGTAACCAATTGACTGTTTTCAAATATATAGCAACCATTGTTTATTGGTCATTTTACTCAACTTTCAATAGAAAATTCACAAGGAAATTTTTCACTAACGGAAATGAAGCAGCTAGTAGAGGGGGATACTTTCAAATTTGCTCAACTCACTGTACTTAATAAAAATGAAAAAGATATATGTTCTTCATTTTTAACACCGGTGTTAAGTAACACTGTAGAGGGGAAAGTGAGTGACTTTCAATACTGGTGTCAGTATACCTTTCGTTAATGTTTGAATAAAAGTTTTTTATTGGTTTGTCATATTTCATTTGATGTTGCATGCTACTTCTGGCAGATCAATAATCATAAACTTGTCATAGTGACTTCATATAGAGCTGAAAATCTTCTTAGTGATCTAATAAAATTCAACAACAGGAGTTGTAGTTTTAGAACGATGAACCAAAATCTAAATTGAGGACATTCAGTAATCTTTCTTCACACTACTCTTTATATGACTTGAGTTGACTGCTGTCCTCTTCACTTTGACTGTAGTGAATGTAAGCCTGTTGCAAAAGTATATATAGGCAACTGGCAGTGATCTGATGAGCCCTGCGGGTACGACTTACATAGAAACCCTTTACAATTGCTTCCGCTTTTCCAGCTTTTGTGATATCAGCCTGAACAAGTGCATTAGTCCATCCACAGCCAAGAGAGTTCCAAGAACCTTGAGCACTGCCATCTCAATCTGAAGGTCACCAAACAGTACAACAAACTGTAGTTCACTATGAGTTTTTGGCCAGTTCTACTGAATTTGTATTGCCAACGTGTACAGTGGCTGGTCAAATGGAATGTTGATGTCTTAACAATATCCATTATTGAATGGCGAATCATGGCTATAGAATGAGCTTCGTCTGGGAAAACAGAAAGTAATGAAGACATATATATCACAGTCCTTTGGTTTGTTTACTGGTTTAATACCGTTGCATGCTGCCCAGGTTATAATTTCATCCCCTTGTAGCTCGTCAGCAGCATCAACCGTTTCAATAAGCCAAGTGTATTTCTAGGCATATCCTTTGACGATACTTGGTAGTCTACGATACACTCATGATCGGTTATCGAAAAGTTATTTTAGGTTCCTTCTTGTTTTCTGGAAATTTTTTTTTTTTTCGAAAAGTCATCAAGAATAAAAGAGGAAGGTACTATATTTTTCAAAATATGGAAAACATTTATAAGAAATATTTCGTTCAAACTGATTCATCCTATTTTTTTTTCATTTACATCTCACTGGTACATCTTCGTCTCATTATTCAAAGTATTTTCATACCATGAATTTATAACAATATCTGAGAGAAAAATCGCTTTCGATTTTTTTTTCATCAATGTTGTTTCATGATATCTAAATACTGTAGCACATCAATGGAAATTTTAATCTGAACGGCTTATGAGATGGAAAATGAGATATTCTCAATACTTTTTTCTATATTTTGAAAAATAGTTGCTATATTTAGAAAAATAGAGGTAGGTACTTTATTTCTGATAACTTTCTGAAAAAAAATGTTTTTGTTCATAAACCAAGAATCTAACATAACTTTTCGATAACTCACTATGTATTTCTCGATGAGCACCAACTTCTCTCTCGAATAATTTTTTTTGGGATAATAAAAATGTTTCCGATATGATGAATGAATGAATGAATGTTTATTGATACAAGTAAGGTACAGTATATGCAATAAACATTAAAGAACCCACAGAAGTTGTTGAGAGCATCAACAACTTGTACGTGGTATCACATAATTACAAATCTACAATAAAAAAAAATTAATTTAATACAATACGCATATTATTCTATCACCTAAGGTGTGTGTAAATATAAAAACAATCAAAAACAATTAAAATATAATCAAAATATCAAAAAATTAAAGGATTGATATGTTTAAAGATACCAGAAAACAAGAAAAAATAAAATAAAAGTAAAATTTGTATTGAAGAAACAAGACAGTATAATTTAATTATATTTTACCAAAAGTTATTATAGCAATTCAATCAAAAGATATGTGCAGTTTTATTCATGATTATTATCATTACCATTATTGAATCTCAATCAACTCACGAGTCTCTTTCCTAGATTTACTTTTGATATGTGTTATAAGGCTCTTTTTAAATTTTCTTATAGTATTCTCACTTTTTACATCTTCTGGTAGGCTGTTAAAAAAATTTATTCCCAGGTATGTACAACTCCTTTGTCCGATATGTTTCTTCATAGCAGGTGCAACATATTTCTGCCTATTTCTTGTTTCATAAGTATGGATGTTTTGTTGTAGTTTGTATTTGTTCGAGTATTGCCATATGTTGACCTGCATATAAAATAACTCTATGGTTCCAAGTTTTTGGCGGACAATGCATATGACATATAAATTGATACATCCAATAATAAACACAATTTACTCAAATGGTCAAAAAACAATGAAACATTGGCGTGTAACAATATTCAGAGGCCGCCATTTTGAATGTCCGCCATTATCGCTAGAGGGGAAATCAAAGATGTACTCATCCAAATTCAAAGATGGCCTCATATTCAAAATCATATATATGTATATATGTGTACCAAGTTATATGCTTTTATTATTAAATGCGCAATTCTTACAATAATTTCATGAGTCTGCTAGACTAATTCTCATGATACCTCCTTCCAAACGTTGAAATATACACCATTTTCGAGAATTATGTGAACCATCTATCAAGAACCCGGATGACAATGTTGAGCTTCGTTTGAGCCAACATTCAACGAATTTGCTGTAAATTTTCATGAACCATAATTCAATCAGATAATGATAGTAATTGAAGAAATTTATGATTATCATGAACGGCCGTTAATATTGATTACATTCTAATAACGTTATTTCTTAAGACATAATCTTGGAAGCGTTGAACCGATTACAAAGTTGCAATCTGTAGCTATTTTACATTCAAGGACATTCGAAATGGAAATATTTTTTTTCATAATCAGGTAAGCCTAATCGGAAGGGTAATTTCAATACGGATTGAGCGCCAGAGAAACATACGAATGAAAATAAAATTCTGTAGAATAAATTTTTAAGATTTCGCATTTTTCTCTGTATTTCAACAGTTTTCAACGCAAATCCCAGATTGTATGTAACTCGGAAATTTAATTTAATTGTAAATGATGAATTGGAACACCTGATAAATCCATATCAAGATTTGATATATAGGGAAACTTCGGAGCCCCACGATGAATAATAATAGTAGCTGTTCTCTAACCGCACAGAATATTGCTGAAATTGCCCAGATGAACCTGTGTTTTTCAGAGACATTCAATATTCAGAAAAATGATAAATGGTCATTTTTCTGTCATATATACTTTGATCGATGTCAGTGTATTAGTTTTCGAAATAAAGATGTTTATTGTATTTCGACTGGATTCCTTTTATCTACTGCATAATTCTCAAGAGGTTATGAGTTCAGATCCGATATTCTGAAGGAAAAAGTCGTTACAGTTTGAATAAAATACAGTGCGGCTTTTAATATCCCCCCCCTGTTAACTTTTGAACGGTTCGACGTAGAACCATGAAAAAAAAAACGTTTCGAGGGTTTCACCAATACTACTTTTTGAAATGAAAAAAATGGTGATTGCCCGACAGGGGGGGTTGAAAAGGAAATTCCATTCTCTTTACAACCATCTAATTTTTTAAAAATTTTGTTAATAGTTTTTTTTCAATTCAAAATCGAAATATCAAATATAAATGCGGATCTGAATACTACTAACTCATACCTCGATAAAGAAAAGTTTGATGTGGAACAATGAAACCAAACATTTTTTGAAGGGTATTGCGATACTACTTTTTGAGAGAAAAACATTGCAATTACTCGACAGATGGCGCTAGGGCACGTGAACTAAAAAATTTCGAAAAGCATAAAAGTCGAAATTGGAAAAAAAATTATGAACAAAATTCAAAAATATTCAAATGGTTGTGAAGAAAATTGAATTCTCTTTTCAACGATGTGACACTTGACCCCCCATGCCATATAAAAATTTTGAGTTGATGGGCTCTCCGCGCCCCCTGTCGAGCAATCACCATATTTTTTATTTCAAAAAGTAGTATTGGTGAAACTCTCGGAACGATTTGTTTTTTATGTGTCTACGTCAAACCGTTCAAAAGTTAACAAGGGGGGGACTATTAAAAGCCGCACTGTATATTGGTGATCAGTATAGTGGATTTTTTTTGCGAACTGTGGAATCGTACTGAAATGGAACTTTCATTTTTCCTTAGTTTTAAGTTTTGAGGAATCATAAATTTAACGACTCTTTTCAATAACTACTTCAATTCTTACATGTGAATATTTTTGTTAGAGGCCACATTCGGTGGTCGCGCTCAAAAAGGGACACTTCTTAGAATGGAGAGGGTAGGAAAGATTGGTTTAGTAAATTCTATATTATTTTTCAAGACAAAAATTAATCTTAGCTTTCAATCCATACAGAAAGTATGTAGTTCGTAAATTTGTGTTATTGTTATATTTTTTTTATTAAGTTCTGTTCTTTCTCATAAGTATATATTTGTTTCGACTTTTATTTAAATACGTATGATAACTACTCAATTTCCTTTATTATTTCCATTATTATTTGCATTATCAAGGCTCAAGTTTTAGAACGATCTTTCTCACCTTTCATCATCGATTTGTTTTCTCAATCAACTTGTATTAAAGTCCTTTTGATTTTATTTTATTAAATTTAATTTATTTTCAATTATTGTTAAATCAACGACGAGTTATCTAGTATCATTTTGTATTATCCAGTTCTATTTCATTTTATATTCCAAAATTAAGATCTCAGTCAGATAATTCCTAAAATGTCTAATTAAAATATTTGTATTATTTATTTATTATTTCCTTGTTCAATAGATAATTATAATTCATATTTAGGCTTTTGTAAGCCTTATCGAGTTGAGACTTGAGCATTTCAATTAACAAAGTTTGAACAGAATAAGTAGAGTCATAAGTGCTATTTCGAGGATAAAGTTAATTTCGCGAATAAAGTAAAATTCGCGTAAAGTCAACTTCTAGCCAGTTAAGGAAGGAAGTATAAAGGCACAGGAGAGAAGAATTAGACATGATAAGGTAAGAGAAACATCTGAAATTTTGTGAGGTATGATTCTTAATTCTTGACAGAGAGCCCACCGTTCCCATAAATTATTTTCTTGCTGTATAATAAATGACTTCGCTCGGTCAATCAGTTGTAACAGAACGCTACTGGTTATTATAATAGCGATTTGTTATATGAACTTGTGTAACAATGAAAAGATATGTGGAATAAACTACACAGTATATACGAACAGACTACCAAATAGCGCCATGACTGATTGTTCAATAAGGTTTTTGGAGTTCGAGAAAAAGTTTGGCAAGATAGTGTTGCCGAACACATTGAAAAGTTAAGGGTAGAGTTACAGGATGGAACCTGGAAGGAAGATAAGGTGAAACTTGCTGAATCCCTTTTCCTCAATAGAGTTCTCAATACCTTACCTCCAGAATATTTTGAATTCACCAATGCCTGGGAATCTGTACCAAAAGAGCAACGCACTATTAGTTTGTTACGTGAGAGACTGTGTACAGTGGAGCTTTGATTACAAGACGTGAAGATGAAAATGTTCCTATGAAAACTGCTTTGGTAGCTCCAAAATCGAAAGTCAATCTTCAGAACAGAGCTTTTGTTGGTACGTGTCCATTAGCAGAAGAAGACTTATGGATTGCAGATTCTAGTGCAACTCAGCATATGACGAATAGAAGAGAATAGTTTGCTACTTTCGAACATTTCCCATCTCCACAATATGTTTTGGTGGGAAATAAGCAGCGCATGGAAGCATCTGGCAAAGGAAAAGTCAATGTAGAGATGTTTGTCGACGGCAAATGGGTACCTAATTATTTGAAAGAGGTGTGGTATCTTCTTTCAATTCCTTCTGTAGTAGACAAGGGTATGACCTCGATATTGAATAAGGATTCCTACAAAATTTTGAAAGATGGCAAAGCTGTAGCTGCTGGTGAAAGACGAAATGGGTTATACCAATTGTATATTAGGGTGATTCCACATAAATCAGCTAGTGATGCTTATGTTGCAGAAAATAATTCATTGCAATTGTGTCATAAACGTTTGGGCCACCAACATATACAGCACGTTCTAAAATTTCTGAAATCACCAGGAATTAATGTGGTATCAGAAAATTTCTTTTGTGAAGCTTGTCTTTATGTCAAACAACATCGTCTGGGTTTCGGACACAGACCAGTCAAAGCAGTTAGTCCAGTTGATTTGATTCATGTCTATGTTTGTGGACCCATGCCAGATAAATCACTCGGTGGATCAAAATATTTTCTCGTAGTGAATGATGATTTTTCGAAGTACAGAATTTTCTATTTCTTGAAAGAAAAATCGGAAGTGGCAAGTAAACTCAAAAGTTTTTTGTGTTGATCCAAACTTTTAGGTCATGCCATATTTGGTCATACAATTCCCGTCAGTGTAGTCTAAAAAAGAGTCAGAAGTATTTTCAATACTGCTTCATATTTGTTATAATCTTATGTGAACTAACTTTCAACGCGATGTTCCATTGTCAACTTTATTGACTGAAGGGAATTGTATGACTAAATATTGATGATGTTTTTTCAGAGAAAAACGTCGAGAAACACATGCATTGTAATACCTAGATGAATTTGTTATTGAAGTGGCTACCAAAATCGATGAAAAAAACTAGAGGTCCGTATTTAAAAAAATAAAGTTGATGATGGAATCTAATGAACGAAACGGCGCATTGAAAATTGGTTCATATCGGATTATAACAAATTTGAAACATTATTGAAAGTTCCTCTGACGTTTTCTCATATCATTCGAAATGGACTATTTTAGTTTTCAAGAACTAAAAAAACGGTCAGGAAATATATGCAAAAATATACTACTTATTTTACCCTTGCAACAGTCGAATATTGTTTCAACATCTGAAACTATTTTATTTTGAAAAGTCTCCTGGTGCGTATAATCTCAATATATCAAAACTTTTCAATTTTTTTTAAATTTTCCTAGTATCAATGGCTTTGGAATTGCCGTGAGAAAAGTGATGAGGAAAATTGGGCATGTGCGAATTAAATGGTACCTTATATTCTCAATTATAACAAATAAAACACTTCAACCTCGTTAAATTTTTTGTATTAAATGGCACTCAACACTTTCAGTATTATTCATACTCACTTGTTTTCTTCAATTATAGAGTTGAAACGAAAAATTTCGACGAAGTCGAATTCCTCATCTCTCCACACTATTCCACAAGTGTAAAATCTGAGGCAAATATTTGTCAGAAAACAACTACTTCCCCCTACGAACACTGAATTACATCTGACATCAATTTGTGCAATGATCCTCTAAGAGGGTACAATTCCCAGATTCATGGGAGTTCTAAAAACTAGCCTGTGGAGTCTCGTAAAGAAGACAGGGCTAGACAAAGAACTCCAAATGATATCGAGGACAAACACAATAGATCTGAAAAGGTCGCGTTGTAGAGGCTTGTAGCACGAAAGTCCCTAATATATAATCTAATCTAATAATCTAAGAGGGTACAATTGTAGGTGCGAATTGTAATGAAGAATTGAATATTTTGTGTAATGTTTTACGGTCTGTTTACCACTTATCAATGCAAGGATAGGTCCAAAAAAATTATTCTTATAAAATAGATTTATCCTGGCCCACCCAATGAACGATAACACATTGTAGGGTTGGTCATTCACATCTCAATTGAGCCGCTCAGCAATTTCAAGGAGTGTTTGGATGCAGATATCGAAATTCTTTCGTGGACAGATTTGAGGAAGTAGTCGTATTTTAGATTTATATAGGGTGCTTCATTTATATTCCAAACTCGGCATTATCTCGACCAGTTTGGTGCAGAATAAAAAACCAAAAGGTCATGCCAACTCGAAAATTTCCAAGCAATCTTATTCAGTGATTAAAATCAATAGGAAGGAAAACATAGAACAGGTAGACCAGAGAGAGTATCTAACTTTGGTGAGGAGGGCTATAAGCTGATGGTATGGAGGAGTAGCAAGCTATTTTATCAACATTTTGATTCCACCTAGAATTTTTTGAAATCGGATTTTCACCGAATTTACAACCTCTTTGAAGCTATTCGAAATGAAAGTTTTCGCTGGGATACCTACCTACTACTTCTTTCATATAAAAAAAACGGTTATCGAACCGTTCAAAAGGGAGCTACAAAAAGCCGCACTGTAATCACTTTACAAGAAGTGGTGAAACAAAATAAAAATAGAAGAAATAAAATTATTCATTTTGAAAAAATATTCATCAAACCTATTACTATTTGATCAAGAAGGTATTCAAACCTGTCGGAAATTTTGTGCGTATTTTTGGATAGTTTTCGATTTCGAAAAGAATATAAGTAGTTGCAATGTATTCATGTATTCAGGAACTATGTTTTCACTAATATTAGAATGATCTAAGTACATAAGTTTTCAACGAATATTGAATGCTTTACCGCTTACAGAAAGTCCTGAATATCGACGTACTTTGTGAATACAAAAACTGTGAAAGACAAGCAGCGTCAATCAAGCATTAAATTAAATTTCAGTTTATTGAATGGAAGTTCTGGTGTTGAATTTATTTTAAGTCGATTACGGTTAACTTGATGAATATACTTGAAAATAAGTTTCCTTCAGGTGTTATAAATCCTTCCTTTTACAATTCCTTATTATATTAATCATTCTGCATTTATAACAACTACGAGGTTAATCATTTTTAGGTGAGTACGTTGGTCCCCTGTGGTGAAAGAATAGTATCGGTGATCAAAAATTATTCTTCACCTAAGGGGACGCAGATTTTTTTATATACAGTGTGTCTCACTTCTAATGGAAACACCCCCATATCTTCCGTAATTTTGAGGTAGAATGATGAAACTCCTTCACCTCCGCCTCAATTGGGTTGGCCTAAGTGATATACACTGCCCACCACTCGCGATGGAACAACCCATTTTTACGGTTAAACATACTAGGGGGCAGAATTGGCTCGAAATTCTTTCAGATTCGTGATCAGGACCACCAACTTACTACAGATACACTCTTTTTCCTGAAAAAATTTCATTGATGAAAAATCCGAATTTGTCTCACTTCTCATGGAAACACCCCCGTATCTTCCATAATAATTGAGGTAGAATGATGAAACTCTCAGGACAGATGAAAATGGTCGAAATGCACCTACCGCCCCAATTGGGTTGGCCTAAGTGATATACACTGCCCACCACTCGCGATGGAACAACCGATTTTTTGGTAAAACTTACTAGAGGGCAAATAGGCTCGAAATTTTTTCAGATTCGTGATCAGGACCACCAAATCACTACAGAGACACTTTTTGTAACGCTAACGCGTCGTTCGGCCAGAAATCGCGTGCGGAAAAGACACTTTACGCTCGTGTTAGGTACACTATTTTTTCTACTAGCGGAAAAAAGACCCAAAAGTTATTAAATATATATTAAACTATACAACCATACTTGGTAAGCTTTCTATTTTAACCTTCTGCGACTCTATGACGACTCTATTTGCACTGTTTTGCTGCACAGCAAAACGTTTTGCATAAGACCATTTTGCTTTCAGGCGTTTTTGGTTTATCGGTGAGTGGTCCTTCATTTTTCAGAAAACATTTCGTTCTAAGGTGTTTTTGATTTTTCGGTGTGTTGCCAGCCTTAGTAAACATGCGACGAAATACGCGCTCCGGTGCAAACTGAATAGATATTTGTGTTTTGTTAGTTGCATAGTTTCAGAACATAAATGCAGGATCAATTCGTTGAATTAAGTAGTAGGCTCTAACATGTATCTACTAGTTCAAGAAAGGATAAACTCGATATGAATAATATTAAAATATTGACTTTTGCTCGAAAATATGATAAGGATATTCATAAAATCTGTTGTGGAATCATCTACGGCTGAAAGACGAACATTAGTCACTATTTTCCATCGTTCAAGATAACCTCTTGGGAGGTATTCATATTGAAAAGGGGAACATTCTCTTTTCAGTTAGACTCTTTTCACAATATCTATCAGATGTAGTTTAAAGTCCAGCGTGGCTTTAGCCGGGGACGTAGTTGGCAAAGCGAAATATATTTTCGTCGACCAAAATTTATTGGGGATGAAATGCGAGAGAAATGAACCTTGCTTCAATGAAATGAACGATTTATGTAAGTGATATTTTTTAATAACATTCTCCTTATCTAATTTATTGAATGATTTTTCCAATGAAAACAAGAGAGAATTAAAAAAATCAGCTATCTGAATGAAAATGCGAATTTTCACTTTCAGATTTTTTCTTTTATTTTCAGTCAGAGTCTTTTCACAAGATCTATCAGATGTAGTTCAATGTCCAGCGTGGCTTGTGCCGGAGAAGTAGTTGTTTTCTGTTAGATATTACAAATAAATCACATTTTTCAATTTTCAATTATAATGGAGAATGTTCCCCTTTTCAACGTGAATACCTCTCAAGAGGTTATCTTGAATGATGGAAAATAGCGACTAAAGTTTGTCTTTTAGCCGCAGATGATTCCACAACAGATTTTACGAATATCTTATTCATATTTTGGAACACAAATCAAAATGCAATGCCCATGACAGGTCTCTGTCAACAAATAACTTTCAAAGTGTTACTGCAGAAGAAATATTTCCATTATTTCCATCCTTGATGTGTATAATTGCTTCTGAAGAGCCTGCTTTCCAATCCTATCAATCCTCCTGAAGAGCTTGGCAAAGCGAAATAGATTTTCGTCGACCAAAATGTATTGGGGATTAAATGCGAGAGAAGCGAACCTTGCTTCAATGAAATGAACGATTTCTGTGAGTGATAATTTTTAGTAACATTCTCCCTCTTTAATTTATTTAATGAATTTTCAATGCAAACTAGAGGAAATAAAAAAATCAACTACCTGAATGAAAATTTGTACTTTCAGATTTTTTCTTTTCAGTTAGTCTTTTCACATTATCTATCAGATGTAGTTCAATGTCCAGCGAGGCTTTAGCCAGGGAAGTAGTTGTCTGTTACATATTACAAATAAGTCACATTTTTCATTTTTTTATTTCATGGAGAATGTTCCCCTTTTCAACTTAAATGTTAAAATACTTATAGAACAGCACTAAGTGTACATTCAATATCAAAATTATTAATAAATGAATAAAAAAATATCATTTTATGAAATATTTCGAAAACGCGACTGTCAATTATTTTTTTGTTTTCGGCGTCGAGGCCATTAAAAATGCTACTAGTTTGCCCATTTAACCGAATTCGTAGCATCAATAATAACGGAGTTGGCAATGGTGCCGACTTAATTTGGAACAGTGCAATTGACACTTTGACACCTGCAAAAGTTAGCTGCAACTTTTACAGCGACAAATGCATTAGTGGTTTTTTCACTAATTCATTATTTGTTTATAAATTATCGCGGTGTTGGTGGCCAAAATGAATAGTTTGACATTGATATGTTTCTAAATTACACTCGATTTTGTATTGATATCAGGTACATTTGTGTTGTTCAAAATCTAAACTGTTTCATTTAGCAATTTGACTCGAAAAATATTCAATCTAAAAACACTCCACATTCGGTTGACAGTTTTTCACGTCTGATTGTTATAGTTTCTCATTAAACAACCCAAATTAATCCGATAAAATACAAACCTCTCGTGCAATTATATGTGATAATAAGGAACACTAATCAATAGAATATCTGCTATAGAAATCATATGAAGAAAAAATCAAAAAGCAAAAGAACCTAAAATAAAGAAGTAGTGGAAAAATCAACCTGTTCATGTGATGATGGGAGAAAAAAGTGTCAGTAATGTTTCTAGAATTGAACATATAGTTGAACAAGTAAAGGGTTCGGCCAAGGATATCATAAATCAACAGATAAAAAATAAAAGTTATATGCTTCTGTTCTGTGAGTCTCATATTACAAAGGACATTTTATTTTTAACTGGGGTAAATGTACTTTAATTACACAGAAATGAGACAGCTCCGTGTTAATGAGCCCCCAAAATAGTTCAAGGTGCTACATGATTCTATAACAGATTATTGTGACAGGTTTTATGAATGAATTCCTACATGACATTCAAAACGATCAAAAAAAGTTTGGTTGGTAATTACCGTTGCGGGACATTTTGTAGAAATGGGTTACAAACATGTAAGTGCGATTATGTTTACGGAGACAAACCATTTAATTTTTTTAACGTTTGTTGATTTAGTAAAAAAAAACCTTCACGGATATCCTCTGTGTTTCAGATAGAATACGATAAGTTACTGACAATTTTAAATCATTTATTTCAAAACGATAGCGCTGTAAGATATCGAGTAACTTAACAAGAATTGATTTATTTGTCCTTCTACTATCTGTACTTGTATGAATCTCTTTGATTTTTATATTTTATAATTTTTGAAGTGGGTGTGTCCTTCGAATGTTTCGCTTTTTTTTGTTTGTTGTGGAACTTGAATTTCTGATATTTTTTCCTTGTTTCCTTGTTCTTAGAACATATAACCATTTCTTTCAACATGTTCTGGCAGTTTTTTCGTTCAAATGGTTGTTATATAGACAACATATTTTTGAATGGTATTACTTACTATTTTACATAAACATGTTGAGATTGGCCTATTTTCATAAGACAGGCACAATGAATACATTTATTGAACTTATCCATACTGCAAATTGCAAAATGATCAGAAGATATGCATATGTGGAAAATTAAAAAGAAATAACTAGATTGCTTTCCTACATGAGGTATTTAAAAACGTATCCGTACCGATTGCATCCTCAATGAGATGAGGCACAAAGAAGGAGCATCAATCACTATCAAATAGTGCTTCAGAATAGTATACATAATACATTACGAGTGTGAAAATTCACTTTTGCACAAGTGATATTTACTATTTTTCTTACGACCATGCGATAAACTCACCAATTAATATTGACGTTATCGATATGTGTACTTATGACTGTAAACCGTTTGAACTAAACACACTTTATTTTTAATTATCATCACGAATACCAAATTTTCTTGCGAGAGATATGACCATTAAATATTTAGTTCCAATTAGCTCAGTTTGTAGAGTAGCTCAGTTTGTAGAGTATTCAGCACATCTCGTCTGTTGAAGAGTGAAACATTCTTAGTTTGACTCTATATATTCAGTAGAATTTATTTTATATTCATAGATGCTCGTTGTCAATATATTTTGATGTCATAAAAAAATATGTGTTCGTGTCATACTTTCATTAATAGTTTCTCACTATTTTATCTACGAGATTTGTCATATATCAACATCAATTCAATTCCACGCAGCGTTAACTTTTTCACACGTGCGGAATACTTTCCGCTCACTTGCGTTACTTGACGCACGTGCGCCGATAAGCTGTCAAATGCATAATTTATATTTAGATTTATTTTTTTAGATTTAAAGAAAAATAGTGTTATTGAAAATGGTATTTTTTTCCATTCTCGTAATAAAAAAGTATTACTACTACCAACTTGGCTATTTAAACTTCTATAAATGTACTGTAAGTGAATGAAACGAAAAATTTCGACAAAGTTGAATTTTCCTTCTCTCCTCTCTTAATTGCAATTAGCACTTGCAATTGCACAAATTGATGTCACATGTAATTTAATGTCCGTAGGAGGGAAGTCGTTATTTTCTGACAGATATTTGCCTCGAATGTTCCATTTTGTGGGATAGTCTGGAAAGAAGGGGAATTCGACTTTGTCGAAATTTTTCGTTTCAATTACTTGAAATTCTCTGGCACACTTTTCGCACTTTGTTCGAATTCATCTAAGTTCTTATCTCATACGAGAATGCTTGATAATCAGTAATTGAAATGATTTTAATCTCTTAAGGTAGAAATTATGTCATCAAGAAAAAACAACCTAACTGTTCGTTATTCTTGCACACATGTCAATAACATTGTTATCATTTGGTATAAGATTATCCTATGGTCGTAGAAAAAATATTGTACATTACTTGTGCGAAAATGATGTTTTACACTCGTGAAATTGCCATACTAGGCTTGGGCCTCGTGCTACAATATTTTCCGCACTCGTATGAAAAATGTCACTCTCCGCACTAATAATGTAATATTCTATTTTTGTATTCCGGCTTTATTTCGTATCGCTTACGTCACTGGAGACCCTCCATAATTTTTTCAATACACCCGTATATGGCATATCACAGCCTGCAAAGAAGACTCATTATATAATTACTATTGGTACATTTTCATATTCAGATTTGTACCAAGCAAAATCCAATATAAAATTTGAATTCTAAATTATTTCTTGAGGCTAGAAATCGATTCAAGTACGAAACGAGACTGTTGAAATGGAAAATGATCGAATAAGATTGTTGGATTGATATTGCCATCAGCAATCATTCAATTGGTTTGCAATTACGATTTTTGTTTTTTTTTTTATAACCACCAGAGCAAAATTACGCAATTCGAAAAGGTTGTTCAAGTGGTAGAATGCATATAGGAAGAATTTATTAGAAGTAATATCTCAGATCATCAATCAATTTATTCAATTTGGCCAATATTTTGTTAGCTTGTTTTCGATATACGGAGCCGACTTAGATAAATTCAGAAACAAAATTTGGAGCGAATTTCATTGGATAACAACTGTAACTTCTAATGACAATAGTTATTCGTTTAGCTAGTGAGTACCTGAGTAACACCAACTTGATATGGGATGAGACGCATGCGGGGCATCACAATCATCAACAAGAGAGGTGAGTAACTTCTCAATTATCTAAAAGGTGAAGAGCTTGTTACTAGTTAAAGGAAAATTATGTCCTCATACTTCTTTATTTCTGGTTCGTTTGCTAAATAGCTATTCACATAACAAGTTGCAAAATGAGCGTGTTTTTTGCACCAGACGTGAATAATGGAACACGAGCGTAGCGAGTAGCAATAGCGACATTTATATTGAATTGCATAATACGAGTCTCGAATTATGGTTGTGATTATGTTGCTGGGTAGTCGGTAGCGGAGATACTGCCAGGATCTAATCTTCAGTTGACAAGTTGTCATAAATGAAATTATCCGTTACACTGTTTTTCGATTAAAATTAGTTATTGGTTATTTATTTCTCCAAAATCTACAGTAAAAACAAAAGGAGGAATCATGATACCGAAAATGTTCCTAATTATATTATATTGAAGCTCCACAGAGAAGGTAAGTTTGACCGTATTACTGAATAAATTCGAACCAACGATTTTCACATTCGCACTAATACAAATATGGAATCTCATTTTGATTTTAGTTCGAAAATATGAATAGGACATTCATAAAATCTGTTGTGGAATCATCTGCGACTGAAAGACAAACTTTAGTCGCTATTTTCCATCGTTCAAGGTAACCTCTTGGGATGTTGAAAAGGGAACATTCTCCATGAAAGGTGTTTTCTGTTAGATATTACAAATAAATCACATTTTTCATTTTTCAATTTTCATGGAGAATGTTCCCTTTTCAACATTCGCACAGGTGCAAATATGACCATCATTTTGACATTCAAAATATGAACAGAAAGTCGCCATATTGAAACGAAATTACAAAAAAAGTTATTTTACCGAGCCGATCAGAAGTACTGGGTATAAACTTCTGTATGTGACCTGCTAAAGAAGTGCACTTTTCCGCCATATCAACTTACTGTGAGAGTGTTTTCTTTTCAGTAGATACAAAATAATCCACCAAGGCCCTATTTTAAATGGGTATACCAGATAAATTTATTACTTTCCTGAATCCACTCTCCAGTCTAGATATAGTTAGGGAACCGCCAGCGAAAAAATGCGTCGAACAGCTATACTTCTTCCGAGCTCAGGAATAGAAGTACTTACCTCTAAGATACCAAATCCAAAATATTTTTGATTTTGAGTAGGGCCCAGCTGGAAAATATTTTGATAAATTTTAGCAGTTTTCTATATTTCTTCCGTTCAGATATGTTGTTGAAAAAGTGATTAGTTCTAATCTGACAAAGCGGAAGGAAATTTGGTTTGGGCCGGGGCTGCAAAAAAAAATTAAAAAATTTTCCCCCCGAAAATGTCTCAGTCAAAGATTAGCCGGTCTCCTAGATTCTCACTTTCTAGTTTATTAGTTTCATTTTGGTCCTTAGATAGCTGAACTCGAGGAGGAAGGAATTTTTAGCGGGGCCGAGTCACAGGGGGGAGGGTGCAAAAGGGAGCACTCGAAAAATTGGAAAAATGGACTTGGAATGATGATTTTGGTCTGAAACTTTAGGTGGCATTTCTTTAGGGACCAAAAAAAGTAAACCCCAAAGGAAAGGAGTTTTCGTCCAGTTTTCACCCCCTTTCAATTATGGTCCCTTTTATGACTATTTCCTCGACACCTGAAAAAAAAAATTCCTGTGTTGAAGTGCATATGGGTACCCAAACACTTACTCAGTAATAAAATAATTTGATTTCCATTCCTCACATAAGGAGTTGGGGGTGGTTCTCTGTTAATCGTGAAAAAAGGTTTTTTTCCGACACAAAAGGATGGAAATTTGATGAGATTCAATGCAAGTTCATTCAACGTGAGAACACACCTCCGCCGTGCAGTGGACCGGAAATTTTGGATACATCGAGAAAATAGTCATAAAAAGGTCCATAATTGAAAGGGTGGTAGGGGGTGAAAACTGGACGAAAACTCCTTTCCTTGGGGTTGCTTTTTTGGTCCCTAAAGAAGTTTCAGTGCTAAATCATCATTCCAAGTTTATTTTTTCAATTTTTGAACACATCCGGTCCCGCGAGTTTTTCGAGTGCCTCCTTTTGCCCCCCCCCTGTGACCCGGCCCTGCTGAAAATCCCTTCCACCTCGATTTTAGCTATCTTAGGTCCAAAATGAAACTAATCAACCGAAAAGTGAGAATATAGGAGACCGGCTAATTTTTGACCTGCGACATTTTCGGGATTTTTTTCTAGCCCCGGCCCCAACCAAATTTCCTTTCGCTTTGTCAGATGATAACTCATCACTTTTTGAACAACATATCTTAACGGAAAGAATATAAAAGACGGCTAGAATTTATCAAAATAGTTTCCCTTGTATCTCGGCTGGGCCATACTCTAAATCAAAAATATTTTGAATTTGGTATCTTCGAAGTAAGTGTTTCCTTTCTTGAGCTCGGAATGATTATAGCTGTTTGGCGCATTTTTTCAGTGGCGGCTCCATAACTAATATAAGTCATTCGGATATTCATGGCTTGAACCATTACTAAAATTTAATACGCATATCTTCTGTATTTAGTTTTTCAGCTGTCTACCTTGATATTCAACAAACGATATATGATTGGTATTTGGCTCTAAATTTGGACATTACCCTAGGAAATTTATTATTCATACAATTCTATATTTCATATTTCTGATTTTGATCACCTTTTGATTTAGCGATGACGTCAGCATTGCCATGATTTATCAATCTGGCAAAAATCTGGTCTGCCAACATCGAACTCAGCAGATTAAACAGATGTGCATCAAATATGAATGTATTTGAATTACCAATGACGAGAATAAAGTCCCCTTTGGGTTGTTAAATAACGAGTTACTGCATGATTGCTTCAATCATAAACTGAAAACTACTTCAACAGTAATGAAATATTCAACAAAATTCAATGACACGCTTCAGCATTGGAACTTCCAGCCAAAGCCTAGAGCTTCATTATTCATATTTGAATTTGTTTTCAGCTCAACAATTTTCGTAATTTAAGTAATGAAACATTTTTTGTTTGATGCAATCGTAACTGATGTTTACTTGTTCCCTTAAATTACCTGTAGTATTGTCCAGACAATAAATGACTTTCACTGATTGTTATGGTCCGTTTTTACGTCCATGCAATTTGCACAAGCAGACTTGTGCATTCCAATTTGCGCAAATGAACTGAGTCGTTGTATTCTATTCACACGTTCAGTCTATTCGCACGATTGTCGAGTGTGAGAGCGAAAGAATTCTGATAATCTGAATAATAGAAATAATAACAAATGGAGATTTAGCGTTTCTATCGCTGTATTCTTTGAATTTAATTTTCCAAAGGCACGGAAAGGATTTATACAGCTCAATGAATAAAGAATACTTGTTCTTTTTTCGACATTATTGCCAAACAAACACAAAAACCAACAAAATAACTCAGTAGGTTGTTTTAAGGAAGCTTAAAGTTACAAAACACCGAAATCACAAAGGTGGCGTGCAGGTCAGAACAAGAATTCGCTGCTACTGGGCTTCTGCGCATGCGAACGGCATCCGTAGAGTTTGAGTGTTGTTGACACGTTCAAGCATTTGCGCCAACCACATGCAAATTATCTGACCGGCCAGATTTTACTCAAGTCAAGCTTTCTGGCTTGTGCAAGTGCACGATTTTGGTTTTCATGGAACAATTTACTTGCGCAAATTAGCATGCACAAGTCAATTTGCGCAAATTGCATGAACGTAAAAACGGCCCTTTACACTCATGCTGAAATATACGATTTTTGATTGATTGAATTTTTTTTTTATATTGAAAAACATGTTTGAGTAGAATTGTTCTGGGCATTTATAGCCGTTATCAAGTGAGAATGAGACAAACTCTCATGGATACTTTTTTTTCTTTCATGGATAGGGATGGGCGGGTTTTGAAGCCACAGTTTGGACCCTTTGTGGACCTACATGTTTTGCTTCTGTTAGAGGCACCTGTGGAGGTTACCTGGGATCTCTTATTTCTAGCCACGAGGTTGATGCTTCTCATATACCTTATTTTCATGGGCATAGATTACCTGGTAGGGGATAATAGTGTTGCATTTTGTAAAATTTTGAGCTATACAGTGTGTCTCTCTTTTCATGGAAGCACCCCCGTAACTTCCGTAATTATCGAGGTAGAAAGATGAAACTCGCAGGACTGAAGGAAATGATGAAAATGCACCTACTGGTTGAATGACAATGGCCTAAGTGATATACACTGCCCGCCAGTCGCGATGGAACACCCCAGTTTTACGGTAAATCATATTAGGGGGCAAAACAGAAGCAAAATTCCATCATATTCGTGATCAGGACCCCCAATTTATTACAGATACACCTTTTTCCTGAAAAAAAATTAGTCCTGAAAAATCTGAATTTGTCTCACTTTTCATGGAAGCACCCCCGTAACTTCCGTAATTATCGAGGGAGAATAATGAAACTCTCAGGACTGAAGGAAATGACGAAAATGCACCTGTCGGTTGAATGACAATGGCCTAAGTGATATACACTGCCTGCCAGTCGCGATGGAACACTTCAGTTTTACGGTAAATCATATTAGGGGGCAAAACAGAAGCAAAATTCCATCATATTCGTGATCAGGACCCCAACTTATTACAGGTACACCAAATTCCCGATAATTCCGAGTTTGTTCCATTTTTCATGGAAAATTAAAAATCACCATCCCTTTGCTTCGTACATGTAAGTGAACAATTGCACGTTCTCTTTTTGATAATTTCCAAGCGTAATTATATTTGGCAGTTTGCTGTATGACTCACCCTTTATAAGAGTAATAAGTATTAACTTCAAATATTGAATTATTGAGTGTTAGAAAAACGTATTGTGAATTATTCATGAATCACTCTGTGGCAGTAAATATTTCAAGCTGTAACTGTCAATGTACATTTGACCAAAACTCATATTGAACTAACATACTCGATAAAAGTCAATGCAGTTTTTCATTGGCCATTGTCATTCAACCGGTAGGTGCATTTTCATCATTTCCTCCAGTCCTGAGAGTTTCATTATTCTCCCTCGATAATTACGGAAGTTACGGGGGTGCTTCCATGAAAAATGAGACAAATTCAGATGTTTCAGGACTAAATTTTTTTCAGGAAAAAGGTGTATCTGTAATAAGTTGGGGGTCCTGATCACGAATCTGATGGAATTTTGCTTCTGTTTTGCCCCCTAATATGATTTACCGTAAAACTGGGGTGTTCCGTTGCGACTGGCGGGCAGTGTATATCACTTAGGCCATTGTCATTCAACCAGTAGGTGTATTTTCATCATTCCCTCCAGTCCTGAGAGTTTCATTATTTTCCCTCGATAATTACGGAAGTTACGGGGGTGCTCCATGAAAAGTGGGACAAATTCAGATTTTTCAGGACTAAATTTTTTTCAGGAAAAAGGTGTGTCTGTAATAAGTTGGGGGTCCTGATCACGAATCTGATGGAATTTTGCTTCTGTTTTGCCCCCTAATATGATATACCGTAAAACTGGGGTGTTCCATCGCGACTGGCGGGCAGTGTATATCACTTAGGCCATTGTCATTCAACCGGTAGGTGCATTTTCATCATTTCCTCCAGTCCTGAGAGTTTCACTATTCTCCCTCGATAATTACGGAAGTTACGGGGGTGCTTCCATGAAAAGTGAGACAAATTCATATTTTCAGGACTAACTTTTTTCCAGGAAAAAGGTGTATCTGTAATAAGTTGGGGGTCCTGATCACGAATCTGATGGAATTTTGCTTCTGTTTTGCCCCCTAATATGATTTACCGTAAAACTGGAGTGTTCCATCGCGACTGGCGGGCAGTGTATATCACTTAGGCCATTGTCATTCAACCGGTAGATGCATTTTCATCATTTCCTCCAGTCCTGAGAGTTTCATTATTCTCCTTCGATAATTACGGAAGTTACGGGGGTGCTTCCATGAAAAGTGAGACACACTGTATATTAAAATTTACCCTTCAATTACTCGAAAAATGTAATTTTCCGTGTTACATTGATGAACTAACAAATTTCCAAATTCATGAAATATAGAGATTGCAAAAAACATGAGAAAAAAGTTAATTTTCTAAGTATTAACGATAGCCTTGGAAGGGGATTTTATATTTATTAAACTTTTTCTTGAATTCTAATCACTTATCCTTCAGTTTTTGCTGCTTTGATGGGATTTCTTCTTCGTTAGATTCGACAAATGTTCCCGATACTGGTAGATCTTCGAAATCTTCAAGACCGTCTTCGTCTCCAATATTTTTTCACACAACTTCATCTGTATCATTAACTTCCTCAGGTTTTTTCTTCAACATTGGCGCATTTTTCAGAACCATGACGTTGTTCTGCTGAGCTTTCTGTTGGTGGGAGATTTGCCAATATGGAAGATGATCTAATTCTTGCCAAATTGATATTTTCGAAATTTTGATTGATTCCGTGTTATGTTTTCATTTTTACAATTATAAATAGATAGATTGATTAATTGCAATCCATTTTTGACAATATGTTTTTTGTTTTTATCTTTTTTATAAAAAATATTGGACAAATTTGACGAATTTTTATTGTCTTCAAATGGATTTTTCTTCGCTTTTCCGGCAAATCCAGATGTTGTATCGCAACCAGAAAAACAATGCAGAAATACGATATTTTTTAAAGATTCATATTTGAAACCATTGGACCTTTAGATCTTTTACATTTCCATAACCTGGCTTGAGAAAATTTATGTCATAAATATGTGTATACAATTGATTCAAAAGGGCCAAAAGATCATTATCTTGACCTACAACTGAGACAGTTTTATTAGTATCTCCAGTAATTTCTATCGTGGTCTTAATTATGTCAGCATCAGCATCTTCTGCTCGTTTGCAGGCAAATCCTTGTGACTGTAATCTTTCCATCAACATTTTGTCCTTGTTTCTCTTGTAAGAACTTTTTTTTTTTTTGCAAAAATTATATTTTTATATGGTTTCGATAATTGAACTTTGGAACATTGTCTGAGGTTTTTCTGAGACTACGTTCTTCTCTTATAGTTGAATTAGTTGCTGGTATTGTTGTCACAGTAACTGATTTTTCAATTTTGGGGTTCCCATTAAAAACGATAGAGTTGCTCGCTGCGTAATGTTTTTCTTCATTGCGGAAATATTTATTCATGATCTCTTCCACCGTTTCATTTTTCTGCAAAATTACTTTGTGCAGTAAAAAACCACCGTCCCAGACCCTCCTAGCCCCTTTCCCACTCCATGAAATATTTTCTGATGGGCTAAAATTTTCCGTAGGCCATTTAGGTATATACATTTGGTTATATGGAGCACTTGTAATTGTGACCTCTGCAACGAAGAACATTGCACAAGTATCTGTTAGATATAATGCAATACCAGTCATGGTATTAGCCAGGGAAGTAATCGTTTTTTGACAGGTATTTGCCATAATAAGCCTACGTCGGTGTATTTGGGAGTGAAAAGGATGAAACTTCGAGAGTATCGTTACTAAACGATCTCCCAAAAACTCGAGATTTGCGCCCTTTTATAAATCTCTCAACCCGGAGATTCGGATTGCTTCTTACTCTGCTCGCAAGGTAGAGCAGACTAGACCCAGTTCCATCGCGCGGAGACCAGATACGCAGTGACCAAATAGTCGGAATGATGAGTTGATTCGAACAGGGCACAGATGGCTTCAGAGCTGTCTGTGCATTGATGAGAGGCAAAACCTCGAAACTGATCTGCAGATGGTGTCCCTGTCCGAATCAAAACAAAATTCTGCTAGTTCGTGACAGGGAGCACTTGTAATTTTGTCCTCTGCAATGAGGAATATTGCATAAGTATATGTTCGATATAATGCAATACCCGTCGTTATATTAGCCAGGGAAGTAGTTGGATTTGCCATGATAAGCCTACGTCGGTGTATTTTATAGTAAAAAGGGAGAAATATCGGTCGGAAACGACTATGGTTTGATTAGATTGTTAATACTCAGTAAATAAAAATAGCTTTCGTCACCCTGAAGAAGATTAACAATATGCGGCTTGTATGAAGCAAAAGAACTGAACTATCGAGTTGAAACTCCAAATTTCGACAATCAAGTCGGAAAAATAAAATTTGGACTTCAAAGTCGGAATTTCCGAGTTTAAAGTCGAAATTTACGACTTCAAAGTCGGAAAAATAAAAAAAAAAATTACGTGGCCCTTAGACGCTTTCGATGATTCCTATATACATTTTTTCACTATAGTATTACTATTATTGCTCAATCTAATACTCAGATCGATATAGGCAGTCCAGAGAATAACAACATAAAAAGTATTTCCATAAGTAAAAAAAAGTTGTTCACATGATCTCCCCCAACAATACGAACTCTCCATCTGTAGGTCACCATCGATTATTTTTAATGTAAGTACACCAAGTCATGTGTGCGGGATGTCGATGGTGCACACATGTACTTGGCCCCAAGAATAGCACTTTTGAACAATGCGTTCGAATATACTTCCAGTTAGTGACGAACATTGAATATCTCGAACCTCTTTCTTTCTTTCTTCTATCTTCTATCTTCGATAAACCTGCACAGTTGTTAACGGGTCAAGTTTCTGACAGAAAACAACTGCTTTTACCTACGGGCTTTATGTTGCATCTGACAGATACTTGTATAAAGTTTCTTAATGTATTAGGGGTATTTCTTGTAATTGGGCAGCAGAGCTGGTAGCTGAAGTAGATGTGATGACCACCTGCGGTCCACTTGATCCGAAAACTGGAATTTTGGCTGTGATCTTACCCATATATTTTTGTAAAACTAATTCGGAGTGTTATTACTTATTATTGAGTGTGTGAAAATTGAACTTCTTAATGAGGAGTTCTTTTGAAAAATCAAAGTTCTTCTGATTGCATGGAATAATCCATTAGTTTGCAAAAAATGTGTGTTCAATTTAGTTTGAAATATGGGATTCAACGGGGTATCTGGATTGACTTTGGGCATCCCAACGCTACTCTCACCTCCACGTGGTGAATGGTGGCAACGGCATGACTTATCATGACGACTAATGAGTGGGATGGTTTAGGGGCAGCAGTCAACGGGGCTAGCGACCCATGGGCCCCAATCTTCTACAATACATCGACGTCAAAAACACACACCTTTTTTGTCACTCAACAAACACACTTAAACAATACAGAGGGGTGCGAGAACCAATCCAGAGACTATACGCTAGCTATTATACACGGCTGTCGTAAGACCAAATATCTAATATCGGGCAGCTACATGTTGGCCAGGCGCACAGAGGCCGAAAGTTCAGTAAGATCCAGGGGTTGGCCCCATCCAATCCGTTCGCAGGTTTGGGTGAACGAAGGAGAGATAATAGGGCACGTCGCAAAGTGGCAAAGCAGGAGATTCCTTCAGAGTGAAAAGCGCACAAGATCCACTAAGATGGAGTAGGAAGTTAGCTCTTACTATTCTCAACAGAGAAAAATGGGAAGGAAAGTTAGTGGTTTCGACCAGGAAGCCTATTATGTTATACCGATAAACAGGAAAGCTACGCTTTGAGAACAGTTTTCCAAGCTGAACTGTTCGCTATTCTAATCGTAGCAAGATTATCTGTTCGGATAATCGGGCAGCCATCAGAGCCATTTGCCATCCTACACCAAGCTCAGTCCTGTTACAGGAATGCGAAGATGCTCTTGAGAAATTAGTCGAAACGAAAGTTGAGTTGGTATGGGTTCCTGGTCTCAAAGGGGTACCAGAAACCGAGGTGGCAGACGAACTTGCCGGTTTTGCAGCGCCATTCGGTGGACCGAAGCCAGTACTAGGCACTGCAAGAAGTCAAATCTCTTCTGCTTTTGACGATCGGGTGGAAAGAGAACTGAATGAACTTTGGAAGGATACCAACGGTTTTACTGGTCGAAGGTAATATGTTGCTTTCTTCGCACAATCCACGCAATCACCAATTAAATTATTTGGTTTAATGTCAAAGTAACAATTCGGTGACTACTGATTGGTACATTAACTACTGGCTCAGATAGGTAAGTGGTAGTTCTTACTGACCGGCTTTATACTTCTTTTCAATAGTTAAATGACTTATCTACTGCATTTATAAATAAAACCTACTACTCTCAATCGAACCAGTACATGCTTTGGGTAGGAATTAATTTGAAATAATTGAGAATCTGTGCAAACCCAAAAAACTCACCCCTGACTCAAGTCGGAGATCAAAAGTTTCATAATAACCCTCAAAAATGATATCTTTAAAGCCTTCGTTCGCTGAAACTTTGTAATGTGTGACGACATGGTGTATTGTAATAACAATGCACTGCCAAGTGCAAATACTGCATGCAAGTCGACTCTGTATATTTCACTTGGTTTTCCCATTACCTCTTGGACTGGCGCTGCTCAATATACAGCTGCAGAGGTCTTCTCGAACATTCTTGATTTTTCTTTCTCGGTTCGGCAGCACGACTGTGGATGAGTGTAGTCGTTTCTTGATGAAAGTATCCGTTCTAGGCGATGCTGTCATTGGCTGGCGGAATGATTAATCATGTATTGTTTGTTAACTCAATCTACTCTTGCGAAGAATAAGCGTTCAGGTCTTGTTCTAGGTTTGTTATAGTTTTTGCCGTTACCAACTCCAGTGAGTACGCTCTCATCATTTGATAATGGATTAAACTTCTAGAAGATGTTCACTTGGTAACTGAAACACGTTTTGTAGTGATACGGTATAGATTTGAAAAAGCAAAGAAAATATTTGTAAGTACAGTTTAGCAAACATAGTTGAAACTGTGAAAATATGCACGCCAATGATGCGCATTAGTCGTACAACGGACTATGATAGTCCGTAATATATTAAATGATAAGGCACTTAACATCAAACGTACGCGGCAAGAAGTGGAAATTTTACACTTTCCACTATGTTTGCCAAACACTAACGGTTTCTTGAATAGTTCCATAGATAATATTATACGAGAGAAACAGTTTAGGATGAGAATGAACGAAATTTACACTCTCCGAAATGAAAAAACTCCAAGCAGATTCTTCTCGGTTCTTCCCGAACGCTACATCATAAGCTTTAGAAATATTTTTGAGTCACTGGGTATTTGGATGGTACACAAAAGGACTGAAGACACTACAGAGTCTTCTATAAACCCCAATGGACCAAGTGAAGAATTCAGAAATATACCGAATTCAATATGAAAACTGCGATGCAAAATATTATGGACAGACCAGAAAATCCGCACAAATAAGATACAGAGAACACTCTCAACATGTAAAATACAGAAACATGGGAATTTCAGCAGTCGCTAACTATGTTTTACAACAAAACAACTCTAGACGTCAATTAAATGACATCAGTCAGGCAAGTTTCCAATACTAGATGCCTATGAAAGCGTGACAATGAAGATAAATGAATAATGATGGTGTATCGGTATTACACAGGTTTCTTTACATTTTGTTGAAATGGTCAAGTAGTTGTCATATACACCACACATAGTTTAACATGGAATTGGTGTAATTGAGTAATATATTAGACAGGTGCCTCTATCTCTCAAAATAGGGCAAATTTTGATTATTGAAATTGAGGAACATGTTATAATTAGTGTTGTACCGTACAAGTGAAAATAACGCAAAGTTTTCAGTTATATACTGATTGATCTTCTTCCAGATGATGGGCACCTGGTGATATAGGAATTACTTTTTTGATTTCAAGAATTTTTAGACATCCTCATTATACTTGGTGAGTGAATATTCGAACATAAAAATGGGTGTTGAGTTTTTTATCGATATGGGACCAGGCCTACGATGCGGCACGCACCTGCTGCATCGTGAGAATATTGTCGGAGAAGGTTGTGACTATAAGACGCTAGGGGTTGTAGACCCCAAGACGAACAGCGTTGGATTAAGTGAAAAATTAGGTAATTGGCCATTATAATCACATCTTTCTAGCATGATGATGTTGTAGGGTAAGTTGGTTATTGAAACGGGCTACAGGGTCATCACTACCCATTCCTTTTCATACAGAAACTGTAATAATGAGCAATTGAATCAGATTCTTCACGAGTGACCAAAACTAAGTCTTCTACAATTTTTAATAAAAATATAGATTTGATATCTTCTAAATGAGAACTGAAGTCAAAAATTAATTTTTATATGGTTTTCACATAGTTTTACTATTATTTTTTTTTGCATTCTAATACCTCATGTTTAGTACGTCGAAACAAGTAGGAATTATGAAAATCCAAGATATAAAGCCGGAATCTCGAGTTACTAAGTCGGAATTTGAATAATAAAAATGGTGTAATCTTCACAAAAGTTCAAACAAAATAAAAGTTTGTGAAGATCTAATCGTCTCCTGTTTATACAAAAAGTTGTATTTAACCGAACGAAACTTTCTTGTCATGCACTTTTTTGAATAACCTTGCATAATTCAAATTAATTTCTCGGCTTTTTCGAGTGTTTCTCACAAATTAATTCTGCTTGAAAAAACGAAACATATGTCGCAGTTTTGTGAACAAAAAATTGTGAAAGTCAACGTTAAAGGTTATTACAAACGTTTATATGGATTTTCATCAAGTACCAGCTATATAGATTCAAAATTGTTGTTCTTGAAATTGTTATTAAAATGGATTGAGGACGTGGCCTGTCATCTACCGGCAAAACATGGAGGTAGCCAGGCAGCACAAACGGTCGGTAAAACAGGGTATCTAGGACCTGCGAAATGCTTCTTGATTGATTTTCAAAGCAGAACCGTGTATCTGCTATTTGAACGAATGCGTTGGTGATGCGGAGTAAAACTTTTTTTTGTATGTTTAGGTAGTGATACGTGAATGTGAGTATTTTTATGAGGTATCAACTTAATATCACCATGTCAGAACACTGTTAGCTGTTACCAAATAACCATGTAAGGCCCTGAATGGCCCAGAACCGTTTTGCGGTATAGGAAAAGCTGTACTAAAAACAAATACCAAATCCCGGATCCAACAGTAGTCTCAAGAATGGTGGAACAATACACCAGGAATGAGACAGGCCAAAGAGTTTATCAAAAAACCGCAGCCAACATTCACAGAATACCTGCTAAGCCAGAGGAGGAACACTAATAGAATACTAGTAGGACTTCTCACAGGGCACTGTAGACTCAACGAACATATGAGTTCAATCGGTCTGGCGGAAGAAATGCTATGCAAGTTCTGTCAGGAAGAAGAGGAAACATCAGTACACATATTATACCACTGCGAGGGCTTGTCCTCAGAGTAATAAAAGACATAGAGATGCTCTGTCTATACCTACACAAATACCTGTTTTGAAGTGAGCATGAACTACGGGTGGTGAAATGTTATGGACAGTTTGTTTACATTTAGAGTGTGAAGGTCCATAATACCAACGAAGAATGACAACTTGATTCGAATGAAATGAGCGGGCATACACGAAACTACCCGAATGAATACAGACTTAACATATAAGGCCCTCGCTCGTAAACAAACAAAGTTATGTTGACTTCAAGACAAGAATGGAGAAGGCATCTCTGTGGTCTTTTATTACTCTGAGGGCTTGTCAAGGCTAAGGTTTCTAACGCTGGGAGAAGAACACCATGAACTCTTAGATTCATTGGAGTTTTAAAAACAAGCCTTTGGAGTCTTGTAACAAAGGCAGGGTTGAATAAAGAACTTTAAAGGATCTCGAGGGCACACACAATAGATCTGAAAAGGTCGCGGTGTAGAGGCTCGTAGCACTAATCTAATCTAATCTACCAAATGACCATTGATAAAAATTCATCGTCTAAAAGGTATCAGAATAATGCATTATCTTGTATCTACCTCGTTACTATTCGAATCATAACTACCTAAAGACTATTTTGAAGTAGTTGAAATAGTTACGTGCTCATTTTATACAGCAGTGCCTATGAGCTGCTCAGATTGTTACGGGAGGTCGTGGGTATCGTTATCTGCTAATATGAAAGATAGATCTTTTGACAAATATTTAAAAATCGAATTTATAAAAGGAAATATATGTTAGCAAAAATATGAATGGGCACCAGGTTCTTTTTTATGAAAATACCAAAAACACGAACTTGTCAAAAGATTGATCTTTGTGCTTTTCAACAGTAAAACAAAAGATTCAAAAAAAAAAAAACACTATATTCATGAGAGTCTACAATGATTACTCGATTCGTTATTCATAAGAAGAATTTACATAAATTTGTCAATTTGTTTACAATTCACTGGTTGGTTTGACTTTATCTCGTGATCAATATTTGCGTTGTCTAGAAAAGACTTACTCCAGAGCTCTACTGTGGTGTGGGAGTAGAAGCCTCACAGGGTGTGTCGAGACAGGGCTGCTCTACTGACTCGATGGTGTGTAGCCAATCTGGGTGTTATTAAGTCATTTCCTGAGGTTCATGATTTTCGAAAGATGCTGTTACGTCCAGAGCTCTACTTTGATGTTGTGTGTAGCCAATCTGGGTATAGCCAATCTGGGTGTTCGCGAAGGCTACTGTCACGCTGTGGAAAGTAAACACAAACCAGTATCTCGTTACAATATGAGTCCTACGACTCGAAACTTTCTTCACAAATCGACAAATGGGATGGTGTTGGCCAAATAAGAGATTTGGTTTCAAAACAAAGTCATAACGATTCAACAATTTACATAAGTCTTTATATAACAAAAGATTATTAAAAAATTTGCTGAGTTGAGCAATGTCTTAAGCAGAGAAATTTACAATAAGACTTTTGTATTAAATTCTTCTCGAACAAAATTAGAAAAGATCCAACATCAAAAGAGCATATGAAAATGACTTTTATGAAAATATTGCTTTCACAATTTTAAGAATAAATTAATTTCCAACGGTCAGTCAGAAGTATAAGAAAGTATTTACCTTTCTCATTGCAAGAAAAAATTAATAAATTTAATAATAAATCCCTCGAAGAGAAAAAGGTAATATAGGTGATGAAAGGTTAACTGTAACCAAATGTCACATCAGTCAGTCAGCTGCACAGGGAAGCAATGATAAAGATAGATTAAAGGTGCAACTTCAAACTGAGGAGAAAGAGATAAAACGTAGCCAGAAGGCTTTCTCGTTATAAAATGTCACGAAACAAGCAGAAGGCTTGATTTGTGCTAAAAACGAGTGAGATGAAAGGTTTTCAAAACACACAAATATTCTCTTGGCAAGATCCTTCACTTCTAAGGTGAATAGTGACCTGGAGGAAGTCTGACCAAAGAGTTCAACGGTTCATGAGTGAGTCTAGCTTCTACGGATTATAATTAAATGATTGAAAGCAATAACTCACCCATGAATGATGTTCTCCAAGCTGCCAAACCACTCGAAACAGTCCTCGCTGCCAAATCACTATTCGGGCCTAAAAAGGGGCTCTCTGCACCTAGTCGACTGCTCGCACTTATAAACAGTTTAATATTATCTGAACGTTCCAGGAAGGATTTGTATCACTGAAAATCATAAGAGCACGAACAGAAGCAGGTTTAAATGATATTTTAATGCACAGAAGTGAAATTGACACCACACGTGAGTCATCAATTTCAAGAGGTTAAGTGTTCAATTTTGACATTTCTGTCCTCGCTAGTCAAATGAGGATATAAATATGTATTTAAAGATTTTATAAAATTGTAAAAATCACTTGTCAGTTGTAGATTGAAAACACAACAAATTGGTGACACACCGTGGATCTCTCATTTCTAGGATTTCAGATAAAATGTCTTAAGAGGGATATTGATATGAGAATCGATTCGATCAATCGATCGATCATAGACAAATCAGTTGTATCATGATAACTAGAAAAGGATTGTCCTAATAAATTAAGATTTTTAAATATTTATATGATTTATGACGCCAAAGTGGCCATCTTGTCTTTCCTCAGGAAGAATTTGCAAAATCGAATTTCATAGATTTAAAAGAAGATGCCAAAGAATATCAATATACCAATCGATTACATTATTGAATTGAATAAGAATTAATTAAATCAAAATATACGACCTTTCATCTCTTCGTTGTAAATCAAAAAATTAGAGCCCAAAGGCCAAAAAACAGTCAACCGTTCAGAGCTCGTTTCAAGAAGGGGCGATATTTTTCGTCCTCCGGAAGGAGTTCGAATCCCTTCCCTCTCTCTCTTTCCTTTCCTCTCAAGTTCCAACGTTGTCAATATTTAATTGTTGCGTTCCGCATCACGGAACAATTATAGCTTGGAACAGCCAAAATGGAATAAACATCTACTGAGAGGTGAAGTTAACCTGACTATATTAATGGATGTTATAGTGAGTAACGGAATGCTTTAGATATCGTTACATGTTGCATTACTTTGTATCTTTGAACCTTTTCAATCAAATTCCCAACCAATGCTTAAGCATCAAATTCATAACCCTACATCCAAATAAAATTGTATTGACTTGTTTTTGTTATCATTTAGATGGTTTTTAGTGTCTGTCTCTTGTAAAAAAGGGTTTTGTGCATGTACAAGGTCCTGTGCTGACGCCGACGATTTTTGTTTTCCACACTCTTTTCCACACTCTGTATGTGTGAGCATTAGGAATTATTTTTTTGTTTGAAGGCTACCCTGACGCTTCCCTATTCCATTAGTAGATTATTTTATTGATGAATATGAACTATTCATTATTATTGTTAATATTATTGAATACAAAATGATCGCTAATCGAAGCAGTGGCAGAAAGTGGTTTGTTACGGTTGGTCGGTGAATTGCAAAATGAACTGTGAACGACGTGGGTGCCTAGTCTGAGGGCGTCCTCGCGGTCCGAGGAAGGCGTCCACCCATGAGAAATTCCAAAGCGCTCACGAATCCACCAAGACTCGTTATTGATGGCTTCACAGAATGGGCCTCCGTGCAGAACTATTTTCAGTTCTGTGGAAATAAATAGAGTGTATAAAGTGTGAGATTCCTTTCAGAGTCATTCTCGTTTTTCTCGAGTGATAGCTCGTCACCCTTCCAGATAAGTAGGTAACTATTCAGATCAGTTTAAAAATTGTAAAAAAGTTTGATTGAAATATTTGTACATTGTACTTCGATAGAAAAAAAACTTCCTTTTATTGCCCCAATCTTTGATGATGGTCAGAATAGGATTTTGTTGACTTCTGGTTTTCAAGTTTTTCAATTATGCTATGCTTTTCACGGAAAGAAAAATCCTTTAATGTTCAGCGAACATCTTGAGAGCCGAGAGAAAGTAAATTCTACCAACCTAGCTGAGCATGTGAAATTATCATTTATTGCGCGAATGTGCATGTAGAGTACCGTATCAATGAATATTACGGATATAGTCCATCGTACAACGAATACGCATCGTGGGCGTGCATATTCTCGAATTTAAGCTGTTTGTTTCATTGTAGGTAGATGTTTTTCTTGAATTTCTGCAGGCTGTATGCCTCAGGGAACACCTCCCGAGACTGCGAGTTACAAAGCTTTGCCGTTTGTTAGAAGAACGAGGAGTAAGAGTTAAGAATTAAGAATTAAGAATTGAGAATTAAGAATTAAGAATTAAGGATTAAGAATTAAGGATTAAGAATTAAGGATTAAGAATTAAGGATTAAGAATTAAGAATTAAATCCATAAAAAGAGAAGACGGAACATGGGCTACTACCGAAGAAAAAATACACAGAGAAATGATAAGAACATACTTGCCAAAAGACGACCAAGATAACCCAGAACAGACAGAAATCAAAAGAAAAATACAAGAAGACCCAGACATTACGGAAGAAGACGACCCTTTTACACAGGACGAAATAGCTTTTATAGCAAGAGAACTCAAACCAAATAAGGCAGCATTACATCACTATTACTGGATTTTAGCGGTTATAATATCGCCTGTCAGACTATGTTTTGGTTTGTCATTTTAAGCCGTCATGATGAATTGTACATGGGATTTTTTTGTTGATAATTATTATTTTGATCATAAAAATATTCATCTCGTTTTTTTCATGATATTTGAAGTACTTACCACAAAAGATCAATATTTGTTTGTGAACACACCATAACAACTGACATCGATACCTTAGTATCGCCTATTCTATGAATAGGTTGATCTAAAATTCGAAAGATATTTACATTTTTTGCATTTCGCCTAAATTTTTCAAATTCAAATTTTTCCGCGTCAAAAAATATTGTATGATACACTTGTAAAAACGGTGTTTGAAACATTTTCATAAATGTATCATAAATAACTATCATAAAACTTGTTATATAATATAACATTATTCAACTTTTCGGAAATCAGGTTGTTGTTGTCGATTCTTACTAGGAATTTGTGTAGCCTTCATTGATGATTAAAATGAATTAATTTTGTCAATCTATGACTTATTCGTGACTTTTCTTCATTAGAAGTGTTACTGTGTGGTGATGACGAATAGTTAAGTAGGTTTTCAAAATAAAATATTTTTGACAATAATATGCTTATAAATAATCTTGACAACAACTACTATTTTATTTTCAAGGAAAACTCTATAAAAGGAATATTATTAAAAAAACTATTCAACAACAATGAATAATGTTTATAGTATATCAGACAGTACAGAAATAGTATGACCAGACAAAATAACTTGAGACAAATCTTTCAAAACATCACATGCAAACACATCAACACGATAATAATACGAGACGACACCAACGTTTTTCCTGCACTCGCCGTTTTCACCAGTCTGACAGCAATTATATCTTTCTTGCACCTCTGAAAAATGATATGGTACGAGTAAATTAATATTTCCGTAGCAATAGTACTGCAAACGAAAACGGCATCATGCCACAGCATTTCAGAATATTTCCTGCGATCCCGCGTTCAGGACTCTAGACTCTCTAGTCCTTTTGCACCCATAACTTTTCCATCCTTCACAGTACCTCTTTTTCTAATGTGTTCCGCAGAGAACTGTGTGTAAAAGTCACGTGACAGCCAGTCCATATCCTACATTATCATAGTCTATGATATGGATACTTCCGCCATAGTAACGCTGGCAACTGTTCGACCTTTCTGCAGAAATGCTTGGGTTTCATCCGCATTGAATCCTAGCAAGATGTTTGATCCCCATTCTACAATTGTCCGTATTCATTTTATTCACGATTCTTCCCCGGTTCATTTCTGCTTTCACTGGCTGATATCAAAGCTTCAGAAGAGAAAGCGGTATGCTGTGCACTGGACATTAGGTGGCTCCCAACAAATCATTGATGTGGCGAAGAAACAGTGTTGGTGCCGGAATGGATCTCTGCAGAACACCAGCAATTATTGGTAGAGTGTCGGATGATACTCCATCGGGCACCACTTGTAGAGATCGATCTGAGATTGAAGACGTTGCAAAAACTACATCTTTTGAAAGAGCAAAGTTTTTCGGAAGAATAGTCGAATTAAGGATCCCCCAAACCAACACGAATAATTCGCATCGGATTCGTTACGGAAAATCCGCAGCGAATTCCATGACGGATTTCCGCAGAAGCTTCAGACCAAAGCGAATATAATCTCATCGTTTACGTTACATTTTCAGTGGAATGGTTGAAATTTAGTAGTGATCAATAAAAACGAATAGCATCTTTGCTATATAAAATGTATACATCATCGGTTGAAGAAGAAGCACTATTGTTCCTTGCAGTGGAAGAAGATAGTTTGAGGTAAAATAATTTTCAATGATATCTAAAAATTATCGTATCGTCCAAACCTTATCTTTTTTTCGAATATTTTTATAGTCTTCATGGGAAAGGTCGTATAATATTGGGAACTTTCGTACTAATTAAATAATTTTCTCCATTTTGATCAATATTTGCTTTGCTTTTATAATTGCGAATCTGATAGAAAACGCATCTGACTGCGAACTTAGTTTCCGTGCGGATAAAAACGCAGATAAATCGCAGTCAAAACGAAGAAATCCGCGCTAGTCTGAACTTGTCTATTTAACGCAGTGAAAATAATAAGCTGCGGATCGTATGCGGTGCGAATATTCGCAGTTGTTGCGAATTTTCCGCGTTGGTTTGGGGGATCCTTTAACAAAAGCAAAGAAGGGATTTGCATAGACTTCAACAAAAATATAACAGTTCCAAATATTGCCAAAAACGACGTTTATTACAAACGACAGCTCTCACTCTACTTCTTCAATATTCCTCGCCTTGCAGCTCAACAATATACTGAAACAGCTGCTGAGAAAGGAAGAAACGAGGTTTGCTCTTCTCTCCATGATTATTGCTTGCATCACCTACTACTTGTAGTGCAACATTTTCACATCTTTGCCGATTCATGTGGTGGACAAAACAAAAATTTTACGATTATAAGATTTTCATACTGGATTGTGCTGAAAAAAAAACGTTTCAATTCTGCCACGGTTGCTTTTCTGATACGCGGACATTCATACATGGAATATGTCAAAAACATGGCATTGGTGGATCAAAAAATCGATTAGATTATATTTTTTCAAGACAACTTATGCTAAACCAGCAGAATGAAAACTCGCCCAGTCAGGCAACTGAAGTTTGACGCTGAGCACCCCCGATTTGTGTATCATGGGGATACTTTTAACGGAGCTTGGATACGTTCAATTCTAATTCTGAACTCTGACAGATGTAAAAATAAGCAACAAAATAAAAATAAAACTAATGAGGAAAGTGATCTATGGTGGAGAATGCAGCAATCACGACGACAGCTCCTAGACATTTTTTTTCCTTCAAGGAGTTACACGACTTAAAGCATTTAAAGCAATTTTGTGGCAGCAGTGCAAGATAGTACTTTGAGGCAGTAACCCGCATAACACCGAAACAACACGTTCTTCCCCAGGAAAACCGACCCTTTGCTTTGGATACTTAATTTTTTAACCTATTAAATAAAAACTGCATTTGCAATTGTAGCATTATTTTCTACTTACCTATTTTTTTAAGTTAGCATTCAGAAAATTGAAGATTTAAGTGTTCTTTTGCACTAAAATTTCCCTTATGAAAAATTAAAAAAATGTGATGTAAGTTTTTCCCGTGTGGTCTTCGTTTATTATAGGTTACAGTTATAGATTATAGGTTACAGGTTACAGTTGTATAAACCCAATAATAAATTTACGGTGTGTGGTGATTTTGGTGTTGGTTCTACGAACATCATCAATTCAAATAATTATGTTTTTTGAAAAAAATTGGTTATCCTCTCAAGTCGACGCAGACGAAAAGAAGCTTCAATGAAGGCATTACAAGTTATTTTGAATATTCACTGAAAGAAGATTGGTCTTTTCTTTATCATATATTCTATTACTTTAATGGAAGTTTTTCTATCACTTTCAAGTACATTTTTTCAAGCGTAAAATTTACGGCTGTGACGATGGATCGATTATGACATGGCGTAGTAGCTTTGAGTGTCGCATTGAAAGAATTAATCTTTAAAAAAATGTGACTTCACTAATACACATTGAAGTTAAGAAAATGCATAATATTCTACAAAAGAGAGTTTTTAGCTAGTGCGTATAATGAACACTGATAATATTATTTGTCTTTGTGCAATGAGTGAGGTGATTAACAAATGAAAAGAAGAAAAATGCTGATGAAATTGTTAAAAATGATGCTAGTACTTTGAATGACATTAAAAGGGTGTCATATGAGTTTTATAATTGATTTGGTGATTTGGTAGACGAGATACTATACAAATCAGCAGGGCCGTAATGAATGCGGGGCAAGGGAGGCTTTGGCCGTGGGCGCTAGCCCACAGGGAGTGCCAAAATGACTTTGGGCTAGCCCGCAGGGGGCGCCAAAATGACTTTGGATCTGAATAATATTAGCTATCTGAGGTTTTACTATTGTTAGGGGGCGCAAACCTACATGTTCGCCACGGGCGCCATCCATCTTTGAATTCGAAAGACTTCAGTATCAAAACCATCTTTATGAATCCAATTTCTGGAAACAAACTTTTGAATATTTTCAATAAAAAGAGTGTAGAAATGCTCTGCGGACGATGATGGTGATATTCCAATATTGATATTTTTTTCGTCGTATTTTTTCAACGTCTCAAACTTTTATCACTACTAGATGATAGCTCGAACGGTATAGCGCGGGTCACAATAACTGAAGCACAGCAACGCTGGGCGAGGTTGTGTTTCGGATGGGTGACTTACGGACGACCTTCTTTCGAGATCTATTATTTTCGAAACGTGCTAGGAATCGCACGTTAAAAGATAAGATCTCGTTAATCCTTATGTCGCACAAGTTTCGACTTTTGAGGGCTGGCGGTCGTAGGTGAACGACAGCTGGTTAACGAAAAAAAACAATTTTAACAATTACTACCTTTGATACTCGTTTGGTATACAGTGTCCGCCTAAAGACCGTTCCCTCCCTACTAATTTTTGAACCAACTGGTATATCGCAACGAAATGTGGAAGGCTAAAATAGGAGATAAAAACCTACTTTATCATGAAAAAATCACATCTAAAAGTTTAGAAATGGCATCTGAGCGCCATCTTCAATAGTTTTTTAAATAAAACACCCGGTATATCATTGCATGATCGGTTAGGGATGATCATAAAGAATCCAACAATTTCAAGTTTGATTCTGTTATTTTCAAAACTTTTAACTGGTATTTCTTCATTAAAAAGTAGGTATTTATCTCCTATCGAAGTCTTCCAAATTTCGTCGCGATATACAAGGTGGTTCAAAAATTATTAGGGAGGTGAACTTTAGACGGGCACTGTATACATGAGATGTATGTTTCCTTAATTTGCTCAATATACCATTTAATTAAGACAATTTCATCATAAACGTCGTGGGATCGAGAAGAATAGTACAATTTCTTGTTTAAACTCCATAGATTCTACAGAGACCATCTTGATATAATATTATTTCCGATCATCAGTGGACTGTTTTGTAGGTTTTTGAGCCAGACTCAATAAAAAAACCGTCATGCTCATTTCATAGAACGAGTTTTTGGACTTGATGATACCAATGCGTTTTTCAGAATTATGGATTCATTAAAAAGACCCCGAGTGGATAGTCAAGAGCAAAAATAAAATTAACTGACGATGACTGTCACACACACAAAAGTCATGAATGTTCCAATTATTTGATGATATTGATCAAAATTTGAGTAAAAATCATGTGGTATAACAAAAACGACTAAAGCTATATCACTGGTAACCATACTTTGACATGTATTCCCTGGAAAACAACGATTCTTGTTTTACGAAACACCCTGAAGATGAATTATCAGCAAACGGCGTTTTTATTTTCTATCCAGACTTATTCTGTATGAGTTACATAACAAGTTCCAATTCCACGAAATATTATTTTCAATAACTGTCTTATACCCCGAACGCTATCATACCTTTCTTTGTCTTTGTGTCACCGGATGCTGCACCAGACAGATCTAAATTTATAAATACGAAACAAGAACTTTGTTTCCTGCCTGGCGCCTTCCAGTTGGACGAATTACAGAAAGTAATTAGTTTCCTTCTGAATTCATGAACATTTTCGAAAAGTGTTTATCATTAAATATCTGCTACTTATTCCAGATAGCAATTAAGGGAACTTTAGCTAATTTTCACACCTCCTTTTCGAAATTTAAGGGGAAGGCGTAATCACAATATTATAATTTTTTCAAAATATTCATTTCATATTTCAATTTATTCATAATTGATTAATTCATTCATAGAAAAAGTAATGATTTTTGATAATTAAACCATTATCAATACCTAATAAAGTTTGAAAATGTATCGAAATAAACATATTCATGGTATTCAATTTAATAAATTTTACGTCAGAATTATTCACTGTATTTTGAACACGTAAAAAAAATGGCACAAAAACAAACACTCAAGAATAAAAATATAAAATATCATGAATATGAAAACACGTCATAATTTCATAGGAATTATGTGCATCTATTGTCAAAATACTTCCATTTTTGGTAAACTAGAAATACATGCATAATATACAGGGTGTTTCAGAATTCAGTATCAAGATTTCAGGGACGTGTTTCTTAGGTCAAAAAAAGACTTTCTTTCTCATAAACATGTGTCCGCAACCGCTTTATTTCTGAGATACAGGATGTTGAAATTTAACAAAAAAATCAGTTCTTTTTCAATATCTCTAAACCACTTTGGTTTTTCTTTTTAATTTTGGTACATGCAAAGTACACATAAAAATACATTTTTTCCATTGTGAACGTTTTTTAATTTTCATCAGTGGCGTCTCTGTAAACATGCTCTGTCATTTTTGATCAAAATAATGATACGGTACTGTTTTTTTTGTCAAATTAGTATCATTTTCATAATTGTCTTCTATTTTTCCACAAACATGGTCTCTTGACTATTTTCCGCCCGACGGAGGGTTTTCGATTTAGAAAATGAAAGGTCGTCATTCGCTTGTATATTCAATAAATGCATGTTCTTATATCGATATTATCATACATGAATATCGCGAAGAATAAATATTTCACAGCAATTTTCAACGCATAACATTCAAATTCAGAAATGCGATATTTTAATGTATTTATGACAATATGCAAACTACCTACAGGGTGTCACAAAAACCGCAATAAAATAAAATTGAAGAATTTGTTTGAATTATATTCTAGGTCCTTGATATGTGTGCCAAATTTCAGATTATGATAATTTGAAGTGGGTGAAACTAGAATTTTAAAATTCACATCATCATTCCATTTTGCATTACATTTTGATGTCTCGAAATGACCAACGAGACACCGAATAGACATTTATGGAATAATAATAAAAGTCACTTTGTGATTCACTGGTGTGATTTGAAAAAAGAATGTGAAGCCCACTACCATATCCGAGACCATTCTGTGTTGGGTACTCCCATTACCAAACGGTAACCAATAGGGGCCGTAATCTCTTAATGTGCCCAGGGCCTCCAAAAGGTGAAAGACGGCACTGATTGTGTCATTCTCCGCTAAATTCTCCGCCGACTTACAGATTCTCCAGAAAACGTAGAGTCCTCCTGTTTGGTCATCATTAAAAATGGTGCAGAATGAACAATCTATGTATTTCTACAAAAATGTCTGTGATAGATGTTCATAAGATACCCATGGATATCCATGAGATATTCGTGATGAATTTCAGGAGATACGCTTCATGGATATCCATGAGATATTTGTCGTGGATATCCAAGAAAACAATCCCTTTGTGGAGAGGTATTTTGAACATCTTACATACACGGATATCCTGGCTTGATATGGACATGAATTGGACGTCCATAAGATAACTAGTGTTGTATAGGATTGAACAATATATTGTAATATTAAGAAGCACAAAGTCCATGGACGTAAAGTATCTGTAATATCAAGCATACCTCTGAATAACATCACAAAGTCACAATGTGACTGTTTATGTGAATGTGGCTTGAAGATATGTTTTTACGAGGGGTAAACAACTAGTAATTTTTTGTACACCTAATTACTGATTACTTTCGATGAAAAATAATAAGAAAAGTTTTAGGGGCCAGGTTATTCTCTAAAAAACTATTGAATGGGGCGTGATATGCGATTTGACTATTTTGATTAGCGTAAATTTTTCATGTAAATGTTTCAATCGTGAATCTGTAATGGCTAAGCGGTCTAATGCTCGGGACATTATGAATAATGAAGTAATGAAAATATTATGATGTACACCTAATGAACGAGTTACTTCCCCCTCGTGTTTTTATATTTAGTGGAGGAGGTTACGTCTTCCCGCTGGTTTTATGGTTTATATCGGTGATAAAAATTATCCAGAATTCTGAATTAGATAGGATTGATAGTGAGTGTTCATCACGGTTTTGCGGTCAAGGTTTGGTGATGTTATTTCAAAAAGAAGAATGAATCAAAACAGCTTAATTGTTTAATAAAACTACCACTTAGGAATCGAAATATGAAAATGAATGAGAACACAACATGTAGGTATCCAATATGAAATAGCAGACGTGCTATTTTCGATGATCAGCAACAATTCGACCAGTCAAGAAACGTGTATCTTAGCATGAGTGGAATAATCGAAGAAACTCCAGCATACCTACCAAGAGGATGTTGCGGAATTTTGCATTTTGAATACCTACATTGTTCCTTCCTTCAAATATAACACGGTATGCCATACGAACTTCCAACGAATAAAGTTGTACTGAACCACTTCTCTCTGAATCTAATTCTTCCTAATTCGGTCAACAGTTAGAGTGACTAACGTTGTCGAATAGACGAATACACGATAATCAAGCTGCAACATTCGTTGATACCCACCACTGATCTTAGCCCTTCAACCCGTTGAGCTTGGCAAAGGAAGCCCCCGGGTGAACGAAAGACAGGCACATTCATCATCATCACCGCACGGCTCAGACAACCCCTCCCCCTCCCGCGCGTTCCTCGAGATCCGCGACGCGATAACAACGACGAGCTGCTACGTTCGTCTCGAGAATCTCGAGATAATGCAAGTTTCTGTATACCACCCGCTGCATCTAGTTGCACATCCATCGCTCAAGACACGCTGGAATAACGTCAAATAATGCACCAGTCAAGAAACGTTTTGAGGTTTTATCTTTGGCCGTATGTGAGTTCATTCTGCAGAGTTCACGAATAAAAATTCGTTTTGATATCATTGAATTGAGAAGTATTTTTTGAGTGTTGATATGGACTATGATGTTAATACTATGTTTTTTGTTGTTTCAAAATTGTTTCCGTTAACCACCTGTCGTCCCCCTTCGAACGGCAGCCCTCACAAGTCGAAACTTCGCGAGAGTGCAAGCCAAGGATTAACGAGGTCTTACCATTTTACGTGCAATTCCTAGCACTTTCTGAGGCCGTCAGAAAAAAAGTTGTCGCTAGGCTTTGAACCCACGAGCGGCAGCCAGAATAATTAATTATTTTGTTTGGCACCTAATAGTCCAGATGTTCGATACTCTCGAAAATATTGATACACAGTATCGATACGTATCTATGGGTACGATGTGTATGTATACGACAAAGTATTGGTATTGAAAGTATCGATACTACATGTAGCGATTGAAAAAAAAACGTTTTTCGAGATAGAATTTTATTTATTTATTTTTTTTATTTAATGAAGTAATACATCCAACAGACATAAGTCCATTTACAGGAGTATATAACGAGAAAGAGTGTGTGCCACACAATTAACTAAATTTATGCACTAGCGGGCGGTAAAGTACACTTTACCGCCCGGTTTGCTGGGCGTAAAGAGGCACTTTATCGCCCGCGGGCGCATTATGGCCCGCGGGCGGTAAAGTGAACAATATACTCAAATTTTCCATATATACGCACATCATTTCACGGAAGACCTACCACGAAACAATCAATTCAGTTCATTAAAGAAATACTCATTTAACAACATTTATTCATAATCTACATATTTTGGACCATTATAACACTGAAAATTAAAATTTTATATTAACTATGCAATTGTTACAATCATGAATATTGAGGGTGGGATATTGCCTTTTCTCTTGAAAATAATTATTCCCAATTGAAACATCCTCATCACTCGTTTTAGATGTGGATGGTAGGTCCAAATAATTATTTGGTATCGGTCCATCACCATCCCCGGCAATTTTTTTGGCAATATTCAATTTATTTGAAATCGATTGTTCAATGTAGCTCTCAGCTACTGTAGTTGATTTCCAACCAGCGTGTCTTTTGATATTGGTGATACTTTCCCCAGCATCAGCCAATAAGGTGGCTGAAGAACGCCTGAAACAATGACCCGTATACTCTTCTGGGCCCGGTAGCTTCAAAAATGTTGCAATTTTTGTTGGAATTTGACCGAAGATATTCTTCCCAACAACTTGTTTTGTGCATTTGTTGTTCTTATAGAATATAAAAAAACGCCCATGTTCAGTATTTGCGGGACGTAGACTAGCATATCTTCTATAAATATCCAAATAATTAACTGATTGGTTTTCATTACTGCAGATGGTGAATGTTCGTTGTATTTTAGTTTTTGACTCTCGAATTGTAATCAATAAAGCATATGTTAGGTCTTGAATGTCATCAAGCTTCAGATTTGATAATTCTTCTCTACGACAAGCACCATGTATCCCAAATATTAATGCAACCTATAAAACAATAAATAAGTTTTTTAACTACTTGAAAAATATAGGTATGACATACCTTCATCATCAGATATACATTATCTGGAGCTTCTTTTAGAAAAAGTCCTATTTCATCTCTATTCAATATTTTAGATTTCTTTGGCTTATATCCTTCATTCTTCCGTTTCAAAAATGCTATCAATTTTGGGAATTTGCTTATGTTTATATTATTATACAAATTCAAAGTAGACTTCAACATCGAATAGTATGACCACAAAGAAGATGGTTTTCGATTCTTGGACTTCTCAAAAAAATATCCCAGCAATATATCTTCTGTAATCACCATCACATTATTTCCATTGCGCCATTTGATGAATTCATTATACGTCTTTTCGTAAAGTTTCTTCGACTTTGTTGGTAGCAGTTCGAGTTTTGCACTCTCAGCCGATTCCATAATTTCCATCGGTATGTATATATTATGTTCTTCATCTGATGATTCCATATTCGTGTTGAGTTAACTCACGTACTTTTTTGGATAAACATGAAGATGACCGTTTACCTTGTTTATTGAATTTGTTGCTAGACAACAGTATACAGAGATACTTATTGACACGATAATTGCGATATACATATTACAGTGTCCGCCAAAATCTTGGAACCATATGGGAAACTTTTATTAATAGTTTCTCAGAAAATGTCACTCTTCATAAAAGTTGGTTTTTGATGCTGTTCCAAGATTTTGGTGGACACTGTATAAACCGCTAGTGCATAAAATTTTGTATGTATCACGTGCGTAAAATGCGTTTATGGCCTTCGGCGTGTAATGGCCCTCGTCTAACGCCATCGGGCCATTATCCACGCCGCAGGCCATAAACGCCTACTTTACGCCCTTGATACATAAATAACTATTAAATCAATGTTAGAACTATTACATAAATATTCTTTAACAAACAAAAAATGATAATCAAAAACTAAACAGTTTCCAACCCATTATGTAAGTTCGATATTAAATTGTACAGAGTTTGTTTGAAGTGGGTTGAACTTAAAAAGAAAATGTCCACTGAGGGCAAATTATTGAAACATCTACACATATAATTAATACCATTATGAAAGTGGTGCTGAGAATTAGGTACATTGACATAAAAAGTTAGGTTAGATCTAGAGGCTGGACGAGGTACATTGAAATTCAGTAGTGACAACAAAGTTGATGAATCGATCATTGTGGATGAGTTTATGAATGACGATGAGGGCAATAACTTCACGACGTTTTTTTAATAAAACGACATTGAATTCATTCAAGAGTAGATGACAATCATAGTGTCTTATTGGATTTATTCTGATAATTAAAATAGGTACATGCTGTAAAGGCGGGAAATAAAGTTTCACAAGATGAGTAACTTCAACTTTTATTAAAAACATATAAGTATTAACAGAACAAACTATCAAACAAACAACGATCCAGAAATAAAACAGAAAAAACAAATATTAAAAAAAAAATGGAAAATAAAACTCAGCTATTGCAGATGTCAGTCTTCTGAAGACAAAGAATATAAAACTAATAGTTTTCCGAACCACTTATAGTCCAAACGGTTTCTAGTTTCAGTTAGTATTATTCCAGTTTTACTGAATAATCGTTCACAAGGCATGGAGCTGCCAACAACTGATAGATACCAATGACCAATGTTGCAACAGTGTAAAAAGCGTTACATAAAAAGGAAGTCATTCTTTCGATACGATATTACGGTTCTGGGTATCGATACGAAATATCGAGTATCGAAATAAAAAGTATCGATACCTTAATGTATCGGTACGTATCGAACATGTCTAATCTCTACCTAATGGTGTGCTGTATCAAATGATTCGTAATGAGATGTTCTTTTTTCCTGACCCAACGAGCCACCACCATGTTGCCATTTAAAAATTAAAATTTTACACAGCGGATGCATTTTAACCGAAAACCATATTGTATTTTCTCAATACTTCAAGGGTAAAATTAATAAGTTAATTTTAATAAATTTAATTTCAGTATCTGCAAAGCCAAAAAAGTTATGGGGGTGAGCCACTTTCCGTGGACACCCGGTAGATATAACGCGAATGTAACTATTTCACAATTTAGATCTTCTAGCTTACTCTAGCAAATTCGTTGATAATTTCTTCAATACTGATATTTTTGACGAGTTCATATTCAATACTAAGTACCATTAGATGGTTGAGCCTATCTTCACTCATGGTTGACCAAGCCTATTCTCGATTAGGGACATTTTACTGAATGCTCGTTCTCCTGTTGCCACTGACACTGGAAGTACAGCCAGTAATCTTAGACATATACAAATCTGAGGTAGACTATTCTCCAAGTTTTGATATTTCTTCCGGTATAGAATTCCAGACCGGTATAGAATAAACTATACAGTGTATCACTTCTCATGGAAACACCCCTGTAACTTCTGTAATTTTAAAATTCGCAGATTCAATGGATACAGCAAAAATGTAACCAAAGACTTCGAAGAGATCATTTCAAGTTATATACACTGTACGCCAGCAGCGATGGTATCTTCATCATTTCCGAAAAATCATAATAAAAATAAGTCAAAATATCTTGTGACTCCTAATCACTAATACGCTTGAAAAATAGTGACTTCTGAGAAATCGAAATTTGTCTCACTTTTCATGGAATCAACCCTGTCAGTAGTATGTCTATTCAAATACGGTGTCAAACGGCGGGAGTAAAAGTGCCTTGCCATCGAGTTCTCGGGGTGGTACTACGGCTAGGACTCGTCAGCTAAGAACGACTTTGCAGAAGAAGCGGGCCACCAGAGCACATTTTTGACATATTAGCTCCGGCCATTTGATCGCGCTCTGGATTCCACGCTTTCGCCATCGAGTTCTCGGCATCGGGGTTGGTGCTGCAGGCAAGGGGTGTCAACGAAGAACGTCCTTGGATAAGAAGAGGGCCAACAGATCTGGTAGTTTTATACTTTGCGACAGTTGTTTAAATTATTTCAGAAGTGACGAAAAATTGGACGGTCAAACGGTTGTTTGGTGTTTCTAGATAAACGTGAGATTGCAACCGTTTCATAATAGTCTGAAACGAAACAATTGCGCTGCAGTCGTATTAACGAAAAATAAGTAGATTCAGTAGGCATACCCGATGATGCAGTGGGTAGGATGGAATATTTTTTCTGTTTTTTAACGTTGTTCCTTACAATTAAATCGTCGTTTGTGAAATAACACGAACAAAACTTCAAACGTATGACTAAAGTCGTTTCATTCATTTATTATAGCATATGAAAATCATGTAGGTACTTTAATTCACCCGTGGCTTTGCGCACCAGTTCAAAGTTCATTGGCATTCAACCATTGTTCCGTTGTATACGGAACCAATGCAATGAGATCCTACTGGGTTAACAGTTTTCAGTTTCATAAACTGTACAAATAGAACCTAAAAACTGCGAAGAGACGTGTCAGCTGTCAAATGTCAATGGAAGTCACCGGGAAAGTTTCAACAAATATGAATTATTCTTAGCCCACAAGTGACTCGAGCAACTTTCACCTGCACTGGTAATTCTGAAAAGGTCTATTATATTCCTCTTTCCTATGTCTCTCATGCGATATTCATTTCCCAACTTCGTATGGCTTTCCTCTGGCCTTCACGTTGTTCTATCACGCATATTATAATCCAGTCCGATTGGGTTTTGAGACGAAGATCGATTGTAGCACCATCAAACTTGGTATGATAATAGTTGGAACCATGAAAAAAAGTGTTTACCAAAATTCCACGTGGTGGAACATTTTTTTCGTTCAAAAATAAATAAATAGATTTTTGCTGTAATCTTGGAAAGTATATGATTTATCGGAAAAACAACTCAAGGTGAAAAACAATTTAATTCTCCACAATTCCTAGTAATTTCTTATGGATTGCTCTCGTTTTCTCAGAAAACGTGATTGAATGCCGACATCAACTTTCAGGTTCACCATTATCCGCTCCTGAAAATTCTGGCGGAGCCGAATATTTGATTGGTCATAACTCTGCTAAAAATGATCGGAGAAGGAAAAGGAAAAGTTAATATCGTTTCTGAAGACTCCTACCTTCTCATGCAAATATAATATGCGAGTATTTGAGTACCTGAAATGTGTTTTGTCGCACTTCACGGACATGTTTGCGGATGATCCGAAAATCATGAATAATTTAGTAAATATGGAATTATTATACTGATTATACTAAAAACTTTGTTTTACTCCTGTCTAATTTTCAACTTACCCATAAAACCGGCATTCCCCTCAGTAAATGTTGAAAATTACTGACTTATTTATCCTGCATATATGTTTAATAACACTATTGTGAAGTGCAAACCTCAAGCTTGGAATGACTACTTAATTTTTCATGTAGGATGTGTATGAGCGATTATTTTCAAAATTTACTGAAGAAATTACCGGGATAATGGGTGAGTTGAAAACTGAGGCAGGAGTAAAACCTAGTTTTTTCTTTGGCATGTCTAAGTGAGACGTATCTCACTAGTCTAAAATCGCTGCATATGGTCCTGCTTCAGTAGAACTTAATGAATGAATGAATGTTTATTCACAGAAAAATATTTTACATGAGTACTACATGGTGTATATATAATAAATGGTATAGGCTAGTTTACGTGTGTGCAACAGCAAATAAACAGAAGGGATACCCGACTTATTTAATTTAAGAACTTGTCTTCGGAAATTTTCAATCTGTTGAAGTAAGCAATTGCTAATATGACCTATTTGTACACTCAAGCTGTAGTAAGAGATGAAATGATACAATATTATAATAAAGACTAGCAACTATGAATGTAACCTAATTATGTTATAACATACAACTATCATTTGAAAATTAGTTCATATCAACTAAAATATCCATGACTGTCGGATCCTCCGTAAATATCGTAGAAGGATTATGTGAAGTGGGGCAAAACACATTTATGGTACTTATATTTGCATGAGAAAGTACAAGTTTTCAGGAACGATATACACTTTTTCTTTTCCTTATACTATAATTTTCATCAAAGTTATGACAAATCTAATTTTTGTCCCTGCCGGAAATTGCAGTGGCGGGTTAAGGCGAATTTTATATTGGAATTCAATCAGGTTTTCTGAAAAAATTAGTGCATTTTGTGAGAAATTACTAAGTATATTTCTTGTGGAGAATTGAATTATCTGTCGCCTTGTTGAAATTTTTTGATAAATCTTATACTTTCCGAATCAACAGCCAAAAAAATATATAATTTTTTTAAATAAAAATTTTTTTGGGTTCCACATCTGATATTTTGATACACAATTTTTTTTCTAACAATATATGATGTCAAGAAGTCATTTACCGAGTTTCAAAGTTCTATGATTCATTCTTCACTTGTGGCTTACATTTGTCTGTGGTTACTGTACTATTAGGAAATTTATCAAAATGCGAGACAAGCACTGGGATTAAATGTCTGATTATTTTGTGCAGAATCGTGGTAAACGTTTGTGCGTCAAGATACGTTGAATATCCCAGACAAACGTGTTTATCAACTTTGCATTCCTCAGTGCATTTTGACATCCATTCAATTCAATTTTAAACCTGTCATGGCACATTCTATAATATTTATCGCGTTCACACATGAATTATTGACAGTAAAATATTTTTAATACAAATAGGCTTTGTATCTTTTCCATTAATCAGAAAGCGAGGCGATTTCATTTGAAGGGTTCTGGAAACGGTAATAGATATTTACGATATAAGTGTCGTAAAGATTCGAATCGATGGGTTATCAAACTAAAGGCCTCGTTTGACAAATGTTCCATCTCATATCGTAATATGAATTTACGACACAAATATTGTACAATATTTTACCTACTACCAATAATGTTAATTAGTTATTAAAATTAGTCAATATTCCTTAAATTAATGATATTAGAATCATGCAACAAGCAAGCGTTGCGCCCATTGTTGATTTATTTTGCGAACTGTCAACTTTGACACGTTCATTCCAATTTAGTAAAATTTCATCGACAATAGTTCAGACCATTAGAGAATAGATCCTTTTCCATTAAATAGACCGACATTTGAAAAGAGAAACAAATGAATTTTACTTATCTTAAGTATCTCATTACGAAACTCATATCAGTATCGTAATGTTTGATATTACATATTGGTGGTAGGAAAATTCAATTACACATTCCTTTTGTTTCTTGAAGTTCAGCTGTTTTGGGAATTGACTTGGGTATTAAGCATATGACTTCGTAGTTTGATGTCGAAAATGTCTCTTGTTTTGCAATTCTAGCAAGGCTTGGGAGAAATTTATAAGTGACAATAAGTTCGAGATGATTGAAACAATAACTCTCACAGCTGATTTTTCCAGAATACCTCAATGAATATATGAATATTTAGTGGTAACATTGTCAAATAAAATTTTTGGAGAATTCTAGTTGTTTGACAGTCCCAAAAATTGCGGATCACTGAAAAAACGCCCCGATACTAATAATTTTTGCAAATAGCATGTTGTCCAACTCGATGAGGAACAGATATTCGAAGTCTAGGTCAAGGTGATATTTTTTTGTTTTTTTGGTAATGGGCCTGAGGACCACAATACATTCAATTCTTAACTTCCCAGATTCATTCTACTTTTTCGAAATTACCTTCTGCCAAAAACTTTTTTTCTAACGGTACAATCCTACGAAGGCGTAGAAGGGCCATATAATTTTTTTAAAATATTTTTTACTAATTTCCGATTTAAAGAAGGAAAATAATAAAATTCCGACTTCTAAATCGAAAAATAATTGTATAGAAAAGAGACGATTTGATCTTCACAACCTTAGTGAATATCAATTGTATACAATTACTATAGATAATCATAGAGTAACGGCCGAATCAATCAGAAAAATAAAAAAATAATAATATTCCGACTTAGAAGTTGGAAAATAATAATATTCCGACTTCCGACTTCCGACTTTGAAGTCAAAAAATAATAAAATTCCGACGAAGTCGGTTGTTCCAGGTCCTCATGGACTGGTCAACTACTGATGAAAACAATTTCCAAGCACCCATCATCATTTGGCAAGAGTTTTCAACTCATGACTGATTAGGGAGCAGCAGATTCCAGGTTGGTTTGTAGATGTGCTAACTCTGCTGATCTAAAAAACCAGAATTTCGTCGAAACCAAAATACTACAAACCGGTCACATCCTGGAACGCACTTTATAAGATGTTTACTCGCATCTTGAACATGCGCATAAACATGAGTCTTTCAATAACATTAACAAAAAGATATTGGAAAGGTAAGATGGGGAATCAAACCAATCAACACCTTGGAATCAACAAGTGTGCCTTCCCATAAACCGCATCTGAAGGTTGGAGACCCACACTGATAAAAAGGATGTCTTCAATCAAATATATAAGTATATATATCCTCTTGAACAGAATCATCTTCTGAAAAGAATGATTATTTCTAATTGATGAATATACTCTCATTTCTAACCTATTGAACTGTTTGCTTCTTTACATAAATTATCTTGAAATAAATTTGTTTGCATTAATACATTCCAACTCTTTACACTAGAGAACTCCAACTTGTGAAAAATGCTCCTTTTGGCTCAAGAACATGATTTTTTGGCGAAACCCCGCTACCGGAACGACGCGAACCCACGCGAAAGCGCGCACTGCGACTGCCGACTGGGACCTCTATCCTGTTTGCTTTTGCCCGCGTTTGGTTTGGGGGTTGTATTTGAATCATAATTTAAGTTGTTAGTTTTGTATTTGACACAGTGGTTATGTGCAAATGTGCTGCTACAGAAGTGCAATATGGAGGTCCAATTATTTCTGCACGATTTAAATTTAGGTCATCTATGGACCAGTTGTGGAGGTAGGTTGAAGAAATTTTTGTTTTCAACAGGTGTGTGATAATGGCCAATGACGCTGTCGTTTCTATATTCGATCGCATTTCTATGCGTCACCGAAGAGGTACCTACGTTGATTATATAGTTTCTGAAATTAAAATATTACAAAACTATTCTCATATAACCAAGTGCACATTTGTACTGAGCCTCCAAATGCAGATAATCTTGAATCAAAAATGTATTGCATTATGAAGAAGAATATTGTTCGTTATTGAAGTTTGAATATTCTTGCCTCAACCAACTCACACCATCGAACAAAGAAAGCATTCACAATAGTGTTCATTATCAAAGTTGAAATATTCTTGCACCAAACAACTCTCATTATTCAGTGAAGAAAGTGTTCATATGTCTCAAAACAGTTTCCTTTCAAGTGGTCAAGACGATTCTGTCAAAAAATCAAACTAATATTTGGTTGGACCTATTCAAGAATACAATCGACTTGAATCAATGCAATTATGCATTGATGCAAAATATCCTTTTTATCAGTGCAGTTTTACCAATGCGTGCAACAAGATTGTGCATTGGTACCAGCCTACTTACCATAGAGCTGGGGAAGAATATCATAAACGCCACTATTCTTACCGGAGAGAGCGAGTTGATTTCTCCAAAGTAGCCCAAATTTGGATCCAAAAGGTTGCAATTTCTTCTGAACTTGTTATTTATAATGACCATTGATAATTTCCAGAACCGAAAACTGAAAGCTCAAACTCATCCCGGAGGAACAGTTCGGCTTCCGAAGAGGACACTCCACGTCCTCCCAGGAGGCCAGGATTGCCCACGGGGTAAGGGGGGCCTTCCAGCGACAGCAAAATACGCTTATGGTCCTGTTGGATATCAAGAAAGCTTTTGATACCGTCTGGAGAGTGGGCATGATAGTGAAATTGTTACGGGAAGGCGTGTCTGCCCACATGGTACAACTGGTATATTTCTACCTGGTCAATAGGGCTTTCCGGGTGAGAGTGAATAACACCAGCTCAGCAATGAAGCCGATCGAAGCCGGAGTGCCGCAGGGGTCGAGTCTGTCTCCGCTCTTGTACTCTTTATATACATATGACTTCCCCATGTCCAACCTGGTGGACACGGCCATCTACGCTGATGATACAGCGCTATACAAACACTCGCAGCACAGCGTGATGGCCGCGTCGAGGTTGAGAACCCACCTGGACAGGGCGGTCGTACCTTATATGAAGAGAAACAAAATCGAGCTGAATCCGGACAAAACGGAGCTCATGATCTTCTCGAGAAGGATGAAGAACACCAACATCAGCCTTCACGGGGAGTTCAGGGTTCTGGGCAACCGGATAGAGGAATCCGACACCGTGCAATACCTGGGGGTATACAACTGGACAGGCGTCTGTTCATGCACAAGCACTTCAGCTTGACGGTTCAGCGGGGGGCGGCGGCGCTCAGGCGAGTGTACCCGCTCATCGCTAGGACCTCTAAGCTGAGTAGAGAGAACAAGGTGCTCCTGTATAAACAGGTCATCAGGCCTGCAATGACATACGCCTGCCCGGTGTTCTGCAGCGTCTCAAACACCCAAATGGGAAGGTTGGAGGTGATGCAGAACAAGGTACTACGTATCATCACCGATAGTGACAGGTACATTCGGTCGGGCGACTTCCGAGAGCTGGCCAACATCGATAAGATCGCAAGCCGATAAATTTTATCGGCATCACATCCGAGGAAGCCCTCTGACCAGGAAAATCACAGCCATCCGGGAACACCACGGAGTACCGTGGAGGTATGGAGGGCATTTATACCAAGCGCTGGATGTTTTCCGCGAACCCCTAGAAGGAGAGTAGACGTATGAACACTCGTGTCGATGAATGTATACAACCCGGTTTTTTCAGTGTTTTTCCGGGAACTATTCAAGTCCTTAATCGACAATGTATCCGATCGCCTGATGGCTCTCTATGAACAAACTCGAGCCCCCCGCATAACTTGTAGGAGGAGGGGCATCAAGTAAGTGGGACAGAGACCGGTATTCGTAAAAGTGGCCCACAAACGTCGTGGGGCCTGTCCTAGGGCAGACGAGCCGCCGTTTATCCTGCCCGCTGGATTCCAGAAGGGCGGGAATGAACCTCGCTCCGGGGGAACAGTCACGAAACTACCTCCCTTCACCCCTACCCTGCGGTGAGGGGATAGTTTTAAACTGTTTTATTTATTTTTATGTTATACCGTGTGCTTGCAACTTTTATTCTTTACAATATACTTTTTACTTTTGCTTTTGCTTTGCTTCTCACATGGTCAGGTCAGCTTTATGTCGTTTGCTCAAGAGTATCGAGTGCCCAAAACTTCCACGGAAATAATAAATTACACAATATCGTGTATTGAAGTAGGTATAATAATTTAAGATATTTGCTTCAGACATTTGATACATTTGTCATTTCTCTCTGTACCCAGTTCCGAAGTCCACGCAGATGAAGTCGAAGCAGAAGCTAGTGGTACTATATAAATAATCCACACGTACCATAATTGTAACTGTTTTATCAACTGATACTTCCTTTTGGTTGAACAATAATTTATTTTGATTCACTCCTTCGAAAAATAAAAAGTCAAACGTAGTAATTCATCACTGAACGAAAATAGTCACAATTTCCGGAGTAATAAAATAGTGCACTTTTCTCGAGCCATATTAAACACAAATACAAAATCCAACGGAAGTTTGTTTTCAACGGAAATGAGGTGTAGTTATTCCACCTTCTCTTTATAACTCTGTCACCAAATCTGAAGTATGAGATACTTTATCTCCATTCCTTCTTATTCTCAAAGGGACAAAGAGAGATAAATGCTAGAGATTTTATTCTAAACTTAAATGAGCCAGATTAATATCCTTCGATAACATTTTAATGGTTGTAAGTGTTCGAGTTACGGATTATTTCCTAAACAAATTGCCTATCTCGCGGCAGGTGCTCCACAATACAATATACACTATGAATTATGGCCTTTGGTGGTTCAGCTTCTTCAAGATATTGCATACACTAATGATTTATAAACATTGCTCTACATACTCTACATCGAATTAATCAGTAGTGTTTTTTCAGCGAACAGTTGAGGTTTGGAACTCGTAGCCTGAGGAAGTTTCACTTGAGTTTACAATTTTCAGAAATTATCATTCCTACCTATTCGTCCTCCCCACCTTTCGTTTTCATGATGTTTTTTGAAAGAAGAGAACATTAATTCTTGAGCGATCTTGAAGATATTGCAAAAGAAAGAGAGAATTTGTTTCCATAAAAATGTCTGCAGACCTTCAATCACTTTCTTCCTATTGATGCAATATGGCAATAAATTTATGTGTTGTCTGTATATCACTCAGAAAATTTCCTATGTATCATTAACAGGAGTGCTTTCATAAACAGTTTAAAGAATGATATTCGTTCTGCTTACAAAAATGAAAATCCTACTTTGGAAAATATTGCATACAACAGTTTCTTTATTGTAGTCGCAAAATTGTTTTAAAAACTAATATAATGGTGATTAATTGATACCGAATACCCTATGTATCAAGATAGCAAATGTCAATCAAAAGAATGTATGACAGATTTCATTTGACTCTGTTATAGAAACATCCTGTTATTTCCAATTCAAATACAGTTTCAAATACAGTTTTCAGTGTCTTTTTTTAGCAAGTTTTGATAACGGAGGCAGATACAGCATCCGAAACGACATTTTTCAAAAAAGAGAAGTATTCTTGGTTAAAATTAATTTCTTTCAAGACAGCAGTCTTGTGAACGCAGTAACTTATCGAGCAAATTAATTAAATTGCCCTTCTGCACACAGATTTCTTTGGATTAACATTTTTTTCATTTCCATATGGTGGAAGGTTACAAACCCAACAAATCATGTCAAGAATCAGAACATCATAACAACACATAATACTAAATTAGTTACAATATAATACGTTAGTTATTTTTTCTACGTTCATGATAAAAACAAAACTTTATTGAACTATATTTGGTGGAAAAACTGTCTCTTTATTGCACTCATCTGTCATTTTACTATAGCATTCTGTCATCATGACAGACATAAACTTTCAAATCGACGCCAAATTTAGCCCATTTTCTGTGAGATTCTATTACGTTTTAAATAGTTTCATGTTTCATCATATTCATTATATAATGGACTATGAAATTACTAGAAAATGCAATTTATTAAAAATAAAATTATTTCCTTCGAATATCATCTGAATTACACAAAATGTTTTTGAATTACTTTTAGCAGATAGATTTAAACAAACAATGTCTTCCTTACAGTTTAGTGCCACCTAAATGAAACATTTTCTGGTTTTTGCATGAACGCAGAAAAAATATTGTATGAAACTCGCGCAAAAAGAGTTTATTACCCTCAACAATTTCACGTCGAGTGCAATAAACACCTACTTTTTGCACTTGTTGCATAAATATTATATTACTATTACTATTATAATACCTTAGATACCAAATGGCACGCTATAACGACAATAACGTGACATGACCAGAGTTGTTGATTTCATTTTCACATCATAGTTGTCAATGATACAAAAAAGCTCAACTATCTAGGCATTATCAAACTCTTGTAAACAACTATTGATGAGAGGAAACTAAATAAATTGTCGGTAACTAAGTCTCATACCCGCACGTTAAGACCGATTTTGACTTATAGATACCTTACTTTTTCATAATTTTCGTTAATAAAATTATTTATCAGTTTCACAAGTTGAATCCATTCACCGGTTTTATACATACTGACCTTTACTACATCCGATATCAAGCATAGAAGAGTTGTTCCTTCTGTATGATCGTATATTTCAACTTTCAATGTGTTAATTAGGATAACCTCGCATTTGCAATCATTAATTGCCAGTTTTTGTCATCAATAAGTGTACTCACTTTCATTAAAATCAATATAAAGTATGCTGAAGAACAGAAATATACATGTTCCAAGTTATCAGAGCCAATGATATGAATAACATCAATTATATTGATTGAAAGTTTGATTTTGTGGAGGAAATCCGATTCTTGACATGATTGTTTGGGTTTATGACCTTCCACAATCTGAAAATGAAAAAATGTTAATCCAAAGAAATCTGTACAAGTGTAGAAGGGCAAATTAATTAATTTGCCCGATAAGTTACTGCGTTCACAGGACTGCTGCCTTGAAGGAAATTAATTTTTGTCAGTAACGTACCCTACACTGAATTTGCCTAACTGAAAAAATGAGATCGAATTAACAAAGAATACTTCTCTTTTTTTGAAAATTGTTGACTTTCGGAGGCTGTATCTGCCTCCGTTATCAAAACTTCTTGGAAAGACGCTGAAGGAAGTGAATATGAATTACGGTTTTGGAAATAAAGATCTTATTTCTTTTTCTGGCCACTTGTAATTTAAACCACTCTGCCATCACTTTAACCAAGTATGTATTTTCAAGATTATTAATTTGTTTTACCTGTCCTGGATAGTACTTGCAATCGTATATAACAATAACAAAATCTTCTTCTTTCAAGTTGTCTTCACCATCTAAAGACTGTTCATCCCAGTTCTCACCTCCTTCTTCTAATTCAAGAGTTATTTCAACCGTGAATGGAACGAATCATCTGTGATATTTTTCTTAGAATTTTCTTTGGTTTTCTTTGCGTTTTTTTTTGTCGTTCTCTGCTCAATTTAATTTCTTCTCTCTTCCGTTTTTTTTTCAGCTAACTCTTGCTCTTTTCTTGTACGTTCTTCTTCTTTCTTTTTAAAATATTTTTTCCCTTCTCATTAGAAACTACCGATGACAAGGGTTCTTTTAAGCTTCTTAACGCTTGGGGCAAAACGACTGGCATATCAATAAAGTAACAAATTACCAGTAGCTGATCCTATATAATAGTGGTAATTTTAATGGGTAATGCTCTTTAATATACCATCGAATAGAGCATAATTTTAACCGATTTCATGAAAACCCTATAGCTGACACAGGTGTCAGGCATTGGCTTATAATCAATTTTTTTTACTAGCCAGTACCTGAAACCCCATTCTAACCTAACCTAACATTTAAAAATTCGCACTTGTACCAACCAAAATAATTGAATATATTCAGAACATGCACAGAATATTGCTTAATTTTGCTGAATAATGAAACGTGTCAGGCTTAGGGACAGTGTCAGGCATTGGTACATTTACCTTATTTTCAGATTATCTCAGAGTCGATATTATTATTGAATGAAAGTTTTAATTTTGTGGGTGAAATTTGTTGTCAAATATGGTCGTTTTGAGATTTTAACCTTCTGCAGTCTGAAAATAAAAAAATATAAAATCGAGGATATCTATGTAAGCGTGGAAGGACATTTCGGAGAATATGATGGAATTGAATAGTAGACAAATTTCAATGAGATAATCAAACCAAGAGAAGAGGTAGTTGTAAGAAACTGCGTGCAATTAAGTGTTTATCGATCATATGCTTTTCAACATACTCAAACGGTCGAAATAGTCCGCACATGATTACCTCTTCTCAGTAAAAGTTGGAAAATGAAAAATTGTCCTGTCTTCCGGACCCATATATTGGTAGATTTTTTAATAATATACCCACGTCAGGAATGCCGTACAGGTATATTTTATCAAAAAATAGTCACATGTACAGCCCAAAATTGACGTCATAGTCCCTGAAATTATTTTTCCATTGAGTATCGGAAGCTTTTCATCTGGGGTATAGACAGAAATCTACGAGAGCAACAAGGAACGCAATGATATGATGATACCACATAAATACGAGAGACGCACTACTACGCGCCTCTCCTGTTGCCTCGCCCGACGAATTAACAGCTCAGTTGATATCCCTTCCTCGAGCGAGTAGAGGAGAAATTGTAATGCTCTCTCAACTTTATAGCAAGCTATTCTTCACGCTTTTATAAAACCACTATACCCCAGATGAAAACTTTCAGACACTGTATAGCAGATCGTTTGAATATAATTCATGCTGGGTCACTTGACCCCTTCAAATTTCGACGCACACTTCCTCTGCACTCTTCAGCCTCATTCCATTTATCTACTTCATATTATAATGTAACTCAGTTGTACAACAGGATTATAAATACTATCTCAGCACGTTTCAAGAACAAGCTCAGAAATGTGCATGTAGCAACTCAAAAATAGGCACACTACCCTCCTATGATTTATTATGAGATATGAATTCCAATATTTTGTGTCAAATTGAAAAATGTGATTTATTTGTAAAATGCCAGAGAAGCGAACCTTGCTTCAACGAAATGAAAGATTTCTGTGATTGTCCCTATCTAATTTATTTAATGAATTTTCAATGAAAACTAGAGAAAATTTAAAAAATCAACTATCTGAATAAAAATGCGAATTTTCACTTTCAGATTATTTCTTTCCAGTTAGTGTCTTATCACAATATCTACAATGGTGATCATTCAAAAAATGTTCATACCTTGAAACCATTCTTATACAGATTTCCTTATTAAAAAATCGAATATGATGATGATTCTGTCAGAATTGGCAGGACACATGTCCACCAGATCATATTATATAACAATGCAAAAACAGATTTGCTTTCAAGGCAAACTGTAAAGGTGTTCGTTAAAAAAATGTTCATACTCAGACACCAATCTCATACAGATTTATTTATTTTTTTAAAGAAGGTATGCTTTTGATAGGGGAGGAATCATGCAGCGGTCTTAGGGAAAAATTGTCAATGGTTAATTTTTCTGAATGCTTGGTATGTTGTGAAATACGACTTCCTCAATCTAGTTTTCGAGATACAGGGTGATGATTTTGGAAAGTGGCCACTTTTTGAAGTAATACTGCTCTTAGGAAAATATCTTGAATAAAAATATTTTGCGCGACAAATATTGCCTATCCATGAGACAATTATTTGAGACTGGTTTTTGATAAAAAAATATTATCAGATAGAGGGTGAGTAAACAATTATTCAAAATAAAATTCTCAATCAATCCTATACCATAAAGTGTGTGACCAAACCAACTAACACAATAAAATGTCAATCGTTTAAATGTGTCAAAATTGACAAATTCACAATTTTTTACAGGGTGAATCAAAATGTGACAGTTGTTTTGGTGACATTTTGTATATTTTTAATTCATATTTTGAGCTTTAGGGATACTTGACTACGAACCATTGAACGTCCTTCTTTTCCGAAATTGATATATAATATCAGAAAAACGCTAAGTGATAACAAAAATGGCGAAAAAGCGATTGTTTTATAATTCGCCCTGTAATTAAATATTTCGTCGGTTAAATTTTTCAATTTTTTGTTATTATTCTAAGGTTGAGTACACAATTATAATATCGAACACTTATGGCTTTACTATGATCAGTTTTAGGAATACACAGTGTAATACGTTTTAAGAGTTACGACCGGCTCTGTATCCGTTATTACGTAAGTTGCCAAAAGAGTTTTATACAATGAACATGTAATGCAGGAATCTTTTAAAATCAGCATTTTCTGATCACCCTATATGATATTTAGAAGCTCACCATTTCATAAGATTATAAGAGTCAGGATAGGAACAGGCAAGTCCTTTTGCTTGTTATACCAGTTTTGACGTAACAACCAATTTGAATCATTATTAAATGCAGAGCTAAATGTCATACAGGATGATCAGAAAATTCTTTTTATTAAAGGTCTCTGTATGTTTACTTGTATTGAACTCTTTTGACAACTTTTGTAATAACGGATACTTAGCCGATAGCCGGTCGCCCCTATTAATGCATTACCCTGTGTATTCCAAAAACTGATAATAGCAAGCGATAAGTGTTTGACATTAAAATAGTGTACTCAAACTATAATAATAATAATAATAATACTCCCTCATAAACACTCGTACAGTGTACCCAAAGGCATAGCCTGTGCGGGTGGGTAGAAGACGGCTATTTTTATTATTTGCCGTCGCGCTCCGGGGCGACTCACTGTTTTTTTGGTGGCGTATTCACTTTCCAGCTGCAGGAAAATCCGGAAAACCTACAGCACCACCTCGGGTGGTCGGCATGCACTCCAAATTAGCACTAGACGAGATTGGCATCTAAACAACACACAATACACTTGCTCTCACCAAAGACTGTGGTCGTCTATCGGCTCCGATATTGAGTATTTGAGAAAAAAGTCCCTCGTACTATTATCTATTACTAGATCTATTAATATGAATGACAATGGTTCACTTATTAGAGTTCTGATCTCAACAAGTTTTGTAGGTATGCCATCTACTCTCATAGAATTTGTGTTTTTTAGTGATAAAATAATTTCACAAATATCACTTGGATGGACAGGTGTAAAAAAGAAAGTATGAGGTACATACATAGTTGTGAAATCTTTGAACGATGTAGAGCCGAAATATGAGTTAGTTGCATTAGGTGCTATGGTTGAAAAATATTCTCCGAAAACGTTAACAATTTTATTATTATCTTTTATTATATTCCGTTTAGTTTTGCCTGTTTTATGACCTCTCTTAGTAACGTACGCCTTTAGTATAACGTCTGCCCCAACTACTCCGCTAAGATGCCTAAAAACCCTGGTGTACCGACTTATACCTGTAAATCTGTGGGTTAAAACGACAGACATTCGCCAACTTGATTACGAGAAAACAAATGAATCCGTGGGCTGTTTTTCGAATATCCCGCGACACTTGAGTGCACCGCCACCGTCGGTTTTCATGTTAGGGTTAATTTTCATGAACAGAAGATTGAAGTTTTGCCCACGATTCACGAACATGAAATTAATAAAACAATATAATTATTGGAAAATATACGGAATCACTGTCCACAATCAGTTCTATTTGTTACATTTTCGACATGATTTATTAACTCTTTTGCTGAAATATAATTAACTCACATTTCACATAGAAGTATTGCAGTTCAGCTGCATCGCATGGAAATTCACCATTAGCACCTGTCAATCTTATGCGCAGCGCATGCTCTCGCGCTGATATCTGTGCATTTGTGCCCGAGTTTTCACGATAAACTTTTTTAAAGATATAAAGAATAATTTTGTGGCTTTCAGTTTAATTGCATTTGGGATTTTATATTTGTGATGAGTTAATGTGTTAAATTGTTCTTCCACTTTTAAAAAACCGTTCAATATGACATGTAATAGTGAAAATATTTCTATTGTGCAATTTTGTTCGACAGAAAAGTGTATTTTTTGATCAACAACACTAAAAAGATTTCACCATTTCAAAATAAAAGGAATGCATGGAAATTAACCAAAACCTTAACAAGCTTACTGGGGACAAAACATTGAAAGAATTCAGTTAGAATGGAGAAAAATTTATATTTTTTTCTTTATCGCAGACTTTCGCTACTTATGGAAGATTTCAAGAAACGGTAAGATATAAAAACGCATCCAGAGTTGATTGAAATGATTAGAAAACATTTTTGCCATAAAATATTGTCAACATGCATGGCATTTTGAAATAAAATGTCTGTTTCAAAGTATGTTCAGATTCTAAAGTGGTGAGTACTCAATTTCTGTACTGAATATAAATTAGTTATCTAGCTACTTTGTTCATCTTTCTGGATTGTCGGCACAAAAACGGAACATGATAAAATTATGAAAATATAAGAAAAATGAAAAAACACATCAATTATATGAGAAAATTGCACAACATTTTTTTTTATTACACTACAACTATTGACTTTCAAATGGTTTTTAGATTTTTTTTGGAAAAAATTACACAATTTTATAGTAGTGTTATTTTTTTGATAAAACTTGATATTCCACTTCGAGTATGGATTATTACATTCGTATGGCATACAAAAGTTTAATAAAAATCAATTAGCAATCACAATTACCCTGTCCTTGGAATGTTGACAGTGTTGACACGAGAAAGAGGACGCCATCTCTGGAGCCGATTGCAAAAGTAGACCACTAATTCATTTGTTTTGTCTACAAAAAATTCTAAACAAAATCTATTCAGGGTTTTTCGACATCTTATACCCCGCAAAGCAAATAACATTTACCCATTGCAAAAACATTTGAAATTATCGACCGTTTTGTCGCGCCACTGTGTTGCTCGATGATATCTTATTCAAGGAATAATTACGGCAGGTCATGGTACAACGAGAACAAAATAATAGTTTTTATTCATTGCCAACTACCTACTTAGTATATATTAAGGTGCTTACAAATTGTAGTCTTTTTTTATTTCGTTTGTTTTTGGAGGTTTTGTGTCTGCCGAGCTTATGTCATAGTTGCATATCTCGAATGCTAAAGGAATTGGGAGAATTTTTATGACTTTTTTATATTTTGTCAGACTGGACGACTGTATATGGTTTATCATTCATTTGTAGAATATGAAATATGTATATAATTTGAATCTATGATAATAATAGTTGACTATGACTTTCTTCATTGTAGGGCGGTGTCTGTCAATGAGTTGCAACTAGAAATTAACACTAAAGGTGGATTCATGCAACATCACTAAAACTAAAATGAATTTAAGATTTAGATGAATTTTAAATTAAGAATATGACGGTGTTCAGGCAGCATCAATTTAACGAAATTAAGAAAGTACTAGACATGCGCATATCGTTCCAACTGTCAATTTTTGAAACGTCTTGATCAGAAAACAGAAGGTGAACCCTAACCTGAGATTATCGTGGTTTGTTGTTTTTTTTTTATCTATTCTGGTCTGGTGTTTACAGTACCGCATGAAAACTATCACCAAGAAAAGTGAGTATGGTTTAGTACTGAGTACATTATTGCTTCTGCGGGAGCCTCTGGTGTTGTGGGGAATAAGAGATATAGAAAATATGGCGTCAAACCTATGCTGAAATTGCCAACATAACATAACCTCTTTCCTCTTTGAAAGCAATCAGCTGTGATTAAAGCGACTACGCATGCGCCGTTTCTAATTTATGGAAGAAATTAAGGTATTAGTTGAAAGTTGGCCATCTTTCTTAGTTTTAATGTTAATTTTAATTGCTTAATTTTTTGCGTGAACACCTCATTCATTATATTGTTTTATATTCTTAATTTTTGTTTTAAATTCATTTAAGTTTAGATTTATGCTTGCATGAATCAACCTTAATTTCACTCAAACTCAAAATTAAGGAAAAAATATCGCATGTCAGCTCTACGCCTTCGTACGAAATACTTTGGTGATCTCGATTATTTTTTTAACTCGACTGCGCCTCTTGAAAAAAAATTTGTTCTCGATCACCAAAGCAGCATTTCGCGCACTAGATACAAAAATAACTATTATCGTGTTTTCACTGATAATGTGCTATTATATTGAATTCATTTAATAAAGTGGCATTTCACCTCATAGAACTGTCACTTTACTGCATAGTCACTGTCAATAGAACACAGTTGATGAAAATTGTTCATTTGATATTGGAAATAAACAAACCACGTCAGGTTTACTAGGCAGTGACGGGCCCATGGGGGGGCAGGGGGGTTCCGGTTTTGAGCGTTCAGTTTTAGTTTTTCGTGAAAATTTTGTTGGTACAAATGATTCAATTTGTTTGTAATAATGCGGGAAATTAACTGATTTTTGGTTTTGATGATTCTTAAAAAAAAAAATGTATGGTTTGACAAATGAAAAAAATAAAAAAATATATAAAATCATTAGTTCATCATGAGCTACGTAGTTTTGTTACGGACAGGTGCTTCGTTACCTCCAATATCATTCTTGAAAATATATCCGCATACACCTAAGATGTGCGGCGCAATGATGAAATTTGACTTTCGTGATGACGCGCTGGTGATGATGCCTCTTGACTCGCTTTCTTGTATGTCTGTCCGGGTAGAATTTTGTAATTGATTTTAAAATTGGTGAGCTAGATACTTGAAATTTGGACCAGAGCTCAGAAGTGGATGACAATGCATGAAAACGTGGTATTATGAATTTTTGGATATCGCAAACGGTTCTATCGATTTGGCTCAAATTTTGAATTTAGATAAGAATTTGCTTCTTGACTCCATCCATACAGGGTGTCCCAGAATAAAAGGGACAAGCTCCGAGGGTAGAATCCTCTTATTTCAAGGCTGAAAGTTCCAATAAACATATACTTACCCTAAAATGAGTATTAACCGTGTTGAAAGTGACACAAAAAAATACATTTTTCAGAATAACTCCATAACGGCTTAACTTTTCTTAATGAAATTTGGTATGTCCCTTCACAGCATTCAGTTCCATATTTCAAGGCAGATCATGTGTTTGTAACTCTTAACAGGGGCGTACGGCAGGTGGGTACCCCTATTCGCCCCTCCTCAACTTTGACGCCACTGGATTAATATCGATTTCATCTTCTTTTTCTTAATACCCAATATTTCCTATACAAAAAAGTAATACGTTTCGTTTCACAAATATCAACGGTTTTCGAGATATTCGAAGTTGATTAAGTGGGTGCGTATGTGATACGGATACTGATTAGTGATTATTTTGTTAGTGGCTATGTAAGTTTTGAATATCGGGAAATTTTTGTGAACAAAATCCCTCGTAAATGCCAACAATTTTCGAAATATTGGAATTTATAGTCATTGCAAGGTATGAAATATGTTGGTTATAATGTTAAAAATAGTTACCTTCACATTTCTTTCAAAAATAGTAAAGATTTTGATACGAACGCTCAACTTCAAATATCTCGAAAACCGTTGATATTTGTGAAACGAAACGTATTCCTTTTTTGTATAGGAAATATTGGGGATTAAGAAAAAGAAGACGTTCCGTGCCGTTCCAATACTACCCTACTCCTTTAGAGTGATGAAATGGATTCCAGAGGTACTACGACAACTCGACGTGAAAACTCGCAAAATGATGCATCTTTATAGGAGCTTGCATCCTCAATCGTCCTTCCACGTTTGCACTTTCCCAAACACCAGGGAGGCCGTGGACTTTTGAATTTGGAGTGTCTACATAACAGAATGGTACTAGATGGAACCTGTAAAGTTATCAGCAAAAAGCTGCGGAGAATGAGGTCCTCCTGCAGCTCCACAAGGATAAGCCAGTGCATGGGGTCTTCTTCAAGACATTGAAGACCTTGGCTTATCCAAAAATGCACATATGCATTCCTCAGGTCAATTGGGCTGAAGTCGGAGACCGAGGGAATCATAATGGCCTGCCAGGATGGTGTTTTTAACACATAGAAGTCCCCGACACTAGATGCAGAGTGTGTCGTTGGGCGCCTGAGACCATGATGCAATTGCTGTCTGCTTGTCAAGCTTACGCGGTCTCAGCCTTTATCCATAGACACTCGTACGGTATAGACGAGATACTGGATTTGCCTTATGCACCGGGTGATAGTGAGTCCATGGTGGAGAATGAGAAGTGCCGAATTTAATGCAACTACTCATTCCCCACCCTCAGGCAAAAACAAGCAATTATGCCTGATGTAGTCCTCAGGACTACAGTAGGAAGATTTCCGTCATAGAGTTTTCGGCTCCTGGCGAAACTAACATCGTCCGAAAAGAGAGGAAAAACGGACTAAATATCGAGATTTACTCTTTGAATTCCGCAGGCTGTACCCAAACCATTCTAATAGAATGGTGATTATAGGGGTCCTTGGTGGAATGATGGAAGCGCTGCTATCGAAAATCATACTGGCTTGCCATGATGCGGCAAAAATCTTAGCCGGACGAATGCAGAAGGCTCTCATTCTTGGTTCATTCCGTCTGCTAAGAGCACATGATTCTCGGACCCAGTAGTTTCTCACTCCACGGACGTGGGCAGTGACTATTTGGGTAAATGGCACCAGCGCGCACTCCGGATGTGTCGGAACTCCGGAGACAGGGCCCGACTTGTATAATCCAAGGGATAACAAACAAAAACCAAAATAATATAATAATAATATAATGAAATACGAGCAAATAAGCCTGACCATCCTCGACCATCATAGTGGGACGATTTTCGGCTCCCGGTGAAACGAAAATCGTCTGAAAAGAGAAGAAATAAAATCTGGAAGAAATCTGAAATTTATCGCATGTCTCTGTAATGACGCCATCAAAGTATTTAAAATCAATTTCAAAATTTAATTCACATAACCCTAAAAATCAGAAAATAATAATAAGAAAAAAAAATAATGTACCATGTTTTTATAACGGACTGAAAAGTATAAAATAATTTCTCTAATTCTTATGTAGGATAAAACCATGCACATACAGATTTCTAACCATTTCTAAATTATCCGGAAAATTCATATTGGCAACTTTTGATAGCTATTAAAATACTTGTAAGATTGGAAACAAAAAATATGGGGCACATGCAATGCATAACTTTAAAGAGTGTAGAGAATATCTATCAATAAAATAACTTAAAATTAGCGGTTCACATTATTTGCGGTGCAATAAAATTGTTAGTTTAGCTATCAATGCATCAATTATCTGCTGCATGCGCCCCGTGTTTTTCGCTTCCAATCTATTTTAACCATCAAAAGTTGCCAAATATGAATTTTCAGGATAATTCAGAAAAAGTTAGAAGTCTGTATGTGGTTTTATCCTACATTTTTCAGTTCGTAATAAACAAGTTTTGTGTCGAATAAATATTTAAAGTAAGATCGCAAAATTCACTTTATCTGCGTTCATGCAAAAAACAAAACTTTATTGAACTATATTTGGTTGAAAAACTGTCTCTTTATTGCACTGAGTGCAATATAGACTTTATTGCATTCATCTGTCATTCTACTATAGCGTTCTGTCATCATGACAGACATAAACTTTCAAATCGACGCCAAATTTAGCCCATTTTTTGTGAGATTGTATTATCTTTTAAATAGTTGCATGTTTCATCATATTCATTATATAATGGACTATGAAATTACTAGAAAATGCAATTTTTTGAAAATAAAATTATTTCCTTCGAATATCATCTGAATTACACAAAATGTTTTTGAATTACTTTTAGCAGATAGATTTAAACACACAATGTCTTCCTTACAGTTAGTGCCACCTAAATGAAACATTTTCTGGTTTTTGCATGAACGTAGAAAAAATATTGTATGAAACTCCTGCAAAAAGATTTTATTGCACTCGACGTGTTGTCCTGATGGCCTCGTTGGACAATTTCACGTCGAGTGCAATAAACACCTACTTTTTGCACTTGTTGCATAAATAACTATTTTGTCACCCTTATAAAATTTCCTTTCGGTTCGTTACTAGGTAACAGAAATTCTACACAGGAAGATACCTACTATGAACTTTTTGATTGATTGTGTATAATTTATGAAACACAAAAAGCGAAAAAATACTATAAACAAAAACAAAAAAGCAGTTTCACTAGACTTGTATAGCTTTTAAGTTACTCGCTCGCTGTGCTCACTCGTACTCAAAAGCTATAGTCATTTAGTGAAACTGCTTTTTTAAACTTTTTTAAACTTGTTCAATATACTATTGTTTCGTTTTTACTAACGCTTATATTAACTCACTTGTTGTGACGGTCAAATCTTGTAACCAATTTTTACACCACTTCTAATCGTCCGGTTAATTTTAAATTTGGCAGGTGTACATAATTCCGGTGACAAAGCATTATGAAATTTTTGTTAAAGGAGAAACACAATGGCGACTCCAATATGGTGGAAGAGTTTTGTAATTATTACCCGGTTCGATTTAAAATTGGTATCTGAGTGTTCTCAGGGTCAGAGATTATGATTATGTCAAAATTGGAAAATTCAAGATGTCGGCTCCATTATGGCGGACGAGTTTTGTAATTATCATCCGATTCTTTTCAAAATTAGTAGCTGGGAATTTTTGGGGGGCAAAGATTATGATTCTTCTGTTAAAATTGAAAAATTCGAGATGGCAGATCCAATATGACGGACGAGTTTTGTAATCATTATCCGATTCTATTCAAAATTGGTATCACGGTCTTTTCGGGGCAAGGATTATAATTCTTCTGTAAAAATTGAAAACTTCAAGATGGCTGCTTCAACATGGCGAACGAATTTTATGTTACGGTCCAGTGCGATTCAAAATTGGTATCTGGGGGATTTCGGGGTCGGAAATATGATATGATTCTATTGCTAAAATTGAAAAATTCAAATATATGTAGACTATAAAAAAACACGACATTGAAAAAAACTTGATTTTAAAAAACTGGTCATTGTGCTCTCGGATTGCACTGTAAAAGGTAAGGTCCAAAGACTGTAAAGACTATCAATTGAAGTGTTAGTATGTTACAATATTTTAACATAGTTTGATGTAATGAAATGGTATTTGAAATCGATACAAGATAAGACTATAAGACTAAATAGTAGAAAATAAAAAATTATAAAAAAAAAAATGAAAACCACGCTTATATTTAAATTCACTAAAAAGAAGAAAATATTTTTGTTCATGATTTTCCAAAAATTAAGGGTTTGAGTAACAGCGTGGAGCGCTTAATCATCATTGCAAAATATATTTTCCTGGCATTCCACGCCCTCACCTATATCCTTCATTTTTGGATAATCATGAAAAAAATATTTTCCCCTATTTAGTGCATTTAAATATAAGCGTAGTTTTCAATTTTTTTATTATTATTTATATTATATATTTATATTATATATATTATTATTTTTTATCATTATTCCATCTAAATAAACGTTTGATTTGACTACAGTAATATACACCAATGTATATTGCATCTATAACTGCCTCCAAATCATAGATGCTATAGCATCCTTCCGGACTCTGCAAGAAGGCGCGTATTCCTGGATATTTAAGGAATTCTCTCGTGGATTGAGAGTCCGCTACCTCCTGTATGAATGTTCTTTTCCTGTAGACGTAGTCTTGATTTTTTGAGGGTTTCTTCCGTGATTGTGAGTTTGCTCTCTCGTAGGTGAATGTACTTCTGTTATGGACGTACTCCTGAATTTTTGAGGGATTTTCCCGTGGATTGAGATTCTGCTGCAGCGTGAATAGATATACCTCTGGGGACGTTATCCTGGATTTTTAAGGGGTTTCTTCCGTGGATTAAGAGTCTGCTGCCTCGTAGATGGATGCAATTTTGCTATGGACGTACTTTTGGATTTGAAAGAATTTTTTTACGTGTATGGAGAGTCTGCTTCCTCGTAGATGGATGTACCTCTGCTGAGGACGTACTCCTTGATTTGTGAGGGGTTTCTCCCGAAGATGGAGAGTTTACTGCCTCGCGTGTGTATGTGCGTCTGCCCTGGACGAGATTTGAGGGATTCTCTCGTGGATTGAGTCCGCTACCTCTAGGCCCGTACTCCTGGATTTTTGGAGGAGATTCTCTTGGATTTTTGGAGAAAATTCTCTTTTGTGTATTGGGAGCCTGCTGCCCCGTAGATGGACATACTTCTGCTGTGGATGTTCAAATTGTTAAAAAACAATTTTGCTAAACATTTTAATATCCACAGCAGAAGTAAGTCCATCTACGGGGCAGTAGGATGTACTCCTGGAGATTTTTTTTTGTTGTTGCTTGGTTGTCGACTAGATTCTTAAATGCTGTTTTGATTCTGTGGACTGTCCGGTAAGTTTCGTGTACCTCTTCAACAAACCATTTCCTCTTTTCTGGGATCTTTACTACTGAAAATTATGTCAGTGTTGAGTTCAAAAATTGAAAATTTTGAGATCGGACGTGTGCACGGCATACGGAAAATTAATTTTCCTCATGCAAAATCGTTTTTTATTTCTTCTTCAATCTCTCGTCCATGGCATTTCAACACATTAACAGATAGAAACAATCTAATAGTGAAAAACCAAAGCCATAAGGTTTGCACGTCCTTAAAGGTTAGAAATAAGGGCGCCCTCTTGTAAAAGATACTCGGTTGCTGACGCATTTTCTTGCTTATGGCAATCGACAGAATGAAATTTTATATCGTTAGGAACCCGTAAATTTTCCAGCCGGAAAATTTTGGGAATTTTTTTCTATATGTCTAGCACACCTCCGATTGCTAAATTTTCATTTTTTGGGCACTGACATAATTTTCAGTGGCGAAGAGAGAAAATGAGTCAGCAAAATACGTCATTATCTGACGGTCTACATTACACAATACTGAAAAACGTCAGTTTAACGAATAAATGAATTCCATGATATTATAATATGGAATAAACCGATTTTCTACTCGTAAACCATAGTGAATACCCTTTTACAGAGCTGCTGGTCATTATTGCGGTTGAGAGAGATGACGAAGAGTAGAGCGAGATTGAAGAAACAGCTGCCTACTCGTTCATGTCTCGGGGCGCAACTGCTACTCTGACTCACATTGTTGTTCCTGCTAGTAAATGTGGTGGTGCAGGAAAATTACATGTTGTGCGCCCATTTCAAATTGGTATAGAAATTATGAATCAGTGTGGCTTGGTAGACACGGAAAGATGATGGAGTTTTTTATAGTCGGCTCATATTGAAATTCTGCCTCTTGGGTATTAAACATCGCCACTATCATCCATAGATGAAAAAGTTCGCAAAGCGTAGGTATTCAGATTTAATTGCCCACATTGGATGGTCCTATTCACGTTCTATATATTTGGGGGGGAAGATATATCATAATGAGGAAGTGGTGCATGTTTTCTGATTGATTATGAAAGAAACAATTCAAACTAGTTTATTTGTAAACGATACTTACCTACTTACATTTATCATCTTCTAAAAAATATATTTCTACTCAAACCGGTAATATGGAAAGTGTCTGAATTTTTTCCGAAAATTTTAAATAATGAAATGAGATGGAAGAAGTATTTTTCACTCAATGTGTGAGTTGGTGATTTAAAAACCCGCTTGATGAGTAATAGTATGTTAGTTCTTATACATAACGTCATTTTAGTAACGAGTTGGTATAATCTTGGTCGCAGAGTAGTTAAGCGAGTGTTTGATAAACAAATTGTCTACAGGATTTTCTGAACGCGAACTCATATTAAACTCGTAGTGAAATCATATATAAACGAAAAATATAAATTTTTCGAATTGCTTTCTGTTATGTCATCATGACAGTTTCAATTGACAGACTAAAACCTAGGCTGTCAGGATGTTTTTCAAACAATGAAATCAAACAGTAAACATAGTAATGTATTTAAAGAATGGAGTTGCTATGGTGGTGGGTTTAAAAAATTGTATAATACACAAATTGTGCATCTGTAATTAATTGAGCATTGTACACGGTATATATCCGTGGGTAGAAAAAATTATTCAGCAAGTGAATAAGGTCGTGTCAATGAGTCATTTGCTGTACAAATTTACAATCAGATTTTTGTCGAAAATTTTAATTTTTTTCTGGATTTTTATGTTTATGAGTCCTCGACCAACATTTCGTTTTATCATAATTTTGCATAACCGAAACCGTTGGAATTTTTCCAAATTCTTACGCGTTCTCTATCTAGCTTTCGGGGAAGCAGGAAAGTAAAAAAAAATGTGTCATTTTAATTTCCATGTTAAAAACGTTTAAATTTATTCCAAATTCCTAGGCGTTCTCTACCTAGAGCCTTCGAGAGGGGGCAGGGTGTGAGTTTGACGGTCAGATATTTTTCACAATTTTTACGGATTTTTCCGAATTTAATTTCAAATCCCCGGACAGACATGTTCAGCTTCTCGGCGCGTACCCAACTTTGCTAAATGCATACGTACAGGTCAAGCTATGAAAATTATTTTACGTAAGGGTGAGGTTTCCGAGCTCCCAGACTGATTTTCAGTTATAATTTTGCTCATCCGAAACAAATGCAACTGTTTTCAAATTTCTACTCGTTCTCTATCTAGCCTTCAGAGGGACAGGGTGATACATTTTTTAGAAATTGAATATTCCGACTGTCCGCAGTTTTTCACCATTCTTAAAGATTTTTTCGATTTCATTTTCGCGAATTTTCGTAACTTTTTTCGAGAAGGAAGGGGGTATGATCAACATTTTCTTGTCGTAATTTTCCATGTACGAAACCGCGTTGTAATTTTTTTCCAAATTCCGAGGTGTTGTCTATCTAGGTGTCAAGGGGGGCAGGTGGCTAATACCTTGTGGACAGTAGCAAAACTATGTAGTTTGTCTTTTTGTCCGAAGTTTTGAAAATCCTCATTAAAAATATAAAACAAATTTTGATTGCATAGCTGGAAAGTAGTATGAATAAATCTTCGATGATCACTGTTATGAATTTAATTTAAAAAGCGATTCTTCTTCATTATCTTGAATTTAATTAAAAGTTCTTCTCATTGATATACATGTTGGACTGGAATGGAATCGGATGTATAATTTTTGAGAAAACTCAAGAAATCCTCTAAAAATTAGGATTATTTTTTTATTTCGTGAACCGTACATCCGATTTTCTTCACATCTCTGTAATGATTTTATTTGAATTCGCATAGCACTCAATTTTTTTTTCAACATTTTCCAACTTGTTGTCTAACTTCTTCGTACTGATATGGTAAAAATGTATGAAATAAATGAAGTGGGACCCACTACAGGGCCCTAATGCACACATTGTATGAAATCATCCAATTTTGAATCGATGTGTTTCACTGAAACACATTGAGATTTGAATAGGATTTGACAAATTTCATGGATGTCATAAGAAGAGTATTATCGTCAGAATAAAAATTAATTGGTTTTTGTTTGAAAATATGATCAAAGGATGTCCATCACAATTGAAATATGTAAATTTTTTTGTAATATCTAACAGAAAACAACTACTTCCCCGGCTAAAGCTACGCTGGATATTGAACTACATCTGATAGATATTGTGAAAGGACTCTAACTGAAAAGAAAGCGAATTTGAACGAGAAAATTCGCATTTTCATTCAGATAGTTGATTTTTTTAATTATTTCTAGTTTTCATTGTGGTTGATGTAGTTCAATGTCCAGCGTGGCTTTAGCCAGGGAAGTAGTTGTTTTCTGTTAGATATTACAAAAAAATCACATTTTTCAATTTTGATGGAGAATGTTTTTCCCTTTCAAAAATTAATAGCTTTAGAGGGATATTGGAATGGTCACACTTTTCAAGACTAAGTATGCCATGAAAGATAACCTCAAGTTGTTGATTGAATGAATATAATGGAAATTTTTACAAACGGCTCTCTTAATGGCTCAAGTTCCTTCATGGACGCCCATGCATATTCATTTCAATTAAAACAACTGCAGTTGAATTGTTATTGTTATCTCCATTCATTTTAAACGCTGCCGTCCGATTCATCCAATTATAAGCAAGTAAAATAAACATGAATCATTCCGAAGTAAAATACGAACAAACATATTCATGTAGAAAATAAATAATAATCATATTCGAGCAAGTTCAAGAATGTTCAGTAAACCGTAGTGAAGGCCGCGTTCCTCGCTTTTTTTCTTTGCAACCTATTTTTTTCTTTCGATTTATATGCATATCTGGACTAGTTGAGATGGAAATAACGGTAACACGAATAGGAATTGCCTGAACACGTATTATTATTACCAATATCGTATGTGATTTTATTGCAGTTTCATGAAAAGAAGAACATAGGCGAAGATGTATTGAGTCCGTGAAGGTAAACTGAATCTGGATAATTTTTTGGAATTAAAAATTTATTTTCAATTGGGTTGATCCATTTGGTTTCATACATTATATTATATTGATATTTGATCCCACAAGAAGGGAAATTCAGTGGTATTATGAGGATTTCGTGAAAATTAAGAAAATGTACATGCTTTATCTAGGAGGTTGTGTGAATACCAAAGAACGTACTTAAAATTCTTCACTTCACCAAATACATTGATATGGACGTGTTCATAATATTTTATACATTGAACATCCAGTGCCCCGATATCGGAGAATCAGCGGAGTCTCACAATTGCTCTGGAGTTTCAAAAATAATTTCTATTCAATGAATGTGGTTTCGGGTGTATAATACTGAAAACTTACAGGTATATATAGGGTGTTCCAAATTAAGTCGGCACCATTGCCAACTCCGTTATTATTGATGCTACGAATTCGGTTAAATGGGCTAACTAGTAGCATTTTTAATGGCCTTCTCGACGCCGAAAACAAAAAAAAATTGACAGTCGCGTTTTCGAAATATTTCATAAAATGATATTTTTTTAAATGGAACACTATATTTTATCATGCATTTCGACTACATTCTCAATAACAAAGCTTCCATGACTTTTTTCCCTAAAGTTGAAAATAAGTCAGTTTTGTCAATAGGAAACATTTATAAAAATCGGATTTGATAAAGCGCTATAAAATATTGAGTAAATGTTCAAAAAAACACCGCCTTCTGTTTGATCTATGTTTATGTGTTAGAGATATGGATTGTTTTGCCAGTGATTTGGATACCGACTTTGGCTATATCTATTAAAAATTGTCAGAATTGTACATTCAATTTTAATCTAGTAAATAATAAAAAAAATGAATATTATTATAAGGTAATCAATGATCAGTAAAGTATCGAGTGTATTGTCTGTATCTTAGATCTGCATTTGTCGAAAAATATTGTGTGTATTTCGAGCACAAAGTGTAATTGCCGCTCTCCAAAGATTACCGCGCTCTGCTTCGCGTCGCGCGGTAACTCTCTTTGTTCCAGCGGCAATCCATCACTTTGCGCTCTAAATACACAAATAGCTATTTCCAACCGCATTAATATGACGCTCCAGCATTTTCTGTTCTGTACAAAAACGGCTTCAAAAGTTATCATTATGGCAGAAATATTTTGATTCACAAACTAAATACGGCTAGTGGAATGGTTTTACGATGGAAATTATCGTTTTGTAAATTAATACCAAATAGCTCAGTTGTGACAATTGACGGGTTTCACGAGTTCAAATCCCAGCGCAATTTTTCCTTTTTACTGTCTTATTTTGCTGTTAGTAACAAAATATTGTCATTCGTATAAATACCAAAATTGGGTGTTTGGACAATCATTAGGTTTTATTGGCCAAAACAAAAAATTTTTTTGTACTAGCGAAAAAAAAAAATATTTCCACATAAGTCGCTCATTTTCAACTCTAGGAAAAAAAATCATACGAGCTTTGTTATTGAGAATGTAGTTACGAGTCGAAATGCATGATAAAATATAGAGTGTTCCATTTAAAAAAATATCATTTTATGAAATATTTCGAAAACGCGACTGTCAATTTTTTTTTGTTTTCGGCGTCGAGAAGGCCATTAAAAATGCTACTAGTTTGCCCATTTAACCGAATTCGTAGCATCAATAATATATATATATATATATATATATATATATATATATATATATATATATATATATAAAGGAGAAAATTAGTGGGTAAACCCTCATAATGCAACCGTAGACGGATCCGTTTCGGACTCATTAGACCTCTTCAGTACGGTATAGCCAAGTGTAAAGTTGTGCAACACTTGAACGCAAGATCACACAAATATAGGAGTCAACCCTACAGGGCCAGCAACACATTTGTGGTTAAAGTCAGAACACCTCGTGTTTACAAGGCTTGAACTAACATTACCACGGAGGCAACTATAGCTACCTGCGTGACATCCTAACCCAGGAATATATAAATAAAGTAAAAAACCATAGAATGGCTTCGTGAGGGAAATAATGAATACAAAGGAGAAAATTAGTGGGTAAACCCTCATAATGCAACCGTAGACGGATCCGTTTCGGACTCATTAGACCTCTTCAGTACGGTATAGCCAAGTGTAAAGTTGTGCAACACTTGAACGCAAGATCACACAAATATAGGAGTCAACCCTACAGGGCCAGCAACACATTTGTGGTTAAAGTCAGAACACCTCGTGTTTACAAGGCTTGAACTAACATTACCACGGAGGCAACTATAGCTACCTGCGTGACATCCTAACCCAGGAATATATAAATAAAGTAAAAAACCATAGAATGGCTTCGTGAGGGAAATAATGAATACAAAGGAGAAAATTAGTGGGTAAACCCTCATAATGCAACCGTAGACGGATCCGTTTCGGACTCATTAGACCTCTTCAGTACGGTATAGCCAAGTGTAAAGTTGTGCAACACTTGAACGCAAGATCACACAAATATAGGAGTCAACCCTACAGGGCCAGCAACACATTTGTGGTTAAAGTCAGAACACCTCGTGTTTACAAGGCTTGAACTAACATTACCACGGAGGCAACTATAGCTACCTGCGTGACATCCTAACCCAGGAATATATAAATAAAGTAAAAAACCATAGAATGGCTTCGTGAGGGAAATAATGAATACAAAGGAGAAAATTAGTGGGTAAACCCTCATAATGCAACCGTAGACGGATCCGTTTCGGACTCATTAGACCTCTTCAGTACGGTATAGCCAAGTGTAAAGTTGTGCAACACTTGAACGCAAGATCACACAAATGTGTTGCTGGCCCTGTAGGGTTGACTCCTATATTTGTGTGATCTTGCGTTCAAGTGTTGCACAACTTTACACTTGGCTATACCGTACTGAAGAGGTCTAATGAGTCCGAAACGGATCCGTCTACGGTTGCATTATGAGGGTTTACCCACTAATTTTCTCCTTTGTATTCATTATTTCCCTCACGAAGCCATTCTATGGTTTTTTACTTTATTTATATATTCCTGGGTTAGGATGTCACGCAGGTAGCTATAGTTGCCTCCGTGGTAATGTTAGTTCAAGCCTTGTAAACACGAGGTGTTCTGACTTTAACCACAAATGTGTTGCTGGCCCTGTAGGGTTGACTCCTATATTTGTGTGATCTTGCGTTCAAGTGTTGCACAACTTTACACTTGGCTATACCGTACTGAAGAGGTCTAATGAGTCCGAAACGGATCCGTCTACGGTTGCATTATGAGGGTTTACCCACTAATTTTCTCCTTTGTATTCATTATTTCCCTCACGAAGCCATTCTATGGTTTTTTACTTTATTTATATATTCCTGGGTTAGGATGTCACGCAGGTAGCTATAGTTGCCTCCGTGGTAATGTTAGTTCAAGCCTTGTAAACACGAGGTGTTCTGACTTTAACCACAAATGTGTTGCTGGCCCTGTAGGGTTGACTCCTATATTTGTGTGATCTTGCGTTCAAGTGTTGCACAACTTTACACTTGGCTATACCGTACTGAAGAGGTCTAATGAGTCCGAAACGGATCCGTCTACGGTTGCATTATGAGGGTTTACCCACTAATTTTCTCCTTTGTATTCATTATTTCCCTCACGAAGCCATTCTATGGTTTTTTACTTTATTTATATATATATATATATATATATATATAATATATTTATTTGGTGGAGTTCGACTGTAAGTTTTTTACCTACCCAGAATAATAACGGAGTTGGCAATGGTGCCGACTTAATTTGGAACACCCTGTATAACGTACAAGACAAAAAAAAGTTTTATTTGGAAATCCCGTGAAATGCTCTAAATCTAGTACTTCAATGATTAACAACGGGGTGTCATTCATATTTCCAGCTAAGATTATTGTATGTGTCAGCTTCAATTGTTTGCGAATCCAAGACTTCTACACCTGGTGACTTCACTGTTCAAGCATCTAGGCCTTCGTTGGTAGTCTAATGAAAATTATCCAACCGCAAGCGAAGCGATTTCATCGTGTTGAATCTAGCGAAGCAAATATGAAATGAGTGGTATCAACCTGTTTTGTTTTATTAATATTAAACTAAAAATGAATATGAAGATACTTATTTTCCACATAGTATACTTTCATCCATTATAGCGTATGAGTTCAGTCGAACGGTGTTTGTGTATATTGGCTTCCTGTAAGGACGACTATGAAAGCCGGAGGCATTTTGCAATTTCGCTCCGATATCGTTAATCAACTATAACAGTACCTAGAGAAATATGAAAAATATTTCTTTATATTCTAATACTGGAATCCAGATAATAGATCTACCATAACCGACTACTACTGTTATAATAAATAGCTAATGAGATGACGCTATAAGGTGAAGTGCCATTTACACATGAATTTGGCCATTAAGTAACTGAAATTACCGACTGAAGATGATGATAGATTTGAACGATCATAATTAGGATGACTGAAATTGCTTTATCTGCTGCTCAGTTTTGGTGTATCACAGGGTTCATTCTAGATAGGTACTCTTCGAATATACTGAGGAACGTCAACCAACGTAATATATACGAGGACTATACTTAAGTTTACCATAGTTTTTCACTACAAACCATCAATAACGGCTGTTTCCTAATTGATTGAGAAGTTCGATCATTCCTACCTACTCTCCATAGTTTCTTACGATGTTCTCTAACCAGGATTTTGTTCTTCATGGGAACCAGGACACACAAAAAATATGAACTTACCATTACCTAAATATTGATACCAGCAAATATAATTTGATGAGGGAAAATTCAGAAATAATTTATATACTTTGAAATCCAATTGATATTTGCATCAATAATGATTCATTTGAACAGTTCATGAAGCCAGGGTCTCGATCCTTGACAGTGATAGAGTAGAACGATCCCTAGGGAGAGCTCCCCGATTCATTTTCGTTCCAAAATAAGATTCTGGACCAAGAGGAAGGAAGGAAAATGAAAACTCCTTGATAAGCTGTGTTACCAAAAGCATTGACCAAACAGAAGCGACAATTTTTTGACAGACAAAAACTAGATGGGCATCACGAAAAACCACTGTTTTGCAGGTTTCGTATGTTCATTTATTTAATATATATTCTGTAACTACTATATAAATATCTATTCAGGAAAATATAATATTGATGATGCATATTTTCATTTGATTTCCCAGACGCAGAGGTGTTCACAAAAATAATATTTAATTACTTGTTTGATGAGGAGGGAGAGGGGAGGAAGGAGCGAGAAATTTTCAACAGCTAATCATTGATGTATCACAAGTACAGATTTCTATTGATAGTGATGGGGTTTGACTGTAAGGGGGCGGGGTGATGGGGAGGATTATTCCAGTATAACGTCCATATCCTAGTGGGCGTAGCCCATTTCGGCCCGAGATGGCAGGTACCGTGCATAAAAAGAGTCCATTTCGGCCCCAAACAAAATGTACCTATTTTGAATGTACCCATTTCGGCCCGGGGGGTTTAACGGTGGACTAGTAATTATTTAACCAACGAATCAAAATTTCCACCTCACGTTTGGGCAAGTGCTTCTGCAGATTTAAATAAAACTACCAATGCTTGTGAATCGTTTCACGCACATTTTAACAATTCAATGTATCATACTCACCCATCTATATTTATTTTTGTTAAAGAACTTTTGAATGTACAAATAGAAACATACGTAAATTGTAATAGTATTGGCATTACAAATATGTCTAGAAATTTAGGAAAGAAAAAACAAAAGTTTATGGAGGAACAAATACAAAAATATAAGAACAAGGAAATTTCAAAATTAGAATATGTGAAAATTGTATCATATTATCATTCTAATAAGTAGCATTAAGGCGATTTTTGTACATATTGATAAATTAATGAACTTTTTAACAAAATTGAATGATATATGTTGTTATTTCTCTATGTATAGTTACAGATCGCATTAGATTTAAAATTCTAATTAGGTACCTAATTACTAGTCCACCGTTAAACCCTCCGGGCCTAAATGGCTGCATTTAAAATAGGTACATTTTGTGTTTGGGGCCGAAATGGGCTCTTTTTATGCACGGTACCTGCCATCCCGGGCCGAAATGGGCTACGCCCGATCTACAATATATAAATGTGCGGGGTCCTTTCTGATCAGAAAACTGAAAAAAATGTGTTTGGGAATTATATCCACACTCGTTAAATTGTTATTCAGCGTTCAGAATTTCTTAATTTATTTGGTACCATATCATTACATTCACCTTGTTCATGTTCAAGTTCAAATATAAGTTCTATAAACAGGAGACGATTCAATCTTCACAAAGTTCATAAGAAAACTATGGATCCTCATCGAGCAACGACCGAGTCAATCAGTAAATTCTCTCTATTTGACAGAAGTGTTGATTTTGATTATCAACAGTTGGATGTTCAGGTCTCAGTTCATCAATTTTCTGTATATGAGCCAATCTAGCAGACCATTTATGAGATAACCAGAGTGTTCAAAGCTTGTGACAATTTATTGATAACTCTGAAGCGGTTCAGGTATGACTTAATCTCTGACCGAAGTACTGAATTCTCATAACGAATCAAACTAAATGAACACCCCACCTTAGCCGACTACCCTTACGAGCTTTATTCACTGTTCATTCTGGTCGATTCGAGCCAGTACTATACCTTGACCACAACTAAAATTGACTGATTAAAATTTGACGATTATTGTATAACAACAGCATATAAAATGTCTTGGAAAAATTCAAACCTCTAGACAGCCTACATGTTGTTTTACGAAAAAAAGTTTTAGGGGTTGACGGACGGGCCCATCAGTTTTCATTAAGTTGCTTCTATATTTTCAGATGATGTGGTTCTGTAGGTATTTGCAGGTTTTTCTTCAGCTTTGAATGCAACAATCAGCTTAGGAGAGCTGGATTTTTCATTTCTTTTGTTATTCCTATATATGGAATACAAAATAATATCAATTGGAAGTTGGATTCGTCTTTGTTTATTTTCCATAGCCTGAAAATAAAAATATGTAAAATTCAGTAAAATTAGTGTAGGATGTTACTGCATTTACAAGACTGTAGTCTCAAAAATGTTATTGGATTTTGTTAGTAACAGTAGTTGTATTCTGAATTTTCTTATCAGAGAAAATAACTTCCGAATATCAATAATACTTGAACGTTGACATTCGGAGACTAAATGGCTCCGTTATCAAAACTTGTTGCATGAAAACTCCACCTATTTGTATTATAGTTGGAGGTAAAATGCTTCTTCAACGAAAGTCAAATGAAATCGGATTTAAATTTTCTTGATTTTACATTTTCAGAGTGTGGAAGATTGAAATCCTTCAAAAAAAAACATGGCAATAAATTCAGGATAAATTCGTTTCGAGTAGAAAGGAAATATTCGACTATATTATTATTATTATATTACTCCGTATTTTCAGAACATATCAAAAGAATCATAATATACTAAAGGTTATTATTTTACCTACGCCTACAAATTATATATATATATATATATATATATATATATATATATATATTTCCAAATGACTTCAATTGCAAATAATCAATTTTTTCATCATAATCCGATCATCGAAAATTAATTTATCTACTTATTATTTCCCCCGCAAGTCGAATGTATTCGCTGATAAATCGTTTTCGTTATCTCTAACTGAAGACTTAGAGTGCTTCTTCCTTTACTCGACAGATGGTGCGGCCTAGACCACATTTCGTAGCCACGAAGAATGCAAGGTATATGGTATACGGACGAGGGGAGAGGGGACGAGGAACCGATGGGTCCGGAGGAACAGATGGTATTGAAACTGTCGTTTCCAATCCAGTGGATTGGAATTGGATCACTTATTTGTATCTTCATATGGAACGTACCAGGAACAATCTCGCAGAATATCAATGATTTTTTTTTAAATAATCATATCTGTGTATCGGAGGTAAACTACACCAAGTCAAAAAATGCACTTTTGAGAAAAGGCGGTTTGTAATGTTCACGTATCTTGCATGTATCCTTATCCTTAAGTCTTCATCATTTATATGCAGTAAATTGCAGTTTATAAAGTGTATATAATGGTTACTAACTACTTTATGAAATATTATAGTTAGTTGCTTTGGGGAGGGGATGGAAAACGGTTTTTCAATAAACATAGTGTTGTTTACCTCTATCCATTACACTATTTTTGATCACATGGTGTTATATCCTAATATCTAATATGTATTGAACTCATTTTCGATAAAACCAATAAAATGAAAGATGATAATTATTGTAGGTAAATTATTTAATTTAGAAATATTGATAACACATTTGTTACTCTGGGAAATCGGACACTTGGCCTGCTTTAGGCAAGGATTTATAGTAATCGTGAAATTCACTGGATACAAACGGCAAAAGCGACATTAAATCATTATACTTTGCTGTAGATATTGGTTTTCGTTCTATTCGGCTTATAGCAAGAGACTCCGGAAACGTCGCATTTCTTCTTTTCAGGTTAATACTTTTAAAATCTTCATGAAAAGACTTCTTGTAATAAAGTTCTCCTATATTTTCTTGGCGGACCTGTAGATGAACACATTCGGAAATAGGAAATTTTCTATATACGAACGGTGTTTGTTCCTGCATAAAATTCTCTGTGGATTTGTTATAGAGAGGTGTGAAGTTTTTAAAGTCATTTAATTCCATGTTATGGACTGTTAGCGTTGTTGAACAACTACGTATAAATTGTTGCCAATCACAAGGGGTCTGGATAGTCATATTATGGACTTTCTTTCGCTTTCTCTCGATCAGTGCATGTATTGTATCCGCCTCCATGTGTGTATGTCCTTTGAGTAAACATTTTTGATTGATTATTTTAATTTGCTGCCATTTATGTAATATCCAGAAAAAACAAGTAATTAGCATAATGTTCTTATTCTGGCCGTAACAGTTATCTGACCATAATGTTATTTCTTCAACATCAGAATCAGAAATAACCATTTCCGCCCATTTGAGAAGGGCCGACGCTATCTCGTCACCACCACATTATGCAATGGGCAGTACCGTCTGAAGCGTCATATATTGTAAAATCAAATGTCCATAATTTTCTTTTGTAAAAGCTCAGTCCACATGTCAGCATAGGTGTAGGCAAGCATTTTTGAAGATCTGCAGTCAACACCTTATGTTTCATATTACTTTTGGCAATACCTTTATCAACACTCTTCAAATTATATCTTTGCTCCGCATCACTCAAATGAGCATCATACTCTTTCTGGAGTTTGTCTTTCTCAGTTGGGTTTAAAAGGTGATTTTTCAATTGGTTGCAGTAGCTATCACAAATGTCACATGTATCATTCTGCACAGGCTTAAAATTCAACCTAAACTGGGTATTGAAAATTTCTGAATATACCCATTTTTTCGCAATTTCAGATGTCGGTATATTTGTTTCTGCACAGTGCCTTAAATAGAGTCGATACATTTTTTCAATATTTAGTTCTGGAGACAAAAATTTTCGTTCAGATTGTTCTCGAGAGTAGTGGCTTTCATATGCAGGAAAAGAAGATATGTGCTATGTAACATTATGTATAGTAACTTCGGATGTTTTATTAACCGGAATTCTTCGCCCCCTTTGGTCTTCTTCAATTATTCCCCCAGGTTGCTTTTTCTTCAAAGCTGTGATAACAACGGAATTTGAAATTGCCAGAGTATTTAAAAACATAGTTTTGCATACTTTGATGGATACATTGTTGACGGAAAATTTATAAATCAGCGTATTTTGTTTGGGTTTTATGACGTTTCGTCGCATTGTTGCAGTTGGTCTATTTTCCACACAAAATAGAATAAATTACGCTTAACATTATAATCAGCATTAGCGCGCCAATAATTATTAAAAATATCAAGTCTATCGCCACCTGTATAACTTTTCAAAACACTTCATTCTGCAAGAGCAAGGAGGTTTCATTTCTCTTGCAGGAACGGTCTTTCCGGTTTTAGATATATATGTTTCTCCAGCAGAATAACATAATTTCCGCTTGTTACACTTCCACTCATTGACATGTACTACTCTCCTTCTTCCCCGTTGCTGAAGTTCCGTCTTTCTTGTAACTTTTCTTTTTTGAATAGTGTTGTCCGCATGTTTCTCTTCATTCGATGTATTGGTGCTTCCCATGATATTTTCTTTGTCAAAAATATTAATTTCTGAAGCACTAACTGCTTCTTCACAATCTAATGTTACAGCTTGAATTTTCTTTTTTCTGGTCAAATCTAAGTTCAAGTCTGAACTTGAACCGGATATATTATCCATACTATCAGGATCGTATGAATCACTGCCAAAGGAATAACGTCGAGACTGGCCACTACATGATTGTACTATTACTGGCTCATTCGCTATAACACCTCCAGAAGTATTCCTTGACTGCTCATCTATCGACATAGCGTCATCTGCAAACGAAAAATAATACTTACAAAATTTTTCTTTTATCACATAACAAATGTACGATCTGGCAACATCGCAGAACATTACACAATAATACACGACAGAGTGTGTATTTTACTCGACAGTGCAATTGTCACTATGGCAGCGCAAAAGTTAGCTGCCGAATTACGCTCGATGTCTGTATTGATATCAGGTGAATTTGTGTTGTTCAAATTCTAAACTGTTTCTTTTAGCAATTTGACTCGAAAATATGTCATCCAAAAAATACCCCCTCTTTTGGTGTCGCATTTTAAATAGTTTGACAGTTTTTCTCGTCTAATTGCTAGGAAACAGTTTGTCAAACAACCCAAATTCACCCAATAAAATGCAAACCTCTTGTGCAGTTATAAGTGAAAAATCGACGTATTTCGTCCGTTCATATCTAAATGAGTGTGTTAGCTTTAAAATACTGAAATTTGGTACACTGAGTATTACAAATGTACACATTTTTGTATCATACAAGTCATTACTTAACCCTAGATTTCAATACCAGTACTTACCACAATTCTTTTGGTTTGTTATAGACAAAGCCATCTGTGTTATTCTTTTTCCTCTGGAATTCATCTGGAAGCAAAACTATTGTGCACAAAAAGTCAATAAACAATAACATATAACGAACTATATCAATAATTTTATTGTCACGCAGAGAATAATGCTCCTTACGGTAATTATTATTCTGGACTAAATTTCCATGGTTGCCAAGTTACAATGACCACATTACTTATGCTCTAACACATTTTATATCCAGAGGGATACTACACTATATCTAGTTAGTGTAAAGACAAAGTGCTGCCGGTAAAGACTGAAATGACACCAAGTATTTCTGGTGGTATAAACCTTTATGAAATGAATTAAATAGTGCAATACACTTTTCACAATCCTCATTTATAATAGGGCTATGACATAGTGGATTATACCATTAGAAAAACATTGAAGTACTATTTAACGCTATGTTAAAATCCCAATACCACACTATAATGACATAGTGTAGTTTACCTCCGACACACAGATATATTCTCATTTACTTTCAAACCTCATAGAAACATGTATTAATTCATCCCAGGAATCGCTGATAGAAACTGATAACAGCTGAGTTATGTCTGAAAACACATTCAAATATCATAGATTCCCATTAGGAAATGCCATTAGAAATTAAAGGAATATCCACCAAAACAATTTATTTTGTGGGGTAATATAATATGTGGTATGATTATTACCGATAATTTTTTGGAATATTAATGAATTGCAATCACAAATCTGAAAATACGAGTCCGCTGGACGTGTCACCTGGTAATTGATACTTTACTTCTAGCCGTATTCAACGGAATACTCTTTTCCACGGCCTCATCTATGATACCAATGGACATTTGTCCCCAACGATCGCTCATACTGATAAATAAAGATAACTAGTCAAAACACATAAATTTGACGTTTATTATTTTCACTTGACAGATAGTAAAATAAATACTTCTAATATTCTCACTCACGAAGAAGTTGGATGTATTTTGATCAGTGATTCTGTATTATCACCCTTTTTTTATATTACAAGCTTTCAACTTGCTTCGTTCGTATGTCTGCCTGTAGGTATTTTACGTTCAAAATTTGATACCTTTTTTTCAAGCACTTACTGGCATCCCATTGATTTGACCTTTTGCACCTGTTTTGAAAACCGATAACAATAGTGATATATTTGAATAAAGTTGCCATTGTATTATTTTTATTGAATCTACATCAAATACAGATTGCGAATCTGTGATTAATCAATCATTTAGAGGGCTAGGTAGCTCAGTCGTTGGACTTTCGCGTTCAAAAGCATTGACTGCTGGTGAACTAGGTTCAAATCCTAGCGACTACAGATTTTTATCTGATGGCCCGAGAAAAAGCTAGGAATCCCGCTAAAAGATAAAACCTCGTTAATCCTTGACTCGCACAAGTTTCGACTTTTGAGAGATGCCGTTCGTAAGGAGACAAAAGCTGGTTAACGGGAAAAACAATTTCAACAATTTTTTAACAATCCAGCTCCGTACATAAATGCAGATAGGTATCCGGATTACTGAGTGAGTTCAGCCTGCACCTGATGATGATAAAATGAAAATTCTAGATGTTATTGAAAGTATATGAGAATTGTTTCATGTTTGGAATTCGGTATTTCCTGTCTCAGGATAAACATGCTTCTCAACTGCCACAAAAATAAAAGAACAAACAATATTAGTGATAAATCTTTCCAATCCGTACTTTGATAGTTAATATATTTATTGCTACTTCAAATGTATAATGAGCTATTTGTTTGATTTTATTACCTGATTGTTGGTTTACAGTAGAATATGCAATTTTATTGGATTTAATAATATGGTAATGAAATTTTATCGCTTGCTATACGTATATCGTTCTCCTTAATACACCGTAAAGATGATCGTAACTTTGGGATATCAGTTCCGATGGAATAAGATTCGATGATTCAATGTTACAACAGCCGACATAGATGGAAAATATACCTACGTTTTATCGCAAACATAATATGCGATCGTTGCGAATGTTTAGTAAATCGACCAATGCTTGGCAAACAATCAGCAACTTCCTAGAAATATATTGTCGCAGTACACACGCAGAGTCATGTTCTGATTTACGCACTCAGAATAATTATTTTCAGATTTGTCAGAAAAAATCCTTTGGCATTTTTGAACTTGTGGGAATGGTTTATTTCACTTTCCGGCAAAACTTTCGAACTTTGTTCAATTTCTCGAACTTAATCTTTTACGAGTGGCGCTGTGCCTAACTTATTTTAGGTCGTGGCTTGATAAAAAACAATATACAAAAAAAAATCAATCCAATATTCTTGCAGAGTCTCTTATATAAAGACAATATTTAATTTAGTTTTCAAAGCAATATGAAATTAAGATTTTTTTCGTTGGTAGATGTTGATAGTGGTTTGAGTTATATTTGAATTTAGATGAAATAGTATATATACACGGTGTTTCCGACATTGGAGCGATTAAGAAAATGGGTTGTTATATGAAACATAATGTAACAATAAATAGCAAGAATTGTCTCTTTTAGAACAATCTAAAATTTTCGAAATTTTTATGAAATTTTATGAAATCGCTTTCAGTTACCTTTGTTTGGGAGGCACTGGTTTGATTCTCCAATCCTCAGCGTGTTTGTCCGCTGATAGTGTAGACCTCTGATCAGTGATTAATAAAAAAAATTTGAAAACTTTAAAATTCAATATCTCCCATAATATTTTTTTTTTTTCGACAAAAATGTATTCTTTCATTTCGTTTTTTTTGTCATCTTCTACTTCCCACTTCATTTATCGCTCCAATTTCGAAAACACCCTGTATATATAAGTTTTTAATAATTTTGGGTATGTACGTAAAAAGAGTTAGAATATATAAGAAGGTTTCATTCGTTTATTTGATTTACACAAATTTGTATGATTTATTAAGAATCTGGATTCATTAAAAACATAATATATTTTTTCTACAACTGTCAAAAAAGTCCTCTTTTTTGTGTGGTTTGTGTACGTAAAGTATTACAATATTTTACCATCAACATACGATTTCATTATTAAACAGAGAAGCGTAAAAAAATGCACTTTTTTTAACGGCTGTTGCTAGGCAAACGACAGTTTCATGCAACAACAGTGACAGATCCGAATAATAACAAAATCGTGTCATAAAGCCAGTTCTCATTTTCTTTGACAACTAATAAATATCTTATATACAAATGTTTCACCAATAATATTCTTAGCATTCTTACTATTAAATAAGTATTATCAAAATTCCAAACTATCGCGGCGAATATATTTATAATAATAGCATATACCTCTAAGGAACTATTGGACCTAATCTACACTAGGTAATCCAAGGTAGCTATGGCTGTTTGTCCGTCAGAAACTAGTTGACAACAATAATTAATGAAATTTGTGAAATTGGGCATCCATCCAGATAACGAATTCTTGATAACTATAAATTTAATTTAAGTAGAAATGAAAAGTGATGAAGATTGAACGTAGAAAATCGTGGATAGTGCAAATATGAGATTTCGTTGACATAGTTCAAAGAAAGAAAAAGGTATTCGTTGCTTCACGAGGATTGTTTATTTATTTTGAATTCAAATATAAGAAAGTGAAAAGTTACTTCGATGGACTAGTTATTCGAAAGTTAAGTCAACATTAATAATAGGTAATAATATTGAATATGTTATTTTAATATTCGCTTTAAATTTTCCATTTTGCGGGATAGTGTGAAGAGAAAGGGATTTCGACTCTATCGAAATTATTCCTTTCATTTGTTTGAAACTCAAGTCTCCGGCATACTCTTCGAACTTTGTTCGAATAATGAATCAATAAAAATATGCCAAATTCATTTCACATTTGCAGAAAAATATGAATTGGTTATTTTTTTGACATTTGTAGAAAAAATACTGTATGAAACTCGTAAGTAAAATGTTTTTTCACTTTACTCACTTGATACATAAAATACTATTTCATCTGAGTATAAAAAAATTATAACATAGCAACCTATAATATCTGAAATCCACCTGAGAGAAAGAGAGGGCAGTTTTGTGTTTCCGGCTGCCTGAGCTGAGGAATAAGTCAACAAGGAAAGTACAGGTGAAAGGTAAAAATCTGAGAAATCCTATAGGGATAAAAAGTTCAAATAAACATATGTCCCAAACGGCTTGGTTTTCGAGATACAGGGTGATAAAAATACAATTTTTTCAAGATTTTTTGGAGTTAACTTCGACTTCAAATCAGGCAAGTACAAACCATTCAATAGTACACATGATACAAAATAATTCATTCCTCGAATAATTCACAGGGTCCTCGTTTTTTCAAAGTCAAGACTTGTTCAACCCTTCAGAATTTTTTTTCCGCCGTATGACACATTATGAGACAGGAATAATCAATGCTGTTTCATTTAACACCTTTTTGTTCTCTTGTAGTTTTTCATTTACTTGTACCTTGTACGGTTCAGGAGCTACAATGAAAATATTAATGCCAACATTTTCCAGTATCGAATAACATCAACAAATTTGAGAAACAAATATTCTCACAAACTTCGGAAAGTGATTATTTGAAAGTTTTCAAGACGAAAAGTTCATACAAACATATGTCCCAAACGGCTTGGTGGATGATAAAAATAAATTATTTTCAAAATTTTTTGGAGTAAACTTCAACATTTTCGACAATAATATTATCTTAGATTTCTCTAATTCTTAAAAAATATGTCTTCCAATTCACAATAATTGAAAATGTTTTATTTTCAAATTTTCTTATTGTTATGGGACACTGGGAAATGTTTGTATTAATATTTTTATTTCAGCTCCTGAACCGTACAAGTAAATGAAAACTTCAAAAAAACAAAAAGATGTTAAATGAAACACTAATGATTATTCTTCTCTCACAATCTCTCAGTGGTGGCAGAAAAAATATTCTGAAGGGTTGAACAATTATCGACTAAAAAGTAGGACCCTGTAAATGTTATGAACTTTTCGTCCCGAAACCTTTCAAAGAATCACCTCCTGAAGTTTGTCAACGTACTTAATTAACACCCTGTATATTTATATACTCATTTACGCCAGTGGCTATAATTCTTAAGATGCAGCCGCCAAAATGAATAGTATCAATTATATTCAGTGTTTATCCAACACAAGATTTTTGTTGGATTATTTGAAGAAGAACACGTATACAGTGCGGTCCATAGGTATTGAATAAATTCATTTTTAGCGTTATTATGAATTTAATCAAAAAATCCTCAAACAGGTCAATTTTTATTGTCAATTTGACAATTCACAGTATGAAAATATTACCCCCTTCTTGCACCCCCTCTGAATTATGAGCACCCCCTCAAAATATTTAAATGATAAGAGGGGTCGTGTGGCATCTTGTTCGAAAGGGATTTTCATTATCTGTTCAGCATTACTAAGTTTTTCAAATTTGGTGCCATCATAACTGAAAAAAAATATTTTAAAAATGTACAATTTTTATTCTCTAAGTTATGTATTTGTTTAAAAAACCTGAAACAAATCGATTTCTATTCTCAATTTGACAATTTATAGTATGAAAATATTACCCCCTTCTTGCACCCCCTCTGAATTATGAGCACCCCCTCAAAAAATTTGAATGAGGAAGGGGGTCGTGTTGCACCTTTTTCAAAAGGGATTTCAATTATCTGTTCAGCAATACTAAGTTTTTCAAATTTGGTGCAATTATAGCTGAGAAAATATTTTGCAAATGTGATTTTTTTATACTTTACGCAGAATAAAGGAAATATTTTTAGGAAGTGTTTTTCAATTTATTTTACAATTAAATGAAATGTTCAAAATTACCACCATTCACTCTTTGACAATAAGAAAGGCGATCTTGGAATTCTCGTACAGCATTTTGTAGGACCTCAGAGGTAATGTTGTTAATTTCTTCCGTTATCCTAGCTTTTAAATCTGCAATATTGTCTGAAATATATTTTTGTTTTCAAATAACCCCATAAGAAGTATTCAGGTAGTTTCTTATCTGTCTTGCTAAACATCAGGAAAAAGTCGTTCAAGACACCAAAAAATCATTCACAAAACCCATAAATAATATAATGGCAATCTAGTAGACTACTGTCATTTTGATATTTGTGAGTTGCTGGCAGACGTCGGTGTATTGAAAAATAATTTTGTGTGTATTCGATTCAACTATGGCTCATTTATCAGAAACTCAAAGAATATACATTTTAATTATGATTGGATGCGGTAATAAAACACGAACTCAAAAGGAAGTTTGTGAAATGTTTAATAATAAATACCCTGGTCAACACGTTTCACAATCTACAGTTAGCAAAATAGAAACAAAATTCCGTGAAACTGGACATGTAAAAACTCTTCAAAAACCTGGTCGAAATGCTAAATTGGATGAGGAGAAAAAGTTAGATGTACTGTTAGCGATTGAGGAAAATCCGCATGTGACAAGTAGACAACTTGCCGCCGACAATGATGTAAGTAAATCATCGATATTGAGAGCTTTACATAAAGAAAAATACCATCCTTATAAAGTTAAGTTGGTTCAGGAGTTAAATGAGGATGACCCTGATAGAAGGCAACAATTCTGTGAACTGATGATGGACAGAATCGAAGCAGATTTGCAGTTCGTAAACAAAATTGTCTTTTCTGATGAAGCTACTTTTCATTTAAATGGAACGGTTAATAGACAAAACTGTAGATATTGGAGCAGAGAAAATCCTCATTGGATGTGTGAGGCTCACAATATCCCAAAAAAGTGAACGTTTGGGCTGGTATCATTCAAAACAAAATTATTGGCCCCTATTTTTTTGAAGGCACAATTAATGGTGAGGCTTATCTAGGTTTTTTGATGAACTTTTTACTGCCTACATTAAAAAGACTTTTTCCCGATGTTAATGATCCAAATGCAATAGATAGATCAATTTGGTACCAACAAGATGGAGCTCCACCGCATTACACACGTATTGTTAGAGATTATTTGACAGAAGTTTTTCCCAATAGGTGGATTGGAAGACGTGGAACGATTGAATGGCCGCCTAGATCCCCCGATTTGACTCCTCTCGATTACTTTTTATGGGGTTATTTAAAATCAAAAGTATATTTCAATAGACCAGACAATATGGCCGATTTAAAAACTAGAATAACGGAAGAAATTAACAATATAACCCCTGAGGTCCTACAAAATGTTCTACGAGAATTCCAAGATCGCCTTGCTTATTGTCAAGAAGTGAATGGTGGTCATTTTGAACATTTAATTTAACTGTAAAACAAATTGAAATATACTTCCTAAACATTATGTTACATTATTTCCTTCATTCTACTTGAAGTATCAACATTTTACCTATTCAGAATAAATTTTCTCAGTTATGATTGCACCAAATTTAAAAAACTTAGTATTGCTGAACAGAGAATTGAAATCCCTTTTGAAAAAGGTGCAACACGACCCCTTCCTCATTCAAATTTTTTGAGGGGGTGCTCATAATTCAGAGGGGGTGCAAGAAGGGGGTAATATTTTCATACTATAAATTGTCAAATTGAGAATAGAACTCGATTTGTTTCAGGTTTTTTAAGCAAATACATAACTTAGAGAATAAAAATTGTACATTTTTAAAATATTTTTTTTCAGTTATGATGGCACCAAATTTGAAAAACTTGGTATTGCTGAACAGATAATGAAAATCCCTTTCGAACAAGATGCCACACGACCCCCCTTCTCATTTAAATTTTTTGAGGGGGTGCTCATAATTCAGAGGGGGTGCAAGAAGGGGGTAATATTTTCATGCTGTAAATTGTCAAATTGACAATAAAAATTGACCTGTTTGAGGATTTTTTGATTAAATTCATAATAACGCTAAAAATGAATTTATTCCATACCTATGGACCGCACTGTATGTAGGATATAAACACCATTTATCTCTAGTAGCTTTGATCAAAGCCTTCGCGGTGGTGATCAAGGAAGTATGGTCAGAAGATTCAACACATTGAGTAGTTGATACATTTACATTGAAGATTCAGATTGAACGATTTGCGCCCCGTTCTATCGGTTATTCTCAGGAAGATGCTCAGGAATTCTTACGATACCTGCTAGCTGCAGGATCTACATGAGGACTTGAATAGAATCACGGAGAAACCTCTTGATAGAGATTGATGATAAATTGAGTGATAATGATAAAGGTCAAGAATCATGGTCGAGATTCTTGAGGATGGGAAACTCGATTATTGTGGATAACTTCGTTGGTCTGTTGAAATCCACATTAAAATGTACTTATTGTGGTCATAGTTTCCCTATCTATACTTCAAAGATCAGGCCAATTAGGATTATCCCAATGTTTGGATTCATTCAAAAAGGAAGAAACTTTAGACGATAACTAGAAGCCGACATGTGCAAAGTCCAAGAAGAGAAGGAAGTGCATGAAATCTTTATCAATTCAAAAATTCCCGAAAATTTTAGTGTTCCATTTGAAACGTTTTTCTCAAACAGATAGATTTCGAGGAAAATTGAATGTCGTCATTGATTTTCCTTTAGAGGGATTGGACATAAGTGATTGTGCCGCAGACAACGCGTAGCTCCTTGTCGTTATATGCATTGTCTAATCACAGTGGGACTACCTAGAGCGGACACTATACAACGTACTGTAAACATCCATATGAGAGCACGTGGCATTAGTTTAATGATTCGAATGTGTAAATCGCTCGTGAGCAGTGCTTGTGTTCTCTTTTATGAGCAGGAAAGTACGTTATCACAACTTTGTGATCATATTTTGTTTTGTTTTATTTATTTTTGATGGGCGGGGAATTGGCGCAGTGGTTAGTGCCGCGGATCGTGATCGAAAGGTCGCGGACGCGATCCCTAGGCAGAGCAAGGTTTTTTCAGTTTCAGATGTCAAAATCTGAGTGATTGAATTTTGTTGCTGCCTGGGGATAATCCTACACGATTCACTGCTGCGTTAATAATTAATAGTGCTGCTCCAAAGGTGGCGTAAGGAATTAGTAACAATGCCTATCCAGAACACATGGCTAATGACCATAGCAGTCGATGCCTACAAACAAATATATTTTTATCAATCCGTTGATTGTAATATACCTATATTATCAGTTTGTGTTTTTTTACATAACATGACCTTATTATTACTCCACAAACTGAATCCCATCAACAAAAAATATACATTTTTTTATATAAATACTTTGTTACTGGAAGATGTTATTATAATCTAGTATGTAGGTAATGTCAATAAGACAGAAACTTATATGTCAGAATAACATACCTACTTTTCTGATTTTTTTTTTCTATAGCATCATAAAAATTCTCCTGTTTACTTATTTTCTGGCGTTTCCAAAATGCTTTACCAGGACGGGTACTGAATTCTATCAAAATGGTATTTGTGCAAAGTCCCGCAATCTCCAGGACATTATTTTGAGAGCGAACGTTACATTAATTCCATTTGATTCGTTCAGGGAGAGCCGACAGCTTTAAGTCCATCTGTTCCCCGCCCGAATTCCTTGCAAAACTGTTTTTCCATTTTCCCGATCAAAGAAAATTAGTTGGTTGTTTCTTACAATGTCCCAGGAAACCGTTATCAGTCTGAATCGTAAAAATGTCTAACCAGCGGTTATTCATAATACTGCGCCAATCTTTATTTTCTCTAAGTACTTCTCAGGTACGGATCCATATAAAAAAATGAATATCAGGCTCTTAAATTCATGTGAGTTGTTAGTTATGACGAGTCGACAGAACAAAAGACGAAAACAGTCAAATTTAATCACATCATCAGTGAAGTTTATTGCACCGCAAGTACACTAACAAAGAAGTATCACTGATTATAACATAATTTTCATTACCTACGCTATATTTCTGTTAGCGGTTATTATTTTAATGTGAAATTTCTGTTAGATCCATTAGGAAAGTACTACAAATTCAGTGGCGTAGTAAAATTTTATTCAAAAACTGTCTGAAAGAATAATGGATAATAAGTAGATATTCGGTAGATTTCGCAATACACTATATAGGTAGCTGTATGTTTATTAAAGGAAGTTGGATCAGAACTATTCTTGGTTGAGTTTTTTTCAGTAATTTTTGAGCAATCGTACACAATGAGCTAAATATACTACATGGAGCACCACAAGGCTCTATTCTCGCTCCTCTACTCTTCATCATTTATACCTCAGATTTTCCTAAAACACTTCCTACTTTTAGATATCACAGTTACGCAGATTAGACAATTTATATTTCTCAGCCAAACTCGATAATTTCATATCTGCAGAAAATTCGATGAATGAAGATATCAAAGAAATCTTTGAAAATATCAGAAAACCATTGTTTAAATATAAGCCCAAAAAAATCAACTGTTATGATATTCGGAAACAGCAGATATCGTTTGGAAGCTTTGAATAATTTATCGATTTTTGTGAACAATGTTAAACTGGAATTCAGTGAAAAAATTAAATTTCTTGGTTTTACGATAGATCATAATCCAAGATTCTCCAATCTTGTGAATTCTTTAATTCCCAGGTCTTATGGTATACTGAAGAAGCTGTTCCCACATACACATTACCTTAGTCAAAATTTAAAAATGCATCTTTGTGACACACTTATTCTATCAGTTTTCAATTACTGCGATATAGTATACGGCCCTTGTCTTGACCTAATCACTGCCTCTAGAATTCAGAAGGTTCAAAATGCCTGTATACGTTTTATATTTTTGTTGAAATATAGATATCATGTTTCCAGCTATATAAATGAAGTGAAATGACTGAAAATGATGAATCGCTGGAAACATCATCTCGTTTGTTTTACACATAAACTATTGAGAAAGCAATGCCCCGAATACCTATGTGCAAAAATCAAACCACGTCATCATTTTCATGCTAAAAACCTTCGACACAAAGATCTTCTAACTATTCGACGACACTCTTCAGCACTATATAAACGATCCTTCTCTTGCAATGCTGTAGCTGAATACAACTCCTATCCGAGTGAACTGAAAGCTCTGTTCTTATCAGCGTTTAAATCTAAAACAAAATGTATCCTTCTGGGTAAACAATGATCTCACCTGGCTCCACATGATATTAAATATGTCATGCTATCTCATGAGAAACCTATCTTTTATAGATTTAAGTTAGTTTTAAGGAAAATGCATAAAACTTCATTATGTGCTAATCATGTATATACCAATATATTTTGGTTGAGTGGAAGAGTGGCAAATGCTAAACTCCTCCAAAAAAATAAAAACCATTTATTATTATTATTATTATACCCTAATCCAAGCATACTATTCTACTGATTAGAAAGCAGAGGTATTGTTAACCCGATAAAACAACTACTCAAAAAACGGGTCAGTCACTCTATGGTTCCATTCCTAGATGTGTCTGGCGCTTTCGACAAAATGTGGTGGAACAGGCTTTTGAAGCACCTTCATGAAATTGAAATTTCTAGAAGAATACATACAGTGCTGATGTATTACTTGACCGAGAGATCATTCAAAACGGGTTGCCCTAAGGTTCCGCTCCTGGTCATTTATTATGTTATCTGACAGTGGAGCCGTCATGAAGCATAGCTACAGACATCAGAGTTGGAGGAGAAAGCTGCAGAAGGGCTGGTGTTGATTAATGGCAGGGCCAGAGGCATGAAGCTAGAAATATCGAGTAAGTACATAATCTTCAGCATGTTGAGCAATTCACTCAACCCAATAGTGAGATACAGACCTATCGGTGGAGTAACCAATATTATATATTATTAGGAGTAATTTTTGATGGAAGGCCCACTTTCACCAAACATGAAGAATATCACAGCGAAAGCCAAAGTTATCAGTCACTGAGGAAGCATGTCAGCAGGAACTGGAGTGTCTTTAGGGGTTTCCTGGATATAATTACGAGACAGTGATAAAACCAATACTTAATTGGCTTTTCGATTTCAATTTCATATTTTCCTGTCGATTTTCCATTTCCACGTTTCGCTATGACTCTTTTGGACTCCTTTCTTCTTCCTCCTCTACTTCTTTTACTAGGTATATCAATGAAATGTTTTTAATTTCGTTATTCAGCTATCGAAGCACATTCTGTTGATTTACCTTCAGTGTAATTTGTTTTTATAAAATGGTTTTCATCAGATACTTCTCGAAACTTCTGGGTTTTGGAAAGCAGACATGTCGGAAAGTTTGACAATCCGGTCAGGTGTCATGTTTAAGGTAGGTACACATACACACATAATATGGTGGCCAAAAATGCAACAAACTTCGATATAAGTCAATTTATGAAATAGAAGCTGCCTAAAACACCAAAACTACGTAATTTTCAATCGCGTTTCGCCAAAAAATTTATCATTCTCAAGAGCTTTAAGCTTACTACACTGTTAATCCTATTCTAATTCTTATACAAGTCGGGCAGAAATTAAACGCAACATAGCCTTTGCCTTGCTATTCGATGTGCGAGACAGAAGTCGCCCAGCACCAAATGTGTGACGTTATGTATTGGAGAGTTTCAGCGACTCATCTGAATCACTGCTTCTCAGAGTCAATCGTCGCTAGTCGAGTGATTTCGTTTACTTGAGTCTCAGTCTCTCAAACCCATCATAATATTATGTGCTGGTCGACTGCCCTCTGTCTAGCACATCGCATGGCATGGTACGCTATGATGCGTTAAATTTTTGCCCTATCTGTATACGACTACCGAATGCTGAGTGGTTTATTGCACTCATTATCAATTTGAGTTGACCCACTATCCTACCTATCTCAAATTATCACTTATAATATCCCAAGGCTATTAATAATTTCGAAATAATATTTCGCTAATTTTCGAAAGCGAGTTGCTTGGTAACAGCCCGACACCAAAGGCGGAGGGCTGTTACCTAAAAGCAAATCGAAATTTAAAACAAATTATGATCAATATTTGCATATAGCAATTAATAATTTGATGTCGTGATTGACGGCTACATCGACAATGGTTTTACGTGTTCAGCTCCCTGAAGTGTGAATCAGTGGCAGCTATCACATAAGGGCCAAATCAGATTTCTCCTACCCTTCTTTCTCAATCAGCAAAAAAGAAAGCACCTTGACTGTCCTAGGCTGCTTTGCCTTAGTTCTGTCATCGTTTGATAACATTTTTTTTGCATAATTGGCAGTATATTTTCGGATGTAATTGCACAAGTGCATCAAAATTACCGATAATTTTTCATGAAAGCATGTTGTCTAAAAACTGCATGAATTTATTTTCATATTTTGTCGAAAGAGCCCGACTCTGAAGGAGGAGGGCTGTTTTAACAAAATATGAAAATAACCGAATGCAGTTTTTCATTGACAACATGCTTGAATGGAAAATTATCAGTTTATTTTGATGCACGAGTGTAATTCGGTAGAATATTTCCGGAGTTGAAAGAAAAATGTATGTGCTGCTGTTTCACTTTCAAATACATTTTCCTCAATAGATTGTATGGACCACCACTCACTAAAACGCGACATTTTTTCACTTTTTGAAGTATATCTGACATTTATCAGTATTGTCAATCAGTGTTGTTGTCATTGGTGTCATGCCGACGTGCTGTTTTCGCAGTGCAATTATCGCTCCGCAGTGCAATTACCGCTGTAATTTTTCGATAATTGCATTTCTCTTATGACAAATTTTATATAGGAGGGAAATATTCGTTTTAATTGCCGATTTTGAACAGTAAAACAGAATTTGGTGATGTTCGTAGTTTCGGAATCAGATAACATGGGGGAAATAAAAAAAAAAACCATTACTAGGCGTATTCGATCAGTGCCACAATGCTAAATGGATTATCCATAGAACCAAACACAAATGTATTTAAATTATTTTCCAATTGAAAAAACAACTAGTTATGCAGAAAAACGGCAATGCCTGCATAGATGAACATGTCTGATGAATTTATTTCAGTTTTGGACATATTTATAGCTGATCATTACTAAAATGTTTCGCTCCTAAATATTGAGCGCCATCTAGCGGAGACGCATTTCGCAGATTGACTACGGCCCTGACTTCATTCAATGAAGGAACGCCCTAACTATATTCTGAGTGAGTCTATATCATAAACATCTGAAAATAAAAGTAAACTTTATAATTTGAAATCCCATTAAAGTTCTTGAAAATGTTCCAGTAGTTTACTCTTCATCTATATTCTCAATGGAATAATTGCAAGGCTGGCTACTAACTAGATAGAAACAAGGCCACCCACTCGAGGAATATAAGAGAAGAAGAGCTTCCATCACTCAACCATTTCAGGTTATGCAAGTGCCAGACACAAGAAAACACGTGTCGCTTGAGATACTGGGAAGTGGTGTCTTTAGAGATATATTTACCAAAATTTAAATTAACTTCTTGCCATCTGTTGATCCCAGTTGAACAAGGTGCGTACGCCCATGGCCGAAACCAATTCGAGTTGAGGAACGACAAAAGAAAAATGTCATATTATTGATATTATGTCAGATTTGAAAAAGAGCAATGTACATGCGAGCTTTAAATATTGTGGTACATTTGGCAGGAAACGGGGAAACTACTTACACAGTTAAATCATTGAGGACAAGCGTGAATATAATTGAGTATATCTATTGAGTCATTTTTGATATTTCGATTTCTGCTCGAAGTAACTAACATTTTTAAAATTTAATTGAGTAAACGTCAAACTATATGTCATATGCGTGGTGATACGATTGTTCAGCAGTGATAATTTCCCGGGGCATTTATCAGTGTAATGTTTGTCTGATTGGCTAATTCTGGTCACATGATCGCAAATACGTGAATATAATAGGTTCAAATTGAATGGAGAAAATTTCCACTTATAATATCCCAAGGCTATTATTTCGAAATAAATTGTCGCATATTTTCGAAAGTGAGTTGCTTTGTTATTACAATTTTACGACTCTTCCATATTTTTTCTCTACAAAATGAGCTGAAAGGTATTCAATATATATTTTCAACAATTTCATCGAGCACTAAAATACAAGTTTTGAGGAAGTTTGCATTGTTTCGCAGATTTTTTCCGATTTTTTATTTTGAATTCTGAATTGATTGGCCTACCTTTTCAAGAGGTCAGATTAAGCTTAACATAGTCGAGTATAAACATTTTCAATAATCTGGATCAAGTACTTTCCCTGAAAAAAGTTACTTCTCTTCAAAAACCTTATTTTTTCAGTATTGACTCTCTGAATTCCAGCAGTGTGATATTTTTATGTGATTGACATTTTCATATAGCGTGCGCTCCAATTGCGGCAAGTTCCTATCATGAAATAAATTATAGTTATTTCTTCTTTTTAGTGGCGTTCCCTACGGCTGCAGAGGAAACGAACATTTAGAAGCATTACATGCTGAAACATCATTATTAAAATTTTATTCCTTGAACACTACTTAACAGCATTTACACCATTAGGCGATATGTTTTATCAGAAAATGGATGATCATATAATCAATGGCATTCAGCCGATGGAACACGATTATCACTACTATTAAAACCTTTTCTATTTGGGGTAACAAGTAATTTAAGTGAAGATGATACTCAATTATGTATCTAGGATGGTGGTAGGGCCTTAATCTGTATAAATGCTCAATATACTGAGAGTGAGATAGTGATTATGCGAGAGCAGAGGAGACATCAAGAAGGTGGCTTCCAGACATTAGTGTTATAATGAATAACAAAACCCTAAAAAATACCATCATAATGAAGACCTGATATTTCATTCTTCAATATATACATTCCTATTTCCACTGACTGGTTTTACGATATCACGACATATTAGAGTAAAAGCCCAGGGCCCCCAGACATACTTCATTTTATCGAAGACAAAATGTGGGACATCACGTAGTGTTCATATGTACATTGAACGCCCGCATACCTGCTGAGAGGTCGAATAACTTGCAAAGAACTGGAGATAGCTCAGAGTAATAAAAGACATAGAGATGCCCTGCCTATACCTACACAAATACTTGTTTTGAAGTGAACATGAACTATCCTTTTCCATACAATTTGAGGGCGAGGGGGGTGACGGGTGATGAAATGTTATGGACAGTTTGTTTACATTTAGAGTAAGAAGGACCGTAACACAAACGAAGAATGACAACTTGATCCGAATGAAATAAGCAGGCATATACGAAACTACCCGAATGAATACGGACTTAACATGTATAAGGCACTCGCTTGTAAACAAACAAAGTTATGTTGATAAAGTGTTTTGTATTATTAAAGTTTCTGACATACAAAATTATTTCACTGACGACTCTCTCAAAATCTCAATCACATGACATCGTATATAAAATATTATACAGCATGATAACACAATACACAGTCCTCCCCGTTCAATATGAAGTGGAAGAGAGTTTAAATATTGAGTCTTTCGATTGGTCGTTTAATTCTGGTGCTTCTTATTGGTTCTTGTATTTCAGCGGTTGAAGATGGAATCACATGAGATGGGTTTGGTTGTTGAACAATCTTAGATGAAGAACTGGATTGAACAACTGAATATGGGGAAGTTGGATTCATGCAACCATTTCCTGACATTCGAGATGAAGATGTGTAACTCTCAGTTGTGTAACTTCTCCCTCTTTGAGAATTAGATACTACAGGTCTTGTGGAATCCTCTCCCTCAAATTGTGAAACTGAATCTTCTCCTTGCGATGAACCATAATTACTGTCACCTGGTATATCTAAATCGGGGTCACAACAGGTAGTTTCAATTGTTTGTGTAGTATTATTTCTTGACGAAGTATGAGTTGAATCTTCTTGCTCCAACTGTACTTCAGTTGAAGCTATTTGATCCACATGTCTTCGCCATAATTGTCCATTCACATTTATGATATAATGTAATAATCCTTCACGCCTAACTATTTTTCCAAATTTCCATTTACAATTTTTTTCATAATTTCTTACTCGCACAGATTGTCCTGGTAAAAATTCTTTAGTTTCAGTTTTCCATATCTGGTACGCATCTCGTTTCGTATCTGTATCAGTATACTTGATGAGATCTATTTTAGTACGGATATCTCTTCTGAATAGCAGCATAGCTGGTGAAATTCCTGTAGACGTATTAGGTGTCTTCCTATAATGCATGAGAAAATTATCGAGTTTCTTATGTAAATCATCTTTACTATCTGCCATTTTTCGAAGTGCATTTTTCATAGTTTGAACATATCTCTCGACTTGACCTTGTCGCTGGATGGTACGGTGCCGAAAATTTGTGATTTTGATAAAATTTTCAAACTCTTGGGATCTGAAAGTTGGTCCATTATCACTAACTACAGTTACTGAAAGACCAAAACGTGCGAATATCGTTCTTAGAATTGGGATTGTTTTGGCTGCTGTTATACAAGAGACTGCAAAAATTTCGGCCATTTGGAGTAGGCGTCAACAATTATGAGGAAGTTTTGACCCATGAATGGCCCGGCAAAATCAATGTGTATCCTTTGCCATGGTGCGTTTGGATATTCCCAACTATGACTTGGAACTTTTATTGGTTGTTTCTGGACACTTTGACAGGGCTTACAGCTTCTCGCTAGGTATTCTATATCTGAATCTATTCCCGGCCACCAGACATAAGATCTGGCTAATGATTTCATTTCAACAATACCGGTATGTGCTTCGTGAAGTTCTTCTAAAACTCTTTTTCGTAAAACTGATGGTACAACAACTCGAGTTTAATGAATATTTCCCATGTTTCGTTCTCTTCACAAAAATTTTCCAAGGGTATGATTTCGGTAGATCTTGGTATCTGTGTACCTTGTGAAGTTTTTGTTAATGTATTGATTAAAATGGTCAATTGTTCAGCATCCATATTGGTTAATGGTTAATGGTATAATCCCATTTTTTCACATTTTTGATATTGATGATGTGAATAGCAAAGTTTCTTTTTTATTGAAAACATCACAAATTTGTTTGATAAGCATGCGCCCATCATGACAAAAAAAATACAAAGCCCCCTGCTCCTGGCTAACAGAAAATATTAGATCAATGATGAATATTAGAGACAGGTCACTCACTAAATATAAAAAAACCTAAAAATTTGACTGGGAATATTACAAGCAAATGAGGAACTACACAACAGCGTCTATTGAAAGAGAAAAAAAGGCTTTTTTTTTACATACATAAGCTGAAAAATGTATCCAACAAAGAGTGTTGCACAATTCTAAAAAATAACATACATATATACGAAAGAAAAAAAAACAGTTACCACTGGAGCTGTCTAATGCTGACTAAATCAATAATTTTCTGGTGAATTCACTTCCCACTCTACATGTAACCGACTCAGTTCTGAACCAGTATAATGAAAAAAGTCAACAGGTTCCAAATTAAATCTCGCACCTGTAGACGAATCAACTATTCTTCAGATTATAGGACAAATCAAATCTAATTCCACTGGCTGTGACGGCATAAACTTGAAAATTATGTAGTCCACATATTGTTACATATCTGAGAAATATAATTAATTTTTGTTTGGAGAAAAATGAGTTTCCTTCTGAGTGGAAAAGTGCTGTTATAATCTGATACCCAAAATTACCACTCCTAACGAATTTAAAAATCTTAGAGGAATTAGTATTTTACCGACGATGTTAAAAATAATGGAAAAAATCATGGAAACTCAAATTAATAATTACTTGTTGATGAATTCACTGCTTCCCACGGTACAATCAGGATTTAGAGCTGGTCACAGCTGTACAACAGCACTCCTCCACGTAGTGGATGACATCTTAGAATCGTCAGACAAAGGCAAACTTACTATTTTGGTTCTGCTCGATTTTAGTATAGCTTTTTACACAATTAACCATGGAGTTCTACTTTCAATATTATCTCATATCGGATTCAGTGCAAACACGATTACTCTGCAACAAATAGGCAACAAAAAGTACGCGTGGAACAGGTAAATTCTACTTATCTGACGCTCACATCAGGTGTACCCCAAGGTTCCATTTTAGGACCAGACCTGTTTACCCTATACACCAGTTAATTTGTCAGACATATTAAATATTGCAAATCTCATTTATATGCTGATGATAACCAAATGTATTATTCCTTCGATATAGATGATGTCGAAGATGCATGTTCTCGAATAAATAGTGACCTAATAACATTCGCCGAACTTTCTGCAGAACATTTTCTTCTTCTGAATCCAACTAAATCAAGTGTCATGTTATTTGGTCCAAAACAAAAGAGAAATGAAATTGCAGATGTAGTCAATATCAGCATTGGACAAAACAAACTCAAGCTAGTGGAACATTTTAAGAATTTAGGTGTTATCATAGACAGTGACTTGCGCTTTGAAAAGCATGTTATTAAACTAACTTAGACAGCATACAATTATTTGAAAATTATATATAGCAGCAGAAAATTTCTGCCAATTAAAATCAAGGTAATGCTATGCGAAAGTTTTGAATTTTGCCGACTGTTTGTATGACCCAAGTCTCACTTATATTTGTAATAATAAATTACAAAAAATATAAAACTCTTGCTTGAGAATGATTTTTGGCATTCGAAGTCGAGAGAGTTATTAGTCATAAGTTGAAGGATGTGGGTTGGCTGAACCTGAAAAACCGTAGATTGTTACATGCAGCATGCCTATTTCATAATATCATCAATAAAAAAACGTCTATTTATCTTTACAACAAACTGAAATTTCGAACTGATGTACATACATTGAATCTACGATTTAAGGGTTTATTGACACCCCCAACACAACGTACGGAACAGTTTAAACGATCGTTCAGTTGGCAGATAGTTAAAATTCACAATAATGTTCCAAGCCATCTGAAAGAGATAACAGAGAAAAATTTCAAAAAACATTACAAAGCAATTCTTTTCAAGAATCAGAGTAGATGAAATGAGCCTTCTCCCCACCCCCCGTGTAAACAAATGTGTGAATAAGTGTGTCTTCTAGTAGGTAAAACTTTGTTCTAGTGTGTTTTGAGGTTGAGTGGAAGAGCAGCTAATATGAACATTTATTATAATGAAATAAGAAAAGGAAGAAAAAATATAATAGAAATATAATAGAGTAGTAAAGTGTTAGTGGAAACTGGACAAAAGTTATATTTTTTCTTCCTTTTCTTATTTCATCATGAATTTCCACAAAATAAATAGATCATCAATCAAACAAATTTATTGTAATCTATTTTCATCCATAATTTTCAATTTTTTCAAGCTGAACTCCGCCTATTATGCCGTTATTTTTTATGTAAATATTTCAAGCTATTTAAAAAAAAACTGAAATGGACAATAAAGACGCTATTATTATTATTATTATTATATTAAGTCCGATGCGGGGAAGTGTCGAATCTATTGAAACTACTCATTACCCACCCGCAGGCTAATACAATAGGATTTTCATCATAGTTTTCGGCTACTGACGAAAACAAATCATCCAAAGAACGGAGAAAAAAAATTAACAGAATATTGAGAATGTCAAAATGGTGATTCTGATTATAGGGGTCCTTGGTGGAATAATGGACACACTGCTCTCGAATCTGAAATGTATTATGGCTTGATATCACAGAAATTTCTGAAGGCTTGAACCCAATGGCCACTTTTCCACGGACGTGGGGGTGGTTATTTGGATAAATGACACCAGCGCGCTCTGGATGTACGGAAGCTTCGGAAATAGGGATTAACTGAAATATTTCTTATGAAAAAAATAAATAGTAATTCACTACCGAAATATATGAGAAGAAAATAATTAATAATTTACACAAAAAATTTAATTCAGTACGTGACTGTATCATTAACCGATAAGTAAATTAATATTTGTTTCGGGTAAAATATTATAGTTGTGGAATAAACAAGAAATAAATGAAATTTCCCAAGCTATGGGGAGTATGTTACAGAATCTGCCAATACTTGTTAGGAAACTAAATCCACGGGGGGTCGAGTATCCATTTTTAGGTCCACGCGGTAACTTGATTCAATAAGACGTATTTTGGGTGGCCGATTCGAAATTTTGAGGTTACCAGGCCCAATTTCGGCCCCATTATGAACTATGACCCATTTTAGGCCAAAAACCGCAAATTTCTGACTATTCACTTCAAATTTTCATTTTTCTCCTCTGGAACTGACATAATTTTTGTAGCAAAACTATTTTTAAACAATTTTTGTACTATAATAATTCTTCACTAAGTTGATATTTAGAGCGTAAAACGAACAAATGAGTTTAAAATTTAAGTTGGAATTGTACTACTGTTTCTCAAATCGGAAATAAAAGATATATTCATTGGTTGTTAATACACATTATTCGTATATGTATGAAAACTTTCTGCAAGTATTTGTTGATTTGCATGTACAATGTGAAATGCACGTTACCCCAGATAATCTGCAACTGAATTGTTTTGTAGAACATTTTTTACATGTACATTTAGGAGCTAATTTCTCGATCGACAGGTGCAATATACGTTTCCTTGCTGAATTTAAACACTCCTATGAATGTGCAAATTCAAAGGACTTAATTGTAAGCAATTTAAATTCAACACGTTGGTTCGTCGATATGCGATATATAGCGCTCTTAAAATGCGCGATCGTATAGACTAGGCATAGGCATGTAGGTAAGTTCAGCAAATGAAATTTAATTGTTGAAGTGGTACAAGCATTATTTTGGTGTATCGAAAGTTACAGATGCATTATTCTTTTTTGATAACGCGCACCAATAATTGTTCAGCCTTGTCTACAGCAGCATTATAGCCGTTCTAATATCAATTGCAGAACCTCATTTAAATGATGATTCATAACTCTCCAGCAAAATTTTTTGCATTTTGCCGCACGTCAATTAAGTCCAAATGTTCCTTAGAATCTATACGAGTTGTTGCAATTGATAGTAGATGAATTATAACCTCTGTTCAACTTTAGTAATGTAATCTGCACCTGTTAAATGGTGTAAAGCAGGGAGTACCGAATATCCAATTTATTTTGGCCAAAGTGTGTGCAAGGGTAAAAATCTCTTTGCAGCTGCACCCACACGAATCCAAAGTTTCTGAAATTAATATACATACCTATATGTTTGGTGAGGATGAGAGTAAGAAAAAATTGTTCAAAAATTAAATATAAAAATTAAAATATCACCTCTAAACCTTTTTCTTCAAATTTAATCCATTAATATAACAGCAGAACGACTACATCTGTATCTGATGGTATAACTAGTATTTTTCGATTTCCTTCGGTACTTGTAGATATAGAAGAAGCAGATTCAAGAATTATTTTGTATGTATTTCAGTCATGTACGGAAGGAAATCGCAAAATACTCTAATTATATTATCAGATACAGATGTAGTCGTTCTGCTGTTATATTATTGGATAAAATTTAAAGAAAAATGTTTAGGGGTAATATTTTATTTTTTACATTAAATTTTTGGAACAACAACAATTTTTTTATACTTTTATCCTCACCAAACATTATTTTCAGGAATTTTGGATTCGCAGCTGCAACAAAGAGATTTCCACCCTTGCACATTTTGGCCAAAAAAATTATTATTCACTATGCTCACTACTCCCGCTTTACACGATCTAACAGGTGCAGGCTACATTTTAGTAAAGTTGAACAGAGGTTAATGCTGCTGTAAACAATGATGAACCATACTTAGTGCAAGTTGTAGTGTACACGTAATTGTAATAATTATTCATTGGTGATTTCGGTGAATAAATAATCCTGGTATTTGACTCAGGCGGACGGTAGAGAGACGTCGGACAGAATTGAGTGCGGGTTCAGCACTACTTTGTTGGTATTATTTATATTACCCTTATTCCCAAATTGTGGACTCTAGTGAGGATTTCAAAGAATATCAAACACTACATGAGTTATCAAAAAGAACAATGTATCTGTAACTTTCGATAGCCCAAGATATTGCTTGTACCACTTCGCCAATTCGGTTTCAGTTGCTGAACTTCCACCTCACTGAAAAAAATGTGGTACGTTGTATCAATAAATGCCGTTTTTTACCTCTCCGTTCATTGGCAAAATACATTTTTCATCGTGGCAATGAATAAATATTCACTGACTTTTGTAGGTATTTATTGATACGACGAATTCAAGTTTATTGAGATTAAAGATGATCGTTTCTTACATTTATGATGATCTATTTTCAGACCTATGAACATATTTCGTTGCGTCTATGAAAAAGATTATTGAAATGAAAAAAAAAGTACATTGAAACAATGTATACTATTTTATGAATAAAATGTGGTACATTATATCAATGAATACCGTTTATTACCTTTCCGTTCATTGGCACAATACATTTTTCATCGTGACAATGATTCAAGTCCATTGAGATCAAAGATGATTTTTTTTACATTTATGAACAGGTTTCGTTGCTGCTATGGAAAAGTTCATTGAGGTAATCAAAGGGGTACACTGAATCCATTTGAAATTGTTCATCATATCAATGAACGTAATTAATGGTCCCAGAGATGATTTTATTGTTACAATGAATCTAAATCAATGATAATCTATTTTCAGATCTAGACACAGGTTTTATTGGGGCTATGGAAAGATCATAGAAGGTGTAACGAAGTTACCTACTAAGTCCCAGTTTTGTTAGGCAGATAGAATTAACATTTTCCTCCCATTCTATGACTCCGTAATTAATATGTTTATGAATATAATAATAAGCCTTATGTCGAACCAAGCCATCTCGTGTTTAAATATACTCATAAATTTTGTCGGCAACTGTTCAGCCGAATCCTCGCATAGAAATCTCCGTTGCTGGCAAGTTAGCTTTAGTTGGTAGTACACAGCGCCTCCACTAGAGGGACCACTCCGCACGACTTCGTTGTTTGCACAGAGCCGGTTAACTTAAACAGACAGAAGCGATCGTTGAAGCATCTTCGCAGGTAGCACAGACTACAGAGTCATCCGAAGAGCTTCGAAAGGAGCCAGCCGAAATAAAAGATAACTTGGAGATACGCCTTCCAATCAGGATTGCGATGTGCTGATGAATGCATGTTAATTATTTTGTATATCTTTCGGAAACTCACTGTATGCTCAATATCAGGGAGGCCTTCATTGCATTTACGAATGATATGGAATGATTGAATAAATTCCACTTATTCAAATGATAAACAAAATAATTAGTTCAATGTGTGAAAGCATCAGGAGAATAAACTGAAACATAGATTTAATGTATAACAATTATTGAATCAAGGAATAACCGATATTCAATAATCACCGTTCATTGGATTGATGAAAAATATCCATCGTCGAAATAATCTAAATCATTATATCAATCATACAACATTTATTCGAAGAACGAACAATAATAATTAATCTGATGAATACACGTTCATCAGTTGAACGAATACAATTCATTGCTTGGGTGATCACTCTTTATTCGTTTGAAGAATGGAATTCATTACCATAACGAACCTATTTAATGTACTCATTCATTGATATTATTAAGATCCGTATTCATAGTATGGATAACCATGGGTACATTGACATAACGATTGTGTTCATTGGACCAATATTGATAAAAATATTCATTGAGTCACTGAACTTTTTCATTGTATTCAGGTACCAATTTTTTTCTGTGACATGTCAGTCATACGATTGCGCATTTTAAGAGCCCTTTATTTATATCATATATCGACGAATCAACTTGTTGAATTCAAATTTCTTACAATTAGTTCCTTTGAAATATTTCGTAGAAGTGAATTGTTTAAATCAAGCCAGGATAAATCCGTCCATCAAGGAATTACCTCCTAAATGTAACTGTAAAAATTGCCCTACAAAACAATGCAGTTGTAGATTGTCTGGGGTATCGTGCATTTCATATTGTGCATGCAAATCAACAAATAATGTGTATTAACAACCAATGAATATATCTTTTATCTCTGATTTGAGAAATAGTAGTATAGTTCCAGCGCATTCTTCAATTTTAACTCATTTGTTCGTTTAACGGTCTAAATATCAACTTACTGAGAAATTAGTATAGCATAAAAATTGGTTTAAATGATTTTTATACAAGAATTATGTCAGTTCCAGAGAAGAAAAATGAAATTTTCAGGTGAGTGGTCCGAAATTCGCGTTTTTTGTCCTAAAATGGGCCATAGTTCAAAATGGACCAGAATTGGGCCGGGTAACCTCCAAATTTCGAATTAGTGACCCAAAATACGTATTATAACACCAAGTTACCTCGTGGACCTAAAACTGGATACGCGACCACCTCTGGCGCCCGGACTATTCCTTCAAATATGTACCTGTGAATTACACGGCATTATCATAAAACCTACGAAACAGAACTCCCAAAATAAAAAAACTTTGGGAAAAAAAATAGATGATTTTCCTATATTCCTATTTTAAATTTAATGGATAAGCTCACTTCTACTACGGCGTTGTAATGACTAGGTTGAAAATCTAACCAAAAAGTCTTTCCTGACAATGAATTATGAAATGTTTTCCTTCTTTCTTCTTCATCAGCCCACCATGTATGTATTCATGAACAGAACTGGCTTGACAAAATTACTGAAAATAATTAGATATTCCTAATTGCAGAGTGATTAAAAATAATTTGTAAAAGAAAAATATGGTAATGAAAGTTTGACTCGAAATAGAAGTAGTAGTAATTGTAGTTTTTCGACCTGTGTCGAATAGCCATTGCCCCAGCCAGTAATCGATCCATAGACCTTCGGACTATGAGTCGGATGCTTAAACCACTACACCACGCCGCCGCTTCAACTCGAAATAATCCTACGAATATTCATTTACTGCTCTGCCAATTTTTTTCGTATCGATCTTGGATGAAAATCGAGACCCCTCGGCCTGCCCACTGCTTCGCCACTGCACCAGTATCGGATGTCGAGTTGTACTTGGCCGAGTGTACAGCCTCCACTCCGGACTCTCGGCATCGGATCGCCCTCACGAGATGCACGAGATAAGAGGGGCAGATTGCGCGCTGCGGGAGGAATATATGCATGCGATCGCTGATCGGTGACCTTCACCGGTGCATCGCCCGCCAAACATTCGCTGCTGATGCTGAGTCAAACAGTGTTGTCGGCTCTTGCGAGAGTTACGCGATGTGCGTATTTTTCACGAATTAATTTAATTTGACCTTAAATGGAATTAATTGAAAATACTCACTTCTTGAATTCTGGAAGTGGTGAGTTCGAAAGAATTACACTAGGTTACAAATTTTTACTTTTTTATATACACCGAAAAAAGTGAATATAAATAACCTACCTTCCTCAAATCTAACAGTGTTGGCAGAAATATTCACATTCTTCTTCTATAATCAATTTTTTTTCAATTACCCTACTCGGTGACTTCAGTTGAATATGCATTTATTCGATTCAAACAACAAATATACTTTTTGATTTTTGTTCGAAAATATAATGTATCGGGGATTAAATGCGATAGAAGTGAATCTGGCTTCAATGAAATGAACAATTTCTGTGACATTTTTTAATAATATTCTCGCTATCTAATTTATTTAATGATTTTTTAATGAAAACTAGAAAATGCGAATTTTCACTTTCAGATTTTTTCTTTTCAGTTAGAGTCTTTTCACAATATCCATCAGATGTAGTTCAATGTCCAGCGTGGCTTTAGCCGGGGAAGTAGTTGTTTTCTGTTAGATATTAAAAAAAGATCATATTTTTATTTTAGCCACAGATGATTCCACAATAGATTTTATGAATATCTTATTCATATTTTCGAACAAAAATCAAAATGCAATGCCCATGACAAGTTTATTTCAAAAAATAACTTTCAAAGTGTTACCGCAGAAGAAACATTTCCACCCCTGATGTGTAATTACTTCTGAAGAGCCTGCTTTCCAATTCTGTCAATCTCCCTGATGAGCTTGGCAAAGCGAAATAGATTTTCGTCAACCAAAATGTATTGGGGATTAAATGCGAGAGAAGCGAATCTAGCTTCAATGAAATGAACGATTTCTGTGATATTTTTCAATAACATTCTCCCTATATAATTTATTTAATGAATTTTTAATGAAAACTAGAGATAATTAAGAAAAATCAACTATCTGATTAAAAATGCGAATTTTCATTTTCAGATTTTTTCTTTTCAGTTGGTTTTTTCACAATATCTATCAGATGCAGTTCAATGTCCAGCGTGGCTTTAGATTCGTTAAAAAATGCACATCTTCATTATTATCGATGTTTTGTTGCGAAACAAGATGAAAAGTGGGTGCTCATGTGTTTTGTGAAAGCTGCAGAATATTTAACTCCAGTAGTCTTCAGGAAATAACGTATATATTCTAGAACACGTGACCACTGAATTTAAAAATAGCTGCCGGACCACAACAAACCCAGTCTTATGTGTGGGTTGATTCTAATCATCCATATATCAGTAGATTATTAGATTAGATTAGATTAGATTATAATTATTACCAATTGATAAACACTTTATTAACTGCATATTGTGATATATAGGTATATTCTCATTAGAACATAGAAAGAGTAATTATTATATTTGAATTGTGACGAGGTAAATTCTTAAAATTTTGATTTTCTAAATCGAATGACTTCTGCAGGGAAAAGTGATTATTTAGTGACATTGAAAAGTTCTAGTAGTGATACTGTCCAGCGATATAAAGACAAAATCAAAGCCATAATAGCACTGATTATAATAATAATAATAATAATAATAATAATAATAATAGCGTCTTTATTTTCCATTTACATTGGGTGACAATGATTTTTTTATGTACAGTTAACATTTTTCTTGGCATAATAGGCGAAGTTCAGCTCATAATTATTGGACCGAAAATAAAAAAGATACACAATTTGTTAAATTTAGCTGCTCTTCCACTTAACCTAGAAACGTACCACATAATAGAAGTAACATTGAAACTAAATATACTATATATATATACATATATATCTGAAAAAAAAAAAAAAATAAGGTAGAAGAAAAGATAAGATTTATTTTATGAGCGCGTAGGGGCGGGGTTTTGTATAGTTAGCAAAAGTTTTTTGTATTGTCTTTTGAAGTTATTGTGTTTCATCTCTTTCAAGTAATTTGGGATATCATTATAAATCTTCGAAATTTGATACCGGTAGGAGCGTTTTAATTGTTCAGTTCTATGAATAGGAGGTGTAAGCAGCCCTTTAAATCTCAAGTTCAATGTGTGCACATCACTTCGAAAAGTTATAAAAAGATACTCTGGTGTTTTATTTATAATAATGTTGTGATATAAACAAGCAGTGTGCAGTTTCCTTCGACCATTCATGTTCAACCAATTGAGAATTTCTAGGGTATGAGAAATGCGATCCCTTTTACGGATTCCAAAAATGAGCCGCAGGCATGAATTTTGTATTTTCTGGATTCTTTGTTTTTGAAGAACACTGATCACTGGATCATAAAGGCAGTCTGCAAAATTGAAAATTGATAGTACCAAGCTATCACAAAGCATGACTTTTGTTTCTCTGGATAAAAATTTTCGGCTATTATAAATCAGCTTCAGGGAACAAAATGCTTTTTGTATCAGTGTATTGATGTGTTTTTCAAAACGTAGATTTTCATCAAGAATAACTCCCAGATTTTTTGCATATTCTACTACTTCTAATGTGTTCTGACCAATCTTGACATTAACATGATTTTTAACATAATACCTACTGAATTTTGGACCAAAAACCATCACATTGGATTTATTTGCATTAATTTGGAGTTGATGGTCTGCTGAAGAATCTACAAATGTATTAATGTCGCTATTTATACGCTCACATGCATTACCGACCTCTTCAGGATCAAACGAGAGATACAATTGTGTATCGTCCGCATAGAGGTGTATTTGACAGTGTTTTATTAATTTTATAATTTGACTTGTATAGATAGTAAAAAGCATCGGCCCAAGAATGGACCTTTGGGGAACCCCTGATTTTAAAACAAGGTAGTCGGAGTAATTTTGTTCGATGCGTACCATTTGTTTTCTGTTTGTTAAGTAAGATTCAAAAAGAGAAACGGCGTTCTCGTTCAGCCCCAAGTGAAGTAATATTGACAGTAAAATTTTATGACTGATCGTGTAAAAAGCACGACTGAAATCCAACATAACTAAAACAGTGCATTCACCCCTATCCGTGGCTGCCATAATGTCATCCACTACATGAAGCAGTGCTGTTGTACAGCTGTGTCCTTTTCTGAAACCTGATTGAGTTGCGGGAAGAAGGCTCATTTCATTGAGATATTCTTTTAATTGGGTTTCTATAATCTTCTCAATTATTTTGGACAACGTTGGTAGTATGCTAATCCCGCGCAAATCTTTGAATTCTTCAGGATTCTTTTTTTTTGGCACTACTGTGACAACAGCACATCTCCAGGCAGATGGAAATGTGTTATTGAAAAAACAATAATTGATAATATGTGTAATGTAGGACACAATATGGGGACAGCACAACTTTATCATCTTCAAATTTAATCCGTCGAACCCTGTAGCATTCGTTCGAATTGAATTTATTGTTTTTGAAACGATCAGGTCATCAATTGTTTTGAATTTAAAATCAGAATCTACTAGTGTTAGTAGGATAGTTTTGTGAAAGCATTTCAGGGTCACTTGAAACAGGTATGGAGTTGATGAGAAAATTGTTAATGTCATGAGGATTTTTTAGATGTTGAGGTATATCAGTATTTTTTTTATTCAGAATATTGTTGTTTCTTAAAATTTTCCATCTCTCTTTAGGAGATGATTGATTTAATTTGAAATTGAAGAAAGCTTTTTTTTATCTAACGATCGCCTGGTTCGTGAAGTTCCGGATACTTTTATAATAATCCCAATCGGTTTGATTGTTTGATTTTTTGAATTTCCTGAGAGCCTTATCTCCCATATTCATCATAATTCTGATATTTTCTGTAAGCCATGGAGCCGGAGCTTTAGTGAACCTTTTTTTAACTAAAGGGGCATGAACATCAAATAAACCAATGATACAATTAGTCAGGTATCAAATTTTTTCATCAACATCGTTAAGGTATAAAATTTGGAAAAATGGAATTCTTATCAGATCATGTTGAAATGACTCATAGCAAAAGTGTTTATAATTTCTATAAGTTACCATCCTGACATCAGAAATGTCTAAGTCAGTTTTGACAACTACATAAACCATGTTATGGTCGGACAGGTTGTCATCGATTACACCACTATCTAGAATACATTCCCTATCCGAAACAATAATCAGATCCAACAACGTAGCGCTGTTGTCGGTAATGCGTGTAGGAGTATCTATAAGTTGACTCAAATTGAATTGTTCTAGAACAGAAGTAAATGTTTGCACTACCCTATTTTCCAAATTCAGCATGTTTATATTGAAATATCCAGTACATATCATTTGGTCGACAGTGGGAAGCATAGAGGATAAAGTGTCCTCAAGTTCCGCAAAGAAAACATTTGAGTCAAGGGTTGGAGGTTTGTACAGAGCTCCTACAGCAATATTCTTCTTTTTAATGTTTATATTCACCCAAATTTGTTCTGTGGAGTGATTAATATTAGGAATTAGGGACGCAGAGAATATTTTCTTCGCAAATATGCAGACACCTCCACCTCTAGATTTTCTGTCATTTCTGTATAAGTCAAATCCGTCGATACGGAGTAACTCATCAGTTATATCAGCATGTAGCCAAGTTTCAGTTACACAAAGAATGTCCAAAGATAAGTTTGTTACTGCATTTCTTATATCTGTCAAGGAGCTCACAATTGATCTTATATTGATGTGTCCTATTTTTATTGACCCGTTATTCATAGAACTTGAGATAGGAAAAAACTATACTTGAAAGAAATAATTTTAAAATATATACATACCTTCAAAGTTACTCAAAATATGTGACAATAATAGGTGTATGGATCTAGTTAATAAATTATATATATATATATTTTTTGTGAAATTCAGATGACAATTGCAGGACAACTACGAAAAACGACAAACACCTACAAATCCCCTTTGTGAATTATCAAAATCAAAGAAACGAAAAGAGAAAGAGATAAAAAAAACCCATTATCCTCAACCCACTGCAAATTGAGGGTTTGGATATGGATGTGAAGTACTACCTATTTCCCAAAGTTATTCAATTTCATAGAATATATTTGGTGTGAAGCAAAGCTTCTACTTATATACGTAATACACGTTTACACATTGCATTTCATGCTTGACACTGTGGATCTACCGCAAGTATTTGCGTATAACGCTTTGTCAATAAGAATTGTTATTTCTTGAATAATAAAGCAGTTTGATTTGATTTGATAGGTATGACTTCTTAAAGAAACAATTATACTTGTGGACATCACAAAGTTTTGATCTTAAAATTGTTTTGAGTCAAAGTCAGATTCATAAGTTCTGTTCCTCCATACCACAGTTTATCATTAATCCAGTACGATTGGGTTTTGAGACAAGAATCGATTGTAGCACGACCGAACTTGGTATGCTAGTAGTTGGAACCATGATAAACACGAAAAAAAATTGTTTACCAAAATTCAAAGTATATGATTTATCGGAAAAACAACTCAACATGGTGAAAAAAAATTCAATTTTCCACAAAAATTATTCCTAGTAATTTCTTATGAAATGCGCTCGTTTTCTCAGAAAACGTGATTGAACGCCGACATAAAATTTCAGCTTCACCCTTATCCGTCGCTGAAAGTTCTGGCGGAATCGAATATTTGATTGGTCATAAGTCTGCTAAAAATGATCGGAGAAGAAAAAGAAAAAGTTCATATCGTTTCTGAAGACTCCTACTTTGTCATGCAAATATAATACTTATGAGAGTATTTGAGTACCTAAAATGTGCTTTGTCGCACTTTACGGAGATGTTTGCGGATGATCCGAAAATCATGAATAATTTAGTAAATACGGAATTATTATACTGAAGCAGCAACCCATTCCCTCTTTGGACTGTATGCAACAATTTTAAAGTAGTGTGACAGGTCACACTTATACATGCCAAAAAAAAACTTTGTTTTACTCCTGCCACATTTATAACTTACCCATAAAATCGTCACTAACTGTTGAAAATAATCGCTTATTCATATCCTGTATATATATATTTAATAACACTATTGTGAACTGCAAACCTCAAGCTTGAAATCACATACTTCATTTTTTATGTAGGATGTGTATGAGCGATTATTTTCAACATTTACTGAATGAATTGCCGGGCTTATGGGTGAGTTATTTTTTCTTTGGCATGTATAAGTGAGATTTGTCTCAGTAGGCTTAAATCATTGCATAATTATTTCATATCAACTGAAATATCCATGACTTTCGGATCCTGCGTATATAGCGTAGAAGGGTTATGTGAAGTGGAACAAAACACATTTTAGGTACTCAGATACTCACATGTTAGATTTGCATGAGGAAGTAGAAGTCTTCAGGAACAATATGCACTTTTTCTTTTCCTTCTACTATAATTTTTAGCAAAGTTATGACAAATCTAATTTTCGGCCCTGTCTGAACTTGCAGTGGCGGGTTAGCTCGCGTATGAAATGTGACGTCGGCGTTAAACCACGTTTATTGAGAAAACGAGCGTATTTCATAAGGTATTGCTGAAAATCATTATTGTGGAGTATTGAATTATCTCTCAACCTATCGATATAGTTTTTTGATTGATTTTATATTTTCTGATATAACAACAAAAAAAATTATATTTTTTTAAATGAAAAATTTTTTAGGTTTCAACACTGATTTTTTCGTAAAAATTATTTTTTTACATGATACATGATGTCGAAATGTCATGTGCCGAGTTTCAGAGTGCTACAATTCATTCTTCACTTTTTGCTCGAGTTTGTCTGTTGTCACTGGATTACATACCAAGAAATATGATTGCCTGGAATTGACAATTTGGAATGGTTACTCAATATATAATAATATTCGACTTTCGTTACCTATCGAAAATTACATATTTTCAAAATAACGTAGTAGGTACTCTACTTATCGTTTTTTGTACGGAAACAGTCTGCATGGTCCTACAAAAAAGTGTTGAAGTTTGTTCTATAGGTATATTGATTGGATTGAAGGGGTTGAAGTTGTGATATGTTCTTCTGTTCCAGGGTTTATTGAAGTTGTCATTTGAAGTTTTTTTTCAACCCAATGTCATCTGTACAAAAGTTGTTATCTCTTTCAACCAAAATCATCGTTATTCCTGACTCGATGATTTTCAGGCTTTCATATTTTAATTACATATAAATATGTATGTGAAGCTCCTATTCAGATTTATATTTTCTCTTCAGGCCCCAAAACATGAAAAATAGGAGAATTCACCTTTTGACTTCATTAATTTTACCTGGTTTGGTACGAACAAAAATTAGCCTTCAATTCACAACGATATCTCATAGTGAGATAACACCAACAATATTCTCAATAACCATTGCTGAATACATTTTGTTCGAAAAAAAAAGGAAATTAGCTTATGAAAATATATACAGTGGAGTCCTGTTAAATCGAACTCAAAGTGTTCGATTATTTATTTTCATGTTGTTCCCCATGGTTGATTTTCATAGTAAATAGACTCTATCACTATAAAACACAATTGATTTTGAGAAATATAATTTTTAATTAAAAATGTGGTATCGAGTCGTATAAGACTAATACAATGACAAGCCCATTAATGATTGAAATTTTTTTTTACAAAAGCTTCTAAAAGAATCAGAAACACAAAAAATTGAGTAAGTTATTCAGAAGTTCATCAGAAATACTAAGGAGGTGAGTTATAGAGAAAAAGATACAACAACCTAGTATTCCGGCTTGTTCAACATCCTGTAAGATTACTATATTTATGGCCTAGTCTCTGTGTCTAATTTACTATGAGTTCTTCCGTTATTGAAATTCCGGGGTGCTTGAATGCCCAGTATTATTGAATTAAAATAAAAAATATGAGAATATAGATTGTATCACCCATGCTTTTTTACATTTTGACTAAGTACATAGTCAATTATTTTTTATTTTTTATGCCATGTTGGAAAAAAGCGTGTTCTATAATTTTTTTCAAACTATTATGTTCAGGTTTCCACGAAAAGGAAAATCCTGTAATGTTCAGCGAACAGCAAGAGAGCCGAAAGAAAGTAGGTAGGGAATTTTTGAGAGGCACTTTTAATAATAGTCTAAGAGCCGAAGAGAGGTCGACCTTCACCGTTCTGTTCAACAGATGAAACATACTTCTTATGAAGTTTCATAAATAGACGAATACGCCTAAAATGGGTTGCCTATCAACATGTGGTCCAGACTATATACAGTGAGTTTCAAAAATGTGCACCATATGGAACACTTTTTTATTATCGATTTGTCAGAAAATTGTTTTCCTTATAAAACTTATAGCATTGCAGAATACTTCCATATGAGTATGTTTCATCCGTTAAACAGAACGGTGAAGATCGACCTCTCTTCGGCTCCTGTACTATAATACTTGGTTTTCCCATGAAACGGTACTGCCGATGGAAATACCGATTAATGAATTGGAGGATTTCATTGGTACGAATACTCCGGTCCCGGGCATAATACGCTGGCTACCAGTGACGGATTCAGGGGGGGGGGCTTATGGGACTATCATCCCCCGGTGGTGAATTTTAAGAGGCGGTAAAGCAAGCAGGAATATACTCGTCGCCGACGAGACGACAAGTATACTATATTGCTTCTTGCTTTTTATATGCCGCCTCTTAACTCGTCGCCTTTTGAAGCAAACGCGCAATTAGAAAATCATAACATTCACTAATCAAGCGTCAGCGATGCCTTTGGACGCTACAATAAAAAAGCGGCTGCTGTATATTTTTTTAATGAAGATAAAAATGCCGCATTCTACTCAGTAGGGGTAATTTTGTCTAACTCAATAACAAGAACAAGTAACAAAGCCAGAGTTCAGTATTCGATAGGTTGTCGTTGGTAATGGTAAATATTGAAACTGAAATTTAAAAAAAATTGTAAAAAAGAAGGTGGTGCATTCTGAAAATGGCAGAAGATGAATAAACAAAATAAGTTGGATATTTGTTGTTAGGTTTGAGTTGTGAAGTAAAAATAATTTGATTCGTTATCGTAATGATTTTATGTTATTAACATATGCCGGGAAAAAAAAGCGGGTACTTTAAAACTGACAATTGAAATTTATAATTTGGCGGCGGCGCGGCGGCATCGTAATAGTTAGCCCTCGGTGTAAGTGAGTATAAATCCTGGACTGCTGGCTACTGTGGAATCGGCCTTTTTAGAGAAGTGTTTCATTCAAATTTGAACGAAGTATTCGAGATATCGAAAGTTGAAATAAGTTTATCAGATATTTTAATCTACGACGAGATGGCCATATCTGGCCAAACTCTTTGTTTTTTAATAGAAAATAATGTGAAGAAACTTTTTCTTTGGTACTATTGATAGTACATCAGCATTGCGGCACTGAGCAAATACGCTTAGTAAATAGTAATGAAACTTTTGACTTCTGCCACCATTTCAAGATGACTTATTTTGACACTAAGAACACTAAAGAATATCACGGAACTCAATTGATTTTCCAAAATTCGATTAATAATGAGAAAACAATTAAAATAGATAAACTGCCGCTTATGGCAAGAAACACCTGATTTACTTTTTATCAGTGCAACCAGATGATTATAGATGTCGCACCCTTTGCGCAGACTGCGAATACAAGCGTCTAGCGACAACACATAAAAAAGTAATTTTTCACAATTCTGCCTTCCTCAAAACCCGTAAATCACAATTTTTCATATTTTTTTCAACCATTCAGCCTTCTTTAAAAGTGGGAAAAATTGTGATTTACGGGTTTTGAAGAAGGAACAATGTAAAAAATTGTGATTTACGGGTTTTGAGGAAGGCAGAATTGTGAAAAATTCCTTTTTTATGTGTTTTGAGAAATCAGACTAAGGAAGCTGCCAATTTGGAAGTTATGATACTGTCAATATGCTCGCCAGCCAAAATATGCGGGCTGTCGCTAGACGCTAGTACTGCGAATGAGATGCAACGATATTGGTACTCACAGCGTGTGGAAACGGAGTATATAGATATGACAGCAATGCTGCAGACAGACTGAATTCACGTATGCACTCCTAAAACACCATATCAAAATATTTAACTAGAGTTTTATGGCTCATGAGAACTAAGAGAGTCGTCATTTCAAGAATCCATAAACATTCTAACCGAAGGAATTATTTCTTTATAGCAATTCCCTTGATTTACAAGCGAGCTAGGATGGCTATTATGAAACGTTGTTAGCCATCCAAAATGCTGTCAAAGCAAATTCAAGATGGCTACTGGACCAGAACAAACCTAACATCTGATTGAGTTACTTCTGTTTCGACTTGGCTTCAAAGTGTTTTTCTTTGGTATTAGAAATAGCTATTTTGAGTTTGCGTTGTTATGTGTTATTATGCCTATTTGTATAAAAAACTCATACTGACAGTGAACTGAGCATTTAAACCAGGGATACCTAATCAACAATTCTGACGAATATATACGTTTACCTAGTCGACAATCAAGATAACCAGAGTAGTTGAAGCTCCTGCCGATTTAATAATAACTCACTAGATGAACACCTCATCATAGCCGACTGCAGTTGTAAGAAATACAGTCAGTCATCGTTCACTGTAGTTCTGAAAAAATCTGAAGTAGATACGGGCGTTGATACAAAGGCGTAGAGCGAACATACGATATTTTTTTTCTTAATTTTGTTAATAAGCTTAATTTCGAGTTATATCCCGAAATTAGTGTTAATTTCGAGTTACAACTCGTAATAAGTGTTAATTTCGAGTTACAACTTGAAATTGAGGTAATTTTGACTTACAACTCAAAATTTATGAAAATAGACCGTATTGATCATTGGTCTTCAATAATTTTTGCCGGCGGAGAATATCAAATATATGAAATAGGAAAATCGACAATCTCGAAGTATCCTTTTCTCCAAATCTACCTTGTGGAAAATATGAGATATAAAACAACTACTTCCTTAGCTAATACCACGATGGACATTGAAATACATCTGACATATTTGTTCAACCGTTTTCCAAGAAGACCCAATTGCAAATGCTTACAGTAGATTATCACGCGTTTTGAGGTTTTTGACTCTCGTCAGTGACAGGGTAGGTCGGAAAACACTGAAGTCGTCCTGCCTCAGCTCAATGAATTATAATCCACTGTATAAATAATATTCAATAGATTTAATTGTTCAAGAGTGCCTATAAACATACAGTAGTACAGTTTTTAATTGCTCTGGAACATTATTTTCTCTCAAATTCAGTCGCAACGCCACCCGCAGGGAAAAAACAAAAAACATTCCTCGGTAGCAAATACTCCAGGAAGTGAACAGAGTTCAAGGGTTTTTGCTGGAGATTATCAAATAAATGAAATAGTTGAATCGACAAAGTCGAAGTACCCTTCTCTTCAAATATTTTCTACATGTGGAAAATATGAGGCAAACATCTAACAGAAAACAACTACTTGCCTGGCTGATACGACGAAAGACATCAAACTACATCTGACAGATATTTGTGCAACGTTCCTTCAAGAAGATCCAATTTTAAATGCTCATTGTAACTGGTAGATTATTCTTCATTTGGCTGGGGAAGACGACTTGCAGACACGTTTCAACTGTTTCGAGGTTCTTGCGTCTTGGCAGTGACAGAGTAGGTCGGACAACATCATAAAGTCGTCCTGTCCCAGCCCAATGATATATAATCCACTGTATAACTAATACTTCCTCACAAATGAAGCGATAGGCACACTAGTCTTTTCGCTTGTGTTTGGCCCTTCTTTGGCAGGGCAATCTGCTTCTTCGTTGCCTTTAATTCCTCTGTGACCTGGCACCCACATCATGGTGACCTGCTTGTTTGCTGCCAGTTGTCTCAGAGATTGTTTACAGTCCCAAGTCAGCTTAGATTCACAGGTGTATGACCTCAGAGCTTTTAGTGCTACTTGGCTATCTGATAGTATATAGATTTCTGCCCTTCAAGTGCCTCTTTCAAGGCCTTTCTGGGCACATAATTCTATTGCATGTACTTCTGCTAGGAAGATGATTGGGGTTTTACCAATGGGTTTTGAGAGCCTGAACTTTGGTCCTGTAACGCCCACTCCAACCTTTTCGTCCATTTTACATCCATCTGTGTACCAGTTAAGGTCCGTTCTCTGTGCAAGTTTGGTGGCTGTTAATGATCACTTCAAACTGCAATTCGAAGTCGTACCTAACTGGCATGAAATTTGTCGGTTTAAACACGGCTTCTAGGGAAATATGTCCCAAAATCTTCAAGTGTCAGTCTGAAGGCACTGTTTGCTGCTTTTTCCATTACAGATAGGTGCAATGGCGGAAGGTTTAGCATCACCTCTAAGGCTGCAGTGGGGCACGTAAATATTGCCCCTGTTATTCCCAGACAGGCTAGCCGTTGCACTTTCTGCAGCTTGACTTGGCTGTTCCAAGTCAGTTTTTGGTCTATTATAACTACCAAATATTTCACCTCTTTGGAAAATGTTAGCTGGGTTCCATTCAGAGTTGGGGCTTCAGGTTCGTACTTTCGCCTCTTGATAAATGGAACCAGCACTGTTTTGCTAGGATTGACGTTGAGTCCTTCCTTTGCGCACCAGCTTTTGATTGTGTTTAGGGCTAATTGCATGCGGTTGGAGATTACTCCGTCATGTTTGCCCCTAATGGTGACGACTAGGTCATCGGCATAACCTTGAGTCGTGAAACCAGATTCGTGTAGCTTTACTAACAGGTCGTCGACATACCACAGCAAAGGAGATAAAACTGCCCTTTGGGGGCAACCTTTTTCTGCTGTCATCTTGACTGTCTCTCCCCCAAGGCTCGCCACAATGATTCTGCTTTTCAGTATTGATTGTGTCCATCTGATCAGTGAGGCGTTGATATTCCTTGCCTCTGATCTGGTTATGGAGGCATGTGAGGTGTTGTCGAAAGCACACTCTATGTCTATGAAGGCACAAAGAGCCATTTATTTTGCCACATATGTCTTTTCAATGCTTCCAATTAGGCATTGTAAAGCATTAATCGTGGATTTTCCTGCTTGATAAGCAAACTGTTTCTTGTGAAGCGGTCTTAACTCGAGGAGTTCGCTTCCGACATAACAGTCTATTATTTTCTCCATTGCTTTCAGGAAAAAAGAGGCGAGGCCAATGGAGCGGGAAGACTTTGGTTCGTCCATTGGGCGTCTTCCAGTCTTGGGTATGAACGCCACTACAGCCTCTCCGCAGGTCTCCGGTATGTTAAAAAAAAAAATTAGCCGAAGATAAAGCGGGCTTTGAATAGCCTTTTCAGAGAGGGCTCTCTTAATTCAATGCCATGTTGCAGTAAGGCGGGGAATATCCCGTCCTTTTCTGGCGACTTGAATGGTTTGAAACTTTTAATAGCCCATTTAATTTTTGATTAGTTTAAATTTTCCCAGCTAGGCTTTTGCTGGCTTTGTTGGGGTTATGAACGACCCCTTCCAGGTGAGCACTTTGCCGTTCATTTTCCACTCGTCATTGCTGGGGTATGTCCAGTCAAATCAAAGATAATTTCTGTGTATTTATGATATTTGCTCACAAATGAAGCTGCAACTCACAATAACTCAGCCTTAGCGCCACCTTTGGGCAAGTAACAACAAGTAACACTCCTCGGAAGCAGATCCGGAAAGAATAACCGAATGGAAACTAATAATGTCCACTGTATCTCTGCTCTTCATTCTTCAAACACATTTCCACAATGTGGAGTTGAGTCCTCAAAGGCTTGTCAAATTTTTCTGCCTTCAACTGGACTAAATCTTGACTGTCCGAGTGCATTTGTTGCGAATATTAATTTATATCCTTCCGGAAATATTCCACGCGATTAGCATCCGACAGGTAATCAAGAACACGTGAAAGCAATTGTAATAAACGTGAGAGTTTTCCGCGAAATTTATAGGTTAGCCTTCAGCCTTCAGAAGTCGAGTTCTCATCTTTTTACGTGCGATTTCTACACTTTTTCAGACCATCAGAAAAAAATATGCAGTGGTCAGGGTTTGAACCCACACAACCGGTAGCCAGATATATTTTGAAAGACGGCGCTTCTAACCACTCGGCTACCCGACATAGATTGACTGATGGATGGATAGATCAATGAATATAAATAAATATTCATCGATTAATGAATGATGGAAAAGTACTTATTGATGAAAAATTGATTTTTAGATTTATTAATTTCGATGTCTGTGACCTGTCAAATTTTCTCCGTTCCGAAATTCTAAATAGACACGGTTGCACTTCTATTATTTAATCATCTTTGTTCTTTGGGTCTTCCTCCTAGCTTGTATACAATTCTCAATCAATTTCCGTAAATTTTCTTATGGCAGCTTCGATTTCTCCTTTTCCACTTCCTCTTCTTCGGAGGCTCTTCTGTCTTTGTGAGTAGAGTAAAATCTTGCTTCTTTTTCATGCCCCTTGTGAATTATTCACTTCAAAATTGTAATTTTTTCATTCTTATAACTATTAATGAAATAAACTATAGAAAAAACGGGTACACAATTGTAAGAAAGTAATTTAACAGTAATGTCTCATTTGAAAATTACTATCACCATAAGAAAATACATTAATAACAGTAATAATAATGGTAGATAGAGACGAGTGTTGCACTATCATCTACGACACTCGTACGGTATAGACGAGACACCAATGTTGCCTTATGCTCCGGGGGATATTGGGTCCGTTGTGGAGAATGAGAGGTGCCGAATCTATTGGAACTACACATTCCCACCCTCAGGCAAATACAAGGAAATAAGCCTGATGTAGTCCTCCTCGACCATCAAAGTAGAACGATATTCGTCATAGAGTTTTCTGCTCCTGGCGAAACGAACATCGTCCGAAAAGAGGAGGAAAAACGGACAAAATGTCGAGAGTTACTCTTTGAACTCCGCAGGCTGTACCCAAACCATTCGGTTAAATTGGTGGTTCTGATTATAGGGATTCTTGGTGAAATGATGGACACGCTGCTCTCTAATCTAAAAATCATACCGGCTTGCCGTGATATGGCAGAAATCTCAGCCGGACGAATGCAGAAGGATATCATAATTGGTTCACTCCGTCTGCTCAGGGCACGTGATTCTCGGACCCAGTCGTTGCTCACCCCAAGGACGTGCGAGAATTGACTATGTTCACCGTCGCTACTTACGCAGGGTTGTCAAATAAAAATGACCAAATTTACTAATTCCATACGTCAGTGAAAATTTAAAATGATATTTATTTAAGTAGTGCATTTCTCAAAAAATGTTAAGTGGAGTGGGAGTTACTTTAGTATCAGTTAATTTCATTTTTAGATGAGAACTAAGGGTTCGTGGACAAAAAAACATTTCGGAATCTCCGAAAACATGAAAAGAAAATGATATTTTGAAATACAAAAAGAAAAGTCTACCGAAAGCAGTGTCAAAAATAGCACCTGTTTGGTTATTGCATCTATAAGGCAAATACGTAGAGTTCAAAATGTTTTACTAAGTTATAGCGCCTATGTTGTCATTATTAAAACTCAGGTGAAAGCTGATACCCATAATAGTGATATCTACCCATTTATATAAGATTTTCTCTTCAGTAAAATGTTCCTAAAACTCGTAAAATACGCACATGAAATATGCACCAAATTAAATATTTTTGATTTTCGCGGTTTCGTTACAGATTCATTATATTTTTAACCGTTGGTAACAATGGATAGTTGGCATTGTCGCATGGCAATATGGCGACGGTGAGGTGGAACTGGCACTGCCATCTAGCGATATACGTTTGTTTTTTTAAGGATCAAAGACCGTTAACGGATCGTTCATATTAATGCAGTAAATTTCAAAAATAATGTCTCAAGTGTATTTTAGTGGTGTAGTTCAGAATGTAGTGATTTCCAAGGACTTTCTGTGGGAAACATTTAAATCACACAATGGTATTATGCCAGAGATGCAAGCACTAGCACACCGACACCGACCAGCTGAGCTGGTGCTGTAGGTTTTCCGAGTTTTCCTTTAGATGAAAAGTGAATACACCACCAAAAATCAGTAAGTCGCCCTGGAACGCTACGGCAAATAATAATAGCCCTCCTCTTCGCGCACAGGCCTTATGCCTTTGTGTACACTCTACGAGTGTTAATGAGAGAGTATTACTATTATTATTATTACATGTTGAAAAACAAACCCCTCGTCATGCGTCACTTGCACTATATCTAGTTTCTTAGATCCTTCTGAGGGGTTGCTCATCAGGGTGCAGTCGGTTATTGTTCTTATTTCCGTAAATTGGAAGATAAAAACAAAAAAAACAAATAGTATTATTTTTCATCTCAACTACTATACTAAAGAAAGCTTCTGACGAAGTAAAATGTTCCAACTACACTTTGTTGAATCTATATCTCAACATAAACTGGTTTAGGGGCGAAGCCTACTGAAGGCACATGATTATATTTAATTACTTCCTTCGATGAAACTGCGTGTATTAGAGCTACGACTTTGCATTGGTAAATCTGCTTGGCAATTAGTAATACAAGCATAATTTGCCTACAACATAACTGTGGTACATGTTCTGCTCATACTCCTTATATTTCTTAGTCAACATCCTGAACTGGTATACTGTATTACTTTTCAGGCCCATTCCTCATTAGTAAGAAGATGAAAGAATTAGTTACTGGGTTTTACGATTGTAGGTATAGAGGATGATGATGTTAGTGAGTGTCGTTAAAAACAACTGAATGCAGACTCACAAAAAAATCTATTTCATTCTTTGACATAGAGAAATACAGAGTAGCCCATTGAAAACGATGCAGGCGTATTTTTGGATATTTAGTGACGATTAAAAAACACTAAGTCAACGTCATAAGCATAGTATTTCATCTGAAATTTTTTTGTGATTAGAGGAGAAATTTTCAAAATCGACCAATCATTGCGGATGAATAAGATTCAATAACACCCTGTCTATTTAAGTGATTCAAGCATTGATGTATGGAGGTTTTATGGTATTCTGAACCAGAATCTGCTGTTAGTTTCGTCCTAAAGCAAACCCTTAATATGGTGTTATGGGTGGATATTTCAACACTCCCTGCAACATTCCGATTACTATTTAGAGAACCACTCTGAATTATGATACTGATGTATGTCCATTGTTCATAATAATCCAGTACGATTGGGTTCTGAGATGAGGATCGATTGTAGCACTACCAAAGTTGGTATGCCAGTAGTTGGAACCATGATAAACACGAAACAAAATTAATTAACAAAATTCCAGGGGTGGAACATGATTTATCGGAAAGACAACTCGACAAGGCGAAAGACAATTCAATTCTCCACAAAAATTATTCCTAGTAATTTCTTAAGCAATGCGCTCGTTTTCTCAGAAAACGTGATTGAACACCGACATCTACTTTCAGGTTTACGCTTACCGCCGCCGAAAGTTCTGGCAGAGCCGAATATTTGATTGGTCATAACTCTGCCAAAAATGATCGGAGAAGGAAAAGGAAAAGTTCATATCGTTTCTAAAGACTCCTACTATACCTTATCATGCAAAATAATATGCGAGTATTTGTGTACCTAAAATATGTTTTTCGCTCTTCACGGAAATGTTTGCAGATGATCCGAAAATCATGAATAATTTAGTAAATATGGAATTATTATACTGAAGCAGCAACCTATACCCTATTTGGACTATATGCAACAATTTTAAAATAGTGTGACAGGTCCTACCTGTCAAAAAAAACTTTGTTTTACTGCTGCCTCATTTTTCATGTAGAATGTGTATGAGCGATTATTTTCAACATTAACTGAAGAAATTGCCGGGATTATGGGTGAGTTGAAAACTGATGCAGGAGTAAAACCTAGTTTTTTCTTTGGCATGTATAAGTGAGACGTGTCTCACTAGTCTAAAATCGTTGCACATGGTCCAAAGAGGGTACTGATTCCTGCTTCAGTATAACTATTTCATATCAACCAAAATATCCATGACTTTCGGATTCTCCGTAAATATCGTAGAAGGGTTATGTGAAGTGGGACAAAATACATTTTAGGCACTCAGATACTCACATGTTACATTTGCATGAGGAAGTAGAAGACTTCAGGAACGATATACACTTTTTCTGTTCCTTCTACTATAATTTTTAGAAAAGTTATGACAAATCTAATTTTCAGCCTTTCCGGAAATTGCAATGGCGAATTAATGAGCCTGAAATTTGATATCGGAATACAATCAGGTTTTCTAAGAAAACGAGTGCATTTTGTGAGAAATTACTAGGTATATTTCTTGGGGAGAATTAAATTATATTTCGCCTTATTGAAATGATTTCTTGATAAATCTCATACTTTCCGAAACAACAGCAAAAACAAAATTTAATTATTTTAAATACATTTTTTTTGGGTTCCATGCCTGATATTATGGTAAACATTTTTATTCTAACAATATATGATGTCAAGAAGTCATGTGCCGAATTTCAAAGTGCTAAGACTCATTTTTCACATGTGGCTTACATTTGTATGTGGTTACTGTACTATAAGAACTAGGTTAGCTTATGTAGATATATATTTCGATCTTTGCTTCATCTTCACATCAACAGTCACAGGACTTGCGTTCAATTAAACAGCCTAGAAGATTCCTCTTGTTTTGTAAATGCACTTAAATAAATAATTTATTTGCAAGTAATTTCTACGGATAATTTATATTTCAGAACTGACTGACTAGTTTATATTTCGTGAACCTGATAACTGATTCAATATTCCGCTGTAGCGTGTTATTTATATGCAAAGTAGTAAAACTCCTGATTATCCCAGACATTCCTAGAAAGGTCTCGAGTCTCGAATCGATGACATCATCCGTAATGATTTATTGCTTTGATGTTTATGATTCAGAGTCACTACACATCAAATCGTCTGGAAGTTGAATGAATTCACGATGAACTCATGTTTTCCTCCAAACCTTTGACCAATCGGGAACTGTCTTTGCAACGAAGCTCTATATTCGTTGAATATGAAAGAAGGTAGAATGAAAATAATCAGCTTTATAATAACATTTTTGTTTTTCTGTGGGAAAATGTCCATTATCATCCGTTGTAATCATTGTTTGACATACCAGTCATTTGTTCTTTAAGTAGGACATAATGTTCTACACAGCCGCTTTGTTTGTAGAATCTCTCAGAAAAAGGTTAGGTTTTTGTCGCTGTCGGACGGATTGTAGGAAGTCAAATGGAACTGCATGGAGTGACTTCGAAATATTTCAGAAATCACTTCAAGAAAAAATATATTCATTTCTACATTCTATAAAATTTTCTATAGAGGTGTTTTTTCGTTCCAGACTCGTAAACTAAATCAATAACATTCGCGGCAACCAGTTGATTTTTTCAAATATTTGACGGTTTTTTAAGACGATTCAATACTTTTCTTTTATATTTCAAGTTGAATATTATACACCCCGAGCCATGGTCCCCACAAGGGTGGGGCTGGGTGGTCCAGGGCCCTTGCCTGGGAGGGGGCCCACTAATTATTTTTTCAGTTATTATAATTCACCTTGGTATGTTAAATAAATATATTTGTTGTGGCCATCTTTATACAGTATCGCAAACTTTTCATCTGGGGTATAGACAGAAATCTATGCGAGCAACAAGGAACGCAATGATATGATAATACCACATAAATAAAAGAGACGCACTACTGCGCCTCTCCTGTTACCCCACCCGGACCACGTGGTAATGCGACACACCGCACACCAGCTCATGTCGATATAATAATAATGATAACAATAATACTCCCTCATAAACACTCGTAGAGTGTACCCAAAGACATAGCCTGTGTGGGTAGAGGACGGCTATTATTATTATTTGCCGTGGCGCTCCGGGGCGACTTACTCATTTTTGGTGGCGTATTCACTTTTCAGCTGCAGGAAAACCCGGAAAACCTACAGCACCACCTCCTTCCACCACCTTCCTAGAGCGAGTAGTGGAGACATTGTAATGCTCTCTCAACATATAGCAAGCTATTTTTTACGCTATCATGAAACCACCATACTCAAGATGAAAACTTTCCGATACTGTATATAAAAATCTTCTGTTCATCCATACGGTCCTGAGCTCCTCTAAACGGATGGACCAATTCTGATGAAATTTTTTTATGTGTTAAGTGAATTCGGGAATGGTTTGAAGTCACAGTTCGGTCCACTACAAAATGTTTTTTTGGATAATTGTAAATATATAAGTGGAAATCTGCTGCCAGCGCATTCGCCACTCCGCCATGAATTGGAATATTAAAATTGATGTTTTTGCGTTGGTTGTGAGATTTTTGCGTAAGAAGATTTATTGGAAACATTTGATATTCAGTGAATTGTGTTTTAGGAGTTCAGTTTTGTACATACAGTATTCGAAACAATTTTTTGGGTAAAGACAGAAATCTACACGAGCAACAAGGAACGCACATAAACAAGAGAGACGCACTGCTGTGCGACCCTCCTGTTACCCTACCCGACGCATTAACGGACCATGTGACAATGCGAACCAGCGCACACAGCGTACGTCGATATCCGTTCCTCGAGCTAGTCGAGGAGAAATTAATTGTAATGCTCTCTCCACATACAGCAAGCTATTCTTTACGCTCTCATGAAACCACCATACCCAAGATAAATACTTTCCGATACTGTATGTATTTCAATGTCTCAGTATCATTTGATGTTTGCAAATAAAGGAAATGAGTATTGAAAGGTAAAAATGAAACATGAAACGGGAATCATGAAACATGGAACATGAAACATGAAACATGAAACATGAAACATGAAACATGAAACATGAAACATGAAACATGAAACATGAAACATGAAACATGAAACATGAAACATGAAACATGAAACATGAAACATGAAACATGAAACATGAAACATGAAACATGAAACATGAAACATGAAACATGAAACATGAAACATGAAACATGAAACATGAAACATGAAACATGAAACATGAAACATGAAACATGAAACATGAAACATGAAACATGAAACATGAAACATGAAACATGAAACATGAAACATGAAACATGAAACATGAAACATGAAACATGAAACATGAAACATGAAACATGAAACATGAAACATGAAACATGAAACATGAAACATGAAACATGAAACATGAAACATGAAACATGAAACATGAAACATGAAACATGAAACATGAAACATGAAACATGAAACATGAAACATGAAACATGAAACATGAAACATGAAACATGAAACATGAAACATGAAACATGAAACATGAAACATGAAACATGAAACATGAAACATGAAACATGAAACATGAAACATGAAACATGAAACATGAAACATGAAACATGAAACATGAAACATGAAACATGAAACATGAAACATGAAACATGAAACATGAAACATGAAACATGAAACATGAAACATGAAACATGAAACATGAAACATGAAATATGAAACAATGAACGGGAAACATGAAAAGGGAAACGGGGAACGTGAAAATGGATTTTTTTTCCTGTGCATCCATACACATCGATATATAGGACAACGTCTGTCGGGACCGGTAGTTTTTAAGTATATATAATAATAATTTTATTAAAAATAAAGTTTAGTTGTATTTTTAGGTTGAATAACAGTCTAAAAAGAGTATGGCTAAGAATTAACCAAGCAACTATAATATATGATGCGACTGTAAAATAGGCATGAGTTGGTCGTTAATGAGATCCTGGGTCCAGGGCCGGAATGAGATCCTGGGTCCAGGGCCATTAATCGAATGTGGGGGCCATGCCTCGAGCCTATCAATGCCAAAAAATTTGATATTGAATACAATTAAAATTTTCAATTGCATAAAATCCGCCTTACCAAATCGTTGCTGGCAACGATTTTCACAAAATTGTTGCTGGCAAATTCGTCGCTAACTTCACATACATAGAAAATCAAATTTTTCGAATAAGAGGAACAATTTAAATTTTTATTTTCAATAATACCAATAATGCGTGCAATTTGCGATTCAGAAATGTCCACCTTTTGTAATTAATTGATGAAAACCGTTGTGTTCGAAAATAAAAAAATGGGTCCATAACCTTGTGGATTTCATTTTCTTAGATAACTGTTCAAAATATAAATGCGACATGTTTTCAACATGAACTGCGAGGAAAAATTTCACTGGCACATTTTCTCTGGTTTTAATAATTACAAGAAGCACAAAAATGTGCTAGGTAAACAGTAAGAATCACTAGCCAACCTTGATACATTTTGGATCTGTCAGATGTTCAAGGCAATAGTTGATGTTGACAGAATTCTATGAACCATTTTCCTAATTGTTTCTCAACTTATATCTTAATGGTAAATATTTCTATCTGAATGAATCTCATTTAAGTACATATAGGGAATGTTCAATAAACGAATGGAGGTATGGGGGTAGAATAAAGTTTTTTAGCATGTACCTTGTTTAATATCCCAAGTAGAGATACATTTTAAAGAATGCATAGGTACCTTGAGTGAGAAAGATTTTGTTGATGTTGGATACTCAGTTATCTAGACAGGCAGATAACAATTAAATAACATTCCACAAGTCAAAAGTCATCTATTTGCATAGGTATCTCGCCATAGGTTGTTACATAATAGACCAGCCTCTATTCATAAATAATCTGAAACGATCTCGTCTAGCACGTCTGGTAAAAACTGACCTTTCTAAACATTGCATCATGATTTTCAGTCGTGCAAGATTTACATACATGCTGATATTATTATTGTGCTGTTTGTAGACGACCTTCAACTTGGCACTTAGCAGCCCGCATATTATGAGTCAATAGCTCTCTCGACATTACGAACTTGGATTCCACTTTCGTTCCAATTCATTACTTTGGCGCTATTATAGTTATTACGGAAAGTTTGCCATGAACTTGTGCAGGTTTGAACTGTTCCACTGGATATACTTATATAGGTAATTTTGAAATTATGGTAACTATCGCGAAGCGAATTGCTTTGATTTTGAAACCCTTTGTAGAGCATCAGATAACGAACGATACATGAATAAATTCAATTCAGAGTTTAAAAACACAATTTTCATGTAATCAGTGAGTCGAAATGAAGCAAAGAGCAGAGAAACAAATATTTTTTCTACTAGTGTGCGGAAAAATCCACTTTCTCACACTCATTTTAGTTTTGAAAGAGTCACTTTTCCGCACTAGTGCGGAAAAGTTTTTCCGCATTCTTTTTAATGCGAAAAAAACATTTTAGTGCGTTTAAGTAGATTTGTTTAGTTTTTGCGGATTATACTGACATTTAAATATTGCGTCGCAGAAGGTTAAAATAGAAATCTTACCAAGTATGGTTGTATAGTTTAATATATACTTAATAATAAATGTTCTTTATATCAACTTTCGGGTGTTTTTTCCGCTAGTGGAAAAAATAGTGTACCTAACACGAGCGTAAAGTGTCTTTTCCGCACGCGATTTCTGGCCGAACTCCGCTAACGCGTTGTTCGGCCATCTGCAGTCGCGTGCGGAAAAGTATCACTTTCCGCACTTGTTAGGTAAACTACTATTTCCTCTTACCCCTATAGAAAGTACACACTTTCCTCCCTCAAACCAGGAAGGAAACTCATATTTTTCGTCCCTAGGGAGGAAATTACTTTTCCTTCCCCTTATTTCAAGTAAGTTGTAAACGATGAAATTTGTGAATCTATTATAATGAAATTTTTTCCGTAATTTCTAGAACATCTTATATATCCTGTGTTCTGGTAAAAATTATAAACATTATTGTTACTTCTACTTTAGTTCTTCAATAGCTATTTGTGTATTTAGATCGCAAAGTGATTGATTGGCGCTCGACAAAAAAATTAATCTTTGGCGAACGACAATGACACTTTGTGCTCGAAATACACACATTATTTTTTCTACAAGCGCAGCAATTGGAAAAAAAAAATGATCGACACTTCATTCAAATAGGCACATAACATTACTTATGAGAAAATCACTCAAGAGCAATCCGAAATGCATAAGCTATCTAAATGTCCAATAATTCAAATCACTAACATGAAAAAAGTAAAATAACGTTCTTAAAAAAAAAGTTGCAATTGCCACGAGCTGAACCCGGGACCGCTAGCCATTGCACCACCGCAGATTCTTAAACAGACATGACTGTATTGTCTATACTTTCCATCATGCAAGTATAGTAGTTCCGTTTTAGACAAAAGCAGTTGAGATGCGTTTTAAATTTACAAAAAAAGATTCATTAAGTGGGTAGGAGGAAAAATCATATGTATTAGATGGGAGTAAAGTGCCTGTTCCTCCCTTGGATGTAAACTACATCCTGCGGGAGGAAAAGTGGCACTTTCCTCCCTAGTAATGCAAATAGCTATTTCTACGAGCGTGCAAAAAAAGAAATTTCTCAGACTCTTCATTCATTAGTTGGGGGGTTGGGGGAGGAAAAACAAAGAAATGCTGATGAAACAAACTTTTATTCCAGTCGATTAGCAATAGTATAATAATTGTGATTGATGAATAAATGAGTGAATATCTGCCCTGCAGCAGCGGACATTTTCAATAAGTACACAATGCGATTATAAAAATTTTCTTCTACTTACCTAGAATATTTCGATTATTTCACTCCTGCTAGGATACACGTTTCTTAATTGGTTGGAATGCTTGTGTTGATAATCGAATGATTCAAGTTAGTGAAGAAGGACTTTTTTGTATTAGCGTGAACAGAACACGCGAGTACAAGAAAGCTTTTTACAAAAAAGGATCACAGAAAATTTTTTCTATAGTTATATTGAAAAATTGTAGCAACTGTATAATGAATTTAAATGTTTCTCATCATAAAGATTCGAATTTTTGTCGTATTATAAAATGATGAGTAAAATTTTACGCAAAATACTGTATATTGCAAGAATGCGTAAATACTGCACTAATTGATCGATTAATCACAGACTTACAATTTGTGTTCAAAGACAAATTTTAAAAACATGGCAATTCCATTCATTAAAAATATAATTCACTATATGGCTACTGCTTGATTTCAGTCACATTTCAGTGGTTAAAAACCAGCCTGAATTGCGGATAATTGAGCCAGAAATAAGAAAAGTTGCTAATAAAACTACAAAAATAGCTATACTGGTGTTAAAATCAGACAAATAAAACGCAACTATGAGATCATGGTCAGTCAACTGAAACTGACATGATAACCTAAGAGCAGCCCTGGATTTATAGGGGGCAAGCCAGGGCCCATGCCCCTGGTGGCAAATTCAAGCTTGGTAGATGTATGGTCAAAGTTGCGTTAATGCCCTTTTTTACCTATTTAAAGCACGCCTCAGCATGTGCAAATCGAACTTTAAAAAATGTGCGTTTTTTTTAAGTTACCATCAATAACTCGAGAACCAAGGAGTCTAAATGATTATTCTTTATACGATCCTGCCAGCCAATCGTCATGAGAAAACATTTTAAATCGACTAATATTATCAAAATTACACTGAAAATTTCACACCTCACTTTTTCAGCCAAGCAAAAAATTGGTTTTTATTTAGTTGCCATGGCAACCCAAAAAATTTCCGGAAATTTTTATCCTCCTGGGTACCCTGGGCGAAATTAATAAGTGGAAATTTTTCTGTCAAATATTTGACATGTGATAGTTAACATTTTGCTTTTATGTACAAATGGAATGTTATTTTTCATATGAAAGGAAATAATATTTCATAATTATATATTCACTAAATATTTCGAATGTGTCTGAAAATATTTTGAGAACTTGCATTTCAACGATGAATAGGTCCATCGGTAAAAAAATGTATATCAATCAAATCTACCTATGCTTGACTACATGAACTTAATATTTGAAACAATTTTATTCAACTTATCTTTTCGTGAATACTCGGCTGATATTTGCAAGAATTCCTTTCCACATCACTTCCCAATAGACAATCCTCATGGACCAGTCAAAACTATTTTAGTTCTGCGTGATGTGCAATGTAATTTTAGGTTGAAAATGTCGCAAAATGAATTTTCCTTTCTCACATACAAACACCGCCACTAATACCAACGCGTAACTGTCATTATATCAACAAAAACCATTCATGGCCCACTGATGTTACAACTTGTTTTCTCTCAGAATAATCTACAAGTCAGTTGAATTAACCATTATTTTAATATATTTTGGTGTGAAATTTTCTTACCGAATCCCCCGCGTGCTTGAATTAATTGCTGGAAATTTATCTCGTACATGAATTTTTTAAGAAAATCACCCTCGTCTCTGCGCGACTCGGGTAATTTTCAAAAAATTCATGTACTCGAAAAATTTCCGGCAATAATTCAAGCACTAAGGAGATTATAAGTGAAAATTTGGTAGTAGAAAATTACAGCGATACATTTTTCACATTGTTTGATTGGTACTTTGTTTAAATGAATTCATAAGAAAGTTAAGCCATTAACTTGGTTTTCAAGATGACACTGGTAAAAAAATAATCAAGCCGAATTACATTCGTGGTAATGATTTGATTGAGATAATTTCAACTACTTAGATTAGCACTCGTCTTTGTTGCTATTAAGAAATCTCACTCGTGGACTTCATCCACTCGTAGACTTCGTCCAGTCGTGAGATTTCTATTTCAACAAAGATTCGTGCATCTATTAAAATTATCAAAAAATTACCACCACTTGTGTAATTACTGTTGACAATTTTATGATTATTGATCTGACAGGTGTACGTTCTAATGTCAAATGAAATATTAAAAATAAATGCTAAACTTTTATTCAAACATTAACGAAAGGTATACTGATGTCACATCACGAATTCAACAATTTTATATACCTAATAAGTTCTTATTTCCATAATTTGTAATAATGAAACAAGTATTTATGATTTCATAGTGCACCAATTGAAAAAAATAATGTAAAATATTCATGGACACGGTCTTTCAAATTTCAATTGTTAATTTTCAATTTTTACATTTAATTCAATATTTTGTTTATATCTTTGTTGAAAAATCATATATTCAGTTTTCACCTACACAGAAGCAACACCCAAAGGCGGCCCTTTGATCTTACTGTCGGATGAAGAAAATGACAACCGCCTTTGGAAATATCCGATAAGGGGACTTGAGTAATTTTATAGTTACTTACTTACTATGTACGCATTGGGACCCTCTAAACACAAATTCGAATGAAAAATGCAGCGTCCCAATTTGAATTTACCGCGCAGAAATGACACTGATCAAGCCAAGCATTGCGTTAGTGAATAGTATATTAAAGTATAGTGGATAAAAAGGTCTTTCAAACACGCGCGAAATAGAGCAAGTGTTTGAAAGATCAGTTATCCACGAATATTTTACGTTATTTTTTCAATTGGTGCACTTTGAAATCATGAATACTGGTTTCATTATTACAAGTGATGGAAATAAGAACTTATAATGTAAAATGGTTGAATTCGTGATGTGATATCAGTATACCTTTCGTAAATGTTTGAATAAAAGTTTTGCATTTCTTTGTAATATTTCATTTGACGTTACAAGGTACTCCTGTCAGATCAATAATCATAACATTGTCATTCAGACTTCACTGTTCTCGATTTGTTGATGTATCCATGCACGGTAACTTTAAAAAAACGCGCGTTTTTTAAAGTTCGATTTGCACACGCTGTGGCGTGATTTAAATAGGGAAAATTAATTTTTCAAAAACGCGCGTTTTTTTAAATTACCATGGATACATCAACAACTCTAGAAAAGTGAAGTCTGACAATGTTATGAATAATGAAACCAGTATTTATGATTTCAAAGTGCACCAATTGAAAAAATAACGTAAAGTATTCGTGGATAACCGATCTGTCAAACACTTGCTCTTCGAGCACTCCTGCTGCGCCGTCCTGCTCGAAAATTCGCGCGTGTTTGAAAGACCTTTTTATCCACTTATACTTTAATATACTATTGCTCTATTTCTTGCACTTCTACTGCGCCGTCGTGTTTGAAGGACCTTTTATCCACGCATACTTTAATATTCTATTATGACGATTCTATTACATGCATGACAATGGCAAAAAGTGAAAACCCAGCAATTCGCACGCTAGCAACAGTCAGTTGAATGTCGGCTTTGAATGTTGGAAAATCATAACTTTTTTCCAGTAACCGAAGACATTTTCAATAACTGGAGTCTGGGGAATGATACTGTCACATGCGACAAAACTGTTGCAGTGTACAAGGAGCGATAGTGATGGTTTTTGGTAAAGTTGACTAGCTTAAATGAAAATAACGAAATCACCGTTAAGCGAGACCATTTTCTCTCCAACGATCACAATAAATGCCAACAATGTCCTTTTTCATTCGAACCATAGGATACTATTACATTTTGAACGATCGCTTAACGGAAATACGTCGAAATAATATCTCAGTAAATACTGTAATAAACTAAAAATAATGACCGGGTGCACGGTTATACCGTGCATGGAGCCATATGCAATCACAGAAATTTAATGTCGGGAGATTGTTAATAGAGAGCCAACAACATAGATGTTTGATTCAGTAGCGCGTCTTCGAATGTTGGCGATCAACAAAATTATTTAAATGTTCTAGGATTGCACTGAAATTTTACAGATGTTTTTTCGACATGATAGACTAGTGCACCATTTCATTTTCGGTCATTGGTCATAGGTTATAGGCATATCTGGAAGGGCCTCGCGACACCGACACTAATTTTTTTATAAGGCATCCCAGATTTTTCAATACTGTTTTTCAAATTTCAAATTCTGAATTCATCCATATAGCACAATTGTTTTGTAGTTTCCCTTGAATACTAATGAAAGAAGGCAATTTAAACGCATATCATAAAGAGGGCCATGAATGAGTCAAAATAAAAAGCAATAACACGAGTTTGATACAATTCAGTTATGATTACATTGCTTGTTCAGTTTCATATACTCAGTTGTGTGTTTCTGTAAAATCTCAGACAATATAAACTAAAATGAATGTTTCAAATTACCAAAAAGTATTTTACTTTGACCAAAACTCGGAGAGAGTAACGATCAAATCAAAGTGATAACATGAATTTATTTATTTTTAAGTGTTCGAACTAAGAATATATACACATATTGTATCTTTCAATTCTTTCTTGATTCGTGACAGCTAAAAACGTCACTCGCCATATGGAAGTACAAACATTTGTGATATTATTTTTTAAATCCTTTTGTGGACGTCGCATATAAACTTAGTCTTTAAATATCCCCACAAAAAGAAATTTATTGGAGTCACATTTGGACTTCGAGCTGGCCATGGTGTTATGTGGAGGATATTGTTGAAACCCCATTTTTATTGGTAAATTCTCCAAGAAATTCAACAACACATGTTGGAGGAAAAGTAAGTACCTCTCTCCTTATCAAATGACCATCGATGATTCCGCACCAAACATTAACCCCCCACACAAATTGATGTTATGTTTCTTGAATCCAATGAAGGATCACGTCATACCAATAGTGACAATTATGTTTGTTTATTATACCGTTATTATGGAAACGTCTTTCATCATTCCATAATATTCTGTTCAAAAACTGATTATTGTCATGAATACGAGTGGAGTGGAGTTCAATCTCTCATGAGCATAAATATTGAAATAGATTATAGTTATCAAAATTAACACAGAGTTTATTTTCTGGCTGTAGTCCTTGAACACAAGTTCTGTGTGTTCTATGTTCTGTGATCTTCTTGTTGTAAAGTAGTTGCTGACGTTGTTGTTGACCGACACCATTTTTTACGTTTATGGTATTTAAGAAGTATTAAAAGAACTGTTTAGAAGTGTATCATGTTTATTCTCTACACTATAATAAATAACAAGATAGTCTCGAGGAAAAACTCAAAATAATCCCCGATGTGCAATTTGGTTTTAGAAAAAACCATAGTACCACCTCACAAGTGGTCAGAATTGTACACGGGGTGAAAGAGGCAGCTCAACGTGGACTCAATACGGTCATGGTCCTACTGGGCATGAAAAAAGCCTTTGACTCGGTATGGGTTGAAGGTCTAATCTCCAAAATGCTGTTGGCAGGCATGCCTTCATATATAGTAAGATCGGTTAACTCCTACCTTGTTGGGAGAACTTTTATGGTTCGAGAAAATAACACTCGCTCCGCAGAGTTTCCGATAGAATCAGGTGTTCCGCAGAGTTCAGGTTTGTCGCCACACTTGTACTCTTTAAATACGTACGCTTTTCCTCAGTGTGAGAGACCGGATATGGGCACGACTATTTATGCCGATGATACGGCTATCTTTGCCCATTCCTTCTCGAGGGTCGCTGCCCAGTATAGGATCCAGATTCATCTGGATAGGAAGGTCGTACCATATTTGGCGGAGAACAAGATCGTGGTCAACACGGCGAAGTCAGAGACCATCAACTTCACTAAGAAGTATACTCACTCTAAACTATACAGGAAGTTGATGATCAATGGCCAAGCAGTGGAGAACGTGAACACTGCGAGATACCTGGGAGTACAGCTGGACAAGCGTATGAACTTTGGAAGACATATAACACTGGCTATTCAGAGGGCTGGTGGTGCACTTAAGCGCATGTACCCTCTGGTAGCCAGAGGCTCCAAACTTAGTACGGAGAATAAACTCCTACTGTACAAATAAGTAATCAGACCCGCCATGACCTACGCTTGTCCGGTGTTTTGCAGCCTGAAAATGACCACTTTGTTGACGTTAGACAGGATGCAAAACAAAGTACTTCGTATCATAACTGACAGCCGAAGATACGTTCGATTGGAAACTCCTAGGGAGCTTGCTGGTGTCGACTCAGTTCCGACATATATTAGAAACTTGTCTTACAAAATCTATAAATACTACATCGATAAAAGTCCCCTCACCAAGGACATTACTAAGCTCAGGGTGTACGATAATGAGCCCCGCAAACACGGGGGGCTTATTTATCGAGCGCTGGATATTTTCCAGGAACGACGGGAAGAACCGGTTCCGTAGGGAACCAAGACGAAAGGTAATCTAAAACGCGAAGTACCTTGACCCGGTTTTTTGCCTCAGCCTTTTCCGGGATAATCATCGAAATAACCAACCTCAGCAACTTATAGCGATCATGTATCTACATCGAATACAGATGATACAACACGCATAAGCAATGCAGGAGGCGTGTGTCTTGCAGGTTAATGTCACCGCAGGTAATGAAATGTCCGGCCTCACGTTAACACCAGCGTGGCCGGGCAACGGCGCCCCCTCTCGGAGGTCCCTAGCTCGGTTTGGCAGGGCGCTCTCCTGTTCTCCTGATCGAGGACGGGAGAGTTGCTACTTCTGCGCCACCTCCCATTCCTTCCTTTCCCCCCTGGGTAAGAGGGAATGAAATAATGAGATTAGTGTCATGTTATTGTCTGTGAAATGTATTGTTAATTGTAAAAATAAACCCCTATTTATTATTCATTATTATTTATTATAAATAACAAGATGATTCTCACCTGTACCCGTTTTTTGTTTTTTCACTTCCATGCCAAAGTTTTAGCTAAGCTAGTGAATGTTTTGACTGACGGTAATCTTCTGTACCGATTAGCGTATATTCTCACTGCTTCTTCTGCATTCCTTCTTGCTTCGCCATAAATACATATCATATCCAACTTATCTATATTCGAAAATTGAACAATTTTACGAAAAACCAACACAAAACTGAATAGACTTTCTTAAAATCTGACAAGGTTTTTGACAGATCGATGACTACTCGATTTACTACATTCATTTTGACGTTTTCAAGGCCCTCTTTAAAATATGTAATAAAGTTTCTGTGGTTCATCAGTATTCAACGGAAACTATATAAGTGTGCTATATGACTGCATTCCAAATTTGATGCAGAACCGCAAAAGGCCTTAAAAAATCTGGGGTGCTATTTCAAAAAGGTTGGCGTCGGTGTCGCGACGCACTAACGGATGACTCCTGATGAATAACTACATGAATAAGAGGACCCTTTGATATCAAAATCATCTGCTGTCACGAAATATGGATATTCTCTTTCATTTTCCAGATATTTGCCCGCGGAGTTTTACATGGAACACGATGTGTATTAATTAATATATACCTACATATATAATTTGATCCACTATGCTTTCCATCGTCTCAATGGTTGGAAGATTTTCACTTCTTCCAATTTTTCCACAGGTTAGAATTGCTTGAATCTACAATAGTCTTCAAGTGAACACTGACAAATTAAGTATCTACACGATGTTTTATAGGTCTGCATGTATGGTGTAATTACGTTGTAATTACGCGCGGTCTTGTGGCGCGCGTGTTTTCGCGCTTTTTATACCTCCAAAATAGTCCATTCGCGGTTTCTATCCGTTTTCAATTTTCATTTGATGGTGCTCTGTCCATGCGTGATCGGCAATTCCCGATTTAGGGTGCGTATTCACTAGAGCACGTTCCGCATGAGCACCGAATGAGCACATGTGCTGCTCGATTCAAGCTCAGGCTGCCTCATGCTGCGTAATGTAAACACGCATTTTGTTCGTGCTCAAATCAGCGTCCACACTATTCGAGTATTTGCTCGATCGGCGCTAATGCGGAGCGAATGCTGTAGTGAATAGTTTACCCCCGTGGAGACCACTTTTTGTGTTCGGCTATTCTTACGTTTGATACATTTCGAGAATACTCATATTATCCAAATACCAAATTCTGCTCTTCAGCTTAAGTCCACAACGGATAATAATTTTATGTTTAAATTGTCAGAACTATCGATATATTTTTCGATGAAATATTGAGCATGTTTTAACAGTTTTAACTACCCAATGAATTGATAAAGGTGCCGTAAAACCCTCCATGAAACGTGTGTAATTACATTTTAATGGTTCCATCGATGTATGCTATGGTGAATTTGAGAGTAGGGCTATAAAAAGATGAAATGATCCAGTTGAACGCTATCACCATTTCCAGGCGACTTTTTGTAATCGAATTAGAAATATTCTATTACATATTAATAGTCTGCATTATAGACGTTGTCAGTTTTGTTTCGAAGTGAAGTACTTGTAAGTCGAACATCAACGCCTTCATTCTACTTTGAAATCTCAATGTCTCCTGTCATGACGTAGTTATCTACCCATTTACAGAGATCTGATTGAATACAGTTTCCCAACAAGTGTTTCTTGTAGCTGATCAGCTGTACTGTAACCAATCAAAGAAAAATATTGAAAAAATGAATGACTTGTTGTTCAGGTCTTCAGAGTTTCAAAGGAACCCGCACTTATGGAAAATGGCCTTCGGTTAAATTTCTTCAAATTTCAGTATGTTGTAGTATTCGGGCTCGATTGCACCAAAAAGTAAAGTAGAGCTTTAGTAAAATCTTCTACACAAATGCAATAGGAGTTTTTGGTCAAGCTCTACTTAACTTTAAGGATACTTTCAACATTCCTTGGTGGATCACCTTATTAAAAGTGTCCATTGCCCCTATACGATCCTATGACTACTTTTCGAGATATAGGGTGTTAAATTTGAAAGTGGCCATTTTTATTTCGTTACTTTTTACGCAATAAGAAGTTTCAATAATTTTATTTTTTTTTTCTAGTTGTTATTATTCATTTTCTCTAAACAATATTTTGATGCTTGAATGAGAAGTATTTTTTTTAAACGCTTGCATACACTTGCAGACGTCCGAATGATTTAAAATTTGGCATGTGTTCATAATTGCGGTTACAATGCAATATGACATTTTTGCTAAAGAAAACAAATTGGCGGCTCCAAGATGGCGGACGAGATTTATGATAATGGTCGGATTCGAGTCAAAATTGGTATGTAAGGGTTTTCGGGGTCAGAGATTATGATTTTTGAATAAAAAAAATCATGAATTCAAAATGGCGGCTCCAAGATGGCGGACGATATTTATCATTATGGTCTGATTCGATTCAAAATTAGTGTGTGAGGGTTCTCGGGGTCAGAGATTAAGAATTTTCTGTGAAAATTTATGAATTCAAGATGGCGTCCCAAGATGGTGAAAGAGTTTTGTGGTTATGGTCAGGATTCAAAATTGGTATGGTTTTCGGAGTCGGAGATTTCGATTTTTTAGTCACAAAAAAAAATTAATAGTTAAAAACTAAAGAACTCGCTTTACTTTCAACATGTACTGAAGAGTAAAAAATAATTGACAATTTATTCACTGAAATGTAAAAAAAGAGTGGGGTGGTTGACAAAGTTCTCTTGAGCTCTTGAACGCTCTGTATTGTTAAACTGAAAAATATGAGAATATAGATCTAAAGCACCATGATCCATGCTGGAAGTAAAGCTTGTTCTTTAGTTTTTTTAACTATTATTTTCAATTATCTACAGAGTAATCTTCAAATAAAAATAAACTCAATCGAAACATCATTTATAGGACCTTTGATAATATTTTTCAGTAAAACATGTGTCAGAATATGATGAACAAATCTTGATGGAGAATAATGTATGATTTCCAAACTCACACTGGGTGATTACATTTTTTTACCGTAAATGGCTCGATATTTTTTACTCATCCTGTATATTTTGAATATGAATACGATTATATTGAAGACCAATTCTGAATCTATATCAGTTCGGAAAACTCCAATGGGCGATTCAATAGAAATAAGCAAAATAAAATGCCGAATTATGTTTTTTCATCGAAATCGCCCTATATTTCAAAATTTCGATGGTTAATTTCTTCGATTTTCTGATATTTTATTGAGTGGTGATATTACAAGATTCTATAGGGCTTCTATAGCTACTTTTTGAATCATCAGGCGCCAAACTTACGACGTATTTCGCTTTTCTGAATATTACCTACACAAAACTAATTATCGAAACAAGAAAAGCCCGAAAATTTAGTTTTTTTAATTCATAACTCCGTTATTTTTTGAGTTGTAGGGCTAGCCCTTCGAGAAAAAGTATAAAAAGTTGTATGTACGTTATATGTGCACAAAACAGGCGCTGTCAGACCATGATGTTGAAAGTATAAGTAAAGTCGGGTAAAATGGCAAGAAATATATTTTTATACAGCTAGGAAAACATTTTAAAAAAAATTGCTATTTTCTCACATTATTTTTTAAAACTTCGTATATGTCTATAAAATTGAATTTTAAGCAACTTTTTCAAATAACTTTTTTCGATATCTGGCCATTTCACCCGACTTTTTGCTTATTCATAGTATTTATTTTCAATTTGCCGCCATACCACCGATCACGTGACATGTGTCAAAATCGATTTTTAGGTTATCGGATATGCACAAAATTTTCCCAAAAATCTTTTTTCCAATACTCTAATAATAAACTTTTTTCCCATATGGTACATAGGTACTTTTTGGCGGTCACTGTATGTCCCCTCACCACTTGGTCTGTCTTATTACTGAACCGCTTATGGGCGTTTTCGGTCATGTTTGCAAGAATTTTTCACGTGTTTCTTGGCATTGTAGCGCAAAATGAGGATATGCATTTTCTATAGTACTATACTTTTTTCAAAATCCATTTGAAAGTGAAGCGTATTCTTTAAAGTACTATCATTTTTACCACGAGAAAAATTTAATCATTGAAACTTCTAATTGAGTAAAACGAAATAAGAATGGCCACTTTCAACTCCAACACTCCATATCTCGAAAACTAGTCATAGGATCATGTTGGGCCAATGGACACTTTTGAGGTTGTTACAGAATTACAGATTCAAGACCTTGGCACCTGTAGTTTTCAGTTAGAATACGATAGCGGGAAGCCAAAGAAATTGTTTTTTACTTTTTAGCCCATTTGAATAAACACGTATCTTTCAATATTTTTTTTAAATTCAATTTTGTGGTTCTTAGTTAGTAGGTAAGCATTATTCTATGGATTTTTGATGGAGATGGAGAAGGATCTTTAATAATTAGAATTTTCCAAAAAAAATCTGGAAGACTAATCGTTAGATTATAATCTTCTACCAAATATCTAGTGTCAGAGTGTTGAATCTGCAGCATTCCAAACAAATATCTGACTGCAACTATCATGTACAGCTTCCAGGTATAATATCAGCCCCTCCACCAGAACTACAAACGGATCTAGCCTTTCGAAAGAACTTGGTTCCTATTAGAACTATCTAGGCTGTGGCCTCCTGAAAGAAGAACCAGGCCCCCTTCAAGAATACAGCCTTCCGAAAAAAACGTACTACTGGAAATATTTAGGCCCTCCACAAGAACTCCCACAAGATTGCAGACTTTCGATGGCTTTCCAGCTCGAACTAGAACCCTAAGGAACAAAAACCAGTGTTATAATCAAAGAATTTTGTTCATAAATAAGAGATTCCCAATTACCCTAGTCATAGACCCCTAGTCTACGCCTATGACCGTGACTCGACCATTCTTCATGATTAAAAATCCATACCGAACAAATATATAGTGACATATCACAGATTATTCTTTAAACGATCCTATCAGCCAATCGCCATGAGAAAAAAATGTAAATCGACCAATAGCATCAAAATTACACTGACTATTTCACTCTTCACTCATCTTAAAATTCTCACCTAATCTGACCAATCACAAACAAAAGACGACTTGTGTTATCGTGGTAACACCAACTGTCTATCAATTCTGATTGGAGGATCAAATTCAGTGTTTTCAACGACGTAACTATGACGAAATGAATACGTTGGAAGGTTCGACAATAATAAATATAGCTGTATTGGTCATAATGAGACACTTCGGTGTAAATTCGAATGAATATGAAGCAAAACATTATAATATTGATGATTTTGATAATTTTTTCATGATTGTAATACATTGTTCGTATTTTTATCAATAAAGAAACTTTATTCGTAAAATAGTCTAATAAAATTCAACTCGTGATTGAATTAATCGAGTCTGTCTTTTATTTCTGAACTCAACTGAATTACTTCGAGAGAACAACACGAGTCCGCAGGTTCAGAAATAAATCGACAGACTAATCGCGAAAATAAAATATTAATAGTTATTTATGATACAAGTGTTAAAAGTAGCATTTTAAGTAAGTGGGGAATATTGCGAAACGAGCGTTAGCGAGTGGAGCAACCCCAGGAGCAAAATAAAATCACTTTTAACAAATGTATCATACACATTTTTTGTACAACAGTTACTGCTAGTTGAAAAAACAAAAAAATTATAAGATCTATATGGATTCGAACACACGATCTTTGGATTACCAGGCAGACAGGCAGATGCTCCAACTATAATAAACCCCAACGCACTTTATTTATAAATGTCATTATTTGTCAGTGATGAAGGACCTTCTACAGTTGTACTGAATACTACTTCGTTTAGAATAACCAATTGCACAAACGGCCAAATACAATGTGTGAACTTTTATAAATTATTCCTCTTGAGTAGGTGTTCTAATTGTAATATCTGATTGAAGTGCTTCAATTAGAGAGATCTAAATTACTGAGTATCCATCATCTTATCTGTTATTTTACTTTTAACACTAGTGTTGACAGTGATTCTGTGAAAATGTCAGTTTTTAGTTTATATTACAATTAATTAAAAACTTCATTTTTAATGACAGTTATACAAAAAAATATTTTCTTCGCCACTACCACCACCAGTTGTCACTAGTTTCATTTGGAAGCCGCGTAGCCGGGTTGTTGGAAGTAGGGCTGATATTGCAAGGTCGCAGGTTCAAAGCCAAATGGGAGCAAAAATATACATTATGTTTCACTTCTCATGGAAACACCCTCGTATATTCCGTAATTTTTGACGAAAAAACATGAAATTTTCAGGATCGATAGATATACTAGAAATTATTTCACTGCACAAAAAAGGTCAACTCACACTGCACGCCAGCAGAATTTTTACGGTAAAACATACCATGGGCAGAATTGGCTCGAAATTCCTCCAGATTGGTAATCAGCAGCCCCTAATTACTACAAATACACCTGAAAAATTTTCATTGATATGTAATTTTTTGTTGTAAAGTTAGTTATTTCCTTCAAGTTTAATTAAAAATTATTGACTAAATTGTGATTTTTTTTTATTTTTGTTGTTATCTAATATGAATCTTGTAGGAAAAATATTGTTCCTAACACTTGCGCAAAGTGCCTTATCCGAAGGCAAAAACTCATCCGAACTCCGCTTCGCGTTGTTCGTCGAACTGTATTCGCGTGCGGAAAAGTAAAATTTTGCGCATTTGTTAGGAAAACTCATTCAATTTTCTTGAAAGCATAATCTGCCAACTTCCATTCAGTTTCTGGTGAAAAAAACTTGCATAAGAAAATTCAAAGGGCGTGCCAAAACTCATGGTTCGATAGCGCCTATATTGTGCTCACATAAAGTACCTATAATTAATTCACCACTTTCAGGAAAATGGCCAGCCTTACAATTTGAGAAATGACAGAGTAGGTATTATCCGATCGGGTAGTAAGAAGAATTTTGTTTGTACCTATTCCAATTCTCTACAATTCTTTCATTCAGGGCAGTTAGACTGTAATATAATTTTTTCAAAGCAATTTAATTAATGAATAATAATTGCGAATCTCAAACGTAGAAGAATACCTATAACAACGAATTTTTATGTGATGTAGGTTTTCTCCTAGTATTTTTGTCACATAATCACCCATTTTATGCCCTATTGATTGGTCTAACAAGGGTAGGAGGACCGTATGTCAGCGAATACATTTTGACAAATGAGAGCGAAAAAATCTTCGAAAATGAACCGGCCTACAAATCCAGTCCATCCCTGCGTTGTTCATCTCTCTCGCCGCATTATCGTGCACTTGATTAGTCACCCCCGCCGCCTCTCTAACCCTCGCATGCATTCATCTGCATTAACACCTGCAGCTACGCGCTGCATTTTTTGTACTGGACCTGCCGGAGGGCACGAATACAGGATCTGCTAGGCAGCTCTCTGTTCCAGTGGCACCATAAATTCATTTTTTTTTCGGGTAACGCTCTTCTGGTAAGGTTCTCAGTGAAAGTGAACATTGATTTATTCAAAATGAGCGTGAAGATTTAAACTACTATATATCCTGAAAAATAGGTATATTTTCATGAATTTATTCAGATTTGATTAGTCGTTAGTATATAAAAAATTGGTTGAAAAATACAAGGTGTCCCAGGAAACGTATAGATGTGGTCAAAATATCACCAGTACGGGCCCTCGAATTTACAAAATGAAAACCGCTTTTCTTTGATAACTTTGAAGTGAATATTGAAAATCAACCAAATTTTGGTCTTTGAAGAAACAAATGAATTCATTCGATAAGGTGTCATGCAAGAATCATTTGTCAAAGTTAGGAACGTACTGTCCCCTATCGTCCATACCCACTTCTCTTTTGCAATGGCCAATGTCTGTTGCGTAACCAGAGGCATGAGATCTTTTTTACATAGGTTACATTAAACTTTATATGCCTCAGATGAAAAAGACCTACAATAATCTTTTAGAGTGGAGGAGGAGTAGGCGTGTGCTAACGGGATGGAGTGAGGAGACAAGCAAATGTGAAATGGTCCATCTCAAAACAGGACGATGCGGAGAAGATGTCCAGGTGGTAGACGAAAGCATCCTACGTCATCTGCATGCCGGAGAGACATCCCTGCCAAAAATATTACATGAAATCTCATAAAAAAATATAGACTAAATATGAGAATTTATAAGGATCTACGTGAAAAGTCTGTAACCTATACGTACGTAACCCTGGCACTTACAGTTTTTGGAAGGTTTTATGAGGATTTATAAGTAGATGTAATTTATAAGCATACCCGAATACATGTCATAAGAGTTTGTATCAGGCAGTGGTTTTTATAAGATTCGATGATGTATTCCACTTTCAATCACAACGATATCATATGCCCATTCACAAGCTTGCCTACGTATGAGGAATGAGTGGAAATTCACAATTTATAATCTTATTGGGTATCGTATGAAGAAAGTGGATTCAGGATTTGATGGTCAGGAATTCCGTGTCCAATTTTACTGGGTATCTTGTGGAAATAGTGGGATCAGAATGTGATGGTTTGGATCAGGAATTCCTTATTTAAATTTATGCGTTTCCTATAAGTTCTCATACAACTCAAAATCATTGAGAATTTACAAGTATCGATAAGAAAGCAAGGAAACAAAGTATAAGAGTTTGAAATGAGAATAAAACACACAATTTATAATCTTATATACTTGGTATCGTATGAGAAAGTGGGTTCAGGATTTGATAGTCGAACCTGTATTCGGAATTCCGTATCCAATCTTATGCGAATCATATGAGGTTTCATGTGATCCAACAGTAGGAACATGACGAAACCAAATGTAATATTCTAAACAAAATATTCCTAAGAATAGTAGCAAAATTTTTGAATAGATTATTATCATATCAAGCCAGAATGTGTCAAAAATATTCCAGAAAGATCACTATCACACAAGATCAATGGAATGCAACATTCCAGGTGATAGTTATTTATGCAACAAGTGCAAAAAGTTTTTGCACGAGTTTCATACAATATTTTTTCTACGTTCATGCAAAAACCAGAAAATGTTTCATTTAGGTGGCACCAAACTGTAAGGAAGACATTGTTTGTTTAAATCTATCTGCTAAAAGTAATTCAAAAACATTTTGTGTAATTCAGATGATATTCGAAGGAAATAATTTAGTTTTTAACAAATTGCATTTTCTAGTAATTTCAGAGTCCATTATATAATGAATATGATGAAACATGTCACTATTTAAAACGTAATACAATCTCACAGAAAATGGGCTAAATTTGGCGTCGATTTGAAAGTTTATGTCTGTCATGATGACAGAACGCTATAGTAGAATGACAGATGAGTGCAATAAAGAGACAGTTTTTCCACCAAATATAGTTCAATAAAGTTTTGTTTTTTGCATGAACATAGAAAACCCGTTTTAGAATATTGCTAAAATATTCGAATAGATTATTAATATCATATTACACCGTATTTTCAAAACATATCAAAAGAATCATAATGTACTCAAGGTTATTTTACCTACGCGTACAAATGATATATATTCCAAAATGACTTCAACTGCGAATGATAATTTTTTTTATCATAATCTGATCATCGAGAATGAATTTATCTACTTATTATTTCCCTCGTATGTCAAAGGTATTCGCTGATAAACCGTTTTCGTTTCTTTTAGAATGAACTGCATTGTTCTTTTACAAGTCGTGAGAACAAAAATCTGAATGTCTGAATGTATGTAATGAATGTAGGTATCTCTAGTCGAAGATTGAGTACTTCTTCCTCTACTCAATAGATGGTGCGGCCTAGACCACATTTCTTAGCGCGGGATCAGAGTAGGCAAATAGCCAGCCACGGTACGATTCGATTCGAGTTGTGACAATACGAAATACGGACGAGGAACGGGAGGCCGCAGGATTATTAATTTGTATCTTCAGATGGAACGTGCCAAGACTATCTCGCAGAATATCAATGATTTTTTTTTATATAATCAAGTGACTGCTTTAAAATCTCATTAACTTTCAAACTGCATGACGTCATAGAAACATTTATGTCTGAAAACACTTTCATATCAGCATAGATTCACGTTAGGAAATGCCATTAGGAATTGAAGTAGTATTTATCTGTGATGTCTTTTAAATACTGATGAATATCGAATATGCATGGCTCTATACGGATTGGATCTCATAAATCCTCTTATGGTTTTTTTTATCAGTCTCTATGAGACATTTTTGGCAGGGATAATATACATACTTGCGAGTGGAACAATACCACTCTCCAGAAGTTATTTCTATTAAAATCTCTCTCTACGGCAAGAATTGATTGTAATGAAAATAATGTTACTATACCAGTCTATAAAAACATGACAGGAGACAGCTGAAGCTCCATAAATCCAGGCATTTGAAAATACTCAAAGGAAAATCCTCTTTCGTGGGCGACTAGATCTCAAACTAGCGACAGTGCTCCCAATGGGACAGAATTACCTGAACAGTCACATGGCCCTCATCGGGATCATAGATGATCCCCTTTTTAGGCGGTACCTGGAAGAAGACGAACATCAACGACAATCTTAACAGAAAATACAGAGGTTTAGGTATTCAACAGACACCTGGTAGATCGAAATCGGTTTATAGGATCGATTTGTAAATTGGACTAAACAATAAGCACACCAGAATATATAAAATATCGAAATTTTGGAAAAATTTGCAGAAAGCCATTTTACATAGAAAATGTGCCAGATCGTTTGAACAAAGAGATGGTGATTTTTTTCAACAAAGATATCAATTAGTTTCATAGCCAAAGCACTATTAATTCATTTCTTATACTTTGAAATTCTAGATGTTTTCATCAAGATATACAGTAATATGCTAATCAAAGTGCACACCGCTAATAACTATGCTATAAGGTTCAAAAAACAAGATCTATCTTCTTGCTTCAGTCATGCATGCTTATCAGCTATTAGAAGGTAGAGAAAAGTTGATCTTATTAAGTCATGATAATTATGCAAGCTGAGTTAACCTAAGTAATATAAATATTTTCGATGTATCTCCGAGTAAAACTAGATCGTTAAGCGGAACGCAACATAAAGTAACGTCGATGATATCAATTTGGAGTTGATTCCTAACGATTAATCGAATTATTTTTTATCTATGTCGTGATTGGTTTTGAATTATTATATACGTTCAAATGAGTTAGATTGGTTTTGCAATAATAATTCTGAATAATTAAATATTGTTTGTGCTTCCAAAGGCGAGTGCCACGTGTAGAGCAAATAACTAACTGAATGCATGTAGGAAGATTTGTACTAATCAGCCCCAAAATTTAATTTCCTTCGCAGAATTCAACAGTTGGTATTCGAAATGAAGTGAGACTGAAAAATTAAATCAGTTGTTACATTTCAAAAGGAAAGTTTTGTGTTACATTCGGACATTGTTTAGTCAATCAACATTTGGTACACAGTTCTCATATCACAATCAGGAGCTTTCAATGAAAGTGTTTCAACTGGAAGAAATAAATTGAAAATTCGGTTTGGAGCCATTGTTAGTTAGTTCAGATATAGGAAAAGCAGTGAGGATATGTAAATCTTCAAAAAAATTTATCTATTGGCCTGTTTGCATGGTCCTAAACTCCTATAAAATTATTTGTGAATTCCTATTCAGTACATACTTCTGATGATTAAAGGTTCTCATTAGACTGATCTTTTTTAGACCTATGTTCCGTTTGCCATGTAAACTCATATTTTATATATGTATAATATACTATTTGAAGTATTAACTTTTGACTAGATGCAGCTGAAAAGCTATCTTGAATTATTTATTCCTTGTCATTTTCATTCAATTGTCATTAGTATCATTGTCACACATTGTCTCTTTCCACAGAGTGAAATCCAGAATAATTCGGATCTAGAATAAAAAAAATTAATATTTTCAAAAATAATTAAGTGATTTTACGTTTTATCATCTTTCTGTCTGCTATGCCAAAATTTCATTTTCAAATTTAATTTTCAATTTTTTTTTCAAATGTCAATTTTAACGTTGCACTTTGTGCCATGGACTCAAAGTTTTTCTATGGCTTTTTCTTGTATACCTGACAAAAAAGTAATCTCACTTCCGAAGTTTTTAAACTTTGGTAAATTTTCATTATTTTCAGAAGTTCTACAACTTAAAGACAAAGCTGCATTCACTAGATAATAATCAGCAGGCCCTGGCCCCTTTCATTTGATGATTACTACTTATGTTATACTTCGTGATGCGCCTGTTCTCGACAAGTCCTACAAATTTTTCTTCTTTAATTTTTTTCGGTTCGACCGCTTTTTTGCTCGTAAAACTGCGAAACATCGCGATTTTCCGGGTTTTTGTAAATTTATTACCACATTTTTTATTTTCATTTAAGGGGGTGAAAATTTGTTTTAAAAAACGAGGGTAACCTTGTCTGACAAGAATGTGACTGCAATTGTCGAGTCCGACAACCCAAACATGCCAAAATCTCGGGGTATCCGATAAATTTTTGGCCGCGTTTTTCCAGTGTCGGACAAAAATGGAACATGATGAAAAACCATTTTTTATAATGAAAAATTAAGTTGTCTGACAAAAATATATCCGCTCACAGCCAGTTTCTTTCTCAGCTGCAAATAAAGTTGCTTATATTCATGAACCAGATTTAATACATTTTAGACGTAATATTTTTTAAAGACAATATATTTCCTTGCTTAACAACCAATCAGTGGATTTCAAATTTTTATCTTTACTTATCAATATGAGCGATCGTTGGGGACAAATGTCCATTGGTATCATAGATGAGGCCGTGGAAAAGAGTATTTCGTTGAATACGGCTAGAAGTAAAGCATCAATTACCAGGTGACACGATTTTCCTTTATTTCAAATCGATATATTGTCGTCCTAAATATAATTCGTGGTATGGTTAAAAACCTATAATTTTTTGGAATATCAATTAATTGGCAATCCCAATGCAAGAAAATACAACTCGTCCAGCGGACTCGTTGTATTTTCAGCTTTGGGATTGCAATTCATTAATATTCCAAAAAAAATTTCGGTAATAATCGTACCACTTATTATATTACCCCTGACAATATATCTCTTTGCTTAACAACCAATCAGTGGATTTCAAATTTTGAAATTCAGCCAATAGAATCGGAATTACAGTGGAAATATCAGTACGATTGGGTTTTAAGATAAGAATCGATTGTAAATTTGGTATGCTAGAGTTGGAACCATTGGAAAATTGTTTACCAAAATTCTAAGGGTGGAACATATTTTTTTTTCGTTTAAAAATATATAAATAGATTTTTGCTGTAATCTTGGAAAGTATATGATTTATCGGAAAAACAACTCGACAAGATGAAAAACATTTCAATTTTCCACAAAAATTGTGTCTAGTAATTTCTTATGAAATGCGCTTGTTTTCCCAGAAAACGTGATTGAATGCCGACATCAAATTTCACGTTCACCCTTACCCGCCGCTGAAACTTCTGGCGGAGGCGAATATTTGATTGGTCATAACTCTGCTAAAAATTATCGGAGAAGGAAAAGGAAAAGTTCATATCGTTTCTGAAGACTCCCACTTTCTCATGCAAATATAATATGCGAGTATTTGAGTACCTAAAATGTGCTTTGTCGCACTTTACGGAGATGTTTGCGGATGTTCCGAAAATCATGAATAGTTTAGTAAACATGGAATTATTAAACTGAAGCAGCAACCCACCACTCCACTTATACATACCAAAAAAAAACGTCGTTTTACTCCTGCCTCATTTTCAACTTACCCATAATATCGGCATTCTCTTCACTAAATGTTGAAAATAATCGCTTATTCATATCCTGCATACCTATATATATTTAATAACACTGTTGTGAAGTGCAAACCTGAAGCTTGAAATCACATACTTCATTTTTTATGTAGGATGAGTATGAGCGATTATTTTCAACATTTACTGAAGAAATTGCCGGATTATGGGCGAGTTGAAAACTGACGCAGGAGTAAAACCCATCAGTTTTTTTTTTGGCATGTATAAGTAAGACTTGTCTCCCTTGTCTTAAATCGTTGCATATGTTCCAAAGAGGGTACTGATTCCTGCTTCAGTATAATTATTTCATATCAACTAAAATATCCATGACATTCGGATCCTCAGTAAATATCGTAGAAGGGTTATGTGAAGTGTGGGACAAAACACATTTTAGGTACTCAGATACTCGCATGTTATATTTGCATGAGGATGTAGAAGTCTTCAAGAACGATATGCATTTTTTCTTTTCCTTCTACTATAATTTTTAGTATAGTTATGACAAATCTAATTTTCGGTCCTGCCTGAACTTGCAGAGGCGGGTTTGCTCGAGCATGAAATGTGACGTCGGCGTTAAACCACGTTTTCTGAGAAAACGAGCGTATTTCATAAGGTATTGCTGAAAATCATTATTGTGGAGTATTGAATTATCTCTCAACCTATGGAAATTGTTTTTTGAAAGATCCTATATTTTCTAAAATAACAAAAAAAAAATATAATAATTTTAAATGAAAAATTTTTTAGGTTCCACCACTGATTTTTTGGTAAACAATTTTATTTTCAATAATACATGATATCCAGATGTCATGTGCCGAGTGCTACAATTAATTCTTCACTTTTTGCTCGAGTTTGTCTGTCGTTACTGGATTAGTATTTTCCCCGTGATATAAATTATAATATTTATTAATATTAATTTCAAATCGATATATTGTCGTCCTAAATATAATTCGTGGTTGAATTGATAACCTATAATTTTCCTGCGGACTCGTTGTATTTTCAGCTTTGGGATTGCAATCCCGTGCACATTAAAAGGTAAGGGCGCATGTCTTTCGAAGACTTCTGGGGGTTGTTCGTAAAGGTGCAGCCGGATGATGGAAATACCAATTTTAACAAACAATATTTTTATACAATAAATTGATGGATGTAGCCTTCACTATGTGGTAGGATATCATCATGAAAAATGAGAAATAAAAATTCCTATATTTGTAAAAATTGCGTTACTGCAGTTTCGTCTTATGCGGACATTATCAAACTATATTGCAAACTGTTTGAAATATAGTTTGATAATGTACATATCAAAACAACTTTACATCAACCGTCAAAGAATTCTAAATAAACATTTTTAAATATAAATAATGGTTTTCTGAAAAAATGTCCATTTTGAACTCTACGGATTACTTTTGAGTAAGTAAGTTATTTAATTTTTCACCTCTCTGGAAGCACAAATTGACGACGAAGTTGATTTTATCAAACTCTTCGAATAAAAAAACGATCTCATATGATGTGAACTTCTTCGGTGACACTGTATAATGGAAGACAAGATTCTTATATATTTGAACTTTACTTTCTTTTCGTTACGAGCTGAAGAAAAGCTAATAACAAACTGCGTCAGTGTTGCCAATGGATGAGGATGAAAAGATCCTCTTTTGAAATTGAAAATATCCGATTTTGTCCGAAATTATCCGATATGTTGAAAAAAAAAATAGTAAATTAATGCCATATATTAAGGTTTTCTACCAAACAGAAGGCATGTATAGGTATTTTGTAGCAATAATAGAAAAAAATAAGGTATTTTATATATTTAGTAACAATCAAATACACTAAAAAATAAGCGCGTACCTATTTTGCTATTTAATATTTATTCTTTATAGAAAACGTGAACAATTTCGTCTAAATGAATATGAAACGACAGTGAGGGAAGATTCGCTCTATTCGCGACATCTGATAGTGAATAGCGGAATGGAAATTACGGAATAAAAAGCATAGCACGGCTCATGACCTTGCGTGACACTCTGCGATGGGATTTCATGTACCACATAAATTTACTTTTCATCGAATAAGGGAAATGACATAATGGTTGCCTTCATGTGAGAGACGAAGACAGAGACATAACAGACGATCATAGAATCTTTCGTTTCACAGGATCGGATCCATTAGCTTCAACACGAAATATTGTGCCATATGTTGTCAAATCTAAAATGAAATATTGTACTATAAAGCTCTACATTACAAAAAGTATCATTTCTAACTAAGAATACCGCTTATAATTTTAGCATTTAGTCAGATTCTAATTATCCGTTTTTATCCGATTTTTGACAGGGTGAGAAAAATATCCGCAAACCCATCAAATTATCCGAAAATCGGATAATTATCCGCCAATCGGCAACACTGAACTGCGTAGCAATAAATCTACATAACGGCCGGATGACAAATCGTTACCTGTGTAATTGCTCACAAGCGGACATTCTACGATTTTATTGGCCTCGTCCTAGTGTTCGTTTCATGCACTGATGTAGATACTGCAATACTTACATAGAAATGGAAACGTCAACTGTTAATAACTCATCGGTGTTGTGGTATAGATGTTACACGTTGTTTGCCAATTTGTAATATTTGATGTTCGACATAGTTATACAGTCTGTCCATAAAGTCACCACCCCCACCTGCTAACTTTTGAATGGATTGCAAATTTTTCTTTGAAAATTTTACACTTCACTCTTTCAGCCAATCAAAAAATTGGTTTTTATTTAGTTGCCATGGCAACCCAAAAAATTTCCGGAAATTTTTATCGTCCTGGGTACCCTGGGCGAATTTAATAAGTGGACATTTTTCTGTCAAATATTTGACATGTGATAGTTAACATTTTGCTTTTATGTACAAATGGAATATTTTTCATATGAAAGGAGATAATATTTCATAATTATATAGTCACTAAATATTTCGAATGTGTCTGAAAATATTTTGAGAACTTGCATTTCAACGATGAATAGGTCCATCGGTAAAAAATGTATATCAATCAAATCTACCTATGCTTGACTACATGAACTTAATATTTGAAACAATTTTATTCAACTTATCTTTTCGTGAATACTCGGCTGAAATTTGCAACAATTCCTTTCCACATCACTTCCCAATAGACAATCCGCATGGACCAGTCAAAACTATTTTAGTTCTGCGTGATGTGCAATGTTATTTTAGGTTGAAAATGTCGCAAAATGAATTTTCCTTTCTCACATACAAACACCGCCACTAATACCAACGCGTAACTGTCATTATATCAACAAAAACCATTCATGGCCCACTGATGTTACAACTTGTTTTCTCTCAGAATAATCTACAAGTCAGTTGAATTAACCATTAATTTAATATATTTTGGTGTGAAATTTTCTTACCGAATCCTACGCGTGCTTGAATTAATTGCTGCAATTCCGGCAATAATTCAAGCACTAGGGAGATTATAAGTGAAAATTTCGTAGGTGTAATGGTAGACGTTGAGCTACTTTTTGACCCGAAAAAATTATCCACTTTTTTTGAATGGCATGTTGGGATGAGATATGATAGTAAAATTTCAAACAAAAATAATAATTCAAACAAAATGGCGGAACATAATATTTGAAGTCTTATTTGGTAACCCCACCCCTGGTAACTTTTGAACGGATTGGAATTTTTCTTTGAAATTCCATTTGGTTGAATCATAGTTCGTAAACTAGTTTTCGACGACTTGTTGACGACGAAAAAAATGTTAATTTGTTGATATCTCGTTGGGGGTTGAATGATACCCTCATTTAAATCGTTTTTCTATACGATACTGAAATTTCAGACGAACATTTTTATCCAAAACAAAATGGCGTTATAATAATAATAATAATAATTGAAAAGGGGAACATTCTCCATGAAAATTGAAAAATGAAAAATGTGATTTATTGGTAATATCTAACAGAAAACAACTACTTCCTCGGCACAAGCTACGCTGGACAATGAACTACATCTGATAGACATTGTGAAAAGACTTCAACTGAAAAGGAAAGAAAAAATCTGAAAGTGAAAATTCGCATTTTCATTCAGATAGCTGATTTTTTTAATTCTCTCTAGTTTTCATTGAAAAAATCATTAAATAAATTAGATAAGGAGAGTGTTATTAAAAAAAATATCACTCACAGAAATCGTTCATTTCATTGAAGCAAGGTTCACTTCTCTGGCATTTAATGCGAATTTTCACTTTCAGATTTTTTCTTTCCTTTTCAGTTAGAGTCTTTTCACAATATCTACCAGATGTAGTTCAATGTCCAGCGTGGCTTGTGCCGGGGAAGTAGTTGTTTTCTGTTAGATATTACAAATAAAGCACATTTTTCATTTTTCAATTTTCATGGAGAATGTTGCCCTTTTCAACATGAATACCTCGCAAGAGGTTATCTAGAACGATGGAAAATAGCTACTAAAGTTTGGCTTTAAGTCGCAGATGATTCCACAACAGATTTTATGAATGTTCTATTCATATTTTCGAACTAAAATCAAAATAATTTTCAAAGTGTGAAGAAATATTTTCCTAATATCCATCTCTGATGTGTATGCTTCTGAAGAGTCTGTTTTATTTCAATCCTATATCAATCCTCCTGAAGAGCTTGGCAAAGCGAAATAGATTTTCGTCAACCAAAATGTATTGGGGATTAAATGCGAGAGAAGCGAACCTTGCTTCAATGAAATGAACGATTTCTGTGAGAGTTATTTTTAATAACATTTTCCTGATCTATTTTCACTTTCAAATTTTTTCTTTCCTTTTCAGTTAGTCTTTTCACAATATCTATCAGATGTAGTTCAATGTCCAGCGTGGCTTGTGCCGGGGAAGTAGTTGTTTTCTGTTAGATATTACAAATAAATCAAATTTTTCATTTTTCATTTTTCAATTTTCATGAAGAATGTTCCCCTTTTCAACATGAATACCTCCCAAGAGCAAGAGGTTATCTTGAACGATGGAAAATGGCGACTAAAGTTTGTCTTTCAGTCGCAGATGATTCCACAACAGATTTTATGAATGTTCTATTCATATTTTAGAACTAAAAATAATAATAATATTTATTTATTTCTTTGGTTGAAAAGTACAGTTTGAAAAAAAAACAGTGCACAATAAACAAAGAAAACGCCAGCAACTTCATATTGGAAATAAAGTCATATGGTCTAAAAATAAAAAAAAATACCTATGAGCTCAAAAAATTTGAAATTACATAACATTAGAGCTCTGCTATGAGGATCCTTTATTATTATTCAGTTTGCTTTGTTGTTATCTGTCTGCTGATAATAATAAGTCAATTTCAGGTACAGAAAACTTTTGTGTAAAAAATTTGATGATTTTATTGGAATTCGTTAGTATTTGAAAGGATCCGCATAGCGGAACTCTAACGTTATGTGCCGCCATTTTTTTTTTGATAAATATTTTTGTCTGAAATTCTGTTATCGTATAGAAAATTGAAATACGATTCAAATGAGGTACAAATCGACTCCCAAAACGATAAAAAAATGGCGACCAGAATTGAATTTTAAGTAGTTCATGAACTAACATTCAACAAAACAAAATTCCAAAGAAAAATTTCAACCTCAAAAGTTAACAGTGGGATTACTCAATAAGAGTTTTAATTTTATGTACCGCCATTTTGTTTGGATGGATATAGAGAATTGAAAGAGGATTCGAATGAGGTATCACTCGAACCACCATGCCATTTAAAAAAATTAGACGCCATTTTGAAATATAGATTTATTATGATGTCAATCAGTAGCTTTTGAAAAATTATTCCCCAAACAGGAAGGGGTTACTTTATGGACACACTGTATAATAGTTACCTATTTATGTTATAAAGATCATAATTACGATCATTCTGGTAGTAGCCGTGAATATTATCGAGGCGAGGGGATAGCCGAGCCCGATAACCGATAGCCGAGCCCGATAACACGGCGTGCACAATATTGATTGCTAATGATCAGGATTACATACAAAACTTCACCTACATACAATATGTCCCTGGACCAGTGAAAGAATCCAATATGTTTTGTACCAAACGGAATTTGTAGAATACGTTGCAGAAGGATTAGTGCATTCAACGGAAAAGCATTTTGTTTTTATTTTCCAAACCAATTTGGACCGGAAAGTCGAGCAATATGAAACGTTTAGGTTGGTTGAGGTTGAACGCGGCGCGGCGAGGTCATCAACTTTGCAGAGAAATCTCTAGATTTAAAGATTTTCGCGATGTCGGGGGTCAATTAAGGGCAATACTATGACCTGAGCTTGGAAAACAACTGGACAGAAGTAGTCCACAAATATGACATCTGACTGGTTGGCTGCAGTAAAGCAAATCTTACACCTTTAATCCAGAAAATCCTGACTTTGTATAATAAGTCACTCATTTGAAACCGACTACTATGTTTTATAATTTAAAATTACGATAAAACTCCCCTTCAAGAACCTGTGGAAGCTTGACGTTGGTAGGGGGCTCAGTATACACAATGATCCAGAGAGCTCCGGTGAAAAAACAATCTCCCGTTAGGGTTATCCTTACTAGCAAGCTCGAAGAAGAGTGGTAAAGCTAAGGACATCTAATAAAAGAAGTGAACCTTTGAGAAAACATCCGTAATCCTAAAGTTTGTAACTGTAAAGATGAATGAAACTGGCGCCATAGCGTCAGTAACTGGAACCTACAAATGCCCCGCGAGCACTGAATTAAATAGCCTTGTCAGGGCCAATTTATGAACCATTGCCATAGTCATAGTTCTAATCACTGTTTTGATCATAAAAAAAATAATCCTGTAGATTTCAGTAAATAAAAGAATTAATGATTGAGACTGAAACTAAAGAAATTGCATAAATCCTTTCATTGAAATGTTCAGTTTCAATTCAATTTTAGCATGAAGATAGTGATTAGGAATAGTATAAGAACAATGATGCATAAATAGGCCCTAAGACAAGGATCATTATATTCTTGGACTTCTGACTCACTCAAAAGGATTGATCCCAGAAATCCCAAAAAATTGCTGTACATTTATAACTGAGCATACGACACCGAAACCAAATCTGATCAAACCTGTAGTGCTTCATCCACAAGAATCTACTTCTGAACAGCCCAAAATCACGACAGCGTCAGATAAAAAAAAACGAATTAACTAATGAAGTTATTAGATCAACAAAAAACAAATTGAGATCGATCATACCCACGATTGTGTCTTGGAAAGTTTCCTCGAATTTTCAAAAGATAGACCCAGTCAACACACAATGGTCTCAGAGACGGTAATGGGCTTCACATTCATGTTTCAAATTACACCAGTGAATCGCAAAGTGACTTCCATTTTTATCGCATAAACGTCTAAATTAATAATAATAATAATAATAATAATTCGCCTTTATTCACAAGAAGTGAAGTGGTGAAGTGTCAGCTAAAAGCTGTTTTTCAACTTTACCAATAATAACAAAAAGGAAAAATAACTACAGAAGAAAAAAAAAAGCTTCTGTAGAAGAGTTGTTAACACAGATAGTAGATAGATATCAACTTAATTATAAATGTATATAAAAAAAAAATCACAACATCAAGTAGTAGAATCAAAGAGAGCAATTAATACATATTAAACATACATACACATTGACAGCAAGATCCGTTAGAAAAAAGCTTTGAGTCTCCTCTTGAAATTTATTATTGAATAGTCCCTAAAGTGGACTGGAATACCATTATAGAATTTGCAAGCAGAATAAATGAAGCAGAATAAATTGAATGGACTGGTACTTATTTTAAAGTGCGCTTCACTTTATGATTCTCCTGTATGTCTCAAACACTTAAAATTTGTTGATATTACTTTCACATGTATGAATTAATGATTTTGCAGGTTATAATTTAACTCGCATGTAGTAACTAGACTTACTGAGGGTATATTTTGTAGGTATCTCTAATTCTATTCGAAGCCAATTCACTTGTAGAATAATAATTAATTGGCAACTTTTGAATGAATATGACATTTAGAATATCAAAGAATAAAACAAAGCTCACCATATTTTGACATAAATAGATATTATACCACAATATTATTATCCTTAGTGATGAATTACGGTTACGGTTCATATGGAATGGAATGCTAGGAAACAAATACGTGAGTTGATTCCGTAGTATATACTTTTACAAAAAAAAATATATCATGAAAAAAAAACAATATACAGAAATGTCGAAAAATCTGTAATTCTACTCCAATCCTCCATTTTCTTCCCGACGAAATCGTAATTATCCTGAGAATGCAAAATTCTGTAAATCACTGAATATACCTCTCTGAGTCTACTTACCATTCGAAGGGATACAATTCTTGGTAAAAATAATAATTCGGCAATGTTAATAAACACATTTGATTTACCTATTGAAATAAAAATAATCAAACAGAACACTACACATAATCAAAAGTACCTATAGAATATTTAAAGAATGGCGTCAACCATGTACATACAAATTCTACTTGACTGTCGACTCGACAAACAACTCTGGCCATTTTGTGTCCTGATGGTGATGGTCATGCTCAATTTTGTTACCGACTTAATTCTTTCGATACCGACAAAATCACAATAAAACCAAAATTCATGTTAATGTGCTTTCCAATTTTCTTCACATTTTCTGCCTCGAAGCGACACTAACGGGAAGAAAATTGTGAACAATTCCTAACATTTGGCATCACTAAGTGGTAACAGTGATGTCTAAATGCAACTCATTCTGTTAGCATAATAATCAAGAAAGCAACATCTAGACGTTTGTGTTAACTGGGGAAAAAATGGCAATCACACATACATATTTGACATTAGCCCCACTCTTGAGGGGCCAAGGACTACCGGAATGTGCTGTATATTAAAAAACAACTCTTTATGTAGCATATTTTCGAAGAATGCATACTACATAAAGATGCGATTTGGGATCACACGATACCAAAAAATATAGTCCAAGCTCTTGATAACGATAAAATAAATAGAAATTGATCCGTTTCATGAACGTCTAATGACCATCATAGCAGTCGAAGCCCATAAAACTATTATTATTATTATTATGGTTACTATTGAGTGGTCTTCATGGAAATATTGTCACAACTATAGATATACAACAATCAATAGTCGCATAGAGACAAGTAACTAAATACTGCAGAATAATTAAATATGTCGGAATTAACTGGATTAAAACAGTGCTCATTTAGAGGTAATAAACGAGTGCGTATCCTCATTGGCTGCGCGGTCATTTTCTACATGCAGATTTAAACTCCATTAGAAGGTAATCTCTCGTACTAACTGTATCTATATTTTTTTATCATATTAGAGCGAACGGACATATACAGCTATTTTAATTCAAGTTATTCAGTGCACTTTTTGCCATGCTATCGCTTCTCTCACTTATTAGGCCAATACAATTAAATTCCTACTTGAATAAAGTTCTATAAAAGGCAGCCCAGAGTAATTGATGAATTGATTGGACGTCGATTTTATGAAAAGGATGTGGACTCTGGCATGAAATCAATGCATGTTTGGAAACAATGGGAATGTATTGAACAATTCCTTTTTTATGTCATATAAGGTATACGGTAAACTAGAAACTAAACCCATTCCATCACTCACTGTATTGTAATTTCGTGTTTATATTTCTATGAAAAATACCTATGGTCCGGACAAAAAACAATAGAAGAGAAAGAACGTATTATGATGTTGTCGAGTAACGTGGTGGGATGGTTGAGGTTTGTTGAGTTATTTAGAGAGAACAGGAACGTATCAATGAAGGAATTAACCATATTCACCGTCGCCATATTGTCATGCGACAATACCAACTATTCATTGCTACCAACGGTTAAAAATCAAACTGTGAAAATCAATAATGGTTAATTTGGTGCCTATTTCATGTGCGCATTTTATGAGTTTCAGAAAAATTTGACTGAAGAGAATAAATGGGTATATATCACTAATATAGGTATCAGGTTTCACCTGAGTTTTAATAATGTCAACATAGGCACCAAAAAGGTGCTATTTTTAAAACTGCTTTCTGTAGACTTCTCTTTTTGTATTTCAAAATATATTTTTTTTTAGTTTTCATCTAAAAATTAAATCAACTTGATATTAAAGTCACTCCCACTCCACTAAATATTTTTTGAGTAATGCACTGCCTAAAAAAATATCATTTTAAATTTTCACTGACGTATGGAATTAATAAATTTGGTTTTTCTTATTTGAGAACCCTGGGTAAGATGGTATTGTCGCATTACAATATGGCGACGGTGAATATGGTCAATACTGTCACTGTCTACTTCACCGCCTCAAAGAACACTCTTCAGAACGGCATAGAAATCGATCAAATCATCGGAAATTATGATTCTCATTTCGAATTGATGCTGAATATGACTTGAGGATTATACGAGTATGAGGATTCAATAAGAGTTGTAATACTACCCCATAAACACCCATAGAGTGTTTCCACAAACATTGCCTGTACAGGATGGCGACTATTATTATTTGCCCTTGCGCTCCGGGACGCATATAAGCAGAACGTACCACGTTTCAGTCAGCGGCAGATATTCTGGCTCTCTGATTGGTTGTGACCAAACACAGGTGCATTTTGCCCATCCAGACTGAAACTTGTATACTTTTATGAATTGAATTGAATTATTATCACTGAATTATCATTATTTTGTATAATACAAAGATTATATCGTTAATCAAATTCTTAAAATGCAAGAATTAATTACCTTTTTTGCCGCAATTGTTGTAATAAACAGTGGAAACCACATTAACTTTCTACTTCACTTTATAAACAGTTGACAAAACAATTCACGTGTAGGTTGTGTGCTGCCGCTGTCTCTCTTCTACTCGGACGCATCGGCCGATGGAGTGAAAGAGAGATAGATGCGGCACAAGCTGAACGCTAGGCCGGTCGTGCTTCTCTATCACTTGTTCCGCGCTCTCTCTTGCACGCTCGGCTCAGGCGGAACGTTACAAGGAGTCATACTTTTTTGTGCGTGCAGCCGGCGTTTATCGATTTATAAGACTTCATCACGTCAAAACAAATTTCATGAAATTTTGTTTACCCCTTTGTGTTCAGAATGTGTTCAGGAAACCGAGTCATATATACAGTACAATCCAAGTGATTTTTTTCACCTCATTAGTCAAAAATTTGCAAGTTACAATTCAATGGTACACAAATCGTTCTCGTCACATTTGCTATTAATCCAAATAGAGAACTAAAAACAAGCATATGCAGAGAGGACAAAATAATGGTTTCAACGCAACCAGATTAAAAAAAAACAATGTAGAAGTAGCATTCAGGCCACATGACAGGTTATCTAATTTCCTTTTCAATGCCCAAGATAGCATAGACAAAATGGAAAAATATGGATTTTATAAGCTTTCAGTGTCCAGGTGTAACAGTGTTATTGTGGAACAATGTAGACAACCTTTTTCTGAAAGACGGTACCGATTATGAAATGTCATTCAGAATAGGTGAAAGCGATCGCACATATTCAAACCATTGATTAGGATGCAAGCACAAATTCTCGAATCTAAACGATTAGGAAATTTCGTACTGTGCCACAAAAATTGAAAATTCAATTATTTAGAATCGTTAGAAATTCATAAACACAAACATTACGGTTGTACTTAACCTACTGAATGATCAGTATGGGATATTCACCGGTTTTTAACGCAGCCTTTTCACATTTTCCCTCATAAACACATACCCTGGTACAATGATAAAATTAAATAAGATATTTTTATTATGGGTTAGTTGAACTGTAATTGGTATCTAGTTAATGAGAAAAGTGTGGTATTCAAGGCAAGTGTACAGTTCGACAAACCTAGCTGAAACTGGAAATATGCACGCCTATGATGCGCATTATTCGTATGAAGGGACTATGGTCCGTAATATAGCCAATGATACATCACTTAACATCAAGCGTTTCGCAAGAAATAGGAATTTCACAGTTGCAGCTATGTTTTTCGAACTGTATATATTCGGTTAACGGTTTGAAATATAGTTTCCAAATATCCATATAGGACGAACCTTCAGTAATGTACCTATAAGTGTCGCAAATATAATGTAGTAATAAAATATAAGATTTTATTTCTCAATTTTCATGGAAAACATTTTTTCTCCCATCCCTATATAAAGTAAACACTTTCCTTCCTCAAATCAGCAAATCAGGCAGGAAACTCATATTTTTCCCCCCTGGGGAGAAAAAAAGATTGACAATTAATTCAAAATAGGCACATAATATTGCATATGAGACAATTAACACTGAATCTCAATCCCAAATGGATAAGCTATTCAAATATCCAATAATTTATAGCTCTAACAGAAGAAAAAAAATAAAATAACTTTTAAAAAAATACCGATTGCCGCGATTGAACCCAACCCGGTAATAGTCAGCGTCGCTTACCACTACGCCATCAGAGTAATTTAGATGGGTATGAATTAATTTTAATCATCAAGACAAGTATAGGTCCGGTTTAAACAAAAGCAGTTGAGATGCATTTCAAATTCACAAAAAAAGGTTTATTAATTGGGTAGGAGGAAAAATAAATGAATAAAATAAATAAATAGAGGTTTATTTTACATTGTAAATCATTACATGGCACAAGCAATAACATGACATTTCATTCTATATCACAATTTCGAACCCAGTGGGGAAAGACAGGAGTGAAAGAAGGGCGCCGGAGTAGCTACTCTTCTGCTCTCGATCAGGAGAGCAGGAGAGCGCCCTGCCAAACCGAACTTGGAACCCACCGAGAGAGGGCGCCGTTGTCCGGTCACGCTGGTAGTAACGTGATGCCAGACATTTCAATACCTGCGGTGTTATTCAATAAGATACACGCCTCTTGCATAGCTTATGCGTGTAGTTAAGTTTAATTCGATGTAGATAATGCTTGCAGATTGATTATGAAGCTGGTTATTTCGATGTTAATCCCGGAAAAGGCTGAGGCAAAAAACCGGGGTTGAGGTACTTCGCGCTTTTAGGTGTTCCTTTCGACTTGGTTCCCTAAGGAACCGGTTCTTCCCTTCGTTCCTGGAAGATATCCAACGCTTGATATATGAGCCCGCCGTGTTTGCTTTGTAATGTCCTTGGTGAGGGGACTTTCATGGATGTAGTATTTATAGAGCTTGTAAGACAAGTTTCTAATATACGTCGGAACTGAGTCGACGCCAGCAAGCTCCCTAAGGGTTTCCAATCGAACATATCTTCGGCTGTTGGTTATGATACGGAGTACTTTGTTTTGCATCCTGTCTAACCTCAACAAAGGGGCCATTTTCAGGTTGCAAAACACTGGACAAGCGTATGTCATTGAGGGTCTTATTATTTGTTTGTATAGCAGGAGTTTATTCTCCATGCTAAGTTTTTAGCCTTTGGCTATCAGAGGGTAGGTGCGTTTAAGTGCACCACCAGCCCTCTGGATAGCCAGCGTTATATGCCTGCCGAAGTTCAAACGCTTATCCAGCTGTACTCCCAGGTACCTCGCAGTGTTCACCTTCTCCACAACTTGGCCATTGATCATCAACTTCCTGTATAGTTTCGAGTGAGTATACTTCTTAGTGAAGTTGATGGTCTCTGACTTCGCCGGGTTCACCACTATCTTGTTCTCGGCTAAATAGGGTATGACCTTCCTATCCAAGTGAACTTGGATCCTATATTGGGCAACGACGATCGAGAAGGAATGGGCGAAAATGACGGTATCATCTGCATATACCGCCGCCCTACCCATATCCGGTCTCTCGCACTGAGGAAAATCATACGTATTTAACGAGTACAAGTGTGGCGACCAACTTGAACCCTGTGGGACACCTGCTTCAATCGGAAACTCTGCGGAGCGAGTGTTATTTACTCTTACCATAAAAGTTCTCCCAACAAGGTAGGAGTTAACCAATCTTACTATATATGAAGGCATGCCTGCCAACAGCATTTTAGAGATGAGACCTCAGTCATCAACAAAAATTTTCAGACGTCTCGTTTATGAATAGGTGGTATTTGTATTGCAAAAATTCATGGACGTATAATATCGTATAAATACAGATGGACTCAGCATTGCCATACCTACAACACGGATCATTCTGAACTCGCTCAGTTTGTGAGCGAGGTAGCGATAGACTGTGACCTTTCCACAACTGACAGGAGCGCACGCATTTGATAAAAATAGGGTTCAATTACAGGAAAAAAAATGCTGATTTTAAAATAACGATAAAAATATGAACGAAAGTGATAGAGTATACATCCGATGGGACTACGTGAAATAGAAAACTCATTTGACATATCAACATGTCATGAAATACTTCATTGACTGAGATAATAAGTGTTTATTTATCATCATCGATCCTTAGAAAATGTGTTTAATGAAAATTGCCCAATAAAAAAATAAGACTTCCGTTTTCAATGAATGGAAAGCTGGAGACAAACGACTAAAAAAAAAGAAAAATAATATTACTAAAAAATGGTAATTTATATATTCAATAAATACATGTCCTTATATCGATATTATCATACATGAATATCGCAGAAATGCGATATTTTAATGAATTTACGATAATATGCAAACAAAATTCACAATACAGATAATCGAACCAACATTTATTTCCAGAATGTCTCAAAAATCAACTACCTACAGGGTGTCACAAAAGAAGCAATAAAATAAAATTGAAGAATTTGTGTGAATTGTATTCTAGGTCCTTAATATGTGTGCCAAATTTCAGATTATGATAATTTGAAGTGGGATCTATTTTCCTCCTGTAATTTCAAGAAACAATTTTCTCAATATATTTAGCACTGAATTTGTGTACCCTATATTTTCTCAACCCAGAAAATAAGAAATTGATTATTATCTGTCAAATCATCAGTTTTTCAAAGTCAAACACCAAGAAGTAGGTGAAAGTTGCAAAATTTGAGTTAACACTTTTTGAATTATGCCTTTCTCAATTTATCCTCACCTCTTCAGTGGGGAGCTTGAATTTTTGACAATTTCCTCAAAATCTGTATTTGGGACTGTTTCAGTAGAACCAGTTGAAGATTTTCTTTTTCTGAAATCGTTCAATCTGAAAATATATAATATATTGTTTTTTTTTTAAGTAGAAAACTCTATTATTATTTGAAATAACAATTCTGATGAATGATAATGATTACCCTGACGTTGAAGCAGTTGACTTTCTTGGGACCATTCATTCACTGGATTTTATCTCAAATGCTGCATCTTCGAAGTGAAAGGAACAAACCCTAGCAGACTTTGGAACATATTCAGTTGAGCATTTTATTCTCAACTTCTTCAACCAATCCGCTTTTACTGTCACATCAGCTGGAAACCTAAAGATAAATCCAAATTTAGATAAACATTTCTTGGACTTTTTCGCAACCTTTTTTTCTGATTGCATCATCCAAATGACTAAATGAAATAGTAAATGTTTCGTGAGGTGTCTATTTCAGTATTTCCACATATAATGGTTTGAATACACATAATAATTTCATTTTATTCGGCGAAAACAGACTGAAACCCAATGTACACACGAATGGATGATACTCACGAATGGATTCTGATATTCGGGTTGGAACATATAGATTGTTTGCAAACCCAGCAAGTTTGCACCATTATTACTCTCTGTCTATTATTACACTGCCACTATATCACTCAAATAAGTTCGAAAAACACTATTTCAATACAATAATTCTACAAAAAAGCAATAACAAAATCACAGATCTGTCAGAAGTTCACTTTGTGGAAAACATAAACAATGATATTCAACAGCATTGACAAACGATCAAAAACAACAAACTTTACACAGCCATTTGAAGATGCAAGTAATGATTTTTTTCGATAGTTTGGATTTCGAAATATGTGAGTCTTACAGGTGTAAGTTGTTTGATAATGTTACCATCACCATACTTAATTTATGGAATGGAATACGTAGTGACACAATTTTGTCTATGATAAAGTCTTATCACCTACGCGATGTGACAACACCCAACTCAATATCACGACTAAAGATTGTGACCATTCACGACTTCAGACCAGGTTGTCAACAGCTAGGTCCAGTTAATTTATTCGTCCATGCAAAAATTAATTTATATGAGTAGGTCTGGTATTAATTAACAAAATTTTCAAGTAGACTGAATCTAATTCGTTTAGGTGATTTTGAACTTTATTTGTTTTTCAAATTTTAAAATTTGGGTTTACACATATTATGAAGACATATTTTCTGTAACATTTAGTCGATATTTTAATAATGTAGAAGACTATCTCCCACCTATGATAAATGATATCGAAAAGTGTTTTTCGATTTTGAGATAATATAGTTATTTACCTAACAAGTGCGGAAAGTCGTACTTTTCCGCACGCGACGGCAGTGCACGAACGACTCGGAGCGGAGTTCGGGCAATTAAGGGCGGAAAAGACATTTTCCGTAAGAGCTAGGTACAATATTTTTCCTACGAATGTTTTTGTCCATCTTTAATGAACAAGTTTTTATAATAATGCTACAAAATGACTAATAAGACAGAATAGTTACATAGATCTTTTAGTTAGTCCTAAATATCCTCATTTTTAACAATACAAAAATCGTGCGGAAAAGTGAAATCGTACGGACAAGTAAAAATCGTGCAGGAAAGTATCTTTTCCGCACGATTTTAAATCGTACGGAAAAGTACAACTTTCAAAACGAAAAATCGTGCGGAAAAATTACTTTTCCGCACGCTCGTAGGAAAAAATATTTTTCCATCTTCTCTCAAATTTCTGATTGGCTATTATGTACACATATTTGAAATCTCATATGAAATCCTTTGTTGTTTGTTGCTGACTGGTCTCAAACTTTTCAAAATTGGAAGACCCAGGTATATACGAGATTAAAAGTTCGGGTCTGTCTGATATTGATATCTGAACGGTATGAAGAACTCTCAGTCTGGCCCAGCAGCGATTGTATCGCGAGAGGGTGGAAAGGAGAAATATACGAAGCCACCCCCAAACGAACCTCACGTCGATGGATGGCGCAGCGGCGGTAAACAACCCACCGAGCATCGCTACCTTTTATTAAATTTTTTGACGATGGCGCACATTCAACGTGATAAATACCGAATTGCACTATCGATGCAGGATGCGAACCAGTCCTTTATACGGTATGACGATTCAAACTTCATGTGCCAATTTCATATCATGAAACTGATGGAATGCATATTTCACCAATTCATTTATATTTTCATGGAATTTCTCACTCAACATATCGATTTCATATCCACGAATAACAAAAAATTAGATTCATCATTCTAATAAGTACACAATCAATCAAATTTGCTTTATTGTCCAAGAACATAACCATCTTATTGATAAAGACATCAGAGTCATATTAAGTGCGGCTTTTTATACTCCCCCCTCTCTTGTTAACTTTTGAACGGTTTGACGTACAAACATGAAAAAAAAAACGGGTTTTGGGTATCACCGATACTTCGTTTTGAAATGAAAAATATGGTGATTGCTCGCCAATATAGAATATAGAGAATTCAGTTCTTTCCAACCATCTAATTTTTTTCAACTTTCGTTAATATTTTTTTGCAATTCGCATTCGAAATATCAAATATTAATTCAGATCTGAATACTTCTCATGATAAATTTGAAAGGTTCGTTGTGGAAGAATGTAACCGAAAATATTTTGAAGGCCGTAACCGATACTACTCTTTTTGGGAGAAGATATATTACAATTACTCGACAGATGGCGCTGGGGGCACATTAATTTGAAAATTTCGAACGGTATAAATATCGAAATTGGGAAAAATGTATTCACGAAATTTGAAAATATGAGCGAGGCCGTTAGGCCGAGTTGTACAACACTTCGAGTGCAATAAACAATTTTTGCACGAGTTGCATACAACATTTTTTCTTCGTTCATGCAAAAAGCAAAAAATAATTTATTAAGGTGCGGCACTAGGTATAGAAAAATGAAAAGCGTAACTTAAATAATTAATTTTTACTATCGATTTGCACTGAAACAGATCACTATCATGTATTTTTCCATTAATAATACCCATTTTAAAACTTTCAATTCTGTAATCATCAGAATTAATATTTGACTGACACTTCTATAACCACAGTTGCATTATAATAATCAGAATCATAGTAGCCGTGAGCGCGTATGTTATCACGAGGTGTGGTCATAGTACAGACAGTTTGCTCTATGCAGGTAGACGGTTTAGAACAAAAAGGATCAGTTTTGATTCTGGAGTTATTCTTGAGAAGGCATTGTTTGTTTAACTCTGGCTGCTAACATTAATACAAAATAATGTAAAGTATGTAACTGTTTAAAACGTATTGCCAATCCTCCAGAATATCTGCTAAATATGTAGTGGATTTGAATGTTTATATTTGTCATGATGACAGCACGTTGAAGTAGAATGACAGATGAGTGCAATAAAAACTTTATTGCACTAGTGCAATAAAGAACTCCTTTTTTCACTAAATATATTAAAAACCCATTATTCTCTAATATAATTTACCTGGGGGGACAGGAAAGTCTTTTTGTAAAAGATTAGCACTAATAATTTCACAGGAATCACAACATTCAATAAAGTTGTCGAGATCTTGCCTGCTCTACAGTAAATTTCTACAAGTACTCATTTTCAGATGAACAAACTCATTTGGATGTCTATTATTGCCTTACTTAGTCTCTTTCACTGTAGAAGGTCTTGATTCATTGAACAAACTCCAATTTTCCCAACAGGAAAAACAACAACAGGAAGTGGATACGTGTATATAAGCCAGACCCCGGGACTTGAGAGACACCGCACACGCAGCTCATGATTTGAATTGGAAAGATACCGACAGAGTTGATCCAAAACGGGGATCCATTGTTGGCTTTTATATGATGGTGAGGTAATCCTGGACTGTATTGTCTATATAAAATGAAAAGATAAATTCGTTTTCTTTCATTTCTGATAGACAGGGGTTTCTGAAAATCCCGCTGGTCGACAAAATACTTTATCGTAAAAAAATATGAGTTTTTGTACGGCCTTTGAATTTTTGAAATTATGAATTGCTTTATAGGGTTCTTTTTGTATGATGATGCTTTATTTATCATGCAGGAAGTGTATAAGCGATTATTTTTATGATTTACTTACGGAAATGCCGGGATTATAGGTACATTGCAAATTAGGCAGGAAAACCCAGTTTTCTTTGGCATGTATAAGTGAAACCTGTCTAACTACTCTAAAAACGTTGCATACAGTCCAGTTCAGAGGGTACTGGTTCCTGCTTCACTATAATTATTCCATATCAACTAAAATATCCATGATTTTTGGATCCTCCGCAAACAGCGCATTTGCATGTGAAGGGAAAAGTCTTCAGGAACGTAATGCACTTTTACTTTCCTTCCTCTGATAATTTTTAGCAAAGTTATAACAACTAATGTTCGACTCCGCCGGAACTTGCAGCGGCGAGTGAACGCGAGCCTGAAAATTGATGTCGGCGTTCAATCAAGTTTTCTGAGGAAACGGGAGCATTTCATAAGAGATTACTACGAATCCTTCTTGTGGAAAATTGAATTATCTTTCAGCTTGTTGAAACCGTTTTTTGATCAACCATATACTTTTCAAGATTACAGCAAAAAACTATTTATTCATTCTCAAGTGAAAAAAAATGTGTTCCACCCCTGAAATTTTGGTAAACAATTATTTTTTTTGTTTGGCGTGGTTTCAACTACTAGCATTCCAAACGTAGTGGTGCTAAAATCGATCCTCGTCTCAAAACCTAATTATACTGGATTAAACTATCAGACAGACATTTCATACGTTTTGCTGTCAATTCAATTTTCTCTCTAGATCTTTTCTCTCATCGTGTTGTTCTAGGATACCCATACTGATAGTGTCTTTTTCTACGACCACATGGAAATATACCCATTTTATGCGCTTTATCGATCAAGGAAGTATATAGGCCGATTGTATACACTTTTTCATTTCTACATCGCGAACTGTACTGTAATGATCATTTCAGTACAGGAAATTTCATTTCCCACGAACTACTAGACTGTCATTTTTATGATCATAAATAATATAAGATCGTATCAAGTTTGTTAACGTTCTAATAATTTGACATTTCACATCAGTATTTACAAAATTCGTTTAAAAAAAAATAAGTAATCCTAAATGAGTAGTAATAGTGAGAATGATTTGACATTGACACCGCTAATTTCAATATAAAGATTGATGACAATCGAATTCTATATTTTTCAATAGTTGGCACGAAGTTTCTATAGCAGTTAATTTCATCATATTATTATGTGAGCTCGTAGCAGCGAGTGAAGAGTAAGGGGACGTTTAGGTTTTGGTGGATAGTGGGGGTGAGGGTTCAAATCCCACATAACCACTCGTTTTTTCTAAATCTATTAGTATTCGATTTTTATTATAATTTTTTAGGTTGTATATGTTATAAGAATCATGACGGCAGGAAAGTTTATGATAAAAAGTGTTATTAAAAACTATTACAGATTTGTTTGTGATACAGATGGTCGTAGAAAAAGTATAGTGTACAATTTGCATGAAATGACCCTCCATGTTCATTGTTCAATATACTATTTGGTTATTGAACTCGACAACATATTTATATTTGTTTTAATGTATTATGATAGTTATTTATATATCAAGTGAGTTACGTAATACTTTTTTCACGAGTGGGAATTGTTCTGCCGTAGGCAGAGTGCGGCAATTCCTACGAATAAAAAAACACCTCACTCACAATATTTTTTCTACCACTGACAAAAAATACAACTAATACAAATCATTTTGCAAATATGAAATGAATTCGGTCAACTTCTTGCTGTTGATATTATTATTAATAACGTGTGTTCGAAAATGGTTGACAATAATTCACTTTGACTAATGTTTTTCTGGAGTCTGAAAGAAATTCAATTCTCTGCAATTTTTATTTTCAATGAATAATAGTTGCAAAGAATTAAATTTCTTTCTTTGAGACAATGGAAGGCCAGAAAAACCTTACTCATTATTAGTAACGTTGAATTGACTTTCGAATAACTAGGTAGTCCATTTGGAGGATTTTCATTTTATTAGATTTTCCTTCAAAATTAGCGAACAATACTTTGTGAAGCTACGAATACCTTCTTCAAGCTATGTCGAGAAAAACTCATTCAAAAAGGCATTTGTACCAATATTAAATATTTATATGCTATTAGTTGCCAGAAATAATAAGAAGTGGCTCTTTTATGGGATTCCTTTATTATTCTGAACTGTCATTGTTGTTGCATAACATTTTTTATCACCTAGTAGCAACCGTTAAAAAAAGTAAACATTTTTTCACTCTTTACCGTAAAATAATGAAATCATATTTTGACATTGAAATTTTGTAATACTTACTTTAGGCACAGAAACTACACAAAGAAGGGGAAAGCTGTAGAAAAATAGTTATTTATGATACAAGTGTTAAAAGTCATTTAATTTTGTGAGTGGAAAATATTGCGAAAGGAGCGTTAGCGAGTGGAGCAACTCCACGAGCAAAATAAAATCACTTTTAACAAATGTAACATATAATTTTTTGTGTACAACAGTTACTGCTAGTAAGAAAAAAACAAAAAATATATAAGATCCATAAGGATTCAAACACACGATCTTTGGGTTACAAGGCTGACTGGCAGATGCTCCAAATATAATGAACCCCGACGCACTTTATTTATGAATGTCATTATTTGTCAGTGATGAAGGACCTTCTAGAGTTGGACTGAATACTACTTCGTTTGTAACTTCAAAAGGAATTGGTATTACCAATTGCACAAACGGCCAAATACATGTGTGAACTTTTATAAATGATTCCTCTTGAGTAGGTGTTCTGTTTATAATATCTGATTGAAGTGTTTCTTTAGAGAGATCTATATTACTGAGTATATAAGTGGTAGTCGGTGGTCTGGCGGTCTAAGGCGCAGGCCGTTCAGAACTTCAATATAGCGGTAGTCGGTTCGAGCCCGATGTAGGTACGAGGGATTTTTTCTCAAGTACCCAATATCGGAATCGATAGACGACCACAGTCCTTGTTGAAAGCAAGTGTGTTGTCTAGATGCCAATCTCGACTAGTGCTAGCTTGGAGTGCACGCCGGCCACCAGAGGTAGGTGGTGCTGTACATTTTCCGGGTTTTCCTGCAGCTGAAAAAGTGAATACGCCACCAAAAGTCAGTAAGTCGCCCCGGAGCGCCACGGCAAATAATAATAATAGCCGTCCTCTACCCGCACAGGCTATGCCTTTAGGTATGAGGGAGTATTATTATTATTATTATTATTATCCATCATCTCATCAGTCATTTTACTTTTAAAACTAGTGTTAAAAGTATTTTTAACACTAGTGTTAAAAGTGATTTTGTGAAACCGTCAGTTTTTAGTTCATATGTCAATGACAGTTGTACAAAAATTCATTTATGGATAACATTATCTTTTCTCCTCTTCAGAAGTACTTAATACCTACTTATAATTGGAATTTAACAGAGAATGGTGGAAAACTATATCTGTTCAATTTACGGGATTCCGAAAATCAGTTCGGAAATACCATCATCAGAGCGTGTTTTCCCAAGATATATTTCCATTTTGACTGCCTCTCACATGTATGGTAAGGGCCGGTTTTTCAATGTTCAGTCAAAGTCTATGCTACGTTACTACGTGGTTAGAATGTGAGTTTATTACTTTACGTGAACAGATGTAACGTTCATTCTAACCACCAGTCAAATTTAGCAGTCAGTCAAACTACGCTAACAGGATATTGAAAAACCGGCCCTAAATCACGTTCGAGAATATCTTTTGTTATATTCATATGATGATAAAGCATATGATATACTTTTTCCTCACACAATTCGTCACCATCAGCAATATCCATTTCTTTTTCAGTGCAAAACAGTCAAAGGTTCATTCCACCATTCGACATGTGACACCCCCGCAGCGCATGCATCAATGTATATTCAGTCGACATTCCGTCCTTGCCTATATGGAATGAAAAATTGCCATGCAGGAGAAAAAGGCTGTCACTACACGACACCACATCTCGAACACCACATTTACATTACATTGTGTGGAGTGACTCATAAGCCAAAAGAACGGTCCACTAGCAGTGGTTGATGAGTCTGAGGACCACCGGCATTTATAGAAAAATGCAATAAACGGTTGTGTAATATCGATCGTCACTACGTCAACTACGAGTAATTTTCGTAGGAAATACAACAAGTGTATTGGTGATTATCGAAATAAAAATTCCTTCGACTTTGAGAAACAAATTATGTTGCTTGGCAACCACACTCGTGCTTCGCGCTTCGCGCTTGTGTGGTTTCCTAAAGCAACATAAAGATGAAATTTATGATAATCATCGGTACACGAGTTGTATTTGCTAAGATTATTCCATGAATGAAATCAAAACCATTTTTATTTATCATTAATGTTAATATTGAATCGGCTCATGTCATTCATTTTTAAGTTTGAATTTGAATCAACAATTTTTTTTGTTTTCCTTCATTCATGTGACAGCTTACTACTGAATTCAACCTGGAACACTAATCCCACATTCAAATTCTAAAACTATGCAACTAACAAAACATAAATATCGAATTGAGAACTGCCTTCATAATGAAGAAAGCCGTCTGCAAAAGTACTATTTGGAGTAAACTGCGCAGAGCAGTTGTCTTGGTATTTCAAACTTCCCGCTATTTCAGTGACAATTCACAGGGCGCGTCTTTCGTTGGTTGTCTTTAGGTTTGTTCCCGTTCATAAAACAGTCTGAAACCATCGGATGCATGCGCAGTTTCTTACAGAACTGTACGCATTCTTTGAGTTCTGTGGGACTACGCATGCTTGTGACGGTTTCGGGTTTCGGACAGTTTATTTTGTGAACGCGTCGAACGCGAACAAGCCTAATAAATTGTTTAGTTCATTGGTAGATATATAGTGACTCATCATTCATTTTCATGCCTTTACGGGAATTGAAAGGGCGGAGTTTTGGTTTACGTGTATGAAAAATTTGTCGAAAAGTTGATATGAATGAAAAGTGAAGCGTATCATGGTTTAGGTCAAAGTTCGGTGTTGTGTCAAAAATTTGTCGAAAATTGTGAAGTTGATATGAATTGATAGTTAGTGCTCATCATGGTTTGAGTCAAAGTTCGGTGTTGTGTCATTATACCAACTTGCTGGTGGGGTAAGTTTGTTTTATAAAACAACCAATGACGAAGCGAACTACAAAGGTATCTAAGTGCCGAACTACAAAATCGAAAACATGCTGTTTTCAATTATCATTATGAAAATTTCCACCAATCAAAAACGCGTATTTTAGCATGAGTGCAATAGTCAGTGTTATGCTGAAAAAATAGCCGATGATGAGTTGATTTGGTCTTCAATCACAATAAAAAAATATTGTAAAAATAAACAGATTTAATAGTTTTGCAAACGGAATTAGCAGTGATAAAATAAAGAAAAAATGAATGAAAGACTCAGAAATACCTACAGTACCACCTCATCGAGAGAGCCAGAATTATTCTGAAAGCATACTGAAGTGAAAAAAGTAATCAGCGGAACAACCTATATTTTTTGTACAATTGTTATTAAAAATGACGTTTTTAATTCATTGACATATGAACTAAAAACTGACTTTTTCACAAAATCACTTTTAAGACTAGTGTTACAAATACTTTTAACACTAGTGTTACAAGTAAAATGACAGATGAGATAATGGATACTCAGTAATATAGATCTCTCTTATAGAAACACTTCAATCAGATATTATAATCAGAACACCTACTCAAGAAGAATCATTTGGTAATACTAATTCCTTTTAAAGTTAGAAACGAAATAGTATTCAGTCCAACTGTAGAAGGTCCTTCATCACTGACGAATAATGACATTCATAAATAAAGTGTGTTGGGGTTTATTATAGTTGGAGTCTCTTTGTAATCCAAAGATCGTGTATTCCAATCTTCATGGATATCTGCTTTTTGTTTTCTTCTTACTAGCAGTATGTGTTGTACAAAAAAATTTGTATGATACATTTGTTAAAAGTGATTTTATTTTGGTCGTGGAGTTTTACTCACAAAATAAAATGCAACTTAACACTTGTATCATAAATAACTATTACGACTTGGTGAGTTTTATAATATAAATGAATAAAAACTGGTTCATTCATGTTGCAGAATTTTGAAAACGATTTTGAGGACAACTTCAAAATTCATTATTTGATTTTTTTTTTTAATTCATTATAAAAGTGAGTCTCTTCAAATTATATAGTGTTGAATAATTTGTGGACCGATTAGCAAAAAATTTGTTTTGTGTTATATAGTTATGTATTGCAGAAAACAAATTTTTATTTTTGTTGATTGACTGAAACGTAGAAATTTCATGATTAATGTTTGCTTATCCATCCTTTGTTTCTTTTAAGGGATCTTCAGTAGCAAAGGCTGGAAAAGGAAAATTCTGTAATGTTAAGAAACATGAGAGCCAAGGGAAAATCTGATTCCTCAGGTAATATATAGGTAATTATTCCAACGAAACTATCGGTTCTACGTGGTTTCGTGTTTTATATTGTGTGTTCCATATAATTGGTATACTTAAATACCACGAATCCAAATAAATATGATTTGCGATGGAGTAATATGGAAATATAAAAAACTAGCTTCTCCCCAAGACTTCGTCTGCATGCACCACCTAGTACCGGAAAATATCCTTCTACAAGTAAATGGATCAAGTATCGGCGCTTACAAATCGAGCTGCCCCAATCAAACAAGCAAAAGCTGCTGGTGGACTAAGATCCGAAACACGAAATCTCTTCAATATGGCAAATGAAGATGGGATTCATAGTAACATCAAGAAACTAACTACCTGCTAGCTCCAGTAAATTCTGTGAGAAAATAAACTCAACACCCACTGCGGCGTGAATTCCGTGAGATCCATTGCGAAAAGTAGATTCGATAATGCAATGGCACTGAGAAAGCCACATGTTAGCTATATGTTGAGTAATAATGAACGAGCCCAGCTCTTACTGGACACTCACTGTCCTTGGGACGAACCTATTCCTATAGGGCATACATAAGTTGGGCCATAAATACTTTCAAAACGTCTACAAGAGTTAATGGAATCTTCCCTGCCCTGCTCCTCCAGCGTGTGCATTAAGGAATCCTAACAAATATATTGCGAATTAGCTGTAGAAGCCTACAATTGGGATACATACCACGACTACGGACAAGGGCAAGGACCACCTTCATCACTAAAGTGGAAAAAAGGGATACAACTCAACCAAGAAAACTGCCACCAATTAGACTCACATCGTTCGTCCTGAAAACGTCCAAAAATCCTAGAAAGGATGTCTCTGCACCCCCGCCAATATGCATACCAAAAAGCAAATCCATGGTACAGTAAAGAAACCGCACACCACATGAAGCTGTCAAAAGAGCACTATGAGACAGAGGAATACAGAGGATGTCACAATTACTGTCTACCAGAATAGCAGAGACAAAACTAGGACCAAACTAGGACATAACACTATTTCTATATTCGCGACTAGAAGACCCCTTCTTCCTACTCATGTGGAGCCTACTAGTCGATCGACTTCCCTGCGATTTGATCGAGATCGGTATATCGTGTCAGCGCTATACAGATGACATAGTTATAATCGCGAGACGCAAGACTAAAAATGAGCTTAGAAGTCTAAAGGGAATTGTGACACGATACTGTAGGTAAGAGAAGCACCTCAAGAAGCTCGGAAGATTCTGCGAGGAAGAGAGATATCGACATTCCTTTAGAATGCATTACTCGGGAGCAAATCAAATAGAGTAGGATGATTTATCTAACCTGACGCCATCCAATATCCTGAATTGTCTTAAAGCTCTAGGACTTGAGGAACTTCTTCAGCCGTTTAGACATCCTGAACGGCTGGACAGCAGAAAGGAGCGCTATTAATCTTTTAGGGTACAGTGTATTCACTCCACAAGATATGGGCAACAATATCTGATACAAGACCTCAAAGTCAAATGAGCCGATTCCGAAAGCAATACAAAATCTTTCACAGGTTGAAGCTGATTCGAAGCAAATCAAGCAACCTTACTTTTGAGTGCCTCAGAAGTTCATTGTTCATTCAAAAAGCTTTTCGACTTCGACTACAAGCAGAGTAATGAGATTATACCAAAATTTGATTCAGTCCAAAGTACATCCAGGAATATGAGCCCCAACTTGATGGAATTGACTGAAAAATATACCACACACTTGAAATGCGAATACAACAGAGACTGGATTCGCTGTCAGCAATGGGTTATTTTCTGCAATTCAAGGATCAACAACTACTTTCATTGTAGAAATACTGCTCATTTTAAGTTATCCAGAAATTCAGCAAGAGAGAAGGCACCACCTTTAAGAATTCAGACACCAATAGGTAGCTCAGAATTAAAATAATGTGATTTTCACAAGATTTCGTGATATTCCCAAAGCAACCATCCATATTAGACACGTATTATATTGAAGCGATGAAATCCTTAAAATGTTGGCCTGAACAGTCAACAAAAACCAAAAGTCAGTTAGTTCAAGCAAGATGTACATCTTCCATAGATACTGGAGTATCCAGATCAGTAGTTGTCCGTTCAAAACTCTTGTAAAAACCTCGTGATGATGAAGGTTAAAACAGAATATTAGATCTAGTAGAGGTGGAAGTTATATTCTACCGAAACTGAGAAGAAAAAAGCTGTAACAAGAAAATTGAACCATAACCACTATAGTTTCTTTGTACAGGCAATTCAATCATATGCATTAACTAAAATCCTTTGTTGCCATGATCATTACCAGAGGTTTTTCATTCTCTTCCCATCTTTCCGCCTATTCGTTGAAAATAAAACGATTATCAATATCATCATTTACTGATTGCTTGTCGTTTGTGCTCACGCGAATATTTCGCAGAACACCCCGTAATGCATGGCCGATTCGGTCATCGACACCTCAAGACGCCGGGAGCACCAGTGGTGCACTCTTGCCCGAAACGCTTCATTTGCGATTTAGAGCTATCACCATCATAAACACGAACAGGAGCAAACATATAACATCTAAGCCTCGCCTATTCCCCCATAATTTCTTATCTACGGCCTTCTCCTACCCGGACATGATCATGAAGCGCCTCCAGCACACCTACTACTACTACTTTTACTCATTGTAGCAACTCACTCCGTGAGATAGTTTAGTACCATATTTATTACATTTGTAGATTTGGAATGATAGGAAATGGTATCAGAATCAGCATCAGAATCAGAAATGCTTTATTGTCGAAAATGGGAACATTCTCCATGAAAATTGAAAAATGAAAAATGAGATTTATTTGTAATGTCTAACAGAAAACAAGCCACGTTGGACATTGAACTACATCTTATAGATATTGTGAAAAGACTCTAACTGAAAATAAAAAATCTAAAAGTGAAAATTCATAAAATAAATCAGATAGGGAGAATGTTATTCAAAAATATCACTCACAGATATTGTTCATTTCATTGAAGCATAGTTCGCTTCTCTCGCTTTAATCCCCAATACATTTTTGTCGGCGAAAATCAATATCGCTTTGCCAAGATCATCAGGGAGATTGGGAGAATTGGAAAGCAGGCTCTTCAGAAGCAATTATACACATCAAGGATGGAAATGATGGAAATATTTCTTCTGCGGTAACACTTCGAAAGTTATTTTTTGACATTAAACTGTCATCGGCATTGCATTTTGATTTTTGTTCGAAAATATGAATGGAATATTCATAAAATCTGTTGTGGAATCATCTGCGGTTGAAAGACAAACTCTAGTGGAAAAGGAACATTCAGGGGAAAATTTTCCATGAAAACTGAAAAGTATGATTTTTTTGAGATATCTAACAGAAAACAACTACTTCTCCGGCTAAAGCCACGCTGGGCATCTGATAGATATTGTGACATTGTCGGTGATCTGTGATACAACCCAACCGGATATATTTTATTATAAATGTACCAAACAACTAAAAATTGTTTTGTACCATAATCATGAATTCCGATATTGAAATGCGGATCTCATGTACGATCGTTATCGACCCTGGTATTCAATAATAGATAAATTGAAACGATTTTATTTGAAATTCCATGGAATTTTGAAAATACCTCATAATCAAACCCAACAAAACAAATTATCAATTGCTATAAGCCGTTCCTGGATCAAACTACCTAATTATTATCGGTATTATCCCAACACTACCTGGGTATATTTAAATCCTTTATTTACGGGTAATGGATCAAAATAACTTTAATGAATATTTTAAATTGATAATTCATCTATATATAAACGTATTTATGCAGTAATGATATCATTCGTTTTATAATTCAATTTGACCGAGTGTGAAGTTTGAGTGAAGCCCTAGTTACCTACCATACAATAGTGTGTTCGATCTGTCACGCAATTCGCGATGACAGAAAATATCAAGAGAAAAGCTGCTGAAAATACCCTTCACGCCTATTTCAAAAAGCTAAAACCCGATAACGAAAATGAGGCTTCAATATCTGAACTTGATATTGGAACAAATTCAACAAATGAAGATATGGTCATGGTGCAAAAACAAAATAATATCAAAATTAATGAGAATTGTAATACTGATCAGAGTGATCCATCAAGCACATCACAATTCATTTATGATGTTGGTGCATATTTGAAAATAATGGGAACCATAGACGAATTTACGAAATATCAACTTTTGAAAAATCATTGGAAGCCAAACAAAAACTTTACATTTCCATATTCGAGTCACGTGAAAAGGGGTAGAGAAGAGAAACGTCGTGCAAATCTGACACATCTGGAAAAGTATGAATGGTTGGTGTTTTCATGTCAAAAAGAAGGACTATTTTGCAAATCTGTGCGGTGTTTTCATCAGACCTTTTAGTTGGTGGCCAGAAAACAGTGAGTGCTCAAAATTTAGTGACAAAACCTCTTAATAAATATTCGAAGTTGACGGGAAAAGATGGTGATTTAGAGCAACATCAGAGCACAAAATATCACGGACTGTCTATTGAAAAAGGTAAGCTATGATATTTTTTTTTGTTTCGCTCATTTAACGTTTTTCTATGTGTTACCTGTTTTATCGATTCATATCCCAATTAGGACAAGCTATTATATAGATAAAAATAATAGGGTCTTTTCACACAAAATAAAAGAAGCAAATGGCCTATACTAATTTTTATAAGATGGTTCGTTATAAAAAACTAAAAAAGTTAATTTTTTTTCACTAGTTCTTGGTCTAATATAAAAAAATAAATGATATGTTTATTTTTTGTACATCATTTGGTAATTTGTTTTTAGGTAAACATTTCACTATGGCCTACCAAAATCCAGAGATGGATCTGAGAAACCAGCTATCGACAAACAGAAAACAACAAGTTTTAGAAAATCGTACTAGGCTAACTCCCATTTTGAAGACAATTATTTTGCATGGACGTCAAAATATTCCGCTGAGAGGACATAGGGACGACGGCTCGTTACTCACGAGAAGTAGCCAGTTCAATTTGGTGGAAAATAACGATGGATGTTTCAGGGCTCTATTGAGGTTTCGTATAGATTCTGGAGATAAGACACTTGAAGAACACCTCACAAGTTCTAGTTCGAAACCCACATATATAAGCAAAACAACAGCGAATGATCTGATAAAATGTTGTGGAGACGAAATATTATCATCACTGATTGAAAAAGTCAGGGAAACAAAATATTATTCGATAATGTTCGACGAAACCACCGACATGTCTCATAAATCTCAACTAAGTGTTTCCATTAGATATATCTATAAAGATAAAATATTTGAAGATTTTATGGGATTTGTTGATCTCCACATGGACAATTATGGTGATAGTTCAGAAGATAGAGAAGAGCCGGTAATTAGTGGAGTCATTCTTGGTGAATCGGTAATGAGAAAAATCACTTCATTGGGTTTGGATTTGAATTACTGTGTTGGAATAGCATGCGATGGTTGTTCCGTCAGTATGTCCTCCACAAAAGGCGCAGCTAAAGAAATTCAAAGAAAAGCTAAAAATCCTATAATTTGTCCTTGCTACAGCCATGCTTTGAACCTTTCTCTATCCAAATCCGCTGCAGTAAGAAGCATTAAAAATAGCATCGGAACAATTCAAGAAATTGTTTCTTTTTTTGATGCTTCGGCGAAAAGGACTTTCGTTTTGAAAAAACATCTGAACCATACCCTTAAAAGTCCATGTGAAACGAGATGGGTTGAACGTCATAATTCCATCATCCAGTTTCAGAAGGATTTGTCTCAGATTGTGAAGGCCCTTGAAGAAATATCAGAATGAAACGATCAAATATCTTCCAGTAAGGCGAATATATTAATGAAAGCAATTTGCGACTGTGAGTTCATTTTGACAATCTTCTGTTTATCCGAAGTATTTGGACTGACGATTATATTCAGTAAGTACTTGCAAGAAAAAAGTGTCGATTTGCAAACAGTCAATTCTAAATTCAAACTGTTGCTGCAAACTCTTGAAGATAAGAGAGCTCAAGTTGATTCAGGTTTCGAAGATATTTTAACGGAGGCTGACAAGATGATGAAAACATTGGATGTTGAAATGAAAATTCCTCGTATTGCCTCTAAACAACATCATAGAGACAATTTTCCTGATTTCAAAACCTTGGCAGCAAAAGACTATTGGAAAAGAGTGATTTATATACCATTATTGGAACATTTGATTGTGGATTTGGAAAACAGGTTTCCCGAAGAGACTCTGAACAGTTACCTTTTAAATATATTGATAGCAAACAATCTCCATAGAATGTCCGATCAGCACGTTATGCGAGCGAAAGTTTCACAAATGCTTGACCAGTTTGGGTGCCTGGTAGACAATCCCTCAATTTCGGAAGTTATGGGCGAATTTTTGTTGTACAAAAATTACCAAACCCAAAGTTTATCAAGACAAACTATTGATACTGCCATAGGTATCTATCTCAATTGCGGGGAAATTGATTTTCCCAATATTCGCAATCTTCTTCAGATTTTAGTTTGTTTGCCCTACTCAATAGCAACAGCAGAACGCAGTTTTTCGAGTCTCAGGTTGTTGAAGTCATATCTGAGGTCGACAATGAATGAAGACAGACTGACCGGCTTGGCATTATTGTACGTACACAGAAACGTAGAAATAAATTTAGATAATATCATTGACCGTTTTGCCAAGAAAATTATAATTCGTTCTATAGATGGCAGCTTCCAATTAATTTAAGAGTATTTGTATTAAATTCATTATACTTGGTTTTTATGAATAAAATAATTTACTTATAATTATGTTTTTATGGTGTGATCTGACCTACTCTCGATACTTCCACTTCCAAAAATCATATATTCAATATGTAAATAAAAAAAATTGGTTCCTATCCCCCACGCCACTATATGTCTACAAAAAATATTCCTTCAATTCAACTTGCGCCCCCCCCCTGAAATTCGTCCTGTATCAGCCCCTGTATTGCGAAAGGACTCTAATTGCGATTGAAGCGAACCTTGCTTCAATGAAATTAACGATTTCTGTGAGTGATATTTTGGAATAACATTCTCTCATATAATTTATTTAATGAATTTTCAATGAAAACAAGAGATAATTTAAAAAATCCTTCATATGAATGAAAATGCGGATTATCACTTTAAGATTTTTCCTTTTCAATTTGAGTCTTTTCACAATATCTGTCAGATGTAGTTCAATGTCCAGCGTAGCTTTAGCAGGGGAAGTAGTTGTTTTCTGTTATACAAGCTGTCCAAGGTTAAACCGCCGAACGATTAGTATCGGTTTTTTAGGTGAAAATAAGACTTTTTCTTCATATGAGCATGTGTCCTAACTTGCTTCGTTTTCGAGATACACGGTGTCAAATCAGTTTTTGATTCGGTACTTAAAAACTTTGCGGCTGATTTTGATAAAAGTTGCCATGCTTATTTGCGGTAATAAAACGCTTATTTGAATGTACTTAGAATAAATAAATATATATTTTTTTCAAAACTTATTACACCCTGTATCTTGAAAACGGAGCAAGTTGGGACACATGCTTATATGAAGAAAAACGCTTATTTTCACCTAAAAACCCGTTACTGGACGTTTGGCGGTTCAACCCTGGGTCACCTTGTATTTTCATTTTTCATTGAGAATGTTACCCTTTTCAACATGAATACCTCCCAAGAGGTTATTTTGAACGATGGAAAATAGCGATGATTCCACAACAGATTTTATGAATATTCTATTCATATTTTCGAACAAAAATCAAAATGCTTGTTGTCATTACATCACATTGGAAATGCTTGCCTAAAACTAAATTCGTTTCGTTTCATCGATGAGTAATTTCAATAATTATTTTTGTGCGAGTTCGTTTTCCGAAAGTTCTTTCTACTACCAACATTCCAAAACTCAAATTTTAATAGTTATTTACCTAACAAGTGCGGAAAGTAGTACTTTTCCGCACGCGACGGCAGTTGCACGAACGACGCTGAGCGGAGTTCGGGCAAGCCGTTAAGGGCGGAAAAGACATTTTCCGTAAGAGTTACGTACAATATTTTTCCTACGAGTGTTTTTGTCCATCTTATTTATGAAAAAACAAGGTTTTCAATAAACTAGTTTTTATTATAATGCTGCAAAATGCTCGTAGGAAAAAAATAATTCTGTGAGATTCGTAACTGAACCTAAATTTTATATTACCAATTAAAATTGATCCATAAATCAGAAATATAGGTATTAACGTAACTCCGAACATAACTTCAATGAATTCATCTCTTGAAGAACGTAGGTCCGTAATTCGATTGCGATAAAACAAAACACATCAGCAATTGAGTTAAGTCGAATGGTAGGTTAAAATTGTTAAAAAAAAATCCGTTAACAGGCTGCACCCTGACGAGCAACCCTCAGAAGTCTTCGAAATACTTGCGTGATCTAGGAAAGACGTAGCCCTTACTTTCATCGTGTGATGCCACGCGCTGGGAATCGAACCTACGTACCATGGGATAAGGAGCGAACGCATTACCCATGCGCCACCAGGCTCCATATGATTTAAACATTGTTCAAGTTTCCATAACGTTTGACTCCCACATCTCGTAAATATCAAATGACAGCTATCATCTGGACTGCTTAACTGATTTCACGGAATGATCGAAACTTTTCTATAGAATACTCCTGCTTCATTTCATTGTTATTTGGTTATCTGAAACAAAAATGGGCAATTAGACATATTAGAGAGTTGTTGCAGAGTGAAACGAGTTTACTTAATCACAAGAAACTTTCATTGAAGTATCCTATATTGCAATTATTAATTATGGTTGGTAACGGTGTGATTGCAAACACCATCTTCATAGTTGATTCTTTAACTTTATTTTGACAAAAACGTCAAATTTCATTTTGGCAGATAAGGTCTATTATGTCAAAATAGAGGATCCTCAAATAAAGTGACTATTTCTGTACTTAAATTAAATAAGGGAATCCTGTATTTTAATAATAGATAATTGTAAAGGATATATTGAATGCGCATGCGTATATATGTCTAATAAAGGAAAACTTTATTAAAGTATCATCACAATAGAGGTTGCAATAACTCTCTATTATTATCTTTGGAGATATATTTATTTTCTCAAAGAATCCAGGGTTGTCAACTGAACCTAAACTCTCTCAGGACTTCATCCTTGTTAATTTTCAGATATAAAGCCATTCGAGGACTCGTCCGTTGGAGTCATGTAGCTCAAAGGTCAAATTACAAAATTTCTTATATTCCACCTAATAGTTATTTATGCAAATCGACGTGAAATTGTCCAGGCCGTTAGGCTGAGTTGGACAACACGTGAGTGCAATAAACAATTTTTTCACAAGTTGCATACAACATTTTTTCTACGTTCATGCAAAAAGCAAAAAATTATTTATTAAGGTACGGCACTAGGTAAAAATGAAAAGCGCAACTTGAATAATTGTTTAGTACTATCGATTTGCATTGAAACAGATCACTATCATCTATTTTTCATTAATAATACTCATTTTAAAACTTTCAATTCTGTAATTGTCAGAAATAATTTTTGAATGACATTTCTATAACCACAGTTGCATTATAAAAATCAAAATCATAACCATGAGCGCGTATGCTATCAAGAGGTGTGGTCATAGTACAGACAGTTTGCTCTATGCAGGTAGACGGTTTAGAACAAAGCGGATCAGTTTTGATTATGGAGTTTTTCTCGGGAAGGCATTGTTTATTTAGCTCTGGCTGCTATTAATACAAAATAATATAAAATATGTAACTGTTTAAAACGTATCGCCAATCTCACAGAATATCTGCTAAATATGTAGTGGGTTTGAACGTTTATGTTTGTCATGATGACAGCACGTTGAAGTTGAATGACAGATGAGTGCAATAAAAACTTCATTGCACTAGTGCAATGAAGAACTTCTTTTTCCACTAAACATAGTTCAATAAAGTTTTGCTTTTTGCATGAATGTAGAAAAATGATATTATGCGGAATAACCCGAGATACCTGGAGTGAATTCTCAGGCAAAAATGAGCAAAAATTAAGCTGACTGGCATAATAACTGAGAGGAAAAAAGTTACGGTTCTATGTGCTAACTGCAGGGCAGTAAATTTGTGAACAGAAGTATTCTAGTCAAAAACATTCGTTCATTCTGTGGAATCACTTCAGCTGCCCAGTTGATAGCAGTTTTGAACTGATTTGATGCTACTTTCAATTTAAGGCCAGTTCTCCTCTTCCTCCCTTCACACCTTTTCCAACACAAGGGGATAAAAAAAAGTGGTTCTCATAGACAAGTTTCTCATTCACCTTACCTCGTTGTACTGCTACTTAGTTATTACTTTCTTTTATAAAACCTCTAGGCATGTTGAACAGGGTCCCAGAACTTCCTCGTTTTCTATCGAAAATGTATAAATGGGATCAAAATATAACCAGTACTTCATATATGTGTTTTCCTAAAAGTTTTCGTTATCAAATTACGGGTACTTGAAAATACAAAGTGAAAAATCTTTTCTTTGGTATTTTTTCAAGTTAATATTGAAAGTCAACCAGAATTTGGTATTGAATTGAAATTCATTTGGAAATGACGAAGATACAGTTGATTGTTCAATCGAATAAAGTTGGCCATGAAAATCAAACTTAAAAATTATCTCAACTGACGAACGGTAATTATCAGAGGAAAAAAGGAGTTCCTTCGATGAGCATGCATGAATCAGTTATTCAGGAACAGACTGCCCCGATGATCCACACCCGAAACTTGAAAATTACTAATATTTTCAATATTTTTCAACAAAATTAATTTCCTGGAGAAAAGTACTAGTGTGTAAAGTTGATCGTAGCAACCATTTTAATGAAAATACACTCTTATTCGACATCCAACTAGAGACGTTAACTATTATTTGAGAAGATTTTTGTGAGAATACAAATAATGAGTGAAAATATTTTGAAAAATATTTATAAAAATTTTGTTCATGATGCAAATATTCACTAAACAAAATTCTTGTTCTAGAAAATCAGAAATGCTCTACTCCTAATTTTTAACACATAAAATTGAAGTGAACCAAGATAATTGAACATTTTTCAACAGGAGAAAAAAATTTGTAATAGAATTCATTTTTTTTTATTTCTAAAGGCTGATTCAGATACATGGGTGCCCACCCTGGGTTTTTGTCCCCGCATGATAAATTCCTGAAGTATTAACAACTTAACAACTTAACTTCTGAACCAATGAAAATATGACTTTTTGATAGACATGTAAGTAGAAGGAACGTATGTGAACTCTCTTGCAGTTTACAGGCACAAAAGTCAAAAATATATGCTTGTAAATTGCCAAGCAGGATTTTTGAAGTATGTGCAATTTATAAGCATATATTTTTGACCCTTGTGCCTGTAAACTGCAAGACAGTTGAAATACGTTCTTTTTACTTAAGTTTCTTTGGTTCAGAAGTAGTAATTTTGTTAATGCTGGAGAAATTCATCATGTGGGGTCAAAAACCCTGGGTAGGCCCATTTTATGGGTGGTTATTTTGTAATGAAGGTTTCACACATTATTTCAATCATTTCAAATAATGATGGGAGTCTCATAGTGGATTTTTATTAACACACGAGTAGTTTTAGAAAATCTTGAAAAATATATGAAAATCTCCGTTTCTGACTTTGTAGCAGAAAAACTGACGCATGCGTGTCATCGAAAGAATTGTTTCGTCTATTTTATTCACTCCTCAATTTTTTATTAAAATGACACCCTGTATATTCTTTCTGGTTTTCCGAAATACCTTCGAATTAATGATACTATATATCGTTTTTCGAAATTGAAATTCATTTGGGAATGACGAAGATACAGTTGATTCATCAATCGAATAAAGTTGGCAAAGAAATGCAAACTTAAATCATCTCAACTGATGACGAACGACATCGGTAATTATCAGAGGAAGCTTCAAGAAGATGTCCAATTGAAAAATTGTTAAAATTGTTTTTTCCGTTAACCAGCTGTCGTCCCCTTACGAACGGCAGCCCTCAAAAGTCAAAACTTGTGCGAGCCAAGAATTAACAAGGTCCTACCTTTTAACGTGCGGCACAATCTTAGACGAATAGATCTCGAAAGGTCGTCAGTAAGTCAGCCATCCTAACCACAACCTCGCCCTGTTTTGCTTGGCTTCAGATATCGATGACTCGTGTTCGAGCTATCCTCCCAAAGAATGTACCATCCATATTTCTCAATGATTACTTACAATTATCTATGTTCAACACCGCCTTCGTTGAGGAACATTCAATTTACTCACTCATAATGAAACATCTTGTATTTTCGGTTCCATTCGAAATCCTTTAAAACTTTTCACACGACGAATCTAATGATTCACTATTCTTCATCATGACGGAGTAAAAAGAGCATGTTGACAAATAAGAAATTATGAGCATTGTTTTATGGGAATTATTCCTTTTTACACGCTTTATATTAGCTTCACTTGTATGTTTGTTTGGATGTTTTGTATGTGTTCATAGTTCCGGTGAAAATGCAATATGACATTTTTATTGTTATATAAAAAAATGGTGGCTCCAAGATGGCGGACGAGATTTGTGATAATCGTCCGATTCCATTCAAAATTGGTCTATAAGGGTTTTCGGAGTCAGAGATTATGATTTTTTTATCAAAATTCATGAATTCAAAATGGCGGCTACAAGATGGCGGACGATATTTGTGATTATGGCCAGATTCGATTCAAAATTGGTATGTGAAGTTTTTTCAGGTCGTATATTTCGAATTTTTCGTGAAAATTTATAAATTCAAGATGGCGGCCCAAGATGATGGACGAGTATTGTGATTATGGTCAGATTCGATAAAAAATTGGTATGGTTTTCGGGGTCGGAGATTTCGATTTTTTTGTAAAAAAAATATAATAGTTTGAAAAAACTAATAACACGCTTTACTTCCCATGGACTAAAACGTAAAAAACAATTGACAATTTAATTTCTCAAATGTAAAAAAAGCGTGGGGTGCTTGATAAAGTTCTCTTGAGCTCTTGAACGCTCTATATTGTCAAATTAAACTAAAAAATATGAGAATATAGATCGCTTATTTTACATTTGAGAAATTAAATTGTCAATTATTTTTTACTTTTTAGTCCATGGGAAGTAAAGCGTGTTCGTTAGTTTTTTTTTTAACTATAATTTTTTTTAGTAAATTTTTGGTCATTGTTGGAAAATATCGGTCTTGCAATTACATGAGAATCTCAAGTAATTTTCAACTGTATTTTTTCTCGAAGCTTCCTCTACAGTTACCGTTGACGTCGTTCCTCAGTTATGATGAAATGATTTTTGCGTCCAACTTTTTTCGATTGAACAATAAAGTGTACCTCCGCCATTTTTCAACGAATTTCTATTTTGAAATGTACAAATTTCAAACTCTTTTAGATAATCAGGAAAAATGTACAGGATGTCATTTGAAAAAAGGTTAGGGGTCACTTAGGGGTGAACCGGCATATTTTGACACCTCTGATGGTGTCCAAAATGATATGCGTAAGTACTCAAGTAACAAGTTTTAACATGTATCTTTAAAACTATAGAAAAATTGGTGGTCGTACACCTTGGCAAATCTATAAAGGAATATCGACAAACGTATGAGATACGCGAATTAGAATTCAGTTAAATATATAAGGAGCTCTTCTGCTTCCGTGCATCGAAAGACGTGCCGATTTCAAATCGCTTTATAGATTTGCCAAGCTTGTACATCACCTCGTGGTCATTCGGTATGAAACATAAAAAGTTATTAAACGTCTTTTATTCTGTAACTTCAAGGATCCATAACTTGAGTAACGAATGATTTAAGGAAAAAAGTTCTACGAAGTTACGAAGTACTGGTAAGTACTGGGACACCCTGTATTACGGTGTGAACTGGTATCCAGCCTTCTGAGGGAATAAATCATATCATTACAATTATTAACCTTCGTGGGAGACGCAGAATGAAATGGAAGAGACGTCGGTTAGCCACTAAGTGCATCCAAAACCTTGGCCAGCCAAGATATTCCTGAACGATTGTCGACCCCAAGTCGTCGACCGTGTTCACTGTCCCTCGACGCCGACCCTCGGGCCTAAATATAACAGGCGTCGCGTGCGTCGCAGGCCGTGCAATCCATCAGGCACAGTGAAAACGAAGTATTTTTATAACTGGCGGTATGCGGCCAGAACACTCTCGTTCTCAAGGTTCACATGCGAATAATCCTTCCATCAAAAAGGTTTTCTGTGGCTGTCAGAGTATTCCAAACCGCCTTACACAGTTCCTTCAGATTGAAGATATTGATTGTATGATGTCTAAAAACTCTGATGTGCCGAATTTTTTTAGATTTTTGCAATGACAAACTAAATGGGATCGCGGTGCTGTTCTTCAAGTGGTGCTAGATGGCGTCCTAACAGGATTTTAGTCATTGACTCATGGTGACTTCATGGTGAATTTTTATTCACCTAAAAATATGGTAATAAATCATAGTGAATTGCATTTCCGCCGCAAATCGCAAACAGTATTTAAAAAACGTATATTGAAATAACCTAGTTGCAGTATAGTCAACTATGATTACAATAATAGCAATACTCCCCCATAAACAATCGTAGGAATAGCCTGTATATTTAGAGGACGACTATTATTATTATTTGCCGCGGCGCTCCGTTGCAACTCACTGGTAGCATATTCAGATTTCAGCTATAGAAAATCCCGAAAAACCTACAGCACCACCCTGGGTGGTCGGTGTGCATGTAACACCGTTATGTATATTTTGTTGCCTATTTGGGAAATTGTAATTTGCATGTCAACATTTTTACAAAAAATATATATTTTTTTATTCAAACAAGCCATTTATTACCGCAAATAAGCATGCCAACTTTTATTAAAATCAGCCACAAAGTTTTTGAGTAATGAATCAAAAACTGATTTTTTCTCAACACTTTGACACCCTGTATCTCGAAAACGAAGCAAGTTAGGACACATGCCCATATGAAAAAAAAGTCTTATTTTTACCTGAAAAACCGTTACTGATCGTTTGGCGGTTTAACCCTGGGTCACCCTGTATATGAAAATTAACTAACAACATAGAATTACCACTTTTGTGTGTATAAAGACGTTATTCTGCAATCAGTAAACTTTCAAATTCCTTTGAGCCATTTTGTTATTTGGTAGATTAGGGATCCGGCTGACATTGGCATTTATATTCCTTTGAACTGGACACAGTTTTTGCTTCTCTTCGGGTTTCAGTCGAATATAGTTATAGTAAAACACTTACAATTCGACCGGTCATTTATTTTTGTGTTCAACTCTTGTTATAGTTCTAGAGATGTTTAATCTCGCGTAATAAAGTACGCAAAGGACATTGCTCCATAGAATTTCCGAGTCTTCGATACTTCAGTTAATTTATAAATATGTCAGATTTCGAATCACGTATAATCCGTATCTTTCACAGTTTTATGAACATCACTTATAAGCTCCAGTGAACAGGTGTTTTTCCATGAGTATCACAGTACTAAATTAATTTGTTACAAAACCAAAATCTCGTTACGCTCAACATAATATTCTCACCAAAAAAAAATAATCATTCAGGGAAATACTTCGTGAAACCACTGACGTTAAAACAAGTGATTCATGAAACCATTTTGATGCATTCTCTGTGGAAGAATCTTAATTTTCGACAACGGAACTTTAATTACCAATTCTCATACGTACGTTAAAAACTCATTTTTTTGTTGAATTACAATCAATAATACAGCTTTATATTATATTTGTCGTTTAGGAAGGAACTAACGTATTTCTAAGTTTGGTTAACACGTTAACTGCCGTATTTTTGACAAACAACGGCCTGTCTCCATGACTCCATGTGCCAACTGCGTCGATGTGCAACACATGTAACGCAACTTATCAATGCCATTGGGTAGCTTTCAGACATAAACTTAGCATTAATTTCTATATGTAATTTTCAAACCTCGGAGTAGGACTTTTTATTCGTGAAGTGGCTCAATTTTATATCTGGTTGACTCACGAAAAAAATGAATCGTAGCACTTTGACACTCGGCACATTCACAATAGTGTTATTAAACATATATGCAGGATATGAATAAGCGATTATTTTTTAACATTTACTGAAGAGAATGCCGGTTTTATGGGTAAGTTGAAGATGACGCAGGAGTAAAACAAAGTTTTTTTTGGCATGTATAAGTGGGACCCGTCACAATACTCTAAAATTGTTGTATATAGTCCAAAGGGGCTATGAGTTGCTGCTTCAGTATAATAATTCCATATTTACTAAATTATTCATGATTTTCGGATCGTCCGCAAACATCTCCGTGAAGTGCCACAAAACACATTTTAGGTACTCAAATATTCGCATATTATATTTGCATAAGAAGGTAAGAGTCTTCAGAAACGATAAGAACTTTTCCTTTTCCTTCTCCGATCATTTTTAGCAGAATTATGGCCAATCAAATATTCGGCTCCGCCAGAACGGATAAGTGTGAACCTGAAATTTGATGTCGGCGTTCAATCACGTTTTCTGAGAAAACGAGCGCATTTCATAAAAATTACTAGGAATCATTTTTGTGGAGAATTGAATTGTCTTTCACCGTGTTGAGTTGTTTTTTCGATAAATCATATACTTTTCAAGATTACAGGAAAATATTATTTATATATTTTAAAATGAAAAAAAAAATATGTTCCACCCCTGGAATTTTGGTAAACAATTTTTTTTCGTGTTTATAATGGTTCCAACAACTAGCATACCTAGTTTGGTGGTGCTACAATCGATTCTCGTCTCAAAACCTGTATTGGATTATAAATCTCATATAATCACTAAGTTGTGATTTGATAAAATAGCCCGGAAGGCAGGGACAAAAAATTTGCACAAATTTCTACAAACCTAGTTTTTTGTCAGTTTGTTATTTTGATTCAACAAGTAGGTAAACAAAATGAGAGTCTACCACCCCAATGATGTTGTGTTCATATAAAGAGAGTTTCAAAAGTTTGCACCAATCTGTAAACTTTTTTTTATTACCTATCGATTCGTCAGAAAATGTAATTCATGAAAATTGGAGCATTGAGTTATCGAGTTATCAAAATTTTAAATTTCCAAACGGTGTACAGGGGAGAACAAAAAATAGAATATTGATCAGGTCTAAACTACCCTGGCTGTGATTCCAAATTTGAATATTGTTTTTATTGTATTCTACAGCTTCCTTGAATAAACTTTTCAAATATTGTCAAAAATAAAGGGAGTTTACACATAATCAAAATTCCTATTTTTTGTTCTCTCCTGTACACTGCTTGGAACGTAATAAAACATTTCTCTCTATGTCAAAAGTATCGCCAAATGAATAATTTATTTACTCTCATGCCAAACTTCGGAAACGATAAAGAAGGATATTTTTTTTGTTTCCACCATTTTGCGACTCAATTGTTTATACTTTTTTTTAATGTTGACGGGCTTGGACGAGGTGGCAAATTTGTATAGTTTTATTGAACACTAAAATACAACTTTTGTGAAAGTTTCCTTTCTTCTGTAATTTTTCCCCCAGTTTTGCTAAAATGATTGGCCTATAAAATTTTGTCATCTTCCCCGTCTCGTTACCTTTTCTACATACAGTGAGTCTACAAACTTTTTACTCTAATTAGCGATATGAGCGTTAAGATCCCCATCGATTGTAATGATGGGCTTCAGTATGCAATCAGCAAAAGAAATCATGAGCATCTCGGTTTGGCAACGCCTAGGCCTCTTTTCTGACCGCAATCTCGCTGTGGGGGCGACGGACCTCAAAAGACCAAACTTGTGTGGAATGAGAACCAGTATAGAAAGAAATTACTGTAATTTTTTTATCTCATCCCGTATAGGATATTTTATTGAATTTTCAGTATTCAGTAGCTTTATATTCCTGGATATTTTTCCGACGCATAAGAATTTGGAATTGAAAACAGGCTCTAACAAATTTCAATATAGTAGGTAGCTGGTCTACTGGAAATCAGCCTTTGGAAAAATGTCTCATTTTCAAGTTGCAAATGTATTCCAGTGTCATGTGAAATATTCAAATGTTCGACGTACAGTAAAACAAAATTTTCAAGTTAATGTGCCCCCAGCGCCATCTGTCGAGTAATTGCAATGAATCTTCTCTCAAAAAATATTTTCGGTGCCATTCTCCTGTTGGAGGATCAAGTTTTTACAGTTTATATCACACTGTATTTGGACACAGATATTATGATAATATTATGATGTTGTATGGAATGACGTTTAGTTTTGTTGGTTGTTCATGTCAACTTTTTGAATAAAAAATTTCACACAAACCAACAACAGATGAACAAGCTTATAAGACAAGATCAGGAAGAGAAAGAATAAAACCATACTGGATAAAAGATTTTGTAGTAGATGAAAATGTAAACGACTTCAATTCTTGTAATAAAGGAAGTCAAATGAAACATCAAGAGATCCAGTAAATTTCAAGAAAGCTTTCAGTGAAGAAAATAACATTATCTGGAAAGAAGCTATGTTGGAAGAATTTAAAAATCTAATAAGAAATGAGACTTGGAATTTTGTTGAAAAAACCATTGAATGGGAAAATAAAAAAAATTTGTGAGTATTCAAAACAAAATACAATGAAGAAGGAGAAGCTGAAAGATATCGTGCAAGACTTGTGGCATTGGATAATACGCAAATGCCTGGGATTGATTTTGATCAAACCTATTCGCCAGTAGTGCAAAAGAAGACAATTAGATTGCTTTTCGCCATTTACCATTGCCATTGGACTATACACCACATTGATATCACAGCTTCATATCTTGCTGCTGAATTGGACGAAAATGTATTTATGGAAATCCCCCACTGGATATTTTGAATTTTTATGACATTTTGAAGAAGCAGATTTAAAATTTACCAATAAAAAACGAAATAAAACAAAGAAGTTTAAGTTAAATAAAAGTATCTATGGTTTACACCAATCAGGGTTGATGTGGAAAAACATTTTGGACAAATTTATACAAAGTATACAATTCAACAGGTATTTATCAGATCCTTGTGTATACTACAAGAAAAAAGACGACATTATCATTACAGTACCTATAATACGTTGACGATATTTTGATATACGGTAACATGAGAAAAGTGGAAGACGTAAAAAGAGATTTCAAAAAGAAATTCGATACAAAAGACATGGGAGGCTTAAAAAATGACTCAAGGATAGTATAAAAATGGACCAGGCCTTATACAGTACTGAAATTTAAAAGTAAATGAACATGCTAGAAGCTAGATCTGTGTCTACTTGAATGATGATGATGCTCTTATTGAAAATGAGAAAAATCTTTTTCAAAGAATTATTGGCAGTATTTTATATTTGACAGTTTCAACCTTGAGTCAATTCAATCACAATCCTACCAAACATCATTGGTAAGCCATGAAACATCTACTGAGATATTCAAATGAGACGAAGGAATATGGTATTGAGTATAGAAAAACCGGAAAGAAAATTGAAGCTTTCACTGATGCAGATTGGGGAGCAGATAAAATAGGCGATCGTTTAGCGGGTATTTATTCATCTTAGGACATGGAGTAATAAGCTGGTGTAGTCAAAAACAGCATTGTGTCGCTCTAAGCATCGTCGAATCAGAATTCATTGCACTGAGTGAGAGTGCAAAAGAACATGTTTTTTTGAAGAAACTGGGAGATGAAAAAGACAAAGAGGTTTTCTTTGGAAAACATTTTCCAATTCATGTGGATAACCAAAGAACGATAAAGCATGCTGAAAATCAGACTACAAGATCTACAAAATCTAGTCATATTGATTTGAGGATATTTCGTGTTACAGACTTGATTCGTGCCAAACAAGTCATTCTGAGATACATTGAATCGAAGAAAAAATTTGGCTGATCAATTAACAAAATCTATCCCTGCAATTATTTTATCAGATCATCTGAAGAAAATGGGGATTCACTCCTGTAAAGAAGTGTTGGAGGATTATGAGAGTGAATATGTCAAATAAGGGATCCAAGATCCAGGGGAAGTGTTGGAGGATCAAGTTTTTCCAGTCCATATCACACTGTATTTGAACACCGATATTATGATAATATTATGATGTTGTATGGAATGACGTTAAGTTTTGTTGGTTGTTAATGTCAACTTTTTGAATAAAAGGGTTAATTCTATATTGAAATTTTCACTGGGATCTGCTGTGTTTATTCTGGAGATTTCGTGAAATTTCACACATGTTCCACATCAAACCATTCAAGTTTAACGCGTTATTTCGAAAAAAAATATATATATTAACGGAATAAAAAAAAAAATAGAAATATTTAAGGTCATATGCCCCCCTTTCGAGCAATCACCATGTCTTTTATTTCAAAAAGAAGTATCGGCAAAACCCTCCAATCGAATTTTTTCACAAGTGTGTACGTCGGACCGTAGAACCGAAACCCTGGCAGTGAAACACAATTATTAAAAAAACATTATCGATAAACTCATTAAAGTTGGTAGGTTATAAGCCGATATCGCCAAATTAGGAAGATCTAGTTCATCAAAAACAGGCAGGAAAAATGTTATGAAAAAAATATAAATCATATAATAGGTACCTATATAAAACCATAATAATTATGTGTTTTAAAACTGCAGAATTTCCATTAATTTCCAACAGTGAAAATGTTTGGAATCTTTTTGCGTTGTATCGTTCCATAATCTTAATACAGAACCCACACATGAGAACTAGTTCTTTCGGCGCAAACGTTCATCGTCTCAATACGAGCCGAACCTTGTACCGAAGAACCCAAAATTCCGAGTAGGTACACGGCATTATGCAAAACAACATCGAACCGTATAATGCATGAATGTCTCGATGCATCGACTACTAGATCGTGTGCAGGACCGCCGGTTCGCAGCTCGATATTGGGCAGTCAGACCGTGGACCGTCTGCAGGAGAAGGGGGGCAGGGGAATTCGTGCCGTGGCCAAGCGAGACCATGGAGGAACTTGAAACCCTTGAGAAGGTCGTGGTGACGATGGTGACGTTCTCTCGTTTTAATATTCACGTCTTCCATCGGTAGGCGATGGTTCGGCATTTTCTTTGCGTTTCCTGCTCCCTTATTTGGTATCATTTTGGATGGTAGTCATCTTGAAGTGAAGGTTAATTATTCTGTGACGACTGAAAAATGTTTATAGTCGCCTAATCATTGCATACTTATTTTTTAATAAATTCATATACGAAAAAAAAATTCATGAATTCTCTTGTAGGTACCTCAAAAAATATAATAAAAAGAAGATACCTACAGGTGGGAAAATATTTTTCGGTCTCAAAGTGTATATAAAATAGACAAAAGTCAAAAGACAACTTTTTGAAAGTTTAAAAAGCTTTCCAAAATTAAGAATCAAGTTTTCACAGCATCAATCACAATTATTATGTCCATATCTGAATCAGCATCAAATGAAAAATCAGTACAGGAGCCGAAGAGAGGTCAACCTTCACCGTTCTGTTTACCGAATGAAACATATTTCTTATGAAGTTTCATAAATAGACGAATATGCCTAAAATGGGTTGCATATCAAAATGTGGTCCAGACTATATACAGTGAGTTTAAAAAATTTGCACCACATGTAAGACTTTTTATTATCGATTTTTCAGAAAATTTTGTTCTTCATAAAAATTAGTGCATTGCAGAATACTTGCATATGAGTTGTCAAAATTTAAAATTTCCAAACGATGTACAGGGGTAACAATAATTGAATTTTGATCAAGAGTCAACTACACGCTGGCTGTGTTTCCAAATTTGAATATTGTTTTCAATTTTGAACAACCTCCTTGAATGAACTTTTTGATAATGTCAATAATAAGGGGCAGTTTACACTTGATCAAAATTGCAAGTAGATATTCTGTAATGCACTTATTTTTATGAACAATAACATATTTTCTGACAAATCGATAATAAGAAAGTTTTCCATATGGTGCAAATTTTTTAAACTCACTGTATATAGTCTGGACCACATTTTTATAGACAATCCATTTTAGGCGTATTCATCTATTTATCGACCTCTCTTCGGCTCTTAGACTACTGCTTCTTCTTCATCTTTTTATTTTTACAATATTTTACAAGGATTGTGGTTTTGATGAAGTTTCTTTTCTTTTTCAAACACTATTTTCCTCCTTGCTCTCTGATAATAGCTAATACTTAAGCTTTATACGGTGTACTTGTTGAAACTGCTACGGAACCAGCTTTTCGTCCCCTGTTTGTAGTAGTAACCAAACTACAGAATGGCGAAAGTGAAAATTCAAATATGTTGGACGTTGTACTGCTTTTTTCACCCTTTGTGGGCGTGGGCCCTCTGGGCCTTCAGTCAGGGACCTGTAGTCGACCTAAAACCAATAGGTAAGTAGATGCAGAAGGGAAGTAGTAGGCCTCCTTAGCAACCTCATCAAATAACTGACATATATACAAGTGAATATCGGTATGGTCCCAGGAATTCATCAAGCCAAGTAGAAGAAATTTTTCTTAAATACTTGACTCGATTTCAAAACTCAAGCTTTTGAAAATTGTATATTTGACTTGATTCGATTTAAGGTGGTAACTACTTGACTTGATATCAAGTAATATCAAACTACTTGATATTACTTGATAACGATCCGTGAAATACACACCGAAGCGATGAAATAGGGGATTCACCAATGTTACAGTAAGCAGGCCCCCGATTGCTCGATGACGACGTGCTCTTAAATGGTAGAGCTGCGTTGATCAAGGATATCAGTGGCGGCTAGAGAATAATTTTTTATGTCTGATTTAAGTGATTTGTCCGTAATGGCATTGGAACCTTTCCAAAACAGCGGCTCAGAATATATCATAGATGAAAAAGTGTCAGAATTTGATGACACCGAAACAGAAGGACGAGTTGAAGGTAATAAAGTGTATCTAATAAATCGAAAAAGATTACAGATTATATCATAGTCGAGCAAGATCCTGAGAGTAATAAAAATACGGCGGTTTTGAGAATGAAAAACTGCGGAACATCACTAAGGTGACATTCGCAAGCTTATTAGATTTTAGCTATAACTATGTAGTAATTTGTGACACAATTGAATAATCTACACGCGGTGGGTCAAAAAAATGTCCACATCTTATATTCCTTAGTAATTTTTTATTTGTGGCTGGTTTTTTATAAAATTTTGAGTATCTACAAAAATCTATAGGATACAAGCAATCTAATAAAAATTGTTGCACAAGCTGTACATTTTTATATCGGACATTTCAAAAATATTACTAACTTTGCCATTTAAGAGTGGGACATTATAACGTGAATATTATCGTAGTGTATTTTATTAACTCCAGTTTTGTTTATTTTGCAACCATTTGTTTTTATTGTTATTGCGTTTTGGCAGTTAATCAGATTATTACAAAAAAGGTACAATTTTTTCAAGAAAAATCAAGTAGATAGCTTGATTTACAACTACTTGACTCGACTTGAATTTCGAAAAAAAATTCTTGACTTGAGCTTGTCTTGATTTCAAGTCAAGTCAAATCAAATAGTTAGAAAATCAATTCAACTAGTGAATCTCTGTATGGTCCGGATAGCTCAGTACTAAAAGGCCTATTCTGGTAACGCATAACGATATCGTTAGTAAACGACAATCGTTAATTTTGCAATTCTGCAGCTGAAGATTGTCGTTATTTCACGATAAAATTTATCTTTTGTATCCCAAACCATACATGGTTTGTATAGTTGTATGGTTTGTGATACAAACTGAAAAAATGATCGTGCAATAATGACAATCTTTATATAGCTACACATAATCGCAAATATCTTTAATTAACGATGGTCGTTCACTAACGATATCGTTATGATTTGCAGAATAGAGCTCTTAGTGTTTACATTATAAGGGTGGAGTGAACAGTCAGAATTTTTTTGTTCCAACTCTTTTTTACTTCATTTGATGCGAAATACTTTTCAGCCAGCCATCAATTCGACAAGGCACCTAGGTACATATTAATTTTTCATGAAACATTTTTGAACAAGGATTGAACCAGTTTTGTGAAAGAAATGACGATACTTCAGGCGCCTTTGACATTCAAAACGCCCCTCGACGAGGATTGGCATCTAGAAAAACCATATCACACTCGTTTTTCAACTAGGTGGAGCCATATCTTGATACCGATACATATGAAATAGAATTCTTGCACCGGGTCTCGAACCAATTTCCAGTACTAACTGTAATTCAGGCTGTCGACACCTAGACAGCTTTATCCATCCACAGCTTTATCCATCCGTCTACCTAAATAGGCTGTATAATAGAAAACAGGTTTTATTCAGCAAATGAAATCGTATATAGGAATACAAAAAAAATCAAGTTTGTCGAATGAATCGAGTTGACAGATCCTAGAAGATGAAAGATGAAATTGAGAAACGAAAGCTAAGATGGAACGATAAAACATTGTTCATGACCTCAAGAACTTTGATTATGCAAGAACCAAACTGAGAAACTTGGTAATTACATATTAATCTCATTCCTAAAAAAAAATATTAATGTGTTCATTTCAAATCTCTAAATCTCCGTAGTCATAACTCAATAGTAAGTAGGATGCAACATTTCTGATATTCTCATTTCAACCAACAATTTCATCAAGTAAGGTAAGTTGATATATAGATATGGAGGGAGTTCATATTACTCTGGTTATGTCTCATCTGGAGAAAATTATCGTTGCAGCTAGTGAATATCCTTATATGATCCAAGATTAGCAGCAAATCTAGTTGCTTGTTTATTTACTCAGGATTCATAAACTATAATTATCTGCACATTAATTCCGAAGAGCGGGTTTTCATTCTGATAAAATATAAAATGTTTGATGAATAACCACTCGGAAATGAGAAAATTGAACATGACATGCAGTTGTTGCAGATATTCGTAGAGATACAAGAACTTAATAATACCTTCTCTTTCCCGGTCAATACACAAAATTATTGAGTTTTGAAAATATATACCGGCTGAGTTCCTTTAAAGAGAAATCGCCCTGTATATTCGTTATTGTGGAAGTTATAGGCAATGGGCTTGTCGGAACTTTGGAACTTTTTTCGCGTCTGCTCATCAGCTCTAATGTGATGTAAATAGTGCTTATCACTTCCGGTTTCACTATTAATGACACACTCTAAATCCAAACGGGACACATATATTTTCTTATAATGTTGTTAAATGAATCCTGAACAATTCTGTTAAGGAGACCACACCTAGTTACAAAACGAGCTGTACCGTTCCCCGTCTAGTGATTTTTGAACCACCTTGTATAGGTATAGCAACGAAATTTGGAGAACTTAAATAGGAGATGCAAATCTACTTCTTTATGGAAAAATTACAGACGAAAGTTTTGAAATGGCACCTGAGCTCCATTTCGAGTTATTTTTTTTTTTAGCAGAACATACAGTATATTTTTAGAAATCTGCTTATAATTCTCAACAGTTTTTTCTGATATTTTCACGCCTAAATTCAATTGTTTTCGAAATATTAACGTTTAAAAAGTGGTATATTAATATAATAGTAATTTCAAACCAAACCAACACGAATGTTGCATTCAATCAAGTATGCATTGAAACAAACCAAATTGTTAACTGTCAAATAGTTGAGCACCTTAATTATTCTATGAACAGTGTGACCGTAGCTCGTAGTTTGGACGATAAAGTTGAAGCAGTTTTGATTATTAGAGAAGCTGAAAGAAATTTTCATCTAACATTGGAATGTAATCCTTCCACGGCAGGCGTCAATATTTTGGTTGGTTTCCGGGTTTTGCCGTGATCTTCTTTGGTTAAAGTCCCCAAACGTTTCAACTGCAGAAAAGAAGAACTTCAGAACTTGCAGAACCATCTGAATAGTTTTTATCCAAAAATCCAGTTCACCATGGAATTAGAAGAAAACCTCCAAATACTATTTCTTGGTGGATTAGTCACCAAAGAAGGTAATCAACTAGGTCATAAGTTATACAGGGAGAAAACTCACACAGATCGATATCTACATAACGGATTCAACCATCAACCAAAACAGAAACACAAATTCATCAACACCCTAGTGAGCAAAGCTTTGAGAATATGTGAACAAAGGCACATCACGATGAGATGAAACACCCAACAACTGTGTCACAAGCGAACGGCTTCAACAAATGAGACATAATTCCTGCCACGCGCCCAAGGGAGAAGGAAAGGAACACCAGTGAAGAATAACCCCAAGGCACTGTCTATCTGCCATACATAGAAGGTGTCACCAACCGAATTGGGAAAATTCTGACGAAGAAAAAAAATAAACACCATCTTCAAACCAACGAAGAAAACATCAGATTATCTGAGATCAGCAAAAGACAGCAGAGATCCACTCAAATCAGCGGGAGTTTACAAGATTCCATGTGATTGTGGTAAGGTTTATATCGGACAAACTAAATGGAGCATTGGTATCCGCCTAGTCGAGGATAACCGAAGTTATCGATTGGGACAAACTGAAGTCTGCAGTCGCCAAAGATGCATTGTACGACGGAGAACACAAGATCTTTTTCGGAAATACCGAAAGGCTAGCAGCGTTGAATCATTATTCAACAAGAATGTATTTAGAAGCGATAGAAATACACAAAGACCAAGGGAACTTCAACAGAAAGGAAGATAGAACATATCTACCGAAAATCTGGCACACAGCATTAAAAGGCGCCAAAACGAAGCCATGTCTCCCGAATCGCGGGAAAAGTACGCGTGAACCCGCCATCACAGAAAATGCGCGCAACAACAGCAATTTAAAAGACGAGCCAGAAACGAGAGCTTTACTTCCAGTTGATACGTCAAGAAGAGTACTTCGACCACCCTGAAGATGACTGTCACAGTTGCAGTTGAAACCTTTTCCAGTTGATACGTCAAGAAGAGTACTTCGACCACCCTGAAGATGACTGTTGAAACCTTTTGGAGACTTTAACCAAAGAAGACAACGAAAACCCGAAAACCAACCGAAACACTTTCATCTATCAGTCCTTATGTTGAACAGAAAATTTCACTTTATATTATAAAATCATATTTGCGCAAAGTTTTAAATAAGCTCCAAGCATCTGCTACCCTAAAATATACAATCCAAGATCACTTGCACAAGAAAAAAAAAGGTAGAAATTGTTGATGAAATTATATATAATCAATCCGACGCAGTTGACATCTGCAGTTGCTGAATCATGTGAAGTAAGTTCGAAAAGTCCTTAAAAAAGTAAAGTAATGAAATGTCAATATACTTTTGTTATGCGAACTCTTCTGAATATTGAAGATACATTCGTAAAACTGTAGCTTAATTAACAAATTAGTTTGAATGAATTTGTTTGCTTCTTGACATGATTTTTTGGGTTAATGACCTTCCACAATCTGAAAATGAAAAAAAAAATTTAATCCAAAGAAATCTGTACAAGTGTAGAAGGGCAAATTAATTAATTTGCCCGATAAGTTACTGCGTTCACAAGACTGCTGTCTTGAAAGAAATTAATAGATATAGAACACGGAAAGAGTCATTTCAGTTATTTTATGGATATAGACTAAATCAAAATATTTATTGACTGTATAACTTCCAATCGGGTAGAAATAATTATAACCTATAACCACAATATCTGATAAAAAAAAATATATATATATATATATATATATATATATATATATATATATATATATATATTGGGGATTGCAGCAGGTCAAAAGTATACTCTATAGAGATATTTCAAGCTTTCGTATATTACTCATATACATCTTCAGGAAAATCTATTTTGAGGTTGGTTGACATGTTCTTGTTAAACAGTGACAACACAGTTATATAATTATAAAAAATGGTTGAAATTGGGGCAAAATTATGGCTTCCCTTCACTCACCAGTCCTACAAATAACTGTTGAACTAGTTTTATCATGGTCTATCACATCCAAGCATATACTTAATTGTGTCTTTCCAATCATAAACTGTTGGATTGCCAGGTCTTTTAAAAGTAGTTTTCACTAAACCCACCGATTTGAAATTTGAGATAATCCTGCCCACAGTAGACTGTTGTATACTTTTTTCAGGATGTTGTAAATTAAAATGATGAGCATTTATATTCTACTAGATGATAAAAAATTAATGTTTCGCACTTTCTGAGAAACTTTCAAACACTGCATTTCAATGGCAATCTTCTATTGTTTCCATAGCATACCTCTCAACTTGATATTAATTTTGTAAGTATTCGTTCGTAGAATGAATATTTAATTGAAAGCTAAAATTTATTTATTATTTATTAATTTCGAAGTACCAGTGTTACTCATGAACTCTGAATTTGAGGAACTGAATAATACGTGTTTTCTATATTATATAACATGAAAATATAGAAAATCACATACAGTCATGTAGAGAAACGTCTATGGTAGTTGAAAAACTACTGGAAATAATTGAAAACTCTCCTTCCATACCAGAAGGAAGAGCAAGTGCTATGGTAAATGATTCAGAACCAATTGAAGATTGACATAGAGTTGTTTCTGTTAGAATGAACAAGAGTCATAACAACAGTATGGCCAACCTCAATTTTGGTTGGAAATTTGAAAGTTTGATATTTTGTTGAGTTTCATAAGTTTTTTCCCGCTGCCGACACTGTAAATAGTCCATACATGCTTAGCAACAAAACAGCTAAATGGCCTATATCATTCGTTTACTAATTCATCTTGACAACGGAATGTAAATACTGTTATTTACATGCTTAGGGTAATAATGACTTTGACTTGCACAAGCACAAGCAACTTGGAATGAAAATGTCAGAACGAATACTCTCGTCATCATGACGGAAAAGAAAACAAACATCAATGTAAGAAAATAATGACAGTAAATCCGAAATTTGACATTTTATTAACGTATAACTGGATCAAACAGCTAAATATTGATTAGTTTTTTTTTTCGAAATTGAACACTGAACTAAACTGTGAAAATGTTGAATTTTGAAGCCTGCACAAAGCCTGCATGTTCTAATACTCCAATGGTTTTGTTCTCAAATGAGGCTGTGGTGGTTTGCATTGTGTTCGACGGCGTTGGAGGAGATATTTCAGAAGAAAAAGGCATTTTCACTTTCGGAGGATGGGCTACCATTTGTGTAGTTGACGGTGTCAGCTTTCGAACACTTGATGAAGGCATAGGATTTTCATTGTACAATATTTTATTCGCAACATCTAGTTTATTCCTAATAGACTCCGCCACATAATTTTCAGCTACTGTGGACGATTTCCATCCGCCATGTCTGTTTAGCCCTAATATGTCTTCTCCAGATTCAACCAGTAAAGTGGCGGAAGAACGTCTAAAGCAGTGTCCAGTGTATGAATTAGCCTCTGGTAAATTCAAAAACCGTGCAATAACCGATGACATCTTAGCAAAAGTGTGCTTTCCCACAGGCTGATTGAAGCACCTTCCATCTGATATCGCAAGAATAGACGAGAATTATTAACTACCTGTTTTCGAGTTTCGTAATATTTTTTGAAAATTTTCAAATAATCTATCTTGCTTTCAAGATTTTCAACAATTGTGAACTTCCGTACAACATCATTTTTGGATTGCGGAGTTGTTATAGTAATGTATTTTCTATGGTCATCAACATCAGCCATTTCCATTTTACAGAATTCGTCTATTCTGCATGCTCCTGGGATGCCTACTATCATAACAGTCTGAAAGAAATAAAACGATAGAATTTACTCTCAATAACAATAAAATGCCTTACCTTGATTAGGAGATGAGTTTCATCTACAGCGTTTTCTATGAATTCTTGAATTTCTTCTCTTGTTGAAACTTGTGACTTTTTTGGCTGATAACCTTGATGCTTGTGCTTCAAAAGACCCACCAGTTTTGGAAATTTTGATATATCTAACTACATTATCTTTGTAGTTCAGTGTTGTTTTTAACATTGAGTACTCGCACCATCAACGGGCTGATGATTTTAGCCTCTCCGATCGCTCCAACATATACGACAGCATGCAGTTTTCAGACACGGATTGTACATTTTTCTTAGCACACCATTTTTTAAAAACATCGTACGTGAATTCGTACCTTGCTCTTGACTTCTTGGGTAACAAATTTTGACAAGCAATACCTGCAGCTTCACATATATCCATTTTCAGATTTGTTATGACTTTTTGAATATCACCTATGGTTTTTATTTGTAGTCTATCTATTCGGTAACCTAGTTACGAACGATAACATAGTTACACGCACAAGCAACTTAGAATGAAATAGCGGAACGAATAATCATGAAGGAAGGGTAAGAAAACGAACTTCAATCCAGGTAAATTTTGAAAAATGTCAACAAGCAGCGGGAAAAACGTAATAAGTAACACGGAATGTATCGACTGTTAACATCATCGGCAAGCGGCAAGCCTCTTCTTTGCCTCGGCTCGTACTCGCTCACCTCGAATGTTAACACGTCTTTGCATTCCTTGTTACTTAAATAACTATTATGAATAGGATTTTGACAGGACGAAGTTTTAATTCAAAAAGTGAGTTGTAAATGTTACTCTGAAAATTCGGCATACTCAATGATTATATACAGAACTCATTACCTTGACTTGTTGACTAGTTGTAATACAAACTGAAAATAAATTAGGATGAAAGTTCAAAACTCGATTTCCATTTCAAAGCCAAGAGTGTTCACTACGGGTTCTCAGGCTGCCTACTTTCTGAGTCGCTGTCTGATGAGGTGTCAGAGTCCCAATATGCCTACTCTCTGGTCTCAAATGGCGGTGGGGCCGTGGTTGAACGCAGGTATTTGAAGCTGCTTGAGTACTAAAGGCTTCGTGATTCGGCAGGACCCGTCCATGGATTAGATGCGTCTAGTGCAAGTAATATTACTGATGGATGCTGAAGCTCAATATTCCCTGATTTTCAGACAGTTGGGTAACTTTTGAATTTCAATGGTTTGTTTTATAAATCTGGAGGTTCTTGCCCGTACCCACGCCCCAATACGGATTCTATTATTATTATTATTTGCATAAAATCATTTGTCGGTCACTGTGCTTGTAGTAATACTGGTGACCTGTGAGGAGTAACAAGCTAGCAAATATGTCCCCATGGGACCTCTTCACCAGTCAGACACTGTATATAGACAAACCTTTTGACACCCTCTGTTTATTCAGAATTCAGATAATCATAAAAAATAACGAATTATTATTATCTCCCTTTCCCACTTATAATCTTGTTGATTCCTAACCTATATATAAAAACGAATTATACATCTGACATACTTTCCTACCCTTTATAACTTCCGCGTTAACCCGATGAAGCTGCAAACGAGGTTCAAATGGAACACTTCCAACCAGTTTCGCAAACTTCTGCAAATGATTTGTTGACACAATACGGGCGAACTTTAGTAAGAGAAGACTTTCTCGCAAATTGCTATATTTACCAGTTTTTTAGTCGGATTAGAGATGACGTTTAATTATTTTTCATCTATTGATACATTCAATTCTGTTTTTTATATGATAATGGCCTTATTAATTAGAGATGTTGAGGTTGTTCATAATTATACGGGTTTGAGAAAATACTCCAGGTTGATAATTTCCCACAACAATTATGAGTGAAACCATTAATGATCATAATATACAAGGATACAATGAGTTGAATACTTTTCAATTGGTACCATCGTACGACAGTTTCTTTCTAATTTTATATGAATTTAAATGTTATTAATTTTGTTTTCACGAATGTCGAAAATGAAAAGTGTAAACTGTTTGGCACGGAAAAATATACTATGCTGATTAAAAATTCTTTTGTCTGCAAAAACTACAACAAAATCTAAGAAAAAGTTGAAGAATTATTATTGAGACTCTGCTCTTTTAGATTTCACCTGGCAAACGTACCTCGATGAAAGAATAGACCAAATTTATTTTCACTTCATATCAAAATAATAAATATGAAGTCTTCTCGAATTCGCAATGCTCTGGCACTGCCCGCCCCCAAAGCGAGATTTTAAACCCTCCAATCTCCAATGGTTCTCAAGAAGATCTAGCAAAAAAAATTCTGAGTATAATAACTTTGGCAACATCAACAATAAAATAATCAGTAAGTTCCACTACACTCGACAAAAAAAAAAGTTTATGTTACCCCAAGAGAAACTCAATTCTACTTATCAACCAATGAAGTCGACATTTTTTGTACGTTATATGCCCACTTAGGATTTGGATATGAGGAATGGCTTCACTATTAAAATTGACTTTATACTTCGTAATAATTATTATAACAATGTCATGTACAGTAAATCTTCGCAAATAATTAAATTTTTTTTCTATCAAAATTTGACCATGTCATTCCTTCAGTTGAGGCAATTCCATAATGCTCATCGTCATTAGGTCAGGAGTCATCATGATAATGCTGGGTATTACCGGCCTTAACTAACCAACCGAAATACAGTTCACTCCTTTCATGAAGAACTGATGATGGTAATTTGAGAGAAAATCGCGATATTTTGAGATTTATGGTGCAGAATAAAAACAATTCTGAACAGTGAGGTGCGTTTTAATCAATGAAGAATAAGCCTAGAGATGTAGAAAACGGCTGATATTATTTGTTCGGTCCTAATCTTTGGCAGGTGTACTTTTATTCTGGAAATTTTGAATGAAACAACGACATGCAAATAAGCGTAAGCATGACAGCTCTGAAATTGATCAGCAGAATTACTGAGCGCTACTTTAGGTATGCTGGTATGAATATGAACACAAAGTTCAAGTAGCGGTGGCAAGTACACTTTACCGCCCGGTTCAGCGAGAGTGAAGTTGCACATTACCGCCCGCGGACCATAAAGTAGGCAACATTCTCAAATTGTCCATATTTACACATCATTTCATGCAAGACCTAACACGAATCAAAATTATTTCAGTTCAATAGAGAAAGACTCTTTCTAACATTTCTTCATTATCGACATTTTTTTCAACATGCACCTAAGTCATAAGCGTGAAAATTGTAAATTAAGTTGGTTTGGTTATTGATGTTAACGAGGGAATATTCTCTTGGACACAATCCATGCCGCAGGCAATAAACGCCTTACGCCCTTGATACATAAATAACTATTTCGTTCGCTGTGATCATTACGCCGTATCATAGTGACCACAGCGGACGAAAAGCGTTTGCGGACGAAAAGTGTCTGCGGACGAAAATTAGTACGTAATTCGTAGAGGTCGACGAAAAAATGTAATATGCACACCTAGCCTCGGCTACGCCTCAGGTATCAATTTGCAAGCTCGACTATAATAGACAGTGTTTCGTCCTTGGTACATAAATAACTATTACGTTCTAGAACATGAAAGTCTTTTTCGAAAACTGAACGCAAATGTGGACATTTTCGTTAGAACATAAAAGACACGAAATGTCACGACATGTCAATTAACGATGTCAGGTACTTATTCATTCATTAACCGCGTTCGGTATTTACGTTGGATTAATCGGTTTAGTCTGTATCGTTCGTTTATTGCAACCGATTGTAGGGGAGGTAAATCGTTCAGTTTTTCAAATACTCTCTGTTCGAGATTGTTCTTTTTGCTCGGAGAATTTTGAAGGACTATATTATAGGTTAACAACATTCTGTCAAAATTAACTTCACGCTGATCTCGACCGTTCCGTTCGTTTATTACCGACCGATTCGATTAATTTGTGACCACGTGACTAAAATCTGCTCTGATCTGCGATAATATTACCGAACTCAACTATTTTTGTAATTTTTTTTCATTATGGCGACTTTATTTCCTTCATATCGATACCTGGTTCAAATTTATTTGCATGGTAATACATTCAAAATTACCTTTCTTCGGTAGCTTTAATATTACTATGAACATTTTCGGTACCTATCAGACTCACTCTTTCCTTTTTCCTGCAAATTCTGGGGAAATAAGTACCCAAAAAATAATGAATTCGATCGAAAGGTATGATAGTGACAACTGAAAGTGAGATAGTAGGGGTGTCTCTGCTACCGTCTACTCAGCAACATAGTCTGAACCATCAATTCTATACTCGTGTTATGCAATTCAATAAAAATGTAGCTGTTGCCCTATGCTCATAATCAGTGTAATTTATCATATACAGAGTGACCCATTGGAAAGCGGGCCACCTCTCTAAAACTGTTATTTGTTATCCGATTCAGAAGTTTTTTTTTACAATAGATAGAGCATGAAAAGTTCTAGTTAAGTACCATACATTCGAAATAAAAATCAAAATTTCAAGGCCTACTTCGAATTTTTTTTCAAGGTCGAAAATCCAAAAAACATTCTAGCGATTTTTTTAAATAGAATTTGGCGACGTCACTGGATTCACGATATTTGCAAATGGTTAATGAGGGAATTACGTAGAAATGCGTCCATAAATAAATAAGTTATATGGGAATAAAATTTGGAAATTATGTCAATATATCAACCCACTACTTCAATTTCAGAACATTTATCAGAATTACGGCTACACCACTGGATTCAGAATATTTAGAAATATGTTTGGTCAGAATTTCATCGAATTATAAAATAATACACGGAAATTCATTAGATGTAATTCAACGTTCGTCGTGGTATTAGCCAGGAAAGTAGTTGTTTTCTTATGGATTTTCGACTCAATTATTCCTATTGTATAGGATTATGGCAATAAGCGTGGTCCTGGTATTGCAGGACATCTTGTTTCTCTTTCGCTACCCTCGTGTTCCAATATCACGTCTGGTGCTGAAAACAAGCTCATTTTGCAACTTGGTATATAAATAGCTTTTTTCATTGTCACATTAGTTTTAATGCAGTTTTCGAAAAAAAATTGTTTGCATCTCGATTGCAACAACACTTTATACGTAATATACTATAATATATTCAAACTTTGCGTTTTGTTTACGAAAACTGTGCGATTTGTTTACCGTGCCTAATGAGCTATTTACTGAGGCTGTGGATCGTGTGTTTGTCTGTTTTCCACAGTAGCCGTAGTTAAAACTCTTTTACGTTCTAGAACAAGTGTTCCATCTTCTTCAGTTAGAGAAAGAGATGAGCAAAAATCAAATATCTCCTTGCGTATAGGTATTTCGATTCTTAGCATAATTTTCTCTTGTTTCAAGACCTGAATTTCAGCGGTATCGACGGTAGGTATATATCTGTTTGAGGGTGACATCTACGAGGAAAGCTGAGAAGAAAATTTGAAAACCATCTAGGTCGGCTGAATTATGAGACGGGGCGTTATCATACTTCTCATTACTGAAAAAATGGATGTCAGCTGGTGCTCAATCAGTTATATCAGAACATAAGTGATAGAAACTCAAAGAAGAAAGGATGTATTATTATGTGATGAGTATAGGCATCAGAGGTACATCAGAGTAGGTATTAGGATAATGAGAAGTAGAACTGTATTTGAAAAATGTAGATGAACCAGGACTCGAACCCGGATCTTTCAGTTTTCAGCCGACTGCGTTTTGGTATAGGTTGGTCCATGTCATTTACTCTCAGTATATTTGCCCTCAGAAAATTTCTTCTACAATTTCCTCTCGAACTAGTTGACCTCAAACAATATTCTCTTAACCAATTTGCCCTCATTCAATTTGCTACCATGTCTCATGCTACCTTCAAACCAATACATTTCGCGAGGAGTTATTTTTTTTTGCTTTTTTCTAACCAAAACAAACTGAATTATTGGGTCGGGTGAAAAAATACTTTACAATTCACACAACACCAACAGCTAACCTTACTAACACACTGAAAAGCAGATACAAATACTACTGGTGTAGTGGGTACGGTAAATTTCAGTGGCATTGTCAATATCAATTTCATTTCAAGGCAAATGTCCAAATAATTCAGTCCATCAGATACCTACCCCAAGGAAAACCTATTTTCCTACGACCACATAGGAAAGTAACGTAGTTATATCGCACTGTATATTCCCACGAAAAGAGGCTTATATCCACAAGCGTAAAAAACATTTTCCGCACAGGCGAGGAAAGTTTTCCGCACGCTCCGTTAGCTCAGTTCGACTTTTGACGAAAAGTACGCGGGTTCGATCCTCGCCTGCGGATACCTGTTTTTCTTTACGATTTTGAAAAAAAAATTACACTTTTCAAATAGATTGCTTCAAATATTTTGTATTTAAAAGTAATTATTAAAAATAAATGATGTCATAATGGTTCTCAGTCGTAATATTCATTGTATTTTCTTGGACATAATATGTCGATAGGATTTAAAAAAATTCTTGCGATACCCTCTATCTAATACATAAATCATCAAATATATTATATATATTGTCATATTGGTGTATACACTGATAAAAATGGGTTGAAAAAAACAATATATTTTCTGTAAAATATCGCAGTATCCGTCATGGTTTTTCACCAAGTTCAACACATTTGCCACTAAAAAGTATATTTGTTGGGTGAAAATGTACTTTTCAGTTATTCATTATGTTTTTTTCACTTTACAAGGTGAATATCAGAGAAATTCATCAAGAAAAGTATACCATAATATTATTACAGAAGGATATTTACATTGCAAAAATACATAATATAATCATGAAAATTACATGTAAAAGTATCACAGAACGATAATCACATTGCAAAAATAAATGATATTATCATGAAAATTACACTGTAAAAGTATCACAGAACGATAATCACATTGCAAAAATACATGATATTATCATGAAAATTACATTGTAAAAGTATTAGAAAACGAAATTCATATTACGAAAATACATAATATTATCATGAAAATTACATTGTAAAAGTATTAGAAAACGAAATTCATATTACGAAAATACATAATATTATCATAAACATTACATTGTTAAAGTAAGGTATGCGTACTGGAATAAAATTACAGTACTGGTACCGGAATCGTATTTTACAGAACTGATGGTGAAATTCAGGTAAATTATGTTGGTTATAAAATAACCAACGTTTTTTACCTGAATTTTACAAGACTATTTCTTTCGGTGTAGTTTCATAATTTTAAAGATTATAATTTGAATAGTTTCCCAATTATTTCAAATATTATTTATAGAAAATCATCATTTTGTTAGATTGTTAGATAGTAACTTCTTGCACTAAGCCGACGAAATATCCATTTCAAAAAATTCTGAATCATCTAAACAAAGCAAGGAATTCGTTGGATAGTTTCATATATCAATTCCCTATACCTAGTCAGGCAATCATGTAATCATCTTGTTGGTATTTATTATACCTATATGAAAATCAGGCTTTAAACAATTTGTGTCAAACGTCAAAAGTTATTTTGAGTATAGTGAGTGCATTAATTGTGCGTGAAGGCAATTATCTTTACACTATTACTATTGCCATTATTTAAAAACAATTATTGTCAAAAAATTACTATTTATCCAAATATAGGTAGACCTAAAAGATGTAAATTTTTTTCCAGCCAATTGATGAGCTAGCTCTATGTACAGGGAGTATTTGAGATTTCGGCCTGAATCTAGCGCCATTTATATTCACAAAGCTTTTTAAACCTTTAGTGACTTTCGTAAGAACTAAGAATATAGTTCTTGTTATCTATCTCAGACATTCACTACTTGACTTGATTTTCTAACTATACTTGAAAAAAACAGTATTTTGTGTAAAATTGAAGGTCATCAGTTGACTAAAACGACGAAAATTCAAAACTTCATGACATAAAACATTCAAATGAATGATACAATTGCTACAATGTTTCAACATAAAAACAAAAAAATAAATAAAAGGCGTTCTGGTGTTTCATTCACCAAATTTTACGCTCATACAAAAATTCCTACATCTTTACAAACTTGTGTCATAAATAACTACATATATCACATTTGTTCTTTGCCGTTTTCTCTGATTAACACCAGTGAATTTTAAAAAGTTTTTGTTTCAATCTATCTAGGTATGCTTCTTAGCATTTGTATTCGTTGTTTTCAAATGCCGATTCATATTATGAATAAATGCCCATATAGTAAGAATTCCTTTATTACTAAGGAACCAAATATACAGAGTGGGCCATTAAAAACGAAACAGCGGCTCTGTAGGTCGGCAGAACCGAGTTATATAAAAACGCTCGGAAACGTCAACAACATTTTCGAGGGGGACATCGTTCACGATGAAATTCACCCGAAATACATTCCATCCCTCGGAGCTGTGACCGCCACCCCTAAATTTTTAAATGGCAACATATGGCAAGTGATACCTCATTTGAAAGGTATTTTTTTTCTTAATATCAAACAACAAAAATAAATTAATTCTATCGATTCGTTTCCGAGATATAGGAACTTGAAGTTGGAAAATCACTTTTTTTTCACTCAATCAATAAAAATAAGATCTAACAATGCAACTGTTTAAAGATAATTATCATTGTCAAGGAATTAAATGATCTAACTGTTTACCAACAAATAACATGCAATTCCGTTTCAAATTCTTATTTCATCTTCAATTACTTGATCAAAAAAATGTTAAAGTTCTTGAGAATCGATAAAAAGACGTTTTCTCGAATTCGACTCCAATGCGCGTACAACAAAAACATGTATGCGATAATTTTTTTCGCCAAATCGCAATTTTGGACGTCTGGCAATGTCAAACTGATCGTTGATTGAACGACATTAGAGTGAATTACAGCTGCTGAATATTTCCTCAATAATGGTGTATACGATCGCGGAAAGAGTTGAAATAATAACAATTTTTTACAAGAATGATGAGTGCGGTAACCGTACAGCTAATTTGTTCAATGAAACGCATCCAGATAAACTTGTTGCTAGAAAATACGTTCTAGAATTAGTGCAAAAGTTTCGACAAACTGGATCAGTAGCCAACAAGAAACGAGACCCAGAACGTGAATTTCCTGTTAGAAATGAACCTGTTGAAGTTGCACTTTTAGGACAAGTTCATGCAGACCCAACATTGAGCACAAGGAAATTGGCAAGTGTTACCAATATTAGTAGAACCAGTATCCGCCGAATACTGAAACATCATAAACTTCATCCCTACAAAATACATTTGGTACACCAATTGAATGAAGATGATTTTGATAGGCGACAGGAATTTTGTGAAATTATGACTACGAAAATAGATGCTGATGAGAATTTTCTTTTCAACATCTGCTTTTCTGATGAGACTACATTCTTTTTGAATTCGACTGTGAATCGTCATAATTGTCGTTATTGGTCAGATGCCAATCCACATGTTTTCCACGAAGTCCATACTCAAACTCCCGAAAAACTCAATGTCTGGGCCGGTATTTTTGGGGACCGTTTGATTGGACCAGTATTTCTCGACGGTAACCTGACAGGAGAAACTTATTTGGAATTATTGAATGAATTTTTTTATCCACAATTAGTAGACATCATTGAAAATGACAATCGTTACCATGAAGACCACTTGAAATTTCAACAAGACGGGGCACCTCCACATTATGCACAGCCTGTTAGGGCGTTTTTGGATAGAATGTTTCCTGGAAGTTGGATTGGAAGAAAAGGCGCTATAGAGTGGCCAGCAAGATCTCCAGATTTAACCCCACTCGACTTTTTCCTGTGGGGTCACTTGAAAAACAAAATCTATGCAACCGAACCAGAATCTCTGGAAGAATTACGACGTAGAATTATTGAAGAATGCCGTCGAATAACGCCGGAAATGCTACGAAATGTGAGGTCTCATTTTGAGCAGAACTTGTACTATTGTATGGAAATGGGTGGTAGACAGTTTGAATATTTAATTCATTGACAATAATAATTATTGCGACAGTTGCTTCATCAGATATTGTTTTTATTGATTGAGTGAATAAATAGTGATTTCCCAACTTCAAGTTCCTATATCTCGAAAACGAATCGATGGAATTGATTTATTTTTGTTGTTTGATATTAAGAAGGTATATACCTTTCAAATGAGGTATCACTTGCCATATGTTGCCATTTAAAAATTTAGGGGTGGCAGTCATAGCTCCGAGGGATGGAATGTATTTCGGGTGAATTTCATCGCGAACGATGTCCCCCTCGAAAATGTGGTTGACGTGTCCGAGCGTTTTTATATAACTCGGTTCTGTCGACCTACAGAGCCGCTGTTTCGTTTTCAATGGCCCACTCTGTATATTTCAAGATCAATATTTTTAATACAGGATGATGGACTATTCCACAAAAGATTTTATGAATTTCCTATTCATATTTTCGAACTAAAAAGACTATCCAACATTTCGCCAATCGCGAATACAAACGACGAATAGGCCTTGGAATCAGCGAACTTGAAAAGCGCGATCCATTGTTGTCGGACCGGCAGCAGCCTAGGAAATGCACCGTCGACGGCGGCCATGGAAAAGCGACGGCGGCGTCGGCGTCACCGTCTGCACCGCCGTCTAGCTCGCGACGAGCGTCTCGATGCAGGCGGAGGGAGCGAGAGAGAGGGCTGCAAGGTGCAAAGCCCCGCGCTCGAGTCGGGTCAGTTTTTTGTGATAATGTGTGATATTGATTCGGGTGCAGCAAGCCGGCGCGGTGCACGTGCATACAAAGGGGCGGGGGAGGAGGTGCAGCCAGACGAGCGCGGCGGCAACAGCGCTCGGCGGCTTCATCTCGCGGAGATCGCAGCCATGAGGTCGACGGCAGTCGTCTACATCCCCACTTCCACGGACACTCTAAAACTTGGGCAAAATTGTATGCAACGACACCGCCCGGCGACCGTAACTCTTCTCCGATTCTGTTCGCGGCCCAAAAGGATGCTGCCGCTAGTGCACCGCTAAGAGCCCGCTCCTCCGCGTTCTCTTTCTGATCGCGCCGCGACCGACCTTCAGTGTGCCGAGTGCCCCATGTGCTAGTGCTTCCCGAGTTTTGTGACATTCTGTGCCCCATGCGACCGAGACATGGCCATCAACTTTTCAGCCTCGTTCGCCGCATGTCTAGCCGCCGGCCTCAAAGTGCCTCGCCAGATCATGTACTGCATCTCTCAAGGTAGGGGAGAATAAGACAAAATCAACCCCCATCCTCCACCCCTCGACGTACGCACTTCAGACGCAAAGTTTCACTGACCCGCTGAGCGTCGGGACGTCGCTCCCTGACACGGCGTCTTCTTCTTGTTGTTTTACTTCTGTATGCGCGCACTCATATTTCCACTTGGAAAAGAGAAAATTGACTAAAACAACGTCGCTGCGATTCTCAAGGCTGACCAAATGAACGAAAGAAATGGAACGCCAATAAAAACAACAATGCATTCGGTCCGAAACGGGTTTGATCTTGAAATTGCCTTTGTTTTGCTGCAGCGGCGGTTCAACAAAAAGTGGCTAGTCATAGGATTAAGCTCTCATTTTATTCACGTTCGAGATTTCCTCATTCCTGTTTCCTTTCGAAAAACATCTCCCATTAAGGAAAAACGGAACCCTCGAAATTTGTTGTAATTTTTTGTTCCAGCTGAAAACTAAAATGAGAATCTTTCAATTTTCCGAAAACATCCCATTATGCAACGGACAGCAGGGCGGATTTCGTGTTCTTGAAGTGTTGTAGGTTGTACGCCTCGGGTAAAAGACCTCAAGTCGATCTCGATGACACTATAAATGATAAAACAATTGATGATATTTCGGAAGATTGAAGATCCTATCCCGAAAATTATCATTGTTCACAATTTTTGGGACTGTTTTTGGAAATGAATATATTTATATTCATTCAAAATGGTTCATAAAAATATCATAAGCCTAATTCAAGCACCGATAATATATTCAGATATTTACAACCTATAATTCATTTCTCCAGATGAAATCAAATTTGTTCCTGGATTTTTCGAACATCAATTATAATCCAACGAGTAGATTGAAGGGTAGACGTTTTTTCACCAACAAAATTTTCATGACAAAGGTTCCATTTGAGTTTTTTTTCCATTTCTTTAAAATTGTGTCCATTTTGAGTTTCAACATTTCAATAGAGAAACTCCTCGTCATGTTCACTAGAACAATATAGATTTTCAATCACAAATATTTTCAAGTGAAGGTCTGACAAAAATATTATATTAAACAAAATACATTTTTGGTTTGATAGACCGATAGACTATTTCACGTAACAATGCTCTGACGGACAAATAGGAGGAATACAGGAATACTTAGACCACTGAAATACTGAATGCATTAAAGAATGTTTTCCTTTCATTCAAACGAAATATACCGGTTCAATGAAATTATCAACAAGCCTAATATTTTTCCCGCCAAGTTACTTTGTTCAGCAGATCCCTAAAAAGTTGATTTTTTGGTTCTTGTTCATTCAACAAAATACTGAGGATGGCCACGTTTGGTAAACTTAAGGCGGCTTCGTCTTCAATATACTGGAATTTTCTGTTCGTATATTTTGTATATTTTCAACCGTAAAAATCATGGACTAACAGTTCAGAAGTTATACGTTTGATAGTGTAGGGGGTTGCTCACCCTCATCTTTCTACCTGATAACCATGCCAAAAATAACAAAAAATTATTATTTGCAATCATTTAATTCGAATATCAGTTCAAAAATCATCGCTCCAGTTCTTATTGTAAAAAATTGATAATACGGAATGGAATTATTCAAAAGTTCTGGACAAATCACCAGGCAAAATAGTACTGCCAGTATATTTTTGAATTTTCTAGTTGTCCCTTTTTTGAATGATTCACCAAAAAGGATAACAGAGTAAACAACAAATACACCATAATATATACTATTCAATTTTTAGTGCTTTTCATGGATCGACGCAATGACCACTAGGTATATTCACGATTTCTCCTGGAAAACGAAACAAAATCCGAATCAAAACAATGACCAGTCATTTGTATCGTACTTAAAATTAACATCAGTAATTATATTATTACATTGTCAAGATTTGATTGGTTATGAATGATAGAACCATTGTTTATGAAAAGGTCTTCTCTCGATATATAAATATTGAATATTCAGAGGGAGAAATTGCTGATTTCACGCCTTTTTTCCATGTGGAGTCGTAGATAGTGGCAGAAAAATAGCTAATTATGATACAAGTTCGTAAAGTACGACGTTTTTGTATGAGCTTGAAGTTTGTTAAATGAGGCGCAGCCGAGTTAAACAAAAACGCAAGTACGAAAACGCCCTTTACGAAAGTGTATCGCGTACAAAGTTTTTTCTTCGACAGTTAATATATTGCCAAATTGCAACAATTGTATCATTATTTCGAATGTTTTATGTTATGAATTGTCGTAGTATTATCAAAATTATGTTTTCCGAGTTATATCTGACGTAAAATACTGCATTTTTCAGAAATTCATAAATCTATGAACAGTGTGTAGAAACTTGCTTTACGCAATGTTGGCAATTTTATGCATAGGTGAAAAAGTATCACTTTACGCACAGTCAACGTATTTTTGATAACCTACTACATTGTATGTGTTGAAAATTATAACAAAACTGACCCTTATTGTATATTTTTCCGTTCTAATTTCTGTTATAGATGTCTTTGCCTCGGTCTTCGCTCAATAATTCTTCGTTCCTCAAGATACTTGTCATATAACGAACATGTTGAAAAAGCAGGCATTGAAACAAGTCAATAAGGATGTTACATTAAAAAAACGCTTACTGAAATTCGATACAGAATAACTTTGGTTTTAATTATCTCATTTTAAGACCTCAGTAATTGCATGCAAGCACCTATACATAGTATGCACGATTATGGATATCGACGAAGAACAGTCAGAAGAACAGTCATGAACTTTAGCAAGTTTTGAAGAATCCTATACAAAAATATAAAATGATGGAGACTAGGCTCTTTTTAGTTTAATCAAACGGTGTTTTAACCAGGAAAAAATATGGTAGATTTTTCTCATTCATCCTATATGTTTTTTGAGGTGCTGAATCCGAATTTCAACTTTGCTACTTCCCACTTAACAATGAAAATCGCAAATAACCTCAAAAATTTTGACATTTTTTTTGTTTTTCGCCAAAAAGTAAAAGAAATATGCACTTCTCGGAGTTGGTCACTTAATACGAAAATAAAGAAAATCAAATTTCTTACGAAAAGCATTCCTCAAATGTAATTTTTGGTTAAACGGTTTGACGCTAGAGCTCGCTGAGAAAAAGCCAAAATTAACTGCTGTAGAAAATCCAGTTTTCCTATTAGGTTTTCGCTCGGGTTTTCGCTCGTAACTCAAAACCTATGCTTATTATTACATCAAAGCTCATTATCTGCTCAAACTACATTCAGTTACTAATTTATTATAGATTTAGATATTTTTTGAATATACATAAACAAGTACTTATTATTATCTATATATACAGGGTGTTTCCGAAAATAAATTAAATGGTGAGTAGAAAATGTCAAAACAATACGAAATGGATGAATGCATTTTTGTAAAAAAATCGTTATTTATGATACAAATTAATGTTAAAAGTGACATTTTATTTTGTGAGTGGGGAATATTGCGAAACGAGCGTTAGCGAGTGGAGCAACCCCACGAGCAAAATAAAAATAAAATAAAATGTATCATACAAATTCTTTTGTACAACAGAAAAAAACAACAAAAAAAAAAAGATCCATTAGGATTCGAACACACGATCTTTGGGTTACAAGGCTGACTCGCAGATGCTCAACGCACTTTATTTATGAATGTCATTATTTGTCACTGATGACCTTCTAAAGTTGGACTGAATACTACTTCGATTGTAACTTCAAAAGGAATTGGTATTACCAATTGCAAAATACATCTGTGAACTCTTATAAATGATTCCTCTTGAGTAGGTGTTCTGATTATAATATCTGTTTGAAGTGTTTCTATTAGAGAGATCTATATTACTGAGTATCCATTATATCATCTGACATTTTACTTTTGGTGATTTTGTGAAAACGTTAGTTTTTAGTTCATAAGTCAATGAATTAAAAACGTCATTTTCAATGACAGTTGTACAAAAAATATATTTTGGGAGATATTGAATTTTAGAGTTTTCAAAAATATATTTGTTAATCACTGATTAGAGGACTACAGCCTGCGCAAACCGCGATGAAACATTGCCAGCGGGCAGACACGCTGTGGCCTGGAGAATCAAACCAGTGCCTCCCAAACAAAGGTAACTGAGAGCGATTTCATAAAATGGGAAGTAGTAAAGTTGAAATTCGGATTCAGCACCCCGAAAATCATATAGAACGAGTGAGAAAACAAACTAATATTTTTTTTTCCTGAAACAGGCACTTCCGGTACTGGTACAGGTACTGTATTATTTAATATTATTTCTAGTTCATAGCTCAGTAGAGATAGGCATGAAAAATTGAAAGTTTAACAATAATTCCAAAAGTTTTCAAACTTTGGTCGAGAAAGCAATAAATCTCAGTTTGTAACCTCTGTAACCGAAGTACGCAACATTGTCAAGATGGCAATTACCTTGAATTTTGTTGTATACTCGTTGAGAAAATTCCAAAAGCTCTGCAAACTTGGAGTAGTAAAATATATTATTTCATATCAGGAATCAAGTATACAAACAATTCAAGTGTACGGAACTTTTTTTAACGACCTTCAATATTTTTCTTTGATATATCATAAGAAAAAATTTCTTCTGCAAACTTGACAAAAACATCGTAAAAATATTCCGAACCGTGAGTAGATTTGCTTCACGGTCGGTTTATTTAAACTGTTAAACTGACACTTTTGTAATTAATTGCAACAAGTTATCGATGTATAACCGAATATTTTGAAGTACTTATAGTATTCCTACTGAGAATATTGGCGGAGTAAAGAGCAAACAACACAGGATCTAATATTGAGCCTTGTGGCACTCCAGATAAAATGTTGACGTTTTCTTTTCGCACTATTGTAATGGCCAGTCTTCCTCTTGCATTTAACATGATTGAAACGCTTGTATTTTATTAGTAATTCGAAGTACGGATTTTGGTAGTTTTTTTTTCAATATCGTGAAGTTCTTATTGGTCATCAGTCAGTCATCTCCAGAGCTGTATTATAGACATCCAAACAGTTATGGACAGTTTATCTCCATTCATTCATCGAATGACGGGTGTGTAATTATAAAATGGTAGGTAGATACCGAGGTAGATACTATGAAAATTCTGGGATTTTAAAATTGTAAAAAAAAACAACGTACTTTCATGAAATATTTTTGGGGACCCAAACGAATTAAGAGATTGAAATTTTGAAGTGTTACGTTTTCAACAAAAATATTGCTGACTGCCAGACGGGAAGTCACCCTGTGGTTATAACGGAAGTAGATGCCAATTTCTCCATTTCAAATAGAACACCTTGTTTTTCATTACATTTTGAAATTCTTTAACAAATTCCAGTATTACTTCATTTGAAGTTAGCTATAAATAAGATGAACGGTTTTCAGAATATATTTTTTTCAATTAGACATCAAGGTGGTAAAAAAAACATATTTTTTAGATGGTAGTAGATGAAAGTGTGATATATTGCGAAAACTTGTAGAAATATTGATCTACAGATAGGCTGTTGCAGTGCTCAAAAACATTATATATGGTAGTCAAAATTATAACTTCAAAACCAATATGGAAAAAGAAAGAAAAAAATATGGGTAAAAACTTTGTATGGATCGTCCTATACCCAAAACGCACCCTTGACGAGTTATAGGTATAATATAGGAAGATAGCGGACATTTAAACGATTCAACACAAATGGAATCAACCGAAATTTCTGCAAACGCTACAAAACCTGAACCTTATCAATTTATTTTAATAAGTAGGTACCTTGGTAGCTACTGTGAAATACCACCACTATATTCAAATCAATTATTTTTGAAATATCGTTATTTGTTTCTCTTGTAATCAATTTGGGCAGCATTTTATTTTTTTGTTTCTTTGCTCAAATTCTGTTCTGTCCGCCATTCGAACGAGCAACTATCAGAAGTATTCATTAGACATGTGCGAGCTGGAAATGAAAGAACTAATGAAATTTTTCTGCATGTTTTCCTTGTCGGCAACTGGCAACTGGATCTGCATTAACGATGTCTTGGATGAAAATATCCTGCGGAGTCAGGACTGAGTTCAGAAATTTGTGTAGATTATTGGCACTGATCAATATTGAACTTTGAACTGCAGCAGAACTATAGCTCAGGCGCGAATGAAGGGTTTCGTTTAGGGGGGTGGCAATTTCGTTTAGGGGACGGCAATTTTTGTCTGATTTCATCTATATTTTGGAAAATTCGTTGCGAGCAATAAATTTGATAGAATTTTAGTTTGATATCGTGAGTCGTAAGGGGGGCAATTGCCCTGATTGCCCCCCCTACTGTATCCGCGCCTGCTATAGCTTCGTTTTATAGGATCCTGTTCAGGAACAATGTTGCTCAAAATAATAATGAATAGTAATGAATGCTTAGATACATAAGATGAAAGCTCACCCTCGCCGTGCAGCGAGTACCCGAAAAATTGGGCTGAGTTCATAAAACATTGAACCAAAGCATGCTGTTAACCACCATACAGTACTACTGATTTGATAGGACACGAATGTTGGTGGCTGCAAATAAGTCACTAGTGGAGCGGGCGAGGATCATCGCCTGAAATTCCACGACAAAACTTCTCGCTTATTGAGAGAATCAGTGGCGCAGCAAGGGAGAGAGGCTTTGGAGCTGCAGTCCCTTAATCCACCAAATCGATGTTCAGCCCCCCCCCTCCAAATTGCAGAGCCACCACGTATTGTGGGTAATATGCCGGCCGCCTGTCAGATGAAAACGTTCTGGAAAAACTTATTTAAGTATCTGCAACCACTCATATAGATATTGTCGAGTGGCGAACCGCTGATGAATTCTGGTGTACAAAATGAAGAATTCCCGATGAATTACATGAATAACCGATGAATTACCGATAAATTACACGAATCACCGATGAATTACATGAATAACCGATGAATTACCGATAAATTACACGAATCACCGATGAATTACACGAATTACCGATGAATTACCGATGAATTCCATGAAGTCCCGATGAATTACATATGAAGTCCGTGAATAATAAAGGAATAAAACGATTCACGACCAAATATATCGTCTGACAGTTTGTGGTTTATTTCTCAAAAATTTAGAAGCACACAAAATTGCTATATCTCTCTCGAACTGAACTCATATAGGCATTCACCTCATGGATATTCAACAGTCAAGTTTGTGAAAAATTGTTCAGAGCTGCCAGGTCTATGACATCTACATTCTCAACGGTACTACATTTTAGCATCAAAGACATAGTTAATTGCAATAACAAAATTTGTACAATAAATTTTATATCGCATGATCTCAAGGAAGAAATAGTTTTTTCCCTTGAGCCAAAAAAAAATCATGAATAGTCTACGAAAGTTAAAGGCACAAGTGTTAGAGAAATGAAAAAATCTGATACTCTTTAAAAGAATGCTCTTAAAACAACTTCTGATATCCATATAGTGGTAGTAAAGCATTATTGGTTGACAACGGAGTTAGTTTCTGACAAACTTTCAAAAATGAAAGATAAAAACCAGTTTTGCATTGGTTTGATAGCATTTCAAGCGTACTTGGCGATTTTAAAAGGGTTTATTCTCGCAACATGGCTTGTTTATCCATTATGACTATGAAACAAGGGCCATACCTGTATTTCCTCCATTCGTGAACCGATTGAGGTAGTACCTACTTCCCTCAAACTGTTTTCTTATATACGGATAATATAAATGAATTATTGTTTTTCAGTACCCAAAATTTGAAATCTTTCTTGTGTTCCATTTTCGAGTTATGCTCGGAGTTATGTGATAAGAAAATCGACCACTTTTACATGTACGGTAAAGGAAAGCAGAACAGTAATGTGTCTAAAACATAAGTATTTCATGAACCGCTCTTACGAGCAATTCGAAAAACGGAATACTTATTTTTCATTCAAAAACGAAACTACTACCATTCCTCTTGTAGGATAATATGACCATTCAATTATACAAATATCAACCAAGCAACGGTAAAAAAACTGGTTACTAAGTAATGATTTTTTATGACCACATCATTGGTACATGTTGGGAGTGGGGGACTTTGCAGTCCTACCATACATTTTGTAGGACAAAAATTTTTTCGAGTACTTTGGCGAATTATCTCGAGGTTCAACTAAAAAACTAACTGTTATTAATGACTTTTTTGCACTCACCAAATCGTCATGATTGACGCCTGTGCATTTTATTAGCTACCACTTTCGAGAATTTTCGTAGTGGAAAAACTTGGGTGTCTCATCAGAAAAAAGCTATTCACGGAGATTCAGCATGTTACTTATCATTTTTTTACCATGGAATTGACAATTTCGGAGCGTAGGTCTGGGAACTCCTACCATTCTACTTGTAGGATAATATGACCATTCAATTATACAAATATCAACCAAGCAATGGTAAAAAAATCTGCTGGTTACTAATGATTTTTTATGACCACGTCATTGGTATCTGTTGGGAGTGGGGGACTCTGCAGTCCTACCATCCATTTTGTAGGTCAGAAGTTTTTTCGGGTACTTTGGCGAATTATCTCGAGGTTCAAATAAAAAACTAACTGTTATTAATGACTTTTTGCACTCACCAAATCGATATGATTGACGCCTGCGCAGTTTATTAGCTACCACTATCGAGAAATTTCGTAGAGGAAAAAGTTGGGCGTCTCGGCAAAATGAAGCTAGTCGGGAGGATTCAGCCTGTTATTGATCATTTTTGAAAATAGGCGTGGGATCCTGGTCTATATGTTATTTGATTTCAGCTAAGGAAACTTAGCCCTACTGATTTCGTTTTTGTAAAATCGGGCTCTGACATTCACTGAATAAAGACACTTTCTTGAGGTTAGAATTTTCCTACTTTTCGAGGTGCATTATATACAAGGAATTTATTAGTATACGTGATACTTTTTAATTTTGAAAATTATTTTTTTTTATGGCGCATGAATGAAATGAGGTACCTAATGAGGTATCACTTATTCCATTTTGAATAATTGGTGGGGGTAGCTGCCACTTTGACGGGGGAGGAAGAGGGGCGATTTTGTCCCAGAGTGTCTTTTTGAAATTATAAATCGACGAAAACGAATCTATCATCCGTTACGTTAGGACCTCACTGTATATTGTTGCACAGTTTCAGGTTCAAATTTGTTTTCCAGATAAAACCTGTGGTTGAAATATGAATTATTATTCGGAGTTAAGGACAGTAAATTAATAGTTGTTTTGTGAATTAGAATTTTGCTCCTAATTTGTTCACTATATTACCAAATTTTATTTCATTTCACCATCAACTGTTAAATTATATTTCAATGGTTCCTTGTCCATTGATAAAACTCAGTAAAAAAAATTATGAAACCACCTAAGATTGAAAAGGGGAACATTCTCCATAAAAATTCATTTTTCAATTTCCATGAAGAATGTTCCCCTTTTCAACATGAATATCTCCCAAGAGGTTATCTTGAACGATGGAAAATAGCGACTAAAGTTTGTCTTTCAGTCGCAGATGATTCCACAACAGATTTTATGAATGTCCTATTCATATTTTCGAACTAAAATCAAATTGCACCAAAGATTATTTGCTCATGCTCTGAGGGATCTAAGAATTTTTTTATCAAATTCTTTATAAGAGGACACAACACTTGATACATTCTATCATAATTTAATAGTAGGTAGTAGGGATGTCCAATGAGCAATTTATTATCCATTTCCTCAAGTGACACACGATGCAGGTTCTTGAATAGTATTCATCCATTCAAAATCATACCATTTTCGAGAAGAGCATTATAACTTCGCTCTAGCCAACAAAGTTTATATTATCAACTAACGAAGTTTTCACTTTCGGATATCCATATTTCCCAAGAACGCCGACCCTCCACCACTAGCCTACAAACTTCCAGGAACATTCAGAACCAGAACTGAACTTGAACTTTCCAATTATCCCTCGAAACTGAACAACACTCGCTCTAGTGCCTCGCATGCGTTTTGACCAGACATGTTAAATTAATTTAACCCCAAGTTGAACGGAACACCAAGGTTAAGCGATGGAGATGGCCGTCAACTACACTCCTCTCACTACGTTATCGCAGTATCCTTTGATGCCTTCCTCTCTACTTCACACATATTGACGCGTTGCCCATGACCCGCGCTACGCAAAATGCGTCAAGGTGAGATGCCTCGACTCGAAGATGATGTTAGAACTTCAGGAATCGATATTTCTATAGATCAGGCCTAATCCACACTTGTTCGTGATGCGCTCTCGCTCCAATAAAATTCATGATGCTAATAATCTGAGAAAAAGTTCGTTTTGTTCATTGGCGCGTCAATAGGAACTGAGGAGGCTGCAACGCCCTTCGAAACTGTCGTCGGGATTTTCAGGTTATGTATGTAAAGGTTATGGCGTTATGAAATACCTATAATTCTAAAGATGAACAGACTGGACATTTAAAAAAAACATATACAGGGTGTTAATTATGTACGTTGACAAACTTCGGGAGGTGATTTTTTGAAAGTTTTCAAGACGAAAAGTTCATATAAACATAAGTCACAAACGGCTTGGTTTTCGAGATACAGGGTGATAAATATACAGCATTGATTATTTCTGTCTCATAATATGTCAGTGACGGCAGAAAAAAAATCTGAAGGGTTGAACAAGGGTTGACTTTAAAAAAAGGAGGACCCTGTGAATTATTTCAGAAATGAATTTTGTATCGTGCGTACTATTGAATGGATTGTACTCGCAAATTTGAACTGATTATTGTCGAAAATGTCAAAGTTATTTCCAAAACCTCTTGACAAAAACCAAGCCGTCTGGGACATATGTTTATATGAACTTATCGTCCTTAAAACTTTCAAAGAATCACCTTCCGAAGTTTGTCAACGTACTTAATTAACACCCTGTATACACCGGGTGACCACGAGGTGAGGTAAAACCCCAATTTGTCTATAATTTTGAAGATCCATATTTCAAATCTGGTATGTCGCTAAAGTAGGTATTTGAATACGCATAGTTTGACGCCACTAGTGCCACTACTGAAAATTCACCACTTCTGGTTTAACCGGAAGTTACCCCAATTTTTTTTTCATTGACACCTCTATATACTTTTTTCATTATCCGGAAGAGCATGCAGTTTGTGATATCACTGTTCTTCAAAATTGAAAATCGGTTGAAAAATGGCGGAGATACAGTTGATTGTTCAATCGATTGACAAACAACATCAGAAGTTACCAGAGAAAGCTTCCAAGTGCGATACAGTTGAAAACTGAGGTTCGCATGTAATTGCAGCTCTCATATATTCCAACAATAATAAAAAATTACCTAAAAACGGAATGGTGCCTATAATGAAATGCACGCAACTGCCATTTCTCAAATAACAACATTTACTTTTCACTTTGTCATGATAAAAAATTATAAATTATCAGTTTACTCTTGTGAAAAGTTTTGGAGAATTCCTGAAATTCCTTAAAATTGAATGTTCTTCAACGTAGGCGGCTTAGGCCATAATTAGGAAAGCAATACACAAAAACTCATTTTATTTCAACGAAGTCACAGTTTGTTCTACTTATTTAATTAATGCTGCTTTTTTGTTTTGCTTTTTTATGTTCATGGCCACCTTCGTTTAAGAATATCTAATTTTGAGAACACTCATGATAAAACATCTTGTAGGTATTCTCGATTCCTTTAGGAATTTTCCAAAACTTTTCATACGAGTAATCTGATAATTAATCATTTTTCATCCTGACGAACTGCAAAGATAATATTGCCATTTGAGAAATGGCAGTTGTGAGCATTTCTTTATGGGTACTATTCCGTTTTTAGGAAAATTTTGATAATTGTTGGAATATATGGGAATTTCAATTACATGAGAACCTCAGTTTTCTACTGTATTGCACTTCGAAGCTTCATCTGGTTTGTCAGTTGTGATGATTTAATTTGGAGTTTCATGGCCAACTTTCTTCGATTGAACAATCAACTATATCTTCGCTATTTTTCAACCGATTTTCAATTTTGAATAACAGTGTTTGCACAAATTGCATGTTTTTCCGGATATAACGAGAAAAAAATTACAGGGTATCATTTAAAAAAAAAGTTTGGGAATTTGGGTGAATTTTCTGTAGTGGCGTCAAAATATGCGTATTGAAGTACTTTATCAACACACCAAATTTGATATCTGTATCTTCAAAACTATAAAAAAATTGAGGGAGGTACCTCACCTCATGGTCACCCGGTATATACAGTGCTAGTCAAAAGTCCCCTCCCCCCTCGTATCTTTTGAATGGATCGAAATTTTTCTTTGAAATTTGTTTTGGTAAAATGGTTGTTCATAACCTACTTTTTGACACCAAAAGAAAAGTATCTATATCCTTCAAACAGCTTTGTTTTTGAAGTCACGATGCAGGCATAATTAAAAATTGCTTATGATATTTGTGTGCTCACTCGTACACTTGTATCATAATATACTATTATGACAGTTTCAATAACATAAGAGAAAAAAATACAATGGAATTGCTTGTAGAGCTATTTGTGTATTTGTGAATTAATATAGATTGTCGCTAGACAAAGAGAATTACAGCGAGATGCTCTGCGAGGCGCGGTAGTATTGGGCAGTACCACTTTGTGCTCAAAATATATACAAGAATTTTTCAACAAACGCAGCGTTTAAAGCAGAGAGCAGGGCCACTGTAAGCGGGCGTGCAAAGCGTGCACCGCACAAGGGCGGCACACCCAGGGGCGGCAAATCGAACGATTCATCACGTAATTCAAGTCATTGTCATAATACCCACCCCACCATAAGTATAATAAGAAATGTCATAGCATGGAAAAAAATCCGACCGAATGACGTTAACACCGCCATTTATTGTCATCCGTTAAAACTAAGATGCAATATCAAACGTCTTATACAACATGTAATTAGTACTTAATTGATTAAAATAAATGTTCTATCTTTGTTGTTTTTTCCCCACCATAATGAGAAAACATGAATTATTCTTTTTTTTCCAAAACTCAGAGTAAGTATTCGTAGGGCAGCATAATGGTTATTGCACACGGGCGACGAAGAGGTAGCAAGAGGTAGCGGCAGGCCTGTTTTAGAGAAAAGCACTCAGTGCTTCATTCAACATAGGTTAACATTAACGCTCAACAACTATCCTTAATGTATAAGCTAACAAAATATCAAATAATTCACATCTGTAATAAAAATTAAAATTAAACGCATGCCTAGAAAAAATGTATCGCCGGCCGAGATCGAACCCGACTTAAATCAACTTGAGATCGAGCGTTTTTTTTTTTATGTCACCTCTAGAGCAGGATGGCGGGCACGAAATAACAGTTTTCGAAAAACGTCTGCTTTGTTGTGAGATCTGAAAGAGACAAAAGGCTACTTTGGGAAGCGTTTGTAAAAATATGATGAAACTCATGAGGAAACTAATATAATTTCGAATGGTGGTTGTAGGTTTCGGTGTACGTAATGGGATTGAAATTATTGTATGGATTTTCATTTTTGCACCTGTCCTCTCGTGATCTAAGTTCGACGTTTTGACCAGAATGGGATACAAAATAATGCTTCTTTTCAGTACCGGAACAGTAAAGCACATTAGCACAGCATTTTTCTGGCTAGCGCTACTATCTACATATAACAGGCAGGGACGGATAGGCCTATCGGGAATTCGGGAGAATTCCCGAAGGGCCAGTTGGACTTGGGCCGGTTGCTGGTAATTTCCCGGGCCGGTAAAGTGCATCCCATCCGTCCCTGATAACAGGTGCTCGTGCAATATGCCTTGGAAGGATACTACAGCGGGCGGCATCAAACTCGGCACATCTTAATCCTTTAATCCCAAATGCATTTTAAATAGAGCAAACTCCATACAAAGTTGTTGTTGAAGGTACCTAACCCCCGATCAGCCAACATATACGGCTAGATTATTTCCTGAATAAATTAGATTGGGCGACAATTTTACCCTGGAAAAAAGAAGAAGTAATTATTTATTCTGATATAACCAGGACAAACTAACCTTTGAAATTTGAGTGCGTGAAAATATAATACATACATTTTGCGAGGAGTAATTATTTATTCTGATACAACCAGAACGAACTAACCTTACTTAGACATTTGACTGAATGAAAATTTTATACAAACATTTTGCGAGGAGTAATTATTTATTCTGATATAACCAATACGAACTAGCCTTATGTAGACATTTGAGTGCCTGGAAATTGCAAACTACAATTTGTTAAAATAATATCGCATTTAATATCACATCAGTCTATTTCTTGCAAGCAGAGGGAGGTATTATTATTCATGTGCCGAGTTTACACATTTTAAAAGTTAATCTTTTAATCTATGTGCCGAGAGCTTGACTATTTTCATTTCGTAAACCTGAAACATGTTTGACATACCCCACTATAGCATAAACTATTCTGACTAACCTAGTTTGAATCGTGTGGTAATCTTTCTTAAGGAATCAAGGAGTTTCGAAAATATTATTTCCGTCGACCGTTCATTTATGATGCATTTTAACGCACTCAAAATCGTTGATTAATGACCCCTGTTAATGAATGATTTTCTATTAATCAACGATTTGTTTATATGCAACCCAACATACATTGCTCTTATACATTTTATATTGGTTAGTACTATCTGTCATTATTTATTTGTCAATTTTCAAATAAAATTTCAGAAAATGTTCATTACACCAGTTGTCACAAAAAACCATATATGGTCCCGTGGCGTAACGGTAAAGTTCACCTGACTTGCAATACTAAGGTCGAGAGTTTAAAACCCATCGAGGGTAAATTTCTTTTTTTTTTATTTCAATTTGAAAATAAATAATAAAAAATTATACAAAACTACCACTAAGAAAAATTAAACTATCTTTGAGTAGAGTTAATATAAATAGGAAATAGTGATTGTTTTTTATTGTAACGTTAGATAAATAAACATTGAAAGTGAGATATCTCTATTTTCGAAAACTACTGTCGACGGAAAAGTTTTGTAACAAACTCGTGAATTAAAATGGCGATTAACAATCTCAAACATTAACGCGCTCGCTCCGCTCACGCGTTAAATTATCTCGATTGTTAATCGCCCTTATTAATACACTTGTTCGTTAAATAACCATTTCTGTCGACCGTTCATTTATGATGTATTTTAACGAACTCTAAATCATTTATTAATGACCCCTGTTAATGAATGATTTTTCATTAATCAACGATTTTATTATATGCAACCCAACATACATTGCTCTAATACATTTTATATTGGTTAGTACTATCTGTCATTGTTTATTTGTCAATTCTGAAATAGAATTTCAAAAAATGTTCAATACACCAGTTGTCAGTTCAAATCATAGAAAGTCACGTGGCATAATGGTAACGTTGGCCTGACAGCCGAGAGATGTGACAGTGAGGTATACAGGGTGTTCCAAATCAAGTCGGCACCATTGCCAACTCCGTTATTATTGATGCTACGAATTCGGTTAAATGGGCAAACTAGTAGCATTTTTAATGGACTTCTCGATTACGAAAACAAAAAAAAAATTGACAGTCGCGTTTTCGAAATATTTCATAAAATTATATTTTCTTAAATGGAACACTCTATATTTTATCATGCAGGTAACTCTCTTTGTTCGAGCGGCAATCCATCACTTTGCGCTCTAAATACACAAATAGCTATTTCCAACCGCATGAATATGATGCTCCAGCATTTTCTGTTCTGTACAAAAACGGCTTCAAAGTTATCATTATGGCAGAAATATTTTGATTCACAAACTAAATACGGCTAGTGGAATGGTTTTAAGATGGAAATTATCGTTTTGTAAATTAATACCAAATAGCTCAGTTGTGTCAATTGACGGGTTCAAATCCCAGCGCAATTTTTTCTTTTTACTGTCTTATTTTGCTGTTAGTAACAAAATATTGTCATTCGTATAAATACCAAAATTGGGTGTTTGGACAATCATGAGGTTTTATTCGCCAAAACAAAGAAATTTTTTGTACTAGTGAAAGAAATAAATATTTCCACATAAGTCGCTCATTTTCAACTTTAGGAAAAAAAGTCATAGGAGCTTTGTTATTGAGAATGTAGTTACGAGTCGAAATGCTCGCTCTGTTCACGCGTTAATGTTCGAGATTGTTAATCGCCATTTTAATTCACGAGTTTGTTACAATACTTTTCCGTCGACAGTAGTTTTCAAAAATAGAGATATCCTACTTTTAATATTTATTTATTTAACGATACGATAAAAAAACAATCACTATTTTCTATTTATATTAACTCTACTCAAAGGTAGTTTAATTTTCCTTAGTAGTAGTTTTATTTTAATTTTTAGTATTTATCATTTATTATTGAAATTTAAAAAAAAGTTGCTCTCAGTGGGTTTTGAACTCGCGACTTCAGTGATGGTTGCTAGGCGAACTCTACCATTACGCCACGTGACTGTAAGTATATGATAATGAGTGACAACTGGTGTCAATCTGAAATTTTATTTGAAAATTGACAAATAAATAATGACATATAGTACTAACCAATATAAAATGTATAAGAGCAATGAATGTTGGGTTGCATATAATTAAATCGTTGATTAATAGAAAATCATTCATTAACAGGGCTCATTAATCAACGATTTTGAGGGCGTTAAAATACAGCATAAATGAACGGTCGACGGAAAATAACATTAATGATCTTGTCATCTCAGTTGAGTACCTATTATGAATTTGAGGTTAGATTGGTATGTCAGACTTATCGAATATCGGTGAATCTACGACATCGATTCGACCAGATGATATAATTAATGAAAAAACAGAGTTTGTCGATCTCACTTCCCAGACTATGTTTTCGATTCTCAAAAATGTTCAGGAGGCTGAAATATATTTCGATATTTTGTAAGAAATGAGCATTATGCGATTATGGCACGCAGGAAATTATCTTCTCAGGTAATACCTTCAGTAGAATTTCCTTCAAAAAATAGGTCAGATACTAATAAAAAAATATCATGGTTTTACGATTGCCCAAGATTTTCCATTAACTGATTTCGAGGGCCTTTTCGATACCAATAACCTGCCATTTTTAATCCTGTAGTCGCTTTCGACACCAAGCGTTGAGGTTCTAGATAAAGGGATATATTTTTACATACTACAAATATTTATTCGAGTTTATGCGTACATATAGACATTTGAGTACGTGGAATTCGAATACATACATTTTGCGAAAAGTAATTATTTAAGTATAATTGAACCAGAACGAACTAACCTCACGTAGAAATTTGAGTGCGTGGAAATTGAACCTATGCATTTTAATTTAATAATCAATCTAATGATCATTATTATTTTATTTTCCCCTACCTGATTAGAGTTGTCGAAAAGGCCTGTCGGATTAGAGAGACCTTCTGCAGAGTTTGGTAACTGACAAGTTTGGTGTCGAAAAGGCACTCGCTGATTTCAAGTTATAATTCGAAATGAAGGTAATTAAGAAAAAAATATTGGCATGTCTGTTCGACGCCTTCGTAGAAAACCTCATGGGAATTCTGTGCAATTATTTTATATCTAGAAAATAATTTTGGTCAATCTAGAACCAGGATCAGAATAAACCTACCACAACTTTTAACAGATACATCATATAATTCCATATTTCTTACTATAATTTTAATAATAAATAATATAAGTTGTATAATTTTCCATAAAGGATGGAGAAAAGATCATCTCTAAACTTAAAATTGATAATGTTACCATGTCATATCACCACATTAAAGTAATTTCGGGTTGTAACTACAGAAAAAAAATTGACATTTTTTTTCTGTATGCTTTTGTAAAAAAACCTCGTGAATTCTGTCCAAAACTTTTTTTTGTAATTTTTGTGAATACAATTTTGCCTAATCTAGAACTAGGATCATAACGTGATAAATGTATCTAGAATCAACTGTTAACCTGCAACAACGTTTAACGGATACATTTTATGCTTCCATATTTTCTACTACTATTATAATGATAAATAAAAGCGATCATGTCTCAACTTAAAATTGATAAATGTCATATAACAATATCAAGGTAATTTCGTGTTATAACTCGTAATTAAGAAAAAAAAATGACATTTCTTTTCTATACGCCATTGTAAAAAATTTTATGTGAATTCTGTACAAACTTTTCTTTTTGTTTTTTGGGTGATAATATACTGTTGACGTACAACTTTTAACGAATTTATCATATTTCTTACTATAATTATAAAAAATAAAGTAAGTGTTATAATTTTCCATAAAAAAATTGAGAAGTAATCATTTCTCAATTTGAAACTGAAAATGTCAGCACGTCTAGTAAGTGACAGAAATGATTGATTGATTCGTATCAACTTGTAAAAATCTTTTTTTTTTTATTGAGATCGCTATTCCACTCTCATTATACTCACTCTCAAAACATGTAGCACTCGCCTCAATAGAAACATGCAGAATTTAAGCGCCACATAAAAACTTGATCTATCTATTACCATTATATACCATTAGCTTCCACAAAACACGAGTAATAAAATCGAATAGCCCCTGAGTTTTTATTTCCTTTCTCTATATTTAATTAGTACTTCATCATACAACCATTACAGAACGATGAAAAGGGGAACATTCTCTATTAAAATTGAAAGATGTGATTTTTTTGTAATATCTAACAGAAAACAACTGGGCATTGAACTACACCTGATAAATAATTTGAAAAGACTCTAGGTAACTGAAAAGAGAAAAACCTGAAAGTGAAAATTCGCATTTTTTTTTATTTAGTTAATTTTTAGAATTATCTCTAGTTTTCATTGAAAATTCAACTGAAATTGTTAAAAAAATAGTTAAAATAGTTCTTTCCATCAACCGGCTGTCCCCTTACGAGCAACCCTCAGAAGTCTTCGAGAGACTTGTGCATATTTTCAAAAAAATCAACATAACAGAACTAACTCGAATAGGCTTTTGCCAAACTTATACAGGGTGTAAATTTGAAAACTTTCAATGCGAATATCTCGCAAAATAAAAAAAGTCAGAAAAACGCCGTTCGACACAAATGCTAAAGAGTTAGGGGGAACTAGAACCACCATATTTCAGTGAAGGGATGAGTCACCACGTCGCGCGTCGGCGCGACACACCTCAACTTTAAAATGTCAAATGGCACTACCTCTTTTGTTATACCTCAAATGAATGGTCTCAGTCAGTAGTATTCACCTGTAAAAGACTTTTTTTCCACCCACTTCAGGGTGTAAGAAAAACATAAAGTCGAATAAAATAAAATGTATTGTGTTAAAAGGCTATTTTATTTGATCAGATGTTCAAAATGCATTCCATTCTGTTGTAAGCAATAGTATAATCGATGTTCAAACGCCATTCTAACATTTTGGAACACATCTCTTGGAATAGATCTGCATTCTGAAATAATGCTTTGTTGAAGATCTATTGAAGTAGGTTGTGTTTTGAATACGACAGATTTCAAATGTCCCCAGAGAAAAAAATCGAGGGGTGTTAGATCGGGAGATCTCGCTGGCCATTCGATTGAACCTCTCCGTCCAATCCACTGACCTGGAAAAGCATCATTCAAAAATTGCCTGACTGGCAAAACGTAGTGGAGTGGTGCTCCATCGTGCTGAAAATGTATTAAATCTTCATTCAGGTTCCTATTTCCGTCAATGTCCAACTGATTTTCTATTTCGGCAACAATTAAAGGTTGGATGGTGGTGTTTAACATTTCGAAATAAGTATCGCCATTAAGATTGCCATTAATAAATAATGGCCCAATCACTGTGTCACCTAAAATTCCCGCCCAGGCATTTAATTTTTCTGGATAATGCGTGTGGCCTTCCCTCAAGACATGCGGATTTTCGTCACTCCAGTACCTACAGTTGTGTTTGTTCACTGAACAAACACTGAAAAAAGTGGATTCGTCGGTAAAACAAATACTTTTTAGCAACTGGGGAGTAATACGTAAAATTTCGGTCATGGTCTGGCAAAATTGAATTCTTCGATCAGGGTCATCCTCCCGCAACTCCTGAAGAATATGCATTTTGTTTGTTATGAAGTTTGAGTACCCGACGGATAGCTTGATGAAAAATCTCTGTTATCGCTGAACCTTGGCGTAGAGACATTACAGGATTCATAGCAAAATGTCCTAAAACTTCCACTTGTGTCGCTTCATTAATTACTCTTGAATTGGTCCTTTTTTGTTTGCCACTGATCCTGTTTCTTCAAATTTTTTCCGGGTTTCTTTCGTTAAATGCTGCAGCAGTTCTTAAGGCACAACGATTTTCAAAACCATAGATAAACATCATCTGATTTCTTTCCGGCAAACTGTAAACCATGATGAACAGAAAATAACAGTTAGCAATTCGTTTGAGATAATTTCAATTCGACGGTTTCCTCACTTTACAGTAAAACCTTGCACAAAGGACTAAATTTTTACCAACATTGATGGGTAGGTACGAAGCCGATAAAAACAATGCTACTATTTCGAGTACTTTTTATTTATTCTGAAGGAATGCTCCAACATGATTTAGTTTTTTGTTTGCAACAAACTGGAATACATGGTGACCATCTAATGAAATGAAATATCCTCTTCATAACAAGAATGGAATTTGAAAATCGATTGTACTATTGTTTAGAACTGAATGGACTGCATTTTGAACATCTGATCAAATAAATTATCATTTTCACACAATACAATTTATTTATTCGAAATAATGTTTTTGTGCCACCCAGTGTTGGATGAAAATGAAAATTCTTGTACAAGGGAATACTACTAAATCAGACCTTTCATTTGAGGTATTACAAAAGAGGTACAGTGCCATTTGACATTTTACAATTGGGGTCTGTCGCGCCTAAGGGGTGACTCGTGCCTTCACTGAAATATGGTGGTTTTAGTTCCCACTAACTCGTTAGCCTTTGTGCCAAATGACGTTTTTCTAACTTTTTTATTTCGCGAGATTATCGCATTGAAATTTTTAAAATTTACACCCTGTATAGGAAGGAATATAGAACTATTGATGGAAAATCTGTGTATAGGTGGAATATTTGAGGAAAGTATATTTAAGATTTCCACAAAACAACGAGGGAACGCGGAAGCTGAAGCAGGTCCGGGATGAACGCGGGACCTCTACAGTGGAATATACAGTGTCCACCAAATCTTGGAACCAAATGGGAACTTTTTTATTACTGATTTCCCAAAAATAATTATTGGTGATTATTTCATGCATGGTCCTTCTTGACAGTTGCCTGAATGTATGCAACACATTTCACAAGTCGTGTGACATATTGCTGTAAATAATTATGTTCATTAATTTAATAAAAATAATTATGTACGTTGTGGAATAAATGTTATTGGTTAATTGACATATTTGGGAAATAATCTGATCAAATATAACTCGACCGTCGTTTATCAAATCGAATAAATTTTGGAATTTCCACTCAAACATTTTTGGTTTAGAAAATTCATCTCGTTATTTTCGAAGATTTATGTTCTAAGAATAAAACTCTCGAGCTTGAATTAAAAGCTCTCGGGTTTTATTCAGAACATAAATCTCCGAATTCAACTCGATACATTTTCAAACAAAATCATTTTCGTTGAATTATTATATTACCCCCGATAATAGTTGGTCCTCACCGAGAAACTCATAATGGGTTATCTAATGGTTTTACTGGGTTCTTGGTTTCTGATTTTTTTTTTTTTTTCCAAGTCATTAAGAATTTACGGAGGCGTAGAAGGGTCACATAAATTTTTAAAAATATTTTCCAAAGTCGGAAAATAACAAAATTCTGGCTTCGAATTTAAAAAAAATTATTTTAAAATTTAATTTAAGAAAATTCTGACTTCAAAGTCGGAAAATAATAAAATTCCGAGTCATTTTATTATGTTCTACGCATGACATTGAACCACGTCTGATAGATATTGTGAAAAGGTCGTAACCAAAAGAAAAAATCTGAAGGTGAAAATTTGCATTTTTATCCGGATAGTTGATTGATAGTTGATAGAATCACTCACAGAAAATTTTCATTGATGTAAGGACTGCACCCCTTACATTAGATCTCCATCAGGAAAGCAGACTCTTCAGAAGTAGTTTCACACAGCAAGGATGGAAATTATGGAAATATCTCTTCTGTGTTACTGAGACGTTACCGCAGAAGAAATATTTAGATATTCCATCAGATTTGGTTCAACGTGGCTTTAGCCAGGGAAGTAGTTGTTTTCTGTTAGATATTACAGATAAATCACATTTTTCAATTTTAATGAAAAATGTTTCTCTTCTCAACATGAATACCTCCCAAGAGGTTATTTAGAACGAAGGAGAATAGCGACTAAAGTTTGTCTTTCAGCCGCAAATGATTCCACAACTGATTTTATAAACATCCTGTTCATATTTCCAAACAAAATTCAATACCTATCACTACCCATGACAGGTTTATGTTAAAAAAAAAATTCCAACGTTTTATTGCAAAAGAAATATTTCCATCACTTACTTCTTTTCCATTTTTGATGTGTGAAATTTCTGAAGAGCCTGCTCCCCAAATATTACGATTTTCCTGACGAGCTTGGAAGAGCGAAATAGATTTTCGTCGATAAAAATGTATTGGAGGTCTACTGTAAGAGGCGCGTTCCTTGCAACATCGAAATGAACGATTTCTTTGAATGATACTTTTGCATAACATTCTCTCTTTCTCATACATTTATATGAATTTTCAATGATAACTATAGATACTTGAAAAATCAACTATCTCAATGAAAATGCAAATTATCATATTCAGATTTTTTTTTTATTAGGAATGCTAGGAATCGCACGTTAAAAGGTAAGACCTCGTTAATCCTTGGCTCGCACAAGTTTCGACTTTTGAGGGCTGCCGTTCGTAAGGGGACGACAGCTGTTTAACGGAAAAAACATTTTTTTTTTTTAACAATTAGGGTCATTTCACAATATGTATCAGATGTGGTTCAATGTCCAGCGTGGCTTTAGCCGGGGAAGTGGTTGTTTTTCGTCAGATATTACAGAAAATTTTGTAATTTTGATTATTAATCATTATTATATTATAATTATCATAATCATTACTAATCATTTTGATTATTGTTTGAATATATGAACAGGATGCTCATAAAATCAGTTTTGGAATCATCTGCGGCTCAAAGACAAACTTTAGTCGCTATTTTCCATCGTTCAAAGTAACTTCCTGGGAAGACTTCATGTTGAAAAGGTGAACATTCTCCATCAAAATATTTTTCCGACTTCGAAGTCGGAATTTAGTGAAAAATATTTTTAAAAAATTATATCGCCCTTCTACGCCTTCCTAGAAATGAAAAAACACAGAAAAAAATCGAAAACTCATTAATGAATTGGGTGTACGAAACGAGAAAACATCAGTATGTCAGACATAAAAGTGACCGTGGGTACTTCCGCCAATTTTGTTTGTTAGTTTCCAAAATTATTATTTTTTTGTTAAGGAAATAACTGAAAACTGAAGCCCTTCAGACAAATGATGTTTCGAATAACTTCATATTGAAATTAATCGTAGATTCTAAACAGGCAATGAAAAACAGGGTGTTCCATTCAATAAAAAAAAGGTGGGTTCTACTTCCATTATAACCGGAAGTCGTAGACAACTGAAAATATTTGAACTGAAACGAGCTCCTCGGAAAACTCCCGGATACAAATTCAAAAATACAAAAACATAAAAACTTATTTTTTCACGAAAATCGAGAATTTTAGGTACTTATATGGAATGATTCACAAACTATAAACTGATTGAAGATAATTAATTCCCTTAAGACTGTGGATTATTCCATCACCTACCAAAAAAACTTGCCAAAATATTATTTATTCATAAAAGTATACCACTTAGCGACCACTGAAACCTTGAAACGTAAAACCCGACTCAGTCGTATGTATGCAATCGAATCAAAAATAATACAAATCAACACATTGCATTTTGTTTACTTGTAAACGAAATGCAGCGGGAACCCAAACAAACGATAAAAGTTTCAAAATTATGCAAAACTAATTTTAGCTTTATTATCATACAGGAGCTGTTCATCACTTTCTATCTCATTTTATAAGCATACATCGTTTGACCTTGCATACATCTCTCATAAAGTGCTAGACAATCCATATCCAGACACACTTAACCCGTTTTATAGGAGCTCGGTTGTGGAACCACTGGTGGTTAGTAGTTAGTCTCGGATATACCATGAGCGTAGATATGGGAATTTATCGATAACAGAGAATTTTTATAAAGCATTGATTTCTCAACTTCTTTTGTTTGAAACATACGATAGGCAAGTTAGAGAGAGGGTCAATTCCACATATTTTTTTAGGATTATATCTGGCGAATGATGCGACTAAATGGAAAATATTGTATGATACATATGTTTCTTTTCGAGACCTACTCTACGATATCTCATTCGATAGAAAAAAGTATACCAAAAAATAGTTCTCGCTTCGTATATTTCCCTTCATATATGTTCAGTGGCACAGCCAGGGAGGAGCAAAGAAGGAAATAATTGAACAAAAATTTATAAGATAACTGATGAACAAAATACTCAAAGTTTCATATAATAAATAATGTATATAATTTATTTAATATATACTTTTTATGTTTTATATACTTTATCTGCCTCTGTCTTCAAATCTGCTGTGAAAATGTGAAGGATCTTGGAAAATAGTGATTTCTTTATACCTATATTTATCAGATCTGCAAGTAGACTTCTTTGTTACTGCACCATCAGTAAAACTATCAGATACATTGATCACTATCACCTGGAACCAATGTCAATTTCAACCAAAATTCAGTTTACGGTTAATATGACCATGGTAAATGAAATGTAGAATGTTACCATTTCAGATAAGGCAAAACTGAAATGTTTCGATGTACAGAATCTATTTCCTATTATACTTCCTGATGTAATGTAACTTGAGTCAGAGAATAGACAAAAATCAAGTTATTTTTCTACAACTGCTATGAAAAGTAGCGTATTTCTCATGGCTTACTTACTTTCAAAACCATGTTTTGCTGATACTGTGAGAAATATTATTTCTCACGGCACTTTGCCCACACCACACACATTAATATGGAGAATCAAAAAATATCGACAAAAACCTAGTTGGCTGCTGTTCAGCTTTGAATAGCTGTCACAGCTGTCAAGAAAGAACTGTCAGATTACCTATAGAAGTTTTTGAAATTCTTATCGTAGTTTTTATTCGTGTTTTGATAAAGAAGTAAACTATTTTCAGAATTTCTTTCGCTTTTTTCCTCGAATTAACATAGCTTTTTGTACTCGGTTTAAAGATTCTATTTAAAATTCTGTTAGATACGTATATGTACTATTGAACAAATAAGAAGTTCCAAGGGGTCTGTGGCGTAATGGATTGTCAATCGGCTTTCAGCCGCGGTAGAGCAAATTATAACTTACTACACGGAGGTATTCTCGTCGTTCTACAAATCCGAAATAGCGAGACTACTGGAAACAAAGAGATTGACCAAATCACCTAATAAAATAGTCAACAAGAAAATTGAATTTCCACCACTACGGAATAAAAATCCAGTTGACAGTGAGGGCTTTTCGCAACCGAAGCTTACTAGCAAACCTAAGAAAGCTGTAGAAAATGATCCGCTGAGTACGTACAATTCCTTTGGAGTTTTGGAAGAAGATGAAGCATTGTCAGACAATGAAAATGCGAGGAAAAATGGTCAGGCACAGACACAAAAGGCCAAAACCACTGAAGTACAAAATCCAAAGAGCAATAAAGAACCACCTAGAAGAACTAAAATACCCCCACCAATTGTTCTACAAGGGAGACTTACGCTAACCAAAGACCTGAGCGAGCATCTCAAGAAGGAACTAAAAGGAGACTTCAACATCAAATATACGGGGAAAGAAACTCAATTGTTCACCACATATCCAGAAGATAGAGATAAGCTGATAGCTACTCTAGACAAAACGGGAGCTGAGTATCATACATACACGCTCCCCCAGAATAAGTCACACGCCTTTGTATTACGGGGGCTGGATGCGAACATCGACCAGCAAGAGGTCATAAATGAAATGGATGAAGTCTATGGCATTAAAGTCGACAGAATCATGAGGATGAATACCAAATACAGGCGTCTCTACCTGATCACCACCCCTAAAAACATCACCCTAAATCAACTGAAGAAAACAGTAAGAGTATTACTCCATATCAAGATAACATGGGAGATGAGAAGGAATGAGAGGCCCATAGTCCAATGCCATAGATGTCAGAGATGGAGACATGCTACTAGTAATTGCGCAAGACAGCCAAGGTGCTTGAAATGCGCAGAAGCACATCACACGAATACGTGCAAGAAACCTTATGAAGAACCGGCTGTCAGTGTCAATTGCGAGGGTCCGCATCCAGCAAACAGCGTGGAATGTAAAGTTTATAAAGCAAGGATTGACTTTCTGGAGAACAGAAATGCTCGCCAGCAACCAAAGGAGAAACAGAATTATGTTCCAGCCCCACCTCCAAAAGTAAACGCCTGGCAAACAAAAGGCCAAGCTCGAGGAAATACAGCAGGAGAGCAGGCTAGCCACGCCTACAATCAGGGTGGTAACGCCAAGTCAACTCAGCAGGCTAGCCACTCCCTGCAAGTGGAGGGTAACGCCCAACAACAACCGGCCAAAAGAAGAATACAACACAACCCAGGGACTCCCGAAATCCCGTTTACCCCTCCCAATCAAACACCGCAACACAGGCACCCCAGAGAGAGGAATGTCGGTATTCAGGATCTCGCGGGTATAACCGGTAAGATACACACGGTTGGCTCGATGATCAATTTAGCGGAGTTGAGCAGAGCACTTGACGATTTAATCGCCAGGCTCGCTCAGGCTAAAACTCCGTTGGAAAAGGCTATGGCTACCCTGGAAGTTCTGGGTGATAGTCAACGCTACAACTTTTGAGCAATCTATGAAGGTGTGCATGTTCAACGCCAGTTCAGTCAATAATAAGCTTCCGCTTTTTATTGACTTTATTGACAGGCATAAGATAGACCTGATGCTCATATGTGAGACATGGCTCAGGCCGGACCATAGATTTAATCTGAAGGGCTTCACAACCATTAGGGTCGATCGTCCTCGAGCAGTGAGGGGGGGGGGGGGAGTGGCCATCCTTATCAAGGATGGTATCGCGCATGCGCAGATCCCACCCAGACAAAGTTCAATCGAACACGTCGGGATCAAACTCGCGGATGGGACCTGCGTATTCGCGGTATATAATCCACCGAATGCTAGGTTCTCCAGTGCTGATTTGGAGAATCTGTGTAACACCGGCCATAAGGTATTGCTGGCGGGGGATTTCAACGTGAAGCGTGCCGAGTGGAGTGGCAAAACACAGCCGAACGCCAACGGTAAGACGCTCTGGGAATATACGCTGGACAATAACGCGGTAATTGTGCACTCTGAAGAGCCAACGCATTACCCCTGGAACGGGACCACTCCGACCATAGTCGACTTGGTGGTGAATAAAAATATCACGAATATGAGCGAACTCAAGGCCATACATGAAATGACTTCGGATCACGATCCAGTAGTATTCCGATTAAAATGTATGATGGATGTTATTCCTTCAACAGTTAAATACGATTATCGGAATGCGGACTGGAAAGAGTTCCGAAGGCTTTTGAGTGCTAGGACACTGATCAAGTCAAACATCTCAAAGTATGAAATTGAGGAGGTAACCCTTGCTCTTATTGGTAATATTAAGGTCGCTAGAGACCGCGCCGTCAAGAAGACTGTGGTTAGAAGTAACCGGAATATTCTTCCACCTCAAGTTAAGGAGTTGATCACTCTGAAAAACTCCTTCCGTAAAAAGTGGCAGCGAACACGTAATCCTGTTCACAAAGATGACCTGATCAGGTTAGGAAGGGAGATTTCGGTGATGATCAATCAAAATAACGACAGAGTGTGGAAGGATAAACTGGAGAAGCTAGATACTCGAGACAATTCTCTGTGGCGGATGACGAAGCACCGAACTAGGCGCTTCGCTCCGATTCCAGCCATGGAGAATGGTAACGATACTTTAGCGACGGACCCTCAGAAGGCTGAATTGTTCGGTGAATATTTCGCGGGCGTCCACAAGAGGGCGCCTGACGTTAGTGAGGGACAGAGACAGAAAACTAAGATAACGGAAGACTTTAGAGAGTCCCTGCCCCTCCCTATTGGCCCTCATAGATTCGCCAAAATCATGACGAACTATGAGGAGCTATGAGGAGCGGATGGTTTGGATGTCATTCTGCTTAGGAACTTGCCGCGGAAAACCCTCGTACAGTTCATCCATCTAATCAATGCCATCATAAAATGGGGGTGTTACCCAGATTGTCTGAAGAAGGCACTGGTGATACCCATTCTAAAATCTGGTAAGGATGGCCATAAGCTTGATAGCTACCGCCCGATCTCGCTCTTGAGCGTGATCGCCAAAGTGGTTGAGAAGATCCTCTTGAGACGACTGTTGAGTCTCGAGGAGAAACTCAAAATGATCCCCGATGTACAATTCGGATTCAGAAAGAATCATAGTACAACATCTCAGGTTGTCAGAATTGTGCACGGGGTGAAAGAGGCTCATCGTGGACTCAACACGGTCATGGTCCTGCTGGACATGAAGAAAGCTTTTGACTCAGTATGGGTTGAAGGTCTTATCTCCAAAATGCTGTTGGCAGGCATGCCTTCATATATGGTAAGATTGGTTAACTCCTACCTTGTTGGGAGGACTTTTATGGTAAGAGTAAATAACACTCGCTCCGCAGAGTTTCCGATCGAAGCAGGTGTCCCGCAAGGTTCAAGTTTGTCGCCACACTTGTACTCGCTAAATACGTATGACTTTCCTCAGTGCGAGAGACCGGATATGGGCACGGCGGTATACGCCGATGATACCGCCATTTTCGCCCATTCCTTCTCGAGCGTCACTGCCCAGTATAGGATCCAAGTTCACTTGGATAGGAAGGTCATACCCTATTTGGCCGAGAACAAGATCGTGGTGAACCCAGCGAAGTCAGAGACCATCAACTTCACTAAGAAGTATACTTACTCGAAATTATACAGGAAGTTGGTGATCAATGGCCAAGCTGTGGAGAACGTGAACACTGCGAGATACCTGGGAGTACAGCTGGACAAGCGTTTGAATTTCGGCAGACATATAACACTGGCTATACAGAGGGCGGGTGGTGCACTTAAGCGCACCTACCCTCTGATAGCCAGAAGCTCCAAACTAAGTCTAGATAACAAGTTATTGTTGTATAAACAAATTATCAGGCCATCAATGACATACGCTTGTCCGGTATTTTGCAGCCTAAAAATGACCCCTCTCATGAGGTTGGATAGGATGCAAAATAAAGTACTCCGTATCATAACCAACAGCCGAAGATACTTTCGATTGGAGACTCTTAGGAGCTTGCTGGCGTCGACTCGATCCCGACATATATTAGAAACTTGTCTTACAAGTTCTATAAATACTACATCGATAAAAGTCCCCTCACCAAGGACATTACAAAGCTCAGAGTGTTCGATAATGAGCCCCGCAAGAACGGCGGGCTCATCTATCAAGCGTTGGATATCTTCCAAGGACGAAGGGAAGAACCGGTTCCTTAGGCCCTTAGGGAACCAAGACGAAAGGAATACCTAAAACGCAAAGTACCTCGACCCGGTTTTTTGCCTCAGCCTTTTCCGGGATTAACATCGAAATAACCAGCCTCAAAAACAACTGCTAGCATTTATCTACAATGAATAAAACTTAACAACACGCATTAGCTATGCAGGAGGCGTGTATCTTACAGAATATCACCGCAGATAATGAAATGTCTGGCCCCACGTCACAACCAGCGTGGCCGGGAAACGGCACCCTCTCTTTTGGGGGTTCTAAGTTCGGTTTGGCAGGGCGCTCTCCCGTTCTCCTGATCGAGAGCGGGAGAGTTGCTACTTCTGCGCCCGTCTATACATCCCTTCTCCTCCCCCCTGGGTTGAAGAATATGTATTGAATGTAATGTCATGTCATTATTTGTGAATTGTATTGACCAACAATGTAAAATAAACCCCTATTTATTTATTTATTTAATCGGCTTTCACGCAGGCGGTCCAAGTTCTACACCCGGGCCAGGCTTTTTTTTTTTTTCATTTTAATTTACATTTTGATATTTTTATTAAGTCAATTTTATATAAATTTTTCAACTATGGAGAGGTAGGATACTTTACTGCTCTTTTAGTTTTTCTAAACAATAAAAAGAAATATTGAGTTACAATACTTGTATTTTTTAGTGTCCAACATGTGGGGAAAGCTACTTTCTCACTAGTGCGGCACTCGCCCTTCAGGCTCGTGCCACAAACCTCCACACTCGTGAGAAAAGTTAAACTTTCCCCACTTGTTGCACAATATACTATTCTATTATGTAACAAGATATCATAGATCTTTTCTCACGATGGCTTTAGAACAAAATCTATTGTTCTTCAAAATACTTAAAGTATTTCTTGTATTGGTATAGAAATGTGTGGTATAGATGTAAATGTAAATGGCGTTATGGGTGATACATTTACATATTTTTCAAGATTTTTTGGAGTTAACTTCGACAGATTCGACAATAAGCAGTTCAAATTGGGCAAGTACAATCCATTCAATAGTACCCACGATACAGAATAATTCATTTCTCAAATAATTCACAGGGTCCTCCTTTTTTCAGAGTCAAGCCTTGTTCAACACTTCAGAATTTTTTTTCGCCGTCACTAACATATTATGCGACAGGAATGATCAAGGTTGTTCCATTTAACGTCTTTTTGTTCTCTTAAAGTGTTTCATTTACTTGTACGGTTATGAAACAACAATGATCATTCCTGTCTCATAATTTGTCAGTGACGGAGGAAAAAAAATTCTGAAGGGTTGAACAAGGCTTGACTCTGAAAAAAGGAGGCCCCTGTGAATTCTTTAAATAATGAATTATTTTGTATCGTGCATACTATTGAATGGATTGTACTTTGACCAATTTGAACTGTTGAAAATGTCGAAGTTAACTCGACTAAAAATCTTGAAAAAAATGTATATTCATCACCCTGTATCTCGAAAACCAAGCCGTTTGGGACATATGTTTATATGAACTTTTCGTCCTGAAAACTTTCAAAGAATCACCTCTCGAAGTTTGTCAACGTACTTAATTAACACCCTGTATGTCGATAGAGTTCATATTATATAGGATAGGATTTCGTAAAAATACATGACTTGATATCCTAAATCCTTTAATTGATTTAATGCGGTCTTCCGACAAGTAAATCTAAGAAAAATTTCGGCTGTTCTCGACATAAGATCAAATGGCGAACATCTTGAACGGTTCTCCACCACCCGTTTTGGTGAGTTTCAACAATATGTGTTTTTTTTTGTTTTTTGACAAGTTTCAGTTCGATATGTGTGTTGAAAGAAAAATCTGATGAAAATTTGTGTGATTGATGACTCGTTTATTTTGTGGAAATTCATGATCACTTTGAAATTAATATCAGGTAAAACTCAAAAAACGATTAAGAATGAACTATACCCAAATATTGAAGAACGTTATACACGTAAATATGGGAGCATTACTTACTCAGGTAAACTTTCAGAAAACATCCAAAATTATTTTTCTAAATTCAAAATAACAACAGCTTTTATAAGTAATAATAATTTAGGCAGAATTCTATTCAATGCAAAACCTAAACGAGACAGAATGAAAAAATCAGGGATATATAGATTAGAATGCGGGGAATGCTCTGCAGTATATACAGGCCAAACCGGTAGAAATTTTGACGTAAGGTTCTGTGAACACGTCGGTTTAGACAAAAAATCAACAATGTACGAACATCTACAAGAATCCAAACACAAGATAAGTAAAGATAACCTCAAAATTCTACACACATGTAATAAAGGGAAGACAATGAATCTGTTGGAAGCCATGGAAATTAATAAATCAATTAAAAACCAGAAATTTAGAACCCTCAACGAGCAACTCGATTTGTGTAGGTCTCCACTTTTGAATTTATAAATTTGACAACCCAGGTGATTTCCATCACCCCCAGGGTTTAAGTTTATATTGTTTCACCCTTGTTCTCTTAATTACCTCTCCATCCAGCCTACCAGCAAACTCCCTATATAACTAGGCTTAGAGTTCAATTGTATTAGTTAGTTTTTATACTTGATAATGGGTTAAAACCCGAAATCGGTCGTAACAATAAAAAATCTAGTGGAAATAAGACAAAAGAGTGTTCTTTCGTTTCATCAATCTGATGAAAATAACAATATAAATGCAAGAAAAGTGGATTTGTAGACAGTCATTTTCTCCTTCAGTATGGTATGTTAATAGCTAGGAGTATTTGACTATCAACGCTGCATCCAAACAAAAAGCTCTATAAATAATAGAGAAAGCTGATATTTTGCAACTGGCCACAAATCTATTTTCACTCGCATTTAATTTTAGACGCACTCAGTTCAACTCGTTTTTGGTTGACCCTGGTGGTGTACTAACTTTGTTTGTTTATTTACGGTCAAAGGAATTCGTTGGATTCACTCTTGTGTTATTTTATTAGTCACCAAAGTACCAGCGTACTTTTCATTGCAAATGGCAACGCTCCTTCTACTTCTACAATTTGTGAGAGAAGTATGTATAGTCAAGCACCAGCGCAGCGATGGAAATTCAAATGGGTGATTGATTGATTACTAGAGCGGGATTGTGAATGCAGAAAATTACACAGAAAAAAAATTTGTACCCACAATCAATTTTTGGTAAAATTTTTCTTGTTGTTTTGAATGATTTTCGCAAAAATAACAAGATAAACGTTTATTTCAAAATAGCACCTTATTCAAATTAACAAATTATTTCGATTGTAATTTTAGTACAAATGAACAAAATTCTGTTTCGTCCAACAAAACTTACAGTTGAAACAAAAAAGATATATCTTGGTTTAATATTATTTTTGGTGTTGGATCAATAAAATGCATTTCGTTCATATAACAATAATAACAACAAATATCAACAAAAATTTTCAATAATGCTTATTTTGTCACATGAATCCAGTTATTTTGTCCACTGAATCACTTGCATATTAGAAACAAATTCCATATTTTGTTAATACAACAATTCCATTATCTTGCATGATCAAAGTTTTTATTTCAACAGAAACAAATATATTGTTGTTTCAACATCATGCTCTATATTGAATGTACAAAGCAAAGCTCTAAATTATCTCTATACGGGGAGTGCTTCTTGTACCTTTCGCAAGGTGGCGCGGCCTAGAACCCGTTCCATCGCGTAGGACCAGAGTAAGTAAATAGCCAGTCTGAGTGATGTGAATTGTAATGATCCGGAATACGAACAAATGGCAAAAGAGCCTTCTTCACTGTTCAGTGATCTACCATCTGTGTTAGAAATGAGTGTAAGAGTATGTGAATGGACTTATTTCGATTCCATAATAATTTTAACTAAAAGTTGTGAAATTCCAACAAAACAATTTGTTAGATGAAAAAAAAACGGGTCAATAAAATGATGAAATTGTATTGATACAAACAAGTTTTTTGTTGATTCCGCATTTTTGTAACCAGATACACATTACATGTCTATTCAATTCTTAATTAAGTCACTCCAACAAATAAACTAAGTTTATAACAGCAGATATTGTATTTTTGTAACAAAATATGTTTTATTTTTTCTACCAATCACTATGTTAGGGTTGACATAATAGTTCTTTACGTAACCAAAATATTTAACTGGAAAATAACAAAAAAAAATGTTGTTATAACAAAATATTCTGTCGTGAATATATATGACCCTCAGATTTTGTTAAATCCGTGCAATTTTTGTTGATTTATAGTTATTTTTGTATCTAGTGCGCGAAATGCTACTTTGGTGATCGAGAACTGATTTTTTTTAACGAGGCGCAGCCGAGTTAAAAAAAATAGTCGAGATTACCAAAGTATTTCGCGCATGAGATGCAAACAAAATTTTTTCTACAAACGTCAAAAATATTGTTCTAAAATAAATAATAACTATGAAAAATAGTATTGAACTGGCTTAAATAATTTTTCCAAATCAAGTAATTACTGTAGGGTTTCTATGCATCTTGACTGTAACTATGGAAATAAAATGGCATTTGTTGACAATTATTTCAAAGTGACAGTTCTCGATAATTATTTTTTGACTTTTTATTCGCGTCAATTTCGTGCGTGATATTTATTATTGTAAAAGAATGGAAATTTCGAGCGACGATGAACTAAGCAGTACCCCACCTAACTTGATCGATGCGGCCAATTCCGTTATTTCCAACCTTTTACCGGAGAAATCGAGGCGCCAGTATGAAAATGCATATCAGCAATTTAAAGAGTGGTGTGAAGCAAATAAAGCCAGAAAAATATCCGAAAATGTGCTGTTGGCATATTTTGCACAGAAGTCTAAGAAGCTGAAGTCTTCCACGTTATGGGCAATGTATTCTATGTTGAAGGCAACACTCAATGTTAAAGAAAACGTGGATTTTAAGAAATTTACCAAGTTGGTTCCATATTTGAAAAAATTGTCAGTTGCAAATCATCCTAAGAAATCTAAGGTATTGACTAGAGAGGAAGTTGATCAATTCATAAGAGAGGCAGATGATGAAACCTATTTGTTGGTTAAGGTAGATTTTTGATGATTGTTTTATATGTTTTTTGAATTACTGATTTCCTTTTAGGTCGTTTTAATACTGGGTATTTCGGGTGCTTGCCGCCGTGACGAACTCACTAAAATGACGGTCGATGACATAGAAGATAAAAATTCCATTTTGATTGTTAAAGTACCCGATACAAAAACGAATATACAACGAATTTTTACAGTTTCAAATTTATATTATACTGACTTTTACCGAAAATATGCGGCTCTTCGTCCAAGTTATGCTACCAGTCGCCGATTGTTTTTGAAGTATCAAAATAAGAGATGTTTTAACCAAGTTGTTGGAATAAATAGTATTGGAAAGATGCCTAGCTTAATAGCAAAACACCTAAAATTACCAAATCCTGATGCCTACACTGGTCATTGTTTTCGGAGAACATCAGCCACACTCCTCGCTAATACGGGGGCCGATATATGTGTTTTGAAGCGACATGGAGGATGGAAATCTTCGACTGTGGCCGAAGGATACGTGGAGGATTCTATCAATAACAAAATTCAAATATCAAATAAAATTTTAGACTGTGAAATTTCAAGATCAAGTGCTGTCACCTCTACGGCAGTTGCTTGCAAGTCAAAAATGGATAGTCTTCCAACCCCCGAAACTACGATATCACGAGCTGAATCTGAGTTATCTGGTTTAGGAATAAATATTGGTTCGTGCACTGGCTGCACCATTAATGTTAACATTGTAAATAACAAATAAAATTAGGTAGTGTAAAATTTTCTCACAATTTGAAAACCTTAATTATTGTTCTACATTAATAAATAAACGATTTCTTGTTTTTTGCTTGATTGAGGACCATATATATAGGTTAGAATTTGAAAATCCCATATAGTTTACATGCAGTGTGCGAAATATATTTCGCACATTACTTCGCGCACGGTGTCATGGTAACGAAGGAAAATGAAAAAAAGTGCCACTTCGCATACTGTTGTCAATGTGCGAACCTTGTCATTTTTTGACGTTTGTAGAAAAAACAATTTTTTTTCTGCGTGTATTGGAATATTGGGTCTACGTGTCCCTTGGTGGCTACCCGATGACGGAGAGGCAGTTCAGGATTGAAATGAACTCCAACTTACTGGTCGAAGGCAAGATTCGTAGGCCAATGGCACCGAGGCCCACTAATCGTATCTAAGACCAGTAGCCCTCACCACTTGTGATAATTAGAATGATTTTGTCGTATAGATCACCAAAATGGCCTTAAACGCATTCATATCTCAACGCAAAATCAACATTTTTCAAGAAATGTCACTTCGTGCCAGTATTTCCGTGGAGCGGAAATATTAAAAAAAAAACACGATCTCAACTGTAAAGTAGTTCGCGCTACTTTTACTACCCAAGCTAGTCAGTAGAGAACGGTGTAGGTTCTTTGGACTATCTTGCCAGTTTCTGATTTTTAAGGTGGCAGTCAAGTAAATCAAAATTCCTTCTGTACACAGATTAACAAGAAAACAATAAGTCAAAAACAAACAGTATATTGACAATAATATACAACTTTGGCCTGTCTCTGATGTCAAGCAAAACAAAAACAACTAGATATTACAAATAAGTCACATTTTTCATTTTTCAATTTTCATGGAGAATGTTCCCCTTTTCAAAGTCAAAAACGTATTGCTGAATTTACCCGCTTTAAGGTACTCATTCACATACAGTTTGCCTTCAGTTAGACTGTACGATCTGAACTGATAGTCCAACCAATATAACAAAAATAAAGCCTGTTTTGCAAATTAATTCTAATAGTAAGCGACTTGCGACTTGCGCCATGACTTCGGGGATACTTTATAAATAACTAAAATCCAAATTGCAACTCAATTTTTTTTTTGTGCAATTGTTTAAACAATGATTATTAAAAAAAAGGGTCCTTTTTTTGATTTTTTGTAAATATCTCGAAAGGTACTGGACGAATAGCTTTACTCATAAAAGACCGTTTGTAGAGAATGAATAAACCTACAAAATGGTTTTTGGAAAATCCCGATACGACCATTTTTCGCCGAGAAAAGCCGGAAAAACTCTTGAAAAAAGGCCTTTTTTCAAAAATTCGTATCTCCCTCAATTTTCAATATTAAGAAATAATTTTTCGGGAAATGGTAGCTAATATCATGTACGTTGACCTCCTGAAAGGTGGAAATTATCGCTTCAATAGTTTTCCTACAATCGGGTTTTAAAAAAATTACAGCCATATTTTGCATGATGCGTCATATTACGGGAAATGGTTCGATTTGAATTTTTAAAGCGGCATTTTGAAGTTGAGGTTAAAAACTACAATTTGTCTATCTCACATTTTCCCATAAGTTTGGAGAACATTGTTAAAAATGCTTCTGAACACAGCGCTTCGAGTGAAAATTCGTCGCCGAGTCGTGCTAAGGTAGTAGTGGAGGGGGCGCCGAGAAGCGACGTCTTCGCTGTATAGAAAAAAGCGCCTTGTGCGCACAACCGGTCTCTCACTTCTCCTCCGCTTCTCGGCGCCCCCACCACTACTACCTTAGCACGACTCGGCGACGAATTTTCACTCGAAGCGCTGTGTTCAGAAGCATTTTTAACAATGTTCTCCAAACTTATGCGAAAATGTGAGATAGACAAATTGTAGTTTTTAACCTGAACTTCAAAATGCCGCTTTAAAAATTCAAATCGGACCATTTCCCGTAATATGACGCATCATGCAAAATATGGCTGTAATTTTTTTAAAACCCGATTGTAGGAAAACTATTGAAGCGACAATTTCCACCTTTCGGAAGCTCAACGTACATGATATTAGCTACCATTTCCCGAAAAATTATTTCTTAATATTGAAAATTGAGGGAGATACGAATTTTTGAAAAAAGGCCTTTTTTCAAGAGTTTTTCCGACTTTTCTCGGCGAAAAATGGTCGTATCGAGATTTTCCAAAAACTATTTTGTAGGTTTTTTCATTCTCTACAAACGGTCTCTCATGAGCAAAGTCATTCGTCCAGTACCTTTTGAGATATTTACAAAAAACCAAAAAAAGGACCCTTTTTTTTAATAATCATTGTTAAACAATTGCACAAAAAATATTTTGAGTTGCAATTTGGATTTTAGTTATTTATAAAGTATCCCCGAAGTCATGGCGCAAGTCGCTTACTATTAGAATTGATTTCCACAAAAAATTTATATTGGTTGGTCTATGAAGATATGACCTCGGTTTAAGACTGTCAGTTTCAGAACTGAAGGAAAACTGAGCTCTCGCCGCACATACAAATATTTTGTCAGTGCTAATCGATTGAAAAGTCTTGCTGTAGTGAAAAATATTTTGTACTAATAGAAAAAAAAACTAGCCGCATTTCTTGTGCTATTATTGTCTACAGCAAAGGCAAAAAAAACGTTTCTGGGTAAAAGATTAGCTGTTACAACGTGATACTTTATCTCATATGAAACTGGTGCAAAAATTAAGAACTAGTGCAACAGACGACTTTAACAATTACCTTAGAATGGATGACACATGTTTTAAAGAACTCTCAAGCATGGTTAAGCCGTTAATATCAAAGAAAAATACTGAAATGAGAAAATAAATTATCGCTCTGAGTGTCATTTGAAACGGACGTTCGAGGCTCTTCTTGATCAGCCGTAAACATCAACAAGTTGAAATACCACAACGTAGGTACACATAAATGTTATCAGAGCCTTCACCTGATCGCTTTGATTTCCTCACTTTTTTTAGTTATTTTCGAAAAGTGCATCGTAAATTATTAATTTTCTTTTTTAATAGATCAATATTGTTGCATTAGGATCTGTTTGTTTATAAAACAATAATAATTTTTCGTACGCTTCATTCTTTTCGGGCCTATTTGAGTATGACTTGCTTTTTACTTTCCAAAGGCAAGGCAATTGCCTATAAATATCAATAAATTCGGTTATAAACGCTCGAATAATATTTATCTGAACATTCTACCCAATCTTTTAGTCAATCAGAGTTTGATTAGTCATATGTCATGCACAAATTTTGTAAGTACATGTGTGGTCCTGTGGTACGGACCCGCGAAAAAGTTAAAGGTTGTTATAAGAGAGTGAGTTCGAATCCTACTGGTGGAAGTTTTTTTTTTATATTTTTCCTCATACATTCAGTTATTCACGTATAATTGTTATTCTTCCTTATATTGTTTTGTAATTTATACTACTTTTTGGTAATAAAGGCAATAATTTTGATAGATACCTATAAGTACCACAAATTGAGCTTTCGCCATAAATTTATAAATTTTCGTGTAGTCGTAGGGAAAGTATAGTCTTCTACTCGCGTATAATGAGCATTATTCTCTCGGATAATTCTTTCTCCTCAAGAATAATAGCTATCATTATACGCTCGTTGAAGAATATACCCTCCTTCAGATCTGTAAGATCGGAAATGTTTTTCATTGTACCTATCTGAAAAGACTATATTTACATGCTCATTTAGCGCACCAAAAGTGGGGAACATTTTACGGTGCGGTAGTGTCATTAGCTGCCTACTTACATGTCAAAATAAAATAATATTATGTTATAACAGTTCTCTAGAAATCGCAAATTGTTTATACAGACCGGGCAAAAAATCAACGCATCATAGAGTGAGCCATGCCATGCGACGTGCTAGACAAAAGGCAGTGGCAGTCGACCAGCACATAATAGTGGCGAGACTGAGACTGAGACTCGAGTAAACGGAATCACTCGACTAGCGACGATTGACTCTGGGAAACAGTAGATCAGATGAGTCGCTAAAACTCTCCAATGCATAACGTCACACATTTGGTGCTGGTCGATTGTATTCTGTCTCGCACATCGAATAGCATGGCAAACGCTATGATGAGTTGAATTTTTGCCCGACCTGTATATTTCCTTAACAACGGGCTAAATAACGCTTGTTTTGTGACAATTTTTGGATATTTTTAGTGGAAATATTTAAAAATGAATTCACCAGAGGATGAAATAACACGTGAAGCGGCAAAAGAAAGTGCAAGAAGTCACGTGGTTTTCAGGCAGATAAAATGAAAAATATCGGTCATTACACTCATTACTCGACTCCTAATGAAATATACTATTCTTTTAATCAAATCAGTAAATAAGTTAAATTGAGGATTTGTGCAAAAATAACTATCAAGCTTATTTTTTCCACGATGTCAAATTTCGTGATCAGAGTCTACTGTGGTGAATAGGAGATGCGTTCGATTGAAATAAATTGTAATGGGTAATTGTGGATATTCTGTAACTGCAATGATAATTAATGATTGTTTCTTGAAATTAAAAATAACACTGCAATCGCTAATAGGCTATACGGTTATTACTTATCTACTTGAAAGAATGTTTTTGCACTACAAGAGAGAAAAACAAACTTTTTCTAAAAAGAACTGGGTGGTAACAATTTGTATGTATCTAAAATACCTACCCAATACGTTCTTCATTAGAATTTGGTAGAATGTATTTGTAAATTTGATCCACTTAAGAGAATTGTGAATCAAAAGATGAAGTCGATTCAATATATGTTTGACGAAACAGAAAAATCCCTTCAGCATTATGAATCCACAAATCCGAAAATATTATTGAAATTACATAAGGAAAATAACAGCGTCATAGCTTTTTGAAGGAACTTTTTGTGTGACATTTAACGTGTCCGCATTCGAGTTTTAGTCATCTTACCTTCGTTTTGATTATCCACATTTAGTGCATCGCTCAAAATATGCAATGGATATTCAATAAGTTACCAGTGGCGTACGAATAAGTGGAAAATTCCAAATATCTGAAAATGGACCGTGAATCAACTACTTCAATTTGTCAGGATATAGAACATTTTTAAAAGCAAAAGTTACAGAGCACGACTGTGGACAGTGGCTACCCACAACTAATATTCCAAGACCCCATTTTGAAAAGTAGATATTTTGCATATCAACAATATCAGATGTCCATTACCAGGATTGTTTATGAATACGATGCAGGCCTCTTCGCGTTATTTTTTTTGTACGTTATATGGACTTCAACATTTTCTCGATATTCATCTTTTTTTGTTCAATTCATTCCTTGTTTTATGGATGTTATTATACAACTAGTAATACAAATTTGTATTTTTATCAAATTATTAGTTAAACTATCTGTATTTGTTTCAGGCAAAGATTTCTATGAATTCTCAAGCAAACAACTTTTTTAATTGTTTTTGAAAGTTTATATTATAAATAAAATTTATTCTGTTTTCTGAGTATTGATTCACAATTTTAATACACTGCTGTGATGATCTTTGTTAGATTTTTCAACGTAATTGGTATGATGTAAAAGAATAAAAAATGGTCAAAGCAAAATCGTGTTTTCCTTGTATTCAGAATATTGAAGTATTGATTTGATTCATCATACCATACATTAGATCAAAGTTATGTGGTTATCGTAGTTGGCAGACTGTCTACTGCAGAAGTGGCTATGTAAACTCATGCAACTTTATTGGTATCTACGGAGCATGCTGAATTTGGATAAAAAGTCTTTATATTGTAATAACTTTGTACTGTTATTATGTTTAAGTAAGGTTAGTCGGGTCAGGTATAGTTAGATAGTAATTTAAGCATTTTTAACTCGGTTTGCATACTGTTTGTTTAGCTAGGCTAGCTGGCTCAGGTTAAGTTTGTGTGTAAATTGCGAGAGAAACACTAATTCACGCATTTTCGAGTCTCGCAAGCTAGGTTAGCTTGATCAGATTAGATTTGTTTGTCAATTGCGAGCGAAAAAACAAATTCAAGCATTTTCAATTCAGTTTACCTTCTTGTTTTGTAACGTAAACACCCCGCCATTAAAAAATGACCCGCTGGTTGAATTAAAATATATTATTTCGAGTTTGGTGCATTATCAGTAGATTCCAATAAAGTTGCATGGGTTTACCTAGCCGCTTGTGTCTACTGCTAATCAAGGCTTAAAAAAACTGTTAGTTTTGCCGAATGCGCCAATTTTAATGAATTGATATTGAGCAATGTTTGAAATTCGTCGTTTTGAAGGAATAATAATTATTGTTTGCTGCAAAGTTCAGTGAAATACCACGAATACTGAAAGTAATTTCCAGATTAAGAAGTCCTTTGTATTATTAAACCTTTTTATTATTTACTGGACTGTACCAATCAAATATAAAAAAAAAACATTTTCAATTTAGAAGTTTATTGATAGCCCTTTCCGTATATGGGACACGTGCCAATCTGTTTTGCCTTTCATTTATTTTAACGGATGTGAAGATCTCCCTTCACTAATAATTGATACAAATTTTTACACACCATTCTAATGAAATTTCTATCTGGGTCAGTTAGTCGGCAATTAAAAAGATGTTCCGTTCACTTATTGAATAATAAGCAAATGTCGTACAAAAAACACTTAATGACATTTTTTCTTTTCCTCGTAGTAGGTAGTTGGAAACGCATCTAGAACTGACAATAATTTCATACTCTTTAAAAATAAATAGTGTTTTATTTTCCATAACCTACCCAATCCTTCCGAAAGGAGAAACTAAAATCAACTTCTTTTCTCTTACGGTTCATTATAACTTGACCAATACATTTGAAGGTAATCAGTCTAGACCTGAAATTCGACCAAACGAGAATAGTTTTGGCAGAATTAATTGATCAGCTCTATTCTGTCGTTGATGAGAAAAATGTCACTTTTGCATAATCCTGACTAGTGATCGATTTACTGTTTTACAATATTTCGTTTGCAGGCCCGGTCTGGCTTCATTGGTGGCCCTCGGCTAGACGGTGATTTGAGACCCCCCCCCCCCCCCGCCGGAAATATAACGAGGACACCAAGTCCTCTCACGGCAAAATAGTTAGCCTATGTTTAATAGATAGATAGATTAGATATCTAAGCTGTGGCTGAGCTGTCTGCTTGAGTCCTGACAGGGCGCAGACGCGCCGCGCCGCTGTCGCGTCACTACCGCTCGCTGAGCCGAGCCGAACGGTGCGGCGATCGTTTTAAAAAAATGGTTTTTGCAAGATTATGTCGCAAACTTGTGGCCCCCTTGAGCCGGAGGCCCTCGGCGATCGCCGACCAGCCGCCCTGGCCAGACCGAGCCTGTTCGTTTGCCACTATTTCTTTCATAGAATTATGCATTTGATTGTTGATTACTGATTATTTTTCTCTCAATTTTACACTGATACGAATGTATTTTTCCATGTCACGATTTTTACCGGGTCTCTCAGAATTTTCGTCAGCCGAATTCTTCTTATAATCCAGTAACGACAGACAATCTCGAGCAAAAAATGAAGAATGTGTAGCACTGAAACTCGGTACATCTCGACATCATGTATTATTAGAAAAAAAAATATTTACCAAAAAATCGGGGGTAGAACCTAAAAAATTTTTTATTAAAAAAAAATATGTTTTTTTTGTTTTTATTTCAGAAAATATAAGATTTATCAAAAAAAGATTTCGATAGGTTGAGAGATAATTCAATTCACCACAAGAATGATTTTCAGTTATAGGTACCTTATGAAATACGCTCGTTTTCTCAGAAAACTTAGTTTAACGCCGACATCACATTTCAGGCTCGCGCTAATCCGCCACTGCAAGTTCAGGCAGTGCCGAAAATAGATTTGTCATAACTTTGCTGAAAATTATAGTAGAAGGAAAAGAAAAAGTGTATATCGTTCCTGAAGACTTCTACTTCCTCATGCAAATATAACATGTGAGTATCTGAGTTCCTAAAATGTGTTTTGTCCCACTTCACATAACCCTTCTACGATATTTACGGAGCACCCGAAAGTCATGGATATTTTAAATGAAATGAAATAATTATACTGAAGCAGGAATCACTACCTCCTTTGGACCATTTGCAACGATTTTAGACTAGTGAAACAAGTCTCACTTATACATGCCAAAGAAAATACTGTGTTTTACTCCTGCCTCAGTTTTCAACTCAGCCATAATCCCGGAAGTTTCTTCAGTAAATGTTGAAAATAATCGTTCGTACACATCCTACATAAAAAATGAAGTATGTGATTTCAAGCTTGAGGTATGCATTCACAACAGAGTCATTAAACATATACGCAGGATATGAATAAGCGATTATTTTCAACATTTACTGAAGGGAATGCCGGATATGAATAAGCGATTATTTTCAACATTTACTGAAGGGAATGCCGGTTTTAGAGGTAAGTTGAATGTGAGGCAATAGTAAAACTGAGTATTTTTTTGCCATTTACAAGTGGGATCTGTCATATTACTTTAAAATTGTTGCATATCGTCTAAAGAGGGTATGGGTTGTTGCTTCAGTATAATAATTCCATATTTACTAAATTATTCATGATTTTTGGATCATCCGCAAATATCTGTGTGAAATGCGACAAAACACATTTCAGGTACTCAAATACTCGCATATTATATTTCCATGAGAAAGTAGGAGTCTTCAGAAACGATATGAACTTTTCGTTTTCCTTCTCCGATCATTTTTAGCAGAATTATGACCAATCAAATATTCGGCTCCGCCAGAACTTTCAGCGGCGGATAAGCGTGAACCTGAAATTTGATGTCGGCGTTTGAACATGTTTTCTGAGAAAACGAGCGCATTTCATAAGAAATTGATAGGCATAATTTTTGTGGAAAATTGAATTGTTTTTCACCTTGTTGAGTTATTTTTTCGATAAATTATATACTTTCTAAGATTAACGCCAAAATTTATTTATTTATTTTTAAACGAAAAAAAAAAAGGTTCTACCATTTAACGAACAATTTTTTTTCTTGTTTATCATGGTTGCAACTACTAGCATACCAAGTTCAGTGATGCTACAATCGATCCTCGTCTCAGAACCCAATCATACTGAATTATTAAAACTATTCTTTTCTTCAACTGGCTACCTATTGACTGACAAACTTCTTATGACCCACGTGAATTAAGAGAGACAGAGGTCGCATTCTTCAACATGCGATCTCAAGCATGATCAAGAACTGACATATGTTTCCGCCAAATAGATCACCCATTTAAGATTTGCCATCTAAAGATGACACCCGCCTGTATATTTTTATATTCAAGTGTCGAGGTGTAGTTTTCAGGGTGTTCTGATCCAGAAACCTTTTGTTCTAAAAGTATCCTTAATATGTTTTCCCCATTTTTTCAGTTCTCAACTGGTCATGAAAAAGTAATTATTGGTTATTTGTTATAGCCGTAATTGAACATTCTAGGTAATTTGTTACTATAGACAAAATTTTCAAATTCAACATTACGGAAAAATACAAATAAAAAATGTTGCTAGTCTGTATATTTACACCCTGTATATTTTAATGAGATAGAGAGGTTTAAGCATGTTCTGAATGTTAGTTTCGAAGTAAAAAATCTTTTAGTATGTTTTTCTCAAATTTTCACTTTTCATAGCAAGCCATGAAAAAGTACTTTGTGACAAGAGAAAAAAATCGAAAACAACCAATCATTACGAATGAATGAAAATTAATAATATTGCTAGTAACAAATGACACCCTGTATATTTTAATGAATCATGCACTAAGATCGGGGGGTTAGAAGTGTTCTGAGACAGAATCTGCTGTTAGTTTTGAATTGAAAAATTCCCTAGTATGTTTTTCTCGAATTTTCACTTTTTAAGTGGACGTAGGTGTAGGTAACTGTGAAAATTGATATACGAATATTTCATCAACCTGAAGATAGATATTTCCGAGTACTATATATAATGAAAAAATAATTTTATTGTCAAGAAAATACGAGGATGTGGCTTCTCAAAGTGGGACACGCTGCATATATAGTCGTAAACGAAGCCACTATGTATTCTGGGTAGGCTGTGTTACCTACTCCATACGCTACGCTGGTAATTCAAGCTCCCAGTCAAACCACGATATTTCAATAATGTAATCGGTCAAATTGAATAGAAAAAAAATTCCTGCTCTGACTGTGGCTCGAATCCAAGATCTTTAGTCACCAAGCCGGACGTTCTGAATATTATTATTAGATAATTCTTGTGAAGGATACATCATATCCGTCACATCTCACTCCTGAAAACCCATTTGTCTTTAACAAGTATTAAAACAAAGTTGAATTGCATTATAGGAATTGACATATATTTTGTTCATTTTCAGATACCGCTGCACCATACGTCCTGTACAAAGATGGTATGGACCGGGCTCAGACCCAATGGGGTCACCAAGATGCTTATCCACCCCCTCAACAACTGGCCTCGACAGGGGCAGGAAGTCCACAACAAGTCCTGGGCCCCACTGTTCCACTGGGAATCGAAGCAGACACAGTGCCACCTAGAGACCAAAGTCTTCCTTCTCCTGCACCATCACCATATCCTGCCACTCAAGCGGAACCGAGAGAGGATGAGATTCCGCCAGAACAGCCTTCCATGGACATGGAACCAAGGCCAGCATCCCAGTGCTTCTCCACTGATTTGCAACAACAGCAGCAACAGCAAGCATACCAACAGTATGCTAGAGCTCCACCACCGGCTGCACCGCCGCCTGTGCCACCCCACATGCTTGGAGCCGGGAGTTTCTCGGCCTTGCAGTACCTCAAACAGCCCGGGGTGATGCTGACGAGTCTTGGTCCGGATACCAACAATCAAATGGACCAGTATACCTCTAATATGCAGGATTTGCGAGCAGCGGCGTTGCCGGACGTAATACAACAGCAGCACGTCGGGATAAAGAAGCACAACAACGGAATGAGCGGAGAGTTGAGGCTGTTCAAATGCCTGACTTGCGGCAAGGATTTCAAACAGAAGTCCACTTTGCTGCAACACGAGAGGATACATACGGACAGTCGACCATACGGGTGTCCTGAGTGCGGCAAGAGATTCCGCCAGCAAAGCCACCTGACTCAGCACCTGCGGATCCACGCTAACGAGAAACCGTACGCCTGCGTGTACTGCGAAAGGACGTTCAGGCAGAGAGCCATTCTGAACCAGCATCTGCGAATCCATTCCGGTGAGAAGCCCTATGAGTGCCCGGAGTGCGGGAAACACTTCCGGCAGAAGGCTATCCTCAACCAGCACGTCCGCACACACCAAGGCGAGCGCCCCGTTCCTTTTTAGGCGGAGGCCACTCTGGCAGCCCCGTCATCAGTCGCTATGCTTGTTGTGCCGCAAGACGGGCGGTTAGAGTTGGTCTGCTGCACTCCCCACACTCTTTTTAGATCGCATTAGTAGTAAATCCCAAATGGTAGAAAATGTTATTTTCAATGGACATTTTCCATTTCAGAACTGCGCGTTGCTGGGTTTCCATTGATAAAACCAAAATCAGAAGCCTTCTGGCATTTTCTACTCAAGCAAGAAAACTCAATGGAAAAATTCACAAAACTCAAATGTTTTACAACCCAAAAATAACTTGACAATATGAAAGAAAACTCAGTAGAATTAGTAGAAAGAAATTTTGAAAATGCAATAAACGGTATACCTACCTGAAAATAAGAAAGTTACTTAAAGGCACTTGTCTTTGTTGTTGGTCACAAATTTCATTCGCTATAGTACCTAAATATGCATGTTTTTACGCCATCACTATAATCCGTAGTCCGACAAGTGCGCAGCACGTTTTCTAACGTTAGGCTGGTTTCACTGTACTCTATATGAGATCTGGTAATGCAACGCATAGAACTTACAAACTATGAATATAATTGTAATGATGATCAGTATCCCCATATCCCGATACATTACTTGAACCGTATAGTAAGTACAGTAAAACCAATCTAGTGATAGATTTAAAATTGCGCGTTCCGTGTTGGGTGCCTTATCACTGGATATATCTCAATGGGCACACGAACGTTTTTCAAACGTGTTATAAACGTGGCATTGGTTGAATAAACGTTTCTAATTGAAAATTTTAACGGCAATAATTTGGTGTGATCTTCAACGTTGAGTGAATACGTTATAAAGATGTGTTTTCAACGTTACTTCCTTAACAAGTCGTTAAATATACGTTTAACAATCGTTATGTTAATTCAAAGAGAATTTTTAATCAAACTTGCTTTGTGCGATTCATTTATCAATGTTTATGATACCTTCCTTAACCTTTTATTTAGTCAAAACAATGTTGTTTTATTGAGTACCTTCGATGTTCAAAAAACCTGATTGAAAACGCCAATAAAGCGATAATTAGTAAGCAATTGGTTGAATATTACGTTGTTTCACACGACATTTTTTCGTTGAAAAAACGTTTGGTTATCAGCCATTTCACAACGTTATTTCAACGTCCTTGTGCCCATTGGGATTATGGACTATAATCCGTCTAAAGCTAGGCTGGTTTCACTATATAAGGTGACATTTCACAGTTCTAAAGAAACAACATAGATAATTCACAACGTAGTAAAAAAAGAATTTGTCACTCATAACTTGAATATCCGAATCACCCATCAGAAACCAGCAACGTGCATGTTGAAAGCAAAAAATTGAAAATGATTGCTTCCAAACAGAGTGAACCTTGGTTACAGTGAGAAAATTCATTCAAAGATTTCTTTACTCGATTATAGGCACAAAGTTCTTAGTATGCTTGTTCCCTACTGAATAAGAGCCGGTGAAGATTGATGGAAAGCAATTGAAGAGGAAAGATTATATAAAGCATTCCCAACCTATACATAAACGCCATATTGAAAGGGTAAAAAATACTCCGAACACAAAGCAAATTTCAGTGTAGAGGAATTAGTAATTGATTCATTAGCCCGCTCTTTCATTATGAACTGTTCATTTGCCAAACAAACAAAAAAAATATATTATGAACTCAAAATAGCTTAAAATCAGCTTTTTGTTTGAATATTGTCAATACTGTTCAACTATTGCAAAACATTCTCTCCATATCTAATATAAGGAAAATATCATTTTCAATTATCACTTTGTATTTTTCGAATGATGCCGTTAAAAAAAAGTATTAGAACTTTTCGTCTAAAAATGAGAAAAATGAGATATCATTGGCCAAGAATGCTTGAAGTACTAAAGAATTAACTGCATCAAGAAAATACGCAATTAGAATTGAACACTCGCTCGTTTGGTTTATGTAATCAGAAATTTTTGAAAATCATTCAGCATGCATAAATTCTACCTCCCCAATGGGAACAAATTGTAGCCTTCGCGGCATGACTCTACAAAAATATACCCCTTTTATTCGGCTACTGAGGCTAATTTGTCCATCTTCAGAGCCTCACGCAGTCAATTTATAATATTCATAGTGCTGATCTCACAAAAAAATATCTTCCAGCTTCTGCTATAGGCGATTGAGAACACAACTATGATAGTTTGATGATGAATTTTGAGTGTTTTTTTTTGCCATCATACTTCACTTCTCCATCGTCATTCATCAATCAATCTTCATTTATCTCTTTAAGAATAAAAATTCAGCTACCAGAATCTCGGGCATCTTGATTGACAATTATTTGAAAAAAAATATGGATAGAAATAGTTCATTATTGTTGGCCAATCCAAATAAGTTTGTAGGCAATATTTGTTTTGAAGAAATGCCTAATTCACTAGGCAGTTTTTCAAAGTGAGACCATTACGTCCACCTAGGAGAGCTATTCTTTCAATAACTCAAAGAATGATGTTCTGAATGATATTGAAGTAATTGTCTACGTTGAAGAAGGCCACTAATATAATTTCTTCATTTTTCAGCTGGTTTTCCACCCTTTTCACAAGTTGGTGGAATGCTGTTTCTATTGAACAGACTATTTCATAGGCACATTGATAACGCTGATTGTTCTGTACCTCATTTGTCTGCCTACGAGATTTTTTAGAGACTTCAGTTCAATCGACGTAAGATTCATTTGTCTCAAGGACTTCAGTGACCTCCCTGTTTCCTGTCCATCCCTTCCAGGTTTTGATTTAGAGAGCCAGACTGGCTCTGACTATATGAGAAAGTCTGATCTACAGTAGTTCTGGACCCTTCTGCAGCAGTGTGGGGTGAATCTCTTTTTATCTTTTTTCCAACTTTCCCTAAGGCTTCCAGTCCAGGCGATTTATGTGTAGTAGGTGTGTGATCTATTTGAGACTCAGGGAAAGCTCTAGAAGAGTTACTTCATTGTTTTCTCCCATGTAATTTTTAAGGATGTTCATTATTGTTGTATGTCCTTTAAGAGTATTCTTTAGAGTCTAGCACACTTGTGCTTTCAATCTCTTCACATTGCTTTCTCCGTGGGTCTCTCTTAGCTTTCTTCGATACGTTTTTGTAAGTCGTACAGGTGCTCCGTTTTTCTCGTTTATCCCCACAATCTCGTAAGTTCACCATGGCACAAAGGCACGTTCCTGCTTGATTTCCTTGTGATAAGTGGACATTTTTGTTTAACTGAGATATGTTTGTGTCATCGAAATGTTTCACTGCCATCCCAAGGTCTTGGAGTTTGGAGCACGGCTCCTGTAGTGATGCCTAGATTGAAACGTTGAATTTTCTTCTCAAGATAACCAAATCATCAGCATCTTCTTCTTCTAAATTGGTACTTCCCATTACGTCGAGTCTACTTATAAGTTCGTCCAATCCACAATAGAGGCGATGAGAGAGCAATAGGCAACCTCAAACATGTGAAAATCATCCTGCCTTCAAACATTCCCTCGATCCACGTGCTTCAACTTTAATCAACTCCGTTTCCTTCATTGACTTCCTTGTTAAATGTTACGAGGATATTGTAGAATGCACCCTCATTATCAAAGATTATTCCCAAAGGTTCCTTCTTGTTATTTGGAGTTTTCTCCACTTCCTCTTCTGTTTCATTTCTAGACGCATATTGGTTAGGGTAAACTGGGTTTGAAGCTACTACCCTGTCTCTGATATGCCTGTCAAGCAGATTTTTTTGGTATGGAAATAATTATTTTGGTCGTTGAGGAACGATTCATAATCATCCCTTAATAATGCTTTCTTTGCAAGATTAAATTTGCGCTCTACCTTCTTCTACAAAGTGGCAAGCAAGTTTCATTCCATCAGGGGACAATTCTAGTATTGGACAGTTGTCATCAAAGAAGTAAACTATTGCTTCCTGCATCTGTTCTGCGACAATTTTCAACTTAGCTGATGTCATTATTTTGAGAATAACGTGTTTCCTTTCCAATCTACGTCATAGTTTTTTCTGAGGGTTTCCATAACTTTCGATAAATATTATGCTTAGAATTTAGTATATCATAAACCCTGACACAAGGAAGGTTGGCGTAATGTAACTTTTGTGGAGGATTACTCCCATTCATGCATTAATTTAGTTAAAAAAATTCCAACAATTGTTTTCATAGTAGAACATTATTTCGTAATAAAGTATCGATAGATTTGACAAATATATTGGAATATTTGAAATCCTTTCAAATGGTCACAATCGATTTTCCTTGTCAATTGAAATTGAAGGTAGAGTTTCAAGATAAGTATTCAACTAAGCAGTTGAAATGCATTCTATCAAAGGAATTATAACTTCCAAAACTGATTTTGGTAGCCAGAGATACCCTGAACTGACCTTTTTAGGCAATGAATCACGATGTATTTCTATTACAGATGTCAGTCCACACTTGATCTTCAAGAATGGTATCAACCCAACACTGTGGCCTCAGGACGTCCCTTTTCCACCTGATGAAGGAAAGGAAGAAGTTCAGTCTACCTATGGCGATGGTGATAATTCTGACAGAGCATCTTGCTTCTCTCCAAATGGTATGGCAGGCAGTCTTCAATATCCCGCCTATTTTAAAGACGGAAAGGGAATGAGTCACACAGTCTTTGGAGCCGGAACTAATTTTGGGGCTCTTCAATACCTAAAACAACAGCAACCTGGAAAGATGGGTTTACCAGACGTCATACAACATGGCCGGTCCGCTGGTATGCCTCTGTACGTAAGGTGTCCCATTTGCCAGAAGGAATTCAAACAGAAATCTACGTTACTGCAACATGGTTGCATACATATCGAGTCAAGGCCGTATCCTTGTCCAGAATGCGGTAAAAGATTCAGGCAGCAGTCGCATCTCACTCAGCACTTGAGGATACATACCAACGAAAAACCGTATGGCTGTGTTTACTGCGGAAGAAATTTCAGACAGAGAACCATCCTAAACCAGCATTTGAGGATCCACACAGGGGAAAAACCGTATAAATGTGGACAATGCGGTAAAGATTTCCGACAAAAGGCTATTCTGGACCAGCATACGAGGACGCATCAAGGCGACAGACCTTTCTGTTGTCCTATGCCAAATTGCAGGAGAAGATTCGCAACTGAGCCAGAGGTGAAAAAACACATTGATAATCATATGAATCCCCATGCTGCCAAAACAAGGAGGGATTCCACTGGCTCGGATGGAAAGTTACCGGTCAATGGAATGTTACCCAGAGGTTTGACACCGACGACTGTGGTGAAGCCTGAGTTGTATTTCCCTCAGTGTTATGCACCCAGCTTCAATCCTCCAACCAGCGTGCCCCAGTTCCAGACGCCGAATCCAGAATTCAAACCGCCCAATCCGCTACCAGCCCAGTGACTAACAGCTAGCTGGCAACTGGGTCCTTGTATTGGGTGACCTTTTGCCGGTTTACAGACTCAACCCAACCTAGTTGTTTTATAAATCTTAATTTCAATAATTTATATTTATTGGAAATTTTCATTTCTTTCGAGAAATATCCCAGATATTTTCTGCTGAGTGATTATCACATGGTGCTGTAAGAACCAAGTCGTTGGTCGCTTGTAACTTACGGAATGGTATGGCACATTCAAAAAATTGCCGTACATATTATAGATACATGTGAAAGTATTTTGAAAATTAATGAAAGTTGTGTCCGTTCACTTAGTGGCAATACTTTTAAGCAAAAGGTACTTTAATAAGTATAATATATTATTGTTGTAGTTAGATTTTACTATTATGTGATCTCTTTAATGTAAATTTGCAAGAGAGAAAGATAGAACTGTTTGACGGGTTCTAACTTTTGTCTGACGTATGCTATGGTCTAAAAATACCATACTTTTTACAAATACAATAAATACCTATAGAGAACAACTTTAAAAATAATGATGTGCCTCAATGAACTTCAACTGAGTATTTGCACGAAATCAAATAATTAAATTGCCACCATATTTTATACTTTGAAAAGTTCGATGTAATTGATTCTCACCATTTTATAAGTGATCAAATAGAGAAGGGAGTTATCATTATTCTTATTCAGGTTTCAGGCATCTAAATTCACATCTGGTAATCAGTAAATTATTAAAGCGCTTTCTTCCTAACATTATCACAAAATAATTTTGCAGTTCTATTGAGAATACTTATGTGACAGATATTTTCTGTTGAATTATCTATGGCACTGATGTAATAATTGGCCCCGTACAATTTTAATTCAATTTGGCCACTTGCCATTAATTCTAATGTTTTGTTGTCTGAAAAAATGTACACAAAGTATTGACATATTTTCTGTTATATTTTCCTTCCACTGCCGTTATGGAATTTAACAACTCCAAAATCAATTTTACAATTAGAAAGTTGACATTCTAACTCTTGTTATATTCCAAATTCCTGTCTTATGCATTATGCAGATATTTCATTCCAACATTTGTTATGGAATAAATATTCCCGAACTAGATCTCTCAAACCCCGTTTCTTTATTTGAGTAGGTATAATTTTATACAAAAAATGTGCTATTTTTACAGGGTGTTTATAAATGTCATGTACATACGGAAGGAGGCAGTTCCTTGGCTTACTTTATGACTGAAAATTCAAATAAACACAGGGCCGGAAACGCTTCTTTAATGATCTACAGGGTATTGAAATTTCAAGTTTTTTTTTGTTTCTCCCTAATAGATTCTGCAAATGTTCATTCAGCTTCATAGAAAAAGGTGTACTTTCTGTTTCTGTCTTTCTCAGTTCGGATTTTTGTTTAATCCCGTACATAATCATCTTCAGTACAATGAGAATAACGATCACGCTTCTGTTAAATACGAATCCTTTGATCCCAATTTTAGATATTACCAAGAGCTATGCATCAATAAATAATAGTGTATTATGTAACAAGTGATATAAACGTCCCTCCAAACACGAGTATTTTAAGCACGAGTGTTCACAGGAGTGTTACAAACTACACTTTTTCTACGAACTCTTATTAAAACTACAAAGGTATATATTTTAAATTTAATAAATGACGATAAATTTTGGTCTTTTTGTCGGCAATACGCACTAGAAGTGCTGTATTCATGCCGTCAACTTTGCAACTGAATGCAACCAAGAGGACAGATAAGTAATGTTGGTTGAATTTGCATTTCAGATGTAATTTTTTTTAATTCTTCATTAATTTCACTCCCAAGTGTCCACGTAAGGTTAGTTCGTTCTGGTTAGAACATACTTAAAGAATGACCCATCACAAAATGTATTTATATAATTTCATCTTAAACTACTGATTTGTATTTGAATAATGAAGTTGCCATGGTTATGTTTTTAAAAAGGAATTTCGCCACAGTTTGTGAATATCTGATTAATTGATCATTTATCGCTGAAAATATCCGTACGCTAAATGTCAGTTTAGTTATGTGAGTAGAAACAAAAAATATGTTTGGCACCTATTCGAATATTCCATAAACTTGGCAGAGAACCACATGGTATTCAAATCCAATAGGTTATATGAATTCAAAGAAAATGCTCCTTATTGGTTGTTGAAATAATTTCATATTTACCCGGATTTTTTTTGGCGATAATCAGTTGGATTTTTACATAGTCCGTTATGTCTATAAAATAGTAACTAACGGTGATTCTCAAAATAAATTAATGCAAGGAATAGCTATTTGTATTACTAGGGAGGAAAGTGCCACTCTTTCTCCCGCAGGATGTAGTTTACTAACATCCAAGGGAGGAAAAGGCACTTTACTCCCATGTAATACATATTATTTTTCCTCCTACCCACTTAATGAAGTTTTTTTGTAAATTTTAAACGCATCTCAACTGCTTTTGTCTGAAACGGATTTATACTTGCATGATGGAAACTATAGAAAATACTCATCTGAGAATCTGCGGTGGTGCAATGGCTAGCGTCTTGGGCTTGTAATCCGTAGGTCCCAGGTTCAGCTCCTGGCAATTGCAATTTTTTTTTGTTAAGAACGTTATTTTACTTTTTTCTTGTTAGTGATTTGAATTATTGGACATTTAGATAGCTTATACATTCCGGATTGATATTGAGTGATTTTCTCATGAGTAATGTTATGTGCCTATTTGAATGAAGTGTCGATCATTTTTTTTTCTAAGAGCTGCGTTTGTAGAAAGTGTCATTGTCGTTCTCCAAAGATTGATCTTTTTGTCGAGCGACAATCAATCACTTTGCGCTCTAAATACACCAATAGCTATTAAATAACTGAAGTGGAAGTAACATTCATGTTTGATTTTTACCAGAATACAGGATATATAAGATGTTCTAGAAATTACGGAAACAATTTGGTTACAATAGATTCACAAGTTTCATCGTTTACAACTTACTTGAAATGAGGGGGAGGAAAAGTATGAGTTTCCTCCCTGGATTGAGGGAGGAAAGTGTGTACTTTCTATAGGGGTAGGAGGAAAAGATTATTCGTCCACTCAATTATATCGGAACTTTTATCGTAAATAGAATAATAATTACACGCAGTTCAGTAAACATACTGAGTATTGCAACACGAGTAAATACTTGGTTGTGTTCACAAAAATATTAGTGAGAAGAATATTTTTCAAAGTTGTTCTTTTTGCAATAGAAATGATATTTTTATAATGAGTTAACTGACAGTACACAATTTAATTCTACACAGTGTCTTCAATAAAATAGATATTCAATTTATACAAACCTATACGTGAAACAGATTATGGTGATGGTATTTGAACCCATTCTTTATATGATCTACCGTTTTTATACATATATTCTATATATACAATTCATTAGAGTTAAACTTTTTTATACAGGGTCGATACACCTACATAGTTGCATTTAATATTTGAGATGAATTACCGAAAATCACTAAACAATATAGTTTTATTTACAAAGTTGCGTAATCAAATTTATTTCGACAAGTAAATATGTATTCAATTTCAAGCAACCAAAACTTTGATGAGGCAAATAAGTATAGTATTATTTGTCGAAGGACGATTTACTGCTTTTTGGTGGCGCATTAACTTTTCAAGGTAGCATTAGATGTCAGGATTGGCTTCCAGGCAACCCACATCACACTTGCCTTCGATCAAGCCATGTATCGGGTCTCGAACCAACATCTTATACTAGCTGAAAGGACCCCGCATAAAAACATGGGAAAGTGGCTCTCGGTTAAATTTATTATATTAAAGTGAGATGAGATGTTAGAAAAGTGTGTTAGTTTAACTGATTTTGTATGTGTCGTTTCTAAGATATAACCGGTCAAAGTACAAATTCATGATGAAATTGTATTTATCGGAACTGATAAATACATCCAATTATAATCTTATTAATTATTAATAATAATACACTTTGGGTGTATACGGGGCATAGTCACAAATATCGTTTTTTTTTCTGGCACTATCCCAGAACCAATAAGTTATATTTTGGTATAAGACATCATAGTTTCTTGATAACTCTCTCTATTTGAAAAATGAATTTTTCAAATTTTGGATCAAACCACTAAACTGAAAATAATTGACACATCGTTTAAAACAAAATACGATATTATGATTTATGGAGTTGTTAGTATCTATGAAACAAAACTATAGCGAACCTTTTGATGAATAAAATTGTGTTAAAATATTTTTCGAATTAAATTTTTCATACTATAAACAACACAACTATACCCAAGAAGATTGAACTCGAACTCAAGAAAAAATTATGAATAACAACTTCAAACATAAAAATTCAATTGATATTATTGATATTGTTACTGTTACGGCACTGTTTAAAATAATTGGTTGATGTTATTTACAATAATATCGTTGTTATGCAAGAATAACATACATGTTATTTTTAAGAGGCATTTTTAAAAAATTTACTATGATATAAGCTCTCTGAAAAATCATGGCCAATTGAATAAAAAATAGTAGGTAGCTGTGAAGTATAAACTATGTGTTTCATCTAGAACTATATTCTCATTCACACTCAGATGAGCGTATTTTAGGCTGCCTGCAAAAGCGAAGCAAGATTATTAGGATGCTGTTCCTATATTCGCAGTGTACTTTCCCACGATACGCTCGCCATCAAGAAACGGCGAAGTACTTATAGGAAATAATTGACAAAGTTTTAGATTACGCAAATTGCCTTATCAATAACAAAATTCATAATATTAATTGAGTTGAAGCTTTGAATTCGTTATTAATTGTTTTCCTCAAGAGTTCCATTATTTATCATATTGTTTTATTTAATATTAAGCAGTTACTATGAATAGTACTGTAGCAGTTACAATATCAAAAATATTAATTGAGTTTTTATGTTTGAAGTCGTTCTTGAGTTTCAGTGTATTGTTGAGTTCAATCTTGTGGAGTGTGGTTTGTAGTACCAAACACATGATCACTAAAAGTAATGTAACATAATTTCATTCATCAGAAGGTGTACTAAAGTTCGAAAAATCGATAGTAGAAACAATATATTATCGTAATACCGTGAACTTTAAAAATACATAGCTCAAAAGCGAAACACACAAAATTGACAAAACTCTTATATATTATACAGGTTCAAAATAGTGTTACAAATGTTGCACAATTGAATTCATCAGCAACTTACGACCCACCCCACTTTAACATAATGAATTTTCAGCCAATTTGGCCAAAGAAATTTCACTAAACTTGACTTGTCATGGCAGCTCACCCTCCTATTCGAATTGAAGATTACAATGTTTCAGTTTTATGAAATAGAACCAGACCTGAAATGGTAATTTCAGGATTTTTTTGTGTAATCCATCTCAATTAACAAGGTGTTGGAACTCTTTTTTTACCATATACGCTACAGTATATATCCTGCAACAAATATGATATAAGGTTTTATGTTTCAGCGAGTTACATTATGATTATTTATTGATTTGACTTTTGAAATATTCTGGAATTAAAATGTTCTATGTTATTGTTGATGTAAATGTAAAGATTTGACAATGTGTAAAATTGTAAATATTGATTTTTGTTTAGGTCCCGTCAAAACTATAAATATTGTACTAAAGAACCAAATCTTTTTGTAAATGTGTTTGTTTATATTAGATTGTTTGTATACGATTAAGTTAGCGAAGTAAATATCTGAATTGTTGGTGAAAATTTGATATCTTGTGAGCAGGTCTACTCAAAGCTGAAACTTGTGAGATAACAATATCAGCTTCACTGATGTTCGAGAGAGTCAATCATATAGCTGAAATTTAGAGAATGGTAAAAAACGTATTTCAAGAAACAGAAGAAAAAGTTCCTTTGGTGTTGTTGTTTTTTCAATTATTGGAGTTTTCGGGGTAAATTACAGTTTGGAAATAGTTTTGGGTATTCAAGTTCCTTCAGGTTCATGTCGTCTTTCTGATGAAAATCAAGCTTCGGAGGAATGTCTGGCTTTACAAAATCTAAATCATATTGAGTTTGAATTGAAAATTTTCTAGAATATGGACGTGATTTTATCAATTCCCATATGAAAATATTATTTAGGATGAACGTGAAGATTCTTTTAGAAAATTTGATTATGGCTCGAATTGACCAAAGTCTTACCTTCCATGTTGCCACACTTGACTATCCCTTTTTCTCGTGTTTTCTTGAACAGGGTGATTTTATCAAGACTGTATTAGACCTTATAGAGAGTTAGTCAAATGTATGAACTTGCTATTTTTTCTCAGTCAATATGAGAGTTATCGAAAAAAAGTGGAGGGGTATTCCACTCTGCACCTATTTGTGATTTCATATATTTTTTGATGTGCCATTGGTGGAGCAGTGGCATCATCGGCAATTTTTGTAAATAGAATTATGTCATGTAAGGTATCGTTAGAATTATGTTTTTTTTCTTCTCGTTTCAGTAAAACTGATACCAATTATTTTAAATCTCCCGATAGATATAGTGTGTTTCGTATTTTTGTAATTAACTCACCTATTGCTTGACTTGTTTAAAAATTCACTCAGTTGGGAAATTTTGCCAGACGGATATCTTAGCGATATAGTAATTTGAATCAGAAAGTGGCATACGTAAATTTTATATCAACATTTGTTTCATTGAGGAATTTCACTACAAGATTTGGGATAATTTAAGCTATCAAGAACTTGAATTATTCCATTAATAGTTGAACAAATATTTGATATAAAGAGAACATTGTAAAATCGAGTAGCCAGCACGAAATCCAGATCTTACACCACTTGACTTTTTCCAATAAAGTTATATCAAAAGTAGTATGGTCTATGTCCATATACATAATAGACAAATGTATTAGAGGTCGAGCTTTTAATACACTAATTTTGTTCGAAAAGGAAATCAAATGTTTTTTTTTCTTTCGGTATCAAATATTTCTGTTTTTACCACATTCTCTGGATATCACAAGATTCACCTAATCGCAGTAATCTGTAGAAGCAATCAAGTAGTGGAAAAATTTACCAAAATCCCTGCAAAACTGTTTGCCACATATCGTTCATCTCGAATCTTTACAAGTGGCATTCAATCCAAAAATATTATACGTACTCTATTGATTTGTGTGATAGTTTTGAACTGATATTGTTCTCTCATGAAACAGTATAGACGAGGGCTCTAGTAGCCAAATTTGTTGAGCTACAAGACTTACATAAAACGTGATAGCATTTAATTAGTTGTAAGATGATTTATGTATATAATTACATTTTTACTGACGGTGTATTGTCTGCACCCATTATATCCGTACGATAAGAAATGTTTTTAGAGGAAGTGTGATATCCCAGTTGGGTAGTTGTGTTAAAATTTTTATTAATTAGTTTTCGGTCGTTAATTCTACGTGATGAAAGTTTATTTGCACTTAAAATCAGACTTCAGTTTTTTATGTCTCGACAGATTATTTTCGTATTCTTGCAACCTAAAGCAAATTTGCAAATATAGAACGAATTGTTCATTTCAAATCTTTGGAAAACATTTCTCAATTTTTTTCAAAATTCACGAATTTCTGTAAATTGAATTCCCTGCTCACCTTTCCATTGAGAAGACAGGAAAATAATTGAAACAATTAGGTTCAACTGAAGCAAAATATAACAAATAATGGTTGAGAAATTTAATTTTTATACAGTGTTGTCATAATGTGTGCAACATAAGGGAAAAAATTTATTATCAGAGTTGCAAAAATACACGTTATAGGAGATTGGTTTGGCATATCGAAAAACCTTAAAATCTATTCTGACATATGTCACGTAACCTCTTTAAAAGAGTAAAAACTCAAATTTCCACCTAGTACAGCGGAATATATACTGTTTTCTTTTTTTGTCATGAAACTTGATTCCAGTTTTGAAAAGTGGTCTACTGTTACTCTTAAAATTTGAAGGGTTCTAGAAAATTTTTAAGAAATTGTAAGATTTAGATCGTTGCAACAGCAAGAGTCATAGTGAAACCAGTTTTTTTATTTTGCACCAGCATTTGGGAACAAACCTGAAAAACTTCATTTTCATGAATAAATTAGTTAATGATTCCTAAGTTATTTAATGCAAAAAATCAGCGATTTTAATTCAAAAAAACTGCAATTTTGAATTATTTCAGATAGATATTTCAAATCTTTCGTATGGAACTGAAATTTACGGAAGCGTAGAAGGGCCATTATTTTTTTATTTATTTTTTCTCCCTGATTCCGAGTTGCAACTCGGAAAATTACTAAATTCCGAGTTGCAACTCGGAAAATTACTATATTCCGAGTTTTAACTCCGATAAAATTCCGAGTTGCAACTCGGAATTTAGTATTTTTCCGAGTTGCAACTCGGAATTTAGTGATTTTCCGAGTTGCAACTCGGAATTTAGTAATTTTCCGAGTTGCAACTCTGAATTTAGTAATTTTCCGAGTTGCAACTCGGAATTAGGGAGAAAAAATAAATAAAAAAATAATGGCCCTTCTACGCTTCCGTAGAAATTTAATAGCAAACAAGTTTTTCAAATAATTTTTTCTGCTGGCTTCGAAAATAACACGACTTTTAACGGAATTTTCAAAATTGCCCCTATATTGGTGTTCACGAGACATATGTCAAATTCTATTTTTAGTTTTTTTGATAACCTGAAACGTGTTTTTTGTAACACTGAAAATAATTTTTTCCATATGTTGCAAAAATTATGGCCCACACTGTATAATGACGATCTCCCTTTTCTTGGTATGTTTTCAATTGTTGTTGAGGACATTAATGGGTTTACCACAGATATTCGTCCAGTATAATTCTCTTAAAAGTATCCCATGATACAAGTACACCTAATCAAGTAGGTAATGGTCAGCTGATTGTTTATTGATTGTTGACATGGAAGCTTATTTGAAATTTCATATGACAAAATTTTGCGTTGTTACTTAGCAACAACCTGTATAGCACGGCGTGTTATAATCTTGAAGATGGCGCATGCTTCTTCGTGATGATAAGGATCATGATACAGGTATAAGAAAATAAAAATGTATTCGATATTCTACTGATATTGTAATTCGGTGTATCAAAAGCGACTGTTTCAAACGATGAAAAGTTTTGCTGAAAATAACATTCGAATCTCTTAGCAAAGCCATTGGAGTATCATCTCAATAGTGTCCTGGAGAAGGAAGGTGTAGGTACGTTTTTCAATCATCAATTTTCCGCCTGATAACAATAAGACTGACCTGTTTTTATATATTTTCTGTACCAAGTGACAATGCATTCCTTTCGGTTTATTAATGGCAAGGGCATTCCATTTTTCATGTCTGTCCTTTGTAAGTAAACTTTCATCACGTGTATATTGTAGACAAACTCTGTATATCAAATTCGAAAGGGTCCTGTGCAGTTCAAAAGCTTTAATTTAGACTAGAATTATTTAGAAAAGTATTTATTGTTTAGAAAGTATACGTGTTTAGATTGTTGGAAATTTTAATTTATTATTACATGTCCAGGTCCTTTTCGACGTTAAACTTTTTACTTAGGAGTGATTTATAATCAGTTTGATCTTATTATCATTGTACCAAGTGCAGTGAAAATCTATAACTTAATGCGATGCAAATGTACCGTTATCTTTCATACTTAAGGTGTGATAATACTCATTTTAATGATTTCAATGTGATTGAATGAAGATCTCCAAAAAGAAAGTAATAGAAAAATAATTATAAAAGTATTTTAAAATCATCAAGTAAGTGCCATAGGAATGAAAGACCAGTTTAAAATTTAATACTTGTCTGCAGATCTGTAGGTAAAGATATTATTCCCGCGATGTGGAAGTTTGAACAATTTGTTTTGTATTGGGTAGGGTTCTCAGAATGTTCTAGAATTTTGAACAAAATGAAATCACTATTTTAGTGATAACAAAGATCTTGTCAGAGAATTTGTATCCTCTCGGTGGAAAATATAAACAAAAGGAGTTGTTGTGAAGACAATTCTACTTTTATTCATTTCTCGATGTTTGCATTCATTGAAAATATTTAATATTTTAAGTATTTCCAAAAATTACTCGTAATTAGTTTAAATTGATTCAGCCAATATTGTTCAATAGAGTGAAATAAAGAAAGAAACAATGCGACAAACAATATTGAAAATATTCAATTCTAATACTTATAAAGCGCATCCCAGTTTGAGGATCAATACCCTTGCATATCTCTGGAATTAGATTACAATGTCAATGTCAATGAATTTCCCCATTTGTGTCATTATTCATCAAACTATTTCCTTTATGTCGTCAGAAAAAAGACGCCTTTGCTTGATTTATAACGTTTTTATAGTTTTTTGACCTTTTCTGTTAGTTTTGAACATAAAGACTATGTGATGAAAGAATAAATTCTGTCAAAAGATGAAATCATGTAGTGATTGTTTTCGGGTGCCAAAATAGAAATGGTCCTACTATTCATATAAAATTGATATCAATATATTTTCACCTAACGATATTTATTTTTGAGTAGGTAATATTCATGCACTGGGACACTTTTTGTTAATGCAATAGAAAATGAAGATTATTTTATGTACAAGAAATCCACTGTTTTTTTTAATGGGATTTGAAGAACAACTGTCATGAAACTTTCAATATTCTCAACAATGAAATGTGAACAAACTGTAATTTAGGTAGCCCTGGATGAAAAAGTATCAGCTCGATTGTAAAACTAACGATTCTTTTTCAACTCAGATTAATATTAATATTATTAATAATATTAAAAAATATAGATTACCGTCATAACACCTTTCTATGTTTTAATACGAACGTTCTAGGTCCAATGTATGTAGCATTGTCATCATAATAGTCCTAATCACATATCACAGTCACTATCTCAATCATAAAATCAAATTGAAACTGTACATTCCAGATCTTTGATTACGATTGAGATTAAAACTGAAGAAATTGCATGAATACCCTCACTGAAGTGTGAAGTTTCAATTTGATTTAATGATTAAGTCAGTGACTGTGATTAGAACTATGATAATGACAATGGTGTATAAATTGGACCTTAATATCAGCTCAAAATCTTTGTGTTACTAAAATAAATAAGAACGATTAGTTTCCAATTTCAGTTGCGTTGTCCATATTCAGTAAGTAAATATGACTTTTTGCTGGATATGACATGCAAATATTATATAAACGAATGATATTAACTTTCAGTAGGTACCTACCAAAAAAATTTCATTTAATTAAAAATCAATATAAATTGATATTTTTACATTACTCAAGAGAAACTTAGTTTGGAGGAAAATTAAGGGTAATGGTGAGACAGATTAATAGCAATACATTTCGTCATTATCTTACTTTAGATCAACTCTGATCCTTTAATGCATTTTGGTATTTACTGAAACCAATTTGCAATTTCATGGAACTGTGCTTGTTCAAGAACTCTATGGGAATGTATTTGTTGGAAAGTTCTCGTTAATCCCATGACAAATTAATTTATTCTCAACCTGAACCTTTCATATGTAAATTTTTATAACTTCTCCGTTGGATATTGACATGTGAATACAATGTCCATCATACCAGCTATTAATGGCTTCAAATATCACTAGGACCTATAGATGACAACGTCACTGAACAGAAAATTGTCTGTAAAAAAACTTCCAAGCTATTTATCTGTTCAAGCCAATATAACGTGTGAAGTTTCGGAAATTTTCGTAGAGAAAAAACAAATTAGATAATTTTTGCCTATTTGCTAGGCAACATTTTTTTATAAATATTCCCAATTATTTTCTTAAGCTAACATGAAGAGTCTGCTCTTGGTGTTTATGGGTCTGATTATGTTTCACCCTACTTATAGCTTTGGGGGAAATACTTCTGATATTTCTTAGGTAATGTCTCAGTTTATGTTAATTTCCAGCTGTCAGCAATGTGCTTGAAATATTCAAGGAAATGTAGTGATTTTCTCTTTGATTTCACCCAAGGGAATTGGGATATTGTGAACAGGGTCTGACAAACGTTTAATGTCTAATTTTCAAGTTAGAATTCTGTCTGCACAATTTTAGTGTGTTTATAAAACGCTCTATATTTTCAGTTTTTGAGACAATCTCTAAAAAATCAATTACTACTGAACTCAACGGTATATATGTGTTTAAAAATCGAAAAATGTTGCGTCCAGCGTCTTTTCAAATAAGAGAATCATTTCAGTTTCGGTTCAATTATTACAGATTTTTTGGTTTATGATGTAACACACAGCAACCTCAATATATTGCCATTACATAAATAACAGTTACTAATGCTCAACCAATGTACAATAGTCTTATTTTTTTGAAACACATGCAATACAAGTATTTGCTCAAGAGTACAAATACTGTAAATAATAGATACCGGAATTGTTTTTATATTATAGGTGAATATATTCTAATATGTGAATTGATTCTCTTTTTATTCTATATGAAATAAATATGAATGTATTTGTTGAAGCCAATGTACGTTTATTTTTCACTTCCCTAATTCAGTAACATTCAGTAACATCTGACGGATACTACTCATTCAACATCCTCCGATTTTCGTAATAGAGTTTTTGTGCTCCAGGCAATATGAAAATCGTCCGAAAAGAGGAGGAAAAATGGACTAAATACAAAGATTTCGTCTTTGAACTCTGCAGGCTTTATCCCTGGTACCAGAGGGAGTACTGGGGAATAGTTCCCGCTTCGAATGTATTTTCTTATATAAGGAACGCTGTACTTCCAGCAATACTCAATTTATTAGCCTAATTCCACTACTGAGTACCTACCCATCCAGAGAAAAAAAACTGTCGGCGCGCCTGGTTGTTTTCATAGGAGTCATTGGTGGAATAAGGATACACTGCTCTCGAATCTGGCAGAAACCATCCTTGGTTCACTTTGTTCGCTCAGGGCACATGGTTCTTGGATCCAATAATCACTTACTCCACGGACGTGGGCGCAGATATTTGGGGCCTGAGCCTGAGTGAAATTTCTGTACAAAAAAAAACTGAGTAATGGTTTCTCGGAGAGTAATATAGATATTTATATAAATAAAAAAAACTAAGTAGAGAACGATTGAAATTTCGACATTTTAAAATAAAACCACGCAAGATAAATACACTTGGTTCATTATCATCAGATAGATTTTCAATTTACCAAAACATGTCAGACACTGCAGAGCCTTCTGAACATCCCAAAGGACAAATTTGAGAATTCAGAAAATTAAATGTAAGGACTGTGATGCAAAATATTATGGGCATACCGGAACGTATATAAAAGTTAGATACACAGAATACTTGACACATATGAGGTACGGAAGAACGGAAAACAAAACCATTTCATAGACTTAGTTCGTTGAGATTAGTTATCAGCAAGTTAACGACAACAATCAGTCATTAATGAAAACATGTATTATATAATCCAATAATTCGCAAAAACCCTACAAATAGGTAATTCATTGGCGTGGTCATCCTGATTCATTAGGTGGTCATCCTGATGAATTTCTCATCTAAGAAGAGCTGTATCTTCTATTTCTTTCTTTATTTTCAAATTTATACAAACTTTCTATATTGAATATTCCTCTTACACTTTTATTATGAGGGTTTATTTTAGTCTATAGCTATTTATTGGTTGTTCATTTTCTATTTCACACGGTCCCTCGAATGGTAGTTGTAATTTTGCACATTTTTTTTCTGTTGTTAGGAACTTAATGATTCAATGATAACTAGATATCACTTTTTAAATTTTACTTTATTTTTACTCTTTGTATTCTCTCTACTTATATATTTCCTAGCATTCTTCTGTATTCTATCATTCACTCTTTCCATTACTTCACTCATCTTCTCGTCTGCTTTCCACTCTCTTTCAGGCATTCTCCCTGTCATTAGGTATGTTCTGTTGTGATGCTAGGTACATCATTTAAATACTTCTCTACAGGTCATTCATAAATATTTTAGGATTTCCCTGACATATCGTTCTGTTGGATGAGATGCAGGGATTAAATACTAGTGAAGTTAAGTTGTATACCTTTATTTGTTGCAAAATTTTTCATCCTATCGTTGTTAAAATAGGTAGCATTATCTATATGATCTTCTCTAGTTTTTCCTTTTCACTGATACATTGTGATAAGGTAAAATTTGTCTTCGCTACTATTGATAGTACATTCAGCATTGCGGCACTGAGCAAATATGCTTATTAATAGAACTTTTGACTTCTGCCGCCATTTCAAGTTTACTCATTTTGAAACTATGAACACCAAAGAATATCACTAAACCAATTTATTCTCCAAAAATTGATTAATTATAAGAAAACAATTGAAATAGATACACTACGCTTATGGCAAGAAAGACCTGATCTACTTTTTATCAGTTTAACCAAATAATTATAGATGTCGCACCCTTTGCGCAGATTCAACAACCCCTCGATACAGCTCCGTTGTCTACGCCGCTTAAAGGCCGGATGGCGAACGGATACTAGTATCCATCTAGAAAGCATAATCTTTACCTTCCTAGTTATAATAATAATATATAATAACAATAATACTCCCTCATAAACACTCGTAGAGTGTACCCAAAGGCATAGCCTGTGCGTGTAGAGGACGACTATTATTATTATTTGCCGTGGCGCTCCGGGGCGACTTACTAATTTTTGGTGGCGTATTCACTTTTCAGCTGCAGGAAAACCTACAGCACCACCTCGGGTGGCCGGCGTGCACTCCAAGCTAGCACTAGACGAGATTGGCATCTAGACAACACACAATACACTTGCTTTCACCAAGGACTGTGGTCGTCTGTCGATTCCGATAAGTACTTGAAAAAAAATCCCTCGTACATACCTAGATCGGGCTCGAACCGACTACCGCCATACCGAAGTTTCGAACGGCCTGCGCCTTAGACCGACAAGCTACCGGCCACTTACATGAATAATCAAGGACCATTTCATAGTTTTCATTTTCATGAAAAACTCATCAAGATTCTTGAAAAAAAAAATAAACTCGAAGAGAATAATATAAAAAAATATCTTTACCAAAACATGTCAGACACTGCAGAGCCTTCTGAACATCCCAAAGGACAAATTTGAGAATTCAGAACAATGATGCAAAATATTATGGGCATACCGGAACGTATATAAAAGTTAGATACACAGAATACTTGACACATATGAGGTACGGAAGAACGGAAAACAAAACCATTCCATAGACTTCAGTTCGTTGAGATTAGTTATCAGCAAGTTAACGACAACAATCAGTCATTAATGAAAACATGTATTATATAATCCAATAATTCGCAAAAACCCTACAAATAGGTAATTCATTGGCGTGGTCATCCTGATTCATTAGGTGGTCATCCTGAAGAATTTCTCATCTAAGAAGAGTTGTATCTTCTCTAGAATCCACTAAAGTAGTTAGTTTTTTTTTCTACTTCTTTCTTTATTTTCAAATTTATACAAACTTTCTATATTGAATATTCCTCTTACACTTTTATTATGAGGGTTTATTTTAGTCTATAGCTATTTATTGGTTGTTCATTTTCTATTTCATACGGTCCCTCGAATGGTAGTTGTAATTTTGCAGATTTTTTATCTGTTGTTAGGAACTTAATTATTCAATGATAACTAGATATCACTTTTTAAATTTTACTTTATTTTTACTCTTTGTATTCTCTCTACTTATATATTTCCTAGCATTCTTTTGTATTCTATCATTCACTCTTTCCATTACTTCACTCATCTTCTCGTCTGCTATCCAGTCTCTTTCAGGCATTCTCCCTGTCATTAGGTATGTTCTGTTGTGATGCTAGGTACATCATTTAAATACTTCTCTACAAGTCATTCATAAATATTTTAGGATTTCCCTGACATATCGTTCTGTTGGATGAGATGCAGGGATTAAATACTAGTGAAGTTAAGTTGTATACCTTTATTTGTTGCAAAATTTTTCATCCTATCGTTGTTAAAATAGGTAGCATTATCTATATATCTTCTCTAGTTTTTCCTTTTCACTGATACATTGTGATAAGGTAAAATTTGTCTTCGCTACTATTGATAGTACATTCAGCATTGCGGCACTGAGCAAATATGCTTATTAATAGAACTTTTGACTTCTGCCGCCATTTCAAGTTTACTCATTTTGAAACTATGAACACCAAAGAATATCACTAAATCAATTTATTCTCCAAAAATTGATTAATTATAAGAAAACAATTGAAATAGATACACTACCGCTTATGGCAAGAAAGACCTGATCTACTTTTTATCAGTTTAACCAAATAATTATAGATGTCGCACCCTTTGCGCAGATTCAGCAACCCCTCGATACAGCTCCGTTGTCTACGCCGGTTGAAGGCCGGATGGCGAACGGATACTAGTATCCATCTAGAAAGCATTATCTTTACCTACCTAGTTATAATAATAATATATAATAATAATACTCCCTCATAAACACTCGTAGAGTGTACCCAAAGGCATAGCCTGTGCGGGTAGAGGACGACTATTATTATTATTTGCCGTGGCGCTCCGGGGCGACTTACTAATTTTTGGTGGCGTATTCACTTTTCAGCTGCAGGAAAACCTACAGCACCACCTCGGGTGGCCGGCGTGCACTCCAAGCTAGCACTAGACGAGATTGGCATCTAGACAACACACAATACACTTGCTTTCACCAAGGACTGTGGTCGTCTGTCGATTCCGATAAGTACTTGAAAAAAAATCCCTCGTACATACCTAGATCGGGCTCGAACCGACTACCGCCATACCGAAGTTTCGAACGGCCTGCGCCTTAGACCGACAAGCTACCGGCCACTTACATGAATAATCAAGGACCATTTCATAGTTTTCATTTTCATGAAAAACTCATCAAGATTCTTGAAAAAAAAAATAAACTCGAAGAGAATAATATAAAAAAATATCTTTACCAAAACATGTCAGACACTGCAGAGCCTTCTGAACATCCCAAAGGACAAATTTGAGAATTCAGAACAATGATGCAAAATATTATGGGCATACCGGAACGTATATAAAAGTTAGATACACAGAATACTTGACACATATGAGGTACGGAAGAACGGAAAACAAAACCATTCCATAGACTTCAGTTCGTTGAGATTAGTTATCAGCAAGTTAACGACAACAATCAGTCATTAATGAAAACATGTATTATATAATCCAATAATTCGCAAAAACCCTACAAATAGGTAATTCATTGGCGTGGTCATCCTGATTCATTAGGTGGTCATCCTGAAGAATTTCTCATCTAAGAAGAGCTGTATCTTCTCTAGAATCCACTAAAGTAGTTAGTTTTTTTTTCTACTTCTTTCTTTATTTTCAAATTTATACAAACTTTCTATATTGAATATTCCTCTTACACTTTTATTATGAGGGTTTATTTTAGTCTATAGCTATTTATTGGTTGTTCATTTTCTATTTCATACGGTCCCTCGAATGGTAGTTGTAATTTTGCAGATTTTTTATCTGTTGTTAGGAACTTAATTATTCAATGATAACTAGATATCACTTTTTAAATTTTACTTTATTTTTACTCTTTGTATTCTCTCTACTTATATATTTCCTAGCATTCTTTTGTATTCTATCATTCACTCTTTCCATTACTTCACTCATCTTCTCGTCTGCTATCCAGTCTCTTTCAGGCATTCTCCCTGTCATTAGGTATGTTCTGTTGTGATGCTAGGTACATCATTTAAATACTTCTCTACAGGTCATTCATAAATATTTTAGGATTTCCCTGACATATCGTTCTGTTGGATGAGATGCAGGGATTAAATACTAGTGAAGTTAAGTTGTATACCTTTATTTGTTGCAAAATTTTTCATCCTATCGTTGTTAAAATAGGTAGCATTATCTATATGATCTTCTCTAGTTTTTCCTTTTCACTGATACATTGTGATAAGGTAAAATTTGTCTTCGCTACTATTGATAGTACATTCAGCATTGCGGCACTGAGCAAATATGCTTATTAATAGAACTTTTGACTTCTGCCGCCATTTCAAGTTTACTCATTTTGAAACTATGAACACCAAAGAATATCACTAAATCAATTTATTCTCCAAAAATTGATTAATTATAAGAAAACAATTGAAATAGATACACTACCGCTTATGGCAAGAAAGACCTGATCTACTTTTTATCAGTTTAACCAAATAATTATAGATGTCGCACCCTTTGCGCAGATTCAGCAACCCCTCGATACAGCTCCGTTGTCTACGCCGGTTGAAGGCCGGATGGCGAACGGATACTAGTATCCATCTAGAAAGCATTATCTTTACCTACCTAGTTATAATAATAATATATAATAATAATACTCCCTCATAAACACTCGTAGAGTGTACCCAAAGGCATAGCCTGTGCGGGTAGAGGACGACTATTATTATTATTTGCCGTGGCGCTCCGGGGCGACTTACTAATTTTTGGTGGCGTATTCACTTTTCAGCTGCAGGAAAACCTACAGCACCACCTCGGGTGGCCGGCGTGCACTCCAAGCTAGCACTAGACGAGATTGGCATCTAGACAACACACAATACACTTGCTTTCACCAAGGACTGTGGTCGTCTGTCGATTCCGATAAGTACTTGAAAAAAAATCCCTCGTACATACCTAGATCGGGCTCGAACCGACTACCGCCATACCGAAGTTTCGAACGGCCTGCGCCTTAGACCGACAAGCTACCGGCCACTTACATGAATAATCAAGGACCATATCATAGTTTTCATTTTCTTGAAAAAAAAATAAACTCGAAGAGAATAATATAAAAAAATATCTTTTCTTTAGTTCCTAGTGGCGCTCTCTATTGTCGAATAGCTTGAAAAGTGAACATTAAATTGAGAGGTATAAGGAATCCATTATATTAAATACCGATAGATGGTACTAGTTTGCTAATGTTGGGTTTGAGATCTTTTAAGAATGTCTCAACGTCTCAATCGATTGTATAGTTCTGTAACTGGATAAAAGATGACAATATAAGTATGGTTGGTTTATTCCTGGACATTTCAGTGATGGATTGGGAGGCTGGTTAAAATTATAGTGATGATAATGAACCGATTTGAAAAGTAGTTAAAGATAAAAATCACATAGCGAAATAATTCATTCGAGTTGGATGCATACACGTATCAAGTGAGTGTGAATAATTTGCTAAACATAAAATATTTTTTTCTAGACCATACCTGTGTTAAGAATTCATACATTTATTCAGTTCGCGAAACTTGCTGGCTTATTCGTAGTACAATAATGATAATAATAAGGATACTGAAATAAACATACCAGGTGATCTTTAGAAGGGGCGTTTTCAGTGAGACTCCAAACCACTTTTTTTGGATCTCCCTGTTGCCAATGTCCGTTTTACTCAGAAAAAACCGTCGATACAACTGCGCGGCAACCCCCCAACAACCGAAGGCATTGAACAGAAGTAAGTTCACCCCAGTCTTGCAGCTAGCGACCTCCTTCTTTGACCCTCTTCGCTCATATTCAGTATCGGAAACTTTTCATCTGGGGTATAGACAGAAATCTACGCGAGCGACAAGGAACGCAATGATATGAGAATACCTCATAAAGAAAAGAGACGCACTACTGTGCGCCTATCCTGTTACCACATCCGACGAATTAACACGTCGATATCCCTTCCTCGAGCGAGTAGAGGAGAAATTGTGATGCTCTCTCAACATATAGCAAGCTATTCTTTACTCTCTCATGAAACCACCATATCCATATCCCATATCAGCTTATAGGAGATGCGGGTAAACATTTTATAACTTGCTTTCAAGCATGTTATCGATCTGTGTAATTCTTTGGATCAGACGAATCTCCGTTTTTGGGGAAGAGAACGGTTATATCTAGCCATGAGTTATTCAGGGCCTGAAACAGAAAAGTTAGTTCTTCGAGCCTGTAAAAGCCTGAAGAAATTTTTATCGGATTACGCAGATCATTGTTCTCAGGCTGACGAAGCCTCCTGCAGAAAGCTCCGAACTGTGCTTGGGCTGGAGTATCTACGTTAACTGGTTACGGAAAATAGATGTTCTTTCAAAAAAGTTTTCAGCCGATCAGCGGCTGGAGGGTTATCCACAAGTGGCTCTTGGAATAAGCGAGGTTTATCGCAGAACTTCATGCTTTTCGTGCCCCTCCTCGCCAGACTCAGTATAGTGACTTCTGAGCAGCCACCAGCATTCGCATTTTTTCAATGAAAACAGCAAGCCTGGATCACTGCGGGAGAGTGTGGCCGCCAAATTGTTGTCTTGTTGGCTTGTTGGCTTCCATCAAGCGTCGCTCATATCTCCCAATCAGAAGGGTGGTATACCTCCTATCCGCTTGAGACAAAGTCTGCGAGGTGTAATACATAGCAGAGTTGTTCTGCCAGATGTTAAGCCTCTTCTATAGGAACATCTTGAATCCCAGCATCCACATGTGCCAGTTATTGTGGTTTATTCAGGCGCTTGGTGTCATGAAGCGCCGTGTGGGTTCTGATACCCTCCATTGATGGTATGATGTTACCCTCCTCTATACCCAGAACGACACGTGTCGTGGCATGACGGCCACTTCTGCCGCTTCGTTAAACGGCTGAGGAGGAACTCTGGGCCTAGCCTCGTATTCAATGATGATGTTGATTAGTATATTAAAATATGAGTGGATAAAAAGGTCTTTCAAACACGCGCGATTTTTTTAAATAGAGAAAGTGTTATTTTATTCAATTGGTACACTTTGAAATCATAAATACTGGTTTCATAACTACAAAATTAATGGAAATAAGAACTTATAATGTGAAATTGTTGAATTTGTGATGTGAATAGTGATTAGTATACCTTTCGTTAATGTTTAAATGAAAGTTTTGCATTTGCTTGTAATATTTGACGATATAAGGTACTCCTGTCAGATCAGTAATTGTCATTAAGACTTCACGGTTCTCGAGAGTTGTTGATGGTAACTTAAAAAAACGCGCGTTTTTGAAAGTTTGATTTGCAGTGAAACATTCAAATCAATGTGTAATAAGCTGAATAAATCGAATTGAAGTAACAAGTGTCTATAGTAATTTTTTAAGAATCAAAAACTTAGATGTAAATAATTCGGTATAGCTCACAGCATTCTGGGAATCTCCTAGATATCATACCAAAAACGACGCTCTATCGTACTTTCTACACTGTGGTCTTAACGAATCGGAACGAATCGGACCTCGGGACGAATCTGACCTCATATTGCAGGACAAATTATTGTTGGTTTACTGATGACTCCAAAACGAAGCAAGGCACCGAAGCCAGAGTATCAGATCAGATTTTATTGTCAAATACGAGCAACGAACAGCTGCGAGAGTTTGTTTTTATAAATCTGGAAAACCACCCTAGTGACAAATTTGACAAAATCTTTTGAATCTAATGAGACCATCAAAAAATTATTTTCTACACCAATAAATTTTGTAATGGTGCATTCATGATGAATTAAAATCCCGAGACTGTTTAATATTTTTCTGATTTATTCCAACTTCTTATCCATCAGAAATCTTCCTTGTAGTTGAATCCAATAGAAATTTAATTCATTACACATTTAATAGGGAAAATGAAATAGTATCATATCTTCATTGAAATATTGTTTTTTGTTACCGAAATTCTCTACCTAATCACAAGAACTAACCTCACTATCGAGTTCCTGGATACAAAATATTTGTTTAGAAGTATTTATGAACGGTCCAAAATTATCTCGAATGTTTTCGTATCCTTCTCCCAAAAAACGCAATTGGAATTTACCGATAACTCCCTCAATTTTTAATATCTTACCTCTCAGAAACCCGAAAACCTTGCAGGCAATTGAACTTTTCGCCATAGGATTTTTTAGTTCAAAGGATTGGGGAATGTGATGGTACTCAAAATCTAATGCGCATTAAAAAGAATTATATCTCAACTTTTACTTTACAGAAAATAATATTTTCTTGCGAAAACAACTTACATTTTGAGGTATTGTGAGAAAACGAAGACATTTTCGAAATTTTCAGAAATCATTTAAATCTGGATATTTTTTTTTTTACAAAACGTAATTGGGAAAAAATCTGGATGTCTATTCGCATTACGCTCGACTGTGCATGAAACTGCGGATTTTAGCCCAGAGTACCCGAATTTTAGTCGAGATATCATATTTCAAGTGATACGTTCCAGCAAGGCAATAAGCATTGGCCAAACATATAAAAGAAGTTATAGACCAGTGTCCTGGAAGTTGAAGCTAAGCTGAAGGATACCGCTGATTGTTTTCAAAAAAAGTCGATTTTTAAACTCATTAAAAGTCAAGAAATAGTTGATGCGTTTGCAAACTACTTCATCAGCGTTTATGTTATATCCGATGTTAACCTTTGTAATGGACCATTGGCCAAATATAAATATCGAATTTTGATTTTTGTTCGAAAATATGAATCGAATATTCATAAAATCTGTTATGGAATCATTTTTCAACTCTCATGGAGAATGTTCCCATTTTTCAACATGAATACCTCCCAAGAGGTTATCTTGAACGATGGAAAATAGCGACTAGTTTGTCTTTCAGCCATAGATGATTCCACAACAGATTTTATGCAATGAGAATTGGGTGCATACCTGTGAAGATCTATCTATCTATCTATTAAATATCGTGCGTCGAAGAAATTGTCTTCATATGTACAGTGACATTAAAAAAGTACGCAACAAATGGAAAAAATCTTTATTTCAACTTAGACTCGTCATGAAACCTACCCAGATATATTGAATGATTTCTAGTATCTTGAGAAAACGCATTTTTCAGTATCAACAAATTCTCATAAGTTATATTTTTTGGAAAATAAGTAACATTAGAAGAATATATTTCTATATATTCATTGGAGCGGCACATAAAACCTGCTGCCACTTCGTTAAAATGACAAAACTATTTTTTGCAGAAGATACATTTTACACTGTAGTGTTCCAAACAGTGTGTGTTACACGTAGTATAGTGTTTTATTCTGTTTGACAAGTGTACAAGTTTTCCCATTAAAGAATTTGTGTGGAACAAAAATTTAAGGTCTGAATATTATGAGGAAATCGATAATTGTGTGAGTTATTTCCTATATTCTATATTGTATATTCTATATTCTATATTCTATATTCTATATTCTATATTCTATATTCTATATTCTATATTCTATATTCTATATTCTATATTCTATATTTTATATTTTATATTTTATATTCTATATTCTATATTCTATATTCTATAATATATATTATATATTATATATTCTATATTCTATATTCTATATTCTATATTCTATATTCTATATTCTATATTCTATATTCTATATTCTATATTCTATATTCTATATTCTATATTCTATATTCTTTATTCTTTATTCTTTATTCTTTATTCTTTATTCTTTATTCTTTATTCTTTATTCTTTATTCTATATTCTATATTCTATATTCTACATTCTACATTCTACATTCTATATTCTATATTCTATATTCTACATTCTACATTCTATATTCTATATTCTATATTCTATATTCTTTATTCTATATTCTATATTCTGCGATTATTTATATTGGAGGATTACTCACTACTTTTGAACATCTCATAACGAAAAACACGTTTTAGTGAATATGCTACACTCATGAGAACAAAATAGGGCTTTCAAGTTTAAGATGTATTTATTCAGATGCATTTTATGCCAAGCACTAAGCACAAGCATTGATGCTTGTTTAATGTTTATTCGCTTATATTATTTATACTCAGTATATGTTCGTCATCATTGTTGTGAGTATAGACCTTTTAAAGAACATTCATTTTCTCAATATCAAATGAAATTTCGATTAATGAATGCACTTATCAGTAATGCCTTTGGCAAAAATTTCAGGAAAATATGAACAGTATTATTTATAGAAAATACCAACTATATAATTTGTTAATTAAATACAGCTCCATAATTGATTCTGCTACATTATTCCTAATAACCCACGGTACAGATTATACAGTATCAAAAAGTTTTCATCTTGGATATGGTGGTGTCATGAGAGCGTAAAGAAAAGCTTTACAATTTCTCCTCTACTCGCTCGAGGAAGGGATATCGACGTGAGCTCTTAATTCGTCGGGTGGGGTAACAGGATAGGCGCACAGTAGTGCGTCTCTCTAATTTATGTGGTACTATCACATCATTGCGTTCCTTGTTGCTCGCGTAGATTTCTGAATACATCCCAGATGAAAAGTTTCCGATACTGTAGTTTATGCTGAATTCATTCTTTTTAAAAGGAAACGCTTATCGGAGCATCCAACGGCCAATACCAGTAAATAAATAGCTCTATAAATGAACAGAACAAACGTATAACAGTGAGAGAATAACAATTTTATTAATTTGTTATACCGATGTAGAACATCTCCGATATCATCTCTAAAGCTATCATTTAAATATATCACCGATCACTCTTTTTAATTTGGATGAAAAATATTAAAAAACCCACACCTCGACCTGATAGAAAGATTACTGCAATAAAGTTTCAAATGAACCATTGGGTATTGTGGTTGTGAATGTACCGCCTTGAATTCACAATTCAAATCCTAATACTTATCTTTCCGAAAAATTCCACAACTTTTGAAATAGAAAATGATATCTTATACTTATATGCATATATTTGAAGAATAATCTTCCTATAGCAGCACATTTTGGATTATATAAGACCCTAGCTAGATACGTGTCTTGAATGCTTATAAAATCATATACCAAGCTTATATCACCATGGTCGAAGCATATAATATTCTTACAGAGCATTTATGTTTTGGGATGGAAATAAATTGTATACCAAATGCACGTAGTGAAGTATCGGAGCAAAGAATGAAATTGAGATATACTAGTAAAAAGCTTTATAAATGCATGAAAATCTACAAACACCTGGAGAGGAACTCCTAGCAGTAATATTTGCTGTAGAGCTCCAAGATCGTGACGTTTTTGTCATTACCGATCACTCTCTTTTATTTTGGTTGAATGATATGAAAAATACCTCAGCATGACTGATAACGGTGGAAGGATTTTTCATATATGCCTTCAATAAAGTCGGTTTTTCTGTTTCTCCAAACTCTTGCCTACTCTGTTTCTTCTACAGCTCAAACATTTATTCACCTCAGTATATTCGTTGAACAGTCTATCACATACCATAACATTTTCATGTCGAATAACTTTTAATTAACTACAGGCCTTTCTTCTGCACTTGTTAAAGATATCAAATTGAAAGTGAACTTATCGGTTTGTTTTAATGGCCCTATAAGAAAAAAATTGAAAACTGATAAGAGTTACCGATTTCCATAAAGAAACTCCTTAGAAGTTTCCAAAAGCTTGTGCGAGGAAGAAATAATTGATTGAGAAGATGTAATAATATTGTTATGAATCGAATGATTTATTCGAAATGAGGTATAAAAAATCTTGCTCTATTTATTCTTTAAATGTTTTTAGATGTTTGGAAGACGAAAGAAAATATTTACATTTTTACTGAATATGATATGCATTGACCCTGAACTTCCCTGACATAAATGTATAAAACTTTTTGTTTTTGATTCATGAATTTTTGAAATATTAATCTGAAATATGAAGAACTATAATAATAATAATGATAACAGTCGTCTTCATTTCTGTTCAACCAATTAATACTTTTTGATATAAGGGTAAATGAAGAAGAGAAAAGGGCAAAGTTTTAAATAATTTAATTGTATTTATTTTAGATAGGCATAATAAATCTACCAGTTCTAGAAAATATATCAATTTTCACACCACCCATATAAAACAAAAAAGAATTTTATTTCGGGAATTAATTCTAATAGTACACCCATCTCTTTTGGATCAAAATTTAAAAAAACAATACGAAATATTGAGAAACAATTCTTATCCTCATAGCTTACTCAATACATTATTATTTAATACAATTTCTAATAATACTGTGAATACAGATACTATTTTACCAAAGTCCAATAATATAATTACTTTCGAATCGATACCATTCATAAAAAAATTGTATCCCAAAATTATCAATGTATTCAAAAGTGAACTCAATATTAAAATAACACGAAGAAATATCCTTATCCAATAAATAGATGAGAAGCAATATAGTTATATATATATATATATATATATAATATATAATAAAGTAGAAAACCATAGAAGGGCTTCGTGAGGGGAATAATAAATACAAAGGAGAAAATTAGTGGGTAAACCCTCATAATGCAACCGTAGACGGATCCGTTTCGGACTCATTAGACCTCTTCAGTACGGTATAGCCAAGTGTAAAGTTGTGCAACACTTGAACGCAAGATCACACAAATGAAGGAGCCAACCACAGGAGCCAGCAACACATTTGTGGTTAAAGTCAGAACACCTCGTGTTTACAAGGTTTGAACTAACATCACCACGGAGGCAACTATAGCTACCTGCGTGACATCCTAACCCAGGAATATATAAATAAAGTAGAAAACCATAGAATGGCTTCGTGAGGGGAATGATAAATACGTATAGTAACTCAGTTTGAACTTTAGTTCTATACGGTGTACAATTATAGTTTACTCTGGTCCTTCAATAGGATTGGGATCTTGTTGATTTTCTCCCGGAACTTCTTTAAGTTTGAGTGAGCAATGTGCAAATCTATTTTCGAAGTTTTTCATTGAAAAGAGCAACTTAGTAGAGAGAGCTTTGGTCGGTGACTAGTTGAACTTCCTTCCAAATTGGTAAGGCGGAAATAATCTACTACTCAAACAATTGCACTGCACTGTTTGGAACCATTGAAGTTAGTGCATTGATATTTTGAAAACAATATGCTGAACCACACGTTTTATTAGGCTCATCACAATAAAATGTGAATGTTTCACTTTGAATTGAATTCTTCACTTCGCAGTTGATTCTAAAGGATCACGTATCAATAATGACTATGATCATGATTGTTTTGAAAACGCCATATCAAATAAAAAATGTCTTATTGATTTCACAATAAACAATAATGAAGCTATAATATATTTAATTTTCTTCGATTCAATAATGTTTTTTTTAATAATACAATGTTTTTTGTCTGAGTGTATAAAAAGAAAGGTAAAACGTTGATCTATGTACGTGCTGTAATGTTTTTTTGAAATTATTTGTTCATCTACCCAAAAAATTGCTTCAAAGTAACTATTTTTGGGACATTTTTGAGATTTTTTTGTGAAAAAGTGGATTGAAAATACAATTTCCATTACAGCACGTACGTAGAATCAAACTTCCTCTAGAAGCCTGTCCTTGTTTGAAATCGATAAACCGAACCGTTATCAATTGACTCTTTTACCCTTAAAAGCGTCACAAACGTGATCGCGCTCATGGCCTCTTAATGATAGGAAACACTTATTTTCCTTTCAATATACAATTTTCTGCACTAAAAATTTATTGGTTCATTTTCTTTGAAAAAGTTAGCATCTTCAGGGGCTGAATCTTCAGCCACTGAAGATCACTTCGCTCGTTCACTCAAGAACTTTTGTGCTTTCTGCTTTCAAGAGAACGAAATTTCTTGGAAAGAGAAAACGAAATCTTTTAGATAAAGAGAACGTAATTGCTAGGATAGAGAAAACACAATTTCTTGAAAAGATAAAATGTAATATCTTGAACAGTAAACATAATTTCTTAAATAGAGAAAACGTAATTTCTTGGATGGAGAAAACATAATTTCTTGGACGATGAAAACGTGATTTCTTGGACAAAGAAATTTCTTAGATAGAACAAATGTAATTTCTTGGATAGACTAAACGTAATTCTTGGATAGACTAAACGTATTTCTTGGATAGAGTAATTGAATAGAATAGAATAGAATAGAATTTATTTGACCAAGTTACAGTTTTGTTTTTGGCAAGTCAATTTGGTATAAAACGTTAATTGAAAGTCATTTAAATATACACATAAAATATCACAAACAATAAATAATACAAATATTCAAATTTGAAGCAAGAACATGACTTATTGTAAATTTTAGAGTCATGACACAATATTGAAAAGTGGGGGCGCTCTCAGATATTCGTCAATATAATAAAAGCAGTGGAACAGTATGTGTCGTCCTAGTTTCGATTTGAAACAATTGTAATTGAGCATCTTGAACAAAAAATTGCATAGTCTAACATTCAGTGAATTCATCTGAGATTTGTTGAGGCTATATCGGGAAGGCCTTATGTCGTTCGCTCCACGAGTTTGATAATCGTGAAAATCAGAATTGGAACAAAAATTATTTTTATAACTGTGAATTTCTAGAAGAGTATTATAAATAAATAAAGGAGGAACAGGCATAATATAGCGAGATCTTTGAAGAATTGTTGACAATGGTCCCTATAACCAGCACTAGCAATGATTTTTATTGCTCTTTTCTGCATTTTTAAGACTTTACATGATTGAACAGAGTTTTCCCATAACAGTATGCCGAAATTAATATATGTGTGGAAGAAAGAGAAATAACACGATCGTATAGTGTTGTCGCAGAGTTGATTTTTCAAATTGCGCAGAAGAAATATTGAACTTGATAATTCCTGACATAACTGTTTTAAATGTGATGACCATATGATAGTCTATCATCGATAAGTACAACGAGAAGCTTGACACACTTATTGCCCGCAATTCCATGAAAATCAGTTCTTGAGTTTTATTGTTGTTTAATTAAAGGTTATTTGCATTAATCTAGTTCTATGCTTATTTAAAAGAATCAGCCATGGTGTTTAGAAGACTCTCTGCATGAGTAGAAGAGTGTATTAACGTCGTGTCATCGGCATATGCAAGCATTTATTAGGATACATAAAGTGAAAGAGATCGTTCACGTAGATAATAAAGAGTGACGGGCCAAGAACAGATCCCTGAGGTACCCCATGTGAAATAGTTTGAAAGTCAGAACATGTCTGTATACTGCTTGTTTTCTATCACTGTATCAAATCGAGGGATACACCGCTGACGCCATAAAACCGCAGTTTATCAACTAGAGTGGAGTGAGAGACACAGTCGAAGGCCCTTGATAGATCACATAGAGTAATAGATGTATTCTTGTCTTCTTCCAAGCCTTCGACTATCTCACTCTCCATTTGAAAACAGCATGTGTGGTGCTGCATTTTGTTCTAAAACCAAATTGACAGCAGTTGAGAAATTTATTAGCTTCAAAATATTTCATAATTATCTGCTTCATTTCTCATTTCTCAAAAACTTTGGAGAAACGTAATTACTTGAACAGAGAAAACGTAATGCCTTGAATAGAGTAGATGTATTTCTCGGATTGAGAAGACGTAATTACTGGGATTGAAAAAACCGTAGTTTCTTCGATAGAAAAAACATAATTACTTACTTTAAATCTCTCATTTCCTCTTTTCAAGAAAAAGCAATAGATATCTCTAAGATAAAGAACAAGAACAAGTACCCACGCCTCCAAAATTTCAAAAAGACGTTTATTCGTTAAAAAAATACCTTTTTCGGCTTCTTTCAAGTTTCAATGAGCTTGATGTTATGTGTCCATACCAAAATATTTTTTTAATCAATAAAGAACGGGAGTGATCCCAGTAATCAATAGGAGTAGATACATGTTGAGTAATTTAGCGAGTAGGCAAGTATTCAAAAAAAATTATAATCATTGGCTTACAACGATATGTTCGTGTACATAAAACATAAATAAACGTTTAAAAAATGATTTATCGGTATAATGTTAACAAAATACAAGTTTAATAAATGATGTCATTCACATCTGAAGATAGGTTTTGAATTCTTAAAAATCACTATCGTCACTAATACACTCTTCTTCGTCCGCTTCATCTCAAACATCCGGGTGGGTGGTGGGGGTGAGCGGGGCTATTTTTACGCCCTATTAACACACTGCATGTGCTAATTAAGTGTAAAATGAATGTATTTGACTCGTACGATTGAGTAATGTATTCTCATAGACAAATCCAAATCTGAAGCCTAAAGCTGTTTTTCGTTTTCGTTGTAGAATTTAGCGATTTTTCAGACATTTGAAACTGCTGCCAAAATGGCCCTTGACCAGCTGCGCGTCTGCTGCAAGTATTTTCTCATACCTCTAGTAAGCCTCAACACAGCCCAAAAGGTTTGAGTGGTTTCCGGACCTGTCATAATGGGCGAAACTCGATAATCGCGTTTTTTTTGGGCATAACTCTGGATCTTGACCTCGATCGCAGCAGAAGGTATGTCCTGGACCATATCAACCAAAATATAAAACCAGTAGACGGTTTCTAGATCAGTCACAAACTGACTGCTTTTCAAACTCCCCCCTTCCTTGACCTTGATCTGGAGAAATTTGAAAAATACATCCAGCCGACTTGGAGCAACATCAAGAATGATATATCATGCCCAGCAGGCGGTTTCTTTACCTGTCAGTAAATCATGTAGGTAGAATTCTAACTATAAATGAGACTTTATTTAATCTGTTAATCTGTTAATTCAATAGGAATGAATAATTTCAACATTATGGATAATTAATCATGATTTTAATCGAAATCATAAATTACGATTGTATTTCCACCGAAATAAACTAAAATAATCAGTCAAAAAATGTGTCGAACGTTATGTCATCGTTATTTTGATTTTGTACCTAGCAAAATCCCCCCCGGAATATATCAATACCACTTGATTAATCACTGAAAATATCTTACTGAGAAGTATTTTCGATTTCGGGAATTAAAATGAAAAAAATTCCCTTCAGAAAACAGAAGTCCTGACTCCTGAGTGCGCCTCTGGTGGCCAGTGACACTTCCTGTCTCGAAGGCTGGATCCGCTCTTGACGTGGAGGCTGTAACGTTTCAGCAAGCACCAACATCTTCAGAGTGACTTGTTTATAATTCTTGTCAACGCGCAAGCCTCGATTCAGACAAGTCATTAGGACTTATTGTTTCCGAATTTGTGCAACGACTGGTAAGAAAAGAAGAAAGCGTTCAACACTAGAACTAGCCTCAAGTCAAGTTTTCGGTAAGTGTTCCACTATATTATTGGGCATGGAACGGGGGGAGTGGAAAGTGGAACGGAACGGAATCATTTTCCTCTTCCATAAAAATGTCAGATCTCCCTCCCACAAATTATTTCTAGATCGAACAGCGTTGTCAAACGTTCACAGCGTAACGGATTATAAACTTTATTCAGTACTGTAGAATGTAGATTCCGATGCGAACAGTTAAATGACTCACAACAGAGATTGATTGCTATAAACTGATGATGTTTTGACAAAAAATATAGTACTCATGAAAAGTAATGTTGTTAAGGTTACAAAGATGTTTATGTTCAGTAAATTTTAACATAAACCAAATGATGACTGTTTCCCACATTTTACATGATTTAATTACAATGAATAAAAACGCAAATGAATTATTTATGTTTATTTACGATTCAACTATTCATCAAGTTAATTTCAATCATAATGGGCATACAGAAGAGTTAATGAAAGACAATTTTATTTATTACCAATAAAATGTTGGCAAGGGTGGGGCTGGGTGGACCCCTGGGTCCAGGGCCGGTGCCTGGGCCAGCCTACTAATTATTTTTTCAATTATTATAATTCACCTTAGTGACTTAAATAAATATATTTGTTGAGGCCATCTTTATATAAAAAAATCTTCTGTGCATACATACGGCCCTGAACTCCTCCTGAACGGCTGGACCAATATTGATGAAATTTTTTGTGTGTGCGTTAAGTGAATTCGGGAATGGTTTGAAGTCACAGTTCGGTCCACTACAAAATGTTTTTTTGGTTAATTGTTAATTCATAAGTTGAAATCTGCTGCCAGCGCATTCGCCACCTACTTCGCCATAAAATTAAATTTTAAATTTGATACTTTTCGTTGGTTGTGAGATTGTTGCGTACTTAAGAAGATTTATTGGAAATATTTGGTAATCAATGAATGGTGTTTTAGGAGTTCAGTTTTGTACATACAATATCGGAAACAATTTATCTGGGACAGAAATCTTCATGAGCAACAAGGAACGCAATGATATGATGATACCACATAAACAAGAGAGACGCTCTGCTGTGCGTCCCTTCTGTTACTCCACCCGACATATTAACTTACCACGTGTCAATGCGAAACAGCGCATAAAGCGTACGTCGATATCCCTTCCTCGAGCTAGTCGAGGAGAAATTGTAATGCTTTCTCAACATATAGCAAGCTATTCTTCACGCTCTCATGAAACCACCATACCCAAGATAAATACTTTCCTATAATGTATGTATATCAAACATTAATGAAATATCTCAGTATCATTTGATGTTATTGCAAATAAAGGAAATGAGTACTTACTAATTTCAACATTGAAACATAAAACATGAAATGGTAAACATGAAACGGGAAACATGAAACGGGAAACATGAAATGGGAAACATGAATCGGGAAACAAGAAACAGTAAACATGAAACATGAAACGGGAAACATGAAACGGCAAACGGGAAACATGAAACGGGAAACATGAAAACAGAAAACGTGAAAAGAGATTTTTTTTCTGTGTATCCATACACATCGATATAAAAGACAACGTCTGTCGGGACCTTTAGTTTTTGAGTAAAAATAATTTTTTAAATGAAGTTTAGTTGTATTTTCAGGTTAAATTATAGTCTAAAAAAAGTATGGGTAGGAAATAACCATGCAATTATAATATATGACGCGACTGTATAATAGGCACGAGTTGATCGTCAATGAGATCCTGGGTCCAGGGCCCGTAATGGAATGTGGGGGCCATGAATGTTGGTTTCTGATTGGTCCGTACCCAGGATCTGTCCTTGGGGGAAAGTTTTATTGAAGTTTTGCCTAGCGGAATGGTATTATTGAGTTTTATGGTAATTTTTTTTGTGGTATGTTGAAAGTACTTAATTTGTTTGTTTTCGAGTAATGATCGTTTTTTGGGTGGTAATTGCGCCCATTACCACCTCTTGAATACGACCTTATTGCATTAGTAAATTTTATAGTTTTCTGTGTCTCATGAATTATTAGATTTGACTCTTTTACCCAAGAAACAGACTCAGAAAATTGACTGGTGCCGAACCAGAAACTTTTTTTTTTAGTGAACAAATATTATATCTAATTCCAATCATCATTTTACTATTAGACAAGATGTAGGATTATTTCAGAGGGATCGAGCAGGTGCATCGATAAAAAATATTTGATGACAAACTAATTGTAAGGGTTTCCAGTACTCATTACCTATACTGATAACAATATACCGCACCATTGCCTCTGTTGCGTATGTTCCTCGTGTGACAGACAAGCGGTATTCGCGATCACCACGGACCCACATCTACATTTTAAAATTCGAACATAAAACTCCGGGAAAATAAATATTCTGCCATAAGATCTCATGTTAATAAATTGTTGATTATTTCTTTGTAGAACTATATTTGGTTCGATTTTTTTGATATAATGCGGAAAGCATATCTTTGATGTGACGAGTGAATTAAAAAAAAAAACTTGTTCAGTGCCGCAGTGAAAGAATTATTCATCTTCAAATGTGTCTATGCACTCCTCTTTCAGAAACTATCTAAAATATGTGAAATTAGATTAAAAATCGGGAAGCCAATTAGTTATACGTATGAGAAAGATAGGTAATGTTTGTTTATAAATGGTGTAAATATATCCAACTTTTTTCAAAGAGGTCATTCCATCTCAAAAAATTACAGAAATTAGTTCATATCGAAACTTTTTCCACTTAAATACTGAAATGTGTCGTCTAAATGAATCTTTACAACAGGCAATTCTTAAGAGGAACTCAAAAGTTGGAAGATAGAAGTGAAAGACCAAAAATTCAAAAAATTTCAACACACAGATAAATGACATTTGCTTTGTTTTCCCGGAGTTTAGGAGCGCCACCTGGTACCAATGGTGATCGCGAATTCCGCTTGCCAGACAAGAACCTATATTGGTATACCTATTCTGATTTTATTCTTTCGTAGTGTACTTTCGGGTAGTTTCGAAATTAGTCTATTTTATTCAACATACCATCATAGTATTTATTATAATTCGAGATTTCTCTTAAACCTTTTATTAGCGTGGGGGGTCGCTCTTTTCCCAGAAAAATAGCCTTGGGGGGGGGCAAGTGCGTCCTCTAAGACTGGGGCAAGTGCGATCTGGGGGTGCACTTGCCTCGTTGCGTTCTGAATAACTGAGTGATAGAATGGAAAATACTTACAAAAGATATGATGACTTCAAAATTATGAACGAAAGAGTGATCAGGCCAAAAACTACTCATAAGAGACTCTACAAAGACCGCCAATGACTTAAAAGATGGAGTTTTCTCTTTCAAGAGAGTCAGTGGGCTTTATAATATCATTAATATCCCATAGACATTTTTTCATTGAGAACAGTTCGTAAATTCTGAAAGAAAAGTTCAATACGGGGCGTGATATTACAGTTCTGCAAAAACGAGAGGATAGAAGAAAGGTGCAATTAGACGCTCTTGTCCTGGAATATTTTAATGTACAATCAGATACCTCTCTCATATCTGACAACGCATTTGCACCAAATGATGGGGCACGTGCATTTTCAAACCGAATAAAATTGAAAAAATCACCAAAATTTCAGTTTTCGAAAAACTACCTAGATAATGGCCTTATCGAATCTAAATATTTCAATGACCTCTGAGAAAATTTGTTTGACTGACTTTCCTAGCAAGTTTAACGACTACCATTTTTTGAAGTGTAACTACCTAATCAATTTTGGAGGTGCACTTGCACCAACTTACCTTGAGGCTTTTATAAATTTATGGAGGGGGTTGCCAAGAAACGAAAACTGAAAATAAAAACGTGATTTTTTTAGTACCTTCCCACTAAACATGAAAACATAACTTAAACATAAATGTTACATCACATTGTGATGTTCAGAGGTATGCTGGACATCACAGATACGTTGCGTCCATGTTCCTTTGTGCCTCTTTTAAATACTACAATGTAACGTTTAAGACTAAACGTTACAAAAATGTATCATATTAACATGCATTCAATATTGCTCAAAACATGTATGTAATGTAATACCATTGTCACTCTTCTATATTAATATTTTTATTTGTAGTATACAGGGTGTAGTATATACTAGTGGTATATCACATCTTTTCGGAATTTGTAAATAAAATGTGGAATATCAATAGTCAATCTTTGGTAGACTTGAAAAATATAAGAACATAAGCCACACTCGCACCCTGTATCTCAAATGGAAAAATATAGTTTTTGAACATCTAACATTCAACTTGTTCCATATTTTTTCATTTGAGATACAGGGTGCAAGTATGACTCATGGTATTTCTTCTCTTTTTATATTTATTAAGTCGAAGTTACTCACCTACTAAAAAGTCACTATTGAAATTCCAGAAATGTATCTGTAAATATAGAAAAAAAGGTGATATACCATGAGTATATGATCCACCCCGTACACTACAAATCAAAGTATCAATACAGAGGGAGGTAAATGATAATGGGAGGATAATATTAAATAAAAAAACTACAACTGCATTGAATATTTAATGGAATAAAAAAATATGATAAAAAGAATAGAATACTCTTAAAGAATAAAATTAGAATTTTCGCAAAATCAATGATTATATGGTTTTTGTGTCACCACTCCTTCCAATTTAGCCTCTACTTTGCAAATCTCATCCAATCCGTCACAATGAGTTCAAACTCTTCACCTGTGGTTGAACGGAATGTCATTTACAGATCCTGAAAATATAGTAATTCTAGTCACTGAAAACTTAAATCAATTTTAAATTTATATTTTCAAAAAAAATTCAGTTGTATGCCATGTAATAAGTAAAGGACTTGAAATCTTTTTATTAATTCTTAAAATATTTTTTAATAATTCTCAAAATCACTAATAATTGCTTGGAACCCTTTTATATTTCATTTTAATGGGTGATTAAAAAGTGAAACTAATAAGTATAGGTACCAGCTTTACACGACTGGCCGGATTGCATAAATAATTCAATAAACAATTAAATTTTTTATTTGTTTATCACTATAACGCATGCTTCATCAGTTAGCAGTGTTAATCCTACGTTAGCTTAACAAAAAGCTCTATGCGAATGGGTAACAGAAAAACAAATCACTAATTTGTGTATCGAGCATTCGTAATCTCATACCAGTTCTGATAATTAATGTGTTTTGAAGCCACAACTTGGAATGATCACTATTTTGGAAATATTAGATATAAATTTCACTATCACTTCAAATAATAACATTTGGTGGAATTGAAATAATTTTCTAACTCACCTCCGCCTGACCTGCATGCTAAGTTTATCTTCACTGGATGTAATGACTTCAGTATTACTCTAATTATCATTCATTATTAACCTAAAATTGTTTCCTCAGCAGAGCTATTTTTATTTGTAAAAGTCAGACGAGATGGATTGACAACGCTGATAAGTTTCCTTTGTTCAAGAGCCTAGGCTTATCGAACGTTAATACTTGGTGGGACGAATTGAGAAAATCATAACCTTATAATTAACACTGTGTTTTAAGAATTTCAATCACTATTGGAAATAATACGTCGATAATAAGGATCCAGGGTTCCTTCCACCAACGTAGATGTTCATCTAGATACCAACTGAAGGAACAACTGTCACGCTTCCAGTTTTGAATCGAACAGCATCCTGAAATGAATCAGTGATGTTTATTACATATTTTTTAGCAGTTCAAAGTTATTTAGTATTTTAGTCTAACTAAAATATCTGCCAACAAATATCTAGCTGTTTGTTCATGTTTTTATTTATTAACGAAAATCGTTCGTATCACTTGCGAATTTGCAGGCCAAAAAGTAAGAATTTTTAATCAAAATAGAGAAAGGCATCAGATTATCCTACAAAAAAATGCTCAATGAAAATTGAAAACTACGAAGGCGTAGAAGGGCCACAGTAATTATTTTTTATAATTCCGACTCACTAGTCGGAACTAGGCTGATTCCGACTTACTATCTCGGAATTAGCCAAATTCCGACTTACCAAATCGGAATTAGCCAAATTCCGAAATAGTAAGTTTGGCTAATTCCGACTTAGTGAGTCGGAATTATAAAAAAAATAATGACTGTGGTCCTTCTGCGCCTTCGTAGATTGTAAAATAAACAAGATGGATGAATGTCATGAACATGAACGAGAAAATTGCATTTAAGAAATATTCTGAGATAATATTAATTCCAAGTTTTCAGTACACATGTGAGTAATGTTTTGAGGTGGTTAAACATAAACATCGTACAAATAATATAAATACACTGTCTGACACTTATCTGAGGAACATATACTCAACATTTTATATATCTTTTATTAAATATTATTTGTTATATTATTTCGACGTGACATAAACATATAGCTGAAAACATTATGTAAGAAACATCATGACAACATTAATATACTGTTAGTTTGCCAATATTAATAAAGTTATCTCTGGTAAATGTTGATAGTGCTAAATTTCCTGGAGAGTGTGTACGAAATTTTTTTTCCTACTCTATAGGTGTGGTCCTATAATTACCGGGCCCCCCTCGTATATTTTTAAGAACTGATTGTGCAAGGTGGCATCATATTACCTATATCTTAAGCCACAAACAAGCTACAACATAGTAGGTAAGTATCTCCTCTAGAAATAGATACCTAGCTTCTGAGACCCCATTTTCAGTTTTTATTCTTGCTCATTATCTCATTCGAAATTGAGCAAAGAGAACGAACCTGAAGATTGAGCTAGTTCGAAACGTGACTAAGATAGGTATCTTGAAAACCGTTTTTTGATAACAGAATACCTTACTCATGAAAAGTTTTATAACGGGATCACCTATCAGCAAGACTAATGACTAATGGAATGGAAAATGGAACGTAACGTGACAAGCCAATTGTCCTAGATACGATGAACCACCGATCTCTCTCTGTTAGAAGGTGATACAGAGGTCAATTATAAATAACTCGGTACCGCGCAGCTGGCGCATGTTGGCAACATCGCATTCGCAAAACATAGACCGTATCGGGAGATGGCGGGGACTCAGGGGAAATAAATTCCAAACTACGGTCTCGGGTCTCTGTCCGTGAGCCTTGGGATTGGATTTGGGTTGGTATATAGCCTGTAGCCTCCTGTAGCCCCTTGATGTGAATCATAATGGAAGCATGCGCTCTCCATTCCGTAATTTTGTGGGTTCTCAATGTTCTCATGGCTGCGGATCAATTCTAAGCTTAGTCGATTGCAAGTTCTCAATAGTCGTTCATTAGAATACCATTAATTTAGAACCATGGAAAATGTAAATAGATCTGCTGGATAGAATGGTTTAAAATGAATATTCAATTATCCAACAAATTTGAATACCTACAACAATCCACCTACCTATGATCTTATCAATATGGGATGACAGGAACTTATGGAAATAAAATTGCTGTGGGATCATTGAAACGTAAGAAACGACCAGCGGCGTAGGTAGGAGTAATTCACATGGACAAATTATTCTTGGAATGCTACATACAGGTAGGTAGGTAAAATACAGGGCCACAGCCACCGGCCACAAGGCCTTACAGCAAGTATCTGTCAAAAAACAATCACTCCTTTGGCTAATACCTGAGCGAGTATTGAATTATATCAAACTGATATTTATGTAATATTACTCATTGTCGAGAAGAGTATAAGTGCTTGCTTCCCAGTGCCGAATTTATACCTACTCACTTACGCCGGGGGTTCATTCATCTTTCCTGTTCATTTGTCATTTGGGTAACTACGAACGCACATGAGGGGCACAAGGTTTTTTTCTTTCATCATTTTGACTTTAGTTTCGAAATTTTGAGAAACGATTCGAATTTCAAGAAAAAATAAAAATTTCGGGAAAATTGTCGAAATTTCAACATTGAATTTAAAATTTAGAAAAAACATTGAACATGTTTTGAAAATGTCAAATGTTCGACTCGTAGTCGAGATTTCAAGAAAAAAAATCGAAATGTTGAAAGGGTATTTAACTGGCTACCTAATTTACTCAGTTTTTCTGTACAAAAAAATACTCTTGTTTCCCAAAAATAATAAATGCTCTCCAAAATTAAGAAAACCAAATATTTACATCAGAAGATTAGAAAACGCTTCCCACTCTTCGTAGCCGAAGAGTGGGAACGTACTCTGAACTCCGCCCTTTCCAGGAAAATTGTTTTTTTTTTTTGTTTTGAATCCGGAATAAAGACTATTATTATTATTATTATTACATCATGCTAATCTCTTTCTTATACATATTATTCGTTCCTCAAAATAACTTTTATTGGCCAAAAATACCAAATGTTCACCAAATTTTAAAATGCATGAATTTGTTTTTTCGCTCGCAACTGAGACACAAACCAAACCTGAACAAGCTAACCTAGGTTGCGAGACTCGAAAATGCGTGAATTAGTTTTTCACTCGCACTTGCTTAGGTTAGGTTTGAGACGAAAATGCGTGAATTCCAAATTTGGTGAGATTTTTTGATGTTCACTACATTTTTTGTTGAACATTTCGAGAAAAATTTTCGACTAGAAGTCGAAATTAGAATTTTCGGAAACTCGAATTTTCGACGTAAAAGTCGAAATTTTGGGACAGAAGTCAAAATTTCGAAAAGGATATTTCGAGAAAAAAATTTGTTTTGAGAAAAAGTCAGAATTTGAATATTTGATAAGAAGTTGAAATTTCATGAGTTTTCCTAATTATACGGTTTACAGCGACTGAAAAGTACAATAATAACAGTGAATTAATTCTCTTATGAACATTCCTATGACGAAACCTATCAAGGCGGTCAGAGAACGGCTATTTTGAAGGAAGAAACTTTGTATTTCGTGCAAAATATTTTTATTTTAAAAATTGTAGCAAAGCGCTTTCGACTGTTAAGTCATCATCAGTGCGTACCTGCAAGTAAGTAATGATTGAAAATGAATTTGATAAAATTGAAAATTTTTGAAATTTGAAATTTATGAAAAGTGAGGTTACTTACTCGTCAGGTGTACAAGAAGCCATATAAAAACATCATGTCCATGGACCAAATTAAAATGTTACAAAATATAAAAAATATTTAAAATTGAATAATTTTCATCCTGTTTAAGGATTATTAAAGATAAAGATATGGGATACTACATCATATCTGTCTGAATGTTGAAGCGGAAGTGGAAAAGAAAGTTAAATTGATAATGTATGCCAATGACACTATTGACAAGTGACAGTGACCATTGACATATGTGACATAGATTCAAAGAACTCAAATAGAAATTGAACTAATCCAGACATGAGTTTAAAAAGGAAACGTAAATCTGAAAGTGATTAGTCTAATGGGAACGTTTCGTTTTCCAAAAAGACGCTACCAAAGAAAACTCTATCAAGATTACGAATAAATTATCAAATTTAGTAATGGGTGAGAAATAATGAGTAATAATCAGAAAGAAAATAGGGAGGTGGGTTCTCTATGGATCTGTCCATCCTCAACCAAATATTGCTAAGACACCGAGAAGAAGTCTAATGAGAACTTCACTCAACATACCTGCATACTGGGAAGACAAACTGAACCTAAGAGGTGACCCAAGTTAAGTGAATTAGCTCTGAATTAGCTCCAATGTTTGAGCACGCACAATTGGGCTTAAGGACATGTGAAAAGTCTGATGAGAACTATCTTAGTCCAAGTTTAGGCAATTTGGGTAGCACAAACGTAAAGAAATGAAGAAACGTTCAAGCAAAAGATCAATATAAGGCCTCTATGCAGTTCTATCCAACCCCAACAAGGAAAGCTAAGGGAATGAGAAAGAGTCTAATGAGAACACATCACATTTTACCCGCTGACAATTGACAATTTTCATTTTTATTATTTGCCGTTGCGATTGTGACCAGTAAATCTCCATATAATTAATATAAATATATAATTCCGGACATATAATCATAAGTAATGATTTAATAAAATTAATTATCAAATAGTGATAGTCGTTAACGACCGAAGTTTTATCCTGTCTTCTCCCCTCCAGCTACGTTTTAGGGCCTTATAGCAAATATCTACCAGTAAATTATTACTCCTTTGGCTAATACCCGGACGAATATTGAATTATATCAAACTGATATTTGGGCCATGTTCCTCATTATGTGGCCACACACACACACACATACACACCCACCCATACAAACATACACACATATAGATATTGATCTGCCGGTTTGGAATGGAACGGATCGAATCTACGAATTTACCTGTCCCTTAGTGGGTGGGCACATGCCAGATTTGACTGGTACAGATTTGTCTGTTAGTTTGCACCATGTGAAAACTGGCGGTCCACTACAAAACTTTGACCAAAGCGTAATTCCAACCTTTCAGTTTGAACAGTGGCGTATAAAACCGTTAGACTTATCTGTAGCGGTTCAAAATTGGGGATCAAACTGTATGTGTGTGGCCGGCTATTGTTGGGAACAGTGTCTTAAAAGTGTGCCCCAGAATTTATACTCACTTACGCTGGGGTTTAATTTATAATATGCCGCCGCAAAATAGTACCAATTATCAAACCAAGTGTCAAACTACTCATTTTTAACCTGTGGTAGAAAGAAGTCCATGGTGTCTCGAAGTGGAGTGGTATATATAGATTCACGATGCAGAAAAACTCAAAGTCATCTCCACAAATTTAATATAATCACCAAGTGTTAGTGATGGTAGAACAATCAAAATCTATCGATCATTTTAATGGTATCATAGTAGTACATGTTTCAAACCTATATAGGTTCATCATCAGCTAAGTTTAAAATTCTACAATAAAAGAAAAACAATGTAACTATCAGTAATCTAATACAATATGATATTACTTATATGGAGAGAAAATATTATATACAACTTTAATGAAATTAAAAATTAAAAAAGGAGTGTCACCACATGTTCCCACTAGGTGTTATATGGGCACCAACAACTTGTGTTTTTTATTTTAAAAAAAATTATAGGATGAAATAAGGGAGGCTTGGAGCCTGTATCACTGTTCCTTTTAGGAATTAACATCGGTAATTTAAAATTAAAAATTGACGGTGAACGACTCAAACGTGTGAAGAAAAAATGTCATTAGTGAATTGAGAAAGAAGGATTATCTATCAAGATCGCTTAACGTTAACGCTAAATAACGCTTAACAAACTAGATATGGACAGATGACACGAGACACAAACACACAGAACACAGATGGAGACGAAACAAATCCATCATCGCAACTAGTATTCTGAGCAGATTGATCTCATGTCATCTATCCATACAGGTCATGGGTCACAATGAAAACTCAAGTCTAAAACAGGTACGTAAAAATTATTATAGAACCATGGGAACACGACAAAACAACCAGGTTCGATCCACTCCATGAAGCGAGACATCTATCGCTCATTCATAGAAAGAGGACAGACGTCACACGTTACAAATCAATTGATGCGTCTCCGAACAGAAGATAACATAACATACTCATTTTTGTTTTTTTTAGGTGATAACATATGACGATGACATAAAATCATTATATAACGAATAAAATTGAATTAACTTTACAAACCTTAACTCAACAGAAAACTTGATGAGAACTAATTGCATCATAAAAATTCTTCAGTTCATTTATCATCTGCCGTTTTCTACGAAGACGTAGAAGGGCCAACAACAAAATATTTTTCGAAACATTTGGAATTGCCACTTTGAACTGACAATTGTCACTTGGAACTGACAATTGCTACTTTCAATTGGCAATTGCCACTTTGAACTGGCAATTGTCACCTCGAACTGGCTATTGCCACTTTAAACTGGCAATTGTCACTTTGAACTGGCAATTGTCAATTTGAAATGGCAATTGTCACATTGAACTGGCAATTGTCACTTTGAACTGGCAATTTCCACTTTGAAATGGCAATTGTCACTTCGAACTGACAATTGTCACTTTGAACTGACAATTGTCACTTTGAACTGGCAATTGTCACTTTGAACTGACAATTGTCACTTTGAACTGGCAATTGTCACTTTGAACTGGCAATTGTTAATTGCAAAAAACAACAACAACTGTTGGCAATAAATATCTTTTTTGAGTAACAATTTACAGTTCAAAGTGACAATTGCCAATTCAAAGTGACAATTGTCAGTTCGAAGTGACAATTACCAGTTCAAAGTGGCAATTGCCAGTTCAAAGTGACAATTGTCAGTTCGAAGTTGCAATTTCCAGATCAAAGTGGCAATTGCCAGTTCAAAGTGGCATTTGCCAGTTCAAAGTGACAATTGCCAGTTCAAAGTGACAATTGCCATTTCAAAGTGGCAATTGCCAGTTCAAAGTGACAATTGCCAGTTCAAAGTGACAATTGTTAGTTCAGAGTGACAATTGCCAGTTCGAGGTGACAATTGCCAGTTCAAAGTGGCAATTGCCAATTGAAAGTGGCAATTGTCAGTTCAAAGTGACAATTGTCAGTTCAAAGTGGCAATTCCACATGTTTCGAAAGATATTTTGTTGTTGGCCCTTCTACGCCTTCGTAGTTTTCAGAATGCAACACGATATTTTTTTAATTTTTAACTTTGATAACTACGAACACGCAGGAGCAACAAAAGGTTTTTTTTCTTCATTCAGACTTTGATGTCGAAATTTAAAAAAAAAAAATTAAAATTCAAGATAAAGTCAAAATTTCGAGAAAAAGGAAGATAACAACAAAATATCGACGCTATATCGATTTTTTTTAAATTTTTGCAATCATACGGTTATGTGTAATTGAGTAAAATAATAATAATGTTAAAGTCCGTTATAAACACTCTGATGATTACACTTAAAGACTGGCAGATGACGGCTATTATTATTTTTTGCCGTTGCGTATGTCTATCAAATAGTGAGAGTCGTTGACTACCGAAGTGTTACCATTTTTTTCGTATCCAACGACTGTCATAATTTATAGCCAAGGTTGTTGAATGAATTGGGGTATCTACGAATATGTATAAGCAGTGTGTGGTTGGAGGAGAAATATATTATTTGTTAGCATTACTTAATTCATCAAAAACTACTTACGCTAGCTCAGAATCGCTCTTATTATTATTTGCCATTCAGAATGGGACCAATCAATCCACGTCAGTACATTCTGAGCATATAATCGAAAGTCGTGAAATAACATAATGAACTGACCACCAAATAACGATAGTCGACTAAAGTCTCCTATCATTCCTACAGTGTAAACCTACTTACATCTACCTACAGTAATAATAATAATAATAATATTTATTCAGCTCTGAGATCGTTACATTAACATCACAAAAAGTGTGTAAACATAAGACCTATACTACCTATACTACGAGTGTGAACCATTATGGCAAATATATGTCCGAAAACAATTACTCCTCTGGCTAATACCGGGTGGGCATTGCATTATGTCAAATTATATTTGTGCAATGTTCCGCATTGTCACATCCAAATAGGGATTGTTTTCTTGGATATGCGATGAATATCCAAACATACGTACATTATTTGTAGAAATACATTATAGATTTAGTTCTTATTTTGCGTCCTGTGGTGTCGAATGTCGAAAAGTGCGTGTTTAACCGTTTCAACGGTTTGTAGTATTTAAGTTTTAAGTTCTTTTGTTTAGATTTTTATTTGAACTGAGGTAAGATTGTTTTCGGAAAAACTAATCAGTCCATATTCGCTTTGATTTCAGAAAAAGTTATTGAAACTGTACATGTGAAAAAATTCTAACCTAAAAATCAAAAAATATTCGAGCACATATTCGATATTTCTTCAATAATTTCTATCGTTATAGAAAGATTAAATATGCTGAGGAACGTGTACTCAATAAAATTTACAAAAAACAAAGAAGAGACTAATTCTTAAGTATATATGGGAAGTAGTCCCAATAGATATTCGATGAAGTACGAAATGTCAAAATAGATGCTAATAGAACCACTCTACCGAACATTTATGATCTTTGTGGCTTTTCAAGATGTTTCTATTGACGAAGAATCGTTGGGAGTGCTGATAGAAGTATATCTGTCTGAAAAAGACCACAGTTTGAGGCTGCTGTGAGTAACTTTTCAAGTTACAGAAATTTCAAAAATAGGTGCTACATCATATGATTTCACAAAAGGATGCGTCTCATAAATAATAACATATGGTTTTGCTTCGCAGTTCAGTTGGCAAGGAGCGAAAGGAGATTGAATGTAGAAGAACCTCAGCTTGGTAAGGAATATTATTGAATGTTATATAATTATTTTTTTTTATTACTTTTGGAAGCTGGAAACACAATATCAGATGATGAAAACTTGCGAATAAGCTAATAAGGCTTGGTTGAGGAGACCAAATGAGAGGTAGATAAATCTCGTCTCCAGAGGAAGCCGATGCTAGTATTTTATTCTTACTATGATGTTTTTCTTTCAAAAGGAAGTTACCTGCCAAAGAATGCATATTTTATATGAAATTATCTTTGTATTTCACTCATGTTTATTGAGACATTTTTTGTATGTTTGATTTTGTTTCTAGACTCCAATCTATCATATAATTATTATTGCATTTAACCTGAATGTTTTCTTATGCAGGATAATAAATATTATTTTCCTGTTCCAAAAAAAATCAGACTAGCTTTTCCTGATGATCTTTGTGAATTTCAGGTTCATTTACTTAACTCTTCTGGTAATTGTTCGATAAGGACGTCCATGAGGGATATATTTTGGACACCCATGAGATATATCTCATGATCGTCCATGAAGAATATCTCATGGACGTTCGTAATGATATCTTATGTACGTCCGTAATGGATGTCTTAAGGACGTCCAGGTTGGTGGCCTGAGAACGTCCATCGGACGTCCATAAGATATCCTTTGGATAAAAACTGCACTTCCATAGGTTATCCAAAATATCCTGAATGGTTATCCATCGAACATCCATTAGATGTCCAGGTGTTGTATAGGTTGTGTCCTCCATACCTTCTTGAAAGTTCAACTTCGAATGATAAAATATATTTTGGATAATTCCTAGATTTTTATCGCGACCTACAGACGAATTCAAAATTTTATGATTCAATTCCTACTTTCTACCAAAATACATGATTTTCTGTTTATGTTGTCCAGAAGGCAACTGCAGTGGATAAGACAGTGTCGATAGCTGAACAATCAACGCTGCCTATGGCCATCTCCTGAATTGGAGACTGACGTACTTACACGGACATAATAGTTTATTTCTCGGCCGTGGCCGCAATCGCACGTTAAAATGTAAGGTCTTCGTCAGCTCTAGCTCGCACAAGTCTACCAACGAGTTTTGATGATTTTTGTAAGGTACATCAGGTTGACGGAATGAATATACAAAGTACCATATTTCATACTGTTATTAAGTTGGCCCCAAATTGCCCTATCCAGATCTCACCTTAAAAAAATAAATATTGTCCAAGAAAATAAAAGAACTGTGAAAGTTCCTGGTGAAAAGTAATAATCTCGTTTCCAGTTTCATAGAATAGTAAATTGAAGGTTCACCGTTCGAGGTTCAATTTATCACAGCGTAGCGCTCAGAGGCTCAGCGGTAGTTTCTACTTCGTTGTCCTTCTGGGTAGAACGAAGGGGAAACTCACTTCCGTTGCCATGGAAACGGGTCGCTTGAGATGCTCATGGGATTGTTTAGGGTACTGGAACCGTTAGACGGGAAGTTAAATGAAAATTAATTATCAGTTCCATTTTGCCGGTAACTATCGGTTGAAACTTGGCAGCTAATACGGAAAAAAATCAATGAAACCTAAACGAATATCCTCTAATTGTCAACAGAAAAGAAATTTTCGAAATATTAATCGAAGGCTAGATTAGTCAGAAGTTTTAACTGTTATTGTTATTTCCTCCATCACAGCACCTCTTATAATTCTTTTACCTTTACCACCGTACATAAGTAAACTTATACAGTATCGGAAAGTTTTCATCTTGGGTATGATGGTTTCATGAGAGCGTAAAGGCTATCTTGCTACATGTTGAGAGAGCATTACAATTTCTCCTCGTCTCGCTCGAGGAAGGGATATCGACGTGAGCTGTGTGCGGTGTGTCGCATTGCCACGTGGTCCGTAAATGCGTCGGGTGGGGTAACAGGAGAAGCGCACAGTAGTGCATCTCTCTTATTCATGTGGTTTTATCATATTATTGTCTACACAAAAGTACAGTTCTACCCCACTAAACAAGGAGAACTTGCATAAAGTGTTCAAAAACCTATCAAGAGCAACTGTAAAGTTGTTATATACATTGCAGCCAGTATAGCTACAAATGTTAAATTCCCGCAAATAAATATTTGTTAACTTACCAGGAACTTCTTAATTTTGCCATGACTTTGCGGTGAGGTTACAAACGCAAACTGCCAACATATACATTTTTGCAAAGTTGCTTGAAGTGTGCTCACTTTTATTGTAAATTTACAGTATGATTACAAACTCTTACTTACAGTAAAGTAACAAATGCTTTCTTGTGTAAAGGTAATATTTGAAAACTTCTGGTAATTTCAGTTTACTGTTATAGCTCGGGAGGTAGAGACAGAAAATTTGCACATATTTCTACAAAGCTAGTTTCTTGTCAGTTTGTTGTTTCAACGTAACAAGTGAACAGAATCAGAGTTTACCACTCCAATGATTGCGTTCATATACAGTGAGTTTCAAAAAGTTCGCCCCACCTGGGATCTTTTTTAATAGGTATTGGTTTGTCAGAAACTTTTATTCATCATAAAAATCGGTGCTAAGGAATCTATAGAGAATATTGGAAGAATTTTGAAAACAATACTCAAATTTGTAATAACACCCAGGGTAGCTTACACTTGATCAAAATTCTTTGTTTTTGTTCTCCCCTGTGCATCGTTTGGAAATTCATAATTTTTATAAATCAAATACAAGTATGCCGCATTGCACCAATTTTTATGAAGAATGAAATTTTCTGACAAATCGATAATAAAAAAGTTTCCCGAATGGTAGACTCTCATAGAAAACAACAAACTGTCAAAAAAGTAGAAATATGTGCAAATTTTCTGTCGCTACCTCCTATACTATTAGTTTCAAGAATGGCAAACATCGCTGCAGTAGGAGATTTGAGCCGGTTCTGGGCCTCCCCCCACCACTATGACGTCATAAGTGATCTTGACCTATGACCTCGACATGTGACCTTGACCTATGACCTCGACCTATGACCTTGACCTATGACCTCGACCTATGACCTCGACCTTTGGCCTCGACCTATGACCTCGACCTAGGACTTGATCTAGGACTTGGACTTGCCCTTAGCCTTGACCATGATGTATATTGTTGGGAGGTGTTCAGGGTTTGTGTTTGACATTGAGATTATAATGACTTGGATATTTTTTTCATACACGGACAAGTACTTTTTCCAAGTACTTAATATATTTTTCTTACCTCAATGTCCTCCATGTATACTTACTCTGCCATTGTGTATGACCCTTATGTGTGGAGTACACATACAAATCTATACCGAAGTATAGAGAGGGTACAACACGTCTGCACACCACGGAGATCCAGTCAGATATGTGAACTCTGATTACTCTCCAGTGATGTATACCTTGCGATGGTGGTGGGAGGAGGGGTCGCGTGACGCTATACGCATCCGCCCTCGCTCTCGATAGGGTGGGGTGGATCCGCGCTGACGTCACACACCCATACGTTGCGGTGACTCATCGACTACTATTTACTCTCCGCCCTCTATCGATGCGATGCAAACTCGCGCATGGTGGGGGCTTTGTATCATACATGTTTCATAAGTCTGTGGTGGGGGGTGGTTCACTATCTATTATAAAAGAAGTTGGTATGGTGATATGAAATCAGAAGTTGTATACCTAGCAGTCGAGCAGTCAGCAAGAGTAGTGAAGTTATTCAGTGCCTACACAGAGATAGATCAGTGAGTGTGTTTTTCTATTGAAAATTATTTATATTTTCCATATATATTATCATAATGTCAGTTTCAAAAGTAGATTTACAAAAAATCAATTCTATAATTAAACAAGAGATGGAAGTGTTAGAGCAAAAAGTAATATCATCTTTGCCACTGAATGAAGCTTACCCAATTAAGACGATGTCAGTTTGTTCTACCCGGTTTGGTAAATCCATTTTATTGATACTACTTGATGTAAGCAATGATAAATTATTCAAAACATGGCTGCCAAAACGCGTTTCAGAACAATTTACCGATGATGATGTAGCATGCATCAATTCATCAGGTGGTAAATATACAGTAGCATATTTGGGTCAGAGTCCACAAAGCTTTGCCGGCATGAAAACGAGATCGTTGGTCAAATTTGATCTCACTGAATAATTGTAATATATAATTTCCACTTGTCATAGGCTAATTCTGATTCTTTTATATTATAGGTGATAATTGTAAGGAAAATATAAAAACTTTTCATACATTGTTAAAACACACTCTTCGGTGGAGACATCATCAAAAGTCTAATGTGAGTAGTACTGATTATTTTTGTAGCATTCTTATTTCAATAATTTCTCTTTGATCATAGTTTCATTTTTGAAAAATGTGGATGATGTATGCAAGTCAACACTGGACCGAAGCCATAGACATCTCTTCAGCTGTTGAAAGGTTAACTTCTGAGTTGCGTGCTTTGAGCGAGGATGCTCACCACGCCACCATTTATGACCTGAGCGTATGCTATGATGAAGAAAGGATCCAACACTGTATGCGTGATTACGAGAACTACAAAAAGGGTGTGGATCTCTGCGAGAAATATACAGATGGTTCTTTCGATCTACATCACCTCTGCGACGCAATGATTGAATGTGAGCTGAAAAGATTTCTCCGCCGCCTCCTACCATACCTACCTGAAGACATCATCAAAAAGTACCAACTGGATGATGATGATAGTGAAATCGAAGAAGGAGAAAATTATGATGAAGATGAAGAAGAAGTTATATTAGATTGTTTGTACATACCTAAGACTATTTGAATTCTGAGCTAATGATATTTGAATAAAAAAACATAAAATTTTTTACACATGTTTTATTTACCTATTTCTCTTTTACATGAATAAAGAAAGAAAAATGAAATACATAATAATCAAAAAAAATGTGTGTGTGTGTCTTCATCAATATCTGCAGTGAACTGAACCATCCAATGTCAAAAATGTATCATGCAGAATGAGTGCATATACTTTGGTGTTGGCTGGGAAGTTGACTTTCCTAGTTTCAAACTCGAGCTTAATATCAATAGTTGATGATTTTGTGGCATTCGGCTGATGTGAACAATCAATGATGAATAGTGGATTTTGTCGAAATTGACCAATGTCCATGAGAGGTTCACTCATATCTTTATCATAATAACTTCGTTGAAAGTTCTCATAGGCATAATAAGCCGAAGTATCGAGTTTTTTATCGAAATCCAAATTCCAACGTTCATATGGGTATACTTCAGAGTTCAAGTACACACGAATGTTATTGATATCAGCAGTTGTGAATTTAGTGATGTCCTTTGTCCTGTCTTCAGAAGTGGTAGTGCTTTGGAATCCAATGATGATGTAACGAGGTGTTTCAAGGGCGTTGGTTGTCTTGATAGCCCATATGTTGATTTGTTGATTCTATTTAAAAGTTTGAGCTTGTGCTTATCTTCTGGCACTATGTGTCTTATTTTCCACTCAATTTTATTGATTTCCAAATCAGTATCAACCTCACCAATATATGAGTTCTTGAAGGATCGAGCGATTATTAAAATCATTTCTTGTTTGGCATTCAAGATACTTTTGTTGTAATCTTCAGCGAAACCTATCAAATATTTCAGTGGTAATTTACCACTGAATACGTGACTAGTTGTATCCAAGATATCCTGTTTGGTTTCCGAAAGTCCCCATCCAGTTGTTAATAAAGTGTTAGCATGCGATTGTCCAAATGAAATCATATTCTTCATTTTAGATGTTATCCCCGGCTTCCTGACTACAGCAACTTGTTCACCACCCATTTCGTAGCGAATTTCATCAAAAAAGAAGGCGATTGCATTATTCGAGAGATAATGTAATTTTGTTTCATCTTTAGGTGTGAATTTACCTTCTATATAAATGAAACTCTCAGCAATGTCAAGTATAACGTCTTGATTATTGATTGCAATTCGAATTTCATCTGAATTCCTAAACAATGGTGATCCATATGGTTTATATGTATGCTCATGTGAGGGAATGATCGAGCATGGGCTCGTCAAATATATTCAACTTTTCACTATTTGTTTCGAGCACCATTGTTCCTTACTTTCAGTCCAATTGATTTCAAAAATCTGAGATCTCTCAGCGAGAGAGCAGTGTGGTGTGCTAACTGTTTAGCGTACACTTTTGGAATGAGCCTTTTTCTATTCGAACCTTCCTTTTTAGCTATTTGTGGAATGTTTTCAAATCCTTGTCGATTCTGTCTATTATAACAAAAACCCATAATAGTTATTAGATTTTTTTCAATTCCAAAATTATAACAATCTCTTCTGCACTTCCAAAATCAATGAGATTATTATTATGATCCAAAATACGCACTGTGATGTTGTGAATCAACTGACGACCTTCTGGACTGATGGGCATATATATAATTTTGTGTGGTTCTTTTGTGAGATTGAATCCAGGCTCCACATCGATATCGAATGAAAAAAGAATGTGTGATTCTTCATTGTTTATGTATGAACCAGATATAATGTTGCAATCTAAGCGGATTAGTCTCACAGTTGTTATATTTATCGGATGTGAGGATTCGTATATCTGATTCGGTTGAAATCTATCAAAATTAAAACCCATCATCTTTGCTATGGAATTCGGATGAGTTAGATCAATTTCATATTTTGATCGCATCTCACATTTGAAAGTATTATTATTGGCATGTAGGTAGAATATATCATCTGCATTGGTACCGTTTTGATTTTTCCCATGAAACAATCGAAACATGATATGTTTCTGAATAACTGCATTGATCTCATCTATTTCATAGGCACCACATGGAATTTCAATTGTGTACTTCTGAAGTATTGGTGAAATTATATCACTGATTCTAAAACTGATCACATTGTTTTTTAGTTATATTATTTACTGTGTTGCATCCATAGAATCCTAAAAGTCCCAATCCATAACGACTGTTTCTATCCAATTCAATGGGTGGGAAAAAGTCTGCACTCAAGACACTCGTCCCGACAGCTTGTAGTTCGAACTTCCGTGACATGACTGATACATTTTATGGATTTCACTTCAATTTATTGTTGTCTACAACACACTCGGGACAACCTACGCTTTTTCGGAGATGGTTCATCAATATCCATTTCATTTTTATTAGCACCAATATTCATATCCTTTATATTGCAATAACAGCAGAATATTTTTAGAGGTATAGGACCATCATTCACATCAGAATCTGAAATGCTTTCGCCGTCAAGATTGTGGTGGTCATTGCAATATCTATATTTCATCATGTCGACATCATCTTGTAGACTTTTAGGTAAACAGAAGCAATCTCATGTGCAGCGCATGCGAGTATCACTTCCTTCGGCATATTTGCAAGCATCACTTGATCCATTCTTGTCAAGGTCCGATATTTTGAATACATTTTGAGAGATAATCCCATCGTCCTAATAGCCTCTCGAGTCATTGCTGGAGTTGTATCCATTCTATAATAATTCAGAGAGAAACTTCAGGCACAAGTGACCGCAGAAAACTGTGTTGAACTTCTGCTGGCGATCATAGTTATATAGAATTTTCACTTTCGAAAATTTCTGGAAGTATTGAATCAACTCTATTGGTGGGGGTAGATTTCCAAAACTATCAAAGTATGTAATGTCTTTCCCACATTTGCTGTATGCCACCCAATGTGTTCCCGATCCTCTTATTCCATCTAAATTGACAATGGCGGTCTCGCGGTGTCGTGGACCTCTAGTGGGTAATGTATCATGCATGAAAATACCGCGAAAGTATGGAATTTTCATTTTCTTGGCATAATAAGTGAGATCGATGTTGGTGAGAGGTTTTCGAGGTAGGGAATCAACTAGTTTTTTGGATTGTATGGGTTCAAATAGAGTCCGAGTCCTTTACGATAAGGTTTAAGGTATATACCACTACCACTTTTACCCAATGCCACACTTTCCATTTTCCTATTATGACGATTCGCTTCGATCAGGGCGGTTCTGCTTGCTTTTGCTGAATTCACAGCTCTGGTGATGCCTGCAACAGCACCAGCTAAACTTCCGAGCGCAGACAATCCAGCAAAAATTGGTATCAATGGTAGAATCCCTCCGACTTTAGGAATTGGAATTATGCGAGGCGTGTGGATTGTTTTCTTTCCACCGGCAGCTTTGAGGTATTTACGTGCTGCATGCAATGCCACTACGGTGGCTTTTTTCAAATTATTCATCACAAATTGCTCACCCCCAGCTTTTTTCAGGCGATTTTTATGAGATTATTTTTCTCCTTCTTCGGTTGATTTCTCTTCTTTTTCTTCGGTTGATTCCTCTTCTTTGTCTTCACAGTAGTACTACTACAACCCATACCGAAACGTCTCTTTGATTTTATAATGTTGGTAACGAGTAGGGCAGCTATTCTTTCCTTAATAACAGCGTCCTTCGATTTAACTCTGTTCCAAGCTTCGTATTCGAGTTCTTTGTCTGCACTATGTCACGCTGTGAGATCAGTTAGATGATTCAAATATTGAATATCGTGTTGTTTGCATGCAATATCCAATTTATTGATTCCAGGATCTTTGCGGGCTAAACGTTTTTCCAGTTTTGTACCGGGTCCACAATACTGATATCCTCCGGGTAAATGTAATTCGAACGGCAATTTGTTTATTAAATTATTAACGAATCCACGACCGCTTTTTCTGCATCCACTACGAACACATCCGTATCGTTTGATGGTACTCATTTAAATGAAATGTTCACAGCATATCATCGCTTACATAGTCTCCAACCACGGTACGATGTGCATTGTGAAGCAGAAAGAAAAGTTTGCTGTAGATAATCTAGATAAAAAATTCGGTTGTGGATTGAATGGACAGAAAGTGTTGCGGCATGGTCCACTACTTCCATCATCTGTTCGAGGACTCATTATCGGACCATCGAATTGTGGAAAGACGAATGCCATGATCTCTCTTTTAACACATCCACAAGGACTGCGATTCACAAATGTTTATCTCTATTCGAAATCACTCAATCAACCCAAATATCAATTCCTACGAAATGTATTGGAACCCATAAAAGGGTTGGGATTTTGTACGTTCAGTAATAATGCAGAAATAGTGGAACCATCCGATGCCAAACCAAATTCTGTTTTCATTTTCGATGATGTAATATGTGAAAAACAGGATATTATAAGATCATATTTCTGTATGGGACGTCATAAAGATGTTGACTGTTTTTATCTTGCTCAAACATATTCACGAGTGCCCAAACAGTTAGTTCGAGATAATACCAACTTTATCGTAATATTCAAGATGAAACGAATCTACACCATATTTATTCCGATCACGTGTCACCCGATGTAACATTCAAGCAATTCCAATTGATGTGTGTTAAATGTTGGGAGGATCAATATGGATTTCTGGTCATTGATAAGGATAGAAAAATGCATGAAGGTAGATATCGCATGGGGTTCGATAGTTTTATATATCCATGATAATACAATACGCATTCAATCGATCGCTTAATTGCATAGAGGTTACTTCAGTGTATTCTCTCTCTTGTGAAGCAAAATGAAGACAAAAAATGATAACGTAGTTGAAGATAAAAACAATGAATTGAATTTGAAACGCCAACTTGTTGAGACAACAGAAGCTGTACGGCAGAAATTTAACTCTATCAAGAGTGGACTTATTAAAAATCGAATGGCGCTTGAAAAACTCTATGATCCTATAATGAAGCCATTAAATGTTCTTTCTTCAGCTGCTGCTACCACGAAACCACAACCACCACAGCCGACGTTTTCGATGAAGCAAGTGAATTCTCAGTCAACTCCAATAAAAGTTAGGAGTACTTCAGTGGGAAATAATTCATCATATGGTAGTGAATTATCATCTGTTGACAGTGAGACAGATACCATCAAAGAATTCGGAAAAGATGAAAAGTCCGTATTTGATAATTTTGAAGACAATACTGGAGATGTTTTGAAAAAACATTTGGAAAATGTCAAAACTAAGAATGCAGCTTATGACAGAATATTTGGCATACGGTTAGATCCTACTACACAAAAACTGAAAATGGGGAATCACAATGTACGTTTCAGTGATGGAAATATATTATTTTGGAACAAAAATAAAACACGAACACATGAATTCCCAAGTAGTCTGGAGTTATACAACATGATTTTTTTGAAAAACCCACCCAACATTGATGAAGTTCGTCATACATATGCTAAAATATTGAGGCTAACAAATGCACCTCACAAACAACATCTACTGCGACATGGTTTCAAACACCCGAAATCTAAAAAATTCCGTGAAGTTATTAAACCTATACTAAACTTATCACATTATCAGACGACCAGAAGTAGGACAAAAAAAGGTGAAGGGTTCCATCGAATGAAAATGCAGAAAATGTATGATCCCAAACCTGCGAATTATGTTTACTGGAATTCACCCAAGGAGTTAGTCGCTCGTTTGCGGCTACTGATATCTTCAAAGTCAGCTGGACACACTGGACATGATAATGAAATAATTTCCATAATTGAAGAATTACGTGAGGAAGGTATAATAATCTAATACATCAGCAAAAATGATCAGTTTGTTCTCATTATATGATGCCGTAACATTGTCAAATTGTTTGTCTGAATGAAAACAAATCAAAACACTACAAAGTGATTGCGAGGAGATGGATAATGAAATAAGTGATGTCAAACGACAAGTTGTCAATGAGTTACATAAGCCGGCAAGACGTAATTTCATCAGAAGAACCACCACCGTCAAAGGTTTTGCAGATCTGTGGCAAATAGATCTTGCCGAATTACAACCTTATGCTAAACATAACAAAGGATATCGATATGTTCTTGTGGTCATTGATTGCTACTCGAAATATCTATGGACGAAGCCGATTAAAAATAAAACAGGTAGTGCTGTAACCAATGCAATGGAAGATGTGCTGAAAGAAGCCAACTATTCCCCGAAACATCTACAAAGCGATCAAGGATCAGAATTTTTCAATAGTTCTTTTTCATTTTTGATGCGAAAATATAAGATCAACCATTATTCAACATTCAGCACCACGAAGGCGGCCATAGCTGAAAGAATAATTCGAACAATAAAGACGTGGCTTTATAGAGAATTTTCAGCGATGGGACACAACAAATGGTTGAATATTCTTCAAATCATAACAAGCAAATATGACAATAAGGTGCATCGTACAATTGGTATGAAACCAATCGATGTTATGCCAGCAACAAAACTAAAATTCAAAAGTTCCAAAGTAATCCCTCGAAGAAAACAAAGTATTCCCAAATTTCGAATGAATGATATTGTACGTATAAGCAAGTACAAGAATATTTTCGAAAAGGGTTACACTGCCAATTACACAACATATTCAAAATTGTTAAAATTAACCAAACATACCCCATAACTTATATTCTTGAAGACATGGATGGGAGCCCGATTAGAGGATGTTTTTATGGGAAAGAATTATTGAAAACGCAAAATCCTGACGTATACCTAGTTGAAAAAGTGTTGAGGAGGAAAGGAAATAAACTATACATTAAGTGGTTAGGCCTTCCAAGCGGAAAGAATTCATGGTTACACAAAAGTGCTATGGTTTAATATTTGAATGAAATTGTATTACTTATTATTCTCACTAAGCTGTAAAATTATTAATAAACTATAGAAAACATAGAACTATTTTTGAGTTTTTTTTTCAAAATGAATAAATCATGAAGTGGTGAACGTTGCCCCAACCAAACGCAACGCCCAGAGTATGCCAAAACCGAAATAATCTGCATACTCCTCCCCACTTCATAGATTTTTGAAAAAGTCTTTCATTTCAACTCACAACATTGATAACATTTCATAATCCTCAGAGCTAATCACTATCAGATTGGAATGCGTGATCAAACTCTTTTCGCCACTTATCACGTACAGATGCTACCATATCAAAAAGTTTAGTGGACTCCTGAAGCTCAATCTCAGCTTGCATTTTCAAACAAAGGGCGGACTGATTTTGAAACGGGGTTTATCTGCATCTTCACACATTTTGATCAGTTCAGCCTTCGATGATACAATCTTTGTATCGAGCTTCTGAAGAACCACCTCGTCGTCCATGCTACCTCTTCGAACATCGTCATCGCATTTGACGATGATAGCTCTCGATTTTACGATGCTGCATTTCGCTTTCTTAAGCATGTCTCCACAACGCTGCAGTGGACCAAAAGAATGAAGCGATACATCTTCCAAATCACCCATCACATTCTTGAAGGTGTCATCTACTTTCTTCTTACGGGGTTTCCGTACACCCTTACTTGTTTTCTTGGGATTTGAAGCAGTAGATGCACACTTTCTCCTAGATGGTTTCGTTTTCGTATCGACATTAAGAGGAGAGAGAAGTGACGGGCATTTTGGTAGTGACAATTGTGAAAGGGTTGGATCAACACTTTCTGAAGGTTCCGGTATATCTCACATCTTCAGATAATCATCAATGTTATATTCATCGATGAAACCTTCTTGGGATGACAAGTGATATACCGGAATATCTTCAAAACCAAAGTCATCATTTGTTGCAATACATGGCATTGCATCTTCTTCATCAGACAAATTTGGTAATGAGTTCATATTTATGTGTGATATCAATGGGATGTGGACAGAAATGGTGCTGATGTTAATGCGACTCCAAGTTTTATTCAAACAAGTCGACTGGTACATGCGCACAATGAACATGACAACAAACCACCATAGAAGGAGAGGGGGTAGATATCCCTCCCTCCCAGGAGTTACCTTCACAAATTTCATAGGAAAAAGAAGTGTTGGACATCAAGAAAGTGAAAAATTCAAAATAATAGACCTACGGACGAATCCGCGGATTCGAGACCTTGACCGCTGTTTTGATTCGCGAGCGCGAATCAAAACGCGATTAAATTCGCGACCGCGAATCGAACCGCGAAATAATTTGCTGGTTTAAAGTTATGATTGTGGGGGTAGGTCCAGAACCGGTCAAAAACATTAAAAATGATCATATCTTCCAAGAAAAAATATAAAATTGTAGGTTATACGTGAAATAAATTTTACAACAAAATCTCGATTTCAATATTTAAAAAAATCATATCTCACTCATAGGTGGGAAAAGTTCTATGATGAAAAACTTTCGCAATGATCATATATTTCCAAAAAAATATATAAAAAAAATCGCAGCAAAATATCTGAAAAGCGGTTCAATGCATTGCCCCTAATCAAAACATTCTGCACTTCAATGGCTGGTGGATACGCCAAGATTCAGATACATGGGTGCCCACCCAGGGTTTTTGACCCTTCATGTTAAATTCCTCCAGTATTAACAAAGTTAATACTTCTGAACTAAAGAAAATATCACTTTTGAATAGGAACGTATGTGAACTGTTAGCAGTTTATAAACACAAGCAAGGGTCAAAAATATATGCTTGTAAATTGCCCATGAAGAGTTTTTGAAGCATGTACAATTTACAAGCCTGTAAACTGCAAGATATTTCACATACGTTCCTTTTACTTGCACTTCTATCACAAAAAGTCATATTTTCTTTGGGGGAATTTATCATGAGTGGTTGAAATCGGCCGTTAGAGGTAGCTATAACGAATTCCTTCAGAGATCGCATTAGCTCAGTTGGTATAGTTTATATGTGTTGTGCTATTTGGCACTAGATGGACCAACTCTTCAGTTTTACGGAATTGTAGGAGCATGTATATTTAGTCGCATACATTTCAGGGGTTTGATTTAAAACATTCATATAGAAGAAATTTGACTAAATCTTTCGGAGGCTGCGTAGCTCAGTGGTGAGTTTGCAGTGTGCCCCGAGAAAGAAATCTCTCTATATCACCTAGGAGGTGGGTGGAGGGTGATATTAAGAGATTTATTTCTCGGGCTTTTTTGGTTTTGTGACCTTGAACCTTGAACCTTGAACCTTGTGACCAATTCTAAATTGTAATCAGTAATTGACAATTTCAAGTGAGCCATCTAAATGTCTGACATTGGTGTTATTAGTGATGAAATTGAGTAAAATACTGAACTTAGAAATCAATATTAACAAATATCAATTAGGCAACGGATCCGGTTTGTGAATAACTTCACACAGACATTACGATTACTCTCACTGAATTATCAATTACGATAATGGTTGATCAATTTCTATAATAAAATCTCTGTATTGTAGAGGAAGTGACAAAAATGATAGAGTCAAATGTATTTAGGTATTTAATAAAAAATCATTGACTTATTTATGTTACAAAATTTTTCAAAAAAGATGAAATTGATGACATTTATCATTGATTATTTCGTGCATAATCATTGAATCATCTTCAGGCAGGCAATCTCTCAATTTGAGACCGCAGTGAAAACATTTCACTCGATCACTTCAGCTAATTCTTGAGGTTTTTGACTGAGACCTATTGGCCAATCAACAAACGATTCCAATCTACTCTCAATATTCACTTTATTTTTATATGCAGGCTGTTTCTTTCTTGGAATGAATTACGAATCACCATCCTTGAAAAAAGGACTGTTGGGGTTCCATCGGAAATGATAAAGCAAATGGTCATTCCCCGGTTCCCATCTGAATCCTTCAATTCGACATTTTAGACACACTACTGTGTCATTTTACCCTGTGTAAATGAAACCGGCATCAGCCAATTGTTCTTTTGGGAATGCCGAGGTCCAATTTGAAAAAGTTTTCAATTTGTCAATATATGTTGTGGAATCATCAACAAACACTTCTATTGAACATACAACAACTGAGAAATAAAACTTTGAAGTTGAACTTATATATTTATTTAAAAAAAATATATTTCTATATCTGAAAGTGCCTGGGTTTTCATGTGGCACACATTCTTTCATGCAATAACTTTCTATACTTTCACATATATCACATAATGTCATAGAAAATTTTCTTCAGATTCATTACATTTTGAGGCAAGATTCACTACAATTTCCAAAAAATGATGATCATAATCGAGAAATTTCATTTCATGTGATACAACACATTTTTAGAAATGAGGCCGTTCATTTGAACAAGTTCACACACAGTTTGTTTGGTAAAATGACTAATAATGGTGTCTATAGAAATCCTCACCACGCCACCATTGAAAGTGATTCGGATAAGATCCCCACAGTCCATATACACGTGTTTCCGATTGTAAAATTGTCTGTCCATATAACTCCATAAAAATAGTCCATTCGGTGGTATTGAAGAAAATTTAAGTTATCACCCAATGTTTTAACTGCTGGTTGATAACTCCTCGTATGACTCCATCCACAATGTAAGTTGAAATCACTGTTGAGCTTGAAAACTGTATTCAATACGTAAAAATGTTCACTTTTGATAGCTTTTTCATGGCCGTCTCAAGTTTTATTAAAATCAAAGTCTGGTGAACTTATAGATTCGTCACCGAAATTTTCACAACATTCACCCATGACTGTTGCTGGATACTAACTGAATTATAAATGATTTGATGCATCAATCCAACTGTTATGCGAACTGTCAAATCCCAGCCATTTTACATAAACCTTTCTGCCGTTCTTTCTCAAAACCTTTTCCAGGAGATAGTCATCGAAAGTTTTCGTTTTTTGCAACTCTTTTTCGTAGGATGCCCCACTGATGGGCCTCCCCTCCATATCTTCCAACAAGTTTGTGATGGGATTGAAAATTTTCACTTTGGTAGTCCAATTTGGGGTATATCCTTTCTCGAAGATGTGTTTGCTTTTACTTATTCTCACCACATCCCCGAAAGCAATTTTCCATGAACCAGTAGCAATTTTGATGAAATTGTATGCATAGTGGAGCACTTCCGCTTCATCGGATTTGTTAACATCACACGGCTTCATTTTGATCGTTCGATGTACTGTGATATTGTAATCATTCACAATTTTTGGCAAAACATCCAGTCATTTGTGCCGTTAGAGCTGAAATATTTGTATAATTTTTTTCTTGATGGTTCGAACAACCCTTTTGGCGATGGATGCCTTCTTGGCAGTATACGTACTATAATGATTGATATTGTATTTTTTCATCGGGTTTTGGAAATTATCATTGTGGAATTCTTTCCCCAACTCAGATTGCACATTTTTCGGCGTTCGTATTCCACTTGACATAATGTATGGCATTGGTGACGTCTGTACCATTCTTAGTCTTGAGCGGCTCTGCCCATAAATATTTGGAAAAAGTTTGCAAGGTATCCATCGACGAATTGATTGCTTTCGTATAATGAATGGTGATATTTTAAGTATTTGCATTCATTTTTATTTTGAAATTTTCAACGAGTTAGTCGACCGTTTGTTTAAAATTCTTTTTCAATTGATCAATTATTTGAGATACATACAGCTTATTGACGACGTTTTCGGCATCGGTTGGTGAATTGACATGACATATTTTCAGGTTATTTGCATCGATATTTCCATCAGTGGTATAGCTGAAGATCAAATCAATATCAGTTTTTTGAAAATCACAACCGAACTTGTTGATGCTCATAATGAAACTGACGTATAAACGTATAACACCAGCCTCTTTTAACTCATTGATGATGGAAATTATTTCGTTCGAGACAGACGTATTACCTGCTGCCTGAGATGCTATCAAAAGCCGAAGTCGATCCACAAGCTCATTCACATCCTCCCAATATACATATTCAACAGGTTTGGTGTTGTACGTCAGAGCATAGCCAGTACCCCCTTTACTCGTTGAAGATGGGCCTGTCTGATGAAGGCTCAGAGGGAGCCAAACTTTTTTCCAGTGAAGGCGCTCATCAAGTTGTTCATCAAATTCGGGATCTTGATATTAGATATGGTTGTATAAACCCACAATTCCTTTGAAAATCTTCCCATCCACTTTGATGTCTCCACTTCGTTTGTTCATGTAAACAACTTCATTTCCGAATTTCTATTCTCCCAGCTCATTATCATATTTTGGTCCATAAACAATATCTATTTCTGAAGATTTCCGCAATATTTCTTGTGTGTCAGGTATTGAAACTTGAGGATATTTTTCACTCAGTCTAACAAATTCTTCGGCTTATCGAATACTTCTCCTTCGTCTTCTTGTCGCTCTTCCCCCTCAGGAAAATTTTTCGTCTCCACACTGCTTACGCTGATTTTTATCCTAGTTACATGAATGGCAGTGGTGTGGTGAAAAAACCTCTATTCGATTATGTCACATTCAAAAATCGGGCTGTTTCCATCATAAATTGTTCGAGAAGATCCAAATTCATGAGGTCATCCACAGTTGATGTGAAACTGGATATTGAAGCTGTAAAAGGCCTCCCAGCTAATACAGGCGCCTCCTGACTGATTGTTCAGATCGAATTTTGGAAAATCTTCCACTTTCCGAGACATTCAGATATTTATTTCGAATAACACCTTGCTATCCGAGTCAGTTGTGTTGTAAAACTCCGAAGATGAAGATCGTAGCTGTAGATATGCAAGGTTTCAATTTGGGAGGGGAGTTCTACCCCAAGGAAATAACTATTGTGATGGACATAGAACTAATCATTTTTTACTTAAACCGCCATTTCCATTTGAGTCGCTTTCTGCCACTGATAGAAAACAAATCAGATATGAAGAGAAAAATGTCCATGGTTTGAGATATTCCGATGAGTATGTTGACTACACCGGTTCAAATGATATTTGGAAGATGCCCGATGATCAAGATACCGATATCATTTTTCTGAAAGAGCATTAAAATTTGATGTTCTGCGGAGATATTTTAGTACGTGCCTACAAGTTAAAAAGTCAAATATGAAAACTGTTTGTATACGAGAAGACTACAACGAAATCCATTACATGTTTACTTGGAAACTTGCATGCAAACAATCACGAAGTAGATTCTGTGAGAATTTCGTTATGAATAGACTTTGTTTCCAGAGACGCATTGAACAAGCAGCGCATAATTGACTCTATTTTGAATGCACAGCATAGAAAAAACATTTATGAATCAAGATTGTGAAAATAATTTGTTCTGAATAAACTCTTCTCTAAATTTTTTCAAGTTTATTCACTTTCTCAATGCAATGGAACTCAGAACTCAGTCACTGACGGAGTGACTGAGTGAGTGACTGAGTCACTGACGGAGTGACTGAGTGAGTGACGGAGTCGCTGAGTGACTGACTGAGTGACTGAGTGACTGAGTGAGTGATTGAGTGACTGAATGGCTGACTGAGTGAGTGACTGAGTGACTGAGTGACTGACTGGTTTTTTCTGAGTCAAATATCTCACTTATTCAGTCAACTGGCTCACTGATTCAGTCAAATGCCCTACTGATTCAGTCAAATGCCCCACCGATTCGGTCAAATGCCCAACGATTCGGTCAAATGCCCCACCGATTCGGTCAAATGCCCCACTGATTCAGTCAAATGCCCCACTAATTCAGTCAACTGGCTTTTTTGCACTAATTTTGGGTCATTCTGTATAGCATTTTGATATATTTAATGACGTATTTTGGACCACTCTATATGTCTGACACATCTTGGAACACCCTGTATGTGGTTTGTTATGAGATGGGATATCCCATATGCGTTTATTTTCAATCAATCTATTTTGAAACACTATGTGATAAGTAAGCACCTAGTCACTACGACATTTTATCTGCGTGCAGTCTCCGCAACTTCAAGTTAAATTTCACCGAACGGTAACACTGTCTGCCTAACTTCATTACTTAACTTTGAAACTGGCAACGGCGCGTGGATCGACATTTCTGCTTCTTGTGTGGGTAGATGTATTCATTCGTCGTTTCATGATATCGTTTATCACAAAGTGCAGACTTCCGTTGTTACCAAATACACTTCCGGTTAACTAAGATAACATCTAGTCGAGTAATCTATATAGGAATTAATTAATTTTCTAAAACTGCACACTTATGTTATCAAACTGGGGTGGGAATTGGCGCAGTGGTACCGTTGGGGCTTCGTGATCGAAAAGTCGCGGGCTCGATGTAAATCTAAGTGATTGAATCTTGTTGCTGGCTGGGGATAATCCTCCACGATTTACTGTTGCGTTAATAATCAACAGTGCTGCTCCTAAGGTGGCATATGGAGTTAGTAAAAACAAAGCCTAGCCAGAACACTTGTATGAATGAGATTCATGTTGTGATGTCCTTGTGTGGGGGATGTAGTATTGCCTAGAGCAAGACAGCTGCATTCCCTCGACAAAAATATATAATTTGATTATGGGTGCTAAGTTGACTGACTCAACCAATGGATAACAGAGAGAGAGAAATGTTATCAAACTGAACCGGATGCGACTTTCTGTTGAAACAGATAACAGCTCATCTATGTTTCAACTGATACTTAATGATTTCATCGTGAACATAAAATTAAAACTCACGTTGACAAACTATCATGAAATGAGACCTACACAGTGGCATATCATTCGAAATTAATGAGTTCTTCGTAGTATTGGAAACAATGGTTTTGTCAGCGAGGTGTGAACCTCAAGAAATGCTTTTTTGGTAAAGGCACAGCTCTGGATCCCCTCAAGAGTGAATATCTCAACGAACGCTTAGCATTCTACAAGGTACAGCTATGGGCCTCCCTCAACACGGTCAACCTCTTAACGCTTCTCTTTTTGGTGTCCCGCACAACTCTAGGCCTCCCTCAACACGGTGAATCTCAAGGAACGTTTCTACACCTCTACTTCTGGCACTTCTACTGTGCTCGTTTGTAAAAATTTTACCTGCAGCACTCAGGAACTTTGAAGGTGGGCTTGTTTTCTTGGACTTGTAACTATTTGATGCGGCACAATAAATTCTGCCTCGTATAAACTTGTAAAATTCAGCACTTGAGGACTTTGTCAAATTTCAACTGCGCTCTCGGACTTTTTGGTGGTTTCGAGCTACTCGGCAGTTGAGCACTTAGACAAAATCTGCTGTACAATGCGTTCACACTCAGACAAATTTCAACTGTGCTCCCAGACTTTAAAAAATTCTGCAGCGCCACAGCCACCCAGCAGTTGGACACTTAGACAAAACTCTGCTGCGCCAGAAATGCGTCACTCAGAAAAATTTCTGACTTGTTTGTACTAGAAAATATTTTGGTGCGTCAGAGCTAACCGATTCTGGACCAGCCGCTTCGGCGCACTTGGAGCTGCACCTGTACAAACATAGACGCTCTACTGAACTGTCTTGTAGTTTACAGGCCCAAGGGTCAAAAATATATGCTTGTAATTTGTAAACTGCAAGACAGTTCACATACGTTCCTTTTACTTGCGTTTCTATCAAAAATTCACATTTTCTTTGGTTCAGAAGTATTAACTTTTTTAATACTGAATCTGTCATGCGGGGTCAAAAAACTTGGGTGGGCACCCATGTATCTGAATAGGCCTTTTGTGGTGGTTTTTGGAGGTGAACCTCAACTCAAGAACTCTTTTGATTTTGAAAGCTCTTCCTTTGCAGTGTATAATCTCCAAATGGGAAAACTTTATAATTTTTTCTCTTCGACTAGTTATAAATAAACAGACAGAAGAGGCGAAAATAAAATCGCAAAAATCTGTAAAATCGGAAGGAATTGTATCCAGTGAGGACACGTAAGAATTTGAATACATTTTCAATAGTTTCGAAGGTAGAAAATACATTACAAAAAAATTTTGGTGGGAGGGCTAGGACCCCCTCCTTTTCGAAAAAGTTGCGAAAATAAAATTGGAATAATTCTTAAAAATTGTGAAAAATATGGGACCGTCGAATAACATAATTTCAAAGGATTTGTATCACCTTGCTCCCTGAAGGCTAGACGTGGAAAATTACGAGGAAAAAGCTGTTAATCGGGGGCTCACACCCCTTATCCGTCTCGTGAAAAGTTGCAAAAATTCGAGAAAATAAAATCGGAGAAACTAGTGAGAAATGTCGGACCGTCGATTACTTTTATTTAAAGAAATTGTACCCAGGCAATATAGAGCATAGGAATTCGGATAAATTTCCGACGGTTTCAGTTGTGCAAGTTTATGGCAAAAAAATGTCGGTCAGACGGCTGAGACGAAAAAGTTGCGAAGACTAGCTGAAATAAAATCAGGAAAACCTGGAAAAATAGATACATCGAATCGTCGAATAATGTCATTTTTAAAAATGTTACCCCTTCTGAAAGCTGGAGAGAAAAGAGTAGGAATACGCCAAATAAATAGAGCATTGTTGGTGACGTAATTTGACAGTTATCAAACATTCGATAAGGGGGCAAAAAGACTACGCGTGTCCTTTTTGTGGATTTTCTGTGAATTTTTTTTTTTAAACACGTTCATCGCACTTTAGTGAGTATTTATTAATTGTGTGTAGTCTGAATTGAGTACATAAGTTTGTAGAGATGTTATAAACATGGATTTTCTAATTCAAAAATACTTTGTTATTTATGATGATAGGTATCATACAAACAGAGTTTTCAATTTAAGATTTAAGGACATAAATCATGAAGACTTGTACTGTAATGTGTTGGTATAACCGATCCGATCCAGACCAGCACGTGAAATTTCAAAATTTCCTTCTGTACAAACAGGGCAGAGACAGGTGTAGAACATGTTGGAGACATACTAGTCAGATCGTTCCGAACATCCGGACCATGCACCAACCCAAAATACGTAGAACAAAAAAAACGCTGGGAATTTACAGTTAACATTGAAGTCAACATTGGAGGATGTTATGAAAGACGGAAAGTTTTGTATTGCCAGTAGATGTTCATTGTCAAAGATCGCAAAACTAACATCAAAGTTGAAAATTATACGATTTCTCATCTGAAACAATAGTATTTCAAAATATTATCAAATAATAGGATCACTAAATTTAGTAAAGTTAAAAAAATCTCAATTAATCACTAACCACCGCCAAAAAAAATTTTCTTTTCAAACTCAAATTCTCTGTTTCATCAGCGGATCACCGCCATGTATGTTGTGACGTCAGCTGACAGTGCTTTATTGTTGGAAGGGAGACTCGGATCCTCCTACTTAGCGAAAACTCGTGAAAATTAAATCAAAAAAATTCATAAAAATAGTGAAAACATAGGACCATTGAATAATTTGACTTCCCCTCTACCACTTTGAAAACCAGAAAGAGAACTCGTGAGAATTCGGAGAAATTTCCGACGGTTTCGAACCTGGAAAATTAAGGCAGAATAAATTCTTCCCCTTCTCAGAAAAAGTTGCCAATACTCGCAAAGTAAAATTGTGAAAATTGTGAAAATTGTACTCTTTTGCCCCTTGAAGGCTAGATATTGAACGCGAAGAAAAATTTTCTACAGTTTCGGTGTAATAGTAAATGAAATGTCATTGGAGGTCTGAGGCGAAAAATGTTGTGAAAACTCGCTAAGTAACGTCAGAAGAACCTATAAAATAGTGAAAACCAACGGACCATCGAATAATAAAATTTCAAAAAATTAACTCGTGTTCCCAGCGGCTTAGATAAAAAAAGAGTAGGAATTAATTTCTGATGATTTTGGACATGGAAAATTACGGCAAAAATGTGTCTGTCCCCTCGCCTTATCGAAAAATACTGCAAATTGAGTTGGAAAAATCCCTAAAAATAGTGAAAAACATGAACCATCGGATAAATAAATTTCAAAGAATGTGACACCTCTCTGACACCTTGAAAGGCAGATTGAGAACGGATAAGAATTCGAAAATATTTCTGACGATTTCGAACGTGGAAAATTACGGCATAAAAAAATCCTCCCTCTCGAAAAAAGTTGCTAAGACTTCTATAATAAGATTGGAAAAATCCGTAGATATTGTGAAAGTCATCGGCCACAAATTAGTTTTACAGAGCATAACAGCAGAAAATGAAAGTTAGTTTTTTGTTCATAAATCATAATAATAATACTTAGTGTACTCAGATGCAGTGGCGTACCCAAGATTTTTTCTGGGGGGGGGTTATCAGTTCAATCAATGGTTCAATAGATTCATAGAAAAAAAAACATTTTATTTTGAAAACACCCGGACTACAGGCTTACAGCTGCTAGCAACATGAAAATAAACTGAATGATAAATATAAAATAAAAAATGTCTTTAGTAACAACAAAAATCCATATAACTAGGACAACGCTTCGACGGCTCGCGATAGCACGATAACCACCGATAGGAAACGATGCTTCCAGATCTAAGAAATGTCGTGAAGTATTCTATCGGTCGGATCTTGGGGGGGTTCTAACCCCAAACCCCCCCAGGGGCACGCCACTGCTCAGATGCGTAGCCTGTGCAGTTGTAGGAGGGTTATTAATATTATTATTTACCGTGTTCACTTTTCTGCTCTAGGAAACCCCGAAAACCTACTGCACCGAGCATTACTTGAAAATTATTGGGTATTACAGGTGGTGTATTACTCGGACATTAGAGGAATTAGTTAGGAATTATTGGGCATTACACGAGAAAGGAAGGTATTACTCGAGCATTATATGGGCATTACAGAAATTATTCGAGAGAACAATTACTGCTCAATTATAATCGTTGAAGGGCAAAAAAGGTCTTCAAAACATGGGAATTGGAAATTACATGAATCATGGCGGAAATCAGAATTGTGCAATAAAAAAAAAGTCTCAGAATTGTACTTGACAACAAACCTAACATTAAAACACGCTTTTATATTTTTGATACTTTTCTGACTGGCATATTACTCGGGAATTACTTGAGTATTACTCGGGAATTACTTGGGTATTACTTGAGTATTAGAGGCATTACTTACGCGCGATTTTTGGGAATTAGTGTACACAATTTCCTCAGCGGTTTCCGTCTCGATATAGGGATACAGGGTAATATAACAAGATCTTGATAAATCTCGTCAACTATTCTGATTGCATCTAAATTTCGACTGTATTTTATAATAATTTGACGAGACATAATTTTGGAGTTAATAATCTGAGCCGAGTGCTTTCATCTCTGATTATTAACGCCAAAATAATGTCGAGTCAAATTAATAAATAAAAAATAAATTTAGCATCCATAAAAATAGTCTTACTATTTATCAAGGTCGTGTTATATTTATGAAGATTATTTCTTGAATTTAATTCCTTATATCAGAGAGGGATGATTTATAACAGAACAGCACCAGCTAATAATTATTGTAGGTAATATTTTCGCTATGCGTAATTTGTGACATTTGTTTAGTTTCTGAAAAACTGACAGTATCAACCGTAGAAGCCTTCACATTCATTCTATTTTCTCAATCTGTTGAGTAAGTGAAGTAAGGTTGAATTCAAGAATACGCGAGCAAAGTGAGCGCGCTAGACGGACATTTCGAAATTCAAGATATCATTCAATTTTGTAACCCAGCAAACATATCTGTATCATGACATCTCTGAGATGTAGCAATGGGGTAACAATGTGATATCAGGAACGTTGCATCGCAGCGATGAAAAGAAGCAAACACATATATGACATGACATCATTTCTAAGATGTCGCAGTACTGATTTCACATAATAATATTTTACATTGCCGCAATGATGGTATATTTATTATATGTTTTTGCGATGTCAGCAATGAATGCGATTGGACATACGCATGAGATATATGATTGATTTTTATTGTATTTTTTGTTTTAATTTCGTTTGGAATAATTTTGAGAATGTAGAAAATATTAAATATAGTTACTACCAGATATTGCTCTATCATAATAATCCTCATTTTGCTTACATGATTATTTTTAATTTTATCATTCTCAAAATCATTAGCTCCTAAATTTCTATCTTCGTTTATTATGCATCTCGAACATATAATTAAACTCAAACATACCTTACCAAAAACCGATTGTCAAAATGCAAGAGGAGGCCTTATTGGAACGAGTTGGTGTTAGTGAAATATTTAATATAACCTTATATTTCAGTGGTTGGTGAACACCGGGGCTTCAATCCAATCAATAGCTAAAAGAACACGTCTCTGTCTTATGTTTGTGCTCTGGAGTAGCTCCAATTCATCGATTTTACTGGTACCGGTACATGTCAAAAATAAAACGATAAACGCTGCTAATGTGGTTATCGATCATCTATCGTTCGTTTGTATTTTGGAAATCAGAAAATGTCTAAAATAGAATATTTTTGTCTATATTTTCAAGCATTTCCGTTCGTGATTATTCAGTAGAGTATTGTGAAAAAGCTGTGAAAAACGTAATATTGCTCCAAGGATAACAGTAAGTACTTATAATTTTTCACTTGAAACTATGATGGACAATGATGGGCAAAGCGTTTATTTTCATCTTTCTCTTGAGGCCGATTCATAGGATAATGACGACATTATTTCAAGATGTTTTTGCAGTGAAATGTTCCTGGTGGGGCAGCTAGGAAACATCAAAATTGCAGATTTGAGAACAACAAGATTGTTGAGAAGTAAGTTTCTTTCAAGTCTTGGAAACTTACGAGGCAGTGATAATGAGATATTTTTTCCTTCATTTTTAGATTTTGAACTAGAGGTCCATGAAGATAGTAATAAAAAAGTAGAAGAGATGTGCTCTAATTGGTTTAGACATGCAAAACAGAATGTCTAAAGATGAAACCACAGACACATGATTATTGGTATATCTTTTATAAATAAATAATATAATTGTCAAATTTAACCCTAGAGAGAATATAATTTATTTTATTGTGTTAAAGGTTAATATATATCATTTCATCACGTCTTTTTTACTTAAGTAGGTTATATTTATTGAAAATATACTTATATATTTTTGTCCAAGCCTTTTTTTAACTGATTCATTTTCCTATATATTTCCCAACTTCTACATAACTAAAGTGCATCGCTGTGATGTCATATTTTCGCATACCTGCGATGTCAAAATGAAGACATCTCTTGAATATCGCACAAACACATCGTAGAATAAAATACATTGTTGTTATATCGCAAAAGTAGTCGCATAGATAAAACTTGAGTGGGACGAAATAATATCCCTGCCACATTACAGCGACGTCTATGCAACATAGAATGTGATATCGCAGGTCACATTGCTACATCGCTGCGATATCTCTGTGATGTAACTGCGTTTGCTGGGAAATAGTGTCCACTCATTTAATTCACATTGATGATGTTCGCAAAATTTGGTGAACTGCTTCCATATACGCTATTTTTACTCATCACTGTATTATAAGGGATACTGGATTACACTATCTATTTCTTCGTTTTTTGGATTCGCCAAACCGATTCATTTTTAAACACTTCAACAAGATTGATTCAATTTGACGTTTGAATTTGAAACGTATTCATTTAAAGTACTGTTAGATTAAGGAACATGCTAAATAGTTAGTCGATGACTATCGTGCACTATGCAAAATAGTCGTTTATAGAGCGTGTTGATTGGTCTTTTCAACTGTAAACAAAAGTGTGAACTGTCTTAAAATACGTTTTTTTTACGTTCATGCAAAAAACAAAACTTTATTGAACTATATTTGGTGGAAAAACTGTCTCTTTATTGCACTGAGTGCAATAAAGACTTTATTGCACTCATCTGTCATTCTACTATAGCGTTCTGTCATCATGACAGACATAAACTTTCAAATCGACGCCAAATTTAGCCCATTTTCTGTGAGATTGTATTAAGTTTAAAATAGTTGCATGTTTCATCATATTCATTATATAATGGACTATGAAACTACTAGAAAATGCAATTTGTTAAAAATAAATTTTTTTCTTTCGAATATCCTCTAAATTACACAAAATGTTTTTGAATTACTTTTAGCAGATAGATTTAAACAAACAATGTCTTCCATACAGTTTAGTGCCACCTAAATGAACCATTTTCTGGTTTTTGCATGAACGTAGAAAAAATATTGTATGAAACTCGTGCAAAAAGAGTTTATTGCACTCGACGTGAAATTGTCCAACGAGGCCATCAGGCCGAGTTGGACAACACCTACTTTTTGCACTTGTTGCAAAAATAACTAGTAAAATAAGGTGGGTCATATTTGTCTAGACTACCTTATCAATGTTTGAATTCAAACGTTGCGCAGATGTTCATTGATATCTGATGAACTTACCTCAGGGGTGCGTTTACAGTTATCGTCGAGCGATAGCACAATTAACGTCGGGTAAAATTTATCTTCGTTCACGATTCGGGTAAAAATTCGCCATGCGGTCAACTTTTTAACCTACGGAATAGTTGTCAACTAGTTGTCAAATTGTCAAAATTTAATAAAACAGTAATAACATGCGGGGATTGGCGCAGTGGTAGCGTCGGGGCTTTGTGATCGAAAGGTCGCGGGCTCGATCCCCAGGCAGGACAAGATTTTTTCAGTTTCAGATGTAAATCTGAGTGATTGAATCGTTAATAATAAACAGTGCTGCTCCTAAGGTGGCGTGTGGAGTTAGTAACAAAGCCAAGCCAGAACACTAGTATGAATGAGATATATGTTTGTGACGAATGTCCGCCGTCTTTGACGTGCCATACCAATTAAAATAGGGATGTAGTATTGCCTAGAGCAAGACAACTGCATCCCCCCGATACAGCTTCGTTGTCTACGCCGGTTAAAGCCCGGATGGCGAACGGATTTCCCGCAACGGAGCATGTCCATATTGCACCGTACAGGTAGCAGAAAAGGACAATAAAATGATGAGAGAGAGAGAGAGAAACAGTAATAACCATAACAGTGTAAACTTTATTCATTAATTGATTTTCTACTAACAAGGAAACTATTTAGACCTAACCCCCCCACAATCTCGTAAGCAATTTATTTATTTTTTTATTCATTTAGCGTTGCTAAGACAATATCGTTCTATCACATACGACAAAAAAGGGAAATTAAAAAATCCATGCGGATACCCGGCTATGTATTTTATTTGACGATGGACAATAGGGAGAGTAATGTTAAATAGGATTAGAGGTAAAAACATGGCAAATAAAGCGAATGTTTAAATTGTAACAACACGAATATTCAGATGATTCATTGCAGTATCATGCTTTGGACTGTGTAGAAGAGGTTTTTGGTCAAATGCGAATAGTGATACACGCATCTTGACTTTTTTATTCTAAAGTTTTGCTGGAAATCTTTGTCAGTACAACTATCAATATTTCCATAAAGCCAGCTTCTCATAATTTTTATGGTGCTATCGACTACATTCCAATATTCCAATTATTGGTGCACCACAACACAATCGTATCTCATTTTCTAACTCGCGACCTGATTACGAAGTCTCCTCCCTTAAAAAAATGCAAAAGCAGCATCCATTCTATTCACAAAAATGAAAAATTCTTTAGGTTACGTTGTTATGATGACACGTAAACAAACGGTGCCATGTTTTCGGCTGACACCAATCGTGAACGAGGATCATTTACCGTGCGTCAACCGTCACATTAAACCAAGGTGAGACGAATATTTTGGGTTCACAATTGTGAACGCACCCCAGGGTGAAAGACAGTTGGCTTTCGTCGGAGGAGTTCGCCAACAATCACATCTTCTTCACTATCTACATTATTATAATAGTGCTCTACTATTTTGGCCAGAAAACACAGTTTTTTGTGACGAGACGACATTGTACCACCTGTAGAGCTCAGAACGAAATGGTAACTACCGCCAATACGTCGAGTTTAGACCCGCTGATTGGAAAACATAACACGTAGCGTGGTACTTCACTCCCCGCCTGACGGGATACGCCAGCGTCTTCCGTCCCACGCGGCGGGAAAAACCAGTCGATTACAAAACGCGCCTTTAGGAAACAAATCCAAAAAACAACGGTCTTTATTGAGCTCGAATAAAAATGGTGATAGTGAAATCTTCGATTGAAAAAGTCATTTTATCATACAGGGTGTAATCTAACCTCTTGCACTCCTGTGAAGGACGGGTGTATAATGTCCCTTCATTACGAATTACAGTAGTGAATAAAAAAATAGGAATAATTGAATTTGGTAGGTATTTAATATTCTCCAGAAATTTGAAAACCGATTAGCGGAGTAAGTGGGACATATAATAATTATAATTCACACATGATCCCACGTTTTGCTGAGTAGATCTTTATACATCGAGGACATTACTCACATGATTACCTATATTATTAATAATTTTTCTGTTGAACGAGAACCAATCCTCAATCAAGTGAGAAATTTATTGCGTGCTCCTCCTAGAATTTATGAAAATATTTTTTGATGAACCATGTCCATATGTCTCCTCTATACTGACAAAAACAAATTTATTCCGGATAGTGCTATACGTTGCACGTCAAGGTGAAAAGTTCATCAGACTCCGCCTTCAAATTAAAAACAAGGTGTTACTTCCGTAATTTTTAATTTTCTGAACACGAATCCAAGAAATTCAGAAGAAAAAATAGCAGAGAATGCCTCCTCTTTTTCGACATTTTTTTACACAAAAATTCGACCTACCAATAACCATAAACATAACCTAAATTTTTAGTTATTTTCATTCTTATTGTAAGTTGGTCACTTGAAATGTTCAAATCCAAATACGAGGAAATAACTTACCCTTCATTAATATGCTTAATTGTTTAATTTGCGCTATTTAAGCCGTATTTCCTCGATACATGGTTTTGAAATATTTCAAAAGTTTACAGTTGCTCATTACAATGAATTCACAAAAGTATTCCCAAATATGAACAAAACTTTGCTGGCTCACTCTAAAGTTTTGAAATTATTTCAATACCATGTATCATGTACCATGTATGGAAGAAATTCTTTGAAATTTAACGATTTTTCAATTTGGTACTGTAGGAAACACTGAAATTGTAATAACCCGGTAGGTAGCGACAGAAAATTTGCACTTATTTCTTTGCAGTTTGTTGTTTCGATGTAACAAGTAAACGAAATAAGAGTCTACAACCCCAATTATGTTGTGTTCGTATACAGTGAGTTTCAAAAAGTTTACAAAATTTTCATTATTAGTAAATATTGGAGCATTACGGAATGTTTGTATTTGAGTTATCAAAATTCTGAATTTCAAAACGGTGTACAGGAGAGAACAAACAATAGAATATTGATCAAACTACCTTGGAGGTGAGTTCAAATTTGAATATTGTTTTCAATATTCTTTCAATATTCTACAGCTTCTTCGAATAAACTTTTTTGATAATGTCAAAAATAAGGGTAGTTTACACTTGATTAAAATTCTATTTTTATTTCTCCCCTGTATACCGTTTAGAAATTTACAATTTTGATGACTCAAATACAAATATCCAGCAATGCACCAATTTTTATGAAGAATAAAATTTTCTGACAAATCGATAATGAAAAGTTTCCCGAATGGTGCAAACTTTTTGAAACTTACTGTATATCATTAGAGGGGTGGTAGACTCTCATTTTGTTCACTTACATCAAAATAACAAACTGACAAAAAACTAACTTTGCAGAAATATTTGCAAATTTTCTGTCTCTGCGTCCAGGGCTATAAGCCGGCTCGTAATCTTTTTATACTCATTTATAAGTTCAAGAGGGCGGCTCCAATATGGCGAATTTGATTATGGCCCTATTCGATTCGGGTCGGAGATTATGAATTTTTTGTCAAAATTCATTAATTCAAAATAGTAACTCCAATGTGGCGGACGATTCTTGTGATTATAAATCAATTCGATTTATATTTGGTATGTTGGGGTTTTCGATGTCGAAGATCGTAAATATTTTGAAATAAATAAATCCAAGATGGCGGAGAGTTTTGTAATTTTCATCTGATTCTCTTCAAAATTGGTATATGGGAGTACTTGGGGTCGAAGATAATGAATGTTTTGTTAAAATTGATAAATCGAAGATAGAGGCTCCAGGATGGCGGACGAGTAAATATTTAGATGGCATCCTCATTGAAGAGCTAGATAGCTCAGAAGTCACTCGAAACAGGCTTGTAATAACCATGCTTTATCAGAAATCCATAGATTAATGCGTACCTACTAACTAAAAACTACAGACTAAAATAATAAAAAAAAACTCTTTGAAGAAAAGCTTTTACTCAAATGCGCATTTGAATGAAAGCTTGTCTTTGAAAAGTTGTTTAAAATTTTTATTGTATATTTTTTTAAATTTTAGCAATGGTACAATGTCGAAAATTCAACAGTTGAAGATATAAATGAAGGTTATCACTGAAATATCTTGTTGATATGTATTTTGAGTTCCAGAAATTAAAATTATAAAAATTACGCCCCTGCAGTTGACCAACTTACCACAATCGACAAAAAGTATTTGAGACCACCTACACATTTCTTCGGATTCGTGTTCAGGAGAGTAAGCAACATAACCTTTTTTTTAGTTCAAGGTGAAGCCCGATAAAGTAACCTTTACAAAGGTCAATTCGTATTCTTTCGGTAGTGGCGCATCCAAGCAGAGGTAATTGCCCCCTTCCCCGTTGAGAACAACATTGCCTCGTCTCCTTCCTACGAATCCTAAGTCATCACTTGTTTTTCGGTCACTTCAATCCTTAACATTATCTAACCCTCTTAGAAACATTCTGGATCCGCCCCTGGCTCCGTAATTATTTTGGTTGATCAATACTACCTATCGCTGGTCTTACTACCAGGATATAATAAATTATAAATAATACTCGTTTTTCATTTCAAAACATGATGTTTATGAAACCCTTGGTATATAGATGGTTATGTGCTTCTGTAATATTCACTACTTCCAAGCAAAATGGGCCTCTCTACAACATGAGTAGCTTATGCTAACAATTGAGCAACGATTCGTTGTCAAAACAGACTTCCTCTCCCTAGCTTTCGACCGCCTAGTCAATCAAAAATTAACATAGGATACTGACGATGTTAAATGTGTTGACAAAAACGGGTTCTGTGAATGTTGGATTGTGCGCGTGAAGCTCCTTGTAGACCTGGCAACGGTGTCGGCCTAGGCCAGACCTCCTCACGCTCTTTCTGCCTGTTTCCAATTCTCGTTACTAAACGACAGTAGCGGACCGTGTTCGTGAAATACTGTTAAACTGAAGTGTTTGAGAGTGGTTTAGAGACTGTTTTTCAATGAAAGGATCGAATTTTTGAGCAATTGTTGTTGTGGTAAGTCCTTTTATGTACTTTTTTAAATCTTGAGTATTGAAGTACCTACTTGTAGTAGGCAGGTACCAAAAAGCGCTAGTACACCTAACCTCAATCGCTAAGTTGTCCTCATTATCCTATTTATTTGAATAAAACGGAAATACACAAAGAGTGGGGAATATTTGTTTATGATAATGGAATGTAGGTTTGAGGTTAACCAAGAGGATGTCGCACTCTTGTTTGTAGTGTCGACATCCGTTTGTTCTCTTTTTCACTCTTTCATATCCAAGCAAGACATGCATACGTATTCGAAGTGGTGGGGGTGTAATGCAGTAGTAGGTTTAGGTTTATTCATTAATGGCTACTAGGTATGTGGTTTCTCATCATAACCAACGTCTGTGTATTCGCTTCAAAATTGACTCCTGGAATTAGGTGTTTTCGATTTCGTACCTATCGCATTCTTCCTAAATACTTACCTACTAACCTAAAATTAAACGTTATTGTTATTTTGATATTTTACTTACTATTTCAATAATAATAATGAAGATAATATACCTTCGAATATCATACATGTTGTTAACCTAAAAGGATATAGATTATTTATTAGTGCCTCTTTCCAGAGAAAAATTAATAATACCTAGTTATTCATTCACTCTTCAAGAATATACATACTAGGCTACCGAATGGAGATACAGAAGGTATTGGAGATATTAGCGAAATTAAATATTTCTATTATGGTTTAACAAAATTTTTAATTCCTTTATTACTTATCAATAACTTAAAGGGTTGTTGGCCTAAAAAAATAGGTAAGTATAAGTAGGTCTACCTACATCATTATTCAGAAGCGAAATGGTAAATAAAGTTCGGAGGTAGCTTGTGGAAAACTATATAAATAGAGTCAACCATTGATATTATTTAGGAATATAATTCTATAACTTAACCCTCCAGTGGTGGCGCACTTGTCTAAGAGACCGAATACCTGAAATACCGCCATTGTTAGGAACATGATGCTCTGCTGCTGTATTTTACTCTTTGGAGCCGACAGTGATCGGTATTTATCTGAATATGATTCAGTAAACGTGATGTCTGTTTCGGTCCCAGAGTTCCAGCCAGTTCCATTTTGTGATTATTCGATTTCGAAGTAACCTGTTCAATGTTTTTCTTCGTTTTTTATATTTTGTGTTGTTTCATCGAGATATAATCATTAAGTCCTGCAAAAAAGAGCAGACTTGACTTTTGCGAATTACGATATGTCAAACATGCAAATATCAGGTGTGTGGTATGACTCAGTCATAAAATCAGTTTCTCAATTATTATTATTAATTACTCGCGAATTTGCAGAAGTGATAACAGTTTCCAAGTTTGTTTTTAGTGGTAAAAAATTGTAAATATAAACAGATAACAAAATAAAATTTGTTTTGATGTGTAAATTTGTAATTATTTTTTTTTGTAGAAAATGTTCCCCACTCGGTCTATGAGACCCTAAGGTTAAGGTTAACAAACACTTGAGTGAACCTGTCCTACGAATTAGCGTACAGTAAGCAGAAGGGTTTGGCAGTTATTAACGGGTAGGATCGGAGCAGTTCATTTTCAAGCTTGCAACAGTTTCCCGGGTTTACCAGAAAAATCAGTTTTGTTTCTGGAGCTATTTTGGTTCTTTATGGTACATTAACTCCCACTATATTGCTTACCAGGTATATTTTTATTTGTTTATTCCGATTTGAAATGACGTCACCGAGTATAATTTTAATTGTTCTAATTCAATTGGTTTACCTTTTTAAATGTTGTTTCTAACAGGAAAAACTGGAACTTCTCTATACATTGCTAGATACATATCCCACAAGTTCAACGGAAATGAGTTGATTTTGTAAATTGTCCATCTCCAATAATTTATTTTTGTTACGTTCGTAACCATAAGTCCACTTGCCGGTCATGCCATCTACATTATTTTATCACATTATTATACAAGGTTTTTTCTTAAATTGGAGCAATTGAGAAAATGGGTTGTTAATTTGGAACATAATGTAAGCATAAATGGCAAGAATTTTCGTTTTTGTTGTGAAAAATTTTCGAAAATTTTTATGACATTTTATGAAATCGCTTTCAGTTAGTTACCTTTGTTTGGGAGGCACTGGTTTGATTCTCCAGGCCATAGCCTGTCTGCCCGCTGGAAGTGTTTCAGCGCGGTTTGCGCAGGCTGTCGACCTCTGATCAGTGATTACAAAAAAAAAAAAAAATTAAAATTCCATATCTCCCAAAATAATTTTTTTTCGACAAAAGTCTATTCTTTCATTAGGTTTTTTTTTGTCATCTACTCCCCATCTCATTTATTGCTCCAATTTCGAAAACACCCTGTAGTTTGTGCAGGGTTAGGTATTTTGTTTCGTGGAAACTACTAGGTTTGATGAGATGGTTTTATTTATGGTTTTCCATAAGTCATATGACGATAACGCTATTGTGAAGTATTGACAGTATGGTAGATGTCAACAGATATTGATATTCTGTGGTACCTGGATCGATCTGATATTTAATAGTTCAGTGTCTGGAAGGATACTGCTTCAATTGATTGAACGAAAATTTTGACAATGTTCCCAACTTTTAGAATTTTCAAAAAGTTAACAAAAATCAACACTCTGAAATAAAACTACAACTTTGTAAATTAAAACTTTGTGATTTGACTTGATATCCAACAGTTACACGAGTACAATATAAAAAAAATAGGTGCGGAATTGTTTATGAGAAATTTTGGCTTCCTGCTGTTCTTTAAATGTAAATAAATTCTTTAATTTTTCATACTTCATCAGATGTCATTCATTAATATACCTACACTAATTATTATCGTTTAATGTGACTTTTAAAACATTATGTTGAAGTGAACCTTTTTCTTCAGGAATGGCGTTTTTAATTTACCAAAATAATGTTAACGTTTCGCTATCAATAGCATCATCAGCAGCAATGATTGACTAATGATGCTATCGTCGGTAGTGAAAGATAAGTCAAGTAGGTATGAAAAATTGTTTTGGTGAAATGAAAACGCTATTCCTCAAATAGAGTAATGTCTAGCGGTACTTTGAAAATTTTCAACTATTTTTAATAATTTTTTACAAATTTTTAAAGGTATTATAATGTTACAGGATATATTTATTATATCTACATAAGGAATAATTAAATGGGATAAATGCTGACTGCTGATTATAGATATTAACCCAAAATTGTTTGATAATTTCAGTGACAGTTATAGGTATCAAAAGTAGTCATTTATGACCTATAAGTATGGAGAAAAATAATAATTATTATTATCATCATTTTTTAAATAATCAAGTATTATAATTAATATAATATGCAGGTCCTTGCTGAACATCTTTTTAGACTCGATAATTCTATTGACACCAATTGTTGAAAAGGTCTACGAAAAGGAAGAACAGCTGCCATGACTGCAAAGCACGTTTTTTATTCCACCTTTCAAATGGAAAAGTACAGCAGTCGGCCGAGTCCATTCTAGAAACAGGGGAGCGCGGCAAGAGAGTGAGAGACAGAAATAGCGTGTCGTAAGCACGATAGGTCGAATGAGTTCTAATTCAGTGAAACGAGAAACTACGAACATCAGAATGAAATGGAAACAACGAGTTATCAAAACAATGGATTTCTATGGATGGATCCTTCCATTTTGACGTACCCTAAAAACAATAATTTTTGAACAGGCTACTTCAGGCATATTTTGCAATTGATATCGAGGAATATTTGAAAACCTTGTCCCATCACACCTACATACCCATTGAAAAGTAATTGTGTCAGTAAATTATATATATTATATTTGCATAATAGGCACCTCTATTTTTGGCACGTCCCTGTACACATGCTAAAGTGGAGTTGATTTAATTCTCAGATCTGAATTTAGGTAGGTAGGTAATTGTTATATGCCAGTATACAATCGAAATCATAGGTTGGTACATAAAATAGGAAAATATTCATCTAGCGATCCTGTCAGGTTTAATTAGGTATTTCGCTGCGAAAGCAACCTGCTGTTGAATTAGTTTTCCTAAACGCGAAAACAGAAGGATCTGTTATCTTCCCCTACCAAATGATACTATTTAGGTTTGCTTTGCTTGGTAGAATTGAGGAACTTTATACCAAACACGCTGCTCAGAATGAAAAAATCTATACGGTACAGAAGAGAGAAAGGTCGAACAAAGACGTAGTTGTTTACACATGCGCACAGGAATTTCGTGCGACCTGCTTGAACTAGCATGACTCCCGGAGGCCACTGATGGGTTCGAGAACTTGAAACGGAATATCGGCAACGCTGCGATGCGGTTCTGTGTTTACACCCCGCGGTCCCCGGGCCTGTATCAGATATGACTTGGTTGGCACGAAATGCCGTGGACGAAGTCCAAATACTCATGAAGCCGTTTATGGAATAAATGAAATATTCTGCTACTGGTGATAGGGGAACACTTCGGGGAACAACTTCATCGGAAATGGTGGTGATTCTTCTTATGGCCTTGACCATTCTTTGACATTTGATTGTTATTGAGCGAGATAACGTTACCTCTGTACAGTGTGTGTGGAAAAGTCGAAATGACGCTCGAAAACTATGGAACATTTTTCGTACTAGTGGCGTTAAAATTTGCCCGATGGTAGCGCCGGTCTCATAGACCGAGTATGGGAGGGAGAAAGATAATCTTAAAAACTGAATATACTGAATAGCCACTGATGGCTAGTGGCGTCAAAATGTTGTTGCTTCAGTGGCAGCGCCAGTCTCATAGACCGAAGGGGTTAGTAAAAATTTCACTCTTAGGTACACTCGTATAATAACATTATTTCAGCAAAATTTTAAAAAATTTATCATAGATATTCCTAAGTAGTAAGTAGGTACCTGTAGAGTGTACCAAAATGCATAGTCTTTGGGGGTAGATAACGGGTATTATTATTTACCGTGGCGCTCCGTGGCGACTCCGATTTTTTACTAAGTCATATTAACACCCTTGAATTTTCATTGCACGTTGGACATATCGATCGTCGGCTCCTAGAAGCGCATTATAATATATACCTATCCTGATAATATATAACCAATTTAAAAAATGAAAAATTAAACAAACTACTTACAAAAATCACAATGAAACTGGGTTTGCTTAGTAGTGGGGTAGGACTCTGAGACCGATAAAGACATAATAGACAACACGTTTACCGAATGACATTCAAATAATACTGCTTCCAAAAAGGAAAATACAAGGAGCGGTAGCTAGCAGCGCCCCCCCCCCCCCCGTTCGTAACTATGGCAGTATTTTGGTTATTCGGCCTCCTGGACCGCCACGGGGACGTTTAAGAAAACAGGAGAAATTAAACAAATTACCACCATATAAAAAATCACAAAATGGACTCTGCGATCGAAAAAAAAAAAAATAAAAGACAGCACGTTTACCGAGTCACACTTAAATCAATATCGAGGATCTGTCGAACCGTCCGCGGGCCGTGTCGTCGGACTACGATTTATAAATCAATCAATTTATTTCAATAAAGAAATGCTAAGTCGAGCCTGGATTTTCAGCTCAACTTGAATACAGCTTGGCAAATCTTTAAAGGAATATCGATAAACGATGCTGCGCGAATTAGAAAGAGAAAGCAGTGGGATGATAAAGAGGGTAGTATAAATTGTACATTCAGTATAATGTAATCGGAGCTCTTCTACTACCGCGCACCGATAGGCGTGCCGATTTCATATCTCTTTATAGATTTTTGATTCTTAAATATAGCTTTCAGCTAAGTAACACATTTTTCATACTACGTTACTCGGATTACTAGGATTTTTCATTCGCGCAATAAACCACTAGTACATACAATTTTGTATGTATCACGTGCGTAAAATGCGTATATGGCTTCAGCGTGTAGTGTCGCTCGACTGACACCATCTGGTCATTATCCACGCTGCAGGCCTTAAACGCATACTTTACGCCCTTGATACATAAATAACTATTATGAACCAGCGGGAGATAAAGTACACTTTACCACCCGGTTCACCGGGCGTGTACACTTTATCACCTGGTTCACCGGGCGTGTACACTTTATCACCCGGTTCACCGGGCGTAAACTGGCACTTTATATCCCGTGGGCCGTAAAGTAGACAATATACTCAAATTGCCCGTATTTACACATCATTTTATGCAAGACCAACTATCTGACGCAATCGGGCCATTATTCACGCTGCAGGCCATAAACGCCTACTTTACGCCCTTGATACATAAATAACTATTATGCATGACCGAGCGTAAAGCAGCACGTTATCGTCGTTTTCCCCGCGGACTACTTCAGCACTCGCGGATTACTTACCCTACTGCAAGCTGGGCGATAGGGTGAACGAGTTCTCAACTGTTATCTATAGAAATTAATTTGTATTGACTGATAATTGATATGATGAATACACAATTTACAAATGAAGCAAACACTCGAACGAATTATTTAAGCTTGATAATACAATTAGAACAAATACTGTGTATGGTTGTCTTTTGTTGTTGCAAGTAATTTCTTTTTCTACAAATTCCGTTCGAGTTGTCAAGGCCGGTGACATACTAGAGAAACAAGTTTCTCCACACCCGTTACAGAATTCTGAAATCAAATTTTGATAACAGATTGGTAATATTTTCTCTCTTGATATTGAACAAATATTCTACAACACCTGCTGTCTTGAAATGTCAAAATAATTGTGGAGAAAACACAGTCTGTTACTCGGTTAGAATGAAAATTTGCGATGCTCGTGGTTGCTCATACTCGGCTCTGGTTCGGCTCTGGCTCGTGCTCGGAACTTCCTACTCGCATCAAATTTTCATTCTAACCTTGTTACAGAGTATAATATTGAGGAAACTCGTTGCAAGAAACAGAAAATTTGGGTCATTATTACACAACCCAACATTCTTACATTGAATAATAAGCTCATGCAAGTGTGAAAAGTACTTGTTTAAAACACGGTTGTGAATGTTGTAGAAGGAGTGTAGCGAGTTCTGCATTTCACACTAGTGTTTTAAACACACTTTTCACAAGTGTGTCATAAAATATTTTTCGAAGTATAATAAATGAAAAAAACAGGCGAAATATTGACATACTTGGTAAATATCATTTAAATTTAACTTATTCATGGAGTAGTTGTGAGGTGTTGGTTGCTATGGTTTGTTTACAAATAAATTTTGTTTCTTTGTGGTAAGTCGAGTCTCATAAAAGAAACGAAATATAGAAACTTTTGAACAAGAATAATGAATTCCGTAGAAATCGATGAATAAAGCATCCGAAAGAGAAAAAAGAGCGAAAAAAAATCCCGGGTTAAATACGAAGCTGATTATATACTTACTTTGATTATTAATTATTTTGTTCCATTCGAGTACTTTCCGCACTAGTAAGACATGTGACATTCTGGTTCTCAGTGTCAAACATATTTATATTTATTGCTGATGGCTTAGATAAAGGAAACGAAAAATGGTGATTTGCAGTGGCAGTTATTTGACTCAAAATTTCAATGTAATAACGATAACAGTTTGATAAAATGAAATGCCTATTAAAGTAATTAGGCAACTTCTTTGTCAATGTCAGGAGCACACATTCTCTTTTGGATTTTTAGGTTTATAATCATCAGATTTAAATTTCAAGATATCAGTCTTATATATTATTACTGATCACTATATTCTCATGTGAGATGTGAACTTGAATTTGCTTCAAGTATGGAATAAATATTATGAACACCTGAAAGAAGACCACATTTGGATGTTCCTAAAAAATAGGCAAGAAGCACACTTTCAGTATACAGTTGAAGTTTTTCAATTATTTCAGCTCTCGAACTCATCATAAGTAAGCTTTTTCGTATTTTTTTCATTTACACAGTAATAAACTTGATTTCGAATCCTCTACTGATTGTTGACAGGGTAATATTCAGACTTTACTTAGTAATATAAATAATTTCGACAAAATTACTAAGTAAAATCAACTATAAAATGTTGAATTCACCCTGTATTACGGTAGTTTATGATATTTTGTTGTATTTTGGAAGTACCATCGTCTATGGACCTTAGTGCGTTAATATTCCTCTCCCTGACAGCATTTGTTATTATCTACTCGTCACGGTCCATAAACGCCCACTTTACGCCCTTGATACAGAAATAACTATTACTTGTACGAATACCCGAAATAATGACGACATTCCTGGGCTTCGAGTTCATAACTTATCAATCCCCCTCCTAAACTTTTAGACGCCTTTCATTTCAATCCGTCCCTCGTTGTTTCTCTCGCGAGCTGATTAAAAAACAGGGGAAGCGGAAAGAAGAGTACTGCATACGTTACACCCAACTAATCATACCAATGGGACAAGAGGTTAATATTTCCATAGAAAGATGTCATCTTAAAATTGGTAATCCGATCTAAAAATCGCCCACAAAAATTAAAAATTTTTGAGGAGATTTTCTAACCACTCTGGATTATGCGTAAGTCCATGAGAGTGTGCCAAATAAATTTTACACTTCGAAAATTCTGTGACAAATGACATACAAAATTTTCTTCAACAGTCGATACAAACCTAATCGTTGGAATACCTACGAGGAAATTCACCTACGTAAACACTCTAGGTCCATAAAAGTGCCAAATAAGTTTTCATTTTGAATGTTTTATGAAAAATTACAGACTAAATTTTCCTCAACAGTCTGTTCAAACTGAATCGTTGGAATACCTTCAAATTTTAACTTTTGGGCCAATCTAGTGCTTATGTGAATTGAAATTATTGCCAATAGAAAGGTGAAAGTCCATTAAAGGACCAAATAAATTTTTCACTTCAAAAGTTTCATGAAAAGTGACAAATAACAAACATTTTCTTTAACAGTCCATACGAACTGTGTCGTTGGAATACCTTCGAATTTCAAGTTATCGACCGATCTAGGGCCGATGTAAATTGAAATAATTGTCCAAGGAAAGGGGTCATAATTGGTAGTCCGATTCTGAAAACTATCACAAAAATTTTAAAGTATCGAGGAGATTTTATAACCAATCTGCATTGGACGTGGGTACATAAAATACTAAATTTTTCTGAACAGTCTGTACAAACTGTACAATTTGAATATCAAGTTTTGGACCGATCTAGTGCTGATGTGAATTGATCTAAAAATTGGTAATCCCATTTGAAAAAGGATCACAAAAATTTGAAACTAGGTATTGAGGAATGTACCTACGAGGAAATTTACCTACGTGCAGATTTTCTAACCAGTCTGGATTGGATGCAAGTCCATAAAAGTACCAAATAAATTCTCCACTTTGAAAGTTCTGTGACAAATGACAGACTGAATTTTCCCCGACAGTCTATACAAACTGTATCTTTGGAATATCTTCGAAATTCAAGTTTTGGACCGCTCTAGTGATGATGTGAATTGAAATAATAATGCTCTTCGTTCGTTCCATTAGCAGGCTTTCTCTGTACTTTCAGAAGTTTGTTCAAAAGACTTATAGGTACAAAATAATAAGGGAGACTTAAAACATTCAATCCCATAATCCCAAGTACGTCAAGAATCGACTGAAATAGGTCAAATAGGAAATAGGTCAACCGCCTGAAAAGTAACCGCATTCGCGTTTTTTTGACCTTAGATGTTGACACTATTGGACCACAGTTGTCTTTTCGGTTATTAGGTACCTATATTATTTTAAACGTTTTATGGAATGTGGTAGTTGTGTTCCATTCCTCTGAGGGCGCCACTAGTAAAGCTGTCTAATAGGAATAATAAGATAAGGCCAATTATCGATCACATCTCTGTGCACCTCAGAAATAATATCCTGAAATCCCTAATGATATTGGTAAATTTTGAATGAATACCGATATTGTGGTAGAACCGTGACAATAGAATTGCCGTTTTGAAGTTTTTAATTGAGTAGGTAGGTAGGCACTCTGAGATATAATGTAAAACGTAGTGAAATTCAACTTGGGATGCGATCAAGGAGTCTCAGTTTCGACGAGCTCAGTGGAATCATCAATTTATTCAATGTTCAAAATTACCTACTATACTTTCTTCGTATAGCGTTGCGGCAGTTGTTCTTGCCAACTCAGTCTTCCACGCGTACTCCCCTTTCCTTTCGTACGGATCGACTCGTCCACTTTGCAGCGTTAAAGTCTGCCCCGCCTCATCTGGTTTGCTGAACCAGCCAAAGTGACGGTTCTCCAAACAAAACCGATCGAGTCGAGAGTAATTAGAAAACCATCTCGGGCCGGTTTTGTTTGAATACTTAATGAGACCTAATTTAATGAATACTATGGTTTTCAAAAATTTGGGGAATATGCATGTTTCTTTATTTCTTTTGACACGTAACTCGTATGGAAAGGTTTTTTCTTGGTCCATCTATTACTGAGACTCTGGGGACACTGCTACCAGAAAACCAGAAGGCCTATTCATCTCTCTCAGCATATTCTGATTTAGGTACAGAATAGGTTAGATACCTATCCCAGGAGATTCCATAAACTTTGGACTATCGATCTTTCACATAAATATAATCCGAGCCATCATCAGAATACATATTATTGATGAATCAGAGACGCCAAATAGGCATTTTTAACCATTTTTGAATAGACACCAATTTTTTCTTTTATGATCATCAAAACTTCAATGTTCATCATCAATATTCATCACGTTTTTAGTGATTTTATATTACTCTGAAAAGCACATCTAAACGTTATTTGTTATACATTTTTCTACCTCCGTACTTCTAGTTCCTTTTCTTATGATCATAAAAACTGCAAAGTTCATCATCAGTATTCATATCACGTTAGTGATTTTATAAGAATCTGCATAGCACATCTAAACGTTATTTGTTGTTATAATTTTTTTCTACTTCCAAACTTTTAATTTATTAGACCTTTCATAACTGTACTTTCAGGGCCGCGCCAAGCCATGCGGCCGCCTGTGCAAAATATAATTTTACGCCCCTCACCCCCTTTTTAGTGAAAATGTATACGTAAGATGGGTACACCTGAATAAAATTAAAATACGTGCTAATACCTATATTTAATTTTGATACTGGTACATCAGATCAGGGGGTAGACACAAAATTGAAATTATCGCCATTACTTACTTATCTAATTTTGAAATGAAATATGTGTTAATTTACTGTATAATCTAAAAATCCATAATTTAAAATAATCATTATAACTTGATATTTTTTGCAATTTTGCAAATGAAAGAAATGAGTTTTTCCGGCTCATTATTGCGGCTTTTTGCGGATTCCGACAGACGACTTTCAAACCTTTTTGGAATAAAAGAAGCAATAAAACCAAAAAAAATATGTCTATAATAACCGTCTTTGTTTTTGATACTTACCGTTACCGCCAAGCCACCTGTGATACTCGGGACTTTTTAAGCTAGACGCTATCGCTAATAGCAAAAGAGTACCGAAAGAGAATCACGCATTAAACATGAATTGGAGTAAACGCGCGGCATTACAAAGTAGGTAGTTGGTACGGTTTGTGCATTTAGCGAAATTTTCGCCCTTATACTTTGCCGCCCTTATACTTTGCCGCCCTTAGACTTTGCCGCCCTTACACTTTGCCGCCCTTACACTTTGCCGCCCTTAGACTTTGCCCCCTGTGGCTTTTGCCTACATTCGCCACATAGTTGGCGCGGCCCTATGTACTTTAATTATATTCATTAATGGTTATTTAACGAACAAGTGTATTAATAAGGGCGATTAACAATTGAGATAATTTAACGCGTGAGCGGAGCGAGCGCGTTAATGTTCGAGATTGTTAATCGCCATTTTAATTCACGAGTTCGTTACAAAAATTTTCCGTTGACCGTAATTTTCCAAAAAAAAAAAAATTGGTTCCATTTGGGTCTTGAACCCTCGACATCGCAATGACCTCAAGTCTCACACGAGCATTTTACCAGCCAGCTGCGTGACTACCTATTAACGTTACTGACAACTGGTATATTGAATGTTTTCTGAATATTTTTTTTACACAACTTTTCCGTCGACCGTACTTTTTAAAAATAAAAATATCTTACTTTTAATTTTCAGTTTTATTATTATAAATATTGATATTAGAAATTGTTCAACCATTGAAACTTAATGAATTTTAAGAAAATACAACAATGAAATGAATAATGACAGATAGTACTAACACAGCTACTTGATTTCAAAATAAATGTAGCGGGTAAGTATAAATGGTTGCCTACGCCACAGGCCACTAATAAGTATAATATGTATTGGAGCAATGTACGTTGGGTTGCATATAAGTAAATCGTTGATTAATAGAAAATCATTCATTAACAGGGGTCATTAATCAACGATTTTGAGTGGGTTAAAATACATCATAAATGAACGGTGGACGGAAATGGTTATTTAACGAACAAGTGTATTAATAAGGGCGATTAACAATCGAGATATTTTAACGCGTGATATTGACAGATAATACTAACCAATATAAAATGTATATTGGGTTGTATATAATCAAATCGTTGATTAAAAGAAAATTATTCATTAACAGGGTCATTAATCAATGATTATGAGTGCGTTAAAATACATCATAAATGAACGGCCGACGGAGAAATTCATTATTAAGATACAAGTTTATAACCAATATAATCGTGACACTCCATTATTCTGTCAATATCAACTATTGCCTTGGACATCTGACAAATATTTTGCCTAGAACATCTGACAAATCTAAAATATATCAATTTTGACGTCATAAATTACTGTTTACTTAGCATATTTTCAAACTTTGTGCTTCTTGCAATAACAGTAAGTGAACATGTGTGATATTCAAAGTGAAATTGAAAATTTAAATCTGCCAGAAAGTGTGGAAAAGGAAAAGCCGCAAACACTTTATTACCCGTAAAATCGACAAAAACATACGAATAATTTACGCGCAGTTCATAGATTGGAGGAACAAAAATAAAATTTGTAGTTTTCCTTACTTGTTTATTTTGATAAGTTATCTGAGAAATATAAATCTATAAAATTATAAATTTTGAAATCAATGTGGACATACATACCGAAGTACTCTAAAATTTGATGATCATGATACTTCTGACGTTGCAAGTTTTTTGTTAACCCAGAAAATAACATAGTTAGAAACCAAGAAGTTCGATGGTGGTTGGTTGATGAATATAACGCATGTGGAATAAACTCAGCGATATTTAATAATAAATCATTTGAAAAGTACCCACTGAACACATCAGATGTAGAATACCAGAAAAATCCAGTTTTTTTTTGTTCAGCAGCTTTAAATAACGATTATGAATTTAATTATACTAGTTGGAAATTAATAAATAAAATTTTTAATTCTGTTTTGTTGCTTGCTATTTCATCTCAATTCAAATTCTTGACATTCATTTCCTCTATAAATTTCTGTTGTTACTGCCTCCTATTTTCTCCATTTTCATTACCGCTTTTGTTTTCTCCATTTTCCTTAATGTCCTCATTTTTTACATTCTCAGCGACTACGGTATTTGTAATTCAATATAACCAATCACACACAGGGTTTTGCGGAGCGCTAGGGCAACTACCAGTAATAGCCGTTCTCTAACCGAACTGGCTAGCTCTGCTTAGCTAATATTATGATCAGTACGCAGTATTTATACGCGAAACATAGACAGTTAAGTCCTCCACATTGGGGATATTCGATGAGAAAAAGAAAATGTTAATACATAAGATTGTAATCGTTTTCATTTCAATTAATTGATAGAATGAATTATTCACTTCCTTGGTACAAAAATAGGAGAACAAAAAAAAATATGTGTTTTTTTTCTTTAATGATAAATGAATTGGCGGCAATTCTATCATAATAAATAGTATGGTCCTAGTCAAAAATCAAATTTAAAAAAAATTCAAAAGTGATTATTAGTAGCAATTTTACAGGTTATTGATATGTATACATATATTTGCAAACAATTAACACAACATTGACATTTCTTCCTCTCCTGGCGAAAGTAATTAACTCCAATTTATTTTCTGTACAAATATTACAATGGCTATTTGTTTATTAAGAGCGCAAAGTGATTGATATCTGCTCGACAGAGACAGGAAATTTTGACAAGTGGCAATGAAACTTTGTGCTGGAAATACACACAAGATGTTTTCTACAAACACAGATCTTGGATAAAAATAGCTCATTCAACATGGCATATAATGTGTTACCTATGACAAAATGAACACTCTATAGATATCCTAAATGTATAAGTTATCCCAATTGTTCGATGTCGTGAGAGACTTTTGTGGACTTGATATGAATGAGTTTCTCGTAGAAATAATGATTGAATTGAGAGTGATTTCAAATATATTTTCTTCTTGTTTACAAAAAAACAATTGTGTTATTGATTCTAGGTATGCTTGTTGTCAAAGTGACTTCTTGAATAATTATTGAATACAGGGTACTTGAATTTCCAAAAAAAGTAATAAATAATCAACAGGAATAGAACACCAATATCTAACAATATACACTTCTAACACAAAAAGGGGAAATGATGCCTGCAAAAAAAAGACAGCCAGTAGAGATCGAACCTGGGCCATATGTTTGAATCAGTTTTTCATATGGCTGCGCCCAAATGAATTAAGAAGGGTCTCAATTGTAAAATTGATGAGCATGACAAGTAATTTGATTTGGCATATTATTCTTAACGCGCTTTCTTGATATCTTCTTCCGATGCATAGTGAGCAGAATTTCATGGCTGATCGTTGCCGGTAAGACAGCCAAGTGCTGTGCCTGGAAGAAGTTAAGACTCCCGTTAGGGGGCGCTGGTATCCACTCCCCACTTGTATTGGCGGAAGGTCGAGAATATTCCAAACCATTAAAGTGATAGCAGGTTAGAATTCACGCCTCCTGCATAGCTCATGCGTAGTGTTCGATGTCATTCATTGTAGATAATGATTTATGTAGTTTTTGAGGCTGGTTATTTCAAGAATGACCCGGAAAAGGCACAAACCCGTACAACATTATGGTTACTTAAGGTATTTGGAACGCTAGAACCGTTTTCTTACAAATTCAATGAAAATTTGATATGATATTTCCCGAATTTTCGTCCGTTTAGAATGGAGGCATCGCGTTAACAATTTATCAGTTTTCAATCACTTTCAAGCTACCTGATCGCCAGGACTATAAAAGTTATTGACGCTGACACAAGTGACAGAACAGAGTTGCCTAACGCCTCCGATACGAGATTGGATGGTTTAAATGATGGGAAAATCGTACAGTCAGAACACCAAATTTACTTTTATTATCGACGTATGTCTAATAGGCCGCAAATGGAAAACTTTTTTTGGCGCATACCGTACCGTTCCAAATAACTTAATAAAATGCTTTGAAATCACTGTCACTATTTTCCATGAACAATAATCGGTTCGTTTTCAACGTTCTTTCAATATTGCTGCTCCAGAGTGGAAATGCTGTGACAAAATGACCTTTCTCAGGTAAAGTCAACTTTTCGGTTACAAACATGTCTAGGCATATAAACGAAATTCAGTATAGTAAGAGGGTTGCCTTTGATGTTTTGGGATTAGAGAACAAAAACAAATATTGATCATTGAAAATCGCTTTATTGTTTTTCAAAATATTCCCCATGAAGATCACACTTCTGCATGCGATGGAACCAATTGTCGAAGCACATTTGCCACTCTGATTGAGATATCTCCAAAACATGCATTCTGAACGCATCAACCGCTTCTGCAGGTGTCGAAAAACGTTGACCTCTCAGTTTATTTTTTACGTACGGGAACAAAAAGAAGTCATTCGGTGCCAAGTCAGGACTATACGGCGGATAACTCATCAAATCGACGTTTTGAGTGCTCAAAAATGCAGTTGTTTGAGCCGATGTGTGCGAGCTCGCATTGTCGTGGTGAAGAGTGATCCGTCTTCGGCGGTTGGTTTTCCTCATTTCTTGGAAGACAACTGGCAAACAAATGTTTGTGTACCACTCAGAATTGACTGTTCTGCGTTGTTCTAGTGGTACGGTTGCGACATGTCCAGTTTTTCTAAAAAACAGGCGACCATTTGCTTGGAAGTGCTTCGTGCGCGAACAACTTTTGTTGGCTTTGGCTCATCTTGAAACACCCATACAGTCGACTGCTGTTTACTTTCAGGCTCATACGCGTAAATCCACGATTCGTCACCTGTCACGATGTCATAGACGTGTTTCGAAGCACCGCGATCGTATTTTTTGAGCATTTCTTTCGACCAATCGACACGAGCCTTTTTTTGAACGATTGACAAATTGTGTGGGATCCAACGTGAACAAATTTTTTTGACAGCCAAATGTTCATGCAATATTGAATGTATGCTGGTCCCACTAATGCCTAAGATTGTCTCAATCTCACGATAGGTGACATGACGATCTTTCAATATCAGTTCGCGCACAGCATCAATGGTTTCCGGAACTGATTTTGGACGACCTTCACGAAATTCGTCTTGGAGCGAACTACGACCTCGATTGAATTCACCATACCATCGATAAACACTGGTCCTTGATGGAGCTTCATCGCCAAAAATTGAATTAAGTTCATCGATGCACTGTTGCTGAGTTAATCCCATTTTTTGGCCGAGATGAATCTTTTAAGTTACTGTAAACAATACAAATAGTGCTCGTATGTCAAAACGTTCTGAGTACGCATAACCTAAAAAATGTCAAACTTTACGATAGAGCTGTCAGCTGCCTGATTGCAACACTAGGGTTGTCCAATCCCGAAATATAAAAGGCAACCCTCGTATGACGTGCACGTGTCAGAATCAGACTATTTGGAATTCGCTGACGTCATACTTCAGGCTACAAACAAGTTTTATCAAGTTGGTTCAACTTATTTCAAGTTCGATGAGTTCACATGGTTGCTAGATATCCATAATGATAATAGCATAATATTAGGTCAAACTGGAACCCCCAACTACTATTTATAGAATGAGTATGTACAATATATATTGAAGCAAACACTACTATTCATAAAATACGGAATACAATTGATTAAAGCAAACATCCTCTCGTCAAAATGAGTAATACCAAGTTGAAATTTAAGCTTTCAGGTGAATATTTTTGCGAAGAAAAATCAAAAGTAGTGCTGAGTGATACAAAATTTATTTTTAAAAATCTAAAAGTGAATTTATTTTTTGAATCTTCCATATGATTTGAATTTGAATGTGAAAGTTATCGAAAAGACGGAAAAGAAGATTGATGAGACCTCCAAACTAAGGAGTTGTCTTTAACCGGCAAGACCATTGGCTAAATTGGTTACCGAAGGAAGCAACAGAAAATTGTCCTCATGTGACCTGATGTTTAGAGCAGCATGCAGGTGTACCTCAATTTTATAATGACTTCGCAAATATTCTGGAGGCTGTAGTGAAGATTTCAGAATGGCGTGACCCGAGCACAGCTGGCAAAAGACGACAGAACTCAATAGGGACGCGCTCTGCGATTGGTCACCTGAACTAACCTCACGTAAACAGAATAATCGTACATAATGGACAAGTTCAGTGATGTTGTATAATAAATGAATGAGAAATAGATTATTTAATTTTACAAATTTTAGCGCAGAACCTCTTCTCGGACTCACCTGTGATGTCATATGACGCGAGAACGCTACACCACTAATTACTTATTACTTCCTTAGCCGCGATAGGGTACTCGCGCCGTTTGTTGTTATTCAAATACAGTTAGATAATTGTTCTCTATCTAAGAGTAAGATTTCACCATAATGGAAGACGGCTTCGTGAAAGTACAAAGTGATAATATGCCTAAAATAGATATAGACAGTGTTGGAGTTTTTTTCTTCAAATCCATCTTATGTTAGTGCTGAAATAAAAGGAGTTAAACTTTTTAAGTATATACAAGTTTGCTTCTTCAGCCACACGGTTCAACTTATAACGATAATTTATTTAAAAAACGTTTCATAAACTGTTTGTAGTTGAGTACTGGTTGTTAAAGTTTATCCATTATCAATTGCAAAATATAGTTTTGTTAGGAGTAAAAAAAAGGGAAAAAAATTTACTACCCGTATAGTATCCTGTATGAATCAACAAACCGTCTGTCAGTAGATCATCAAAGTCGATCCCAGACCGTAAGTGGTCAAGGTCGCCGGTCGGCGAAGTGGAGGCGGCGTTATCTACGTGTTATCTACCACACGCCGGCTTCGAGCAGCGTGGTTACAATATAAAAAGAATAATGATTGGGAATGAAAATATTCGAATTGTTGAAGTGTGATAATAATAATGATGTTTGGAAAAATGTGAAAAATTGCGGGGTAACGAGGGTCTAATGTTTGAACGTGCGATTCCAATGAGGAACGTATTCAGGGTGTTTCAAAATACATAATTTAAGAGAAAAAACGACAGGTCGTCTCAAAATAAGCCATTCAAGAGAAAAAAACATGGCGGTTGCTTGTCAACGTGCTATACCAGCTGTACCAACATATCATTTACCAGGGTGTTTCGAAATGCACCATTTAAGAGGAAAAAACATGGAATGTTGGGTGGGAAAATGAATCATCGCATCATGGGGGGATTCAAAGCAGTATGACTTTGTTCGCATGCCATTCGGATTGAAGAATGCGCGTCAATATTTGAGCGAGTAATGTACAGTATTCTCCTGGAAATTCAAAATAAAAGATGTCTCATGTACATGGAAGACATCTCATAGTATCTTACCATACATGAACTTATATATGAGAATTGCCGATGTATTCAAAAGACTTCGAAACGGCAACGTGAAAATTCAGCCAGAATAGCGCATATTCTTGAGGAGAGAAATGGCTTATTTTGGACATATGGTCACCCAAGAAGGAGTCCAAGAAGAATTAACACCAAATCCTTCGAACACAGAATAAATTCAAAACTTCTCCGAACCAAAATACCAAAAAAAAAAAAAAAATTTTCTATGTTGTGACTGGTATTTTTGACGGTTATATACAATTTCGTCAAAACTTCAAAACCGAAATTATTGCAATACATGAATTTGTACTAGTCCTTGCAATCAACGGCAACGCTTCCAATGGCAAATGGCAAATGCTTCTGTTAAGAGGCTATTCTTGTCGTTGAAATGCCTTAAAACATTATTACGGTATTGAGGTTCTGGCTACTGACAAATACTGGACAGTTATGACGACTTTATTAAGAGCTCCAAAATAACAATAAATCTAATAAATCAACTCAAACACTGGATACTAATTATAATACATAAACTTCTACTTTTGGCTCAGCTTCTGCTTCGAGTTCAACTTCGAGTTAAATATCCCCGTCCGCTCGCATCGCCTTGCTTATATTCAGGTCGGTTTCTTGGTTCAATCTCATGTGAGCGATAGTCCGTTCATTTCTAGATGACAGTCTTGTTCCTCTTCTATCGGCGACTCATTGTGGCATTCAGTCTGTTGACGAAGCTACATTTGTTCATCTACCCAAAAAATTGCTTCAAAGTAAGTGCATCATTTTTTGAGATTTTTTTTGTGAAAAAGTTGATTGAAATTTCAATTCCATTACAGCACGTACATAGAATCAAACGTCCAAAAAATTGCTTCAAAGTAAGTGCCTAGAAAAACTCAATGAACTAGGCAGGAACAACAAGGTGATCCTCCTCTGGGTGCCTGGGCACGTCGGAGTAGAGGGAAATGAACAAGCAGACACCCTGGCACGAAAAGGAGCATCAACGCCACTGATCGGGCCAGATCCATTCTGCGGACTTGGAAAATCTTACTTCCAAGAAGAACTCAATAAAACTGAAGAAGCAATGAGAGCAACATACTGGCAAAGACTTCCAGGGCTAAGGCAGGCCAAAGATATCCTCGGCAATTTCAACCGAGCAAGATCGAAAACACTGATTAACCTCAGCAAAACTAGTCTAAAGACAATCACAGGATTTCTAACGGGGCATTGCAGACTCAAAGAACACCTAAGGAAGCTAGGCTTAGAGGAGGACAACACCTGCAGATTCTGTGGGGAATATACTGAAACACCTCACCACATATTGATGGAGTGTTATGCTGTACACCACAAAAGATTAAATATACTGGGATCACACCAGCTGACTGTGGAAGAAATACCACAAATGGACCCCCTCAAAATCCTAAAATTCCTGAAGGAACTGAGGCTTGAGGGGATGCTGTAAACGAGAATACCTTGAGATAGCAGAAGAAGATGGGGTACAATAGATCTAACTAGGTCGCAGCGCATCAGTCACCATCCACACCAACCAATACCAATACCAAGTGCATCATTTTTTGAGATTTTTTTGTGAAAAAGTGGATTGAAATTTCAATTCCATTACAGCACGTACATAGAATCCAACGTCCTCTAGAAGCCTGTCCTTGTTTGAAATCGATAAGACGAACCGTTTTTGAGTTATGAATTGACTTTTTTACCCTAAAAAGCGTCCCAAATATGATTGCGCTCATGGCATCTCAAACTTTCCTGTCCGCTCGTATCGCCTTACATATACAACCCGATGGAAGCTTCTAATAAGACTGAAAACCGCCTCCTAGTTCTTGCTCTTAGGGTAAAGGTGGGAGAGAATGCCGCAGTGGAAGAGGTTCGGCAATAATCACCTGGCAACGATGGCAAACTTTAAACAAACAATTCTTCACATACAGTCAGTTGATAGGTAACTTTCGAAAGAATATTGTTTCTGTGCAAATCGGACTTTGATAGTGATGGTACTAGACATAGTGTTCAGGTGAGTTATAAAAAATTTGCGAATAATAAAATAAACTTTGATTATTTGCGAAATCGGATTAAATTCGGTTTGGAATTATGTGTACGCTAGATGTAGGATAAGTGGGGTTATATGGCTTGTCAACATTGTAAGCGGGAAATGAGGGATAGATGTCGCAAATTATAGTGGTAGAGTTGACTCATGATTTTTTTTTCAGGAGGGAGATATGCCTCGTAAATATACGAGAAAGTCCAATAGGGCGACATGGGCCCAAGGCGATCTGAATACAGTAATAAAATACGATCGCATTTCCATAAGAGAGGCCGGTAGAACGTGCTGTATACCTGAGGGAACATCAAGAAGAAGAACGAATGAAAATAAATATGAAAAAAAAAGGCTAAGGGCCTTCTTCATATATTGGTCGCGATGCTGAAAGAAAAATTGCTAGTCATACAAAGGCTCTTCAGAAAGCAGGATTTCTTCCAACAGTGAAAACAGTGAAACAAATGGCGTACACCTTAGCTCAACGTTTACGGCTGAAACATAAATTCAATGATCAGAAACAGGAAGCTGGAGATCATTGGTACAAGTGTAGAAGACTATTTTAAACTATTGGAAAGCATTTGTAGAGATAATATGTTTTCGACAAACCCGGGATGATCTTCATTTGAATAATGTATCTGGTAAAGTTATAGCTGCTAAAGGAAGTAAAGTAGTGCATCTCATTAAATCTGGTGAAAAAGGAGAATCTATCACTATGATAGCTTATTGCCATTCAGAATAATTTTTTTACCGCCGCATTGCATATTTAAAGGGATAAATAAGAAACAAGAATTCGAAGATGGTATGCCACCTGATTTTGTTGTTGTGATGAATAGGAAGTCTGCTTATGTGAAATATATTTTTTGATTGTATAAAAAACCATTTTCCTCCCCGCAAGCCGCAAGGCAAGACAGGGGTGGGATTCTGTGTACCATAGAATTCTATTGTCGATAGAGAAAGTGAGATGACATTATGGTTGAATTCATGGGAGGGAAAGAGACAAAACTGTCGACAATAGAATTCTATGGTACACAGAATCCCACCGCTGTGCTGCTTCTTGATGGACACGGATCTCATATGAGTGTGGATTGTTCAGAATTTGCTGCAGAAAATTATATATAAATGTTATGTTTGCCATACAAGCCACTATTTTCAACCAGTAGATCGCGGTTTTTTTAAACTTTTGAAGACTTATTTTTACCAAGCTTGCGATAAGTGGATCAAGATAGACTACTAAAGGTACGTATTCACTAGAGCATTCGTTCCGCATGAGCACCGAACGCGTGAATGCTGGGACAGTGTGGACGCTGATTTAAGCACGAACGTAATGCGCGTGTGGTTCTCGGGCTGATTCGTTTTATGTCGATTTTTTCGTGCTCAGTGTGGACAGTGAAAGTGTGCTCGACGTTTTGTTTGTGGTTATTACAGAGATTTTTAACAACGAATATCCGAGAAACAAACCAGTATTGCCACACAAATGAGCATGCGCATCGAGAACAGTTCTCATCAGTTCTTGCTCAAAGCAAGAACAATTCGTGATAGTTCAGGACGATCCCGGATCATTTCGTATGTGAAACCAGAACAGGGGATTCATCAATTCGAACTTGTTCTCGACAAACCAGAACACTCTTTATCAACTGCGCATGATCCTGACGCCCCAGAATCAGAACAAACCTATATTTAATTAACTAATAGAAACTCCAAAATTAATATTATTGATAAGAGTAATCAAATAAAAAAAATATTCTTCAAAACTAGGTATTCAGCCATCTCTCCCACACGGTGCGGGTGAGTCGCCGCATACTTATATGATGGTAGAGATGGCTAGTGGAAAATCATATTAGATCCTTTTTTTAACATGACCTGTTTTCAATAAGTACTTCCTAGATAAGTTGCAGGTGTTTTCGTACGTAGTGCAGGTTTCGTGTCGCCAGCGTCCACGCCGTATACACTGAATCCAGTCTGATTTCGATGTAGTGAATTCGTAAACTTCATAACACTCCACATATTCATTTTCGTTGATATTGCTGATCTCACTACTTGGAGAGGAAATGACTGAGCTTTCTTCTTCAGATTCAGTTGACGACGACAATTGCTTTTTCTGTTTTCATTTCAGTGTCTTTTGTTTCGCTTTATCTTGCGGCTTTTTGTTCTTTTCAGTTTTATTTTTGTTCTTTTTCATTTCAATGTAGCTTGGGCGCGTTAAGGGTCTGCATCCCTGAAAAAAGGGGGGAGGAAACGATTTCTTTCTTCTGATTGATGAAGGAATGTATGAGTGTATACAGATAAAAATAACAAAAAAAATATTTTGAAAGTATTAACTGAATGAAAAGGATATTTCTTCCCATTTTTGTGCATTTTTTATCAGTACCACCATCAAAATGAACGAATATTTTTATGATGTTTCCTTGTATTATTGAAGTCTATCAATTACTTGATGGAATGACGGTCTCGTTTTCCTCTTACACAATTCGGTTTATTTGTGAATAATTTTACAAAAAAGTGTTGATTTTGCGAAATGAATTTCGTTGCATTATTCCATTCGAATTGGGAAATAGCCAATTTTATAACCGTCAAGCTATAAAGGAATGTTTCAGCCATCGACTAGTGAAAATTAATTATTAATTACAATTCTTGAATCCAAAATAGAACTGAATTTCTTTACGCACCTCACGTTGCTCCTCCAATACGGCTGATAACGTGAAACGTGGAGAGAGGGATCATACAAGTTCTGGCACAGGGTCGGATTTCGGATCACTTAAAATATTCTCTGCGCCTAGACATTTTTGTTGTGCTATTAACTATCGGTTATGATATTAAATGAAAGTACATTCCATTTAACTTACTCGAAACTGTTTTGTCAATTGAAGAAAGATTTTTTCTCGAAATCAAAAAAATATTGGAGCCATAAGTCAGCAAATCAAACCACAATAAAACTACAAATCAAGCAGAAAGGTATATTATACAAAAAATTCCATCTCATTCAATAATAATATATTTTATATGCAGATATATGTCTTTGGTGGCCAAATTCTCCGGGGGTAAAAGGGTCAACTATACGAGAAATGTTTCGTTTTCTGCCAGAGCTCACGGTGCTGCATTATCACATTTAGCAGGACCAAGTTGGCATACCCAAGTTTGGAAAACAGCAATGAATAAAAATCCTGTGAATATTATGCGAAGAGTATTTTTGAAGCGAGAGAAAAAGTTACTGGCACAAAAACATGCCTCTAAAAGGAAGAGACCCACAAAGGGGAGTTCTGGCCCTGATATATATTATGGACCAGAAGCAGCTCAACCGGATATTTCCGAAGAAGAGTTGAAGTTGAAAAAGGAACAGTTTCTGGCGAAATTGAAAGAAAAAATTTCAACTGAAGACAAAAGGAAAAAATTAGAAGAATAGACAAGGGGTCAGCACGAGAACAGGATGTGGCACGAACTCAGGTTAGACTATCTGACTGCTTCTACATTTGGATCCGTAATTGAGAGGAAGGCCAACACGCCCTGTCACAATTTAGTCAAAAGGCTCTTAATATAATATATAATATAACAAAAAACAATTGAATCCTACTGCAGTTGTATTTGGAAGAGAGAAAGAGGAGGTGGCAATGAAAAAATATTAAGAAGAAAGACATTGTAAAATTGATGCTTGTGGTTTATTTGTCGATGAATATAACCCATTTCTTGCTGCTTCTCCTGGTGGATTACTGGGAGAAGATGGACTAATAGAAGTCAAAGACGAAACAAATAAGTCCACTAGGTGTTTTGATATTATTGATAATGAAATAAGGTAGGTACTGCTCATTCGAATATCTTCTAATTTTTATAATTTTATTAATTTTTTTACGTTGAAGAAAAATCACAATTATTTTTATCAAATTCAGGGGCAACTCAATATAACTAGAAGAAAATATTGCGATTTCGTTATATATACGAACCACAATAGGCCATTGGCCGCAGTGGAGAGCCTGATGTATGGGCTCACTCACGTTTAAACCTAACCTATATATACGAAAAATGATTTCAATATAGAAAGAATAGATAGAGACTGTTGTGTCTGGGAAACAAAAATGCTTCCAAAGCTGAAATAATTTTATATGAATTGCATTCTACCAGAAATTTTGGACGGAGAGATGCGTCTGATATTATTGAAGGAAAAGAAAAAAATATCAAGAAAAGAAAGAAATTGTAACTTTTTCCCTAAATACCAGTTTTGATGTTTTGAACAGAATCAATAACGAATCAAAAATGAATACTTACTTCATCTTGAAGTCGCCATTCTGAATTCCCCGTTGAAGAAAAAAACATGATATTCGATCCCAAAAACTCCTAAATACCAATGTTGAATCGAATCGGACCATAATCACAAAACTTGTCCAATATCTTGGAGCCTTCATCTTGAATTTTAACAAAATATTAAAAATCACCGAGCCCGAAAACCCCCACAGACAAATTTTGAATGAAATCAGACTTCAGTCACAAATATCGTCTGATATATTGAATTTTTTATTTGACGAAAGTAATGCATACTCAAAGTGGAGTTTCAGTATGATGAAGTTAAGTAAAATTCAAAGTTGTCTCCTCAATATTTATTTCAACCCAGGGTAGGGAGGGGAAGTTGTCAATGCCACTTTGGCAATCACTTGTCAAAAACATAAATCAAAAACATGTTTTCGAGCATATTAATGTTCATCTTCAGTTGACATGAACAGGAGGTGAAAATGAAATCAGTAAAAACACTAATTACAACTACGAAAAATGTGAAAAACCAATAAATTAGCGTACAAAATCGAACCGGACCATAATCACAAAACTTGTCCGCCATCTTGGAGCCGTCATCTCAAAAACAATAATTTAAAAAAAAGATTCACTATCTCCTACACCGAAAACCCACACATACAAATTCTGAATCGAATCCGACTATAATCGCAAATCTCGTCCGCCATCTTGAATTTGTTAATTTCAACAAACGATTCCTAATCTCCACCCCCGAGAACCCTCTCATACCAATTTTGAATCGAAAAATCTGAAAAAATATTACAATGCATCAAAACCTTCAAAAAATAATATACGATAAAGACTTCATACAGCAGGTGTATATTTATGCTGCATGCATGTCATTAGCTTTTATCCAGTATTCTAGATGAGACCATCGGTATAACTTTTTGTTGTACACTTTTCTTCCCAAAATTCTCATTCAAAACATCATCGAAATAGTTTCCGCCCGTTAATCAATTATACCTACTATTTTTAACGCTTCATATTCTACAGATTTTCAGTTTTTTTTATTTTACTTTCAATTTTCGATTCATTCTGTGATTGGACCGCAATATTTAATCTCAAATGCTCGTACAAATTTTCAGATTACCACGAAAGCGAATAGGAAAAACAATCACCGAACGGTTGGCGGTATTCCCATCACTTGTCGGTTTTCTCTCCGACATCAAAGAAAATGCTCGCGAATGCGTTCGCAGATTTCGACGGGTCAACTCAAAACGACGAACAGACTACTGTGAGCCTCAGTCCAGATTAGTTTGTCTCCTGTCTGTTTGAGTGTTTGTTGTGTCTACTCCATGGAGTGGACAGAAGAGAAGACATAAGTATTTCTGGAACTTACTGAATAGGACTAATAGGAGTTGTGGAAAGCAAAACCTCAACATCATTCCTAGGGGGAAATTTCCCACACTGTGAATATGGATGCAAAGGAATGTAGGAAAGAAATGACGTCCCGGCAACGCGTGTTGGCAATTTTTGTAATGTCCGTTCAACAGTTCGAAACTTTAATTCGCCTAATACATTGAAAGTTTCTACACTTATTTGTTCATAAAAATGTGGTTATCACCATTAGTTAACTAAGGAGAAAAAATCGCGAACAACAAGATGGTGACAAACACAATTTTGTTTAGCTGCTGCTACTCTTTCCCATCTAGAACGGAGAACTACTGAAACAATTCTGGGAACAGCACGAAACGTTTCGTGTGTTGTTCGGTTCTTTGAAATAAAATACGTCCATTCGCCGTTCTGTTTGCCGTTCGGTTAGTTGTTCTGTTTGTTGTTCGGCGTAATATTCAAGTCTGCACGAAGCTTAATTTTAAAATAATTAGGTCCGGATCGTGTACAAGATTGCAAATTTGTGAATGCATCAGAATAAATATTTTCAAAATTTGCGTTTCAAAACTTTCGTAATTATTTCGAAACCACCTTGATCAAAAAAATTACCACGAGTTAAAAAATTACCACGAATTAAAAAATATATGTCCCGGTCAACTTAATAGGTTGACAATTGCAAATCTGTACAACTGTTCGGAATATGTTTCCGATGTATCTGTCAAGTTTGAAGAACTTTTGGAATTTTTTCTTATGGTATATCAAAAAAAACATTAGTTTTTGATTAAGTAGTTTTTTCCCGGTATTTATTTACGACAAATGTCACAAAAGCACACACGTTTTGAATAAACACCTATCTCCAATTTTTTTTGTATCCAACCCATCTAAAAATTTACCTATTACCTAGAGTAATATAATAGACTGATGAAAAATGCGCTATGAGCGAATTTTTGTATTGAAAAATGTCAACATTACTCAGAAAAATCTCGGAATTAAACTAGAAAATATCTCAATTCTGATAAGTAAGGTAAACAACGTCGAAATGGAAAATTTTTGAGAAAGTTTGTGACAACCAAGGTAAACAGTTTTGTACCATAACGGTGCGTTTCCAACGGCATGACATATTTTAGCCAAATCCCGAGAATAAACCAGAATTATTCACAATTTGTGATAATTACCTTTATTTTCGGTTTTTGTAACTACTTTTAAAATCGTCTTGTTTTTCACAAACTAATACTATTTAATTATGGTCCATTCAAAGTATTACCTGCAGATCGTGATCTACAACATACCAGAGTTTCATTGAATTCCGGACAATCAACCAAAATCCCATGTATTCCGTGCGTGGTCCTTTGTCCTAGTATTTTAGTTTGGCTGCTTGTGCGAAGTGCTTGTGTCTTGTGTATCACGTTGATATTCTAAGTTTCCCAAGCGGGGGTTTGATGATGTATACGTGCAATCGTGCGGATTCAAAGGCCAGGGGGGCTATTTTTAACCGTTCGCAATATTAACGAGTTCACGTATCGTTACAGTCTGAGTTACGGATAGTATGTAAAAGACATGCAGATAACATCAGAATGTGACGATACGAGTACACGTTATCATTGCGAACGGTCAAAAATTGCACCCCAGGCACTCTGAAAAGGTTGAATGTCTTGAGCGCCTGAATTCCAGGTATACTTTTACTGGCTGGTGAAACGAGAATTATTTATTTTGGGTCTCGAGAATTCTGGTTCGGCAAGCTCTCGCATGCCTTTTTCAAAGGAAATGGTTATTCTGAGAGGGGCTTTCTGGAATGTACTGACTACCGACTGGTGCTTTAGATTTTTTGTGTCTTTCTCAGTTGATGAAGCAAATTTCACCAAAAATCAGTGTTTTGCACTCAAGCGAGAGCGCTAATAATAATAATAATAAAAATAATAGCCGTCCCTCACCTGCATATGCTAAGACGTTGGGCAAAGTCATATGAAAATATTATTATTGTAATTTCCAAAGAATCTGTTCGAAAATAGGTTCATCCTTTCCAATGGTTCGATCAAAATCCCACATTTCACCACCACAAATATTATATATATTCAGAATATACAAAATATACATATTCCAGATTAGGTATGCAGTATCCTTGAATTGTGGTGGTAAAATGTGGGATTTTGATCGAACCATCGGAAAGGATGAACCTATTTTCGAACAGATTCTTTGGAAATTACAATAATAGTATTGTCATATGACTTTGCCCAACGTCTTAGCATATGCAGGTGAGGGACGGCTATTATTTTTATTATTAATATTATTAGCGCTCTCGCTCGAGTGCAAAACACTGATTTTTGGTGAAATTTGCTTCATCAACTGAGAAAGACACAAAAAATCTAAAGCACCAGTCGGTAGTCAGTGCATTCCAGAAAGCCCCTCTCGGATAGAATAACCATTTCCTTTGAAAAAGGCATGCGAGAGCCTGGGATTCAGGCGCTTAAGACATTCAACCTTTTCAGAGTGCCTGGCCATTGAATGCGCACGATCGCACGTATACATCATCAAACCCCCGCTTAGGAAACTTAGAATATCAACGTGATACACAAGACACAAGCACTTCGCACAAGCAGCCAAACTAAAATACTAGGACAAAGGACCACGCACGGATTACATGGGATTTTGGTTGATTGGGGAATTCAATGAAACTCTGGTATGCTGCAGATCACGATCTGCAGGTAATACTTTGAATGGACCATAATTAAATAGTATTAGTTTTTGAGAAACAGGACGATTTTAAAAGTAGTTACAAAAACCGAAAATAAAGGTAATTATCACAAATTGAGAATAATTCTGGTTTATTCTCGTGATTTGGCTAAAATATGTCATGCCTTTGGAAACGCACCGTTTTTATGATACAAAACAGTTTACCTTGATTGTCACAAACGTTCTCAAAAATTTTCCATTTCGACGTTGTTTACCTTACTTATCAGAATTGAGATATTTTCTAGTTTAATTCCAAGATTTTTCTGAGTAATGTTGACATTTTGAAAAGGCAATACTATTTCAATACAAACACAGCATTTTTCAATACAAAAATTCGCTTATAGCGCATTTTTCATCAGTCTATTATATTACTTTAGGTAATAGGTAAATTTTTAGATGGGTTGGATACAAAAAAATTGGAGATAGGTGTTTATTCAAAACGTGTGTGCTTTTGTGACATTTGTTGTAAATAAATACCGGGAAAAAACTACCTAATCAAAAACTAATGTTTTTTTTGATATACCATAAGAAAAAATTCCAAAAATTCTTCAAACTTGACAGATACATCGGAAACATATTCCGAACAGTTGTACAGATTTGCAATTGTCAACATGTAACACACGATATATAAAACAAATACTTTTAATGGAAGAAGTGGTGTTTGGTTGACAAATGATTTGTTCGGTATTTTGTTATGGATTTATAAGGGACCCAATATAATTTAGAGACTGTATAAACAGTAATCTGATGAATTATTGTTTAATTGGATTACCACCATATATCCTATGGGAAGATTTTCCGTTTTCACAGATTTTCTGGAGTTTGGTTGTTATGGTTGATAATTAACATGTGCTTTCGATGTAGTCAGTATAAAAATATCGAAATTGGAATACTGCCAAGGAGTTGCAATATATCGCCTGCAGGTGTATATATCTTGATCCAAAGAAACATTGATGATTAGAGCATTAAACGTAACTTCGAGTTCCTAAACAATACTATTTATTGAATAGTCACTGAAATTAAACTTGTTTATGATTTTCAATGATTGAAATATTGAATCGATTTCTGTCCTACGAGTTCTGAGGATTTATGAGTTTGGTTTATGTACGTACAGGAAAACAAAATATTCCAACTCTTATCAGAGACTATAGAAAGATCTATTTTTCTTCGTGGCAGTCTGCTCTACGATCTTTCTGTCCGGATGTCTCACCTTTCCAACTTTGAAATTTGGAAGATTTGTACGTTCAGTTTATCTGAAGACAGATGTTCAAATAAATAGGTACGCAGGTTCTCTTATTTTCAGTTTTTGTTGGAATTCATAGATGGATGGTTTTGAAACCAATATATGAAAACGCTGCCTGTCGAGGTGACTAGCGGCGTCCTGCGTGACGTCACATGGATGGCACTAGACAAAAGTATGTCGTAATTATTTATGGCGCGCAGAAACGCACCGTTCCTCTTGAACAAATTAGATTTGTTTTGGTTCCTCTCATTACGTATTCTGAACCAGTTCTGAACAGTCGCTCAATCAAGTCTTAGAAGTCTAATCACAGACCAGCATGCGTATGTTCAGTTTGATTGGGAAATATGAGCAAAAAAGACCAGTTTCTACTTTTTTTTAATCTACTACTGTCTGTTTCAACTTGAATTCATCAACGCGCAAGCTTCCACGTGCATATGTGTTTGTCGGTGTATGACCAAACACATTGGCGCAGCCCAAGCCATTACTTTACTACTGGTATTCATAACACTCGGATAACGAAATAAAAAAAAAGCGGTGAATTGTATGTTCAGCCCCCCAAACTTGCATCCTGGCTTCGCCTCTGGACAAACGAGCCGTAATTCTTAGTTTATTTTTAGTTCAGTGTCGGTCTCGCGTCCTTAATATTTTTTAGTCGTATATACTATTAGGAAAATGTCCGATTTAAGACAGTAGTGGATTAAATAAAAGTGAAAACTCGTCTTCATCGTTCATATTTTTCAACCAAACTGAACACAAGCATGCTGGTTTGTGGGAAACAACACATTAACATACATGTCTGTCATGCATGTATGACATTAATTCATGTGTGGATAAAGGTGTTTACCCTGATATGTTCAAAAAATCAATTGTTACACCACTGTTGAAAAAAGGGGACACATCCATCATCACAAACTATCGTCCGATCTCTCTTGTGACTCATCTATCAAAAATATTCGAAAAGATAATTAAAAAAAGGGTCGTCACTTATCTCAATAAATATAAAATATTTTCAGATCATCAATTCGGATTCAGAGAAAATATTTCTAGTCAGGATGCAGTTTTGTCACTTAATTCAAAAGTTACTCAAGCTTTAAATGAGAGAAAACCGCCCTTGTGTGTGTTCATAGACCTATCCAAGGCCTTCGACACTGTCAGTCATCATCTTCTCCTTCAGTCGCTGGAAGATATTGGAATGCGAGGTAATATTTTGAAACTATTCGGAAGTTATTTAACAGGAAGATGCCAGGCGGTAAAAATAGATGATGTACTGAGAAGTGAAAAAGTGTTACCTGTGCAGGTTTATGCCGTACGAGCTCCAGGCGACCTTAACAGTTTTGCCTGTCCAGGCAAACCTATCAGGTCTACCGCGTAAAAGCTGTACAGGCAAACCTATCAGGACTACCGAACTACGATCGGAGCGTGTATGAAGAGCACCTGCACAGTTAACATAAACTGTTAAGGCAACCTGAGAAGAACAGAAAATGGTATTTTCTACCTGCATCTGAGTACCACCATACGGTAATCGGTGTATGGCGAGGCCTGTGCAGGTATTTAGTCGCAACACAACTTGTCGTTCCCAGCACAACGAAAAGTACTTGAAGACTCTAAAGTGATATACTAATCAGAACCATGTTTGGTAGGTAAAGAATGAAGAGTACCGGGAGTAAAAATAGTGTTCAAAAACTGAGAGAAATATTACCGGACCCAGCCCTAGTATTGCGTAACTCATCGCCCGTGCTTTCTATGATTTCGGAATCACAGAGAAAAGTGGCAATTTTACCAGAGCGTAGATCCGGTCAATTTGCACACTTATACAGTACAGGCAAATTTGTCAGGTTAGGTATAATATGTGGGAGCATTTTGGAGCTGGATCTGACAGGTTTGCCTATGCCTGTAAAGACATACAAGAAATTACTACAAAAACTGAATATATATAAATAGAACCAGGCACAAATAGGCCGTCATTTTTGGTGTGTTTGCCCTAATATTGCATGGTTCGTTCTTTCCACGATTTTGGAATAACTGAGAGAAAAGTTGTAGTTTTGCCAGAACGTGTGGAGATCACAGTTATGCCTCTACATCAGGCAAACCTGGTAGATCTTCTTCTAGCACAGATGGACGGGTTTTGAAGCCCCTGCACGCAAGCATAACCCATATGGTTCCTCCTGATGGCGCCCTCGGAACGGTTGGCATTGCTCCCCTCATGTAGGTTCCAAAGGTCCCTGCGTTGGTCTCCCTTGTGGATGTGTCTTTCAGTCGCCTCTTACGACAGGCAGACCCTAACTGGGATCTATTCTTTCTAGCCCCGAGTCCCCAGGTAGGTCTACGGCATTTATGGGGCCCTATAGTAAACGGAGAATCGAGTGGTGGAAAATCAGTTTCGAGGTTTTCCATTACCATTCTCTTTTGTTTTTCGCTCAACTGACCGCGAGGGTTCGGGCGTAGCGGCAGCCACGCCGATGTGGCGTTGCAATATGCGCCCCATAATTACTTGTCCTGACTGAAGTATGAATCCCATAGGTTTTCATAGCTGTCAAGTGATTGGGTGAAGTTATATTATTGGGAAATATCTCGAAGCATTATTTTGTGAGTGTGTAATATAAACCTTTAAATCGTCTACCCAAATGTTCATTTCGGTTACAAAAAACTCAAAGAAAAACAAGATGTAATGGAAATAAATAATAATAAGACATTGCAGGGCGAGCTATTTCAGTAGAATCGCCAGAATATTTTTTTTTGCAAGAACCATTTCGAGGTAATGAAGGAACTTTTCTCATTTCATTCCTTGTTTAAATTTTTCATATTTATATTTGGACGAATATGGAAACTTATAAACTTTGCACGAATTTTCGGAATCCCAGGACTCGAATAAGTTGAGGGTCTTTCACAATAAGAGATCTAATAGGTCGAAATGCTTGTGAGGCCGCATATCCTGTACAAACAGCCTCAACAATCTATATGTACAAGAAAATTACTCATTGGGACATCAAACTGCGCAATGTTAAATCGAGGATGGTACTTACCACATATCTTCGCATTTACGGAGAAGAAAAATTGTGAACATCAGCTTTCTGGTACTACATTCCATATTTCACGGAAGATCGAGAGTTATACGTAACACGTGCTTGAATAGAACTCATTCAAACTGTATTTATTTCAAGCGGTAAAGCATGTTACGTCAGACAAATAATATTACATATGTAATTTCATAATCAAGCTAATTTGCTAAAGAGAACGTTACTATCTATGACAAACGACTACCCTTCCTATGTAAACATTTTTGTGGTCATATGACATAGATAAGATGGATGTTGGTACTACGATATAAAACTCTTAAGTCTCCGCGATACTAGGACCAATCAAACCGGTGATAGTTCACAATTCCCGTCCTTTCGAGCCGGTAAGACCACATTGTCAAGGGCAACCACAATACAAACAATGATATCTTGTTACCTAGTTAGGCCAAGCAATAGAGATATTGTCCTTGACAAAAAGACTGCCTGGTCGCCGCCTGTGCCTTCTTGTGCAGGAAAGTCTGTAGTTTGTTCCCACCATGTCCTCTACTCTAATGCCATTTTTCAATTTATTATAAACAATAAACAGCAGTTTTTTTATTGTAAAATGGAAATTATTGAAGCAGTGTTACGGTGCGAAGGTATGAACTATAGAGAATTGAATTCCGAAGAGAATGACGCGTCAAACGATCCGATCGGATAGTTAGAACCGGAGAAAAGCGGGAAAAACCGTTTTTTTTTCAATTCATAACTCTTCCATTTTTTAATAGTAAGAGCTGAAACTTTGCACGATAGTATGTAGCTATTGACGTACACTTTATGTGTGGATTCAGTCGGATTAATAGTTTTCGCACAATCCTCATTTGAATTTTTTTTTTGAAGTATTTTTGCGAAGTGCTGGATGCGATGCGTTTGAGGTCGTCCGATTGAAATTTAAAAAATAGATTTGTAAAGAAGACGTGAACAGTAACAAAGCGTCTATTCTGATTTTTCGATAAATCGCGTTTAAGTGTGTTAAAAACTAGTGAGAACATGAGGGAAAACGGCCGACCGCGCGTAAGCGGTCGAGTGGTGGGGGACAGTGCGAATCGAGGAGAAACGTATTGGGAATTCAGCATAAGGGATACTCCCTCTGGTGTCAAGTTTTGACACTATAGATAAGTACATTGAAATTATTGTTTTCGTCAAAATTCACATGATTTTGGCTATTGTTCATGTGCATTCTGTTGAACCTGTAATCATTATTGATAAGTGATGAATTTCTGGTACAGATAAATGGTGAATATTCTGTTCTTTTCTTGACATAATGTACTCGAGAGTAGTTGAATTTTTGCCACTTTGGCGCTGGCATCTAATGTTGAATCCCCAATAGGCGCGCTCACTAACCGCCGAGAGCTCGTAGCTTCAAGCGTTATAGCTGTGCGCGTCGTTTTTGGTACACAAATTCATAGCGTCAGTTACAGTTTCATGTAAAATTTACCATTTTTAGTGCTTAAAAATTTATATATCTGTGTGAGATTTTGTAATACATATTACCAGCGTCATGGAGACGATCGACGAGTCGAATACAACAGAAGCATCAACATCTGCCGCTGTTAGGTAAATATAATTTCAAGATTTCTCATTCGAAAATACATATTTATTTATAAGAGTTGTATTTTCATTTAGACATGATGAAAGCAGTATAGTTGCAGAAAGTACAACAGAATCATCAACATCTGTCGCTGTTAGGTTAGCATAGTACCCCACCACTCGACAGCTCGCGCGCGGTCGGCCGTTTTCCCTAATTTTTAACATACTTAAACGCGTTCTATCGAAAAATCAGAATGGACCTTTTGTTACTGTTCACGTCTACTTTCCAAATCTATTTTTTAAATTTCAATCGAACGACCTCAACCGCATCCAGCACTCTGCGAAAATATTTCAAAAAAAAATTCAATGAGGATTTTTGCGAAAACTATTAATCCGACTGAATCCAGGTTTTGCACACATAAAGTGCACGTCAATGGCTACTATCGTGCAAAGTTTCTGCTCTTAATATTAAAAAATTACAGATTTATGAATAAAAAAAAACAATTTTTCGGTTGTTCACGCTTTCTCCGGTTCTAATTCTCCGATCGGATCGTTTAACCCGTCATTCTCTTCGGAATTCAATTATCTACAGTTCATCCCTTTGCACCGTTAACACTGCTTCAATGGTTTCCATTTTACAATAAAAACTAAAACAAACGCGATTTTCTGTTAAAATTAAATTAAAAAATGGCATTTTCGAGTAGAGGACATGGTGGGAATAAACTACGGACTGTCCTGCACGGGATGGCACAGGCGACTTCCAGGTAGCCTTTGTCTAAAAAGCAATCATTTGTGGCTCTATTGCTTGGCCTAAGTACGAAATAATAATCGTCAAGCTGACAAACTTCATGTTTATTATTCACTGGGTATAAGAGTGGCCGGTGGGTTAACAGTTAGGTGTTCCGCCGCGCCGTTGAAACTCTTTCAGGCATTGGACCAGCGAGCCCTGTGTACGAGAGTTTTTTATCTTGGGTATATCGAAATCGACCCCATGCCTTGTGTGATGTGCATGCCTTGTGTAATGTGCATGGATCCCGACGTCTAATGCTTGCTTGAAGTGCGCACCGACCACTCGGGGTGGTGCTGTAGGTTTTGCGGGTTTTCCTACAACAGAAAAGTAAATACGCCACCAAAAATCAGTATGTCGGCCGGAGCGCCACGGCGAATAATAATAACATCCGTCCCCTACCCGCACAAGCTATGCCTTTGGGTACACACCAAGAGTGTATATGAGGAAGTATCATAATTACCTAATAAAGTATTCACGACAAAGAAACTTTCCCATATTTGTTCATGAAATTATCTCAATAAATACAACTGGTACTCACATTACCGAAAATTCTGTCATTCGATCAAATTGCTTTGAGGTCTCGTGATGTTACCAGGCAATTTGATCTCGTCGATTTCTGACAAAATTATTTTTGATAGTACTGCGACCACTCGTAGTATTACCTCCGAATTCATCCATATTTCACCCTAAATCGATATCTCGTCTGGTTCTGAAGTCGGTATCGGAAAGAGGTATATTGACACCCTCGAAGGCTCTCGATTGCGTCGCTTTCAGGGCGGTCTTGCTAGTAACATTCTTGGTAGAAACATCGCCTTCTGAATATCTGAAATACGTCAATTGTTCCAACGTGATTCACCGTCTAATTTAGTCTTTCACCCGTTTGTCATGAATCCTTGCCAAAATCCTTTCTCAATACTCGTGTTTTCAACGAACGGTAGCATTTTGGATTTTTTTGCATAGGGAGGCATCCCTCAAAGTTACAAACTTCAAAAATACTAAAATAGCACATGCATACAAGCCTATTGTTATCAGGATTCAACATCATGTGATATTCCTTTTTGTGTGCATGTAAAGGTATTTTTTTCTGAGTTGCTTCGAAATTTTAGTGTTCTGAAAATAATATGAAACATAACTTCCACAAGCACCACGTTTATGGTTCTTGTACTTTTCGTCGATAGCACTGTCACATTCATATTCATGTTTTTTGATATTTCAAGTAGGATCTTGCTTTGCTCTGTTCGTTTGTCTTTAATTTTGTCATTCCTGCCTCAAGGCAGTCTAAGGCCTTTTCCATACTTACCTACATACACTTGTCGCAAACAAATTTTCAAACATATGCCCGAAAATAGCATCTATACATTTGTATGGAACCATTTTGTTTTGACAAACATTCAATTCTATTAGTTTGCAATTGCGTCCACATCAAAAGACACTGCTGACACTGCCACTTTCAAACCAAGTATTAAACATTTGCCCCAAACACGTCCAGACTTGTTGGTTTGCGAGTGTAAAAACGTGTGTTTTCAATCCTGGACGGAAAACAAAATACATTTGCATATTTGTTTGAATGATTGTGAACAAATGGTTTTAAACGGCTTTTATACAGTTTTTATACAGTTTTTATACATATGTTAACATGTTTGTGGGCAAATGTATGTAGGTCTGGACCATGGACATTACACACACAGGACTGCTGGATTCCTATCGTGACGAACCTCAGTGGCACCCTACCTAGTCCATTCCCCCACTCAACAATTTGTTTCTTTCATTCGGAGGCCACCGCAATACGTCATTTCAAGGTCATTTCTGATACAAACATGGAAGATAGAAATCCAACACTCCTGTGTGTAATGTCCTTGGGTCTGGACCAGGCTTAAGGATGAACCAACTGATAGCGGTCATAAGAAACGGAATTGATTACCTCGTTATTTCCATCCCGAAAATAGCCGTCCCATCATCATAATAATCTGATGAAAAGCAATCGAGCTGAGAGAACTTTTCCACTTGAGATTTTCCACGGTTCCATGGATACTGTAAACATCAAATCAATTGTCATTATTCAACAGTTTCAGTGGTTTAACATGGTAAGTGGTCATCATTTAATATTTGTTGGAATATTTTTCTACCTTTATCGCTCTTATATATATAGTGTTTGGGGCCGATCCAAATTGTTACTTTTCCTACATCATTATTTTCGGGATAATAATAACATGAAACTGATTTGTGGTGCCAAATTAGAAATACTTGACAGATCTGTCAGTCATTGGAATGACATTTCGTGGAACGTTTCGTTTCTGAAGCAGGGAACACCATTAGAAACCACAAACACCATTGGTTTATCTTTCGTTTGAATTTCTTTTATTTATAGGTGATTGATTCAAAATAGTTGTTCGTTAGTTATGAATATCTCTAGACGATCTATCTATTTCAGTTCAACTCGTAGCAAAGAAGCGAATGAGTTATTCGTGGCCACGAAATTTTTGGATTCCAACACTTATTAACTTTATTTCGTGAATAATTTCCGTTATTATGAGTTGAAATGTTTTAAAATTGAAAATTTCTAATAATTTAACATTCTTCACTATTTATCTACTCTTTATTGGATGCATTATACTGTTTGTTGAATTTTGGCGAAATTTTTATTATATTTTGAAAAGTCTCCAACTGAAAACTACTTTTCAAAACACTGACGCCCTCTTTCTACAACGGTTTATTGTGACTGTTTTTCATAACTGTGTACTATAATTATTTTAGAAAATTGTACTTCCACTTCAAAATTCCTGGTGGCACATACATAATATCTTTGTCGATAGATATATGAAACAAAATCAAACGAGTTAAATTAGCAATTTTTTGAAAAATCACCATTATAATTATGGAAATAACGTATTGGGCCAGGCCAATAAATCTGAGCAAATGCTCGAACTATAGATATCTTATCTCAATAATACCAATAAATATATCTCAGAAAAACTTGAGTATAAGCATTTGCTCACCTTTATTCACTCACCCATTGTATCAGTGACCATCAAGATCAAACCATATTAACGTTCAAAGGAAATTTCCAAATTCGAATGCATCAGCAGAGCCTCGATCGATTTAATTATTTCTTTTCACATCCGTTTTGTTTAGTGATATATCTTTGACACACCATTCAAACGTTGTTGGATGTTGGGAAGATCTACACTAAGGAGAAATTAAGACAATGAGTTGTGAAGCTTTGCAGTTCGCCACTGTGTAATACGCATACATGAAAAGTACCGTTTGTTTACTACTAGCCAAATTTAGCAACTAAGCTGGTGCATCATGAATATCAATGAAGTCTATGACCATGTCATTAACCCGTTTGCTTTTTAATTTATGAAAAACGTTTAGCAACGCTACTGGTTTACTCTAAAGTTGCCCCAACTTCTCAACGATTTATTTTTAAAAGTTGACTTGAAGATATTGGCCACGTTTATACCGTCTCTTGGTAAGCTGACTAATGACTTTATTTCAACCAAATAGTCTTAGTCATCTTGGTGTATACAGTACACTTGGTCAGGTAACCAGCTTGGTTTGGTACCGAAAATTCTTGCGTACCAGACCAAAATAGTCAGATGACCAAGACGGTGTAAACACCTAAGGCCTTGACTTTCCAGAAAGATGCAAAATTTGGTTTGAATCCTTGGTAAGCCCTAAGTCTAGTTTCTAATGTACTAAGAGTGCCCTAATATCCATTTTTCTAGCAACACAACCTCTAATAATAATGTTTCTAATTTTTACTTGAATATCTAATTTGGATTGCCATTGATGTTTTTATGTCATGAAATATGGGTTAGTAGAGTTGCGAACCTTTCTATAAGTTACTAAGTTAGAGTTGTGCTTTCTAAATGATTACCAAACAAACCAAATAAGTACCAAACTGTTTACTGATTGAACATGGTGTAAATAGGCAGTAACTTATTCCATTAGTCCGAATTTGGTAAGGTCAACTTGGTCAGAGTACCAAATTCGCGCACGGTATAAACGTGGTCATTGAAAGACCGAGGAAATTGTGCTCAATCAAACCTGTTCCCCAGTTGCGCTCAAGTTTCCTTCATTCCTTACCTTGCGTAACAGTCTGCTTTGTACTAGAGAAGAAGAATCGCACAATTGCGTGTCTTGATGTACATGGAGAGAATCTAACGGATAACTAGAGGCATACAGCTGAACCGAGAGTTCCATGGAACCTCCTGGACGTAACCATGCGTCCAAAAGAATCCCCTTCCCTCTAATTTAACTTCGACATAGATAACTGCACTGAAATATCATCTATAATAACTAGGGGTATTAACGTTGTCTAATATCCAAACATGGGTTTCAATTTGCATGAAAACATTGACCGAAAGCAGTAATATAGTGTTATATTTCCTTAGTTCCAAATGACAAGTTCCCCCATATTACATAAACCAATCATATGCCATAATTTTGTTATTTTAAACCAATAAAATAAGAGTTCCATATTCATACGGTTACATAGTTACACCAATCACGGTAAATATAGAAACGTCAGTTTGACGGTTCAACTGACACCAATTATACTAAATGAACTGTTTCTTTAGGATATGTTCCAAAAGTCACCGAAAATGCGGTTTGGTGTTCCGAAAATCACCGCTAGTTCGGTGATCCTGAAAAAGTGGTGATATTTGAAACACGGTTGCCTGAAAGCTGGTGAACCAAACGCCAATTTACTAACCAACACTTCCTTTGCGGTGAGATTGACAAAAGTGACAACTGACAACCGTAAAACTTAAAACTGTTCATTTTGTTGTTTTATTTGAGATTATGAGATGAGATGAGACTGATTGTGAATTGTGATTGTCCCATCTCCTATCTTTCCACAAATTTATGGATTGCTATTGCAGTATTTCACTATGGTACTTTTTCTATTAACTGTATATAATTATCATTAATTGCGATTTTTCTAACTGAAGATATGTGCTTTTGTGGTTTTATTGCCAGGAAGAATTGGGAACGCTGGACAGAGTCTAATGGCTGCCTCATGTATTCATGCGTTGTGCTGTTAAATGTCATGTTTTGTAAACAGACACCAATCAGTAATCACAACACAATCACCAAAGTGTTCCGAAAGTAACTAATAATTATAAATTTTTCAGATAACCGCTGTCAAATTTCTGGTTAGTAGCGGTTAGCAACTGGTTACTTTTGGAACATATCCTTCGTACGTATTTAAGCCGGGTAAACATGATGTCCCACGCTTTTGGCGTATTATTTTCTGTTTGGCTGCTGACTGAGAACATGTTCTATGTCATTCAAACACATATAAATGAATTTATTACCTGTTCTGTGGAATGTATTTTAAATTTAACAGTTGGTCTATTGGCCACACTGCCACAGTTTACCTGTGTGTTATATTCTCTGTCGATACATTAATGTAATTAGTCATTAGAAAGGTAATTTTTGACTTAATTATGAATATTTCACAATTTAACAATGCAGTTGTAAGTACAGTTATGCAGTAATAGAGCGAATGATCAGTAGCGTAAATAACTTTGTTGGTTTGCTAAGTTTTACTTTGCCAGAGTCTACTTTTAAGTCAATCTCTGAATAGAAAATCAAGAAAAAATGCTTTCTCGTGGAAAATTTATGGTTAAAAAAGCTCTAGCTGATTCGGCAAGGAAAGTTTTTCTTCGAAACATAGAAAATGGTTTGTATACGCAATCATTATTTACTTATTATTCCTCGTACTGATTGCAATTGCATTCGACATATTTATGAATTATGAACCGTAGTCATTCAAATATCGAACGTGAAAGCAGCAATACCGCAAAAACGTTTTGTTACGACTGTTAAGCGGGCGCTACATGATGCTACGAACATCCTCCAATGTTGGACGCTTGATAGTTTGTGTGTGGCCGACCTTCAAACGTGAGCTAGCAACGTCGAGCGTCCAACATTTGCGGTTGGCCACGTTTGGGATATTGTCGGTATTTTACCGAGTCTACGGAATTCCTCCATTGTTCGAAGGAAAACATTCGTTGATTTTGTGCACGGCTACACGACTCGTTCGAATTAAGTAGTTTGATTTATAAAGTAGTGGTAGTGTAAAAAATTATATTATTGTTTTTTATTTTATCATGTAAGTTAATTGAATATTTAACATGTAGAATTGAAAATAATTGACGAATGGCCATAATTTCATAAAATATAGTCTGCTACGAAAGTAGTAGAAACAGAGCCATCTATAGTGCCTGTGGCTCTACTACTTTATTTCAAAAGGTACTGGAGTTATCGTAGGACTATTTGACAAAAGTTAATGGAAAATCAAATGCAGGATGACGACATGAGTATTGCATCTCCGTTCTGACCGGGTCTGCACTGAAGGTAGGCAGAACAGTGAAACTAGTATGCAGATAGTTTTTTTCCTACAACACCAATTTAGGCCAGGCAAAATAATAGCTCATCATACCTACAAATCACGGAAAAATTCCATACAGGGTCAACTAGGTTGAAAAGGGTATAGAAGGGCATAACAGGACAAAAATTCAACATCTGAATTCATGCAGACAAGGAGGGGTGGGGGATGAAATAGGTTTTTCACGATTTGCAGCGTAAATACGTAGGTATTTAAAAAAGTGAATGTAAAAGTTGTAAATGATTGAAAAGTCTACAACTTTGACCAAAACAAATTTTTCACATACCTCGAAATTGCCGAGTAAAATACAGAAAACCGATATTTTCGTTTATTTTTTTTTTCGGAAATCATTTTCCGATAACAGAAATTGGTAGGATTGTAGTATTTTTCATGTCAAGCAAGCAAATATTTTATTTTTATCAAAAAGTTCAATGGTTTTTGAAATTTTATGATTTTCGCGAAAAACTCGTTTTTTTCAAGTCACTGAAAAAGCTCAATTTTCGTATATTATAAAACAGAAAAATATACTACTTCAATGGAAAAATTGCGAAAAACTGGAAAATCGAATTCTGCTAATATCGACTTTCTCACTACAGTGCTAGGAATCGCACGTTAAAAGATAACACCGTTAATACTTGGCTCGCACAAGTTTCGACTTTTGAGGGCTACCATTCGTAAAAGGACGACAGCTGGTTAACGGAAAAAACAATTTTAACTATGGTTAAAAATTTCATATTATTTCTTGGAATACGGCTCAGAAATTCATAAATCACAAATGGATAATTCTATGGCTTCAGCTATATTGCATACAATTCCGCGGTGTGAATTCTGCAAGATGGTGGTGAGTTGAAACTACAACTGCTTTCATTGAAGATAACTGCTGCTCCGACACGTTCGTCTCCTGATGTTTTGGATGCGTCGGTATAGAGATCATAGCTTTTATTTCAGATTATTTTGGCAGGGAGAGGGATGTTGGGGCATTATCTTTTGGAAAATTGGTGAGAGATGTATTGCAAGGAGGGATATCTTTAAGCCAAGGTGGTCGAATTTTATAAGTGTTAGACACGGTGTCAGTAAAGTTAAGGTCGTGTCTCTTAACTCGTATTTCGAATGGGGCTCTGACGCTGGTGTTTTCGCAAAAGATTCGTTCGAGATTATTAGAAAAGGTTAGTTGGAAAGTTGGGTTGTCTTGATCTGAAGAGATTTTCCCTGAATACGTTAGATTCAATAATTGTCTTATGATTTCCATCGGGGGCTCATTTGCTTCGAGATATAGACTTTCAACAGGACTGGTTCGGTAAGCACCATTATAAGTGTGATTGCCGTATTGTGAACAATGTCCAGCTGCTTCAGTAAGATCTTCTACCTGTCGAATACGCTATAGCGCCATAATAAATTTTGTTACGAATGAGTGATTTGTATATCCTTAATAAGGTGGTAGTATCAGCTCCTCAGAATTGGCTCGATAGCGTTTTCATTAAATTGAGACCATTATTACAATGTTGTTTGACCTGCCAAATATGAGCATTCCATTCCAGTTGTTCGTTAAAAACCATTCCCGAGAATTTAAATTCCTTCACAAACAGTTTTTTTCTCTAAACTTTAAACTTTTATCTTCCTCTTGAAGATGATCACTCGGTGATTGAAACACGTGTCGAGTTGTTAAAAATAACGGTTTGGTGTTGGGATAAAACTCCAGTATATTCATTCCTACACCAAAGGTTCCAAACAGTGCAGTGCAAACCAACAATAATAATAGTGATGTTCGTTTGTTCGCTAAAAATTTTGCGATCGATTTCAAACATAGCTTTGAACTAGACGACAAGGCAATATTAGAGCATGATAATAATGTGATACATTGTTATATTGACAAGAATAAAATAATTCACACTTCAAAAAAGTAAAGAAACACGATTACATAGAAATATAAGTCAATAAAAAGTTAAAAATTAATTATAGTTTTTCAGAAACATAACGCTTTTATAGTGAAACGGACTAAACATAAAAAAAATTGTTAAAAATTTACCACAATGATAAAAACGTGCATTTTAAATAATTATAGCATTTAGGAATATCTACAACGATGAAAAATATAACTTATATCGAGCACAACACTCTTTCTTGGCATTAAAATAAATTTTTTGAATATTTTTCCTTACGTCCATAAAAGTGTTTATTTTCCAAAAGCTATGATTTCATTTAGTACTATTATACCGTATTTTTCACGGTTTTAATTAGCTATTGCGCCTATTGTCATAATGGTTGAGGAAACATATATTATTAATATTTTTAACAATAGTCGTGAACAAACATTTTTATTTGACACTGTTCACCAAACTTGTTTAGTGTTTGGAATGTTCATTTTAGGATTAAAAAAATTCTGATGTGCCCAGCAATTTATCTGGTGTAAAATCGGGCTTGTCTGTATCTAGGTCACCGTTGGGTAGAGGAACTATCCGCTTTTACTTCTCTCTTGTTGTAGCCTTTGGACTAGATCGATTTTCTCCTGATGCAAAAAATTGATATCCTTATCGCAGTTTCTGATAATCAGGGTTTTCTGAAAATTCCGCTGTTTGACAAAATACTTTATCGTAAAAAAATATGAGTTTTTGGACGGCCTTTGAATTTTTGAAATTGTGAATTTCCTTGAGGGTTCTTTTTGTATGATTAACAACACAGATGTGGAGTGCAAACCTCATCCTTGAAATTGCGTATTTTATTTTTTAATGCAGGATGTACATAAGCGATTATTTTCAACATTTACTAAAGAAAATGCCGGGATTATGGGTGCGTTGAAAAATGAGGCAAGAGTTGATCCCAGTTTCCTTTGGCACGTATAAGTAAGACCTGTCTCACTACTCTAAAAGCGTGCATACATAGCTCCACTATAATTATTCCATATAACTAAAATATGATTTTCGGATCCTCCGCAAACAGCGCAGAATGGTTATGTGAATTAGGAAATAGTTATTTACCTAACAAGTGCAGAAAGTAGTACTTTTCCGCACGCGACGGCAGTTGCATGAACGACGCAGAGCGGAGTTCGGGCAAGCCGTTAAGGGCGTAAAAGACATTTTCCGTAAGAGTTAGGTACAATATTTTTCCTACGAATGTTTTTGTCCATCTTATTTATGAAAAAACAATGTTTTTAATAAACAAGTTTTTATAACAATGCTACAAAATGACTAATAAGACAGAATAGTTACATAGATCATTTAGTTAGTCCTAAATATCCTCATTTTCAACAATACAAAAATCGTGCGGAAAAGTAAAAATCGTGCGGAAAAGTTACTTTTCTGCACGATTTTAAATCTTACGGAAAAGTACAACTATCAAAACGAAAAAACGTGCGGAAAAGTTACTTTTTCGCACGCTCGTAGGAAAAAAACCTTTGAGGAACTCGTATATACTCACATTTTCAAGTGAAGATTAAAGTCTTCAGGAACGTAATGCACTTTTATTTTTGTACTTGCACTTATTCTGATGAATACTGTGTCCGCCATAAAGTTTGCTACATATGGGAAAAAAAATTGTTGAAATTTCTGAAAACCTCTAATGGCGGTTCGTTCCTGCATATCTGACAACTGAAAAATTGTGAAGTTTCAATTACAAATAATATTAATTGGTTTAAATTTTATTTACGGGTAGAGAATATTGAATAAGCTCATGACAAGACTAAATGGTGTTTTCATAATTATTCTTCCGCAAAATCCTATTCCACAAATATTTGATTAGATTCGACCCTAACTTATGTGATTGGGGTTAATAAAGCTGTTTCCAGATGAAACAGGAATGTATAATGTTTCTTATAGTAGGGATAGAGGAATAAAATGGTATTTTTTCTTCAATCTTGCTGAAAATTGGTACATGGGGGGCCCTGTTGGATTCCAAATATATTTTATCAATAAAATGTTTCGATATCTTGACAATTTGACCCATTTTCGGCACCAGAGTCATCTTTTTTCAAAATTCCCGCCAAATCTGAGGTCACGCGATACAAGTCCCAACAGATTTTTTAGTTTAAGATTTTCAGAAATTTCAATAACAATTTTTTTTCCCAACTGTATGGGGTATACCTACAAATAAAAAATATACGTTTTTTTACTAAAAATGCAGTGCTAAAAATTGCAGCTCTCACCTTTCATTTGATTACGTTGAAGCTAACGTTCGTCCCTGAGACCTTGCTTATAAGTAGAAAACCACACAGTCGATTCTGAAATACGAATTCGGTATAAAATGAAGCTACTGAATGACTAAAGGCAAAAATCATATTCGGTCGTTAATTATCGGAAAAAATCTGACTCATCGATCTGTGAGACCGAGCGTTAGAACTGTGAGGTCATCAACATAAATTAATTTTTTGTTAAAGGTCAAAATGAATTTTCAGAAAAAAATAGTTCTCCATTTTTAATACCTCTTGCCTTCATTTTGCAAATGTTTGTCCTTCAATTTAATTAAATTATTTTCTACTTCATTCCGATACTGCTTCAATGGCACCTCTACCATTAATAGCTGTATATGATAGATACATATCTCTCCGAATTGTTCTACGTAGTTTATTATTACTGTTTTAGTAAAGGTGAAAGGAAGTACGGTTAGTGTTAACTTTAGTTAGGTGAGTTGCGGAACAAGCACCTCGCCTTATTTTAGTCACTTTCGTTTTTTGTTTACAAGGACAACATCGAAATATATTAAAAAAGATGAAAACGTTTCGAGCAATATCACCTATTTTCAGTCATGATAACCATATCGTTGCCTACAAAGCAGTTCTTTCTATAGGCATTCATTCTTTTATTTCCATTTGGGAAAACTTTTCTTGGAGTGGGGGAAAGGAGTATCATGCTGAAAGCATTTCAAAATCTTTTAATGCGGAGCTCGTAATATGCCAAATTGCGTCAGCGCTGGCTGGTGGAGTCAGGCAAGTGTACAGTCCTCGCATTAATAATGCAACGCTGAGCGATTATGACCTCGAATGTCGGGTATATCCAATAACGGGCGGCCAAATTGGTTCTTATGGCGTAGAGCATAAGGAACGTTTTCTATTGATGACTGTTTCAGTATCCTTTAGACGAGGTTGTCTAGTGCCTTCATGCAGCGTTTTCATCGTGACTGATGAATATTATCTAGAGGTTCTTCAGAATATGCGTAGGAAATCTCGAGTACATTCAATGCCCCGCTAGATCGCACTTGGTAATGAAGAATCGACCTTGAACACCAAGTTCTGGGAAATGTGGAAAATGGAGTTGCCAGAGGTGTTTCCGCTAGGAAAACTTCGAGATAAATTAATGATAATTCGAAGATAACGGGGAGCCTAGCTGTTGCCAGTAGGACTGGGTGATTGGAGATTGCAGTGTGCGCATGCGTCACGTTCGCTGTTACTCGTTTTCTAGCACCGATATCGGATTCACGGTGCCAGGCGGCAGGCGGTTTCCAGTTTGGTTTGGTTCTGCTTCTACTGTGGAGAGTGCAACGAACGGCTCATAATTCAGCTTGTATAACAACTGTTGTTTGTTGTATATTAAAGGATTGTGCTTGTAGTGTTAGTTGTGATGTGTTACTTTCATCAATTAGATGGGTGAAAACATTTGAGTGTCGCTGTATTGTTACGAGGTGTGTTTAGTATGTAATATTGACAAATATTTAACTGCAACGGGACAAGTATCGGAGTGTCTGGATGTCGGGTAGTATCGAATGTTTCCGTTGAAATTATATCGTGTTGACGTCATTACTGGGTTGTCGGTCACTGATTCGTTGCCAGTATCGGAGTTCCTAACCGGTACTATATAGGTAATTCAATTGAAATATAAATGGTGTAGCTACTAACTGCACACTATACGATCTGAAAAGGTCAGGGTGAGAGGCTTGTTGCACAGAAGCCCACAATCTAATCTAATATTAACTGCCATTGAGTTCTTTGAATAGATATATTCTCCACTGACTTTCTGTTTGATTAGTAATTTCTCCATAAAGAACTAACTTTTTCATAGTCATGACATTTCATTTACATTCGATTATATTTTTAATTATTATGACTATGATAACCATGCACTTTCAGTTAAGGTTATCTCCTTTGATAATAACAGTTCAGGATGGGTTACTCTAGAAAGGTGGGGGAAGTTGGCTCCCCTCTCCGCCATCTCGTCGTAGGTGAAAACATTTAAGTGCCGTTTTATTGCTACGAGGCGTGTGCGATATTTAGGATTAACTAACATTTTGAGTACTGCAATTAAACAAGTTCTGAGTGACACATATAATTGAAAATATTTTCAACTGAATGTCAAGCTAGCGTCACACCGTGGTGTCGAAAAATTATTCATAATTGGACTGCGCTGTTTGGAAGCTTTGGTGTAGATATCAATACACCGTAAATACAGTGCGGCCAACAAACTTAGCTGAAACCGTGAAAATATGTACGTCCATGATGCGCACTAGTCGTACAACGGATCATAGTCCGTAATATTTTCGCCATGTTTGCCGAACTGTAGTTTTATTCCAACGCCAAACCACTATTTTTTAACACGTATTTCAGTCACAAAGTGAGCAAATGTCAACAAATGACCAACTTCTGATTCATAGTAGATATTATACTAGAGTTTGTGAACGCTACAACAAACGAGCAGACCAGTTATTTACCTTTAATTCAGTTGTGGGTTGAGGTAAGTTCATAAGCTAAAGAATCAGTTCGTTCACTTGGCGTCGGCACTTAGATATTTTTCTTCACGTTTGTCCATTGCGCAACCTGCAATCTTACCACACGCTCATACAGGCGCTGGCAATGCATACGATCCTCAACATAGAAATGTATATTGCGCGACATAAAATCTATTGCGCAACCTGAATTATATGTCCCCCGAGTTGACTCCATTTTGTAACAGAAAGTGTCGGGCGGCGAGTGAACAAATTGATTCTCTAGCTATAAACTGTGGTTGAGGTTTTATGACGTTGCCGCATGCGCAACCTTACTCACTTAACGTTAAGTGTTCTGATAACTGAACAAATTCAATGTCCTTTATGGGCGGCCCTGCGCAAGTCAAAGATGATTAAAAACGTGTTGATGTATTGCTACGAGGTATCCGATATTTATTCTCGGTTAATATTCGATTAATTGTGCTGAAGTGAAATTTCGTAGCAAATGAAAAATACAGCGGTGGGATTATGAACACTCGATACGAAAGCTGTCACGATACGTAGGCTAGAACGATGTATGTTCTAGATTCGAAACGAAATCGGAATTATGAGTTTTTTTCGAATAGACATAGAATGGAATCATATCTACCATATAGATCATTGATATCGACTCAAGTTGCAATATATTTTGGTATTGGTTTTCATAATTGCTCAAATCTGACACATGTCAAACTCGCTACGGATCGAGTGTTCGTAATCGCACCAGATGTGTGTTCCAAGTTATGCAAGGAGTGAATCTTTTATGACGTCGATGCGCTTGCGCATAAACGTAACCTTTCTAACTGATCACGGAATGGATGGCTCATGATAGACGGTCTGTGATTCTATGGAAGGGTTAGGTAGCTCAGTGGTTAAAACCTTCGCGTTCAAAGCCATTGATGTTGCTGGTCGTGTAGGTTCAAATCCTATCGACAGATTTTTATTCTGATGACCCTTAAAAGTGCTAAGAATCGCACACGTTAAAAGGTAAAACCTCGTTAATCTTTGGTTCGCACAAATTTCGACTTTTGAGGGCCGCCGTTCGTAAGGGGAAGACAGCTGGTTAACGGAAAAAACAATTATAACAATAATGGGGATATTTATCTCTTGTGACACCAATCAATGAAACATTGTTCAAAATCATTAATCAACATACCAGAAAATATTATTCAAAAACGGTCCAAATCAAATATTTAATGTTTACATTTCAAAAGACACGTTTTTTGTGATCCAATTACAGTTTTCGAATAACTATTCAGGTTATCTACAATAATGTTTTAACGCATGACCTTAAACTTAAAAATAAAATCAATATAGTGTCTTAATTTATATTATATATAAGCTTATATTCAACAAGCTTTGTTTGTGTGTCTGTCTTTCCGGTTCAAAATTTGCAATCTATTTTTCAAGCACTGGTTATACGATTGAGCTGAAATCTGTACACATTGAGAATCGTTGACAATACAGTACATTCAAAAAAATGTACCATTTTGTACCTCTCCACGCTAGATAGAGAATGCGTAAGAAATCATAAAAAAATGACGGTTTCGGACGTAGACATGGAGAAATAAATTACATGTCGGTCGGGGGGCTCAGGCCACCCTCAACGAAAAAGTTGAAAAATACTAAAATTAAATCGTAAAAATCTGTGAAAAACATCGGACCGTAGAATTATATTTGTAGAGCTTGACTTGTGTGTATGTAGGTAGGTTGAGGTGGGTTAAGGTGCGTATTCACTAGAGCATTCGTTCCGCATGAGCACCGAACGAGCGAATGCTCGGACATTGTGAACACTGATTTGAGCACGAATAGAATGCGCGTGCGGTGCTCGAGCCGATCTGTTTTTGTCGATTTTTTCGTGCTCAGTGTAGACGGTGAAAGTTTTCTTGACGTTCTGTAAGTGGTTATATTACAGAGATATTGAATTTAATTTGGATATTGACGAGGATATTGATAAGTATAAGTATTTGTACGCGACTGACTGCGGATCGGTGCTTATGTGCCAGAAGACACTACGCAGCCTGATGCAGCCTGAGCTTGAACCGAGCAGCCTGAGCTTGAACCTACCTACTCATGTGCTCATTTGGTGCTCATGCGGAACGAATGCTCTAGTGAATACGCACCTTTACGTGTCTAGAAGCTGAATGGCATGGAGTAGCAAATATACGCATGCCCCTAATTGAAATAATTTTTTACACGTATTGAGAATCTTTAAGATTACAATAATTTCAATGAATATTACCCCTCTGCCTTCCTTAAAGGCTATAGAACACGTGCAAATTCGAAAAAAAAATCCGACGGTTCTGGACATGGAAAATTAAAGTGAAAAATAAATAAAACATGTTGGTCGGGGTCGCCGACTCCGACTCCAAAAAAAAGTTTTGGAAACACGAGAGTAAAAAAAGATTTGTAAATCCGTAAAAATAGCTAAAATCATCGAACCGTTGAATCATTTGGGTAACTCGACCTACATTATGAGCTGTATGTATTCATAAAAATGGAGTACATGACGAGAAGCTGGCAAGGGGTAGCCAACATACGCATTCCTGTAAAGACCGATTCAGATACATGCCTGCCCACCCTGCTTTTTTTACCCTGCATGAGAAATGCATGCCTGTCGATGTTCACGCCTGTGACTGCGAACGAGCGTGAAAATCGCGGGGTGAGTATGCACGGAATTAGAACATGTTCCAGTTTACATAATTGAAGATTCCGTGAAATACTCGGCGGGATAATTTTTAAAAACTCATATGTCATTCCTTCTATATTGACAAATAGTAAAATTCTAATGTTAAATAGTTCAAAATAAAATAAACGAAAAATCATTTTACAAGTATTTTCTATTCATACTAAACTAAAAGTGAAAAATTATATTTTTAGAGTATAAAGAGAATAGAGATTTTTAAAATATATACAGTGTGACCCATTTAGGATAGAAGCACCCTTATAAAACTTACATTTTTTCAACCGATTGTAATGGTTTTTTTTTCGTTAGGTAGAGTTATTAAATCTCCATTTCCAGGGCCAACTAATTTTATTTTTCAAGTTCAAAAGTCTAAAAAAATTACTAGCGATTTTTTCAGAAAAAATCTGAGTACTTATATCACTGGATTCGCGACATTTTCAAATGGTTCATATATAAATTACGTTGAAATGCGTCAATGAAGATGAAGAAAAAAGTTATAAGGGAATGAAATTTGAAAAATATGTCATTTAATTAACCCACCAATTCAATTTCAGAACTTTAATCAAAACTTTGACTTATACGTCTATTTTTTATATGAATTCAAATGAGGCGACTCGGGTATATGACTTCGCAAGAAATATTTTCCGGGGGGTTTTCTATACTTAATTAGGTTTTTTCGAAAAATCCCGTGTATCTTGAATGCCCCATCGATCGGTCCTATAGAATACTTTGTGAGTTTGCATTCTGCAATTATTGTAGAAGGTGAATGTGTCGAAGGGACCGTGGCGCGCATGTTTAAAAAATCAAATTTTCGAAAGCTTAACACTTTGACTGTCCTGTGTATCTTCGAGTATACACAGCAGCCTGGACCAGTTCGCCACGTGTATATTCTGGTATACATATGCAATCATCAATATTTTGCTGCGTGTATGCCAGAGTAACACGCTTTACGTGCATTCCTTATGGGATATGGTTCAGCGTGGCATGGGGGCAATGACAAAATAATCGTAAGCTTCAACTTTCGGTAAAAGTTATTTATATTTTTTTCGAGCGACCCTCTTATTGAATTTGGCGTGGCAGTTAAAGTGTTAAGGGTCCTTTGGAATTATTTGCTTCTAGAATAATTCCCTATATTTGCAGTCTGCAAACATTTAGGACGAACGTTGAACAGATATACCCTGCTTCGGTGGGTATATTGTCGACGCAATGTAATCAGTACCTGTACTGTAAAGTATTACTGTAAACGGTTCCCGTAATACTGCAGGTATTATGGTATTATTTTCGATGCAGGGCAAAGCAGGACAGGAAGAGACAGGTACTAATTCAATTAACCATTAAAAGGCCATGAGCGCGATCGCATTTTGGCCGTTTTTTAGGGTAAAAGAGTCGATAACTCAAAAACGGTTCGTCGTATCAATTTCAAACAAGGATAGGCTTCTAGAGGAAGTTTGGTTCTATTCACTATTTCTGCGGCAGCACCTCAAGATTATTTTCATGGATAGTCGAAGTAGTTGCAGTTGTATTTTTCTTCCATTAAAATTTGAAGCAATCTTTATCCGATCGAAATGAATTTGGTATAAAAAGAAAGGTACTTAAAACGTTGATCTATGTACGTGCTGTAATGTTTTTTTGAAATTATTTGTTCATCTACCCGAAAAATTGCTTCAAAGTAACTGCATTTTTGGGACATTTTTGAGATTTTTTTGTGGAAAAGTGGATTGAAAATTCAATTTTTAGTACAGCACGTACGTAGAATCAAACTTCCTCTAGGAGCCTGCCCTTGTTTAAAATCTTTTACCCTTGAAAGCGTCGCAAACGTGATCGCGCTCATGGCCTCTTAACACTGAATTGTTGTGTTTTAGGTGAATACTTTTAATTAAATACAACTGTGCCTCAGTTGCTATGTATTGAATTGAATATTTTTAAAATGTGTGCTTCCTTGTTAAGAGTATACTTGGGAAAGATTTACTCGTTTGGGGGAACTTTATATTTAATACCAAAGATAGGTATTAGTGTATTCGATAAAATTTAAAGTACAATATCAAGGTATATATTATTAGTTCTGAACTTATACCAGAAGTGACTCAGTTAATCATGAAGTCAACGAACATAAATTGAACAGATAAATTGTACAAATATATGCGAGCGAAAGGAAATGGAGAATAATATCGTAGATAAAGAACATCATTAGACAGAAGAGACTAGTACCTCATGTTTTATTTTTTCGGGAATATCCCAAAAAAGGCTACATATGACCTGCCATATATTTTTTCTAAAATATTGAATTGTTATAACTGACAAAAAGGGCCACCACCAAATAATTTATATACCTGCTTGAAAACAACAATATTGTACCTTCCGCAGTGGGAGCTGATAAAAAAATATACCCGAAAGATAATATAACTGAGTGGAGGTTCTTATAATAAATTTAACATTTTCTTTGTTGACAAATATAACTGTGAATACCATTGTTACGTATTCTTTGAAATTCACTCGGGAGGAGTAATGGTTATTTAGGTACGTTATAAGTCCGGTAAATACATTTTTACATTACGAGTAAGAAGTTTCTGGACGAGGCTATCAGCTGAGTCTAAAATTTCGAAACGAGTACTGGATAAAGTTTACAGGACGTGTAATGAGGTGCAACATTTTATTTCCAATTTTTGAAGATGTTAATTAATACGCTGCAAAAATCGCTGGGGTCCAGTAGACAAATTTCACCAGACTAGTCCGGTAAAAATATTTCACAGGACTAGACCAATACCGTAAAAAGGTATTTTCTGGACTGAAATCAAGTATTGTTATTTCCATCAACCGGCTGCCCCCTTACGAGCAACCCTCAGAAGTCTTCGAGAGACTTGTGCGAGCTAGGGAACATGCAGCCCTTACCTTTTAACGTGTGATGCCATACACGAGGTCGGTGGACGCCATACACGAGGTCGGTGGACGCGGCGATTCAAACCCGCGTACCTTTTTATAGTAAGCGAGAACACAACCAAGACCAGTATGTATGTATGCAGAAGTGTTTTTAACAATATAGAATGAAATAATAATAGTTACATGAAATTAAGATTGTTCTGCAAGGTGATGGTTTTCTTTCGAGTGGAAATATCTTAAATGACGAGAACAGTAAGTGAATCAAATTTCAACAAGATAGAAGAGATAATTTTCTCGTGCATTGAACACGAGAACTTTTTCGTATTCTTAATGGAAAAGCATTCATTAATTAAATAAAAATCATCATAGATCGTTACTCGCCCCTCGTATATTACATCCGTCAGATAGAGATCTGTCAGATCAAATCAGATCTGAACACTGCTCGTTCTTTTGGGAGATCGTTAAATCACAATAGCCGTTGCCGACCGATGTTTTATCCCTTTTTACTCCCATTCTCCCACAATGCATGTATGCTCCAATGGCAAATACCTGCCTGAAAGCAGTTACTCTCCTGGATAATACCGCGACGGGCATTGAATTATATCAAACAGTGTTCCCCATTGCAGAGGATACAAGTGCAGATGCTCCCTGCAATCAAATAAAAAAAAGCTGGTCTCAATGCTGTCTGTATAGACTTACCGTGCATTGATGAAAGACAAAGCGTCGGAACTAGTCTGCATGTGATCTCCCTGTCCAATTCAAAACAAAATTCTGTGACGGGAAAAAGTTTGACATTTTATCTCTGTTGACCGGTACTAAAATACGACTTTTCATGAAATTACTTTTTTCCCCGGGAAAAAAGCGAGTAATTTTTTCCCGGATATATAAAAAGGTAAAGGTAGAGATATCTGCTAACCTAACCTAACCGGCCTTTATTCGTAAGTTCGAAAAAAGCGGATAAATAAAAAAAAGATGCCTAACTGTCGCTTTGAACCACGTAGTGAGCCGCAATCCTATCGATGCGGCTAGGAACTGTGTTTGTATATAAGATGAAATGGTTGTTCATAAGAGATAATGTGAAAGATCTCGCGAACCCAAAGGTCTTAAGCCGTAGACATTTGATTTTTTCACTGTTAAATCGTCGTTTTTCCAGTCATAGAAAAAAATTGTGTATTATTCACGGGAGACAACACAACCTCAAGCTAAAATCTAATACTTTTTTCCCTTGTATAATAAACAACTACTGTTGTCACTCATGATTCTTCATTTCTCTTGAGTTAGAAGAAAAAAATCCATATGATATTTGGAGTGAAAGGTTTGCTCACTAACCGGGCGTGTTGCCAAAATTTAAAATTTCTCATCCAACAACGTAAAATGAAGCGGAATAAATATAAAATATACAAGCATTAAAAATATTTATTGAATTAAGTGTCATATGTGTGTAGGTTTTGACAGCGGTTATCATATTTTTTTTTTACAGAAATCATGGCATCTACTCTAGAACCGTGTGAGAGCAAGCCTGCTGGACTGGCAACTTTAAATATGTTTGATACGTTCAAACCATCTCAAGATGAAGACAGAGATTCTGATGAAGACAGTTTCCACCTTCCAATGCTAGGCTGTGATGATGATTTGGATATCAGTAGTAGGTCTCGAAATAGTTAATAAATGAATGTTATTTTAAAGTTTCTATTTTTCAGATAAAGAAACGTCAGGGATGGCTACCCCAAATCCTGAAACTGAAGATGATATTTTGAATAAATTTGAAACTACCGCAACGCCAGACATAGACCCAAAATTGGAGGACATTATTCTTGATGATGACAACGATGAGACCTGTGAAAAGGGTTCTGCGAATTTTTTTGAAATTAATAATCAAAAAGAAAATATGGATAGGGAAAATTCAACTGTTACTACGGAATGTGTGCGCGAAAAACCGGTAAATGAAAATGAAACAGGAACTAATTTTAATGAAAGGACTGCTGAAACCCGAAGGTTGTCAGAAGAGACAGACGGAAACAAAGTTTTAAGTGAAACCGATGAAAATACAGATGGTAGTGAAATTTTTAAAGATTTAGAAGTTGTTGACGAATTAGATGAGTCGTTTGAAGAGAAAGACGGTGAAAACAAAAATGACGAAATTTGTGATATTGGTACAAAAACTATCACTGAAGAGAAAAATGAATCTGAATCTATGGAGGTAGATACAGTTGTAGCAGAAGAGGAATCCTCCGCTGAAAACATTCAAGATATTGTTAAGACAGGTGAAGCACAGAAAAATGTTAGTTACGATTTAAAAGAGACTGAGGATACGTCCATAACGAAAACCAAATTTGATGAAAGTGAAAAAACTGCTGAGAACGTGACAGAAATGGCGTCAGGAGATGAAAATGTTGAAAATAGTTATTCTGAAAGTATTATGACTGGCAGTTCAGTATTGAATGATGATTTGAGTGGTACAGACAAAAGTTCTTTGAATGCGATGATCGATGAGAATATAGTACGTGAAAATATAAGCCAAACTGAAAATAACCAAAAAGAAAATAGGGTTGATAACTCAAATGAAGAAAGTAAAATGGCATGTGATGACGAGGAAGATGAAATTATCAACGATATAGTAAAAGAGGTCAACGAAAAGTTAGATAGTGATGACGATGAAATGATGGCAGAAAGTTCAGTTTTACAAGAGTGTAGTACCAAAATGATTACCAGTACAAATATGTCGGTGGGTAATGGAAATAATGATAAGGTGGAAGACTGTGCCGAATTGGACGAAATTATCTCTAGCTCCTGCAGAAACACAAATGACAATAATCTTGTGAAGGAACAGGATTATGTCACACAACCACCTTTAGATCAAGATGAAAACAATCAAGATGATGATATGTCACAAACGGATGCTTTTCCTAAACACACGAAAACAGTACTCGATAATGTAGATGATTCTCCTGAAGGAGTTGATGAAGATAATCAAATCAACGAGGGGGATGATGGTGCAAAACCCATGGATATCGATATTCCGATGGATGATGAAGACAATATTCCAGTTCCTAGCAACAAAGTACAAGAAAATGCAAGCGAAGAGAATTCAGAGAGACCAATCATTGAATTGTCAACAACAAACTCGGCAAAAATCGTTGAAAGTACGCCCTCTGTCGAATTCGTGGAGAGTACGCACACAGCAGAAAACGTGGAAAGTACTCCCGTAGCAGAAATCGTGGAAAATACGCCCATGGCAGAAATCGTGAAAAATACGCCCACAGCAGAAATCGTAGAAAATACGCCCATAGCAGAAATCGTAGAATATACGCCCACAGCAGAAATCGTAAAAAGTACGGCTACTCTGGAAATCGTGGAAAGTATACCCACTGAAAAAATCGTGGAAAGTACGCCCACAGCAGAAATCGTGGAAAGCACGCCCACAGCAGAAATCGCAGAAAGTACACCCAGAGCAGAAATTGTGGAAATGACGGCCACAGCAGAAACTGTGGAAAGTACACCCACAGCAGAAATCGTGGAAAATACACCTACACCAGAAAACGTGGAAAGTATGCCCACAGCAGAAATCATGAAAAGTACGCCCACAGCAGAAATCATGGAAAATATGCCTTCAGCAGAAATCATGAAAAGTAAGCCCACAGCCGAAAACGTGGAAAATACGCCTACAGCAGAAATCGTGGAAAATACGCCTACATCAGAAATCGTGGAAAATACGCCTACAGCAGAAAAAATTGATACTTCCAAAATAGAAAAGTCGTATGAATCCACGGATAGTCTAGAATGCGATGATTTATTGGATGTATCTATAATTCGCGATGTGGATGAAGACAATGCAACAGCTATCGCAGAAAACTCCAACGATATTCAATCCAGTGAAAAATCAGACAATGATGATCAAGATGATGACAAAGTCGACAATGAAATGGACGAAAGTGAGCCCGATCAAGAGGATATTTTGCTCTCTAGTGATAAAGATGACCACATTGACTCGGAGGAAGCCAACAGCAATTCATGTGATCAGGACACTACGACAGTTGATAATCTGATTAGTGAAAATACAAGTGATGGTGAAACTAAAGGTGATGATGATGTTGTTATGAAAGAAACTGAAGAGTCTAAAAACAGCTCAAGTTCACTTCGAATGGAACTTGAATTAGAATCCACATCTAAAAAAGCAGATTCCAAGGAAAAATCAGTAGAAAGTCAAGGTTAGTCTTCATTCATTGTTATATTATTGAAAAATCGTAGGGTTAGATCAAGCAAATCCATTACTGACGAATATGACTTATCAACACGATTAAACATGTTTCTTTACTGTAAGATAAAAACAAAAAAAGGTAATATAAACGAAACCAAATTCAATAATTTTTGTTCTTAAAATATTATCTTGTTTTGATATTATTTCTGTTTTAAGCAAATGCAAATTTGTGGAAACAAGAATGAACCTGTAGATCATGATAAATCTCAAGACATCTATAATTTTTCTCACAAATTTGAATGTTTTAATGTAAGGGTTGCAAAATACACCCCTTGGTTGGTTCCCTCGTGAGGTTCATGCTCCTATGAATATTCCCAACAATTCTTGAATTTTTAATTTGATCCATCCCTTGGTTCTCTAGGAGGTAAAGGAGAATCGACTCCTAACATCTTGTCGAAATTAATTCATGCTCAGTCGGATATTTCACACAAAACTCGAATTTTTTGTATTTTGGTTGCAAAGTATGCAAAGTACACCTCTCGGTTCCTTCGGAAAGTCGATTTTTGAGGGGGAAGCAATTTCTAACAACTTGTCAAAGTTTGTTTATGCTCCTACGAATATTTCACGCAAATCTCGAAATTTTAATATAAGGATTGTAACCCCTGTTACCCTCAGGAAATCTCAACATCTTGCTGAAATCTGTTTATGCTAGAAACCTTCTCACAAATTTTGAATTTTTGTAAGGGTTGTAGAATACACCCCCTGGTTTCCTTGGGAACTCGCTTTTTTTCATCAGGAAGTGAAGGCGAAGCAATTTCTATCAACTTGTCCAAATTTATTTATGCTCCTGCGAATGTTTCACACCAATCTCGAATTTTTAATGTAAGGGTTGCGAACCCTGGTTTCCTCGAGAAGTCGAGTTTTTCATCAGGAATTGAAGAAGAATCAATTTATATCATCTTGTCCAAATTTGTTTACGCTTTTACGAATATTTCACACAAATCTCGAATTTTTAATATAAGGGTTGCATCCCCTGTTTTCCTCAGGAAGTCGAATTTTATTATCAGGAATTGAAGAAGAAGCGATTCTTAACATCTTGTCGAAATTAATTCATGCTCCCACGAATATTTCACACAATTCTCGAATTTTTAATATAAGGGTTGCTACCCCTGGTTTCCTCGGGAAGTCGAATTTTTTCATCAGAAAGTGAAGAAGAGTCAATTCATATCATAATGTCCAAATTTCTGCTCCTACGAATATTTCACACCAATCTCGAATTTATACAAGAGTTTCAACCCCTGTTTTTCGTAGGAAGTCGAATTTTTTACCCCTGGTAATTTTGAATTTTCATAAGGGTGTTAAAATACACCCCCTGGTTTCCTTGGGAAGCCGATTTTTCTCACCAGCAAGTGAAGGAGAAGCGATTCTTAACATCTTGCTGAAATCTGTTTATGCTCCAGGAAAACTTATCACAAATTTTGAATTTTCATAAAGGTTGTAAAATACACCCCCTGGTTTCCTTGGGAAGTCGATTTTTTTTCACCAGGAAGTGAAGACGAAGCAATTTCTAACATCTTGACAAATCTTGTTCATGCTCCCACAAATATGTCACACAAATCCCAAATTTTCAACATTAGGGTTGCAACCCCTGGTTTCCTCGGGAAGTCAAATTTTTTTCATCCGGAAGTGAAGAAGAATCAATTCATATCATCTTGTATAAATTTGTTCATGATCCTACGAATATTTCAAACAAATCTCGAATTTTTAATATAAGGGTTGCATCCCCTGTTTTCCTCAGGAAGTCGAATTTTATAATCAGGAATTGAAGAAGAAGCGATTCTTAACATCTTGTCGAAATTAATTCATGCTCCCACGAATATTTCACACAAATCTCGAATTTTTAATATAAAGATTGTAACCCCTGTTACCCTCAGGAAATCTCAACATCTTGCTGAAATCTGTTTATGCTAGAAACCTTCTCACAAATTTTGAATTTTTGTAAGGGTTGTAGAATACACCCCCTGGTTTCCTTGGGAACTCGCTTTTTTTCATCAGGAAGTGAAGGCGAAGCAATTTCTATCAACTTGTCCAAATTTATTTATGCTCCTGCGAATGTTTCACACCAATCTCGAATTTTTAATGTAAGGGTTGCGAACCCTGGTTTCCTCGAGAAGTCGAGTTTTTCATCAGGAATTGAAGAAGAATCAATTTATATCATCTTGTCCAAATTTGTTTACGCTTTTACGAATATTTCACACAAATCTCGAATTTTTAGTACAAGGGTTGCATCCCCTGTTTTCCTCAGGAAGTCGAATTTTATAATCAGGAATTGAAGAAGAAGCGATTCTTAACATCTTGTCGAAATTAATTCATGCTCCCACGAATATTTTACACAATTCTCGAATTTTTAATATAACTGTTGCTACCCCTGGTTTCCTCGGGAAGTCGAATTTTTTCATCAGAAAGTGAAGAAGAGTCAATTCATATCATAATGTCCAAATTTCTGCTCCTACGAATATTTCACACCAATCTCGAATTTATACAAGAGTTTCAACCCCTGTTTTTCTTAGGAAGTCGAATTTTTTACCCCTGGTAATTTTGAATTTTCATAAGGGTGTTAAAATACACCCCCTGGTTTCCTTGGGAAGCCGATTTTTCTCACCAGCAAGTGAAGGAGAAGCGATTCTTAACATCTTGCTGAAATCTGGTTATGCTCCAGGAAAACTTATCACAAATTTTGAATTTTCATAAAGGTTGTAAAATACACCCCCTGGTTTCCTTGGGAAGTCGATTTTTTTTCACCAGGAAGTGAAGACGAATCAATTTCTAACATCTTGACAAATCTTGTTCATGCTCCCACGAATATATCACACAAATCTCAAATTTTCAACATAAGGGTTGCAACCCCTGGTTTCCTCGGGAAGTAGAATTTTTTCATCCGGAATTGAAGGAGAAGCGATTCTTAACATCTCGCTGAAATCTGTTTATGCTACAGGAAAACTTCAATTTTTAATTTTTATAGGGGTTGTAAATTACCCCCCTGGTTTCCTTGGGAAGTCGATTTTTTTTACCAGGAATTTCAAATTTTTTCATCGGGAAGTGAAGAAGAATCAATTCATATCATCTTGTCCAAATTTGTTTATGCTCTTACGAATATTTCACACAATTCTCGAATATTTAATATAAGGGTTGCGACCCCTGACTTCCTCGGAAAGTCGATTTTTTTTATCAGGAATTGCAGGAGAAGCGATTCTTAACATCTTTAGGAATCTGTTTTACGCTGTACCTTTAGGAATTTGCGGTGCGCAGTCCGTGTTAGAATTTTGCGGTGCGCAGTCCCCAGAAATTTGCGCTGCGCAGTTCCTTTCAGAAATTTGCGCTGCGCAGTTCCTTTCAGAAATTTGCGCTGCGCAGTTCCTTTCAGAAATTTGCGCTGCGCAGTTCCTTTCAGAAATTGCGCTGCGCAGTTCCTTTCAGAATTTTGCGCTGCGCAGTTTCTTTTAGAAATTTGCGTTTTGTATTCAGTTAGGTATAACCTATAATATGTTTTGCATTAGTGAATTTGACATTTTGATATTTATCGTGTTTATCCACATTCTTACGTTACTTATGTATACATCCAAGTAGGCGTTTTGATTTACGCAAGCAATTGTCAACAATTAATTCAAGTCAAATATGTGAGAAATGTGTATTAGATTCTCTAAGAAAATGAATGAAAGGCACATAGTTCCAAAACATTTGTAGATATGGGAGAAAATGGGACAGAGATTTTCTGACGAACTGGAAAAGTGTGCAGGTACCATTATATCAGTAGGGATAATTTAGTAGAAGTTGGTTAATTTGATTTGTTCCTTTCGTTTTTCTCAGGGCAATACGTTTGTCGTCGTGATTTTTTGTATGACATGCATTTTTTTGTGTTTAGTTTTATTCACAAAAGGTCCCTAGACTTTCCTTTTTAGATTTGTTTTCAATGGCCGGGTATTATTGGGTGAGTGAACAAATTTTCAAGTATTTATACAGGAATATTTTCTTGAAGATTTTAGCCAACGGAAATATGAGTTGTCATAAAGTGGATATATAATTGCATTGATACCCTAAAAATATGTTCGTGAATGTGTTTTCTAATAAAAACAACATTTTCTTCTGCCTAATTGTGATTTATGAATCTTTTATTGCAGATAAAATAAAGGAGAATGGAGTACAGTTGGGTAAAAGACCATTTACAGATACCTGCACTGATGAAAACCAAAGTACAATTAAAAAACTTCGATTATCTCAGGAATCTAATTTCGAAGAAAAAGCAAAAACGTCCGTCAAGAACAATAAAATGAAAACACTCCTTTCATTCGAAAAATTCATGCAAGATAGAAAGTTTGGTAGCAAAAAACTGACCAGATCAGATCTTGAACAATTTTGTTTACAAAAGATATGTGAAGCTATTGTACACAGAACTGACGTTGGCGAATTGCACCAAACAGTAAAGAAACAAGAAATTATAATAGAAAATTTGAGAAAAGACCTTCAACAATTAACCAAACAAACAAGAGATCTTGATATTGTGAACAAAAAACTTATGAATGAATTGAAAATACAAAATGGAAATAAGAAACCATTGGTACCTTTGAAAATTACAAGATCTGTAGGTTTACAAGTAAAACTGAATATAGGCTTAGAACAACCAGCCAGACGAAAACAACCCATTGTAGCCACCACTCCAAGCCGAACACCCTCAACCTCCTCCTCCTCCACCAATAATACACCTATTAATCGTTCAAGGACTATCACACCAGCTAACTCCGGTGTTGTGAGACAAGTTAATCAGGTATGTACCTATATATGTTTATGTATGAATAAGAGCAATAACGCACTAGCCGCGAACCGGGGCGGATGGCGGTCACGTTAATTTGTATAGGAATATATGGTGGACAACCCACTGGCATCCGCGTGGTTACTGGCATCCGCGCGGAAGCCAGTATCCGCTGACTCTTTGTGGCAGCGGATAGAGATAAATATGTTTACCTACGGCCACTGTAGAAAATAGTCAAAAACACACGCTATACGGGCTCAGTAGAAAATAGTCAAAAACACACGCCACACGGCCTCAGTAAATAGCTCATTACGCACGGTAAACAAATCGCACAGTTTTCGTAAACAAAACGCACAGTTTGATATATCTCGGAAACGGCTCAGTCGATTTGGGAGAAATTTTGTATGTTGATAAGGTTTTGCCACAGCCAACTTAATCCTAATTAATTTCAAACAAGGATAGGCTTCTACAGGAAGTTTGATTCTATATAACTATGTCTGCGGCAGCACCTCAAGATTCCTTTCAGGGACAGTCGAAGTAGCTGCAGTGGTATTTCTCTTCCATTATAATTTGAAGCAATCTTTATCCGATCGAAATGAATTGGGTATAAAAAGAAAGGTAAAACATTGATCTATGTACATGCTGTAATATTTTTTTTTTATTAATTATTCAACTACTCAAAAAATTGCTTCGAAGTTACTGCATTTTTGGGGTATTTTTGATATTTTTTTGTGAAAAAGTGGTTTAAAAATTCAATATCCACCACAGCACGTACGTAGAATCAAACTTCCTCTAGGAGCCTGCCCTTGTTTGAAATCAATAAGAAGAACCATTTTTGCGTTATCAATTGACACTTTTACCCTTGAAAGCGTCCCAAACGTGATCGCGCTCATGGCCTCTTAATGTGAATTTTTCAGATTATTCGGAAAAAACAGGGGAATGAATTTTTAGTGAAAAGAACGACGATTAATGTGGTTATTTAATTTTTTTTCATCACAAACGGGAATCGCAATATATTCAATTTCTTAGATATGGGAAATCTGTCAGGTTTGGTTTTTAAAATTCATATTTCGGAATTTCAGAATTTTTATTTGAAATCTGACTGATGAAAATCATATGTTATTGGAAGGTACCTATACAGAATGTGCCAAACTACCTGAGTTTGGTACGTTCTATATAATATAGTTTTGCGTTTTAATTTTATCTATATATGCGTCTTTTTCAGAAAAAGGCGATATTACAATAAATAGTAATACAAATAATGTAAATTTTTGGATCTCGATAACTGCTTCAACTTTTTCGATCAGATTTATTATTTAGATGAGGTGTTTGCTACTTAAGTTCATCCATATAGGCGCCTTTTCTGAAAAAATGTCATTGTACTAATAATAATATGAATTTTTGGATCTCGGAAACGGCACACTGTATATGGCCGTAGGTAAAGTAAAGTACGTAGTGCGTGCTGTAATTTACGATATAAGTGTCGTAAAGATTCATATTACGATATGAGATGAAACAAGGCCTTTAGGCAGAGTTTGATAACCCATCGATTATCGTAATATGAATTTACGATACAAATATTGTATAGTATTTTACCTATTTATTTACTCAAAATAAGTCAATATTCCTTAAATTAATGATATTAGAATCATTTAACAAGGAAGCGTTGCGCCCATGGTTGATTTATTTTGCGAACTGTCAACATTCCAATTTAGTAAAATTTCATCGACATTAGTTCAGACCATTAAAGGTAAAGCAATTAACGCCTTCATTGAATTTTTCCAATCCTGCGTAATATGCTTTTTACAACACCTATGTCATATACTATTATTTCAGACCACCTACCCTATAACATTTTAATTTTCTACAGTATGTATAAGATTTAATCAACTTCAAAACCCGGTTGTACCTACCGTCTCTCCCAGTATTTCAACCTGGTCTTACACCCAGTTTAGTCCTATAAAATCATATTTTGTAGAAATGGGTAGCCAAAAAGTACTTATTCAAATTTAATTTGAGTTGACAATACCCAGGGCAACAATTGGTTATAAATCAACTGAGACTATACATGTTTGAGTTTGTTTGAGTCAATTTTGTTCATTTGATTTTTTTCTATGAGATATTTTTGTTTATTCTAGAACTCTACTCCTGTAACTACAACTACACCTTCACCACGCAAGCCGCAGCCTACGACTCCAATACTCTCTCAGGCTTTGCAAACAAGACAAACACCGCCTCTTGCCAAACGTACCCCTACCATAAGGCCTAAACCTGTGGAGCCAGCAAAAGCCGCCAATCCTGGTGTTATCGATTTGACTGATGAAGATGATAAGACCTCCAAGACTGTAGGAACAGCAATGAAAATTCCTAACAAACCAACAACAACACCAAAAACTAATGTAGTTCAGAATAAGAACCTTGCTAATAAACCTGTGAATAGTCAGACTAGTAAAGTAGCAGGTCAGGCCGGTAAAGTAGCAGGTCCGGCCAGTAAAGTAGCAGGTCAGGCCAGTAAAGTAGCAGGTCAGACTAATAAAGTTATGAACAAAGCCAACAAAACCCAAAATAATCAGAACAAACCTGCATCGATGGCACAAGTTAAAGCTGTAGGTTCGAAAGCAGGTGCTCAGACGAGGACAGTGACCACTCTACCTCAGGGTGTTCGGTTGACATCAACCCAATTGAAAAATGGGCTAACGATACCAGCTAATGTGGTGACATCAAACGCTTCTGGAACAACTCAATTCATGTATGTTGTTCAACCATCATCATTAGTGAATTCGACTGCTGGTGGTGCTCAAAAAGCTGTGCTCCTTAATTTCCAGCCAACCAGTAATGGAGTGCTTGGTGAGAATTAATTTACTATTTATTATTCATCATTATTGAATTTATCATGATAGACATTGAAGTAAAATGTATAGAATCATAGAAATCAGTTTGCTTGAAATGGTTTCGCCTCCCAAATCATTCATGACTGTAATTGTCAATGAATGATGTCTTTATTTATTTGATATCTACACACGCTGAAGTTACCCAATTCGAAAAATGGTTTCCTGTTATTGAACACTAGGTTTTCAAAATATTTAATTTAGGTCAGTTTTCAATAAATTGTTTTGGATCAGTTTTTGTTTACATCAGTTCTTTTCAGCAAAAACTGAAGATTTGCAATTATCAGCATAGAAAAGTGAGTGACATTTTTTGGATTGACTTATTTTATGAAAATCCATAGTACTTATATGACACTAAGTTAAGCACAATAAGAATTTCAAAAATTGGATTGAACTCTTGTGGATATCATATCGTGAATTCTAAGAGACATCAAATGTCAAATCCTAGACTAACCTAGGTCTTTTGTTTGTGTCTATTTTTTCTGTATTTTCTTGCAATAACTTCTTTTATTTGTTTTTTATTAGGTTTCATTTGAATCTTGTAATCTCTTATAGGTTGTTAATAAAATATCTACCAATTGAGGACCACCATACGGTTTTATCTATTATTTATGTTGAGTTGGACTGCATTTACATTAATTGTCAGTAGCAAGGTTTTTTTAAGTGGTTCCGCAAACGGACTATCTGACAACTAGCATGTCCCAAAAATTTTGTGTGGCAATGTTACCACTACATTTTCTATATATTTTTATTAAGCAATTCGGAAAAACATATGCTATGAGGGTCAACCAATACGGCAAAGTTATGACATAAAATTAAGAGATATTAATGAAGAAAATTAAGTGGTAACATTGCCCAACATTATTTTTTGGTCATATTTATTGTGCGACAGCCCAAAAGTTTTCTGAGTGCCCTAAAAAATCGCCACGTTACTCAGAATCCAACTCGATGTGAAGAATAGATAGACGATTTTTTTTGTACTGTGCCTTAGGATTACAAACCTTCAATAAAACGGTCTATGAAAAATGGCATTAAGTTCACCATTTTTTTGCTGGTAATTAATATCATAATATTCAATCAATGATTATTTCATTTATAATGTGAATTAATGTCAGCTCTAAGTGTAATTATTTGTTTCAGCGTCAACAATAAATGGATCTGCAGTCTCAGTGATCCCGTCGAAGACACCTAATACTATGCAGCTAAAGTCGATAACAACACCAAGGAAGCATCCAGCCTCTTTACCCCTTCCTCCATCAGTACCACAAAATCCATCTTTGAAAGCGCTACTCCCAAAACCCCATTTGAGCATAAGAAAAACTGATACGGGCATAATCTTACAGTGGAGGATGCCTTACAACTTGGATAATTTTGAAGGAATTGCAAGTTATCAGCTTTTTGCTTATCAGGAAACGAATGCTCCACCCAGCACTGATATGTGGAGGAAAGTGGGAGATGTTAAAGCACTGGCATTACCAATGGCATGCACTTTAACACAATTTGCCGATAAAAATAAATATTACTTCGCTGTTAGATCGGTGGATGTTCACAAAAGGATAGGAGCATTCAGTGATCCAGAAGAGATCTCTTTGTAAATAAATAAGTTGACTGTGTATATGGATGTTTATATTTTGTCTTGAGAAAGAATCCGAATATAATTAAGATTTAAGTCTTAAGAATGTTTTTTAATTTATGAACATAGAAAATAAAAGCTACTAAATTTGAGTTGGTTTAATCATACGTACCTATCATATATATGAAAATTTGGAACCATTGGAGTGAGTACAATTCAAAGGAGAAAGAAAGCTTATAGCTTCTGATAATGCAAACTTTACTGACTAAACGCGTGTTTTGGTGTTTGGTTATTTTTTTACCTTTACGAATTATGATTTATGATTCTACTGATTTTTCAGAAGTATGGGACATATTGATCACAACTGAGGTGAGCATCCTAAGGGTGGATGTTATCTTCTCGAAGAGCGACATATTACTGAAACCCCGATTAAAAGATCCTCGTAATTGATAGATGCAACCTAGCAAGAAAAAATGTATTGGGTTACCTGATCGATATACACCAGGAAATCACCTCACTGCCCTCGTTATACAGTGGGAGACAGACCAGGTCGCTGCCCCCGGTGTGTACCGAATCTCGTGCTCTTGAGGGTTTGTATGCATCTGAAAGCCAAGCTCTCCGAATGATTCAAGGCTGGCCCAGATGGACAAGTCTACCGTTGCAAGAGGGTACAGATGATATCCAGTTTCAGAATAGGGAAGTGCTCTTGACCACACGAGACACTACCGTGCCCGCCTCAATAGAGATATACATAAACACTTAATAACTTCAGTAGAAAAGAGAAATCCCTGAAACCTACTATACTGCACTGAAAAACAATAAAACCATCCAATAACAGCACTATCGGAACTCTAGACAATCTGAGCGAAACCGCAATACAACCGCATCCGCGTACCACAAGCGAGCAGGTAAGACGGTCACGTCACAGCAATCAGGCAGGTAGATAATGGCAACATCCCATCCTATCAGGTAACTTAATTGAAACAAAGAAGAGGGGTATCAGTGTTATGTTGCTCTTCGAGAAGACAACATCTATGCTGAAGATGCTCACCTCATTTTTGAGCGAATCGTCCAAGGTGAATCGACCACGGCTTCAAAGCCCAGAAACTAGACATTTCCGGTCTACTGAGTTTTGTTTACGGGTAGTATCTCGAGCAACTCTGGGGTTATTCAGAGCTCTGTTCTTACAATTTAGGAACAGCTTTTGATAGTATTCAAAGTCTCAAAGACTTCTGGAGTTTGAACCAATGAGCTTTTTTTGTTCTCGGTTACGTGACATCAGATTCTAAATTATTAATGGGACAACCTGTATATTTTGGCATATCTGTTTCCTACTAACTATCACACTTGTGGTCTAAAGCGATAAGTTTAAGAACTACAGTTACTTCAATATCCTTTGTCCCACGACGTCTGAAACGAGTAATTGCCAAATTATTCAGGTTTAGGGTCACCCTGTATATTTTTTGTGACGATAAAAATTTTATTAAAAAACGTCGTGCGACAAAGGATATTATTGGAGTACTTGTAGTTTTTAAACTTATCGTTTTAGATCACAAATCTTAAACTTATCGTTTAAGATCACAGTTCTTAAACGTATCGTTTAAGATCACAAGTGTGATAGTTTGTTGGAATCGTTTTATCGGGAGGAATAGAAATTATTCCATTAATAATTTGAATCTGATGCCACGTGATCGAGAACAAAAAGCTCATTGGGTAACATAATATTAGATAAAGGTGCAACAATTGCTTTAATTCACAACACCAAAATTACAATTCTCTACTACTCTCGAGTTCCGGGATATTACCTGTCCTAGTCTTCGTGGGACACCCTGTATAATAGCTAAACCAATGTGTTTTTGACCAAGAATCAAACTACACATAAAATAATAACCAGATGTAGTTATGGGGAAACCTCGTAGATGACAAATTTGAGTGTTGTGAACTGAACTATCTTTTTATAAAAACTTCTCATTAATTAATCACACGGGCTATTTGGTGACCAGAGGGGAAATGGATAACGAAAACAACAAAGACAAAACAGGTATCGTCATCCATTATCGTATTATCAGATTACTATTTGCTCCTACAGTAATATATACTGTAACGCGAAAGCAATCGACTATTTTGCGATTGCCATCTAGCAATTTTTCAGGTGAATCAAGTATTGACCTCTCATCTATTCTTTTTTCTCTATAAACAATGTCTTTATCATGTCCTTTCTCAAGTTACTGTGTAAAAGAAATCTCCCTATTTGAAGTTTGAACAATCCATGTCCATGTGTCCATACAGAAAACGTTAGATTTTGGATTCCGTAAGGAGGTGCCATTTACTAATGGGCCCCTTCATCTCGGTATGGTACAAAACGTTAGTGCCATCTAGCGTTTCATCCTGAAGGGTTGCGCCCCTGCTCCTTCCATCTACATAAATTTACACTTATAAAGTGTTCTTGGATATTTAAGGGTAATGTGGTTTAAACCAAACCAAGTTCCAAGCAAAATTCCTAGAAACGCCACTGTCGTCGCTATTTGAACACATTTCACGAACAATCACAGCGATTTTGACCAAACAGAAAATTCACTGAAGAATTTTATGCCAGCGCTGTGATGGGTAATGCTTGGTTGTCATCTAGCGGTAGATAGCTAAACTTATGAGGAGACTTAAGAAATGACTACCGTTCGATAAAAATTTTGAACCTTAATCACCGTCGCCATATTGTCATGCGACAATACCAACTTACTTACAACTTACCAAGGGTTCTCAACTAAGAATAACCAAATGTACTGATTCCATACGTCAGTGAAAATTTAAAATATTATTTATTTAGGCAGTGCATTTCTCAAAAAATGTGGGAGTTAGTTTAGTTTCAAGTAGATAAAAACTAAGCATCCGTGGACAAAAACGTTTCGAAATTTTCAAAAATATCAGAAGAAAATGACATTTTGAGTCAACATAACTTTGTTTGTTTACAAGCGAGGGCCTTAAACACGATAAGTCCGTATTCACAGGCGTATTCATTCCGGAAGTTTCGTGTATGCCTGCTCATTTCATTCGTATCAAGTTGTCATTTTTCGTTTGTTAGGGTCCTTCTTACTCTAAACAAACTGTCGATAACATTTGCACCACCCGCCACAATTTTCAAAAACATTTAAGGGATATTTAGCTATATACAGTGACCGGCAGATTTATGGCAACAAATGGAAAAAAGTTTATTTCAAATTTCACAGAAAATTTTATTCTTCATAAAGGTACCAGCATCCTCCCAAACTCAAATTGCACTATCCACATTTCAATTATATCCTTTCGTATACGAGGCAGGTGAAAAAAATTGAAAGTGGCCCAAGAGTAAAGTACCTTTATTTTTCAAAAAACACAAAAAAGTTATTCAAAGTTAAAATTTAGAGAGTGTTCCAAATTTGAATTCACAGCCTCCTATTCCGAAAACAAGGTTTCACTGATTTTCTCCTTTTTTTATCTCACCCGCCCTATGTATTATGAGGATTTGTAATATCAGAGTAGACTCATCATTGAATATTATCTAGACGACCGGATAAACTTAAGTTTCGCCCAACTGAGGACAAAACCTCATTTATTGTGGCCGCCATTCAGAAAAAAACAAGTATTTTTCGAAATCAGCTACAACAAACGACATCTGCAGTTCAAAATCAATTGAAAGCAATCCAACTGTATTGTCGTAACAATAGTAAATATGACTATACAATGATCTGTGTGTAGTAACAAACAGTGTAGAACGGTCATCCAGGGCCGGAGCTAGGCGGTGGCGAGATGTGCCCCCGCCAAGTGCGGGCGCAGGTACAAAGGACGCAAAATTAACCGTGAATAATCCCACTTTTTTTAACAGTGTTTTTATATTGAAACAATATTGGAGGGAGCAAAATTTTCAAACTGTTTTTTTCTACGATTTCTGGCTAAAATATGCATTCTATCAGAAAAAGTTGTATATAATTGAAAAATCTTAAACTTCTGCATTCATAACTTTTCAAGGTAAATTCGAAATTAACGAGATAACCGCTAAAAACCTTTTTTTCGGTTTTTAATTACCTACCTATTTTCTATTCAAATTGAAAATAAAAGCCTAATATTCAATCGAAAAAGTAGGTTTGCAAATTTTTAATTTTTCAATCAGTGCTCAATTTACTCGTTGAAACCTCGATTTTAAGATGGTATGAAAAAATATAGTATTAATATTATTATTATATATATTAAAAAAACGTCTTTTTCATAACTGATTTATCAATAATCTTGGGTTTTTTTGCAAATAAGTGTTGAATTTGATGGAAAAGATTAATTTTCATGTACCTATATAAAGTAGAAAATAGTTATTTTTGTACCTAGTGCGCGAAATGCTACTTTGGTGATCAAGAACTGATTAAAACAAAAAAATAGTCAAGATCACCAAAATATTTCGCGCACGGGATGCAAACACAATTTTTTTCTACAAACGTCAAAAAAATTATGGCATTTGAGTAATTTTGACAGCAGTAAAAAAAGGTGTATTTTTTTATCGCGATAAAAATGCCTCCTCACTCCACAAAACCAAACTTTATCTAGTGAAGGCGAAAAGGCGACCATCACTTCAATGTGTCATGTCATATCATCTATACCCAATTGTTGAGATTGTTGACACAATATAAGGAAGTTGGAAAACTTAGTAAACTTTATCGATTAATACCCTATTTAGACAACGAAGGAATCATGAGAATGAAGGGACGATTAAAACATGTACCAGATATGGACGAAAACCAAAAGAATCCTATAATTTTGAGTGGAAAACATCGTTTCACAGAGCTTCTCATTGAATTTTATCATGAAAAATTTAAAAACGGTTATCAACGAAATTCGGATGAAATACTGGATAACTCATTCACAAAGTGCTGTGAAAAATACATTTAGGAAATGTATGTTCAGCAAAAATCGAAAATCAACTCCTACAGTTCCTGAAATGGGACACTTACCGCTTCCCAGAGTGAAGGCTTGATATTCTGGAGTAATTCACCATATATTGATAAAGGATTCATTGCTCAGAAGAAAATCATAAGATGCATGATGGGAGTTCGAAACAATATATCTTGCAAAGTGTATTTCAAGTCATTGTCAATTCTAACTTTACCATCACTGTATATTATGAATATCAAAAAGAGCAAGATATCTACACGAAAAGTAGTGAATTTCACCAACACCAAACACGCACTAAAAATGACATTCGCTTACCATTCTCTAGGCTTAGTGTGGGACAGAATTCTCCAAAATACAAAGGAATTCTGTTATAATCGTTCCAATAGGATTTTTGGTGAAATAAAAAATTTCAGTATTTTCAAAACAACATTGTTCAATTATCTAAATGAAAATACATTTCATTCAATAGGGGATCTCGCTGTTTGATGTTAATAGTTAGTAGTTATGTATGTATATAAAGATTGTCTGTGACTATGTGTAGAATGTGAATGATGGCAGTGAGTAATCTGATGACATTTTATATTCTTTTGTAAGTTCTTATAATGTTTTTATGAGTTTCAATAGTTACTTTCAATAGAAGTTACTATATTTTGGGTTAGTTCAGTCAACTCTGCAGTAAGGCTTGATCTTTGGGGGTCCTCTCGTCACTTTGAAAGGGCATTTGTATCTCAAAAAAGGATAATAAGAACAGTTTGAGAATGCTCATCCAAATACAACATGTAAAACTTTATTCAAGAAACTTCAAATACTAACCCTTCCATGTTTATATATTCTTGAGCTGATTATGTACATTAAAATAAATCAAAATGAACTAATGAGGAATGAGGACATGCATATGTATAACACTAGGAATAAAGAAAAATTTCGACAACCTTATTCAAGGTTATCAGTCTGTGAAAATTCACCAAAGCATATTGGTATCAAATGCTTCAATAAAAAAAGAGATATAATAGATGCGAATTTGAATGATATTCTATTCAAAAATAAATTGAGGAACTTCCTTATTGAAAAAGTATTTTATAATGTTGAGGAATTTTATATTTGTTGAAATTTTACTGTTGTGAAACTAACTATTGTATGTATAAATGTTTTTGTGACTATACACTATTTTAACAATTTATTTGTAGATTACCTTTTTTTGACTAGTCTGATAAGTTTTATACACTGTATGTAAGATGCCTTGTATAATCTTTGATTGATGAATAAATTCTATTCTATTCTATGTTTTGACTTAAAAAACATTGATGATGAATAAATTATCTGTATCTGTAGTGGATTTGTTCGTCCATTCACTAACTGTGGCGTCATTTATTTTGGTCCCATGAATGTGAGAATTGGAAGAACTGCAAAAAAGGTATGGCGTATTATTCACCTGCATGGCAATGAGAGCAGTACATCTGGAGTTGGCGCATTCATTGGATACCGATTCAGCGATAATAGCTTTCAAAAGAACGGTGTCAAGAAGAGGGTGTCCAGTGAATCTGTATTCCGATAATGTAACCAACTTTCGAGTTGCCGACAAAGAAATTAGGTGAGCCATTCAATAACTCGATCAGAACAAAATAACCGAAGAAATGACGATTAAGAATATAAAATGGCATTCTTTACCTCCAGCAAGTCCAAATTCTGGTGGAGCCTGGGAAGGGCTAATTAAGAAGGTAGTCCTCAAGGAGACCTGTCCAAAAGACGAAACTCTGAGGACAATACTGTGTGAAGTTGAATTCACTGTCAATAGTAGACCCCTTACTCAAGTTCCAGTTGAGCCTGATGACCTGGATTATTTAACACCCAATCATTTCCTTATCGACAGGTCCTGTGGATCGTCCGCAATGTAGTGAAAAAACATTTTTGAAATCATTTCATTCTTAAGAAAATACGAAAGTATTGCTGCTCAAAGTGGAACCAACTGTAGATAGATATATGGTTTATTCATGTCATGTTGCATTTGGATGATATCCAAACTCAGAAAATACAAATGTTATGTAAATATAAATGATACATTTCGTTACAATATATACAAATTCATGAAGATAAAACTATAAAAGAACATCACACACATTTTAAAATTCATATGCTCATTAGGTGTATAAATGAAATATAAAAGTATAATCACTAAATTTTAAATTTAAATTTGAAAAGGAAGAGCGTCTATATCGTCAAATAGTACCTGGCTAATATCAAAATTGAGATATTCTTCCACTGAATAAAAACAAGAATTCAAAAGAAAACATTTAATTTTAGTTTTGAAATCGTGGGCATTGAAATGTCTAACCTCCTTAGGTAGTTTTTATACACCTCAAATGTCTAACCTCCTTAGGTAGTTTATTATACACCCCAATATTCAAAGAATTTCTCTCTGACTTCACTAGTCTATGCATTGGGTTTCACAGCAAATCTCGTGATCTAGTGGGATATTGGTGACCCACGTTTTCAGCCTCATAATCTTTTATGTTATTATTGTGAATTTCTAAATTTTTATTTTTTGAGATTAATGGGAGCTGCCCCATAGAAGTGTACCATAGATTATATGACTATGGAATAAACTGAAATGAGTTGATTTAAGAACTTCAAAATTTACAAAGTGTTTCATTCTACGAATCAGAAAAATAGTGCTAGATAATTTATGACCTAGCTGTTCGATGTGAGCTGCCTAATTTAGTTTGTCATCAATCACTACTTTAGGAGTGTTTATGAGGGAGTATTATTATTATTATATCGAGCCTGGGTTATCACAAAACTCAGTATTTGAAAAACAGCATTTTTTTAAAAAATTTACTATAGTAACAAAAAACGAAACAGTGCGAAGAAATAATAAAAGAAATTTCCTTTTCTTGCCGGTTCAACGACGCTGATGCTTCCTTTTTTGAGATTCTTTAATGGCAGAGGCAACAAATTTTCTGAAACAAGAAACATGTTATTATTTATTTATTTATTTATCAATTCGATCCCAAGAAACATAAATAGCGACAACTAATATGAATATATATATATATATATAAAAAAAAAAACAATAACAATAATGGTAAATAATACATACAATTGATGGTTAACAATTGAATATTTATTTATTTATTATTTATTCATTCATAATATCCCAAGAAACAGGATTGTTTATGATAAGGATACAAAAAAATAATGATAATAACTTAACGCGGGCCACTCACATATGGATATCGAAGAGGCAATCATCGCACGCGCCACAGACTGAAGGCAAATTACTCCACACATATCAATCAATCAAAGTATACTTTATTGTATGCAGAAAATTATTTTTATTGACAAAGCCTTACAAAGTACAATATGAAGATGACTGGGCAAATGAGAATATATAAAAAAGAAGAAAAAACTCTAAGAAAAATAATGAAAAATAATTAAAAACTGATATCCTAATTAGAAGTAAGAATTTACTTATAATTAACTGAATAATTTTGTAAATACATACATAAACACATTAATATTTAGTAAATACTAGGTATAACAGCCACAATCGTAAAAACCTACAGTAAAACAATAAAATGAGTAAATAATATATATACAGTGCCTCCCTCCCTACCTCCCTCCCTCCCTCCCTGTTAACTTTTGAACGGTTCGACGTAGCGCATCAACTCAAAATTTTTAAATGGCATGTGGGGTAAAGTAGCACATCGTTGAAAAGAGAATTCAATTCTCTTTACAACCATCTAAATATTTTTGAATTTTGTTCATAATTTTTTTCTCAATTTCGATGTTTATGCCTTTCGAATTTTTAAGTTAATGTTCCCCCAGCCCATCTGTCGAGTAACTGCAATGTTTCTCCTCTCAAAAAGTAGTATTGGAAATACCCTTCAAAAAATTTTTGGTTTCATTGTTCCACATCAAACCATTCAAATTTATCGAGGTATGAGTAGTATTCAGATCCGTATTTATATTTGATATTTCGAATTTGAATTGCAAAAAAAATATTAACGAAATTCAAAAAAATTCAGATTATTGTGAAGAGAATGGAATTTCCTTTTTGGACGATGTGCCACTTGACCCCCATGCCATTTAAAAATTTTGAAATGATGTGTCCCCCCGCAGTCCCCCCTTCTCTGACAATCACCATTTTTTTTATTTCAAAAAGTAGTATTGGTGAAATCCTCGAAACAGTTTTTTTTCATGTTTCTATGTCGAACTGTTCAAAAGATAACAGGGAGGGAGCTATTAAAAGCTGCATTGTATAAATAAGTAGCAATGTGAATAAGTGCATGTAAAGTGGATAAAAATACGAACATTATGAGATACAAAATTGACAAAATATTCATTGAGATTTTCACAAATATCCTTTGGATCCGAAATCGTGGTATCATCGACACTAACGTAATTTATTGTGTTCACATCTTTTTCTTTATAAAGGAGATAGTTTATTGTTTTCCATATGGATTTGGAGGTCGTATTTGAAAACTGGATTTTGTAGAATTCTTCTTTGGCCTTTTGAATTGATTGTTTAACAAGTTTATTGCAGTAAATGTAATTTTCAGAGGTAATAGTGTTACGCGGTTTTTTTTTTGTAAAAGTATTTATCCCTCAATTTAATCAATGAAGCTATATTATTGTTGAAACATGGTTTGGAACATTTTTTATTATTGATACAATGTATCTAGGAATTCTCTTGGAATATTTCGATAATTTTGTCATATAATTCATTAGGATCATCGAATTCAAGTCCAGAATCACTCACTTCTATCAATTTCTTTTTCACTAGTTCAGTATTCAGTTTAGTGACTGTTTTATATAGGAAAGCTTTTCTGCTTTCATGAGGAATAACTTTAATATCAGCAATTATCAATTTGTGATCACTTATAGAAGTGTTCATTAAAGATATATCAACAAGCTTGGAGTTCGAAACAATATGATCAATAAGTGATTTGGAATCGTTAACTTCTTTTGTTGTATGGGCTTTATTGCCTAAATGGAAATTATTTGATGAATAGATATTTCCCAGTGAATTTGATTTCTTGTTATCTGCAAGCATATTTATGTTAAAATCGCCAAAAAAATAAATATAAAAATATACAATTTTCTTTTTTTCCAAAGTATTTTTGGAGTTATTCATCTATGAATTTCAGAAATGTGTCTGTGTTATATTTCGGTGGTTTATATAGGGCAGATAATATTAAATTATATTTTTTCAAGTTATTAACAATGTATGACATATCTGTTTCAACCTTTCCTAAGGATTTAAATTCAATCCCTCGTTTCACAAAAACTCCAATGCCTCGACCTCACTGCATTCGGCTGGCATATACAGATTCAGCATTCTCAAACTTATAAAACACCTCTTCTTCTTTATTGATCGAAGTTTCTGAAATGACGAGAATATCTGGTTTGATCTCTTGAATAACAATTTCCAATTGTTCAAATTTATTTTTTATGGATCGGGCATTTATGTAGAATACCTTCGAAGAATTTGTAGCCACGGAAAAATTGTAATTCAGTAATGATTCATATTCTCTTATTTTGATATTATGTTAAGAATTCATAATTGATTTCTGATTGATATCGATAAAACTTGTAGTGATACCAATTTTATCTGTTAATTTAGTTTTATCGGTTGGGTTTCTGCCTTGTTGTCAAGCAACTATGCGCCGTCACTGAGTTTATTTTATAAGTTGAAAAGTTTCGACCCGCCTTTAGGGTAGACACCCAAATAAACGCGAACGTAACATGGGTTGCCTATCGGATATTTATTATGTATTCTACATGGCCAACATGCTTTCCTGTATGGTTTCTGTCAAGTCTATTATTTCATTGTTGTTTTTTTGAATATTTTTTTTCACATGTTGAAAAACTGTGTGTTCACCTCTTCGAGTTTCACCTCAACCGGTTCTTTTCCGTTTGCGAGTGAGCCAGCGAACCATGTTTTAGCGCGGTTTAGTGAGGCTTCCAGTAATTACTCGTGGTTTTATGAATCGGTATATCCCTCTGGGAATCTACCTTCTGTGCCTGTAATTTTCTAGGTAGGTAACTTTCCCTTTATTAGTTATGTTCGCCTGCTTGGGAGATAGACTCTTATGTCTTTTTCCACCATTGTTATTTTGTTTAAAATGAGTTTGTATTTCAATCAATGTAATTTTATTCTAGCCAAACACTACCATAACCCAACCGACGAAATAAATCAGTTCCAATACAATACGTTCCTGTGTTTTCTTCTGCTGAGGGCCTGAAACTTAACCCCAAAAACCCCCCTGAGAAACCGTTTTGTAACAAACTGATATACTATGTACATTTTTTCATCATATGGTGAATGATTCACTTGATGATCAGTCTTGTATACTGAATTCGAATATAAACAATTCCCACATTTATTTTCATTCAAGGTGATGGAACAACTCTCCAAATTATGTTTACCTCCTCAGTGTGAACACATCAAGTCATTTTTACATTTATGTCTAATATGATTGAAATGAAAACAGTGATAACATTGTGTAATAACACTGGCATCATTAACCTTGCAATTCTGCCATGAAATGAACAGTTTTCCACGATTTGATTCAAACATTTTATGGAACAATCGAACACTAGTTTCTGCAAACACTATATAATCATTTGTGCACTTGAAGTATTTGATGTGATTTACTATGAACTCGTCGCCCTCTTGAAAAATAGAATTGATTCCCAATTATTTCTTGTGATTCTTTTGTTTCCATGTTTTATCCAATTTAGCTCCTTTAATTCCCATTTTCGGATTCTTCTTTATTTTTATGCCATATTCATATTGACCACCTAATCTGGTTAATATTTCATTCTTCAAAATAGTTTCCTCTTCTTTATTCTTGCATTTCATTTCCATACCGACATTCTCAATCACGTTGACTGAATTGATTTCAACTTTAAGATTTTTTGAATCAATTTTAACTTGAAGATCAAATTTGGTTTCTGTAGGAGACTGGTTATTTTTTGGTTGGAGAATTGAACTTGAGTTACATGTTATAATGGAACTTTTTGAATTTTTTCTTATCATCTGAATATGTTTGTTGGCTAACATTGTCGGAACAAGGTGATTCTGCTTTTGTAAGTTACAGATTTTCACCATACACATTCTTTCTCAATACATCGTTATTTCTTTTCAGAAACATAATATTTTCTTCTAATGCCTGAATAACTTTATACTTTTCTAGAATAATTGCATTTTTATCCGAAACGATTTGTTTCAATAGATTGATTTCTTTCTGTAGTGGAGCAAAATATCTCTTGTAATGATCTTCATGTCTGAGTAGAAGTTAAACACTTTCCAGTAGGACTAGTTTGTGTATAGTTTATTTGAGTGAACTCAGAGTTATCACTACATTTAGATCCACCAGCTGCTTTTGGATCTTGGCTTGAAATATCAAAATGTACTTTTTCTAATTTATTGAATATTATTGGGTATTTGGATAAAAGATAACAATTCTCCTCTTCAGAGTCATCCAAAGAATTCTGTTCCACATTTGAATTTTATGTACAAGTTCCTAGTCTATTTTTCACATTCATTAAGTTTGTCGTTTTTTACTTTTCATTTCTCAATGTCATTGCATAGGTACTTTTTCAAATAACGAAGTGGAAACAGCAGGGATAATACCAACTGCTATATGAAGTTACTGGAGTGCCCATCGAAGATAGACTATCCATTTCTTTTTACCACTTCTTTTATTTTTGTGTTTAATGTGTATTGTTTTAATTGGGCAGGCACACTCAAATGTAAGTGATAATGTAATCTTCAAATCCTAACATGTATACTATATACCTAGTATGTAAAACTGAGACTATGTAATTCTCATTCATTTATTATTATTGTCGTTACTATTTTCATTAACCAGGAAAATTAATTTAAATAATAATTTTTAATTTTATAAGTACCTAAATAGTTATGTAAAATTGAATTTGTAAAACTGAAATTACCTGAATAAATCTATCTATCAAAAAAATAATCCACACAACAGTTGTATTTTTGATAAAAGTAATATGCCTATGTTTTTTTTTTTTATTGATAATACACCTTCCAAACAGAACAAGTTCTGGTATAATATGTTACTTGCTTGTTCTCCAGAAAGAAATGACGTGTCGCATTGACGGAAAAATGCAAAATTACAATAGAGTTTTATGTCATAACAGATTTTATATCATTACATTACCTTATGATATCATGAATTTCTGGTGATCTATAAATGAATTTGTGATCATATCCGTATTTTCTATCAAAAGAATGAAATTCAATACTTCCTTGAACTGCTGTCCTGTGCTGCTTGGCCACCTCATAAAGCTGAAAAAAATAAAATAAAATACAAATATGTGTAATATGAAAAATAGATTTGTTGCAATTTCAAAAAATCTTGACATCCAAAGTACAAATGTATAATGAAAGTTGGTATTCTTAATTAAACCTTAATTTTTGAATAATCATTTTTTATAATTTTAGTTTGGGAATTTTGGGGAGATACAAGCAAATATTCTAATTTTAAATATCTATACGTATAATGATACTATACACTATACAGTGCCAAAAGTCGCCCCCCCCGTGTAGCAGCTGAATCAGACACCATGGAGACTTGAAACAAAATGGAGGTGAAATAATAAGAAAGTTTCGATTTTTGTTCGAAAATATGAATAGGATATTCCTAATATCTGTTGTGGAATCATCTGCGGCTGAAAGACAACTTTAGTCGTTATTTTCTATTGTTCAAGATAACCTCTTGGGAGGTATTCATGTTGAAAAGGGGAACATTCTCCATAAAAATTGTAAAATGAAAAATGTGATTTATTTGTAATTTCTAACAAAAAACAACTACTTCCCCGGCTAAAGCCACTCTGGACATTGAACTACATCTGATAGATAGTGTGAAAAGACTCTAACTGAAAAGAATAAATGAAAATTCGCATTTTCATTTAGATAGTTAATTTTTTCATAATTTTCTCTAGTTTTCACTGAAAATTCATTAAATGAATTAGAATGAATGAAAGAATTTTCAATGAAAACTAGAGTAAATTAAAGCCAAGTTGGCCCCAGAAGCATTCCTAACTTAAAAATAAAAGTTGAATTAGAGGGTTTATTCTCTGTTTAACGAATTTTCAAAAACTAATATCGACTGATGCGTTCTCAAGTTATAAGCGTTTTTATGATTAAAATAAAAAAAAAACAAAAAACAAAAAAACATGTCGGACACACCCTGCTTATTTTTGTGTTTCATTGTTAACTTTGACAACTTTTGACTTTGAATTCATCAAAACAGTATTCAATGTTTTTTGTTGTATTGGTCGATTTCTTTGCGTAGTAATTATTTATGTAGGTGTGTCTATTGAACTTGTAACTTTTTTTCTACTTTATAACTTCCGTGAAGTTGATGCAAGTTGATGCAAGTGGTATCACTTTTGAATGTGGAAAAAATTACTATTCTGCTGAAAGGATGTTCAATGTGCGACATCCTGAGCACCTTATCTGCAGAAAATACTAAGAGGGATATTACTTTATAAGGACTAGTAGAAAAAAAAATATCAGAATATAAACAACTCGACATTATACTGAAAACGGTGACACATCTTACAAAACCTGTATCTCAGACCCAGACTTCTTTATTACAAGATGTTTCTCTATAGTCCGGTCACAACATACCACCCACCAACCAATGAATTAATTGAAGATCGATCGAGAAATTCATAATGCGTTATCCAAAAATTTATGTTAGATTCTTAGTTTTTGAAAAAATTAATTTTTTTCTAAGTCATCAAGAATAACCTCTATTTTTCAAAATATGAAAAACGTTCATAGAAAATATTTCGTTTCCTTCTCATGAATCATTCAGATTCATATTTTCATTAATCTACCTACTACAGTATTTTTATATCATGCAAGAACGTTGATGAAAAAAAAAACATAAAAATCGAAAGAGATTTATCTCTTAGAAGAAAAAAAGAAGGAAAGAAAGAAAAATCTTTATATTAACTCCACAAAGACCTTACATAAAGGTATAGAGCATTCATTAAAATTTTTATTAGTACTTCATATAAATAAATTATGCATCATTTACATATTAAAATTAAAATGGACATATACACATAAATATATATAATTAAGTGTTTCAGAGGTGCAATAAATCAAAATAATTTTTTAAAAAAATTTGCATTCGACATTGGACATAACATTTTGAATATCAAAAATGAAAAATTTTTCAAGTAATTTCACAATGTAGAAACTATTCTAATCAAAGGAGTCACAGAAGAACTCATTCAGGTAGATATTGTTATGAATCTAATATTTCTTTTTTTTTCTCTCTTTTTGGATGATGTTTGTTTTCCCAGGATACGAAAACTTTGCCTAAGGGAAGGATTCGAGCAGTTCCAATGAATTTGGCACTTCTCATTCTCCTCAATAGCCAACATGATTTAGAGATATATAAGAGTAAATACTGAAAAAATTTGGTGCACAAACCTTATATCCCAATGCAAAAGGTACAACGTGGTCATCTTCTGCATGTAATATAATAATGGGAGCATCTACTTCATTAATGAACTTGTCAGTTTTGAAGGTGAATCCATTTTCTTGCATAGGCTCAACAACAGTGTAAGAAAACCACGGCAATCTTCGGAAAATCTGAAAATCAACAAATTTAGTTATGCTACGTGCCAATTTTGACAGTAATACTATACAAACACTTGGATTCCTACACCAATGAAAATAACGAATATCAACGGTAAAAACTAGTTGAATTCACAAAGGAGTGACCAAGAAGGGTATGCTTTTCTGGGCCAAAATTTCAACATCCAAATCATTCCGGAACATCTTCAAATAAGTTCTTTCAGAGCAGAGTTTGTGAAGGCAAAATAGGATAAAACAGACATTTTGGCAACAAAGCATATATGTTTATCCTGGGTTTCAATGTACAATAAATGGAAAATGTCAGTTCTGACAATTAGATATTGAATTAATTCAAGAGCAATGTTGCCACTGCATAAGAACATATAGAAGATATTATAGATTGAAAAAAATTTAAATGTACTCTACATATTTAACTCATTTATTTTTTCATGAATGGCCCAAATTTCCTTATCAAAAGCATACCCTCCTTTATCAAAATAAGTGAGGTGCTTGAAAGATAATATTCTGAAGATTGATGTGATGGACATTATACAGTTAAACCAAGACACCTTGGCCCCTGGGATGTTCAAACGACAAATAAATGGAGTAGATAACTGTGAAGAAAGGAAAGGATAGTTTATAGTACAGTCGCTGAAGTAAAATATACATTATATCCACCTAACAAATGAAATTTTTCTTCATTAACAAAATTTTAACATCGATTTTCTCGTAAACAATAGATTATACAGAAAAATTAGTGGATAACTGTCTTTTAAGAAAGGAGGGAATGCTTTTGATAGGGAAATTTGAACTATTCCTGAAAAAATATCAAAATTCGTTCAAATGCTCAGAAATGAGTAGGGTAGTAGTACATTTTCATTTTTTTCAATCTAGAATAAGTTATTTTATATAATATGTTCCCATCAATTATTTAAAAAATGCAAAGTGGCAACATTGCTCTAAAATTAATTTAATAACTATATTGTCAGAACTGATATTTTTCATCTATTGAACATAAACTGTGTTGCCAAAATGAATATTTTATCATTTTTTGCCTTCACAAATCTGCTGTTAAAGAAAATATTTGAAGATGTTCAGGAATGGTTTGGAAGCTGAAATCTTGGGAAAATGTTTATTTTTTATGACCTGGAGCTGATGGTCCAGAAAACCATAACCTCCTTTGTCAAACTTTCTTTTTTTTTCAACGGTTGACTAATTATTGGCGAAAACATTTTTTGACCAGAGGGATAGTTTTTTAGGGGTGAGGTCATGTCCCTCCAAAACGGATTACAGTGGTGTCGCGATAATTCGAACTCGCAATAATCCGGATGCTCAGATAATCCGGATTGCCTTTACCCTGCATTGAAGTACTCTATAATCCAGCCATTACTTGATTCATTATTCCGAATTTAATTATGTGGATCGTGTTTCCATAAGCAACAGAATCTCAAAAAAAAAACAACATGAATCATCAGACTGAATTCCCTACTCTTTTCACACTTTGGAAAAAACGAAAAAGAGGGTGAACAAAATTTGGAAAAGTTTATCGTCAAAATAACTTACATAGAAGATATTGATGAAACTTGATTAATGTTCCTCTATGTTATCGACTGTGATCATCAAAATTTTAGAGGCCAAGCTGTACCTATTGATTCTTAAGAGCAAACAATACCCTTGATGAAACAGGAATCGGTTTTGAACGTTCAGTTTTATTTTTTGCGAAAATTTTGTTGGAACAAATGATTCAATTCGTTTGTGAGAATTCGGGAATCTAACTGATTTTTGGTTTTGATGATTTTGAAGAAAAACATTTTTTTATGGTTTGACAAATGAAAAAAATAGGCATATTCCCGAATTCTTAAGGAGATTATAGACTGAGAAGAAAAAAAAATGAATAAAATCATTAGTTTTGATGTAAAACCGATTCTACGATTAGAAGCTTTCTACCTTATTGGCGCTCCCAGCTACGTAGTTTTGTTACGGGCAGGTGCTTTGTCATCTCCACTATCGCTCTTGAAAAATATATCTCCACACACCCAACATGTGCGGCGCAATGATAAAATTTGACTTTCGTGATGACGCGCTGATGTTGCCTCTTAAAATCACATACATTCCTTCATTTTGCAGTTTTCGTAAGAATGAAAATAAATATAATTTTCTCGCAAGCCAAGTACTTAATATTCAAATGAAGTTGAATGATTTTTTTTATGGACAAATAACAATGTTTCAAAAATATAGGTGTTTTCGGGTCCTTGTGAAAAAAAAAAGTTTTCACACATACTCACTGATAATGTATTTTTTTAAGTGAAGATATATCAAAAGTATTTTTTTTTATTTATCTGACTATATTTATGTTGAGTTGTTATAAGCATGACTTATGTTTTTCTTGCGTTGAGTTTGAGTTTATTAATTACAATTAAAAAAAAAAATTATCAAATTATTATCAGTTTTTTCAACTATTCCAAAGAGATTAAAATCACTAGGGCAGTTACAGAGATTTTGTGTGATACACTTTTTTTTAAATAAAAATTTGATTCATTCGATTGTGTCCTACATTGGCAGTGTTATTGTATAGATCTACGACTTCTTTATAATAAAGGGACGATAATATATTGCTTGTAATTGAATCTATTGATATTATATTATAATTGAATGGTAGTACCCTTCATATCACTTTCGGTGGAGGAATGTGAATAATTCAAATATGGACTTGGCAACAATTATAGAATGGGGATCCAACAACTTGCTAGAATTCAATGCGAACAAAATCCAAGCCATGAAGTCCTCCATTTCAATTCTTGGTTTTACCATCAGCAGTATCCTTTTATGGGAAAACAATGCGAGGTCCTTTGCCAGAAGTTCCTATCAAAAACTATATTCTATTTCATACCAAGTTTATTTCACTTCCCGTTCTGTGAACTGATTAAGATTCACAAAGTATGGAATATGGAGTGTAAGCAGTTTAACACACATTAAAACTTTTTGATTATTTTCAGCGATATTTATGATTTTATGAATGTACTCAATTTCATCTTTCACATACATGATAACTCCATTGTTTTTATTATAATCGCCTCCACTATACAACAGTTGATAGCCCTCTAGATTACATATCTATTTACATTCAGAGATATTAAATATTTCTGTAAGAACAATCAAATCTAAGTCCGTAAAAAATAGGCCTAAGAATATTTTTAGTTCATTGAAAAAAAATTTAAACCTCCTTATGTTTTGATGGAATATTTTGAGGATTTTATTTGAGTCTTTTCCAGTCATAACGTCGTTCAGATCCTTTATGTTATTTAATTCTAAAGTATTTATTGATTGTCAGTCAGTGGGTATGTGATTTGTGAAAAATTCTTTAATATACCTAATAATAAATGTCTTCGAAAAGATTTACACAATAAACCAATTTATACATCAAAACAATACATTGAAATTGACAAATAATGAGAGTTTCAATAATCTTATTTACACTATTAATAATTATCCTCTCATTTATTTATTGGCCGACCGTGTTCTGGGTTTATCTTGCATTCTTTTCTAGATTTGGTTCAGATGCTTTGGTTTCTGGCTTGTCGTGGCTTTTGGCGTTCTTAGGTCTTCTCTATGTTCAGGAATAGTTTTAATTGAGAGTTCAATTGTGGGGGAAGGTGGTGCACTATTGGATTTGTTTTCTGAGTTGTTCTCCTTTTCTAGATCTTCGATACCCCTTAAACATGAAGTGTATTTCCCTCTATGTAGCAATTTTTGTATTTTTCTTCCTGTTCGGCGAGAAAGAGATGTTTTTTTAGTATTTTACTTTCCCTTCTTTGTCGCTGTGTTAGATCTGGTGATATAGATATATTCTTTCCTTTTAACTTACTGCACTTTTTTAGGACCTCCTTTTTCTTGGGAAACGAGGTGAACTCAGTTTTTATTGGACATTTTCCTGAAGTTCCTAGTGGGTACACATCACCAAGGTCACTTTTTTTCTGTTCCACTGATATAAGATCCTTGATATCTCTACACAGATATTCTCGTGTTATTTCTTCCCTTTTTTGTCGAGACCAAATATCAAAATGTTCTTTTTGTTTTGTGCTTTTTTGAGTTGTTCTACTTCCTCCTTTAATATTTCGTTTTCTGTTTGCAAGTTCAGTACAGTGCTCTTTAACTTTTCTATTTTCATAAGAAGTCTAGTTTCACTAGCTTCGATATAGCTTTTTATTTCCGTGCGATTTTTCAATATTTCGCTATACATTTTTTCAACTGCTTCATTCAATTCTGCCATCGTTGGTGGGTCCGATGGTGAGCCTTGTTTTTGCGGCTTTTTGTTACCTTTGTTGTTATTCTAAATGTATCTAATGCTATAATTTATATGCGGTTTACGTACGAATTTCTAATAATAGATGATGTAGGTGATAGTCCTTCTCCCTACACACACATTTTGTTCTTTTACTAAAACACTTGGAGAGCAATTCTAATGCTTAACATATGCTAATGCTTAACATTTAATATTGATAATGTGATCAAATCTGAAACCGATCGTAAAAATTAAATAACTAGTGGAAATTAGACAAAAGTGTTTTCATTCATTTCATTAAAGTGATCAAGAATTTCCACAAAATAAATAAGACATCAGTTACACAAACCTCACCCTTCGCTTGTTATTGTTTACCTAGTGATGTATTTAAGAATGTTTTGTTGTTTTAAACCAAAGAAATGGATTCCTCTTTTTCCTATTATTATGCAGTTAGGCTGCAAGTTATACCACTTAATTTATACATAGATTTTTTTTCTTCATAATTTGTAGTTTAGTTAGTACATACTACTGATGCATTTTTTGAACCATGATTTATACCTACAAATTATTTCAATTGGACAACTTCCCCCATCTTTTTTAGGCTACTACTGATATTATGATAATAACCTACTATGTCATCAGCAAAAAAATTCATAATAAAGTCGTATGCCTGAGTATACTTTACTCCTTCCAATGTAGAATGTAGAAAAAATAAATAAAAAAGAAGTTTCTAAAAAAAAACATTAAGAAAAGTTGTAAATGTAGACATTTATCCTTGTATATGTACTTACCCGTGCCAGGGGAAATTCGCTAATTTCTTCCTTCATATTATTGAAGGGGGCCTCCAGTATCACTCCAGTGGGAATAAGTCCTTGCTTTTGCAGGTTGGCCAAAGAATGGATTGCGATGCTAGTTCCTAGGGAATGACCCCATATGAACAAATGTCCGCTAGATTTATTGCGCACCCAATTATAAATGGCCATACTATCGTTCACTACATTATTCTCCGACGGTTCAACATTTGATGAATCTCCATAACCTGGGAGTGGAATGAATTATATTTAAAACAATAGTGTCACAGATTTATTCAAAATTTGAACATTCAACTGATATGTTTATAGTTGTTCACTAAATATATTGGACCCTATCAATTTCTAGTGCATATTCAGTCAGATATCTGAACACAAAGCTCAGAGTTCTTTTGGGAGATCATTTGATAACGATAGTCTTTAACTACCGATGTTTTACTCTTTTTACTTTCAAATACACCTATGACGTAGGCTTATTGTGGCAAATACCAGTCAGAAAATAACTACTCCTGACTAATACCACGACGGATATTGAATTTTATCTAAAAGATTATTGTGCAATGTATCTCACTGCAAAGGAAACAATTACAAGTACTCCCTGTAACCAAATAGTAGAATTTTGTTTTGATTCGGACAGCAGGACCACCTGAAGACTAGTTTCAAGGTAGGTAGGGTAGATGAATACAGACAGCTTTGAGGCATCTGTTCTTCGTCCGAATCATCCCATTATTCCGTTTAGTTGGTTACTCTGGTCTAATACTGAAGAAACGAGTGTTAGCCGCTCCACCTACACCACCAACCGCTCTGGGTTGAGAAATTCAGTCAGATATATGAACACAAAGCTCAGAGTTCTTTTGGGAGATTTTTTAATAACGTTAGTCGTTGACGATCGCTGTTTTACTCATATTACTTCCATAACCTACAACATAGGCCTCAAAGATGTCTGTAGTGACCACCCTGTACTGATGACGAGGCAATCTGGTTTTTGGAGTTTCGATAAGTGTTGTTTTTTTGTCAACAGTTATCTGCAAGACAACATTGATTCAGTAATATCTTTTTTCGTGAGGTCTCAATGGTAGACCTGTGTCTATATTGTTTGCAATAATGAATTGGAGAAATGCCCCGCCTCGTGATTACTGAACGGTAATTCATAATTAATTTTTTATATAGATGCAGGCCCAGTTGATTTCCATAAATCTGCTGTAAACCAGTTCTAAATCTTCTCCTCCTACTTTAATTTCCCCTTTATGGATCCACGATTCTTTGATAAATATGATGTTGCAGAGTTCACCATCCCCTTTCTCAGGACTGGGGTTGCTGCCCTATTATGGTGGTTTAGGGGTACACCCACAATACTAGATCTTTTGGATTTTATATTGGTGCAGGTCATTGTACTAAGAAAAACTCAGCCGTTATCACGCTCCTGTGACATTTGGCAGACATTTTGGCGTTGAGTAGAAGAGTCTATAAGAGGTTGTGTCTTATGCGTTTTGTGTGTTCTTTTGGTCCACAAATATGCCGCGTATCAAGAAGCATCTTTGAGCTTTCCCGTTTGAGCTTCAGAACAGAAGGCTGCTGTTTTACCTACAGAAAACTCTCTTATGTGAGATAATTCATTGGTGGATCCTTGACTTATCCCAGTCTATGCCCCACCTCTTTCTCACTGGGCGAGCGACAAAAAGTTCTATTCATTTTACCCGAAAGGCCGAGATATCGTTCATTCCTTGGGCATGGATTGCATAACATAGGATTGGACCCCCTTTTTAGTTGGCTTTTAAAACAGGCAAATAATACCGCGGACTAATTCTAACCACCCGAGTCTTCATTCACTTACTTCTATAATCAAAAGCAATTACATGAAAATGCTCCCTCAGCACTTTGTATAACTCCACTCGATGATCAGTCAATCTGGTGCCTGCATTGCCATGATGATATATGATGACATCTTGTCCATTTCCCAGGATAGTATCAAAATATTCATCAGTTTCATTGGAGGTGTTCTTCAAATTTTCAGGTAGGATCTGCCAGACACCAAGTTGAACGTCGTCATCTGTTGACAGATAAAAATTTCTTGCTCCAACCAAACCATACTTACTAGGGTGATTATAATCTGCATTATAGGGAACTCGGACTGAAAAATAAGATGAAGGTTGGATCTTGATATCATTTATCATTAAAATACAGTACAGGTTGTCAACATTTATTAATAAACAAACTAGTCTAAACGGAGAGAGCATGTTTTTTTTGGGGGGAGAGGTTTAACATAAATTCGACTATCAATAATTACATTTAGTGAAAATAATTATTTAACATATTTTTTTTTCTCAAAATTTCAAGGCCTGAAATTGCCATTGAATCAAAGACATATTGACCCAAACACTAACGGTTGTTTTCTTAAAAAACTTCAAATAGTCGAAATCTACCGGAAGTAGGGAAGGTCTACTTCCGAGCTGTTGAAATTCATAATTTTTTCCAAAAATCATTTTCACACAATGTTTTTGGGCACATTAAAGTTTCTTACCATCTACAAGGTAATTATAGCAAAAGTGGCCGGAAACAAATAACAACCAAATTGTTCATAAAAGTAATAATAATTCTTCTACTACAACGAAAGTTATACCCATTTGCAAAATTCGTAAATAATTTTTGTGACGATGTTGTTACATGCACGACAATGGCAAATAGTGAAATACCCGCAGTTGCAGAAACTTGGTCCTTTGCATATCGTATATCTGCATACCAGGGTGTGACAGACGGCAGTAGCCTAAGGGATTATACAGGGTGAACTACGACCACTAACACTAACTAAATTTATACAGTGTGCTCTCCCCACCAAAAGAAGTGGAATGAAAATTGGAAATTAGAAACAAAAAAAATACAATTTGTAGGAAAGCGCCGCCCATGAACATATAAGTCGAATTCAATTTTTCTCCGTTATTTCATCAAAATTTAGGCGCGAAACAATATAATGGTGATCAGCTGCTAAATCCCATAAGAGACCATAGTATTTAATTTCAGTCTCATTCAAATTTGCATGAAGTAATCGAGATGTCGAAAGTTGATATGAGTTTATCAGACATTTTTATCTACGACGACATTGCCATGTTTTGCGTAATTGCATAATTGTTTTTCAATGGAAAATAATGTAATGAAACTTTGTGTTTGGTACTATTGATTACATTCACCATTGTGACACTGAGCAAATACGCATGGTAATGGAACTTTTGACTTCTGCCGCCATTTCAAGTTGACTTATTCTGAAACTATGAACACAAATGAATATCACTGAACTCGACTTATTTTCTAAAAATCGATTAGTAATTAGAAAACAATCAAAATAGATACATTACCGCTTATGGCAAGAAAGACCTGATCTACTTTTTATCGGCTCAACGAAATAATTTTAAATGTCGCACCCTTTGCACAGACTGCGAATAGAATCACATGTGGTGTTTTATTGGTATATTGTCCAGCTAATATTTAACATATATGATGCGAAAAATAGAAAAGATGTGCATAGAGCCGATTTTTGGGATGAAGTGTGATAAAATTTTCCGTTCGTTTTTGTAAGACCTGTTGTCTTGAGCTTGAGAGTTGATAGATTACTCGTTTTTAGGAAGCCTGTGGCATCAGTTTGATACACCGATACTGATACAGATTTTTTCTTGTATTCATATCGGTCTAGACGCCAATGCTTGAATCGAGTACTTGTTTGGATTTTACCGACCCCTGGTTTTCCTGCAGCTCAAAACTGAATGAGCTGACAAAAAAAGATGCCAATAAAACGACAAAAATAGCAATACCTGTTCTGAAATCAGACAAATAAAATGCAGCTATTAGGTAATGGTCTGCCAATTGAAACTGTTATGATATCCTAATGAAATCATCATCAAGAGGAAGAATAAACTGGTAGAGTCTCAGAGGATGAAACAACACTACTTAATTATTATGATCTTAATGATTTTTAAAGTTACTAAATGAACTGTCACACGTATCATTGATAAACAGACTAGATACAATTGGTCCACAATGAGACCCTTGCGGAACCCCTGAACGAACAACAATTGCATTCCAAACATCTGTTAATTCTCATACGTTGGGATCTTCCAAATACTATTACTATTATTACGATTAAGAAAAAGAAAATTCATGATTGATTTTTTTAGCACTATAATGCTGGTGAAGTATTCAGTTAGATTTAAGAGAATTTTACTTACCAAAGTTTAAAAACACTACCGCAGTCTGCAATTTATAGGAGTATCTGAATATCAATGGAAATATGATGAATATCACAATAAATATCACAATTGAAATCTTCAACGTTGTACATGTTACTCTGAAACAAAAAAAGAATAATGTTTGTTATCCACCGAAATACATTACTAGGTATGTATGATATGTCAAAAATATATAGAGGGAACTACCACCATTAACCAAAAATTAAATGAGGTAATGGTCTGTCATGTGCGAAAGCATCTGTAACATTTGAGAGCTGATATAAACATTTTCATCATGTAAACACAGCCATGCAGTGTGCAGAATAGAATATAATTATTGATGGCCGATGTATAATTGTTATTTCATTTGGCCGTTCTAATTAAAAAATTTAAATGAATGTGGGAAGCTGAATACACTTGTTAGTAATGAATGAAGGGAAGATTTGTATATAAGCGTATACATTTATTATTTATTGCAAAGCGCTGTCGACTTGCGTCATCTTCAGTGAGTACTTACTAGTGAAAATTTAAATACATCGAGAACTCTATTGGATACATAAAAACACAGTTGATTTTGCGGGATTTGGAGTGGCATACATATTAGTATAAGATAAATTAAAAATTAGTTTGTGGAAATAAATTAGTTGTTATATTCTATCAGTGAATACAAATTAGTGAAAGTGCATTTTTATTGCAATTGGTGTCGGAAGTGCGACTTTTTTAATAAATGACTGTTTGCGAAGTGAACCGTGTCCGTGTTGCGGAAATATAAACTAATATACCTATTTCTGGCATAAATGAAGGCCCGTTAAACGAATGTATACGTGAGGTGAATAGTTTTCGGGTTTCGAAAAAAAAAAAATTTTGTTGAGGAATACTGACTGATATCTCGCTGAACGAATACTTGTTCAGAGTAAATAAATGACGAAATGTTCTCGAGAAGAGTGGGTCTTGCGGACTTGAAAGTCACCGATTTCAAACAGGAGTTGGAAGAAAGGAAACGAAACAACTGGTAATGAGTCAGTACTTCAGAAAAAAACTATCGGATAGCTTGAATCAATTAGAAGACCCCGAAACCCATTCATTCCAAGTTTCTAGAAGCGATTTGAGTTTGAGAATCAACAAACTCGACGTAATACCAAATCTTTGGAAGAAAAACTTTATGAAAATTTGAAGATTTCGAATGAAGAACTTCAAAAAAGTTCGAAGAATCTGGAAGCTATAACCTTCTAGAAATTTCAAAAGGACTGAAATAAAAACTTCGAGAGGTTTAAGAAAATAAGAAAAATTTGAAGAGTATGAAGGAAGAGCCTCTAGAAAATTCAAAGAAACTGAAAGAAGAAATTCAAGAAAATGCGAGAAGTCTGGAAGAAAAACACCTGGAAAACTCAGTCTTAAAAAAATAACATTGTGGTGTAGCGAACGTACTAGAAGAAATAATGGGAATCGTCGATACAGGTAGATACAATCAAAGATTAAATAAATAATTAAACCGGGACAGAAATGAATAAAATGAAAGAAACAATAACTAAGTTGAAAAACTAAATTTAAATTACGCACACTGTAGAAACTGTAAACAAACTTGGAACTTGGAAGATGTTCGAAAAGTAATAACATATTTCGAGATCAGTTTTGCAACAGGAAAGCATTCCATGAAGCCGCATCAGTTCGTCGGAAAAACAATTTTCAAATGTCCGGGGTCTTCAAGATATTCGGTCGCCTCTAGGAACCACAGGAGCAGAATTCAGAAGTTGGACGGCTGCTACAGTGGAAAAAGGTCCAGGTAAATATACCAGGTGAAAACGAGATCACTTTCGGGATGTTATATTTTTATTATTCTAGTGTAGGTAAATGATATTTTTCTTATTTAACGACAAATTTCTACAACTTCCGGTTTCACCGGATATTACATTAACTTTTGAAATTTAAATGGAACACCCTGTATATTGTGGGTTTTTCGAATTCTTTAAATAATTGTACCCATTTAAATTTCGAAAGTTGAGGTTATTACCGGAAGAAAGATGACATTTAGTTCGAATATTAACCATACCAAGTTTCATTTAACATGGTGGAAAAATAGAAAACACAAAAGTGATCTCGTTATCACCCGGTATACTACGTGGTTACTAAAAAGCATTCTCAAGATAAACTGTTCTATTAAGATGCCTGGAAGAGCCTCACCAAATTAAGATATACAATGATGGACCACAATCTTGTGGACCTGGCAATCACAAAGTTATTCTGTAGGATTAATGGGCTGGATTGGAGAGTTATTAGAAGAACGTGAGAGACAAGAATTCTGTCCAGTTGCGTTAAGAGTTTGGTATGTGTTGTAACCATATTCTACGACCGAACATGAAGAATGTGGAGTGTTACTTTCATCGAAGTTCGCGGTGTAGATATGGAGAATCTTCCAGGTATCGACACACTCCAAGGACGATACTTCGGAAAGAAAGGTCCTTAAAAAGTGAGCAATGTAACAAGCTGAAGCCGGACCTCTCACCTACAGTTGTCTGCTTGTCGCCAGCTCGCGAGGAAGGCATTACGCAACCGCTTCTAGACGGATCGTGAAGTCATCTAGACGTAAGTCACCGAATGACGAACGACCGAGGTTGTTCTAAATGAAAAATTGAAATACAGGGAGAACTTATTTGGATACATAAACACGACGCGGTAGCGAAGAGAACAGTAAGATGGCAATACACAGCTGACTTAGTGGTATAGTAATACAAGTTAATTGGTTGTTATAATGATATCAATAACAGTAAATTAGTGAAAGCTAGGTGCATTGCTATTGCATTATACCAGGTGACCCGAAACCAATGTATCTTCGTTGTTATTTGGTATATATATTTCAAATTTGATACATCTATTTGATATCATGAATGTGCAATTTAGCAAGTGTCATACCAAATATGACACTTCCGGTTTGACCGGAAGCGCATCCATTTTTTTTAGTTCAAATGAAAAGTACTTTTTTTTTGAAAATTACGATTTGGTACAAAATTACCTTTCCAACGATATATCACAATCATACTTCCAATTCACAAACTAATGATATATTCATGAATGTGTGCTATCGAAGATTAAATAATAGCATGTGAGTAACAATAATTCGATGTCAAAGTTTTCACGCTATGATTTGTATGCAGAGTCACTTATTCCCAATTTTTGTTTTTCTTTATTTTTCAACATCAATAAACTCACTTGTTTTAAATGCTAACATAGAATTTTTTTTGTGTAGGTTAGAAACTCAATATAGATTGAAATACAAAACATGAAAAAAACTGCTTATTTGTGTTTCCTATTTTTTTTTTATGATGATAATCCTCATCCTATACCTTCATTTATATTGAATCTTTCAACTTACCTTCATAAAAAAATAAATAGGAATCACTAATAAGCAGTTCTTTTCATGTTTTGTATTTCAAAATATATAAGACTTTGTAACCTACACAAAAAAATCCTATGTTAGTATTTAAAAGAAATGAGTTTATTGGTGTTGAAAAATAAAGAAAAACTAAAATTAGGAAAATATTTACGTCTACATACAAATCATAGTGTGAAAACACCGAATTACTGTTACTTACATGCTATTGTTTCATCTACCATAGCACACTTTCATGAAAATGTTCCGTTACAAGGGGAATACAAAAAGTATGTTTTTATAAAATATCAAATATCAGTAGTTCGTGAATTGGAAGTATGATTGTGAAATATCATTGAAAAGGTTATTTTTAACCGAATCGTAGTTTTCGAAAAAAAAAAAAAAAATTGTACTTCCCATTTGAACTAAAAAATTGCCTACGCTTCCGTTCCAACCGGAAGTCTGATACTTGCTAAATTATACATTCATGACATCAAATGAATGTACCAAATTTTAAATATTTATACAAAATAACAACGAAGATACAGGGGGGTACGTTGGTTCCGGGTCACCCGGAATATGTAAAAAATCTGTACAAATGGGATATATCTGAGAATTCTCTATTAACACTGAGCCCGTAATCAATACCCAAAACAATAATTATAACAATTCAAATGGTAATTATATTTTTGTAGAAATGTCCCAGCGAAGACTGACTTTGTAAAAGCATGAACAGCAGTAATCAAGTTATCATGAATAAAATACCAGTACCTCTTACATTTCCTGACACAATTTGAACTCCTGAGGTTTTCCGGTTCAATAATTTCATACTTTGAACTATATGAATTTGATTTTTGACGATGTCGATCGGAACTCATGTTCACTTCCAAACGTTGATGAAAACTGCGTTAGTTCGGTAATCACTCATAATTTCTCAAGGCTATTGATAATTTCGAGGTAATTTGTCGACAGCAAGTTGCCTTTATCGTCGAGATTTTACCTAAAAGAAACTCGATTGAGAAAATTTAAGACAAATTATGGAAATGTATCAATAGTTGAATGATATTTGGTAAGAATTTTTTTTTCACAGATTTGAAAACCATTATACAGGGTGATTACTTGTGCTTCGGACTTCCATCGTCTTAATGGTTGAAAGATTTCTACTTCTTTCAATTTTTCACTACGTTTCAATTGCTTGAATCTGCAATCGTCTTCAGGTGAATACTGACAAATTTTGAATCTACACGATGTTTTATAGGCCTGCCGGTAATTACGTTGCAGATTACGCGCGGTCTTGTGGCGCGCGTGTTTTCGCGCTAATTCTCCCTCCAAAACGGTTCATTAGCGGCCTCCATACGTTTTTGATTTCCACGCTCGGTTGACTGAAAGCACCATTAACCTCGATATAAGCGGTTTTAATAAATTTGCGTTTAAACCAGTGTTCTTCTCTATGAAGAACATTAGCCTCGTCCCAAAGAATTCGATGGTGCTCTGTCCACGCGTGGTCGGCTATTCCCGATTTAGATGTTTCCCCCCGTTGAGTCCACTTTTTGTGTTCAGCTATTCTCTCCGATATAGGAATCTCCACTTTCACATGGGACTTCGTAAGTACAGTTTTTGCTGGATTCTGTTTCGTTTTGGTGAGGAAACTTCGTAAAGTGCTGCCGGATTGAAAGCAACTCTTGATATTGTATTTGTTTCCGATCCTTTTAATCTTCTCGGAGATACCTCTAATGTAGGGAAGGACAAGAATGGGGTTTTGTGATCGTTCTTCGACCGTCTTGGTCCTTTTGAGTTGTTTCTGAACTTCCTCTATGAGTTTCTCGGGGTATCCGTTTTGGCGTAGGTCTTTCTTTATGCGGTTTATTTCCGCATCCAGAGACTCCTGGTTGTTGCAAATACACATTGCTCTCTCTATCAACGTTCTTACAATGCTCCTCTTCGTGGAATTCGGGTGATTGGAGCCATAGTTGAGGTACTGTCCAGTGTGTGTCTTTTTTCTGTAAACAAAGGTGAGAATACCAGTGTCTTTTCTTTCAGCTTTCACATCGAGGAAAGGCAAGGTACTGTTAGTTTCCTTTTCGATTGTGAACTTGATTGAATTTCTGATGTTATTTATTCTTGAGAAGAAATTCTCAAGGTGTTCATCTCCGTGGCTCCATATGATGAATGTGTCGTCCACGTATCTTAGCCACAGTTTTGGTTTGTATTCTGCCTCTCTAATAGCCAATTCCTCGAACTACTCCATATATATGTTGGCGATTACTGGAGAAAGAGAAGATCCCATCGGCAGTCCATCAGTTTGGGAGAAGAAACGGTCCTTTTCTTGGAAGTAAGAGTTATGAAGGCAGCACTGCAGTAGTTCCAATATCGCTTGTACGGGAAGGTCAGTCCTTTCTTGAAGCTCGATGTCTTCTTCAAGTTTCCTCTTGATGATGGTGAGGGATTCTTCTATGGGGACATTGGTATAAAGGCTCTCTACGTCAAAGCTGACGAAACGATCAGGTCCTAGTTCAACAGAAAAGACACTGGTATCCTCACCTCTGTTTACAGAAAAAAGACACACTGGACAGTACCTCAACTATGGCTCCAATCACCCGAATTCCACGAAGAGGGGCATTGTTAGAACGTTGATGGAGAGAGCAATGTGTATTTGCAACAACCAGCAGTCTCTGGATGCGGAAATAAACCACATAAAGAAAGACCTACGCCAAAACGGATACCCCGAGAAACTCATAGAGGAAGTTCAGAAACAACTCAAAAGGACCAAGACGGTCGAAGAACGATCACAAAACCCCTTTCTTGTCCTTCCCTACATTAGGGGTATCTCCGAGAAGATTAAAATGATCGGAAACAAATACAATATCAAGAGTTGCTTTCAATCCGGCAGCACTTTACGAAGTTTCCTCACCAAAACGAAACCAGAGAACGAAACAGAATCCAGCAAAAACTGTATTTACGAGGTCCCATTAGAATGTGGAGATTCCTATATCGGAGAGACCAAGCGGCCATTATCTGTAAGAATAGCTGAACATAAAAAGTGGACTCAACGGGGGGAAACATCTAAATCTGGAATAGCCGACCACTCGTGGACAGAGCACCATCGAATTCTATGGTACGAGGCTAATGTTCTTCATAGAGAAGAACACTGGTTTAAACGCAAATTTATTGAAACCGCTTATTGTTAAAAAAAAAAAAAAAAAAAATTAGCGCGAAAACACGCGCGCCACAAGACCGCGCGTAATCTGCAACGTAATTACCGGCAGACCTATAAAACATCGTGTAGATTCAAAATTTGTCAGTATTCACCTGAAGACTATTGCAGATTCAAGCAATTGAAACGCAGTGAAAAATTGAAAGAAGTAGAAATCTTTCAACCATTAAGACGATGGAAGTCCGAAGCACAAGTAATCAAGTTACTACATCGTCTACAACCTTCAAAACAACATTATACAGGGTGTTTTCGAAATTGTAGCAATAAAAAAATGGATTGTTGCATGAAACATAATGTATCAAGAAATGGCAAGAATTTTTGAAATAGTCAAAAATTTCTGATTTCTCCAGGCCACAGCGTCTGCCCGCTGACAGTGTCTCAGCGCAGTTTGCGCAGACTGTAGACCTCTTATCAGTGATTAGCGAAAAAAGTCTTTAAATTTCAATATCTCCCAAAATAATATTTTTTCTGCAAAAAAGTAATCTTTCTTTTTTTTGTTCTGTCATCTTCTACTTCCCATTTCATTTATTGCTACAGTTTCGGAAACAACCTGTATAACACAATTTATTAATAATGATAACTGGATTAGGAGATCCATGCTTCCTCATCAAATTATACAATAAGTATTTTCATCGGCTAGTATCCAACAGAAAACAACGACTACCCTCTACGACCACTGAATTATGTCTACTCCATTCTTGGAAAAGTTTTCTACAAGAACTACCAAATTAACCGTAAATTTTGCTGGGCCTAAGACAGGGATTCCTTGAATAAACAATGAAATATATATCCAGCGCCGTCTCTAGGTTCCAACGATCATTCCGATTACTGTGTCGACGTCAATGTGAACCCAAAAAAGTATTTCATAAAGAAAGGACTGTCCTACTCGACGAAAGAATATTAAATAAGAACGAAAAATGTACAAAGTTAACCTATACAATAGTTATAATCGTCGGCAAGTATCCAAAAAATATAGCTACTACCACGCTGGATACACATGGTGCAGGCAATATCATCCCTGAAAATATGGAAGTGAAATTGAGTGCTTAGATGTTTCCGTTACGAGTGAATGCAGAAATTTAAAATTAACGAGATTACATGAGACACACAAAAGAATGACATCAACAACCCTTATTATATTTTATGTTCGAACTTTTTTTTGGACTTGAATTTTGTGAATAAAAAATATTCAAAATTCCTGCTGTATTCCTTAACTTCATTGGCGGATACTGGTGAGGGGGCGCCCGAAAATGATATATCCATCAATCATATACATTTTAGCATAATTGAACCAAAACAAAATATGTTTTGATTTCTTAACAGAACAGTATAGTTATTTCCGTAATTATGTTATTGATTCCTTACCAGAACAGGTATAGAAAATGGTATTAATGGCTAAGATAAGTGTGATATCTTTTAATGAATGTCGTTAACAAGGCTATTTGTAGTCGACCAATAAGTTTACAAATTCGTCATATATGTTCAGATACTTTTGGAAAATGGTGATTTATATACCTAATCATTCTGTTATGAGAGCAAAGATTAAATTCTTGACCAATTTGGATGCCTAGTAGGAAATTCATCAATTTCGTCTCCTTCGGTAGCAAAAGAATGCAACCATTACAGACGCCACAAAAAAGATAAACTGTTCATTGAATCTGCTTTATGAAGAAACAGAATTATATCATCGTAATATTACCGTCCTAATTCAAACTGAAGTCAAAAAATTTGGTTTATCCAACACATGACAGTTATGACTCATTATTAATGTCATTTTAGACAAGTATCACATAACTCTCGCACACTATCAAATAACACAATAGTGTGTTATAATCCATAACTCACTAGTGAGTTATGGAGTATAACTCACGTTCATATTTGAAACTTATTAATTTTTATCTCATAAAAAAAAGATTTCTTCCACTTGATGGATAAAACATTGTATGCCACTCGTGTGTTATGTTTCCTAAGTCAGAATTTGTGAGAATTTATAAATGTTAGGTTAGGTTAAGTTCAGTATAAATGTTTCTCGCGTGACTTATTTTCAACATAACACACTAGTACCATAAATAACTATTATTCCGAACAATTATCTTTGATAAATTAACTACTGTGGAAATAAACCCATTTAAATATGACGTCTGAGTCAGTTTGACACCGATAAAAAAGGTACTCGCGATAAAAATGCCTGTTCCTCAAAAATAGACTTCATCTAGTTAGCAGAAGTCCCTTCAATTTCTGTCATGACAGCAATGATAGACAGTATTTTTGACACAATATGAATCGTTTTGGGAAAGTTTCATCTGAACTGATTACAAAAAGCATTATTATAATTGTGTTGTTAATAACTGCTCCTTCAAATAACTGTTTCAATGAAGGTGATTATTATTGTGGTGTATTTATATACCGGGTGTCCACGGAAAGTGGCTCGTCCCTACAACTTTTTTTGTTTTGTAGATATTGAAATGAAATTTGAAGCAGTTTTTGACAAGTGACTTAGATTCGTGCAACTTTCGGTCTCACCGAAAATGATAAAAACTTTTGATTTTCAAATGAGACACCCGGTATATTTTCACTTTTTTTGTCTCCATATGACATTCTAAATACAAACATGTATCACTTATTGTTACTTTTTGTGACCATATATATATATATTTTTTTTCCATATTTAATTTTTAATCTAGAGGGCTATGATGGATATGTTCAAATTATTAATTTTAGTCCTAAAGTAGGTAGAGGGAAAAATACAACTTTACGATTTTCGGTTAAAATGCATCTGCTGTGAAATTTAATCTTTAATTTATTCCTACAATTATATTTCCAAATGACAACATAGTAGCTGGTCGGGTCAGAAAAAAAATTTGGAGGATTTGTATACAAACTGCATTTTTTGACAAGTAACTCAGCTTCAGCAAGTTCTAATATTTTTGTGGTATATGTTTTCAGTCGAAATATTTCTGCTATGTACATACAATTCAATTTTGGAATTTGCGTCACTAATTTTTTTCAAATGGAAATTTTGTGAATTTCATTACGAAGAAATTGAATGTATTGCTATTCCAGTTTGTGATGAAAAAAATTAAATAACCACATTAATCGTCGTTATTTTCTCTAAAAATTCAATTTCTTATGTTTTTTCCTAGTTTTCCGAATAAGCCGAGAAATTCACATTAAAGAAATAATGAGTAGGAGGTCAAATTGCTTTCCATGCGGTGTTGCCGATTCTCTCACCACTGCTCGTGAGATTAAGTCGGCTGTAGTAGTACTGCGATAGTGTAATATAATAATAATGTGGTTGATGAAACTAATTTGATAACCATTGAACTTTTGATGAAGACCTTTGTCTAGGAATAGAACACACATTTGAAATATCAGCCATATTAAGATTAAATTGACATATACATGTAGTGTGATTTAATAAACTATTTTATTAGGTAATTTATTCAAAAGACAATTTGAAGTGGGCTGAATGCATAAAGAAAGACAAACAAAAATTATATTGAAAAAAAAAATTATGAATCTATTTAAATAGCATTACAAAGAAGCTGAACGATGAACCCTGAAGTTTAACGTTATTTATCATTGAAAACATGTATCTTTTGCAGAATCACAGGGAGAATTCAAATCCGGGAACTATTTCGGTCGCCCAGATTTCGAATAACAGAATGAAAAAACTCTTTTTAGAAAATAAGTAGGAGCTGAAAATCACATTTCCCGGCTTATTTATGAATATATCTCGATGAATTATTCACCATTCACCAAATATGTTAATAAATAGGCCAGCAAATGCGATAATTTTGTTTTGTGTGTTTCAATTCCATATTAATTTTCGAAAAAAAAAATATCAGTTGTTCAGAACCCGTACGACCAATATGTTTACCGGATACGGCGTGAAATTCTGCATACGGTACATATGATGTTATTGAATATTAATTTAGTGTGGTTGTAACTGTTTCAGTTACAGTAAATTAGTGGCTCTCATCAGAAATTTGATAACTCAAACTCCAACAAACAATGAATTGAATAACATGACCCTAAAATTAACCGTTTCATACATATGACACAGTTCGGTGTGTCATACACTTTATTGCCGGATGATAATCGGGGAAGTTTGCATTATTTTTCATGGTTCCGGAATCTTTTTTTTTTCTAATAGTGTTTTGCATTTAGTAATCAATTGTCATGGCAAATTCGTGATATTAATTTGACGATAATGAATAATAAATTCTGTACTTCTGGATATTTCAGTAACGCAAATGGTGATATTGAAGAAATCATCTGTTGAAGTTATAACAGTCATACCCTAATACCCTACAAGATTAGTAAAAATGAATCAGATAAACCCAAAATGCTGGATATTTACAAAAAGCGTTTTATTATTGGTCATAAAATCTTCACTGACAAGCACAGCATCAAAAATACATAAAAATATGTCCAAATTCTGAAGATCATATAGGCGCACCGGAAAATTCGTAATTCTAGGAGAAATTTATTTCTCCATTAGGGAATACTCAATAAATTTGTATGAAGAGATTTTCATTTCTCGAGTAGTTTTTAAATTTAATGAAAATAGAAAGTTCCATTCAACATTGCTTTCTTGGAAACCATAATAGGTGAAGAAAAGATCAAATTACCAAAAAAGTGCAGGTTTTCAGGACCTCCAAAATTCAAAATGTTTTTGTTCGTTTAGAAAATATGAAGAAATGGTAGAAATAAGATTCATATGAATCTACAGAATTCTCAATTTGTTTTGGTATTCATGGGACACCCCCAAGTTTTTACAATACGAAACTATAATTTTCAATTATAATTTAAGCACAGCTTCAAACCAATGATAAAAAAGACAATAGAGTTATAACCTCTTAAGGTCCACATACAGACAACATAAATTAAAAATTTGAATTGGGGTTAAATGTTACAACTGTATATTTTTAAAATAAAAAAAAATGTATAAAATAAGCTATCAATCAGGATTCAACATATCACAATGAAACATAATATGTAGCTGTGTAGACAAATGCCAATAAAAGAAAACAACTGGTTTCCAAGCTGCATAATAGACAAAAGACCGCGGACACAATATTTGAATGTGAATAATAAAACTACACCAAGTTTTTTAGTGAAATTCAAGGCATTCTCGTTGATTAATTTTTGACATGAAAAACTTAAATGCTGTTCTGAAGAAACAGTTGAATAGGTTGTACCAAGCTCGGGTTAAGTCTCGCCTGCATTATGGAATTCGGTATATTTCAAAGACGTGTTTGTGAGCATGAAAGAAAATCATTCAATCCTATTACAGGCTGGCTGTATCATTGAAAATAGAGTAAAGTGATACTTGAATCTGGATTGGAAAATACAGATATCATTATAACCTTTATTGCTGCTTATGTGAAACCATACAAAACTTTTACTTAAAGTGAATGGCATTAAAAACTAAAAACATTTTAAATTTTTTTCATATATTTCATTATTTTAACCTCTCCCACACCTACTACGGTTTCCGAGATAGTACCTATGTTAGCATTAGATACATCGAACAGACTGCTTTTTGAGTGATTTCTTAAAAATATCTCAGTCAACAACTACTTCCACTTACAAATATTGTATTTCAACTGACATCTATTTGTTGCCTTTTGTCTCCTGAGTGGAAATGATACTCTCTCGCCCTAAGATGCTTATATGTGCCATGAATAATCAATCATTCAGAAAAATGAAAAAAATCTCGGCCTGTCTGGGAACCGAACCCAGGAATTCTCGGTCACACGAGCGCGAACCTCTTCGCTAATCCCCGCCCCTTGTTGAGTGTAAATATGCCTACTGACAGTAGTCATTTGAGCTTAAATTATAGCGACTACCTGGGGTGCATATAGAATATAGTGTATTGCCAGCTTTTTAAGATATTATTCCGACCAATAAGAAGGCCGGTAAAGTGTAGACGAAGTTTATCCTAATACTTCTGCAGCTGAAAAGTGAATGCCCAACCAAAAATGAATAAGTCGCACCGGATTTCTACGTTAAATAATGACAATAGCCGTCCTCTCCCCCCTCATTTTTTTATACATTCATGCGAGTGTTAACAAGGGAGTATTATTATTAATTATATTTTCTTATAACAGTTATATAAAAAATATACCCTAAAACATTTTGTGATCACTGTAACTATGTCAATAGCGATGGATTAAAAAAAAACCTAAAGTCATGTGTTGAAATTCAGATCTCCATTTGAAGTGGTTTCTGATGTATTGACCATAAATAGAATTCTTCCCCTAGCTGTGACACCCTATTTTCAGGTTGGAAGATCATAGGACCAATGATGATAGGGACCAATGATGATAGGGGCACATTGATTTGAAATAGAGTAATAAATCCGCAATCTGAGTTTGTCAATCTTATTCTGACTGACCCTGCATTCACACCAATTATAATAATGTACTTACATATCCAATGAATAGAGGACGAAAAAAATGGAAGGGCAAAGACTGCCTGCTAGAAGATTGGTACCGAGATTTTGAATGGTCTTCCACATTATCACAGCTTTCACTTGGTTTTATTTTAAGCCCTGAAACAAAACCCTATAGTCAAGAAATATGATTTCTCTCACTCTCAAAAAAGAAAAGAAAAGAAAGTTATGATAATGAATATAAATCCTAAAAATTAACACATATAAGTAACCTATTTGAAATGGAATAACTGAAGGAGTGATGAATTAACAGCACAGAAAACATTACTGACTGTTGAAAGACACATGTCGATTGAAACACAATTAGTTTCCAGGCCATAGTATCATGTCCAACATTGAATAACACACTCATATCCTGTATACCCAATTTAAAATGAATGAGAATACATTTGAAAGGTTCCAGTAGTATGGAAAAAGGTAACTCTGGTATCCATATAATTAAGTTTATCAAGCAGAAATTCATTGCTTATATTAGATGTGTCCCACGAACCAACCTTGCAAGGAATATGAACTTTTTAATTCATATAGGTCTCTTAGAATCACTTTCCAAATGAAATCAAACAATACCTACAACAATGTTCAACAGTTCAAAGGTTCTCTCGTAAAATTTCTTCGAGCCCAACACGATTCAAACCAAGTTGCTATTCACTTTTATGTGTCCCATTAACTGATTCTCAATTATAGTCCAGATGGGCTTTTACCGGATTTCGGTTTTTTGATGCCTGTTGAATCTTAGTTAGTATATTGGTTTATAAAATATATTTTAATTTCCACATCTATCAAATATTATGTTGAGGGAATGACAGCATCAACTTATAGCCACAACTACCTACCATTCCAAATCAATAAGGAAGAATTGAAATCTGGTCTGAAGTTTTAGGCATTATGTTATAACAGAGCAGTTACTCAACTGGATAAATAACTTGTGTGATACAATCTGTCGAGTGTGAAGAGAAGATAATCTCTAAGTAGTACTCCGTATCCAACTGAAAAAAAAACTGCAAAAATAGGCTGTTTGAAGGCAACTCGCACTGCACACTGCAGGAGATGGTCAGAAACAATGTATTGCATAATGTGATAATTTGAAGTATTCAATCGTAGGAAACATGATTATAGATAATTGAAAATAGTTTTATAATCGAAACTCTCAAATGAACAGTACTGACTAGTAGGAGACAGAAAAATTTGGGTTGATGTACAAATATTCATTAAGGCGAGCCCAATAAATTTTCTCGACTACTGCAGTGCCTCTGGAGTCGCAATATTAGAAGTACACAAAAAAGTACTCAATCAAAAGGCAACTTCCACAGTGCTCATTTGTCACTCATCTCTTTAACTCAAAAAAGGACAACACTTTTTAGAAGTCTTTACGTCATTAAATCATAACAAACCAACTTTTATTTTAATAAAATATCATCAAAAAAATACACAGGCAGCACCAACATCAAAAAGACATGAATCCAAAAAAGATTAAAATAATCCATCAAAATGTCTGATCTTTAAATAACACGTATACTAGAACAAATGCAAGCAGACCTGACAGCTGATTTCATAACCGAACATTGGCACACTACAGAAACCCTAAAATGTCTATTAATAAAAGACTTCAACTATAATTTTTTGGCAGAGGATTGAACCAACATGGAGGAGCTGCTGTCGTCACAAAAAAGGGAATTATGAGTAAGGAAAGGGGGATATTACGAAACTTTCCAAACCTTTTATTCTTGAATGTGAAGTGTTGAACTCCAATCAGAACGGAAAAATATTAAAGTGCTTCCAATACATAATAACCCTGATAGTGTTTTCCATGAATTTCTGATAATCTTAGAGCCCATATGTGAAAGAATTAATCAAAGAATAATTGCAGGAAATTTTAACATTAATTTATCGGTGGATAGCTCCATAGAAAAAACAATTACTATCTATTTCAAATATATAACATGAAACCAACCATCACACTATATACAAAAGGTATGTCCAGTGAAACATTCATTATATAACATAATTTTATATAGTTATATAACTCGCTTTGCAGATGTAGTTGAATACCATGCATCAGACCAAAAAAGTCAAATCAAATCGCTAAATCTAAATACAAACCCACAACTACAATTTTGCTAAGAACGTCATTCAACTGACCAAAATATAAATAGCTTCAAAAACATTCTAAGAAATGACATTTTTTATCCTACACTGTGAGAGTTATTTTACCGGCTAGCCGAGAAAATAATAAAAAAAAAATTGTTAGCAGTTGTCAATGTCTGCAAATTCATATATATATATATATATATATATATATATATATATATATATATATCATAAGTTGTCATATTTGATGTTAACTTGTCAATAAATAAAATTTTTGCAGAAAAAATATTACCAACAATTATTGTGTAGGATAAAAAATTATGTGTAAACCACGATAGTAAAGTGCTTTTTCGATATGATTTTCAAATATACAGGGTTGGTGCAGGTTCAAATACCCAAATGCATTTTTTTCTAAATAGAACGCCTTGTATATCATTACATATTCAGATTCTATGTTAAATTCATAATTTCATGTTTATTTTTTGAAATTCGGTTACGGCGTTGTAGAGTTCCTTAAATATAAGGTTTCAAAAAAACGTATTTACTTGTAAACGAATCCTGTCTATATCTTTTTTAAATTGAACTAGAATCCTACTGAATGAAAAACATTATTCTCACCTTTACGATATTGGGCGATTTTTCAATCGATATCAGTTGAATATTATATTAAAAATGGTTCCTGAGAATGTGACTAATTTGAGGGTGATATTCATAAAATCTGTTGTGGAATCATCTGTGGCTGAAAGATAAACTTAAGTCGCTTTCAGCCACAGATGATTGGTGGATTCTCTGGCTTAGTTTTGGTTAGAAGGCTTCTTAATGTGTTACCGGTCTGAAACAGCTTCTGACGTTGTACTTATTCCCGATTCAGAAGCTGTTTCCGGTCCAACACTAAGCCAGAGAATCCACGCGAAAAATCGAAAAATTGCGTTTATCAAATATCCTGGACTCAACGAGGAGAGACGTCGAAGTCGGGAGTCGCACGTAACACCACCGCTACCTATAGAAAGATGCCAACGTCATAGGCATGGAAGAAAACTGGTTTAAACGTAAATTTAAAGAGACACTTTATATCCAAGCAAACAACGCTTTCAGTCAACCCAGCATAGAAATTAAGAATGTGTGAAAAACATAATTAATAATTAGTATATTCATAAAATCTGTTGTGGAATCATCTGTGGCTGAAAGATAAACTTAAGTCACTTTCAGCCACAGATGATTCCACAACAGATTTTATGAATATCCTATTCATATTTTCGAACAAAAATAAAAAGGCAATGACAACATTTCCATCCTTGATGTGTATAATTGGTTCTGAAGAGCCTGCTTCCCAATTCTATCAATCTCCCTGTTGAGCTTGGCAAAGAGAAATAGATTTTCGTCGAAATTGTTATTATGATGTGGAAGAAAACCGGTTATTCACAAGCTTGTAAAATAAGGTGTCACTATTCTATGACTTAGTTACTGTTACTTTAAGACCTAAAGTAGCCAAGTTCAGAGTTATACACATTTTAGACAGCAACTGTTACAACATTTTGAATAGGTACCTATATCAATGATTTGTAATTAAAAATTTCAAAAATCTTAAAGATATGAGATATCACTAAAAATAGAACCGTTTTTTTAATGAATAATTGATTTCTTTCTGTTTCCTGTTGGTGAATTATTTTTCAGAGTTTCTGGTCCAAAATTCAAAAAAGGATAGCTGATGTAAATCCAATACCAATAATTTTGTTCAGGATCATTGGCCATTACTCTGTACCTATCTCAAATCAAACTACGACAATTTTTTTCCAATTTAGAAGTGTTTGTTTGGAAGTTTTAGACAATGCTGTGAATTGATTAATCTCATTGGGGACTCCCATTGTCTGCAGTGTTTTTATTAGCACGACGTTTCAATCGGTACTGTATCTCTGATCGTTATCAAGTGTTAACAGCAAGAGTAATAAGAGAAACTTTATATGCCTTGAGGTAATTACCTCGGACTACCCGTGGTTAAAGGTGAGCTTAGTAATGGGTGTGCACCCTTATTTTTTGTATTCTTATAAAATTGACCTGTTATTATATGTGTTTCACACATTCTTAATTTCTACGCTGGGTTGAATGGAAGCGTTGTTTGCTTGGATATAAAGTGTCTCTTTAAATTTACATTTAAACCAGTTTTCTTCCATGCCCATGACGTTGGCATTTTTCCACAGGATGCAGTAGTGTTCCGTCCATGCGTGTTCTGCGACTCCCGACTTCGACGCCTCTTCCCATTGAGTCCAGCGTTTGTGTTCATTCACCCTAATACCGAGCGGTCTTTTGGTCTCACCGATATGGCGGCGTCCGCATTCGCAGGATATTTGATGAACGCAATTTTTCGATTTTTCGCGTGGTTTCTCTGGCTTAGTTTTGGTTAGAAGGCTTCTTAATGTGTTACCGAATCTAAAACTGCTTCTGAATCGGGAATAAGTACAACGTCAGAAGTTGTTTCAGATCCGGTAACACATTAAGAAGCCTTCTAACTAAAACTAAAACCGCAAATGCGGACGCCGCTGTATCGGTAAGACCAAAGACCGCTCTGTATTAGGGTGGATGAACACAAATGCTGGACTCAATGGGGAGAGTCACAGAACACGCATGGACGGAACACCACCGCATCCTGTGGAAAGAAGCCAACGTCATAGACATGGAAGAAAACTGGTTTAAATGGTGAAAAACATTAATTAATAACAGGTCAATTCTAGAAGAATACAAAAGATAAAGGTGCACACACATTACCAAGCTCACCAACCACATGTGGTCCGGGGTACATATAAAGTTTCTCTTATTATTCTTGCTGTTAGTTTACACTTGATAACTGTACCAATTGAAAAATCATGCTGATAAAAACACTATAGGCAATGGAAGTCCACAACAAGAGTAATCTATTCAGAAGTGCTTAGTGCTTTCTGAAAGTGCTCGTGAGCATTTTAATATTGGAAGTGCTCAATGATGAGTATTCCCAAGCACTTTTTTCAAGTGCTTTTCTTAGTACTCGGCACAACTCTTCTTTGAAATACCTCAGATTGTTTACTGATATGATTCTAGATTAAAATTATACATATTTGCTTACCTGCGTATAAATCTCTTCTTTGGCACCCAAAGCATTCCTAATTTCCAAATATTTTCTATCTTTAGTTCATGGGTGAAAAAAAATCATCGAAATTTCTTTTTAATCGAGTCAGGTCTATATTCCCTCCAGAGCTCCTATAAAAAAATAAAATTGATTTAATCAAGCCAAATCCACACTTGTTGAAAGTTTAATATGAAATTAAAAATTGTTAAGCTTATATATGTAATTTACAGGGCTTGGCATGGGTACTTCTCTTACGTTTTTTGTAATAATAATACTAATAAATGGCAACCATTCAGTAGCCTATTGGGTAACCAATAAAGCACTTTAATATTATTATTTACCAAGAAACGTTTATTGAATCCGAATTACATTCAATTCAATTCCAAAGGCTATTGAGTGAGGTTCTTCTGCCCATAAATAAACATAAAAAATACCTTATTATATTTCATGAAAAAAATCATCTACATTTATGAAATAACTATCATAGATGGATAGAACAAAAATATAATAATTTTTCTACCAAGATTTCTTCTGGGTAACGGTGTCTTTGTCGCATATAAGGGTTTTATCTGGGGGCAAATTTGATGAATACCTCCATGTCTTGTTGTTTGTGTAAAAACTTCCTGTTCAGATATTATTAAAGATCCTACACCTTCTTTTGTATATTCAAGTTTATTTTAAATCACACAACTTGAAGCTAGGAGAAATTTGTTTCTACTTCACCAACGTTTTTAGTTCTCCAATCAACGGAATTCAAATAATTCATCTTGTTTGTCAATGAAACTCTTTCATTTCGTTAAATTCAAAACTAATCCAAACTAATCCAAAACTAATATCATCCCATAGGATGTTTGGTTTTATCTATCCTCACTGCAAGAGGATCTTGGCTTCTCCAGTGTAAGAAGACTGCCATTAACCATGTCTAATGCTTGGTTTATGCACCCTTCCTAAGAACTAAACCTATGACTAAGAACTATGAGTTCATCAATATGAAAATATCGCGAACTTTTATGGAACGTCAACTAGTACTAAGCACAATTGCATTGATTCACTCTTAGTTCTTAGTCTTAGGTTTAGTAGCCATAATGGCTAATTTATGCAACCCTATATTAAATAAAATGACCCCACCATACTTGTTATCATTAACAACTTTCAATAAAGACATTCATCACCATTCAACCAGACACAACAGTCACATTCATAATTTATATAAATAGAACAAATACAAGAAGTAGTATAGTAGTTTATTCTTTAAAGGTTTTGTCCGATTCAATGATTTGCCTGATTCAATTAAATCTACTCCATCATTGAATGTTTTCAAGAATGAACTTTTGAAACATATTCATGATGGAAATTGAATAGTTCTTTTTGTTCAGTTTGAATACCTTATGTATATTTGTATCATCTGTATAAATTTAGCTGATTATAATATATTTTAAGTTAGCTAACCTGTATATTAGGGAATCCTATTTCAATAAAAATTCTAAAAAATTCTATTTTTCTATTCCTACCTAAGAACTAAGAGTGAATCAATGCAAATGTGCTTAGTACTAGTTGAAGTTCCATAAACGTTCTCGTTATTTTCCTAATGATGATGATGGGTAGGGTTGCATAAACCAGACATTAAATGAAGTTTTCATGGGCTCACTTCAGACCTTTTATTTGGTTTTGGTAAGAAAACTTCTCAACTCAACTAGATGTGAAACAGATTCTGGCTGTATTTGATTCAAATTTTCATGATCTTATTGAAGACATGTTTGATGTAAGGGAAGAGTAGAATAACAGGGACTGGTTAGTTTTCTTAGGTCACTTCATTGATTTTATTTCTTTCAAGACTTCTTCCAGGAGTTTGTATGTTTGTTATGGAGCATGTTTCTTTTTATGTACAAGTGTTTCCTGACACCCTTTTTTGTTGATGATAGAGTTGAAACCATGATATTGTCCAGTATGAATGTTCTTTCTGTACTCCGTGATAAATGAAACATTCTTTCCTCTCAACTTCAACATCAAGAAAGGTATAGAGCCTTCAACCTCCTTTTCCACAGTGAATTTGATTTCTCTAGAAATTGTTGAAGATACTGATCTCTGTAATCCCATGTTATGAATGTGTCATCCATGTATCCTAATGACAACTTCAATTTATATACTCCTCTTGAATGGTCCAAGTTTTCAAATCACTCTATGTATAAGTAAGCGATTATTGATGATAGGGAAGCTCCTACCGGAAGTCTATTTAACCAGGTGTAGAAAAAACTCGTCTTTCACTTGGGGATTATTTGATAGAACCCAGTTTTTATCTTAACACAAGCTATTTCTGAACATTCATGTGAGGATCTTCACACAATACCATCTCAGCTCTCAGCCTATATTTGAAAGTATTTAAACTCATTGGGTGATAATAGCTAATGATTATGGGGTTAGGTAGAACAAATATCTGAAGAAATAAGGCATTCTATTATGTGACTTTGAAAATGAATATATATTGTTTATACGAAAGTATTTGAAAAATCAAAGCTAAACATTTCTCAAGTACTGAAATTCATTTAGGTATTTGGGTCATGATTTTGCTGAACTGAAACCAACCTAAAAAATACACATCCTCTACTTTAATGTAGGCAAAACTACGTTTCACCAAGTAATTATAATTTCACCACCTACACCTAAATCTTTCCAGTATCAGTTCAAAGTTCAACAAAATTAAATAAAATGAATTTTACTCTTAAGTGAGGTTATTTTGAAAACTAAATATTCCATACTCCTCTTTCTTCTTCTGTTCGAAAACGACAGACGACAGTAATGGTGAGTTCCCACTGTATCGTTTTTACTTTTCGCGCCGCGCCATGGCCGCGCCCCGCGCCTCTGCTATATTCAGGTCTGATTGGCGAACACGTATGATTTTATTTTTTTTTGGGTTTTCAATTCGGGTCTCAAAAATCACATGTAGTGGAAATTATTCCTCAAATCCCATTTTTTTCCAAAATTTTAAGGTTTGAAATTGCTCTTCGATTTAAACAGGATTTGACCTTAACGTTGAATAACTTCCCCCAAACACTGGCGCTCCTTGTGGTTGTTTCCGGAATATTGGGTAATTTTGACAGTTCAAGGCAAATATTGCATTCTGCGGTACCTGGGAGTACAGCTGGACAGACGTATGTTCCTACCTCAGAGCAATATATGTTTATATTTGCTCGGAGGTTCCTACCAGGGCTGTTTCAGTCAGTACTTTAGTACTAGATTCAGTACTATTTGAAGAGATTCGGTACTAAAGTACTTTTTAGTGAAAACTAGTACTATTTCAGTTTTGAGATTGGGTTCAATGTTTCCGTCACAAAATCTTCAAATCTGTGTAGAGAGTAGAGACTAGAGAGGCAAATCAAGTCTACTAAAAAGAAATTGAAGAGAAAAAAAAGAGGGTCTAGCGTGTCACATGGGCTGGGACTCTGTAACTTTTATCGCATAGCGATAGCGAAGCGAAACAATCGCCATCTCTTTCCGGTACACCACAAAGTAATAGCGTGTGCTTCGTTTAACTTCGTTTCGCTTCGCTTTGCAAAACAAGTTACAGAGTACCACCCCCGGTCACATGGTCTCGTTCTAACTATTCTGATGTTCTGTGACTGCTGTGGCAAAAGTCAAAACTGTCAAAAGTTGTGGTTTCACACAGGTTTGAATTGACAACTCCCAACTGTCAGATTCCAGGAAGAAATGCTTCAATTATTATTATAAATAAGGTTATTACTTTATTACCTCGAATTTTGTTTTTTGATCAAGTTTCCTGTGAATTTGGTTATTTTTTAAAATTTATTAGTTACTTATTATTTTTATTCATATTGTGATGTTAGTGTTATATCTTGGCGATTTTGTTTTGAATGAAAAACTACCATTGCCTCTTGGCTAATACCCAGAACCTACGTCGATTACTGCAAATTTGAAGAAAAGTAGAATCCAGTACTAAATTCTCAATTCTAGTACGTTTTCCAAATGAGATCTGGTACTATTTTTTATCGGGCAGGAACAGCCCTGGTTCCTACATAAGCATGTCAACCTGGCGGTCCAGCGGGGAGTGTATCCGCTTATCGCTAGGGCCTCCGGACTGAGCATGGAGAATAAAATACTTTTATATAAACAGGTCATAAGGCCATCCTAAACCGATATTTTAGTTGGAACAAAATCTATAATTTTCATATGTGAAGATACTTTAAATTACAGCGCAATTTCATTTTATTACGAACAGTTACATTTAAAAATTTACTTCTATTCTTGAATTTTAAATAGCACCCAGTACATTTTTTAACAGTGCCAAAAATGTTTTATGGACGATTTTCCAATTCAACAAAATTTTCATGAATAACTATAGATTCAAAATTTAAAAATGAATTTTTTCAGCTATTTATCAACCGATTTTGAATCGGAAAAAACTGGTGAATTTAGAATTAGACATTCTATAAGAATACGTTGAAAGATATAGAAGGTGCTATTTAAAGTTATACAGAAGGAGTGAATTTGTAAGGGTATATATATTAGCTGTTGTAATGAAATGAAATTGTGCTGTAATTTTAAAGTATCCTTATATTTGAAAATTATAGATTTTTTTCAACAGTATATCTCGGCTAGTTTAGATACTAGAAACTGACTAAATCAGTTTGGGACACCGCAGCTGTGAGTGACGTCACCGGGCCTGCACTTTGTTGGTTTGAGTAAGAGTCTCTGTATTTTTCTCGGTTTTCGATACCTTTTATCTTGGTATTTATAACGCAAACCTGTGGATTTTTTAGGTATTTCTGGTTGGTGTGTTAATTTTCTTTTGCCCCACTGGGTTTGGATTTGATGAGTTTTATCGATATTTTTATGAGAATTGGGGTGACATATTTCGATATTAAATACATATGAGGAAGTGATTTCAAAAGAGAATAAGTAGAGGTAAGAATTGTTGGTATGGAATATTATTACTATAAGTGAAAAATTTGAAATTTAATAAAAAACTCGTGATATTAATATGAATGAGCCACGAAATGAGTATATAAAAAGTAGGTATTGAATTAAAATAGCACAAACTTTTGTGTCTGTTTATATTCTTTTTTTTTATCAATCAACTCCAGTTTCTTATTGTATAAAAAAGCTATTGCATACAGGAGATTCTGAGAGAATGAAAATCCTACCAAAAACATAAAAAATGTGAAAATGGGAGCCAAGATCAATATATTATTATTATGATATGGTGTGATTGTCAAATTCACCAACAAAATAAAATTTGGACCTACCCAGTAAACATTTTTCTATTTCAGAAATATTTCTGAATCATAATCTCTGTAAGCTTAAAACATTCCAACTTATGTTGCCATATTGTTTCAGGTATATATTGAAAAATAAATTAGTCCGCCCTCATGCAGAGGCTTTTCAAAGAAACGTTTCATTAGAAATGTTTCGTAACTATTTCAGAAACATCCGAGAGATATTTCAAGTTAGTTGATGCGAAAATAAATTCGAACATTTGTTATTGAGAGGTTTCAGGATCCTACTCCTGTGCAATTTGACATTTCACTGATTCAGGGGCACATTCCTGAATCTAAAAATTTCTGACGTCAGAGAGATTTAGAAAAAAAACTTTGAACGAGTTCATATTCTGAAACATACTTGCCCTTTTGCAGGTTTATTTCAAATATACATTTTTCTTAACATAACAGCCATTTGAATATTTCAGATATATTTCTGAAATAATTCTGCATTGCATTTATGTAAAACATTGCTGAATATTTAAAACATACAGGAAATGTTCAAATACAAATATATAAATATTCTGAAAATGTTTCAGGAATAGTTCAATATACAGAAGAAATGCTGTTATTCCAACTAAACTGCCAGGAGAAAAATATACTATTAAGGTCCGGTTTTATACCTTCAGTTTAAACTCCGTATGAACTTACTAATGGTTAGAATGGGAACCCCATAACTCTATTTTTGATAAATGTCATTCACATTCTAAACCAGTCCATCTAGAGTTAACGGAACCTATAAAACTGGCTCTTAATTAGGACCGGTTTTTTATACCTTTGGTTTAAATTCCGGATGGACTTACTATAATAGTTAGAATGGGAAACCTGTAACCCTATTTGATGAATGTCATTCACATTTTAAACCTCTAGTTAGTCCATCTCTGGAGTTAACTGGAACCTATAAAACTGGCTCTTACCCTATCATTTCTAACCACTGACCACTGACCTAATTACAGATCAGTGTTTCTAACGAAAACAAAAAGAGGGTCAATGTAGAGTCGTAGACAGCTTTGATGCAATGCCATCTGCAGTTCCTCGTCCGAATACTCCGAATCGTTACAGTTCACATCACTCTAACTATATCCATATCTGTTTACTCTGATTTCGCACGATATTCGCGAAATGCGTTCTCGCTAGGTGCCTCTGAAAATTTAGGCGCGAAACAATTGAGAATTCAACATAAGGGATATTCTCTCTGGTGACAAATTTTGACAATATAGATAAGTACATTGAAATTATGCTTTTTGTCAAAATTCCCAAGATTTTAGCTATTGTTTATGTGCATTTTGTTGAACCTGTATATAATCTCTACTGATAAGTGATGAATTTCTGGTACATATAAATGGTGAATATTCTGTTCTTCTGTTGATATAATGTACTCGAGAGTAGTTCAAGTTTTGCCATTTTGGCGCTGGCATCTAATGTTGAATCCCCAATATAATATGGTGATCAGCTGCTAAACTCCATAAGAGACCACAGTCTTTCATTTCAGTCTCATTTATATTTGATTGAATAAGTACTCGAAATGTCGAAAGTTGGAATTGGTTTATCAGACATTTTTATCTACGACACGACATTGCCATGTCTGGCAAATGTCTTTGTTTTTTAGAGGAAAATAATGTAAAGAAACTTTGTCTTTACTACTATATTGATAGTACATTTCAGCATTGCGGCACTGTGCAAATATGCTTATCAATGGAATTTTTAACTTCTGCCGTCATTTCAAGTTGACTTACTCTGAAACTATGAACACCTCAGAGTAATAGAGATGCCCTGCCTATACCTACACAAACAGCTGTTTTGAAGTGAACATGAACTGTCCTTTTCTATACAATTTGTCGGCGAGGGGGATGACGGGCGGTGAAACGGTATGGACAGTTTGTTTACACTTAGAGTAAGAAGGTCCATTTTACAAACCAAGAATGACAACTAGAACCGAATGACATGAGCGGGCATACACGAAACTACCCGATTGAATATGGACTTAACATGTATAAGGCCCTCGCTTGTAAACAAACAAAGTTATGTTGCCTTCAAGAAAAGGATGGAAAAGGCCACTCTATTGTCTTTTATTACTCTGGGATGAACACCAAAAAATATCACTGAACTCAATTTATTTTCCAAAAATCGAATAATAATAAGAAAACAATTGAAATAGATACGCACTACCGCTTATGGCAAGAAAGACCATCTACTTTTTATCAGTTCAACCAAATGATTATAGATGTCGCACCCTTTGCGCAGACTGCGAATTCGCGAAATGCGATCCCGCTAGGTGGCGCTAAAAATTTAGGTGCGAAACAATATGATGGTTATCTGCTAAATTCCATAAGAGACCATAGTGTTTGATTTCTGTCTCATTCAAATTTGAATGAATTACTCGAGATGTTGAAAGTTGAAATGAGTTTAACAGACATGTTCATCTACGACGAGATTGCCATAGCTGACATAACTCTTTGTTTTTTAATGGAAAATAATATAAAGAAACTTTGTCTTTGGTACTACTGATAATACATTCATCATTGTGGCACATAGCAAATACGCTTATTAATGGAACTTTTGACTTCTGCCGCCACTTCAAGTTGACTTATTCTGAAACTAAGAATAAGGGGTAGTTCATGCAAATGCGGAATTCGCAAAAATTATATCTCTTTTTCAATTCAATTTCATGAAATGAAATGGAAAAAACATATATTTTTTTGCATGAACTAGTCTTTATACAGAATATCACTGAACTCAATTTATTTTTCAAAAATCGATTAATGATGAGAAAACAATTGAAATAAAATATATTCACGTACACTGCCGATTATGGAAAGAAAAAAATGATCTACTTTTTATCAGTTCACCCAGAAAAATATAGATGTCGCACCCTTTGCACAGACTGCGAATAGTTTATACGCAAAGCAAAGAAAGCAGTTTATCCATAGAAATTATAATATATAAATATACCTACTCTAGAATGCCAATTCAATGGGACGAAAGTGTTGTAAAAAAGTTCGATGCATTATTTAGTGCGCATGATCAGGACCAGTTTCATTCATACCAGGGTGGGTTTCAGTGAGATTTTTAAATGATTCATGATATTGAGTAAAATCGATTTGATAATACGTTAGTGTCAGGGCAGTCTATGAGACACGAAAAGTTTTGGTGGGCATATACCTATGTTGTGAAACTGATTAAATCCGAGAAATTCATCGAATAAAATAACAATGAAAAAATATATCTTGAGTATAGGTAACTATTGGTGACTTTTCTGAAATATACATATTTTATGATTTTTTTTTAAGTTCTTATTCCCACGGAAAGAAACATCCTGTATTATTCAGAGAACATCGTGAGAACCAAAGGAAGGTAGGTAGGAATTGATATTCTGCGAAACAGATTTTCGGGATGTCTCCAAAGTGACGGCATATGGATGTGCTGAGGACTGGAGCTCGACGGGTCAGTCTCGAAGGGACCGCTAACGGTGGAACGATTGATAATATTTCGGAAGAGCATCGTCCATGGAAATATCTATAAAACACAGACAGATCGCCAACCTTTCTGTGATGTTCCAGAGGAGTGAGCTAGCTTGTGAGTGAAGTTGTTGGATCACCATTCTAAAATTATTGCCAAGTGCGTATTTATTTCATTCACGGTTTTTCCCCGTTCTGCATTCACTGGTTGATATCGGAGCTTTGGAAGAGAAAGAGGTATGAAGAGTACTATCATCTGCAAAGCTGATTACTGGACATGAGGTAGCTCCCAACAAATCATTGATGTGTAGAAGGAAGTGTTGGTGCTAGAACTGATCCAGCGGAACACAACTGGAGAGGCAAGCCATAAGATGAATGATTCATCCAGAAATATCCCAGTCCTATTTTCAAAATATCAAATTGGAATCTGAACTGAAAATAGGATACAACATTCAATATAATTATATTGATTAAACTAAAGGTTTAGTTAAGCAATATGCACATCTTTGCACTTAGCTACACCATACTGATGATGACCAACAGTCTGAGGCACGTGTCGACTGTTGGTCTACATTTTAAGGGTTATACCCAATACATTCGTTTTTGGTGAGTTAATACAGCAAGTGAAATAAAATGAGAAATAAAACAAAATGAAGAGTAATAATAAATGGATTGTTTATAGAGTTGAGTGACTCAATATAAGAAATAAGAAACTGCCAATCAAAATTTTGAACTTTGCCATTTTTAATGTTTATAAATATTATATGAATACTTTTTGATAATAAAGGTAGTACTCTGTGTTTATTTTTCAAATGTGTACTTTTTCCTGATGGCCAATAGAACTACAAAAATAATCTACAAAAATATATAAATGGTTGGGTAATAAGCGCATAATACTGATTACTGAACATACTAAGTTCGAAAAATGAATTCCAGGAATATTTCCTTTATTTCCACACCATAGCACCAAGCACGTCAACATTGTCAAAATTAAAATTTCACTACAGAAAAACCCGAAAACCAATAACATACACACTACCGATGAATAATTGAAGTAAACAACAGTAATAAGAAAAGCACATCTGAATAAACACAATAAAGTTAATGGTTGGTTTCACAATGAACACAAATCGCCTAAACCACCAAACTAACCCAAACCGGCTCTGGCAAACTACCAGCCTTCCTCTGCGGCAATTGAAAACTGTTAACACTGTTGCACGATCCCAACAATTCAACGGGAATTTGGGTAGGCTTCACAGTAATGCTAGGTTATTTTCGACAGAATCTCGACTACAAAGATAACATTTTCTGAAATTTATCAACGCTGCAGAGCTAGGAGACTGGTTATGGGCATGCGCATTGATGAAAACATTTGGAATTTTACAACACTTTTCATTGTCCCACGAAGAGGAGATTGGCATTCTAGAGTAAGTTATGATTTCTATGAGTTTATCGGCGAATAAATTTTGACAAATATTGGAAATAATAAAAGCAGATATAATCATTCACGATTATGGTCAAAATGACACAGGTACTTATCAATTTATTTTGTGAAACATTTCTGAAATAATGTGTAAAATTGAACGTTTCAGTTATTCACACATAAAGTTATTTTGAAATGTTTCGAATATACACCATTTAATGTTCTTTTGGAATTATTCTGAAGAGATCAACTCAACATTTTAGAAACGTTAATAATATTTTACTCACCTACTGCGAATATAATGTATGGAATTATTGACAATAGAGTTTATTTTAGATTATTTCAATCAGTTTAGGTATTACAGTTTAGGTAAAATATGAAATGTTTCTAAGTACCTATATCAAACTGATGTTCTTTCGTGACGTTTTATTTTGGAATGTTTTAAAAAGCATTATGATTTTAAGCATATACATAACGTCCCAAGTTATCGTATACAGACAATATCTCGCTTATTTGACAAGATAATTAAAAAGTACCTTCCTAATGACCTATAATAAAATAAATTGCATTTGTCAAACCTGTGGTATACTGCAATGAAAAATCATTATCATTTTGTGACTTTTTTCACGTTACCTAATTATCCTTATAAAAATGAAAAATTGTCTCCGCCCATATTTATGAAAACTTGACAGAATAGGAGAGTTTAATTACATTCACCATAAACCAGCAGCATGTTAACGTACTCGTCTGAACTGAATGTAATTGGCATTTTGTAGGTATGTATACTTAAAACAAGATCAATTGTTTTTGAATTGAAACTTTTGGATAGTGGATATCACAAACAAAAATAAGGGTACTCCCATTCTGTCAAGTTTTTTTAAACATATGGGCGGAGGCAATTTTTCATTTTTATAAGAATAATTATGTAATGTGAAAAAAGTCACAAAATGTTAATGATTTTGTTTTTATTAATAAAAAAAAGTATGTGCTATCGTGTTGTACTCCAAATAGAATAACACACAATTTTTCATTGCAATATACACCCAGCCAACCATCGTGTGACATCAAGAATTATGTGATGTAACAATGTTGCACCAATGCGAAATTCAGTCTTTACCTATATTCAACGCATTTGATGTTACAGTCACAATAACAAATCACAAACAGGAGAAAATGTGATGTGGCAGCAACATTCATAAGTCAGTTGTATTGCGATCTCGAGTTGAACGGTCGTGTTGAGTAATAAGTGATTGCGAGTGGAAACAAGTGTGAATCATGGTGCTACAGCGTCAGAATACCGTATGTCTCAACTTTAAAAACGTACGTAAGAAACCATCGAACCTTTCCCTACACAGATGGATACGCAAAACCTTCCAGTTTACAGTAGACCAAATTATAGCCATCCAATATGACAATATAAAGCATATGGTTTTCATCAAACTACTGTCAGATCTACTTGTGAAACAAACAGTGAGCAAAATTGACAATGGAATTGTGAAATACCAAGATGAAGATGGAATGGAGTACGAAATATATGTGTCTGAAGAGACAGAAGAAATTTTCTTGAAGATCTTTGATTTCCCAATAGAAATGCCGAATCATCTAATCCAGAAAGAACTAGAAAAGTATGGAAAAGTAAAATATATAAGAAATGAAATCTATAGAGGAGAGGAACTATATAATGTAGAAACAGGTGTTAGATACGCTGCAATGAGTATGGGAAAGCCTGTCCCATCATACATCAGAATCGAAAAATTGGTTTCGCTAGTTACCTATAAGAACCAAATCAGAACCTGTATGTTATGTGACGATACCGGTCACGAGAGGAGGGATTGCCCTAACAAGCTATCAAATCGAATAGATGCCATTCGAAGACCGACGGCACCCCTAGCTTTTGAAGAAGTTATAGCCCCTGTGGAAAAAATGGTTCCTCCCACTTATGCGAATGTGCTGACTACAAATAAACAAGACGACTGGAACAAAATCATTGACATGGAGATAGAAAACATTATTCCAACGGATACAACGCCACAAGGTGCTCCTCAATCACAGATAGAAGAAACACAATTGCCTTTTGAAGAAGCCCCAGGAGAAAAACAATTAGAAACCCTCAGTGAAAAAGATAAGAACCTTGAACAAAAAAATATGGAACCAGACCAGGATATTATACCAGGAACCCAAGAGCAACAGGAACGTGACCATAATAGACTAGGGAAGAGAGGCCGACGAAAGAAAGAAGAATCGAGCTCGGAAGAGGAAAGGAAAGTCCCCAAATTGGTAATTAATCTGAAAGAAAGGGAAGTTGATGACCGATTAGCTTCCCCAAAGGAAAACCAAGGTAATGAACCTGATATATCTGACCAAGATTTCTATTAGGACACCTTGCTCAAATGCACATTATTATATTTTTGTCTTCTTTTTTCTCCTATTTTACAACAATATGTCAAGATTAATAACTATAGCAACATTAAATTGTAATGGTATGAAAAGCCAAGTGAAGCAAAGCCTTTTACTCGATTTCATCAAAAACAATGATCTAGATATTATTTTTTTACAAGAATTAAATACTGACTCTATAAGATGTCTTCCAAACTATGCAATGATCAGTAATATAGGAGAAAATGAAAGGGGTACGGGTATTATCCACAGATCAGGATTTAAAATTTCAGACGTATTATGCTCGTTAGACGGTCGTATAATCTCAGCTACGATAGATAATATTAGATATATCAATATATACGCACCATCTGGTTCTCAAAATTATAATGAGAGAAATCTGTTTTTCAAAAATGAGTTAACCGTACATTTCAATTTCAATTATCCAATAATCCTTATCGGTGATTTCAATTGCGTGATAAGACAAAGAGACTCCCTAAATCATACTGTTATTTCAAAAGCCCTTTTGGATCTGGTCAACAATTTGAAACTGATTGATGCATGGGATGTAACAAATCGCAATAAAGTTGAATACACATTCATTAGACAAAACACAGCATCAAGGATAGATCGAGCGTATATTTCTGAAGAAAAAAAACAATATGTACACCGAAGTGAGATAAAACCAATCGCATCTTCTGACCACAATGCATATATATTATACCTTAACTATGACTCACGGCTGACTATTAACTCACATGGCTGGGGTTACTGGAAAATAAAAAATAGCCTCCTTAATGAAGAAAATATTGCGCAATTTAAACTAATTATAAATAATCTAAAAACGCATTATTTATATCACACGAACTTTATTAACTGGTGGTTTGATGTCTTTAAGAAGAGGGCAAAACAATTTTTCAAAAATATAGAAATTACACAGTCAACCGATTTCAGGAATCGCCTCGAGTTTCATCAATCAGTGCTTTTTGAATTGAACAATAAACTCATGGCGGGAGAAAACGTCGCACATGAATACAAAGAAATAAAGCATGACATCCTCTTTTTAAAACAATCTCAGCTGGACTATAAATTTCACAACAAAAACAAAGACAATTTCAATGAAAGATATAGTTTATATGATCTGATGAAAATAAGAAAACATAAAAGCTCCACTATTTCCTCCCTAAAAATAGATGACTCACATAGTATCAACAACTCGAGAGAGATACTAAAACACACAAAAGATTTTTTTCAATCAAAATTTTGTTCCACAAACATAAAGCAACAAGACCTGAGGTGTCTACTGGCACACACAGAACAACTAGTGAATCGCCAAGACAACGAAAATTTAATTAGCAACATAACAAAGGAGGAACTCTTAATTGTGCTTAAACAGGTATCAAAAAAGAAGACACCAGGGCTAGACGGACTATCATATGAATTTTATCTTACTTTTTATGATGATATAGGTGATGACATAACTAAACTAATAAACTACTTCATCATTGAGGAACAACCCCCACCGAAAGAATTTACTGAGGCAGTTATTACACTCATCCCTAAAGTAAAGAATGCCATAGAACTAAATAGTTTCAGACCAATAACTCTTTTGAACTGCGACTATAAACTACTAATGAAAATCCTTGCTGATAGAATAAAACCATTAACAACGAAAATTCTGGGTAATCAACAAACGTGTGGAACACAAAGATCAATTTTTAATAACATGCTTCTAGCAAGAGACACCATTCTATTCTTTGAAAAAAATAAACAAAGATGCGGGGCAATTTTGAGCTTAGATTTCTCTCAGGCTTTTGATAGGGTTAACCATGAATATTTATGGGAAGTTTTAATGAAGATGGGTTTTCATATTAAAATCATCAACATTATAAAAAATACTTACAAAACAGCAACGTCCAAGATATTAGTGAATGGATACATATCTGAAAGCTTTAATGTTAATTCATCAGTGAGGCAGGGATGCCCCCTATCTATGCTCCTATTTGCTATGTCCCTAGAACCCCTTATCAAATTGTTAATGTTTTCAATAGAAGGCATTAACATTAACAATAATGCACAAAAAGTAACGGCTTATGCCGATGACGTTGCAATTTTTATTAAAGATATAAAGGACCTTGAACGAACTGATAGGATTATAAAAATCTATGAAGGTGCTTCAAACGCAAAAATCAATTATGACAAATCTGTGATCTTGCCATTAGGAGAAACTCCATTCACACATCATTACCTCCGGAACCGAAATCCAGTAAAGGAACAAATTAAAGTACTTGGTATGTGGATCACAAGAAGCTTCAAAGAGATGCTAGAAAAAAACTGGAGTCTAATAATACACAATATTAATGCAACACTTATTGCAAATAATATAAGAAATTTAGACCTACTCAGGCGCATATGGTTCATTAATACATATATATTATCTAAACTATGGTTTATGTCACAAATCATCCCCTTAACCCATCAACAAAGTCAGAAAGTTGTGAAAATAACTGGACGGTACATTTGGCAAGGCTCCTTATATAGAGTTTCCCGAAATCAACTATATCGGCCCTATAAAAAGGGGGGTTTGAAATTAACAAATATTGAGCTAAAAGCACAGGCTCTCTTCTTGAAGACGCAGCAACTATCATGGACCGACAATACTAATAAAGTGGACTTCAAATCTTCCTTGAATTCAATTTTCACTAATCCCGAAAGCCCCGTACATCCTGCATTCAGGAATATTGTCAAAATACTCAGGAACCAAGACCTTACCTTCAATAAACAAAATCCTATGAAAACAAAAGAAATATACCACACACTATTAAATAAATATAACACTAATACATCAACGGTAGAGCTTAAATACCCATCCCACAACTGGAACAAAATATGGTCATTTATGGGAAATAATAATATATCTACAAAATGGAGATCCGCGGTATACAAGGCGCTGAATGAAACATACCCAGTTGCTCAAAAATTACAAAAACATAATTTGTTAACTACGGCCCTGTGTTCGAAGTGTAATCTGCCCGATACAATATCTCATAGAATCAAAGTCTGTGGAAATGCGCTATGGGTATCGCAGTGGGTAAGTGGAAAACTAACTGAGAAGCTCAATATAAAGTTGGACGACCCTGATCCTAAAATCCTCCTTGGAATAACAATACGAAACGTTTATGATAAAAATGTCTATCTGTGGATAATATCAAGTATGATTTACTGTAATCTAGAACTTAACGGAACGCTTATAGAGTTTCAAGATAATATAAGAAGAGATAGATTCAATAAACTGAACACAGGCAGAATAAATAATGTATTCTCGAAAAACATTTTCATCTTCTAGGAAATGTATATGTATATATATGTATATATGGATGTAGGTGTGTATACAGTTAGGAGTTAAGTATATATTACCAACTTTAGTATAACCTTTATTACTTAGATGAAACGTACTTTTGAAAACTTTGTATATTTTGTATAAAAATTTGACAATAAATGTTTAAAAAAAAAAAAAAAAAAATAAGACCACACGAAAATTATAGGATACACAACTGTGGTGTGCGAACTCGTCGCTAAGTTAGCAGTCGTTCTTTGTTTCTCGAAGAGAGGGTGTTGCGCGTTGTTTCATAAACGAACACAACAAAGAAATCGGCGTTCGAATCTTTGTGTTTATCGAACGATGATAATCTTTGGATTAGACCTTTGGCATTTGAATTTAGAGAAAGATTAATAGTGTGGTCGTTTAAAAGGATTTTAATAAGTTTTGAAATGTTTCATCATGGACTTGTTAATTGTATTTGGTTTAATGCAGGTGCATAATCAAACACGTGAGTTTTTTAGATTTCAATATTTTTTCACCAAATATTCACGATTTGCCTAAGGTACCCACACTGGTGTTAAGTAAACTGTTCTTATATGAAGATGCAAATCGTCAGGTGTTGTACGCAAATGCCTGTCAGAAGTTTGGATGAATGTAAGTAGATCGACAGTGTTTTCGAAGTTCAAACAAAGTGGTTGTATTGAATAGGTAGTACCATAGCCGACTTAATCCCCCGAGCCGTGGTGAGAAAATCGGCAACACCGCATGGAAAGCATGACGTCCTACTCATTAATTCTTTAATATGAATTTTTCGGCTTATTCGGAAAACTAGGAAAAAAACATAGGAGAATGAATTTTTAGAGAAAAGAACGAGGTTTGATGTGGTTATTTAATTTTTTTCATCACAATCTTGTATCGCAATATATTCAATTTCTTAGATGTGGGAAATCTGTCAAGTTTGGTTATTAGATGCCCTAAAATTCACATTCCGGAAGATCAAGTCTGAATTCACGTCCTGGAGAAAAACGTATTATTCACTTCTGTACGGCACACAGTAAATGAATAAAATCTAATTGAAACGCCCTCGTAACTTCCATAATTTTTGACGTAGAATTGTGAAATTTGCAGATCGGTAGTTGCAAGTGATACGCACTACACTCCAGCAGCGATGGTACCGGCATACCTAAAAAAAAAAAATGTAGGACGTAAAATAGGTCGAAAATGTCCAAAATGTCTTTGGATTAGTAGCAAAACAACTACTAATTTGTCTTAACTTACTATAGAACCACCCACGTAACTTCCCTAATTTTTTACGTTGATTTGTAAACTCATGATGCATCCTTTGAAAATATTACAATTCTATGTCAAAAATCAAATTTACGGAAGTGTTTCCATGAGAAGTGAGACGAACTTGGATTTGTTAGTTTTGATTTCATTTTCAGAAACATAGGAGCGAAGTAAAACAATTAATTTTCAGTAAAATGGTTGTTTTTATATTACGAATACGAAAATGTTTGCCCTTTTGCACCTCTTATTAGAGTTTTACGGAAATGGTTGTGGTTCCATCGCTGCTGGCGTGCACTTTATATATCACTTCCCAAACAACACTTGGACATCCATTGGATGTTCGATGGATATCCATTCAGGATATTTTGGATATCCTATGGACGTCTAGTTTTTATCCAAAGGATATCTTATGGACGTCCGATGGACGTCCTCAGGCCACCAACCTGGACGTCCGTAAGACATCCATTACGGACGTACATAAGGTATCCATTACGAACGTCCATAAGATATCCTTCATGAGATATATCTCATGGGCGTCCAAAATATATCCCTCATGGACGTCCTTATCGAACAATTAACAGAAGTGATAAGTGCATGAACCTGAAATTCACAAAGAACATCAGGAAAAGCTAGTCTGAAATTTTTTTATCCTTAATGGATATCCATAAGATATTCGTAGTGGATATCCATCGCATATCCAAGAAAACAATCCCTACTTGGATGTATTTTGGATATCCCATGGATATCCTATGGATATCCAAAATTGATCCAAATTTGATCCAAGGATATTCCGACATTAATTAGACATGTATTGGACGTCCATAGGATATCGTGTGTTGTGTGGGTTGTACATAATTTTGTTAATTTCTGATTTATCTAAAAATTTTGCTTTCAAATTTCTACATAAGAAATGAAACACGTCGTATATTGACGAATTGAAAACAACTCAAGTTGATGAAAAAAACGAATCGTATAGTGATAACGAATTGATTTTAGAAGCCTTGTAAAACGTTATCACTCTATAACTTCGCCTCCAGAAGCACTGCAACAAGAAAGTCTTCGGACAACTGTTGAGTTTGCATCGTTGGTTCCGCACTGAATAGTTTACCCCCTGAGATCAAAGTCGGACCCCCCAGAATTAAAGTCGGGCCACCGAGATTAAAGTTGTGACTCCGAGATTGAAGTCTGACCTCCGATATTAAAGTCGGACCCCCTAGATTAAAGTCGGCAGTCCGACTTTAAAGTAGGGGGGTCGAGATTAAAGTCGGGATTTCAAATAAAAATTACTCCGTGGCCCTTCTACGCTTTAGTAAAAAACCGCAAAAAACCACACTTGAATGAATAAACGAAAACATAATCCGAAATTTAAATGTCATTATTGTCAAAAATCTCTATCAGCATAAACTTTCTACGCTAAGCACATTAAGCAGATGTCGAACAGCTTTTCAGCAGCGATAAATTCAGCTGGCCTTCTTAGAAGTATAAGCTTCTGGGACTATCTGGAATGTACTCATTGTTTCGTCGATTTTTTTATCTAGTCAAAGAGTTCATGAGAAAAAAACATGTAATAAATCAAATTATTGTTAACTATATTTACAGAGCCTAAAATTATTATGTTGCCATTGTGATTTCTGGCACTGATAGCGAATGTACAGCATATGCCTTAGTGTTTGAATTTTACTTTCAATTTGGTATTTGGCAAGTATGGACAAGAAGAGTAATCGCTTCGTGTACCTGGCTGCGATCTCAGGTAAATTATTTAATTAACTGAAAATATCACTATTTTACATAGAAGATTGAATAAAAATTCGAGTAATTGTCAGGTAATCACGAAATTAAACATGGATTGTTTAAGGGTATTTTTTATATATCATTTGGCTTCAGTTTTTCTCAATAATTGATTTTCAATAATATTTACTGTTGTGTGAACAATGATGAAACCCATCAGCCCAGCTTCAAATATTTTTTCCCTCCAAAGCAAACGTAATTGAGATATATTTTTTCTACAACTGTCAAAAAAAGACCACTTTTTTGTGTGGTTTGGGTGCGTAAAGTATTACAATATTTGACTATGAACATAAGATTCCATTATTAAACGGAAAAGCGTAAAAAACAGTGCAACCGACAGTTTCATGCAACAACAGTGGCAGAGATCCCAATAATCGAAATCCTGTCATAAAGCCAGTTCTCATTTTCTTTGGCAACTAATAACCTATAAATATCTGATATACAAATGTCTCACCAATAATATTCTTAGCATTCTTACTATTTTATAAGTATTATCAAAATTCCAAACTATCGCGGTGAATATATTCAAAATAAGAGCATATACCTCTAAGGAACTATTAGACCTAATCTACACTAGGTAATCCAAGGTAGCTATGGCTGTTTGGCCGTCAGAAACTAGTTGACAACAATAATTAACGAAATTTGTGAAATTGAGCATCTATTCAGATAACAAATTTTTGTTAACTATAAATTTAATTTAAGTAGAAATGAAAAGTGATGAAGATTGAACGGAGAAAATCGTGGATAGTGCAAATATGAGATTTCCTTGACATAGTGCAAAGAAAGAAAAAGGTATTCGTAGCTTCACGAGTATTGTTTATTTATTTTGAATGCAAATCTAAGAAAATGAAAAGTTACTTCGATGGCCTAGTTATTCGAAAGTCAAGTCAACATTAATAATAATAATATTGACTTCTATGAATATGTTATTTTAATATTCGCTTCAAATTTTTCATTTTGTGGGATAGTGTGAAGAAAAAAGGATTTCGACTCTGTCGAAATTATTCGTTTCATTTGTTTTAAACTCAACTCTACGGCATACTCTTCGAACTTTTTTCGAATAATGAATCAATAAAAATTTGCCAAATTCAATAATTCATATTTGCAAAAAAATATGAATTGTTTTTTTTTTGACAGTTGTAGAAAAAATACTGTATGAAACTCGTGAGTAAAGTGTTTTTTTACTTGTAGGAATTTCCTACTCTTAAAAAAAGTATCACTTTACTCACTTGATACATAAATTACTATTAATCATGATTTTGTAACCGTTTAGAAATGAAAATGATAGAGGATTTCGTGGAGTTGAATTATTGTGCTTGAGTGGAAAAATGTCTAATTATTCTTGGTTTGAGCCAGCACGACGTAAAAAACATAAATTATCTTGTGAATTTTAAATGTGAAATATAGGTAACAACGAAGATATTTTTGAACGAATAAGGGAGATTCATAAGAATGTGAAGATATTTTGTTTTTTTTTCATGGTTGTATTGTTTCCATGAATGTACTTTATACTTTCGATTATTTTACTGCACTGGAAATATTTTTCGCACTGATTTTCCTGGTTGAAATAGTGCTAGACATTGCATGGTGATCAATTGTTTTTCGTGCTCCCATTATCTGGATTATAATATGATATAATTATGATGATACTCACTCATAAATACTTGTAGAGTGTTCCCAAACGCAAAGCATATGTGAACGGATATTAATATTATTTACCGTAGCGCTCCGGGGCGGCTTACTGATATCTTTGGTGACACATTCACTTTTCACCTGTAGGAAAACCTACAGCGTTATATCCCTGTTAGTCCCGCCACATTTAATTTATGAACATTAACAAAACATTCATGGTCTTCCATCTCAAGTACCAATTCTGAAGAGAGTCAGATCATAATAACAAAACTCGTCCGCCATCTTGGAGCCACCATCTTGAATCCATGAATTTTGAAAAAAAAAGTTCATAATCCTCGACCCCGAAAAACCCCTGCATACTGAATTTGAATCGAATCGGACCAAAATGACCCAGCTCATCCACCATATTGGAGCTGCCATATTCCATTGATGAATTTTAACAAAAAATTCATAATATCCGACCTCAAAACCCCCCACATAATTAATTATTTTTGAATAGAATCGGATTAAAATCACAAATTTCGTCCTCCATCTTGGGGCCGCCATATTGAAATCATGAATTTTGATAAAAAAATTATAATCTCCGACTCCGAAAACCTCCACGTACTAATTTAGAATCGAATTGGACTATAATAATAAAACTCATCCACCATATTAGAGCCGCAATTTTTTAATTTTCTCCAACAATAATTTCATAATGCATTGTCATCAAATTTATCAACACCTGCCAAATTTCAACTAGATCGGACAACTAGAAGTGAGTTGAATCCAGTTGCAAGATTTGAACCAAACATACATACATACAAGTTACATAAAAGCTTGTAAAAAAATTAACTTAATGGTCCAGCCGTTCTCACAAGGGTGGTCTTCTATATCTCCATTATGGTATTAGATACATGGAATAGGTATAAAGAATATTTGATTAGAGCCTTTGGTAGAGCTTCTTATGGATCGATGATATATAGGGTGTTCAATTTGAAATAAGGAAGATTTTGCACATTTTTATTTACAATATTTGGCAAGCTGTTTTTCGTACCTTGTATATTACACGTCGATTTTCGATATATCAGATTATGAGAGAGTCACCAACGCACAATATTTGACCAAAAATGAATCATAATGGGACTTGGCACAACTTCATAATTTCAAATATTATGGGTGACGATTAAAAATAAACTGTCATGGAAACCATCAATATTTTAGAAAAAAAGGTTTACATCAAGTACCTTTAAAAAACAAAGTTACCCTCCCATAAAACACTGAACATCCCTGTGAAAGTGTCAAAATTTTAATTTTGTAGATCATTTTCGAATTCTTATAGTATTTTTTGTTGATTCGAGGCCGCCGGGGGGGGGGGGTAAATATCCCCAATTATCCCTCTGTAGATCCGGCCTCGGGCCAGAGACACTGATAAGATAGACAAACTTGTATTAGGACAGGACGAAACTAAGGATAATTCGTTACTGGGAATGAGCGATAAGCACAGGACAGTTTGAAGCTTATGGCACATGAATAGAACAGCAGTTGAACATGAAAATTAAACGAGTTGATCAGAATTTGCACTATTTACAAAAAGCAGAAACCAAAATGAGTCAAAGAAACAGAGGGGACATAATAAAATTAAAGAAAAATGAAAAAATATGCAGAAGCCAGTTGATAAAATTGAGCAAATAGAATGAAAAAGTAGAATCACTAGAAGGTAAAAAAAAATATATATAAAAAAATTATACAGTAGTTAATTGTTGGATACGAATAGCAAACCCAGCAAGAATTGAAGCACAGGGTGGAATATTTCAACAGGAGAACACTTAAAGTCGAATATGAATACAGAAAAAAAGGATAAGATTTGAGAAAGGCAAAGAAAATGTAACTTTAATAGAAAAATCATATTTTTACAATTATCATTTATACCACATCTCTTACAAAAAACATATAAAAGCCGTCATGAATTTTGCAATGAAATAATAGATCTAAAGTACTCGAAAACCATCGGCATACCGTTAGGGTGGGCGGATAATTGCGTTTTTCAAATATAAGTTCATGTGACCATACCAGCCATTCGGACCCACCCTAACGGGCTGCCAATGGTTTTTCGAGTATTACGATAAAATTGGTTGTTAAGCCAATGTGACACACTCTATGTAGGTACGAAACGTATTTTTCATGTTTATATTAATTTTTTTCGCAATATTATTTAAACTACACAGCATTTTTCGAAATTGTTGAGCAGTTTTGTGTCCAACAGAATGTATTTATGGATTTTTGTTTAATTTATTTATTAAACTTTTCCGTCGACCGTTCGTTTATGATGTATTTTAACGCACTCAAAATCGTTGATTAATGACCCCTGTTAATGAATGATTTTCTATTAATCAACGATTTGATTATATGCAACCCAACATACATTGCTCTTATACATTTTATATTGGTTAGTACTATCTGTCATTATTTATTTGTCAATTTTCAAATAAAATTTTAGAAAATGTTTATTACACCAGTTGTCACTCAAAACCATATATGGTCCCGTGGCGTAATGGTAAAGTGCACCTGGCTTGCAACACTGAGGTCGAGAGTTCAAAACCCACCGAGGGAAAATTTTTTTCTTCTTTATTTCAATTTGAAAATAAATAATAAAAAATAAAATAAAACTACCACTGAGAAAAATTAAACTATCTTTGAGTAGAGTTAATATAAATAGGAAATAGTGATTGTTTTTTATCGTAACGTTAAATAAATAAACATTGAAAATAAGATATCTCTATTTTTGAAAACTTCTGTCGACGGAAAAGTTTTGTAACAAACTCGTGAATTAAAATGGCGATTAACAATCTCAAACATTAACGCGCTCGCTCCGCTCACGCGTTAAAATATCTCGATTGTTAATCGCCCTTATTAATACACTTGTTCGTTAAATAACTATAAAATACATCAACATGAAAATTTAAAATTATTGGTCAAAAAATCAATGATTACATAGGTTACATTGTAGATTTGTAGATTGTAGGGGGGTCGTACAGGCTGTGCAGCCTCACAAGCACTTCGACCTATAAGTTCTTTTGTGCGTGACCCTTGGTCTATTGAGGCCCGGGATTCCGAAACTTCTTGTGAAGTTTATCAGTTTTCTGGGAGCTAAGTTCCTGATGTCGGAGGGCATTAAGAAGGCCCCTTCCAGGAACTTAAGCCTCTTGCAGAAAAGTGCTGGGCATTCGCAAAGCAAATGTTAGCGGCAACTATCACTCTGTGATTTACCCATCTTTTTGAGGTGGTACCCCAGACGGCAGTGTCCAGTGAGGAGTCCCGTTACCATCTTCAAGTCTTTCTTGTCTAACTCAAGAAGCTGTTTAGCTTTCTTTGTCGATAGGCACACTAGTCTTTTCGCTTGTCTTTGTCTTGGCACTTTATTCCAGTGAGATTTCATTTCATCGGTTTCCCACTCCTCTTTCAAGTGGGCTTTGGAGAGTCCACAGAAGGGATCTGGGCCGGGAAATTGTGTTTGCCCCTTCTTTGGCAAGGCAATCTGCTTCTTCGTTACCTTTAATTCCTGTGTGACCTGGCACCCACATCAGGGTGACCTGATTGTTTGTTGCCAGTTGTCTTAGGGATTTTTTACAGTCCCAAGTCAGCTTAGACTCACAAGTGTATGACCTCAGAGCTTTTAGTGCTGCTTGGCTATCTGATAGATTTCTGTCCTTCGAGTGCCTCTTTCAAGGCATTCCTGGACACATAATTCTATAGCGTGTACTTCTGCTTGGAAGATTGTTGGGGTGTTACCAAGGGGTTTTGAGAGCCTGAAATTTGGTCCTGTAACGCCCACTCCAACCCTTTCATCCATCTTAGATCCATCTGTGTACCACACTGATGCATTACATAGGTTATGAAATGCATCAATAAAGTGGCCTTTGCTGATAATTCCATTTCCTACATACTTCTTACATACTTCCTACATACTTTTTCTCGGCTCTCAAGATGTTCTATAAACATTACAGGATTCATCTTTTTGTGGGAACCACAACATGAAAAAAATGTTTTACGTATCTGCGAAGTAGATTTTCAATGTGAACGATCGGATTTGTCACCGAGTATTCCGAATATTCAGGCCATTGATATGTCAAGTAGTATGGCCTTGCATGGTCCATATTACGAACAAGCGAATTTGTCCCATCTTGAATAAGAATTAAAAGTGAAGTTCTACTCAACCAGCTGAAAACGTGAAAACATGATGCGCACTCGTCGCATAACGAACTATAGTCCGTAATATATCCAGTGATAAGGCACTCAACATGAACGTATGCGCAATTTCACATGTTCAGCTAGGTTTGTCTAACTGTATGTTGTTATGTCTAATATGTGGTAGAAAAGCTGCTATTATTTCCATTAATTCATTAGTAATCACTGATGAGTCACCACGAAATTTAGTTCAAATTTGATTTGATTTTCGAGGGTTCATGTGGGTAGATATACAGGGTGTTTCCAAATTCATGAGAAACAATTCATGAGGAAATTCCTTGTTTTGAGAGGTCCCATAAAAAAAAACAAGTCTTAGCCCAACCCTTTGAGAGATATCAACTATGAATTGGTGTAACCATAAATCAGTTAATTGTTTACTCAAATTCGACTTAATGCAGGAACTTTAAAATTTGGAGATAACATACAGTCCTGAAGAGGTAAATTACTGGTATTTTTCCAGTAGTACAATTTTTATATGGGGGTGAAGTTAGGAACCCTAATTATATTTTGTTATAAACCTTTTTAATGGCGTTCAATTTTTTTAAATAAAAATATCAATTTGACTTATATCAACTTTTTTGCTTTTTGTCGTTTTTCCAAAGAAGTAATAGTTTTCGAATAAAAAAAATAAAATCCCATTTTATTACTCTCTATACATACATACCATCTCATAAAACTTGTTTGTTATAGCACATACTGTATGCGAAAATTTGTTCGACAACATTTGTCCTACAGAAATCTGACAGAATTTGTTCGTAAAATATTTATTCGAGCGGAAATTTATTCGACCAGCACTTGTTCGACCTACATTTCGTCGAAAGTTTGAGAATTTTCCAGTAGTTATCGATATTCTAATGACAATAACTCGTGATTTGCCTTCTTGTTTCGTACACCCAATTAAAATTTATGTGTTCAATTTCCATGCACTCAAACGTCTACGTAAGGTTAATTCGTTCTGGTTCAATTATACTAAATAAATACTTTTGGCAAAATTCATGTGTTTAATTTCTACGCACTGAAATGTCTACGTAAGGTTAGTTCGTTCTGGTTCAATTATACTAAATAATTACTTTTCGCAAAATGTATGTATTTAATGTTTTGGTTAGTTTACGGTTTTTGCAGTGTCTTCTTTGGTACGTCAAAAAGAGTACTTATGTTTGGAAATTTTGACTAAAGAAGACCACGGCAAAACCCGGAAGCAACCAAAACATGGACGCCAGCTGTGAAAGCCCATATTCCTATGTATGTATTCAATTTCCACACACTACATAATTCTGCCTTCTTTTTATATTTAAAAATTTGTCGAACAAATGTATGTTCGAACAAATGCGAGTCGATTAACAACAAACGCTGTCGAACAAATTTTACTCGAACAAATGTTGTCGAACAAATTACACCGAACCAGCACAGACCCATCATAATTTACAACGAAGAATCTCCTCCTAAATTTTATCACATACATGTAACACCCTGTACATACTTCAGATATGGGTGTACTTCAAATATTTTGCAGGAGATTTAAAAATTCCTATATAGTCAAATAAACAACAGATGCGTCACAGCGGAATATTTACTAAGGATTACCAACAAATTTAATTGACATAAAGTCGGCACATGGATTAAAAGAATCAACAGTCAACTGAATAATCTCCTGGACCAAATGAGTTATGTGCAAATTCTTTATTCATGGTCCATGGAAGTTGAAAATATAATTGAGTTGATTCTTCCTAATCTCAACTAACAACAATTTACTTTGTTTGTACTCAAACATTGTGCTATTTCTGATGAAGAGTAGTATTTCTAGTCATTGGTGTGTTATGTATCCAGATTACCAAACGATCTAAAATAAATCGGTTCCAAGAATCCAACCTTCTGCAAAATTTCATAAATTAAGCATTTTCGTTAACAAGGAACAGTTAAAACCCATTAGAATTCCAGTGAAGCTCATATAAGAACTACTTTGCTAGCACAACTAGTACAACTAGAACATTAGACTAGGTACTACGTATCGGTTTCTTGATTTCTGTTTCTACCAATAATCGGTGAAGGTGAAAACATAACAATAACGACCTCTTCACAACTTCAAACCAGCCATGAGGCGGCGTTCTCTCCACTCTGGTTGTGACTGGCTGGCCATACTCTCTCTCTTTCTGGGAGGTCCACGTGCAAGCAAATGTTGATGATATGGTGTTAGTAATGAATTACAAATACAAGGAGATACTTTTTTTTATCTTCCGGTTACATTGAATACCACATACAAAAAAATGGTGTGAGTTGGGAGAAATATCCAGTGAACCCCCCAAAAAATGGTCATAGCAAAAGGAAGCGGAAACTTTTCAAACTTGCTTCCGTCAATGGTGTAATAATTCCTTTTGGTGAGCGCAGCAAAATATTTAGGAGTAATTCTGGATAAAAAGCTGAACTGGAACTGGCATCTGGAAATAACAATCCGAAAAGGTAGCCTGTCTGGTGGACCAAAGGCCAAGAAAAATTGGCCAAGGCTACGGCAACGGACTACGGAGATAAGCGTGCCTGTCGTTCCAGTGGATTTTTGAGTTTATAGTGTCTCCATAATAGAATGCATCCACTTCTCTGTATAGTCTGAGACCACAAAAGAACAGTAGTCACAGCCCATGTCTTGTGTTCGATACCGAACGGGGTGACCCACACTCTGTCATAGAATTGGAACCCGTTCAGCAGAAAGCTAATATTGTAGATACTACTGAGACTACAGTACATATGGATGAGTAAATGTTTTGGGTTTTCTTCAAGAACGTCAAAGACCTTGGCTTATATTAAAATTTGGCATTTGAATTCCTTAAGTCAAGTGGACTGAAGTTGGAGACCAAGGCCTGTCAGGATGGTGCCTTCACCATCTTGCTCTACCGTAGTGTTGGTTTTTGAGTTCTCAACATTAAATCATAAATCATAAGGCTGATACTGCACTGGAGGAGTTGCTTTATGATGATACCTGGTCAAGCCAGATTTCAAAGAGATTAGGTAATTTTCAGAAAGGGCGCGTTTCAACGTAAAAGAGTATTTAAGTTAGTTTCTAACGACAAATAATATAGTGTACTAATCGCTTGAAATGCTACTTTGTAGCAAAACATGTCACGAATTTAATAAATTCTATGGAAATCTAATCGTGTTTACCTACCTCAGTGTCGGAACCCTGGCTTATGAGAAAGAATAATACTGTTCGACTCTAAATGACATTACATTCGAGAAATAATTATATTTTAAAAAGCTTTTGACATAGTACAAATAACGCTGAGAAGCCAAAGTGACTGTTTCAGGATGAATAGAAGAGTAATAAAAGTATTGTGATCTATACAGAAGTTGAAGACGTGGCCAAGAATAAGAAATATGTGTCAGATGTAGTTCAATGTCCGTCGTGGTATTAGCCAGGCAAGTAGTTGTTTTCTGTCAGATGTTTGCTTCATATTTTACACATGCAGGAAATATTTGAAGAGAAGGGTACTTCGACATTGTCGATTTTACTATTTCATTTATTTGATACTTGAAAATCCTTGAACGTTGTTCACTTCCTGAAGTATTTGCTACTGAGGAATTTTTTATTTTATTTTTTTTTTTCGCGGGTAGCGTTGCGACTTGATTTACTGTGAGTCGCTGCTTATTCATTTGTGGTGAAATAATGTTCTAGAGCAATGAAAAACTGCACTCTAAAACAATGAAATTTATTATTATCATTAAATATAAGTTATACAGTGGATTATAACTCATTGGGCTGGGGCACGATTACTTCAATGTTGTCCGACCTACCTTGTCACTGACGAGAGGCAAGAACCTCAAAACGTCAGCAGGTGGTCTTGCCCAACCAAATCAATGATAATCTACTGTTTGATAAGCATTTGCAATTGAGTCTTCTTGGAAGAAGGTTGCACAAATATCTGTCAGATGTAGTTCAATGTCCGTCGTGGTATCAACTAAGGAAGTAGTTGTTTTCTATCAGATGTTTGCCTCATATTTTACACACGGTGAAAATATTTGGAGAAAAGGGTACTTCGACATTGTCGATTTTATTTGATACTCTCCGACAAAAATTATTGAACACCAATGCTCAGTTCGGTCTATTTTCATAAGTCAGCCTTAATTTTGAGTTGTAACTTGAAATTAACACTAATATCGAGTTAAACTCGACATTAAGCTAATTCCGAGTTGCAACTCGAAATTAACACTTATTTCGAGTTTAAACTCGAAATTAAGCTACAACCTTGTATTATGTTCAGATTCTTGAAAATCTTGATCAGAACAACTATTTAAAAAAATTGTTTGTGTGAAGCGTGCGAAAGTTAGGTAAATCACGATATTTTGTCCATTTTTCCACCTCTGTTTGAGCGATATTCAATTCACTTGGAGCGGAAAACTCTATAACGAAAATTTGCCTACTTTCTACTTTGGTGGTCGATAAGAACTACATCAGGTTTGGCTTGTCTATAGTGTACGACTGTAGCTGACGGTAATATAACACACGCGTTATGCCTTTGCCTTTAAATATAGAATAATGCCGCATAAAGTGGCAAGTTGATAGTATATACATCATGGTATCAGGTGGCTGGCGACATATTTAGCATTCAGTGTCAAATACCATTCCCATCGCAACTACGCAACTACGGTAGACCAAAATATTGATGGCAGGCACCATCAGCATCGTGGCAGGCCATTATATATCACTCGGTCTCCGACTCCGGTCCACTTGACTTGAGTAATGCAAAGGTAACATTTTTGTATAAGTCAAAGTCTTCGACGTTCTTAAAGAAAACCCAATGCAATTCCTCATCCGTATGTAGCTGTTCTCCACAGCTTCAATGTTAGCTTTTTGATGAACGGGATTTTTCTGAGTGCAACTGACAATGGCAATAGAGAGATGCAGAAAAGAAGAGCGTATATATTATTTGTCGTTAGAAACTAACTTAAATACTCTTTTTGTCAATTAAGGCTGCTCAACTGATCCTGGATGCTTCGTTCCCAGCAAACTGTAACATCTAGCTCAGAAAGTTGTGTCTCGGGGACATGTTTGGTTCTTATATTTCATATTCAATATATTCTCAGTTTCCTCTGAGATTTTCTCTTTTCCTCTGAACATTGTAAGTTCCTACGTATATTCGGTGAGTTGTTCATCGGTAACGTCCAGCTCAGCTGAGGACCTACCTTCTGGAATCAATAATGACCCTTACAATTCATGTATGTTCCATCGGTTTGTCTTTATAGGAATATAACTTGAATTATATTCCATCATTTTCAGAAGGAAGCATCGATATTTCAATGAATACCATGCCTACATTATTCCTGATATATCTGTAATATAAATCCTGAACGGCCTGAACTATAACATTGACCCTTTCAATGTTTTCAGTAGTAATAACCCAAGGACATTGATAATTATAGCAGATTCCGAAAGCTTGTTGCTTGGAAACAGACCGACGCCGAAGGCGGAGGTCTGTTTTCTATAAGCAACAAGCTTGAGGAAGTTGTTATATTTATCAATGTTCGAGGGTTATTCGAATAGAAAATTTTTTGCTAACCGATACTATGTAACATTGCAATAGTCTATAAATGATCTCCATACAAATTTGTTATTGTAAACAGTTTATTTTGATATATTTGATAAGAAAATTTCATCAATCTTCTCGTCAGTATTACAACCAAATCATGACATCACTGACATTTTGACGTTATTGAATATTTGAAACTTCAAAATCTAAATAAATCAAAATATGTATATCCATAGCAACGTGCCTGAGAGTGAAAACAGACTGTTGGGTCTGTTATCAGTATAATGTTGTTCTTATTGGTTGTATTCAATCACATGACCTCAATTTTACTAATTTCATTGGATTTCCGTTGGGCAAAAAATTTTCTCAGGAATAGGTACCTAACAAACTCTATTATTTTAATTTTCAGTGAATTGGATGTCACTTGTAGGGACAATCGGATATCCCTGGTCATCACCTTATATTCCAGTTCTGAGTTCAGATTCCGGAGATAATCCCTTACCACAACCGACCACAATCCTGGAGAACTCTTGGATCGCAGCTCTCCTAATCGTTGGATGTATTTGTGGAACAACCTTTGCTGGAGTTTTTGCTGACAAGCTGGGGAAGAAAAAAACTCTTATATTGTTTCATGTACCGATAATATTGTCGAATGTACTGTTGATTTTTGCAAATTCTGTACAGACAATCTACATTTCCAGGTTTCTACTTGGAGTGGGTTCAGGATGCGTTTTTTCTATAATTCCAACCTACGTAGGCGAAATATGTGATGAAAGTAACAGAGGATCCATGAGTATGCTTCAGATTTTCATGTTAAATTTTGCTACTATTATAGTTGTTTCCATTGGTCCTTATATGTCCATCAGTATGTTTTCCATGATTTGCCTCATTCCGTCTATTTTATTTCTACTAACGTTCGGACTACTGATTCCTGAAAGTCCTCATGATTTAGTACTCCGTGGTAGATTAGATGAAGCTCAAGTGGCCTTAAGCAAACTTAGAGGAACTACAGATGTTCAGAAAGAACTTACCAGCATCGTATCAGGTATAGATTCATTCGAAAAATGTGTTTCATTCAAACAGATATATCAATCCAAAGAAGTAATCAGATCGTTGGTTATTACTGTGGGGCTGATATTTTTTCAACAATTCTCTGGTTGTGGTGCAGTCGTTGCATACCAACAGACAATTTTCGATTCCACAAGTAGCGATATTCCAGGATATATATCCGTAATAATCGTATCATTAGTTCAGTTTATATCTACTATTGTATCTACGTATTTTATCGATACTTTGGGAAGAAAAAAGTTGTTGCTGATATCAGAAGTAGGACTTGTTATATCGCTTGGGATTCTCGGATTATATTTCGATTTACAAAGCAAATACTATGATCTCAGCACATTTTCTTGGTTGCCTCTGACATGTTTGCTGAGCTACATGGTATTCTTCAGGCTTGGACTCTCTCCTATTCCGTATACTATTGTCGGCGAAATATTTCCCACCAGTCTTAAGGCGAGGCTCAGTACAGCAGTCATAGTTTTGATGTTTGTATTTTTATTTGTTATAACATTCGCCTTTCCTATTATGACTGATCGGCTTGGAATGGCTTGGACGTTGTGGACATTTACTGGTTTCCTTGTCATGTCCATTGTGTTTTCAATTGTGTGTGTACCTGAAACTAAGGGTAAATCTCTTCTAGAAATTCAAATTATGTTGAAGGAAGGTCGATACAAATGAAAGATGTTTTTTTTTCTGTAACGAATTAATGAGTTAAAATGTCAGAGATTTTCAGTTTGGAGTAGTACCCATATACCGGTCGACACTAAAATTTATGACACTGGGACAAAACGAGTACCTATATTTTTGTACACACATCTAAACAATGCCCTCAATTAATTTTTGTACTGAAAGGCTGTATGTATCTCTCACTGAACATACGAATTTTTAATTTGACTTCATTGTAAGATACAGAATAAATTCATATGGGATAAAATCAACAGAATAAATAATAAAAAGAATAGTGAAACAGTCGTAGATTTGATGTTTGTATTATTTTTCATCAATCCAGTAACGACAGACAAACTCGAGCAGAAAGTGAAGAATGAATTGTAGTACTCTGAAACTTGGCTCATGATATCTCGACATCATGTATTATTAGAAAAAAATATGTTTACCAAAAAATCAGAGGTGGAACCTAAAAAATTTTTCATTTAAAAAAATTTTTTTTTGTTATTTCAGAAAATATAAGATTTATCAAAAAACAATTTCAATAGGTTGAGAGATTATTCAATTCTCCACAAGAATGAATTTCAGTAATACCTTATGAAATACGCTCGTTTTCTCAGAAAACGTGGTTTAACGCCGATGTCACATTTCATGCTCGCGCTAACCCGCCACTGTAAGTTCAGACAGGACCGAAAATTAGATTTGTCATAATTTCGCTAAAAATTAGAGTAAAAAGAAAAGAAAAAATTGCATATCGTTCCTGAATACTTCAACTTCCTCATGCAAATATAACATGTGAGTATCTGAGTACCTAAAATGTGTTTTGTCCCACTTCACATAACCCTTTTACGATATTTACGGAGGATCCCAAAGTCATGGATATTTTAGTTGATATGAAATAATTATACTGGAGCAGGAACCCTCTTTGGACTATATGCAACGATTTAAGGCTACTGAGACAAGTTTCACTTACACAAGCCAAAGAAAAAACAGGGGTTTTCAACTCAATTTCTTCAGTAAATGTTGAAAATAATCGCTGATACACATCCTACATGAAAAATGAAGTATGTTATTACAAGCTTGAGATTTGCACTTTTTAATAGTGTTATTAAATATATATATATAAATTCTATTTGTTCAGTGAGGTCAAACTTACGTAGTCAAAGACAACTTTAAATGATAAACCAACGACCAAAAGTTCAGCTACAGTAGCCAAACTCAACAATCGTAGTCAAACACAGCGTTGTTCAACCCAAAGTGAATTCAAAGATGACGGTCGACATATGTATATAAGTATATATATATATATATACATATATATATATATATATATATATATATATATATGAAAACTGGAAGTTAGATCTCAATCTGCCTATTCCTCAGGTATCATAAGGATTTTGTAACTTGACGCCGGGGTCTCAATCTGCCTACTCCCCAGGTCTCGTCACTTGTTCTCACTAAGGTCTCAATCTGCCTACTCCGTCGAGAGAACTTCTCTCGACGGATTTCAACAAATTCTAGACGCGGTTCAACCCGAACTTCCAGTTTTCAAATATCTGACCGCGGAAACCTATCCGAACATATATATATATAGAGAAGTTCTCTCGACGGAGTAGGCAGATTGAGACCTTAGAGAGAACAAGTGACGAGACCTGGGGAGTAGGCAGATTGAGACCCCGGCGTCAAGTTACAAAATCCTGATGATACCTGAGGAATAGGCAGATTGAGACCTAACTTCACACCCTTTCAATCATTTCATCCTTTTTTCTTGAAAATGGCTGCAAAATCGGAGCCGAAACGTCGAATTTCAACAAATTCTAGACGCGGTTCAACCCGAACTTCCAGTTTTCAAATATCTGACCGCGGAAACCTATCCGAACACACATATATATATATATATATATATATATATGCAGGATATGAATAAGCAATTATTTTCAACATTTAGTGAAGAAAATGCCGATTTTATGGGTAAGTTGAAAATGAGGCAGGAGTAATACAAAGTTTTTTTTTGCATGTTCAATTGGGACCCGTCACACTACTTTAAAATTGTTGCATATAGTCCAAAGAGGGTTGCTGCTGCAGTATAATAATTCCATATTTACTAAATTATTCATGATTTTCGGATCATCCGCAAACATCTCCGTGAAGTGCTACAAAATACTCGCATATTATATTTGCATGAGAAGATAGGAGTCTTCAGAAACGATATGAACTTTTCCTTTTCCTTCTCCGATCATTTTTAGCATAGTTATGACCAATCAAATATTCGGCTCCGCCAGAACTTTCAGCGGCAATGCAATCACGTTTTTTGAGAAAACGAGCACATTTCATAAGAAATTACTAAAAATTATTTTTGTGGAAAATTGATATGTATTTCACCCTGTTGAGTTGTTTTTCCGATGAATCATATACTTTCCAAGATTATAGCAAAAATCTATTTATTTATTTATAAATGAAAAAAAAAAAATGTTCCACCCCTGGAAATTTGGTAAACAATTTTTTTTTCGTGTTTATCATGGTTTCAACTACTAGCATACCAAGTTTGGTGGTGCTAGAATCGATTCTTCTCTCAAAACCCAATCGTACTGAATTACATGATATTTTCTATTACGACTGATAGGTTTGGAATGAATAACTTGGACGTTGTGGACAATAACTCCCTTATCATGCTCTTAGAGTTTTCAATTTTATGTGTTCTAGAAACTGACGGTAAATACCTACTAAAAATTCAAATCATGTTGAAGGAAGGACGGTGCAAATGAAACATATGTTTTCTGTAACGAATCAGTGTTGTTATTTGTATAATGAAAGGATCCTAATCAAGATACCTTCCTAGATACACCAAGTTTTAATGGATTACGGAAGAAATTCTTGCTCATATATCTGAAAAAAATATGAAACTGAATATTAGTTTCGCTTTGTTCTTTACATTTTATAAGGTCAATAATAATGCATTCATGCTACGCGTCGTTTGAGTATTATCAATAATGAGGGTTCAGAATTATTCGTATCTATTGACATCTCTGAGTGCTTTTTCTAAGTTTTGCTCGGCGCGCTACTAACTTGTCGACAGCAGGATACTGTCGAGTTGGCCGAGGCGGGTAAGCGTTAGGTCGCTTGAGGCCACCACTTGTACATTTTTCGTCAAAATAACGTTTTCCCTTGCTTGTAAACTCAGCAGACGTTGTCCTGCATATCGATATTATCGATGTGTATATTTCTGTTTTCTCCGACTAACCCACAAAAAATTTCCTGAAAGTCGGTCCAACCGTTTAAGAGGAGTTCACTGTTGTTTGGATTCACAGATTTTTATATACAGTATTGGAAAGTTTTCATCTCTTCTACTCGCTCGAGGAAGGGATATCGACTGAGCTGTTAATTCGTCGGGCGAGGTAAGAGGAGAGGGGCGCAGTAGTGTCTCTCTTTTATTTATGTGGTATTATCATATCATTGCGTTCCTTGTTGCTCGCGTAGATTTTTGTCTATACCCCAGATGAAAAGTTTCCGATACTGTATAAAGAAACTTACACTCCAAACCAAGAAAGAATGTGTGTGCGTGTGAAAAATAGAGTTGGCATAATACATAATACGCAAATTCTACAGGGGTGCACCCTTATTTTTTTGGGAAAGGGGTACATTTTTAAATTTCCAAAGTCCAAAATATTTCAACAAGATATTCTCAGTGATTAATCAAGAGGTAGGTATTAAAATATTTCAGAGGGAGGTTATAACCCCTGAAACCTCCTCCCCTAGGCTGTGCTCATGATAGAGTGTCTTGGGTATCGGGTATTAGTCGGAAATTAGAGGCATTACTTGAAAATTATTGGGCATTACAGGTATTACTAGTGTATTACTCGGGCATTAGAGGAATTAGTTTGGAATTATTGGGCATTACACTGGAAAAGGAGGAATTACTTAAGCATTACATGGGTATTACAGAAATTATTCGAAAGTGAGGAAACAATTACTGCATAATAATAATGGTTGAAAGGCAAAAAGAAAGAAAAAAAAATTGTGAGACGTAATTTTTCCAGTATAGGTACCCCTAACCTAACGTAGACATACGCAAGTGAGGTCATAATATGATAACCACCTCACCTAGGAAGGACTTCTCACGAAAACATATGAGAAATTGGCGCTCAATCGAATTGGTTGAAATTTTACTATGTTATAACAGTAGTGGGATAGGTCGTTAAAGTGAGGCGTGAGTTTGAATGATTTTGTATGTGTCGTTTCTGAGATAAGTTACCAGAGTTAGAAAAACGTCGTATGTTCGGTAAGATTGATGAAGAAAAAAACTATTTTGTTAGTCGAAATGAGACAAACTAAGAATGAAAATGAATTTATAGAAAATTGTTAACCTGTCCAATTATATATAATCTTAATTATTATAGAATATTACGATACAATATGGGGCATACTAAAAAAAAGATTTTTGAGATATTTTTTTCTAGGACTATTCCAGAACCAACAAGTTTTATTATGGTAAGACATTATCGAGTCAACCTGTTCTAGGCGATAAAAACGTGTTTTGATCTTGATGACTCTTTGTTTGAAATACGGATTTTAAAAACTTTGGATTTTACCCCTCCACTGAAAACAATTGACAGATCGTTTTTGAATATGAACAAATGAGTTATTGTTACTGTCGATTGATTAAAAGATTAGGAAACTTTCCCATGAATTCAATTGTTCAATTTATCTTTCGTTTAGATACAGAATGCGTTACATTTTCAGTATCTCAAAAACGATTCCGTTAATTTGAACCTAATTTCACTATTTGGATTCATTCACTGTCACTGTTTTGTCAACTTTGTATGTTCTGCTTTCAAGATAAGATTGCGGTATTACGATATATGGTGTCCTTAAGAGAGTTCGCATCATATGGGAAAAACTTCAAATACTAATTGATTAGTAAATTCGACTAGGGCGTTAAGTCGTACTAAAAATAGGCTTGGTTGTTTGAATTTCAAGAAATTTTAAAGAAAAAAGTTGTTTCTATTTCGATTTTATACATCTGTGCCAAATTTGAACGTTTTATTACAACTTTTAGTTTTGGCCACTTTTTTAATATTTTTGAAATTTCTGATGTATTGAAAAAATTTAAATTTCTACAAGACTCTTTTATATGACTAGTTTCATCGCAGGCTATCGAGTTTTTTCTTTGAGAAAATGAGAAAACCATTTCTGGTTTATTTGATGCAAAGTTTTTTTTGGGTCCTGTTACGATCATTAGCCACGTGTTCTAAGTAGGCTGTGTTACAAACTCCTTGCGCCACTTCAGGAGTAACAGTGAATCTTGGAGGGTCATTCCCAGACGACAACGAGATTTACGAGATTTATTCATTCAGACAAATGAAAAAAACTCGCCCCGGCTGGAAACCGAACTGGGGACCTCACTGTCACAGGGCCCGAGCGATAAACACTGCCCTCATCCCCGGCCCTTGATACAGGGTTGATGTACATTCAAGCATAAACGATAGACATTTATTTATTCGAAAACTGAACTCAAATATTGACATTTTCGTTGGAAATCTCATTTAGCGAAGTGTCTTTCTTGTTCTAGGAGGTAAAAGACTTTTATGTTCTGAACGTAAAAGATTTTCGCGCCCTGTTTATTACATATTTCGTTGCTACTGTTATACGATAGTCATGCAAATAATATAACCCAGATCGTTCGTTTTGGTTCAAACACAAAATGTCACGAAATGCCAATTAACAATAACAGATACTTATTTATTAATGTTTCATTCTCATATTACTTTCAATGCAGTTTAAAAAAAAAATTATTTGCTTCTCAAATTCAGATTCAGCAGACTTTTCAAAGTATCACAGTAAAATACATAAAATGGAGCGGAAAGCGAAAATGCAAAACACGAACAACGTGAACTTATACAATGGATGACATTTGACAGCAAGACTTCCAGATGACACATTTAGGTACGAAATCCTCAGCTTCCTCAGGTTGTCACTGAAGGGACTGATCTGGAACAATTACGGCGCAGATGCTGGGCCAAGAGGACGTTCTGTTTTCCGCAATTTAAGGAGATTACTTAGGTTGTGGAAAACAGAACGTCCTCTTGGCGACACACTTAGGATGACCTTAGGCGAATATGTGCTATCATGGGAACTATTATGAGTGGTCCTAAAATTTAATGTTCTTCGATAGGTGGTTCAAAACATGATTAAAAAAGCAATACAATCTACAAAAAAGCTTATTTCATCCCAACAAAGTCACAGTATGTTTTACTTTTTCAATTAATGTCCTTTTTTTTGTATTGCTTTCTTATCAGGCCAAGCATTAGAGCCACAAATGATTGCTTTTTGGAAAAAAGACTACCTGGAAGCCGCCTGTGCCATTTCGTGCAGGACAGTCCGTAGTTTATTCCCACCATGTCCTCTACTCAAAAATGCCATTTTTTAATTTGTTTCAGTTTTTTTATTGTGAAATGGGTACCATTGAAGCAGTGTTAACGGTGCAAGGGAATGACGCGTCAAATGATTCGATCGGATGAGTAGAACCGGAGAAAAGCGGGAAAAACCGGAAAATTGTGATTTTTTTGTTTAATTCATAACTCTGCAATTTTCTTATATTAAGAACTGAAACTTTGCATAATAGTAGCTATTGACATACACATTATATGTGCAAAACCTGGATTCAGTCGGATTAATAGATTTCGCACAATCCTAATTTGAATTTTTTTTGGAAATATTTTCGTGGAGAGCTGGATGCGTTTGAGGTCGTCCGATTGAAATTCAAAAAAGAGATTTGGAAAGTAGACGTGAACAGTAACAAAACGTCTATTCTGGTTTTTCGATGAAACGCGTTTAAGTGTGTTAAAAACTAGTGAGTAAAACAGGAGAGAAAACGGCTGACCGCGCGTGAGCGGTCGAGTGGTTGGGACTGTGCCAACCTAACAGCGGCAGATGTAGATGATTCTGTTGTACTTTCTGCAACTATACTGCTTTCATCATGTCTGAATGAAAATACAACTCTTATAAATAAACATGTATTTTCGAATGAGAAATCTTGAAATTCAATTTACCTAACAGCGGCAGATGTTGATGCTTCTGTTGTATTCGACTCGTCGGTCGTCTCCATGACACTGGTAATACGTATTACAAAATCTCACACATATATACAGTGCGGCTTTTTATAGTCCCCCCCCTGTTAACTTTTGAACGGTTTGCCGTAGAGAGATAAAAAAAAACCGTTTCGAGGGTTTCACCGATACTACTTTTTGAAATATAACGCATTGTGATTGCTCGATAGATGCCGCGGGGGGGCCCACACAAAAACCTAATTTATTTAAATGGCATGGGGGATCGAGTGACACATCGTTGAAAAGAGAATTTGATTCTCTTTTCAACCATCTAATTTTTTTTTTAATTTCGTTGACACGTTTTTTAACAATAAGCATTTGAAGTGTCAAGTGTAAGAGCGGATCTGAATTCGTTTCCTTACCTTACCTCAATAACTTTTGAAGGGTTTGATGTGAAATAATGGGACGGAAAATATTTTGGGTGGTATTAAAATAATAATGTTTGAAGAAATATACCTTAATTGTTCTAGTGATTCACAATTGCAATCAATACTACGAAATACGGTCAATAAAGACAATTCACAACATTAATAATTATTCATTTTGAATTCCTTTCAGAGCTTAATTAAGTATTAGGATATCGAAATTATACCCATTTCATTTATTTTTAATGACAAAAGTAATAACAGGTACTACGAAAGGACTATTTATTGGATTTGTTTAAATGACAATAATTAATTAGTTACCTATAAAAGTACAATGGATTGATGAATTATTGTATTCATATTCACTGAGGAGTTTTGTCTACTTATAATTATTATTTACTTTGAATATTTGATATCATCATGGTTCGTATACGTCCTTTCGAAGAAAAAATTGAAGCAATTTATAATTTTGGTGAGGCCCATAGGAACTACCACGAAGCGGAGAGAACTTTTAATGAAAAATTTCCGGAAATATTTGAGGGAACTAGTTGAAAAATTCAACAGAACTGGCAGTGTTCGTAGGAAAGGTGGAGCTGGTCGAAAATCAATTCCAGAAGAGACAAAGGTTTCGATAATTGCCGAAATGGTGGTAAATCCGCAACAAAGTACCTCTGGTGTAGCAAGTACGATTGGGGTCTCAACAGCTACAGTAAAAAAATATTTGAAGAAACACAAGTTCCATCCATACAAATTAGTAATGTTACACCAACTCACAGAAGACGACCCAGACCGAAGAATGGAATTTTGTGAAATTATGGAGGAAAAGATAGCTAGGAACCCCAATTACATTAGGAATATTTGTTTTTCAGATGAAAGTATCTTTTTTTTGACCGGAAATGTGAATACACAAAATGTGCGATACTGGAGTGATATAAATCCCCATATCTTTCGAGAAGGTCACACACAGTTCCCACAGAAAGTAAATGTGTGGGCTGGAATTCTGGGAGACCATTTTGTAGGTCCCTTATTTCTGGAAGAAAACTTAAACGGTAATTTGTACCTGGATTTACTAAGAGATACGGTTGAACCACTCATACTTGGAATATTAGAAGAAAATGAGAACGAATTTCAGGAACACATCACCTTCCAGCAAGATGGGGCCCCTCCTCACTTCCAACGTCAAGTTCGAGAGTATTTGGATGTAACAGACCCTATGAGATGGATTGATGGACGTCGTGGACCAATCGAACGGCCGGCACGATCACCAGACCTTACACCTTGTGACTTCTTTCTGTGGGGATATGTCAAATCCAAAGTGTATGAGCAACAATCCAACTCTTTGCAAGAACTTAAAGAACGAATAACACGGGTTTGTGCTGGTATAACTGCAGACATGTTGAATAATGTTCGGCAGGAATTTGTGAATCGAATTTTTTATTGTCAAGAAGTATTAGGTGGACATTTCGAACAGCTGCTTCGTTAATTGACAACAATTTTGCTTCTAATTATTTAAATACTACATGTCATAATAGTTTGTTTTCTTTTTGTTACATTGACACTTCAAATGCTTATTGTGAAAAAACATATTAACGAAATAAAAAAAAAATTAGATGGTTGAAAAGAGAATCCAATTCTCTTTTCAACGATGTGTCACTCGACCCCCTATGCCATTTAAAAAAATTAGGTTTTTGTGCCCCTTGCGCCATCTATCGAGCAATCACAATGCGTTATATTTCAAAAGGTAGTATCGGTGAAACCCTCGAAACGGTTTTTTTTATCGCTCAAACCGTTCAAAAGTTAACAGGGGGAGGGACTATAAAAAGCCGCACTGTATACATTTTTAAGCACTAAACATGTAACATGAAACTGTAACGGACGCTATGAATTTGTGTACCAAAAACGACGTGCACAGCTATAACGCTTGTAGCTACGCGCTCTTGGCGGTTAATATACGTTTCTCCCCGACTCGCACAGTCACCCACCACTCGACCGCTCACGCGCGGTCGGCCGTTTTCCCTCATGTTCTCACTAGCTTCTAACACATTTACACGCGTTTCATCGAAAAATCAGAATAGACATTTTGCTACTGTCTACTTTCCGAATCTATTTTTAAATTTCAATCGGACTACCTAAAACGCATCCAGCTCCCCGCGAAAATATTTCAAAAAAAATTCAAATGAGGATTGTGCGAAATCTATTAATCCGACGGAATCCAGGTTTTGCACACAGTCAATAGACTATCGTGCAAAGTTTCAGCTCTTTTTACCGCTTTTCTCCGGTTCTAATCATCCGATCGGATCGTTTCTCTTCGGAATTCAATTCTCCACAGTTCATCCTTTGCACCGTTAACACTGCTTCATTAGTTTCCATTTTACAATAAAAAAACCAAAAAACGCGACTTTTTTTTGTTTATTGTTTATAACAAATAAAAAAATGGCACTTTCGAGTAGAGGACGTGGTGGGAATAACCTAAGGACTGTCCTGCACGGGATGGCACAGGCGGCTTCCAGGTAGTCTTTTTGTCAAGGACAATATATCTATTGGTTGGCCTATATGTTCATGGCCGCCTCCGTTGGAGTACATCCAAAATGGAGAACACTTGACATGAAAGGGTTCCTTTCGGAATTTTCCTAAACTTTTCACACGAGGAATCAGATAATACTTAATTTGTCGTAATGACGGAGTGAAAGAGCATGTTGCTGAAAACCTTAGTTGTGAGGATTTAAGTTTGATTTTCGTGGCCAACTTTGTTCGATTGAGCAATTTACTTACTTAATCTCCGCCATTTTTCACCCGATTTTCAACTTTGAAAAACAATACTATAACATATTCCAAGTTTTTTCGGATGATTAGAAAAAATGTAGAGGTGTCATAACTATAGAAAAACTAGGAGGCGTACCTCACCTCGTGATCAGCCGGTATATGGTTCTCAACACAATTCGCGTTTAAATATACAGAGTGGGCCATTGAAAACGAAACAGCGGCTCTGTAGGTCGACAGAACCGAGTTATATAAAAACGCTCGGACACGTCAACCACATTTTCGAGGGGGACATCGTTCGCGATGAAATTCACCCGAAATACATTCCATCCCTCGGAGCTGTGACTGCCACCCCTAAATTTTTAAATGGCAACATATGGCAAGTGATACACCATTTGAAAGGTATTTTCCTTCTTAATATCAAACAACAAAAATAAATCAATTCCATCGATTCGTTTTCGAGATATAGGAACTTGAAGTTGGGAAATCACTTTTTATTCACTCAATCAATAAAAACAATATCTGATAAAGCAACTGTCGCAATAATTATTATTGTCAATGAATTAAATGTTCAAACTGTCTACCACCCATTTCCATACAATAGTACAAGTTCTGCTCAAAATGAGACCTCACATTTCGTAGCATTTCCGGCGTTATTCGACGGCATTCTTCAATAATTCTACGTCGTAATTCTTCCAGAGATTCTGGTTCTGTTGCATAGATTTTGTTTTTCAAGTGACCCCACAGGAAAAAGTCGAGTTAAATCTGGAGATCTGGCTGGCCACTCTATAGCGCCTCTTCTTCCAATCCAACTTCCAGGAAACATTCTATCCAAAAACGCCCTAACAGGCTGTGCATAATGTGGAGGTGCCCCGTCTTGTTGAAATTTCAAGTGGTCTTCATGGTAACGATTGTCATTTTCAATGATGTCTACTTATTGTGGATAAACAAATTCATTCAATAATTCCAAATAAGTTTCTCCTGTCAGGTTACCGTCGAGAAATACTGGTCCAATCAAACGGTCCCCAAAAATACCGGCCCAGACATTGAGTTTTTCGGGAGTTTGAGTATGGACTTCGTGAAAACATGTGGATTGGCATCTGACCAATAACGACAATTATGACGATTCACAGTCGAATTCAAAAAGAATGTAGACTCATCAGAAAAGCAGATGTTGAAAAGAAAATTCTCATCAGCATCTATTTTCGTAGTCATAATTTCACAAAATTCCTGTCGCCTATCAAAATCATCTTCATTCAATTGGTGTACCAAATGTAATTTGTAGGGGTGAAGTTTATGATGTTTCAGGATTCGGCGGATACTGGTTCTACTAATATTGGTAACACTTGCCAATTTCCTTGTGCTCAATGTTGGGTCTGCATGAACTTGTCCTAAAAGTGCAACTTCAACAGGTTCATTTCTCACAGGAAATTCACGTTCTGGGTCTCGTTTCTTGTTGGCTACTGATCCAGTTTGACGAAACTTTTGCACTAATTCTAGAACGTATTTTCTAGCAACAAGTTTATCTGGATGCGTTTCATTGAACAAATTAGCTGTACGGTTACCGCACTCATAATTCTTGAAAAAAATTGTTATTATTTCAACTCTTTCCGCGATCGTATACACCATTATTGAGGAAATATTCAGCAGCTGTAATTCACTCTAATGTCGTTCAATCAACGATCAGTTTGACATTGCCAGACGTCCAAAATTGCGATTTGGCGAAAAAAATTATCGCATACATGTTTTTGTTGTACGCGCATTGGAGTCGAATTCGAGAAAACGTCTTTTTATCGATTCTCAAGAACTTTAACATTTTTTCGATTAAGTAATTGAAGATGAAATAAGAATTTGAAACGGAATTGCATGTTATTTGTTGGTAAACAGTTAGATCATTTAATTCCTTGACAATGATAATTATCTTTAAACAGTTGCATTGTTAGATCTTATTTTTATTGATTGAGTGAAAAAAAAGTGATTTTCCAACTTCAAGTTCCTATATCTCGGAAACGAATCGATAGAATTAATTTATTTTTGTTGTTTGATATTAAGAAGGAAAATACCTTTCAAATGAGGTATCACTTGCCATATGTTGCCATTTAAAAATTTAGGGGTGGCGGTCACAGCTCCGAGGGATGGAATGTATTTCGGGTGAATTTCATCGTGAACGATGTCCCCCTCGAAAATGTTGTTGACGTGTCCGAGCGTTTTTATATAACTCGGTTCTGCCGACCTACAGAGTAGCTGTTTCGTTTTCAATGGCCCACTCTGTATTCTCAGTACCATAGATGCAATGTTGGGCCTGATGAAAGTCAGTGAGCCGAGTTTAAATCAGAACTATTTTGTGGCTTCTCTAATTAAAGCTTCTGAATGAGTTGAACATTCATTCACGTCTACACTAGCTAGCATTCTATGGAGTAATGAGAACTACTCAAGAATGGTTTAAATTATACCTGATGAAACGAACAATTAACAACTCTAGTAACCTATTCGTCAACTGAGAACTCATTATGACTCGAACCCCTTCGAAATATGTTCTGTAATTCCCAGAGGTTCTGTCAAGACTAACGCTTTTAATAATATGTGTGACAAATGCATTGAATACTTGAATAGAATTGGCGATTGGTGTGCTGCTAACATATTATGCCTAAATAAAAAAAAAAATAACTTGCAACATGTTCCAACTGGATCAAAATATTCATAACATGTACTTGACTTACACGATGATTTCATTTTTTCCACAAATTTCGTTAGAGTCATCATAGTTAAAGTCGTCATAAGAGATTTTTTATTATTTAGTTTTCACATGAATTCAGAGTTCATGAGTAACTGGTACTTCAAAAATAGGTAAAAAATAGCGCTGACAATTTTTAACATTTAAAAATTTTCACGAAAACTCAGATTATATCTCTCAATTCATAAAACTGGTGAATGAAAATATTTGTGATACAAGTTCGTGCCAAATTGTATCAATAATATGAATGTTTGATATGAATTGTCGTTGTACTATCGAATGATGCAAATTCAACTGTCGTAGAAAATGTTTATTTTTTTGTTTTCTAACCACCTACATTCAAAATATTTTGAATAATTTAGATTTTTTTGTAATTATCTATCCTTATAATTTTTCGAATTTCTAGAAATCTGAAGAATAGAGATGTATTTTATCTGCTGAAGAGATCTTTTCTGTTCAGAAATATTACTGACCAACTGGATTTAGTGAGAGGGCTATGGGACTATCAGACCCGGATTACTATTCCCCTTCTCAAGGAAACGCACAAATCGCGATCGCGATCGACTCATCGAAAAGACCAAGAGCCTGTTTTTGTGAAAATTATATTCACTCTGATCTCGAGTGGCAGTGGTGCACACTTTTCTTTGTAAAATACCCCTTATTATTGACATTATCAAAAAGTTCATCCAAGGAGGTTGTTCAGAATTGAAAACAATATTAAAATTTGGAGTCACAGCCAGCGTAGTTTACTCTTGATGAAAATTAAATTTTTTGTTTCCGTTTGGAAATTTGGAATTTTGACAACTCATATGCAAGTATTCTGCAATTCACTAATTTGTGTGTGGAATAAAATTTTCTGACAAATCGATAATAAAAAAGTTTTCCATATGGTGCAAATTTTTGAAACTCGCTGTATATAGTCTGGACCACATTTTGATAGGCATTTTAGGCGTATTCATCTATTTATGAAACTTCATACGATATAAGAAGTATGTTTCATCCGTTAAATAGAACGTATGTAGATTAAATAGTGTGAAAGATCTCGCGAACCGAAAGGTCTTTACCGGTAGACATTTTATATTTTTCACTATTAAATCATCTTTTTTCTCGTCACAGAAAAAAATAATGTATTATACACGAAAAAAAAATTGATTTTAGCTCTCGGTTTTTTATCTACTGACGCGAAGCGGAGGGAGACTTTATATTCAATGTTCCTCAATTTTTTACATGAAATTTTTATCTGTACTGTCATGTATGACAAACAATAGTTGGTAAATGAACTAAAAGAAATTCTTATTCAACCAATTTTTAAATGAACAAAAAAATATTTTTTTTGTTCATTCACCAACTGTTGTTTGTCATACGTGACAGTAGAGTTAAAATTGCACGTAAAAAATGAGGAGCATTGAATATACAGATAAATTTAATAGTATATGTATTTGATACTTTTTAACATTCTGAAAATTATTGTTTTTATGACGTATGAACGAAATAAAATAAAATGGACATGGCTGTATAAACAATTGAATACCCTTCGAAATGAGGTATCACTTGAGCTCCTAGTCCATTATTGAAAAAAAAAAAAAATTAAAAAATGAGAGGGTGGCTGTCACTTTGATGGGGGTGGAAAAGGGGCAATTTTTTTTATGTCACAGAGTGTCCTTTCAAAAACATAATTCGACGTTTTGAACTCAAGAAAATATGAATAGAAATATTCATAAAATCTGTTGTGGAATCCTGTGCGGCTGAAAGACAAACTTTAGTCGCTATTTTCTATCGTTCAAAATAACCTCTTGGGAGGTATTCATGTTGAAAAGAGGAACATTCTCCATGAAAACTGAAAAATGGAAAATGTGATTTTTTTGTAATATCTTACAGACAACAACTACTTCCCCGGCTAAAGCCACGCTGGACATTGAACTACATCTGATAGATATTGTGAAAAGACTCTTACTGAAAAGAAAAAATCCGAAAGTTAAAATTCGCATTTTCAATCAGATAGTTAATTTTATTTTAATTATTTCTAGTTTTCATTGAAAATTCATCAAATAAATTAGATAGAGGAATGTTATCAAAAAATATCACTCACAGAAATCGTTCATTCATTGAAGCAAGCTTCACTTCTCTCGCATTTAATTCCCTTGTCTACGAGAATCTATTTTGCTTTGCCAAGCTCATCAGGGAGATTGGAAGAATTGGAAAGCAGGTTCTTCAGAAGCAATTATACACATCAAGGATGGAAATGATGGAAATATTTCTTCTGTGGTAACACTTTGAAAGTTACTTTTTGACGTAAACCGTAGTTTAGAATAAAAATCAAAATGCAATGCCCATGAAACTTTTTCGTTGTGGGGAGTTTAATAAAAAAACTTTTTTTATGTGTTTTCTAACTATGGTACGAAACTACAGATAGTGATTCGTTATGTAGTTTTAAGAAAATAGTTTTTATGAACATAAGTCCGGAGTTGCTGCGTTTATGATACAGGGCGTTTGAAAAAAATTCAACAGAATGAGAATTATTGCATAATTTATGATGAACAGTAAGAAGATCCTCCCATTGAGGATTGGATAAAACACTATAAATGTAAAATACTGAAAAGTGCACGAGAGATGGAAGCACATCAAGAGGATTTGTCTGTGACTTCTGCCCAAATTAGATTATGTAGGTCTCCGCTCCACGCAACATCTTACGACCACACGCGCTGACACCAATAGTTTTGTTTTTTTGTTGAAATTTGAGTTCCTTTCGAAAATGTGTCTATGTTGAATATGAGAACTCAAGATAGGTATAAATTAGTTTAAGTTAACTCCAAGTAATAAATAACACTCGTTAACAATCTGATTTTGTTTTATTTTAGTTTTACACTAAGTGATCAAGTATCCGGGCTTTGAGGCAATGGTTGGTTCACCTGCTTGGACGTGTCGCTGAAAACTGATGATGTGAGCATCTTCAGCGTGGATGTTATTTTACAGTGTTACGTCCAGAAGACAACCTCCACACTGAAGATGCTATCCGCAGTTGTAAGCGAAACGTCTAAGGGAACAGCCTCCACGGAGGTAAACAGACCACGGCTTCAAAGCCTACTACTACTACTTTTTCATACTTTCATCAGTCTATGATCTTCACTAAGTATTCGCAGTCACCCCACCATCACCTTCATTACTCTGTCTCTCTGCTCGCCTACACATTTATTTGACAAAGTTTCAATAAAATGGAATAGTTGGAGTGCCCATCGGCAAAAATTTTACTGATAGATACTCTCTCCAAACTTTCTGTATGGCTTCATTGGACCTAGTCTGCCACCGTTTTCCTATGAGACTTCTTTTGTTTCGGGGGCGTTTTTCCAAAAAAAAAAAAACCGCAAATCTGTTTTTTATATGTTTCCTGACTTACGGTACGAAACTGCAGAGGATGATTTGTTTGAACTAATAAGGCGCTTATTTAACCCCAACTAGATTGAAATTATTAGGGCCAGTGGCGTCTCAGCGGGCACAACAGCCAACAATATTAAAAAAAAAAGTTCGCCACTGACTTTGTTTTGTGGGTTTCATTTTTTTTAGATTAGGCCACTGGAAATAAATATTTTTGGTCTTCTGTGTTTTCTTCGTATCCAGCTTGGTTTTCGAGAAAAAGAAATGAAAGCCATTCTATTGCATATCATGAACACCTGCTTTGGAGACGAGCTGAAAATGATAGTAGGGTTTTCGCAATAGTTCAAATAACTACCAAACTTCAACCAAATCGGTTCGAGAATATTCATGATATTTTCTAAATACCATTTTTTTTTGTAAACTTCAACGCCTTGTATCTCAGAAAAGAAGCAACTCCGGACATATGTTCGTAGGAATTTTTTTTCTTAAAACTTCCTGATAAATCATTCTCTGCAGTTTCGTTTTCGTAATCATCAATAATCAATACAAACTGGAACATGTATTTTACTGTGATAACAGAAAGATTGTATTTTTTCGTCAGACTCTAGTTACGCCCCAATATACGTGCCACATTTTAAGTACTGCCTTTCTACATATAATTTTGCCATGTCTGACATATATCTATAATTTTTTTGTGGTTGTGAAATCGACCACTTTGACGCGTCAGACTGGAGAAACGCCCCATGATCTGTGTCAGACAATACGAAAAGTTGGTTTTATAGTTCTCAATGAATGGATCCTGAGAAAATCAGCGGGTTAATAATAAATTTTCATATGGTCGTTTCTCCGACATGTTCGAGGAGGCAGACCCCCAATGACCCATGTTCATTGTCAGATTATTTTATTTTCGGGATTCAGTTCAAGTGTTTAAGCTATTTAACTTGAACATAAAACAGTATCTATAAATTTTTTGCAGTCGTCAAAACGACGTGTATCGGATTTTTTTTAAAAAAACGCCCCCGAAACAAGAAAAGTCACAGAGGAAAACGGTGGCAGACTAGGTCCAATAAAGCCACTCAGAAAGTTTGGAGAGAGTACGTATCAGTAAAATTTTTGCCGATGGGCACTTTAACTAGAATCCTTAGCGTCTTATAATGCAAGTTGTTGAAAATAAATTGGTCATACTCTATAACAAAAATTTCACATTTATTTTATGAAATAAAAAATCACATGGAAATCACAACAAATCATCCCAAGCTGATGAGTGGTGTGTAAACTATATTAGGATCTGCTTGAATGTTTTGGAAATGATAATTCGCCGTATACTCGTATTCTCGATCGCCTTCCTGACGGGTCGTCTGATACAGTACCCTTTGAAAACGACCATCCGGCTGTAGTAAATAGAATTGCTGTTCTCCAGGACCTCCTGCCACAGCTGTTGCTATAGCAACATTTGGATTGTCTGATTGTTCGTTGGTTTGAGTGGTCTGAAGCAATAAAAAAAAGAAACGTCAATTATACAATGAACCAAAATACTTCCATTTTTTCAAAAATATTAAAAAGTATAATTTTTTTTTCAAGCTATCTGGGTATTTTGTTAAACAGGGTGATTCTAGCTGGCCTGTCTGCATGTGGATCTTGATTAATCTAAGACTTGCGAGGGTGGCTGAATTAGGACATGAACCATAATTGAGAATACATGATAAAGATAACAACAGCTATATGTTTCACCTTAACATATAGAAAAGGTCTAATTTGGATTTGAACTACTATTTCTTATTTCCTTCTGCGAATAGTTTGATGACAAATCTTTCAGGATTTGTTTCATTATTCTTATATACCCCTTCCTTTGTGTACATTCTTGAAAAAATTGTCACACGATTCACAGAAAAAACCGATCGTGGTTGCTATATACTATTCATATTGAAAGGAAAACATTCAAATTTTGATTGTTTTCTTTACTTAATATGAATTTCCAAATTCAGATAAAAAATATGAATATTGATGATAACCCGCAATGTCAGAAAGAATAACAAAATCATAATAATATTCTAATCTCAGTTGTTTATTATTATTTTCCATTTGAGCTCTTTTTAAAATTTCAATTTACCATACGAGAATAGTAATCGTTTTTCAGACTGGACTCTTTTCACATTAAATATCCACTATTTGAATCCTTCAATTTTATTCACGCTGCCAATATTCTGGAATCTTCCTAGGATCTGCTGGCGCCCGTAATGTTTGCGGCTCCTGAAGTTTGAGCCTAATCAGCCTTATGGGTGAAAAACCCCTACGTATAGAAGAAATATATTTTCTATAGGGATTTCTTGAAGGTATTTTGTTTTCATTGCCTGTGAAAATGGAACGAAAAATTTCGACAAAGTTGAATTCCCCATCTCTCCAAACTGTCCCACAAAGTGGAACATTTGTGGGAAATATCTGTCAGAAAACAACTACTTCCTCCTACGAACATTGAATTACATCTGACATCAATTTGTGCAAGGTTTCTCCAAGAGGACACAATTGCAAGTGCTAATTGCAATCAAGAATTGAATATTATCCCCCATTGGTTGGGAATGACCACCTGCAGACATGACATGTTTCACGGCTTGTTTACCGCTCATCAATGCAAGGATAGATAGGACAACATCAGAGTTGTCCTGGCCCACCCAATGAACCATAACATCCAAAACTAAGAACCAAAAGCACTCCTTGGTAGCAGACTCCGGGACTTAATGCATAAATTCGAACAAAATCCGAAAAGTGCGCCGGAGAGTTTCAAATAAATGAAACGAAAAATTTCGACAAAGTCGAATTCCCCATCTTACTGCAAACTTTCACTATTACTGTCACTTTCAAAAACACTTTTTTTACAACTGTCAAAAAAAAGTCCACATTTTTTGTGTATTTTGTGTGCGTAAAGTATTACAATATTTCACTATCAACATACGATTTCCTTATTAAACGGATAAGCGTAAAAAAAGTGCACTTTTTTTAACGGCTGTTGCTAGACAACCGACAGTTTCATGCAACAACAGTGACAGATCCGAATAATAACGAAATCTTGTTATAAAGCCAGTTCTCATTTTCTTTGGCAACTAATAACCTATAAAATATCTGATATACAAATGTTTCATCAATAATATTCTTAGCATTCTTACTATTAAATAAGTATAATTAAAATTCCAAACTATCGCGGCGAATATATTCAAAATAATAGCATATACCTCTAAGGAACTATTGGACCTAATCTACACCAGGTAATCCAAGGTAGCTAGGGGTGTCCAGAAACTAGTTGACAACAATAATTACTGAAATTTGTGAAATTGGGCATCTATCCGGATAACAATTCTTGATAACTATAAATTTAATTTAAGTAGAAATGAAAAGTGATGAAGATTGAACGAAGGAAATCGTGGATTGTGCAAATATGAGATTTCCTTGACATAGTTCATAGAAAGAAAAAGGTATTCGTTTCTTCACGAGAATTGTTTATTCATTTTGAATACAAATCTAAGAAAATGAAAAGTTATTTCGATGGACTAGTTATTCGAAAGTCAACATTAATAATAATATTATTGACCTCGATGAATATGTTATTTTAATATTCGCTTCAAATTTTCCATTTTTCGGGATAGTGTGAAGAGAAAGGGATTTCGACTCTGTCGAAATTATTCGTTTCATTTGTTTGAAACTCAACTATCCGGCATACTCTTCGAACTTTGTTCGAATAATGAATCAGTAAAAATATACCAAATTCATTTCATATTTGCAAAAAAATCTGAATTGGTTTTTTTTTTGACAGTTGTAGAAAAAATACTATATGAAACTCGTGAGTAAAGTGTTTTTTTACTCGTAGAAACATTTCCTACTCGTAAAAAAAGTATCACCGAAAGTTTTTGTGACTGGTCAAAGAACAAGATAACGAAAATAACTTCGGAAAACCTATTATACATGCATATAGCACAAAATCACGAATTTTTGTCTGCAACATCCACTTTGTTTCCTTGAACTATATATGTTTAGAACGTTTTGAAAATTCCATATTTCAAAATGTCAAGTCAATTTATATTAGATGATGAGTCTCAGTATGACGTCAAAGTCCATGGTTTTGTCTTGTCGTTGGTCGGTCTATCTAGAGTTTTGCAAGCGTTTGACTATCAATTATTATCTTTGTATTTTTAAGTTACTTTGCACCTCCCGGAACTATGTTTACTTTGGATGAATGATAATTGAAATAATTGAATAATTGTTGACATGTACTTTGACGTCCCATCCTCCCGCTAAAGGATGAATTAGAACAATTGAACAAAAAAGACGCAATCTTGGAATATCATTCGAATAATATTCAACTTTGGCGCCCTCTAGCGGCTCTCCCAATCATACGATCTTCCTATAACTTATCGAAATTGAGTGGGGTCTTGGAACAAACAATATATCAAAAAATTATCAAATTTTGCTGAAAGCCAATTTTATAGGGTTTTGTGCCCTGTCCATTGAGATAATGTTATAGAATTTAAACGACAAAAGAAACTTCTATAAGCTATTCAGAATCCAGAATCTGACAAGTTTGAATGGCGATTGAATAGTGAATCATGATGTAGAACAGAACACAATAAACAATGGAAAAATGAGAAATTGAATACACTTACCTCCTCAGTATCTTGGATGGGTCTAGACGTTGAAACTGGTGTCGGAGTTGGACGCCTTGGCCTCTGTATTGTCGATCTCGTAGTAGTTGTCGGGGGCAAATATCTTTCAGTAACTTTGTCTTCAACCAGGTCTCTCTGATCTCCAGTATGTGTAGGATTCACGACGTTAAGATCTGGTTTATTGTTATTTTCATTGGCATTGAAGCTCCAAGAATTCACTTTAACTCGTGTTATATCTACGTTTTCAGTACCTGGTTTTTGCAGTGGGTATTGTGGCTGCGGTCCATTCGATCCAGTACTTTTGTTTGGTATTTCAACGGTATTTGAATCAGAACCACGGGTCTCATGAGATGGTTGATTTGATGTTTTATAATTATTATTATTCTGGGAAATGGAGTCAAACTGGTTTCCAACAAAATTGTTAGGTCTGGAATTATGATACTGAGCATGGTTTTCATTTTCAGAATTTTGGTTCGGAACTTGATAGGGTGTTACATCGAAGTTGTTCAGGAAAGTTACTTTAGTGGGGTTGCTATACTGTGATGGGGTATACTTAGGTTGTGAAATATCATTATTACTCCCAATGTTTCGTGAATTGAAATTATTTCGGTTGGTATCCTCAGGTGGTACGTACTGAAAGTTCACATTTCTAGAATTATCATCATTTGATATAGCAGTGGTTTGACCGACAATGGGATTTCGATTTGATGAAGAATATTGGGATTGTTCGTAAGTATTTCTAAAATCTGTCGCAGACTTTATAGGTAAATACTGTTCTGAAGGCTGAAGTGCCACATTTCTAAAGTTGATGGCTTGATTGACTGGCAGACGCTGCTCAGAATCGTGGTTATTATATGAATTTCTGAAAACAGTCGCTTCCTTTGATGGCAAATATTGGACTGTAGGCGAGTTAGTCAATTCTTTGATTTTCTCTATTTGCGACTGAACTTGTGTTCTTTCCAATGTCTCGATATTTTTAGTATCTGGTACTCCATACTGACTTTGAGGCTGAGTCATACTATTTGGTAGCCCATATGTTACCTGCAATTGATTATTACCTTGTGTATTGGTATTGTGGAATTTGTTTTCTGAAGGTCTTGGTATTTGATACTGATTATAAGGAAGTCCATATTGTACTTTAGGAAGCTCCTGCTTAGTCGGAATATCATACAAAACCTGCAGTCCACTATTAACTATTTTCAAGTGGTTTCGGAAATCAACTTCAGCTGGACTTTGATATTTTTGCGAAATAGATTGTTGTCTTTGAGCCAGATTATTACCGAACTCTGATGGTCTACCTAGCACTTTTACCGGATTTACAATGTTTATATTTGGCGTTCCATACTGAGTTTGTGGAAAAGCAGGATTTGGTGAATTGTATGATCTTTGAGGCTGATTACGTGATGGAATAGAAAATGGCTGACTTGGTCTAAATCCCCTGGTTGGGTATGGCGGCGGAAATTCACATAAAACGACGCTCAACGTTAGTAAGATGTTGAGAATAATCTGAAAAAGAAAAATTAATGCAACGATTGATGAAATGATAATACTGTATACACACTCCAACGAAACATAATAAGACTGACCAGGAGTGGAATCTTCATACTATTTACGTTCAGGGGAACGTTATCATTTCTTGACAAAGTTTTTGGCTGTATTACCTTCCACGGTCTTTCACCTCCAATATAATCAATTTTCATGTTATGATCAGCAAATATATGATACTAATTGAGTTTTTCCAGCGAGTTTAATAACGGAGAAAGTTCAAGGCTTCGAATCGTCTACGTTTGTTGAAAGTCATAAGCCGAGACAAAATGTCCGCTTTCTACGGAGTATATATGCTATTTTTCGGAAAATCTTTCGAAAAGCTATAACAAAACGTGCATTATTTGTGTAGTTAGTTGGGGTTGGGATTGGGATAAGTGAAAGTTGAGGAAAAAACTATTGTTTTATTGTCAACGTTTCGAATATAATTTATCCTCAGGGCTGAAAAGTAGATAAATTTAATTAAATTCGAATATTCGGCAATAAAACAATCCAATCTAACATTTGACATAAATAAATTTATGATTTAATCTGATCGTCAGTTCTAAATAGAATTCTGAAGTAAATTTCTTTATTATGACTCCAGACGGGATACTTTATTGTTTATTATATTCTACATTGTAACACGAAGATGAAACCATACATGAGAGGTATGATCCTATTTTAATGAAAGTTTGCCTTTCTTTATACACACGAAGGGTCTATGAATTTGGGATGACGCTTATTAGCTTTCCAAACTTTCATGGTAAATTTGATATGTCACTAAATTCTCATTCGCTTGGGACACATATAAGCAAAACGTTCCAGTCAGTGGAATATATTCCAGCTGTCTGATTGGTTGTGACCAAGCACACATTTTGGCATCCAGACTAAAACGTGGTGCACTTTGTCGCCCGGAAATTCATTCAAAAAAGTTTCCTCGTAGCTCTCTATCATTGTTATTGAAATAACTTATAAGCAAAAGTAGATAGGACAAAGACACTTGATGTCTTTTTTCTCTCTTCAATAATAAACAAATTGAGCTCTCAACCAAAGCTGTACTCCTATTATTTATGAACTTTTCCATCAATCTGATTTTAATGGTTTTCATAATTGAAAAACTCATTAACTATTTAAAATAGAAGAAAGACACTTTAGGTAGGTCTTTTTTGTACTCTTGTAAATATTAAACCAATTTATTATTTATTTGTTTATCAAATTTTTAGCAATTATTTAAAAAATACTTCTAAAATCTGTTTTGTATGTCTTTCATAGTTGAAAATCTCATTAACTATTCGAGATAGAACAAAAACACCATTTTTTTAAATCTTCTTTGAATGACAAACAAATTGAGCTTTTAATCGAAGCTCTTACTCTATTTTCCAATTTATTTGGAATTATTTATGTAGATATCACAAAAAAAATCGGCTTCAAATTTTCAATTAATTAATAATTAATTGAAGATTGGACAAAGACATTTCAAGTATTTTTTTCCCCCGTTCAACAATTGATTGAAGTGTTACCGAAGCTCTAACTCAATTATTAATAAGATTTGTCCTATCTCCATTTGTTTATGAGTTATTTTAATGAAAATTATTAAGATCTACGAGGAAACGTCAAAAATAAAAATAGAAAAATATTTAAAATTATATGAAAAAAATTTTAACACATGGTTGTATTTCTTATTTTGGCAGTATTCAAAAAAAAATGTAACGTAAAAATTCATTTATTTATAACAAATTGTTTATTGAATAAACAAAGAAAATATAAATAGTCCAATAATGCGTTTTTAAGCAATAGATAACAATTTTTGTTAAGTGATTTTGTTCTTAAAAATAATAATATTTACTGTTGATTGAGATCCCAAAAACAAAAATTCAAATATCATATGAACAATGTATTTGTTATAACAATTAGATTGTTACTAACAAAGATAAAAATAAACATTTTTCAATTTGTCCAATAGGGATCTTTTTAAAAGCTTTTCAAGAATAGCTCCAAGAAGTGAAAACATTGAGGTTTTTAGTTTAATAATTGTTTTTATGTAAATTAGAAACTTATAAAAACTAGTTCATTAACAAAAGCATATCTAATAAAGTAATGACGGGAAACATTATTTTTCCATGGATTTTCGTTTATTATTTCGTAATTTTTTTTATTTCTAAATATTGATATTCAATGGGTTTTATTTTTTGCATATTTGCAGAACTGGCTAGTGTTTATTGATTTCACAAGGGCATCATACAATATTTTTTTCTACTCCCGTATTATAATACGCGAATTGAATATCTGCTACCGATTTGTTTATGTGGTCCATTATAAAACGGGTTTTCGTGATGTGCCAAATTTTGCCCGTGATAAAAGGGCTTTTCATTATTTAACAAATGTTGACCAATGATTACAGATACTATTCATTTTCGTCCTATAGAAACACGTTCTTGGGGCTAATCAAGTGTTTTAACATACTTGTTTGATGTTCAATTTCTGTTGAAGTTGTACACCATCAGAACTAAAAAGCAAACAAAAAAATGAAAAAAATTAATGTAAAATCATGGAGACAATTCATGGACTGGAGGGTTACAAAAGATATTTTTTTTTCATGTTTATGTTTATTCCATGATGAATTTGATGTTTAAACAATGTATGAATATAACTAGGTTGAAATATATGCTTGTTTTAACTCTTTAGGGTCATAGAAAACATAGTGTATGCAACGTTCATGTAATAGATGCACTCGCACAAGATTATCTCGTGCTCATATATTAATAGCCGTCGTTAAGCGATATTTCAATATACCGTATATATCATATTTATGATCCACATACTCATAGTGCTAGCTAGAGAAACATACTCATAGTGCTAGCTAGATCCACATACTGCTCATATATTAATAGCCGTCGTTACGCGATATTTCAATATACCATATATATCATATTTATGATCCACATACACATAGTGCTAGCTTTGAATGGGCACGGCATTTTTCTACAGCTGAAAAGTGAATACGCCACCAAAAATCAGTAAGTCACCCCTGAGCCCTAGGGCAAATACTATCTTTTATCCCTGCAGGCTATGGCTTTAACACTTTGCGAGTATTTATGATTATAGAGAAGGCATTACTAAGGAAGCGATTGTAGTTGCATTGTTTTGTTTACAAACAAATAAATAGGTGTTATGAATAAAAGCTAGCAAAAGCTTTTACTATAGGTGTGTCTTTCTCATTAATTAATAAAATGGGTAGGTCTGTTTCAAGAAATCTGAGTAAAAGCATTTGCTCAAGGTTTATTCATTAGACCCATTGTTTTCTACCTCTTTCGATTTTTCTCGATGTGAAAGCTGAAAGAACAGACACTGTATATCCTCAGCTCCGTTTACAGGAAGAAGACAAACGCAGGACAGTCTCTCAACTTCGGCCTAAATCACCCAAATTCCACAAAGAGGGGCATTGCAAGAACGTTGGTGGAGAGAGCGATGTGTATTTGCAACAACCAGGAGTCATTGGTAGCAGAAATGAACTACGTCGAAAAGAACCTACACGGAAACGGATACTCCGAGAAACTCATAAATGTATACAAATAACGCAAAAGGACCAAGACGATCGACGAACGGCTACTGAACCCCTTCTCGTCCTTCTCTACATCATAGGTATCTCCGAGAAGATAAGAAGGATCGAGAACGAGATCAATATCAAGAGTTGCTTATCAATCCGGCAGTACCTTACAAAGCTTTCTAACTAAGACAAAACCAGAATACACAACAGAATCCAGCAAAACTGTTTTTACGAGGTCCCATGTGGATGTGGAGATTCCTATATCGGAGAGAGCAAGAGGCCAAGAGGAAATTGCTGATCACGCCTGGACAGAGCCAAAACGAATTCTTTGGAACGAGGCTAGTGTTCTTCGTAGAGATGAACATTGGTTCAAACACAAATTTACCGAAACCGCCTACATCGAAGTCAATGGTTGCCTTCAGTCAACCGAGCGTGGGAACTAAAATCGTATGGAAACCGCTCATGGACCATTTTGGAAAAAAAACACGAAACCACGTGCCCTACAAAATCACGCGTAATTATACCGTAATAACACCGTATTCTGACAGACCAATAAAGACAGGGTAGCGTTTCAACTTGTCAGTAATCACCTGTAGACGATTGTTGATTCAAGGAATTGAAATATTATGAAAAATTGGGAATATTATAAATATCAGCTTGCTGCCAAAATAATTTTTGCCAGCTAGCAGACGGTCTAATAGTGACGTTTTTTTAATTCAAATGACATCTGAAGAATAGGATATTTCCAATCTCAGTGACAAAAAAAAATTGCCCGTACTCAAAAGTCATAAGATATGGTGAGGCACTTTCCACACTCGACTGCAGTTGCATTTAGCATGCGGTAGGGGTCATCAAGGGACGGTGTTGGGTCCTTTGTTATTCACTATATATATGAATAACATATTTTTATTGGAGAAAGAAGGTCAAATAATCAGCTTCGCCGATGATACTGTGGTTATCTATAAAGACACAAACTGGTACAATTTGAAAATTAAAATTGAAAGGGATTTTGCTAAAATTAAAACCTGGTTGGACTACAGATTATTATCCGTAAATTTCAAAAAAACTGTTTATTTGCCATTTGGTAACCTTGTTGTTGGATCGTTCTTTCAGATGGAAAACTTGACAAAGAAATTAAGATGCATTTTATATAGATTTAAAAACAATGTTGAATTCTTGAATAAAAAAGAAAGAATAAGGGTTTATCAGAGTTTGGTGGAATCACATTTGAGTTATAGAATCATAGATTGGAGAGGCGTTTCAAGAATACACTATAATGCGATACAGGTTTCGCAAAACAAATTTTTGAAATTACTGCTTAACAAACCCCACAGATATCCCACTGACCAGCTTTATGCCGAAGCGAAGGTTTCAGATATCCGACAGATATTTTATTTGCACATAAACACAAGACAATACTCAAACAGAGGTACATTACAACGTTGTACACATGTTTATGAAACAAGAAATAAACAAAAGTATATTACACCCCTTATGAACAAAACCATTGGACAGAGAAGTTATTTGTACTTAGGGACCAAATTATACAACTCCTTGCCAGAGAACACAAAAAATGAAAATACACATAAAAGATTTAGGAGTGAAGTAAAAAAATATATAATGGATAGGCCAAGAAGGGAAATACATGAATTAGTTGACAATCTGTGATTGACAATTAACCTATACGTGATTGATTTGATTTGATTTAATTGTAATGCCATATTTGTGCAAAGTTGTTTTCATGTTGCGAGAAATCACTATCCTATTAATCTTATTACATGTTTCAATAATACATTTTATCAATGAATAATCACTACATGCATTTAGCTTTAAGTACTGAATTATTTTTATATATTTTAGTTGTTATTTTAATTGTCGCACCACGTACAAACTATCAACCTATTGAATTTTAATCTGTAATCTGTAACTGTGCTATATATTATAAGTCAATAAACATACATAAATATATTCCGTACCTACTTGCTAGGATAATTGCTATTTCTTTTTGAAGCATCTTCTGCTTCTTCTATGGTTCCTACAAGTTTTGTTGCATATAGTGTCATCTGACTCTCCAAATTTCATTGGATGATTAATAATCTCAATCTCTTCTCCATCTTATACTTGTTCAAAAATGGCCACTCCCAATGTGTATGGCTAGCCAATGTGTATGGCGTAAGGTAAATGTACCAATTATCGACAGTGACCCAATCATCGACAGTTTCCATTTATTTTCAATATAACAAGAAGAAGAGTGGTGAAATGAAAATTTTTATTCGACGAGTTTGTATCTTCTAGTTTTACGGAACATATTCAAATTTACCACCAATTTCTTCTAAGCATCCCCATCACAACAACTGGTGCTAATAAGTCGAGTGTCAGTCGGCGTCGGGTGAACACTGTTTTCCTTGCTGATCTGGTAAGTGCTCACACTTTACTTATGTTTCCCTAAATCCACAATAGTATATTGTGCAACAAGTGGGGAAAGTTTGTGTGGAGGTTTGTGGCACGAGCCTGAAGGCCGAGTGCCGCAAACACACGAGTGAATCATCTATTCTTTCACAAGTGTCGATCATCAGAACATTCATATGACGGTAATTGATGATATTTCGTTTTCAGTTTACTTTATATTTCAAAAATGTCCAGAAGGCTACAGCAATCATATGTATGATTGCAGAGCCAAAACATTTGAGTAAACGTGGTGTATATGAAGTACTTGAAATGGAAAAATTAGTTTCTAGGAATTGATACTGTACCAAAGCTTTTCTTTTATGTTTATTCGAGAATTTACATTTTAGTTGTTTTTTTTTAACTTCTACGTGTTCTTTATTCATTATGAATAAAAATTGAACTTTTTTATACTGTTTCATTCACGATAGATGAAAATATAAATATATCATTGATACTAGTTTTTGATTTCTCATGGTGTCGAAAATTGGTACTCATACATGTCGGCAATTGGTTACTGATCTTTTTTAGGTCGAAAATTGAGACATCTTTAACGAAATGAATGAAAACCATTCATTCGATTTGAATTATTTCACAATTTTATGATCAGTTTTTTTTTGTCTGTTCAACGAAATTAAAAGTGTAAAGATTTATAAATTAAATATCGCAACCAGATAAGAATACCTCTTAGTTCGAAAAGTAATCTTTATTCTCACGAACACGTTATTGTGTCGATAATTGGGACATTTACCTTAGCATATATTAAGACAATGTCTATTGCCAAATACTCCACAAAGCAGTACGGTTTTCGACACCTTTTAAGGTGGTGCAAATTTTTAGAAAATTAAATTCTTCAGTAATCTCTGGGTATCAGTATTTCAGTAACACGTTAGATAAATCAAGAATGAAGATGAGGCGACTAACTGATTTTTGGTGACGTATTCATTTCTCAGCTGTAGGAAAACTCAAAAAACCTACTGCATCACCCTAAGTGGTGCCACAATAGGCCACTAGCCGTAGTGGAGGGCCTGATATGGGCTCACTCATGTTCAAACTTAACCCTGGGTGGTTGATGAGCAAGCATTAAACTTGACTGAATGGATGGGGTTTCGGATGAAATTATTTCTCCTAACTGACAGATACGGAAGGTTTTTCAGGAGGTAATGGGAATTTGTAACCGAGTGAATAATTAACAGAATAGGAATGAATAATACATGAAATGGCATTATTTTATTTGAAAAGTTCTTTCCGAGACAACATTGATATAGAGTGTAAAAAGAATTTCAATTAATGATTTTATTAACGCAGCCAGCAAGGACTTCTAAAATATTGTTAGGAACAGGTAGTTTTTCTCCAGATGATTTTACCCACTTCACTCTCTACAACTCAATTGACTTTTGAATTCCGCAAATAAAATCTCCGAGTTATTCTGATGGAACAGTTCGTTATTATATCTCTCGACTATGGCCCGTGCTATTGAATCCAGATTTATCATACCAATAATTATAAGGTGTGAATTGAACAAAAATGTTGTTTCAGCACTTAAGTAGGTATTTCCATTATATTCCGAAAACGGTAACACATAGTTACGAGGCGGATGACATGCATTGTTTTATGAAATTGTATTTCTCTTTGTCATTCATTGCTCGATCAACTGCTGTACTTATATCGAAAACATTTTCATGTTATATATTTTCCTCTGAAAAATAAGATTGTCTCGTAATGTAGATCGTGACGATCCTTCCTTGCTTTGAATGCTTTAAATGGTGCATGGTTAAATTTTCCGACTGACAAGAAGTATGAATCAATCTTCCTTCCAGCTATCTGAAAAAGTACACAAGTATCAGCTTTCCGGATCAAATGAGAAGTTTACATTTTTTTACCAGGAAATAATAAACCATGCAAAGAAAAAAATAGCAGAAAGATTTGATATTTTTCTCGTTGGAATTAAACAAATTAACGTATGATTTTTCACTGTAACATAAATTTCAGAGCCTGTCACTATAAGAGCCAATGCTTAAAAAGTTCAAATATACTTACATTTGCCAACTCAGTTCCTTGCTCAACACGTTCCGGATTTCTTCGTGTTCAACGTTCGTACTTCAAAAATACTGCCTCTAACATATTAACTCGAACTAACTTGTGACTTTTAAAAGAAAGGTTCGATTGGAAAAACAGAGAATATCTTGCCGATTTTGCCAAATGCGTGTATTTAATGCCGTTTTTTTCAAATGCATACATTTTATGCATATTCTGCCAACTGCAGTTATCCTAAAATATGCTTTATTCAGGTGTATGGATGAATGTTCCAGTTTTCCAGGAACGCATGCCCCCTCTACCACAATTGAGTCAGACTAATTAGATTAGCCGTCATTTTGGATTCAGAATATTTTACAAAGATTTTCTTCCAGATACGAGAAACCTTCATGAAATTGATTATGGAGTCAAGTCGGATCATAATCTTGTTCTCCGTCTTGGATCAGCCATTTTGAAAATTCAATTATATATTGGAACAAACGTAATTTTCGGTATCAAATTCCCTCAGACGCCAATTCTAATCATTAACAAATAATCCAAATTATAATTGAGCTAACCTTTTTGTAATGGCAAGTGAAAAAGAATAGTGTCGCCAAATTTCATTAGTGTGCCAAATTTCATTAGTGTGCCAAATTTCAGCCTTATATCCCAACGGAGAGAGGGTGAATGGACATTGGGGTGAGTTTAAATAAGAGCATTTCGAAAAGTTATGAAATGCAGACGAAAACCGTTAATTATTGAAAGTAAAATCACTCTTACCTTCATGTCGGAGACCTCGATGCAACTAAAGCATGATTAAATTAAATTGGAATTTATATAATCTTCCGAATATAATTTGTATTCCGAAGAAGATCAATATGTACGTGATGTGGTCTCATTCTGCATTGTGTATTAATTTGTTGTTATCAATAGGTGTTGGTTTTGACCTAAATAGTGCAATGAAATCATCAACGGATGGTGAAGTTTTCGCGCGAAGATTTGTCAATCGATGTGCTAACACATTTGAATACACATTAGCCATGGTTGTTGTTGTTGACAGAAACTTCCTATTTTATAGTATAGTATATGGTACACTATTGGTGGATGGGAATAAAAAGGGGAGCCTTGGTCGGTAACGGTTATTGTTAGCAAGTCTTGAGTTGTGTAAAAACGCTTGGAGAAATCATTAGTTCAACATATTTATTACATCGGCTTTCAATCAGGTTTTCTGAAAAAAAGTGCGCATTTAGTGAGGGATTAATTGGGACCATTTCAGTATGGAAATAATTTATCTTCCATCCGATTGAAACTGTTTTTTATAAACTTACCATTTTCCAAGATGAGTGCAATTTTTTTTTAATAAGTGTAACAGATTGTCCGTTACCGTTACCGGTACCGGTACCGTTATCGTTACCGTTACAGTTACCGTTACCGTTACTTATATTTATCGGAATACAAGTAAAGTTTGATAATTTTTTTAATTCATTGGCAGAAATCGATTAGAGTTATCAAAGGAATTTTGCCAAAACTCAGTTCTTGCACAAAATTCACTCTTGAATGAATTCTATGGAATTTAAAATAATACAAACTACCGTTCAGATAGTTTCAGGGGTATCATATATGTTTATTGAAGTTTTTTATTGAATTTTAATCTGTAATTGTGCTATTTGTATGTCAATTTCATGACAGTTTTCAATGGCTTTGCCATTCAGTTCCTGATATAATAAATTTGTAATGAATTAAAAAAATATTAAAAATTCTACGAATAGTTCAAATTTGTGGCGGCGATCTTGGATTTACATTGTGAATACAGATCGTCAGATAATGACAGATTTTGCTGACTCATTTTCTCTTTTCTGAGATTTTCACCACTGAAATATTATGTTAGTCTTGAAATCAAAAAATTAAAATTTAGCGATGGGACGTGTGCTAGGGCTACGGAAAATTTATTTTCTTTGTGTGATTTTTTTTTCAAACTGTCATTCATGGCATTTTAACACATTAACAGGTGGGAACAATCCAATAGTGGAAAAATAATCTTCCTAATTCATGCGTAAAGTGTCTTTCCCTTACTTGACTGCTTGCCCGAACATTGCTTGGCGTCGTTCGGGTCAACGACGTTTCTCTGAAAGTGGGCGTAAAACTTGGTCTTAACATATTTCAAATCAGGCAGTCTTCAACATAGAAATAACAACCCATTGTGAGAAGCTGATTTCAAGTCTGAGAGTAAATCAGAAAATGAAAGCACTTCAGAAAAGTATTATTTCCTCGTTCCATACAAAAGAATTTTAATTGAGGAAAAAAAAATTCAAATTCTCTCAACTTCCACTAATTTCGTACAAGAAATGATTAATTCTCCAGTTGATGCTTGTGATCCTTTCAGGCCAGCTGAAGAATAATTAGATGAAGAACTCTATTCAGCAATTAATTCAGTATTTAATTTTATCCACTTCAGAGCGAGTTCGTTCGAAAACAAAAGCATTCCAGCTAGAAAATGCAATACGATTTTTTTAATATCCGAGAAAGCCGTTTCTGTAGAATTACGGAAAGGAATTTTTTTAAAAGTTTTTTGTGTGCATAGAAAAGTGTAAGGATGGAGATTGTTTGATTTTTCCATTTTTCTTTGAATTTACATCACTAACTGTAATGGAAATAACCCAGGAGTTAATCTCAAACATGCCTATTCTCTCGAAGTTGCTTGAAAAAAATAATGAATATTCAAATCAGAGAATATCTAAATATGTATTAACTTCCCCCAGAAAATCAATCTTTCGACCTCAACATAGTTGTGCATCTGCTCTATTGCATGTAACAGATGACATATTTTCTGCACTTGATAAGGGTGACCTAGCAGTACTCGTACTTATCTGTGAAACGTTGAATGAATTACTCATCTAATTTGAGTTAAAAAAAAAACTCCATTTTGGTATCAAAAAATTCATAGGCCCAAACTAGCAAACCTCTAACGAAACACAACTCCAACATTGCAATACTGAGTCGAATAGGGAAATGACACCATTTTTTACCTTTTTTGTTGACCGTTAACGTCTTCGTATACAATCGGTGCACTTCGTACTGTTGGAGACTGTTTTGTTCTCTTTTCATAATTGGAACTTTTGGTTCCTAACTGACTATATAATCGACAGTATTCGAATTATCCTTTCTTTTTATTGAATAATCAAAGATTCAAAATAGACGATGACAATATATTTTTTTTATTTTCAGATCTCTCATAACAACGACTTTTTTTTTACATGGATACATAAATAATGACACAAATGAATATACAGCATGTTCAAGAAATTGAATATGTGATGCTTCAACATGCCAGCCGCCTTGAAATATGTCAAAAATTTCAACTGAAGAAATCACATAACGAAAAAATCAACTAATAATAATAATAATATAGCTGCAACTGAATGAATGAGAGCTCGATAGTTTAATGGAAGAACAAATATTTTTGAAACAGCTCTTTTAACGATTTTGTCACGGACCTTTATGCTGGCTACTCTTGTAACTCCGTCGGTTCCGGGATGAACTTGTACGATTCTCTCTAAGGGCCATTGAAGTGGAGAGGGAGTTTCTTCTTTTACTAGTACCAAAGCGCCTATCTTCAGATACTCCTCAGCATTATTCTTCCACTTGACTCGGATTTGCAACTCGCTAATATATTTCTAGATAGGTTCTGGAATCCCTGTCTTCCAACCAGAAAGTGAGAAGGGGTAAGAGGATCTGTTTCTTCTGGATTGGAAGTTGAAGGACAAAGAGGACGGGAATTGAGAATTGATTCAATCTGAGCCAAAACTGTATAGAAATCTTCAAAATGTATTTGTGCATTACCGACAACTGTTTTCAAATGGAATTTTGTTCTTTTTATTCCCGCTTTCCAGATGCCTCCAAAATTAGGTGATCGAGCAGGAATAAAATGCCACGTTATATTTTCAGAAGCTAAAAAATTTGCAATATTCTTTGTATCGTCAATCAAGTGAGTTTGCAACTTTTTTAGTTCTGCACAAGCTCCTACAAATTTTTTTCCATTGTCCGTGTAAATATCAAGTGGTTTCCCGCGTCTGCTGATAAATCGTTTTAAAGTTGCCAAAAATGCTTCGGTGGACAATTCAGAGACGACTTCAAGATGAATAGCCTTCGTACTCAAACAAATGAATAAGCAAACATATCCTTTGATGAGCTTGGCACCTCTTGTGTTTCGATCTTTTAGTAGAAATGGCCCTGCATAGTCGACACCTGTATTGCAAAATGGGAAATATTGCTTTACCCTACATTCAGGTAAGTTACCAATGATGTATTCTGGAGAAGTTAGTTGAATTTTAAAACATGTAACACATTCTCTCAAAACATTTTTCGCCATGTTACGCTCAGATATAGGCCAAAATCTATCTCTAATATTTGAAAGAAGCATGGTAGGCCCACAGTGCAGTAAACGGATATGTTCATGATGAAAAATAAGTTTCGTTATTTTGTGTTTGGCATGTAAAATTATTGGATATTTTTTTGTTGTAATCCACATTGCTTTGTTGCAGCCTACCACCTACATTAAACTATCATATTCTTTTTTAAATACTTCTTTTTGGGCAATATTTATTATAACATATAATGTAATTCTTCAGTAGACACTACAGAAGATTGTTTTACTTTATTTTTATTTCTACAATTAAAAATGAACCATAGACAGAAGGCAGTAACTCTTTGGAGTTTTCGCAAAGTCGAATATTTCTGGAATTTCATTCAATGAGTGATATTTTTTTGGGTTCTCGTTGTTACTTTTAAACCTGGTTGGCCCTTTCCACCATAGAGAGGAATCTAGCAGTTTTTTTACAGATGTTTCACGAGATAGTAAATCTGCTGGATTTTCGTTCGATAAGACATGGTGCCAATCTGATATGTTTGAGGACTCTTGAATTTCACTCACACGGTTTGCGACAAATGTTTTCCAGCGATTTGCGGGTGCCTTTATCCATGCCAAAGTGATTGTGGAGTCCGACCACAAAAACACTTTATCAAACTTGATATCGATGGACTCACGAATTTTTTCTATCATTCTCACGAGTAGTGAAGCGCTACATAACTCGAGTCTGGGTACTATAGTACTTTTCATTGGAGCAACTCTTGATCGCGCGCAAAGCAATCGAGATTGATGAGTACCATCAGATGATCTACATCTCAGATACACGCAACAACCGTAGGCTTTTTCGCTGGAATCTCCGAAGCCATGAAGCTCCACTATTTCATTTTTATTCATCAACACGTGTCTAGGAATTTTTGAATGGAATATAATTATTCTTGTAATTCTGAACGAAATTCTACCCAAGTGTCTTTTATCGTTTCAGGAACTGCCATGTCATAACCGTTGACCTATCCACTTAGCGTTGACAAGAATTGGCCCTAGAAGACCCAAAAGATCGAATATTTGCGATAACTCTAATAATATTGTTTTTTTGTTATGATGTTTCTATCAAAACATGGTTGTGAATATTGAAACATATCTGAATGATAATTCCATAAAACACCGAGTGTTTTATAGGATTCATTTTCTCCAATTTTCAAAATATTGGACTCTAATTTATCGTTCATTTCAAAGTTTTTCAGTAAGTTTGCATCATTCCATCTCCCGTTTCTCAAATGGAATCCTGTCTTAGACAGTATGTTCGTGACTTCATGTTGTAACTGTAATAATTCTTGCTTATTATTAGCACCAGCCAAAAAGTCATCGACATAAAAACAATTATAGATTTCGCGGCCAAAGGAAACTTTTTGCTATTTTCCGTGGCTAACTGGTGAAGACATTTTATAGCTAAGTAAGAAGAAGATGAATTACCGTAAGTTACTGTTTTCAATTCGAAACATTTCAATATGTGCGATTTGGATCTGCCCGCCAAAAAATTAGTTGAAACCGCGTTTGAGCTAGATCGATCCAAACCATATCGGTACATTTTAGAAATATCTCCTGTCATAACCAAGCTAAATATTCGAAAGCACAAAAGAATTGTGAATAAGTCATTTTGTAAGGTTGGACCTATACAGGGTGTTTCCGAATTCAGTATTAAGATTTCAGGGGCGTGTTTCTTAGGTCAAAAAAAGACTTTCTTTCTTATAAACATGTGTCCGCAACCGCTCTATTTCTGAGATACAGGATGTTGAAATTTAACAAAAAAATCAGTTCTTTTTCAATATCTCTAAACCACTTTAGTTTTTCTTTTTAATTTTGGTACATGTAAAGTACACATAAAAATACATTTTTTCCATGGCGAACGTTTTTTTATTTTCATCAGTGGCGTCTCTGTAAACATGCTCTGACATTTTTGATCAAAATAATGATACGCTACTGTTTTTTTTTTGTCAAATTAGTATAATTTTCATAATTGTCTCCTATTTATCCACAAACATGGTCTCCTGACTATTTCCGTCCGACGGACGGTTTTCGATTTCAAAAATAAAAGGTCATCATTCGCTTGTACCTATGTGATTTTTTGTATGTCTCATTTTGCTTTTTAAATCGAAAACTGTTCTTCGTAGGGAAAAAGTCAAGGGACCATTTTTATGAATAGATAGAGGACACTCATAAAAAATATAATATTCATTTAAAAAAAACAGTAGCGTATCATTATAATTTTTGTTAAATTTCAACACCCTGTATCTTAGAAATTAAACAGTTGCAGACATATGTTTATAGGAAATAAAGTCTTATATTGACCTGAAATATACGCCCCCTAATTCTTGATACTGAATTTTGAAGCACCCTGTATGTTGAACATCATTGAAGGACAAGCCACTATCTGTTTTTAAACTGGTATCAAACACTATACTATGGTTAAAGAATGTATCAGTTGTCAGTCAGTTGTGTTGAAAATCACTCCACAAAAAACCTTAAAAACGTAGCGAAATCAAACTTGAAAATTATTCAATTTGTATACAATAAATTGTGTGAAAGTCTGCTGATGAACTAGTGAATTTTAATACTCAAAAAGTGCATTAGAATAAGTGAAATTAGCAAAAATTCCTCAATCTGCTGTTATATAGTGAAACTGTGAAGCGAATCAATATAGTACAGTTGAATTACTGCGAATTCAGTGCCATTTGGAAATCTATTTTAAATGGTATGTACATTCTTACTCACACTGGCAAATTAAAATTTTATAAAAAATAACGAAAGAGGAAAATGGGTGATGAGAACAATATTACTCTGAAATATATACTCGATGAAATTATCAAGAGTAAGAATGAATTGAAAAACCTTATCGAGGCGAGTGAAACCCGTGTACTCATGAAAGTGGAATTGATGAGTCAAAATATTCACCTGTTAGAAAAAGAAAATAAAGATTTGAAAAATAAAATAGAACTACTCGAAAGAAAAACCAGGACAAATAATTTTTTGATATTTGGTCTCAATATAAATCCGAAAGAGAGATCATTGGAATTTGTCTGTGAAGAAATAAAGCGCCTACTGAACGTAGAACTCAAGGAGTCCGACATAAATAACTTTTATTCATTGGGTCATTCTGTAGATAGCCCATTAAAAGTGGAACTGATCTCTAATTTGAAAAAAAGTTGGTGCTTCAAAATTGTTATAAGCTAAAAGGAACAAATGTGAGCGTTTCCAACGACCAGACAATTATTGAGAGGAAGGAAAACAAGATTCTTCGAGAACAATTGAAAAGAGCTAAAGCATATTCAAATAATTGCTACATCAAAGGAAATAAGTTATTTGTAGAAAATAAGACATATACCGTTGAAGACTTGGAAGCATTTGAAGATCAGGGTGACATTGAATCGAATAGTGCACCAGCGACGCCAAATACACAAAATAGAGACTTTTTCAACGAGAGTCCAAAAAAGGTCATAAACGTTGCAGATAAGTCGATTAGCCAACAATTAGAGAAAACTCAATTCAAAGCACCCGAAAAACTAAAAGAAAATTCTGAAACTCCAATCAACAAAAAACAAATAAAACCAGCTACTGGACATCCTAGTGGTTCCATGAACAAGCCAAGACTTCGATCAACCAATTCGAATAGATAGATAACTTTTCATCACCAGCATCATTGAATTCGAATAAATTCGGATCTACCTACCGTTTGTAGTAACCGTACTAACAAAATAAATATTTATTTCTTCCAGTGAGTTTTTTGAATGTCTACTTTCATTACTTTATTCGTTCTCTCTTCGCGTTACTATTTTTTTTTATCTGAACACGTCTTACTGACTTCATATACAGTATGGATCCATTCATAAGATACTATAAAAATGACCTGATCAAGGCACAGGTTATTACAAATATGGCAGATTTTGAACCAGTGTCCTTTCGAAAGTTTAAAGTCATACATGTTAATATCAGAAGTATACAGAAAAATTTAGATGAATTATCTATTTTCCTGTCAGAGTTTTCAAACAATATTGATGTTATAGTTCTCTCAGAAACCTACGTAGTTCATGATACGGAACTACTTAAAATAAGTGGTTACAATATTTTATATAATGAAGGTAAACTCAACAAAAATGATGGTGTAATAATTTATGTCAGAAATGACCTTGAGTACTCCTACAATATCCATAACTTTGGTGAAATCAAAGCTCTGCAACTTGAAATGCGAATCAATAAAACAAACATTATTTTAACCGGTATCTACAGATCACCAAGTACCTGCCCAATAAATTTCAATTCTGAGTTGTTAAAATATTTGGAAAATGTTAAAAAATCCGATATTCATATAATTACTGGTGATATAAATGTTAATTTATTGTCCGACTCTGACTATGTAGAGGAATATAAAAATATTTTGAACAGCCAAGGATTCGTGTCGTATATTAACACTATCACTCGTCCGGAAAGCAAAACGTGTATTGATCACTTTTTTGTCAAAAGCTCCATTTCTGAAGTCAAATCATTTGTATTTCAAAAAAACATAACGGACCATTTCCCAATAGGACTAACCATAGACTACGATTGTAAACGTGCACCTCCTTCAACTTCTAGATACAAAAAATTTATCAACTACGACCGTCTGAGGTCAGATCTAAATGATGAATATTGGTTTGGTATTTACGACGAAAATGATCCAGATAAAATTGCAGAAAATTTCATCACAAAATTAAATTCTCTAATAGAAAAAAATACACGCGAGGTTAAACTAAGGAAAAATGTTGTAAATTGTAGAAAAAAATGGATAACGCCTGCTTTGTATGAATCCATCAAGAAAAAAAGTGATATGCACACAAAATTATTGAGAAACCCTGAAAATCATGTCTTGAGACAAGAATATAATTTGTATAGGAATAAGTTAAACAAACTCACAAAAACAGCAAAAAAGAACTACTCGAAAAAAATTATAGATAAAAATGCGAATAGCTCAAAAGGGCTTTGGGAATCTGTTAATAATATTTGCAATAAAACTCGAAACGAAACCAAAATAGTAAAAATCAAACTAGAGAATGGAAAAATATTACAGAACAATAAACAAATCGCCGATAGTTTCAATCGTCATTACAGTACGATAGGAAAAAAATTAGCTGATAGAATTTCAGTACCTCATAATTTCAATGAATCTGAAAATATTTTGCAAGACACCATGTATCTTCGCGAAACTGATGAAAATGAAGTTCTTAAAGTAATCATGGAATTGAAACTTAAAAAATCACCAGGTCCCGATAACGTTCGATCGGAAACACTGAAGGCTATATCTAATGAAATTAAAAAACCTCTGGCTTATCTGATAAATAGATGCTTTGATACAGGGTGTTTTCCAAGGATTTTCAAAATTGGAATTATCAAGCCACTCTACAAGAGTGGAGATAAATTGAACATAATCAACTATAGACCGATTTCACTTATCTCGAATTTAGCGAAAATAATTGAAAAAATACTAAAAATGAGACTTCTGAGCTTCTTGAACAAACATAACGTCATTTCTAGTTCTCAGTTCGGATTCAGAGAAGGGAAGTCAACAGAAGATGCGATTTATTATCTTACAACTAATATTTATAATGCATTGGACAAAAAAAAACCTGCTTTGTGTATCTTTGTCGACCTTTCAAAAGCATTTGATACGGTATCTCATGAAAAGCTTTTGAACAAACTAGAATGCTATGGGATAAGAGGGAAAATTTATAACATCTTAAAAAATTATTTATCAGATCGCGAACAAAAAGTTGACATAGGTGGTACTCTCAGTGATCCTATGACTGTTACATATGGTGTACCTCAAGGAACAGTACTGGGTCCTCTTCTATTTATAATTTATATGAACAGCATATCACACCTTGATACCAAAGGAAAAATCATAAGCTTTGCAGATGATACTGCAATAATATATGAATCTGATACTTGGGAGAATTTAAAAACAGAAGCTGAAACTGATTTTAATAAAATAGGTAAGTGGTTCAGATATAACAAATTAACTCTGAATCTAGATAAAACAAAGTACTTACCATTTACTTCGTATTCCAATCACTTACCCAATATGGGTTCATTACGTTTCGGAAATAACTCAGAAATTCCAGAAGTAAACTCCATCAAATACTTAGGCATTGTGATAGATAGACATTTCAGATGGGATCTTCAAATTAAAAATATAGTAGGAAAACTAAGAGGCCTTTTATTTAAATTCAAATACTTGAAAGAATTTTTAGATGTTAATCACTTGAAAATATTATACTATGCTCTGGTACAGTCACATATATCTTACGGTATAATTGGCTGGGGAGGTGTTAACGATTATCACTTGGAAATGCTGAATGTTATTCAGAAATGGATACTGAAAATCATCCTTGGAAAAAAAGCTACATATTCCAGTGATAATTTATTTAAAGAAGCCAATGTATTTGACGTAAGGCAGGCTTACTGCATCAACTTATTAGTTAGTATGAAAAATAATAAAATACAACTTGAATCTGTCGATCACAATTATAGTACAAGGAATAAACAAAACAAGATACCTAGATCGGAAAAAGCAATTGGACAACGATGTTCAAATTACCTCGGACCTCGCCTGCATAATATGCTACCAGAGTTTATAAAAAAAATAAATAATTCCATTATGTACAAAAAACTTACAAAAACTTGGATTTTGCGTTCCGAAAGGACACTGTTTCATGATTTTGTCAACCAAACTTTCAAAAAGTGAATAAAGTTAAAACGCCAATCGTTTGTATATAGCATGCATAAACACAAACACAACCGGAATATGACACGATACCCGAATATGACAAAGCCCGAATATGACGTACCTACACCTTAATTATAATTAACATACCTACTGTAAACGTTATTCACCCTAAATATGGGTATAAATAGGTATCACAAGAAGAAACATATTTATTTACTATTTTATTTATACATTCATTAGTTGTAATTTCTTTTAACAAGTTTATATACTTATTTGTTTCAAAATTGTATTTTTTATCATTGCATATTAAGTGTTATACTATTTAGTTTTAAGTTTCATATCACATACAAGCAATAGTTTCATACTAAAGCTTCGTGATTTCTTCCTGTTTATTCAGTTATAATTATATGTACTTATTATTGTCAAATTTTGAACTTTCTTGAATAAACATTATTATTATTATTATTATTATTATATACGGACTTTGGTAGTAGTAGATTCTTCGCGTGTTACTGCATGATGGGGCAAATAAAAGTTCAGTTCTTCTTCATCTAAATTTTCAGCGATTTCCTTCATGTGATTCAAAGATAAATATTCATCCATAAATTTTTTATAATCAATTTGTAATGAAGGATTATTTAACAATCAACATTCTTGAGAATGAAATCATTGCAATGCATATCCGGCTCGAAGGACCAAAATGTTGAAGAATGTTTCGTTCCCCTTCCGTAATTGGAACCTTTGGTTCCTAATGGGCTATATAATCGACAGTATTCGAATTATCCTTTCTTTTCATTGAATAATCAAAGATTCAAAATAGACGATGACAATATATTTTTTTATTCTCAGATCTCTCATAACAACAACTTTTTTTACAGATACAGAAAAAATTACACAAATGAAAATACAGCATGTTCAAGAAATTGAATATGTGATGCTTTAACACGTACAAAGTCCGCTGCATATTTCTCAAGAAAGGCTTCGAATCTAAAAAACCAGAACACTACTTTGAATTTCTCAGAAGATTCCTATCAGAGAACGGGAGTATTTGGTATACGAAATTTCCTGCAGGACACGGCATATACGGATTATATAATGCATTTTTGAACGTATACGCCGGAAATCTGTCTTTGGATGACAAATTCTAGTTTTTTTATCGGTAACCGATTGGTATCCAATTTCAACGAAACATTTGAGACAGAGTGACCCGGGGTGATGTTTGATTTGTGTAATTCTGGGATTCTACCTAGGCAGGGAGCAGGGAAGTACTAAAAGAAATAGATGAAGTATACAATGCTCTACACTGAACATACCTGTACGAAAAAGAAGTACCTAGCAGATTTTCTTTCTTGGAAGCGAAAGTATTGCCAATGTAAGGATAGAACGCTGTATATTGATTGAAAGTTTGATTTTGTGGAGGAAATCCAGTTCTTGACATGATTTTTTGGGTTTATGACCTTCCACAATCTGAAAATGAAAAAAAATTTTTTAGTCCAAAGAAATCTGTGCAAGTGTAGAAGGGCAAATGAATTAATTTGCCCGATAAGTTACTGCGTTCACAAGACTGCTGTCTTGAAAGAAATTAATTTTTGTCAGTAACGTACCCTACACTGAAAAAATGAGATCGAATTAACAAAGAATACTTCTCTTTTTTTTGAAAACTGTTGTGCTATAAGAGGGCCGGATACCCATCTCTGATGTTCAACACCACCCTCAAGGTAAAACAGCTTGGAATTGGGAACAAAAAGAGCAGGAGTTGACTGCTCGGTGTACTGTTGATACAATGTCACAACTTCACAGAGACAGGGGGCAACTCTGATCAGCTTGGCATACAAATTACTACTCTGGGTTTGTGGTAGATACTCTTCCTCACAAACTGATACTTGTCCAACTTTCGAGGGCTTAGTGAGTAAATGGGACTCAACTGGTGTGAAAGGGCTGTCCATAATGAAAGACTAGATATCTTAGCACCCTTTTACGTAAGTTTCAGATTCCTGGTTCGTGTGGTTTCCAAGTAAATTCGGATTTTCTAGCCAAAAACATCAAATTCTACATGACACTTGGATATCTATAGAAACATCATTTTCCCTATAAATACCCAGCCGAAATTCAGGAGAAACCAGAAGATCTGGGACCTTCCACCTGGCAACAACTCTAGTAGGACCTGAATACTTCCTCGGTATAGGATTCAACCAAAAGATGGAGTCACCTACAAGACAGGAAGCACAGGACCGTAAGGATATGGAGCCAAGTATCCTGAAGTCAATATTTTCTTTCCATTAACTTCTTTTCAAATTCTGAAACTCAGTAATTCAAATTCAGAGATTGTAAAGGGGGAAATATCTACAATCACTCAGTAGTATTGAGTAGTGTTATTTTTTCCCATCTGTCGCTAAATTGTGAGATGGTTGAACTGAGTATATTTCTATCTTCTGCAATGACATCTCATCCCTAAAAAGAGATGGTTCCTCCTCCCTCACTATTGAAAGTGAAATAAAAATAGACCCACTATTTTGCTGTTCACAAATTCAAAAAGATGGGGAGGACGGTATGGGGTTGGTTTCTGAATGACGTTCACCCAAAAAGATGAACCCCTAGTGGGATGAACCCGGGAGAACTCCACGGTTGTAGGGGGTGTGGATTTACTAGAAGCATATTAGCACAATTGGCGACAAAATCTGTTCTGACCGAACTTTGATAACTATTCAGACTCTTATACTTTGGAGATGTTGATTCCTAATCAAGTATAAGATAGATATTTTCCTGAATTAGTTTTCTCTTCAGAATCAAATCATTTTTGAACTTTCTTAATTTCAAATGAGCTTATTGAAAAATAAAATAATACCAGAGGTTTCTCGCTCAAAAATTGATTAATATGTATTCAAGAAGTTTCAATAGATGATATTTGCTTATTCCGTATTTTATTTCTCTTCAGCTGACAGAACTTTGTATCCTTTTAGACGAACAGATAAGGTAGGGGTTCGTTCGGTTAGACATTATCAATATAATATGGAAATTTTATATACCTACCTAGTATACAAGGTAGCCCACGAAGTTTTGGCTAGGGAATATCTTGGAACTCGGGAGTAGTAGAAAATTGAAATTTTGGGTTTATAAAATAAAGCAATTGGTGCAGCTTCATCTAATGTGCTACCCAATAAGGTTTTTGTTCTTGGTCACGTGACGTCAGATTCATTTAAAATTATCAATGGGACATCCTGTATATTTTGGCATTTCTATGTTCTTCCCGATAAAACGATTCCAACAAACTAAAACGATTAGTTTAATAACTACAGGTACTTCAATACCCTTCGTCTTTTGACGTTTTTTGAAAAGATATGAATAATTATTATAATTTTGCCTCGTTTCAATCACCACAAAAATAAAGGACTGCCCAAATATACAGGGTGACCGTAAACCTGAATAATATATTTCAGTTGTCGTTGTACAAAGGATATTGAAGTACCCGTAGTTCTTATACTTTTCTTTTTAGTTTGTTGAAATCGTTTGTATCCGGAGGAACATCGAAATGCCAAAATATGCATGAATAATTTTTAATCTGATGTCACGTGACTGAGAACAAATAGCTCATTGGGTAATGTAATATCAGAAAAAGCTGCACGAATTGCTTTAATTTGCAACCCCAAAATTTCATTTCTCTACTACTGTCGAGTTCCGAGATATTCCCTGACCAAAACCTCGTGGGCCACCCTGTATACACTTTTATAGGACAGTTATTCTGAGCCATTTTTTTCGTGTGGGATCGTGAATGATCTTTGTAGGTAGTGCCCGGAAGATGACGAGACTTTATCACAACTTCTCACGAAATGTCCTGTATTTACATCAGAGGAAGGCATCTGAGAAAACCAGAGAACGTTAAAAAGTTTCAGTTGAGAGAGATGTGGGTGCATGAAGTGTCCAAGGTGAGAAATATAATAATATATGCAAGGGCTTCAAAAACCCGCTCACCTATTTTGTTGAGTAAGTAGGAAAGTTTTGAATATGGAAGAACGGAAAATCACTCATCATGTTAGAGAAGAAAGTTAAGAATTGGCAGATACATGTATATGAAAGCCGGAAATAAGTGAATTCCATAAAAGTATGGCAAAAATTCAATTTTTAGCTGAAGTAATCAAGAGATATATTCGAGACTTGGATATCCTTCAATTATTGCTGCTGATACAATTTGCCACTGTAGAATTTAGGAGCTGGCAATAGCGTGAAGCACCTTGAGGTGAACTTTGATTGGTTAGTTGAAAAATCCGAGCGAATGTACAAGCATTCATCAAACTCCAAGCAAATAGTAGGTCAACTGGAAAATCTCACGGGACCGGACAGCTGATAACGGCCGAGTGTTCATTTATATAACTATTAGTATCATCATCATTACTGTTGTGTCGTTGTTTATGTCCTGTTACTATTATTGTCATTATTATAACTGTTGCTAACGATGGGATATAGAATCTATACGAAGATAACAAATAAACGGATAATAGGATTCGTATCAATCAATGTGCGTCACGAGTAATCAGACGGATGGACCATAAATCATTAGCGTGTGATCGAAGGGTGAACGAGTGTTTAATTTGATATTCAGGGTCCTACAGATTTGCTCCGGTGATCCATAGCTTTTAAACAGTGTAACTTAAAATATTATTTTGGATGCAAGCATGTCTCCTTTTTGGGGACTATATTTGGAAAATAATCCGAAGTATATAAGGTGATACAGAAAAGTGCATCAAGGCAAAGTTATGTTCTTTGTTATGGAATACCTTATAATCCGTCAAATGATTGAATAGAGAAACTTTGACCATTCAAAAAATATACGGTCATGTATATTCCTCAACGTTAGTTCCTGAGATATATGATATAACTTTAAAAAATATGGGTAAGTAATTTAACAACCTGTAACTCCGCGTGGAGAAATGGGTTAGAAGGCAAACTTAAGAATATGTTTTTTTTTTCAATCAATTCTTACCAAGCCTGTGACGAATGAGGAAACTCAATTGAATGTACTGTTAAATGTGACATAAAAAATATAACTGCTAATGAAAGAGAATTAAGTGAAACTACGTGAGTGATAGATTAGTCCACACAATCCTGAAAAGACATCAATTCCATGCATGTCATCTCCAGCTCCATCAGGAACTGCTTGAAAATGATGTTCAAAAACGCATGGATTTTCGTAACTGGGCGTTGGCAAAACTACAACAAAATCAACTTTTCTCTCAAAATGTTCTGTTCACAGGCGGAGCAACATCTAAAAAAAATGGATTCGTGAACAGACACAACTTTCACTATTATTCTGATCAGAATTCGATAAAAATGTTATGGACCAGCTCAATGATGTTTTTCCAGACCGGTAGAGGAGGGACGATAAGATCACCGCCTAGATCACCCGATCTGACAGAATTAGATTTTTTTGATTGGGAAACAAAGGATATTGTTCGTGCAGAGACCTCAACGACTATAGAAAACAGTGACATTTTCACTAGTTGATTTTCATTCAATTGAAATATCCACATGGCCTTATAACTCCAACATGCATTTCGTTGGTTTTTAGACTTAAATAAGTTAAATTTAAACAGATAATGTTTTTACAAATCTCGATACTTCCTGTTGCCTGACTAGTAATCACTGAAGATAACGTAAGTCGAAAGCGCTTTGCAATAAATAATAAATTTATGCACTTATATACAAATTCTTCGCTTCATTCATGTATATATACAGTGTCCGGCATAAAGTTCGCAGCATATGGAAAACTTTTTTATTATTGATTTCTCAAAAAAAATCATTCCCGATAAAAAGCTCTGCTTCATCTCACACCTGAAATGCATGCACCAGAATTGAATTTTTCACGACACTATACGAGGGAGATGAAAAAACATGCTTTAATTTCAAGAAAATATGATCCCATCACTTTATTTTTCACGGTAGAATCAAAAGTCAAGGGGAAATATTGTTCAGAATCGAATGTTGATCCAGAAATTCAAATCATAGCCACCTATGACCATTTTAATTTTTCAACTTTTTTCCCCATTTTCTCCTCATCGCCCTGTACGATATGAGGAATACTGTGCTAGATGAATGGCATATTGTTAGATATGATGATATCACTCCATGGATATCCTCACCTTCCTCGCTTCTATCAGAAAATCACATTTATTGAAATATGTGACGGAATTTCGCAAAATCTTGCTGCAAATAGTAAATAAAACTGAATTATCTCCAAGATATGAGGCGAGAATGAAAATTAATTTATTTTTAGGATATAAATAACATTTTTTACACAAATATGCCCTAGGGTTTATTCTATGTGTTGTCCTCCATTTTCAATGCACTGCATTGTACGGCGATGCATTGCATCGTGAACATTTCTTAGTATCTGGGGAGTTATTCCCCGTATACAATCCCTGATAGTATTCTCCAGATGAGATATATTTCGAAACGGTCTTCTTGAGTATACCTTTTGTTTGAGATATCCCCATAAAAAAAATCCAAAGGAGTGAGGTCCGGTGACCTGGCGGGCCAAGCGTTATTGGAATATCTTCCAATCGATCGATCTGGAAATGTTCTGTTCAACCACCTTCTCACTTCTCTCGTAGAATGTACGGATGCACCGTCTTGTTGAAAGTACATTCCAGCTTTCATGTCCAATGGAATATCATCTAAATAATCGGAGAGAAGTGTTTGCAGCATTCTTAAGTATCTTGCAGAATTCAGTGGTTGTCTGAAAAATACTGGTCCAACAATAATGTCATTAAGAATTCCGCACCAGACGTTAACTTTGAAGTGATATTGATCTCTACATTGTATCCTGAAATGGGGATTATTATCTGCCCACCACCTGCAATTCTGGGAGCTGACTACCCCATTTGATGTGAAGGTTGACTCGTCACTGTAAAGAATTTTTTTCGAAAATTGTCTGTTATCTTCTATCATAGACTGAAACCAGAAACAGAAATCCAAGCGATTATCCGGATCTCTCGGTTTCAAAGTGTGTATGAATTTCGGTTTATACGGCTTGAATTTATTATTACCTAAAACTCTTCTCATTGATCGATCGGATATACCAAAATTTTCTCTTCGTTGCGACAATGACATTCTTGAATTTTCAACCGTAGATAGCATAACATTCATAACAGTTTCCTCATTTTCAGTTACCGCTCGTCTATGCGTTACTTTGTATTTTTTCGAAACCGATCCAGATTCCCTGAATGTTTTTTTAAAATTCTTGTAATTGTCGAATTATGGACGTTTTTACCTGGATGTCTTCCATCGGCAAGTCTCTCTACAAGTATGATAATTGTCACCATGTATCATCACGATCTCCACTCTTTCCTGTATACTTAGTCGACCAGCTATGATTGAATTGAAAAACTACTGAAATTGAAATTACTAGACAGATTTTTTATGAAAGCTACTATTCTTGATACGACAAAAATGGTTTGTTTACAATTAGAATTTGTATTCAAAGCCAACTGTGATCGGAAAATGTTCTCTATCTCAATCGTTTGCAGTAAAAAGCGGTGATTACCGCAGTGGTTGAACGCTCGCCTGGTGACCGAAAGGTCCCAGGATTGATTCCCAGCCGGTGCGCATAATATGTGAATTCATTTTTCGAATGGATTAAAATCTAAATTTTTCAAGATGAATAATTCAATGAAATTTTGTAGATACTTTCTGATGAGAAACTATAGAAAAATTATCATATTTTACAATTCCTGACTTTATTCGAAGAATAACTACCAGTAAATATTGATTAAAAGTTTGATTTTGTGGAGGAAATCCAGTTCTTGACATAATTTTTTGGGTTTATGATAGGCAAATTCAGTGTAGGGTACGTTACTGACAAAAATTAATTTCTTTCAAGACAGCAGTCTTGTGAACGCAGTAACTTATCGGGCAAATTAATTAATTTGCCCTTCTACACTTGTACAGATTTCTTTGGATTGAAAATTTTTTTCATTTTCAGATTGTGGAAGGTCATAAACCCAAAAAATTATGTCAAGAATAACTACCAGATACTAAAAGATGTCCACAATGCACGCCGTTCAATGCAGTGTATCGAAAATGTAGGCCTCCACATAGAATAATGGGCCATATTTGTATAAAATAATTCGTTATTCGTAGTGTGAAAATAAATTAATTTTCATTCTGGTATCATACCTTGGAGACAATTCAGTTTTAATTACTATTTGCAGCAAGATTTTGTGAAATTCCGTCACATATTTCAATTAATGTGATTTTCCGATGGGAGGGAGAAAGGAGAAAACATCCATGGAGTGATATCATCATATCTAACAATATGCCATTCATCTAGCACAGTATTCCTCATATCGTACAGGGCGATGAGGAAAAAATGGGGAAAAAAGTTGAAAAATTAAAATGGTCATAGGTGGTTATGATTTGAATTTCTGAATCAACATTCGATTCTGAACAATATTTTCCCTTGACTTTTGATTCTACCGTGAAAAATAAAGTGATGGGATCATATTTTCTTGAAATTAAAGCATGTTTTTTCATCTCCCTCGTATAGTGTCGTGAAAAATTCAATTCTGGTGTATGCAATTCAGGTTTGGGATGAAGCAGAGCTTTTTATCAGGAATGATTTTTTTTGAGAAATCAACAATAAAAAAGTTTTCGATATGCTGCGAACTTTATGCCGGACACTGTATGTTTTGAATGGTCAAAGTATCTCTATTCAACTATATGATGAAATCAATAGGGTGTTCAATTATAAAAAATATTACTTTGGTTCGATGCACTTTTCTGGGTCATCTTGTATACTTCTGAATATTTTCCAAAGATAACTCTCCAAGAAGAAAACATGCTTGCACCGGACCGCAGTTGCAGGACCCTGTATAAACCCTAGCCTATTACAATCACAATATTACATAACTACGTTTAACTTCAGTAACAAAATGAAAATTGTTTTCATTACGGTAAACTGAAAAAAGACCACACAAAAACACGCACCGGGGATTACACGCTAGGGCAGTTTCGTTTTGAAAATGAAACATTTGTTAAAAACTAAAACAACATGACGGATTATTACTTCGAATAAAAATTGAATTGGGAAAACTCGAATGATATTTCTGGAATCCGACAATTATGTATGACGGATGAAAATGGAAAAGATAACCGTATTGTTACCACTTCCGTATTGTATCTCGATATCAGACAATAAAAGGGCTTCTAGCCTTTTCAGTCGATTATAGCTGAAATGGAATCTGGAGAAATATGGCTCAATTGATATTAACAATACATTTTCCAAGAGGGATAACGGAAATTGCGATTCGGAATAATACAAATTATTGTCTGAGTAACTGATATTTTTTGAATTGTTAGTAATAACATAATTTGATTATCCTTAATTCTCAGAATGATGTGAAATGGCATAATAAAAAATAATTTATTGATTGAAAGTTTGATTTTGTGGAGGAAATCCGATTCTTGACATGATTTTTTGGGTTTATGACCTTCCACAATCTGAAACTGAAACGTCAACAATTTTCAAAAAAAAAGAAGTTTCTTTGTTGATTCGATCTCATTTTTTCAGATAGGCAAATTCAGTGTAGGGTACGTTACTGACAAGAATTAATTTCTTTCAAGACAGCAGTCTTGTGAACGCAGTAACTTATCGGGCAAATTAATTAATTTGCCCTTCTACACTTGTACAGATTTCTTTGGATTAAAAATTTTTTCATTTTCAGATTGGGGAAGGTCATAAACCCAAAAAATCATGTCAAGAAAAAATAATTTATTATATTATAATTGGAATCTGAATAAACAGGGAATTAGTTATCTATCTATAGAGATCTCTGGGCAGATGAACTATTTTGTTATTGAATTTTTTCCATATTGCCTCAGGAATTTAACTTCATACCCATTTTCTATATTCTTTCCAATAAATTCTTGCTTTCTTGCAATTCAATTATCTTTACAACCATCTAAATATTTTTGAATTTTGTTTATAATTTTTTTCCAAATTCGATTTTTATGCCTTTCGAAATTTTGAAGTTAATGTGCCCCCAGTGCCATCTGTCGAGTAATTGCAATGTTTCTTCTCTCAAAAAGTAATATCGGTAATACCCTTCAAAAAATTTTTAATTTCATTGTTCCACATCAAATTTATCGAAGTATGAGTAGTATTCAGATCCATATTTATATTTGATATTTCGAATTTGAATTGCAACAAAATTATTGAAAAAATTCAAAAAAATTTAGATGGTTGTAAAGGGAATGGAATTTCCTTTTTGACGATGTGCCACTTGATCCCCCATGCCATTTGAAAATTTTGAGTTGATGTATCCCCCCTCCCCCTGCCTGGTAATAACCATTTTTTTATTTCAAAAAGTACTATTGGTGGAACCCTCGAAACAGTTTGTTTTTCATGTTTCTACGTAGAACCGTTCAAAATTTAACAGGGGGGGGACTATTGAAAGCCGCACTGTATATATTTTATTCGGAATAATATTGACGTTAGGTCGTGCCAGACACTTGTACGATTGCAACCCCCCGCCGGACACCCTTAAATAATAATAAATTTAAATTGAAATTTCCAAGGACCTTTAAGGTTGTCTGCTTCGTTCTGTAGGTTGACAACCCCTCATTAACGGTTCATCGAACTAGCTAGGAGTGCGGTGTCGTCTGCTTATAGGGAAATTCTGACGTGATCCGTTCTTGGGATGTCGCTGATGTACACCGAATGGGCGAGACGCCTGCTCGGGACGCCTGCTCGAAATTCTCGCGCATCTGACGAGATCCTTCAACTCGTACCAGGAAAAAAATATTTTCTCTAGGAAAGAGCCAGTCCTCTTCTCCAGGCCCCTGGGAAGTCCTAGGTGGTTCATTTTGTAACTAAAACCTTCGTGCCTTAGATACATCTAGTAAAACCAGGTATGCGTTTTTGTTGTTGTTCAGCTCTGAAGTGGCCTCCTCTACCATCCTCAGGGCCTGCATATCAGTGGAGTGGTATATCCTGGACCAAACTGTTCATCGGGTAAGCTTTTCCAATCTTCGATTTCCTCAGACACTTTTTTAGCACTACTCTGATACTCTGAATTATTTTTAAATAGAAGGGAGTGTCGTTGCCCACCGATGTTTTAACCTTTTACTTCAACAAACAATGCTGAAGCCTATTATGGAAAATACCTGTATGGAAACAACTACTCCCCTGACTAACATCGGAACGGGTATCGGATTATATCGAACAGATACTTGTTCAATATTCCTTATTACAGAGGATAAAATTGCAAGAGTTTTGCTCCGACTCGGACAGGGCCACCTGCAAAGTTGTTTCAAAGTTTTTGCTGTGGTTTTGGAAATAAAAATACCGTTAGAAATAGGGGATCGAGATGTGCATGAAACCTCTTTCAGTTTCTTTTGGACTCCTGTGAATACGACTGAAAAATTTAAAAATAAAGAATTTTCTCAGACTATGAAAATCTCAGAAAGAGATGCGCTGCCGCAAAATTAAAAATACTGTCAGGAAGAGGAGATCGAGATTTAAAATAAAGCGTTTTCTCAGACTATGAAAATCCCTGAAATAGACGCGCTGCCACAAAAATAATAATACCGTTAGAAAGAGGAGATCGAGATTTGCATAAAACCTCTCTTACATTCTTTTTGACTCCCGTCAAAAAAAATAAAAATAAAGAATTTTCTCAGACTATGAAAATACCAGAAAGAGACTCGCTGCCGCAAAAATAAAAATACCTTTAGAAAGTGGGGATCAAGACGTGCATAAAACCTCTTTCAGATTCTTTTGGGCTCCCGTCAGTACGATTAAGAAACAAAAAGAATTTTCTCAGACTATGAAAATCCCAAAAAGAGACGCGCTGCCATAAATCTAAAAATACCGTTAGAAAGAGGAGATCGATATGTGCACAAAATCTCTCTCCGATTCCTTTGGACTGCCGTCAATATGACTGAAAAAATAAAGAATTTTCTCGGACTATGATTATTCCAGAAAGAGACGCGCTTCTGCAAAACTAAAAACACCGTTAGAAAGAGGAGATCGAGATTTGCATAAAACCTTTGGACTAACAAAGTGCCGGAACGACACCAAATAATTATTTGAACCAACCATTCATTTTCCCGATCGCTTCTCGGCCCAATCATCCGTGGAGCGTGGCTTAGAATCCCAGCGCGGCCACTTGTCCCGTGCATGGCATCACACGTTGAAAGGTAGAGTATACGTCTTTTCTAGCTCACACACGTCTCTCGAAGCCTTCTGTTACATTACGCCAGCTAAATCGGACGGTGAAGTGCACTTTACCGAATGCTAATTTTAAGAACCATCCAGTGTTCCCACTAGTTGTACTTTCTTGTTTGTCATTCTGTTACTATTTCGTTCTGTGAGAACATTTCTTTGTTTTATATTTATGTAATGGTCTTTTCATTGCTATATATTTTTTGCGATTTCCATTATGAAGTTAACATATTTTTCATTTATTTCTCTTCAAGAAATATGACTGAGTTTGAAAACAGCTTACCTTCATTTATTATAGGATACATTTTCCCCAAACCAAAAAAATTGAGCTTTCGACTGTAAACATTTTCCTTTGATTCTGTGTAACATGACAGAACTACTGGCAATGAAATTCGCCATGACTGGTTTTGATATAAAGACAACTTCCACATCACTCTGACGGCTGTTTCAATGGAACAAAGAAAGCGGACATTGTAGATACAACAGTAGTTGCTTCACAATTTACTTGAATGATTTAATTGAAGACATTTGGCAATCCTATTTCAACTTGTTTAATTAGTTATATCATTGTTCGAAGGTTCAGTTGAGATTTGGAACAGAGAACTCAGTATTGATCAACTTAACCAGATTCGATAAAAAACACATCATTACGTTCGAGGGATACACAATAATCATTATCGATTGTTTGAAGAGGTGTTGTTAACTCAGTCCCAAGTAAAGAGTTTGAAAAGAAACGGAGAAGAAAATTTCTGTTTATTTCGAACACATCTCTCTCGATGGGAAAAGGAAATAATGATGTATCAAAATCAACTTATTTCAATTCACTTATCTGGAAGGCCGTAGACACGTTGAACAATATTTCACTGTTTTATAAATATTTTCATGGACAATGCTCTTCTGAAATACCATGAATTGTTCCACCTTTAGCAGCCCCAAAATCATCATTAATCATTCCACCCTTAGCAATTCCATCGACACTGCCCCGTTGAGCTGAGTCCTCAAACCTATTTATTGTCACTTCGGCATACAACCTGCAGAAATTCAAGATTTGTTTCAAATATGAACAGCTATTTTTTTAAAAACCGAGTGAGGACTAAAGAAGAGCGAAAAAATCATCTGGTTAAATTGAAAGAGTTGCAAAATGCAGCCAAAGGAATATTGAACCCTAAGGAAATTCTAGCAAATGCCAATAGGAAATTGAACGAAGAAAGAAAAAGTAAATTACCTAAACGAGGTGAATTTTCAACAGACTTGTGGAAAAATAAAGATGGTAAGGAATACCAAAATGATCCATTGAAATCTGAAAATATAAAATATTTGGTAGTAGGAGTGGTTTTATATTTCCAGACCGAAAATGGTTGGTGTCATTTGCAATTGTTATGATGTAAAAAGTGTATTAATGGGAGTACCACAAGGCTCAGTCTTGAGACCACTCCACTTCCTAATTTTCATCAATGATCTTCCTAAATACTGTATAAAAGCTTCAGTTACTGTAATTTTGGCTGATGACGCAAATATTTTAGTTTCTCGAGATGCTACAAATCAAATATCTGAGTGATGTTCTCTCAATGGCTTGCTGTTGAATATTGCAAAAACTGAAATGCTCAATTTTATCACAAAATATATCCCAACAGATAGGAGCTACTTGGTGAAATTGAATAATGAATCAATACATCAAACTTTTAGGAGTGATTGACTATAAACTTACCTGGAATCACCATATTGGTAATGTTGAACTGAAACTCAGTCAAAATATATATTTGGTACGTCAGTAGAAGCATACAGTTACAAGTTCTCAAACTGCTTTATCATAATATACAACCTGTTGTGGCCTATTATTACGGTCTTGAACAATGGGGATTGTCAAGTAATGCTCACAGTCTTTGAAGTTCAGAAATAGGCGGTAAGAATTATGGCAAGTATGGAATATATTTCAATGTATTTACTATGCTTAGCTTGCTCCTTTATTAAACTTTGATCTACACCAAAAGTGTATCGACAGGCTTTAAATTCCCAATTTATGAAGTTGAATTTCGATAAGATCAGCAGTTTCTTCGTTCTTTGATGGGATAACTTCTTGAGTCTATCCTTTTAATAATCATGACAAAGCGTGTTCAGTAGTTAATTTTGGAAAGTATTATTTTTCGAAGCTGTTGAAAAATTTTGAACCAATTTTGGCCAATTAAGGAACAACGTGTCCTGCCCTACCAGGACGGGCTCATTGCCATAATACAATACAGTAGGAATGAGTGAGTCAAAAATTTATCAAAAAAAAACAACTACTTTCCTGGATAATACCACGACGAACGTTAAATTATATTTATATAATTTTCGTATAGAATTCCTACAAGGCTGTCTCCGCATGGTTGCAAGGTTGCATGTAAATGTTCATTGAAACATTTGGAACACTTATCTCTGCAGACAATAACTAATGCTGTAACAAATGGTTCAATCACATATCCATGTCAAGGCAAATGCTAAGACCGCGCCCGTGGTGTAGAGTTCACTTTCTTGACAAACTCATTGTGAACAAATCACGCAATTTGGGTATTGTTGGTTGGGCTGAACTTGGTGGCACTCGTGGTTTAGTGAACGATACACCCCGGGGGCGGTCTCAGCTTTTGTCTTGACATGGAGATGTGATTGAAATATTTGTTGCAGATGTTAGTGATTGTCTGTAGAGACCTACCCTATACTGATGAGGGCAAAACCCAGAAATCGATCTATAGGTGGTCCAACTGTTTCAATGAACACTTCCATGCAACTAGCAATTGTGGGACAGCCTTGTAGAAACTCTGCGATCCAAGATGAGCAAAATTTTTCAGAAATTTTATTGGGATCTTGAAAAGTGAACGATACCAAAATAGACTTCAAAATAACAGTGAACCATATACCAATCGAGATGGGAAGAATCACTCAGGAAGTTATTGGATGAGTATGGCAAGGAATGGTTAAAGACAGACAATAACCGACACAGGGCAAGCCAAACTTTTCGGCGAATATCTCTACAGGGCCTTCCGAACAACGAATGACGTCACTCCAGAATTGGAGGCGTTTTCTAGGTAGGCTGGATACTTAAGAAATATGCCTGAAAATAGCATTAGAAGAATAACCTTCTTGAAGTTGATGAGCAACTTCAATGAGGTTCGAGATACAATTCAAAGTTTTCCTGGCAACAAGGCTCCAGGGATAGACAAGATAGATCCGGTTCTATTGAGAAATCTTCTGAGGAAGTCCCTCGTCCAGTTCATTCATACCATAAACAGCGTCATCAAAAGTACTGGATATTTGAAATAAGAAGAGAGTATCCCAATTCTGGAAGTGGGTAGGTCTGATGCTAGGGTTGAGCGATACTGCCCGATTTCACTGCTTAGTGTTGTCGTAAAAGTGGCGGATCGATTCCTCCTGAAGAGATTTGTTGACCTCGAAGATCGTTTCAACCTCATCTTACCAGAGAAGTTTGTGTTCCGTAATGGTCACTTTTTACTCAAATTGTGCAAGAGGTGAGGAGGTTTTTTAGTTAGAACTCAACAAAGTTAAGGTCCTGGTTGAATGTACGAAAGGCTTTTGATTCCGGCTGAACGTATCGTCATGAAGATGTTAAGGGTAGGCATGCCTGAATACACATTGAGATTGCTGGACCCATACCTGGTTAACAAAACCAACCGAAGCGGAAGTCTTCACTAATGTACTCATTATTTATTTATGATTTCCCAACATATGTCAACACGAGCATGGATGTCTATGTTAACTACACGGTTCAGTTTGTATTGAATTTTCCGTTGTATGGTAAAATAGTCAACCTGATTTGTATATAAAAGTATGGATTCCATCGTTGCAGATTCCACCCAGATTTCATCAAAATAATGTTTTCAATTTAGTGATCGAGCACCCATCACCAATGATTTCATTTTTGAATTATCAGTGAGTGAAATACTTGCTCTTGGAAACCAGCGTGAAATGTTCTAGTGTTCCAGAATCTAGATTCTGTTAATCGAATTGGTCAAAGTATGGATGATCTGAATGGGATGGAATGGATATTTAACGTGCATTGCTATTGTCTGAATTAATTAAATCTATCATTGATGTTCTTTGAGTCAACACCCATTCATCTATTTAAAAATCATTCTAATAGTTCAATGACAATTCTTCCAAGGTATCTTTTCCATTCTGCGCATAGGCCCCTGATGCTGTCTCAATGGTTCGAATCGTTTGTTGGGCTTATTTGGAGAAGATTTTGCAGTCTTGCTCGTTCGTGAGTGCCCTTTACTTTCTCACGATTCTCCTTTAGCTAGCCTTGGTGCTTTGTTGTACTCGGTTACAGAGTTCTTGAATTCCCTCCAATCGCCTGAGTATGCTGCTTTGTTGAAGAGTTTTCTGATCAGTTTCCTTTTGTTAGCGAGTTCGTTGTTTCACCAGGGCAAGTTCATGGTGTTTACCTTGCTAATATATATTTACAGTTTTCGTTGAATACTGAGGTGATTGCGTCCTGTAGTTGTCCCACCACCAGCCCAAGTTCATTTGTGTTATGAATCTTTGTTTCAATTCCCTATTAACCCCAGAATCTAGGTCTGCTTTATAGCCGTTCCAGTTGGTTCTGCGGAGATTATGATATGTTCCTGTTTCGGTCTCTCTTCCCGTTAGTTCGAATCGGATTTGTCTGTGGTCTGAACAACTGACCTTATCTGACGATGGTGCTTATATATCTCGTTCCCATTGTTATGGCAATTACTCCTTTCTTATTGGATGTTACGAAATTCGATTTATTGCCTACATTCACTGTATCTAAGTCATTAGTCATAATAAATTGTAGCTGATGATTGAATGAGATCCGTTCGCTTTATATTCTGCCACCAGCTTCTCTAATTCTTTGGTAGATGGGGGGTTCAGGTCATCATATAGAATCAAATTCTAATTTTATTGAAGGTATCTAGCTATGATAGGGGTTAACTTGAAGGGCCTTGAACATCGCCATTGTTCCCATCAGTAGAAACCCTCAGGACCCGGAATACTACCCTGTTCATCTTATAGATAGCCTTGAACTGGTCGTCGATGAAGTACGCCAGTACCCTTCCCCACTTTTCTGTTCAGGAGTAGCCAGCCTCCCACTTCTAGGTTTCGGTTTTGTTTCCCTAATCGTGCGTGTGGCGTCTCTTCGGTACAGACTAATTCTTCCCCCATTTCTCTCTGTGGTTGTGACTGATAGTTTTAAAGTAATTTATTAATTTATATGTTTGTGAGTTGCGCTTAACTATATTATACGTTATTCAATTGAATAAAAAAAAATTTCCCATTACAAAAATCTCAGTGTCAGGCCCTGTCTCCAAAGCGCAGATACATCCGGAAGGTTTGCTTGTGTCATTTACCCAGAGTCACTCCCCACGTCCGAACATCATGTTCTCCGGGTCGACGTAGTGAATCAATGATGACGGCCTTCCGAATTTGTCCGGCTAAGATTTATGCCACATCACGGCAAGCCGGTATGATTTTCAGATTAGAGAATAGCGTGTTCATCATTCCACCAAGCACCCCTATGAGCAGAACCATTAATCGTAGAGGATTATTCCCACTCGGCTACAGAATCCAATCATTCAGATTTTCACTTGTGCACCGGCTGAGAATCGACCCTGGGACCCTTCGGTCACAAGGCGAGCGCTCTTCCACCGCGCTAATTCCGCTCTTCCACTGCGCTATTCCTCGCTCTGAAAATGCATTATTGTTATTATTATTAATAATGAAATTAATAATTACTTCACTGCTCGTCTATTCTACTGTATTATATCTGAAGATCGACAATTGCTATTAAAGTAAATCTTCAATATGAAGTTATTCTTTTATTCAACTTGAATAGATGATTAAAACATCATGCTCTGCATACAAATCCTGAGGTTTTTTTGTACATAGGATAGTCCTGCACAGTCTAAATAAAACCATTGAATTCCACAACTATAATTTTCCTACTTCAGCATGACTCGGCCATCATTTACCTTATCACTTGCTCTGAATGTCTTACTTTTGTGAAATATTTTCCTCCCAGAAGCTCAACTTCTTTCATAAAATTCACATAAGTACTTTAGGAAAATTAACTACCCAGAAGTGAACAGACTTTTGTATGCCTTCATTTGCTGTTTTGTATAAAAACTATGAATGCACAATTGATATGTTATGATGTAAACTCCAAGGCCCATCAACGATTATGAGGAGTAAATTCAAGTTTCGAAATAACCCTCTTCAGTGACGGATTCGAATAATTGTATGGACTATATGTCAATTATTGCCATTAAACTTTTCATTGAGTATCGACTTTCTATACAGAATTTTGACAATAGTTGAAGTTCATGGATTTTACGGCAGGGATCCTCTATGACAGAAGCTTCGAAGTATGGTCGTAATTTGGGTTTAATCACAACTTAGAATTTAGAATTTAGAATTTGACCTTTATTTAGTAAAACTCTTTAATAGAAAAATATAAAAACTGAGTTTAATTATTTATAGATTGGTATTGGTATTGGTTGGTATGGATGGTGACTGATGCGCTGCGACCTAGTTAGATCTATTGTGCCCCATCTTCTTCTGCTATCTCGAGGTGTTCTCGTTTACAGCATCCCCTCAAGCCTCAGTTCCTTCAGGAATTTTAGGATTTTGAGGGGGTCCATTTGTGGTATTTCTTCCACAGTCAGCTGGTGTGATCCCAGTATATTTAATCTTTTGTGGTGTACAGCATAACACTCCATCAATATGTGGTGAGGTGTTTCAGGATGTTCCCCACAGAATCTGCAGGTGTTGTCCTCCTCTAAGCCTAGCTTCCTTAGGTGTTCTTTGCAATGCCCCGTTAGAAATCCTGTGATTGTCTTTAGACTAGTTTTGCTGAGGTTAATCAGTGTTTTCGATCTTGCTCGGTTGAAATTGCCGAGGAGATCTTTGGCCTGCCTTAGCCCTGGAAGTCTTTGCCAGTATGTTGCTCTCATTGCTTCTTCAGTTTTATTGAGTTCTTCTTGGAAGTAAGATATTTCAATTTATAGATAAAAATACTTACGATATAAATCAAGGGAACTAACATCACCAGATTCTCCCCTTTCCCTAACTAACTTTGGGCACGGTCGATAACGAACGCCCTGATCGAACCATCGGTTGTTTTTTGAAAAAATTGTATTTGATATTTAAAACTACGAAAATATAAAACAAGGCATGATTCGAAGAATAACATTAGGTTGTAAATTATAATCATGATAACGGATATACATTTACGGGGTGTTCGGACTTTTACGACAATATTATCAGTTCATGGGGAGATGCAAGTGGTTGTCTTACTGCTTGTTTAGACCTATGCGTGGTCTACAATAAAAATCGACGGGTTTCAGGATTTTTACGAAATGATAATTTTTTTTCTTTTATTCGCACCATATTGTATATTAGTATTACTTCGCTATGTGGGCACGATTTTGATTGAATAAGATGCGTTTATCAACAATAATAAAGAACAGACTTTTTCATTAGGTATATGGAGATATTGCAGGAATGTTTCTTATTTCCAGCCAGATTTTTACATAGATACATAATCATCGTCGCATTGTGGGGAAATAGTCAGTGTAGAAAGTTCACATTAATTTGAAAAATATTCACGCTACGACCATTCCATTATGGTTTTAAAATATATATCGAATTACTGCAACTTACTCGTTATATATTCTAACATCATTTTTCATTGTGTCACATTTTATGTTCTATGCGTGGTATAATATCTGAATGGGTTCTTCTGAAATATTCGTTTGATGATGAAAAATTGGCCGAAGTTAATCAAGTCATTTCCTCGATTGATTGATTTAGTTGTTGGAACATCAGACATGGTGTTAAAACATATGTTACCGAACAGGACAATTTTCAGATTTGGAACATTTTCCTTTTCAGCATTTCATGATTTTACTATAATTTGAAATGAATGAACTAAGATTTCACTGATTTATGAAAAAAAAAAACAAAACACATTTTTCAGACTTCCAGGATGAAGATTGTTTGTTTTTAAAAAATTAATCAAAAGTAGTATTGGGTGAAATTATCCTAATAGCAATATTTCGTTGGTCACTGAATCCAGCAAATAATTTTCAGAACAACTATCTTACAGAATATATTCATCAGGTTTGAATTGTATATTTTTATAAATAATGCTGTTACGATAATTAGTTGATATTCAAAGGGATAGTTATGAAATGAAAATGACAATGTAAAAAATTACTGCTAGTTTGGAGTTAAGCATTGTTTATTAGTTCGATGAATTTTCAGTGAGCATAAAGTTTTCAGCTTGGTTGGTTCACTGAAATTGAATATATTTCATATCAGGTCAAAAATGAAAAATATTTCACTCACCTCTCGTAAAATGCCAAATTACTCAAAATTCAGTTGATAGCAATAATATTTTATCGGCTGATAGGCCATCTATTATTGAAGAATTTTTCATTGCTATTAATATTATTCCATATCATCGAATGAAAAAAAGGTTATAAATGATCCAGCCTTTCTCCTCAAATCCTATCGACTAGATTTTTATTCTGATGACCCGAGAAAGTGGTAGGAATCACACCTTAAAAGGTAAGACCTCGTTAGGGGACGACAGCTGATTAACGGATAAAACAATGATAACCAAGTTTTAACAATTCTCAAATTTCCTGTTAATCCAGTAACGACAGACAAACTCGAGCAAAAAGTTAAGAATGAATTGTAGCACTCTGAAACTCGGCACATGACATCTCGACATCATGTTTTATTAGAAAAAAAAATTGTTTACCGAAAAATCAGGGGTGGAACCTAAAAAATTTTCCATTTAATTTTTTTTTGTTGTTATTTCAGAAAATATAAGATTTATCGAAAAACGAACTCGATAAGTTGAGAGATAATTCAATTCTCCACAAGAATGATTATCAGTAAAACCTTATGAAACACGCTCGTTTTCTCAGAAAACGTGGTTAACGCCGACGTCACATTTCATGCTCGCGCTAATCCGCCATTGCAAGTTCAGGCAGGGCCGAAAATTAAATTTGTCATAACTTAAAAATTATATTACGAGGAAGAGAAAAGGTGCATATCGTTCCTGAAGACTTCTACTTCCTCATGCAAATATAACATGTGAGTATCTGAGTACCTAAAATGTGTTTTGTCCCACTTTACATAACCCTTCTACGATATTTACGGAGGATCCGAAAGTCATGGATATTTTAGTTGATATGAAATAATTATACTGAAGCAAGAATCAGTACCCTCTTAGGACCTTATGGAACGATTTGACTAGTGAGACAAGTCTCACTTAAACATGATAAAGAAAAAACTGGGTTTTACTCCTGCCTCAGTTTTCAACTCACTCATAATCCCGGCAATTTCTTCAGTAAATGTTGAAAATAATCGTTCATATACATCCTACATGAAAAATGAAGTAATTGATTTCAAGCTTGAGGTTTTTTTTCACTTCGCAATAGTGTTATTGAACATATTTGCTGGATATGAATAAGCGATTATTTTCAACATTTAGTGAAGAGAATGCCGATTTTATGGGTAGTTCAAAATGAGGCAGGAGTAAAACAAAGTTTTTTTTGGCATGTATACGTGGGACCTGTCACACTACGTTAAAATTGTTTCATATAGTCCAAAGAGCGTATGGGTTGCTGCTTCAGTATAATAATTCCATATTTACTAAATTATTTATGATTTTCGGATCATCCGCAAACATCTCCGTGAAGTGCGACAAAACACATTTAGGTACTCAAATTGTTTTTCACCCTGTTGAGTTGTTTTTCCGATAAATCATATATTTCCTAAGATTACAGCAAAAATCTATTATATATTATTTTATTATATATTTTTAAACGAAAAAAAAATATATATATACAGTGTGTCTCACTTTTCATGGAAGCACCCCCGTAACTTCCGTAATTATCGAGGTAGAAAGATGAAACTCGCAGGACCGAAGGAAATGATGAAAATGCACCTACTGGTTGAATGACAATGGCCTAAGTGATATACACTGCCCGCCAGTCGCGATGGAACACCCCAGTTTTACGGTAAATCATATTAGGGGACAAAACAGAAACAAAATTCCATCAGATTCGTGATCAGGACCCCCAACTTATTACAGATACACCTTTTTCCTGAAAAAAATTTAGTCCTGAAAAATCTGAATTTGTCTCACTTTTCATGGAAGCACCCCCGTAATTTCCGTAATTATCGAGGTAGAATGATGAAACTCGCAGGACTGGAGGAAATGATAAAAATGCACCTACCGGTTGAATGACAATGGCCTAAGTGATATACACTGCCCGCCAGTCGCGTTGGAACACTTCAGTTTTACGGTAAATCATATTAGGGGGCAAAACAGAAGCAAAATTCCATCATATTCGTGATCAGGACCCCAACTTATTACAGGTACACCAAATTCCCGATAATTCCGAGTTTGTTCCATTTTTCATGGAAAATTAAAAATCACCATCCCTTTGCTTCATACATGTAAGTAAAAAATTGCACGTTCTCTTTTTGATAATTTCCAAGCGTAATTATATTTGGCAGTTTGCTGTATGGCTGGCTCACCCTTTATAAGAGTAATAAGTATTAACTTCAAATATTGAATTATTGAGTGTTAGAAAAACGTATTGTGAATTATTCATGAATCACTCTGTGGCAGCAAATATTTCAAGCTGTAACTGTCAATGTACATCTGACCAAAACTCATATTGAACTAACATACTCGATAAAAGTCAATGCAGTTTTTCATTGGCCATTGTCATTCAACCGGTAGGTGCATTTTCATCATTTCCTCCAGTCCTGAGAGTTTCATTATTCTTCCTCGATAATTACGGAAGTTACGGGGGTGCTTCCATGAAAAGTGAGACAAATTCAGATTTTTCAGGACTAAATTTTTTTCAGGAAAAAGGTGTATCTGTAATAAGTTGGGGGTCCTGATCACGAATCTGATGAAATTTTGCTTCTGTTTTGCCCCCTAATATGATTTACCGTAAAACTGGGGTGTTCCATTGCGACTGGCGGGCAGTGTATATCACTTAGGCCATTGTCATTCAACCGGTAGGTGCATTTTCATCATTTCCTCCAGTCCTGAGAGTTTCATTATTCTCCCTCGATAATTACGGAAGTTACGGGGGAGCTTCCATGAAAAGTGAGACAAATTCAGATTTTTCAGGACTAACTTTTTTTCAGGAAAAAGGTGTATCTGTAATAAGTTGGGGGTCCTGATCACGAATCTGATGAAATTTTGCTTCTGTTTTGCCCCCTAATATGATTTACCGTAAAACTGGAGTGTCCCATAGCGACTGGCGGGCAGTGTATATCACTTAGGCCATTGTCATTCAACCGGTAGATGCATTTTCATCATTTCCTCCAGTCCTGAGAGTTTCATTATTCTCCCTCGATAATTACGGAAGTTACGGGGGTGCTTCCATGAAAAGTGAGACACACTGTATATGTTCCACCACTGGAATTTTGGTAAACAATTTTGTTTCGTGTTTATCATGGTTCCAACTACTAGCATACCAAATTTGGTGGTGCTACAATCGATTCCTGTCTCAAAACCCAATCGTACTGGATTATGTACTATATAGGAGCTTTGTCGGCCAGCATCGAATACATAATAATTAAATAGCCCCTTGCAACTGCCTAGTTACCCTTGCCCAATGCCTGGTTAAGTTTTTCTACAAAAACGCACTTTGCAATGTTATTCAATACTTCTATGTGGTTCTACCTATCTTTGAATGCAGATTTGGTCAGTATGGTGAGCTAATACTCATATCCGTCATCCTTTTAACTACAATAGCCATTAGGAAATTAGACACAGAGCCATCTATAGAAACCACAGAAAGCATCTCTGACTAGGGTCTTGACTTTATTTGTAGACGTCGAATTTTTCCTCGAGTGAAATAATTGGATATTCAACCTAGGCATGGAAATGGGAACACTTTGCGAAATTTCATTATTTCATGAAATGCAAATCATGTATCCAGCTTTTTGCAAGTTTCTTATACTATAAAAATTTTGTCGTTAAGCATCGAACAGAAAAAGATCGGCAAAACTGTAAAACTAGTATGCAGATAGTCACCGGTTCTCGACGAAAAACTTTTCCAGGTGTTGGGCAGAGGTAATTCCGTAGAAGTATGAGGCTGTTGAATAGGTAATTAGTCGCACTTTTTCTTTAGTGCACATTTGGGTTCTTCGATTCTAGGCTTTGATTCAACAAATAGTCACTTTTTATGTTTTGTTCGTATCCTCCATTTGGGTACTCAAGATTTTATGAACTTAGCAAACTGCGTTCTAGGTTCCCCAGAAAATTATTCACGGAGACAATTCTGCCAAGTAAATTGTTTACTTAAAAAAATGTTAATTATGGCTACTAAATTTTCACGTACCTACTGTGTGAATATGAGATACTAACAGGAGGCAAAGGCAAAACAATGTTTCTAAAAGTGTGTAACTATTGTAACTCATCAGAATACCGCAGTTAGCAAAAGGGTTGTTTGCCACTGTGCACTATTTGCCGAACTCTCGTGTGGTGATGGATGGATTATATTTTGCTTTTACAAACACTTTTATATAATATATTTGAGTTGTTTAAACAGTTTGCTTAATTTATTTCTATTATTCTTTTATGCAAAATGATGATGACTATGACGGCAATATTGAAAGACGCGTCAAATCAAAACTGTTAGTCAATGAAAAATAAGTACTTTAAACAATTCTCGCGGCAATATGGACCTAAAAAATGTCGACTATGATAATGTTTTATTTGGCCAAAACTTCCATATATAGACGATTTGGAATTACCGATTGGTTTGTAGAAATGTCCATAAATAATTATAGAAGGAGTATAGTATATATTGTAGCAAAATTAGTTTTTTTTTGAATAGTTTTCAAAATAAGATAAATGTTGCTTATTGTAAAAGACTGTGTATAGAAATAAAATAAAATTTGATATTAATTATCTCTTTTCAAACAGATTGCCCAGGCACATACTTCCACTTTCTCTTCGTGACCTTCTTACCTTTTTATTTTTTTTACAGTACCTCAGCTCAGTCGGTGCCCAAGAACATGCAGATCTCTCTTGCTCAGGTAGGATTCTTGGAAAGGGTTTTTGAATAGGTATTTTTGTATAATTTTGCAATATATATTGTACCAAGAGAAACAAATAAAGATGATTCAAACTCATATTGTTGTTTCAGATTGTTGGGGTTACTGATCAACAGAATAATGATAACTTACCTATGTTCTACTCGCAGGTGAATAGTTCATTTGGGGTTACTGATCAACATAATAATGATAACTCACCTATGTTCTAGTTACAGGTGAACAGTTCAATTGGCATTAGTGAGTTAGATAATTAATTTCCAAGAACACAATTTTTGTAGTGGTTATTAACTTGTTTACTTGTCCCATATAGTATTCAAGTTTTTACTTGTGGGTATTAGGAAAAGTTTGGCTAAGGGTTAGTGATCTTTTTTCTCCGTGTTGTCAAAGAGAAATTTGGCGATGATGATACTGATTACACCCTCAATTCAAAAAGTGTTGCGAGACAGCCAATGTTGACTCTTATGCTAGTTATTGACGCTGTAAAAGCGTTAAATAAAATCTCACTAGAATAAAGTGCAAGGGCAAAGACAAGCGAAAAGGTTAGTGAGATTATTGCCATGAAAGGAAAGCTAAACAGCTTCTAGAGTTAGAAAAGATAGACTTGAAATTGGTAACGAAAAAAAAAACATGAAAAAGCTAATCGAGAGTGTGATAGTTGCGCCGCTACTGTGAGACCATCGCTGAAACTGAAGAACATTTGTTTTGTAGATTCCCCCGGCGTTTTCTTACAAATGGTCCAGGTGCTGGAAGGGGCCTTCATAAGATACGTTTCCTATAGGGCGGCTGACGCACGCGGCTGCCGCACAGCGTCTGACGCAAACGAATAGCGCCAGAATACCCATTTTCGATAAAGTGTTAGTGATCTGTTGCCAAAAAATATATATTTTTTTTTATTGTATTAGAAATTTTACAATTGTACTAAAATACCTGAAAACGTGAAAACATGCACGCCCATAATGTGCATTCGTCATACAACGACCTCATATATCCAGTGTTGAGACACTCAACATGAGCGTTCAGCGTTCGCGCAATAAATTAGAATTTCACATGTTGAGCTATGTTGGTGGAACTGTATACTAACAAGCATATGCAAAGAAAATTAACAAGTTCATCCGTTATTTAAATCCAGGACTGTTTTTTTTTCAAACTTTAATAATAAATAGATATTTATTGAAAGATGAAAAAGAATTTACGGCAGAGAAATCTTCCTGTGCAGTAAATAAAACTTTCGACATCATTACGCCCTCCGACATCAGGTATACGAAATTGATAAACTTCACACGAAGTATCGGAATCCAGGGCGTCAAATAAATTGAAAGGGTCATGAAGGTAACAAAATTTCAGATAGGTACTTAAGTGAGCTAACTTTTTATGGTCTTATTTGAATGACAATGTAAGAAATAGTACTCAATGAAAAATGCAAATTTAAACAAATCCTAGATCAATATCTCGAAAAATACAAATACCATACAAGCTACAACTCCAAATCGACTGTATGATTTACGGGACAATGACCCTCATTCTACAGTCTGATAAGTTCATGGCCGTTCCTGTTCGTTTTCATTTATATTTATATTCATTCGATGTCAAAGTGCTTTAATGAAATCCTTGTCAACTAATATTCTAAGACATGTTTGCTTCGGTAAAATGGCATAATCACATGAAATCAATAAATATGTAAAATTATGAGCAGACGTTGTTTACAACGGGTAGAGTTTGGAAGTTTCTTAATCGAAATTCTTAGATGAAGACGAACAACGGAATTATTAGCATGAGAGATCTATTATGGTTTGTATATAGTCACTGCCATAAAGACGAAAAAACGCTTACTATGACTGCTGAGGTCCACATCCAGTAAACATGTTTCTATTTCCGAAATTATTATGAAACATAGTCTGTAAGCTTGTCACATTCCAACTGAGAGGTATATGAACTCATATTAGAACGAATGGAAGGTGTGAAAAATGCGAAAAAAAACTTTGGAGAGTTGTAAAATTTTATGAAATATGGGTCGACATTTAGGGAAACTCTGTCCGCCATCCTTCCAGACCAAAAAAGGCAGTTGCCGGTGAAGGAAAGACACTGAGTGCTGAACCGAATTTACGATTAGGTTCACAGAGGTCTAGCGAGTCTTTCACCCGTATTAAGGGTTCAAAGCTTATGGAATAGGAACTTAATTATCACAGTGAAATGAAAACAAACAAACCTCATGAGTTACCGAGTATCCCACCTGGAATATTGGTAGCTAAAGGCAGTACTAAGAAGCTGAAGACAGGGTCACACTGACACACACAAGACACAACACGAATCAAAACATTTCATTATTATTCACAGGTATTTTGAACGTGTGTTTGTCAACATCATCGTTGATGACATAATGACATCTTTGTCGTTTGCTTTGTTCGTACTCTGAAAACATCGAACTGTCCCGTGCATGTATGAATGAGGTAGAAAATTTCAATAGTAGGTAGAGTCTGGATGAGTCATAGGTATGAACAGTTGTGTGCATAAAAAAGTCGTACAGCAGTTATAGGCTATTGTGAGTCTGGCTTGCCAATATTAATTAAACTTCTTATCGACTTTGACAAGCAGTGTTAAAATTCAAACAATTTTTGACAGTAACGCGCCTTTAATATTTTTCTAGTGCAAGTAGTGCTATGCCTCAGCTCTATACCATACAAATCTTGTACGGCTTTTTTATGCACACAACTGTACATCTTGGTGGGTAAATTTTCAGTTGTACTCAGAAAAGTTCAGGACTGTTCGAACACTACAACTTAGCATCCAGTACTCTGTGCACGCGCCAGAACTGTCAACAACGTTGCTTTCGTTCGTTGTTAGCCTGTTGTCTAAGGTCTATGCAAAATGTCCAGCCATGGTCCGGTCATTGATTCGGTTGTTTACGAAAACAAATACTGTGTGAATCCTATTGAGAACTACAATTATAGTGTTGGCAATAGACTACCTAAGTGTGACGTCAAAATGCAATGCCCATGACAGGTCTATGTCAAAAAATAACTTTAAACACTTTAAAGTGTTACCGCAGAAGAAATATTTCCCTCATATCCATCCCTGATGTGTATTATTGCGTTTGAAGAGCCTACTTTTTTCCAATCATATCAATCTCCCTGAAGAGCTTGGCAAAGCGAATTTGATTTTCGTCGACCAAAATGTATTGGGGATTAAATGCCAGAGAAGCGAACCTTGCTTCAATGAAATGAACGATTTCTGTGAGTGATATTTTTTAATAACATTCTCCCTATCTGATGTATTTAATGATATTTTCAATGAAAACTAGAGACAATTAAAAAAATCAAATATCTGAATGAAAATTTCAGATTTTTTTTTCTTTTCAGTTACTCTACAAGAACAGGCGTGGCTGGGATTTCGTGAAAGATCCTGCACAGTTTACGTGGATAAAAACAGATAGATCTCCAGCCCATCGCTATCCTCGAGCCTCATGTGCCTGACAAACTGATGCAGCTCATTTTCTGCAAATGCAAAATAGCCTTGCAAAGGGAATTTGGCTATGCAAGAAGGCTGGATAATTTTGCTCCCAGCTATGCCGAAACTGTGAATGAAAATGCAGCAATATGAAAATATATTTTGCTGATGATAACCAGGATTTGGACGAAGTGGATACACCTTCAATAAAACATATTTCGAGAGAAAATAGATTTCATTGCAGCGTACATTTGAAATCTCCTCATGTCTAGTATCAACTAATTTGATAAAATTCTCATGACTTGCATACCCAAGGGCCTTCACAGCACATCAGTGAGCCTACAGCCCACTCAGTGGTTGCAGATGAAAGAGGTAGGTATACAATATTGAATTCAATGCATTCGTAATGAAATCATTCAACCATTCATTTTATACTATTATTGCTACTAATTTGATTATCATATTCCAAAAGAGCAACCTTGACCTATACAGTCTTTTGTGGACCGTAGCTGTCTACCACGTTTTTCACTTACCTACCTATATAAGTGATGATAATTGATATGAAAATTAGGTATTTTGTGTCTGAATATCCAAACAAACTTTGGACAGATATAATAATTGATATTATTGATAAGTAGTGATTATAATGCCCAAACAAATAGTTTTTAATAAGCAAATAGAAACAAATAGGTCTTGACTGAATTTTAGATAAAGTGCTATAGCTATACGGATATGAAATTTCAATGCACTTCAGCTGGTACATGTTTTGTCCACAATAAGTGATTAAGTTTTTCAGTTACAAGCAAAAATCTAACGAGAAAACTGGGTTTTTCACCAAGAAGGAAATTTTGACCGTTTTTCAGAGCGCTCTAACGGCCAAACAGTTCAGCCAATACAGTTGAGGGGTGCCTTTTGAAGACAATTTATTATTCTTTATTTTTGTGTAGAATGGTCTACTTCGAAAATTGTGTAGTTTTTTTTACGTTTTTTGCAAAAAACTGAAATGCGATTATTGTTGTGAAGTCTTATCTGTGGAAAGAAGCAAAGAAAAAATTCAGATTCAGCACCCCGAGAAACACATAAAACGAGTGAGGAAATAACTACTATGTTTTTTCCTGAAACAGGCACTCCCAGTGATGATTTGACTGGATTCATTGAAGATATTGACATATCTCAAAACATTTTACTTTCGAATTCCTCAGGTCAAGTGGGCTGAAAAGGGAGAAAAGGGATTCATAATGTTTCGCCAGGATGGTGTTCTTAACATCCTGGTCTACCGTAGTTGCGTGATGATTATAAGCAGAGTTTATCGTGCGGCTCCTGAGACCTTAATGCATTTGATGTCTGCTGCTTAGGCTCATGAGGTCTTATTCTATTCCCACAGGCATAACGCGACGCTACGAGTGTTTTACCATTAACTACATTCTTACGGTATAGACGAGACACCGTGTTGCTTTATGCTCCGGAGGTAATTGAGTTTGTTTTGCAGATTGAGAAAAGCCGAATCTATTGGAACTACTCATTTATCAGCGTCAGGCAAATACCAGCAAATGAGCTTGATGTAGTTCTCCTCGACCATCATAGTAAAACGATTTTTTTCATATAGTTTTCAGCTCCTGGCGAAATGAATATCTTTCGAAAAGATGAGGACTAAATATCACTATTTGAACTATTTGAACTACGTAGTTTTCACCCAAACCATTCGGTCCAAATGGTGGTTCTGATTGAAGGGGCTTATGGTGGAATGGTGATCACGCTTCTCCACAATCCAAAAAGTAAACCGGCTTGCCGTATTGCGGCATAAATCTTATGCGGACGAATGCAGAAGGCAGTCATTCTTCGTTCACTTTTACCCAGATCACATGAGTCTTGGACCCAGTTATAACTCACATCACAGACTATCTAGGTAAATGACACCAGCGCGCCCTCTATACACAGCAGGCCTCCGAATACAGGACTGCCTGGGTAATTCCTACAGGAAAAAAAAATAAAGAAAAATAAAAGCTTTTATTCACAGATTATTATAACTTGCTACGAGAAGTATTCACATGTTGATGAATTTGTTGAGGAATCTACATCAGCTGCGCCGAAGATATTTTACCAGTTGAGTACTCCTGGTATATATTTTTCAATCAGGCTTTCATAATAGGGCCACAATTTTTCGATATCAGGGATTTCAGCACTCTTAGTGTATAAGTCGTAGGTGCTGAAAAAAAGATTTCAGTAAGTTGTGGTAAGTAACGAACATTCATAATGGTAGAAAAAGATAATCAATTATTATAGGTGGAAGGTACCGATTTTCGTGAAATTTCATGTAATGGAATGTTTTTATCGAAACCTTGTAGTTTTGAGTTACGGCCTTTTGATGATCTGAAAGACCGTTTTTTCGCTTAATTTTGCAATAGTTGAGGAAGATACTTGTAGAAACATTAATTAATATATCCTCCTCACCAGTTTCTAACGAACTATCCACAAAGAAAAAATACTGTGTTCTACATGTAATAATAGCTAGGCTTGTTTTCTGAAACAATTATATTGCACCAATCGAAATATATATGTTCAGCCAACAAAATTAGGTGACTGAAGTGGTATAACTTGGATTTGAAACTTCGCAATACTCAAGTTCAATGTTTTCTATCATTTTTATAATGACTAAGAGTGTAAGAGAACATTGAAAACCATCAAAGTAATATAATTATCCCAAAAGTATAAATGTTAACGTGGCCATTAGACAAATAAATCGTATTGTATGAAATTTTCTTATTTTTCAAAATGACACTTGGCTCTGTTCCTACATTCTTAGTAGGTACTGGAGTTACTGTAAGACCGTTCGATAAAAGCGAATGTGGAACGGGTAAGGGTATTTACCTCTTAGTCCAGACTGGATCTGCACTGATGATTGGCAGAACCGTGAAACTAATACGCAGATAGTCACCAGTTTTGATTAATATTGGCTAGCTGTTACAGAAAGCATTGCGAAGTGTGTTCTTTGCTTAGAACTGAGTTAGAAATCGAGTCAGTGATACATTTATCATCGAATAATTAAAAGATGAGATCAATGATAAATTCTTCATTGAAAGTGATGAAAATATTTATTGTTGATACTCATGTACTTGCTTTATTCATAACATCCATTGAAATCCAATATGTCCTTAGATAAAATATCAGTGATAAGGGTCAATAACATATTACGGCTAGACTGAGTTGTTTACATTTTTAGCTGCGGTCAACACAGGGTCACATTATAAGCACAAGGTTTTTTACCGCTTGTTTCGCGGCAATTATCTGCTTATTTACATTGTATATAAGCAGATTATAGAGCAGAAACTCAGCTTTACCGATGGCAACTAATTTCCGCGAAACAAGTGGCAATAAAAATTGTACTTAGAATGTAACCGCAGCTCGAAGTGTTTGTAACGGAGTCTAGACGTGATATATCATTGTAATTGGTAACCAAATATAATCTTATCATTGAATGAAGTAGTTACTCTACTAGAAGAATACGGAAAAGGCTATTTCAGTAAATGAATGGGTTATATATATATATATATTTTTGTGTTGGCATCTAGTGCTATTGTCATTAGCCAGGTGTTCTGGAAAGACCTTGTTACGAACTTTATACGCCACCTTAGGAGCAGCACTATTAAGTAACAACACAACAGTGATACGTGGAGGACTGTTCCCATCAGCCGGCAAAAAAATTCAATCATTCAGATTTTTACATCTGAAAATTAAAAAAATCCTGCCCCAACTGGGAACCGAGCAAGTGACCTTTCGATAATTAGTCGGGCGCCTATATTATAACAATATTTCCTCTGTACCAGATAAAACTAGTACTAAAATAAAAGTATGATGATGGAACAAATATAAAGCACATTTAATTAGCCTATGTACTTGAAATACGGGATAATGGACACGTGTGGTGTCATATAATGAGAACAAATAATATAACCTCCTTACCACAAACATTTTTTTTAAACTGACTCCTGCACGGTCCGGTCCGATCGCTCACTAATTTAGCGTTCGGGGCCGGTCTGACCGTACCTACAGACAAGAAAAAGGCAAACTTGAAAATGCATGAATTTGTTTTTTCGTATTTTTGTCTTGATACACATTCGAAAAAGTACCCTGTAGTGAACTCGCAAGCTAGGTTAGTTTGCTCATGTTGGGTTTGTGTGTCGAGTGCGAGCGAAAATACAAATTCACGCATTTTCAACTCAGTTCGCCTTCTTGTCTGACCGGCACCGGCACCGAACGCTAAATTAGTGAGCGGTCGGACCGTGTAGGAGCCAGTTCTTTTTTTTCAGATTCCTAAATGCACATTTGGCTAACCAAGTTACATTCACCAGTAGGATTTCCTTACTATATTCTTCACTTTACTACTACAACTAAACAAAATAATTATAGAGGCGAGGCTTATTATTTTATTTCATAAACCTACACTTGATGAAAATTATTAAGTGTAAAAATAATATTGATTAGATACTGACTTCAACTTTGGTGTATATTTACTTACTTGAATTTGACTACCCACTTTCTCGTTTCTTCGTCTTCTGGCCTAACAAGATGTTGGTAATCACCAGAAGAATGCCATGGATAAAAACTGTGATATCTTATCATTGCTAGAGCTTGAGGCGGCAGCTTGGTTTTATTGTGCACCAACATTCTGTATAAGTAATCATCATGTCCCCAGGATAGCGTTAGTTTGTTGAGCCCACAGTTTGGTTTGTATACTCCGTATTTTGTACTGTGGATGGTAATAAAATGAATGAAAGATTACGTGAGAGGTCAAGATAATGAAAAGTTCTAAAAACGCAGGTTCATATAGTTTATCAATTTCATCAAGGCATTTTAATTTTTGGAGAGACCTTTCGGAGAGAGTATGAAGTATTTACGAAATGGGTTTGAATTATTAAATGTTGTAGAGCCATGAAAGAAACATCAACTACATGCTGCCACTATTTTTCTAAAGAACAGATTTTCTGTTCATATTTCACAAAATAAGTTTTTAACATTTAATCATAAAAATAATGATAATCTTTCTCAAACACTTATATGAGTGTACCCAAAGTCACAGTGGACAGGTAGAGGAGACTATAGGACGTAGGAAACCCTTCAGCACCACCCCGAACAGTCGATGTTATCAGAATTGACGTCTAGGCAACTCACACCACATTTGCTTTTAACAAGGCATTTGGCAACTATCGAAACTCGATATGAGCGAGAAACATTTTATCTCCTTGAGAAATTCGAACTCATGGCGAATGCTACATGAATATTGAACAGCTGATATCTAGACCGCTCGAGCTCCAGACTACCCCGTATCAATAGTCACGTTTCGGGATTTGTCTTTTTATCACGTCGATATATAGCTATCTAACTAACCAAATCTCATTGGAGTCACTTTTTATAGACAATAAAACATTTTTCTCGCATTACTCAGTTAACTGGTTATGTAACTTTGTTGATTAACTCCTATTTTATTTATCAATCCCATATAGCACACGACTGTATGTGTACGTCAATTGGATGAACAGTTCTGGATCAACTTGTGACGTCAATCAACTATATGTAATTAGAATGTTGAATACTGGACTTGATTTGTACGTTCAATATGTTACTATTTTGTACGTCCATTGGATGAACAAAATTGGATCAATTGGGAAGTTCCATGATTTTATGTTTACGGATGTACACCGAATGTAGAATAATGGACTTTATTTGTACGTTCAATATGTTACATTTTTGTAAGTTCATAGGATGAACAAAATACGATCAATCGAAAACATCCGAAATTGCGCGTTTACGGACGTACACTAAATGTAGAATATTGGACTTGATCTATATATTACATTCGGATATTTCCGGTAGAGTAGGCCATAACAAAGTAAACACTTTCCATACTACCATGGAGGGAACTAAGATGCCTAAAAACCCTGGTGTACCGACTTATACCTGCAAATCTGTGGGATAAAACGAGAGACATTCGCTTACGAGAAAACAAATGAATTCGTGGGCTATTTTTCAAATATCCCGCGACACTTGAGTCACCGCCACCGTCGGTTTTCTTGTTAGGGTTGATTTTCATGAACAAAATTTTGAAGTTTTGCCCACGATTCACAAACATGGAATTAATAAAATACTATAATTATTGGAATATACGGAATCACTGTCCCCAATCAGTTCTATTTGTTACATTTTCGACATGATTTAATAATTTTTTTTGCTGAAATATAATTAACTCACATTTCACATAGAAGTACCTATTGCAGTTCAGCTGTATCGCATGGAAATTCACCATTAGCACCTGTCAATCTTATGCGCAGCGCATGCTCTCGCGCTGATATCTGTGCATTTGTGCCCGAGTTTTTACTATAAACTTTTTTAAAGAAATAAAGAATAATTCTGTGGCTTTGAGTTTAATTGCATTTGCGATTTGATATTTGTGATGAGTTGTGTTATATTGTTCTTCCACTTTTAAAAAACCGTTCAATATGACATGTAATAGTGACAATATATTTCCTTGCTTAACAACCAATCAGTGGATTTCAAATTTTGAAATTCAGCCAATAGAATCGGAACTACAGTGAAAATATATAGTCCGGGAGACAGCGACACAAATTTCGCACCAATTCCTACAAAGCTGATTTTATCTCATTTTGTAGTTTTGATATGGCAAGTAAACGGAACGGCAGTCTACCACCCCAATATGGGGGCAAACATTAATTATATTTTTTCAAACGTGTAAATAAATGATACGTAAATGCCTTATTCCTACAAGTATGAAACTTGATAGAGTGCTCAATGATACATAAAAAGGCAGTATAATGATAGTCTACCGCGTCGGAGGGGAGGCCATCATAGATCTACCACCCACGCAAGGTGTTCAGAAATTAATGACTTATTCCTACAAAGCTGAAATTTTTTTCTCAAATACTTCAGTTTATAAGAAGTCTAAAAAAATAAGTCTACCGATTACATAAAGGTGCAAAGCCCTGATAGACGCAATGGAATGCACGATCTCCCGAGCGCAGCCGCCGCGCCGATCCGCTTTAAGTCGCTCCAAATGATTGCATACCGGGATTAAATTAATATTTACAAAGCTGCTTTTTTATCTGTACGTATTGTACGATACTTATTGTCAACTAAAAGCGTTAGCGAGCGAGGTTTTTGGTAGTATAATGTTAATATAAAAAAAATTTTAAATTCATTTGTTTTAAATAATTAAAATTTGTTTCTTCTTTTATGCAGAATAATTAAATTTGTTACAATTGAATTACTATTATAATAAGATGTATTTTATTGTAAGAATATAGTATTTTATTATAAATAAATATATTGAATCACTCGCTGGTGCATCCGCACTTGTACTTGGAGAAGGCTCAGCAGGCGATTTTGCAGGCTTTTTATACTTCTGCGACAATGCCGTGAAATGTCTGTAACATCCGGAATGATACCCTTCAAGTCCACTTAATTGAGCAAGACGACATCACTGTACACCAATTGATGTTTTTTTTTACTTCCAAAATTTCTGAACACTTTACAAACTTATCTTGTGTTAACTGCAAAATTGTTTGACCTTTTGGCTTCTTATGGCAAACGAAACAGTACAACTGAGAATCCATGATGCTTAAGAAACGCGTCCTTCTACGTAGACGACTGAAGGCCACACTGATGAGCACATGAGCAGCTCTGCTGGCATAGCTATAAATTCGACGCTGTAAGCATGATGAAGGGATGGAACCCCGAAAAGGTCAGAGCCGTAATATGTAGGGAGCAGGTATAAAACCATTGAACTAACCAACGTGTTTGCCGAGCCCGAATAACACGAAGCCGCCGTCGGGATACGACGTTCACTCAGCTGTCCATTTTTGGTTATTAAGTTTACTTTTCAATTATTTAAAATTATTTGAAAGCCGCAATCCTTCAATAAACTTCCCGCTCAAAAATTTAGGCCATATCTACCGAAGCTTTAGCCACAGTGTATCGCAGGTAGAACACGTTTCGTTCACAATAATTATCGTACAATACCTACAGATAAAAAAAGCAGCTTTGTAAATATTAATTTAATTCCCGGTATGCAATCATTTGGAGCGACTTAAAGCGGATCGGCGCGGCGGCTGCGCTCGGGAGATCGTGCATTCCATTGCGTCTATCAGGGCTTTGCACCTTTATGTAATCGGTAGACTTATTTTTTTAGACTTCTTATAAACTCAAGTATTTGAGAAAAAAATTTCAACTTTGTAGGAATAAGTCATTAATTTCTGAACACCTTGCGTGGGTGGTAGATCTATGATGGCCTCCCCTCCGACGCGGTAGACTATCATTATACTGCCTTTTTATGTATCATTGAGCACTCTATCAAGTTTCATACTTGTAGGAATAAGGCATTTACGTATCATTTATTTACACGTTTGAAAAAATATAATTAATGTTTGCCCCCATATTGGGGTGGTAGACTGCCGTTCCGTTTACTTGCCATATCAAAACTACAAAATGAGATAAAATCAGCTTTGTAGGAATTGGTGCGAAATTTGTGTCGCTGCCTCCCGGACTAATAGCTTGTCGCTGTATTTTCACGGTGATAAACCTGCTTAGTTTTTGTTTTACTATCTTTCAAATGAAAATATTGATTTAAGTTATAAACGTCAAATTTATATGTTTTGACTAGTCATCTTTATTTATCAATATGATCGATCGTTGGGGACAAATGTCCATTAGTATCATAGATGAGGCCGTGGAAAAGAGTATTCCGATGAATACGGCTAGAAGTAAAGCATCAATTACCAGGTGACACGATTTTTCTTAATTTCAAATCGATATATTGTCGTCCTAAATATAATTCGTGGTATGATTAAAAACCTATAATTTTTTGGAATATCAATTCATTGGCAATCCCAATGCAAGAAAATACAACTCGTCCTGCGGACTCGTTGTATTTTCAGCTTTGGGATTGCAATTCATTAATATTCCAAAAAATTATCGGTAATAATCATACCACTTATTATATTACCCCTGAAAATATTTTTATTGTGCAATTTTGTTCGACAGAAAAGTGTATTTTTTGATCAACTACACTAAAAAGATTTCACCATATCAAAATAAAAGGAATGCATAATGGAAAATAACCAAAACCTTAACAAGCTTACTGAAGACAAAACATTGATAGATAGAATGGAGAAAAATTTATATATTTTACTTTATCGCGGACTTTCGCTACATATTGAAAATTTCAAGAAACGGTAAGATATAAACACGCATCCAGAGATGAAAACATTTTTGCTATAAAATATTGTCAACATGCATGGCGTTCTGAAATAAAATGTCTGTTTCAAAGTATGTTCAGATTCCAAGTGGTGAGTACTCAATTTCTGTATTGAATATAAATTATAGGTACCTACTTTGTTCATCTTTCTGGTTTGTCGGCACAAAAACGGAACATGATCAAATTATTAAAATATAAGGAAAATGAAGAAACACATCAATGATATAAGAAAATTGCACAACATTTTTTTTATTACACGACAACTATTGACTTTCAAATGGTTTTCAGATTTTTTTTGGAAAAAATTACTTACACAATTTTAGTAACTAGTGTTATTTTTTTAAATAAAACTTGATATTCCACTTCGAGTATGGACTATTACTTTCGTATGGCATACAAAAGTTTAATAAAATTCCTTAAAATTCAATTAGCAATCACAATCACCATGTCCTTGGAATGTTGACAGTGTTGACACGAGAAAGAGGACGCCATCTCTGGTGTCGATTACAAAAGTAGACCACTAATTCATTTGTTTTGTCTTCAAAAAATTCGAAACAAAATCTAATCAGTCGGTACACCAGGGTTTTTAGACATCCTAGAGGGAACAGTCATCCTGATATAGTTAGGTGTTGTTTATTTGGTGTTAGTCCGACATTATTATATTTTTTTGTATACTCATGTTCTGTGTGTTATTTGATTATTTTTACCTGTTGACATATCTTTATTGTAGTGACGAAGTGTGTGACGGTGGAAGGGAACATATCATCAGATCAGTATATGGAATCATTTTTAATATACACATTGGGAAATTGAATAATGTGATGCACAAAACAAGACAAAAGAATACTATATCGAATAATAGTACTATATGAAAATGAATGAAAATTTTTGATTCAAACTGAATTTTACAGGAGACAAAAGTGTCAACCACTAGAAAATAGACTGAATATTTCATATTCAAATGGTGGGGAAGCCGAATGAGGGAAAAGGACGAAAACTCTCAGTTTTTGTTGAAAATATCTTCTATTTTGAATAATTTATTTTGCTCAGATATTCATATTAAGGTGCGTTTGAATTGAAGCGTTTCGTTCCTGCGACCAGGGGCATTCAAATTAAGAACGAGCATTCGCATTCGTCGATGATCCGGTCGCCATTTCGGATACATATGTTTTAATTAGCGCCGTGAGTTTCGTAGTAATAGCGGGACTTTCCGAAAGAAAAAAGAGGAAAGAGAGTTTGGAGGTCGAAAATATTTTGACTTGGGATCCCATAAACAAGGTTCGCTCCTATATATAATTTTATAAACTTGGGTGTCTTTTCATTTGTCCAATCCGTACTGTTGGAACTTAACCCACAAAACGGAGTGAACAACAAAGATGTAACAACTGATTTGCAAAAAAGGCGTTTGGCAAATGTCTACAGTAGCGTTTGAAACGAATTCGCTCGCTTGGTTTACGGCTCTGTCCACATCGAGCACAAATTTCCTTTGATGATTCGATAGGCGGAACCAGGGGGTAAAGGGGGTAATTACCTTCCCCCCAAGCTTATTCCAAAGTACTCATACTGCCGTCCTAAGGTCTGAGAATGAACGCAGTATGTTTCAAAATATCGTAATTTGAGTGTTTTAAATACTTTTTTCTACAATTGTCAAAAAAAGTCCATTTTTTGTGTGTGGTGTGTGTGCGTAAAGTATTACAATATTTTACTATCAACATACGATTTTATTATTAAACGAAAAAGCGTAAAAAAAGTGCAATTTTTTTAACGGCTATTGCTAGGCGATCGACAGTTTCATGCTACAACAATGACAGATCCGAATAATAACGAAATCCTGTCATAAAGCCAGTTATCATTTTCTATGGCAACTAATAATTACATAAGTATAAATATCACGGCGAATATATTCACAATAGAACTATTGGACCTAATCCACAATAGGTAATCCAAGGTAGCTGTGGCTGTTTGGTCGTCAGAAACTAGTTCACATCAATAATTGATGAAATTTGTGAAATTAGTAATCTATCCTGATAACGAATTCGTGATAACTATGAATTTGAGTTAAGTAGAAATAAAAAGTGATGAAGATTGAACGGAGAAAACCCTAGATAGTGCCAATTTTGAGATTTCCTTGACATAGTGCAAAGACAGAAAAAGGTATTCATAGCTTCAGGAGTATTGTTTGATTATTCTAAAGATAAATCTGAGAAAATGGAAAGTTACTTCCGATGACCTAGTTATTCGAAAGTCAAGTCAACATTAATAATAATAATAATAATATTGACTTCGATAAATATGTTATTTTAATATTCGCTTCAAATTTTCCATTTTGCGGGATAGTGTGAGGGGAAAGGTATTTCGACTCTGTCGATAGTATTCGTTTTATGGTGGTTAGTATTCTGGTGGTCTAAGGCGCAGGCCGTTTAGAACTTCAGTATAGCGGTAGTCGGTTCGAGCCCGATGTATGTACGAGGGATTTTTTCTCAAAAGTACGTACTATCGAAATCGATAGACGACCACAGTCCTTGTTTTTTTTTTTTTTGGTGTGTTGGCATCGACTAACGTGTTCTGGATAGGCCTTGTTACTAACTCCATACGCCACCTTAGAAGCAGCATGATTGCAAGCAAGTGTATCGTGTGTTGTCTAGATGGCAATCTCGTCTGGAGTGCATGCCGGCCACCCGAGGTGCTGTAGGTTATCCGGGTTTTCCTGCAGCTGAAAAGTGAATACCGCACCAAAAATCAGTAAGTCGCCCGGAGCACCACGGTAAATAATAATAATGCCGTCCTCTACCCGCACAGGCTATGCCTTTAGGTACACTCTACGAGTATTATTATTATATATCATTATTTGTTTGAAACTCAACTCTCCGGCATACTCTTCAAACTTTGTTGGAATTATGAATCAATAAATATGCCAAATTCATTTCATATTTGCAAAAATATCTGAATTGGTTGTGTTTTTTGACAGTTGTAGAAAAAATACTGTATGAAACTCGTGAGTGAAGTGTTTTTTTCACTTGTAGGAATTGCCGCATTCCGCCTACGGCGTCGTGCGTCAACATTTACTACTCGTAAAAAAAAGTATCACGTTACTCACTTGATACATAAATTACTATTATTTGCAATTCTTACATACCGAACCACTTTATTGGTTGATTTTATTATTTCATATGTCTATTGGAAATATATTCATATTTTACTTTTCTTAAATTAGAATATTTATATTCATTAACCCATCTCCCCCCCATACCAGTACCATGGATCCGCCACTACCGACAGACGTCGGAACATGAACAAACACGAATGTGCTCGTTCGATCGCGTTTGATTCTTCGTGTAAATTACTCTAGCTAAAGCAAACGAATTCGTTCGTTCGCTTTTGTTCGCCCCAGTTTAAACGCACATTTAGCCAGGAATCACACTGATCGACCAGGACCGACCGTCCGCGACCGTCCACCTACGACCAAAAGTAGAAGTAGATCAATGAAAACTTTCAAAGTCACACTGATCGACCATCCACGACCGACCACTAGAATAATTTTGTAAATCTAACATTAATTTGACATTCGAAAAGTTATGTGAACTGTCTGTTCATTTATTTAAAATAAGTTAAATTCGTAATATCAATAGTTTTGCAATTCCAAACAAACATTTAATTTTTCCGGTAGGAAATATACCTATTTACATGAGTTTTGTTGAAGTCAAAAGTTCATCAAAAATGTGTGTCAAAATGACATTACGTCAGGATAGAGTGACACCGACCAAAATTTCCAGCAGACTACAAATTCGAACATGGTCTTTGAAAAACGGTCGAGGACGGTCAATGACGATTATACAGTGTGAGTTGTGCGATAAGAATATACGTGTTGGAAATTTTGGACGTAGGTGGACGGTCGCGGACGGTCGGTCCTAGTCGATCAGTGTGATTCCTCGCTTACATGTTTTGATTTTTGTTGAAAGTGTTGTATTTTTATTCATTTTTGATATATTTTGAAAATAAAAAAATCAGTTTTGTACCCTCTTGATATATCATTCAAAAATATTGTTTGTTGGAAATTTCTACTTTCTGTCAGTTATCCCATAATTAGTTATTATCAATCATTATACATTGTATCCACGTTAAAGATGTGAACTCTGTTATTCATTTTTTTTCACGTATTTAAGAACGTTCCTGTACATCCAATGTACGTCCATTGGACATCCGGTATGAACGTCCACTGCACATCCTGAATGTACATCCAAAGGATGTTAAATACAGTCAGGTTCGGACATTTTCTGGACGTATTATTGTACATACCTCAACGTACAATGGACTTCCATAATATCCATTTTGTACGTCCAATGAACATGCAATGGACGTACATGTGCGGTATGGGATGTTCTCTGCCATAGCGCTGAAAGGTTTGCAGATAAAAGATGAAAGTTCACTTTTACGCTCTCATAACTAATACTTATTTTTCGAACTTACTTCGAATTCTCACAAATTCTAAATTGGTAGCTTACTTAGGGTGAAAAGATTCACTTGACGTTGTAATTTCGTAGATTATTGTTAATTCTACTGTTCAGTAGTTATTTTGTCGTTGTGCTTGGGATCGCACCTGAACATATAAGGCCTTTCCTAGCTCGCAAAGAAGTTTCATGAAGACTTCTGAGAGTTGCAGCCGGTTGACAGAAACGACCACTGAAGAACAAATTAAGATTTGATTTGTTGAATGTTCATTGTACAATTTTCCGTTTTGTTTTCTACTATGTACAAGCACTTACTTATATTCTGGATTATTTCCATCAATATTGTCCTTGAACGATGTCTCTCTGTATACAATATTGTCGCTCCACTCACATCCAACGACGAAGGTGTCTCCTACAACACACCACTGAGGTTCTCCAAAGAATGCAAGGACCTAAAATAATGGAGTATTTAGAAATATTCAGAGTAACAGTAAAACAAACATAGCTGAACATGTTAAATTCCTACTCCATGAACAAACCATAACGCGAGAAGGCAATTGGAAATAAAAGAATAGACTGTACGCTCGGGCCCGTGAGCAAAAACAGGTACAATCGGATACACAAATATAGGATCCATTATGTTTGTGGAAAAATTTACATTATGAAACAATTTTGATACAAAATGGTTCAGTGTTTTTCGCCTCCTTTGTCATAAAATGAATAAACATTAGCTAGCACTTCTCGTGTCAGATATCGAGCGCTTGATAAATGAGCCCGCCGTGCTTGAAGGGCTCATTGTCATACACTCTGAGCTTGGTGATTTCCCTGGTGAGGGGACTTTTATCGAGCATGTACTTATAAAACTTGTAAGACAAGTTATTTATAACTGTCGGGATCGAGTCGACGCCTGCAAGCTCCCTAAGAGGTTCCAATCGAAGGTATCGTCTGCTACCGGTGATAATACGGAGTACTTTGTTCTGCATCCTGTCCAATCTCGCCAGTGGAGTTGGCTTAAGGCTGCAGAACACCGGACAAGCGTACGCCATTGTAGGTCTTATTATCTGCTTGTAAATAAGCAATTTATTCTCTACTGAGAGTTTCGAGCCCCTCGCTATCAAAGGATAGGTGCGTTTTAACACAGCTCCCGCCCTCTGGATAGCAAGGGTGATATGACGTCCGAAATTGAGTCGCTTGTCCAGGTGTACCCCCAGGTACCTCGCGTGGTTCACATTATCAACGGCCTCGTCATTGATTCTCAACTTCCGATAAAGTTTTGAGTGAGTATACTTTTTCGTGAAGTTGATCGTCTCCGACTTAGCCGGATCGACCTCAATCTTGTTATCCGCCAAATACGGTATGATCTTCCTATCCAAGTGGACTTGGATCCTGTATTGGGCAGCAGCGCTTGAGAAGGAATGGGCAAAAATGGCGGTGTCATCAGCGTACACCGCTGTGCCCATATCCGGTCTCTCGCACTGAGGGAGATCATACGTATGTAGCGAATACAGATGTGGGGACAAACATGAACCCTGCGGGACACCTGCTTCAATCATTAGCTAGCACTTCTCGTGTCAGACCATTCAAAGCTTTACTTTTAAGATTAGATTGAAACTATTTTTTATTGTGGATTTATTTTTCGAGTTTGCATCTATACGTGTACAGCTTGACAATTCGACACTCCTGTCGATGCGAGGTGGTAGAATACTAGCTGAATGTATAATTTGGGGTGGAATGTCATAAATAAAGGATAGTGGCTCCAGGATGGCGGATGAGTGAATATTTTTATCCCCTGCTCATTGAAGAGCTAGATAGTAAAAAAACTCACATCAATAATTTACACCGATACATGGAATTGCTATAATAATAATACCCTCCCATAAACACTCGTAGAGTGTACCCAAAGGCATAGCCTGTGCGGGTAGAGGACGGCTATTATTATTATTTGCCGTGGCGCTCCGGGCCGATATACTGATTTTTGGTGGCGTATTCACTTTTCAGCTGCAGGAAAACCCGGAAAACCTACAGCACCACCTCGGGTGGCCGGCGTGAACTCCAAGCTAGAACTAGACGAGATTGGCATCTAGACAACACACAATACACTTGCTTTATAAGAACTGTGGCCGTCTATTGATTCCGATATTGCGTACTTGAGAAAAAATCCCTCGTACATACATCGTGCTCGAACCGACTACCGCCATACTGAAGTTCTGAACGGCCTGCGCCTTAGACCGTTAGACCACCGACCACCACAATGTGAATCTAATTTCGGTGTTATTTACAATTTCTGAATCGTTTATCTAGTATGAATGAAAGGTTTCACGGTACCATTCATTATACATCATTTCTGAGCTATTCAGATTTCTCTGTGCTGCCTGAAACATGCTATAACGGTCGCGTTCATCTTAAGGTCATATGCTCTGTGCAAACAACGATGTCCTGTAGAGTGGGCCCTCTAGTGGAGTCGAGGGGTACTATCGGGTAATGGTGAACTGCCGGCAACGGAGCATTCTACTGATAATTTCGACTAGATGAATGCAGGCCACATGACAACATGACAGTGAGCTTCGTGAAATTTACTAGCTTGCAGCATGATTTTCTTCATCAATATTTCATTTCGGTAGGATTCATCACAACCCGAGTGTTATTCAAATTCACGTTGATGTTAATTCATTCATAATGAAGTGACCAATGGCATCGTAAAATTTGTTTCATTACAACATCATGGTGTTTTTTTTGAACATATATCTCATAGAGTTGGAGTAATATTTCGACTACAATCATGTCTGACAATTTGTTCAAAATTAACACCATATTAGCGTTTACCTGATAAAATTGTGTCAATTCCATGTTATCGGTGTACGTTTTGTATCACGTTGTATAAAGGCACCGTGCAATCTTTTTAATTGTGAATTTCTGGTGTCATTCCTGAATAAACTATTCAGAAATTGTAAATAACACCAAAATTAGATTCACATTCTCTTATTCTAGCAAATTGTTCATCATTTTATTAAGTATCCATTACTATGGTTTCAATTTCATATAAATCGGTGTAAATTTTGCATGACGGTGTATAAAAGCACCGTAAAACCCCTTTCATTGTAAATTTCCGGTGTTTTTCTTGATTGATATTTCACAAATTTCAAAAAAACACCGAAATTACAATAATGGTCATTTATTTTAGGAACATTCACAACATTTTATCAAGTGCCTGATAAAATTGGGTCCATGATATTAAGTGTTGTTTTCCATTGTGAAACCCACTGATTAAAATCACACTTAATTATTTTTTAATGTGCATCTTTGGGGAGGGAACTTGGAAGCAGTAAGATTCAACCTTTTCTCTTTGGTGGATTTATTGTAAAATAAATAAATACAGAGTTTCAATACAAATATGGCTGATATTGAAAAGGGGAACATTCTTCATGAAAATTCAAAAATGGAAATATTACGATTTATACAAAATATATTTGATGACACGGCTTCTTATACTTCGTCGAATGATCAGAGGATCATAAAATAAAAATTGAACTTCCTTATGGTAAGTCATTTAATTTTTTAATTTTATATACTACTCAGTGCTTAGTGCTCAATTACCACAACTAATGATGGAACTATTTTAAATGGTTTATGGGTACTACATACCTTTCCAGCATCGTGAATCAGTCCTGTGAGATGGAACCAGTCATCAGCTGGGTAGTCTTTACGGATTCTTTCAGCCGTTTGAAAGGCGTGCACGATATTTGGTATATCCACATCTGGATCACTCTCATCCACCAGTTCGTTCAGTTTTTCTAGAGCTTCACGCATTGTGTATTTAAGGTGATCAAATTTTGTATATTTCTCAATTTGAGCTGAAATTGATAACATTAATTCGTATCAATTATACAGGGTGAGTCAGAATAAAACCGACAAACTCTGAATACAGATTCTTCACCTCATTTCGAGGTGAAAAGTTCCGATTAAGGTATGTCCTAAAATGAGATACAGGGTGTCGGAAGTATGAAAAAATAGTTGATTTTTTTCTCTCCAATACTTACTCCTGAAGGAAAAAATATCAAACATGGTACACTAATCAAGGTTCATCAACGTGATAATTTGAAGTTAAAATTTTTAATTTTCGTAAACCAGTAGCGTATTTACGATGGTATGTGATCATATTTTCCTTCATATTTTATTTGGACAAGTGAATGGACAAATAAGCTCATAGATACTCGACCTGAAACTCATAATATTTCATGTGCCTAAAAGTGGAGGTTTCTGAGATAATAAAAAAAACTGAAGATGTCCTGAGTTGGAAGGATCGAAATCATAGTACGAGTGAGTGGGAATGAGACCGAAAACTCCATTTTTTCATTCATCATATTATTCGATCGAATGGATGTCGTAGGAAGTTAGGTTTCATTCTGACTCACCCATACCATGTTTCCGATTAACTGCACATCGAAAAATGTTGAGGAGGTTGACAAATATTATTTTGGTGTTGAGAGGAAATCAGAACGCAGAGGGAGAGGGAGAGGGAGAGGGAGAGGGAGAGGGAGAGGGAGAGGGAGAGGGAGAGGGAGAGGGAGAGGGAGAGGGAGAGGGAGAGGGAGAGGGAGAGGGAGAGGGAGAGGGAGAGGGAGAGGGAGAGGGAGAGGGAGAGGGAGAGGGAGAGGGAGAGGGAGAGGGAGAGGGAGAGGGAGAGGGAGAGGGAGAGGGAGAGGGAGAGGGAGAGGGAGAGGGAGAGGGAGAGGGAGAGGGAGAGGGAGAGGGAGAGGGAGAGGGAGAGGGAGAGGGAGAGGGAGAGGGAGAGGGAGAGGGAGAGGGAGAGGGAGAGGGAGAGGGAGAGGGAGAGGGAGAGGGAGAGGGAGAGGGAGAGGGAGAGGGAGAGGGAGAGGGAGAGGGAGAGGGAGAGGGAGAGGGAGATTGGCTAGAATAGTCAAAACTTTTCCTGGAAGGGATGAACAAGTAATAATAAATTTCATTTGACCAAGGAATTGTTCACTATGGTTGGAAGTTGGAGATTGAAATGGTTGATAAAATGAGTTTTTACTAATTTTTGGTCGTTTAGTAGAAATGGAGGTTTTTTGCTTTTGATGTCAGACCATTTGTAGCTAAAAGACCTTCCTCAAAATAATTTTTCGAGTATTGCACCACTTTCGCACTTTACCATAAGTGAAGTACAATTTTCCTAACGCATAGTTTTTTTTCAAGCTTCTAAAATTTGAAATACTATACTTTTTGGCTCTAATGTGAAGTCTTCCGCCCCATTGTTACAGTATGGGATAATATATTTTAGGTAGATTTGTATCCGAACGAACCGAATACAATGACGCCAAACTGTGAAAATTATTTTAGTGTTGTACAGTCGCATTTTGAAAATAAATAAGTTTTTCAGGTATGGCACCACTTTTTCCCCCTATTAGAAGTATGGCAAATATAATAACGATCACATTGTCTCATATACTTTTTAAAAATCCAAATGCCATACTGGTACAAATCGTTTTGCAAAAAACTAAAGAATTACTCCTTTGCGGTGGTGTGGCGGCCATTTGGAATCGTCGGAAAAGTATGGCATGGCAATTTTCGTGAATTGCTACTCGACGATGATTAGCTGTGCACAAATTAGTCTGGTACAAATGATTGAATTTTTAATTTTTAAATAACGTGTTCTCGTCGGTATGGAGGGCTGTAAGTCACACCGGAGAAGTATGGTATTACGCAACCGCCTACTACTTTTTTCATCGCCTTTCAAAAAATACAAGAATTTTTGTGGGACAAATCATTCGACTTTCATAATTAATCCGACACCTTCGATTAACGTCAACGTGATTGGACCGCCAGTACCAGCGCTATGACCATAATTTTTCTTTTTGTCATTACGTTATTGGTACAAATGACCGGACATTTCGTGTTGCCATCTTTCGGTCTAATACGAATCAGATACGTAGAGCGACAAGAAACAAATATATGGATGAGACATATATATTTCAATTACTACAGGAGCCTAAGCAATAGCCAAAACTGTGGTGCTCTCAACTAGCATGCACATAGGAAATCAGGTGTCAATAACTCGCACTTAATGAAAAAAACGTTTGAAGTAACTTTGAGTCAAAAATGAGCATATTATTTCGCTAATTGGTAAATTTCAAATGAAATACGTGTCCCGGATATAATTTTATTTGGCTATGTGTTGCCAGAAAGAAAACAATGGATAAATAATCCCAATCTCCCAAAGTATACCCTTATATGTATTCTCGATGTTTAATCCGAATCCTACAACGATTCATAGGTATTGATCAACAAGAGTACCGTATTCTAATAAACATGATCTTTTCAACACAAATATCCAAGAACCAGAAGATGAAGGAAAAACAGGAGGGAGTGATTTAATTTTATACGTTTCATTCGAATACAGGAGGTGAAATCAGAATTCAAAACTTGGCCGTTCTCTATACATAGCCCAGTTTTTTTCATCATGCAACGTGTCTGAAAAGTTTTTGTCTTTGCGTGTGCTGAGTTGTAACGAACCTGTGGGTGAAGTTTTTGATGAATTATGTCACTGTCTCAATGGCGTGAAATGCCTGTTTGTGACGTTATAAATATATGATTGAAATATTTGTCAGATTCCAACTGGCCTGCAATATGCCTTTGTGGGTCGTCCTTTCTCTTTGAGTTCTGCTGGTCTGTAATGTGTTTCTCCCTCCAAAACGGTACAAGAGCGGATAATGGCATCTTGGTCTCTCCGATACAGGAATCTCCACATTCACATGGGACCTCGTAAATACAGTTTTTGCTGGATTCTGTTGTGTTTTGATTCGTCTTGGTGAGGAAGCTTCTTAAGGTACTGCCGGATTGAAAGCAACCCTTGTTGTATTTGTTCCCTATCTTTCTGATCTTCTCGGAGATACCCCTGGTGTAGGTTAGGACGAGATTAGGGTTTTGTGGTTGTTTTTCGATCGTCTTGGTTATTTCTGTTTTTCTCTTATGAGTTCCTCGGAATATCCGTTTCGGCGTAGGTCCTTTGTGATATAATTTATTTTCGTTTCAAGTGACTCATGGCTGTTGCAATACACATCTTCCTCTCCAACAACGTTCTTACAATGCCTCTTTTTGCGGAATTCAGTTGATTGGAGCTGTAGTTGAGATACTGTCCTGTGTGTGTGTCTTCTTTCTGTAAACAGAGGTGAGGATACCAGTAACTTTTCTTTCAGCTTTCACGTCAAGAAACGACAGAGTAGTATTAGTTTTCTTTTCCATCATACCTCATGTTGTTTATTTTTGAGAAGTCCTCAAAGTGATCACCTCGGTGTATCCAATGATGAAGGTTTCGTCAACGTATCTCAGCTATAGTTTTGGTTCGTATTCTGCCTCTCTGATAGCCAATTCCATTTACCACCACATGTATATGTTGACGACTACTGGAAAAAGAGAAGATTCCATCGGCAGTCGATCAACTTGGGAGAAGAAACGGTCCTTTTCCAATATCGTTGTACGGCGAGGTCAGTCCTTCCATGGAGCTGGATGTCTTCTTCCAGTTTTCTCTTGATGAGGTTGGGAGATTCTTCTATGGGGACACTGGTATAAAAGCTGTCCACGTCAAAGATGATGAAACGATCTTCAGGTCCATCTTTGATGATGTCCACAAAGTATTCGGAATTCTTGGCGAAAGAACTGCTATCACCATGTGAAGGTGATAGTATCGGTAGAAAGTATTTCTCCAGGTTATATACAGTATCGGAAACTTTTCATCTGGGGTATAGACAGAAATCTACGCGAGCAACAAGGAACGCAATGATATGATAAAACCATTTTCGCCCGACGAATTGATAGCTCAGTTGATATCCCTTCCTCGAGCGAGTAGAGGGGAAGTTGTAACGCTCTCTCAATATTATAGCAAGCTATTCTTCATGCTTTCAATAATGTATCCGTTCCTTGTCTAAAATGAAGGTTTTTTATTTTGTCAGAGTGATGTTGATTTTTCTTTCTATCGAAGATGTTGAAGCCTTCTGTAAGAATTTGTAGTTTCCTGTCCTGGGTACCACTTCTGACTTATCGTATATCTGGGTGTACATGATGGATAGAAGTAAGATGTCTAAAAACCCTGGTGTATCGACTGATTCGATTTTGTTTAGATTATTTTGAAGACAAAACAAATGAATTAGTGGTGTGCTTTTATAATTGGATCCAGAGATGGCGTCTTCATAGGATTCAGTCGTTAACAGAACTAAAGATGACTTTTCATGAGCCTAAATTCGGATACTCCCATATAAAATGCAATATATGTAATTCTAGTTAGTTGTATTACAAGAAAAATTGAATGTAGTTTTTCTAAAATTGATATCAGTAACAACTAAAACTACCTGGGACAGTAGTTCCGTATATTCTTCTTATCATGTTGTTTTTCATTCCATAATCGTACGCAATACTTGAAATTTCTAATCATGGAAACTTACCCCATTGCGGAACATTCGGAAAGCACACCACTAGTTCATTTGTTTTCGTATCAATCAAGCTGGCGAATGTCTCGCGTTTTATTCCACAGTTTTGCAGGTATGAGTCGCTACACCAGGGTTTTTAGGCATCTTAGATAGAAGACTGACACATGTAAAATGTTAGGTTAGTACAATATCTTTATAAGATATCTAAGGAGCACAATCTCTTACCATTCACGAAGGCAACAGTCTGATTAGTGTGCATGTCCGTATATGTTTTCCTTACTCTTTCTTTGATCGGATCGTTTTCATCTATACTGTAGTCTCTGAATTGTCCAACTGGTTTTGTAGCAAATTTTGGTTCTGGACGCAGTAGTTCAGAAGGGTCGATGATGGACACCATATTTGGGTTCTAAAATCATGATAATCGATTAATCAGATACTTGGTGATTGAAAGTTCCTAGTGAGAAAACTGCTGTGTTAAAAGTGTTCAGATGAATATTTTTTTGTATTTCCTTAGGATTATTTGTATAATATCATGATGATAAAGTGTGTGTGTAATGACACAAAGTGCTTCTTTGAAACTACTCGATTGTCTGAGAAAAGTAAAGGACTTGAAATACTCCAGAACGATAGTCGATGATTTGTTGAGACAGTTCAAATGGCCTCCAACCAACATTTTCCTTAGGAATGTGGTAATCAATATAAGCTGATTTTTTGTTCATATTACTAACTACAATAATATTTGCGACCAGAGAAGTCTGTGTAAATGTTTAAAACACTCTGAAGCTAGTTCAAATATTACAATCCAAAATTTTCAAGAATTCTATATATTCAAGTTGTAGCTTTTTTTATCATTTACAAAATGTTCAGAAAACATCGTGGGAGTGAATGAATGACAAGAGGGTTTTTAAGCTATTTTTAATTTTTTAAAGTAGAAAGCTTTAAGAATTACCTCCCTTGGCAATTATTTCTAAAATAATGCTATTTGCTATAAAAACGAATATCGGCAAAGAGAAAAACTCTATAAAACTTTTGAAGGTGTAATGATCTATATTTCAGAGAAACAGAATGACATAACATTTCACCTACCCCACCTGAAATATTCTTTTTCTACTAGCGTGCGGAAAAGTCCACTTTTCACTTTTCCGCACTAGTCGCAGAAGGTTGAAATAGAAAGCTTACCAAGTATGGTTGTATAGTTTAATATATATTTAATAATAAATGTTCTTTATGTTAACTTTTGGGTGTTTTTTCCGCTTGTAAAAGTTTTATTTATAACTGTACATAAAAAAGGGACTGATTATTTTCTCTCAGATAGAAATAAGAATTTTCAAATGTTCCTGAAAAATTAGTAACGCCCATCGGGCAACATTCATCCCTCGGGCCAAAGGCCCTCGGGTGAATGTCACCCTCCGGGCGTTAGGATCTATATAACGCACTTGGTACATAAATAGCTATAACCAATTTTATGACGGTAAATAATATGAGAATGACGCGATCGAATGAAGCCTGGTTAACGCCTGTCTGAGAAATTTTTTTCGATTGATTCTTTATTAGGTTCAATATAAAGGTTAATGCCAATTACATTTTTTATTTTTAAACGATTGATAGGAATACGTTTTCATTATATGAAGTTTATGGGACCTTGGCGGCCGTAGGTCATTTTATTAAAATGTGTTGATATACTTTTCTAGCAGTTTATCACCGAGTATTCGATTTGTCAGAACAGAGCGTTATTTGTTGGGTTGTTTTAAGAAAAAAAGTTCCAATGAATGTGTCCGGAGTTGATTCGTTTATGAGATACAGGGTGTCCAAAAAATGCAACGCCCTGTATCTCATGAAAGGAGCAACTCCGAACATATGTTTATAGGAACTTTTTTCTTAAAATGACCTAACCAATCACCCTCTGTAGTTTCGTACTCTTGCTAGGAAACACTATGAAAACACATAAAAAAATCGATTTTCGATGTTATCCCCAGGAGCCACTCCTAAATTTATCTTCATTTTAGTCCAAATTGATACTTTTCAACCCTATTCGAGGCTTGTATGCGAAAATTGGGAACTAAATCTGTCACTATCTGACGGTCTATCTGATAGATAATACAAAATTTCTGCGGAGAATATTTCTCCTTTCAACAGGAGACCATATCATTGAGCCATATTCGAGTTTCGATCTTACCAAAGCTGTATATATACTGTTTTATGTGTTTCATAATTATTTTCGTTTTCTACAGGAGGGATATATCAAAAATTTCATTTTCTACGATTTTCATGAGCTACGTGACTGTTATTATATTTATGTTCACTTGTCCATTACTGCTTTATAATATCTTGGCAACGGTTGCTATTAACATACCAATAACGCCCGGGGCGTTATGGACGGCATTATGGACGGCATTATGAATCATAACGCCCGCTAAATGTTTTTTTCTGTAGTTCAATAAATTAATCACTCAGAAAAGTTTTATTTATAACTGTACATAAATTATTTTCTCTCAGATAGAAATAAGAATTTTCAAATGTTCCTGAAAAATTAGTAACGCCCATCGGGCAACATTCATCCCTCGGGTGTATGTCACCCTCTGGATCTATATAACGCACTTGGTACATAAATAGCTATAACCAATTTTATGACGGTAAAAAATTTTTCAATTGGTTCTTTATTAAGTTCAATGTAAATGTTAATGCCAATTAATTTTTCTATTTTTAAACGATTGATAGGAATACGTTTTCATAATATGAAGTTTATGGGACCTTGGCGGCCTTAGGTCATTTTATTAAAATGTGTTGATATACTTTTCTAGCAGTTTATCAGCCTTTAAATGAATTTGATTGTTGCCGTTTGTGATAAGGCATGTTCATTTCTTCATCTGTTTAGTGAAATCGATTCGATTTTTATAAAAAGTTTATGTTTTATTTATAAAAAACAGGTTGTGTAGGTATATTATAATTCGAATAGTATAAGAAAAACAATATTGTACTATTTTCTGTTCTTGTTTTCCACGATAAACGAATGCGAAGCCAAAAATTTTGAACTGCTATGAAAGCTTCTGAGAAATGAAAAACATTACTTAGATTGTAAAGTAAAGGCATCGTAAAAGCTATGCAATCGTACAAGAATTTCGACCTATTAGATCTTTTCTGCATAATGAAAACCATTAGATTGCTGAATAAGTTTGTTATTTTTTTTTCATTTCACAAAAAAATACTGTTTTAGGATCAATAAGAAAGAATGATTAAGGCAATCTTACGAGTCCCAAAAACAAAATTTTTGTGCTGATGACATGCAATATTTAATTTTCAACCACACCAAAGTACTACCTCAAGTAAATATTTTGTCAACTTTGACGTCTTTTCGGTACAGTACAAAAATAGTTATTTATGATACAAATCGTATAGTAGAATTTTTTTTGTGAGAGCGTAAAACAACAAATCTTTCAACGAAACTGTAATATTTTATGCAATAAATTTTCGTCGTAATATCAAATGGCGATTTACGAGTACGATTCGACGGAAAGAAGTTGAAAGTTCTACAGTATGTACACGATTTTTTATGGATATCAGGAAATCCAAAAATTATGTTTGGTAATTTTCGTAATAAGATAAACCAATTGAATTAGATAAACTAGAAAAGGAATTTGAACCAATGAATAATATCAAACCTAATCTAGAAATGGACTCAGAAGAGAACATGTATATAAATAAAAGAAGCTATTCTCTATTAAGGTACACGCAGAAAAAAACTTGGTTAAATCAACAAAATATCATTCAACTCGAATAAATAAAAGTGTCAGTATCCCACAATTAAATATCAATTCAAATGAAACAAATATTGTCATTGATTTGTCTCTCTGAAATCCTTTTAGATTTAATGCAATTTGCTTTCAATTGATTATATGTTTTGTTCATAGAAAATCTTGTTTTTTCTTTTCGAAAACATCAGATGTTTCAGTCGATCATATGATTTGATATTTCAACATTACCTTTTAGAATTTTGATTTGAATTTGATTCCAACCAACAAAATATTTTGTTAACTCATTCAGTTCATCGTTTGATTGAACAAAATATTTCTTGAAGTGGAAACTACACAAATCAAAATGAACGAAATATTTTTTTGAATCAATACCTTCAATCTCTTCGATTTGCTAAAGGGATTTTTGAATTTACAAATTATCTTATAGAATGAAAATATTTTGGTAATTCATAGAACAAAATATCCGCTTGAGTGAATGTTATTCCATTACCCTTCTGACAAAATATATTAATTCGATTTACGAATGTTTGTTTAAACTCATTAATTATGTTAGTAGATCGAAAAAAAAGTTTTATAAAAGAAAACATAGTTTGAATTGATTTGAAAGAATATTTTGTCAACTGAAATATTCAGAAGTGATTTCAAATAAAAAATTCATTCCAATTAATCATACAGGTCCATTCAAATCCTGATCCATCTTTCATGAATATCTCGAAAACCGTGAGAATTTCCGCAAATTTTGTATTTTGAAGCTCTTTAACAAGACGTCCACCAATCAAACACAGACATTTGGTTTAAGGAGATTCAAGAGAGTGAAGATTATGGATATTTTTCACGAATACAGACTATATCTTGAATGATATAATTAATTTCAGGAGGTAATTTCTCATATTTTATGGAAAAAAGTTTATCGTGTCCTTGCTTCGTTTCCGAGTAACGGGGTGTCAACTGCGACGCCACTGGAATTAAAATAAAAAATCTGATTTCACGAAAAGAAACCCCTTTGTACCACTAACAAACACACGAGATTTAATCGAATTCGACCAAAAAAAATTTTAGTAGATCATGAAAATCCGATTTTTTATTTTTGACACTCCGTTACTCGGAAACGAAGCAAGTTAGGACACACGTTTATATAAACTTTCGTTCATAAAATATGACAAGGAATCACCATCTGAAATTAATAACATCATTTAAGATACACCCTGTATATCTGCTGAACCAAAAAAGCTTGAGATGAATTTGGAGATTTTTAACAGAGCTTCAAAACACAATTTTGTGGTAACTTTGTCCCTGTGTCTTAACAGTTTTCGAGATGCAAAAGACTCGATTTTGAATAGGCCCTCCACTAGTCGATCCTGAAAAATAAAAATCACGAATATATCATAACTATATTCCTCAAACGAGCTAAATGGTTGATTAGTTAAAAAATAAATTATAAGATTTCTGTTCGTCCAGATACATCCATGACTACGAATGAAAATTATTCAAATTAAATAGTAAGGTATAAAGATTTTGAAGATCTCTTGGAAAAACCTTCCTCGGTAATCAAGACAGGATATGAATGAAATGTAAAATACATTTGAACAAATAATTTATTCATCTCAATTTGAACAGTAACAAAAAATAAAATATATAATTATTTTGTATATTATATATAAAACTACCATCATATCATAATCAATTCATTTAATTCTTTGCATAATAAATTATCCTTTGCCTTTATATTTGTCTCATCACCACAAAAGCTTGGTCTTCCTTCCTCAGAGCTTCAGTAGATGTTTTCCTTTGTCCAAGAGATGGTATGAGTTCTTTCAACTTATTATCGTCCAGCTTTTTGGCAATTTCCAATGTTACGTCATTTTCTGAAAAATTCATTATGACTGTGAAAAATCGAAAATTGACCTGAATGGTAAAGAAATTGTAATGTGAGATAAGTACATAATTGAATTCAGACTGAAATAAATTGAAAAAAATATATTTATTAAAATAGAACCATATTTAAAAAAAATTGATGATGAAGTTGATGTTGGTTGATCGACAAATGTCGGATAATAAAACTGAAATTGTCACGAGAACGCTTATGAAAAGTGACTGTGAAGAAGTGGTTCAGTTCTGGCGATACCACCAAAAAAAAAAAATAGAATGGAATACTTGAGAATTATAATACCTAAGGCAAAAAGGTAATCAAAAGATTCAAAAGACAAACTAAAATAACAGATAAAAGCTGACCTAGACCACTAAAAATTATGAATTTGGTCTCAATCTATTCGAAAGGCATTTAGAAAAAATGTTAAACTTGAAAATTAGGGCCGGCAAAAACTGCAAAAGTTATAAACAATTAAGTCAAGAAGAATATGTTTGTTTTTTGCAAAATATTTTAAAAACTATTTGAGATATCCAAAATTCAGGCTTTTCTTGAAAGAATTTAGAAAAGATCCTCGTTAAAAGAAGTGAGAATTTTTTAAATTATTTTCATCGGGGATTACGTTCCCAAAGAACGTTTAAAAAAATCTTATTAGCAATAAGGATAATAAAGACAATTGAAAAAAAATCTGTTTGCTAAATTTACGTTTTTCATTTCTCAATGCCTTGGATTGTTAATACAAAAGTGAAAAAACAAAAATTAAAAAATCTAGATTTTTTGTTTAGAAATAATCAGGGATTTATGTTAACTTTCAATTGGTAAAAATTAACCAATTAACAAAAGTATATTCGTTGAATCTATTTTCAATAATTTCCGTTGCAGAATGAGAAACATGATTTCAATTACTTTAGTACTGGTATTTAAGCTCATTAGTTATATTATGTGAGATGGAAACAAAAATAAGTACCTAATTCGAAATCTGAAATAACTTTACTAACCTGTTGCCCTAGAACCGCCATGATGTTTTGAAATGAATCTCATTGATAGTTTTACAGAAACCTTATTATCTTAATACGTTACTTACCAGCTTTCAAATTCTTCAAGGAGCCAAACAATATTATTTTGGTCACTATTATTATAATTAATAGTCACAAACACTAAAAACACAATTGAAAAGAAACCTTGAACTCCGATACAACGCTACTGACGTTACTCATCAACCATCATCCTTCTACATTTTCGACGCGGACGCGGGTTGCTAACTGCCAATACCATGTGATTGTTGCGCTTGCGTGTGGTGTCGCAATGGTAAATTTGACAAAATATTTCGAAAGGACAATTCGATGTATGTTGAATTAATTTCGTATTACTTGCGTGAACAAATTTGTGTTTTCAATGAAATCTTTCTGGTATTCACGAGGAAAACATATTTTGTTCCGTCAAATCAATTTTTGCTGAAGTATTTCTCTAATTATTTGTTCAGACAGAATATGGTTTTGAAAGAAATTATTATTTTCTGTCTTGTCAATCAATCAATAATGTTCATAGGACCTTCTATGGTTGTTTACATGAAACCATATTATAAATTTAAATTGAACAAACTTCGGATTGAATTCACAAAGTACTGAATCAATTGTTTTGTTCAACCAAATCATTAAATTTTGAGGTAATTCACTAGTTAGTTGGTTGAACATAATATCTTTTGAGCGAAATATTTGTGATAGTCATAACGATTCACATATAATGTCGAACCAATTCTGATACACATGTCCAATACACAAAAAAGTATTCGACCGAAGTATATATTTTCTCATAATAACAAAATATTTGAGTAAAATATTTTGTTCGTTCAGTAAATGCTGCTAGTCTATTCAAGCTTGTTTTTGCTGCAGATGCAAATAATTTTTTTCATTCAACAATAAACTCTTAACAAAAAGAAAGTGTTTGTAGCAACAAAATTGTTTTTACCGTGTAGGAACTCAAGAAAAAAACCTCTTGTACATAAATGAATATATTGTGATTCAGAATGGTCAGCCTCATAGTGAAACAAATCTCTATAATATTCACACAAAATAAAGCTCAATCAAAAATCCAATTAAAAAAAATCCAAATTTTCCTGTTTTTCCAGATTTTCTCTATCATCAATGACACGATCGGTCGTACCAAATCTCATTTTGTTCGTATTTTAATTTTATATAATTCCTAATTAATTTATTTTCTCAAGGATTCCCAAAGATTGCCTTATTAGTTTTTTCTACGTTCATCCAAAAAACAAAACTTTATTGAACTATATTTGGTAGAAAAACTGTCTCTTTATTGCACTCATCTGTCATTCTACTATAGCGTTCTGTCATCATGACAGACATAAACATTCAAATCGACGCCAAATTTAGCCCATTTTCTTTGGATTAAAAAATTTTTTTCATTTTCAGATTGTGGAAGGTCATAAACCCAAAAAATCATGTCAAGAATTATGTTTTAAATTGTTGCATGTTTCATCATATTCACTATATAATGGACTATGAAATTACTAGAAAATGCAATTTGTTAAAAATAAAATTATTTCTTTCGAATATCATATGAATTACACAAAATGTTTTTGAATTACTTTTAGCAGATAGATTTAAACAAACAATGTCGTCCTTACAGTTTAGTGCCACCTAAATGAAACATTTTCTGGTTTTTGCATGAACGTAGAAAAAATATTGTATGAAACTCGTGCAAAAAGAGTTTATTGCACGAGGCATACTTTTTGCACTTGTTGCATAAATAACTATTTATTGTATAGGAACATAAAAAATAACTGAAAAAACTATTTTTTTGTATTTAATTGTTCATTCAAAATCAATTTTGAATTGAGAAATGGTACCATTTCTCATATTGTACGGAGTTTTGAATATTAGTCCTATTATCAATTGATGAACTCACATTTACATGAACATAGTTTACGCACTTTCGTAGTAAAAGCATTTTTTATAATATATTATATTCGTTACCTATCTATTTTATTCTGTAGCTTACCAGAACTCTCATTTTGTTGAGCTGGTACAATTACTGACACACACAAACCAAAAAGCACTTAGTTTCTCGGTTATCGAAATGTTCAATTTGGTAATTATTACGAAAGAAGATAAATGATAAATTATTTAAATATTTTCGCATGAAATCAATATACAAGTTGCAGGTCACGACTGATACCAATGAATGAATCAGTGAAATTTAATATTCTCTGATGTATGGTTATCAAATTACGTCAATCAGGCATCCACCACCCTTTATCTAGAACTCCGATATTTATCAATTAAAGAGAAACCGCTCCGAGTTCTGGTTGAAGAGTGCTTCAAAATGTACATGGTGAACTAAGACCATAGAAATTATAATATATATACTTACTCTAGAATGCCAATTTAATGGGACGAAAGTGTTGTAAAAAGTTCGATGTATTATTTAGTGCGCATGATCAGGACTATTTTCATTCATACCAGGGTGGGTTTCAGTGCGATTTTTAAATGATTCATGATATTGAGTAAAATCGATTTAATAATACGTTGTCAGGGCAGTCTATGAGACACGAAAAGTTTTGGTGGGCATACCTATGTTGTGAAACTGATTATATCCGAGGAATTCATCGAATAAAATAACAATGAAAAAATATATCTTGAGTAGGTAACTATTGGTGAAGTTCTGATTCCCACGGAAAGAAACATCCTGTATTGTTCAGAGAACATCGTGAGAACCAAAGGAAAGTAGGTAGGAATTGATATTCTGGGAAACAGATGTTCGGCATGTCTCCAAAGTGACGGCATATGGATGTGCTGAGAACTGGAGCTCGACGGGTCAGTCTCGAAGGGACCGCTAACGGTGAAACGATTGATAATATTTCGGAAGAGCATCGTTCATGGAAATATCTATAAAACACAGACAGATCGCCAACCTTTCTGCGATGTTACAGAGGAGTGAGCTAGCTTGTGAGTGAAGTTGTTGGATCACCATGCCATGTCATGCCTTTTGCTCTCGTCAAGCTTAAAATGATTTATATAAGCCAAACGTAAAGAAAGGATTAATATTCTCAGTTTTATCAAAGATGGGAGTTATTTCTGCTCTATTTATGTTATTTATTAGATTTGTCATCAAAAATTCATATTCAAGTAGTTCCTTACTAAAAATAATGGATTCCAGGAATAAATATTTCCTTTATTTCCACACCATAGAACCAAGCACGTCAACATTGTCAAAATTAAAATTTCACTACAGAAAAACCCGAAAACCAATAACACACTACCGATGAATAATTGAAGTAAACAACAGTACTAAGAAAAGAGCATCTAAATAAACACAATAATGTTAATGGTTAATTTCACAATGAACACAAATCGCCTAAACCACCAAACTAACCAAAACCGGCTCTGGGATACTACCTTCCTACCTCTGCGACAATTGAAAACTGATAACACTGTTGCACGATTCCAACAAGTCAACGGGAATTTGGGTAGGCTTCACAGTAATGTTAGATTATTTTCGACAGAATCTCGACTACAAAGATAAAATTTTCTGAAATTTGTCAACGCTGCAGAGCTAGGAGACCGGTTATGGGTATGCGCATTGATGAAAACATTTGGAATTTTACAACACTTTTTGTCCCACGAAGAGGGGATTGGCATTCTAGAGTAAGTATATATATTATAATTTCTATGACTACGACCACGTACAGAAAAGTATACAGTATGAACAAAGTAAATTTGAAAATGTGGACAAAAAAAATTACCTTTCGCAAGTGTAAGAAAGGGTCGCCACTGAATGAAGACACGTGGAAAGGCAGAATCATTATTTCGCCGTTCCTTCTCTTCAACCAAAAGTGAAAATGAGGCGGGAGGTGGAGTTTTATTTAGCATGACTCCCAATATAGTCCGGGAGGTATCGTCACTTTGGAATACGTCATAGTATGCACGATGAAATTTGGTTGTTATTATAGTACACATACCACTTATTACTAAATCAATACTCAGAACGTGCGACCGCGGTGGATGGAGTAGTGGGAGGCTGTACAACATTTCAAAAAAAGTTGAAAAAAAAGTAATAATAAACACTGATGTATTTGAAAAAAAACTCTTCAGACTCTTGTTTGTTGATGGAAGTTTTAGGAAAAGTGGAAAATCAAAGTCATACTATGCAAGTTGCAATTGATACAGGTGATAGGCTGTGGTCCGTATCACCCAAAAACAACCTCCAGATGCCACGAGTATGGTGGAAAGACCACCAGTCGGGCCTAAAAAGTGGAGCGCAGTGTTCGAATGCATCGCGCGCGGCATCCCCAGCGGTCCAGCTGACGCGATTGTATTCACGTTATATAAACTATTAATTTCTTCAATGAATTTCAGTCTGCAGACGATGAACCCATTAGTATTGGGACTAAACAGCAAGTTAGATCTAGCCTGCTTAAGATGTTTTATTAAAAAACTCGGCGAATACCAGTTCAGTCAGTAGAATAGAATCAACGTTTATCAAACGGGAAGTAGGTACAGTGATTCAATTGCTATACATTGATTACGCCTGTTTCGTCTCAACTTATCTGCTTAAGAGGCAGCATCAGCGCGTCATCACAAAAGTAAAATTTTATCATTGCGCCGCACATGTTGGGTGTATGGGGATATATTTTTCAAGAGCGATAGTGGAGGTAACGAAGCACGTAAAAAAACTACGTAGCTGGGAGCGCCAATAAGGTAGATAGCTTCTAATCGTTTTGTGTCATAACTAATGATTTTGTACAATTTTTGTCTATATTCTCCTTAAGAATTCGGGAATTTGCCTATTCTTTTTATTTGTCAAACCATAAAAAAATGTTTCTTCAAAATCATCAAAACCACAGTTTGTGAGAAAATAATGTTATTATATTTTCAAAATATTCAAGTTTCCACCCTGTAGTCAGCTTTGGCAGAGGATTTTGCTGACACTCTTAGACTCTTTTTGCAATGAACTACACCTGTACATAATTTGAAGTTGACAGTATGTTTAGTTTGTGAGAATATAATGTTATTATATTTTCAAAATATTCAGGTTTCCACACTGTAGTTAGCTTTGGCAGAGAATTTCGTTGATACTTCTAGACTGTACTTGCAATGGACTATACCTGTAAATAATTTGAAGTTGACAGTATGTTTAGTTTGTGAGAAAATAATGTTGTTATATTTTCGAAATATTCAGGTTTCCACCCTGTAGTTAGCTTTGGCAGAGAATTTAGTTGATACTTCTAGACTGTACTTGCAATGGACTACACCTGTACATAATTTGAAATTGACAGTATGTTTTGTTTTCGAGACAATGTCTTTTTTTTATTTTCAATTTTCCATCTTGTAGTCAGCTCTGGCAGAAAATTTCGTTGATATTTCTAGAGTCTACTTGAAATGAACTATACCTGTATATAATTTGAAGTTTAGTTAGTGAGAAAATAATGTTATTATGTTTTCAAAATTTTCAATTTTCCACCCTGTAGTCAGCTTTGGCAGAAAATTTCGTTGATACTTCTAGACTCTACCTGTAAATAATTTGAAGTTGACAGTATGTTTAGTTTGTGAGGAAATAATAATGTTACTATATTTTCAATTTTTTTTTTCTGTTTTACCCTGTAGGCAACTTTGGCAGGGACTTTCGTTGATACATTTAGAATCTTCTTGCAATGGACTATACCTATACATAATTTGAAGTTGATAGTATGTTTACTTTCTGAGAAAATAATTTTATATTTATATTTTATTATATCAAACTTTTCAAATTTCCACTCTTTAGTCGGCTTTGGCAGATGATTTTGTTTATACTTTTTGATGAAATTACTCAGGAAGCTACAGAACAGTTCAGAATGGAACTAGTTTGGTATAGGGTTTTCTGAAGGTAAAAAGGATTGCACCTGACACAATAGTGTCCGAACAGTCGTTGGAGAAAAAGATGAAAAAAAAATAATATAGAATTTTTTTCTTTCAGTGTGGAAGCCTCGAATGAATTCAAAAATCCACACAGCGTTACTATAAATTTCCTTTTTCTCCAACATATTCTTTCCATCCGTGCATATGGCTATCGGGGCATAAATACATATTAATTTTCCAGATTTTACACCCACCAGCTCAATTTTATGATTATCTATCACTTTCACATAATGTTCAATATTAAAATAATAATTGATACCATGGATCATCCACCAGTTCATTTCATGAAATCCCGAATTCAATACAATTTCAGTACCCGAAAAAAAAGAGGGACACACGCCACTGATCAATCGGGAATGTTCGGAAAATTTGGCTGCTAGCTTTAGCTGCCAGCTTCACACTGGTATCGCGCTCATGGCCTCTGAATTGTAACCCCTGTCTGTTGGGATGTAATTTAATTTCGATTGATTCCCGGAAGAGTCTTGGGTAATATGCATGTGTTATGGCAATGACTTACGTTTCTTCGAATTTCACTCTGTGATTTTTATTGTTGAGCGCATGTTCTGCGACAGCGGATTTTTTTTTTCTGAGTGTCCTAACCGGTAACTGGCCTGGTGTTCCTTTCGTATGGATGGACTTGAAAAAAGTGTGAGAAAAAGTTATCATTTTAAATTTGTTCATACGATTATTCATAAACAGGAATAATTACAAACGGTTCAAATGGTTATCTATAATAAATGAAATTCGCAATCATGTGTAATAATAACATACTCTTTATCACACCTACTAAGGAGGTCAGCATTTTACATCATAACCGCAATATCGGATGATAGCGAGTCAAAAATTCTACGAATAATTATTATCGAATGATTGAAAATTACATTTTTGGCCATTTTGACAAAACGTCAATAATTTGCACATAAAAGTAATAATCCATCGAAAGAGAAAATTTTAAAATAAAATACATAGGATTGACAATCTTGAATCCATCATTACAAGACATTACGAATATTTTTCATAATGAAGTTGGGTCATCTCAGAAAAATACATTATACAACTTTCTTTCACCATCAGTTCCCACAATGTTAAATGAACAAAAACCAGATTCACATAACGATAGTACGACCAGTGTTTTGCACTTTTCACTCCCATATACACCTACAATAACGTAGGCTTATTGTGGCAAATGCCTGTCAGAAAACAACTAATCTCTTGGCTAATACTATGACAGGTATTATATCTAACAGATACTTGTGAAATCAACCTCACCAAGTAGCACACTCATATTGGGACAATATTGGTATAATATTGGCAAAATATTCAAATACTGAAATTTGCGATAAAAAAAAATGTGAAATGCGATATTGGTAAAATATTATAAAAATAATATTGGTGTAATATTCTCGAACCAATATTGGCCTCAAAATGTTGAGCGATATTGGTACAATAGCATTTGTATGTATTGGAGAAATATTCAAAGTGAATATGTTGCCTTATAAACATTGATGAAATATTTCCAGACAATTTCGAATAATTTGAAAATTCTACAATTTCATTTCTACTTCGATTAACTACTGAGTATTGAGTAGTAAACGCAATGTGAGAAGCCTTATTTAGTACATTTTACTATGATTCAGCTATCGTTCCATATGTTCAATATTGTTTATTGAATATTCGGCCAATATTCAAATTTCAATAATAGTAATAAATTTATTTTGTAATGAAAAGGGGAACATTCTCCATGAAAATTGAAAAATAAAAAATGTGATTTATTTGTGATATCTAACAGGAACAGGCCCGGACTGGCCAGGTCCGCAGGTCCGCGATGGCGGAGGGCCCCCGGCCCGAGAGGGCCCCACATGACGTACATAAAAATGTTTTTGTCTTGTTAGAAGTTATTTTGTGTCCTTGGTGATGATTTGTTTATATTTTCCAAAAGTAGAACACGCCCATCAAGTGTTTACATCTCGCTGTTTATACGAAAGATTTATACGAGCTTCTGTGTTATGAGTTGAGTTAAGTTGTTGTGGTGTAATGCATCGTCTGCGTGGTGACGTATGTCCAGCAGACAACTGCACAAGTGCCAGCGATGCTCTATCAGATCAACTGATCAGTCAGTAGAGCCGCGCGAGCGCATATCGTCCTTCTCCTCCCCCTCTCTTACATATAATAACATCCATCCCATACCTAAAAATACTACACTAAAATAATATATGAAGTAGCTTTAATAAGTGAGTTGCTTACAAAGAAGCTGCTATTTTAGGACAAGAGGAATACAATGTCGAATCATCTCAGTTAAGTTAAGCCCCTTCTATTCTAGTATAACAACATTGTAAACTGTTCAATACACAAGAATTAAAAAAAAAAATCAAGTATTATTTTTCTAATCCCCAAAATCCGTTTGTAATTATTTTTATCACACGAATAATTTTGACATAATTCATTAATCCTTTGGTGCTAAAAAATACCTAATAAAATACTGCACTTTATTTTGAACTTCGTTGTAATTATTGCCAGTTCTACCTCATGTGTTTTGTAGTATTGTGGTATTCTAAAAATACCGTGATTTTCTTACTTTAATGAATAAGTCAATAAAAGTCATCATAATATTTGTATACAAACCCAGCTTCATAAGTACCAAAATAGCGTAAAAAATCGTTATCATTGTTTTCAAGCGCCTATAATTTTCAAAAAATTTATTACATAACCCCCAGACCCCCGGTATGGGGCCCCTTCACAAGTTTTAGCTGAGGGCCCCAAATGGTCCCAGTCCGGGCCTGAACAGAAAACAACTTCTTTCCCGGCTAAAGTCACGCTGGACATTGATCTACAGATTTTATGAATATCCTATTCATATTTTCGAAAAAAAACTATTTGTAATACTGTATCAATATTGTCTTCCAAATATTGGCGGGAGGTTTTCGTAAGAATCTCAATCAATATAGGGTCAATATAATTTTTTGAATATGGATGAAATAATATTCCACCAATATGCTATCAAACTTGAATATACAATATTGCTTTTCATCTTTAAAATCGATATGAGAGGAATATTAAAATCGCAATATTGGAGCTAGATGCTGGAAATAATATGTGGGCAATATCGCTCTATCGATATTGGTGAAAATTATTGAACCAATACTGACCCAATATTTTATGAAACAATCTATATTCGGAACAGGCTGAGCCAATATTCCACCAATATTATTATTGAAATATTGTTTAAACAATGTGCACCCATATTGGTTCAATATTACTGACCCAATATTTTATGAAACAATCTATATTCGGAACAGGCTGAGCCAATATTCCACCAATATTATTATTGAAATATTGTTTAAACAATTTGCACCCATATTAGTTCAATATAACTTTTACATTTATAATCGGGTCAATTCTGTTTCTCATTAGCAAGATTGTTACTATAGCAAGACAATTTTCACAGCAAAATATATCTCAATTTTGTAGAAGGCTTGAAAAAATATCGGTAGGAGATGTTGCTGCCACATCATCTCCTGCCAATAAAGCAATGTAGATAACAAGTTATACTTACGCCTGTTGTCAGGTTTCGTAAAATCATGATTTTTTGAAAAAAAATCAAAAATCATGATTTTTTTCAAAAAATATAAAAACTATAAAAATTATGATTTTTATTGAAAAATTAAAAAACCGTGTCTGTGTGTCTGTGCCCAAGTAAAGTAAAGTGACGGAAGTTAATTAAAAATTAAAATGGAAGTAGGTAAACTTAACTGAATAAGTGTGGACTAAAGTGTAAAGTAAGTGTGAAATAAAAATGAGTGGAAGGAGGAAAAGACACAATTTGGAAATATTTTATAAACAAAAACAGAAAGAGGAAAAACTAGTAGTAGAGCAAATGTATTTTTTTTATTTTTAATATCTATAGAATTGTAATTCACCTAATATCAGGTGGGAGAGTATATGACACTAAGGTAATACACGATTGACCACAAAATATATTGTCTTTGCGACACACAGTATCTTGTTCAAGCGAATGTAGTACATTAAATTATTCTTCATTGAAAAATACTTAAATACGAAATCGGAGTAATGATTGGCCATAGAGAATATAGCGAAGTTTTGCTATTCACTAACTCGATAATAAATACATACATGTAATTTTCCATCTCTCTCCACATGAGTCGGCGTTAACTTTGTTTTTGCGATTCAGATGCTGCATTTTCCTGGCACATGAGTTATTATTCTGACAGATCATTTCTCAAATGTGAATTTAAAACAGTTCTACCTTTCAACTACTCGGATATGAAAAATGTATGTGCCCATTATTCACGAGGAATTTTGTCGTCATTCTTTTGCTGGCGTATTAAAAGAGGGACTCTTCTTTTCTTTGTTTCTCACCGGTGGGGCTCATACTCGTAAACTCGCCGCGCGGTAAACCCAGATTTCTCCCTAAGCAGTGTCTGCACAACCCTAAGGAGCGATTAACTCAAGTAGAATAACGACGGCCATTTAAGTGGAAATCTCCACAAAATATAACAAACACAAAAAAGTATCTGCTCAAAAAACTAGGTAAAGGGTGAAATGAATGTCATAATATACCTTAGTTTCAGTTACCTGTATTTCATTCAAAATTGTACCCAAGAGAAATGATATTCTAACAAAATGAAAACTTCAAGGAAATGAAGTGTAATGATACTGGTGGATCTATAGTAAATTAAATGAAAAACTCTCTTGTAAGGTTCATGCAGAGGTCCAGAATGTCGTCGAAGATGGTGTCACGTATCCTTAAGCGTAACTGATGAAATGATATGTGAAAAAAATGTGTTGATAATTATACTGCCAGGATTCTTTTAAATACATATTTTCGTAAATAGCCATCCAACACTTTAGGGAGAACATCATCTGATAAACCCTGGTTAAGCAGACAATGCTCCAGAGCCGTCGCATTCAAGCAGATGGGTGAAAAATCAGTGCACTGAGACCAGATCGGAATATGTTGAATATATTGATTGAAAGTTTGATTTTGTGGAGGAAATCCGATTCTTGACATGATTTTTTGGGTTTATGACCTTTCACAATCTGAAAATGAAAAAATTTGCCCTTCTACACTTGTACAGATTTCTTTGCATTAAATTTTTTTCCTTTTCAGATTGTGGAAGGTCATAAACCCAAAAAAATCATGTCAAGAATGTTGAATATGTTGAAGCAAGAAACATCTATCAAAATACGATCATTGTTCTTTCTCTAGCCTAGAAAGATAGAACACTAGCAATGAACAACTAGGAAAAAGCCAATATTTTGGCCAACATGTTATGTAAAAAAAACATCCTCAGACCAATTTTACCAATTATCGACAGTGATGGTTTTGACATCAGAAAGCAACCTGCTTCCTAATGTCTCACATATATGGCAGCAAAGGTGGCCACACACACAGAGATTGATCTGCCGGTATGGAACAGCATGGATAGAACCTGCGTATTTATCTGTCCGCTAGTGGGTAGGCACATGCCAAATTTGACTGGTACGGGTTCGTCTATCAGTTTGTACCACCAATGAAAACAAAGGACTCCTTGCCAAACTTCTATCTAATGGCTTGCCTCCCCTATCACCAACACTGTTTCTTTTATTCTCATCAATGATTTGTTGTGAGCTACCTCATGTCCTGCACACAGATTTTTTGGTAATGACACCTTTCATTCCTTCCACTCTCCCTTCCAAACTTTTCATATCAGTTAGTTAAAGCAGAAATGAACGGAGAAGAATCGTGAATGAAATAAATACGGAATTCCAGAATGGGAATCCAACAACATGGTGGAATTCAATGCGAATAGAATCCAAGCATGTCATTTCTCTAGAAAGGCCAATCTCACATTGGCCAGCGTAATTATGTCAGGAGTATCCATACAATGAAATCTTATTATGGCATTACATGGAAAACCATGTAAGGCGGCCCACTGCCAAAAGTGCCACTCAAAAACTTGGTTTTCTATTTCGTGCCAAGGAGTATTTCTCGTTCCGTGAACTGATTATGATTTTTAAGGCACAAGTCTGACCTGTTCTGGAATACTATTCCTATATATGGAGTTCAGCACCCAAACACATATTCACTGAGAGAACAGTTTGTTAGCAGTAAAGAAATTTTCTTAAATGTTAAAAAATTATGCTTTTGAATATGGCCAAACTAATGTAATTTTACTACTAATGAATGATTTGTTTGAAAATTTCAAATAAATCAGTTGTTTGATACAAATTTAATATTTAATACAGGAAGAACATAAAAGTTACATCAGAAATCGAAAAATAACGGGTTCGAAAATATCCGAACATATTCTAACATCTGATGGCGATCATATGATGGAATGGAATAATACCAAAATTTTATTGAGAGAATCAAATCAAGAAAAAAGAAAGTTGAAGGAAACTGCGTGCATTCTTTTATCGAACAGCTGCTTCTCAACCAATTCCATCGAAATGGACCGCACCTGGTTACCCCTCCTCAGAGATGAAATAAGAACTAATACATTGGTGATTGATTGATACCGAACACCCTATGTATCAAGATACCAAATGTCAATCAAAAGAATGTATGACAGATTTCATTTGACTTTGTCAAAGAAAGGTCTTATTACCAAAATCGCAATTCAAATTCAGTTTCCTCAGCGTCTTTCTAAGAAGTTTTGATAACGGAGGCAGATACAGCCTCCGAAACGTCAACAGTTTTCAAAAAAAGAGAAGTATTCTTTGTTAATTCGATCTCATTTTTTCAGATAGGCAAATTCAGTGTAGGGTACGTTACTGACAAAAATTAATTTCTTTCAAGACAGCAGTCTTGTGAACGCAGTAACTTATCTAATTAATTAATTTGCCCTTCTACACTTGTACAGATTTCTTTGGATTAAAAAATTTTTTTTTCATTTTCAGATTGTGGAAGGTCATGAACCCAAAAAATCATGTCAAGAACTGGATTTCCTCCACAAAATCAAACTTTCAATCAATATTATTCGATGTTCAACCATATCAAGATCCTTCATTTCATTGTTATTGGCGAAATAATCATCATTATTTTTGGCGTGAAAGTGTACTAAGTGAACTGAACCCACGCACGAATGTGTATATGGATTGAAGCCACAGGTGAATGTGGATGTTTGTGCGGATGACGCAAGGGTGCTCCTACCCTACTAGTGCCGCGGTGATGGAAGGATTGTTGAGGGATTGGAATGTTCACGAATACATTACACGATTTCAAGGTAATCATCATTCAAAGCTATATTTTTGTGTAATTATTTCCATAATTGAAATCATGGTATTATTAGAAGAGACAGCCAGCCATTTTGGCAGCATTGAACTAGGTTAGGTTGGTTTAGGCTAGGTCAGGGAACTACTAATAATACAATGATTTCAATTATAGAAATAATTACACATAAATATAGTTTTTAAATGTATTCATGAAGGTTCCAATCCCTCAACAATCCTTCCATCACCGCGGCACTAACAGGGTACGAACACCCTTGCGTCTACTCCACGAGCGGCAAACCGGCACAAACATTCACATTCACCTGTGGCTTCAATCCATATGCACATTCCTGCGTGGGTTCAGTTCACTTAGTCCATTTTCACGCCAAAAATAATTATGATTATATTGCCAATAACAAAGAAATTAATAATCTTGATATGGTTGAACAGGTTGACAGACAAGCGACAAGACAACACAGAATACTTGAATACAATGGCGTTATAAAAGGTAGAAGGGCACGCTTTCAGAGTTCCAGTCGATCCTCATATCGAAATGCTGATGCGATGACACGTGACTCTGTGAAGGGGTTGGATATGTCGAATAATTTGCAACCGCCAAATCCTTTTAGTTAACAGTTAACATATTTACGTTTTCTGGAAATTATTATGTTGTTGACTATATCACATCGCTTACAGAATCATTAGTTTTGTCCAAATGATGTCATATTTTTATCCCAAACTGACTCAAATCTAACAAATATTTATTTATATTCAACGAATAATTATCAAAAAATAAAATTTTTCAAAATTGATAAATAAGAAATATGCTGAATAATTTTTTTTTTATTTTGCAGGCCAAGTAATATGTTTTAATGTCAAAAAATCAGCTTGTAACGAATATTTTGATGTATGTTAATACTTATTTCTGAAATAACTGTGTTATGTTTAACGAGGTTGTTTGAATACTAAACAAAATTGCTAATATTGAGCTAACTACGTTTGAACAAATTGATTGATTATCTGCAAAAAAACTTTTTTCTCGGTGTTGAAACTTTAACATTCTGGCCAAAAAAAGAGCTTTCAGTTACCTTTGTTTGCGCAGGTTGTAGAACTCTCATTAATGATTACCAAAAAATTTTTTGAAAATTTTAAAATTCAATATCTCCCATAATAATTTTTTTTCGACATATCGTTTGTTTTGTAATCTTCTACTTCACACTTCATTTATCATTTATTCTCTAATTTCGGAAACAACCCGGTATAGTTGAACAAAAAGGACTGAATTATTTTCTTGAAGAGAGTAAAAAACGAGGGGATGAAAATGTAGTTCTGTTGAAGTACTGGAGTTGAGGTTCATGAGAAATGTAGAAAACAGTATTCTAACAAAAAATGTAATGCTCCTATTATTAGGAGATTCAAAGATAGCTTCCTGCACAAGAATTATGTTCACAAGTCTCAATTATCCTTCACACTTTTGTGTGCCACAAGCTTACGCGACGAAGGAACTGAAAATGCCGTTAAGTGGACGCAAAAGAAAACATACTGAGGCTGACGAGAGAAAAAATAATGACTACGGACGTGCCATTAAATTGGTCGTATAGACGCAATGCTTGATTTAAGCTGCAGATGCACAATATCACTTCACTTGTATGAAATCTCTTCATGAACGTAAATTAGGCCAGTGAACATGTCGTAGATCCAGAGATTAGGTGGAAGGAGCACTACAAACAATTTTCACTTTCCTTGAAAACAGCAACTGCTGTCATCGTTGAGGATGTTTGATCTGAAGTGTATGACACGAAACGGTACCTACCCTACAGTCGATAAATACTTGGATGCATTTCAGGATGTCATTCCAGCATCTCTTAGAGCTTTCGCAAATACCGTAGCCATAGCCAAGAAAAAAGAAAATTGAAAAGGTAAGAAGTTACTTGCACTGGCCGACTTTCAGCTGTGAGACCAATGCCGTACGTATCTTCTCTGCAAGTAAGGGTTGTGAAGTTTTTAGTATAGAAAGTTTAGATCGCGTAGGTTTATAGATGTTCGTTGGGATATAAATGTCTCTCATCATGCAACCACCTCTGACTCCTAACGAACCAGCACTTTTCAACTGCTTCATAATAACGCAGACTTCAGTGTGCGAACTAATGATGAATACACGACTTCGCACCTCAAGCACAGACGTTCGTCAAGCTAGTCCGGTAGCAGGGAGGGTTTTCGTAGCCGATGAAGCGCGACGGGATCACCCTTAGTTATTCTCATGTATTTTGACCCTCTGAATCCGAATTTTGATTCTCTACTAAAAAGGTAACCTCAAGTTTTTCTTGAAAATGCACCGTTTTCTACCCTATGTGAAAACAACTTCCATATAAGCTGTGCGAGAAATATCAATGTCAAATTTCTCAACGAAGACATGGTAATATGTTGTTCATCCGAAAAAGTTAACTGTGATAGTGACCAAGCGTTTTTCGATGCGGTGGAAAACCTAGCAGGCGAAAATAAGGTAGTCGATCTTAATATTTTTAATTATATTGTAAAACAAACGGATGAAATTATACAAGAACTTCGTGATAAAATAAATTTGATGCACGAACAAATTGTTCTATTAAAAGATAAGACGAATATTTTACCCGTAAAAAGTTTTGGAGACTCCAACAAAAAACAAGATACAGGAAAAAACTATTCCCATATTGCAGATAAAATAAATATGTCTAGACCTGTGAATCAGAATCACCCCAACAGCGTTGCCGGAAGTTCAAAAATTCCTAACAGTTTGACCATTACCGGAAAACATGTTTCACAGCCTTTGTTGCAACTTGCCACGCAACAGAAGTGTGAAGAGATTATCCATTTAGCAAATAATACAGAAACCAGCACTGACTGGAAATTAGTTAATAGAGCAAAGCCGAAAAGAAAACTGGTTGTTGGAGATAATAGTGCAATCAAAGTCAATGGGTAGGAATTGAAGGGTATCCCAAAAACGGCCTGTCTTCATGTATACCGGGTTGATCCCACGATGACTGCAGATGAGCTAAAAGAATTACTAACTCCACATTTCTCTGAAGTTAAAATTGAGACTCTAAATTCAAAACATCCAGATATTTACGCTTCTTTCAAAGTATCAATTTATGAATCCCACTTCGACGACGCAATGGATCCAACTAAATGGCCCAAAGGAGCATACGTTCAACGCTTTTTAAACTTACGGAGGTCAATGAACCCCCCCTCAACTTAGGTGAATTACCAGAACATTTTGACCTATTGCTGCTGAATGCTGAATGTTTGAATTATGACAAACTCGACTATATCAGTGCTGAATATCTAACTGACAAATATCAACTTAATTTTATATGTTTGACAGAGACCTGGTGGTCTGAAAATTCTGTAAACTCTTTTAACTTTCCTAATTTCACTCTTTCAAACTCATATCACAGAACCGATTGTATAGGGGGTGGAGTTGGTATATTGTCTCAGACTAATCTAGATGTATCTCCGTTAAATGTACAAGAGTACTGCATTGAAAAAAACATTGAGATTTGTGGTGTCCAATGGAAAAATAATAATACCAATATCATCATCTTGAGCTGTTACCGCTCTCCATCAGGAAACTTCGAAATATTAACCAAACCTACTGGAGTCAGTCAGACGTGTCAAACGACTCTTGATCAAATATACACGAACTTACCAGATAATAACAAATGGGATGTACACGAAAACTGTATATCTTCTCACCAAACTGTCTTCTTCTCAACGAAGCAACATGGAATCAATGAAAGAATTTCATATAATCATAGGAGAATGGTAAATGACACTAATATTAGGAACTTGTCGAATGTTTTAAAAGAAGAGAGCTGGACAGAAATGTATCAACTTGATAATCTAGACGAAAAGTTCAACAGTTTTCATGACACTCTGTTATTTCATTTTAATTCTGAATGTCCAATTAAACCTATTAAGAAAAATCAAAATAAAATCACCGGAACTGAGTGGGTTAGCACCGAAATTAAAATATCAAGTAAAAATCTTAAAGAATTGTATGAGCAGGTAAAGATTAATCCCACCCTGAAAGAATTCTACCAAACACAAAAAAAGCAACATAAAACGCTCGTGAGAAAAACTAAAAGTCTATATTATCAAAATAAAATTTACTCTTCAGGAAATGTGAATAAGAACACATGGTCCGTTGTCAACGAGTTAGTACTGGATTTCCGGATACTTTTATCTTGCATGGAAGCGGCATTTTTTTATTCATGAAGCTCACGTAGTGGACAAATTTTCTTATAGTGTCAATAAAAACGGGTTCAGCACATATTTTTTCATGATCACAAAGCATTCAGTAGCGAAAAACGAAAAATTTCGCTTAAAAGTAAAAGAATTTTCCGAGGAAAATCGAAAAATCCATTTTTTCCAAAAACAAATAAAGCTTTAATCCATAAAAATCTCTACAAAAAAGGTATATCTCGACTATGAATAACGGGAGAGACATTCTTGAAAAAATCATTCGTGTAGATTCGTGTGAATATATTAAAGCGTCATTTGTTTTTGGGAAAAATGAATTTTTCAATTTTCCTCGGAAAATTCTCTTACTTTTAGGTAAAATTTTCCGTTTTTCCGCTACTGAAATGCTTTGTGATCATGAACAATTATGTGCTGAACCCGTTTTGATTGACACTATCCGGAATTCGTCCACTGCGTGAGCTTCGCGAATAAAAAATATCGGTTCCCTGCAAAGTAAAAGTATCGGGAAATTCAATGCCCGAAAATCCACACGAATGACTTTTTCAAAAATGTCTCTTCTGTCATTCATAGTCGAGATATATATGAATTATTTGGGAAAAGGTCACCCTGAAAATATCATTATGTGACTGAATGAGAGAGCACTGACAATTGAGAAAATCGCATATTTTCGAATTTCGAGCACGTTTTACTGGAAAACTTTGCATTTTCAAGAAAACTTTGTAGATACCTTTTTTGTAGAGAATTTTATGCAGAATATTATGACATCATTTGTTTTTGAAAAAAATAGATTTTTTGATTTCCCTCGGAAAATCGCCCATAAAAATTTTCCGGATGCTTTCACGGCTTATCACCCTCGAAATTTGGATTCAGCGGGTCAAAATACATAAGAATAATTCGGGTGATCCCGTCGCGCTTCATCGGCTACGAAAACCCCCCCTGCCACCGGATTAAGCGTTAAATATCACATAAGGAAACCGGGTTATCATATCGCCATCAATTTTGGGCACTTAAAGTTCATATTGTAGTTCCACCGCACTTTCAAAGTGGCATTTCCTGCTTTTCTCAATGACAGAAAGTGATTATTTTTAGCGCGCTCTAGCGGCGGTTCGGAACATCATAGGAATTAAGTAAGTCTATGTGAACTGTAGAAAATTCAAAACACTTCTATTTTGTATGAATTAATCAAAAAAGCATCGTTCGTGAAACCTCCCCCCACCCCAAAAAAAAAGACGACAAAAACTTGTAGTTTTTCCCGATTACCAACGTTACCGCACCCCTGATGAGGTGCAAAGTTGAAAATTCGTTACAGCGACCAAATATACAGATAAAACCGTTAGAAAAAAAATTCTGGAATTTTTACTTGGGAAAAATCCATATGATTGGACTAATAGGATAGTTTCAGTTTCATGTTATTGACAAGTTTGATTACTTGGTTTTCAACAATAATATGGATTGGGTTCCCGGTGATTTATCTGCATTCATTTTGAGCGCATGGTTTTTGTGATGTTATGAGAGTCGATGAATCCAAAAAAAAAAATTCTATTGCCGCATCTGTTTATGTTTGTAAAAACAAAAGTTGCAATTGAACCTCATCTCTTTAAAAATGTATATCACAATGACTTACAAAGTAGTTACAGAAATGTTATACTTGTACAGTGGAAATAGCAGGGGCCCCAAAACAGAAGGATGAAGAATTATTTCCTTTATTGACAGTCTGGCTTCGACCATATAGGTATTCTTCAGAAAAACTCAGAAGTACTAGTAAAGTATTTTTTATTGTCAATCCCTCTGAGAATATCATCAGTGATTGCTAATTCCCATCAATGCGGTTTTGCAGCTGTACTTCCAATTTTACAGTGATGCGAGAGTTCACCATATCATACGGATACTGGTGGCTACAAATAAGTCGATAGTGAGGCGGACGAGGATTATCGTGGAAAAAATTAAGTTCAGCGGTAAACCTTCTCGTTCGATACAAGAGTCTCCACGTGTTTCGTATACAGGCTTGCCGTAAGATGGCAGAAATCATCGTCGGCGAATACAAAAGACCGTTAACTTTTTCAACTCAGGGCACATTATTCTCGGCCCCAGCAATCACTCACGTGGGGTAAATGACACCAGCGCTTAGGAGACACGGGTCAACTTGGATATTCCCAGCAAACATAATAATTATAATTGAATGGATTAACACAACATCGTGGAGCCGAGGTTGGTATGGGTGTTCATCTCTAGTAGAAATTTAAGAACATTAATTTCTACCTACTTTCCCTCGGCTTCTACGATTTTATTTGAACATGACATTTTGTGTGGAAACCAGAACATAAAAAAATACAACCCCACTTAAAATTACAAAACGGAGCTGATATACAGTAAAACTAATGCAAAGTGTAAACAACCGATTCTTCAGATAAGTATTGTTAGAAAATTAAAGAAATCTGCATTGCATTGTTCACAATGAGCTTGTCAAAAGAGAAACAAGATATCCTGCAATACCAGGACCACGCTTATTGCCATAATCCTAAATCCTATACAATAGGAATAATTGGGTCGAAAATTCATCAGAAAACAACTACTTTCCTGGCTAATACCACGACGAACGTTGAATTACATCTAATGAATTTCCGTGCAGAGTCCTACAAGGATGTCTCCACAATTGCTAGTTGCATGGAAATGTTCATTAAACTTTGGACCACCTTCTGATCGTTTTCTGGGTTCTTGCCACAATAACTGACAATAACTAATGTCTGCAACAAACGATTCAACAAAATATCCATGTAAAGGCAGAAGCTGAGACACCGCCCGCAGCCTAGCGTACACTAAACCACGGGCGCCATCTGAACTCCAATTAATTTGTATTAGTGGTTGGATTAATCACGCAAGTTCTGGGTATTGCTTTGGTTGAGGGGCTGGAGTTCAGATGGCGCCAATGGTAAAGTGAACGCTAGGCTGCGGGCGGTGTCTCAGCTTCTGCCTTTACATGGAGATTTTGTTGAATCATTTGTTGCAGACATTAGTTAATGTCTGTGGAGACCAACCCTATACTGATGAGGGCAAGAACCCAGAAATCGATCTCTGGTGGTCCAAATGTTTAATGAACATTTCCATGCAATTAGCAATTGCGGAGACATCCTTGTAGGGCTCTGCACGGAAATTCATTAGATGTAATTCAACGTTCTTCGTGGTATTAGCCAGGAAAGTAGTTGTTTTCTGATGGATTTTCGACCCATTCCTATTGTATAGGATTATGGCAACAAGCGTGGTCCTGGTATTGCAGGACATCTTGTTTCTCTATTGTTAGAAAATATTGAATTGTTTATTCATTAAACAATAATTTTTTAAGGTATCTTTTGTTTAAAGAGACCTTGTATATTGAGTGTTTCAGAAAAAGACCGTCTAAATATGGCTGAAAAGTGTGAAGGTGGTAAGATCTTACCACAGAATGAAATATTCACATTCACTGCGTTAGATAATTTTCTAATGTAAATAATATGGCGGATGGCGGTGCTTTCAGAATTTTAATCTTACGGTTGCTGTTTAATCAGGCTTGACAAACTGTTCCGACGGAGAAGCTAACTCAGTTATTTTAATGAATATTGATTCAAGTATCCAACCGCGAATAGAATAAATAAAATCAAAGGTAATTTCTACTATGCTATGAAATATCACGCTGCTGATCAGAGTTTTGTAGATGATACATTCATTTTCGTATCATTCTATATATATTCTTTTTACAAAATTTGGAAAATCGAAATCAGTACCTTATGATTCGTAGCCACGTCTGATGCTTGCTTGGATTGCACACAGACAACTCGCGGTAGTTCTATAGGTTTTCCTACAGCTGAAAAGTGAATGTGCCACAAAAAATCAGCAAGTTGCCCCAGAGCTCCACAGCAAATAATCTGTATATATTTAAAGTCTCACTAATATGGAAATTTTCCATCTCCATCTCTTCCGAAGTACATAACATTGTCAAAATGGCAATAAACTTGAATTTTGCTGGATACTCTTTGAGAATATTCCAAAATTTCTGCAAACTTGGATTGAATATGTTATTTCATATCATGAATCAAGTTTGCAACCAATTCAAGTTTTAGTCATCGATTTACTTGAAATTTTGAGAGTAGGAAAGGAATAGCCCAAGGATTAAAATCTATATCATGCCGAGGGGCGCTTTCATCCTGGGGGTGGCTGCCAACCCATCTGGGGGGTGAATTATTATTCCAGTATGATCAATACGGACTGAGCTACGGCTTGTTAATGGTTAGCCTTTGTTAGTTAAATGCTTAATTTGAGAGATTCAGAGTCAAATAGTGATAAAACTGTGCATTTTGCGAAGAAAACTTAAAAAAAAAATTCAAAGCACATAAAAAAAGCTTTCCATATAAAAAAACAGAAGTCAGTAGCATCAAAATTAAGCGAGTTACGATGAAAATAAGGCCAGTCCCTACATTTTTCTACGAAAAACTCAGTGAAAACAACACCCTAATTACCACCCTAATTAAAATTGATCGTCGCCCTCCTGCGATTCTCTTCATTCATGTATTATCAATAGATTCTAGAAGTTAAACCGATTTGAAATACCTAATTTTTGAAAAAATTAAAACTTAATATAGGTAACTCCAAAAATACTTTTTTAGCATTTTTAGCATTTTCAATTGCAAAGATTTTTCCTGAGATAGATTTTCTGTATGATGAATATTTGGCGAGATATGGCCGTTTCAGACCTCTACTTCTATCATGAAAAATTAGAGAGCTCTGATTAAAGAACCACACTCAAGTTTATTCCAAAATAGAGATGGAGAAACATCTGCTATGTGTCTACGTGTATGATTCCTCGCCCGTGTATTATCAAATTCGAAAGAAATAGCACGTGTGCTGACAATTTTTCAAGAATTATTCAAATATGTTTGTTATTGATATAAATATAAATCGGTAGTTGCATACAAAAATTATAATTATATTTTTTATTTTATGTGCCTGAATGTTACAGTTCTATTTTGAATGCGTCTATAATTTTAGGATTCATTCATACATTTTTTTAAGATTAATAGGGGTTGAAAAGTTGTAAAATGAAATTAGTACTTATTTTAATAATAATAATAATCTTTATTCACCTTTATTTGCCATATAAATATGATTAAGGTATGTCAGTTCAAATTTTGAGTATAATTTGACAATTTCGGGTAGTTTTCACTCCTAAAAAATAAACAGCGCCCATCGGCATGATATAGATTTTGATTTAGAAGTTGAGATGAGCCTAATTCCGAATTTTTATGCAAATCGATACAGGACGAAAAAATTGCAAAGGTTTTGCAATTTGTTGAGCTTCATTAAATGGACTATGTACGGAACTTTTTTTTATCGAAAACTAATGTTTTTCTTTGATATACCATAACAGAAAATTCCAAACGTTCTGCAAACTTGGCAGATATTCAATAAAATATTCCGAACAGTTGTGCCACAGCCGACTTAATCTCCCGAGCCGTGGTGAAAAAATCGGCAACACCGCATAGAAAGCAATTTGACGTCATGCGTCATTGTTTGATGTGAATATCTCAGCTTATTCGGAAAACTCTACCCGCTCACGCTATGCCTTTGATTACACTCTACGAGTGTTTATGAGGGAGTATTATTATTATATTATATAAAACCTTTTATTAAGCCATTCGCTATTATGGTTTGCAGTACAAAAAAAAAATAATAAGAAACATATTTTGAGCTCAAAAAAGGAGATGACAATTATCTCAAGTCTGACTTGGACTGGTAAAAAAAAAAAAAATTAATAGAAATCAGCTCTGGTCGAATTGAAGTGCTACTTGTAATGAAAGATAATCTCGAGTATTTTGGGGTGAGAAACTTTATTATTAGTTTAAATTAACATATTGAAACTAACAAGAACAAAGTAAAAAGTAACTAACATGAACAAAGTAAAAACATCAAAATGATTGATCGGCGCTCTGGTGCGGTTTAAATGATATTGGTGGCGCATTCGCTTTCAGAGCTGCAGGGAAACCCGGAAAAACACCACATTATGTGAAGAAATGGAATTCATTGGTTGAGAACTTCTAAAGAGGTCCGACCTGTTAACTTTTGAACGGTTTGACGTAGAAACATGAATAAAAAACCGTTTCGAGGGTTTCACCAATACTACCTTTTGAGATGAAAAATATGGTGATTGCTCAATAGGCGGCGCGGGGGGGGGCATCAACTCAACATTTTTAAAAGGCATGGGGGGTCAAGTGGCACATCGTTGAAAAGAGAATTCAATTCTCTTCAAAACCATCTGAATATTTTTGAATTTTGTTCATGATTTTTTCCCAATTTTGATTTTTATGCCTTTCAAAATTTTTAAGTTAATGTGCCCCCAGCGCCATCTGTCGAGTAATTACAATGATTTTTCTCTCAAAAAGTAGTATCGCTAATACCATTTTATAATAAGTACATTTTTAGTTTGATTGTTCCACATCAAACCGTTCAAATTTATCGAGGTATGAGTAGTATTCAGATCTGCATTTATATTTGATATTTCGAATTTGAATTGCAAAAAAAATCTTGACGAAATTCAAAAAAATTTAGATGGTTGTAATGAAAATGAAATTTCCTTTTCGACGATGTGCCACTTGACCCCCCATGCCGTTTAAAAATTTTGAATTGATGTGCCCATCCCCTGTCAGGCAATCACCATTTTTTTCCAGTAAAACGTCCTCGAAATTCGAAAAAATGCGATTTTCTCAATTTTCAGTGGTCTCTCATTAAGTCACATAATGATATTTTCAGTATCACCTTTTCCCAAATTATTCATATACAGAGTGGGCCATTGAAAACGAAACAGCGGCTCTGTAGGTTGATAGAACTGAGTTATATAAAAACGCTCGGACACGTCAACCACATTTTCGAGGGGACATCGTTCGCGATGAAATTCACCCGAAATACATTCCATCCCTCGGAGCTGTGACTGCCACCCCTAAATTTTTAAATGGCAACATATGGCAAGTGATACCTCATTTGAAAGGTATTTTCCTTCTTAATATCAAACAACAAAAATAAATCAATTCCATCGATTCGTTTTCGAGATATAGGAACTTGAAGTTGGGAAATCACTTTTTATTCACTCAATCAATAAAAACAATATCTGATAAAGCAACTGTCGCAATAATTATTATTTTCAATGAATTAAATGTTCAAACTGTCTACCACCCATTTCCATACAATAGTACAAGTTCTGCTCAAAATGAGACCTCACATTTCGTAGCATTTCCGGCGTTATTCGACGGCATTCTTCAATAATTCTACGTCATAATTCTTCCAGAGATTCTGGTTCGGTTGCATAGATTTTGTGTTTCAAGTGACCCCACAGGAAAAAGTCGAGTGGGGTTAAATCTGGAGATCTGGCTGGCCACTCTATAGCGCCTCTTCTTCCAATCCAACTTCCAGGAAACATTCTATCCAAAAACGCCCTAACAGGCTGTGCATAATGTGGAGGTGCCCCGTCTTGTTGAAATTTCAGGTGGTCTTCATGGTAACGATTGTCATTTTCAATGATGTCTACTAATTGTGGATAAACAAATTCATTCAATAATTCCAAATAAGTTTCTCCTGTCAGGTTACCGTCGAGAAATACTGGTCCAATCAAACGGTCCCCAAAAATACCGGCCCAGACATTGAGTTTTTCGGGAGTTTGAGTATGGACTTCGTGGAAAACATGTGGATTGGCATCTGACCAATAACGACAATTATGACGATTCACAGTCGAATTCAAAAAGAATGTAGACTCATCAGAAAAGCAGATGTTGAAAAGAAAATTCTCATCAGCATCTATTTTCGTAGTCATAATTTCACAAAATTCCTGTCGCCTATCAAAATCATCTTCATTCAATTGGTGTACCAAATGTATTTTGTAGGGGTGAAGTTTATGATGTTTCAGGATTCGGCGGATACTGGTTCTACTAATATTGGTAACACTTGCCAATTTCCTTGTGCTCAATGTTGGGTCTGCATGAACTTGTCCTAAAAGTGCAACTTCAACAGGTTCATTTCTCACAGGAAATTCACGTTCTGGGTCTCGTTTCTTGTTGGCTACTGATCCAGTTTGACGAAACTTTTGTACTAATTCTAGAACGTATTTTCTAGCAACAAGTTTATCTGGATGCGTTTCATTGAACAAATTAGCTGTACGGTTACCGCACTCATCAGTCTTGAAAAAAATTGTTATTATTTCAACTCTTTCCGCGATCGTATACACCATTATTGAGGAAATATTCAGCAGCTGTAATTCACTCTAATGTCGTTCAATCAACGATCAGTTTGACATTGCAAGACGTCCAAAATTGCGATTTGGCGAAAAAAATTATCGCATACATGTTTTTGTTGTACGCGCATTGGAGTCGAATTCGAGAAAACGTCTTTTTATCGATTCTCAAAACATTTTTTCGATCAAGTAATTGAAGATGAAATAAGAATTTGAAACGGAATTGCATGTTATTTGTTGGTAAACAGTTAGATCATTTAATTCCTTGACAATGATAATTATCTTTAAACAGTTGCATTGTTAGATCTTATTTTTATTGATTGAGTGAAAAAAAAGTGATTTTCCAACTTCAAGTTCCTATATCTCGGAAACGAATCGATAGAATTAATTTATTTTTGTTGTTTGATATCACTTGCCATATGTTGCCATTTAAAAATTTAGGGGTGGCGGTCACAGCTCCGAGGGATGGAATGTATTTCGGGTGAATTTCATCGTGAACGATGTCCCCCTCGAAAATGTTGTTAACGTGTCCGAGCGTTTTTATATAACTCGGTTCTGCCGACCTACAGAGCCGCTGTTTCGTTTTCAATGGCCCACTCTGTATATCTCGACTATGAATTACAGAAGACACATTCTTGAAAAAGTCATTCGTGTGGATTTTCCGGCACTGAATTTCCCGATACTTTCATCTTGCATGGCGGCATTTTTTTATTCGTGAAAAGGGTGAGAGGGTACTGAAAATTGAGAAAATCGCATTTTTTCGAATTTCGAGCACGTTTTACTAAAAAACGGCGCATTTTCAAGAAAACTTTGTCGATACCTTTTTTGTAGAGAACTTTATGCAGAATATTACGACATTATTTGTTTTTGGAAAAAATGGATTTTTCGATTTCCCTCAAAAATCGTCCATAAAAATTTAGCGGGTAAAAATACATAAGAATAACTTGGGTGATCCCGTCGCGCTTCATCGGCTACGAAAACCCTCCCTGCCACATGGCCGAGAAGAGTTTAATACTTGTCTTGTGTCCAAAATGTGTACACATGACAGAAAACTAAAATTGTCTGTGTCCATATACGGCGGCACACACGGTTTGAGATTTCTACCCTAAATTTTCTTCCTATATCCAATTTTCCTGGAATTATCTAAAACACCATAAATCTACAAATACTCTGACGCATCGAAAGCTACCTCTGCTCCGTGAAAATTGACCAGAAAGATTCAGTTGTTTTTGTTCAGTTTGATTGGTTTGTCCCCCTTTGACATTGTTCCGCAACTGTCAAATTACGTCACTGACAGTGCTCTATTTGTTCCATATCTTCATGATTCATTAAACTGATGTTTTTATATACGTATTTTCGAACTCTATTTCAAGAATAAATTCCCAGAAATACATAGTCGTATGCACACCGAATTGGTTTGTTTTCTGAGAATTTACTACACAGCATTACTGAAATATACTATGATATAGATTCCAAACCTTTTGCTTTTTTTAAGTAATTTTACCAAATTGTAATTATAATTTGTATCGAGTCATCCGCCACATCTTCGGTGAGCAAAGTTTGCTTTCAACAGAATTTTTTACATTATCTAATGCTAATGAAAAGTTTTCCCATTAGACAGGAGATCTCATATTATAAAATGGAAATGAAAAAGTTTTTCAGTTATAGAAAGGCGACCGGAATATGTTCACTATCCAAATACACTATTGAAAAGTTTCGATATATTATATTGTAGTGTTGCGGAATAAGGCCCGGTGGTTGATGAGACTTTTTCCTTGTAGACTGGTAACTTTTTTCAAATCTGGCAACGTGAGACGTGTTTTTCAATTCAAACGATTTTACTCAAAAAAATTTATATTAATATTAATAATAATAAGTTCATTAAAAAATTAATAATATTTCAACAATAACAAAAGTGTGGCAATATATATTCTGATAAAAGTTATTTTCGAATAAACAAGTATCCACTAAGGCATTGCCTGTGCGTGGGTGATTTACTTATTCTAAAATGATAATTTCAGTAGAACACTCTTTAAAATTGAGTTCGAGACGAGTCGTTTTGATTATAAAGAATGATTTGTATACTATACAGGACAGCTCGAACGGTAGAGCGCGTGGGTCATCGATATCAAGCCAAGCAACGTGATGCGAAGTTATGGTTTGGATGGAGACTTACGGACGACCTCCTTTTAAGTCTTTTCTCTCGGGTCGTGCTAGGAATCGCACGTTAAAAGGTAAGACCTCGTTGATCCTTAGCTCGCACAAGTTCCGACTTCTGAGGGCTGCCGTTCTTAGGGGTACGACAGCAGGTTAACGGAAAACACAATTTTAACAAAAAAACAATATATACAATCAATTTCTACATAACTCATTATGGACTTAACTACCCTAACATGTGGGTTAAAAGGCCAGACAGCAAGTTTTTATATTTTTTTTGGTGTTTGGTCATTATCCACGTGTTTTGGGTAGGCTGTGCCACTTTCGGAGCAGCACTGTTAATTTTTAACGTAACAATGAATCATGGAGGATTATTCCCAGCCGGCAACGAGATTCAATCTTTAGAAAAGTGACAAAAGCTCGTCCCGGCCTGGAACCGAACCCGGGACCTCTCGGTCACCAGGCGCGAGCGTTAACCACTGCGCTTATCCCCGCCCAACAAGTTTTTATTATTTTTTCACAAACGGAAAGATGTAGATAAAAACTTGATGTCAACGTTACTTTACCTCTAGAATGTTCAACGAGTAGCATTTATTTTACCACAACCTGTTTGCTCTGTCTAATGATAGCGGATTAAAATATAGCGGACACCGCCCAGACTATTGTAGGCAACCATCTGAAGACTTGTAGCATGAGTACAATGAATAGGATGTGTCACCGATATCCCATCATAAGTAATAATTGTAATTTGTACAATGAGCATGGAATGGCTTACATTCCCACAAGTAGGTGTATTAAATATAAACATATACCTACGAGTCAGTTCATGCAAATTGTGCACTATACTTTTTCTACGACCAACTGTATCATAAACAAATCTGTAATATTTTTAATAACACTTGTTATCATAGACTTTCGTGCCGTCATGTTTCCTTAATGCATACAACCTAAAAAAGGAATTGTAGATATAAATATTGAAAATTATAATAAATATCGAACTCATTTTCGATTACTTCTTTTTTAAACGAATTTTGTAAATAATGATGTGAAATCAGATTATTATTATTGACAGTCTAGTAGTTCATGAAAGTCGTAGGAAATTAAATATCCTGTACTGAAATGATCATTACAGTACAGCTGACGACGTAGAAACGAAATAGTTATTTACCTAACAAGTGCGGAAAGTAGTATTTTTCCGCACGCGACGGAAGTTAAGGGCGGAAAAAACATTTTCCGAGTTAGGTACAATATTTTTCCTACGAGTGTTTTTGTCCACCTCATTTATGAAAAAACAAGATTTTTAATAAACAAGTTTTTATAATAATGCTACAAAATGACTAATAAGACAGAATAGTTACATAGATCATTTAGTTAGTCCTAAATATCCTCATTTTCAACAATACAAAAATCGTGCGGAGAAGTAAAAATCGTACGGAAAAGTAAAAATCGTGCGGAAAAATAACTTTTCCGCACTATTTTAAATCGTAGGAAAAGTACAACTTTCAAAACGAAAAATCGTGCAGAAAAGTTACTTTTCCGTGTATAACAATCGGCCTACTTCCGTGATCGATAAAGCGCATAAAATGGACATATTTCCATGTGGTCGTAGAAAAAGAATATTTCCTCCTGCAGATTTTTAATTTTTTTATGTTTATTTACATTATTCTATATATTTCTAGGTATTATTCTTTTTATGCATATATTCATGTTTTATTTTACTGATAATATTTTGATTCATCATAAAATGTATAAAGAGTCTTTGTAATGTCATTCAGTCTTTTTCGAATAGATTCAAGAAATCTGTAGAAATTCAATTTTCAAGAAAGAGAAAATTAAAATGCCCTTTCATCGGAAAAATCCCATTCGAATGCATTATGGCGGGAACCAGTAGCTGTGTAACATGCAGTACATTTTCATATTGATCAGATACATCCACACACTGGAGAATATTTTAGCCAACGAGCCAATTTTACTTCACTCATCCCCGTTGAAGTATTCAGCAGCTACTCAGATAATCCACTCAACCAGCGCCCAGGGAATTCTAGATGGCACAAAGAGTTTTGCGTTTCATAAAAGAAATATTCCATATGCAAGTTCAATATTTCAGTTGCTTTCACAAAACATTTTCTCTTTGTGGACGTAAATAAGCTTTATATCATTTTTCCAATTCGAAAAAGCGTTGCTCTTCGTTATTCAATATTCAGTATACGACTAGGTCAACTAAATACGCGAGATTAGAAAAAAGGATCGTGTTTTGGTAACTAACGAAATTGTTGATACGATCTCTTAATTCAATACATTTTTTACAACGAACCTGCAGGGCCTATAGACCTTCAAAAAAATGTTGAACTTGCTCAGCAAACCAGGTCTCTACATCTTCTATAACCTCTTTGTTGGAACAAAGTTTACTACGAAAAGGGAAACATTCTTCATGGAAATTAAAAAATGAAAAAATGTGATCTTTTTGTAATATCTAACAGAAAACAAATACTTCCATCTTGAACGATGGAAAATAGCAACTACAGTTTCAGCCGCAGATGATTCCACAACAGATTTTATGAATATCCTCTTCATATTATCAACAATAGTAGGTAGATGAACTGAAAAAAATAATGATGGTGCATTAAATATACCTATAGCAAATTTAATAGTATACGTGATACTTTTCAACATACGAAAATTATTTTTTTCATGACGCATGAACGAAATTCAAGTATTCATGATTGAATAACCTTCGAAAAAGGGCACTGAAAAAAATGTGGTACGTTATATCAATAAATGCCGTTTTTTACCTCTCCGTTCATTGACAAAATACATTTTTCATCGTGGCAATGAATAAATATTCACTGACTTTTGTAGGTATTTATTGATACAAAGAATTCAAGTTTATTGAGATCAAAGATGATCGTTTCTTACATTTATGAACAGTTTTCGTTGCTCCTGCGGAAAAGTTTATTGAAGTGAGGAAAGGGGTACACTGAGATCAATGATGATCTAATTTCAGACCTATGAACATATTTCGTTACGACTTTGAAAAAGATTATTGAAATGAAGAAAAAAGAACATTGCAACAATGTATATTATTTCATGAAAAAAATGTGGCACATAATATCAATGAATACCGTTTATTACCGTTCATTGGCACAATACATTTTTCATCGTGACAATGATTCAAGTTCATTGAGATCAAAGATGATCTTTTTTTACATTTATGAACAGATTTCGTTGCTGCTATGAAAAAGTTCATTGAGGTAATGAAAGGGGTACACTGAATCCATTTGAAATTGTTCATCATATCAATGAACGTAATTAATGGTCCCAGAGATGATTTTATTGTTACAATGAATCCAAGTTTATCGAAATCAATGATAATCTATTTTCAGATCTACACACAGGTTTTATTGGGGCTATGGAAAGATCATAGAAGGTGTAACGAAGTTACTAAGTCCCAGTTTTGTTAGGCAGATAGAAGCAAAATTTTCCTCCCATTCTATAACTCCGTAATTAATATGTTCATGATTATAATAATAAGCCTTATGTCGAACTAAGCCATCTCATGTTTAAATATACTTATAAATTTTGCCGGCATCTGTTCAGCCGAATCCTCGCATAGAAATCTCCGTTGCTGGTAAGTTAGCTTTAGCTGTAGTACACAGCGCCTCCACTAGAGGGACCACTCCGCACGACTTCGTTGTTTGCACAGAGCCAGTTAACTTAAGCAGACAGAAGCGATCGTTGAAGCATCTTCTCAGGTAGCACAGACTACAGAGACATCCGAAGAGCTCCGAAAGGAGCCAGCCGAAATAAAAGATATCTTGGAGATTCGCCTTCCAATCAGGATTGCGATGTTCTGATGAATGCATGATAATTATTTTGCATATCTTTCGGAAACTCACTGTATGCTCAATATCAGTGGGAGGCCTTCATTGCATTTACGAATGATATGCAATGATTGAATAAATACCACTTATTCAAAAGATAAACAAAATAATTAGTTCAATGTGTGAAAGCATCACGAGAATAAACTGAAACATAGATTTAATGTATAACAATTATTGAATCAAGGAATAACCGATACTTAATAATCACCGTTCATTGGATTGATAATAAATATCCATCGTTGAACTAATCTGAATCATTATATCAATCATACAGCATTCATTCGAAGAATGGACAATAATAAACAATTTGATGAATACAGTTTCATCAGTTGAACGAATACAATTTATTGCTTGGGTGAACACTCTTCATTCGTTTGATGAATGGAAATCATTACCCCAACGAACCTTGCATTATAGTAAACGATTATCAATAAACACCATTCATTGAATTGATGAAAAATATCCATCGTCGAAATAACCTAAATATCAATCATACAACATTTATTCGAAGAACGAACAATAATAATAATCTGATCAGGTTCATCAGTTGAACGAATACAATTCATTGCTTGGGTGGTCACTCTTTATTCGTTTGATGAAAGAAATTCATTACCAAAACGAACCTATTTAATGTACTTCATCATGATATCAATGAAAGCATTCATTGATATTATTAAGATCCGTATTCCTAGTATGGATAACCAGTGGTACATTAACATAACGATTGCGTTCATTGGACCAATATTGATAAAAATATTCATTGAGTCAGTGAACTTTTTCATTGTATTCAGGTACTAATTTTTTTCTGTGGGTATCACTTGACCCCCTATTTCATATAAAAATATAGGGTGATGACTGTCATTTTGAGGGGGGTGAAAGAGACGTAATTTAGGGTTTTTCTTGAAAATGGCCACGAAGGAAATCATGGAATGTATGGACATGATAAAATTACCGAACAACCGAACAACCTTATACTAGGTGGACCAAGACTTTGCTCACAATGAGCAGAAAGGAAATCAGTATAGTGGTAGCCCCCACTATTATAGGTGATGATAATGAATGCGGATAGTGCTTGGAGGATGACAAGTCAGCTACCCACATCCTCACGGAATCTCCAGCTATGGCAGCAATGTGGAAAACGCACCTCGGAAGCATTATTTGAAACCTGAGAGTGTGAGAAAGGTATCAGTCAGAAGGCTGAAACAATCGAACCAATTTTTAGCAGCGCTGGCTGCAAAACGAGCCCGGTTGAGAGGCATACATGCTTATGGTTCTGTTCGCCCACAAACTTTCTTTCTATCCATTCAAATATCGACGATGACAGTCAAGGTTAACGTTATTATTGCTGCAACAGTTTTTATATTTTGTTATAAAATTATTCTCAGTTGATCGTGGCGAAAGGTCTTTTCTGAAAACGTCCGTTACCAGCCTTAGAGAGGTTATAAGCGAATAATATGTTATTCTCCGAATCATGCTCAGAGACGAGATATTTTTTGCAGTGAATATCAATTTATAGAAGGTTACACGGTAACATGATCATATTTCAGTTCGAAAACATCCTATATCTTCTATAAATGATCGTAGGAAATATTATTAGGGGTTCGGAACATTATGAAAAGAGCACGTGTACCAATGATTGGATTATTTTGCGTGAGCGGTCTGGAATGAACTAGAGAGATTATTATTTTTCCCAGCTGATACGAACTGCATCACGCAGTGACAAACGAAACATAAAATCAAGAGGGAACGAAATTGTGTGGTCGCATATGCTGGTGGTTTTGAATACACACGTTCTTAGAAAGTTTTCATCCACTTATCTGGAAAAATAGTCAAAGTGGAATGGAGGAGAAACTTTGTTGACAATAAATTAAGTTCATTTCATTTAAGAATTTTTGTGGACCTGAGAAGATTGCCAGCATAGCTAAAATTTCATTATCAAATCACATTTCGTGTGTGCGGCTCCACCATTACTGGAAGTTTCAAGAAGAACGGCAAAACACTATAATAGTTAACAACACCTTTTCAGTTTCTTATTGGAAATAGCTATTGATTCTGATAGAGAATACTTTCTGATTTTCCACCAGCTCATTTCTGTTAAAATGTGAAAATTATTTGATTTCGTCTAGTGGAAGATAGTTGTTGGTTACGAAGGCGTAGAAGGGCTATATAATTTAAAAAAAATATTTTTCACCAATTTCCGACTTCGAAGTTAAAATTTAAAGAAATTCCGACTTCAAAGTCGGAAAATAATAAAATTCCGATTTCGAAGTCGAAACATAAGTGATTACCGATTCCGAAATGATGGAAATATTTCTTCGGTGTTATCGACGTTACCGCACAAGGAATATTTAGATATTCTATCAGATTTGGTTCAATGTCCAACGTGGCTTTAGCCAGGGAATGGTTGTTTTCTGTTGGATATTACAAATGAATAAATAAATTTTTCAATTTTAATGGAGAACGTTCCTCTTTTCAACATGAATACCTCCCAAGAGGTTATTTTGAACGAAGGAGAATAGCGACTAAGTTTGTCTTTCAGCCGCAGATGATTCCACAACTGATTTTATGAAAATTCTGTTTGTATTTCCAAACAAAAATCAAAATGCAATACCCCTGACCGGTTTATGTTAAAAAACAATTTCCAACGTGTTATTGCAGAAGAAATATTTCCATCATTTCCACCTTTTCCATTCTTGCCGTGTGAAATTACTTCTGAAGAGCCTGCTTTCCATTTCTTCCACTTTTCCTGATGAGCTTGAAAGAGTGAAATAGATTCTCGTCGACAAAAATGTATTGGAGATCTAATGTAAGAGGTGCGTTCCTTGCATCAATGAAACGATTTCTGTGAGTGATACTTCTGAATAACATTATCCCTTTCTCATACATTTATATTAAAATGCAAATTATCACCTTCAGATATTTTTTTTTCATTTAAGGTCTTTTCACAATATCTATCAGATGTGGTTCAATGTCCAACGTGGCTTTAGCCAGGGAAGTAGTTGTTTTCCCTTGAGTATTACAAAAATTTCACATTTTTCAATTTTATTGAATACTCAATTTCATTTGATTCTGATTTGAAAATATGAACAGGATACTCATAAAATCAGTTTTGGAATCATCTGCGGCTGAAAGACAAACTTTAGTCGCAATTTTCCATCGTTCAAAGTAACTTCCTAGGAATTATCAAGGGGAGCATTCTCCATTAAAATATTTTTCCGACTTCGAAGTAGGAATTTTATTATTTTCTGACTTCAAAGTCGGAATTTTTAAATTCTGACTGGACTAAGAATAATAGACTAAGTATGGAAGGTTGGAAACCCCCGAAAAACCGTGTCACGGAATTAGGAGCTCATTCTATAGAATTTTCAATGAATTTCATTTACTAAACTCAGTAAATAAACTGTAGGGTGGCACGGGAAGCTCGGCAGCTATGAAACATAAGTGTTGATGGTAGAATTCAAAATCAGTGAAAAGCAGTCAAGAAATTTGGAGTAAAACAAAAAAAATATCAATACCTCACAGGTCTGGTCTTGAATTAGATGTTTTTTGATTATTGTTAGTTTCAATTACAGTATCACCTATCTCTTGCGTTGTTTGTGTACTAAAAAAAAATCACGTAAAATTCTATCAATTTTATTTAAGTTTCCATAGTAACCAATTCATATTTTTACATACAACAAACCACGTCGTAAAATTTTGACCTTTATCTTATCATTGTCCCAAAAATATTTAACATATTGCCTTAAAGCTTAAAGTGAACTACTTTGTACTAATGAGAGGTCTTACCTCCAAACTAGTCAACTCCGGTAGAAACATTGAAAGATAATATCTGAGTCAGCCTGTTCCTCAAAACCAGACTTCATCTGGTGAGCGGCCGTTATACTTTTATGTCTGTGTTGTCACTTTTTCTGTCTTCTTCAGTATCGTTGAAACAATATGAGTCTCTTTGAGGACGTTTCTTCTGAAGGAATCACATAAACATTGTAACAGTCGTGTTTTTACTAACTGTCCCTCAAATAATAGTTTCAAGGAAGTTAATCATTACTGTTTCATTCTCGTTCATTCCTCTTGATATAAAACACTCGAACTTCTTTTTATTGGATACATTTTTTTCAGCTAAAAATTTTTCCATTAGTAATTATTAACTCGAAAAACTGACGACAGATAAAATGGCAATTTTTTTTAGTTTTTCATTTCAGTTTATCTCTTGAAATTATTGATTGGCAAAATAATTTTGTTGAAAAACTAAATTTATCCGATGAAATAAGAGCTTCATTTTTATCGTAGGATTTTTTTCAGAAAATTATTAATTTTCAGTTCCTTCCAAGAGGTTATCTTGAAAGATGGAAAATAGCAAATGAAGTTTGTCTTTAACATTCTGTTCATATTTTCAATTGAAAATCAAAAGTCCTTAATATATTCGACAATCTGTTGACTGATTGCTATGATGCCTCTGGCAAGGAAAATATACTACATATGTCATATCGAGAGAAGAGTTTAGAAAAATCAACATGTAAATTGGCATTGCAAAACCCATTCCATTTCTATGACACGAACGTATACCATGTTGCATATAACTTGAATACAATATATTCTCATTCAGAAAAGTTTTATTACCTTCATTCATGTTCGTAATATCCCCCTGTTCAGATTCAGAATTCATTAATTGCTGTTCAACAGTCCTATAATTAATAAACTTTACTCCACATAGAGCAGAGCAAAAACAATCCGTTTTCAAGTGAGTTATGGAAGTAATTGTTTTCCCCTTTCAAATCATATGGCCTAACGCCCTACTAGGAAGACAATGAGAGTTGTATTCAGATTTATGTCAGAGACAAACACGTACGGAGTGCTTTCGAATGTCATGTTGATACTTTAGGAGGTTTTCATACCCGAAAGGGATGACTTCAATGGCATTATATCAGTGAGCCCTTTTTGTTGAAATTACTTTTGAATTTTGGCTTATCGGGTTTGTCCCAGAAGAATTATTCGTGGTGATAAATAAACTCTTGTTGAAAGTGTATCATTTTTACATTTACAATATATCCCTATTGGTCCAATACAGGGTGTTTTCGAAATTGGGGCCAAAAATTAAATGGGAAGTAGAAGATAAGACAAAACAAAACGAAATGAAAGAATACTTTTTTGTGGAAAAAAAATATATATATAAAGTATATACAGTGACCATATGGGAAAAAAGTTTATTACAAGAAAATTGGAAAAAAGATTCTTGGGAAAAATTTGTGCATGTCCAATAACCTAAAAATCGATTTTGACACATGTCACGTCATCGCTGGTATGGCGGCAAATTGAAAAAAATTACTATGAAAAGGCAAAAAGTGGGATAAAATGGCAAGATATCAAAAAAAGATATTTCAGAAAGTTGCTAGAATTCAATTTTATACACATATACAAAAATACATAGGAAATCATGTGAGAATATTGAAAATAGCATTTTTTTAAAATATTTTTCTAGCTGTAGAAAAAATTAAATTATTATCTTATGAATAGTTTGACCATACTGAAATATTTGAATTCCGATGATAATAATAAAACTTCATTTTCTCCACACCAGAGAGCACTAAAATAAAAAAATTGAATTTTGTCAGAACCCTTGCTGTTACATTGGTTCGTATCTAACAGTTATATCACAATTCGACTATTATTGCGATGATAGGGAAATCCAAAAATATCGTGTTTTTCCGATTGTAATCAATTTTTTTCTGACGATAATCGTACACGAACGTTTCACTTCGCACATAATCTTAAAAATAGTGCGTCAAATTAAAGAGGCTAGAGTTTTCAACATTGCATGCGAAGTGAAACGCTCTGGCACGATTATCATCAAAACTTGATTATAATCTGGAAAACACTATGTTTCTGGAGTGTCATGTCATTACAGTGGTCGTGGAATTCTGATATAACTGTTAGATACGAACCAATGTAACAGCCAGGGTTTTAACAAAATCTTTTTTTTTTAATTTAGTGCTCACTGCTGTAGAGAAAATGAAAAAGTTTTGTCATTATCATTGAAATACAAATGTTTCAGTATGGTCAAGCTATTTATAGCATGATAATTTGATATTTTTATACAGCTAGAAAAATATTTTAAAAAAATTTCAATTTTCTCTCATTACCTTTTCAAACTTTGTATATGTGTATAAAATTCAATTATAAACGATTTTTTCAAATTTTTCAATTTTTTTTAATATCATTCCATTTTACCCCACTTGTTGGCTTTTCATAGTAATTTTTTTCAATTTGCCGCCATACCAGCGATCACGTGACATGTGTCAAAATCGATTTTTAGGTTACTTTTCCCAAGAATCTTTTTAATACTCTAATAATAAACTTTTTTCCCATATGGTACATACTTTTTGGCAGTCACTGTATATGAGTGCCCAAAATGCAAAACTCTGGATTTGCATTTCAAGTCATTTCGAGTAATCTGCAAAAAACTAATAGTTCACTTACATATTGGGAATGCTATGACTCCAAAAACAGCGTTTGAAAATTATTGTAAATACAAAGTTTTGCAATTAAATAATGCAAAGAACCAGTTTTGCATCTGAACCAAGGAAACTTACCTAGTTTTGCATCTCAATGTAGTTCTACAGACATTCAATTTGTTCATAAGAATCAAGAGTAGAATTTAAAAACAAGTTTCATGTCAGTTCTTGCAAAAATCACATCAGTGCTTGAAGAAGTTTTTATCGCGAAAGATGAGTTCGTGAAACAAGAAAACAGAAACACTCGATTCAGTACCATGTGTTCCGTATTCCGGCACTCTTATTGGCCAGGTTACATATAGCTACCGACTTTTGCAAGTGAAACTCGCTTTCAAATAGAGAGTTTTGCATCTCACACGGATTTTTGAATGGGATTTGCATGGAAACTACATTGTTTTGCAGCTAGTTCTGATGTTTGTATGGCGAATATTGAAAATATCTTTCATTTGGGACCAATATCTCCATTTTCGACATTTTGGCAAATACCGAGTTTTGCACACTCATATATTTTGAGAGATATTGAATTTTTAAGACTTTTTTTGGTAATCAGTGATAAGAGATCTGCAGCCTGCGCAAAACGCGCTGAAATCTTTTTTTAGTAATCAGTGATAAGAGATCTGCAGCCTGCGCAAAACGCGCTGAAACCTTCTTTTGGTAATCAGTGATAAGAGATGAAAACGCGCTGAAACACTGCCAGCGGTCAGACACGCTATATCCTGGAGAATCAAATCAGTGCCTCCCAAACAAAGAGAACTGAAAACGGTTTCATAAAATTTCATAAAATTTCTCAAACACTTTTGACTGCTTCAAAAACGATAATTCTTGCTAATTATTGATACATTAGGTTCTATATCACAACCCATTTTCTTAATTGTCCCAATTTCGGAAACACCCTGTATAAAAGATTCAGCCAATATGAGGTGGGTGCTACCTGGGCCATAAAATATAAAAAAATATTAATTTCAAAAATTCCAAAAATATAGCGTTAAAGCAAACGTAACGCATTCCTACGAGCATATTGAGGTATATTTTTTCAGAGAAAATGTTTTGACATTTATCAGTACATTTGGAGTAGGTAATAAATATGCTGGGAGGAATACATGTAATTTGGTTCCCAGATAAAGGAGGGTCAGATAAAATGTGTGATTCGTTTTCCGATATTTTAGGTTTACCTAAGTTTTATGTGTAATTTGGTTCCCGACATTTTTGCACAACAAGCTTGAACTCCCCACAAAATAAAATAATATAGTGTGTGGAAATTAAATATATACATTTTGCGAGGAGTATTTGTTTAGTAAGTATGATCGAACCAGAACGAACTAACCTCATGTAGACATTGGCGTTCATGGAAATTGAATTGGCGAAATTGAACTGACGCAGGTAGTTGCCTGCTAGCGACTGGGAACTAAACTACATATTATTATCAAGCATTTCGAATAAATTTACGTAAACATTGGAGTGCGTGGAAATTGAATTGGCGAAATTGAACTGACGCAGGGACTGGGAACTAAATTATATATTATTATCAAGCATCTCATATAAATTTCTAATTTACCACCTGATGAGAACCAAATTACCAACCGCTGAGAGACAAATCTTGTGAAATATTAAATCCAAATATTCAATTTCTTTGGGTACTGGGTTCGTAATTCATGAAACCGATGCACATTATCTCAAGAACAATATCGCACACGAAGTGTTGTCCATCTCGGCCTGATGGCCTCGTCGGACAATTTCACGTCGAGTGCAATAAACACCAACTTTTTGCACGTGTTGCATAATTAACTCTTAACCACAGGATAATAGTTATTAAAGTAACAAGGAATGTAAAGACGTGTTAACATTCGAGGTGAGCGAGTACGAGCCGAGGCAAAGCAGAGGCTTGTCGCTTGCCGATGATGTTAACAGTCGATACAGCCCGTGTTACTTATTACGTTTTTCCCGCTGCCTGTTGACATTTCTCAAAATTTGCCTAGACTGAAGTTTGTTTTCTTATGCTGATTACAGATGACAGCTATAGCTTACAGCAGAAATCGGCGGAAGCTGTTCACATGCGAAGAATATATTCAGAGGAGACTGTGATGTGACAGTTGGACTTATTTTGGAACAAAATGTTCTGTAGAAATTTTCCCATAGAAAAATAAGTAGAATTTTTCTTCGAAAAATAAGCATCTGGGAAACTTATACCTACGTACGCCACTGTCTGAATCTAATTGCCATATCGCTCAAATGATCAACTGGCTATATTCCCCGATTGAGAAAAATTTTGAACAAATCAAGCAATAGGTGGGTGAATAACATAGGTGGACACAAAAATAAAAAACACACTGTACCTATAGAGACGAATAAAAAAATATTAGTATCACTGAATAGACAAAAAAAACAAGTTTTTTGCGTTACCAAACATGACATATGGTTCCATTAAAAAAAATGTCGATGACGTCATTTCTCCACCACCGGCACACCAAAAAAATATTTCATTTCACAAAAATATGCCGAGCAAAATACCCTTCAATTTTTATCCAAACTTTTTTTCGATTAACTTCATATTAACTGAGAAAAATGGGCGGGTCCATACATATGACTAACTCTTTATATTTAAAATATTGAAGTTACTTCAAGTTTACAGTGGATTTTCGAATAAATGAATTTTTTGAAAATTACCCGAGTCGCGCAGCGACGAGGGTGATTTTCTTAAAAAATTCATGTACGAGATAAATTTCCAGCAATTAATTCAAGCACGCGGGGGATTCGGTAAGAAAATTTAACACCAAAATATATTAAATTAATGGTTAATTCAACTGACTTGTAGATTATTCTGAGAGAAAACAAGTTGTAACATCAGTGGGCCATGAATGGAAAGGAATTCTTGCAAATTTCAGCCGAGTATTCACGAAAAGATAAGTTGAATAAAATTGTTTCGAATATTAAGTTCATGTAGTCAAGCATAGGTAGATTTGATTGATATACATTTTTTACCGATGGACCTATTCATCGTTGAAATGCAAGTTCTCAAAATATTTTCAGACACATTCGAAATATTTAGTGAATATATAATTATGAAATATTATCTCCTTTCATATGAAAAATAACATTCCATTTGTACATAAAAGCAAAATGTTAACTATCACATGTCAAATATTTGACAGAAAAATTTCCACTTATTAATTTCGCCCAGGGTACCCAGGAGGATAAAAATTTCCGGAATTTTTTTGGGTTGCCATGGCAACTAAATAAAAACCAATTTTTTGATTGGCTGAAAAAGTGAGGTGTGAAATTTTCATTTTAATTTTTGTTCGAAAATATGAATAGGATATTCATAAAATCTGTTGTGGAATAATCTGCGGCTGAAAGACAAACAACTTTAGTCGCTACTTTTCATCGTTCAAAATAACCTCTTGGGGGTATTCATATTAAAAAGGGGAACATTCTTCATGGAAATTGAAAAATGAAAAATTCTATTCATTTGTAATATCAAACAGAAAACAACTACTTCCCCTTTTCAGAATAAATACCCCCCAAGAGGTAGCGACTAAAGTTTGTCTTTCAGTCGCAGATGATTCCAAAATATATTTTATGAATATCCTATTCATATTTTCGAACAAAAATCAAAATGCAATGCCCATGACAGGTCTATGTCAAAAAATAACTTTCAAAGTGTTATCGCAGAAGAAATATTTCCATCATTTCCATCCTTGATGTGTATAATTGCTTCTGAAAAGCCTGCTTTCCAATTCTATCAATGTCCCTGAAGAGCTTGACAAAGCGAAATAGATTTTCGTCGACCAAAATGTATTGGGGATTGAATGCGAGAGAAGCGAACCTTGCTTCAATGAAATTGTGAGTGACATTTTTTAATAACATCCCCCTATCTAATTTATTTAATGAATTCTCAATGAAAACTAGAGAAAATTTAAAATATCAACTATCTGAATGAAAATTTGAATTTTCACTTTCAGGTTTTTTTTCAATTACAGTGTTTTCACAATATCTATCAGATGTAGTTCAATGTCCAGCGTGGCTTTGGCCGGAAAAGTAGTTGTTTTCTGTTAGATATTACAAATGATTCACATTTTTCATTTTTCAATTTTCATGGAGAATGTTCCCCTTTTCAACATTAATTTTCATATAATTCAAACTGCGAACATAAGGAAACCAAATGTTTATGAGTCCTGGTGTAATTCCTGGAACTCTTACACGCATAAACTATTTCTGTGTGGTATGCGGAAATATCAATAAGCTGAACAATGGAAGTAAATTACGCTTCAGTTTCCAAGAATTTGAAATATTACTGTGGAAAATATTAAATCGCTATAAATAGAGAGTTTGAAAATCAGCTCACAACCAAACAAGCTTTCAGAACAATGTTATCCTCTCCTAGAGATTAATCAACAACACCTCACTGTTGATATTACTAAATACATACATGGTGGGAACTGATAGATATTTGTGTATTTGGAGCGCAAAGCGATAGATTGCTGCTCCAACAAAGAGAGCGACAATAATTATTTCACTTTGTGCTCGAAATCAAAACAAAATTTTTTCGACAAACGCAGATTTCAGATACAGAAAAAAACACTCGATATTTTATTGGTCATACATTACCTAATAATAATATATTTTACATTGTTTACATTGATAAGTTACACTTTACTCATTATATCTATACACGCCGGCAAATCGGAAACATCTGAATAAGCGAGCGTTTTGTCAATTTTGTCGTTCTAGAGCGAAAAAGCTGTCAATTAATGACATTCCCCAGAAAACATTAACTTTCCGTTGAGGTTTGAACAAGCCAAAGGCTACTTTCTAATGCGGTTGTCAAAAAAATAGTTTCGACTTTTATTGAATATATTGTAGTTGTTGACTCTGGAGAGAATGTGATATATTGGCAGAAAAGAGTTTTATATAACCTACCAATATTTTATTATTGAAGTTCGCCATTGGACGACGCCGACGTAGGTACATACATGTTATAATAAAAACACTCTTAACTTTGTTCCATCAATTGAATTATATTCGCATAATATAACTATAATTCATTTCAAAAAAATAATATAAATAATTTATAGAACTTGCGCAATGCACTGTTTGGAACCTTTGGGGTAGCAATGAATATACTGGAGTTGTATGCTAACACAAAACCGCAATTTTCAACACCTCGACACGTGTTTTAATGACCAAGTGATCATCTCCTAGAGAAAGATTACACTTCCTCTTGAAGGAGGAGAAAGGTGGAGGAACACTCACTTCACTTCAGTTTCTAATTTGACCAGGTACTTACTGGTTCTGTTAGGGTTCATCAGAATTAGTATTCGAAAATATCAAAAAACTGCCCAAACTAGCTACAATTTTTGAGAAATACATCTGTTTTTATCGATGTGTTATTTGTTCTGATTGCTTGCTTTATTGGTGACTATAATATGAGAAAATTATGGAATTAATTTTACACTCCATCTATTATTTTCACCAAGAACCCAACAAACCACCATTCAATTTTGACTGTAGCAAAATACTATGAACATACAGATGGGAATAGATAAACAATTATAAAGAGAATGGACATGTAACATAATATCAACCAAATCCTATTCGAAAATCACTCTGATAGCTTCTTGACAGCAATTTTTCAGTACATTTGATTTTTACATTTCGAGATTGGATCATTCCCAACTCACACGGAAAGAAATGTCACATGAAACATAAGCTTGGATTAGCTTGTTCGATTGGCGAAAATTGAACTGCGTGTCTTACTCCAGCAGAGGACGGATTTATTCGACAATAATAATTCCGTTCTACCCAACAATCGGAATTACTGTCATTGCTCGAACATCACGTTATTCCAACCACCAATTCGCATAGCTTTTACTGATGCAAATCAAGTGCAATAGTCTCTCTCGAGTCGTGTAATATACAGGGTGGCCCACGAGGTTTTGACCAGGGAATATCTCGGAATTCGAGAGTAGCAGAGACTTGAAATTCTGGGGTTGTGAATCGGAGCAATTGGTGCAGCTTTTTCTGATATTATGTTACCCAATGAGCTTTTCATTCTCGGTCACGTGACATCAGATTCAAAATTATTAATGAGACAACCTGCATATTTTGGCATTTCTATGTTCCTCTCGATGAAACGATTCCAACAAACTATTACACTTGTGGTCTGGACCGATTAGTTCAAGAACTAGAGGTACAAAAATATAGGACTACCCAAATATACAGGGTGACCCTAAACCTAAACAATTTGGCAATTGCTCGTCAAACGTCGTGCGACAAAGGATATTAATCGTTCTAGACCACATGTGTGATAGTTTGTTGAAATCATTTCATCGGGAAGAATATAGAAATTCCAAAATGCCAAAATATACAGGTGGTCCCATTAATAATTTTTTAATCTGATGTCACCTGACCGAGAATAAAAAGCTCATTGGGTAACATAATATCAGAAAGAGGTACACCACAGTTTATAGCTAAAGAATCGGTATGCTCAGTTCACGTACTTTTTTCTCACGCGCATGCCAGGCGCTGGCAGTTCATATATGCTCAACTGTTTCCCACTAGCAGAACGTGGCGAGTGACCGAACTGATAAACTGTGGCTACACGGATTGCTTTAATTCACAACCCCAAATTTTCAAATCTCTGCTACTCTTGAGTTCTGAGATATTCCGTGGCCAAGATCTCGTGGGCCACCCTGTATTTGCGGGGTCATGATTGAATAACTTCGTTGAAAACGCATTATAAGCGAAAGAAGCTTTGAAGTTATCCTTTTTGTGTTTTGCCCGCGGGTGGCGTTGCGACAGACTTTACTGTAAGTCGCTGCTTCATTTGTGAGGAAATATTAGTTATATAGTAGATTTGATATCCTGAGGCAGGGGCAGGACGACTTTTTGATGTTTTTCGACTTACCCTGTTACTGACGAGAGCCAAGAACCTCGAAACAGTCGAAACGCATCTGCAAGTCGTTTTCCCTAGCCAAATAAAGGATAATCTACTGTACAATTACGACAAGCATTCACAATTGGGTCGTCTTGGAAGAACGTTCCACAAAAAAGGCAAGTAGTTGTCTGCCACATGTTTGCCTCATATTTTCCACATGGAGGAAATACTTGGAGAAAAGGGTACTTCGACATTGTCGATTTTACTAGTTCGTTTATTTGATACTGTCCAGCAAAAATCCTTGAACTCTGTTTACTTCCTGGAGTCTGCTACCAAGGAATGTTTTTTGTTTTTTCCTCGCGACTGAATTTACTGTCGCTGCTTATTCATTTGTGAGGAAATAATGTTTTAGAGCAATAAGAAACTGTACTACTGTATTACTACTGAATTATAATTGAAAGGGCTAGGGCAGGAAGATTTCAAAGTTTTCCGACCTACCCTGACACTGACGAGAGGCAAGAACCCCAAAACACGTCTGGTCAAAACACGGTGGTCTTGCCCAGCCAAATCAATGATAATCTACTGTTTGATTACAATAAGCATTTGCAATTGGGCCTTCTTGAAAGAACGTTGCACAATTATCTGTTGGATTTATTTCAATGTCCGTCGTGGTATTAGCCAAGGAAGTGGTAGTTTTCTATCTGATGTGTTCCTCATATTTTCCACATGATGGAAATATTTGGAGAAAAGGGTACTTCGAAATTGTAGATTTTACTATTTCATTTATTTGATACTCTCCGGCAAAAATTATTGAACTCCAATGTTCAATACGGTCTATTTTCATAAATCAGTACTTTCGAGTAACAACTTGAAATTAAGAAACAAAATATCGCAAGGCGTAGAGCGTAACGCCTTCGTAGTTACGCGTCGATTTTACCAGTAGTCATATCGGGCAAGTTTTTAAATTCATCGGTGGATTCATCGATGAACATTGCATCCTTATTTAACTGATGGAAAATGACAATGACAGCACGAATGCGCATCATACATTGATGAATTCAAAAACTCGCCCATCTCTTGGGTCGCATTTCAACGTTTGGTATGGAAAGGTAGACAGTCATTTGACTACTATTCAGAGAACCACCAGGTATGGAATACCGTACATGAATTTCCATATGTAAGTTAGTTTCCGTATGTTTATATTATGCTATTATGGTCCCATAGGTGCCTAGTATTCTGTTAACATTGACACTAATGGGATTTACATCTATTTGCATAGCTCGGAAATTTTAAAAATTAATTGTCTTCAAAGTACATGAAGACTGAGCCAGTAGTGAACTACTCTATTTGTAACAAAGTTGCATTCCCTTTGAATAATAGAAATATCCTCAAGTTGGAATGAGAATAATTACCTTAAACATGGTGTAAGTAGAGTCCCCCTTCACATGCGGCTGACAAGTAGTGAAACTCACATTATGAGAATATAATATCACCTGTTTAATATATTTTTCTCTACGACTATTTTACAGTGATTACATATTGATTATTAGTTGAAGAATGAAGATGATTCCAAGATACCGTGGATCCTAACTCATTATTCAATGGCACTTCTACAAAATTGAGATATATTTTGCTGTGAAAATTGTCTTGGTATGGTAACAATCTTGCTAATGAGAAACAGAATTGACCCGATTCACCACTTTTTATCATCAAGACCCTGGATAGCTCATTCCGTTTTTCGTGCTCTTCAGTATCGAACGTATTTATAATACTTATATTTATAATATCTGAATTTTCGACGATGCCAAAAAGGGCACATTCAGGACATCGACTCAACAAGAATAAAATGGAGAAGCTCAAAAAACAATTGAGACAAATGCAGGAAGAAATCAAGAATATTTATACGAGCGCATCAAGCTCAACTGAAAATTCTACTTCTTCATCAGGTAGGAATATTTAATTTTAGTGAGAGTAAATAAATAGTCAAGAGGAAAGCGTTCGCTATCCATTAAATTGAATGAAATCGATCGATTTCTTTACAATGAAAAGTGACCTTCGAGCGACGGTTACTAACATTATTTGCCATAAGAAGAGCTGTCTCACTCATGTCAATGAGCGTTGACCTGAGGAAGAGAAATGAAATTGTTCGATTTCATAGCACACGACAAATTGGCTCGAATATATCGCATACAGGGGTAGCAAGCGTTATTCCTGATGCAAAATGAATTAAAACAATAAACAATTATTCATTTCCTTACAGACTCATCTGATAATGAATCAATTGGTCGGGAAAGAAATAAACAAAACATTTCTGAACGAGAACAGGATTTTAATGCCCTAGGTTCTAAACCAAATAATAGCGATGTAACAGGAAAACCTACTCATGAGGAGATAGTTTCGCGATGGAGTGCATATTTGCAAACAGACCTTGACAAAGAGCAAAGAGAGCTATTGATAGCTAAATATAAACTACCTGCCAACTTCAAAATGCTAGTCCCTCCTCAGGTGAACAAGGAAATGCAACCTTGCCTTCCAAAATCAGCTAGTGAACATGATCGGTTCATGACAGCCTTCCAACAACAACTGGCTCATGGACTAACAGCCATAGGAACTGTCATTGAAACCATGATTCCTATTCAGGATCATGCAGGACATATTAAAACTCTGGCTGAGGACCGGTTTATCAATATCCTGTTAGCGTAGTTTGACTGCCAGCTAAATCTGACTGATGGTTAGAATGAATATGAAATTCTCTCAAATGAAGGATAAATTCACATTCTAACCATTAGTCAAATTTAGCTGTCAGTCAAACTACGCTAACAGGATATTGAAAAACCAGCCCTGAGGCCTGCCAGTTACTAACTAATGTCAATTATGTAATTTCGGCTCACAGAAAATATAAAATCATTCCTCGCACCTGAACCAAGATTGCCAAAGGGTTGCAAAAACTATGAACATTGGAGAATTTCTATTCTCAACAAACTTTGCAGATGCCTTGAAAAATGTACAAGCTGCAAAAAGAGTAAGTTCTGAATTTAAGAAAAAAAAATTGGGATCTACCCAATTACCAGGACCTTCAGGAACACAAAAGAAGAAGCATTTAAACTACCAGCGCAGTCAGTACAACGGAAGAATGAAAGAAAAGAAGGAGGAGGAGAGAAGATCATCAACATCAACCCGATACAAGAACTACCAACGGGAGCCCAAGAAATACTATCAGCGGAAATAAATTCATAATGTTTGGAAAAATATTACCCAAGAACAGGTGGTCTTAGAATGCGTTCAGAAGATGAATATCCCCTTACATTCAAAACCCAATCAAAAACCGAACCATTTGTTAAAATATCAAAAAATATATTGAACGATTATAAGGATTCAATCAGAGAGTTGCTAAAAATAGGGTGCAATTGAAAAATACAAACCAGTGAAAAGACAGTTTCTTCCCACTTACTTTATAAAAAAACCCAACGGTACCATTAGATTCATACTGAATTTAAAAAAAAACTCAATAAGGATATTCAAATTGGAGAATTATAGGACCGTTTCAAAACTTTTAATTCAAAATTGTTACCTTTCAAATATTAATCTCAAAAATGCATATTACTTTTTTTTCTATTAAAAAACGACACAAAAAATATTTACCATTTCGATTGAACGAGTCTCTATATTAGTTCAACTGTCTTCCCCTTTGGTCTCAATATAGCTCTTTTTTTATTTACCAAGCTCCTCAAACCTGGAGCAAAAAAGCTACGATTGCTGGGAATAATAACTGTTTTTTATCTAGGTGATATTCTCATATTCGACAGAACTAAATTTGAATGCAAAAACAATACCGAAATAACTTTCGGATTACTTAGATATTTGGGATTTCTTATAGAATTGAAAACCGAAACAGAATATTAAGTTTTGAGGTTTCGTTTACGATACAATCAATATGACCATCCCACTTCCCATCGAAATAGCCGAGGCAGTCAAAAACTTGATTTCTTCATTTAAAAAGAAAAAAAAAAAAAACCGAGAGATTCTGCCAAAGTAATAGGTAAACTCGTATCTTCATGTCCTGCTACTAAATATGGATTCATTCATTCGAAATCCTACGAAAGAGTGAAAGATAATCCCAGATTACTTAATAAATTTGTTAGAATGGCGGTACAACAACAAAGGCCTAGGTTAGGATATAAAACCAAAACAGTCCTTTTTTGAGTTGCACTCGGATGCCTCACCCACTGGTTGGGGTGGTTTTTGTGAAGATACTCGTTATTATGCGTTTTGGGACGATGAGGAATAGAAAAGGCACATCAATTATTCAGAAATCAAAGCTGCGTACTACGCCTTAAAGGCACTCGCTAAAAATAAAGAAAATTTCAATATTCTATTAAGTGTTGATAATCAGACGGCCATTTCCTGTATTAATCGAGGGGGGAGCATGAAGTATCCTTATTTGAATAAAGCCGCTACAAAACTGTGGCAATGGTGTGAGGAAGGGGGTAACTCAGTATTTGCTAGTTACCTTGCTTGATCTGCTAATATTATCGCAAAGAATCGTGATCATTATCGATCGACACAGAGCATGAATTAAATAACACAGCATTTAAACAGATCACGAAAAAATTTTGCAACACTGAAGTGGATTTTTTGTAAGACGAATTAACACAAAATGTGAATAAATTGTTTCATGGTTTCCAGACCCAGATTCATTCTGTGTTGATTATTTTACAATAAACTGATCAACGTTCTACTTTTACGCCTTTTCTCCGTTTTGAGTTATGACAAGGGTATCAGAAAAATTGTACAGGAAAAAGCTTCAAGAATACTAGTTGTTCCTTGGTGGCTATCACCACCGTGGTATCCAGTTTTTGAAAGAATGCCCATCGAAAACCCCATTCATTTTAAACCTTATAGAAATTTACTCATTTCTCCTTTCAGGGAGAGTCATCCACTCCACAGGGAAATTTCCCTGTTGAAATAATGTTGGCATCACTTTCAGAAGGAACTTTGAAACAATATTTTTTATGTTTCAAAAAATATTGGGATTTTTTCAAAAGAAACCTAAAAGATCCTCTTGTTTATAATCTAGAATATTACTTGATTATTCTTTAACAGAAACATTACAATTTGGAAAATCTTTTTCAGAATGTCAATTGATGAAAAAGTCATCAGAATTCCCGATAAAATAAAAACATCAGCAATAGAAAAATTCCAACCACTGCTTGTTTTTCCATACTTTAGAAATAAACCAGAGTTGTGAGTGGCACCCACAATTGAGTTTTACATTCAAAAGACAACTCTCTACCGCAACGAAAAAAAAAAATAATTTTTACATATAAGAAACCAATTCACCCTGCATCCTCTCAGACAATCAGTAGATGGATAAAGAAAACTTTACATATGGGAGGGATGGAACATTTCAATTTTTTCAGCTCATAGTGTGCGCCATTCATCAACTTCGGCTGCTTTCAGAGCGGGGGTAGATATAAATGAAATAAAAAATATGGACACTATCTTCAAATTTTTATATTTTATAATCGATCCCTACAGAGTAAAAATGATGGTGCATTTGCTGATGCCATAATTATCCAGAAATTAAAAAAAATCAGGTTATTTATGTATGTAAACTTAAAATTATTATCATTATTATAAACACAGGATTATAATGAAGGGATATGATTATTATATGATTATTATGTGAGTAGGTTAAATTTGTGTTGTTACAATAAAAGTGGGTTGTATATGAAAAATCGACCATTACTCTAAACATCTACACAGTAATTATATCAAGGAAAAGCGAAGGAAAATTTAATGATTAATCGACTGACCTTAAGGAAGATTAATCCAAATTTTCCAAGCTTGTCCGAAGATATAATTACCCTACCCATCCCAGTATGACCCAAGTGTCGGTCGATTTTTTTTACTCGCACTTCAACGGAATGCGCTATCGAAGGCCTTGACGATAAAAAGTGGTGAATCAGACATTCTGTGTTTTTTACTTGTTTTTTAAAAAAACTTCGTGCTGATGAGTAGGTTTCAAGGAAACTACACTGTAATTATGTCTTCGGACAAGCTCGGAAAATTTGGATTAACATTTCTTAAGGTAAGTCGATTAATAATTAAATTATCCAGCGAACGTTTCCTGCGTAGTACCAATGTCATAACAAGCGAAATGAATATAACGCAATTCTGAACATGAAGAGATTCTGATTGGAATATCTGCATGTAAGTTTATAAAACATATAACTGGTGAAGAAATATATATATATGGCACAAATTATTCGTATTCATACATTTCTTATCTTATAATAAGATGAATAATCAAAACAGGAATACATAAAACTTGCTCTTCTTTGCTTCACGGCTTTGATCCGGTTTTCCAATATTCCTCTCGCATGTTATAAATTGGCCTCGACATATATAACGTAGTTATTTAACGAGAGCAGCCCCGTCTTATAACTGAATGGATTATTCAACATCCAATTTATATTTTCATCACATAAAGAGCCAGTTCAATATTGACGAATTGAAAGTTGGATGTTTATAAATGAATTTGCAGAGATGTCTTAAAATGGAGTGGTGATGAGATGTAACAAACTCGAGAGGAATAATTAATTTTTTCTACAGAGAAGCGAGCTGACTTACATGGAAACCATAATAGAATATCTGCGAAATAGAACAGTATTTTCTATGGAAACCGTGCACTCCGCTCAAACTGCAAACTCATTTGCTCCCAATTTACTGCCAGAAAAGTCGGGAAGCAAGTACGAAAAGCGTATAAACCTTTTAAATGGTGCGATTTATAAAAGAAACCAAGAAGATATCAAAAAATATTCTACATGTGTATTTTGCAAAAAAAGCCAAGGTAATGAAATCCTCTACACTTTGGTCTATACACGTTCAATAGCGCCAAGTCATGCTCAAGCTTTTCAAATTCTGAACTGTCAAATTTCATGAATAATCTTTAATTTTTACCTAATATTTTTGTAAAATCTGCGGCTGAACTATGGTTTACTGGAAATCTGATATGGAAAAAACAATTTAACATCGCGATTGTGGGCCTTCAGCCAATTCTAATGGTACCATTTTTATTTTGCGGAAATGTGCTGTTGCCAAGTTAATCACTTCGGACTACTGGAAATCTGATGATATGGAACAAACAGTTGAACCCTCAGCCAATTTTAATGGTACCAATTTTGTTTTGCGGAAATGCGCTGTTGCCAAGTTATGGCCACTTCGGATTACTTGAAATTTGATAGGGAAAAAACTTGAAAGACGCAATTGTGGCCGTCAAACAATTCTAATGGTACCATTTTTGTTTTGCGGAAATGCGACGTTGCCAAGTTGGTCACTTCGGATTGCTGGAAATCTGATAAAAAAATTAACGTCATAATTGTGGGCCCTCAGCCAATTCTAATGGTAATATTGTTATTTTTTGGACATGCGCCGTCGCCAAGTTGTTCACTTCGGAATACTGGAAATCTGATATTAAAAAAATTGAACATCGACATTCCATTCCATTTCATTCCATTGTATATTAATATCAATATTCTCCAACCAAAATGTCTATAAAATTTCGGTAAAATTGATACTTGCGTATTTTGATCAACAAACAAAAAATCCAATGAAATGTTTGGTGGTCTCAAATAATTTCGGAGATACGGGCCTATTTTTGAATTTTGGCTGGCATTTTCTAGACAAGTTCCTACCGCGAAAAAAATACTCAGTATGTCTCCTTCTTTTCACCAGCACAGTATCACACTTTTTTGTCATTTCTAACGATGTCAGAGACAATAAACTCGCGAATATGACAGCGAGGTATTTAGCGAATTTTTAACGAAAGTCAAAAAAATGTAGATGGTTGAACAGAGAATTGAATTATGTTTTTAACGATGTGACACTTGATCTTCCGTGCCAATTGAATTTTCTTCAATTGATGTGACCCCACTGCGCCCTCTTTGTCGAGCAATCGCCATGTCTTTGATTTCAAAAAGTAGTATCGGTGATACTACCCTAATGGTTTTTTTGCTATGTTTAAACCGTTGAAAAGTTAATAAAGGCGGATACTACTGAAAGCCGCGCCTATAGTGAATTATTAAGTTTCACAATAAAGAGAAAAAGGATGCACCCGTGTGGGATTTAACGGAAGACAAAGGGAAAATAACTTTCTCTTTAATCCCCTTGCATTCAACAAATGGGCTGTTCTCAAAATTTGAATTCCAATTAATGACTAATAGAAAACTTTTTTTAACAATGAAATCAAGGAAAGTTTGAGGACGGAAGTAACAAAAAATGTCAACTTTGATAATTTCAAATTACCCAAATAGTAATGTCTTCATTAGGATTAATCAGAAGAGCCTCTTATTCCAAATTTATTTCCGTTGCGACCTAATTGGTGGATTAGGGTTTTTTAAATCCACAAGATTATATACAATCATCGTCACTCTGAATATCGTACCTTGCTGAAGTGATATGCTAATTCATCTTTGTCGAGACTTGTTTGAGTTTCACAGAGGAATCAAGTTATTCTTGCGAAGTTGTATAAAGCAATTTTGCTTTGGTAATTCACCAGGATTGATTACGTTGTTTTGAAATTCATGAGTTTGGACTTTGTTTCAAGAGACAAGACCAATAGTTGATTAATTCCATTACAAATTTTGTCGTCGTTCTGAAGTTTTGTTGAAATTTCATTATTTCCTAATATTTACCTTCTTGAAGGTAATTTTCAAATGAGGATCAACTTATTACGGTAAGGAGAGAAGCTGGGAAATTGATATTAGCTTTGAATATTTGTCAACAAGCTTGGTGAAAACTCACTTAGTAAATTATTGATTCCACATCTTTAACGCTGGCACACAGACAAAAAAGTTCGGTTGATCTCAAGGATAACAACTGATTTATAATGTGGCCGGAATTTGTACGGTTGATCCAAGGAAAAAGGACATGATATTCTGAAAAACTACCTATTTTAAATAATAATAGTAATACTGCCTCTTGAACACTCGTATACAGGCTGATTCACGGTGGATGGCACATTAGACGTTTCTGGTGAACCAGACAACAGATCACTTGCATTGAAATTGTTCTGAATTCGTATAAATTTCTTGAGGTTCATTGCCGGTAGATTCGGATACATTTCATTGAACTTTCTACATGTTCTGCTGATAATTTTATCACACTGTTCAAAAATAATAAACAAATTCATAAGAACTTCGTTTGAATAGTTTTGTTCCATCGTTTTGAAGGTATTTGCAACTTCTGAAGTGACGAAAATGTCGATATTATTAGGAGAATGTCACAACGCTACTGTCAAATAGTAATCATGGCCTGCTTACCAAATACCGAATGGAAATACCATTCTGAAGGGACATTTTCACAAATAAATGCTCATAAGTCCGAAACTTGACTAGTTAGGTATAGGTATGATATACATAGAAAGAAAGCAAATTACAGCAGCTTTCCGAATTTTCAATAATATATAGGGTGTTCCATTTAAAATAATCAAATTTCAGCAACTTTTTCAAGCAAACGAAAAAACTGTATTTTTTTACCACCCTGTATTGAAGTAACGGAGATTAGGCTGACGTGTGGGAAGTGTCCAAGTATCACCTAACTCCAAACCAAATTTCGATATCATAGTACTTCTTAACTAAAAGATATCGGAATTTTTAGAAGTCATGATTTTCGAAGAAAAAAATTGAAATTAATTTTTATTTCCAAAAAGGTTACAGATAGGTATAGGGAAATATCAAGAAAAGTTGTCGGGCAATTGTTGGAGATTCCAAAAATAATATTATATACAGAGTGTTCCATTTGAAAAATCAAAGTTGCTACTGCTTTCTAATAGAAGCGGCAACACCGCATTGTCGAAAATATTTTAGTTGGCTAGAGAACGTCCGGATATGCCCTCCATTAAATTTTCAAAGTGATTCGTTGTCTGGTTCACCAGAAAAGTCTAATGTGCCATCCACCGTGAATCAGCCTGTATTGTATCCAAAAGCATAGACTGTGCGGATAGGGGACGGTTATTATTATTATTTGCCGTGGCGCTCCGGGGCGACTTACTGTTTTTGGTGGCGTATTCACTTTTCAGCTATAGAAAAACCCGGAATAATCTAGTACGATTGAGTTGCATATAGTCCAAAGAGGGTACTGATTCCTGCTTCAGTATAACTATTTCATTTCAACTAAAATATCCATGAATTTCGGTTCCTCCGTTAATATCGTAGAAGTGTTATTCGAAGTGGGACAAAACACATTTTGGGTACTCAGATACTCACATGTTATATTTGCATAAGGAAGTACAGTTCACAATGGATTTTGGAATTAGTTCATCAAAGGGGGTGACCAACTCGGCCACAAAGTGTACAAAAAGAAAATACACACAGATCGATATCTCATAATATAATACCGAATAATAATAATAATATTATTAACTCTTTTATTGCAGCAGGTTTTCATGAACTTCTTTCCTAACACAATATAAACTAAAATTATGTGTTACTTGCATAGCAAAAGGCAAAGTTTGCCTTCCAGGAATTGTTGGCCCATTCAGAGGAGTGGCGCTCTCCCACTTAATCTTAATCCCAAACAGAAACGCATCGTCATTAACACCCTAGTGAATAAAACGTTAAGCATATATGAACCAAACCTCTTCGACGACGGAATGAAACAAAAAAGTCATAATTGGTGCTACACGTCCAAGAGAGGAGAAATATGAAATCAGTGAAGAGCACCCCCAAGGCACTGTCTATCTGCCATACAATCGAATTGAGAAAACTCTGAAGAAGAAAAAAATTCACACTGTCTTACAAACCCAGAAAAATGGTGGTCTTGTGCCTTCAATGTACCAAAATTTCTGGAATTATAGTGTTTATTTCCTTTATCTACTTCAGGCTTTTTTTGGGATAGCCTCTCGGTAATATTTTTTTATCTTATGGGTTCAGAAAATTTCCGTGATAACTCATTCCTTAAGATATCATCCAATCATATGGCCAAGAGCTTCTTTCTTATAACATTTGAATTTCGCCGATTATATATTTGCTCTTACAACATTATCCCATTTACCCAAAACTTTTACTACAATGTATGGTACTTTTTATCATACTTTAGTGGTGATTCTGTAAGTTTTATGTTAATTTTAACACATTTAACATATTTATAATTTTTACAGAATAAAAAGATATGTTAATATGTGTTAACAGAAACATATAGGCCATACAGCTTCCAGAGATACCACTACATTTATATATTTTATACAGAATAGCCAGATATTGAATACGTATGAAAATGAACACCTGTTAAAAATTAACATATTGCTTACAGAATTACCCCTTTTAAGTGGTAATACTGTAAACTTTATGTCAATTTTTGCCCATTTAATATATTTTGTTATACGTTTATATAATTTTAACAGAATTAATAGGCATGTATGTGTGAGGCCATACAGCTGCAGAGATACCACTACATTTATATATTTTTTACAGAATAACCAGATATTAAAAATTATGAAAATGAACACTCGTTAAAAATCAACTTAAAGCTTACCTTATTTCCCCATTAATACTGTCGATAGCTGCCTTCATTCTGATCAGAATTTTCTGATCAGAATTCTTTGATTACATTCAGCCCATGCTCGTTTTTTATTCTTAAATGGCATGTCTGTGGAAATGTACTCATCGAATACGTGTTCATAATGTATTTCATCTTGTTTGAGTAGTATAATCAATTTATAATTTTCCTCGCTTGGGTATCACCAAAAAATTCTGAAAATATAAGCGGAATCGACGTTCTCGCGTATGTACACATTAAATTTTATACTCGTCAGCTCGTCACAGGCTTCAACGAACCTGGCTTATAATATCCTCATTTTCCTCGAATTTAAAATATTCAACTCCTTCCATTTCTTGCCATAACATATACATGTGTTGGAACAACCACTTTGAATATAAGTAGACATTCAAACATTTTGCTCCATTTTAGTGCATCAACCACCATTATTATCGCATTCGTTTTACCACATCTGCTCCGTCGTCGTCGGCTTGGAAAGGAATCAAGTAATAAATTCACGGTGTTCATTATGCTTAGCGCTAGTGGCGTTTAAATTGTTCACGTTTTCGATTGGTTGCGTCTTTTTTTGCTGTATGCTTTTCATGTGGTGAGAGCTATTGAAATGGACCTTTTCACAACCTATATAAAGAACCCTGTGATTAGAAAGTGTATATATCTCAGGAATTTTCTTATTTGTCGATTTGCATATTTGCCAATTTCTCTATAATGAAGTTGAAAGTGGTTTCATCGCGTTCAACAAAATAAAACTTGGCAACGTTGTATAAATTGTGCACCATAGTCTGAAATTCCACATACCTCTTTGTGTCAAATTCTCATTGCGTTATCCAGAACATGTGATAGGAGTCTCTACATCTTCTTTTAAAACGGGAATCAGATTTCAAACTTATTTGGTAAACAAATAATATTTTGGGGTTGAGATTCCTATAGCACCTTCTTGGAACCGGGTGGCGAGAGGTCAGAACCGTTTTATTCAACATATTGTCACGAATATTCAGACTTAAAACCAACTTATTAGAGTAACGGCTGGCGCCACCTAGTGGCGAAGAGCAGTAATATCGGTGGCGTGAGTGATCCCTGGAGCAGTGACATTAAGCCTCCTAGACTGAAAGCGGATGGTAGAAATCTCCCGAAACGACGCGAAGAAATGTTTCCAACTATAAGTGGCCGTGCATGTCGCTGAAGAAGAAGTATGATAGTAGTTACTTATAGCTGGTGTTGTATATAAATTTGCATTTTCTGTTTTAAGTGTTTAATACAGATTTTGAAATGAAGTTGTGATAATTCTTTGCAATATTTAGGTTAACCTCAAACTCTGAATATGGCAGTCATGGCATACTTATTGCGAAAGCATGAGTGCATGCCCTCATGCTTTCGCAATGGGGCTCTCAGGAGCTCTCAGCTCTCAGGAGCCAACGGAAAAGGGGCGTGGGGCTGGATTCTTTTATTTTTTTATTTTCGGAATATAAGAGACCTATAATGTTTTTGATTCTCCTGTAAAGTGTCAGGAAATTAATAAAAATAGATTGAATCAGAACAGAGGCCCCACAAGGTTCTAGAATGTACTGAAAAAACACTCAAGAGAAGTTCTCGAAAATTTGGCCACCAAGGAGGGGTTCTCAAAAAACAGAACGTAAGTACTGACTGAAAAGTCACGTGACAAGTGAAATCATCGAATATAATGTTTTCTTAACCGGAGACGCCATGTATTGCAGCAAGTAGAGAAATAAAGAACATCCTCATCATTATCATTATTTTCCATGCAATCATGGTTCGAAATATGTATCTAGCCACAGCCGACTTCATCTCCCGAGCCGTGTGGTGAGAAAATCGGCAACACCGCATGGAAAGCAATTTGACGTCCTACTTATTAATTCTTTAATGTGAATTTCTCGGCTTATTCGAAAAACTAGGAAAAAAACGTAGGAAAATGAATTTTCAGAGAAAACTACCCGAGTTTGGTACATTCTGTATAATGTGCCTTCCAATAACATATTTTTTTCATCAGTCAGATTTCAAATGGAAAATCTGAAAAAAATCAGGGATCATCTATGTGGTTTCTGCACCTATCAGAAAAAAATATTTGAAAAATCTCCCGTCTGAATTTTAAAGCATGGAAAAACCAAACTTGACAGATTTCCAATATCTAAGAAATTGAATATATTGCGAGTCCAGTTTGTGATGAAAAAAATTGAATAACCACATTAATCGTCGTTCTTTTCTCTAAAAATTTGTTTTTCTATGTTTTTTTCTTAGTTTTCCGAATAAGGCGAGAAATTCACATTAAAAATTTGATGAGTAGGACGTCAAATTGATATCCATGCGGTGTTGCCAATTTTCTCACCACGGCTCGGTAGATTAAGTCGGCTGTGATCTAGCTGGTGCGTTGCGTTGCGCCTAAATGTCATTACACCCGAATTGCTGCAACCAAATTTCGTTAGGCCCACGTCTCATTCTGCCCAAATTGCGTTGTGCCCACAGCTTCCGAATATAGCCGAATGAAGCGCTGTTGCCAAATGCTGACCTGCGTTCTAGAATTCTCTGAAACAGTAATTGTTGGCCTATAGACACATTGCGTTAAACCTACAACCCGTGAAATTTAGTTACACCCAAATTTTGTTATCCCCACATTCTGTTGAATTTCGTTCCGGTTATTAGTTTTACACAAAAAAAATCTCTAGGGTATGTTGCATACGCTTACTATGAGACATAAATTGTAAGAGTCTAATAACCTCGACGCCGCACCAACAGCAGAAATAAGACAAACCCTGGTAAATCGCATAATGGCATGTGGGCGTAACGAAATTTAGATATAACGCAATTTGGGCATAACGCAATTGGGCATAACGCAATTTCACGGAATGTGGGTGTAACGACATTCAGGTGTAACGAAATTTGGACACAACGAAATTTAAAAAAGTGGGTATAACGAAATTTGGGTGTAACGGAATTTGGGTGTACCGAAATTTGGGCACAACAAAATTACAGGAAATGTGGGTATTACGAAATTTGGACACAGCAATTTTACGGATTGTTTGTATAACGCAATGTGTCGATAGGCCCACAATTACTGTTTCAGAGAATTCTAGAACGCAGGTCAGCATTTCACAATAGTGCTTCATTCGGCTATATTCGGAGGCTGTGGGCACAACGCAATTTGGGCATAATAAGATGTGGGCGTAACGAAGTTTGGTGTAATGACATTTGGGCGCAACGACATGCTCTCTATCTAGCTTCAGAAGAGACGAAGGAACTTTGAGGGAGAACCTTTTCATTGTTTTTTTCTGATGTCGTCTTTACTGGCGCAACCGCTTTCATATCTTATTTGTGGTGTAAGAGCAGAGTTTCATGCCAAAGTACTTAATAGTACATGTTCAGCCATGTGACATGAAAAGCTTTTATTGTGACCACGTTACTAATGATAGACAGTCTAGAGGGATCAGAAATGTAGGTTCTATACCAATTTATTCATTACGAATAGACATCTCGAAGCTTTCACAGAGTTCTGTAATATTTCAGGACATTAAACACGTATTTTTACACAAATGCATTTTTAGACACGAAATGTGTTGACGTCACTATCAACTATAGCTGATCCAGGAAGTATTGTAATTTCACTTGGCAAATAAAACTTGTGTCGATTTCAACAGTAGTAATTGTTAAATATAAAATGACTCGGCGTTTGAAATAGCCACAAACGTTTTAATTGGATGGGGGATATTAAATTGTGAAGTTAGACGCGAATTTGCATCACCACATTTCCATTTTTGTAATTATTCATTTTTTGGCAGCTTTCGTTCGCTGGCAATATATATAAATTGATAAAAGGTTGATATTTGCAAAAGCTTTTACGACTAAAGTAATAACGTGTTCATGCGAATAAAATTATGGTAAAAATATCTGCTTCGGAGTGAAGGCAATTCGGTTCATATGGGAATACGATGTAAGCGTTTCATGCTGAATATGAATCGAAGTTTTACAGGGCGTTCTCTCTGGGGTCACTGCCTCGAATCGAATAATTTCACGTTATATTTTTCTGGTGATGGTAAACAAAGTAAATGACAATGATGGTCAATAATAACCAATTCGAATAGTGTTGGAATTTCCATTCTCTGTTTTATTTTTTGAAGTTTTTTCTGACGTTTTTGTACATAGCTAATAAAAATGAACAATCATTATTTTTTAACGAACCAGGACGAAACAGCGTTATCGAACGATTCTGTTTTTCGATGTAAGTCCAAAGCAATTTTGATTGCACTCAACATTATCCCTATTGTAGTGATCGTCCAAGATCAATCTGCAATAATTCATGGTAGGTAAATGATTTTACCAATCAAATTGTGAGATAAGGAATATATTAGAAAATAAATTAAAGAAATCTGCATGCATTGTTCACAATAAGCTTGTCAAGAGAGAAACAAGATGTCCTGCACTACCAGGACGACGCTTATTGCCATAATCCTATACAATAGGAATAATTGGGTCGAAAATCCATCAGAAAACAACTACTTTCCTGGCTAATACCACGACAAACGTTGAATTACATCTAATGAATTTCCGTGCAGAGTCCTACAAGGATGTCTCCGCAATTGCTAGTTGCATGGAAATGTTCATTGAAACATTTGGAACACCTATAGATCGATTTCTGGGTTCTTGACCTCATCAGTATAGGGTAGGTCTCTGCAGACAATAACTAATGTCTGCAACAAACGATTCATTCATGTATTTGTGGTTGAATTAATCATGTTCTGGGTATTGCTTTGTTTGAGGGGCTGGAGTTCAGATGGCGCCCGTAGTTTAGTGAACGCTAGGCTGCGGGCGGTGTCTCAGCTTCTGCCTTTACATGGAGCTTTTGTTGAATGAACATTTCCATGCAACTAATAATTGCGGAGGCATCCTTGTAGGACTCTGCACGGAAATTCATTAGATGTAATTCAACGTTCGTCGTGGTATTATCCAGGAAAGTAGTTGTTTTCTGATGGATTTTCGACCCAATTATTCCTATTGTATAGGATTATGGCAATAAGCGTCGTCCTGGTAGTGCAGGACATCTTGTTTCTCTATATTAGAAAATGTTGATTATTCCCAATTTTCCAGTAATTTCGGTAATTATATCACATAGCTCACGATACTCCTAATTCACCAGCAACATAGTGACATCCAAAAAGTACTCAACAAATGGAAATGATCTTTGTGATTTTTCAACAATCACACACTGAAATCTGAACGAACATTGATGTTCAATCTACAATGAGAAATACAACCAGCTATTTGAAGATGAAGCGATATTATTGGCCGTTGGTATGAAGTTTACACATGCCCGTGATTTTGCTAATGACACTGTTGGCTAATAATAAAACGAAGACTGACACTTTGTATGTTTATAGCTATCAATGACACTCCATCATACTAATCTTTGATTATGACATGTAAAATGTTCTCTCATGACGACTGGCTGACAGGATCGTATAAAAAATAATCATTATTATTTATCATCTCCTGTAACTGATTGAAGAATGAATAATATGAAAATGAATTGAGTTTCGAAACACTCGAATTCAATGTAACACTGCAATCGCATTTTTTATTTGTTCTTTTTTCAGGAACTCGTATACTTACAAAATAAAAAAAGGATTCACATGCGTCATAGGAAGCTAGAAAATAATATAGTTTTTTCCAAAAAATAAATACACGTTTTGTGAAAAATAAAATTTTTGTATCAACACGAGCATTATTAGATAACGTCTGTCAGGCGATATCCAGCGATATAAAGCGATTATTATTATTATTTCCATTTTCCATTCTATGGTTAATGACTCTTGCTGGATCATGTCATACTGCGATCGTTATTATATCTGTTATGCACTTGGTATATAATAGTATATTATATAGCAAGGGACTAAAGTGAATGTTTTTATCCTGCACGTGATGTTTGTTGCCTGAGGGCTCATAGAGCCCGAGGGCCAATAATCACGTAAGGGATAAAATATCACTTTAGTCCTGCGGCATATACGCTATTTTTTACACTTTCCAGTATTATAAATTTCAATGATAATACAACTAATTATTTGATGAGTTACAGAGTGACCCATTTGAAAGCGGGCTACCTCCCTAAAACTGTTATTTATTATCCGATTCAGAAGTTTGTTTTTTCAATAGATAGAGCATCAATAGTTCTAGTTAAGTGACATAAATTCGAAATGAAAATAAAAATTTCAAGGCCTACTTCGAATTTTTTTCAAGGTCAGAAATCCAAAAATCATACTAGCGATTTTTTTAGATAGAATTGAACGGCGCCACTGCATTCACGACATTTTCAAGTGATTTATGTTAAAATTACGTAGGAATGTGTTCATAAATAAAAAAGTTATAAAATAATAAAATTTGAAATTAGTGGAATTTTGGGAAAATTTTATTTTATTATTTCATAATTTTTTCATTTATGAATAGATTTGGATGAAATTCTGACCAAATATATTTCGAAATATTTTAAATCCAGTGGTGTTTCAGAATTTTGATAAAAGTTCTGAAATTGAAGTAGTGGGTTGATTTATTGACAAAATTTTCAAATTTTATACCACTATAACTTTTTTATTGATTGACGCATTTTTACGAAATTTTCACATTAACCACTTGAAAATGTCGTAAATCCAGTGGCGTCACCAAATTCTATTTAAAAAAATTGCTAGTATGTTTTTTGGATTTTTGACCTTGAAAAAAATTCGAAGTAAGCCTTGAAATTTTTATTTTCATTTCGAATTTATGGAACTCAATTAGAACTATTAATGCTTTATCTATTGAAAAAACAAACTTTCGAATCGGATAATGAATAACAGTTTCAGAGAGGTGGCCCGCTTTCAAATAGGTCACTCTATATATAAACATGGTACTTGGATTACTCGGTAGGTAACGTCATAGCAACGGTGTCAACAAACTTTTTCAATTCAGTGTCATTTCAGTTAATGTTGACATTAACCGATACGTCAAGAACATGACATCTCTTCACTTTCCTCTAATATTCACTTATCAAATACAAATAATCGCCCATTTAGTTTCATCAATTGTAATAATGTTGATATCACATACAATTTTAATTCAATCAATAAAGATTTATAATGGAATATTTCCTAATTTTTGCCCTAGTTATTAATAGTGTAGCGGCGGTAATGTTTGATTTTTACTTTACGTCCCTAGGGATTTGAAATTCAACTTTATTTCCCTAGGTACTGAAATAACATTTTAGTCCCTGTTATGTTGGCACTTTAGTCGCGAAAGTGCAAAAAGTACTATCATTCCGTAAAATGAAATGTTATTACCATAATAATTTCTCATTAGTTAGTATAACATAAATGACGATGAATTCAGAATGTTGACGATACATCGAGACTCTCTAATTTTGCCTGTAAGTATCTAAGTATGTTTGTGTGTCATCCCCAAAATCAAAGTCGTTACGAACAATTGGCATCAATTGCATATTCCAAGTTGAATTTATAGATAAAAGGAATGTTTTCGAACGGAAAATGTTGTCAAATAGTAAGTACATCGTGCAGTTTCTTGTGGAATGTCTGCGAGTAGAAACTTTCCTAATTCGCTCAAAGAGTCAGGAGAAACATTTATTGCCTTCGAAGTTTCGTTTTGAAGTCTGAAGTCTGAAAGCATAGGGGTGTTACGAACTTGTTAGTGTTCTTTTATCCGTTTATTTCTATCGTATACCAATTTGTAATATACTTTCAACTTGTCGTTATCAGAACACTTCTGCTGTATCTGATCATGAAGACAAGGCTGAGGTCGTGATAAATCAAACAATTGAATCAAAAAATGATAAAGTAGTTTAAATAAACTGTAAGACTTCCTGTTAAAAGATAGCAATTGTGTAAGACTGATATACTAACAGTCCAATTTGTTGACACTACCCTTCTATATGCAGGGTGCTAATTAAGTACGTTGACAAACTTCGGAAGGTGATTCTTTGAAAGTTTTCAGGTCGAAAAGTTCATATAATCATATGTCCCAAACGGCTTGGTTTTCGAGATACAGGGTGACGGAAATACATTTTTTTCAAGATTTTTTCAGGTTTACTTCGATATTTTCGACAATAATCAGTTCAAATCAGGCAAGTACAATCCATTCAATAGTACGGACGATACAAAATAATTCATTTCTCAAACAGCTCTCAGATTCCTCCTCTTTTCAGAGTCAAGCCTTGTTCAACCCTTCAGAATTTTTTTTCTGCCGTCACTGACATATTATGAGACATGAATAATCAATGTTGTTTCATTCAACATCATTTTGTTCTCTTGAATTTTTTTATTTACTTGTTCGGTTCAGGATCTAAAATGAAAATATTAATGCAAACATTTTCCAGTATATCATAACATAAAGAAATTTTAGAAGCAAATATTCTCAAAAACTTCGAAGGGTGATTCTTTAAAAGTTTTCAGGACGAAAAGTTCATATAAATATATGTCCCAAACGACTTGGTTTTCGAGATACAGGTTGATAAAAATATAGGTTTTTTTCAAAAATTTTTGGAGTCAACTTCGACATTTTCTACAATAATCAGTTCAAATTGGGCAAGTACAATCCATTCAATAGTACACACGTTAAAAACCAATTCTAGAGCTATAATGAAAATATTAATGCATTTTTCATTGTCCCATAACATTAGAATTCTCAATTACTGTAAATTGGATGAAATATTTTTTCAAAATTTACGATGATATAAAAATTCTGAAGGATTGAACAAGTCTTGACTCTGAAAAAAGAAGGACCCTGTGAGTTATTTAAGAAATGGATGATTTTGTATCGTGTGAACCATTGAATAGATTGTACTTGCCTAATTTGAACTGATTATTGTCGAAAATGTCGAAGTGAAGTAAACTTGAAAAAAATTTAAAAAAATTTATTTTCATCACCCTGTATCTCAAAAACCAAGCCGTTTGGAACATATGTTTAGATGAACTTGTCGCCTTGAAAACTTTCAAAGAATCACCTCCCTAAGTTTGTCAACGTACTTAATCAACACCCTGTATATGCAAAAATAAATATATATATATACATATATATATATATATATATTTATCGTAGTGTTATATTTTATTATAACTTTTTATTTATTATAACCGTTGTATGAGGATACAACGATTCAACCGTTGTATGAGACAACGATTCAACGTTTGAACAAGGTTTTTGGCAAAAGATTAATTTTTGAGCTCAAGCGAGATGTTTCTTTTGCGAGACTATTTTCCTAAATTCTAGATTTTCGAACAAACCAATAAACGATTTTGTATCAACAATCGGGGGTAATACCACCAGCTCGCAATATTGTCGATTGTAATTCTGTCAGAAATCAACGAAATCAAATTGATTGATAACACCACGAGGACTCTAGGACGTAAAAGAGTACGTTATTCCCTACCCTTCGCTCTCGATTAATTTTTCTTCCGTGTATTACATCCATTATCACGCGTATAATGAATAATTTTTCCTACAACAGTGCATTAAATCATCAACTATGTGTAAAATAAATTTTAACACACTGTTCATACATGTATGCATTTTTGAAAAATTATGATACAAGTTCGTAAAGTAGGTCTTTTTTGTACGTGCGTGAAGTTTGTTGAATGAGGCACAGCCATATTGTTACAATACTATCATTAATTCCGAGAGGACAGTTCGAACGGTAGAGCGCGTGGGTCATCGATATCAAAGCCAAGCAACGTGATGCGAAGTTATGGTTTGGATGGAGACTTACGAACGACCTCCTTTCGAGATCTATTCTCTCGGGTCGTGCTAGGAATCGCACGTTAAAAGGTAAGACCTCGTTGATCCTTAGCAGATAAACGTAAAAACACACACACAATTTGAATGTTTTATATTATGACTCTTGAGTAATTATATTTGACGCAAAATACCGTATTTTTCAAAAATAGTAAAATGAATGAAAATTGTGTGAAAATTTTCTCTACGCACTGTTGATGATTTTATGCACAGGTAATTTTTTTACGTACGCACTTGTGCGAAAAAGTATTACTTTACGCACTGTCGTAGAAAAAGTATTCTGCATCTTTTTATAACTCGGAAGTCATCATTTGATAATACGACAATTCATAACTTGAAACATTCAAATTAATAATACAATTGCTACAATTTAGCAATAATATTACTGTCGAAGAAAAAACTGTGTATGATACACTTTCGTAAAGGGCTTTTTATTCTCGCGTGTGAACTCGGTGAACTCGGCAGCGCCTCATTCAAACTTCCCGCTCATACAAAAAAGTCCTACTTGTATCATAAATAGCTATCATCCGCTACATGTTGTAATAAGACATCTCTCGAACTGAAGGCTTTGATAAGCAAGTAAACAGAAAGATTATCTGACAACTTTCAGAGTATTCGGCCTAAAATACAACGTAATCGCTCAAGTAGCCAGGAAGATGTTTATTCCTTTGTGGGCGCCTGTCTTCACATGAATCAACGGCATCGCTATTTTCTGTTTTCTGGTTGTTTGGATCTGCAACATTGTCTATATTATCTGTTACTGGGTAGGTAAAAAACTTACAGTCGAACTCCACCAAATAAAATCTTTATTAACTCAGTATGTGTGTGTAGTCAGAGGACACACATCAGCACATGACGAGATGTAGTCAGAAGACTTACATCAGCAGCAGACATGTTTCGAAGGATTAATCCTTCATCTTCAGTGAAAAAAATATAGGTTGGTTAACAAGTAGAGATCTACAGAAAATAGAAAAAGGTATTACATTAATGACCATAATTGGTAATAAAATTAGAACATACCATATGTGATGGAAAAAACTATCGTAGACTTTAAAAAAGGGGGGTTTAAAAAAATTTTTAACAACTAAAACGTCCACATGACGTATACCCGCATTTGAGCGGTTCCCCAATTGTTAGGGGTCGTGATTTGACCTAGCCAGAACAATCATTTGGTGAATTTTTAATCAAAAGTTGTGACCATGCACGTGTTCAAATACTTCTAATTGACTGAGAAAGGAAAGATTATGAGAAATTGAAATTTGAAGTTGACATCTGTCAACTGTCATCTACCGAGCGAGATGTCACGACTCATAGTGACAGAGATGCCGTTCTGTGTACTCAATCATATAACATCAAGTGTCAGTAATCTTGGAAATTTATGTTGAAATAGAAAATTGTAGGAAAATATTTTTAATATGGAACATTGGTTGTAGAACGAGTGTGAACTGCAAAAGTGTGAGGGAAAATTGATACCGAGAAGAAAAATATTCTCAAATAGAACTATCAAAAAAGTAAGGAGTTGAAAAGTTTTAGGCTGTCAAAATTAGTTTGTTCATTTATGCATTGAATTTCTGAATTTTTAATTGCTTTATTTATTTCCAGGGTCTCAAGTAGATTGAGTTTTTTTCCCTTGTCACAAACATGTAAAATTTTAGTTGTTAAAAATTTTTTTAAACCCCCCTTTTCTAAAGTCTACAAGAGTTTTTTCCATCACATATGGTATGTTCTAATTTTATTACCAATTATGGTCATTAATGTAATACCTTCTTCTATTTTCTGTAGATCTCTACTTGTTAACCAACCTATATTTGTTTCACTGAAGATGAAGGATTAATCCTTCGAAACATGTCTGCTGCTGATGTAAGTCTTCTGACTACATCTCGTCATGTGCTGATGTGTGTCCTCTGACTACACACACACACTAAGTTAATAAAGATTTTATTTGGTGGAGTTCGACTGTAAGTTTTTTACCTACCCAGTATCATCTCACCTCCACTGTATGTTATGGATCGCCTCCGTTGGATATATTATCTGTTGTGGCCCCTTCGTCTTCTGTGGTACGGCATTCAGGATATGGGGCAAGATGACGAATAGATACGGTTGTTTCTCTTCCGTTAGGTAAACGTACATGAGCATAACCTTCATTTGATTCTATCAACTCGACTTCTTCAACTAATGTATCGTATTTACTCGCACGAACTTGCTTTTTCATTAGAATCGGCCCGGGTGATGTAAGCCAAGAAGGTAAACCTGTCCGTTTCCTTGAGGATTATAGGGAGTGGTTTTACTAGTGGAAATACCGTGTGAACTCAAAAATGTCTTTACTTCTTGCTAAATCAAAGCAGCTCCCCGGTCTGAATGAATGTAAAGAGGCATTCCAAAAATCGCAAATAACTGTCTGAGACAACTGATGACTGTTTCTGATGTCATATCAGGACAGGAAAAGGCAAAAAGAAATCTGAAGAATTCGTCTACAATTGTAAGGAGATAACGATTTTTAGATATTGATGGTACCGGTCCTTTGAAGTCTATATTCACTAGAACTAGTGGAGCAGTAGCTTCAATCAGGGTTCCTTGATACTTGCAAAAATTCGGTTTCAGTTCTGAGCACGATCTGCATGATGAAATAACTTTTCCTACGAGCGTGCGGAAAAGTAACTTTTCTGAACGATTTTTCGTTTTGAAAGTTGTTCTTTTCCGTACGATTTAAAATTGTTCGGAAAAGTTACTTTTCCGCACGATTTTTACTTTTCCGTACGATTTTTACTTTTCCGCACGATTTTTGTATTTTTGAAAATTATGATATTTAGGACTAACTAAATGATCTACGTAACTATTCTGTCTTATTAGTCATTTTGTAGCATTATTATAAAAACTTGTTTATTAAAAACCTTGTTTTTTCATAAATAAGATGGACAAAAACACCCGTAGGAAAAATATTGTACCTAACTCTTACGGAAAATGTCTTTTCCACCCTTAACGGCTTGCCCGAACTCCGCTCCGTGTCGTTCGTGCAACTGCCGTCGCGTGCGGAAAAGTACTACTTTCCGCACTTGTTAGGTAAATAACTATTCTGGACGTCTTCTACAGAATACGGCATATTTTTAGATCGTAACTAATGATACATTCTTGTTACTCCTGGGTGACAAAGCTCATCATGTAACTCTACCAACTTGTTTTTTCCATCCGTAGCTGAACATATTCTGGAGAATGCATCAGTTACTGTGTTTTTAGAACCAGGTCGATAAATTATATCCCATTTGAAACATGACAACTTTTTTATTTTCCCATGTACTACTTTCCGCACTTGTTAGGTAAATAACTATTCTGGACGTCTTCTACAGAATACGGCATATTTTTAGATCGTAACTAATGATACATTCTTGTTACTCCTGGGTGACAAAGCTCATCATGTAACTCTACCAACTTGTTTTTTCCATCCGTAGCTGAACATATTCTGGAGAATGCATCAGTTACTGTGTTTTTAGAACCAGGTCGATAAATTATATCCCATTTGAAACATGACAACTTTTTTATTTTCCCATGATTCTTGTCATGGAACAAGAAAGAAACTGATTTTTGATCCGTTATAAGTGTAAAGTGTCTGCCAATTAAATAGTGTATCCATTTTCGCAGTGCTTCAACAATGGCATAAGCTTCCTTTTCGATTGCTGAATGTCTTTCGGAGTGCGATAAACTTCTTGAAAAAAACAACAGGTCGTTCAGACTGAGACAATATCGCACTTATTGAATAATTCGAAGCGTCTGTCTCTGGTATACTTTCATCTATAGTTGAAACAGCTGATTTAGCAATGTCAGATATGAGCTGGCGAAAAGTAGCAGCTGCTTCAGGATTCAAAGGAAATATATGCTCGTACAAGAGGTTGAATCTGAAAATCGTGGAATCCATTTGGAATAATGGGAAAACATTCCTACAATCAGAGTTGGATGGTAGAGGCATATCCAGCAAAGGCTTGAGTCTATTGGCATCATGTTTTATTGTCTTTTTTCCAGCAGTGTAACCAATGATGTGGATTATATCAACAGAAAATATACACTTGTTTCTATTGACGGTGAGATGATATTTATCGGTCATCTCCATGAATTTTTTCAAATTTTGATCATGATCTTCTTGGTCCTACCACATATTGTCACGTCGTCCAAATAGACGTAAGTATATTTGAGATTTCCTCGTTCTATGATGTCATCTATTATTCTCTGGAAGCAGGAAACTCCGTTTGTGACTCCAAATGGGATCCTAGTAAACTGATATAATTTTCCCTCTGTCTCGAAAGCAGTTATGGTCTATCTTATTAACTGAATAGGGATTTGATGGTAGGCACTCTTTCAATCAATTGAACTAAATACATCATATTTTGAAACTTTTTGGACTAAATCTTCTATTTTTGGTAGAGGTTAAGCATCAAGAAGAGTGAATTCATTGGTCGTTTGTGAATAGTCAATAACAATTCTTTTTTTATGATTTTCATTGGTTGTAATCAGTGGTTGAGCTCGCCATGGTGATCTACACAGTTTGCCAATTTCTTCCTTTATGGAATTGTAGTCACTCAAAGAGTATCTTCGTGATTTGATTGCTATTGGTTTACAGTCTGATGTCAGATTGGCAAACAATGAAGGGGGATCGACTTTTGCAATGGATAATCCACATAATATTAAGGGAGGTTTGGGTCCACCAAATACGATTTTCGATAAAATGTCGTCTCAAAATCACATCAGCACACAAGTCAGAGAGAACCAATAACCCATTGTTTTTGTATCCAAGAATATTGAGAGTTACTGTACAAAATCCATCAGCTGGATATATTAACAAGTTTCGAATTTTCACCAAATTTTGACTCACGGGACTTTCTGAACTTCCTGTATCCACTTATGCGTCAGTGTCTAGCCCATTGACGTTAATCCGAATAACAGCTTTTGATAATGATTTTGGAGATGCAGCTGAAATGGTCGCTAGAGTAACAGATGAAGTGACAGTTTCAGTATTCCAATTTGAAGAACGACAAATGTCCCAATTTTCCACGGGATCTGCATGTTGTATTATTAAGTGAAAATTGTCAAGCTGTGTGCACGTTCCAATGTAATTGGATGAAAAAAAGTTTGTATTTCGTGCAGAAATTTATTTATAAAATCATAGCAAAGCGCTTTCGACTATCAAGTCATCATCAGTGCGTACACCTGACGAGTACGCACTGATGATGACTTGATAGTCGAAAGCGCTTTGCTATGTTTTTATAAATAAATTTCTGCACGAAATACAAACTTTTTTTCATCCAATTGTTGTACTATTAGCTGGACATCGATCACGAGGATGTTTCAAGTTTCCGCAAAAAAAGCACTTGATTTGGATAGATGACAAATTTGTTGAATGCTCTGGATTACTTTCTGACACGTTCAACGAGGCACTCATGAATGAAGAAGAGTTAGTATACTTTTCGGATTGATGTTGAGCCATTTCTAATGCTCTGGCTTGATCGATTGCCTCTTTCTGTTGAAGCTTTGAATGTTCTAACAATCTTTGTCGGATTTGTGAAGACTTTAGTCCACTAATCGCCAAAAAAATCGTCTGTAACTGCCTTGAAATAGCAATCTTTACTTAAAAGTTTCAGCATTTGACGGTATTGGTCAATTGATTGATATTCCTTTTGTTTTTTCATTGAAAGTGTGTGTCTGGCGAATACCTCGTTCTTTGTTTTCACGAATATATCATGAAGTGTCTTAATAGCTGATACATATGTATCACAATCACTAATACGAGTATATATTGATGAAGACACATAATTTACGAGCAAATTCAGCTTATCTTCTTCAGTACCTGACGTCTTTTTCAGATAATTTTCAAAGGTTTTGTGCCAGTGAATCCATTCTTGTCCAGAACTACTGGAATCCACATCTACTTCTAATCTCTCAGGACGTAAAAGCCTATCCGAGGTTGTCATAGCTGATTGAAAACTTGCAATGGGTTCCTGACTATTTAGCATCGTTCGAGTTACTATATTATGAGAATATATTTGCTTATTAAATTGTCATAAGACCTCTCTCGAACTGAAGGCTTTAATAATCAAGTAAACAGAAAGATTATCTGACAACTTTCAGAGTATTCGTTAAACAAATGACATAATGACACATACAAATTAAACTTATAAAGGATAATGACATCGTTATAATATTTTATTTTATCACAACGCTTACTATTATAAAATCTTTACCAATTAAGAGCAAAATCGGAATGCTCTAGGTTTGTATCGGAGGAGTTCAATTAAACCAAATATTCATTTAAAAAATGTAATGATGATTTAACAAACAAGAAATCTATATAAAAATATGGTACATAAAAAGGAACAGTTATACAATACACATAGCTTAAAAGGAATTCATAAAAAAGCATCATAAGTTCATTTTATAGTCATCATTCGCTATGAATTCCGATCAATTTGCTAATTACTCCTCGCTATCGAGCAAATTGAAATGTTTTCCCGCTACAGATTCATTATCGACGCAATATTTGATTAGGCTGGACCAGTTTCTATCCGTTTTCAAAACGTTCGCATTGCCAACTACGATTAACAATGCTCTTGCTCTCGTCAAAGCCACGTTGAATCGCTGAAAAAAAAAAATAGTGCATCTGAATATATCAATATTTGATTTTGGTGGTGGTATGTAATTTCCAATGAATTTCCACTTGTAAAGCATTAATAAACTGCCATTATTCAAAATTTACAAATACATTCCGTGACTGCATCGATGTTTAGGAAGGCATTTATAATTATTTGCCATCTGAAAAGATGAGGAAACACGGAAACACTGCTCTCGAATCTGAAAACTATATAGGCTTGCAGTGGGATGGCAGAAAACTCAGCAGAACAAACCTCGTCAACCTTGGTTCATTCCTCCCACCCAGAGCACATGATTCTCGGACCCAACAATCTCTTACACCAGGGAGGTGGGGAAGTGGTGATTTGGGTAATGATCCAGCAAATAAGTCTTGGTGCATCTACTATCGACCATTTTTGCACCAATGTAGCTCTCGGAGACTGATAATCTGAATCCGAGAGGGTAGCTCGAACGGTAGAGCGCGTGGGTCAACGATATCTCGAGCCAAGCAACGCTATGCGAAGTTATGTTTTGGATGGGTGACTTACGGACGACCTCCTTTCGAGATCTATTCTCTCGGGTCGTGCTAGGAATCGCACGTTAAAAGGTAAGACCTCGTTGATCCTTAGCTCGCACAAATTTCGACTTTTGAGGGCTGCCGTTCGTAGGGGGACGACAGCAGGTTAACGGAAAAAACAATTTTAAACAATGTTTTCAATCAGGTAGTTCTATTCTCTTCAATCCCTCAAACTTGTACGTACCACGCCGATGGTAACTTTTTATATACCTACAGTGTTTGCCAAAAACTTGGAACCATATGGGAAACTTTTTTATTATTGATTTCACAAAAAAAAAATTATTTGTGGTGAAAGTTGGTGCTCATCGATAAACTTATTATGGGTTATCAAAAAGTTATGTAAGGTTCTTGGTTTCTGAAAAAAATCATTTTCTTCGAAAAGTCATCAAGAATAAAGTACGTTTTTCAGAATATAAAAAAACATTCATTAGAAATATGTGGTGAACTATTCAGATTTTGAATATGAATTATGATGAAACGGATTTGTCATAATATTTTTTCATTTACATCCCACTGTTACTTCATCGTCTCATCATTCAAACCATTCTCGATGAAATATCCCCTAATTATTGAAATATTATCATCATATCATGAATTCATTACAATACCTAAAAGATAATGGCTTTCGATTTTTTATGTCTTTTTTATTATCGTTTTTGCATAATATCTAAATACTGTGAGCACGTCAATGAAAATCTGAATCTGAATAACTCATGAGATGGCAATGAAATATTCCCAATGAATTTTTTCTGTATTTTGAAAAATAGAGGTATTTTATGACTTTAAGAAAAAAAAAAATTCAGAAACTAAAAACCTAACATAACTTTTCGTCAACACATTTTGAGTTTCTCGATCAGCATCAGCTTTTATTACGAATAATTTTTTTGTGAAATTAGTAATAAAAAAGTTTCACAAATGGTTCCAAATTTTTGGCGGACACTGTATAATATAAAAAGACTTAATATTTTTAATTTTGTGTCTGAAATATATGGAAGCATTGTTGCCTAGAAATATCACAAAATATCTGCTTAGGCATACAGAAACATTTCACGCGAGGGATTTTTTATGCTGATATGGAGTGCTTTTGCTCTAGGCAACAATGCTTCAGTAAGTATATTATACAGCAAAAATTTGGGTAATAGGTAAAAAATACCTGATTTTTTTTGTGAAAACTGTACTAGTGCTTGTTTTTTCACAAAACATTTCATGTCATTATGTATTTGTCAGTAACAAAATTACTTCACTATTCGTACCTTAATCCAGTTCGATTGGATTTTGAAACGAGGATAGATTATAGCACCACCAAACTTGGTGTACTAGTAGTTGGAACCATGATAAACACGAAAAAAATTTGTTTACCGAAATTCCAGGAGTGGAACATATATTTTTTTTTTTCGATTAAAAATAAATGAGTAGATTGAACGCCGACATTAATTTTGTCTCACTTCACGGAGATGTTAGCGGATGCTACGAAAATCATGAATGATTAAGTAAATATGGAATTATTATACTAAAGCAGCAACTCATACGCTCTTTGGACTATATGCAACAATTTTAAAATAGTGTGACAGGTCCCACTTAAACATGCCAAAAAAAATTGTTTTACTCCTTCCTCGTATTCAACTTAACCATAAAACCGGCATTCTCTTCAGTAAATGTTGAAAATAATCGCTTATTCATATCCTGCGTATATGTTTAATAACACTGTTGTGGAGAGCAAACCTCAAGCTTGAAATCACATACTTCATTTTTCATGTAGGATGTGTATGAGCGATTATTTTCAACATTTACTGAAGAAACTATACTGGAATTATGGATGAGTTGAAAACTGAGGCAGAGGAGTAAAACCCAGTTTTTTCTTTGGCATGTATAAGTGAGACTTGCCTCACTAGTCTGAAATCGTTGCATATGGTCCTGCTGCACTATAATCATTTTATATCAACTAAAATATCCATGACTTTCGGATCCTCCGTAAATATCGTAGAAGGGTTATGCGTGAAGTGGGACAAAACACATTTTAGGTACTCAGATACTCACATGTTATATTTGCATGTAGAAGTCTTCAGGAACGATATACAATTTTCTTTTCCTTCCACTATAATTTCCAGCAAAGTTATGACAAATCTAATTTTCGGCCCTGCCGGAAATTGCAGTTTCGGGTTAATGCGAGCCTGAAATTTTATATCAGAATTCTATCAGGTTTTCTGAGAAAACGAGCGCATTTTGTGACGAATTACTAGGTATATTTCTTGTGGAGAATTGAATTATCTTTCGTTTTGTTGAAATCGTATCTTGATAAATCTTATACTTTCCGAAACAACAACAAAAAATTGTGATTTTTTTAAATAAAAATATTCTTTGGTTCCACACCTGATATTTTGGTAAACAATTTTTTTTCTAACAATACATGATGTCAAGAAGTCATGTGCCGAGTTACAAAGTGCCACGATTCATTCTTCACCTGAGGCTTACATTTGTCTGTGGTTACTGTACTAGCTGTATACACCAATAAAAATGACAGCGAGCTCGGATTTATGTAGGTATTCCCGTTTAGTATTAGAATGAATTCTAATTGACTTTGTCCATATCGAAGATCAAAGCACTTTTCCAGCTCCAGCTCTTTCCCTTTTGATCATTCATTTGAATTGAGTTTCATTAAAAAACAGATGCCTGCAGGAATCATCTAACAAATCAGATATAATTAAATTTTCAACAGTATTATTAGCAGTCAAATTTGTTGTTTGCTGTGAGATAATTGCTTTATATCTTGTACCTACAGGAATATTTTAGAGGAGGGAATTTCGATCTGTCAAACAAATTTCTTATATCAAACATTGAATCACCTTCAATTTAAAGTCAATCTAAGAATCAAGAAAACTGAAAGTATTCCATGCATACGCTTTTGATAAATTTCTGCAGCAATAACACAAAACATTCAATATCATGTCCACACAAACGTTTAATTATTTTATTATTGACTATAAGTTTTTGGGGATAGGTCGTCTTCCAGAAAAACCAGTAGTTTTCAACACATTAGCGTTTCGCAAATGTATTTTGCCATCCTCAGGGCTCTAAAATGTTAAATTAGGACCAATTGCTACATGTTGGTAAAGTGAAGGCTTTTGGTTTATCTTCGTCTAAATAAAATATAGTTACACTTAACATAAAAATATTTCATTTTGATGAATAACCAAAACCTCTCACTTAATAATTATTAAGATTATCTCTCCAAACTGGTTTTTGAATTTGGCTGGTATTGTTATCTAGAGTATTTGTGACACAAACGTTTGCACGTTATTTTATATTGAAAAATCCAAATAGATTTTTTTATAAATTTTATATCTATCAACATATAGCAATTGTCCATAATTTAATATTTTAGAGCCCCGAGGATGGCAAAATACACTGCCGAAACGTTGACCTTTTGAAAAATACTGGTTTTTCTGTAAGACGACCTAACCCGTCACCAACTTATAGTCAATTATGATACAGACGGTCGAAACTTCATCACTATTAATTATTTTACCTTAGGATTTTTGAGAAAACCTAGCTGGCATGTTTTATCTATTTCTTCAAATTTGTTGGCGTTTTTGGATCTCACTGTCGATATGATTATTACGAGCTTTTCTTTTCCCTGAAATTGTTCGACTGATCCAACAAGCAGACTATTCCATTTTTTTGAAGTACAAGCGGTTCGTAGCTTCTCAGCCTGTGAAAAAAGTTTAGAAAAGTGAGTGCTATTATGGAAATTGATTTACAATGAGTAATCATTTATGTACTCTACCAACATGTGTCCGCAACCGCTTTATTTCTGAGGTATAGAGTGTTGAAATAAAAAAAAAATTATAATGATACGCCACTATGTTTTTTCTTCTAATGAATAACATATTTATGATTGTCCTCTATCAACTCATAAAAATGGTCTCCAGACTTTTTTTCGTACAACGAACAGTTTTCGATGTAAAAAACAAAATGCATTTCATTGAGACTACCAAAAAATCGCAAATGGAGAACTTTCATTTTTTAAATAGAAAATCGTCCGTCGGGCAAAAAAAGTCAAGAGACCATGTTTTTTGTTCAATTTGAACATCATGAACTGTATCCACAAAAAATCTAATTTCAACTCCAATACCACCTTGAAATATTTGTATTGAATTCAGGAACGCCCTGTATTATAACAATGTTTCGGGAATGAAAACGTTGTATATACAATGTATTGAAAGTACATGATTCGTAAAGAACATTATTGTCGACTATGCATTATTGTAAGCTAGCGAGCGATGAGATAAAGCTTTTTGATGAAAATGAAACTGAGTTTCTACCCACAGTTTCCAGGACGTAAAGTGATACTTTTCAACATAAGTGCATAAAGAAATCAACTGAACTAAATGAGTAGTGATTCCACACAGGGTTCATACATTTCCTCATTTTTGAAAAAGACATTGCTTCAAATTTCACTCGGAAGTCATGATTCGATAATAAGATAAACATTCAAAATTTCTTAAGTTTAAACTTTCAATACCAATAATTTCTTCAATTTGTCCATATAATAAGTGTAGTAGAAAAAACTTTACACGAAACATTTCTGTTCGGGAGTTTTTTTTGTACTAGGCATACTTTGTTGCTCTCTGCTATGCACAGAAAAAAATTGATACCTGAATACAATGAAAAAGTTCAGTGACTCAATGAACATTTTTAACAATATTGGTCCAATAATCGCAATCGTTATGTCAATGTACCACTGGTTATCCATACTATGAATACGGATCTTAATAATATCAATGAATGCTTTCATTGATATCATGATCAAGTACATTAAATAGGTTCGTTATGGTAATGAATTCCATTCATCAAACGAATAAAGAGTGATCATCAACTGATGAAAATGTATTCATCAGATTAGTTATTATTGTCCATTCTTCGAATGAATGATGTATGATTGATATAATGATTCAGATTAGTTCGACGATGGATATTTTTCATCAATCCAATGAACGGTGATTATTAAGTATCGGTTATTCTTTGATTCAATAATTGATATACATTAAATCTATGTTTCAGTTTATTCTCGTGATGCTTTCACACATTGAACTAATTATTTTGTTTATCATTTGAATAAGTGGTATTTATTCAATCATTGCATATCATTCGTAAATGCAATGAAGGCCTCCCACTGATATTGAGCATACAGTGAGTTTCCGAAAGATATGCAAAATAATTAACATGCATTCATCAGAACATCGCAATCCCGATTGGAAGGCGTATCTCCAAGTTATCTTTTATTTTGGCTGGCTCCTTTCGGAGCTCTTCGGATGTCTCTGTAGTCTGTGCTACCTGAGAAGATGCTTCAACGATCGCTTCTGTCTGCTTAAGTTAACCGGCTCTGTGCAAATAACGAAGTCGTGCGGAGTGGTCCCTCTAGTGGAGGCGCTGTGAATTACCAGCTAAAGCTAACTTGCCAGCAACGGAGATTTCTATGCGGGAATTCGGCTGAACAGATGCCGGCAAAATTTATGAGTATATTTAAACACGAGATGGCTTGGTTCGACATAAGGCTTATTATTATATTCATGAACATATTAATTACGGAGTTATAGAATGGAAGGAAAAAGTTTCTTCTATCTGCCTAACAAAACTGGGACTGGGACCTTTTATGATCTTTCCATAGCCCCAATAAAACCTGTGTGTAGATCTGAAAATAGATTTTCATTGATTTCGATAAACTGGGATTCATTGTAACAATAAAACCATCTCTGGGACCATAAATTACGTTCATTGATATGATGAACATGATCTCAATGAACTGGAATCATTGTCACGATGAAAAATGTATTGCGCCAATGAACGGAAAGGTAATAAACGGTATTCATTGATATAATGTACCACATTTTATTCATAAAATAGTATACATTGTTTCAATGTACTTCTTTCTTCATTTCAATGATCTTTTCCATAGCCGCAATGAAACATGTTCATAGGTCTGAAAATAGATCATCATTGATCTCGATAAACTTGAATTCATTGTAACAATAAAAACATACATATTACAGTGAATGGTCATTCATTGACTCGACGAAAAATGTATTGTGCCAATAAGCGAAGAGGTATTCATCAATAAAATGTACCATATTTTTTTTAAATATATATATATATATCAGTGATCTGGGTCCATGAATTCATTGATGTGATGAACAATTTCAAATTGTTTCAGTGTACCACATTCCTCACCTCAATGAACCTTTCCATAGCAGCAACGAAACCTGTTCATAAATATAAAAAACCATCAACTTTGATCTCAATGAACTTGAATTCATTGTATCAATAAATACCTTCGTTAATCAGTGAATGTTTAATCATTATCACGATGAAAAGTTAATTGTGCCAATGAACGGAAAGGTAATAATAATATTCATTGATATTGTGTACCACATTTTTTTCATGGAATAATATACATTGTTCCAATGTACTTTTTTCTTCATTTCAATAATCTTTTTCAAAGCTGTAACGAAATATGTTCATATAGGTCTGAAATTAGATCATCATTGATCTCAGTGTACCCCTTTCCTCACCTCAATAAACTTTTCCGCAGGAGCAACGAAAACTGTTCATAAATATAAGAAACGATCATCTTTGATCTCAATAAACTTGAATTCGTTGTATCAATAAATACCTACAAAAGTCAGTGAATATTTATTCATTGCCACGATGAAATGTATTTTGCCAATGAACGGAAAGGTAAGAAACGGCATTTATTGATATAACGTACCACATTTTTTTCAGTGTGCCTCTTCGACAGTTTAATACAAGAATAAGTTCTACTTTACGAACATGTATCATAATAATTGTATCTATTGTGTACCATTCTTCAAATTATTGTTTTTCAGAGAGTATGTCATTATACAGTGTCCTTCAAAGAGTTGGCAAAAACTTTATTATTAATTCATTATTAATTCGACTTGGAATTAAGTCGTGCTTTGAAAAAGATGAAATATGGCCTACTCGGACGGGGTCATGTGACTTTCACTATCTGTCAAAAGTATTTTTTTTAATAATCGCTGAAAATCATCTTATTGGTTGGAATTTCAAGGAATTTCAAAGAGTAACGTTGTTTCGATTTTACACATTTGTTCCAAATTTGAACGTTCTATTGTAACTTTTAGTTTTTTCCAATTTTTAATATTTACGAAATTTCTGATAAGTACATTCAAAAATTTGTAACTTCAACAAAACTGACTTATATAACTAGTTTCATCATGCTATCAAGTAACGTGATCCTGTCCGAGTAGGCCATTTTTCATATTTTTCAAAACAATTGAAACGCATATGCACACCGCGATTGTATTTTCAAATATTCTGTGCGGGATCCATTTAACACCAAAAATAGGCCTGTAAAAAAGTTTACGTTAAAAATAATGGTTTTTGAATAACTTCTTTTTTTTATACTTTTAGTTCATAGAGGGAAGAGTATGCAAATTTTTTCCATGGTTCATCAGAAAGAAAAACCACTTTGAATACATTTGGGAATAGTTCAAAGATAGAGAGGACATTCAAAAACCTATAATTACCCTAATTGTAAAACTCATGCATTAAAAATACGTTGCAAACTGTATCATCGCTAGCCGGTCTATAATAACCAACCTATCCACTTCAGTTGACTTCTGAAAAATATAATTTTTCCTAAGTAAAACGTCGTGAAACAGATGATGGCTGTGGTCGACATAACGTACCTATTAATCCCAACTCAGCAGCATTAAACAAAATATTGCTGGAAAATATAAAGTACTTCAAGTGTATATCAGATTCCTGACATGGACCGATTATAAATTTCTCGTCTTGTATAACTTCATTTCAAAGCTTACTTTTTATATTGAATTAAATATGTGGGTATTTCATTTTTGAGATCTATTGACTTTACCTGTTTCTTGTAAGGAGTAATAACCCCAATATACTCTTGCGTGATTTGCATCCCATTCACCCGGCTTCCTACCAATTTTCCCAGATATCCTACGACTTCTTCTATTTCCTGAATATTGAAGAAGCTGAAATGAAACGAAATGATTTATTGAAAAGATGAAATTGTGTATTCCGTTACGATTTCCAAAGGGAAACGTCTAGACGCAAATGGGATAGAATCATTATTATGTATGAGTATGTATTTCATATGCTGGTAGAAATATCATGTTCGCCTTATAGACTGGGAGATGTTGACAGATTTTTGGTGACGATTTTCTCGTTAATGCCTTTGAGAGGACTGAAAGATATAGAAGTGCTGTTGAAAATGATGGAAAATTTGAGCGGTCCCCGCGTGGCTTTCATATTGAAAATTCAATTTTACTTTTTCAAAAAATCCCAACCTCACTTCGAGATTCACTTACCTTATGCCATTTTTTTTATGAACATTTCACGATGAAAACTTTCATATTTTCAATTGGCAGCATCGATAAAATCACCGAAAATTTCAATTTTTTGTCACAAGTTACCCCATCATTTCAACCCTTAGGCCACTTGCAACCCTTATGACAATTGAAAATATGGAAGTTTCTATCAGGAAATTTTGATAAAAAAATTGGCATAAGGTTAGTGAATCCCGAAGTGAGGTTAGGATTTTTGAAAAATGAAATTTGAATTTCCCATATGAAAGCCACGCGGGGACCGCTCAAATTTTCCATCATTTTCATCAGCACTTTTATATCTTTCAGTCCTTTCAAAGGTATAAACGAGAAAATCTAAAATCTGTCATCATCTCCCGGTCTATTATTTCAGGAGGGATTCTGATCAGTTACGACACTTTTTCTCCGTGACAATTCGACAATTTGTAAATAAGGTAATTGTATTTAAGTTCATTCAAAAATCTAACAGTCGATAAAAGAATGAAAATCAGATCGTGGTCAAATAAGATATTTGAAAATGCATTTCCGATGTACAGGGTGTCCTATGACTAATTACGGAAAACAATGATGTACTAGTCTGTCATGAGGAAACACTTATAAAATTTCAGAGCAATCATTGATAATTCTTATAATTTTTTGTTCGCCATCCTCTGAAGACGCGCTACTGAATCAAACACCTATATTTTCCATACTCATTATAACTGTGCACGCGTTCCATCACGTTCAGTTCCTAAATTTGCAAGTGTTTTGTATGATTCTGTTTTTTTTTGTAGCAATAACTGACATAGGTATGATAATTTTTTGAAGCTGAAGAAGGTTGGAATGTAATCAATTCAGATACAGTATTATTTTTAGGAGACTTTAATTGTACACATTTTATAGATAATAATTTGGAAAATAGTACAATATCAAATTTGTTTGCCTAGCCCTTTATTAAGTGATATCAATGATTGTGATGTAACCCTGGAGTGTTTACCATTAGAGAATGAAGATCTCTATCACCAATCTCTTTCCATTGACCGTATTGAACTTAACTAAAATTAACTTTTATGTGGAAAGTCTCTATAATAGATTTCTCTTCCTACAGCTGTCAAAGAAGTCTACTTTTTTGTGGTTCGTGTGATTTGTGTGCTTAAATTTAATACATATTTCACTATCAACGAGTTCATTAGTAAACGGAAAAGCGTGAAAAAAAGTAAGAACACCTTTTAAATGTTGAAAAGGGAAATATTCTCCATGAAAATTGAAAAATGAAAAATGTGATTAATTTGTAATGTCTAACAGAAAACAACTACTTTCTGATATGGTAAAAAGACTCTAACTGAACAGAAAAAAATTTAAAGTGAAAATTCGCATTTTCATTAATATAGTTGATTTTTTTATAATTTTCTCTAGTTTTCATTGAAAATTCATTAAATAAATTAGATAGGGAGACTGTTATTAAAAAATATCATTCACAGAAATCGTACATTCCATTGGAGCTTTGCTTTGCCTTGCCAAGCTCATCAGGGAGATTGATAGAAGCAGAAGCAATCACACACATCAAGGATAGAAATTGATGGAAATACCTCCCAAGAGGTTATCTTGAATGATGGAAAATAGCGACTAAAGTTTGTCTTTCAGCCGCAGATGATTCCACCACAGATTTTATGAATATCCTATTCATAACTTCGAACAAAAATCATCTTTTTCCTTTTTCTAGGCGACAGAAAATTGTAAGCGACAACCATGACAATCTAATCTGCTCCTAGCAACTTCGCCATAAAATGAGTTCGACAATAACATTAATAAAGGTTAGTCGGCGAAATAGAAATATACGCATCTATATAGAGGACAACGTCTGCCGGGACCGCTAGTATAATTAAAAAAATTAAACTTTTAAAGACAAGCTTTCATTCGAATGCACAAAGAAGTGGAACATTTTTTTTTACAGATTCAAGAGCTTGCCTGCAAAAGTTGAGCGGCAAGCTTTCAAATCTGTTACAGCATCTAAATTTTTTACTTTTCAACGCATTTGAACATGAACTTATTATATATATTTTTTTAAATTGATTTTTGAATTTATTGATTAGTTGAGTTTTAGTTATTACGCATCAATCTATGGATTTTTGATGGAGCATGGTTAATACAAGGCCTGTTTCCTATGAGTACTGAGAAATCTAACTCTTCAATGAAGAGGCCATAAATGTTAACTCGTCCTTCATCCTGAAATAGCCATTTCGAATTTATGCAATTAGAAAAAACATTCATGATCTTCAACCCCAAATACATACTGATTTTGGATATAATCGGACCACCAAATTAAAGAGAAAATCGAAAAATCTAATCAAAATCACAAAAAGGATTCGTCATATTGAAGACGCCATCCTGAATTTATGAATTTTGACATGAAATTCATAATTTCCGACGAGCTGCCATTTTGAATTGAAAAAATTTCTCAACAAATTCGTAATTTTCGGCCTCGAGAATTTTCAATTATGAATTTTGAATCAAATTAGACCATAATCACAAAAATAGTCCGTCATCTTGGGACCGGGAACTTCAATTTATCGATTTTGGCAGAAAATTCAAAATCTTATATCTCAAGAACCCCCAATTTTGATGGTATCGAACCTTAATTACAAATCTTGTCTGCCACCTTGGAGCCGCTATTTTGTGTTTTTCTTTTTTTTTTAAATTGAATTTTTTTAATATTTTGTAGAAATGTATGAATACAAATGGCGGCTCGCACATGGTGGACGGGTTTTGTGGTTATGGTATGATGAGATTCGAAATTGGTGTCTGGATGTAATCGGGGTGGTAGATTATGAATTCATTATTAAAAGTCATAAATTCAAAATGGCGGCTCCAAGATGGCGGAATATTTTTGGGACTATGGTCCGAATCGAATTATTTTGTCGTAAATCATAAATTTGAGATTGCGGAAGAGTTTGGTAATTATGGTGAGGGGTATTGAGGTCAAATCTATCAAAAATCATGGATTCGTAATGGCGACCCCATCCGTAAGGACAAGTTAATATTAAGACGGCCTCCTCATAAGAGAGTTAGAAAGCTCAAAACTCACACGAAACCGGCTTTGTAATAACTTTTCTTTATAAAAGATCCATAGATCAATACGTACTAACTAAATAGCAAAAAACTAAAATAAATGAAAAAAATAACTTTTTTCTACAACTGTCAAAAAGAGTCCAGTTTTTTGTGTGGTTTGTGTGCGTAAAATATTACAATATTTCACTATCAACATACGATTTCATTATTAAACGGAAAAGCGTAAAAAAGTGCACTTTTTTTACGGCTGATGCTAGGCAACCGACAGTTTCATGCAACAACAGTGACAGATCCGAACAATAAAGAAATCCTGTCATAAAGCCAGTTATAATTTTCTTTGGCCACTAATAACCTATAAATATCTGATATACAAAAATTCCACCATTAATATTCTAAGCATTCTTACTATTTATCAAAATTCCAAACTATAGCGGCGAATATATTCAGGGGTAATATAATAAGTAGTATGATTATTACCGATAATTTTTTGAAATATTAATGAATTGCAATCCCAAAGCTGAAAATACAACGAGTCCGCAGGACGAGTTGTATTTTCTTGCATTGGGATTGCTAATGAATTGATATTCCAAAAAATTATAGGTTTTTAATCATATCACGAATTATATTTAGGACGACAATATATCGATTTGAAATAAAGAAAAATCGTGTCACCTGGTAATTGATGCTTTACTTCTAGCCGTATTCAACGGAATACTCTTTTCCACGGCCTCATCTATGAGACCAATGGACATTTGTCCCCAACGATCGCTTATATTGATGAATAAAGATAACTAGTCAAAACACATAAATTTGACGTTTATAATTTAAATCATTATTTTCACTTGAGAGATAGTAAAACAAAAACTAAGCAGGTTTATCACCGTGAAAATACAGCGACAAGCTATATTTTCACTGTAGTTCCGATTTTATTGGCTGAATTTCAAAATTTGAAATCCACTGATTGGTTGTTAAGCAAGGAAATATATTGTCAGGGGAAATATAATAAGTGGTATGATTATAAGTTTTTAATCATACCACGAATTATATTTAGGACGACAATATATCGATTTGAAATAAAGAAAAATCGTGTCACCTGGTAATTGATGCTTTACTTCTAGCTGTATTCAACAGAATACTCTTTTCCATGGCCTCGTCTATGATACCAATGGACATTTGTCCCCAACGATCGCTCATTTTAAAAAATAAAGATAACTAGTCAAAACATATACATTTGACGTTTATAATTTAAATCATTATTATCACTTGACAGATAGTAAAACAAAAACAAAGCAGGTTTATCACCGTGAAAATACAGCGACAAGCTATATTTTCACTGTAGTTTCGATTCTATTGGCTGAATTTCAAAATTTGAAATTCAGTGATTGGTTGTTAAGCAAAGAAATATATTGTCACAATAATAGCATATACCTCTAAGGAACTATTGGACCTAATCTACACTATGTAAATCCAAGGTAGCTATGGCTGTTTGGCCGTCAGAAACTAGTTGACAACAATAATTAATGAAACTTGTGAAATTGGGCATCTATCCAGATAATGAATTCTCGATAACTATAGCTTTAATTTAAGTAGAAATGAAAAGTGATGATTGAACAGAGAAAATCGTGGATAGTGCAAATATGAGATTTCCTTGACATAGTTCAAAGAAAGAAAAAGGTATTCGTTGCTTCACGAGGATTGTTTATTTATTTTGAATACAAATCTAAGAAAATGAAAAGTTACTTCAATGGACTAGTTATTCGAAAGTCAAGTCAACATTAATAATAATAATATTGACCTCGATGAATATGTTATTTTAATATTCGCTTCAAATTTTCCATTTTGCGGGATAGTGTGAAGAGAAATGGATTTCGACTGTCGAAATTATTCGTTTCATTTGTTTTCCATGCATTCCTTTTATTTTGAAATGGTGAAATCTTTTTAGTGTAGTTAAATCAAAAAATACACTTTTCTGTCGAACAAAATTGCACAATAGAAAGTGGAAGAACAATAAATATATCACATTAACTCATCACAAATATCAAATCCTATATGCAATTAAACTCAAAGCCACAAAATTATTCTTTATTTCTTTAAAAAAGTTTAGAGTAAAAACTCGGGCACAAATGCACAGATATCACCGCGCATAAGATTGACAGGTGCTAATGGTGAATTTCTATGCGATGCAGCTGAACTGTAATACTTTAATGTGAAATGTGAGTTAATTATATTTCAGCAAAAAAATTAATAAATCATGTCGAAAATGTAACAAATAGAACTGATTGGGGACAGTGATTCCGTATATTCCAATAATTATATTGTTTTATTAATTTCATGTTCGTGAATCGTGGGCAAAACTTCAAACTTCTGTTCATGAAAATTAACCCTAAGAAGAAAACCGACGGTGGCGGTGCACTCAAGTGTCGCGGAATATTCGAAAAACAGCCCACGGATTCATTTGTTGCAGGTATAAGTCGGTACACCAGGGTTTTTAGGCATCTTAATTCCAGCATACTCTTCGAACTTTGTTCGAATAATGAATCAATAAAAATATGCCACATTCATTTTATATTTGCAAAAAAAATATGTATTGGCTGTTTTTTTTGACAGTTGTAGAAAAAATACTGTATGAAACTCGTTGAGTAAAGTGTTTTTTTTACTCGTAGGAATGCAAAAGTATCACTTTACTCACTCGATACATAAATTACTATTCAAAGACATGCGTTTTTTCAAATTCGCTAAAAAACTATTCATTCCAGCGGAGAAAACACGGCGTTCAGCTTGAGACGTGTTGTGCGCTTGTCTATTATGAGACTCAGCTGTGTAATTTTGCTGTTTTCGTATTCGAACTGAAAACTTTAGGTGGCAAGCATTTGAATCTGTAACTCACAGAATAACCTGCATTATCTTAATTTAATATATTATTTTTAACTTTTTAGCGCATTTAGATAGAAGCTCTACAATATATTTTTTTATTATAGCATTACAATATAATATTTTGAAGTAGTTTGTCGACAACAGGACATCATTTAGACTGGAAGCCGAATTGGCAATCGTGAACTATATTGGTTCAATTGGTATATTTTGGGAGTCCTCAAGAATGATTTCTATGATTTTACTGAAATATTTGTAATTCAATTTTATAGGGCTGAATAGAAAAATATTTTCTAGAGAAAAAAAAGGGATATAAAATAATTAGCCAACATTACGTAAATAATTATCAAGCCATCTTGAAATTGATTTACATCTTTATTAATTTCAAAAACATCCGGAGACCTGAAAAATTGTGAAATTGTTCTGTTCGAAAAGTTTTAATGGAGTTTTGTTCAAGCCAAATTTCTTTTCATTTGACATCATGCTACTTCTGGAGTTTTAATTGGTGTAATCAATACTTTGGATGGAAGATAAATATTACTCAGTTTGAATCTTGATAAAATTACCAAACTTGATGGAAAAGCAATCATCGCGTAACAAAAATAAGATTTCAATAAAGTCAAATGCATTCAAACTCTATTTATAATATGAAATAGACAGCACCCTAGAATTGGTGCGTAAATTGCACGGGAATTTTCAGATAATTAACTAATTTTGAACTTGACTGAATCGCTTGATGTCTTTGAAATGCAATTAACTTTGAATTGGTTTAAGTGAGGAACTTACAGATGACATGGAAAATTATGATGTTGATTAATTTTCATAAACACAAAAAAAAGGATGACGGATTCGAATAAAATTTTGGCAAACTAGTTTATCAATAATTTGAAATACAGTGACTCATTTAAGACCGGAGCACCCTCATAGAATCAACATTCTCCAACCGATTGGAACGATTTGTTTTCATTGTGTAGACATTCAAAAAGTCCTTTAGGACACCAAATTACATGAGTAAATCTCCATTTTCAGTGCTAACTAATCTGATTTTCTAAAAATTCTAACTACACTGCTGGATTCGCGAAATTTTCAAAAGGTTCATATGTAAATAACGTTGAAATGCATCTGTTGATGTGTTGATTCCATTACACAAGACTTTGAATAAACTACTATATTTTAATTCGTTTAAGTAGATAATTCCTACAGAATTGAAATTGACAAGTCTTCTCAAACACTTATATAATGACGTCTTCTGATATCTTGATCCTGAACATCCCGCCAGCCTTGAAATCTTCTGGTTTCAAATATTATCATCTATGGGGAGTAGACATAACTTCTACAATGCTCGGTCGAAGGTACCAGTAGAAATTCCAACCGTGCATATCCTCACGAGCCCGTCAAATGAAGGATGGGTTTGAAAGATACGCCCCTTCTTCCACAAGAGATGAGGTAAATCTTCATCAACTAATAAAATCAAGGAGCCAATTTCCACAGAATCAATGGACTCCAACCATTTGGATCTAACTTGAAGAGTTGACAGGTATTCTGTAGACCATCTCCTCTAGAACTGTTGCATGGCATTTTGGATGATTTGATACTGATTGAGTCTATTTGAAGGTATATGGGATAGGTCGAATTGTGGGATTGTGGTGAGACTTTGGCCAATAAGGAAGTGACCGGGTGTCAGAGCCTGAAGATCATCAGAAATTGGAATAAGAGGACGAGCATTAAGAACAGCCTCAACCTGGCAAAAAGTCCCTCGAACGTTGATTTAAGGTTACCTAAAATCCTCTGAATATTGAATTTTGCACGTTTGATAGCGGCCCCCCAAAGACCTCCATGGTGGGATGATCTAGGAGGAATAAATCTCCATTCAATTTTATTATGGGAAAAGTAATCCTTGGTTGCTTGATCGGATATATGTTTATTCAGCCACTCATATATGACATTAATTTCATGGTTTGCCCCAATAAAATTTGTTCCGTTGTCTGAATAAAGAAGCCTAATTAAACCTCTGCGTGAAATGAATCTGTTCAACGTGTTTGAAAATCATTCATTAAAAATATCTCTTACTGCCTCCAAATGCACAGCTTTGGTACAAAAGCAAATGAAAATGCATAAATATGCCTTAATTATTCTTCTGTTACGTAGTTTCCCATACTTGATGTAGAATGGCCCAGCAAAGTTAACACCACTCACAAAAAAAAACGATTTTGAGTTGTTCGATTCTCAGGAACGTCGGCCCTTTTTTGAATCATACAGAAAGGGTTTATTCTAAAACAAGTCAAATATTTGCGAAGAACGCTTCGAATAGTTAATCTACCTTTCAATATCCAGTATGATTGATGTAGGAAATTCAATATTGTTTGAACACCAGCATGAAGTAGCCGTTTGTGTTCATTCATTATAACGAGTTTGGTAAGCAAATGGTTGTGTTCGAGATTACTTGGTGCTTTTGAGAAAATGATAGTTTGCTTTTTTCTAAGCACCCTCCAACTCTAATGAAATTATGTGGCCCTATTATTGGATCGAGTGAGTATAACCGAGATTTCTTTGTTAAACAGGTTTTTTAAGCTGAAGCTTGCGCAAAAAAACTTTTAGCTTGAGCTAACTTTAAAAGGCAATTAGTAGCCTGATCAATTTCATCTATGAAAACTTTTCAGTATGCCGATTAGGCTTAGAAATACAACAATTATCCAAAAATCGTAAACATTGCTCTACAATTCGTTTTAAAGGATATAACGTTGAGTATCGTTTGAATATGCTACTTTCATTGGTTGTAACAACCAGTGCAACCTTAATAGGTCGTTGCTCAGGAATTTTCGATTCAGATTTTCTCAAGGTAGGCCAATTCTCAGGGCTTTCACCTAACCACGAAGGACCTGACCACCAGATTGATTGCTCAGCCAGTCCAGTGGGGTTCAAACCCCGCGATAAAATATCGGCAGGGTTATAGGTTGATGGAACATAGTGCCATTGTTCTATGTCGGTGTTAAAAAATTGAAATACGATTCGATACGAAAATTTCCAAAGAATTCGCAGGTAGTTTCAATCACGATAAAACAATAGTGCTATCTGTCTAAAAGTGAGATTTTTTTATTTTTGCAGTCAAAGAGCTAATAACCTTGGAATGTAGTTGAGCACCTAATAATGCATCTCATAACTCTAAACGTGACAAGGTAACTGTTTTCACTGGTGCCACACGTGTCTTAGAACAGAGTAATGAAACCTTGGAATGTCCATTTCGATACGATTTGACATAAACTGCTGCTCCGAACGCTTTTAACGACGAGTCCGAGAACACGAGAAGTTCTATAAGTCGCGGTATGACTATGTTATCAAGAAATTCAATGGACTGGCGAATTGTTGCCAACAATGTAACATTTCTGGAGGAATCTCTTCGTCTCAATCTACCTTCATATGCCAAAGTGACTGAAGCATCAGTTTAGCACGAATAGTGACAGAAGCTCAAAAGATAGATCGTTTTCGGTTATAATAAATTTGAAGGTGTCACATTTTGACTGCCAATAGACTCCAAGAGTCTTTTTCGAATCGTTATCTGTTATATGATATTCAGAAATATTACCTTCATTCAAGTTGCTCAATATTCGATTATCATTGATTACCCATTTCCGGAGATTGAACCCGTATCTGCTTAGAATAATTTGTAAATCATGTTTCAAAGCATCAAATTGACGTGTTTTACATTCTGTTGTGTGTCAAAAAACTATGGTTAAAGTAAGTACAAAAGCTTTATCTGAGTTTCGATATGGTTTTATTAAATTAAAAAGTGGAAAAGTGGCACACCCACCATTCGGTCGAGCTTCACTCAAGCCCAAACGGGTAAACAACCACGTGTTGAGTAGCTATTTGTGTATTAAGATCGCAAAGTAATACTTGGACGCAAAGTTTTTGCGCTCGAATTACACACAGGATTATTTATATAACCGCAGATTTTACAAAAATATTTGGTAAAAATTGATGATTATTAATATCCTCGAATTTGACAGTTCAGGTTTTAAAACGTGCGAGATTGAAGAACTGATTCCGACGATCTTTAGTAGTACAAAATTATGGACTACGTTTATCTCAGAACTTTGGATCCGCTCAAAATGGGTTTGACTTGACTGGATCCGATCCATATAATCGATATACATGGTGTAACATAAATACGTTAAAATATTCAAGTGACGTATTCCTGAGACAATTTTAAGAAAAAAAGTCTTTATAAACTTGTGTCCGGAAATGCTTCGTTTCGGACATACAGAGTGTTGAAATTGAATTTTTTTTTTCGCTTTTTTAAAATAACTTTTGCAAGAAATAGGTTATTTGCACGAAATTTGGTACCCGGGTTTTTTTTGGCGTGGGAAATCATAATTTCGTATCAATTTTCATGTAACATCTAGAGGGCGCTGCGTACGCTGTCATAATTTATTTCAAATTGCCCTAACATTTTTGACAGTAAACTTTTGGTACTTTTCATGAAAAACCTCATTCCCACACCTTCATTTCAATCGGATTGAAGCATAGGATTCCTCGATCCACTTATATATTGCGAGATAAACTGAAGGGTGGTTTAACTTGACTCAGCTATCGAATTTGAAGCGGATAGAGACTGTCGAGATATTTGTTTACAATATTAGTGATAACGCCGATTTCGCAGAAACGAATAATTTTGTCCAAGTCGATATCCTCCTCTCTCCACACTATCCTACGAAGTGGAAAAATTTGTGGCAAATATCTCTCAGGAAATAACTACTTGCCCCTACGAATATTGAATTACATCTGACATCCACCAGTGCAATGTTCCTCGAGGAGAAAACTGCGGGTGCTAATCGCAATCGAGCAATGAATATCAAATTTTCTACTTTGTTGTATGCTGTGGAGGGAGGTGGATTTTGACGAAATTAATCGTTTCATTTATTTCAAACTCTCCAGCACACTTTTGGAACTTCGAATCAAAGTCTGGAAAAATATTGAATAGTTATTACTAACCCTGCCAAAAATACCACATAAAATCTCATAAAAAAATATAGACGAATTATGAGAATTTGTAAGGATCACGTGGAAAGTCTGTAACCTCTACGTACATATCCCTGGCACATACACTTTTTGGAATGTTCTATGAGGATTTGTAAGTAGATGCAATTTATAAGCATATCCGAATACATGGCATACTAGTTTATGGCGGTGGCTGTTTAAAGAGACTATAAGATTCGATGATATATTCTACTTTCAATCACGACATTATAATATGCTCATTCACAAGCATGTCAACGTATGATGAATGTGTGAAATTCACAATTTATAATCTTATTGGGTATCGTATGAAGAAAGTGAAATCAGTTTTCGATGATCTGTATCAGGAATTCCGTATCCAATTTTATTTGGTGTCTTGTGGAAACAATGGGATGAGGATGTGATGGTTCGGATCAGGAATTACTTATCATAAATTATGCGATTCCTGTAAGTTTTCATACAACCCAGAATCACTGAGAATTCACAAGTGTCCATAAGAAAACAATGATACGGACTATATAAGAGTTTGTTTTAGGCAGACTATACAATTCGATGATGTATTCCAAGTTCAATCACAATAATGTTTTATATCCTCATTCAAAAGCTTGAGAATGTGTGTAAATTCACAATTTATAATCTTATTCATATCGTATAAAAAGTGGGTTCAAGATTCGAAGGTCCAATATGTATTTGGAATTCCGTATCAAATTTTATGTGAATCCTATGAGATTTCATGAGATCTAACCGAAGGAACATTATGAAACCAAATGGAGTAGTCTAAACAAAATGTTTCTGAGAATATCACCAAAATATTCGAATAGATTATTATTATCATATTACGTCAGAATATTTCAAAAATATTTTAGAAATATTACCAAGACACAAGATCAACGAAATGAAACAATCCAGGAAAACCTACTCGAAGTGCTTATTCCTCTACTCGGAAGATGGCGCGGCCTAGACTACGTTTTTTAGCGAGGGATCAGAAAACACGAGCCATAGTATGATGTGAATGTGATAATACGAACGAGGAACAGATCGTGACAAATCTGTCTAACCAGATCTACCAGCTAATCGATTTTGTTAGAAATGAATGTGTAATATACATATTTTTCTGTCAGCAGTTGAAGTTGATCATTTGTGTATGTGCATAATAATAATCCATTGGATTATTTATCCACTCTTCATATGGATGGAACGTGCCAGAAACGATCTTGCAGAATACCAATGATTTTTTTTATTAATCAAATGACTGCTATATAAAATCTCATACGTTATTATCCATTTTCAACCTGCATGAACTCATAGGAACATGTAGCATTCGTGCTAGGAATCGCTGATAGAAACAGATAACAGTATTGTCTAAAAAACATTCAAATATCATAGGTTCACGTTAAGAAATGCCATTAGAAATTAAATGAATATGTATCTGTAATGTCTTTTAAATACTGATGAATATCGAATATTCACTATCCAATATGAAACATTTTTTACAGGGAAGCGAAAAGTACTCATGTATTGGCTTCAATAATGATAGTTCAAAATATTTCAAGAGGAATTGGTTATGAGCTTCATTGGAGGTTTTGGATTTTATTTCCAAACTAATACGAGCGCAAGCGGCGAACGTCTCGTCGATTTTAAAAATATTTACAGGAAAATCATTGAACTGAAAAATTTCAGTTACATACCTAGGGGAGTCCTTTTCCCTGGTATCTGTACCTTCCACATGTTGGAAAATTATAGGAAAATTCTTGTTCTTCAAATGGTCCGATCCAATAAAAAACTTCGTGAAATGATTCCCGGCAGCAACAAGTTCATCATCATAAAACAGCCGGTTCGGTATGTCCAAAATGATTTTATGTGACCTATAATTTTTTATGAGCTTCGTCACATAACGTTGGTCATACGACTGGTTTGTTTCCCTCGAATAAATTTCGCATGTGTCCAGCAATCTTTCTATCATTGACGTTCCTGAAACAACATATCATAATAGAATACAAGCATGAGAAGGGTCGCGTTATCCCGCAGCCAATTTCCTAGCTACAGTTCATTGAACCGGAACGTAGAACAGATCGCATCAGGGTCGAGTTTCTTGCATAATTTGTGAATAGAAAACGGTTTGGGAAAGTTTTGGAATGGGACGTACAATGCTTTTCATGCAAATATTTGCTGGAGATTTAAAACTTTTTATCAAGACTTTTAATGAAGTTATTACCATAAAAATTAATTATTGGGACAATTCCAGGATCTTTCGAGTCCATAATTGGTTACGATGAAAGCTGAGTTGAATTAACGATAGAATATAATCTCTATCTCTTTACCTCTTTCGTTCCAAAAAGAGCGCAGTACTGTTGACGAGTTAATTATCAGTTCTAATCAGAGCTCCGTAATTTGAAATCTTTGTAAATATAATTTGAAAAATCAGACCAAGTATTTTTTACACTTCCATAAATGAGTCACAGTATGGATTATTTGAAAAAACCATTTCGTTCAATGGACTCGTTTCACGGTTTCCGAATATAAGCATAGTTTGTTACTATGAAGACTGGGAGAAACCACGGTTGAAGTTTATTAGAAGCGAAATTAACGCACGAAACACGTTCTACGTAAATCTAATGTAAACACTAAACCAAGAATTATTGCAACTCATACTAATGGAAGTTGCATCAGCCGTGTAGTAAAACTGATGTTACAAATGTTTTTTCCGTTAACCCTTACGAACGGAAGCCCTCAAAAGTCGAAACTTGTGCGAGTCACAGATTAACGAGGTCTCACCTTTTAATGTGCGATTCCTAGCACTTTCTCGGGTCATCAGAATAAAAAGATGTAGTCGATAGGATTTGAACTTACACGACTAGCAGCATCAATGGCTTTGAACGCAACGGTCTTAAGCACTGAGCTACCTGTATATTAAGTATCGAGATCGGTAAAAGTATATTTTACTCATGGAAGAAAATTGTTATTGTCAGAGATCGGTAGTGCCTAACGTTCGTTATACGATTGAAACACATTACTTTCCAGCTAATAACTAAACTAAATAGTTTAAAACCAAAGCACCTCATGCTTCTCAACATTTGGGTAGTAACTTTGTCAATTATTTTTCACTTCTTAGTCCATGTTGGGATTAAGGCGTGTTATTTAGATTTTTTGACTATTATTTTTTTCACTGAAAAATTGTCAAAAAACTCGTTCACCATCTTGGGCCGCCATCTTTAATGAATGAATTTCGACAAAAAATTCATAATCTCCGACCTCGAAAACCATTACACACTAATTTTGAATCGACTCGGACCATAACGACGAATTTCGTCCACTACCTTTGAGTCGCTATCTTCAATTCATGAACTTTGATAAAAAAAATCAAAGTCTGCGATATTTTGAATCGAACCTGACTACAATCACAAATCTTGTCCGCCATCTTGAAGCCGCCATCTTGAATTATGGATTTTGACAAAAAAATAATAATTTCTGGCCCTGAAAACCCTTACATACCAATTTTGAAATGAATCGAACCGTTATCACAAATCTCATCCGCCATGTTGGAGTCGCCATTGTATATTTTTCCTATAAAAAGTGTTATATTGCATTGTCACCGGAATTATGAACACAAGCCAAATTTCAGACCATTCGGACTTCTGGAAGTGGGTGAAAATCACGTCAAAAATTCCATTACAGATAGATCGATACAAGTGAAGCTAATATAAGCGTGTTCAAAAATCAAAAGTGACATTAATATTTATATATTGAAAAAAAGTTCCTATGAACACATCGGAGTTGCTTCGTTTCTGAGATACAGGGCGTTAAGAAAAATCAACGCCTTGTATTTCAAAAAAGAATCAACTCCGGAGATATGTTCATAGAAACTTTTTTTAAAACGACCTAACGAATCACCCTCTGTAGTTTCGTACCGTGGTTAGAAACATTTTTGATATGTTATCCCCAAGAGCCGTATTTTTCAATCCTATTCAAGGCTTGTATGCGAAATGGGGCACCTGAATCTGTCACTATTTGAGGGTCTATCATGTTTAACGGTAGTGATACAGCATACGGCTGATAATCCTGATTTAAAGTATATTTCCAGCATTATTTTTGATGCAGACATAATAAAAAATTAGGGTATGATACAGTGCCATTGAAACACCTCGCGTCGTGCCATCATACTCACTGCGCATGCTTTCGAGGCTCACTTGTCATAATATTAGGCATTGAATACATATAAGTGTGCTTTCACTACAAAAGTTCAAGGAGAGTTCTAATTTGGCCAATTCGTACAGTTTGGTTAGTTTGCGACCTTGAGCGACCGCCGCTCGCGGCGCCATATTGAAAAAATGGTACCAAAAACCAGTTTTTCGAGAATATCTTCTCTCCAGTGCCACCCAGGCAAAAAAATTTCCACCATGAAAATTATAGTAGAACATGAAATTCTCTGCATCTTTTATGAAAAATATTTTTCAATCAGATAGATAATTCACGACAGCTATTCTTGACCTTGGTGGCACTGGAAAGAAGATTTTCTCGAAAAATTGGTTTTTAGTAACATTTTTCCAATGTGGCGGCGCACGCGGTGGTCGCTCAAGGTCGCAAATTTGGATATCAATAAGGACACCGAACGGTACGAATTTACCGAATTAGAACTTTCTTTGACCTTTTGTAAGTCAGAATCTACCCATTGCCTGTACTATATGTCTAGATATCTGGCAAGATGACGGAAAGTGACAGTGCAGGAAAATGCTGGTAGTATTCATGCAAACAAAATAACAGTTATTTATGATATGTATCATACAAATTTTTTTGTACAACAGTTACTGCCAGTAAGAAAAAACAAAAAAAAAAAAATAAGATCCATAAGGATTCGAACACACGGTCGCAAAGGCTCCAACTATAACAAACCCCAACGCACTTCATTTATGAATGTCATTATTTATCAGTGATGAAGGACATTCCAAAGTTGAACTGAATACTACTTCGTTTGTAACTTCAAAAGGAATTAGTATTACCAATTGCACAAACGGACAAATACATGTGTGAACTTTTATAGATGATTCCTCTTGAGTAGGTGTTCTGATTATAATATCTGATTGAAGTATTTCTATTAGATATATCTATATTACTAATATCCATCATCTCATCTGTCATTTTACTTTGAACACTAGTGTTAAAAGTATTTTTAAGTGTTGAAAGTGATTTTGTGAAAACGGCAGTTTTTCGTTTATATGTCAAAGAATTAAAAATATAATTTTTAGAAAAAAGTGTTTTTTGCACAACTGTCATTAAAAATGACGTTTTTAATTCGTTGACATATGAACTAAAAACTGACGTATTCACAAAATCACTTTTAACACTAGTGTTGAAAATACTTTTAACACTAGTGTTAAAAGTAAAATGACAGATGAGATGATGGATACTCAGTAATATTGATCTCTCTAATACAAACACTTCAATCAGATATTGTAATCAGAACACCTACTCAAGAGGATTGAATCATTTATAAAAGTTCACACATGTATTTGGTCGTTTGTGCAATTGGTAATACTGATTCCTTTTGAAGTTACAAACGAAGTAGTATTCAGTCCAACTATAGAAGGTCCTTCATCATTGACAAATAATGACATTCATAAATAAAGTGCGGTGGGGTTTATTATAGTTGAAGCTTCTGCCTTGTGATCCAAAGATCTTATATTTTTTTGTTTTTTTTTTATCACTAGCAGTAACTGTCGAAAAATTCTGCATTTTGTCAGGATATTAATACTGAAAATTGTCTCCTGTATCTGTTGCAGAAGTAGATAGTATTTCCATGACTATTCCAAAATGCAAACTATGAGTGAAACAAAGTCCAAAGATATGTAATCTTATATTGAAATCGACGTGTTTCATGAATCTTCGTCAAAATCTGTCTCGGGAAACCGATTTTTGATAGACGAATATTCTGTTAAACTAGTCTGTAAAAGAAGAAGCTGAAGAAAAAAATGTTCAACTCACCATATCCACAATATTTTACGAAACTTGAATGAACAAGTGGACCCAACTGTCTAGGATCTCCAGCTAGAACAATCTTTCCCATTATTTTTCCCTTTGTATTTGCATTAGACAAAATGCCAGCAATTGGAACGAGAGTTTGAGTCTCTGTTGCATAACCACTCTCGTCTATGAACACGTGAGTATAGTGACCTTCCGGAGCACCGCCATTGACAATCCTGTAATATTTTCATTGAGTTTCATTATGAGCTAGCTTTGATTGGAACGAAAACAATATTCAAAGTTACACATGGTTTTGATCAAGTCTGAAAGTTAATTTTTTTAGAACATTCGACTTGATTTTCAATCTAATATTGCCAAGTATAATGGTGGGTCAACTTTTTTCAACAGTTCAACAGGTTTTGGAAAGAGGGTGTACAGTGCCCATCTAATGTCCGTTTCCACCCTACTAATTTTTGAATCACCTAGTATATTGCAAGGAAATTTGGAAGGCTTGAATAGTGGAAAAAAACTTTCCTTTTCATTGAAAAATCACAATTAAAAGTTTCTAAATGGCAGCTCAGCGCCATCTTCAATAATTTTATCTTTGGATGATCGGTTAGAGATGATTATGAGGAATCCAACAATACCGAGTTTCATGATATTATCTCCAAAGATTACGGAGATATCGCGTATTATTTTTATCCATGAGCCCAATGAGAGAGAGAGAGAGAGTAACTTTTTCTGGCTGGTCAATAAATTCTCTCACACACTCATTGAGCTTCTGAATAAAATACTAGGCAATATCTCCTTAGTCTTTGGAGAAAACAGCATCAAACTTGGTATTGTTAGATTCCTTATGATCAACCCTAACTGATCGTGCAATAATATAGCGGGTGTTCTATTTGAAAAAAATATTGAAGATGGCGCTCAGCTGCCATTTCGAAACTTTTAGTAGTCATTTTTTCATGAATAAGTAGGTTTTTATATCCTATCTAAGCCTTAAATTTCGTTGCGATATACCAGGTGGTTCAATTTAGTAGGGGGTGAACGGACTTTGGACGGGCACTGTATATGGTTCCACCCAGCTCACAAAATTTTATATCGTCATAAATATAGAGTCGTGACTATAGGAATATATGAGTTTTCAGTTGAAAAAATAAAAACTTCCCACTGAAAAAACTTACTCAATTTCACTCGACGTGCGTTTCGCTAACAGAATTGGCATCGTCAAGAGCTTCTGTATTAACACAAAAGTTTCCACATATTTATTTATTCGATTACTTTTCGGTAATGGTATGTAAGTTTATTGAGCTCTGCTTATGAATTAAAAAAGACGTGGTGTTACTTACGTAGTTTTATGTTCTGACGCACTCAAAAAAATTTAGAAGGTGTCTCAGGTACTTTTCGAATACATTCAGTAAAAAATTGCACGAATTGCTCACTTCATTTGTGAACGTTTATTTCAGAAGCTAATCAGCATGTATTTCACAGTTACAAGTACAAAAAACAACTGTTTTACAAAAAAAAATTCACCTCCTTAGTAAACATAACCTACAATTACAGCTGTCATTTAGAATTCATCATGATCGCAAATATCTAATGTTGGGTGAGACCGAACGTAAAAAAATAACAAACCCGTCTCAGCTTTCTATTCAAGATGAATGCAATCGTATCACACCGTTCAAACGCTAATCCAACTTCACGCTATCTCATGGCTCAGGGTAAAAAAAAGAAGGAAAAAATGACCAAACCTAACCTAAACTAACATTGAATGCAATCTTTCCACATTACAATCGCTCATATAGGTACCCTGACTGATAAAACGAATCAAAATATGCTCGCTTCACTTGCAACATGTCTTTTGAGTGAGCCATGAAGTAGCGAGCGAAGCGAGTATTTCAATCCATCTCCTCATTGAAATAAGATGATCGATTTTATAAGATTCCATTCTTGTTTTGAACATTTGATTTCCAAGATTTAGAGGGGCATTACTTGGGACACCATTATTTCTTTTGTTTAAGTTCAAGGCAGAGTCCAATGAACTACATGATTAACAATTAACTCCAATATTATTTCTGTTTAATTCAGGTTAACTGTTAAAATATACTGCATACTCCAATACACTCCGTTCTCTACCCTATCTAACTTTTTCTTGACCTGACTCGAATGGTCCGGATCGCTTGACCTCACATACGTCTCAATTTATGAAACTCATTGAAACGACTAGTTCTTAGTCAGGTGACATACTAGAGGAATTAATGGCGTGAAACTTGTTTGTGAAACATGTTCACATGAAACTAGTTTCTTGTTTAGTGCACATTGGAGAAACTAGTTTCATGCATATTAAAACAGAGCACGCTGCGTTTCGTGCAACTCGTTGACACTTTCTGGTCTCCTGTTTCCAAAACACCAGTGTGCATCGTTTCATAAAAGATATGGGTTATTTGATATTGAAACAAGTTGCCTGTTTCTTGAAAGTAGTTTCATGAAATTCGTTTCTCGAGTATGTCACCCGCCTTACTAGGCAATTTGCAATTTGCAAAAAAAAAGGAAATTGAAAAAATATCATGGGATCAACAATAAAGCTGTGGAAATTTGGAACAAAAAAGGTATTATTTAGTTTTTACCATAAATCAAAAGTTTTCTCTGAAATTACTTTAGAGCGCCATAACAACTCTCGTGTCGGAAACTCTAACGTTTTTAAACGAGAGAGAATGTTTTCAAAGTTAAAACTGGCATTACTCAGGCTCTGCTGACTTGAAGTTTCAGAATCCTTGGTATAAATTTGAAATACATTTTTACCTCAAACCGGAAACTTCTATGAATTCCCGCAACTATTAGGTTTTCTAGTACAAGTCTTTGAAGGAACTATACAGAAAATCCACGCAGTATCTCATTCAGTCCTTATCAGTTTTGAATCTCATATTATGTAATTTGATTTCAGCTGAGGAAACTTTTCCCTACTGATCTCGTTTTTGACAAATCGCTCTCTGGCATTCACTGAGTAAAGACACTTTTTTGAGGTTAGAATGTTCCTACTTGTCGAGTGTTTTTTAGAAGTGAAAGATGCTTGCGAAAATTTTGAAAGATGATCCGAAATCCGTCAAGTGCCATATGTAATTTTCACCATGTGAGAATAGCAGGAAAAAATCGATTGATTGAGGACCATAAGATTGGAAATGAAGGATTTATTGGATTTTTGCTTAATTGAGGACTATATAGGTTAGAATATGAAAATCCCCTATAGTTTACATCCAGTGTGCGAAATAGTTATTTATGATACAAGTGTTAAAAGTGGCATTTTATTTTGTGAGTGGGGAATATTACGAAACGAGCGTTAGCGAGTGGAGCAACCCCACGAGCAAAATAAAATCACTTTTAACAAATGTATCATACAAAATTTTTTGTTCAACAGTTACTGCTAGTAAGAAAAAAACAAAAAAAAAATAAGATCCATAAGGATTCGAACACACGATCTTTGGGTTACAAGGCTGACTGACAGATACTTCAAAATAATAAACCCCAACGCACTTTATTTATGAATGTCATTATTTGTCAGTGATGAAGGACATTCTACAGTTGGACTAAATACTACTTCGTTTGTAACTTCAAAAGGAATTAGTATTACCAATTGCGCAAACGGCCAAATACATGTGTGAACTTTTATAAACGATTCCTCTTGAGTAGGTGCTCTGTTTATAATATCTGATTGAAGTGTTAGAGAGATCTATATTACTGAGTATCCATCATCTCATCTGTCATTTTACTTTTAACACTAGTGTTAAAAGTACTTTTAACACTAGTGTTAAAAGTGATTTTGTGAAAACGTCAGTTTTTAGTTCATGTGTCAATGAATTAAAAACGTCATTTTTAATGTCAGTTGTACAAAAAAGGTATTTCGCACATGACTTCGCGCACGGTGTCGCGGTAACGAAGGAAAATTAAAAAAAAGTGTCACTTGGAATATTTTTGTCAATGCGCGAGCCTTGTCATTTTTTGACGTTTATAGAAAATATACATTTTCATTTTCAAACAATTTTTAATCTTTACCCAGGGATTTTCGATCAAAAGTTGAAGTGGATATAATTTTTTCCTTCTATTTAATTATTTGATCAAAAGTAAGGTTTTCAGGAAAAAGTGTATATGAGTTTTTTTTACAATTTTCCTAGATTCATTTTTGGTCTTTTGATATATTTTCAGTTTTCAAGTTTTTTCCGAGTTATGGCTGGAAAAGCGTCGGAAAATTCTTGAACCGGATTTTCTTTCGATTTTCACAAAGTATGGACATTAGATACGTATTCGTTTATTATTAAACTGTTCCTGTGGATTTTCCAGGAATCGGTCCAATTCCCAATTGTTTTCTTGTCACTTATTTTGTTCCCCTTGTTCCTGCAAATTATTCTATTGATTCCTGTGCAGTTTTCGCTTCAAAAAATTTCAATAAACCAGTCCTATATCAATATTTCTCTTCTCCTATTCTTCTTGTACATTTTTTCAGAAAATATCATGACCGCTTCCATCTTTCTCTTCATCTTGATGAATTCCACTATCGCTGCAGTCAGCTGCAACTCTCCAGCAGCCATGACTATTTTTAACTAGCCAGTAATATCATAGGTTCTGACAACTGTAAATTTGTGTTCCTTTCAAGAATTTTTGGAAACCACACCTACATCAATATTCGTATATGGTTTTTATGGTCATAGGCAAACTGAACTAATCTAATTTTCTGTTCATTTACAGTTTAAATTAACCAACAAAATATATTGTGTACTTCACTGGATTCAGTATAGTGTCTCATCAATTTCCCTTGTTCTTACTTTCTCCTAACTCAACTTGAACGTGAACTTAAACTTTCCCCGTTCCGGATTCCCTGATCTTATATATGGCTCAAAAGTTCAAGAAATAGTTGATGTAAATGGCCATTCAATGGGTCCCCGTCGTCCTATCCAATGATCGGCTTATCGTTCCCTGAGAAAATTTTCATCTGCCGCAGCATAATGATGGGAAGCACCATTTTGTTGAAAATTTAGTTTGTGTTAAGAATGATCTTTGCTTTCAATAATTTCAATAATCATGGACATTACAATAGATCCAAATACATAATTCTGGATAAAGTAATATTCTTGATGAAAACAACATCATTGCTGAAGATTGCACCAAAAAATTTCAGTTTCTGTTGAATTTGTTTATAGATTCCTTAGAATATTCTGAAATTAGTTACCCAGAGTGACGGCCGACAAAAATTTTTACGGCCGTTCCCATAGTGACTGCCGGCAAACTGAACGCCACTACAGCATTTGACATTTCTGAAATATGACAATAACAATGTATTTCGAACCAAAAACTATTTCCAAATTCACAACAGAAACATACTTTATTTTTGATATATATTAACATTGATTGTACTGTTTATATTATTACTGATATTAATCCCTGAAGATGAAGCAACTAAATCTATTGTTTCTGAACAATTATTATTTACATTAGACAAAAACGTATTATTTTCTTTGGACATTAACATTTTGCGATTGACTACATTTGAACTAGATGCTACAGTACCAGAAATTGCATCGGAAATTTTGTTCTTATTATGGATGGAATCCTCGACATATCCTTCCGCTACAGTAGTGGACTTCCATCCACCGTGGCGTTTAAGAACTGATATATCAGAACCTGTATTGGCAAGCAGCGTGGCGGAACTTCTTCTAAAACTGCGGCCTGTGTATGCCTCACTATTTGGTAAGCCGAGATATTTTGCAATCATACTAGGTATTTTTCCAATCGTATGCACTCCAACAACCTGTGCCGAGCACTTTCCATTTTCATATCTCAGAAATAGACGACGAATAGCAGTATGTTTTGGTCGAAGAGTTACATATTTATAGTAAATTCTTATATAATCTTGATTAGTAATGGTAAAAACACGCTTTTGATCAGTTTTAGTATCAGGAACAGTTACTATCAATACAGTTTTGTCTTCCTGAATATCTTCGAGGGTCATTCTCACTAATTCATCTCGTCGCAATGCTCCTGATATTCCCATTATCAAAACTACCTATAATAATAATTATTATGAATAAAATATCATACTTCACTTTTTTTCCATATTTATATACCTTCCACAGTAGATGATTTGCATCACTAGCTTGTTTGAGGAATGAATCAATTTGCTCGTGCGTAAAAACTTTTGATTTCTTTGCTCGATAATCAACTGACTTTTTCTTGAGGAATGGTACCAATTTTAAAAACTTCTTTACGTCAATTCCATCTCGTACGTTAAGCATAGTCTTTAACAAAGAATAAATGCTCCATAAAGTTGAACTCTTCACAACTTTTGATCGCTGCATCAAATATCCTAATAATATGTTTTCTGACACCGTCTTGACATTTTGGTTGACTTGAGACACCAATCTTTGAAGTTGCTGTAACATTTTTCATATTTCCGTTTAGATTTTTCGGGTATCAAATCAGAAAGTGCTGAGTCTATGAGATCTCTCAGCTCAGGAGGAGTGCAAGTAACTGAAATATCACTATCGCTATCGGACATCTTCACTTCACGAGAAATGTCAAATTGATTTGTATTGCTAAATATTTCATCTCCATAGAAACATTGTGATATTGAGGTGTAATTTTCTCTATTCGCGTTGAAACGCTGTCTTTTCTAAAGAGACATAATGTTTATTGAAATTATGTAATTTTCACGGTTGCACGAAAAATATTGTGTATACTATGGCCGCGAAATGTTTTCGCGACCTCGAGATTATCTTGCCTCGGCCGGAGCGGCCTCGGCGATAATCTCTCTCTCGGAACGCGAAAAAGCATTTTGCGGCCTTAGTATACAAATAACTATTTAGGTCCTTTGCAAACGCGAGCTTTTGACAAACTAATGGAGTGATCAGATTTAATATAGTAAAGAAACAGAAGTAGTCCAAGATTGGACGAGAATTGAAGTTTTCATATTCAACAAATTGGTGACAAAGTGGGAAAAACAAGCTAAATTGGTGACACATGATCTGTTGCTCATGAAACCGTGCTGATGTGTCGATATCAAGCTTCTGGTTGGGGCATAAATTGCATAATAAATGATTACTCAATATGAAGAGATCTCCTTTTTTCAGAACCAGACATATTCGATCAACTTTCCAAAGGTCTGGAAAAATATTGAATGATAAGACTAGATTTAATAAATAAGACAGAGGTTCGGCTAAAACTAGTCGGCAACCTTTCGCAAAAAAAATTCGGAATTTGATAAACTCGTGAAGGGAGTTCCTTCTTCAGCTTACTGCACGCCTTTATAACTTGTTGCGGAGTGATGGGTGGAATGGTAATTGTTTCATTGCTAATTTCTTTCCAATCAGGGAAGTAGTTCGAGTTAGACTGGGGTGTATATACTCTCAAAATATGTGGCAAAAGCATCAACAATTTTCTGTGGCTCATTACAGGTAACAGGGCCATCTTTCATGCACCCAGGGATTCGAACTGCCCTTTTTTCTCTCGAATAATGGACCACAGAAACAGTTTTAATAAAAGTATTTTTTGTGAGATACATTCATTTGGGAATTTAATAATACTTCCCAGTTCTCTATAATTGATTTAGTATGGTGATGTCATGTTTTAATTTTTTATATTTGCTAAAAGCCTTTTTCTTTTTACGTATGTCAACAATAATTGGTCTGGTCAAACCAGGATGGAAAATGACGACGACGCGGAATTTTCAGTGTAACATAAGAATGAAATTGTCCCTTCAATGTTTTATAGAAGACATCGCACGCTTTATTCACATCCTCATGGTGATATACACATGACCAGTCTACGTCAATCAAAGATGCGTAAAGAGCTGGATAGTTAGTTTTTCTAAAATTTAACGAATTGGTTTGATTACTGTCATTGTTCATAATGCTTATAGGAGGTCGAGAAATTGAACTGAAGAGCGGAATTGCAGGTCTAAGATTTTACCGTTCGTATTCTCAATCGAGTTGAATTGTATGATTCAAATTCATAAGTTCAGAGAAGTTTCTCATTAAACCAGCTTTTGTATCATATGGGTGTTCAGAACAAAATGAGGAATTGTTGAAGTCGTCTACAATCATTATATTCGGAACTGACAAGTGAAAAAGTATTTAAAAATAATTCCAATACTTCTAACGTTGTATCAGGTGGTATATAAATTACATACAAAAATATTACAAAATTTAGTTTTGGTGTTTTGGGTAGCTTCTACTTCTTGAAACTAAGAATAATTTTCATTCTATATAACATCGATCGAATTCGAATTATTGAATTGAACCAGGTTTCACAAAGGCAGATGATGTCACAATCACTAATTAATGCAGAGAGCCAAATTTTATGTGTTTTGGAAGTTTTATTGGGATGATTGTGAGAGCTGGTTACTAGTTGCTACGAATGAGAAACGAGAATATCTACTGATGACACATTACTGGAGACACCTGGGGGTACAATGAGAAACGTTGATTTCGAAGAGCTTGCTAAATTATCGACTTTAGAATTTCTCAGGAGATTCAACACGGGGTAACTTAGAACCATGAGGAGGCGATTTTTCATCTCATGTTCGATTTGGGTTGACGGACAGCCATTACACAACCATTTCTCATTTGAGTCAGATAATTTATTAATATCTGATGGTGAAGCGTTCACGTATAAAGCGTGAAATTTTTAGCACAGAAGATTTTCAACTGCTGAGTAGTTATTCGGAGGGTACAGCACTGGCAGATATCCGACATCAAATAGGAAGAAGAAAATCATGAGTAGCTGATGGACGGAAGAAAGAGAGAACTGGCAACGGCGGATACTCTAGGTTAAGTTGATAAGGCACTCTCAGAATGGATGATACCAATGTTTATTATCGTTATTGTCAAGTTGAAACGATGGTTGCTGATGGAAATCACTTACATGGACGTGAGGGAAGCACTGAGTTCAATCATAGTTAACACTGCGAATACAAAACTTCGTAAAAATACACACTAAATGACCAGCACATTAACAGAGTTGACACGTCGGTGTTTCCACGAGATATAATGAAGAAGCAAGTATCTGAACTACTCTCAAAATGAAAATAAGTCTCCAAACACAGAGTATAACGGGTTTATTTTCTATAACGACTAATGGGTTTTCCTACTCTACTGCCACTCTGCAAACTACCTGCTATTCCTGTATGCTCGTCTGGAATCACTTTATTTTAATAATCGCCGTTCGTTCCTAATTCTATGACCGCGACTTATTTCCAACCTTTCTCACTAAGTTTCGTTTGTAATTTCACACTTGATTTAAAAAAAAATTAAATAAAATGAATTAAAATATTAATATATCCGAAATTGAATTTTAACCGTGGCCCACGTCGCTAGCTTCCGCTTTTTCAGGGTTTGCACTCACTCCCAGTGAACGGCACCAATCATCCATTTAGTTGCTTCATATTTTCCACTTCGTCAAAATTATTCGTTTCATAGTAGAACAAAAAAAACTTTTCGAACTTTGTTCAAGTTGATGCATTCGCTCTGCCTGGAATCTGTGGTCACGAATTGTGCTGCGACTGATTTATTAAATTTACATATATTGGCTACATGATGTGTTTTCATTTTGTAGTTCGCTTCCTCATTGGCTTGTTTTATAAATCAGTGATACCGACGGCTCCAAAACTGTCTAAGGCGTCGTAGACGGGATATATGGGGTGAAGCCAGTGGAGAAGCATTCATTTAACATGGGCAATCAAGGAACGATATTTCAACCCACACCTGGGAAACAACAAAAATATGTTCATACAGTCAGGCAGCACTGAAAGCGCTTTTAATCTAGAGCAGTATGGAACTGCACAGACATCTTGAACTAGTTTGGAAATCAGAACACACTGGAAACGAAATATCGGATGCCCTAGCACAAAAAGGAAGCCAGAAACCAGTAATCGGTTTACTGCCAAAAATATAGCAAAAGTAAGGCGGACAATAAAAGACTCAAGTTTAGCGCAGTCTACTGGATCTAGCCATTCCAAAGCATTCATCGCATGTACAAGACATTAGGACACTGAAGAACCACTGAAACTCAGTAGAACACATTAAAGAGTTATAGTAGATTTTCTCACTGGCCACTGTAAACTCAAACACCACTTGCATAAAATCGACTTAGCACAGAATGCATAGTGCCGACCATGCATGGAGGATGATGAAACAGACAAACATGTTTTATGTACATGTCCTGCAGTGGCCAGATCCAGATTTTCCATATTTGGCACAACAACAGTAATACCAGAAAATCAGGTTTCCAGCTCACTAAAGAAATTGGACGTGCTGGAAGAAATATAATCATGAGGTGAGACATAATAGGCCTTGGGCATTACATGGGCCCACTCACATCTGAACCAAACCTAATGTACCACTACCTCAGAGTAATAAAAGACCATAGAGGTGCCTTCTCCATCCTTGTCTTGAAGTCAACACAACTTTGTTTGTTTAAAAGTGAGGGCCTTATACATGTTAAGTCTGTATTCATTCGGGTAGTTTCGTGTATACCCGCTCATTTCATACGGATCAAGTTGTCATTCTTGTCATGGCCCTTCTTACTCTAAATGTGAACAAACTGTCACCACCCGTTACCCCCCCCCCCCCTGCCAACAAATTATATAGAAAAGGATAGTTCATGTTCATTTCAAAACAGGTATTTTTGTAGGTATAGGCAGGGCATCTCTATATCTTTTATTACTCTGAGACTAAGCTGCTATGATGACACAAAACTGAACTTGACCGAAACCGTGATAAGCAATCAACATCAAATATCAACTTCACAATTTCTGACAAATTTTGGATACATGTTGATTATTAGAAGCAATAAAATCGAAACTCATTCTGAGGACTTAACCGAACCTAAAAAGGCGTTATAGCAACAAGACAGGCAAAACAATGTAAGAATGATGTTCACGAGAATTAAGTGGAAATAAAAAATTTTAAGAAGACAAGTGAAATAAATGTTGCCAAGCAATTGAATTATTTTTATATTTGGGATGTGGTGTTCGAACGTTACTCACCTTATACACAAGTCAAATGGCACATGACAGGCGACATATGACAGATGCCTCATGACAGACGACACCTGACAGATAACACGTGACAGATGACACATGACAGGTGACAAATTTGTTTTTTCTTTTATGATTCATTTTGGCACGGCATGTACGTCGACTAAGAATAGTTTAGCTGACTCACAGCCTCATGCCCAAATATGTGTAATGACATGCATGTGGGCTTGCTTAGCTGCACTACGGATTCGAAAAAAGTATTGAACAACCAACTCAAAATAATTACCGAGTGTCTTCAATTGGCCAGTTCAAAACAATATACTGGACATTGTGTCCGGTGATTTTCAACTACACTTTTGTCTGATTTTGGATAAAATTTCTTCACAATGAAACCACAAGGCGCCAGCGGTTGTAAATCTTACTCGGTTGCACAAGTGCGGTAATTGATTCAAAAAAGCACTATAATAGAAACCATTATAACATTCAAGAAAGTTTCGAGTATACTTGACAATTGTAGAGAAATGATTATATTTAGATTACTCACTTTGCTGCTGTTACTATAGTTGTCAATAATACTCTATATTTGAGCAATTCATCCATTGATGGCATATAAAATGTACCATCTTTCTGAATATTCACAATGGGTCTAATCTTATCCATCTTTTTGTCACTTCCATGTCCATAAATATTTCCAAGTAGACGAAAGATATCCATATTAGGTATAGTACCGACCAACCTACAGGCTACTTCATTGACTGCGGCGTTGGAAGGAGCGCATACCATTATCCTAGCATTTGGTTCATTTTTCCAAACCTGCAACGTATATCAATCATTTTCGTTCACATCTGCCATATTATCAAATTGCAGTGTGTTTTGGTTGGTTTCGGGGTTTTGCCGTGGTCTTCTTTGGTTAAAATCTCCAAACGTTTCAACTGCAGCTGCGGCAGTCATCTTCAGTGGCGTAGACGAAGTACTCTTCTTGACGTATTAACTGAAACTGAAGCTCTCGTCTCTGGCATGTCATTTATACTGGTGATTTTGCGCACACTTTCTGTGATGGTGGATTCGCGCGTACTTTCCGCGCAATTCGGGTGACAAGCCACTGAAGATGACTGCCTCATTTGCAGTTGAAATGTTTGGTGATTTTAACCAAAGAAGACCACGGCAAAACCCGGAAACCAACCAAAACATTGACGCCAGCCGTGTTATAAATGACGTTTCAGCAACGAGCGCAGTGTAGCGGAGATAGTGCTTCATAAACGAGTTTCTAGAGGAGTTCATAAACGCGTTACATACCGTACTTTTTCTACGAATTTGTATTGACACAATAAAATTGTATTATTTCAGTGTTGATTTATCTTAAGTTATCTCATAAAATACAACACTTCACAACCTTCGAACCAATCCCGGCCTATCGACTAGGCCAAACTGACATCTTTACAGCCTCCAATTAAACGTTATTGAGATCTACACGCGAGCAAATCGGGGAAACATCTGTATAAGCGAGCATTTTCTCAATTCTATAGCTTTAGAGCGGAAAAGCTGTCAATTAATGACATTCCTCAAAAAACACTAACTTTGCGTTGAGATTTGAACGCGATTGTTGAAAAACGATATTTTTTCGAAAACTGCAATAAAACTAATATGAGAATGAAAAATTGATAAATAAGTATCTGTCATTGTTAATTGACATTTCGTGACATTTGGTGTTTGAACCACGAAGGAACGATCTAGGTGACATTGTTTGCAGGACTATCGTAGCAACGTAATAAATAATAAACATAAAAGTCTTTTACGTTCTAGAATGAAAAAGAACCACTTCGCTAACTGAGATTATGACGAAAATGTTTTCGAAAAAACATATTTTCGAATTATGAACTACTATCTATAAGTTGTTGTACTGAAATGATTGCTGAACCATTGTTAGTTTTTATGTTGACTGTAGGGTCTGTAGGATTGACAATAGTGTGAAAAAACGATTATTTTCAACATTTACTGAAGGGAATGCCGGTTTTATGGATAAGTTGAAAATGAGACAGGAGTAAAACAGAGTTTTTATTTTGGCATGTATAAAAGAGGGTATGGGTTGCTGTTTCAGTATAATAATTCCATATTTACTAAATTATTCATCATTTTTGGATCATCCGCAAACATTTCCGTGAAGTGCGACAAAACACATTTTAGGTACACAAATACTCGCATATTATGTTTGTATGAGAAGGACTCTTCAGAAACGATAAAAACTTTTCCTTTTTCTTCTCCGATCATTTTTAGCAGAGTTATGACCAATCAAATATTCGGCTCCGCCAGAATTTCCAGCGGGTGAACCTGAAAGTTGATGTCGGCGTTCAATCACGTTTTCTGAGAAAACGAGTGCGTTCCATATGAAATTACTGGAATGATTTTTGTGGAGAATTGAATTGTCTTTCATCTTGTTGAGTTATTTTTCCGATAAATCATATACTTTCCAAGATTACAGCAAAAATAATTTTTTTTATTTTTAAACAAAAAAAATGTTCCACCCCTGAAATTTTGGCAAAGATTTTTTTTTCGTGTTTATCATGGTTTCAACTACTAGCATACCAAGTTTGGTGTTGCTACAATCGATCCTTGTCTCAAAACCCAATCGTACAGGATTACAATGAATATTTCAATAGTTTCAGTCGGATTTCAATTTCAGAACTGTTTCAGAATAGTTCTGGAATTGTGCATGCAGAACTAGTGCGCTTTTGTTTCGATACCAAGAAGTTTTCAAGGCTTTTTCAAGAACAATCCACCTTTTGTGAAAACCCGAACGCGGTAAGTCCAATGAATCAGAACAAGAGATCAACAGAAGAAGATTCATAAATAATACTAACCTCAACATAAGACGGTTGTTGGGAAAGCGGTTTTTAAAAATTACTTCTGAAAATTCAATCACGAAAAAAAAATGGGAATTTAGAAGAAACAAAAAGCTCAATTGTTCAGAACATACATTTTTTTATCAGAATTAAACAACGTTCAAATATAAAACCAACATTATGCCTCTTCAATCGTAGTAATTCATACAAATTTTTGTGTAGAAGTTAAAAATACACTAATAGCATATCTTAATTTTGGTTAAAATGTCACAAATGGCAATTTTACGGGCAAAAATAACTTTCTAGGTAATCTAGAGAATTTTGTGCATTATGTTTCAACCATATATTGGACAGATGCCATTGCCCCATTTTCGTTGTTGACCGTGAGGTCTCAGGTTCGATTAACAGCCGGAGCCAAGATTTTGTTTTTCAGACGTAAAAGTCTAATTTATTGATTTTCGTATCCGGTTGGGACAAATCCTCCGGGATTCACTGTTGCGTAAAAAATTAACAGTGCCACTCCTAACTAGAACACTTGTTAGAATGAGATTCCTGTTGTGAAGGACCTTGACTAATCATATTTGGTATTCAGTATTTCCTAGAGAAACACAACTGGATTCCTCGATAAAACCTGCTTGTCTACGCTGGTTGGACGCCGGATGAGGACGGATTTCTCGCAACGAGGTATATCCATATATCGCCGTGAGAAAGCAGAGAAGAACAGTTAATGATTTTAGAGAGAGAAAGAGAGAGAGGTCCAATTTCGTTTGGATTTTGTAAATAAGCAAAGAAATTGAAAAATAGAAAATTTAGTCTTTGATATGAATATTGTTGTGCTCTTATATTCGTTAAATGATGTATGTTTGCGATAGAAAAAAGTGAGATGTTTGAAAGAATTATCGAGCGCTACCTATAACTTAGGTACTCTAGCAAGAGGGCTTACATATTATTTCTACAGATATAAAAATTTTCATTGCGGAGTATAAGAACTCTCCAAATGTATTGTGGAAAAATAAACGCTTACCATTCTCTAGACTCAAAGTTGGGCAGAATGCTCCAGTATATTAAAGAAATCTGTTCTCATCATTTCCATCCCCTTAAAAAACAAGCATTGTCCAAGAGGTTTCTTTTTGGTTTGGTTGTTGGAAACCCAACACACTACATTCCCCACGAGAGTACTATTCGGTTCAAAACATTGCTTGTATATTCGGCATCAGGCCTATCTAGGGTTTTTTACTGATCTGAGGAAGGTATCGAAAAATATCTCGTTACAGCCTATCCGAATTATCCGAAATGCACAAAATAAGAAATATCATATACACACACCATCTAACTTTACACGCTAACTCGAAAACCACAATAGAACCGAAAGGCTGTGTTTGAGAACACAGTTGCATATTTTATGTCTTCAAAATGCAAGTTCTTGTATTGTGTCAAAAGACAAAAAACATTATCAAGGCAATTTCTTCATTATTAGCACAAGAAATATGGAATGGTCTGTTTACAGAAATATTTCACCAGTGCAATGCGAAACTTACCTGCAGAACAGTTTCTACAACGGTAACCGTTTTACCGGTACCTGGTGGGCCAAAAATTATATACGGTACTGATTCGGGAAGCAAAATATTTCGTACAGCTGCTCTTTGTTCCGGATTCAAATCTCGATTGTAAAAATCTATTCTGAAAATAAAATTAGTTATAAAGTGGTGAATTACAAAAGCTGGAACTTACTGATGTGTTGTGTAAGTGGAGAGAGTAATTGGTCTCTTTGGAAAAAAATATGGAATTATTTCGTGATCGTTAGCTAGCTGAAGAGCTTGTTTCTCTACTCGTATTGGACGTCTGTTGAAACCGAATTCGATAAAGTATTTTCTTCCATTGATGAAAGATTCTGGAAATCTACAAAAAAAATGTTCTTGTACCTACCCGCTGGAAGATTATTATGTCCTCATATAGTAGTGAAATGTTGGTGTCACACCCTTCATTTAGGTTTAGGTTTAAGTGATGAAAATGAATCGTTTACTATAAATCAACCAAAAAACTAGCTAGTGGCCCGTATGCGAGTTGGGAAAGGCGTCGTCTTTACCTTTGCATTTAATAATTTTCAGTTTAATAAAGTCAGAACAAGTTCTAGTATGTATAAGAAAGTTTGAATGTACATTAATAATCAAATGAAGTAAACGGTTTATAATTAACTGATGAAATTACAAAAATAATTAAATTTTATACTATTATGATGAATTATTTTGATGAATATCATTTCATCAGTAAATCTTCTTTCAAATTTTTAGAAAATGAAAATATAGTTTTTCAAATTTTTATTTTTTCTGGTAATTTATTGAAAGTTTCTGTGGAGCTCGAAACTGGATTCGCTTTTCCTTTATTTGAAGTTAACCAGTCGGTTCAGTATCATATTATTTGTGCTTTTGTGCAATTCTGAGAAAGGTGTGTCTTAAGGTTTTTGAAATATCACTTCCATTGCTTCATTCATTAATCTTTAAATAATTTCTTTTTTGTTTCTGACTGAATGTTTTTTTTCAGAAATTGTAATCTTCTAACTGCTCCTATGAGAGGAACAATAGAATTTTTAATTGTTTCTATGAGATTCTCAAAATTTAGGTTGTTGTCAATAACTGAATCCAAATATTTGTGTTTATCAACTTCAGCAATCGTTTTGTTTTCAATTTTCACGTTCAGTTTCACAATTACCATATTCTTTTGTTTAAATATCATATTAACAGTTTTTTCTGTATTAATAGTTGAATTTATTCATTTATAGTTATTTATGCAACACGTGCAAAAAGTAAGTGCAATAAACAATTATTGCACAAGTTGCATACATTATTTTTTCCACGTTTATGCAAAATGCAAAAAATTATTTATTATGGTCCGGCACGAGGTGTAGGAAAATGAATAGCGCAACTTGAATAATTAATTATTATTACAATTTGCATTGAAACAGATCACTATCATCTATTTTTCCATTAATAATACTCATTTTAAAACTTTTAATTCTGTCAATGTCAAAATTAATTTTTGACTGACGTTTCTATAACCACAGTTGCATAATAAAAATCAAAATCATAGTATCCGTGAGCGCGTATGTTATCACGATGTGTAGTCATAGTACAGACAGTTTGATCTATACAGGTAGACGGTTTAGAACAAAGCAGATCAGTTTTGATTATGGAGCTATTCTCGGGAAAGCATTGTTTGTTTAAATCTGGCTGCTAACATTAATGCAAAATAATATAAAATATGTAACTGTTCAAAACGTATTGCCAATCTCACAGAATATCTGGTAAATATGTAGTAACTTTGAACTTTTATGTTTGTCATGACAGCACGTTGAAGCAGAATGACTGATGAGTGCAATAACTTTATTGCACTAATGTAATAAAGAACTTCTTTTTCCACTCAATATAGTTCATTAAAGTTTTGCTTTTTGCGTGAATGTAAAAAAAACAATATTTCAATTTACAAGTGGATAATCTCCTTTCTGAAGTAGATATAACACATTTTTTTACTCATATATACACGTATGTGAAAATGATCAATTTTCAACCGGATACCCTACATGACAGTGATAGTTTTTCACTCTATAGAGATGGAAATGAAACAAATGAATATTATCATGCGACTCGGTAGGAATATACTAAAAACAAATGGATGCATATTTGACACTAATGACAGTTAATCTCACTACTGGGCTATGGAATCAGCAAACGGACATTACTTCTTTTGACAGTTTATAAACATTTGAGTTTTAAAAATTGTAATCCAGTATTTTTCAAACAACATCTATCGTAGTAAAAATAGCATTTTCTACTCGAGATGAAATAGGTTTCTTCTATTGAGAAATATACTATTCCAAAAGGTTTTGGTTATCAAAGTTTCAGTGGTTCAGTCCATTTTGAATTTGTAAACTGTTTTAAATACTCACAAATAAGTCGCAGTTTTTAAAGAAACTATATATATTAATAAAATATATGAATAAAATTTCAAGAATAATGCAGAGATCGGAGTACACTGAAATATTTCTTCGAATCACGCCTTCCTACGACTGAAAGAGCGAATATCATTTTCGCGTTAGGAGCGCTACAAAAAATAATATTTTTCTTTTTCCTCAAATGTACTCCACCAAAGTAGATGATCAAAAATTCTTACTAGTTTGGTACCCGTTTGGACTGGACCTGATATAACACGTCACGAAAAGTATATAAAAATAACCGATATTTGATTGCATAAGGGGCTTTTTTACGTACATCGGAAATATATCCCACATTGTGAATGAGTGCTATAATACCGTGGTATTGCCACGATAAAAAAACGGCGAATAAAAAACTAAATATTACAATATGCATATCTGAAGAATAACCTGCCTTTTTATTTGGAGTCAGTGGAAGAAATATAATATATGGGAGTTGCACGACAACTATGAAGGAAATCATCTGTAGCTTACCTGTGATTCAAGCCCAAGTAGACTGATTTTTCGAAAATTTTATGAACAATTCCTTGAAATTTGAAGCGATCAGCTTTGTTCACTTTGATATATACTGAATCGTAAACCAGAAGAGATGGACGAGCTTCCGTCAGACCTGGAACCTATTGTAAATCCTCATGATCACAGCAATATTGAAGTCATTCCTATAATAAATAGTTTTCCTACGACCATATAGGAAAGTAAGAAAAATCGCACTCTCTACTACCATGAAAAGTGACTTTTATTTTCACGCATGCGGAAAGTACTTTCCGCACGGTTGTCAATAAGCCGTCAAATGCGTGAATCCTAAAAGATTTACAGATGTAATTATTAATTGCTCTTCCTTATTGATATAATTTACTGAAAACTAATTATTTATGAAAAATAAAGAAAAGAAAATCGTATCGGGGTCAATGGAATCTCGGGCGTAATAGTAGCAACTCTTCTGCTCCCGATTAGGAGAGCAGAAGAGTATGCCCTGCCGAAGCGAACATATAGTTCCACTAGCACAGTCTGTTACTCGGTTAGAATGGAAATTCGTTATGCTCGTGAATATCGGAATAATGTTACTATATCTTCTGAAAAGAAGAAGAAGACAGTGGATGCCATTCCCGAATGAGTTAGTTTGATCAGTTTCGTGGAAGAATCAGGAGAAGCTACAGGTGTCTACCCATACAGGTGTTCCTGGTTTTGTTCGGCTGACGAATCCTGATTTTGTTAAGTGCTTCTTAGTGGATATTCTGTTCTACAAATCTTATCATCAACCTCAAGGTCCTGGCTTTTGATAGAGGCCTATATTGGACTTCAACGACTATTTGGTGTTAGAATAATTTGTACCAAATTGATTTCCTAAAATGATCTACGTAACACATTTAACGTCACATTCAACAGGTATCTATATTGAATATTATCCTTAGAATCACAAGTCTTATTTCTGTGAACTGTTACTTTGAACTATTGAAGATTCATTCATATTGAATGTTTGTAGGTTCATTCATGTTTTATTCATTTATTGATTACCACTCATCAACGTGACAGCATCCTATGGTGAAGTCTCTTATATATAGTTTCGGCAATAACATCTAATTAATCATTATTCGGTTGCTCAACTACTCTTTGATATGGACTTTTTAAAAGTTGCGGTGGTGCCCCCTCTTATTTTTTTGACCAGTTAATTACTGTTCAATGATATAATTCTGTATTTAAACGAACCCATAGTGCCTACCGACGAAGATCTGCCGTCTGCATTGCTCCTTTTATTTCTTTTTCAGAAAATAGGCTTGCAGTATTATACTACTGTCCTAAGCCCAAAGGGCGTATCTCAATTTTTTCCATATTTTGGATTTCACTCTCCAGATATCATCGTTCTATACCGTCAAAAACATTAGTACAAAAATATGTTTATCCAAAATACAACTAAAATTCTAACTCAGTCATGCTAAAAATTAGATACGCCCTTTGGGCTTAGGACGATAGTATATCCTTCCATAGTATGAATATTCAAAAATTACATGAATATTTCATTATTGCCAAATCGAGTTTTTATGAAGTTCTGTGAATGAGTACAGATATAATTCTTTCACAAAAACATGTAAAATTGGCTCTCAGTCAAATTGGCTGAAATTTTATTAAGTTATAGTGGGATGAGTAATTAGGAAAATGTGCGGGTTTAAATTATTTTGTACGTTTCGTTTCTAAGATATAAGCAGTGAAAAAACGTTGGAGTTGGGTAGGGTTGACAAAGGAAAAAACTGTTTTGTTAGTCGAAATAAGACAAATTCACATTGAGAATGCATTTATCGGAACTCGTTTAAATTACCTTCCATTCAGATACAGGGTGCGTTTAATTTTTTTTTTAGGTCACAATGTTTTTATTCAATATTTCAAAAACTGTTCCGTCAATTTGGACCTAATTTTACTCTCACTATTATGAAAGTGTTGACTATTGAATATGAATGTTTGGTCAACTTTGTATGTTTTCTTTCTAATAAGATATGCATTTTCACGCTAGTTCAAGTGTTTACAATATTTATGGGGTTGCTATGTTATGTAATAGAATTTAATTTATCATAAGGTCTCCTAGAGTTTGTTTTTGTTTAATCGATAGTAGCAACCCCATATATCGTAATACCGTAAATTTTCAAAACGCCTAACTTAGAAATTTGACATACAAAGTTGACTAAACTTTCATATTATTTAATAGTCAACACTTTCATAATAATGAGAGTAAAATTAGGTCCAAATTGACAACAGTTTTTGAGATATTCAACAAAAACATTGTGAATGACCTGAAAAAAATGAAACGCACCCTGTATCTAAATGAAACGTAATATTGAACAACTCAATTCACCAGAGAATTCCCTTATCTTTTGTTCAATCAACAGTGGCAATAAATAATTTGTATTAAAAAACGATCTGTCAATTGTTTTCAGTGTAAGGGTATAATCCAGAATATTAAAAATTTATATTTCAAACAGAGAGAGTCATCAAAACAAGACATGTTTTAACGCCTAGATTAGGCTGAAACTATGATATTCTACCAAAATATAAATTGTTGGTTCAAGACTAGTGTTAGCAAAAAAATCCTGAAAAACGATTTTTTTTATTATGCCCCGTATACACGCTATTGTTCTTTCATTAATAACGCTATAATTGGACATGTTGAACGAGTTCCGATAAATACATTTTCGTCCTGAATTTGTCATATTTTGACTAACAAAACAGTTTTTTTCTTTGTCAACCCTACACAACTCCGACGTTTTTTTCGAACATTGGCTGCTTATATCTTAGAAACGGCACATACAAAATCATTTAAACTCGCACATTTTCCTAGTCAACCAACCCACTATAACATAATACAATTTCAGCCAATTTGACCGAGAGCCAATTCTACATGTGTTTTTGTGCGGGGTCATTTCCTTTATGTCTTCTTGATGAAATTTTAAGTAAATTATGTTTCTTACCTGCAGTTCGAACAAAGAACTTCCCTTAATGGTACTCAAAGTTGATGTCGTATCATAGTCTCTTATATCAACTTTCATTTGATTCTCCTCTATGTCCAATAGTTTGAAAAAAGTCGAATAGTAATTGTTCTCATTGTTATGTGGGTAAACTTGTAAAATGGATGAGAAAACATTATAATCAGTTCTTTGTTGAATAGGGTCTCCTCTTGCAATGAAGCTGGGGTATGCTTTTATCAAGTCTTTCAGCTGCTTCTCGAATGAAGGAGATATTTTGAAGGGTTTCAGTGGGATAGATTCTTTGTAAAATGTTGGATATCTGTGAAATAAAAATAGAAGAGGCTTTCAGAATCCACAGGAACCCACTAAGTGAAATAAATTTAATATATTTTATTGCAATCGTTATTTATGATACAATCCCATAAAGTAGGACTTGTGTGTGAAGTTTTTCGAATGAGACGCAGTCGGGCTCAACAAACACACGAGGAGAAGCTTTTAACGAAAGTGTCATGCAAAATTTTTTCTACGACAGTAATGATATTGCTCAAATTGTATCATCGATTTGAATGTTTCATGTGAAGAATTGCCTCCGTATTATCAAATGATGATTTCCAAGGGAAATGTCATGCAATATACTGTTGATATTTTTACGTACTTGTGCTGAAAATATCACAATCAGTTTACAAACTGTCCTAGAAAAAATACTGAATATTCTTGAGAGTGAGAAATTGAGCAGGCGTAATATGACATTTTCTTAGGCTGCTGGAAAAGTCATAACTTCTAATACACTATTGATGACGACAATTGATGTCTTATTGGGCGTAATCTGCTCAAAAAGTGAAGCAAGGCTGGACATATCGCTATTAACTGAACGCTTCTTCTTGAATAAGTCATCATGATGGTACAGGAACTCGAAGAAGCTAGAGAAGTCAGGAACACAATTGGAAAGTGTTGGACGTCAAATATGTACTGCCCAAGATCAATTAATGGGTGGTATGAGAGGTGGGCAAAAAAATTTACAATCAACAATAATATAGATGCTATCAAGGAGAGGCTGGAAATGATGCACTTTTCACACAAGCGGCAACCTTCTTATTAGTTGAAAAAAAAAAAAAAATTCACTGACATCACCGAGGCATACTACAGTTGAAATTATAAATCTCTGACATTTGATGAGCATGTATCGACATCAATTCAAAGCAGTAACAACTCGTTCCAGGAGAGAAAAAAGCCAATTCACTAGTCATATGACAAACCCAACAATACTCGTCAAAAATATTCAGCCGTTGTAGAACCACTCATCAGTTTGACCCAACCGCAAATATCGAAGAAGTTCATAATCAGGAAATAAGAGGCATCTGAGTTATAGAAAGATCAGTTCGGTGAAGATTTTGCTAATGACTAAACTATCGGACGCCATATTAGCATTGATCACACACCTCGTAGGTGTGATAGGTGGCTTTCACTATGAAAACAGTCATGTTGGTTGTGGGAATAAGCGATGCATGTAATTTGGATATGGCTATCATAGAAAAGAACGACTGCCGTAGCGATTTTTGTTACCGATCACTGCCGCCGGACTGAGGGTCCACACTCCAAAATAGGCCTTAAATTTTTTTTTGTTTTTTCAAAATTTGTCAAAAGTTAGTTGTTTTTATCAAAAACACAAGAAATACTAAAAATTATTTTTTTGAATGATTCAGAAAATTTATAAAACTCGAAACACATAAAATGTTCGAACACAAAACAACAGACAAAGAGAATGCAGAAAACTCGTTGTAGAATACATAAATCTTGTAAAACTAATTTTAAAATACCTATCTATATCATTAACATGTAATTTCAATGTAAATAGCAGTCTGCAAGTAACATGTTCCAAACCAATAAACTTTCCACGTGTTTTACATGAGAATCGTGTCGGTCTGTTCTTTCTTCTGTCACAGTATTCACACCTTCCTCTCACATTTACCGGATCGGCAGCTGGAGGTTGTGGTAATTCCTCAGGTGTTCCAAACATTTCTGAAATTCTGAATCTTAGGCTTTTTGGAATATTGACCTGTAATCCGCGATTACTGATATGATCTTCTACTAGCTTCGAAGCAAGCATATGTAAAAATTTACGACGACGCATGTTTTTGCCTGGATTTTGCAAGGAAAACAATACCATAGATTTAGTTCCCGCATTGTTCAACAAACTATCCATGTCTTGGCAGAAGCTGAGACACCGCCCGCAACCATTTGTTGCAGACATTAGTTATTGTCTGCAGAGACCTACCCTATACTGATGAGGGCAAGAACCCAGAAATCGATCTATAGGTGGTCCAAATGTTCCAATTAACATTTCCATGCAACTAGCAATTGCAGAGACATCCTGGTAGGAACTCGTGAACACGGAAATTCATGAGATAAAATTCAACGTTTGTCGTGGTATTAGCCAGAAAAGTAGTTGTTTTCTGATAGATTTTCGACCCAATTATTTCTATTGTATAGGATTATGGTAATAAGCGTCGTCCTGGTAGGACAGGATATCTTGTTTCTCTCTTGACAAGCTTATAGTGAACAATCTAGACTTCTTCATTTGTATTGGTGGTTAAATTAATCACGTAAGTTTTGGGTATTGCTTTGGTTGACAGGCTGGAGTTCAGATGGCGCTCGTGGTTTAGTGAACGCTAGCGGGCGGTATCTCAGTTTCTGCCCTGACATTAATAGTTTGTTGAACCATTTGTTGCAGACATTAGTTATTTGTTTTCTGATGGATTCTCAACCCAATTATTTCTATTGTATAGGATTATGGCAATAAGCGTCGTTCTGGTAGGGCAGGACATCTTGTTTCACTATTGAGTAGTTTGAAATGGTTTTCAAAGTTGAATCTGAAAAGCTGGTACCGACACCCGTGAATATATATCTCTGTTAGAGATGAAACAGTACTATCCGCCAAGGAATGAGCTATTCCAATTCAGAGTCCTTCCATTTAGATTAATGTTAAGCTTCCGCAACCTCAGAAAGACCTATGAAACTAGTGTTTAGGCTTCAATTAGTCTACTGTACTTGAATGATATTTTGGTAATGGAAAGCATTCAACTATAAGTTGAATAATTTGAAATTCTTGAGATCAGAAAATCTCAATCTATAACTTATTGCTTATTTTTTCTTGGCTATGTCGTCTCGCCAAATTAATTTAGTCCAATTCTCCAAAAATTGAGGCTGTTAAAAAGTGGCTACGTCGAACAAACACAGATTTGAAAGTTTTCTTGGGCCTTGTTCGCACCCAGCATCTAAAATTCGTTAAAATTTCTGGTGAAATCACCGAACAACCCTATCGCTTGAATGAAAATAACGTTTAGTTCGACTGGAGCTCTGATTGCCAATTGTTATTCAATGAATTGATGAAGGCATCAATATCTGCACTTATTTTTGCTCATCCTTGAGAGAATCTGATGCGTCTCAGCTAGACATTGTATCGGTTTAAGGGCAGAAATATTTCTCGAATTTGAAAACGATTCCTATTGCCATCGAGATGTTGGAGAATTGTGCAGGTGAGACCTTCCAATATTAAAGTCGAGAAAATATGGCGCAGTATCTTTATGGTGAACCTATCGAAACAGTAGCAGTTGACAGTCTGGAGCCACTTCCTAGTGCATGGAAATAAGTACTTGATGGTAGCCGGCGTGAACTATCTCTCGAAGTGATCAGAATGAAATGGAAAAGCTCAACATTCTGCTAGGACTACATTCGGATCATAGATCAAATTTCAGATCTGAGTTATGTCATGAAATGACAAAAATTTAAGGCGTCAGTAAAACATGTTCTTAAACACCATATGGGCTCTGCAGTTTCAAATCATTTGAAACTGATGTCAAAGACGTAGCTATTGCAGGAAATTATTTTCATCCAATTGATATATCATACAGGCAGCCGACAAGTACTACAACTGAATAAAACGACTCACCACGTCAACGTTATAACAAGAATGCTATCTAACTATACTTTAAGTCAGAGGTCAGTAGCAATTCTGAAATAGACCGAAGAAGCAATCGCAACATTCATTTTCCACAAGGAATCTCAGTTCATGGGGTCTGTGAAAAAAAAGATCCCGTCAAATATGAAGGCTGGTAAAGCCATCAAGCGCACAATTTTAAGGAAAAGGATGGATTTCCATGGAAACCGACTCCGGAGTTTCTATACGAATTTCAAGAAAGTTTATGATATAAATATATAATCGTCTAGATTCTGACCAGCTGATGTAAATAAAAAAGTCTCAGTAAGATACTACGCTAAGGTCCAAAATTTGTCAGTGAACACTTTTCCGATTTTTATTTGATTGAACTAATATCATGTGTGAATTTTTAAAGCGTAATTAAAACAATTATTTTGAGTGTTGAACACTATTAAAGACAGCTACTAGGATACTAGGATAATCCTGATCAAATTTAACGTTTCCAAAGAACAAGCCCAATGGGCACACGTACGTGCTATAAACGTGGCATTGGTTAAATAAACGCTTCTGATTGAACATTTCAACGACAATTATTTAATGTTATCTTCAACGTTGAAAGAATACGTTATAAAGATGTGTTTTCAACGTTACTTCCCCAATAACTCGTTGAATATACGTTTAAAAATCGTTATGTTAATTCAAAAAGAATTGTTAATGAAACTCGCTTTATGCGCTTCATTCATCAATGTTTATGATACGTTCCTTAACCTTTATTTGGTTAAAAAAATGTTGTTAATTGGGTACCTTCGACGTTCAAAAAACCTGAGTGAAAACGACAATAAAGCGATAATTAGTGAGCAATTGGTTTAATATAACGTTGTTCCACGCGACATTTTTTCGTTGAAAAAACGTTCGGTTTCCAGCCATTTCACAACGTTATTTCAACGTCCTTGTGTCCATTGGGAGTAAAAATAAAGAAATATGGAATATTTGAAGTATTAACTTACACATCTGGCCTTTTTCCTGGAATTATTGACTCGGCCATCTCCAAAAGTGCAACGTTATTGACTTTCTTCCAAGTATAGGTCGAATCTGATCCCAGATTGGAGAATTCTGACGGTACCTCAATTGTCTGAAACGAACAGATAATTAAAATGAATAATTAAACATTAAAAATTCTGTCCTCCAATCTTTCCTAAACAGTAAAAAATTAATAAAATATCAAGGAAATGATTTCGAAAGATTCGAGAGGGGATTAGAACAGTGGCAAAGTAAGCGCACTATCACTCGGGTTGGTTCAAATGAGAAGCACTTTAAATTTACGATGAATAGAGGAAACTACAACCTAAATGATTAAGAATACCTGCGAAGAAAAAATTGAAGATAAATAAATATTTTACTTCAATAGCTGAAGCCTTTTTTTGTGTCAAATTTGACAAATATACATCTAAAATGAAATTTGAACAGTATAAAAGAAAGATATGATTTTGCCAAGAAAATTTGGGCGGTTCCTGAAAACAAACGCAAATTCTTCAAATGCATAGAGACGAGTAATGTAGTAGTACATTTTGATTTTTTTTTTCAATATAGAATATAGAATATAATTATATTATATATTATATATTATTATATAATTATATAAGTAACCTCATGAGTTCTTTTCAAATATTGTCAAAAAAATAGAAAGTGGCAACATTTCTTTTTGATTATTATAATGACTAATTATTGAAACTGATATTTTCTTGTATTACATCGAAACGCACGACACGCATACAAGCTGTGTTGCCAAAATGTCATGTAATTTTTTTACTTCACAAAGTCTGTCTCCTACATGTCAATTTCAATAAATACTGATTTTCTGATAATGAAATAACTCGCCTAAAGTGTACTTTCCGATTGGTTGAAAATCTTACGAGAAAAATAATCAATAATATACTTACAGGTTCTTTTAAAATAAATTCCTTGGTGTTGTTGAAGACGTTTTCAGTAACTATCACAAGCGGGAAAATTAATGAAGCACTATTCTCGAAATATCCGTTCAGGACAATAGCGGCACGTTCAGAAGGCTTCAAAGTAATCCCTCTTTCAAATTTTTCTTTTATTTTAATATCTGTTATATGAGGATTCACTTGAATTATTTCTAGTAAGTTCTTATTAGAGGATCCTGTGTTTACAATATTCAACGTCACGTCGAATTCCTTCTTCGGCTCCACTTTAACCGTCAATGGTGGTGTTATCTCAGTTATGTTGCTGCTTTCAACAATTTCCAGGCACAAGTCCTCGGAAGACTCAAAAATTTTTCTGAAGAATAAATGAAATTGATTCATTATAGGAAAATTCGTAAACATATAATAATAATGTTTATCAGCTCATAGACATATCTATAAAATGAAAACGGACGAAGAAAATCAGGTTTATAAACACGAGAAAATCTTTATTGCTAATTTATGTGTTATTGAAAAATTTATTTTTATCACTTATAATATCACAAGAGCTTAAATTATTTCCAGGAATAATTTAAACTTGCGTGGTATTCGGTAAGAAAATTTCACACCATGATTTGGAAAAAAGTTATTAATCCAATCTGACTTTTTAAATTAATTTCACTGCTTGTCAAGTCTGCACCATGTTTCGTTAAATAAAACATATTACCAACTTTAGTTACACCAAATGCTAAAACTCAGATGGGTATTAGATCAGTCTATCGCCCTCATAATTTTAGGTCACTAAAGATGGTAGAAATGTATTTTTTGTTAAAGTAATCCATAACACCTCTAATGTAAAAAATATAATATTAACATGGTTTGTTGCAGTAGGTGGCCGTGATATTGGCGGCCATGCTTTTGACAGATGAGGTTTATATTGGTAAATTACATTGAGTTACTGTATAGTAAACCAGCAAACAAAGATATTATTATGTAAAACATTTCTTGTAAGCATTTGCGTTAAACAATTTGAGAAAAATGAAATGTTTTGAAAAGTACAATTTATGTAAATACTGCAAAGAGTTGAGTCAAGTGCAAATATGTCATCCAAAACTAATATATTTAATGAATTTAATGGAAGATTGCGACCAGGAAGCGTTAGAGTCGAATGGTTTGTTTACGAGAATCTAAGAAAGTCTGCTGAAGATGTCAAGTGAATATGGTCTGTTGCGTAAAAGAGATTTGAACAAAATTGTTTCAAAATATTACATATATGTCTTAAAACACAGACATCTTATTAATTCGTCACCTTCCTATTCATCATTAAGAAGAGAGGATGGGTTAGAATTCAAGCAACATTTAAATCTTACTATGTTTAGTTTTTGCGAATTATACTGACATTCAAATATTGCGTCGCAGAAGGTTAAAACAGAAAGCTTACCAAGTATGGTTGTATAGTTTAATATATATTTAATAATAAATGTTCTTTATGTTAACTTTTGGGTGTTTTTTCCGCTAGTAGAAAAAATAGTGTACCTAACACGAACGTAAATTGTCTTTTCCGCACGCGATTTCTGGCCGAACGACACTAGTGAGTAATGGATTATAACTCACGTTCATATTTAAAATTTATCAATTATTATCTCATAAAAAAAATATTTCTTTCACTTGGTGAATAAAACATTGTATGCCACTCGTGTGTTATGTTACCTAAGACACTTGAGAATTTATACCACTCGGCCTGAAATCTTCCTCGCGTGACTTCTTTTCAACATAACACACTAGTACCATAAATAACTATTCTTGGAATTTGGCTCACGTTCCATATATGTGAAGCCACTTAGAGGTTTCTTACTCAGGTTCGATCATAATCCGGTTAAATATTGTCTATTGAATTTATTTCTATTGAATTTCTATTGAATTGTTTATTGAATTTCCGTCAAATATTCAGGTTTCAATAATGGTAAATAGTTCAATATGTCATATTGTATCAATATAATAATAATATATAAATATTAAATTTATTCACACACATTACAATTTACAGTCTGACACTTCAATACAATAATGTATACATCGGTAATCATAAAAACACAAACACGGCGGAGTATTAAACAGTACTCCATTGTAATAAATTGCTAGGGATAAATATAAATGCAATAGGGTAAATAAATGTACTCGGTAAGTGTGTACTTGTTCCGAGAAAATATAAAAATACAAAATATGTTACCAAACATGGTAAAATATAAAATACATAGAGTAAGATTTTCAACTTTAATATTGGTTATTAATGGTTATTTAACGAACAAGTGCATTAATAAAGGCGATTAACAATCGAGATATTTTAACGTGTGAGCGGAGCGAGCGCGTTAATGTTTGGGATTGTTAATCGCCATTTTAATTCACGAGTTTGTTACAAAACTTTTCCGTCCACCGTAGTTTTCAAAAATAGATATATCTTACTTTCAATGTTTATTTATTTAACGATACGATAAAAAACAATCCCTATTTCCTATTTATATTAACACAAAGACAGTTAAATTTTCCTTCGTGGTAGTTTTATTTTATTTTTTCAAATTGAAATTGAAAAAAAAAACTGCCTGAACTATCGACCTCTGTATCACGTCTCAGCTGTCTGCCCAACTTTACCATTACGCCACGAGACTCATGTAATTTTACGTGACAACTACTGGTGTATTGAAGATTCTCTGAAATTTTATTTGGGAATTGACAAATAAATAATGACAGATAGTACTAACCAATCTAAAATGTATTAGAAACAATGTATATTGGGTTGCATATAAGCAAATTGTTGATTAATAGAAAATCATTCATTAACAGGGGTCATTAATCAACGATTTTGAGTGCGTTAAAAAACATCATAAATGAACGGTCGACGGAAATAGTAATTTAATGTAATGTCATGTGTATTTATGATTATAACATGCTGTGCAGATCAGAACGCGGTATAGAAGTTATATGCATTTGTAGTTGTTTTTTAAATGAATTTGGGTTTGTTTCATTTTTCAGTGCTATTGTACAGCTGTAAGCTGACATTCGTGGCTCTTTTGTCCGATAACCTTGTTCATCAAAGGTACCTTGATGGTATGTTCCCTATTTCTGGTGTAATAGTCATGGTCCATTTTTAATAGTTTATGCTTTGTTTTATGTTTTCTAATAAGCTGGTATGAACATATGCTTGTACTGGATCATACATTCGTGTTTCTTTGAAAAGGGCGTCAGACGAGTAGGTTTGTTTTTTCTTGAAAATAACCTTAATCAAGCGTTTATGTGTTATAGTCAAATTATTCATAATTGTCCTACCTGCAGATCCCCAAGCTGCGATTCCATAAGAAATATGCAACTGAATCAAAGCAAAGTACAATATTTTCAGCGATTTTTCGTCTAATATGTCCCTTAATAATTTGAAGCGATATATCAAGAACCTTAACTTCTTTATAACGTAGTTTATGTTAAGAAGGTCTTTTTCCACTTTGATCTTCAGGGTAGCCCATAAGGAATCCTCGTAGAAAATGGCTGTGTCATAAGCATAAGTGAATATGTCCCCCGTAGTAGTAATGTGGAACAATTCACTTGAATAAATGTTAAATAATATAGGTCCCAGAATTGTGCCTTGTGGGACTCCGTATTCAATTGTTTCAAAATCACTTTTGCAGTTATCTGTTTTCACACACTGTTGTCTACTCGAAAGATAACTACTGAACAATTCTAACGCAGTTCCTCGAATTCCTATATCTTCTAGGGACTTCAAAAGGAGTGTGTGACTTACCTTCGATAGGTGTATGAACACACAAAGTGCTGCTTTATCATTGTCCAGAGAGGAATACATTTTAGAAGTAAGATCTAAGAACGCATCCTGCGTTGACATTCCAAAGCGAAAGGAGCATTGTCTGTTGGAGAGAACATTATTTTTTTCCAGGTACTTCTCTAGCCCAGATTTCATAATTTTTTCGACTATTTTTGCCATGTAATTAGTTAATTCTTCCTTGTTTCCACTCTTGTATACTGGTAGGACAACTGCCGTTTTCATTTCAGAAGGGAATATGCCCTGTTTATTAAATACGTTAAAGGTTCTATAATATGGGCAAAAACTTGTTTTAGTAACTCTGCTTTCACACCATCCATCCTTACTGACTTTTTGTTTTTCAGAGATTGTATAACAGTTTTCCTTCATTTTGATCAGTTGGGAAGAGGAACATTGAATCCGCTGTCTTCAACTATTGTTTTGGCTTTTCATAATATGATGGATTCCGGGCTATTTTATTTGCTAGAGCTTTTCCCACATTAACATAGTGTTTGCTAAACGCATCAGCAATTTTGAGCCTATCTTCTGTTTGTTGCTGTCTTTTACGCCTTTTTTTCAATAGATGTCACTCACAGTTTCCCACAGTTTTGTATTGTCTGATGAGTTTTGCGAGATTTGAGACTGATGGTAATTTATTTTTTCGTTTTTTATCAAATTGTTTAGTTTATTCCTGTACTGTTTATAATTATTTTTCTTGAGTGTCTCTTCAAAAATTTTATCTCGAGTATTGATCGACTGTACTATTCCATTGGTGATCCAGACTTTTCGTTTCTTAAGTTTTCTTTTTATTTCAGTCGTCCAATCAGTGATGCACGTACTTATGATGTTCAAAAAAGTGCTTGTTGAGCGTAAGGTGTCAGGTATTTCAGTAACTTCATTCCAGACATTCATATATTCTAATACTGAAATGTCTAAGATGTCGATGTTTATATCACCTAGAAAAATAAGATATTCGGATTTTTTATCGCAATTCGTGAGGAAGCTTTTAAAAGAGTTTATAAATTCCAACGTACTGTAGGGTGGGTTTTTGTACATAGCGATAATATCGATTTTTTTGCCATGGAAATTCATTCTAGTGTAAATTAGTTTATTTTCATCATTGAGTTCAACTATTTCAAAGCAATATTCAAGTTCTGTTTTTATAAACATAATTGAACCATCGTTTTCATTGTACCTTCCTTCCTTGTATATTTTACTACAGCCACTAAAATTTTATAAATGGACGTCGACTATCTGCCTTGTTTCTGTGAAAACAATAACTTCTGGTTCATAGGATAATTGTTTGAGATAGCATAAATATTCGTCAATTTTTTGTATACTTCTTATATTGTTGTGCAATATTTTAAAATTAATTCGATCATTGTTAATTTTTATAATCTTATTACATTCGTTGAAGTTCGATAAAATTTCGCTTTTAATGTTTTTTACTTCGAAGTTTTTCACGTATTTTTCCATCTTCTGTAATTATTTTTTGAGATATGCAAGAGTTCGAGAAAAATAAAATGTAGTAATCTCCCCACGTTCCGACTTAAGCATAACATTAATTTCACAAATATTACATACCTCTATTAAGCCTAATACCTCTAACAGCCTGTTTACTTCGTTACATACAATATAGAGTGAAATAAAGTCTATGGTAATAAGTATTCTATCATTTTTAGTTTGAAAATATGAATAGGACATTAATTCTGTTGTGGAATCATCTGCGACTGAAAGACAAACTTTAGTCGCTATTTTCCATGGTTCATACCTCTTGGGAGGTATTCATGTTGAAAAGGGGAACATTCTCCATGAAAATTGAAAAATGTGATTTATGTGTAATATCTAACAGAAAACAACTACTTCTCCGGCACAAGCCACGCTGGACATTTAACTAATAGATATTGCGAAAAGACTCTCACTGAAAATAAAAGAAAAAATCTGAAAGTGAAAATTTGCATTTTCATTCAGATAGCTGATTTTTTTAATTCTCTCTAGTTTTCATTGAAAAAATCATTGAAATTAGATAAGGAGAATGTTAAAAATATCACTCACAGAAATCGTTCATTTCATTGAAGCAAAGTTCGCCAAGCTCATACATACATCAATGTGTAGTACTGAACAAATGGAGGGAGACATTTTTTTCTCTAAATCGGGTGGGTATACCGGGGTCACATCGAATCCTAGTCAACATAGAATAGTCTCGGAGATGGTATGGGTTTCACTTCACTTCAGATCACACCGGTGGTGAATCAAATAGTTATTATCGCAAAAATATCTATTCGGTGCCTTGGTCATTTCGAGATATCAAAGTGCAATGCAAAATGCGACTCGCAATTAGCCCAAGGTGACATTCCATTTATACTTCGAAATAAAATGCACATCAAAACCCTTTTGATGTTACAATATGAAAGTGAATGGACTGGTACTCATTTAAAGATACGCTTCACTTTCGGATTCTCCTGTTGTCTCAAACACTTCAAATTTAGAAGTTGATAATGCATTACAAGTTTAACTCGCTTGTAGTCCCTAGACTTACAAAGAGTTTCTTGTAGGTACCTCAAATTCTTTTCGAAGCGAATTCACTGATATAAATATAAAATATCTTATATTCAAGAATAAAACAAAGCTTCAACATAAATAGAAATTATACCTACCTCAATATTATAATCCTAGCTAAATTATAATCATGGTTTACCTATATGGAATGGAATACTGGAAGACAAAAACGTTGATTCCGTAGTATATACTTTTCATAAACAAAACAATAATCAAACAGTCCATCAGTTATCTGAATCATGAAAATAACAATATCTAGAAATGTAGAAAAAACTAAAATTCAATTCCAATCCTCTGGACAGCATTTATTTCCCGGCGAAAGCAGTACCTATCCTGAATTTTGAGAATCACACAATTTACATTTCCAATTCTTGACATGATTTTTTGGGTTTATGACCTTCCACAATCTGAAAATGAAAAAATGTTAATCCAAAGAAATCTGTACAAGTGTAGAAGGGCAAATTAAGATAAGTCACTGCGTTTACAAGAATGCTGTCTTGAAAGAAATTAATTTTTGTCAGTAACTTCTTCATCGTCTTTCCAAGAAGTTTTGATAACGGAGGCAGATACAGCCTCCGAAACGTTAACAATTTTCAAAAAAGAGAAGTATTGTTTGTTAATTTGATCTCATTTTTTCAGATAGGCAAATTCAGTGTAGATACGTTACTTAATTAATTAATTTGCCCTTCTACACTTGTACAGATTTCTTTGGATTAACATTTTTTCATTTTCAGATTGTGGAAGGTCATAAACCCAAAAAATTTATATCAGTGAATTCGCTTCGAAAAGAATTTGAGGTACCTACAAAAAACTCTTAGTAAGTCCAGGGACTACAAGCGAGTTAAACTTGTAATGCATTATCAACTTCTAAATTTGAAGTGTTTGAGACAACAGGAGAATCCGAAAGTGAAGCGTATCTTTAAATGAGTACCAGTCCATTCAATTTCACATTGTAACATCAAAAGGGTTTTAATGTGCATTTTATTTTCAAGTATAAATGGAATGTCACATTGGGCTGATTGCTAGTCGCATTTTGCATTGCACTTTGATATACCCACCCGATTTAGAGAAAAAAATGTCCCCTCCATTTGTTCAGTACTACACATTGATGTATGCATATCATGCAGTATTTTTGATGTATAGAGATATATATAGACAAAGGAAAAGTGAATCTCTGAGAACCACGAAATCTTATCAACCGTTATCAAGTCACACGTCATGTTTCAATAAAATAAGGAATGAAATATAATTTTCAATTGCAAAGCTATTGTCTCTGTGAATCCCATCATGAACTGATGATGATTTCTGAGAATTTATTGATGTCATTTCATTTATCAAGAAATAACCAAAAATATATTGGATAACAGAATCCATGAAATTACAGTTTTATTTGAAAAGCATTGCGATATGTCATAATCAGTGTGTATGAAAATAACAACATACTTGAATCAATCAAATTTCCAAATTATCCCACTGAATTTTCAAATCGAAAGAAGGATTCAGTGATATCTTATTTTGAAATTCATGAAATAATTTCTACAAAGGTTAATTTTTTTTAAAATTTTAGTGAATCTGTTCTGGAATTCCATTGCATAAAAAATATTGAAAATTAATTATCTGCAGTGTTTGAGTAACGACGTTTTGGCTATTGAATCAAGTGTGAGTTCAGAAACGTAGAAGGGTCAATTTATAAAAATATTTGACAACGAACAGACGAAATAGTAAAATGGACAATATTGAAGTACTCTTCTCTCTCCACCATATGGAAAATATAAGGCAAATAGCTGACAGAAAACAACTACTTGCTTGGCTAATACCACGGCGGACATTGTAGTACATCTTATAGATACTTGTAGAACGTTCTTTCAAGAAGACTCAATTGCAAATGCTTATTGTAATTAAACAATAGATTTTACTCCATTTGGCCGGGGAAGACCACCTGCAGACACGTTTCGAGGTTCTTGTCGCTAGTCAGTTAGTCCCAGCCCCACCCACGGAAGAAACCAAAAAGTACTCTTCGGTAGCAAAAACTCCAGGAAGTATACAAAGTTCAAGAATATTTGCCGGAAATAAATGGAATAGTAAAATCGAAAATGTCAAAGTACCCTTAATTCTCTCCAAATATTTTCACCATGTCTCAAGAAGAAGATTTAAGAACCTATTAGTTTAATTTTGTTGAATTATTCAAAAGGGGCCATCCGTGTTCATAGATTCAGATTCTTGAATTTTAAGTGTCACATATTTTTATATATAAATTGATCCGGAAATTTAACAAATTTCAAAATTTTACTAGGCAAAATAGTGTCCGGATCATTTCAGTTGTTTCAGAATTATATTGACAACAAAGATTACAAATAATATTCATACATTTATATATTATACAGGGTGTTTCCGAAATTGGAGCGATGAATGAAGTGGGAAGTAGGAGATGACAAAACATTTTTGTCGAAAAAAAAAAATATTTTGGGAGCTATTGAATTTTTAAGTTAGAGTCTGTGCAAACCGCGCTGAAACACTGCCAGCGGGCAGACACGCTGTGGCCTGGAGAATCAAACCAGTGCCCCTCAAACAAAGGTAACTGGAAGCGATTTCATAAAATTCCATAAAGATTTCAAAAATGTTTGATTGCTCCAAAAACGAAAATTTTGAACATTATGTTCCACATAACAACCCATTTTCTTAATCGCTCCAATTTCGTATATGTATATATGACTACATTTATCTCACAACTTTGGATCCGCTCAAAATTGACTTGACTGGAACCTATGCACCTAATCGGTATATACAGTTTTGGATTGAACCACTCAAGTCAATTCTATAAAATATAGGATTGGACCCAACCGCGATAGCCTTGAAGAGAACTGAAATTACGAGATAAACGAGTTTGAAATTGACAAATGTCAGGTGGAAGTATCCAAATTCATATTGTTCATCGTCTCTATTGTCTGTCATCGGATGAGTTTCTCTTTCTCAAAATGGAGAACAGAATAATAATAAAGAATAGTACATTGTTCACCGGGTAGGAAAAGCTTAACATTCCTGGGCGACTGTGAAGATTGCTAAGTCGAGGCGCAAGCCGAGACTTAGCAACACAGAGTCCAGGAATGTGGCTTTTCCTACGAGGTAAACATACTATTTTTCCGCAAATCGTTTAAAATTCGACAGATATTGATTGATTTTAAAAAAAACGCAATAATTTTATTCCCAAATAAATGGTGCTTTGAAATTCCTAATAAAATTACTTGGGCTACTATGGAAACGTATTGAGGTTGAATTGTCAAACTTGACGTTTATAAATTTAATTGCTGGTGTTCTCGAAAGTAAAATGATAAGTGATGATGAAATTTCCATTCCTGGGACTCCTCCAGAGCTGGTTGAGGCAGTGAATACTGCTTCATTAGAATTATTGCCAAAGAAATCAAGAGAAAAGTACGAAAATGCATACAGACGTTTTATGGATTATCGCATGAGTAAAAATACGAGCTCTTTCTCAGAAAATGTTCTAATGGCATACTTCCTAGACCTTTGTTTAAAGATGAAATCTTCAACATTATGGGCCAATTATTCAATGCTGAAGTCAACCCTTGCAATTAAACACAATGTAGATATATCTACATACTAAAAACTTCGTTCTTTATTCAAACGGCAAGCTCAAGGTTATAGGGCAAAGAAATCTAAGATTTTAACGAAGGAAGAAATTGAAAAATTTATCCAGGAAGCTCCAAATAAAGAAAATTTAATGATTAAGGTAATTTACAAGGTTTTAATTTCTATTTAGATTATACCTTTATTTATTTTTTAGGTGGCTGTAATATTTGGTATTTCTGGGGCCTGTAGAATGGATGAGTTAGTCCGAATGACTGTACACGATATAGAAGACCTAGAATCTAAGCTTTTAATCAGCATACCTGATTCGAAAACCAACAAACCAAGATCATTTGTAATTAATCAGATCTACTTGAATGTTTATCGAAAGTATGTTTCGTTAAGACCAGAAAATATGAACAGTGACCGATTTTTCTTTAAATATCAAAGCGGAAAGGGTTGTAGACAAGTGGTAGGAATTCATCAATATAGAAAAATGCCCAAAATAGTTGCTACTTATTTGAACTTGGTAAATCCGACAGAATATACTGGTCACTGCTTTCGTCGGTCTTCTGCAACAATATTGGTTGACTCTGGTGCCGACATAACTAGTTTAAAGAGGCATGGCGGATGGAAGTCATCAAACGTTGCTGAAGGATATATCGAAGAATCGCTTAACAATAAGGTTGAGGTGGCAAATAAAATTTTCACAGTACAAAATATTCAACAAAATAACCCTACCACCCCGCATGTTGTCCAAAATGTTTCTCATAGTTCTAACAGTGTTCCTCCAATGTTCAATAATTGTACTAACTGTCAAATTACTGTAAATATAACAAATTGATCTTAAAAATGTATTCAGCAATGACTTGATGTTTTCAAAATATAAATTAATTCCTTATAAGCAATGTGTTTTCAATCATTTATGTAGAACACTAACAACTGTACGGAAATATCATTTCCTTACAGTAAGGAAATGACATTTCCTTACAGTAAGGAAGTCCTGACTTTTTCTTCAAGAAATTTTGACAGGAATGTCAAAATTTCCTAGCGATTTGCGGAAAAAGAAATGTATGTTCCAAAAAAGAGAATAGTTTTATCATTCAACTTATTAAGGAAAAACATATTTTGGGACTCATGGATGGGAAAATGATTAGGGTTTCACACATTTCCAAAAGTTTGGTGCCTTCAAATGAAAACCACAGAACAACGATTTATAAATTAATTGGCAAATCACAAGAAATTTCACCTTACGAAATTCAACATATTGCTGTGAAGTTAGGTTTTTTCAATCGAATTGAAGCATTGGATTCTTCGATCAACTGATATACTGCAACATAAACTACAAGGTGGTTTAACTTGACACAATGCTTTCGAATTTGAAGCGGATAGAGACCGTCCAGATACACGTAGTCTATGTATACAGTAAGAGCGTCAGTGTTGGAACAAATTCGTTAAAAGCTTGATATAGCCATTGTGAAAAAAGTAAAGTCGATTTTATTTATCAGTTGGGCAATTTTTGGTTTAGTCACATTTTTAATGCCGTCAATACTGTTGTTATGACGTCATTATAATTTTTTTTTAAATGGCAATAACCGATTTTGATAACACCTTCAGAAAGAACGTATTTTTCTGTGTATGGATGTCATATTTTTTTCATGTTATACAGCGAGTTTCAATGTGAAATTTTGTTATTATTTTTATGATTAAAGTAATCGTAAATTTGATTTTTATTATTCACACAAAGAAAAAACTATAAAGTCATTATTAAAACTTTAGTATCGGCAATCAAAAAAAGGTCCTATATTTGGGACTGGGTCTCACTTTAATTGCCACTAGGAAAAAAAAGACCCAGTCAGTGTTTAATTGCCACTATCAAACTAAAATTCAAATACTTTTAAAGTAGTGCTTCCTACTTAATGAATATTTTAATTGTTGTTATTGCCGACTTTATTTGGCATAAGGAAAAAGTTGTTTGTGTCGTAAACTATATGATGGATTTTCTAGGATTTTATGGGATTATCAATATTTCCGATTATTTCTGAGGTGAGTACAAGTTATTGCATCAAAAAAGTTTTAATATAACTTTAGAAGCTTACCATTTTTTATCCATATAGAATATATCTTATTGTATATAATATACGTTAATAAAACAATAATAAATAATTTTTTATGTGAATTATTCAATTTCAAGTATGAAATACTGATATTACAACTACAATTGGAAACATACTAATTAAATCTATAACTGTTATAATTACTACAAGAAATATTTTATCTGAATATATAATAGATGGTAACCCCAAACTTCGTTAAAAACGTTCCTGATAAAATAATTTTCACTCACCTTCGAAACTAACGAAAAGTATTGATACTACCCAAGCTTTCAGTAATTTCATCAGATAGTTCACGATATTCATAATTTCGAGTAAAGACGCGTCCTTCTGTGTATCTATCTATATGACGCAATCATACATCTTCACACTGTGAAGTCCGAACGGAAATTGATGTGCAATGCAAAATGCAACCGCACTTACTCGTGAGACAAGCGCGGGAAACGATACTATTGGCCGTTGGTGATAAGTTTGCGCATGCCCGTGATCATCCTAATTAAACTTTATGCTTATAATAAAACTACGACTGATAATACCTGACACTCTGTTTATTTATGACTATCAATGACACTCCAATTATATATCTTCAATTAGACAGGGAGCAAGTTATTTGTACTTAGTGTGGCCATTGGTTGAAATATGGATAGTTTGATAATGGTACATAGTTCATTGTCAGGGTTCTTTTTTTATTTGCAGCAAATTTGAAGTTCGTAAGTAAAAAATGTATTGCTATTATTGAAATGGTGTCAAGTGCACTAGTGCATTTGGACATTTTTTCTCGGTGCAATTATTTAGCATCAATTATTTGCTTAATTCAGTAATTTTCTGCTATAAAATCTTACTGATGTTATAATAGACATACATAGAGAGTGAAATATCGAATTTGCACAAAAAAACTGAAAAAGTCAAACCATTTTCAACAAACGTCGATATTTTAGTACAAATGAGAATTGGTCCAAATTTCGTAATGACTCATTATAATAGGAATATGAGGGAGCCGCCTAAGGTGTATATGAGAGACTAGTACTTTTTAAGAGTCTAGAACAATGAAATATGCGAAAACATATTTTGTTGAGAAGAAGGCTGTGATTATAAATCTAAAAATTGTTTTTGATAAAAAACAACTTTTCTAATGAACTTTATTGATAAGGTAAAAAATAAGAGTAGTTTACTCTTGACCAAAATTCCTATTTTTCGTTCTTCCCTGTACACTATAGAAATCTGATAACTCTAATACGAGTTTTTAAATACAAGGAATACAATTTTTTGACAAATGAATAATACAAAAGTTTTCCATATGGTGCAAACTTTTTGAAACTCTGTATAACATAAGAAAAAATATTACATCTATACACTCGAACAGTGATGTCGTCATCAAAAGTATGAGCGGAATAAAAAATGCGCAACTAAAAAAAAATCGACGTGTCTGAGCTTTTTTTCTCCAATAGCCATATCAAGATTTTAACGAATTTGTTCCAACCTTTACCTGCTCATTGTAAAGTTTGTTCCCACTGTCTACGCTGCCCACTCATTAAATTGGGGACATATGAACTATGGGTATAGATTTATTGGAATTATTTAATTATGATATTCAACATTATGCTATGAATAGCTGTAGTGTACATGTGAAAATAAAGTGAATATTTCATAATTTCATAAATATGATGGCATCTTTTTTTACATATATCCCCAGCTCATCATTCCAAGGATGAATTGTTTTTGCCAAAGTGGACATTTAGTAATTAAATGATGCGGGAACTTGTTCTACTTACTTGTCTTTAACGTACTGAATCCGCATTTTATGTTTGACACACTCCAAATGAGTTCTGTAAGAAATTGCATCCTCGAAATTGGCATCACACAATAGACATTTACTTTCAGTGATGTACCGACTTTCCTTGAATTCCTGCTTCCGGGAAAGTGAAGCTGAAACAAATAGTAAAGTTGCGAATCCAAGGAGTGAAATACTTGTTATTGAGTTCTTTGAAAGCCATATGCACAGGCATATGAGATAAAATGAATGTAAGTGGGACCACGAAATTATTTCTGAAAGTAATAGTAGGCCCGTAGAGATAAATATTGAAAATCGAAACTTTGGTGAAGTGAATGGTACATTGAGAAAGCATTAAGTCTCATTAAGCATTAATGCTTGTCTTGGAACCTAAAGACGGTGCTGAATATATACTTCACATTTATTTCGCTCTTGGGGTATGACACGACAAGGGTGAAAGTAAAGAGTTATACCTTGGAGGTGAAGCTCTTCAAGATCTTCTGTTGAAACTAGGTAGGTATTGCATATAGTCCAAATCGGTCTTATCGTGCGGGTTAGCGCCGCTGAAAATTATTATTATCAACACATCTGCTTTTCGCATGTGGAAATCGTATATGTCTGTCTCATGTATCATTGGGATTTCATTTGAACGGGTATGATTCAATACAAAGGAATGAGAGGAAACTAAATCAATTGTCGGTGACTGAGTCTCACACCCGCAGGTTAAGAATGATTTTGACTATACCTTAAAGAGAACAGGTTTTTTCAAATTCGTCCGATGAAATCAGGTAACTCGAATAGTTAATTTGGAATGCAACGAACATATTGTATAGCTCCGACCCATTTGAACTAATAATAATGATATTCCATTATTCGAATCGTTCATAGAATGATTATTTTGGGTTGAATACGAAATATTGTAAAATATATCTCACTACAAAAATAGGTATGCCTTATAAAACGAACCAACCTGTATCTAACTTCTTAAAATAATTGATCCATCTCACATCAAAGTATACGTCTTCAGTTGTGTATCGGTTAACATACCAGAAGTACCACAAATCCATGAAAAAATCATGAAAAGGACAACCAGTAGTACTTTGATATTCTTTGATGTAAAACTCTCGAACATTTTTCTTTTCCGCCTTGCAATTTTGAATAATATTATGCCTCAGAAGGTCTTTCACAAATGTTTCTGAAAAATTCAGAAGTAGTTACTTATGGATTAAGAATATTTAATATTGAAATTACTTACCCAATGGCGACATTATGATATTGAACAATCCAAGTAACAAAAAAACTAGCCAAACTATCACAGATGCGTTTTTTATTAAGACAATCAGAACGAAACAGACGTATGAAGAGACTCTGTTCCGTTTCTACATCTCAATCGATTGGTCGGTAAATCACACACTTTACTACCTATTCAAAAAGTAATTATAAAAACCGATAGCGATAAAAACATTTTCTCCGAAACCTACCAAATTGATAACAGTTCTACTTATACCAGGTGACTTATTTCAACAAGTGCAACTTTTGTTTGGTGATAATCTGGATAGGTTGTCTCCTTCAGTAAAGAAGTGGTTAATTTTCGATAGTCATTTCTGATGTTGATTATTCCAAGTAGCTAGATCTGTTACAGGAGTTCAGATCCCCTCCTCTGCATGGTCCGCGACCATGAAAAAGCAGGGATTGGAGCATTCCTTTTCAAGGCAGCAATCCGGGCAGCTGATGAACTTGGTCGACACTGAACGGGCAAAAAAGCTCACATCAAAGCTGCGGAGACTGTGGTCCTCCTGCAGCTGCACAAGGATAAGCCAATGCATGGGATATTCTGCAAGAACATTGAAGACCTTGGCTTATCCAAAAACTTGACCTTTGCTTTCCTCAGCTCAAGTGAGCTGAAGTCGGAGACCGAGGGATTCATAATGGCTTGCCAGGATGGTGTCTTCAACACCCTGGTCTACCGTAGCCGCGTGATGGGTATAGAGATCCCCGACACTAGATGCAGAGCGTGTCGTGGGGCGCCTGAGACCCTTATGCATTTGCTTTCAGCATGTCCAGCATATGCGGTCTCAGCCTATATCCACAGGCATAAGGCGGCCCTACGAGTGTTGTACTAACATCTACGACACTCGTACGGTATAGACGAGACACCGGTGTTGCCTTATGCTCCGGGGCATATTGGGTCCATTATGGAGAATAAGAAGTGCCGAATATATTAGAACTACTCATTTCCCACCCTCAGGCTCCTCGACCATCAAAGTGAGACGATTTTCGTCATGGAGTTTTCGGCTCCTGGTGAAACGAACATTGTCCGAAAAGGGGAGGAGAAATGGACTAAATATCGAGACTTACTCTTTGAACTCCTCAGGCTCTACCCAAACCATTCTGTTAAAATGATGGTTCTGATTATAAGGGTCCTTGGTGAGCTGGGTAAACGCTCCAGGGCACCCTCCGGATGTGTCAGAGCTCCGGAGACAGGCCCTGACTGGAATATCCTTTTAGGAAAAAAAAATAAAAAATAATAATACAATAATAATAATAATAATTGGTGGTTCTGATTATAGGGGTCCTTGGTGGTATGGTGGACACACTGCTCTCGAACTTAAAAATCAAACCAGATTGACATAATATGGCAGAAATTTTAGCAGGACGAATGCAGAAGGCCGTCATTCTTGATTCACTCCGTCTGCTCAGGGTATATAATTCTCGGACCCAGTAGTTGCTCACCCCACGGACGTGGGGAGTGGCTACGGCGTCGTGCGTCAACATTTCCTACTCGTAAAAAAGTATCACTTTACTCACTTGATACATAAATAACTATTTCATGGTCAAAATGGGATAAAACTAAAAAAAAATCCAAAATTGAACAGTTTTTGGGATATTCAAAAGTGATCAGGGGGGCTGCCGAAGTCGAAAACTTAGACTTTGCATCTCAGTCACATCCCATACAAGAAAAAAAAAACCACTACCACTATTTGAAGCAACTCAGGATGTACTAGGTTACTGGGCTATTTACCGCTGCGCCGTAACCATCTCAGTCAGTTTCGATCAGTCAGTTTCGATAACAAAGTTAACATTCATATTGGCTGATAATGAAAAATCTCAGAACAAAAAGTTACAGCGATGCTGCCGCACTAGTGATTTGTAAAATATGTACCTATAGACTACAAGCCCGCATAACAATTTGGGGGGTCATTTGACCCAGCATGAAACATGCACAGAACGATGCTGCTATATGAAAATAGTTATTTATGGTACTAGTGTGTTATGTTGAAAATAAGTCACGCGAGAAAGATTTATACAGGCCGAGTGGTATAAATTCCAAAATGACTTAGGAAACATAACACATGAGTGGCATACAATGTTTTATCCAACACATGACAGTTATGACCCATTATTAATGTCATTTTAGACACTTCTCCAAAATGACTTTAATAATGACAGTCATAACTGTCATGTGTTGGATAAAATAACTTTATTTGATAGTTAACTTGTCTAAAATGACTTTCAGGCCGAGTGATATAAATTCTAAAGTGACTTAGGAAACATAACACATGAGTGGCATACAATGTTTTATCCAACATATGACAGTTATGACCCATTATTAAAGTCATTTTAGACAAGTTAACTATCAAATAACACACTAGTGAGTTATAATCCATAAGTCACTAGTGAGTTATAAATTTAAATCTTTTTCGCGTGACTTATTTTCAACATAACACATTAGTACCATAAATAACTATTATATAGGCACTATGTCGTCAATTCTGGGTTGGCTATAATAATAATGATAGTAGTAGTGTTTTTATAAATATGTTCTTTTCGGACAAAACATACTTGTACAGTATTCCTTACGATGTGCAGATTATGAAATAATAATCTCCTAGAATCTACTAAATGATGAGCCAGGATTTTTTTTATTTTCAAAAAATTCCTGGCTTCCGGTCCCATTAGTTTTGTACAGCAGTAGGTTCTAGGAGATTATTTTTTCATAATCTACCCAACATGAGGAATGCCGTACAAGAAAAGCACATCTTCAGATGAAAATTTATTATTATTACAGTCAAATTCAGCACCCGAAATTGACGACATAGTGCCTAAAGTTATTTTCTCATATAGCAGCATTGTTCTATACATGTTTCATGCTGGGTCAAATGACCCTCACAAATGGTTAGCGGGCTTGTAGTCTATACATTTGTACTCAACAGGGTGGGGGAGATGGTAATAACACAACGAACAAAGTACACACTACACAACCCAAGTACACAACCCATCAATATTCATTCAGCGAATATTCTGGAATTCATAATGACAAAATAATATTGAGTAATGGTTTTTTGACGGCATACCTGCATACTTTCAAATTGAATTTTCAGGCTGGGTAGAGGTACTGAATTAGCTAATATCTACTGGTGTAGCATTGGCACAGCTCAAAAACCGTTCATGGGGAAAGTTCTCCTCATATACACATTATGGGCTTGATTGAATTGAAAGGGTGAAATGATAATCACCAAGTTTGGAAAACTGATGAAATCTCATGCCGTTTTACCTGTTATTGGTACATAGTCCGGTGGCAGGGAGGGGTTTCGTAGCCGATGAAGCGCGACGGGATCACCCAAGTTATTCTTATGTATTTTGACCCGCTGAATCCGAATTTCGAGGGTGATAAGCCGTGAAAGCATCCGGAAAATATTTATGGACGATTTTCCGAGGGAAATCGAAAAATCCATTTTTTCAAATGATGTATTATTCTGCATAAAATTTTCTACAAAAAGGGTATCGACAAAGTTTTTTTGAAAATGCACCGTTTTCCAGTAAAAGTTACTAGAAATTCGAAAAAATGCGATTTTCTCAATTTTCAGTACTCTCTCATTCAGTCACATAATGATATTTTCAGGATCATCTTTTCGCAAATTATTCATAAATGTACATATATCTCAACTATGAATAACAGAAGAGACATTCTTGAAAAAGTCATTCGTGTGGATTTTCCGGCACTGAATTTCCCGATACTTTTACCTTGCATGGAACCGGCATTTTTTTATTCGCGAAGCTTGCGAAGCTCACGCAGTTTTCCGAGGAAAATCGAAAAATTCATTTTTCCAAAAACAAATGACGCTCTAATATGCTCCATAAAATTCTCTACAAATGTTTTTTTAAAATGTACCGTTTCGGAGTAAAATGTGCTCGAACTCCGAAAAAATGCGATTTTCTCAATTTTCTGTGCTCTCTCATTCAGTCACATAATGATATTTTCACACGAATCCACACGAATGATTTTTTCAAGAATGTCTCTTTTGTCATTCATAGTCTAGACATATATGAAAGATTTGGGACATGGTGATCATGAAAATATCATTATGTGACGGAATGAGAGGGCACAGAAAATTGAGAAAATCGCATTTTTTCGAATTTCGAGCACATTTTATTCGAAAACGGTGCATTTTAAAGAAAAATTTGTAGATACTTTTTTGTAGAGTATATTAAAGCGTTAGTTGTTTTTGGAAAAAATGGATTTTTCGATTTTCCTCGGAAAATTCTTTTACTTTTAAGCAAAATTTTCCGTTTTTCCGCTACTGAAATGCTCTGTGATTATGAAAAAATATGTGCTGAACCCGTTTTTATTGACATTATAGGAAATTTGTCCACTACGTGAGCTTCGCGAATAAAAAAATGCCGCTTCCATGCAAGATAAAAGTATCGGGAAATTCAGTTCCGGAAAATCCACACGAATGACTTTTTCAAGAATGCCTCTTCTGTAATTCATAGTCAAGATATATATGAATAATTTGGGAAAAGGTGATCCTGAAAATATCATTATGTGACTTGATGAGAATGCACTGAAAATTGAGAAAATCGCATTTTTTCGAATTTCGAGCACGTTTTACTGGAAAACGGTGCATTTTCAAGAAAAACTTGAAGATACCCATTTCGTAGAGAATTATATGCAGAATATTTTGAAATCATTTGTTTTTGAAAAAAATGGATTTTTCGATTTTCCTCAGAAAATCATCCATAAAAATTTTCCGGATGCTTTCACGGCTTATCACCCTCGAAATTCGGATTCAACGGGTCAAAATACATAAGAATAACTTGGGTGATCCCGTCGCGCTTCATCGGCTACGAAAACCCTCCCTGCTACCGGACTAACAGTAAAAACCAGCTGTAAGGAAGGATTCTTGAGGTTCGCACAGAAATGCAAATTCTATAATATTTAAAGAACCAAGAACATAATTAGGCAAGAAATCGGTCTTATGAATAATATGAATATTCTTCTGTCTTCCAGAACTGGGAAAACTACTGGGACTGTTTTGTCTGTAGTGAAGAGGAGAATTCTCCAATCTCAAGAACTGTCAAAATAGTTGGTAAATATAATTGACTGGCCGGTAAAGACACATTCCTTGTAATGGTTTTCTCAATGTATGTTTTTTCAAAAGAGGTTGAAAGTTTTTGAATGTCCTCACCAAATATCTAAGACTGCAGCGGCTTCACTAATCAAATTTTATCAAGCATTGAAATTTTATATATCTTCGAACGATTTTTCAATTTATGCAAAGTGGTGTTTCTGACAGTTTACACTAATCACGAAAAACGAACTACACACTTTTCACTCGTTCAGAAAACCCCGAAATCATCAATTAAACATATAAAAAAATGGAAGGAATTCAAGAACGATTATTTAACGTCTACTTTCTCACAGGCTCATATTCGGTGTTTATGCAACACGGCAATGAATTGGCATACGATTCTTTCGTGTAGAAAGCACTGCAGGAATTTTGTATATACATGCAATTATTTTTCTTCGCATTTCAGTTTGCATGTTTTTAAAATTATCGCAGCGCTTGCTACAGGAGGAAAGCGAATGCGATTTCATTTTAGTGATAAGTATAACACTAAAAATTAGCCTGTGTGAAAGCAGACGTCAAATAACTGTTCTGGAATACCTTATCCTTTTACATGTTATTTTGATAATTTCGGATAAACAACGTATACTCTTCTCTCGTGTGGAGAACGAGAACGGAGCATGCCAGCAGCCTTAGATATTTGATGAGGACATTAAAAAACCCAATTCAGATTTTTTTGCAAATATGAAATGAATTTGGCTTATTTATTGATTCATAATTCCAACAAAGTTCGAAGAGTATGCCGGAGAGTTGAGTTTCAATCAAATGAAACGAATAATTTCGACAGAGTCGAAATACCTTTCTCTTCACAATATCCCGCAAAATGGAAAATTTGAAGCGAATATTAAAATAACACATTTATCGAAGTCAATATCATTATTATTTTTATTAATGTTGACTTGACTTTCGAATATCTAGTCCATCGGAAGTATCTTTTCGTTTTCTTAGATTTGTCTTCACAATAATCAAACAATACTCGTGAAGCAACGAATACCTTTTTCTTTCTTTGCACTACCTCAAGGAAATCTCATATTTGCACTATCCACGATTTTCTCCGTTCAATCTTCATCACATTTCATTTCTACCATAGTTATCAAGAATTTGTTATCTGGATAGATGCCTAATTTCACAAATTTCATTAATTATTGATGTCAACTAATTTCTGACGGCCAAACAGCCACAGCTACCTTGGATTATTTATTGTGGATTGGGTCCGTGAATATATTCGCCGTGATTGTTTGGAATTTTGATAATACTTATGTAATATTAAGAATGCTAAGAATATTATTCGTGAACATTTGTATATCAGATATTTATAGGTAATTAGTTGCCAAAGAAAATGAGAACTGGCTTTATGACAGGATTTCGTTATTATTCGGATCTGTCATTGTTGTTGCATGAAACTGTCGGTCGCCTACCAACAGCCGTTAAAAAAGTGCCCTTTTTTCGCTTTTCCGTTTAATAATGAAATCGTATATTGATAGTGAAATATTGTAATACTTTACGCACACAAACCACACAAAAAAGTGGACTTTTTTTGAAAATTGTAGAAAAATATTATTATTTGTACCTAAACATACTTTGGACCAATATAGTTGATATTATTAATAAGTAGTGATTATAATTACCAAACAAATAGTAAATAGTAATTATGGTCTCGACGGAATTTTGGTTGAAGAGCTATGTCTATGACATAAAATTTCAATGCGCTCTATGACACAGTTATTGAGGTGTGCAATTTGTAAGAAATTTAACGTAGTTTATTCATTATTCAGGCTTTTCCGTAAATACAAGCATAGTTTTTGATTTACGAGAGAAAAACTAACGAGAAAATTGGGTTTCAACGAAGTATGAAATTTTCAGCGCGCTCTAGCGGCCAAACCATTCAGCGAAATATATACTTGAGAAGTGCGTTCTTTAGAAAATTTAATGTTCTTTATTTTTGTCTACCCTGAAAATTGTGTAGTTTTATGATTCCATGCCTGAAAACTAGAAAAAAAACTTTTTTTTTTCGATTTTTGTTGTGAAGCCATATCGTAGGAAGTAACAAAGTTAAAAAATAAGATTCAGCACCCCAGAAAATATATAGAACGAGTGAGAAAAGGTGGCTTTTCGATTGCGGACATCTAATAAATTGCGGACACACAACAAAACCCTCTCGATTCCGATCAGCTCTTGATCAGTGAACTCAGGTAGGTATGTTTAAAGATTGGATTGTGTTCAGCCAGAAACAATTCTAGGTTGCGGGCATTTTCCAATATTTATCGATATTCTAATGATAATAATTCATGATTTGCCTTCTTGTTTCGTACACCCAATTAAAATTTATGTGTTCAATTTCCACGCACTTAAATGTCTACGTAAGGTTAGTTCGTTCTGATTCAATTATACTAAATTATTACTCGTTCTTTTTTCTTAGATTCAAATAATCTAAACCCTGGACTGGATTTCCTAATAAAGAAATGAACCTAAAAGTTACAATTTTAACTCTATCCAACAAATAATAGTTATAACTGTCATAACTGTCATGAGTTGGATAAAACATTGTATGCCACTCGTGTGTTATGTTTCCTAAGTCACTTGAGAATGTAAACTACTCGGCCTGACGGCCACGTGGTATAAATCTTTCTCGCGTGACTTATTTTCACTCATAATCTCCCTAGTGCTTGAATTATTGCCGGAAATTTTTCGAGTACATGAATTTTTTGAAAACTACCCGAGTCTCGCAGCGACGAGGGTGATTTTTTTAAAGAATTCATGTACGAGATAAATTTCCAGCAATTAATTCAAGCACGCGGGGGATTCGGTAAGAAAATTTCACACCAAAATATATTAAATTAATGGTTAATTCAACTGACTTGTAGATTATTCTGAGAGAAAACAAGTTGTAACATCAGTGGGCCATGAATGGTTTTTGTTGATATAATGACAGTTACGCGTTGGTATTAGTGGCGGTGTTTGTATGTGAGAAAGGAAAATTCATTTTGCGACATTTTCAACCTAAAATTACATTGCTCATCACGCAGAACTAAAATAGTTTTGACTGGTCCATGCGGATTGTCTATTGGGAAGTGATGTGGAAAGGAATTGTTGCAAATTTCAGCCGAGTATTCACGAAAAGATAAGTTGAATAAAATTGTTTCAAATATTAAGTTCATCAAGTCAAGCATAGATAGATTTGATTGATATACATTTTTTACCGATGGACCTATTCATCGTTGAAATGCAAGTTCTCAAAATATTTTCAGACACATTCGAAATATTTAGTGAATATATAATTATAAAATTATCTCCTTTCATATGAAAAATAACATTCCATTTGCAAATAAAAGCAAAATGTTAACTATCACATGTCAAATATTTGACAGAAAAATTTCCACTTATTAATTTCGCCCAGGGTAAAAATTTCCGGAAATTTTTTGGGTTGCCATGGCAACTAAATAAAAACCAATTTTTTGATTGACTGAAAAAGTGAGGTGTGAAATTTTCAACATAACACACTAGTACCGTAAATAACTATTATTTGTGTCCGCAATTTAAAATCTGTTCACAGGTATTACATCACCCCAACCGTTCTTACTTGAAACATTGAGTACAAGGTGACCACAATCGAAATGTGATCGCAATCGAGATATGTCGGCAATAGAGATATTTCCTCAATCTGGGTATCCGCAATTAAGATACAACTAATATATTTTTTTCCTGAAACGGACGTCTCCGAATACGATTTGATTGGATTAATTCATTAACCCTTTGTGGTCCTTTGTCGGGACTGCCCCGACAGTAACATTTTAACGTTCCGGTCCTATATTCCAGATAAGCTCCGACAGTATATCTTACGTTGCGGTCCTATGTCAGGTTAGCACCGACACTGGCTTTGGTCTAAGTCACTTATTTTTTCTTCAGATTTGGACATGTTTTCGTTTTCTGCATGTTTTGAATAAACTGATTTTCATTTCCTTGCATGGTTCTGACAATTTAATTGGACCGCGAAGAAAAATGGTCTTATCGTACAAAAACAGGTAACAGTGTAGTCGTCCAGCTAGGAACGAACTTTTTGTCCTGAACATATTTGTTTCATGTTCACACGTTTGTTGGATTCAAATCACAACACTTAGCGCTTTATAAGTTGATTTAATCATGATTCTGCTCATTCAGAGTTGAGGAGATTTTGGAAAAAAGTCAGTTTCATCAAAAATGTATCTTTCAGAATGGAATGCTCAATCCAACACTTATAAAAATTATTGCATTAACATGTTTCCTTGCCTTTCTTAAAAGACATTTGTACTGAAATTATTGCAAAAGTTGATAATATGGTTGAATATTCCTTAAATAACTACACTGCGTGGTGGATTATTCACTGAAATGGTTCTGTTTACTCCAGTCTTAATTATGATATCATAATATAAGACACCGCTCCAGCTTGTCAATATTTACCAGAGCTTGCCTGCTCTCTCCAGGGTACTGAAATTATGCCATTGCTTTTAATGAAATCAAAATTCTATGAATATGTATTTCCTCTTAGCTATTGATCAAAATGGAGTGTTATGGTCCTCACAACAGAATGCAAAGCATGCTGAGATAATTTTCTTGAACTACAAATTGTCAATACGGGCGAATTAATGAACATTACCCTCAATGTGGAAGTGGAAATTTGATTTGCAAAATATCGAAATTAAAACAAGGAAGCCAGGAAATAACAAAAACACTTGCATGGAATCGAATAAAATATATATGATGATGACACTAATAATAATACATTTGTGAATAGTAAGCAGAATATAATAAAACAACAAATTAATGTTGAAAGGGGGAACATTCTCCAAAAAAATTGAAAAATTAAAAATATGTTTTTTTGTAATATATAACAACTACTTTCCCGGCTAAAGCCACGCTGGCATTAAACTACATCTGACAGATATTGTGAAAAGACTCTAACTGAAAACAAAAAATCTTAAAGTGAAAATTCGCATTTTCATTCAGATAGTTGATTATTTATTTATATCTAGTTTTCATTCAAAATTCATAAAATAAATAAGATAGGGAAATGTAATTCAAAAATATCACTCACAGAAATCGTTCATTTCATTGAAGCAAGGTTCGCTTCTCTCGCATTTAATCCCCAATACATTTTTGTCGACCAAAATCTATTTCGCTTTGCCAAGCTCATCAGGGAGATTAGAAGAATTTGAAAGCAGACTCCTCAGGAGCAATTATACACACAACGGATGGAAATGTTGGAAACATTTTTTCTACGGTAACACTTTGAAAGTTATTTTTTGACATAAACCTGTCATGGGCATAATATCTATCAGATGTAGTTCAATGTCCAGCGTGGCTTGTGCCGGGGAAGTAGTTGTTTTCTGTTAGATATTACAAAAAAATAATTTTTTCAATTTTTTAATTTTCATGGATAATGTTTCCCTTTTCAACATGAATACCTCGCAAGAGACTATCATGAACGATGGAAAATGCCGACTAACGTTTGTCTTTCAGCCGCAGATAATTCCATAACCGATCTCATGAACATCCTGTTCATATCTTCGAGCAAAAAGCAATAAAGTAATATTTAACAGCATTAAAAATTGTGATTGAAAATTTACTGATAATAATTTTTTTGGTAGATTTGTGAATTGGTCATGAGTAGTCTTCACAGAATAAGATACTTCACTGATAAAGGTTTCAAGCAAAATAATGAATTAAAACTTAACTCTACTAGTTTTTGTTATACTTAAAATCAATTTGAGTCGAAACATTCAGACTAACTATTAGGTTTGCATCGGCAAACCCCGAAAAAATATTATTTGATAAAAAAATTTGTTGTCTGTGAAGTCGGTTTACGGACAATAATTTTATATGATAAAGTCATAAGAAAACATTGATGAAAAACTGCATACTTTTATGAATTGAATTGAATCATTATCACTGAATCATCATTATTTTGTATAATACTAAGAAGGATTTAATTGAAAATTACAATTTTTTTGATAAATTACAATTAAATTGAAATCATAAATCAAATTCATGAAACCGATGATTTTGAAAAGCCTGCCAAAACCTTCTTGATATAATAATATATTTCCATGCACTGCGTTAACTTTTCATTAAAACAGAAATATTTCCAAAACTCTGGTTGAAAACATCAATTTTTAATTTTCCTTTTCATTTAATTATAGAAATATACTGAAATCAAATCCATGGCAATGAATTGTCAATTTGAAATGACGAAATTGGACAAATAAATAGAATTTTTTAAATTGCTGCTTTTTAAAAGACCGCCTTAACCTGTTTGATATCATAGAAGATTTTCTCGCACGGTGGTTGGTCGGTTCAAATTGTCAGTTCAGACACATTTTTATAACATGTGTGAGATTAAACATTAATTTTAATCTTACATTAATAGCTACGCACGATAATGTTTTTCATTGAATACTGAATAAAAGCATTTGACTTTTTATACGATCGTTTATATGAGTCATAATAATTTTTCAGTCAAAATTGTAACTGTTACTGCATCGCCGAACGATGCTACTTTTTTTGATAATCAAAGAACAAGTATATGAGATTATATCACTAATCAAATTCTTAAAATGCAAGAATTAATTACCTTTTTTGCCGCAATTGTTGTTGTAATAAATAATGGAAACCACATTGACTTTTCACTTCACTTTATAAACAGTTGACCAAACAATTCACGTGTAGGTTGTGTACTGCCGCTGTCTTTCTTCCACACGAACGCATCGGCCGATGGCGTGGAAGAGAGATACATACGTCACAAGTCGAACGCTTAGGCAGATGGTGCCTCTCTATCACTTCTTCCGCGCTCTCGCTTGCACGCTCGGCTCAGGCGGAACGTGACAATGAGTCATACTTTTTCGTGCGTGCAGCCGGCGTTCATGGATTTATAATGCATTATCACGTCAAAATAAACAAACATAACTACCATGTTTTCGGCCACTAGTACCTTAAATTTGTAACGGTACAATCAGTCGAGAAAGTTGATAAATTTAATCAAAAATTGTGCTGAATTTAAACCGAAATTCAGCATTAATAATTCGTATGAGAGAGAGATATACTTTATTGTCATCAAGAAAAAAAACCTTCTTATGGACAAAGTGCTCACTTAAATCTAAAAATTATATCTATAGGTGTATAACGTGGACATGACATGACATTGAGAGAACAACAAAACAAAACAGTAAACATATATGATTGTAAAGTTAGGAGTATAAAGAAAAATAGAGGAGTCAGACGTTAAAATTTGTCAGAATAAAATTCTTCCAGACTATAGTACGGTCGATCACTTAAAATCACTTGCACAGCCTTTCTGAAATGGTCGGTGTTGCTAATATTCCTTATATGCTCTGGTAAATGATTGAACATCTTGCAACCATTGTAAATAAGTGAGTCCTTCACTAGGGTTGAATTTGGCCTTGGTAGGTTAATATTATTTTGTTTGCGTATAGAGTAATAGGAAGGAGTACTATTGAATTGGTTAAAGTGTTTTTTTATTAAGCATACTGTTTCATGGATGAAGATGGCGAAGACAGTGTGTATTTTATGGGATACAAACAATGGTTTACAGGGATCGCGTGTCTTTGCTGTAGATAAGTATCTAATTGCCCGTTTCTGCAAGATGAGTGTGTTCTGCAGGTGAGTTTTATTGCATACTCCCCAAAATGGGATTCCGTATCTTAGGTGGGACTCTATCAAGGCATAGTAAGTTGTTTTTCCTGTTGAGAGTCCTAGCTCTTTTGTAACACGTCTCACGGCATAACATCCAGAAGCTAATTTTTTGTTTAAGTTGCAAACATGTTGTTCAAATTTCAGTTTACTATCGATGAATATACCCAAAAATTTCGTGTTATCACGGCTCTCGATATAACTATTATCCAATTTGATATTGTTTATTTCACACTTGAAAGAGATTAGGTTGGTTTTTGTTATACGTTCAAGATTAGACGATTTGAATTACACCACTGTTTTAAAGTTTTTGTATCAGTAAGGATTTTTTCCTGCAGAGAGTTTGTGTTCTTGTCTTGCCATAAAATAGTTGTGTCGTCCGCAAAAACTGTGAACTTTCCTGATATGTTTATTCCAAGCAGATCATTAATATATAATAAAAATAGAGTGGGGCCCAATATGGATCCTTGTGGTACACCACAATTTACCGGTGCCGTAGCTGACAAGGTTGTTGTTTTCACTATTTGGTAACGATCGGTTAAATAAGATTTCATCCAGTCGAAAACTACACATCCGTAGTGGTGAAGCTTAGCCAACAGTATCTCATGATCAACGCAGTCAAATGCTTTTGAGAAATCGCAAAAGACTGCCGCAACAGATTCACCACTATTGATATTTGTATATACTCCCTGTAGGAAAGAGAAGATGGCATCACTGGTATTTTTTCTCTCCTGAAAACCGTACTGATTTGGCGAGATTATGTTATATTTTAAAGAGTATTTTGTAATTCTATTTTTAACTAATTTTTCTATGATTTTAGCTAGAGTGGGTATAAGAGATATTGGTCGGAAGTTTGCCGGCTCATCCTGGTTTCCCCCTTTGTGTATAGGTATAACAATGGACGTTTTCAGGAAATCAGGAAAAATTCCTCTGTTAAATGAGTTAAATGATTTGATAGAAATAATTCAGGACATTACCGGTCTAGATAATTCAAAATTAATATCATTCGAGGTTCAGAATCCTTTCCCTAGTATACCTTCTTGAGATACCTCACTATTTGGCGGGGATTTATTGGAAAAATATAATGTCAACCCGGTTACCAAACTAGATATATTAGACCTTGTGTCAATATGTCTTGAACGAAATAGCTTCAACGATATTCTTCATCGGAACGTTTATTCACAGGAAATTTGATGACATTTTCATGGATAACTTAAACCACAAATCACAAACATCCACTCTCGGAACAGTTGTTGTATTAGTACAGAGAACGTTACGCTCCTTGCACATTACACGTTTTCGTCCGTACGGGAATAAATCGTACGGGTATAGTAATTTTCCTAACAAGTGCGGAAAGACACTTTCCGCATGAGTTAGGAACAATACTTTTTCTACAAGCGTAGGAAACAAATTCATTTTTTCAATTATTTATTCATGCAAATGGAAACAACTAACAAGAGTAACATTTTCTGTCCACTAATTATTCGTAATATTTATTGTAAATGTACAATTTGATGCATTATGTAAATTTATAGCGGAAGCCAGCATATTTTCCTGAAGAAGAAGGTAACTCGGGCAATACATTATCGAAATAAATCGAATGTGCAGGCACAGGCATCAAATCGTCGCCGATCGATATAGACGTGTATGGTTCTAAAATGCACCCGGAAGACGATGTAGTGTTCAAATTGAGAATTTTGTTGGACATTTCTTTTTTTCGATTGGTGAAGTCTTCTAAATACCCCTCTGCAACTGAAGTCGATTTCCATCCTCCTAGGCGTTTGATATTAGTTATACCCACACCACAGTCAGCAAGTAAAGTGGCTGAGGAACGCCTGAAGCTGTGACCAGTGTAAAGCTCTGGATTTTGAAGGCGCAGATATACTGCTATTTCAGAGGGTATCTTTCCTATGGTATTGATTCCTACACATTGCACAGTACATTTTCCACTTTTGTAATACAAGAATAAACGACGGTGAGGAGTCTCTTTTGGACGTAAATGTACTGTTACAGACCTGAAATTTGATAAAGACTTCTCGAATTGTTCGAGATCGTTCGATGAATTAGATGGAAAAATCTAGAAGCACTAACTTTTGTTCTGGATCAATCGTCGAACATTCTATTTGTGTTCTATTGATTTCTTAAGTTTTCTAGAACTTTATTTGTATATAAAAGCAATGCATTTGTGAGATGAAGTTAGTTAGGAAGTTACTCTGAGTTACCTTGGATACAAGTATTTTGACAGTGACTTGAATTACAGTGTTGTCAAGTGAAGTTTGATTCATAAAGGCGAGTTCATACCAGTGTACACTTATTTTTGAACCCGAAGACGCAACAATTGGTGACAGCGGCGGAATAAGTGTTACTGAAGAAAGAAAAGTAAGGCAGTTTTCTAGTATTTGATGGTGAATACTCGAGCAAATAATTACGACGAGATGGCGACATCAGCAGATATCCTTGAGTTTTTAAAGGAACAAGAAGCCAAACGAAAACAAGAACAAGAAGAGCTTCTACAACAATTCGAACTGAAAAGGAAACAAGAACAAGAGGAACAAGAAGCCAAGCGAAAACAAGAACAAGAGGAACAGGAGGCGCGGTTAGTCCAGCAGTTACAACAACAACATGTTGATATCCTGCAACGTATAAGTCACAGTCAAAAGTGCTTCCAGAATGAAATCACCGAAGTAGTACAAGAGGTCAGAGGAGAAGTTCAAGAGGTCAAAGGTGAAGTTCAAGAAGTCAGAAGCGGAGTCCAGGGAGTCAACAGAAGGGTCCAAGACGTCGAAAATGAACTGTCCAAAATAGATGAACGGGTGGCACGAGAGGTGAACAAGAAATTCAACGAAGAAGTGGATAGGATCAAGGAGAGGTTGGAAACGCTACACCTTCCACACAAGCCTGCACCCTCTGAGGAAATCTCCCCCACCAGCGAAAAGCCATCCTCACTGACAACTCCGATAAGGCCTACACAAGTGAAAATTTTGAAGCCTCCAACATTCGATGGGCAATCCTCGTGGCCCATGTATAGACGACAATTTGAAGGGGCAGCAAACGCAAACGGCTGGTCCGAGGAGGAAATGGCCACCTCTCTAGTCCTGTGTCTACGAGGACAAGCATTGGACATCCTTCAGAACATCCCCGAGAGTAATCAGAAGGAATATTCTAGAATCGTTGAAGCTTTGGAAATCAGATATGGACAGCAATATCTCAAACAAGTATTTCAGAGGCAAATAAAGAGTCGATACCAAAAATCCAACGAAACCCTACAGGAGTATGGAGCCGACGTAGAGCGACTCATTAATTTGGCATACCCACAAGCACCGAAGGAGTTCGTAGAACAAATTGGGGTGCAGACTTTCATCGATGGTTTGAGAGATACTGACATGCAGCAAACCCTTCGACTAGGACGACTTCAAACCATAAGCGCAGCACTAATAGCATCTTTGGAGTTCGAGGCCGCGAAAAACGCATCAAGAAATACGAGGCCCAAGTTACGTGAAGTTAAATTCAACGAGGATTCTTCTACAAGCGAGGCGCTATTGAAGAAAATATTGGACTCCATAACAGCATTAAGCAACCAAGTGCATTCCCCAGAAGACAGGAAGAGGCGCTGCTATAACTGTGGGAAAAGCGGCCATCTACAGTGGAGTTGCTGGGAGAGATTGAGATCCAGAAGTCCAAGAAGAAAGAGGTCGTCATCAACGAGCAACGAAGAGAGATCGAGATCTCCGAGCCCAGGAATAGAGCAACGTGGGCGTTATACCATAGGAGCCTTCAGGAGATCGACCACGCCAGAAAGGAAACCTCAAACGTCTGAAAGAGGACTTGCTCCCAACCAGGAAAACCAGAATTAGTCGGCACTAGGGGGCGCGTGGCGACTTTCAGTGTTCAAAGCCCCAAGATCCATATATCGTCATTGAAGAAAAATGACCAAAGTCTACTAATACAAGGCCACTTAGAAGATCGGAAATGCACCTTCACTATTGATACAGGAGCTTCGAGATCAGTCGTTCGCCCAGACCTCATACAAGAATCTGTGAAGTCGATGAAAAGGAATATGGTTTTGGAAACGGCAACGGGACAAACCGCACCAGTCATTGGGGAAACACTTGTACACATCCAGGTAGGACCTATTACCATGGAACATTCTATGTTAGTTGCAGAAATAAGGGATGAATGTGTTTTGGGTCTGGACATCATTGAGAAAAACGACTTCATCATTAACATCAGACAGAAAATTTTGCGGATTGGCAATGAAGAAATCTTCCTGAGCAGGTACAATGAGAAAATCCCACCAATTAAGATTTATGTTGACGAAGACATCCACATTCCGAAAAACTCCGAAACCATCATCATGGCCAGAATGGATAAAGAACCTGGAGATTTGAGCACTGGAATAATTGAAAATGATGAATACCGCCAAGATGGAATTTTAATTGCCCGATATCTTGTGAACACAGAACAACTAATTCCTGTTCGGAAAATAAAGTCCTCCTGAAGAAAAACGACCAATTGGGATTCTGCAAACCTGTCACTCGAGTTATCAATTATGAATACCACACTCAGGTACTGCGAAGAAATACCACTAACACCGATCAGAGAACAATATACAAAATGATGGAATCCACGGAACATTTAACTATGGAGGAAAAGCGGAAGGCCAAAGAGTTTCTTTATAGCCATCGTAACATTTTCTCGACAGAGACTTCGACAGGACGTACCAGTCTAGTTCAACATCGCATCAACACCGGCGATGCCCGACCAATCCGACAGGCTCCGAGGAGACTACCGTTTGCCAAACAGAGAGAGGTAGCAGACATGATAAACAACATGATGGAGGATGACATAATTGAAGAAACTACAAGCCCATGGTCCTCACCGGTAGTATTGGTAACTAAAAAGGATGGATCAACCCGATTTTGCGTGGACTATCGTCGACTGAATGACGTAACGATGAAGGATACCTACCCATTACCAAGAATCGATGATACACTAAACACATTATCCGGTTCCAAATCGTTTTCAACGTTGGATCTGAAAAGTGGGTATTGGCAAGTGGAAGTTCATCCTGATGATAGAGGAAAAACAGCGTTCTCTACCGGACAAGGGCTGTACCAATTCAAAGTTCTTCCGTTCGGATTATGCAATGCTCCCACCACCCTTGAGAGACTTATGGAACTAGTATTGAGAGGTTTGACATGGAAAATTTGTCTAGTCTACTTGGATGACGTCATAGTAATGGGAAGGACATTTGACGAACACTTGAATAATTTGGAAGAAGTATTTTTGAGGTTAGAAAATGCTAACCTGCAACTGAACCCAAAGAACTGTTATTTATTTCAAAAAGAAGTTAATTTTTTAGGCCATGTCATCTCGGCCGAAGGAGTTGAGACCGATCCTGCTAAAATCGAGGCTGTTAGGAGTTGGCCACGTCCTAGGGATAAACATGAAGTAAGAAGTTTTCTGGGGCTATGTACCTACTACAGGAAGTATGTTCAAGACTTTGGTAAAATTGCCAAGCCACTCCACCGCTTAACTGAGAACAACGTTTAGTTTGATTGGAGCCCTGATTGCCAACAGTCGTTCGCTGAACTGAAGAAGAAATTGACAACTGCGCCTATTTTGGCTTACCCACGAGAACAAGACACTTTCATTTTGGACTGTGATGCGTCTCAGCAAGGCATTGGATCAGTTTTATCCCAAGAACAGGATGGCGAAGAGAAAGTAATAGCCTACTTTCGTAAAACTCTAGGCAAAGCAGAAAGGAATTACTGCGTTACAAGAAAGGAGCTTCTATCGATAATCAAAGCCATTAAACATTTCCATACCTTCCTCTATGGCAGACGTTTTCTCGTAAGAACTGATCACAGCGCTTTGCAGTGGATAATGAACTTCAAGAAACCTGAGGGTCAGGTTGCGAGATGGCTAGAGAGACTCCAACAATACGACTTCAAAGTTATTCATCGCAGTGGCAGGAAATGCAGAAATGCAGATACATTATCAAGACGTCCATGCTTGGAACAGCAATGCCGATATTGTCAGAAACTCGAAAACAAAGAAGTCAACTTTTACAATGATGAACATTGTAAGGAAATTCTGCAAGTTACCACCGTAAGAGTCGAGTCTGAAGAATCTGATTTATGGACCACAGAAGATATGAGGAAGAATCAGAAGAAAGACAACAATTTAAAGTTAGTCCTAAGCTGGCTAAAGAATGGAGTTAGACCTGAGTGGCAGGAAGTATCCAAGTTTGGTGCAGTTGCCAAGGGATACTGGGCTCAATGGGATTCCCTATGTCTTCGTGATGGCCTATTGCATCGCAAATGGGAGAGCCCAGATGGAGCAACTGTGGTGTACCAACTGGTCCTGCCGAAAGCACTTACTAAAGATGTGCTCGAGCAACTTCATAGTAGTCGTGCAGGTGGACACTTTGGAATCAAGAGGACCCTTGCTAGAATTCGAGAACGATTCTATTGGGTGAATTGTCATCGTGATGTTGAAGAATGGTGCAGAAGATGTGACATATGTTCTTCAAAGAAGGGACCCAAAACTAGAAGTCGAGGGAAAATGGCTCAGTATCTTTCTGGTGAACCATTCGAAAGAGTAGCAGTTGACATTCTTGGGCCGTTTCCTGTTACCGAGCAAGGAAATAAATACTTGATGGTAGCCATGGACTATTTCTCCAAGTGGCCTGAAGTTGTGCCCATTCCAAACCAGGAGGCAAAGACCGTTGCAAAGGCCTTCATAGAAAATGTAATAGCCAGACATGGAGTCCCACTAGAATTACATTCTGATCAAGGACGAAACTTCGAATCTGAGTTATGGCAAGAAATAATGAACATTCTAGGTGTGAAGAAGACTCGTACCACAGCCCTACATCCACAATCAGATGGTTTGGTTGAACGACATAATAAAACCATCAGCCAGTACCTGTCGATGTTCATCTCCAAAAATCAAAAGGATGAAAATGCCCCAAGCTACAGAGAAATTGGACAGGACCCTATGTCATCATAAAGAAGATCAACGACTTGGTATACCGTATCCAGCTCAACCCAAGGAGTAAACCCAAAGTTGTTCACATCGAGAGGTTAGCAGAATACCGAGGCCACGATTCCCCAAATTGGTTCCAGAGGGACAACCAAAATGGTGATGGTGTTATCCGGGACGGAATAACCTAAAGGAGGAGGCAGTGTTACAGACCTGAAATTTGATAAAGACTTCTCGAATTGTTCGAGATCGTTCGATGAATTAGATGGAAAAATCTAGAAGCACTAACTTTTGTTCTGGATCAATCGTCGAACATTCTATTTGTGTTCTATTGATTTCTTAAGTTTTCTAGAACTTTATTTGTATATAAAAGCAATGCATTTGTGAGATGAAGTTAGTTAGGAAGTTACTCTGAGTTACCTTGGATACAAGTATTTTGACAGTGACTTGAATTACAGTGTTGTCAAGTGAAGGTTGATTAATAAAGGCGAGTTCATACCAGTGTACACTTATTTTTGAACCCGAAGACGCAACAGTACATAATTTCTGTATACGTTCAAAAAATAACCATCATTTGCTTCTTCAGATATCACGAACGATCTAGAAGAATGATTTTTGGAATCCTTGATATTAACAATTATCAGGTTTTCTTTGTCGTCTATGTCGTCAATGGTGAGTTTTGTCAGCTCTTCTCGTCTGCAAGCACCAGCTAATCCAAAAATTGTTACTAACTTAATCATGAGGTATATGTCATCGGGTGCTTCAGACATAAATTTTGAAACGTCTTCTTGAGTGAAGATTTTGGCATTTTTCGGTCGAAAACCGACATTCTATCTTTTAATGAATGCAATTATTTTGTAAAATTTGCTAATATCCAAATTTTGGTTTACTTTGAATACACTCTTCAACATTGAATATCTTGCCCTAAAGTGTTCGGCTTCCATGTTTTAGACATTTCTAGAAAATAAGCCAAGAATACTTCTTTATTTGGTGTTTTCACTCTTTTATTGTTGCACCGTTCAATAAAACTCGTGTATTGCTTCTCATACCTTTGTTTAGATTTCGTTGGCAATAACTCTAAGTTCGCATCTGTAGCTGCTTGCACGATTTCTTGTGGAAGTTCTTCATCAGATGAATAATCCATTGTGGCAATTTCACTGAATCGAAAATTTTATATAAGTAACGCTTTGTCTGTCACTCTGACAATTACAAACAAATTTGTGTATTGATCGGCATGACAACATCAATTGTTACCTACTCGTTATCAGATCAATCAAAGCCTATATATAGGGTGATTTTCATAACAATACATTTTTATTTATCAATATTTGTTCATTTTTTCAATAAATAGTGCAAAATGATGGATGATTTTGAACAAACTCACTTAGTATTGCAACAAAAAAGCTTGAACTTTCATATTTTGTCACCCACCACTTATATTTTACGAGGATATCATATAAATGTTTTTACCGCACTAGTGTGGGAAAACTTTTCTCGCACAACTGTGGGAAAATGACACTTTCCAAACTGAATTCGTGCGGGTAGAGGGTGAATCACGCACGCTTGTAGGAAAAATATTTTTAGTCGACTATTTAAGAGTACAAGTTCTTTCACATTGTACGGTTACCACACGGGCACGATTTTTAGTCGTGTTGCAGCCGTACACTGCCACTGTAGCATGGACGGGAGCCGTATCGTACCTGTGCACAGTAGACCACGTGATTAAATTGCCGCTTTCACATTAGACGAATTCAGTCGTGCGGGAACGTGGTTGTACACAATTTCTGAATTGTGTGTTTTGCCGTTGAAGGACATTCTGCAGTTTCTCGTGCAGTTCATCAAAGGAGCCAGCTGACATACGAAAGTAGTTGAAAAAATTCCGGTCATCGTTTCTCAGGTCCTGAAACAAGGTGTAGATCAACCCCACTTCCTCACGTCTCTGGTTAATTCTTCTTTCTTTTTCTACGTCGATACAATAATAACCAAGCTATAATTTGTTGCCGATTCATAGTAACAACATTACACCGCTGAACTTTCCACAGAACTGGCGAGAATATGTTTCTGGACGGGTTGAAATCGTCAAGTGTGAAATCAACTAGATCACGATAAGAACTCGTACGAGTTTTCATCGCACGGGCGAAAACGTGTAATGTGCAAGGAGCGTTAGGGTATGATTCAAAGATACCAATAGATAATTAAACCTTCCCAGACATTACCATATATAATGATCATGATAAACATAAAATATAATGATACAAACATCAGTAAATGTTAGTCTGATTTTTCTACTGAAAATATTTGTGAGGTGGAAATATTGAATCATCATATACTGAAGAGATGATTCTATTGATGACGGGTTGTACTGAAAGAGGTGAACATTTAATAATAATAATAATAATAATAGGTCTTTATTTTCCACTAGTACATATTAGGAAAAAAGCCAGTACATGCAACGTTCATTATAACTACATTTTCATTACATTACAATATAATTTATAAATAAAAACTGTATTACAGACTTGCACATGCTTTTATGCATAGGATATGGCAAAACATTCTGTTTGTTGATTTTCCAAGTACTAGCGGTTAACATTTGTTAAGGTAGTGAAAATGTAATTAGAATGAACGTTGCATGTACCGGCGTTTACTCATTGTTTATTCCTATTTAATACACTAATAAAAAGGATGTCTTCAATCAAATATATATATCCTCTTGAACAGAATCATCTTCTGAAAAGAATAATTATTTCTAATTGATGAATATACCCTTATTTCAAACTGATTGAACTATTTGCTCCTTTACATAAATTCTCTTAAAATGAATTTGTTTGCATTAATACATTCCAACTCTTTACCCTAGAGAACTCCTGCTTGTGAAAAATGCTCCTTTTGACTCAAGAACATGATTTCTTGGCGAAACCCCGCTACCGGAACGCCGCGTACCCACGCGAAAGCGCGCACTGCGACTGCCGACTGGGACCTCTATCCTGTTTGCTTTTGCCCTCGTTTGGTTTGGGGGTTGAGTTTGAATCATAATTTAAGTTGTTAGGTTTGTATGTGACACAGTGGTTATGTGCAAATGTGCTGCTACAGAAGTGCAATATGGAGGTCCAATTATTTCTGCACGATTTGAATTTAGGTCATTTATGGCCCAGTTGTGAAGGTAGGTTGAAGATATTTTTGTTTTCAACAGGTGTGTGATAATGGCGAATGACGCTGTCGTTTCTATATTCGATCGCATTTCTATGCGTCACCGAAGAGGTACCTACGTTGATTATATAGTTTCTGAAATTAAAATATTACAAAACTATTCTCATATATAACTGTGCCATATGAACATGGCTTCCATGGCATATTTTTATAACCAAGTGCACATTTGTACTGAGCCTCCAAATGCAGATAATCTTGAATCAAAAATGTATTGCATTATGAAGAAGAATATTGTTCGTTATTGAAGTTGAAATATTCTTGCCCCAACCAACTCACGCCATCGAACAAAGAAAGTATTCACAATAGTGTTCATTATCAAAGTTGAAATATTCTTGCACCAAACAACTCTCATTATTCAGTGAAGAAAGTGTTCAAATGTCACAAAACAGTTTCCTTTCAAGTGGTCAAGAGGATTCCGTCAAAAAATCAAACTAATATTTGGTTGGATCTATTCAAGAATACAATCGACTTGAATCAATGCAATTATGCATTGATGCAAAATACTCTTTTTATCAGTGAATACCTGTTCAGTTTCAATATCCTCTTGAAGGTCATGAAACTGCCCTGGAGAGTATCTGCTTTAAACTCAGTGACATTCTTATATCTGAAAAATATCATCTTGGGACCTAGTCATGCGCCGCCATGTGTTTGATACTTACAGCTGATGCAGCGATACAACATTTTTATAATAGATATTTACAATATAAGTGTCGTAAAGATTCATATTACGATATGAGATGGAACATTTGTCAAACGAGTCCTTTAGGCCGAGTTTGATAACCCATCGTTTATCGTAATATGAATTTACGACACAAATACTGTACAATATTCTAGCGATACAACATTTTTATAATAGATATTTACGATATAAGTGTCGTAAAGATTCATATTACGATATGAGATGGAACATTTGTCAAACGAGTCCTTTAGGCCGAGTTTGATAACCCATCGTTTATCGTAATATGAATTTACGACACAAATATTGTACAATATACTAGCGATACAACATTTTTATAATAGATATATACGATATAAGTGTCGTAAAGATTCATATTACGATATGAGATGGAACATTTGTCAAACGAGTCCTTTAGGCCGAGTTTGATAACCCATCGTTTATCGTAATATGAATTTACGACACAAATATTGTACAATATTTTAGCGATACAACATTTTTATAATAGATATTTACGATATAAGTGTCGTAAAGATTCATATTACGATATGAGATGGAACATTTGTCAAACGAGTCCTTTAGGCCGAGTTTGATAACCCATCGTTTATCGTAATATGAATTTCTGACACAAATATTGTACAATATTCTACCTACTATCAATATGTAATGTCAGTCATTACGATACTGATATGAGTTTTGTAATGCACTAGTGCCGTAAAGTAAAATTCATTTGTTTCTCTTTTTAAATGTCAGTCTATTTAATGGAAAAGGATAACAAGAACTAATTTATTATAAATTTGAGTATCTATCACGGGATTTATCAGGTAATACGGTTTGAATTTTTTAATTTGTAGCGGATTCTATATCTGAATCTATTCCCTAATGGTCTGAACCAATGTCGATAAAATTTTACTAAATTGGAATGAACGTGTCAACGTTGACAGTTCGCAAAATAAATCAACAATGGGCGCAACGCTTGCTTGTTGCATGATTCTAATATCATTAATTTAAGGAATATTGACTAATTTTCAGTAAATAATTAATATTATTGATAGTAGGTAAAATATTGTACAATATTTGTGTCGTAAATTCATATATTACGATAATCGATGGGTTATCAAACTCGGCCTGAAGGTCTCGTTCTATCTCAAATCGTAATATGGATCTTTACGACACTTATATCGTAAATATCTATTACCTACTACCAATAATGTTAATATTTACTCAAAAATAGTCAATATTCAGTAAATTAATGATATAATGCAACACGCAAGGGTTGCGCCCATTGTTGATTCATTTTGCGAACTGTCAACTTTGGCACGTTCATTCCAATTTAGTAAAATTTCATCGACATTAGTTCAAACCATAAGAGAATAGATTCAGGAATAGAGTCCGCTACAAATTGAAAAATTCAAACCTCATTACCTGATAAATTCCGGGATAGATACAAAAATTTATAATAAATTAGTTCTTGTTATCCTTTTCCATTAAATAGACTGACATTTAAAAAGAGAAACAAATAAATTTTACTTTACCGCACTAGTGCACTCATATCAGTATCGTATTGTTTGATATTACATATTGGTGGTAGGTAAAGTATATTTGCAGGTCCACAAATGGTTGTCCTGTAACATCCTAAGAATTGGGTCTGTGAAAAGGGTATCTCTGAAATGACAGAAAAATCCGCTCCTGAATCGATTTTGAAAATTACTTTCCTGTTACTTCACGACCGGATGCATTAGAGTGGTCTGAAATGTACTTACGTTTGTTAATGTACCACGGAGATCTGTAAAAACTTGCTAGTGATTTTGTAAAAATGAAGACAAAGAGGTAGAGTTGAGGTAGATGATGAGTTGGATGAGTGAGAATATACATTTTTACATACATTGCTTGATGTTGATTACTTGTGAATTAATTTCTCCATATTCTTCCTCGATGTCATTGAAAAACACTATCTTCTTTCGAATTTGAGAATATTTTCCATAACAGTATTTCTAACTGAATCTTGATAATGACAGTTCTCAGTGATTTTTTACTCATATTTATTTTCAATGGTAATAGTTTGAGAATTTTATCAAATACTCTCCCATTTATTCCCCCCAATGTCTCCGTAAGTGCGAGGGGTGTTAAATTGTTTCTAATAATTTCTGGCTATTATTTTTACCAATTTTTGCTCTTATTCATCACTCAGGATTGATAATTTTACATATTTCTAGAAAGTACCCCCAAAAAAACACGTTTCAGCGATTTGGGGGAGTTACCCCGAGGAGGGAGTTAAGTTGTTGAGAATAATTCGTCCATATTATTGATAATGATTTTCACACATATTTATTGCCCAGAACAAAGGAACAAATAAATATCAAGATTTTTTGAGAATACCTTCCGGAAACACGTTTTTGCGATTTTAAGGAATTACATCACCCGGGGGAAGGATAATTTTGTTGCCAAGTATTCAACCCTCCGTGACGACCAAAATGCAAAAATGGGAAAGTAAATGCTCTGTTGGCTGGCCTACTGGGAAACATTGAGTTTCAACCTATATTCTTGTAAGTACATTTAGTGAAATATCGGTCTTAGTGTAAATTAAAAATATTAGTCTTGCAAATTATGTAGCGGTTGAAAGATATAAAAATATTTGTTCTGTGTGATTCATAGGAAAAACTCATAAACGGCATTCTCTATAAGGAAACTTTGCTCATAAAGAAACGCCCATTATTCGATTATTGAAGAGACAACCCGATGTGTCGTTCCATCAATAATATGAGAGTGCTTTGAGAAGCTTCCATTCTGAAGCGATTGAAAGATATAAAAATATTTGTTTTATGGTACTTATAGGGAAAACTCATGAACGGCATTCTCTATGGAAAAACTTTAGTCATAAGAAAACACTTATTAATCAATGATTGAAGAAACAACCCGATGTTTTTCTTCGATATAACATACGACAAAAGTACAAATGTTCTGCAAACTTGACAGATACACCGGAAAAATATTTCGACTAGTTTTGTAGATTTTCACCTTTTACGGTGACCGGAATATATTTTTCTTAATTCGTGGTTATTCACAAATTTGCAATGTTGTGCAATGTTGTGCAATGTTCATGCGATTTTAAAAAATCTAATCAATTTACAAATTAGATATTTACAATTTACATGATGTTCCGGATCGTATACAAGGTTGCAAATTTGTGAATACAATAAAGTCTCAAAACTTTTGAAATTATTTCGAGACCACCTTGGATCAAAAAAATTACCATGAATTAAGAAACATATGATTCGGTCAACGTAAAAGGTTGCAAATCTACACAAATGTTCGGAATATTTTCCGATGTATCTGTCAAGTTTGCAGAACTCTTGGAATTTTCTCTTAGGGTATATCAATGAAAAGCAGTAGTTCTCAATGAAAAAAAATGTTCCTTACACTTGATTATGGTTGCAAACTTGGTAGGTGATATGAAACGATATATTCATAACTACTCTAAACTAGTCTGCAGAACTATTGGAATGTTCTCAAAGAGTATACAGCAAAATACAAGTTGATTGCCAGTTTGACAATATTGCGTACTTCAAACTGAAATTCATTGCTTTCTCGATGAACCATTCACTTGGCCAAAGACTGAAAACTTTTGAAATTATTATGAATTGATTGTCTATTTCTATTGGTCTACAAAAGAGATCCAGTGCTTTGCTCGGACGCAATACAAGGTTTCTTTTTATCGAAGGTAATATAACAAGACCTCGTTTATCAGGGAATACATTTTTCAATTTCAACGAAAACGATTTTCTAAAACAAAAATGTTTAAGTGGAAATTCCAAAATTTATTCGATTTGGAAAACGACTGTCAGATTATTTCCCAAATATGTCAATTAACCAATAACATTTATTCCACAACGTATATTATTTTTATTGAATTAATTAACATAACTATTTACGGCAATACGACTTGTGAAATGTGTTACATACATTCAGGCAACAGCCAATGCAGTTTATTCGCAAAAGAAACGAAGCGGGTTTATCAGCGAATAAATTTTGACAGATAAGGGAAGTAATCGGGGATAAGTTTGAATAGGTGCATTCATTTATTTTTTCTTCAATTCAGTGAATGACATTGTAGTATTTGGCACGGGATATTTTATAACACCAAACATGCTTCTTTCAAATTCATCCTTGATTGTTCGGGCCATAAAGTCGAGCAAATAGACTAGGCAAGTTTTTCATGTCAGGCCAGTGAGCACATGTTCCAGAAGTCTCTCTGTGGTGATAAGAGCATTACATATTCCAAATAGAAGGATTTTGAATTGGTACAGCCGATTGCAACCGATTGCAAAGAATCTGGTCTTCACTGACTCTGACTTTTGACTGATTGAGTGGCTGAGACAACCGATTTTTGTCCATACACTTTTTTACATTAGGACGATTCACATTTTGCTTTTTTTCATGGGGTTCCAGTCCACCTAGCACTAAGCGAATACTGATTTACCGACACCTCTGAGAGCCCACCTAATTCTATTTGATCTCGATATTTCCGTAAGCATCCAGTCCAAAGCTGTTCTCCTGTTGGGCCTACTTCTGGTGCTGTCTACTGTTGTCGCGCCATTAGGAATTACTGAGGCTGGAAAGTGTGCTTCTGTGAGCATCCTTAGACTTTCCTCGAATGTTGTAGTGTAGGCATTGCCGTTCTTTTTCAAGAAACCCACTTGGTTTACAGTACGTCCTTTGGCTAAAACCTTATGGATTTTGAGCACATAGGAGTATCTATTATCTCTTCTCAGAATTTCTTCTCTGATTGTCTTCTGGCCTTTCTAATTTCTTTGTTTAGCCTTGTATGTGGTCCAATCTTGCTTCCGCACCCTAACTAAATACCTCTGAGGGTTTCTAGATGCTCATTCCACCAGACCGTTTTGTTATTTTGAGCCTTTTTTCTCAGGACAGCTTTCCTTGTAGGATTCGACTAGTGCCTTGACCACTTCGTCTACTGCCCTCTAAAGGCTCTCCCTGTCTCGTCTCCTGTCTCTCAGTCGTGGGCCTCTCGAGACTCACTGAGTGTCTTTCCCAGTTGGTCTCTCCTAGTTTTCTATATTTGACTATATGCGGTGTGGTAACTAGGTCGTATAATATATGATATATATAGTAATATAATCATGTGAAATATTTTTTCAAGGTTTTTGTTTGAATTTCAAGTTTTGTACGATTTCGGACCTCATTGAATAAATTGTATCTAATTTTCGAATAAGTGACCTGTACCTTTATCATAAATAAATAAGGTATGCGCAGAGAACTGAGGAGAATCCACTAATCAACTTCAATGATAAATTAGAGTTTTGTAGTGAAAAAGTGGGATTTTCCTCAGTCAGCTGAAATATGCCAATTTACAAGTAGTCCTTGAGCCCGAACGGTTCGTCGTAGAAAAAAAACTGGTATGGTAAAATTTGTAGAACATTTTATGCTCTTTCTATAGGAAAGGTTATCAACGAAAAATTTGTAGTTTTCAACTTATACGCTTTAAACCGCAGAAAAAAGATATTTTTTTTTTGTTTTTTTTTGCATTTTTTCCAATGTTCACGAAAATTTCTTAGCAAAGCTCAGATTTGGATTCAGCTCCCAAAAAAAAAATAGAGAATGGAAGTAATCAAAACTACCCCAAAACTTTCTTGGTAGAAATACAATTTGATCAGATTACAACCACTTATAGAAAGTTGACAGATTCAAAAAAATATCACTTATATTGAAGGGGTTGCCTCTTTTTACACGCTTTATATTAGTTTCACTAGTTTTTTTGTATGTTATGTTTGTAACTGACTCCTTAGGGCGTGATTTTCACCCATTTCCAGACGTCCGAATGATTTGAAATTTGGCAGGTGTTCATAGATCCGGTGACAATGCAATATGACATATTTTTTGATTCAAAAACAAAATGGCGGCTCCAAGATGGCGGACGCGATTTGTGATTATGGTCAGATTTGATTCAAAATTGGTATATGAGGTTTTTTTAGGTCGTATATTCCGAATTTTCTGTCAAAATTCATAAATTAAAGATGGCGGTTCCAAGATGTCATTATGGTCTGATTCGATTCAAAATTAGTGTGTGAAGGTTCTTGGGGTCAGAGATTATGAATATTTTGTAAAAATGTATGTATTCAAGATGACGGCCCTAGATGATGGACGAGTATTGTGATTATGGTATTGGTATGGTTTTCGGGGTCGGAGATTTCGATTTTTTATAAAAAAAAATAGAATAGTTAAAATAACTAAAGAACACACTTTACTTCCCATGGACTAAAAAATGAAAAATAAATGACAACATAATATCTCAAATGTAAAAAAAGCGTGGGGTCTTGATAAAGTTCTCTTGAGCTCTTGAACGCTCTGTATTGTTAAATTAAACTAAAAAAATATGAGCATAAAGATCGAAAGTACCCAGTCTTTTTTTAAATTTGAGAAATTAAATTGTCATTTACTTTTTACTTTTTAGTCCATGGGAAGTAAAGCATGTTCCTTAGCTTTTTTTTTAACTATTATTTTTAGTATACGAAAGGTCAACCAGAGCATTCGCAAACAATGATTTGCTATGTGATATCAAATTCAAAGTGTGGCATCATAGAATATTTTGGCAGGTGCTGGCAGTTGTGATCTCACTTGTACTGACAAAAGACGATAGCTCGGAATCATTAGACATTTTCTTTCGAATTAATCAATATTCTTTTCAAAACATTTTTGGGATAAGTATCTCATGGAACAAAATTCAAATAACATGTTTAGTATCTCCGTGGATACCTACCCTTAATGAAGAATATCTCATGTCTTGTCAACAGTGGCTGACTGCTCTTTGAAAGTTTTCGATTCGATCTCTGTATTATTAGAATGCAAAATTGTCGGGAGAGTATCAGTGAACGTGCACAACATATTATCCGCTACTTACTGTTCCAGCAGCTCAGTTGGGGCGTGGAATCAACAACAAAATCAGGTTTCGTTATAAGAGAAACAAATAGGGTGAATTTTCCGGTGCGCTACGGATTTACTGTCAGTGAGAATCCGAAACCATCGAGATCTTTATTTTCTTCTATACCTAAATCACTTGGATTATTTGGTCCTGAAAAAAGTGATAGTCGTGTCCCTTACTGAATAAAATATGTTGACAAATAAGTTACACACAGCGTCCTCAGTGTTCGCAATATGATTATGTCAACACCAAGCGGCTATGTTCAATAGAGAAAAATGTGATTGTAATTGAGATTGAAGTTATATTATTCATATGAATTATCCATACAGCAAAGGCTATGCAAGATCCATACCGATAAAATTAGATAGATACCCCCCGTATAACTTCGGAGGGAACTGGGGATAATCAGAGGTATGCATGACTGAGCCGCTTGCAGATATAACATCTTGGGACTTCCCTTGGGCAGTAAAGACCTTATTATCTCTCCTCCTGTGGTTGAGCGATAGTTTCAGTACATCTTTTAATTCTTTATATGTCTGTATATGTCGAACTTGGATATTTTTCGCAGTATTTAATTCTGGATAATTCATTTTTTTCTTACTCGGCGTTAGGATTATCTGTTAAGCCCTGTCTCCGGAGACCCGATACATCTGGAGGGAGCTGGTGTGATTCACACGGATATTCACTCCCAATAACGTTAGTGGAGTGAGTGATTACTGGATCTGAAAATCATGTGCCATGAGTGGCCGTAGTGAATCAAGGATGACGACCTTCTGCCTTTTTCTGGCTAAGATGTCTGCCGCATCACGGAAAACCGGCATGATTTTCAGATCAGAGAGCAGCGTGTCCATAATTCCACCGAGGACCCCAATGAGCAGAACCACTATTTCAACAGAATGATTTGGGTAGAGCCTGCGGAGTTCAAAGAGTAACTCTGGACATTTAGTCTGTTTTTCTCCTCTTTCTGGACGATTTTCGTGTTTCCAGGGGTCGACGGCTCTATGACAAAAATCGTCCTGCTTCAATGGTCGAGGAGGACTACATTAGGCTTATTTGCTTGAATTTGCCTGAGGGTGGGAAATGAGTACCTAGTTTGAATAGATTCGGCAGTTCTCATTCTCCACAACGGACTCAATATCCCCCGGAGCATAAGGCAACACCGGTATCTCGTCTACTCCGTACAAGAATAGTACAACACTCGTAGAGCTACGGTAAACCAGGGTGTTGAAAACACCTTCCTCCAACTTTAGCCCACTTAACCTGACGATGGCGAAGATCAAATTTTTGGATGAGCCAAGATCTTTGATATTCTTGAAAAGGACTCCACGCATGGGCTTATCCTTATGCAGCTGCAGGAGGAACTAAGTCTCCGCAACTTCTGCTGAACGGGCTCCAACTCGGTGAGAGAGTTTGGGTCAAAAGTCCATGGCTTCCCTGTTGTCTTGGAAAGTACAATCGTGAAAAGGACGATGCAAGCTCCTATAAGGATGCATAATTTTGCGAGCTTTCTCTTCGAGTTGTCGCAGTTCCCCTTGAGACCATTTTACCACTCCAAAGGAGTAGTGTAAGATCGGGATAGCAAGCATACCAGTTGAAGCAACTTTGTTCTTTCCCGACAGCTCATTTTACCAGATCTGTCGGAGTATTCACCTCTTCGACATCAAGATGATGTAAGATGCTTCCGTCTACGAGCTGAACATCGTCTTCGTATTTCTCGCATCCTCCTCTTTTGAGATGAACCGTGGCACATTTGTCGATACCAAATTGTTTTTCACCACCCTTAAGGACTGATGTAGATCCTTTTCTCCGGAAGCATATATTTCGAAGTCATTCATGTGAAACAAATGTATCCACGGGTGGTTCTGAGTGCAACCGATAACGGTTATAGTGGGGAGCAGAGAAGAAGATGGCTGGGGGAGTCATTACACCTGTTCTGTTCAAACTCTGACTTGACCAGATCTCATGCGAAAATGTATCAAATGCGTTAATCGATCCAGGACTTCGAAAGGTTACGCTTATATTGCACCTGTGTTGTACATCTGTCATGAGTAGGTTCTTCTTGCAACCGGCACCCCTCTTCTTTGATGCCCTGTGTTCATAGGTCCAAACATACACCGAATTAACTGTGGAGAGTATTCGTATGTATAAGATGTGGCTAAACATCTTATAACATGCGTTTCGCAACCCTTCTCGTCCGCCTCACTAGTGACTTCTTTGCAGCCACTAGCATTCCTATCCTGTCAAGACTGTGCTGTTTAATAGTAAACAGCACGCACTGACTTGATGTGTGGTTAGCTCATCTTGATTTTGCAGCAATTCGCCGGAAAAGTCTATTGGCTGCCACATAGTCCACCATATACTGGATACGAGACGCGTTTTGTTCCGCCGACTTGATCTCAGCTTCCATCCTGTATATGCGTCGCTCATGCCTCCCAATCAGAGAAGTGATATCCTTTCTCTCCGCTCGGGACAGAGTCTGCGCCAAGTCTTACACGGCAAAGTTTGTCTGCCTTCCTGGAAGAATATCCCAAATCTTCGCATCCATCCGTGCCAGTTGTTGTGGCTTCAGGCGCTTGGTATTATGAAGCGCCCCATGGGTTCTGATGCTCTCCAGTACTGCCAGAACAACCCGTGGCATATCTGCCACTTCTGCCACTTCGTTAAACGGCTGAGGAGTAGCTTTGATGTAGCCTCTCTCCGTGGATGGAATAGTTGGTATCTTCGACGGTTTTTTAGCGGAAAGGGCGGAAAGCTCTGGTGTCTCGCGCACCACACAGCATGCATACTCGCCATGTATTCTCTCCGAGCGGGCTTACTGCTCTCGTAAGAACTCAGAAGACTTAATTCATCTGTCCACTAAAAGTGGCCTTGTTCTTGGTCTTGGTGCTGGCAAATCCCCATTTGCGGCCCTACCACATTACCTTTGGCCCCTTATCTAATGTGGTCTGTTGTGAGCTGTGCCGAGCATTGTGCTAAGCACTTTTTCAAGTCGGTGCTTACTGCTTAGTTCTCTAAGCAGTTTATGAAAGGGATTAGTGCTCGCGAGAACTTTTAAGTGCACTTCTACTTACTAATTTTGAATAGAATGGAACCATAAATGACAAAATTTTCCGGCCATATTCGGTGCCGGGAGCCCCTATCTTATATTATAATCGGGGGTAATACCACAAGAGCTCAGATTTAGCCGGATATTTTTTGTGGTTGTTTTCGAATACTTACTTTCATTGGCAATTTAACGAGAGCTGTTCTGACAATATCACGAGAGCTGTTCTGACAAAATCACGAGAGCGTAGCTTGTCAGAACAGATCGAGAGAAATTACCTTCATGAAAGTAAGTATGAGAAAACCACCGTAAAAAATATCCTGCTAGATTTGAGCTCGCGTGGTATTTGGTAAGACAATCCCATGAATGGAATTCAATTTAATTAATCTTTATTCAATAAACTAAAAGAAGAATGAGTAGAAACATAATGTTTAGAAAGAACAATTGTTTCACTGATGCAGATTTTGTTGTTGACATTGACATGGATGTTGTTGACACTGTGGCTAATTCATTATCCATAGGTTTATCTCGGAGATTTGTTATAAGATGCGAATGATGCTCATAATCAAGTTGTAAATAAGATTTTATGGACTTGGAAGAGGAATGTCTAGTTATTTTAATTAATTCTTGTTCATTAATACGTGCTTTAGCTAAAGTTGACGCTTGAGCGATGAGGATGATTGAAAATTTTTTTATTCTTTGTATCCAGTCCAATTTTTTCAGCTGAAATTTTCGACCACTTGAGAATTTCTTTGACTCCTATAGGAACATTTTTGTACCAACCTTTTGATGAATTATTTTTCCAAAACCATTGGGAGTTATAAATAATCTATCAGTTGTAATAAAGTTCGGTCTATGTGATAATATTTTATAAAATAATGTTACCGGGCATATGCTAGGGTTTTCTATGTTTTTTATTAGCCATTTACTATCGCAGCACTTGTTTGAGCCACCCTGACATGTTTTGGAAAAGACTGTATTATATTCAATGCGACCAGTTAAATCACCATTATTTACCTAACAAGTGCGGAAAGACATTTTCCGTAAGAGTTAGGTACAACATTTTTCCTACGAGTGTTTTGTCCATCTTATTTATGAAAAAATAAGATTTTTAATAAACAAGTTTTTATAATAATGCTACAAAATGACTACATATGACAGAATGGTTACAGAGATCATTTAGTTAGTCCTAAATATCATCATTTTCAAAAATACAAAAATCGTGCGGAAAAGTAAAAATCGTATGGAAAAGTAAAAATCGTGCGGAAAAGTACAACTTTCAAAACGAAAAATCGTGCGGAAAAGTTCCTTTTCCGCAGGCTCGTAGGAAAAAATCTTTCCAAGAGACCTGTGCCATTTTAACAATTTCACTTTTGGTTAATGCTATTCAACTATTTTTGCGTTTTTCTAAATTACTTTGTAAGTTCTTTCGCTGCATCACGGGATTTCTTAAATGCCAAATCAGTGAAAGGGTTGAAAGTAACATTGAATTTTTCGAAATACATGTTTTGCAATATTTTCGCTGTTGTGTTCCACATTGTTTTCACCGCGTATTCTTTATAATCTTCCCCATTCTGTTTCTTCATATTAAAGCCCCAGTTCACATTTTCCACTAATTGTTCGTTTTCCAAATCGAGTTTCGTTGTTTACAAAATTCGCTAAATTGATTCCAAATGGAGGGTTGACTTTTTTTTGTATTTTCTGGAGTTGAGTTTTCAATCTCCCCAACTAGAAATATTTCTAAATCTCGACATACTTATTGGAATATTATATATATGCTATTTAATTCTTTCTGTTTTTGACATTAACAATTGTTAAACTGACATTACGCACAACTCTTGATAAACGAACAGTAAATGCTAGAGTTGCTACGGTAACGTAATTTATCTGATATTTTTATCCACTTGCATTTCTGTTCCTTCCTATTCAGTCGATAGCAAACTACGATTTATGAACTCACAAATGGGATATATCATACATGAGTGGGATTGTCCATATAAAAACTTATCACGCATTTGTCACCTGCCGAGTTTTGAAGTCCATTGATTCATTGGATACAAATTTGATTTGCAAAATTTGACCCTGACATATACATTGTGAAAATGGTAAAGTCTATAATATTCACCATAGTATTCACCAGAAGACTACTGCCGTTGTTTGATAATACAGAATATACTTAGTCAATGATATAGGCAAAATGGTTTGATCCAAATGGACATCACCACTAGATGTCACTAGCTCGATCGTGCCCAAGTCATGGCGTGACAATATTAGTACTAACAATATTATATAGATGGCAGTTTTGAGAGTTGCGAGTTTGAAGGAATCTGCAAATACGTCGTTTCCTTTGTCTGCGCTTTGTTCATTACGCGTTCAGTACCGTATTGAGGTGAGTTTGTATTTTGATTTTTGAGAGTGTGCTATTTCTTGACCATGTGGATATTTTATCATTAAGGTTATTCCATTGCTGTGATCCCGATTATTACACCAAGGTGAGTTACAATTATTTTGTTTTAGTTATGCATGGTAGGAATTTCTTTGAGCGGTGGTGTACATATTCATTCGCAACATGAATATATAGTGTCTGGTTTCCTCAGAAGAGGTGATAATTTTCCAATTAAAGATTAAGCGTTTATGTTGAAAAGGGGAACATTCTCCATGAAAATTGAAAAATGAAAAATGTGATTTATTTGTAATATCTAACAGAAAACAACTACTTCCCCGGCACAAGCCACGCTGGACATTGAACTACATCTGATATATATTGTGAAAAGACTCTGAAAAGGAAAGAAAAAATCTGAAAGTGAAAATTTGCATTTTCATTCAGACAAAAATCTATTTCGCTTTGCCAAGCTCTTCAGGAGGATTGATGATTCCACAATAGATTTTATTATTCATATTTTCGAACTAAAATTAAGGGTTTAGTTTTCATGCATTCGAATTTGAATGTTTTATTCGTACGAAATTTCATAAAAATGCTCGACTACAATGATCTGTGACTTTATGTACGAAAATCTTGAAATTTGTGCTCTTATATAAAAAATTTAGTCGAGGTTTAGAGGTTTAGAATATAGGTGAACATAAAACAGAAATTTTTGATGGAGAAAAAAAAAAATAGCGTCCCCAATATGGCAGACTAGTTTTGTGATTATGGTGCGATTCGATTTTAAATTGGTATGTGGCGGTTTTCGAGGTCGAAGATTATGAATTTTCGAAATTGTGATAAAGCTCTTCTTAATGATTCTTTGCTCCCGTAACTTGGCAACAGCGCATTACCGTACAGTTACAATATCATAGCAAGAACCACCCGATTGAATGGAATAATGTCCACTTCGATATCCATCCTCATATCAGATTTCTAGTGATCCGAAGTGACCAACTTGGCAACAACGTATTTCCGCAAAACAAAAATTATAAATATTATTGGAATTGGCGAAGATATATATTAATATATTTCAATCGAAAATTTTATAATTCTCTTCTTAATGATATGCCGGTCCCCTATAACTTGGCAACAGCGCATTTCCGTCAAGTCAATATTTCACAATCAAGATCACTTGATTGAAAAGAATGTTGCACCCTTCGATTCATTTTCATTACATATATTGAGTATTCCAAAGTGACCAACTGGCAACAACGCACTTCCGCAAAACAAAAATTGTAGATACCGTCAGAATTGGCTGAAGATATATATTAATATATTCTCCAATTAAAATTTTTATAAATCTTTTCCTGATGGTTTTCTGATCCCCTATCTTGGCTACATCGCATTTCTTCAAAGTCAAAATGTCACAGCAAGAACCGCCTGATGTCCACTTCGATCCATCTTTATATCTGATATCTAGTAATCAGAAGTGGCCAACTTGGCAACAGAGCATTTCCGCAAAACAAAAATTGTAAACGCCTTTAGAATTGATTGAAGATTTATATCAATATACTTCAATCAAAACTTCTATAACGCTCCACTAACTTGGCAACAGGCATTTCCGCAAAGCCACCTACATCGACTAATAGGTTATGGGCCCAGTCCGCCCAGTATCACAGCAAGAACCGCCATATTGAATAGAATAATGTCCACTTCGATTCATCTCTATATCAGATTTCCAGTAATCCGAAATGACCAACTTGGCAAACAGACCGTTTTCGCAAAACAAAAATTGCCTACTGGCACAAAATCACAATGTTCATTTTTTTAAACTGATTTCCAGTAACACAAATCTTTACCAAAAAAAGTTCGTACAACTTGACACAACATTCTATTGTCTTTATTAGTTATGAACGATCGGTCACCAGTACAACTTTCTTGCAATAAATTACTAATTTTGTTCCAAATATATAAGTCCGACCCTGTCCGAGCAAATCGTCCGAAGTTCCACAAATTATTAAATTATGAGATGGATAACGAAAACTAGAAGAAATCCCAGAAATTCCTTGTAAGTTTCACATTCCATCCAGGTGGCGTACTAGTACAGTGCCATAAATTATGCAATTCTTGGAAGATTCTATTAAAAGAACCTAGATGTCACGCGCGATTGCATCAAACACTCTTTCTACAGTGACTGCCTAACTATCTTCTGTATTATCAAACAACGCTACTGCGAATGAAAGCAGTCGAAACGTTGTGGATTATGGTGTAACGTTTTATTTTTCTCGCCAACGAATATTCAACAGAAGGTTCATATTTCCAAAATTATAGTGATCAACCCTGTATGTACCAAACTATTGAGGTAGTTATTGGTTATCTCTTCCCCTGAACGGTATGCAACCTTTAAGGCGCAGTTGATAAATAAATTCAGTTCATTCTCAAGTCTTCGCTACAGCCAACAATATAATAGAGAGAACTGACAATATTCCAGTAATTCTAGTGGTTAGACCCGACAGGGCGAATATTGTTCCTATTATTGAGTTATTAGAAAAATCATCTCTGCAATAGTTATCACATTTCTTTAATAATGGTTTCTGTACCTTCTGATTTCGTCGTTTAACCTATTCCTCATGAGATGGCTCTGGTAGTGTGAATATTCATACGAATTTTCGTCCAAAAAAAAAAAATTATAAAAAGATTTTTACTTTGAACAGGCACTAGCTTTCTGGTGATAAAAGTGATGAGATCTTCTTAATGGCGTCTGTGCCAACTGGCTTTTAGCAAATTGCTTTGTGCAATATTTCTTAATTGGATTTGTCATTGCTATTTCGCCATATCTTCTACATCACTTTCGATTTTTGATAGATTTCATATCTATAGTGTAGTGCAGCCTCCTGGTTACAAGGGGTGAGTTTTTTTTACATTTTATGCGAAAGCATTTTTTTGTAATTGATTACACCTGTTTTCCTTAGTTTTCTATAGTTTTCTATAGTTAACTATAGTTTTCTATCAAGTCATGAAATCTAAACGGGAATTTTCATTTAAATATTCCCGCAGGGTTTTCTGGAGACTTATCCTGAAGCTACAGGCTTATTTGTATCACGGAGCATCGGCTGGAATTTCCCGGCAGGTCTCATTCGTCGGAGAAGGCTTTTAGTCCGAGAGTTTCCACTGAACTTTCACCATTTTGGTTTCGACATTTCGTGCCAAGCACAATTTTTCTGGAGCTGCCTGAACGAACACCCAGTAAACAACCATCGCTGGATAATCAGGCCAGATTTTATAATTTATTTACGAATTTATTTTTTTAATACGTATTTCCTTTCAAATATTATTGGGTTATTTAAAATAATATACAGGGTTATTTTTAGAATATTTCTAACTCGGGTAGAATAAATATTTTGATTTTATGTCACTCAAAAATACTAGTTTATCTATACTAATTATTATTACCATAAGTTTTTGAGTCAAATATGTCCATTCTATTATTAACTAATAAATGAAAGCACATTATATAAACTCCACGATTATTATTATTGACATTTGCGATTAGTTTTTAGCATATAAAATTTCTTCGTACGATATATGAAAAGTGGCTAGGGTTTTGGATTGGTTTTTGTACAGAATAGTATGTTACTTTTTCATGCGTTTTATTAAATACTATTTTATATAAAAAGTTTATATATTGCTTCCTCCTGGAATGACTGGAAATATTTTGCAACATCATAGACTTTAATTCCTGGTTTTGCAACTTTTATCAAATCGGGTGGCGCCCAAAAATATCATCAATAAAAAAAAGGTTCCTCAAATTCACGGCCCCCATACATAAGCTCCCAGACGAAGAGCACCGGTGCAGTGTACCTTGTTTAAAAAAAATAAGGTTACACAATTTTGACGCCCAACGTCTTAGGCTCGCGAGGAAACCTGCATTCAATAAATAAAATTATCTTTCATTCAAAATATTATTCATTTTGAAATCGAAAATTTCATCTAACAAAATATTTCCAGATCGTTAAATTTCATGAGGAAGAAATAAACGGTAGAGAGTAAGTAACATAAAAAGTGCTTGTTTTTGTGTCTAGTACGTTTTGCTTCTTTGGGCACATTAAAATATACGACAAATAATGAGTAACATAAAATCAACAAAATTTCACCGAGAAAACATTTCCATTTTTTAATTTGAAATATTAGCGTTCTGAAACTTATTTACAGGGTGAACCGTTGTTTCGGTCTCTGTAGTATTTGTATGCATTAAAATTTCAAATGAACAGGGTATACAATTTTAATGAGATGAAAGTAATAACGAATAAAATCTGGTAGGAATAACGGAAAATCTGGTATCTACAGGGTGCACCAAAATAATTTTTTGTTTTTTGCTTGGATTTTTAGGGTTGATATTTTCAATTTGTTATAGGGTGACGCAATATTGGAACAATTTTTTCAACAACTCGTTTTTTTCTAAATTTTCGTTTTGACCGAAAACACTGTTGATTAGATACTGTCGTTTTTTGATTTATATTGCAAAATGGAGGATACTTTTAGAGTTAATCATTTGTTGGCTGAAGAACTTGATTATGAACTGAAAATTAGGGGTATACATTCTAACAAAAATCAAAATGATAAAAGAAAAATCATGGCTAGGATATTAGATAAAGAAAAAAATAATCCGGGAAAACATATTGATATGACTTCTTACACAGTGGATTTTGAAACTGAAAAAACTGCGATAGAAAGCACTGTGTTATCTATTCAGTCGTTGATAAATGATTTTGAAGGGAATAGTGGTGACTCACTATTTTCAAGAATCAAGTCAAGGTTGAACCATGTTGGCGGTCGAATAAAACGAATGCCATTACCTACAGATCCTCCTGATATTTTAGCAACAGCAAAAATATACAGGGATGAAACGTTTGCAACATGTTTGGTATTAGAGGATGATTTGATTGAGAAAGTCAAAACCCAGGAACTTACGAATCCTGATCCATTAAACAGTACTTTGAATCCGGTCATAAATATACCTGCTCCTATAGTTACATGTTCTTCAAGGTCCACACCACTTTCTGACTGGGGTGTTAAGTTCAACGGAGATCCCAAAAATGTTTATCCATTTATTGAGCGTATTACTGAATTGGCTAAATCAAGGAAAGTTGAAAAACAAGAACTTTTTGATTCAGCTGCTGAGTTATTTGTTAATGATGCTTTTATATGGTACAGGGGTGTCCAAAATAAAGTTACAAATTGGGATTCATTACTTTTACAGTTAAAGAAAGATTTTCTGTCTCCAGATATGGATGATGAGTTATGGGATCAAATCAAATCTTACAAACAAAGAAAAAATGAAAGAGTTACAATTTTTATTGCCCACATGGAAAATTTATTTAGCAGATTGAGTCGACCTCCAAATGAAGCAACAAAAATTAAATATATCAGGCAAAATTTGTTACCTGATTACATCAGTCATTTGGTTTTAGTTGAAATTGACACTGTTTCAAAACTACAGGATTTGGTGAGAAAACTTGAAGATGCCAACGTGAGTAAATATAAAAATTCTAATTTTCCTAAAAAATTTAATGAAACTCGAGAAGTAGCTGCCAGTTCCAGTAAATCTTTTTCGAAATCTAAAACTGAAAAGTTTTGGAAAAAGCAAAAACCTACACAAAATAAATCCTTTCATTTTAATAACGATAATCAAGATAATCAAACACCTGCTCAGCCTGGTACTTCTAAACAAAAATCTGAATCTGTTCCCAAGGTCATTACTTGTTGGAATTGTGGTGAGAGAAATCATGTTTTTTCAACTTGTCTTTTGAAAAGAAAAGTTTTTTGCTTCCGATGTGGTAACCCAGGTGTAAGTAGTAAAGATTGTGATCTGTGTACAAAAAACGAATAAAGAGGATGCGACATTATGGCCATCGTATCTATTCTCCAACACAGGCCAAATATGAAACAAGTTATCAAAAAATGGAGTTGAAAAACGATGATTTTTCAGTTTCTGCTTTTGGTAATTCAAATAATTCTCATCAGGTTGCACCAATTTTTATGAAACGTATATGTGACAACCGACCCTATATTAAAATAAAAATATTCGATAAAGAAATTCCAGTATTGTTGGATTCCGGTTCCACTACTTCTATAGTAGGGGAAGGGGGAATGAAAATTATTGAAAATTTCAAGTTGAAGGTAGCAAGTTCAATTTTTAAAAATATTTCCACAGCTGATGGAACAGAACAAGTGGTGCTTGGAATGATTGACTTGCCGATTTGTATTGGTACTGTATGCAAGGTCATACAGTTTTTAGTGGTGCCTTCTCTACAACATCCATTCATAGTCGGTAGCGATTTCGCAAAACACTTTGAACTGTTAGTGGATTTTAAAAATGATGAATGGCATGTTCAGAGCAAATTTTCCAATGAGAAAATATGTTTGATTTCCAATACAAACAGGATCAATATTAACGAACACTGTTGTATGTCTTTGGAGAGTTTGAACTTAGACCAAAGATTACAGGCAGAGGAAGTTATTGAATCATTCCACGATATAAGCAGAGAAACAAGCTTAGGCAGAACAAACAAAATTATAATGAATATCGACACAGGTAATACAAAACCTTTCAAGAAAAAACAGTATCTGTTGTCTCCTTATATGCTAAAAATATTGAACACAGAGTTAGACGAAATGATTAAGCTAGGTGTAGTTGAACCTTCCAAAAGTCCGTGGTCTTCCCCAGTTTTACTGGTCAAGAAAAAGAGTGGAGACTATCGCTTTTGTTTTGATGGTCGTTCTTTGAATGAAGTTACTAAGCATGACTCATATCCTCTTCCTCACATTGATAGGATACTCAATATGTTGAGAGATGCCAAATATATTTCGTCAATAGATCTCAGAAAGGCTTTCTGGCAGATTCCACTGGATGAAGAATCCAAGGAAAAGACTGCCTTCAGTGTTACAGGTCGTGGTTTATTCCATTTTACAGTTGTGCCCTTTGGCCTTTGCAACTCTGCACAAACACAACAGCGGTTGTGTGACGCACTATTTGGTCCTGAGTTCGAGCCAAAAATTTTCACCTATTTAGATGATATTATTATCACTAGTTCTTCCTTTCAAGAACACTTAGAGTTGTTGTCGAAAGTAAAATGTATTTTACAGGATGCTAATTTGACAGTGAACCTGAAAAAATGCGAGTTTTTTAAAACTTCGTTAAGGTTTTTAGGTTATGTGGTGGGTTCAGATGGTCTCCATACGGATCCAGACAAAGTATCAGTGATGTTGAATTATCCTAGGCCAACAACTTCGACAGAAGTGAAACGATTTATAGGTATGTGTTCTTGGTACCGTCGTTTCATTGATGGATTCTCCAGTCTTGTTTCTCCACTTAATACCTTACTGAAAGGCAAGAAGAAAAAACAGACGATCACTTGGACACCTGAAGCAGAGTCGGCATTCATTCGTATTAAGAATGCCTTAGTTTCAGCTCCCATTCTTTCTCAGCCTGATTTCAGTAAGACCTTTACAATCCAAAGTGACGCGAGTGACACAGGGGTGGGGGGTGTCCTAACACAAGTTCTTGATGGAGAGGAGAAAGTAATTGCTTATGCCAGTCGCGCTCTTAGCCGCGCCGAAAAAAATTATTCGGTTACAGAGCGAGAGTGTCTGGCTGTGATTTTTTGTATCGATAAGTTCAGGCCGTATATTGAGGGTACTCGATTTGTAGTTATAAGTGACCATTATTCTCTTCTGTGGTTGAACAATTTGAAAAACCCAACAGGGAAATTAGCAAGATGGGCTGTTCGCTTACGTCAACATACCTTTGAACTGATTCATCGAAAAGGCATACTCAATGTAGTCCCAGATGCTCTTTCGAGGATTCCATTTAAGGATTCAGAAATTGCTATGTTAGACATTCCTTCTGATGACTTGGACAATTGGTATAAATCTCTCAGAGAGAATATTATTGAAAGCCCAAACAGTTATCCCCAGTGGAAAGTTGAAAACGGTCTTGTTTATAAATTCATTCCATCCCATCTCCCAGTTAAGACAAATCTTGCGGATTGGAAAATTCTTGTTCCCAAAAATTCCAGACTCAAAGTCATTGAATCATGTCATGACCCGGTGACTTCAGGCCATTTTGGTTACCGTAAAACCTTGGCAAGAGTCCAAGAACAGTATTACTGGCCTAAGATGCAACATGATGTTCTGAAGTATGTGCGTAAGTGTGAAATTTGTGGTTCCCAAAAGCATTCCACAAACTCTCGAATAGGCTTGATGGGCGGCGAAAAAAATATTCAGTACCCCTGGCAGATTATTTCTGTTGATTTGATGGGTCCATTTCCCAGGTCATCAAAAGGAAACACACACTTATTTGTAGTTGGTGACTGGTTAACTAAATATACGCTTTTATGTCCGCTGAGAAAAGCAACAGCCAACAGTATAGTAAAATTTCTAGAGAACAATGTTTTCTTGGTGTTTGGGGTACCGCAATTCATTTTATGCGACAATGGATCACAGTTTGCAGGCAAAATTTTCAAAAAATTAGCTGATGAGTACCAGGTCCAAAAAATATGGTTTACCCCTAAATATTCTCCCCAATGTAATTTTGTGGAAAGGAACAACCAAACAATTGGCACCGTCATTAGGTGTTATATTGATAAACATACTGATTGGGATAAAAATCTATACAAAATTCAGCATGCCATAAACACAGCCAAACATGAAGTGACAGGCTATTCACCAACCTATCTGAACTTTGGAAGACATGTTCCACTCTCAGGAAAATTCTATGGAGTAGTTGAGACTACTGCAAACATGGAAATTATTCCAGGTGACCGGGAGACTTACGCCTCGGAACTTAGCAGTCTTGTCGATGTTTTCAAAGAGGTTAGACTAAGCTTGCACTCTTCATATTCCCGTAATGCGAAGAGGTACAATCTTCGTAAGAGAGACATTTCATTCCAAGAAGGAGACAAGGTATGGCGCAGGAATAAAATTCTTTCAGATGCTAGTAATAAATTCACAGCAAAATTGGCTCCCAAATATGTATTGTGTACAGTAATTAAGAAAGTTTCTCGTTTAGTGTATCGTCTGAAAAATACTAGTGGTTCAGATATTGGCGAATGGCATGTCAAAGACCTTAAGCCATATTTTGGTTCCAATGGTGATGTATCCGTGAACTGAACGATATGTTTTTGTTTGCATATCTTGCAAATACATTCATCATGTTAGAGTTAATATTGAGCTAAGTTTGAGTATATAAAACTCTTCATGATTATAGTTTTTATTATCAGTATATATATGTAGTGAAATGAGGTTGACTGCAGCAATCTATTTTAGTATATACGGCGTTGAAAGTTAATTGGTATATTGCTTTGCGCATTTTCAGTATAACAGTATAATGTCGTTATCATTCGGACTTGATAGTTCACTAGAATGACACGATATATGGTTATTTGTAACCCCAATTTTTTTACGTTGTGTATGTGTGTAAGTCTTATATTTGTGTTTTAGTTGCAATTAAACTAATGAAAAGTTTTGGTAGACATTCCTGATTTGTGACATATCGATTTTGACACTACTGATTTTGACTCCATTGCGGACGCGTGGTACGCGAAGTTACCGAACCAAAACTTCACCAAATGTTAATATTCAAGGTAAAATAATCTAGCACGCTAGATGATTTTAATTCGGAAAGGGGTGGTGTAACGTTTTATTTTTCTCGCCAACGAATATTCAACAGAAGGTTCATATTTCCAAAATTATAGTGATCAACCCTGTATGTACCAAACTATTGAGGTAGTTATTGGTTATCTCTTCCCCTGAACGGTATGCAACCTTTAAGGCGCAGTTGATAAATAAATTCAGTTCATTCTCAAGTCTTCGCTACAGCCAACAATATAATAGAGAGAACTGACAATATTCCAGTAATTCTAGTGGTTAGACCCGACAGGGCGAATATTGTTCCTATTATTGAGTTATTAGAAAAATCATCTCTGCAATAGTTATCACATTTCTTTAATAATGGTTTCTGTACCTTCTGATTTCGTCGTTTAACCTATTCCTCATGAGATGGCTCTGGTAGTGTGAATATTCATACGAATTTTCGTCCAAAAAAAAAAAATTATAAAAAGATTTTTACTTTGAACAGGCACTAGCTTTCTGGTGATAAAAGTGATGAGATCTTCTTAATGGCGTCTGTGCCAACTGGCTTTTAGCAAATTGCTTTGTGCAATATTTCTTAATTGGATTTGTCATTGCTATTTCGCCATATCTTCTACATCACTTTCGATTTTTGATAGATTTCATATCTATAGTGTAGTGCAGCCTCCTGGTTACAAGGGGTGAGTTTTTTTTACATTTTATGCGAAAGCATTTTTTTGTAATTGATTACACCTGTTTTCCTTAGTTTTCTATAGTTTTCTATAGTTAACTATAGTTTTCTATCAAGTCATGAAATCTAAACGGGAATTTTCATTTAAATATTCCCGCAGGGTTTTCTGGAGACTTATCCTGAAGCTACAGGCTTATTTGTATCACGGAGCATCGGCTGGAATTTCCCGGCAGGTCTCATTCGTCGGAGAAGGCTTTTAGTCCGAGAGTTTCCACTGAACTTTCACCATTTTGGTTTCGACATTTCGTGCCAAGCACAATTTTTCTGGAGCTGCCTGAACGAACACCCAGTAAACAACCATCGCTGGATAATCAGGCCAGATTTTATAATTTATTTACGAATTTATTTTTTTAATACGTATTTCCTTTCAAATATTATTGGGTTATTTAAAATAATATACAGGGTTATTTTTAGAATATTTCTAACTCGGGTAGAATAAATATTTTGATTTTATGTCACTCAAAAATACTAGTTTATCTATACTAATTATTATTACCATAAGTTTTTGAGTCAAATATGTCCATTCTATTATTAACTAATAAATGAAAGCACATTATATAAACTCCACGATTATTATTATTGACATTTGCGATTAGTTTTTAGCATATAAAATTTCTTCGTACGATATATGAAAAGTGGCTAGGGTTTTGGATTGGTTTTTGTACAGAATAGTATGTTACTTTTTCATGCGTTTTATTAAATACTATTTTATATAAAAAGTTTATATATTGCTTCCTCCTGGAATGACTGGAAATATTTTGCAACATCATAGACTTTAATTCCTGGTTTTGCAACTTTTATCAAATCGGGTGGCGCCCAAAAATATCATCAATAAAAAAAAGGTTCCTCAAATTCACGGCCCCCATACATAAGCTCCCAGACGAAGAGCACCGGTGCAGTGTACCTTGTTTAAAAAAAAATAAGGTTACAATACAAATTATAAGACGATGGAAGTCCGAAATGAATGTACTCAAGTTAGATCATCGTCATCATCGCCTACAACCTTCAAACAAACGTCCATAATATGCGTCTGCGACCCCTATAAGTACAATATTATTGTATTTGAGAGCGAACTATACCTTTGATGAAACGAGTTTCGGTTTTAAGCGTTCAGTTTTAGTTTTTAGCGGAAATTTTGTTCGTACAAATGATTCAATTTGTTAGTAAAATGTTGCACGAATCTGAGTCACTTGTCAAAAAATGCAGTTTTATGTCTCAAACAGATCCTCCAAATTTCATTTCAATATCTGCAAAACCAAAGAAGTTATAGGGGCGAGCCCCTTTCCGTGGACACCCGGTATAATATAGAGTTATGCAAAATTCATTTCACTTGGAATAGTTCGTATTATTATGTCCAAACACATTTTCAAAATACAACAGTATCCTATTTTCCGCACTAGTTATACAATATACTATTTAATTCGTTATTAAAATAATTATTTGCTCGGCGATAAGCATGTCACGTACGTCTGCCCAATGGAAATGGAGTAGTCTTATGAAGGATAACCGCTGTTGTTTACAATACATTTTTTGGAAAATTAATCAAACACAGCAAATTCCCTTGATCCTAGGTTACTTTGAACTAATCCAACTCTACAGAAAGCCCTTTGAATGTTTAATTCACCATTGTTTGGGCCAGATCTGTTGGATAGTAAATGTTGGTATTCGAAGCAGCGATTATTCTGAAATACCAATATACACGTTCGAGGTATTAGCTACACCGAGTCAAATTATAATTTCCTGTGGAAATATTAATGCGAGGTATAATACTATACGTAATTCTCGTTCCTCTAAATAACGCGTATCGAACGAACAAATGTTTTATCTCTCGAAATATTTTATGGTATCAGGGGAAACTATATTAGAGTTATAAACCAGTAATTTGATGGAACGATAAATAGTAAATGCCCCAGAGTTTAGTCACGACCGCATAATACGTCCTGATATGGTATCCAGTCTATAAACTAACATTCCTTCGCAGAAAATAGTAAGCTATTTCCTAGAATTGCAAAGTATTTTCCCTACTCCAACTAACCTATTAAATATTGTTTCTAATTCGAAGTCGAGAGTCGTTCAGTTGCAAAAGTTCTGTAGTGTATGCGATGCAGGTTATTCAGAATTAGGTAATAACCAGATATGATTTGAGATGAAATATGAATGGGGTGATATCACACGATGGCCAAGCTGTAGAGTTCGTTGGTGTTTTATTTACACGGTCGTATGATTGTAAACCATTTAACTTCAAACTCGGAAATTCCGACACTAAAGTCAGAATTTTATTTTTCCGACTTGGGACTCGGAATTTTGGAGAGTTGACTCGATATTTCAGTTCTTTTGCTTCATACAAGTCACACATTGTTAATCTTCTTCAGTGTGACGAAAGCTTTGTTTTTTTGAGTATTAATAATCCGATTGAACGATAGTCGTTTCCGACCGATGTTTCACCCTATTTACTTTAAAATACACCGACGTAGGCTTATTATGGCAAATATAACTACTCCCCTGGCTATTACAACGACGGGTAATGCATTATATCCAACATATACTTATGAAATGTTCCTCATTGCAGAGGACAAAATTACAAGTGCTCTCTGTAACAAATTAGCAGAATGTTGTTTTGATTCGGACAGGGACACCATCTGCAGATTAGTTTCGAGGTTTTGCTTCTCATCAATGCAAGGGTAGGTCAACACAAACAGCTCTGAAGCCATCTGTTCTCTGTTCGAATCAACTCATCATTCCGACTATTTGCCCATTGCCTCTCTGGTCTCGCGCGACAAAATTGGATCTAGTCTGCTCCACCTTGCGAGCAGGTTAAGAAGCAATCCGAATCTCCGGGTTGAGAGATTCATATAAGGGCGCAAAGCTCAGAGATTTTGGTAGATCGTTTAGTAACGATACTCTCGATGTTTCATCCTTTTCACTCTCAAATACTATGACAAATACCTGTCAAATGGTTACTTCCCTGGCTAATGTTCCTCATTGCACAGGTCAAAATTACAAGTGCTAAATATAAACAAGTAGCAAAATTTTGTTTTCGTTACATGTTGAAATGGTAAAATCGACAATGTCGAAGTACCCTTCTCTCCAAATATTTCCACCATGTGGAAAATATGAGGCAAACATCTGACAGAAAACCACTACTTCCCTGGCTAATATCACAACGCATACTGAACTACATCTGACAGATATTTGTGAAACGTTCTTTCGAGAAGACCCAATTGCAAATGCTCATTGTAATCAAACAGACAGAACTATTTGGAGGGAACGGTACTTCGACATTGCCGACTTTACTATTTCATTTATTTGATACTCTCCTCTCTCTTTAATTGTGCAAATATTGTAATTGTGCAGTATATCTGTTAGCCAGAGAATTAGCCAGGGGACTAGTTGTTTTCTGACAGGTATTTGCCATAAATGCCTAAGTCGTAGGTGTATATGGGAGTGAAAAGGGAGAACCATCAGTCGAATACGACTATCGTTCAATTAGATTGTTAATACTCATTAAACAATAATATCTATCGTAACAGTGGAGATTAACAATGTGTGACTTTCAAGTCGGGAAAACAAAATTCCGAGTTTGAAGTCGGAATTTCCGATTTTGAAGTCGGAAAAATGAAATTCGGACTTCAAAGTCGGAATTTCCGAGTTTAGAGTGGAAATTTCCGACTTCGAAATCTAGAGGCAATACCTCGAATGGAATTTGATCGGCAATCTCTTGGACCACTCACTACCTAAGAACTAAACCTAATACTAAGAACTGGAACTGAGAATGAACGGTATTTCTCTCTTGTGAATATAATTGAGTAAGCATGAGGGTTGAAAACAAACGAAAAATCTGAATGTATGTGAGATTTGAATCAGGAAACATATTCCTATAATAATGACAGATATGACCAGCAAAACAGAATTTAATCTGAAGGACTGAAGGTTCATGAACCGTACCATTGAATACAATGATAAAGGAATGAATACCTGAACTGAAAACCAAATAAAAGTGGTCCAGTAGGTACAAAATCATTCTCAAAGTAATTATTATGATATCAAAAAAGAGCAATGAGCCGTTGAAACCCGTAGTCAAAATTAATGAGTTATAATCTTGTCTTTGTAGTTATGAAATCTATATTCTGCAATAAATTTTGTTCCAATAAAAAATTCAAAGTAATATTTGGCGTAGTCGGAAGGATACGATGAATTAAAAGAATCCAACGCGCACTTTTCGTTTCAACAATTAATCAGTTGTTTTTCATTACTCAAGGAACCCAATTCATAGTGGACCGGTAACTATCCTCAGCTACCCTCAGAAGGCGAATCATTAGTGAAACAAATTCGTCTGCCTTATAGAAGAATACCTAAAATTCTCAAAAATTCTATGTTATTATAGTGTTTTTAAATGTCCTTTGACAGCATATTACTGAATCTGTATTTTTTTAATAATACAGTCAAACAAATGGCTAACCAATTCACACCATAACGGGTCAAGGGATCGGCTACAAAAATATCCTGGAAATAGCAGAGGAGGCCAGACAAACCTCGTGAGAAAGCTATTTCTGAGACCGTCCAGGTGCGATTTTGTCCATGTCAATGTGGAATCGGTGCCAAGGACTGAATGGGGGCAAACGGAACCTTTCAGAAACCAAACTGAATCCCATAATCTTCAGACCTTACTGCGATATGCGGTGTTCTGCCGTAGTGGATATAAACGTCCGTAAATAGACGAATATGGTCCTACACAAAAAAAAGGAGATTGTTGAAACTATAGTAGTAATGAACAGAAGTGTGATATTTCTGGTTCATCCTGATGATCAAAAATTATACAGGATGGCTAAAGTGATATGTCAATTCGGAACTTCCTAAACTGAATATTCTCGTGTTCTTCAAATAGAACACCCGGTCTATTTCAAGATCATATTTTGGATAAGGACATAAATTTATTCTGTACGTACAACCCTATGGAAATTTCCAGTCTTTCCCGATTCATTATATTTGAAAACAATTTCCATTTGCAATTTATAAAAATAAAATTGAAAGTAATGAAAAATAATTCACATGAGAAATATCCTAAAAATGCAACAAAAAAACATGAAAAAGACTCACCAAAAGATTTTTTTCTACACTATCAAAAAAGACAAATAGTTTAGATTTTGTTTCAAATATGAAATAGATTTCGCATATTTGTAGATGTCGCTATTGTTCTCTATTTCGCTAACTCAACTTTCAAATAATCGTTATCTCGAGAGATTGCGATAATTTCATTGATCATTGATCAATTCCTTGAATGAAAAATCAGGATATGATTTAGTAAAAAAGCAACATTTTCTAAGTTAATGGAATCAAAATGTTAAAAATTAAAATATTTTAGCATTCCTTCAGCAAGATTTGTTGAATTGGCGAGACTCGTTATAAAACTATTCTCATCGGAAAATATTGAAACTCACTACATACCCTTTTCAAATGAAGAGCCAGGAAGATTCAAGCGGTGTGCACGTGGCGTTCTTATTTTTCTAGGAAGTTTGTCTCTCACAGAAACACTTCGAAAGTAAGGAATCCCTAAACGGTCTGCATTTTCGATCAAATCGTTATTAGTCAAGGCTCGGCGAGGTAACTTCAACAGTTTTTTTGATATGGCTGGGCGAACATTCCATAACCTTCACGAGGTCTCAAATATAAACCGTTTCCATTTGTTCCATATCTGACACATGCACTAATCCCATTGCTCTCTCATAGGTTTTGACCTTGAATCCTCCTGTTCTCTCATTTCCTCTCTACTGGTGACGTTAAACCAATGTGTTGACTGTGCAAAGTCAGAAGAAAGGGCCCAAAATCCCTTTCGATCTATAAATTTCCAAAAATTTCACAACGATTTTCTTCGACAGGAATCGATTTTCACTTGGGTTTGAATTTGAGCTGTTATGCTCCGAACAAAGTAGCAGCTCTTTCATACAGTTTGTATGCAGTGTCCAATCACAGCGGTTCCTCTTACGGTCACTACACAGCTCATTGCAGACAATTGTACGCTGGTACATGGAACGAGTGAAATGATTTCCTTTATGTCTAAATCCATTGTGAGTAGAGAGGCATATGTTCTCTTCTACGAGGTGGAGTGCAAATTGCAACATTGGTACGTTATTTTATTTAATTAATGTGTCTCTTTCTTAAAATTTTTTATACCTAACATTATTTCATAACATTTCAAAAAATTAAATGAGTTTCAACTGTTTATTGTCGAAAAAGAGAACATTAAAAAATATCACTCACAGAAATCGTTTATTTCATTGAGCTTTGCCAAACTCTTCATGGAGATTGATAAAATTGGATATCAGGCTCTTCAGAAGCAATTATACACATCAAGGAAGGAAATTGATGGGTTATTTTTTCTTCGGTGACACTTTGAAAATTAGTTTTTGACATAGACCTGTCATGGACATTGCATTTTGATTTTTGTTCGAAATTATGAATAGGACATTCTTGAAATCTCTTGTGGAATCATCTGCGGCCGAAAGACAAACTTCAAGATAACCTCATGGAAGGTATTGATGTTGAAAACGGGAACATTCTCCATGAAAATTGAAAAATGTGATTTATTTGTAATATCTAACAGAAAACAACTACTTCCCCGGCTAAAGCCACGCTGGCCATTGAACTACATCTGATAAATATTGTAAAAGGACTCTAACTGTGCACGTGTCACATACCATATTTCCTGGAATTAGAATTTTCAATGAAAACTAGAGAAAATTATAAAAAATCAACTATCTGATTTCAGATTTTTTTCTTTCAAGTCAGAGTCTTTTCACAATATCTAACGCTCGTTTCGCAATATTTCCCACAAAATAAAATGCCACTTTTAACACTTGTATCATAAATAACTATTATCTGTTACTTCAGGACCTCACTCTATATGTATATTTCTCTGCCACCAATGAAAGTATTTTTTTTTTCATTATCATTATCTCATGTAGGCGTGAGGGACAAACCAATTTTCTTCACTAGCATGAGATGAAACCTCCAATATGTGTTATTATTCCAGCGTTGGGTGAATGTAACTCTTTTTCATTATATGGCCGATCTTCCATTTATTGACCCTAAAAAGTCGAAATGGCTGGCATTTCATAAGTAAGTTAAGATTATCTGATAGTTATTTCCACTTTTATCCGATTTTGTACACAGTAAAAATAAAAATCTCGAAATAAAGAATAATATCTCCGATCAAAGAAATCCCTGTCTTCTATATTAATAAAGAAATATTTTCACACATAGAGAAATCTATTCTCTCAATTTGAAATTGGACCATTTTTTCAATAGGACTAAATATAATTTCCCATCAAAATTTATCGATGTATTCAAGAGAAATCTCCTAGTTTTTCAGAACAAAACAGATATTATAGTTATTTGAAATTAGTTAATTCTTTGATCGAAGAAACTTATAATTTCAAGTAGACATTTCTAAACATTTGGAGAGATCAAAAACGTACTCGGAACAAAAATTTAATGATTTTCTGTTGAATTAAGTATATAGCTTATTTGAAGAGGACTAGAAACTTAATTTGAGAAAACTTGAAGATTTGGTTTACTTCAATTGAGAAATATCACTTGTTCAATTGAAAACATAAACTACATGAAGCACTCATTTGAAGACACACTCATATGTTCAACTGAGAACTTCAACAACTTCCAATGAGATCGATCAGTTATTTTGGTTGAAGCTTCAAAATAACTACTGTGCTCGTGATGAATTATTTCTCTTGAGACCTTTTCTACCAATTTGTGTCCAAAAGAGGATAATGAAAACCGTGTTTTCAAATATATATGTATATTTAATTGAGTTACAGCGAAAAACTTTGAGATAATCGTTGTTTCTATTTGATAATTTCACAAATCATGATGTAAAGAATTATTAATTTTTTCATTAGTCAATATTCAAAATAACATTCAAAGGCAAACAGAGACTATTCTCACTTGTAGTTTTTCTTAAATGGAAATCTTCATTCCAGTGTTTCAGTGACTGACTTCTTCCCATGGTTCTGTCCTCGAGCTGAGGAACCTTTGTGATTCAATATTTTCTTTAGCTGTGAAGAGGAATCGTTTTATTAAAATCATCTACAAGAACTTTGTGCTTTCTTACTAAATAATGTGTCTTTTGCTGGATCTTCTATTATATATCTACCTTTCCCGGCTTCCAATTCCTGGCCTGATCTATTCATTTTCCTTTCGCAGAAACTGAATTAATGTTTCTGAATTTCTTTTTGGGAAAGAGTGTCATGGTTTTGGTTGTCATAATATTGTAATCTTCATGTTTCTTTCTACTACAAAAAAACAATAATGGATATTCAATATTGGTAGAAATTCAGTGTGGAACGAGAATGGAAGAAAAATTGAACCGTATTTTATGCCAAGGCTCAATACCTAAGTCAAGAATCAGAGAAGTTTCATTGATTGGATGGCAAAAATGTTTTCTTCTTTTAAAATAATGAATTTACTGAAACAAGAGATGGACATTCTTGAAAAAAAAAACATGATGAAATTGAAGAAAACTCACTAAGTGAATACGTTATTAATTCAAAGACAAGGCAAATATCTACTGATCTCATGAAAGTACATAACTTATTGTGAATGATTTTATTTTAGAAAAAAAGTTGTAACATAATCAGCGAGGATAATGAATGCACATATTATTGTAGTGAAGAACAGTTTTTCCAACAATCAACGTGGTAAAATATTGACATGAAACACATTATATCATCACTTACCTTGAATCTTGGATCAACTGAGGAAGCTTCCACTCTCGAAGATGCTCTGGGTTTTAAATTGTACCTATATAAACTTCTAACAAGTACTTTTATATCAAAAACTTGGAGCATTGGTACCTTCCACACCCTTTCTCAACGAACACTCAACAATAATGGACTCGACCGCGTGCACATAGAACCGTTGTTCCCCTCCCCCTACAAATGATACCGGCCTGTGAAAAACAAATTTTGTACAAACAAGATAATATTCGCTCTATCGAATATTCTCAATTTCTTGTAGTAATGAAATTGAGATTTTCTAAAAATTCGCTTGGGATATACTGAAATGAGACATTTTGTCTCAAAATGATACGAATAATGAGCCAGTTTCAAGACATCAGTGTTAGTTCAGTATGAGAATGACAGTTTTTCGGGTAGAGCTAAATACACTCATTCCAATACCTTTTTATTTCTGGTTACAAATGAGTTAAGATCTTTCAAGTGATATAAAGCATTAAGTTGAAACAAAATATATTCAATCAGTTCAATTTCATCGTATTCTCAAGGAAAAATTTTTAGTTTCTCACTTCAAAGATGTAGCCAGTTTCAAAATAAAAATCACTAATCTTGTTCCAAAGTTTCTTCATTTCAGACAAGTTGTTCGAGTGTTCCATTTTAATAAATGAGCAAGAAATGGCATTTCTTGGTGTAAGAAATTGGATAACTTCAGTTGAACATCAGATAATTGATCTGAAGAAGTAAACTCTTCATCAGAGATATTATTTTTAAAAAAGTTCACTGTCTTCTTTCAAAACAATACTTTTTACAGTGTATATATTATGTTGTCGCAAAGATTTGTTACAGCCTTACCGTTTTCCACACTTTTTTTTTGTTTATTCTTCGGGTGTGAAAAAATATTGTGGTAATTCTTTTTAATTGTTCAATGTGCACTATACACTGTGATTTTCAGTTAGCTTGCTCTCTCCTTATTTGGAGTGGAACATTTCGAAGACGGATCCAGCAACATCATGCTGATTAAAATTCACTAATGAATTATGAAAAAGTATGTACATATATATAATAACTTGTGACATCTACAGTCACTAGTTGAAACTTAATTTGAAACGAACCACGAAATCCAAAGTTAGAAATTTGTCTACTCATTGGCAGACAGTCATTAATTGTGTTGTTCTGGCCAATCCAACGTTTTACGATAGTTTCAGTGTATTCTCCAGAGGAATGGTGGAATACGTCTTATCCCTTTGTGAGTTTTGTTCCTGGCTTTCAATCATATTTTCGTTATTTCTTTATATCCAGAAAGCGATAAATCATGTTTTCCGAACAGCTAAGAATGAAATATTCCGAGGAAGCTGAAGTTTGATTCATTTGTAATTTATCCTAATAATAGAGGTGATGAACAAATTTACCTGGTAGTTGGCGGTTAGTACAGTAAGCAATGTTAAGGTTCGAAAGAAATGATTGACCCGGAGGAGAAAATTGTTAGGACAGGTCAATTTCGAAATTCAGATGTGCAGGTATCGGGTATAGATATAGGAATAATAGTTCAAGGTTCAAAGAAAGTTTCATTTGACTTGATATTTTTTTTTATAAATTACGTTGAATCGTAAAGTACGGTACATAAAGAAATTGACGAGGAGTAATTAATTTGGAACTTTTATTTTTATCAATTTTCTTATTCACCTATTCTATGTTTGACTGAGATACAAAAAAATGTAGATTTTGACGAATTTCAATGGAGACAAAGGTCCTGAAAACACTCGGATTCGTCAAATATTCATTAATACGTATTAATCCAGTACGTTTGGTTTTTGAGACGAGGATCAATTGTAGCACCATCAAACTTGGTATGCGAGTAGTTGGAACCATGATGAACACGAAAAAAAAAATATTTATCAAAATTCCAGGGTTGGAACATATTTCTTTTTTCGTTTAAAAATAAATAAATAGATTTTTGCTGTAATCTTGGAAAGAATATGACTTATCGAAAAACCAAATATGTGAAAAACAATTCTTCTCCACGAAAATGACTTCTAGTAATTTTTTACGAAATGCGCTCATTTTCTCAGAAAACGTGATTGAACGCCGACATCAAATCAGGTTCACGTTAACCGTTGATTGGTCATAACTCTGCTAAAAATGATCGAAGAAGGAAAAAGAAAAGTTCATATCGTTTCTGAAGACTCCCACCTTCTCATGCAAATATAGTATAGAAAAATATATTTATTCACTCATCCAACTCATCATTTAACTCATCTTCACCCTCCTCATTTCCATTTTAACAATCTGGGAAAATCACTGGCAAGTTTTAAAAGATCTCAGTGGTACATTTATTACTAACGGAAGTACAGTTTAGACTAGACCACTCTTTTTGCACGTCCGGTCTTGCAGTTACAGAAAATTATTTTCAAAATTGAATCTGGACCGGCATTTTCTGTCATTCCGATTGATTTCAAAGTGGTACCTACCATTTCACAGCCCCAATTTTTAGGCTGTATCTTATAAAATAACCATTTCTGGACTTGCAAATAATATACTAGAATATGCCTCGCTGTATCATATGTAGGTGGCAAACATATACAACAGCGCGCGACTAGGTTCCACGAATAAAAATAATTTGTGTGATTGATGACTTGTTTATTTTGTGGAAATTCATGATCACTTTGATGAAACGAAAGAACACTCTTTTGTCTTATTTCCACTAGATTTTTATTGTTACGACCGGTTTCGGGTTTTATCCCATTATCAAGTATAAAAAAACTAATACAATTGAACTCTAAGCCTAGTTATATAGGGAATTTGCAGGTAGGCTGGATGGAGAGGTAATTAAGAGAACAAGGGTGAAACAATATAAATTTAAACCCTGGAGGTGATGGAAATTACCTGGGTTGTCAAATTTATAAATTCAAAAGTGGAGACCTACACAAATCGAGTTGCTCGTTGAGGGTTCTAAATTTGGGGTTTTTAATTGATTTATTAATTTCCATGGCTTCCAACAGATTCATTGTCTTCCCTTTATTACATGTGTGTAGAATTTTGAGGTTATCTTTACTTATCTTGTGTTTAATAAAAATAAGTTTGAAGCTGGTACTCTTCGGAACAGTTTCCTTGGTTGCATTGTAGTACTCGTACTCGAATCCCCTTATTCCTTCAAGAACTGTTTTAATTTTTATTTTCATGAGAAATAATGCGATCAAATGCCAAGAATTTAAACCTCTTTTTTGAGTTGTTAGCATTTGAATTTATAAACTCTGGCAAGATTTTTTAACCCGAAAAATGCGAAGATTTGAAAATACTCGTATTTAAAACGAACCTCATTTTAAATTAAATTAAATGCAATAGAATTTGACAATAAAGTATTTCTCATTTGTTCATTTTAATTGCTGAAGTAAGACCATTATTTTTCTTGCTGCCGACACTGTAAATAGTTCATACATGCTTAGCAATAAAACAGGTAAATGGCCCATATTATTTTTACTAAATGAGTGGTAATGCCGATTGAGTTTCATTGAACAAATAACATGTTAGTGATATTACTTTTATGAGTACTCAATATCACGACAAATTTATTGGATATCACATCCAAATGATGATTATTTTAATTATTATTGACTACTTCATCAGTTAAAATGTTCAATAACAGATTATTATCAAATATATTTCCTGTAGTGGTATTAGGTTCAGGGTGAATATAACTTATCCAATATTTTTATTTATCACTACAAATGATAGCACATATGAGAATTACTTCCCGTGATGTCAAGATTTACCACTACGAAGAGTATTAATCGAATTCCGAAAAAAGCCGAAGGAATCCGAACGAGCACGCGATGCGTCAGCTCCCGATAATCGATATGATCCGTCGCCATTTCCTGTTCTTAAGTGAAAATTGTCAAGCTGTGTGCACGTTCTGATGTAATTGGAACTCTGCCTGTTGAAACTTTTATCTAGGTCAATCCTGAAATAAGGATTTTTTTTTAATTTTATTCATTTCTTTATCTTTATCACTGATCATCTTTGTAGGTTAGCTTGTTCAGATTACGTGTGTGTGTGTGTTGATTGCGAGCGGAAAACAAATTCACGCATTTTTTACTTGGTTTGCATTCTTGTCTTGATCCACATTCGAAAAATAACCCTGAGGTGAACAGGTATGCTAGGTTAGCTTGCTCAGGTTAGATAAAGTATTCAATTCAAGCTATAAAACCTGCATCTTTCAAATGGACCATGGGCCGTCGTGCATTATGAATATGGGCCTGTAAACAAAGTAATCCATTAATTAATTTGACCGCCGGTGCACAGTGGGCCAGGGATCCCATAAACATTGAAAAAGTCAATTTTAAATAATAAAAGCCCAGTAATTCTCCCCATGCTAAAAACAGTCATGTAGACCATAAACATTGTAAAAACAATATAAATATTAATTTCTGTCAGGTTTCATGGTGACATACTGGTTTGACAAATGCCGGTAAATTAAATTATTGTTCGCTTTATTTTGTTCAAACAAATTGCTCAAGTTTGAGACCATACAATTTGAGGTCGATTAAGTTTTTGACATACGATATGGATGGGTTAGATGCAGGTAATCCCAAGGTTTTATTCCTTTTCAATTATGCAGTTTTATTTGCAAGTTGAGTGTCGAAATGAAAATAAAAATTTTAGGGCCTAATTTGAAATTTTTTCAAGGTCAGAAATCGAAAAAAAATACTAGCAATTTTTGTGTATGGGTGTATGTAGAAATTATGTGGTAATGCGTCCATCAACAAAGAAGTTATATGGGAATAAAGTTTGAAATTATGTCAATAAATCAGCCCCAACTTTAATTTCTGAAATTTTATGAAAATTCTGACTGCACCACTTGACTCAGAATATTTCGAAATATATTTGGTCAGAATTTCATCAAAATGTAGGTTTATGAATAAAAAATTAAAATAATAAAATATAATTTTCCTGAAATTCCACCGAGTCATTCTTTTAAAATTACCATTTAATAATTTTTTCATTCATGAACAGATTTCGATGAAATTATGAGCAAATTTATTTCGAAATATTCTGTAACCAGTGAAGTCAGAATTTGGATACAAGTTTTGATATTGAAGTGGTTGGCTCATTTATTTATATAATTTTCAAATTTTATTCTCATAAAACTTTTTTATTGATGGACGCATTCCTACGTGATTTTTAAATTAACCACTTGAAAATATCGTGAATCTAGTGGCTAGTGGCGTTGACAAATTCTATTCAAAATAATCGCTACAATATTTTTTGGAATTCTTAACCTGAAAAAAAAAACAAGAAAAACAATGTTTTAAATGAGGATTGATTTAATTTATGGGTACTTTGAGCTGTTTTATATTAGTGAAATTAACTCACTTTTCTTCGTTTTGAATAATTACACGATAAAATTTAATGAATTTGTTGAGTTGGATATTTTTCAATGTTTTACGAAGTTCTGGTCCACGTTGCGGAGCCGGTCTATATTGATACCGCCTGGTTAATAAAGTTGTGCCCATAACAGATATATTTCTGGGAACGAATATTCAACTTTATATCGCATGTAGGTAGTTCGTCCTATCAATTAAATAAAATTTTTATTTTATTGTATTAACGTTTCTTATATTGACTGCTGAACTTTTCGTTCTTCAACGAAAATGAAGGGAAATATCGAAGTGAATTTATTTTCCGCACGTGCAACAATCATGCCTAGACTGCAGGGTAGGAAATTCTCCCCAACAAAAATAATATGATTGAAAGGATTTTTCTTTGTGTCGGTGAGTCGCAACATTTTCAGACAATTACAGTTTGTTGGCGAAACTTGCACGGAATATTTCGTAGTTTATTTCGTACCTATTTCTTATAATAAGTGTGACCTGAATGCATTACGGATGTTCTAAGACGGTTTCATCAGAAACTTCTGTGAAAACGGACAAAGAGAATTGGAAGCAAAAAGAATACAGAATGACGTCCGTCGCTCAGTTATATTCAAAAGAAACAGAGAGAGCACAATATATATAAATTTGCATGAAACTTCAAATTCCATACTCTACGACCTAAATGATTTCGTGGAACTTGTATATCCAACACTTGATAAAGAATTACTCAATGAACGGTATCCTTCGTTTGATCAGTGAACTATAGTCATACTCTTCTAGTTATACTTTGCACTTGTGTTCTGCAAGGATTTATTTAAAAAAATTGTTTTTTTCCGTTAACCTGCTGTCGTCCCCCTACGAACGACAGCCCTCAAAAGTCGAAACTTGTGCTTAACGAGGTCTTACCCATAGAAATTGTAATATATATACTTACTCTAGAATGCCAATCCCCTCTTCGTGGGAGACTGAAAAGTGTTGTAAAATTCCAAATGTTTTCATCAATGCGCATGCCCATAACCAGTCTCCTAGCTCTGCAGCGTTGACAGATTTCAGAAAATTTTATCTTTGTAGTCGAGATTCTGCCGAAAATAATCTAACATTACTGTGAAGCCTACCCAAATTCCCGTTGAATTGTTGGGATCATGCAACAGTGTTAACAGTTTTCAATTGCAGCAGAGGAAGGCAGGTAGTTTGCCAGAGCCGGCTTGGTTTGGGTTAGTTTGGTGGTTTAGGCGATTTGTGTTCATTGTGAATTTAACCATTAACGTTATTGTGTTTATTTAGATGTGCTTTTCTTATTACTGTTGTTTACTTCAATTATTCATCGGTAGTGTGTATGTTATTGGTTTTCTGGTTTTTCTGTAGTGAAATTTTAATTTTGACAATGTTGACTTGCTTGGTTATATGGTGTGGAAATAAAGGAAATATTCCTGGAATCCATTATTTATAGTAAGTACCTACTTGAATATGAATTGTTGATGGCAAATCTAATGAATAACACAAATAGAGCAGAAATAACTGATAAAACTGAGAATATTAATCCTTTCTTTACGTTTGGCTAATATAATAAATCATTTTAAGCTTGACGAGAGCAAGGCATGACATTTGGATGAGAGCATTGGGAAGAGATGCTACCGTGGAGCATCTGACTGAAAAAAATGTCATTTGCAGCAAACATTTTTCTTCAAACGATGTATATATGAAGGGTAGTCGAATGTTATTGAAACGAAATGCAGTTCCAAGTCTTTTTTTACGAAAAAATTATGAAGTTCCCACCCAAAAGATACAACTGTAGGAATTTTCCAATCTTTAAAATCTGTTCAATTTATTCATGATGTAAGTTTTATAAAGGATTTAATTTCTTAAGGAATTCTGATTGATAATTATAAAACCACATCTGAAATTAGGCAAATCAATACTACTTAACAATTTTTTTTAAAGAACTCTTCAAGAATTGCATGACCATACGATGCAAAATATAGATCCCCAACGTATTGAAATGAATGATAACTTGGAAGTACTTTTTGTTGAAAACAAAGGAAAGGTTCCTGGTGTTAGTCTTTATGTTTCTTGTACACGTACTATTGAACTAGCAGTCAGGTAAGATATTTAGAATATGCATAAAATTTGCTTTTGGTGGCATAGCCTGTGGGGGTAGAGAAAATAATGTATAATATTATTGTTTGCTGAACAAGTATGTTTTCATATTTATTCAAGTGGTCCCTGTTAAAAAAATCATAAAATAGGTATATTTCAGAAACGTCACCAATAGTTACCTACTCAAGATATATTTTTTCATTGTTATTTTATTCGATGAATTTCTCGGATATAATCAGTTTCACAACATATAGGTATGCCAACCAAAACTTTTCATGTCTCATAGACTGCCCTGACACCAACGTATTATCAAATCGATTTCACTCAATATCATGAATCATTTAAAAATCTCACTAAAACCCACCCTGGTATGAATGAAACTGGTCCTGATCATGCGCACTAAATAATGCATCGAACTTTTTACAACACTTTCGTCCCATTGAATTGGCATTCTAGAGTAAGTATATATATATATTATAATTTCTATGGTCTTACCTTTCAACGTGCGATTCCTAGCACGTTGAATAGAATAGATCTCGAAAGGTCGTCCGTAAGTCTCCATCCAAACCATAACTTCGCATAGCGTGTTGCTTGGCTCGATTTATCGATGACCCACGCGCTCTACCGTTCGAGCTATCCTCTGGGATTTCAATACAAATATTCATCTTCTTAAGAAGCCATTACACGGCCTGTGGTTTGTCGAGCTTGGCGTGTGAACCGACACTCCACGCGCCGTGAGAATGGTGTAGCTTGTCAAGTTTCGGGCCGAGTGTCATGTCCCGTCGATTGTCGGTAAGTTCAGATGAAACACTCCGCGTGCGGATTGGCGGGATTGGGGTGCACAATCATATGGCGCGTCGGTTCGTCGGTTGTTCAGTATTCAGTAGTCAACTCAGCTTTGTATTGTCAACATGTCCCGGTCAAAAGAAAGTTCATTCTGAGTAACCTCCTGTTTAATTCACAGCTTTGCACGAATGGAGGAGGCACCTATTTGATCGATTCATTTACCACTAACATTACACACTCTCAAACCGAATTTACATATATTAACATATGGAGTTTTTAGTCCATGTGCGTGAGTTGCTCGAGGAGGTAGGAGGCAGGAGGCAGCAGGCAGGAGGCAGGAGGCAGCAGACAGGATGCAGGAGGCAGGAGAAAAAAATATTGATGAAATCATTAGCTTTCACGCAAAACCGCTCCTTCGATCAGGAGTCGTCCACCTCCCAGTTTCCAGCTACGTAGTTCTGTCACGGACAGTTGCTTAGTTATCTTCACTATCGCTCTTGAAAAATGTAAGCTTACACCCCCAAGATTATAAAATTTGACTTTCATGATGACGTGCTGATATGCCTCTTAAGAAACCATAGAATTAAAAAATCTGATATTTCAAGAAATCGAAAAGTTCTATTGTGCTCAAAGAATCCATTGTTCAGGGCATACATATTATCTTTTCCAATTAACAACGGGACGTAGATGAAGGATTTGTTCATTGTTGATCCAAGAAGTCTGCAGGAGTCAGTCAATTCAAAGCCGGGTATTCCGTTCGAAGAATGGAAAGGGTGTTGTTGACCTCTCTCATACTGAGAAAAACAAATTATGTAAACAATGGTTAACTTGGGTTTGATGTAAGGGGCGTTTATTTCCGTTAGAGGACAAAGCTTTGGTTGATGAATGATGAAATAGAATTTCAGTTTGATATTGAAATCGCATTTGAACTAGTTGCGGATGAAATACTTGCCAGTATATTTCGTTCAAAAAACCAGATCTGACACTATTCGTGATTATTCCTATAACACTATGATGATACATTTTTAGAGATTTTTTGACGGAAGGTTAGTTTGAACAATAGATTGAAATCAAGGTGATTCTGAGTATAGGAAATTCAATACTTGTAATCATTACATGGCTAATGCAGGCTCCACCTTAAACTTCAAAATAATGTATAAAATAATTATAGTCCTTCAAAAAGTCCAGAGAAAAGTTGCGATGGCATAGGTATGTCATACTGTGATTGAGTGAACTATTCGACATTTCAAACTTTCAAAGCCCTCTGAAAGAGATATTTATAAAGCCAGCAGAGCAAGGAGGTAATTAGGAGCTATTCAAGTGATCCAAAATTTTGTGATCCTTTAAAAAAAATACTCCCTCATAAACACTCATGCATTGTACATAGAATTGCGGATAGGCGTTGGTTATCGTTATTCTTTGCCGTGGGGTGTCATTTGAAAATATCATTTTTAATCAAATGTGAATAATGGGTGGGGTTCAAAAATTGGACCATCGGAAAAGAAAATCGACCTGTCTGAGGATTTTTCCGAAATATCTTCATATTCAGAAAATCTACCTAGGACAATGTGACTATTTAATTATACAAACACAGACAAAAATTGGTACCTGAATACAATGAAAAAGTTCAGTGACTCAATGAATATTTTTATCAATATTGGTCCAATGAACGCAATCGTTATGTCAATGTACCACTGGTTATACATACTATGAATACGGATCTCAATAATATCAATGAAAGCATTCATTGATATTATTAAATGAAAGCATTCATTGATATTATTAAGATCATGATCAAGTAGATTAAATAGGTTAGTTATGGTAATGAATTCCATTCATCAAACGTATGAAGAGTATTCACCCAAGCACTAAATGTATAAATTGTATAATTGTATAATTGTATAATTGTATTCGTTCAACCGATGAAACTGTATTCATCAAATTAGTTATCATTGTCCATTCTTCGAATGTATGCTGTATAATTGATATAATGATTCAGATTAGTTCGGCGATGGATATTTTTCATCAATCCAATGAACGGTGATTATTAGGTATCGGTTATTCCTTGATTCAATAATTGATATACATTAAATCTATGTTTCAGTTTATTCTCGTGATGCTTTCACATATTGAACTAATTATTTTGTTTATCATTTGAATAAATGGTATTTATTCAATCATTGCATATCATTCGTAAATGCAATGAAGGCCTCCCACTGATATTGAGCATACAGTGAGTTTCCGAAAGATATGCACAATAATTAACATGCATTCATCAGAACATCGCAATCCTGATTGGAAGGCGTATCTTCAAGTTATCTTTTATTTCGGCTGGCTCCTTTCGGAGCTCTTTGGATGTCTCTGTAGTCTGTGCTACCTGAGAAGATGCTTCAACGATCGCTTCTGTCTGCTTAAGTTAACCGGCTCTGTGCAAACAACGAAGTCGTGCGGAGTGGTCCCTCTAGTGGAGGCGCTGTGTACTACCAGCTAAAGCTAACTTGCCAACAACGGAGATTTCTATGCGGGAATTCGGCTGAACAGATGCCGGCAAAATTTATGAGTATATTTAAACACGAGATGGCTTGGTTCGACATAACGCTTATTATTATATTAATAAAGAAATATAGAAAGGGAGGAAAATGTTGTTTCTATCTGCCTAACAAAACTGGGACTTAGTAACTTCGTTACACCTTCTATGATCTTTCCATAGCCCCAATAAAACCTGTGTGTAGATCTGAAAATAGATTATCATTTATTTCGATAAACTTGGATTCATTATAACAATAAAATCATCTCTGGGACCATTAATTACGTTCATTGATATGATGAACAATTTCAAATGGATTCAGTGTACCCCTTTCATTACCTCAATGAACTTTTCCATAGCAGCAACGAAACCTGTTCATAAATGTAAAAAAAGATCATCTTTGATCTCAATGAACTTGAATCATTGTCCCGATGAAAAATGTATTGTGCCGATGAACGGAAAGGTAATAAACGGTATTCATTGATATAATGTACCACATTTCATTCATAAAATAGTATACTTCTTTCTTAATTTCAATGATCTTTTCCATAGCCGCAATGAAATATGTTCATAGGTCTGAAAATAGATCTCGATAAACTTGAATTCATTGTAATAATAAAAACATACATATTTCAGTGAATGGTCATTCATTGACTCGAAGAAAAATGTATTGTGCCAATAAACGAAGAGGTATTCATCAATAAAATGTACCATACTTTTTTAAAATATATACATCAGTGCTCTGGGACCATGAATTATGTTCATTGATGTGATGAACAATTTCAAATTGTTTCAGTGTACCACATTTCTCACCTCAATGAACCTTTCCATAGCAGCAACGAAACCTGTTCATAAATATAAAAAACCATCAACTTTGATCTCAATGAACTTGAATTCATTGTATCAATAAATACCTTCGTACATCAGTGAATGTTTAATCATTATCACGATGAAAAGTTAATTGTGCCAATGAACGGAAAGGTAATAAACGGTATTCATTGATATTATGTACCACATTTTTTTCATGAAATAATATACATTGTTCAAATGTACTTTTTTCTTCATTTCAATAATCTTTTTCAAAGCCGTAACGAAATATGTTCATAGGTCTGAAATTAGATCATCATTGATCTCAGTGTACCCCTTTCCTCAGCTCAATAAACTTTTCCGCAGGAGCAACGAAAACTGTTCATAAATGTAAGAAACGATCATCTTTGATCTCATTAAACTTGAATTCGTTGTATCAATAAATACCTACAAAAGTCAGTGAATATTTATTCATTGCCACGATGAAAAATGTATTTTGCCAATGAACGGAGAGGTAAAAAACGATATTTATCGATATAACGTACCACATTTTTTTCAGTGAATATAAAGCAAGAACGGTAGAAATATCCTGTGGGTACTGATGATTTCTTATGAACACGTCATTGGTACATGTTGGGAGTGGGGGACTCTTCAGTCCTACTATCGACAAAAGTTTTTTTGAGTACTTTGACGATTTATTTCGAGGTTCAAATAAAAAACTATCTCTTATTACTTTTTTGCACTAACCAAATCGATATGATTGACGCCTGCGCATTTCATTAGCTACCACTTTCGATAATTTTCGTAGATGGAAAAGTTGGGCGTCTCATCAAAACGAAGCTACTCACGAAGATTCAGCCTGTTACTAATCATTTTTTTTTACCATGGAATTGACAATTTCGGAGCGTAGGTCTGGGAACACCTACCATTCAATTTGTAGGACCATATAACCATTCAATTATACAAATATTAACCAAGCAACGGTAAAAAAATCCGCTGTTAACTAAGGATTTCTTATGACCACGTCATTGGTACATGTTGGGAGTGGGGGACTCTTTAGTCCTACCATACATTTTGTAGGACAAAAGTTTTTTTGAATACTTTGGCGAATTATCTCGAGGTTAAACTAAAAAAATAACTGTTAATAATGACTTTTTTGCACTCACCAAATCGACATGATTGACGCCTGCAAACTTTATACTACCACTGTTAGTTCGTCGTCGAAAATAAGTTATTTTGTCTTAATTGAAAGATTTAATTAAATACATTCCAAAGAAAATGTCTTGACAGGTATCTCTTTCAAAAAACGTCGTCAAACAACAACAACCTTCTGTCACTTGATTTTCACTCACGTCCAAAATAAGATTAATATACAGAGTCATCAATAAAAACAAGAATACATAACATCCTCCCCCCCTGAAGTGTAGTTGATCTCTTCAGCTCTGGTCTTCTACGTTGACACGACATAGTCTGGCAACTGGCCGCTTATAGACTCCAGTGGATGTCTTCACATCCACCACTCGTACTCTGCCATCAGGTCCGGGGTAGACTGCTATGACTTTTCCTAGCTTCCAAGATCTCCGTGGTATGTTGTCCTCGATTATAATTACTATTTCGTCGATTTCTAAAGGTTTTCCATCGTTTGTCCATTTGGTTCTTTTAGTCAAAGTTGGTAAGTACTCTTTAGTCCATCTTTTCCAAAATGCTTCAATGAATGATAGTGATTTCCTCCATATATTCCTATAATTTTGCTGTAAGTCTCTGAATTCGCTAATTCTAGTAGAAGACATTATCAATAGGTGATTTGGGGTCAGGGCTTCTAAATCGTTGGGATCAGTGGAAACCTTTGTGAGCGGTCTTGAATTCACTATGTATTCGCATTCAGCAAAAATAGTGAAAAGAATTTCATCTTTGAGAATTTGTCCTTTCAAAATTGAATTGAACGTTGTTTTAACAGAGCGTACCAGTCTCTCCCATGCACCTGCCATATGAGGTGAGGCAGGGGGTAAAAATTTCCATTCCATTCCGTTTTCTGTGAAACTGTCGATTATTTTCTTCCGATCAATTTCTTGGACAGCTCGTTTCAACTCTTCAGCAGCACCTCGCATGTTCGTCCCGTTGTCGGAAAGTATCTCTTTTGGTTGTCCCCTTCTGGAGATCATCCTTCGTACAGCCATGATAGCAGACTCAGTTGTTAATGAATGGGCTACCTCGAGATGCACAGCTCTGATAGTCAGACAAGTGAAAAGAACTCCCCATCTCTTTTCTCGTTTTCGTCCCACAGACACATATAGCGGTCCAAAATAATCTATACCCGTATAGGTGAATGGTCTTACATTTGATGTCAATCGGTATATTGGAAGTTGTCCCATTAGTGGAGCAACTGGTTTTGCTTTCTTCACTTTGCATCTTTGGCAACTAGCGAAAGTCGACTTCACAGCACATCGACCATCAAGCACCCAGTATGTCTGTCTCACTGCATTTAGGACTGTTTCCACTCCTTGATGGGCAAATTTTTCATGGAAATATTGGAGTAGAAGGCGGGTTATTCTAGATTCCTTCGAAATGATCATTGGGCGTTTAGTAAAAGTTCCTATGTCAGGAGCATTGTCGATTCTTCCACTCAAAACCAATAATCCATGGTCGTCTAGAATGGGAGACAAATTCTTTATTCTGCTATGTCCTTTCAGTAGTTTGTTGTTTTTGATGCAATCAATTTCTTCTTTGAAGCTTTCCAATTGACACTGCTTGATAAGTAAAATTCTTGATTGTTCAATTTCCATCGCTGTCAGTTCTGCAGGAATAATATCTTGTCCATTTCTCAATCTGTTTATCATGATTTTAACAAATCTGAAAATCCATGCAGTCGTTCTCAGCAATCGACTCCATTTCGAAAATCTTCGAGCATCCAGCAATTGTAAAGGTGTTTCTGTGATCAGCGTCATTATTTCCGTATTTTCCAATTTTTCAGGAAATATACTACTTTTTGGCCACGAGTCTTCATTTTTCTCATATAAAAATACAGGTCCCCTGAACCAGGATTCGAAATCTATGAATTCGTGTTTGTCATACGTACGGGTAGCATTATCAGCTGCATTCAATTTGGAAGGTACCCATCGCCAGTCGTTGGTATTTGTTATTTCCTGAATTTCACCAATTCTATGAGCCTCGAATTGTCCCAACTTGCTAGCATCTCCTCGTATCCAATGTAGGACTGTCGTTGAATCTGACCACATATAGGTTCTATCAATTTTTATATTCAATGTCTTTCTTATTGTGTCAGCTAAACGACTTCCCATTACTGCAGCTTGCAGCTCTAGGCGAGGTATTGAGATTGGTTTTGTAGGAGCAACCCTAGCTCGAGCCAGAATGAGAGCTAAGTCAACGTCGTCAATATGCTTTACCCTCAAGTACGCCACTGCTGCGAAGGCTTTACTTGAGCCGTCACAGAATGTGTGCAGTTCGATTGTATCGGCATCAGGAATTTTCCAAGAATAGCATCTTGGAATCGTCAGACTCTCTATATTCTTCAGGTCTTTTCTCCAAGTCTGCCAGAGTCGGTTCAAATCTTCAGTTATACTGTCATCCCACCCAATACCAGTACGCCATATATCTTGGACAATCATTCTTCCTCTTATGGTAAAGTTGACAATCAGTCCCAACGGGTCGAAAACTGACATCACATCTTTCAAAATTTGTCTTTTAGTAGGTCGAACTGTAAATGTTTCATCAGGATTATCTTCAAAGTTTTTTAATTTGTAGCAGAATACGTCTGTCTTGGCATTCCATGTTAGTCCTAAAATTCGTTGGAGGGTTGTTTCATACGTTGAATTCAAATCTTTACAAAATAAATCGTCTTTGGATAAACTATTCATGACTTCTCTGGAGTTGGATATCCAATTGACCAACTCAAATCCTCCCAGACTCTGAATCCGTCTAACCTCCATGATGATGTCAAGCGCTTCCTCAACTGTATCAGTGCAATCCAGGTAGTCATCAACGTAGTGCTTCTTGATGATTGCTTCTAGAATATCTTTTCTATCTGTCATTTGTTCAGCATTGAGATTCTTGACAAATTGTGCGCAAGTGGGAGAGCAAGTCGCCCCAAATGTCATGACTTGCATCTCATATGTATCGAAGTCCTTATCGATATCACCGTTTCGCCATAAAAACCTTTGAGAATGTTGATCTTCTTTAATGATCCGTACCTGGTGAAACATTTCACGTACGTCACTGCAGAAAGCAATTTTGCGAAGACGAAATTTCAGGAGTACTTCTATCAAGGACTGCAGTAGATCTGGGCCGGCAAGGAGATTTTGATTTAGGCTGATTCCATGAGATTTCGATGCTGCGTCGAAGACAAGGCGCAGCTTGCCTGGTTTATTAGGGTTGATCACTCCGAAATGAGGTAAATACCAACACCTTGGATGATCTTGATTTGCTTCGTCTGGGGTCAATTTTCGTGCATAACCTTTTTCAATATAACTGGCAATCTTATCACAGTATTGGGCTTTGAAAGTACTGTTTTTCTGCATCTGCCTTTCTACGCATTTCAGTCTTTGAATAGCTGTCGTTCTACTTTCCGGAAGAGTCATATCATCTTCTTTCCACAAAAGACCAGTTTCAAATCTGTTACCCACTCGTTTTGTCGTTTTCATCATGATATCTCTGGCTCTGGAATGTGCTTTGTTCAATTTTGTCTGTGGCAGTGAAGTTCCAAAGGCATCTGTTGTGAATGAGCGTTTTACTAACTGATGAAGTGCTTCGTCTGAAAGCTCGTTATGACACATATGAAACGAGTAAGTAGAACTGTGATTTTTGTCGACGTTACCATGAAGAATCCACCCAAGATTCGTTTTGGTGGCCATTGGAGAAGTCTCTTCGGTCTGCACAACTTTTCTCGCAACTGTCAGCCGAATGTTGTCTTGTCCGAGTAAAATCATGGGTCGCTCGTTAATTTCGTTGAACGGTATCCCTCGTAGGTGGGTATATTTTTCCCAGTCAGATTTTTCTATAATTTGTAGTGGCAAAGATAGATTTTCTACTGTACGAACGTTCCTAATGGCAAACATTCTTGCGCCGGCGTAAGCACCTGATATTTGTAAATTCAGCATACTAGAATCTTGATGGCGAGAGATCAAATCATTGGTCCATTGAATACACAATGGACTTGTTTCACCTTGTAGCCGAAGTCTCTCAGCAAAAGATTTGTCTATCAGGGTGACAGTAGACCCTTCATCACACAAAGCTACTGTCTCCAATACGGTGTCATTTCCGTAGAGTTTAACTTTTACCATGCGCAGTAAAATATTTCGAGCACCCTGACCTACCGCAAGCACATTTTCGTTGACTATGGTCTGTGTGGCTTGGTCTTTATCTTCAGTTGGTCGTTTGGAGTCTTCTTGTTGAGAGTTCTTATGCAGGATCCGATGATGTGGACGTCGGCAACCACTTATTCCGCAGGGTTTTTTCACACGACATTTTTGCGTCTGATGGTTTTGTCTGAGACAGGAAAAACATAGTTTTTGTTTCGTTACAACTTCCCATCTAGTATTCACATCGTCAGTTCTCATTTTTGTGCAGTTAACAATTTTGTGTCCGCTAGATTGACAATACTTGCACATTTCATCAACCACAATACTGTCTGTCGATATGAGTGTGGTTTCATGCTTTTTTGAGCAAGACACTGAAGTCTGTTTACCTTTGGTTTCAAATTTTGTTGTCTTGGATTGAGTAACATAGCAGGCAGCCGTGGCTTTATCATTGACCCAAGAAGAAAAATCTTCAAGATTTGCCCGACCATTTTTCAGCATAATTTTCTCTCCCCATTGAATTTTCATTGAATCTGGCAGCTTTTGGATCAAGTCTCGGAGTAACTGAGGATTTTGAAGATGTTCTTCATAATTCAAAGACTTCACGGTAGCAACAAGGCAACTGACATTATTGGCGAATTGAATTAAAAGATCCATGTTACTTTCTCTTATAGGTATAATAAATCTAATTTTCGATAGCAGTCCATCTATTATTTGATCTGGGCGTCCAAAACGCATCTCAAGAGTTCGCAGCACCAAATCTATATTATCTGAAGAGGCCATCATTCCACTTACAGCGTTCTTGGCTTCACCTCTCAAGCATTTTTGCAACCGGATCATCTTTTCCTCGGCCGAGTATTCACAGAGAGATGAAATGCGTTTGAATTGGGTGTTGAAAGTTGGCCAGTCCTCTGGATTTCCATCGAAGTAAATGAAATCCTTTTCAACAACTTGTCTAGCAATGAATTTGTCTTGCCTTGGTGATGCAATGGATTTTATTGCCTCACTGATTGTCTCACACAGTTGTCCAATTTCTGTCTTCTTTTCGGTGGTGTTCACATCAGGATTAGGAATGTCGGCAACATGATTGCTCGCAGAATCACATGGAATGTCATTCACCCACTGCACAACATCGTAGTCCGATTTAGCGTCTTCATTAGGTAAATTTCTGTGTATCTGAATTGATTGAGTTTCGTGTTGTTCGTCAATTTCAATTTCTGTCACATCATTTTCCATTTTTAATAATTTCAGTTGATTCAAAAGTCTTTTCATTTCTATTTTCTGTTTCAGTTTTTCAACTTCAATAGCATGCTTCTTTTGTCGTAGGATGGTGCTCTCTGCTTTGGATTGTCTGGATGATTTCACGGAAGATGTTTCAGAACTCACATCAGTATTAGCTCTAGGGATCTCAGTCGATTTGTTTGTCTGTCTTGAGGTCTCCCCATTCATGATGGATTTTTGATCATTTTCCTGGTTTTGGCACACATTCTTCATGCTGACACTGGCTGTTATCTTTCTTGGTGGTATAGGCATGGTTCCGAAAGCGGGTGGCCACTCGAAATTGTCGTCAAGGCTGCGAATACCTGCCGTTTTTCTGGTACTATGTCTGTCACTCCTGTTCATTGATTTATCCATTTCTTGAACTGGATTTCCACGTTCTGATTATATCGTCTCGAAGGACCAATGTTAGTTCGTCGTCGAAAATAAGTTATTTTGTCTTAATTGAAAGATTTAATTAAATACATTCCAAAGAAAATGTCTTGACAGGTATCTCTTTCAAAAAACGTCGTCAAACAACAACAACCTTCTGTCACTTGATTTTCACTCACGTCCAAAATAAGATTAATATACAGAGTCATCAATAAAAACAAGAATACATAACAACCACTATCGAGAAATTCCATAGATGAAAAAGTTAGGCGTCTCGGCAAAATGAAGCTACTCAGGAAGATTCAGCCTGATATTAATCATTTTTGAAAATAGACGTGGGATCCTGGTCTAAATGTGTTGATTGTAAAATAAATCCCTTATTTATTTATTTAGTCAGTTCTGAGAATTAGTTATTGAATTAATTCAAAAGCAATGTTGCCATTTCAAATTTTTTGAAAATAATTGATGAGAACATATTATAGAAGATAGATTGAAAAAAATTCAAATGTACTACTACTTACTCATATCCAAGCATTTGATAGAATTGAATAATTTTTTCAGGAATAGCCCAAATCTCTCCATCAAAAGCATACTCTCCTTTTTCAATCATTTCATTTCATCATATTTTTTTTATTGATGAACGCATTTGCACGTAACTTGAATATACCTCATTTGATCATTTCTTGATTCCAGTGGTATAGTCGTTTTTTTGTGGTTAATTTGGATAAAAAAAACTAGTTATACTCGTATCTTATTCGAAATGAGAAATTATAAGGGAACTTCCGGTACCTATTATCGAAAATAGAGATTGAAGGAAAACGAAATAAAGATTACGATGAATCCGAAATATGATGAAAACTCTAAAACACTAAGTTACATCCCAATATTCCTAGACTTCACAGATATATTGAGATCGTCGTGAATTTTCCTTGTATACAATCTGTCCGTAAAATTATAATTCATAAACTGCTTTCAGATAAAAATGAAAAATATCTGTCTTTCAAAATGGCGTTGGGGCGCCCGATAGTGAAGGACGTTTCTGAATGGCAAAGAACAAAAATTATAATGGGATATATGAACTTCAGATAGGGAAATAGTATGAAAAACGTAGTTTCTGTAACAAAGTCCAGTATAACTTTTCTCGAAATGAACTCTTGGTGACTGAAATACATGTGGTGGTGTTGAAAATACAGGTTGGGTGTTTGAAAACACTCCAGTGTATTCAATTATCACACCAAAGGTTCCAAACAGAGCATTTGAAGTAAATTATTCATATTAATTAACTATACAGTATTTTTTAATGAAAGTTATGGTTTAATTTTTTAAATGCTAACATATTCATTTTGCAATACAATTCATATCATTATTATATTTGGGTCACGTCTGTCTCCTTGCTGACGTCTTACCTGCTTCACGGTTTCATGAAGTTTGTGATTTTTGATATCCCATAATGCATCTTCATCATCTTCATCATCTGACTCAGCTTTAGCCTTTATTAGTGTGGCATTGAGCTTAAAATCTGCTGCGCAAAGCACTCTGAAGAACGACAACAGTGCTTGGCTTACCCACAAGATGACTATTAGAGTGAAACTAATATGGGCATAGAGAATATTTCTCGACAACGATCTGAAACCAGCCCTCTGCTCTTTTGTAAAATAATCCATCAAATAAGAACATACATTTTTAGCTGTGAATTCTTTAAAATGAGAACAGAAATCATGAAGACCATTATGAACAGAAATACCTGCCATTATACTGAAAAGAGACATAACAATAGATGCGATGAGAACGGGGTAAACATACAACCAGGAAGCAGTAAGAACTTTGGATGAAGGCTTCCTCCCTCCTTTTCCACAGAGAAAAATAATAACGATGAATGCCGAGCAAATTACCAGCGACAGCAAAGGCATGAACATAACTAAGTCGCATCTCATCTTAGTGGTGAAAAGCGAAGTTCTCATTTTCATCATGACTAATCCAGTGACTGTTGCATTTTTGAAGTAGATTTCATCATCGATAATATAATAATTTTCAGTATCAGGTACACGTACAGGCTCTAATACACTCGAATCTCCACGTACCGAAGATCCATTTACACTGTGTGTTGGCTTGCTTGGCATATCTTCGTTACCTATTATCTTTATTTCGAAAATTGGTTTGGCAAATAATATACATCGATAATTGAATATATCGTAAATATCGCCCATAGCGTTTGCGGCTACAACGCAAGCTAGTGCAGTTATGAAGAATATCAGAATGTGCAGAACCATCCATTTCACACTCATTTCATCTTCTTCCTTCTCTACCAATTGAAAGTAACGTCTTGGTCTCATATAAATATGGAGTAACGGAACAGAGTGGAATATATCAAATCATTTAACCAAACTTTGACAGTAATGAGACACAAGTCATAAATTAATTATAGGCTTAGAATAGATAATGTAGGATCATAGACTTTATAATAGTTATGTAGGATATGGACTGGCTGTCACGTGACTTTTACACACAGTTCCCTGCGGACAACATTAGAAAAAGAGGTACTATGAAGGATGGAATAGTTATGGGGGAGACATGTCTAGAGTCCCGAACGTGGGATCGCAGGAAATATTCTGAACTGCTGTAGCTCAATGACGCCGTTCTGTTAGTCTCCTCGCAAGTACCATAAACATTTTTTAGAGGTGCAAGAAAGATATCATTGCTGTCAGATTGGTGAAAAGGGCGAGTGCAGGAAAAACGTTGGTCTCGTATCGTGTCATTGTGGTATGGTGTTTTGAAAGGTTTGTCTCAAGTTAGTTAGTGTAAGTAGTTATACTGTTTCGGAACTGTCTGATAAACTAAAAACATTGTTTATTATTGTTGAATAGTTGATTTAATAATATTCATTTTATAGGGTTTTCCTTGAAAATGAAATAGTAGTTGTTGTCGTGATTTTTTATAAATATTTTTGTCAAAAAGATTTGATTTCAATAACCTACTTAATTCATCTTCACATCAATAACACTGCTAATGAAGGGGAAGACACGAATAAGACATAGATTGACCAAATTATTTCATTTTAATCATCAATGAAAGCTACACAAATTCCTAGTATATAATCGACTACAACAACCAAGTTCCATGATAGCTATTTAGGATACATGTGTGAAAGTGTTTTAAACACCGTTTTTACAAGTGTATCACACAATATTTTTTGAAGTATTTGATTTGAAGAATTCAGGCGAAAAACTGGGTGAATATCTCTCGAATTTTTGATCAACCTATTTATTCATAGAGTAGGCGATACTAAGTTATCGATGTGGATCAACAAAAAAAAACCGTGTACAATTCATGCGAAGGTAGTTGCTTTGATTATGGAATATTTGGTTCCCACTTTTCGCACTACTACATCAGTGTACAAAACTTTCGGTAACGAGTACTTTAATCTTGAGCGAAGCATAGCGGAGCTAGTGTTCAATAAATAAGTGTCTAGGTGGGTTTAAAAACGGGTTCTTTACCGTATTTTTTTCTACGAAGTCATCGAAACAAAACAATTAAATGTTTTGAAGTTGATTTCTCTTCTGTCATCATGGCGGTTTCCAATGACAAATGAAAACCTAGTCTGACAGGCGGTATTATAACCGTGGTGATGTAATGAAATAATATAGTTACCATGGTAACGTTTTAAAAACTTTGCTTTTCACACGGATTGTGAATCTGTGATGAATCCATCATTGAATAAGGTAACATACCCGTACGCTAAATGCCATTTCAGTTATGTGAGTAGAATAAATAATATATGCACTCATTTCTATATTTTTTTAACAGTCGATGTCCAAACACTCCAAGAGGAATACTTCTATCAAATTCTGAAATAAATTAATTATGTGGAAACAAAAATCGAAGATTCTGAGATTGAATTTAGGTTATGAATAATGAACGCGTGTGTCAATTCATTCATTTCGGCCCGAGATGGCAGGTACCGTGCATAAAAAGAGACCATTTCGGCCCCAAACACAAAATGTACCTATTTTAAATGTACCCATTTCGGCCCGGAGGGTTTAACGGTGGACTAGTAATTAGGTACCTAATTAGAATTTTAAATCTAATGCGTTCACAAGATCTGTAACTATACACAGAGAAATAACAACATATATTATTCAATTTTGTTAAAAAGTTTATTAATTTATCAATATGTACAAAAATCGCCTTAATGCTACTTATTAGAATGATAATATGATACAATTTTCACATAATCTAATTTTGAAATTTCCTTGTTCTTATATTTTTGTATTTGTTCCTCCATAAACTTTTGTTTTTTCTTTCCTAAATTTCTAGACATATTTGTAATGCCAATACTATTACAATTTACGTATGTTTCTATTTGTACATTCATTGGGTTCTAAAAAGAGAAGTCCAAAACAATAGTGCAGCCATTTGCCAACATCTGACTTATCATCTTTATAAGATAGTGTCAAACCTAGTTTCTGTATTTGACGGTACCATGCTTGGGTCAAGTGAAACCTACAGCCAGTAATTTTGATATTTGTCTAAATTTGAGTTAAAGCGTTATGAATTGAAACTTCAAAGTCTATTCTACTTCTTTTGGTGAAAAAACTAAATTATAATTGTCACATAAATCATATATCTTAGACAGGCACAAGCGATGTTTCTTCACGTTTATCTTTTAACAAACAGAAAACTAACGAAATATAGTGTCCATTAAAATAGCGTATAGTGAAAAGTTGTTTAAAAAAATTTGTGCAATAAGAGAAGGTCCCATCCATATACAAAATCTCTGCTTTACACAAAAAATTTAAATTAGAATGACAGGAAAATATTATTAAATTTAAGGTTTCGTCATTAATTAACACAAAATCTTCACCTTTATTAGTTTTTAACTCCATTGCAGCTAACACTGCGTGGACTTCTGTGACTGACTTGGGTAATGCTGGCAGCGATTTCCTCCGAGCATAGTAGATGTTCTTCCTCACACATTTCAAGTCCTTCCGGGTGAGAGCATCCTGTTCTGGTTGCTTCGACAAAGCTTTTCTTATTATTTTTGCGGGTTTCTCACATATGTCCGATTCAGCTTTCCTCTTCGCTGCCCTTGCAAGACATTTTCCAACTCTGCCCCGTGTGAATGGTTTTGATTCGATGTTGTCAAAACTCGATCAGAAGAATTGCCCATAGTCTTTAAGTAGGCATTGCACCTATCTTTGATGCATCTCCACTTTGTTTCTCCCGAACTTAATTTTCGGTTTTGTTTCACTTAACTTAGCCGATTCACCTATTTTTACGCCATTTTTACTAGAATATTACAGTTTAGAAGTTACTGTGGAACTAAATAATCTAACAATAAGCGCCCCTAACAATGTATAAATAATTATCCCAATCCAAATATCCTTCAAATTACCTTTTAATTAGTTTTCCTATCGTTGTGGGCCGAAATGGGCATTTACCCAAGCTGATTAAAATTCATCTTACCTGGTATTTCACATTTTCGGGCCGAAATGGGCTACGCCCGTGTCAATCACGTGTAAATAAGGAACAAATAGACGAAACTTGTAATATCTCTGTTTCTAATTACAGAATAGTACCAGTCACTATTAAAATTAAGTTTCCTTGACGTCATTGCAATATCTCTCTATTATCTTATTACATGTTTGTCTCCTCGATCAAAGGGTGCAATAATGGGTCAGAATTTTCATTTCGTAATAATGATTCTTGGTCGGGTTTACAACTATTTTGGAGACTACCGAACGGCGTTCGGGATCTTTGTCTCATTTTCGCAGCAGGGATTGTGGACATTTTCCCATGATTACTTCATCCTTGTTCTTACTTTGTCCTCAATTGTCTCTTTCTCATGCCCAGTCCATACAGTTATAATGTCTATGTGTAGGATATGGACTGGCTCTCACGTGACTTTTACACCTGAAGGATGGAATAGTTATGGGGAAAAAGGACATGTCTAGAGTCCCGAACGCGGGATCGCAGGAAATATTCTGAACTGCTGTGGCTCAATGACGCCGTTTTCGAAGTATCAAAAATGAGTGCAATCACTACTGCAGGACTATTGATACGGAAATATAATCGAGATTTACCATTTTTTAAGCTTGTTTGTCAGTCTACTCGTATCATAAACATTTTTCAGAAGTGCAAGAAAGATATAATTGCTGTCAGACTGGTCATTATTGTGTTGATGTGTTTGCATTTCGGTTTGCATGTGGTGTTTTGGAAGATTTGTCTCAAGTTATTTTGTATAGTTATACTATTTCTGAACTGTCTGATAAACATTGTTCATTATTGTCGAATAGTTGGTTTAATTATTCCTTTTATAGAGTTTAATTTGAGAATAAAAAGATTTGATTTTAAAAACCTACTTAACTTTTCATCTTCACCACATCAATAACACTGCTAATGAATGAAGTGAAGTCACGAATAACCTGATTCCCGAAAAGTTAAATAATATTATATTATATAACAAGTTTTATGATAGCTATTTATGATACATGTGTGAAAGTGTTTTAAACACCGTTTTCACAAGTGTATCATGCAATATTTTTTGACACGGGAGTATTTGAATTTGAAAAATTCAGGCGAAATGCAAAAAACTTGGTGAATGTCTTTCGAATTTTAGTTCATAGATTCATAAAGTAGGCTGTACTCAGGTAGCGATATCGATTGTTATGATTTGTTCAAAAACAAATATTGATCTTTTGTGGTAGGTACTTCAAATATAAAAAAAAACGAGATACATGTTTTTATGATGACAATAATGATTATCAACAAAAAAAATCCCGTGTACAATTCATACGAAGGTGATTGCTTCGATTATTGAATATTTGGTTCCCACTTTTCGCACTGCTACATCAGTGTACAAAACTTTCGGTAACGAGTCCTTTAATCTTGAGCGGAATATAGCGGAGCGAGTGTTTAATAATTAAGTGACTAGATGTATTTAAAAACGGGTAGTATTTTTTTCTACGAAGACATCAAAACAAAACAGTTATATGTTTTGAAGTTGATTTCTCTTCTGTCATCTTGACGGTTACAAATGACAAACCAAAACCTAGCCAGACACCTGACTGGCGGTATTATAACCCCAGAAATCCAGCAATAACCGTAGTGGTATAATGAAATAATATAGTTACCATGGTAACGTTTTGAAAACTTTACTTTTCACACGGATTGTGAATCTGTGATGAATCGATCATTGAACAAGGTAACATATCGGTACGCTAAATGTCATTTCAGTTATGTGAGTAGAATAAATAATATATGCACTCATTTTTTTAACAGAAGTTGATGTCGAAACACTTTACCAGGAATAATTCTATCAAATTCTGAAATAAATTATGTGGAAATAAAAATCGAAGATTCTGAGATTGAATTCAGGTTATGAATAATGGACGCGTGTGTCAACCACGTGTAAATAAGGGACGAATAGACGGAACTTGCAATATTTCTGTTTCTAATCACAGAATAGTATCAGTCACTATCAAAAATTTTTTTTTTAAATACTGCCTGACGTTATTGCAATATCTTTCCATTATTTTCTCGTCGCTTAAAGGGTGCAATAATAGGTTAGAATTTCCATTTCGTAAAAATGGTTCTCAGTCGGGTTTGCAACTATTTTTATAGATTACTGAACGGCGTTCGGGATCTCAATCACATTCTTGCAGCCGGGGTTATAGACATTTTCCCATAATTACCCCATCCTTGCTCTTACTCTGTCCTTAATTGTCTCTTTCTCATACCCAGTCCATACAGTATCAATATCTATGACTATTTCACTCACTTGCGAAACCAATCAGAAATCTAGTCAAGTTCGGATTACCGATAATAACAAACTTGACTCTTGACTCTGATTGGCCTATCAAGTTCGGTGTTTTCAAATTTGTTTACAGTGCATGTGACAGTTAAACGTCAAATATAAGTGATAAAATTCCACTCGTGATTGAATTTTTCTCATAAGTCTGTCTTTCATTTGTGGTCTCAACTGAATTGATTCGAGAAAACACCACGAGTCCGCAGTCGCGTCTCCTACGATATGAGGACCAATCAGAATGGGATTTCGCGAAAGTACACGCTTCCTTTCGCTTCCTTTCTTTCCGATCCGGAAAGACCACGTCGTCAAGTCAACCACAAATATAAACAGCTATGATACATCTTGTAATCTAATATGACATAAACGTCAGGTTGACAGACTTCATGTTTATTATTCATTAGTTGCAACTATTGAAGAATTCACTTTGTTTACTCGATCAAACTTCACTCACTATATGAAAGTCGCGTCTCCTGCGATATGAGGACCAATCAGAATGGGATTTCGCGAAAGTACACGCTTCATTTCGCTTCCTTTCTTTCCGATCCGGAAAGACCACGTCGTCAAGTCAACCACAAATATAAACAGCAATGATACATCTTGTAATCTAATATGACATAAACGTCAGGTTGACAGACTTCATGTTTATTATTCATTAGTTGCAACTATTGAAGAATTAACTTTGTTTACTCGATCAAATTTCAAATAATAACTTGGTTGGTTCGTGAAATTATCTCAATAAAGACGACTCGTGCTCACAATACAATCGATAATTTTGTCAGAAATCTTTAACTCGATCAAATTGCTTTGAGGTAACACCAAGCAATTTGATCTCGTTGATTTCTGACAGAATTATCGATAGTATTGCGACCACTCGTGGTATTACCCCTGAAAATTCAAACACTTGTGGTATTACCACTGAAAATAATTTTGATAAATCAAAAATAAGTAACGCCCATATAGTCCAGTAACCTGTCGTGTTAGATCCGGTAGGTGTGATTTTTTGCTGATTCATTTACATGTGTATTGACTACGACTACGAATATCGACAATGCAGACATCTGATGACGCAACAAAGCGAAATTTCTGAACATGTATCAGAATGAAATTAGATGACACTCAAGAACGACTCTCTCTTTTTTTTTGAGTTCTGTTTCCCACGAATAGGAAAACCTGTATTGTTCAGAGAACATCGTGAGAGCCGAGAAAAGATGAGTGAGAATTGTTGTTCTTCTTGAATTTCTGAAGGCTGTATGCCTCAGGGAACACCTCTCGAGGCAGCGAGTTCCAAAGCTTTGCCGTTCAGTGTTAACACCAGCTCAGATGTTTGACTTGTTCCAAAAGTGACGGCATATGGATGTGAGTACTGAGCTCGAGAGGTCAGCCTCGATGGGACCGCTAACAATGGAGCGATTGATGATATTTCGAAATAGCATTGTCCGTTAAAATATTAATGAAACAGAGACAGATTGCCTATCTTCATGCAATTCTCCAGAGAAGTCAGCGTGCTTGTGAGCGAAGTATCACCAACGAGACTTATTTTCTTTATGTTGAAAAAAAGTCACGCGAGAAAGATTCATACCACAAGGCCATCAGGCCGAGTGGTATAAATTCTTAAGTGACTCAGGAAATATGACACACGAGTGGCATACAATGTTTTATCCAACAAGTGAAAGAAATATTTTTTTATGAAATAAAAATTATTAAGTTTCAAATATGAACGTGAGTTATAATCCATAACTCACTAGTGAGTCATTTGATAGTTTACTTGAGTTATAATCCATAACTCACTAGTGAGTTATGGATTATAACACACTAGTGCGTTATTTGATAGTTTACTTGTCTGAAATGACAATAATAATGACAGTCATAACTGTCATGTGTTGAATAAATTACTATTATTTGTTCCATACACCAACTGCACATTTGAACGTTGGTACTTACAATGTTTCTAAATGTAAATAATGCAGACCGACAGAATTATTACAGAACCTGACAGATCACAGAAATTGAATTTTTTCATAGGCAAACATATTAGAGCCCATCGGCAAAAATTTTACTGATTGATACTCTCTTTAAACTTTCTCTCTGGCTTATTCAGACCTAGTCTGCCACCGTTTTCCTCTGTGACTTTTTTTTCGGGAGCGTTTCTCCAAAAAGGAAAAAACAAAATTTTTTTTATTGTGTTTCACTGATGTTTACTTACCAAGGTACGAAACTGCAGAGGTGATTTTGAAAAAATAAGTTCCCATGAACATACGTCCGGAGTTATTTCGTTTCTGAGATACAGGGCGTTTAAAAATAAAACTTCAACGCAAGTATCTTTGCAGACAGTTTTAATACCATCTGTACCATCTGTTTTTCTTACTTTATGGGCCACAGATTGTAAATACTGTTCAACGTTCCTGGAAGTATACGTTTGAACCAATGTTTTCAACCTGTTTTTTAGCTGGACGTATTTATTGTTGGGACTCTCTTTATTTCTAAATCCTGAACGGTATCTAGTAATAAGGATTTATTCTTCTTTCAATTTATTGATCAATTTGTAGACATGAGGATGCTGGCAGTTTAGACCTTTCTGTAAAGAATTGTGCCATGCTTCAAGAGAATTATTTGTTTTTGGCAAATCGTTTTCCACCCGCTCATATTGATTCCATAAATTTATACACAATCGAGGATTGATATTACGAGTCCTCTTACCAACGTAATTATCTTCTCAATAGTCGATCACCGGCTTCAGTTCATCAGGAAAGTTTTCACAAATGATTTCCAGTGAGAACTGCACATCTTTTTCCGGGATATAACTAAGAGCAAGAAGCATCTTACATTTTGTTCTTATGGTTTCGTTGTCTCTGTATAGGTTTGTTAACTGACAATATTGTATTTTCCTCCATAAGTTCTGCGCCAGATGAAACGAACAACCGACAATACGCGTGTGGAAGAATACTTTTTTCAGTGCGTTAATAGACGATTGTTCTAAGTCAACAAGTATACTTTCAGGCTTAAGAGCAAACAATACCCTTGATGAAATGGGAATCGGTTTTGAGCCAACAGTTTAATTTTTTTGCGAAAATTTTGTTGGAACAAATTATTCAATTCGTTTGTGAGAATTCGGGAATCTAACTGATTTTTGGTTTCGATGATTTTGAAGAAAAACCTTTTTTTATGGTTTGACAAATGAAAAAAATAGGCAAACCCCCAAATTTTTAAGGAGATTATAGACCCAGAAGAAGCAAAAAAAAATGTATAAAATCATTGGGTTTGACGCAAACCCGATTCTACGATTAAAAGCTATCTACCTTATTGGCGCTCCGGAGCTGGGCCCAACTACGTAGTTTTTTACGGACAAGTGCTTCGTTACCTCCACTATCGCTCTTGAAAAATATATCCCCACACACCCAACATGTGCGGCGCAATGATAAAATTTGACTTTCGTGATGACGCGCTGATGTTGCCACTTAAGTTCAGCATCTAAGGTTTTCAGTGTATATTAAACACTTGAACGTAAATACCTTCTGATTTATTTGGTAACAGAGCATATACCAGTGTACAGCTTTTGAGTCGATTAATGCATGTGTAACGAATAATTGACAAAACAAAGTTGGACATGTCTTGGAGGCTCCGTCTATTGCCCAGTGCGGAAATTCTTTGAGCAAATCGAGATTGTAAGTCCCAAAAATCAGAAGTCTATTTCGGTTTTCTGTTCCTGAATCCCACAGTAAGAAAACTTCACCTCTGTCCGTTTTAGAATATTTGTCGTCAATTCTCACTTCAGAAATATCGTTCAATGCTGAAGAACTTAAAAATTCCTTGTTTCTTATTCTTTGCAATACTCTGCGTGATGCCTCATAGCTTGGAAGACTAACAGCTTCTTCTTCCGAAGTAACACTGCTGCAAGCTTTTTGTATGATTTCTCTTGGATTTGCATCTGTAAAAATTTGGTTTACTGAAAATATATTATAAAAAAAAATTGAACATCGCGATTTTGTGCCATTAGGCGATTCATATGGTACCATTTTTGTTTTGCGGAAATGCGCTGGTGCCAAGTTGACCTCTTCAGATTACTGGAAATCTGTTGTGAAAAAAAACAACTGAACGTCGCGATTGTGGACCCTTAACTTAATCTAGTGGTACTATTTTTGTTTTGCGGAAATGCGCTTTTGCCAAGTTTTGGTCACTTTGGAGATATGGAAATCTGATATGTAAAAAACAATTGAACGTTGCGATTGTAGACCCTCAACTAATTCTAATGGTACTGTTTCTGTTTTGCGGAAATGCGCTGTTGCCAGGTTAGTCACTTCGCACGGATTTGCGAAATGTCGGCCAGCCCCGTTCGCTTCGCTCGCGTTTTATCTTGGGTTCTGAATCTAATATTACTTGGAGAAAAAGGAGAAAGTTTCAGGTTAGGTTAGGTTAGGCTCTCTCCGCTCGCCCTCATTACGTACCGACTTATGACAAAACAAGAAGGCAAACTGAGTTGAAACTGCGTGAGTTTGTTTTTTTGCTCGCAATTGACACACAAACATAACCAGAGCAAGCTAACCTAGCTTGCGAGTCAAACGAGAATGAATGAATTCGTTTTTCGATCGCAATTGACACACAAACCTAACCTGAGCAAGCTTACCTAGCTTGCGAGTCAGTCGAGAATGCATGAATTGGTTTTTCGCTCGCAATTGACACACAAACCTAACCTGAGCAAGCTAACCTAGCTTGCGAGTCAGTCAAAACTTGGCAACAGCGCATTTCCGCAAAACAAAACAGTACCACTAGAATTAGTTGGGGGCCCACAATGGCGACGTTCAATTGTTCTTTTCATATCAGAAGAGGTCAACAAAAATGGCGCCGTTATAATTAGCTTAGGGCCCACAATCGCGATGTTAAATTGTTTTTTCCATATCAGATTTCCAGTAAACCAAAGTTCAGACTTTGCATCCGTTTTACAAGCCCCTTCGCGTATAGTTTCTTTCACGATCCTGATTACTTTATCTACGGGATTTGGCGCGTGATTATGTTCTGTGGTTGGTTTTGTTGTATCACCGCTAAGCATCAACCTTCCTATACAACCGGCCTTAGAACTATGTGCCATGTGCTGTGACCTTCACGTTGCTTGTCGTTTCGGTTATTGTATCCTTCGTGGAATAATACAGTACCTCCTTTCTGAGACTTGCCAAATTGCATTTTGTATGACTTAAAATAAATCTGGCACTGACAACTAGTTGTTTCCTGTCGGTTCTCATGGTTATTTGATTTCTGAGCAATTGTCGAGCGCTATTTTGTCCGCCGCTGTTTTTGTTCTGCGTTATTTTTGTGCGGCGCTATTTTGTTTAGCGCTATTTTGTCCGCCGCTGTTTTTGTTCTGCGTTATTTTTGTGCGGCGCTATTTTGTTTAGCGCTATTTTGTCCGCCGCAGTTTTTGTTTTGCGTTATTTTTGTGCGGCGCTATTTTGTTTAGCGCTATTTTGTCCGCCGCTGTTTTTGTTCTGCGTTATTTTTGTGCGGCGCTATTTTGTTTAGCGCTATTTTGTCCGCCGCAGTTTTTGTTTTGCGTTATTTTTGTGCGGCGCTATTTTGTTTAGCGCTATTTTGTCCGCCGCAGTTTTTGTTTTGCGTTATGTTTGTGCGGCGCTATTTTGTTTAGCGCTATTTTGTCCGCCGCTGTTTTTGTTCTGCGTTATTTTTGTGCGGCGCTATTTTGTTTAGCGCTATTTTGTCCGCCGCAGTTTTTGTTTTGCGTTATGTTTGTGCGGCGCTATTTTGTCTCACGCTATTTTGTCGCAGCGATATTTTTGAAGCGCTGTTTTGAGTGGCGCTATTCTGCTACAGAGCCAGATGGTATATGTTGTCAACTGATGAAGCAAGAGAAGATCCCATCGCAAACGGTCTTCTTCTTGAAAGAATGAGTTATGTAGGCAGCATTGGTGTGGTTCCAATATCGCTCCTACGGGGAAGCCAGAGTTTTTCAACACGAGCGCCGAACGCAACATTGTCAAAAATAAGAGGAGAAAAAAATACAAATTTTCTACTTTTTTCAATTTTTGTCATATTTAATACTTTATAACACGATCATAACTACACCACAAGTATTCACCGTACACTGAATTTGCTATAATCTGAGCCCAGAAAAATCTTTTGAGGTTCAATAGATTTCAAAATACTGCTTTTAAAATTTTTTATTAATGCTTCTCTTTTCAAATTGATAGAGGCAGGTAGTTTTTAGAAAGCCAATGAGCCGCGAATACCAATATTTTTTGGAAATTTCAAGAAAAAGAGTTTCATCTCGGGAGAAAAAAAAGACTGTTTTGGATTTTGTTGATACAAGAGAAGTTGAGCCACAAAATATAATTGAATTTTTACACTATAAAATGCTTGAACTGTTTCGTTTTTGAACTAAGAGCGAGTTGAATGCTTTTTGAAACTAATAGTAAATTAATTCCTTCGAATTTCATCAAAAAATCTTTGAAACAAGAACTTCAGTCACTTTAGAACTTTTTAGAACTTTATTTCTTAAAGCTTCAAAAGCACAAGTTAATTAATCTTGTTTTGAAATTTTTGAACGGAGGTTTTTAACTTATAGAGATAGGTTGAGCTATAAACAAGATATTTTTTATATTGCTTCCCCTGAAAAGAATTGAACTCTTGCTGAAGCAACTTGAACTGAATAATTTTGCTGGAAAAAACAGACGTACAGCTTGACAAATCTATAAAGGAATATCGATAAACGTGTAATATGCGCGAATTAAAATGAGAAAGTATTCGGATTTAAAGAGCTCTTCGGTCATCTGCTCTATAAAACAATTCACATTGTTGGAGCAAGTCATACCGAAGTATCCAGAAAAGGCAACTGCAGATAAACCCAAATATCTATGCTCGACTTGGTGCATAAGATAAGAAAAAAAATTATTTACACAAATTAATTTAAAAAAATAGTACGGACTCTACGTAAAAACCTAGTGCACTAAAGCAAATTACAAAGCATCAAATCAATAATAAAAGAAATATTGCACAATATCACAACCCTCTTTGGCTATTTGTGAGATCCATATCCAGAAGTGGATTGCCTAGAGAAATGCAGCTTGATAACTCAGTCAACAGTAGTGATATTCGCAATTGCTTTCGTACAGTTCTTCCACTCTGTTTATCAGGTCTCAGAAAATCATAGCAATTTCAAGGCTGCCTCGGATGCATCATCTTTAAACTATCTTTGGTAACCGAATCTGATGTTCTCAGAACTATAATAAATCTAAAACCAGAAAGTTCAACAGGCAGAGACAATATATTTATTTATATGGTTATACCTTTTTACATAAACTACAATAATTATAATACAAAGCTACGTGAAAGTTTCACTAAATGAATTTATACAGAATACCTCAAATACTTTGCAGTATATATTTTATATTGCTAGTACAGATCTCAATCTATTCTTTAATTGGTTTAATGCATTATTAACTAGGTCAATAGAACCAAGGTTAAAATTCCGAGGAATTCTATCCAAGGGACTGAATTGATATGGCACCATGGGTATCTTATTGTTGGTATTTTTGTAGGATGTCACTGACCAATACTTCATTTTATTTTCATGAGAAAAGGATATATAAATTTTGTCAGTAGAAAGTAAACAATACTACACAACACTATGTTCCTATCAGATCTGGGGAGCAATATGCTGTAACAACTGGACCAATAAACCAAGAATTGTTCGTTACCGTATTACCGATTAGATAAATCGTTAAAATATTTTATTAACATAATAAACTTTTGAACTTTTCGTACATAACTCAACCTAATCTAACCTAACTTTTCTGTGGGTTATTTTTGACATTCGAACTAATAGACTCCTCCCATTGGCCGTACCCGTAGAAGCAAAGCCTTCTGGATCCAGTGACCCTATGAAAAAATGGAAGTGTACGTTATCTTACAATCACGCCAGTAACTACCGTAGGTATGAACAACAAAGAATGGCATATTGTTAACCGTGTAAACGACTAATTGAAATTTCTTAGTTTTCCAGTTTTTATGATCAGATGAACACCTAAAAGTTCTTAGAATTGACCATATGTGACCTGTAGTGTTTGGCTGTTCGGTGTTGGTGAATATAAACATGCAGAATATTCATAAAAACCTACCTACCAAATTGCGGAAATTTTGTTCTGTACCTCAATGTTCAGTCTTCATAAATCTCCACTTGGTGCTATAAGGCTTTGTCTAAAGTGGAAGACAGTGCTCAAGATTGGAAAATCTATCTAATACGCAAAACATGCATGTTTGCGACTTCAATAAAAGAAAAAGTGCCAGCTCCAAGCATATGAAGTACCTAGTACTTTATGTCGAATCACGCAATATTTTTACAATAACATTTGATTATTTTCAAGAAGAAGTGGACGGCATCGACCGGCAATGTTAAGGGATGTAAATCAGATAACAATTAATAGGCGTGCCGATTTCATATCCCTTTATACATTTGCCAAGCTGTACATACCATTTCTATTCAGACAATATACATGTCTCTATAGACCTGGATGATAATTCCGTAAATTTAATCGTAGTCCTTCGCCGTTTTGCGCTTTCTGTAATAATTGAACAATAAAATTATTCAAATAACCTTTTACCGTACTTTATTTATAATATCACTCTCAGATGCGCATTGTGATAATTGATTTAGGCCATCCCATTCTCTAATAACTAAGTTTTCCGAATGCGTATCCAGAAGAGAGTAATAGAAGGTGGTTAGAGCATTATTTGCATAGAGGCATGGAATGTTCGTTGAAATGTTAAAATAATGGGCCTGTGTATAAACAGTTACAGCTCATAAACACAAATTATGTAGAAATACATCGTATGCGAGAGATTGTGGCAGGTATTATCTTTCTGTTCGTTTCCACAAGAGGGTTTTGTTTCCTTTTCATATCCCTTTCTTGTTTCTTATCTATTGTTGGAAGTTGCCGTTTAATTGAAGTGGTTTATCCACTGTTTACACTGAGATTACAGCGTCGATGAATGTTTAAAGACTGGAATGGTTGAATGAAATGAAAATAGTAGTGAATACTAACGAACACGCTTTACTTCCCATGGACTAAAAAGTGAAATATAATTGAGAATTCAATTTCTCAAATGTAAAAAAGCGTGGGTGCTTTCGAACTAGATCTATATTCTTATAATTTTTAGTTTAATTTAACAATACAGAGCGTTCAAGAGCTAAAGAGAACTTTATCAAGCACCCTCTTTTTCTACATTTGAGAAATCAAATTGTCAATTATGTTTTACTTTTCAGTTCATGGAAAGTAAAGCGTGTTCTTTAGTTTTTTTAAACTATTATTTTCGATAATTTTTTTTACTAAAAAATCGAAATCTCCGACCCCGAAAACCATACCAATTTTGAATCGAATCTGACCATAATCACAATACTCGTCCATCATCTTGGACCGCCATTTAATTCACAGTTTGTTCTTATCATTATTATAGAATATAAAAAGGTTCAGTTTTCACTTAGCAGAACGAAACGAAGGGTGTTCTTCCACTTAACGTGAAAGACCTCTGTGGGTAAGTGAAACAGAAAGACAGAAAACGAAACACAATATCATGCGTTGAAGAAAATTTAAAAAATGTGACGGTAGTGTGTCTGATCGATACCACGTTCTCTTAGATAACTGGTGATAATTTTCAATAAAACAATCTTCAATTATATTTTGAATTTGGAGATGTTTACTGATAAATATGTCACATGTGGAATTGGGGGTATTTGACAAAAGGTCATAATTTCATAATATGAAAATAGATTATGGCCTTTCGTCAAGTAAGCCCAATTTCCCATGTAACATATTCAAATAAATTTAAAAATATAATTCTTTGTGGTGATTTCAATATAGATGGTTGTTTATTCCTCAACAACTTGACTGTTGACTTCTTTTGTGGACTGTGTTTATACTTTTGATTGTAAATAGAATACTAGCTTCTAGTTTTTAATAATTATATTGAAAATTAATGAAAGTTACAATCTATTTTTCGAAATTTCAAAATTCTGTCTTTCAAACATTAGGAGCGTTGGAAACGCGGATTTTTCAAATCTCATCAAAGTCACTAGATACTGTTCAATGGTCTTAATACAAAAAGTGTAGATTCAAAAGCGTTTCATTGTTTTTTTTTTGTTGTTTTATTGGATCCCGGTTTCTCTGACCATTTGGCACAACTCCTTGAATGGTCCTGCCCATTAAATCGTGTTGATAATAATTATACAATAGAGAGAAGAATATCGAACAATGAAACCATATCTGAATTCAAATTACTTTTCAGCAAACAACATATCGATATCGATAATATGCCTAACGTAGACGAACAGTTTGATAAATTCTGGCAAAACTTTTACTGGTGTTATGAAGTTTCCCACCCAAAAAAGAAAATCAAAATTAATACTGCAAAATCAACTAAAGTCAACAATTTCATGTGGTCCAAAAATATACGGGAAGAGGCTGCAAGAGTGAGACAACTTAACTGGTATAAAAAAAATTACTCATGACCCGACTGTGCAAGAACATTATGAAACCCGAAAGAAAAATCTTAACAGAATTATGAAAAAAGAAAAAAAAAGAATATTATGCTGACATGATAATAAGATCTGATTATAAAGTGCAAAAAGTGTGGGAAATAATTAACAATAAGCTAAATAAGAATAATGCGAAATCAAAAAATATTTCGATTTCCATCAATGATGTAATTATTAAAGATAACAAAGAAATTCCAGATATATTTGTGAAATATTTTGCTACATCTGCCAAAGAAAGAATTAAAAACCAGATACAGTCAAACAGCACTACTTGTACAACTTGTAAAATGGTATCAAACACAATGTATTTCTTACCTTTTAATGACACAGAAATACAAAACATAATAAGAAATATAAAAAACAAGAAATCTGTAAGTATTGATGAAGTAAATACTTCTCTGATCAAAGAGTGTAACGATCTCTTTAGTCCTTATCTAACCTCAATTATGAATACTTCTGTTGAATTTGGAAAATTTCCCTCCCTCCTTAAAATATCGAAAACCACTCCAATCCATAAAAAAGGCGACCCTCTGCAAATGGAAAATTATAGAGGGGTATCAGTAATAAGTCCATTCTCAAAAATCTTGGAAAAAGCTATGTATGTTCGTCTAATGTCTTTTTTAAACCATTTCAATCTTATTTCGTCATGTCAGCATGGTTTTCAATAGAAAGTGCAACATCAGATGTAGTGCAACCCATACATGATCAACTAGATAAAAACTACTTTGTTTCCGGAATTTTCTTTGACCTCTCAAGGGCATTCGATACCCTAGATCCAACATTCTTGAAAATAAAACTTTATGCTTTGGGCATCAGAGGTTCTATATGCGATTGGTTGATCTCATTCATGGAAAATAGAGAAACGCTGGTAAAAATAGAGAACACTTTTTCTGAAAAACTGTCCATTGACTTGGGAACACCACAGGGTAGTGTCCTTGGCCCTCTGCTGTTTCTCTTTTTCGTGAATGACTTGCCAGATTTCATTCAAGACGGCAAATTATTCATGTACGCAGATGACGCAACGGTAATAGTGACTGGCAAAACCCCCCAAGAGATCTGATTTAAAATTACCTCTGTCGTTCAACAATTTTCACTGTGGTGCGAGATAAACCGTCTCATAGTCAACCTAGAAAAAACTCAATTACTTCATTTCAATAATAGATTTCCTGTAGAAGACAATAAGTTGAAAATAGACAATACTTATATTACATCAAGCAATACCATACGTTTTTTAGGAACTATAGTGGACTCAAAATTAACTTGGTCAAATCAAATTGAACATGTCAGTAAAACACTCAATAAGACATACTTTGCGATTCTTTCTCTGAAAGCTTACCTTGAACAACAACAATTGCTGAATGTATACTATGCATTGGCATTTTCAGCAATTAGTTGTAACATAATATGTTGGGGAGTAGCAAGCGAGTGGACAAGAATTTTCTTTCTTCAAAAAAGGTTGATACGACTCATCTTTGGTCTTAAATATCAAGAATCCTGTAGGGAAACTTTCAAGAAATATAGGATTCTAACTTTAACAGGAATTTACGTAAATAAGATTCTTATACATATTGATAAAAACATTGATGTCTTTACGAAGCATTCAGATGTACATACTCATCATACGCGAAGCCACTCAAATATATACAAAAAAATTCAACCACATGTCTTACAAAAAATCACCAAACTCTTCTGGTACACATCTATATAACTTGCTGCCGAGAGACTTGAAAACTCTGTCTCTCAAAAAATTCAAATTAGAATTAAAAAATATACTTGTTAAAAATGTTTTCTATACAATTGCGGAATTTGAGGAATTTTTGCATAAATCAACCTGAATGAATGGGATATTTCATCTTTTATGTTGACTTCTCCATAACTGTTATTTCTGATATTTTTAATTTGTTTACAAAAAAACTGTATTGTATTTATATATATATATATATTTTTAATGACGAACCTCACATTTGTAAAAATGGTAAGCAAGGTAATAAATATATCCAGCTATCTATCTATTTATTATAATATATTTCAAGAATAACGTAGAGTGAATTTAATTAATTCATGCCTATTTGTCTGAGAATTTACACTACGTTATCCTTGAAACACAGTATATTTCACATGATGTAATATTCGTTGGCTTCATATATGCAGTATGGGCTCTAGTCGTAGTGCTTTCGGAGTTTCCTAAATTCCTAAGAGGTTACTGAAGTTATCGTAGGACCACCTGACAAATGGGCGATTGTAACTCGGCTCACTAATTAGTATATAATCTAGGCCATTCAAAATGTTGTACGTGAGATCTGTCCATCTGTACATCGACGACGAAATGAAACACCTAACAACTGTGTTACAAGCAAACGGCTACGATAGAAAAGATATAACCCGTGCTACGTGTCTAAGGGAGAAAAAAAGGAACACCAGTGAGGAGCAACCTCAAGGCACAGTCTACTTGCCATACATTGAAGGTGTTGGTAACCTAACCTAACCTAACCGAATTGGAAAAATCCTAAAGAAGGAGAAAATCAACATCGTCTTCAAACCAACCAAGAAAATATCGGAGTATTTGAGATCAGCAAAAGACAGCAGAGATCCACTCCAATCAGCGGGAGTTTACAGGATTCCATGTAACTGTGGTAAAGTTCATATCGGTCAGACAAAAAGGAGCATTGGTACCTGCCTAGTTGAGCACAAGCGGAGTTGTCGATTGGGACAGACCAAGAAGTCCGCAGTCGCTGAACATGCATTGTCCGATGGACAACACAAGATCCTTTTCGAAAACACCGAGAGACTAGCAACGTCGAATCAATACCCTACAAGAATGTATTTAGAAGCGATACTAATACACAAACATCAAGAGAACGTCAACAGAAAAGAAGAGAGAACATATCTTCCAAAGATCTGGCACACAGCTTTGAAAGGCGCTAAAACGAAGCCATGTCACCCGAATCGCACGGAAAGAACGCGCGAACCCACAATCACAGAAAGTGCGCGAAAAATCAGCACTACAAATGACATGTCAGAGATGAGAGCTTCAGCCTTCAGTTTCAGTTGATACGTCAAGAAGAGTACTTCGACCACGCCACTGAAGATGACTGCCGCAGCTGAAGTTGAAACGTTTGGAGATTTAAACCAAAAAAGACCACGGCAAAACCCGGAAACCAGCCAAAACATTGACGCCAGCCGTGAAAGCCTACATTCCTGAATTACATTTTCTGCTCGGTTTAAGCTCAGGCTGCGTCATTTTTTTATTAAAAAAGTGATCGTGAAAAGCAAAAGAGTTGTATTATTTAATCGTTCACCAATAATTAATTGATTTATTCAATAATTTCGTTTCATTAAATCACACGGATAGTTTTTATGGACATGCATACAGAGTGATATATCAAATTTGCACCAAAAAACTGGTAAAAATTCAAACCATTTTCAAAAAACGTCGATATTCTAGTACAAATGATAAACTGTGCCAAATTTCCTAAGGTGCATATGACATACTAGTACTCTTTATTAGACTAGAACTATAAGAAATCAGAAAAACATTTCTTTGCTGTTTAAGTGGCTGTGATTTAAAATCTTGATATTGTTTTCGATTCTCAACTACTTTCCTGAACAAAATTTTCTGACAAATGCATAATAAAAAAGTTTCCCATATGGGAAGTCTCCCTGAAATCATTATTATTATTGTATATCTCGAGTATCTTTCATGTTTTGAGGAGAGATCGGTTCATTAGTATTTCTGGCATTTATTACTTCATTTTTAATGCAGTAGTATTAATGTTTCAAATATGAGTGTTATAAAAACATGAAGTTTATCTTGGAAGTATTGATTCTTCTGTTAACAGCAGTTCCAGTAACTGAAAATGACGTTTGGGATTTGGTAAGGTCACTAAAAACTCCAAGTACTTTGACACAGATGCATTGAATATTGAACACATGATACAACTCACCAAACTGATCAACCTAATATTCATATCTGGCATATTTCCTTATAAATTCAAACTATCCCGAATTATTCTCCTATTAAGGAATGGTAATATTTCGCTTATCGACAATTACCGCTCAATTTCTATAATAATTTGGTAAAACAGTTAAAAAAATATATTCAAACACCACGTTTTAAAAATAGTATACTGTACAATGAGCATGAAATGACATACATTGGGAAATGGGTCATTTCATGCAAATTGTACACTATACTTTTTATACGACCACCTGAATCATAAACAAATCTGTAATATTTTTATTAACACTTTTTATCCCAAACTTTCCTGCCGTCATTATTCCTATAATATATACAACCTAAAAAAAGGAATTGAAGATACAAATATTGAAAATTATAATGAAAATCGAACACCAATCGATTTCAAAAAAGAAAGAAAATGTGTTTTATGTGGGATTTGAACCCTCACCCCCACTATCCAAAACCTGAATGTCCCCTCTTTCTTCACTCGCTGCTACGAGCTCACATAATAATATGAGAAATCAACTGCTATAGAAACTGCGTGCCAACTATTCGAAAATATAGAATTTAATTGTCATCAATCAGAAATTAGCGGTGTCAATGTTAAATCAACCTCTCTATTACTCCTCATTTTCTATTACTTATTTAACGATTTTTGTAAATATTGATGTGAAATGTCAAATTTTCTTAACGATTCGCAATTTGGTTTCCGCAAGGATCGCTCTACAACGCAGGCTATTTTGAAAGTCATTAGCGGTGGAGTCGAGGGTATTGAGCTAGGAACCACACAGCAATTACACTCTGTGACCTATCCAAGACCTTCGACCTCGTCGATCAAGACATTATACAAGAGAATCGTTTTCACTGTCGCATCAGGGGAGCATCTTTGTATTTAATGAGGTCATGTTTAGAGGGTCGACATCAAACTGAAACAAACTAACAATAGTTCGAATTTCAAAATTGTTAAGCATGGTGTTCTTCAAGGATGTCATGGGTCATCTCCTGTTCATCATTCATGTATTTATCCATCGGAGACGATTCATTGTATACAGTGGAGGTGAGATTCAATAGGAAATTGAAAAAACTTACAGTCTAACTCCACCAAAAATATTCTTTATTGCAGCTATCATGCAGTCAGAAGACTGACATCACGTTGATATCATGTAGTCAGAAGACTAACATTAAGAGGGAGGACATGTTTTGAAGGATCAATCCTTCATCTTCAGAAAATTATGAGTTAGTTACAAGTCGATCTAAGGAAAAACAAAACGGTTACCAAAGAGTTATGAATAACAATAAAATGTGTGAACCTACCATATTATGGTGGAAAAATCACAATCAATGGGAAAAAAAATAAAAAAAGATTCTTAAACTAAAAATTTTTGGTCATAACCAAAGACCATGTGGTCCGCATCTGGAGCGGAGGCCACTACCACTAATGTCAGGGACCATGGATGGTCCATCCAACAATAAACATTATCATATTAAAAACAATTTTGAAAACTAAACTGTCACCATACAGCAATGTTTATCGGAAACAATGTATCTGGGGTAAAGACAGAAATCTACACGAGCAACAAGGAACGCAATGATATGATGAAACCACCTGAACAAGAGAGACGCACTGCTGTACGCCCCTCCTGTTACACCACCCGACGCATTAACGGACCACGTGACAATGCAACACAGCGCACACAGGATACGTCGATATCCCGTCCTCGAGCCAGTCGACGAGAAATTTTAATGCTCTCTCAACATATAGCAAGCTATTCTTTACGCTCTCATGAAACCACCATTACCCAAGATAAATACTTTCCGATACTGTGTGTATATCAAACATTAATAAAATGTCTCAGTATCATTTGATATTTTCAAATAAACGAAATGAATACTTACTTCAACAAGAAACATGAAACATGAAACATGGAACATGAAACATGAAACATGAAACATGAAACATGAAACATGAAACATGAAACACGAAACACGAAACACGAAACACGAAACACGAAACACGAAACACGAAACACGAAACACGAAACACAAAACACGAAACACGAAACACGAAACACGAAACACGAAACACGAAACACGAAACACGAAACACGAAACACGAAACACGAAACACGAAACACGAAACACGAAACACGAAACACGAAACACGAAACACGAAACACGAAAAACGAAACTTTAAACGTGAAACGTGAAACGTGAAACGTGAAACGTGAAACGTGAAACATGAAACATGAAACATGAAACATGAAAGGGGGAACGTGAAAAGGGAAAAGAGAATTTTGCATTCGATATACAGGACAACGTCTGTCGGGACCGGTAGTTTTTAAGTAAAAATAATAAATTACAGACTAAAAAGATTATTGGTAAGAAATAATCATGCAATTATAATATATGACGCGACTGTTAAATAGGCAGGAGTTGGATGTCAATGAGATCTTGGGTTCAGGGCCCGTAATCGAATGTGGGGGCCGTTTTTAGATCTGATCTGGTAAAATTTGACCTACTGAATATTTGAGGAGGGTCAGCTGGTCGAGCTAATTCGATGGGAAAACGTCAATAATTTGTGAAATAACATTGTTTATGTATCAATTATCATTATTTCACCTTCGAATATCAAATACTACCACTTCTACGGACATCCGCCAGCTATGATAATTGCTGAAGGAGTTTTCTTTAAAATACCGTTTATTATATGAATTTTGGACCAAAAACAAGAGAAATTCTAGTCGAGCAACGGGGTAAATCCCGAGTTGTTCGCGCGGAAATCAAATCTCAGTTATAGCTCATTACCCCTCAAAGGAAGCAATTTTCGAAAAAACATTGTGATCACCTTTTTTTTTCATAACATTATATTGAAATTTCCAACACCTTCCAAGTAACTGATTTCTCGATTTTTCCCGGGAATTTTCCCCACTTTCCATAGGTGTTCGCGTGCAGAACATTTTTTTTTCCTGAAGTATTCCTCAATAACTGCATATTGGATTTTGTGTCAGGTTAATTCTGGATCTTGTACTAATTAGGTTATGTAGAACACTGTTGTTTTCACGTGAACTGAAGAATATGCCAAACTACAGGCTGATTCACGGTGGATGGCACATTAGACGTTTCTGGTGAACCAGACAACGGATCACTTTGAAAATTTAATGGAGGGCATATTCGGACATTCTCTAGCCAACTAAAATATTTTCGACAATGCGGTGTTGCCGCTTCTATTAGAAAGCAGTAGCAACTTTGATTTTTCAAATGGAACACTCTGTATATAATATTATTTTTGGAATCTCCAACAATTGCCCGACAACTTTTCTTGATATTTCCCTATACCTATCTGTTACCGTTTTAGAAATAAAAATTAATTTCAATTTTTTTCTTCGAAAATCATGACTTCTAAAAATGCCGATATCTTTTAGTTAAGAAATACTATGATATCGAAATTTGGTTTGGAGTTAGGTGATACTTGGACACTTCCCACACGTTAGCCTAATCTCCGTTACTTCAATACAGGGTGGTAAAAAAATACAGTTTTTTCGTTTGCTGAAATTTGATTATTTTGAATGGAACACCCTGTATATTATTGAAAATTCGGAAAGCTGCTGAAATTTGCTTTCTTTCTATGTTATCATACCCATACCTAACTAGTCAAGTTTCGGACTTATGAGCATTTATTTGTGAAAATGTCCCTTCAGAATGGTATTTCCATTCGGTATTTGGTAAGCAGGCCATGATTACTATTTGACAGTAGCGTTGTGACATTCTCCTAATAATATCGACATTTTCGTCACTTCAGAAGTTGCAAATACCTTCAAAACGATGGAACAAAACTATTCAAACGAAGTTCTTATGAATTTGTTTATTATTTTTGGACAGTGTGATAAAATTATCAGCAGAACATGTAGAAAGTTCAATGAAATGTATCCGAATCTACCGCCAATGAACCTCAAGAAATTTATACGAATTCAGAACAATTTCAATGCATTTGGATCAACTTTAAAGGCACCAAGAAACTTGCCTCGACCCGTAACTTCTGAAGACAACCAGATTAATGTCTTAGCATATTTTCACGCATTTCCCGAGTCATCGATAAGAAGTGCTGAAGAAGATTTGGGTATAAAATATTCATCGGTTCAAAGAATCTTGCGAAGACATAAAATGCATGATTATAAATTCACCAAAATTCAAGCAATGAAGCCTCAAGACCCTCAACAGAGAGTAGAATTTTGTGAAATGTTGTTGACACGGATTCAAGAAGATCCACTTCTTTTAAATAAAATTATTTGGACTGATGAATCGAAATTTTCGAGAGAAGGGATTTTCAATAGAAAAAATCGTCATTATTGGTTCAGTGAAAATCCTCACGTCACAAAAGAAGCCGGATTTCAAGAAAAATTTAGTTTTAATGTCTTCTGCATGTTGATGGACAACAAATTGAGGTACGTGATATACGAGGAGTCATTAACATCCCGAAGCTACCTGAATATTTTGGAGAATACTGTAGAGAGTTTCGTGGATAATCTGCCACTCGAAGATTATCGAAACTGTTGGTACCAACTAGACGGAGCTCCTGCACATTGCACAAGAGAAGTGAGCGCAGAAGCAGAACTGGAAAGACTTTTTGACGATCGGTGGATGAGGCGCTTGGGACCATGGAATTGGCCAGCGAGATCACACGATCTTAATCCATTAGATTTTTATTTGTGGGGAATGTTTAAAGAAAAAGTTTACAAAATACCCGTGCGTTCTAGAGATGAATTGTTAGAAAGGATTGCCCAAACATTTGAAGATTTGGATCCCAATGAAATCAGATCTGCCACCACGAAAGCAGTCAACACCCGCATTTTAAAGTGCTTGGAAGTGAACGGCCAGCGATTCGAAGATATTTTGAAATATTCCACATGATTGTTTTACTTTTTTATAATTATTCATATCAATATTTCCAATTTCAAGTTTCTTGGTGCTTTTTTAAAGTGTATGCAAACATATTGAAATTGTTCTGAATTCGTATAAATTTTTTGAGGTTCATTGGCGGTAGATTCGGATACATTTCATTGAACTTTCTACATGTTCTGCTGATAATTTTATCACACTGTCCAAAAATAATAAACAAATTCATGAGAACTTCGTTTGAATAGTTTTGTTCCATCGTTTTGAAGGTATTTGCAACTTCTGAAGTGACGAAAATGTCGATATTATTAGGAGAATATCACAACGCTACTGTCAAATAGTAATCATGGCCTGCTTACCAAATACCGAATGGAAATACCATTCTGAAGGGACATTTTCACAATTAAATGCTCATAAGTCCGAAACTTGACTAGTTAGGTATAGGTATGATAACATAGAAAGAAAGCAAATTTCAGCAGCTTTCCGAATTTTCAATAATATACAGGGTGTTCCATTCAAAATAATCAAATTTCAGCAACTTTTTCAAGCAAACGAAAAAACTGTATTTTTTTACCACCCTGTATTGAAGTAACGGAGATTAGGCTAACGTGTGGGAAGTGTCCAAGTATCACCTAACTCCAAACCAAATTTCGATATCATAGTACTTCTTAACTAAAAGATATCGGTATTTTTAGAAGTCATGATTTTCGAAAAAAAAAAATTGAAATTAATTTTTATTTCGAAAACGGTAACAGATAGGTATAGGGAAATATCAGGAAAAGTTGTCGGGCAATTGTTGGAGATTCCAAAAATAATATTATATACAGAGTGTTCCATTTGAAAAATCAAAATTGCTACTGCTTTCTAATAGAAGCGGCAACACCGCATTGTCGAAAATATTTTAGTTGGCTAGAGAATGTCCGAATATGCCCCCTATTAAATTTTCTAAGTGATCCGTTGTCTGGTTCACCAGAAACGTCTAATGTGCCATCCACCGTGAATCAGCCTGTATAGGGCACTTAAAACAACATGTTTCTCCGTTTTCCACTCTCGGCAATGGTGTCATTCTTTGGGAAAACTCCACTTGCTATAAAGATTTTCGAACAGCAGAAAAAAGTAATAGAATTATTACAAATTCAGGCTATAGAGATCATTGCCAGCCTCTTTTTCTTTAAATATTGCCATTTCCCACCCTATATCTATACAGTGTCTTGTGAGGAATTCATGAAAAGGCAAATATGTGCAACAAATAATCTGACGTTCATGATCACCAATTCCAATTCTGTAAATTATTCTCTTATAATTCACTTTGAGACGAGGATCGATTGTAGCACCACCAAATTTGGTATGCTAGTAGTTGAAACCATGATAAACACGAAAAAATAAATGTTTACCAAAATTCCAGGGATGGAACATATTTTTCTGTAATCTTGGAAAGTATATGATATATCGAAAAAACAACTCAACAAGGTGAAAGAAAATTCAGACGAGACGTGCGCTAGTTTTCTCAGAAAACGTGATTGAACGCCAACATCAATTTTCAGGTTCACGCCTACCCGCCGCTGAAAGTTCTGGCGTAGCCGAATATTTGATTGGTAATAACTCTGCTAAAAATGCAAATATAATATGCGCGTATTTGAGTACCTAAAATGTGTTTTGTCGCACTTCACGGAGATGTTTGTGGATGATCCGAAAATCATGAATAATTTAGTAAATATGGAATTATTATACTGAAGCAGCAACCCATACCCCCTTTGGACTATATGCAACAATTTTGATGTTCCACTACATCAAAGTCCTACTCATACATGCCAAAAAAAAACTTTGTTTTACTCCTGCCTCATTTCAACTTACCCATAACACCGGCATTCTCTTCAGTAAATGTTGAAAATAATCGCTCATTAATATGCTGCATATATGTTTAATAACACTATTGTGAAGTGCAAACTTCAAGCTTGAAATCACATACATTATTTTTGATTTTGGATGCGTATAAACGATTATTTTCAACATTTACTGAAGAAATGACCGGGATTATGGGTGAATTGAAAACTGAGTCAGGAGAAAAACCCAGTTTTTTCTATGGCATGTATAAGTGAGACGTGTCTCACTAGTCTAAAATCGTTGCATATGGTCCAAAGAGGGTACTGATTACTTCTTCAGTATGACTATTTCATATCAACTAAAATATTCATGACTTTAGGATCCTCCGTAAATATCGTAGAAGGGGTATGTGAAGTGGGACAAAACACATTTTGGGTACTCAGATACTCACATGTTATATTTGCATGAGGAAGTAGAAGTCTTCAAGAACGATATACACTTTTTCCTACGAGCGTGCGGAAAAGTAACTTTTCCGCACGATTTTTTCATTTTGAAAGTTGTACTTTTCCGCACGATTTTTACTTTTCCGTACGATTTTTACTTTTCCGCACGATTTTTGTATTAATGAAAATGAGGATATTTAGGACTAACTGAATAATCTATGAAACTATTCTGTCTTATTAGTCATTTTGTAGCATTATTTTAAAAACTTGTTTATTAAAAACCTTGTTTTTTCATAAATAAGAAGGACAAAAACACTCGTAGGAAAAATATTGTACCTAACTCTTACGAAAATGTCTTTTCCGCCCTTAACGGCTTGCTCGAACTCCGCTCCGCGTCGTTCGTGCACTTTCCGCACTGGTTAGGTAAATAACTATTTCCTTTCCTTTTTAGCAAAGTTATGATAAATCTAATTTTCGGCCCTGCCGGAAATGGCAGTGGCGGATTAAAGCGAGCCTGAAATTTGATATTGGAATTCAATTAGGTTTTCTGAGAAAACTAGTGCATTTTGTGAAAAATTTCTAAGTGTATTTTTTGTGGAGAATTGAATTATATTTCGCATTGTTGAAATTTTTTCTTGATAAATCTTATTGTTTCGGAAACAACAGAAAAAAAATTATGGCTTACATTTGCCTGTGGTTACTGTACTATTATTGATCTGTAGTAGAGGTCCCATATATCATAGAACCATAATAATCTGTTTTGAAGGGACATGTCATCACCTCTAAAAACCACTTCTTTGGTAAAAATCAATATTTTTTCCTAAAATGAAGTTACCCTTTTATTTTTCTGTATAAGCCACGGTTTACGAAAAAAGCGATGTCGAAATTTTGTCAAGATTCGCAATGATTTGGGCGCGTAAATCCATATCGAAATTTTGTCAAGATTTGCAATATATATTTACTCGCGAATTTGTTCATTTAAATTTTTTCGCGCGTAGCCTATCGATAAATAGAAAACTGAGCAAGCTATAGGATGAAAGATCGAAATGGGTTTTTTAGGTGAGGAAAAATGCCTGCAGTTTTTGGTATTTTTGATGGATATAGGTATGTTCTAATAAAACTGCAGAATTTTATCTGATGGCCCGAGAAAGTGGTAGGAATCGCATGTAAAAAGATAATACCTCGTTAATCCTTGGCTTGCAAATGTTTCTAATTCTGGGGTTTCTGGAGCCATTCTTAGGGGGACGACAGATGGTTAACAAAAAATAAATAAGTGTAATTATCCACCCATATAACATGTTCACATCAGCCTGCAGCTGTACAAAAAATTAAGGGCTTCAATATAATGTATTTATTTGTTCAGTCATAATTCAATGGTATAAGTTCAATGAATAAAAGATGAAAATAAAATTCAACAAATTTATTCTTTATTTAAATGATATATTTTTCATACAACTTGTGTAATTTTCGAGTAATCCATTTTTCCAGATATGCTGTGCGCAAAGAAATTCAAATGAACAAATTCGCAGGCAAGTGCATATTAGGAACTAGATAAAATGTCTACATAGATTTTCTCGTAAACTATTATAGCATAAAGAGATAAATTAGTAGATAAACAATTTTCTTCTATGAAACTTAATAAACTTTCTTTATCATGATGAATACTATTTTGATATTTTCAACGGTTGACGAGTTGGCGAAAATAGTATTATTTGACCGAAGGTGTGTTTTTTTAGGGCTGAAGCCTAAACGGACTATTGTGGTTTTATGATAGGATGGGACTTTTACTAATACTTAAAACCGGTTTTTTCTTTATTTTTCCGGAAACTAGTCAGATCTTTAAACGATTATGAATAAAATCGCCTGATGGCTCTCGATGAAAATACTAGTTTCCCCTGCATGGTACACCAGGAGGCAGGGTCATAGCAGAAACGTGACAAAGCCCATATCCGTGGAAGTGGCCCACACAACTTCGTGGGGCCTGCCATTCGCACAGGTGAGTCATGGTTCCATCCCGCCTGCTGGATATCCTGAAGGGCAGGAGGGAAACCTCGCTCCGGGGAAAAACAATTCACAAAACTCCCTCCTTTACCCCTACCCTGTCATATCCCGATAGTTTAAAATTGTTTTTATATATTTTCCTGTTTTATCTGTGCGGCCGTATTTTATATATTTCTATCAAATGAATATTTTTTGCTTTTGCTTTCCTAATACCTACTTTGTCGCTGATATATTCGGTGGATATTCACTTATTTATTTAATTACAAAGGTGACCCAACAGGACAAGCCCAATAACAGGATAACACACAATTACAATAAAAAGTTACAATTGTGTCATCACATAGCAAAAAACTTAGTATAATTTATAAATCTAAAACAAAAGTTATAACTCAACTAGGTAAGCATAATGTAGGTTAAGAGCTTCTTCAGTTTCTTTTTGAAACAGTTTACACTGAGGTTGAACATATCCAAGTCATCAGACATCATGGTGTTAAATGTTACCGTATCTCTAATCATTGGAGAATTAATTTGCGAAAAAATAAGGAGTAAGAAATAGTTGTATACGACAGATGTTATATGAGGAACAGTTCAGTGAAAAGATGGTTGTGCGTTCATTGGGATCAATAAGATTATTAAATATTTAATATATAAATAAAATATATCTCATTGAAGTAACGTCTAAGAGATAAATTCATAAGATTGTAGAAAATTAGGTTACTGCCATATGGAAAGTAGTGCCTATATCTGAAGAATCTATCATTTATAATATTGATCATTTCCTTCTGCACAAACCCCAATCTCTGTTTGTATCTTTGATATGATGGGTTCAAAACTGCACTAAATTATTCAAGAATAGGCTTCATGAAAGTGTTGAATAGAATCAAGGATGAGGATATTTTAAAATCCCTAGTACTTCTCGATATGAAACCGAGGGTTCTCAAAGACTTTTCGACAATTTTCTTATTGTTATCATTTATCATTTATTTTTATACATTTAATGAAGTTTTAGAAATTTGTTATTTTCTCAATATGACTGTCAACGGTCTATTTGGTATCCATAGTTACAGCTGAGTCAACAATCTCATCAGAGATGGACAGGCTATCATTGTTAATCCTGAGCAAAGAAATATGGCTACGAGTAAATATGATTTGACTACATTTCTCAGTATTTGGGGAAAATTTATATATTTTACAGTAATCTGAAAAGCAATCAAGGTCCTTCTGTATGTTTTTGTAGTTCATGAAAAATTTTATAAGATAGAGAATTTAGACTTTGTATTATTCACTGCTAAGTACATGTACACCAAAATTTCTGAGTCTTATTGATAAGGTAGGATGATGAATCTTATCGAACGCCTTTGAAAAATCGGTGTACATAGCACAAGTTTGGAAGTGCAGAGCGCTTTTTGTAAAAACCGTGTTGAGTACTGGTGATGGAATGAAAAAACATATTCATACAAATTATAGATTCAAATATTTTAACAAATAAACTCAGTAATGATATCGGCCTTTAATTTCTAGCATCGTTGATGTCTCCAGATTCATGTATCGGTATTATTTGAGCGATTTTCCAAACTTTTGGGAATATACCTTCACGCAGACATCTGTTATGCAATAAATGAAGGCATTTCCTACATGATTTTAAGAATAATTATTATCTAACTGTGAAAGGAAAGCGAGAATTTCCCCCTTAGTAATTTGTTTTATATCAAAAATGTTAGATATGCTTGATAGTTCCAGAAGGGATGGAGTTGAGTTGGATTCGTATATACACTTCCAAAATACTCGCCAAATATTTTAAAAAGAGTGGGAATCGATACCATGCCCATCATTGAAAAGTATGTATCGAGGAAATGAGCTGCGTTTTCTTTTATTTGACACAAAATTACCAAAATAATTTGGAGTTGGACTTTAAATTATTTTCAGATATAGCAACGTATTTATCAAAATCTTGTTTCCTTAATGTGGAGAATTGTTGATAATCTTCTGCTTCCTATGCTTTTTCCACTTATTGTGAGCCTTATTTTTGGCACAAATCATTCTGATAGTTCATTTTGAAAAGCAGTGAGGATATGAGCCTTTATCTATATTTCATTTCAGCAACTGTACTAATACTTATCAATTTTTTTTTCAGATTCTTTCAATTGTTTGAAATTATCATGACATTTTCAAATTGTGGAAATATCAACGTGATTTTGAGGAATTGATTAGTCAGTTTTATAATCATTATGACTTTATTTCAAACGATTTGGGATTTGCTAACTTTTCATATGATTTTTCTTTACTGATAGTTTTTTTTTACTAGTTGAGCTTTACCCATTTCTCACTCATTCACAATTATTTTCTATAACGAAATAAATATGTTTTTTTCTACTAGCGTGCGGAAAAATCCACTTTTCCGCACTCATTTTAGATTTGAAAGAGTCACTTTTCCGCGTTAGTGCGGAAAAGCAGATTTGTTTAGTCAAATATTGCGTCGCAGAAGGTTAAAATAGAAAGCTTACCAAGTATAATTGTATAGTTTGATATATATTTAATAATAAATGTTCTTTGTGTTAACTTTTGGGTGTTCTTTCCACTAGTAGAAAAAATAAACCCAACCTAACCTAACCTAACACGAGCGTAAAGTGTCACTTTCCGCACTTGTTAGGTAAACTACTTTTTTCTATGACAGTGCGTGAACCAAGTGTTTACGCACAGTGCGTAATGACAGTGCGTGAACCAAGTGTTTACGCACAGTGCGTAAAGTGACAATTTTGCGAACAAGTGCGTAAAAAAATTACCTCTCCGTAAAATCATCAACAGAGCGTAAAGTGAATTTTACACACTGTTCATACATTTATGCATTTTTGAAAAATACAGTATTTTACGACGAATATAACACGGTAGTTATCATTGGGTGATACGACGACAATTCATAACGACAATTTGGCAATATAATAACTGTCGAAGAAAAAACTTTGTATGATACATTTTCGTAAAGGGTTTTTTGTACTCGCGTGTTTGTTGAACTTGGCTGCGCCTCATTCAACAAATTTCATTCTCATACAAAAAAGTCCTACTTAAGTAAGTCTTACATAAATTGCTATTTTTGTACAACGGTCTCAAAAATGACGTTTTTAATTAGTTGACATATGAACTAGAAACTGACAAAATCACTTTTAACACTAGTGTTGAATTAACACTAGTGAAACACTTCAAACAGATATTATAATCAGAGCACCTACTCAAGAGGAATCATTTATGAAAGTTCGCACATGCATTTGGCCGTTTGTGCAATTGGTAATACTAATTCTTTTTTGAGTTACGTACGAAGTAGTATTCGGTCCAACTATAGAAAGTCCCTCATCACTGACAAATAATGACATTCATAAATAAAGTGCGTTGGGGTTTATAATAGTTGGAAAATCTACTTGTCTGCCTTGTAATCCAAATATCGTGTGTTCGAATCCTTATGGATCGTATAATTTTTTCTTGTCTTTTTCTTACTAGTAGTAAGAACTGTTGTACAAAAAAAAATGTATGATACAGTTGTTGAAAGTGATTTTATTTTGCTCGTGCCACTTTTAACACTTGTATCATAAATAACTATTTTGATAGTCGGAATTAAACAATAACTGATGTGAAATGTGTTTATATTTAGTATCCATGAAAAGGAGGCATTAAAATTTTTTGTTAAAATCATTAGCTAATTGAATAATAGACTATAATATGTACCTGTATGTAGAAATAATAATTATAAACACCCCTCAACATATTTAGAGTTATCCCATGCACAATGACGCCAATAAACATCCCATGAACTATATCCTATACCTGTTGTGTCTTTAGTTTCTCTGTAAATTCGCATAGCACAGTCGATATCATCGCCCAAGTGTTGGTCTCTGAGGCTTTTGCAGGTCATTTTGCAATTATTTCCTGGATAGTCGGATGGTGAACACCACATTTTCTCGCTTATTCCAAAAATCCCATGTTTTTCATGATCATTGTCAATATGTTTGCTGCTCAGTCCTGATTCGTGAGTTGCTATACACGTGAATGTTGGTATCAGCCACTCAGGAACACTGTGGATTTTCAGTTGATTGACGAATTCGCACATTGAGAAAGTTTTGGCTTCACCATAATTGAAAATCAATAGATTCAACAATATTATTAAAGTTTTCATACTTGGAATGTTTCAAACAAAATATATGACTACTAGTTAATACTCTGAGAAGAGTCTGTTTGTAGTTATCATGCCGGATTTGGTTTCTAACTATATTTATCTTTTTTCTGTGCGGTTTCCATCGAAGCCGTGTGTGTCACTCAGATAACATAATATTGGCATCGTCAGAAATCAGTGATTACACTCTTCCGTTCATGCAAATCCCACAAAAATAATAATATTGTAAAATAATTGACAACATAACCTCATTATATTTTATCAATTCTAGTCTTTCTATTATTTCTAAGAATCAATTGCGGGAAATTAGTATGAGGGTTTAGAATGTCGTTTTGTCATAACCGTTGTATTACGTTGCTTTTCATATGTTCTTATTTATGCAATTTCATTTTATCAATATAATAATAACTATAATAATAATCATATTTATAACTCACAAAACAGAATATAGATTTTTGTAATACGAAGAGAAAAAAAATTATAAATTGGAGTAAAAGGCGAAGTTCAATTTAGGTGGTGAACAATCACAAGTAAATCACCAGTAAGTGTATATCGCACTATGGAAAGATTTTCCGCTATCAAATATATTATTTCTATTTAGATTTACCTATTGTTGTTTTAAAATTGTTAATATCTAAATTTTCTTTGTGACATAATACCGACGAGATCAAAATCATAATTGGAGATCTTTTATTTTTGTGTTGCCATGGTAGGTAACTTTCAAAAACGCGCGTTTTTGAAAGTTCAATTTGAGCATGCAATACAAATAGGAAAAAAAAATAATAGTTTAAAAAAACTAAAGAACACGCTTTATTTCCCATGGACCAAAAAGTTAAAAATAACAACAATTTCATTTCTCAAATGTGATAGAAGCGTGGGTGATTTTGATATGTATTCTAATATTTTTTAGTATAATTTAACAATACAGAGAGTTCAAGAGCTAAAGAGAACTTTATCAAGCACCTCACGCTTTTTTTACATTTGAGAAATTAAATTGTCAATTATTTTTTACTTTTCAGTCCATGGGAAGTGTTCTTTAGTTTTTTCAAACAATTATTTTTTTTTCTAAAAAATCGAAATCTCCGACCCCGAAAACCATACCAATTTTGAATCGAATCTGACCACCATAATCACAATACTCATCCATCATCTTCGGCCGCCATCTTGAATTCATAAATTTTTACAAAAAATTCATATTCTCTGATCCCGAAAACCCTCACACTAATTTTGAATCGAATCAGATCATAATGACATCTTGGAGCCGCCATCTTTAATATACTTCAATATATGAGTTTTGACAGAAAATTCGAAATATACGACCTAAAAAAGCTTCACATACCAATTTTGAATAGAATCTGTCCATAATCACAAATCTCGTCCGCCATCTCGGAGCAGCCATTTTGAATTCATGAATTTTGATAAAAAAATCATGAACTCTGACTCCGAAAACCCTTATATACCAATTCTAAATGGAATCGGACAATTACCACAAATCTCGTCCGCCATCTTGGAGCCGATATTTTTTTGAATTTTTTTTTAATATTGCGTTGTCACCGGAACTATGAACACCTGCCAAATAATTCGGACGTCTGGAAATGGGTGAAAATCACGTCCTAAGGAGTCAGTTACAAACATACAAACAAACAAACATACAAGTAAAGCTGATGTAAAGCGTGTAGAAAGGGGCACCGAATGAAAAAAAATTAATGAATGAAATTATTACATGAGTATCATCACACACCTGCCTTCAATAACGCTACTAACGAAAGAGAAAGAGTCGAGAGATCCGTCTCCCAAATTATTTCAATCAAAACAAGAAAAAACAAAGCCATGTTGTTGCCTTCTGCTCAATTTTTTCTACTGAAGGTTGTTCGCCTGTCTTTAAATTCGTTCCACTGACAAAGTGGAATTTATGTCAAACTATGCATAGAAAGGATTTTTTAATGATAATTATTACCAGTACTACAATCACCTCGAGGAGGAAACCGCTGAGAAGATTGTGTGCACTAATTCCCAAAAATTGTAAGTAATGCCTCTAATACCCAAGTAATTCCCGAGTAATACCCAGTATTTCCCGAGTAATACCCCCTAAGTAATTCCCGTCAGAAAAGTAATAAAAATATAAAATCGTGTCTTAATGTTAGGCTTGCTGTCAAGTACAAGTCGGATGACCGTTTTTTTTTATTGTACAATTCGGATTTCCGCTACGGCTCTCTATTTTTTCAGACAATGCCAATTCCCATGTTTTGAAGACTTTTTTTTGCTCTTCACCGATTATTATTGTGCAGTAATTGTTCTCTCATTTCCCAATTATTCCTGTAATACCCATGTAATGCTCGAGTTATACCCAATAATTCCTACCTAATTCCTCTATAATTCCCGAGTAATACACCAGTACTATCTGTAATGCCCAAAAATTCTCAAGTAATGCCCCCAATTCCCAACTAATACCTGAGTTATAATGGTAACCCTATAACCCTATTATTTTATAAATGTCATTCACATTCTCTAAACTGGCTCTGAATCGCAAAGTAGCCAACTTGATAAACGCCTTGATACATTACGGAACATCAAACTGTCGCAGTGGTATTCTGAACAATGACATATATTACACTGCGTTATCTACAGTTTTAGCTGCGGTCAACACAGGGTCACAATCTAAGCAAAAGGTTTTTCCCGCTTGTTTCGCGGCAATTATCTGATTATATACATTGTATATAAGCAGATAATTAAGCAGAAACTTAAAAAATTGTGCTTATAGAATGAGACGGCACTTCGAAATGTTTATAGCGGAAATTAACCGTAATATGTCATTGATTTTGATCAATCCGCTGTCAGATATAACGTAACCTCACCAGTTACAAATCAATAACAGCCTTATATCTGGGTGTGATAGAAATCCAATTGAAAACGACACACAAAGGATTCTGTTGCACACCCTGTGAATTATTCAGTTCAACCTTCAATATTTATGGTTCAGTCACCGCATATGACGAATGTACGTTTTCTAGAAAACGGTTAATTTTTGGAATGAGATATGATACATGAATTTCATTCAGAATGATGATAGGAAACCAAACATTTCATGAAAAATAGGGTGTACCATTGAAAAGAACAAAGACAACGTCATTCCTAAAGAAACCGGAAGTTTCAAAATAACGAAAATACTTGAATTGGATTTTCAATGTTTTTCAAAGGTTCAGAATCAGGCTTCTTTCAGTTACCTTTATATACAGCGTGTTAATTAAGTACGTTGACAAATTTCAGGAGGTGATTCTTTGAAAGTTTTCAGGGCGAAAAGTTCTTTTAAACATATGTCCCGAACGGCTTGGTTTTCGAGATACAGGGTGATGGAAATAAATTTTTTTAAAATTTTTTGGTGTAGACTTCGACATTTTCGACAATAATTATATCAAATTAGGTAAGTACAATCCATTCAACAGTACACACGATACAAAATAAATCGAAAACAGAATGAATTATTTTGTATCATACGTACTATTGAATGGATTGATTGTACTTGCCTGATTTGGACTGATTATTGTCGAAAATGTCGAAATTAACTTCAAAATTTCTTGAAAAAAATTTATTTTTATCACCCTGTATCTCGAAAACTAAGCCGTTTGGGACATATGTTTATAGGAACTTTTCGTCCTGAAACCTTTCAAAGAATCACCTCCTGAAGTTTGTTAACGTACCTAATTAACACCCTGTATATACAGAGTGACCCATTTGAAAGTGGGGCACCTCTCTAAAATTGTTATTTATTATCCGATTGAGAAGATTTTTTTTTCAATAGATAAAGCATCAATAGTTCTAGTTGATTGCGATAAAGTCGAAATAAAAATTTAAATTTCAAGGCCTAATTCGAATTTTTTTCAAGGTCAAAAATCAAAAAACATACTAGCTATTTTTTTAAATAGAATTTGACGACGCCACTGAATTCACGACATTTTCAAATGGTTTACGTGGAAATAACGTGGGAATGCGTCCATCAATAAAAAACTTTTATGGGAATGAAATTTGAAAATTATGTCAATAAATCAACCCACCACTTCAATTTCAGAACATTTATCAAAATTCTGACTACACCACTGGATTCCGAATATTTCGAAATAGACTTGGCTAGAATTTCATCGAAATCTGTCCATAAATAATAAAATTATAAAATAACAAAATTTTAAAAGAATGTTGTTTAGTGGAATTTCAGAAAAAAATTATTTTATTAGTTTATAATTTTTTAATTTATGGACAGATTTCGATGAAATTCTGACCAAACATATTTAGAAATATTCTGAATCCAGTTGTTTAGTCAGAATTCTAATAAAATTTCTGAAATTGAAGTGGTAGGTTGATTTATGGACAAAATTTTTAAATTTTATTCCAATGTAACATTTTTATTGATGGACGCATTTTTTGGTATTCTCACATTAACTATTTGAAGATGTCGTGAATTCAGTGGCGTCGTAAAATTCTATTTACAAAAATCGCTAGTATGTTTTTTGGATTTTTCTTGAAAAATATTCGAAGTAGGCCTTGAAATTTTCATTTTTATTTCGAGTTTAGGGCAATCAACTAGAACTATTGATGCTCTAGTATTGAAAAAAAATCTTCTGAATCGGATAACAAATAACAATTTTAGAGAGGTGGCCCGCTTTCAAATGGGTCACTCTGTATACATGTCATTGACTGCTGAACTCTTTCAAACACACCAGGGTCGTTCCTTATTGAGTTACACCCAGCAATTATCCGATTCAGCAAATCATCCAAACTCTCCAATGGAGTAGCGTAAACTAATGACTTTAGATATCACCAGAAGAAATAATCCAGGGATCGAGCAGGCCATGGTGGTGTACAATCGTGCATAAATGGTACATGTTTCATTGTCGAGCGGCAATCCATCACTTTGTGCTCTAAATACAGGAATAGCTATTTTGTACTTGATGAACTCATTGACGTACACCCCACTTTTATTTACATTACTGATTTCAACAAATATCAAAAAATATGGTTGTAGCAAATTTTGTTCGCACTCTATCTTCGAAACAAAGAGGTTTTTCAAAAGTCATCATAAGCCAAAACATTTTTAGAAAAGGTCAAGGAATTAATAAACCGTTGAATTTTTACCGCATGTTTTCCTTACACCCTGTATATCGCGTTAAATCTTGATAAAATACCATGTATTTTACATTCTCCTTTTTATTTTTATGCTCACTCCACACTTCATTCCAGTTTTTATTTGGTAATGTACGTTTATTCACGCAACATGAAACTATATCATTTTGTTTGAAACAGGTAGGTACTAATTTACATATCTGTTGAGCAATCATTTATACAGGGTGTTAATTTCAGGACTTCCCACCCTAATTTTTTCGAAATGTGTATATTTTTTCAAAAAATCCTGAGACACGTCAACAAATGTATTGAAGGGGACAAGTTTTCATCAGAAAATAAACGCGCCCCCTTTCATCCCCTGCAAGGGGGAGCTACCAACTTCAAAATCTTAAATGTGAAGGGGTATCGAGTAACACCTTATTTTAAAGGTCTTCATAATCTCTACACGTCGATGTTTTTTTTTTTAATTGATCGATTCGTTGTCGAGATATTTAGGAAAATCTGGTTGCTCCTCCGTATACCATTGAAATAAAAACTGTAACTGTTTATTCTCATTCCTTTTACTTCAAACCTTAATTACAATATTTTCACTTTAATTATTGCTCAAAATGTGTACTCTAAAAGTGTACTTGTTAAAGAAAATAAAAGACATATTGAATTCTTTACCTTAGTTACCATAGTTTACCATGTGATAAAGCAATGTATTAAAAATGTTTGGATTGACGTGGCCGTTACTTGATGGAAATCCATAGTTATGACACTAATGAAGAAGACACACTCATTAATGCCAATTTTATTCTGGAGGAAGGCCATGACTTCGATGAAAACTTCGAAATTCTTCATGTGGAAAATAAGGGCATTAGGCTTAATTATTTAGAATTCTTGGAAATTAATGAATTGAAAAATGCAACTTGATTATTAAATGATCAATTGGACCTGAACAGTTACATTTAATTCAGTTAAGTAGTAGGTATGTTTTGAGATTTCCAGGTAGGTATATTGTTATAGTCAATTTTATAAGTTGTATGATAGGTAGTCCCTAATTATCTTGATTGATAAGAATAGGTATTTAAATATTTTTCAAGAAAGAATAATTTAGTGTACTACATTCCCTAATTCTGTGGAAATTTTAACGTGTTTTACCTTAGTATCGTATTAATAGTTATTTAACGAACAAGTGTATTAATAAGGGCGATTAACAATCGAGATATTTTAACGCGTGAGCGGAGCGAGCGCGTTAATGTTTGAGATTGTTAATCGCCATTTTAATTCACGAGTTTGTTACAAAAATTTTCCGTCGACAGTAGTTTTCAAAAATAGATATATCTTACTTTCAATGTTTATTTATTTAACGATACGATAAAAAACAATCACTATTTCCTATTTATATTAACTCTACTCAAAGATAGTTTAATTTTTCTCAGTGGTAGTTTTAATTTATTTTTTATTATTTATTTTCAAAATGAAAAAAAAAAAAAATTACCCTCGGTGGATTTTGAACTCTCGACCTCAGTGTTGCAAGCCAGGTGCACTTTACCATTACACCACGGGACCATATATAAATTGGAGTGACAACTGGTGTAATGAACATGTTCTAAAATTTTATTTGAAAATTGACAAATAAATAATGACAGATAGTACTAACCAATATAAAATGTATAAGATCAATGTATGTTGGGTTGCATATAATCAAATCGTTGATTAATAGAAAATCATTCATTAACAGGGGTCATTAATCAATGATTTTGAGTGCGTTAAAATGCATCATAAATGAACGGTCGACGGAAAAAATGGTTTACACTTTAGCTGCAATTTAGGTTTGAATTAAAAGGAATGAGAATAAGCAGTTACAGTTTTTGCACCAATTGAGAAGTATCGTGTCGTGTCGTGTCGGTTGACATTCTATTCATTGTGACAAACCCAAATACCTAAGTACATAATAATTATAAATTTGTGGTGTGGGTGATAGTGTATATCTGCTGGTCAATTTAGAAACGATAGTGCATCTTACCCAAGCACATCAGTGATATAAGAAAGTAAAATAAGTAAATAAACTAACAGTGTCCTATCGAGAACTGAGAACGTAAGGTTCAATTTACGCTATTCGAACACCGTCCTCCACTGGCACCACTGAAACAGACGGAGTGCTATTCCACCAAGAGTCGATAACAGCGAGGAATGAATAATCAATTGACCAATAATGAGTTGTTTGAAAAGCTATCTCTAATGCTAAAAACCGAGGTGGACCGGAATAAGGCAGAATTAAAGGAATGCATAGAAAGGGATAACAAAAAAATAATAAGTCTTCTAAAGGAACAAACCGAAGAACAGACAAATAAAATAATCGAACTGGAAACCAAGAACAACATATTGGAACGAAGATGTATACAACTAGAAAGGTGCAGTAGGAAAAATAACATTCTGATTTTTGGGCTCAATTTGGAAAATGAAACTGTAAATTTTGTATCTTCCGTTCTAATAAAACTGAATGGCCTACTGGGAACTAATATCGAGGAGTCCGAACTCAATAACATTTACGTCTTGAAAAATACCAAAGGAACACCCATCAAGATTGAATTCATTTCCTATTTAAAGAAAATTTCTATTTTCAAGAACGTCCACAAGCTGAGAGGATCCAAAATTGGGATTCTCAACGATTTATGCTACGAGGATCGCGAAGAAAATAAAATCCTCGTACAGCATATGAAAGAAGCTCGCAGCAAAAATCAATCTGCCAAAATACGAGGAAACAAACTTTTGGTTAATGGCGAGGCATACACGGTGAACCAACTGAGCAACTCTCATAAGAACAGAGAGAATGAAACTGAACCGGAAAACGAGCTAGTCCCAGAAAGGCAGTCCCTTAGTGCTCCATCAACACCAGACACTTTATACTCTTTTCCAGAATATCCAATAGGAAACACAGAATATTTATTGAACTCGACAATTCTTTCCCAACCAACAAAAAAACGTAAGCAGGCCCAACCGAAACTGGAGGTACAAGAGGATCAGGTGATAAAAACTAGACTTCAACGCTTGAACTCAACTAAAAAAGACTAACTTTTTCTGCTACTCAAACTAGTAATTACATAAGTGTGTGTTTATTTATTTTTTCGTATTTAACAGGGTCCGGTTTTAATACCTTATGTCGATCTTGGAAACATGTAAAAAATAAAAATAAAAATTCTGTGATTTGTGATTAGTTAACCATATGAAAATGAGTATCAAGATTGGTCATCTGAATGTGAGGTCCCTACTTCCTTCCATTACTAGTATTCGTGAAATGGTGATTGAGGAGCATCTCGACCTATTATGTGTATCTGAAACCTGGTTACATCCCGGTATTAATAATGAATCGGTGAGTATCGAAGGATTCAAAATATATAGAAAAGATCGAACATGCTCACGAGGTGGGGGTGTTTGCATTTTTTCGAAGAACACTCTGAACATTTCTTTAATACAAACAAATAATGACATTGAACAACTATGGCTCCAAGTGACTATAGGTAAAGAAAAAATCGCTCTTGGAGTCATCTACAGACCTCCTTCCCTTGATAAAAATATATTTCTGTCCGAATTCGAAGATGCCTAGTGTCGATCACCAATCCTAATGTGATTTGCACAGGGGACCTAAATATAAATTTACTTGACCTTGATAATTTACAAGCACGTAATTTGTTGTCATTATTTGAAATGTTCCAACTCTCCCAAATTATCGATACGTCACTAATTGACCTCATATCGCTATGGGATCCTAACAGAGTAGTAGATAAAGGTACACTAGACGTTGACTTTTCCGATCATCATCTGATTTTTTGCCAGATAAGTGTAGATGAAAATATTAGGGGGCACAAAATAATATCCTACCGCAATTACAAGAGCTTCAGTTATGAATCATTCAACTATGATTTATGTCGGATACCTTTCTTCAGTATCTACGAAACGAATAATATAGATGATAAAGTGAACATTTTTGTTGATAATCTCACAAAACTCTTTGACATCCATGCTCCTATGAAAACGTCAAAAATAACGAAACGCCCAGTTCCCTGGATGACAGAAGCGTTGAAATATATGATGAGGATACGGGATAGAGCTTTACTTAGGTTCAGGAAGTCTAGCACTAACTATAACTGGGTATATTATAAACAACTGCGCAACTACACATCACAAGCCGTCACCAGGGAAAAAAGGGCATATTTGACATACGCACTTGAAAATTCAGACACCAGTAAATACTGGAAAATACTGAAAAATAATAACATTGTAAAACAAAATAAAAGAGAAATCCCTGTGAATCTGAAAGATGTGAATAAAATCAATGATTTTTTTGTCTATGATCTGCCACACACGTCACCCTCACAGACAATTATAAATCATTACACTGAAAACTACCTAACTGAATCTCGATTCCAGTTTACAACAGTAGACGAAAACACAATTCTTCAAATCATATCACGAATAAAAAAAAATACCACTGGCCATGATGGGCTGAACAATAAAATGCTTATTATGTGTTGTCCTTACATTCTTCCCTATTTAACCCACATCATCAACCACTGTTTAAAAAATCACGTCTTCCCTACCCAATGGAAAATAGCTCAAATAATCCCGGTGCCAAAAAAAAGCAATCCCTCAGAACTGAAAGACTTGCGTGCAATTAGTATACTTCCTATCTGCTCAAAAATAATAGAGAGGGTGATGGAAATGCAAATTGTACCTTATCTCATGAACGCAACCATATTGCCGCCCATTCAATCCGGCTTTAGGAAGGGATTCAGTTGCACTACGGCACTACTAGAAGTAACTGATAATATCCTGAGAGCTTCAGATAACAACTGCTGCACCATTCTAATTTTGTTAGATTTCAGTAGAGCCTTTGATACCATCAACTACAACCTGATGCTTGCTCTGCTTCATTACATAGGTTTGACTGAAAACGCGATTTCACTCTTTCGAAACTACCTTTTCAATAGAAAGCAGAGAGTGGTAATCAATGAAGAGTACTCACAAATGCTAAGTCTCAACTCTGGTGTGCCTCAGGGGTCTATTTTGGGCCCACTGTTATTTTCTATCTACACAAGTCAACTGGTGAAATGTTTACAAAACTGTCAAGCCCACCTATATGCAGATGACACCCAAATCTACTACTCCTTCGATCCAAATGACATAGATGAGGCATGTATCCGAATTAATCGTGATTTGAATACCTTCGCCTCACTTTCGAAAGATCATTGTCTGATAAACAATGCCAGTAAATCCCTAGTAATGTTGTTCGGTTCAAAAAATGCCAGAAACGCAATTAGTGATAGGATCGAAATTACAGTCAATTCAAATGAGCTGGCCATAGCTGTTGAAGCCCGAAACCTAGGCATTATTATTGATAGTGAACTTAGGTTCGAATCTCACATTAATAAACTGACACAAAGGGCATACTCATCCCTTAAACTTATATATGGAAATAGGAAATATCTATCAAGAAAAACTAAAATCAATCTCTGCGAGAGCCTTGTATTATCAACACTCAACTTCGCTGACACTTTGTATGGTCCGAGTCTTACTCTCTTCAATAAAAAAAGAATACAAAAAATCCAAAACTCCTGTCTTCGTCTCATCTATGGGATTCGCAGAAGACATCGCATTTCCCACAAATTGACGGATGCGGGATGGCTGGACATGGAAAAGAGAAGGCACCTACATTCATCGTGCCTTTATCACAAAATAATAAAAACCAAAACTCCACCGTACCTATACAATAAAATAACGTTCCGCACAGATATTCATAATATAAACGTGCGCTTCAGTAGCCTCCTAACTCCGCCCTCACACCATCACGAATTCTTCAAAAGATCATTTTCATACCAAATTTGCTTTATCTATAACCGGCTGCCGAATTTTCTTAAAAAATTAAATGTCCATATGTTCAAAGCAAAATTGAAAAATTTATTACTCAATCAATGAACAATCATGATAATTCCTTTAATACACCATTTATTTCATCATATGTCGATGTTTTTACAATATTGTGATATTGATTTCTTTTTTTTTTTTTTTTCTTGTTGTTCAACCACCTTTCTTTTTCTTAATTACTTAAAAAGGTGGTCTTGGAAGGTTAAGTGGAAGAGCAAAGCTGCAATACTTGTATTGCAGATTTGAACTTCGCCTTTTGGTAAAAATGTATTCCATTTTGTTCCAATAAAGACTATTATTATTATTATTATTATTATTATTATTTATTTCAATGGTACGGAGGAGCAAACAGATTTTCCTAAATATCTCGAGAACGGATCGATCAATTCAAAAAAAAAAAAAAAACACTGACGTGTAGAGATTAAAAAGACCTTTAAGATGAGGTATTACTCGATACCCCTTCGTATTTAAAAGTTTGAAGTTGGTAGCTCCCCCTTACAGGGGATGAAAGGGGGCGCGTTCATTTCCTGATGAAAACTTGTCCCCTTCGATACATTTGTAGACGTGTCTCAGGATTTTTCAAAAAATACACACATTTCGAGAAAATTGGGGTGGGAAGTCCTGAAATGAACACCCTGTATAAATCCTGATTCAAGATTTATTCCTAGTGATAATAATCTTCATAGGGTTCATAACAAATGGAAAGAGGTCTAACATCGATTCCAAGCGAACTCAACGTCGTATCGTAAATTGTCAACGCCACTTTTTTAACGGATACCTATGTCAAGGATGTGAAATTGAGTATCAGTTTCATCCCTTCGGTTGATGAAGTGTTCGTGGCTCCCGATTTGTTTGAACATGCTCTTCGTTTCAATTGGTCTTTGGAAGATGGTCCATCATGTATTTTTCATATCTGTCATGTTCGCAGATTATTAAGAAAACCAAGGAAAAAGAAGTAGGAGTAGTGTTTTTCATTTTTTATTATTTTTCTATTTCTAATGCAAGAAAATACAACTCGTCCTGCGGACTCGTTGTATTTTCAGCTTTGGGATTGCAATTCATTCATATTCCAAAAAATTATCGGTAATAATCATACCACTTATTATATTACCCCTGATAATATTGGTGGAATATTGGCTCTACCTGTTCTGAATGTATATTGATTTATAAAATATTGGGTCAATATTGGTTTAATAATCTTCTCCGATTTCGATAGAGCTATATTGCCTACTAATAATAATAATTGTTTTGATGTTCACTGAATCCGTTGAAACTAGAAAACAAACGGCTAGAATTTGCCAATTTTTTCATAAAGTATGGGTCTTGATCGACTACATGAAAAATCATATGATTCCCTGTCCAACAATATATAGTTTTCCATGTACCGGGTGACAATTTAAATGCTTTCAACTGCTATATGCCATGAATACAATTATATAATCTTAACGAATTGTCTATAACTGTTACTAGTTTATGGAAGTTGAACTGGCTCAGGAAATAATTCTTATAGCCAACTCCCATCACCCTCTTATGTACAGCCACCAGCATTCAAATGCTGTCAATAGAAATCTCTACTTGTGATACCTCATTGATTGGCCAGTAAAAAATGCTTTCCTCTTCCTTCCTTCTTCCTCTTCATTAAACAAATAATTGAATATTATTTTTGTGAACACCTCTTCATATGAAAATACAATGGAAAAACGCATCATCAATATTTTATTTACCTGAATAGGTATTTTCAAATTCTAATTATATAGTTACAAAAAATATCGATATTCACAGATACCTACTTGAAATAGCATTGATAAATGAACTTTTACAATACACGACATGAAAGTTTTTACATTATAGATCTATTGGTATTTTTCGCAGATTTATATGTTCATTGGGACTTATTCATGTGAAACTCCACAATGGATTATTCGAAAATCTTTGTCACCACCTTCAATCAAGATATTTTTCCTAATATCACGGTGTTATACTGATAGATTGAAAAAAATGTAAGTGAGCCATGACAAAATTACAAATTCATACTGTCAAGTGATAGAAACAGAGTAACAAACCAAATTGGTATGTAAGGGTTTTCGGGGTCGAAGATTGTGAATTTTTGATCAAAATCCATGAATTCAAGATGGTGGCTCCAAGATAGCGGATGAGTTTTGTAATTACTATGATCTGACTCTCTTCAAAATTGGTATACGGGAGTATTTGGAAAGGAAGGTCATGCTAACAATTGTTAAAATTCATAAATTGAAAATGGCTGCTTCAGGATGGTCGACGAGTAAATATTAAGATGGCCTCCTCATTCAAGAGCTAGATAGGTCCAAACGCACTGGAAACAGGCCTTGTATAATAACCATTATTTATCAGAAATCTGTAGATTAATGCGTAAGACAAGCTTTCATTCAAATGCGTTAAAAAGTAAAAAATAATTTCAGATGTGTATTATAGGTTATTCAGTGAGTTATAGATTCAAAAGCTTGCCGCTTTCGTATTCGTACTGAAAACGTTGCGCGGCCAGCTTTTGAATCTCAAACTCACAGAATAACCTACATATCCCATCTAAAGAAATTATTTTTTACTTTTCAGCGCATTCTATTGAAAGCTTGTCTTGTCTTGTCTAATTTTTTTTTCTATTAACATTTCATTTTTGAAACTAAAGATGCTAATGATTGTATATAGAATATAAAAACAACTGTTTTGCAGGTTTTGTAAGTTCATTTATATAATATGTATTTTTATAACTAACTTCTTAGAGTATGAAAATACCTACTGTGGGGGGTGGGGGTGACAGGAAGGAATAATTCATGAGTCAGTTTAATTTTCATATCCTAGTAACAATTCGTAATGATTATACAATTTTATTCATGAGATGTAGCATTTGAAAGCATTCAAATTGTCACCCTATACGTACATGGAAAACTATATACTGTTGGACAAGCAATCATATGAATCCTCATGTGTTTGATCAAGACCCATATACTTTATAAAAAAACTGTCAAATTCTAGCCGTTTGTTTTCTAATTTTAACGGATTGAGTGAAAATCAAAACGATTATGGTATTCATTTTTATCTATTTCTATGAACATTGTCTTGTCATGCTGTAATGCAACACCCTTTGTGAGATATTATTTTTTATTCCTATGGAGGGACTCTTGAGCTATAACCTAGATGGAATAAGTTCATTTCTAAGACAGTTCAATTTCGAATTAGAGCACAAAAATCAAATCGATGCATAATACCCAAAATAGCAAAAATCGAATTTTTGACATCCTGTAGCCTGAAAACTGGTCATAGGATCGATCTGTAAATTAGACTACGTAATGAGGATGCCATGATCCACAATATAACAAATTTTGAGCAAAAAAAGCCCTTTTACGTACTAAATGTGCGGGATCCTTCCAAATGTAATATGGACTTGTAGTCTATTCAGCTTGAGACAAGAACTTCGACACAAAGAGGTATGATCCTCGAAACCTGTTGGAGGTGGTCATCTTGTCCAAGTTAAACCTAAGCTCTGGTCACAAAAACCATTTGAAATAGTCGTAAGTAGGACAAAATAGTTGTTTCTAGGATCCTATTTCACACGATAAATGGAGAAAAGAATGTTTTTGTACAACTGACATTAAAAATGACGTTTTTAGTTCATTGACACATGAACTAAAAACTGACGTTTTCACAAAATCACTTTTAACACTAGTGTTAAAAGTACTTTTAACACTAGTGTTAAAAGTAAAATGACAGATGAGATGATGGACACTCAGTAATATAGATCTCTCTAATAGAAACACTTTAATCAGATATTAATACTATTATAACAATCAGAATCAAAATTACTTATAAATATGTATTTGGCAATTTGTACAAGTTGTGATATTAACTGACGAAGTAACTGCAGAAGCTTCATCGCCAATCAATGATGGTGCTATTATTGAAGTGGGATGATCAAATAATGCTGGGAGAGAACTAGAACTTATACCAGGAAACATTTTATCAGCTATTTTATTTTTATTTTCAATGGAATCCTCGATATAACCCTCAGCTACAGTTGAGGACTTCCACCCGCCATGTCGTTTTATTGTAGTCAAATTTGCTCCTGAATTCGCTAACAGAGATGCTGAAGATCTTCGAAAGCAATGGCCGGTAAACTGCTGCGGATCTGGTAATTTCAGAAATTCAGCAATAGTGGAAGGCATCTTCCCAAAAGTATTTATTCCAACTGGTTGAATAGTGCATTTGTAGTTAGAGTAATTCAGGAAAAATCGACGGTGAGTAACAGAAGTTGGGCGTAATACAGCATATTCACGGTAATAATTCACGTAGTGTCCAACGATGCAAAAACTTCTTTGAATGTTGGTTTTGGTATCCGAAATATGAATTAGTAATGACTGTATAGTTTCTTCAATGTCATCTACGCTCAATTTGCAGAGTTCTTCACGACGGCACGCTCCAAATAATCCAAAAATGGTTGCCACTTTAATCATAAGATATTTGGTATCGGGAGCTTCATTTAAAAACCTGTCAATCTGTTCCCTTGTCAGAATTTTCGATTTTTTCGGACGGTATCCGACACTTTTTCGTTTCAAAAATGCGACTAATTTATGGTATTTATTTATATCCACGTTTTCCTTGATTTTCAGTTCAGCTTTTATCATAGAGAATTTAGACCACAGTGTTGATGATTTCCATAACTTCGATTTTTCTTCGAAATAAACTAAAAGTACGCTTTCGCTGAACTTGCCTTCAACTTTCTTCAGTTGACTCCATTCGATGAATCCATTATAAGCAATATCATATTGTTGCCGTGATTTTTCAGGCAACAGATCTAAAGTTGCTCTGTTTGCAGCTTCTTGAATTTCTGGTGGAAGAAAATCATCTGAATCATCCATTCCAACTTCCATTATATTTATATTTGCAACAGTAATAGCTACGAACACAAAGAAGCTAGGATCGTTTATTAATTTGTGGTAACTAATAAACAACAATTATTAGGCAGTTGTTTTTTACCTGCCTGTCATGCTTGCAATTTAGATTTGAAATACAAAATATGGTTGTCAATTATAAAGTCCATGTAGCTAGATCCGTAGAGCATCTGACTTGTAATCCAAAGATCGTGTGTTCGAATCCTTATGGATCTTATTTTTTTTTTGTTTTTTTTCTTACTAGCAGTAACTGTTGAACAAAAAATTTTGTATGATACATTTGTTAAAAGTGATTTTATTTTGCTCGTGGGGTTGCTCCACTCGCTAACGCTCGTTTCGCAATATTCCCCACTCACAAAATAAAATGCCACTTTTAACACTTGTATCATAAATAACTATTTCGAGTCGTTTGGAATATTAACTGCTTCTCGCTAAAAACAGTCCCATGTTTGTTTCATCTTGAATAATACCATTATGAAACTTCTGTAAACGAATGTGTTTGTTTAAACTTGCTGCATTATCGAGTGATATCCTCAATTTGTCAAGTTGATTTGATTAGTTACAATATTTTCAAGATAATGGAAATCGCACCAACACAACCTGTGTCGATTATGTTTTGATGAGAAACGTGAAAAGAATAGGAGGGTTTTGACCCAATGTATCCAGGAAAATCCATTAGATATGTAGACAGTTAGTATCAAGTATCACTTGGAAAACAAGAACCTAAATGAAAGGTATTAGTTCCACAAAATATATTAGTAGAAATATTCACAACTTCCCCGGATTTGTTATTAATCCGTTCCTAGAAATACAATATAGATGTAGAACCTGTAATAATCCGCCTATAAATAACTTTCCGTTTTCATCAGTGATTCTACTGTAACCATCATTGATCGTAAATCTCCAATGTTCTGAGAGGTATTGAAAACTTCCACTCCCCATAAACCCGATTGGGTGTGTAACCTGTTTTATGTTCCTTCTTTAGTGCGAAATCGAAATAATTGCTAAGTTTATTGGCAATAAAAAGCCGTTCCAGTCCTTTGTATCATTATTTTCTTAAAAGCTTTCAAATAAATTTAGGTGAATATTTCTTAGCTTGGCAGAAAGTTGACGAACAACGGATATTTCCGAATTCAATGGGTAGATGGCAAGGAAACTTCTTCACGTTTCAATTCCCAACTGAACTTTTATTTCTTTGTGAATTATTTATAGTACTCGGTGCTGCGTAGAAAGATGAATACAAAAGATGCAAAGAATTGTTTCCAATTATCATAACTAGCTTCAACCCACTGTTAGTTGTCTCGTTTGATGTTGAACCGTGCTTTTATATTATATTGAATCTCTTGTGAGTCCTAACGGACGCACGCGTTGCGTATTTCTAATGGAACGAAATGTCAATGTTTATGTTTGCATCCCAAAGAGGAATGTAAACATCTACCAGAAACGCTTATTCATTGAATCAGCTTCAAACTAAAAAAATCACTCTAGAGGTTACTAGAAATTCCTCTCTCAAGCATTTGTTAACGATCGTTCAAAAGGAATTAAATACGTATGCGATAACAATAGCTCGAATAAATTTGTGCTCGAAAGAACATCGCGTTCGCGTACAAAGACAACTAATTCGTCAACAAGATTTTTTAATGAAGTTTCATGTTGAGTTGTGTTATATCCTACAAAAACAGTTTTTAGTGCAATTTTTTATTGGGAGTGTTTTAGTCGCACGATTGATGAAGGAGGAGGAGCACTGATTCTGACAGGACACGTTTTTAAACTCAGGGACGATTTCCTATTTATACAAAAAGTAATTGGTCCACATTCCAAATTTCACTCACCTTTTCACTTATTTTGGTGGGTAGATCACCCTGTATATGTGACAGACTACATTCCTAACGGATTGAATATTCCACCAATATTATTAAATAATATTGTTGTTGTTTCAGTATTCACTCGTATTGGCATATTAGACGAATATTATTTTCACATTTACAAAATATTTATATTGACCCAAAATAAATTAAAAATTCTGCCAATATGAAGTGCTACCTGGGCACGATGCGGAAATAATAAAATATGACGTGAGATACACGTATATATGTGTCTTTGAAGCACTTTGTTGTGGTTACCCCAATAGGTTGAACAGACTGAGCGAATATTTCACCAATATTATTCATATAGTAAGTATTGTTTTTAACAACATTCCCCTAAATTACAAAATATTTATCATTAGTATTATTATTATTATATTTATTTATGAAATGGCTACACATATTGGGATTCAATTGAAATGATATTCTATTGGAGAAAAAATGGCCACACTGTAAGTAATAGTAACATTATATTTTCAAAAATTTTATTTGAAAAGATTGTCTAGTTTTATACCTTCACCTCTTTCTTTGCAACTTCTTATTTCTTTGAACCTTTTGTTTTTAGCAGTTCAGTTCAGTTGATACACCAAAGACCATGTAGTAGTAGCCTCTTTCCACAAGGATTGTGGAAAGAAGGGTCTTGAAGAAGGGTTGTCAAATATTTAAAATGACAAAACTTACTAATATATGGTATCAATAGAGAAATAAAATTTGAAGATTCAAAACCCAAATTTGTTGTTTATTTCATCATATTTGTCAAAAAATTAATAAAATTATCATATTTCACTCAAATATTTTTTAAATTGATTTAAACTAAATTAATTATAGCCCATAATAGATACAGTGCTTTAACGTTCGCGCAAGAAAAGGGAAATTCACAGTTTCAGCTATGTTTGTCGAACTGTACACCGACCACTGCGATGTTCGTTCTGGTTGGATCAGACTAAAGAATTACCCTTCGAAAAATGCATGTGATCAATTTCCACGCACTGAAATGTCTCCGTAAGTTTGGTTGGTTCTGGTTAGATCGGAATAAATATTTATCCTTTGCAAAGTGTATGTATTCAATTTCCACGCACCCAAATTTTCTAATACTGAAGGAATTTCTGCGTTTGTGAAAGCCCGCTTCATCAGATCATTCACCGCGTGATGTCTTGAAAAACGACTCGAACTGAACATCTATATTTATGGCTGACACAAATCGATGTGCCCAAGCAAATGCCAACTGCAATCCTGAATGACTAATCGTCCAACAAAGTAGTATGACAAAGCCGGTTTCGCCTCATTAATTTGAATTTTCGCTCTCGATGGCATCTGGCCATCGAGATCTCCGCCATTTTGGTTCTTCGGCGAAGTTCTTCAGCAACTCCCCAACGCCGAAGAAGGTGGGGGGAGGGTTGCGGAAGAAAAAATAAAATAAAAAAATTTTTGTCCCCGAGTGGGGCTTGAACCCACGCCTATTGGCATGGCAGCCGAGTGCGCTACCAATGAGCCATGAAGGTTTCATACTAATGTCGATTTAAAACTCGTAGCTTTGATAATGGGGAAAAAAAAGCCGATTGGCGGCAGTCGCAATAAACATGGCGGTGTAGGGTGTAGCGTGTGGGGGTTGAGAGAGAGAAAAATTGCAGGTACATGATAGGCGTAGAGAGCAATTGGGTGTGTGGGAGAAGAAAAAAACGACCTCATGTGATTCGTTGTGTCGAAAAAATGGCCGTCGAAGCAACGCCCCCCTGCGGTACATGATAGATGTAAAGAGCGGAGGGCGGGGAGATCAAAACGACCTCATGTGATTCGTTGTGTCGAAAAAATGGCCGTCGAGAGCCCCACGCCTACGATAGCAATGGCCGCCGCTGGCCGCCGTCGAAGCATCTCTCTCGACTTAGAACAGACAGCAACATGTCCAGACTTGAGTTGGAATTCCGAGAATCGTGTGTGACGTCACCATGAATGAACATCTGGTGTTTACTGGCGAGCGGCGTGTGTGATTCTAGGAAATGATGACTCAGCGAAATCGAGACATGATTTGGTCTTGGACTTGTTTATCGCTCCACAGCTTAAGTAAACAACCACATCCGGTGGTTGTTTACTCAAGTTGAAATTCCGAGAAATGTCCACTCAGCATTTTATTACTGCGTAGTTTGGGTTTTCCCCCCAGCATATTCAGCGTGGGCAGACAGCGTGGGTCACGTGACCATCGGCGTGGGGTCACGTGACCATCGGCGTGGGTCACGTGTCCATCGGCGTGGGTTACATGACACAGAGAGTTTATACATACGTTCACAGCGCGCGCCGACGACATTTGATAGCCTGCCTCCGAAGCAACAACAAGTGTTTTGTGCTGCTCATCTGCCTCTCGCTCTTCATACAGTTTTATTGTGAGTGTCATTCATTCGTGATTTGCAAAAGGTTAGTAGATTTCACATATGTTTTCGCGAGTGTTTCAAGTGTCTATGCCATTCGATTCAGTTGTTATAAAGTTCATTTATCTCATACAGAGTGTCTCATAAATCGTCATATTTTTCTCATACAGTATACATTGAATATTTTTGTCACATTTCTCGTACAGAATGTCTCATAAAGCGTCATATTTTTCTCATACAATGTACAATGAATATTTTTGTCACATTTCTCGTACAGAGTGTCTCATAAATCGTCATATTTTTCTCATACAGTGTACATTGAATATTTTTGTTACATTTCTCTCATACAGAGTGTCTCATAAATCGTCATATTTTTCTCATACAGTGTACGTTGAATATTTTTGTCACATTTCTCTCATACAGAGTGTCTCATAAATCGTCATATTTTTCTCATACAGTATACAATGAATATTTTTGTCACATTTCTCGTACAGAGTGTCTCATAAATCGTCATATTTTTTCTCAAACAGTGATTTTTTGTCATATTTCTCATACAGGGTGAATCACAATAATGTTTTGAGAGAGTTATACAGCGTGTATCAAAAAAAAAAAAATCTTCATTATTTTGAAACGTGCATGTTTTTCACAGATGTCTCATCTCGACGAAATTAACAAGGTCTCCTTGGCTTGCAGGAAGGACCTGCACAAACTACAAAGTTTGGGGAGTCAATCCTTGTGGAGTTAGAGGACTGCGTAGTATTCCTTCCGAATCGAGTGACTGGAGCATTGAAAGCGAACCTCGACAAATTGACCGAGGCCCAGCACGTGCTAATATACAGGGGTGAAAAGAAAATTGCCAATCGAGCTCATCCGCAGCAGCTGTTTGAGATCGCCAAGGCCTGAAGACGTCGCAGCCGTTGGAAACAGAGAGAGTAAGTTTCTTGTATTTTCATTTGACATTTTCTTGAAATTTTGTGTTGAATCATGTCATCTGACGCCATTGTTGTACAAAGTGTGGAGATGGCGGCAAAGTTGCTTAAGGCGGTAAAAATCCTCAAAAAGGGCTGTTCCGATGAAGAGTGCAAACATTGGTTGGCCCAATGCCAGCGCACCGCCCGCCTTATTAATAGAGCGATCGCAGCGGTGGAAGGCATAGGCTCTCTGAGAAAATTGCAAACTTTATGTGGTCACTTAAAAATTATCCGAAATTCAATCAAAAATTCAGGCCAACAGCCAGTCGTCGTGGGGGAGGGGCTCAAATCAAAATCGACATCTCGAGTAAAGTGGGAGGACTTGAAATCGGCATTTTCTTCGCGTCTGCGCACAGGTATAATTATAAATTTAAAACATAAAGAAATTGGACAATTTTTCGGGGACGCATTCTCTCTATTCAAAAACAGAATTCAAAATTTATTGAAAAAACATTCACTCATTAAAGTCAATTCGACATTTTGTGGGAAATTCGTGAAAAACTCTTTGAATCAAGAACAAAAAATCGACTTCAAGTATTTCAACACTAAAAACGCTGTGATCGATAGGGATACAACTTTGAAAGAGTGGTTCTTGGAAAATGTCATCGATCAAATTCAAAACAAACTTTCTGAATTCGCGGACAAAGAGAGCGGATGGAGTCTCGAGAAAATCGTTAGTTTGGAAATAAATATCAACAAATCCGGCATCGGCAACGGTTCGTCTTTCATCGAGTTGCCGAAATGTATTGCCAAAAAACGAGCTTGCATCAACATCAAAAATGATGATGATGCATGTTTCGCTTGGGCAATCGTCTCCGCCCTGTATCCTGTTCAATCTGGTAAAAATACTGATAGAACATCGTCATATCCGCATTACTCAAAGGCATTGAATTTGGACGGAATCGACTTTCCCATGAAATTTAAACAAATCACCAAATTTGAACAATTAAATAACATTTCCGTCAATGTGTACACTTTGGAGTTAATTCAGCCGAAGCCGGACAAGGAGGCATTTTTCGTGACTGTTCCAAGTCGACTCACGAAACAAAAATTAGACAAACATGTCAATCTTCTCCTCATTCAAAATGAATATCACCCGAAATTAAATGATTACGAGGCACCGCCACTGATCGACGATGACACTGACGATTCAGACATAAAATTCCATTATGTTTGGATAAAGGATTTATCTCGCCTACTTAGTGCACAACTCAATAATCATGTTCACAAAAAATTCATTTGCGACAGATGTTTGAATTATTTCACAAGTGAGGAAAAATTGAACAGTCATACTGTTGATTGTCAAAAACAAAACACATGTAAAATTTCTTTCCCCCACTACGATCATGTAGAATTTCGCGACTTTGTACATAAAGAAAGAGTGCCCTTCGTAATATATGCGGATTTCGAGTCGATTTTGGAACCGTTCAAAGATGCCGCCGGCGCCGGATGCAATTCTCAAACGGAAAAGTACCAAAAACATATTCCGTTCAGTGCCGGATTTTATTTCAAGTGTGCATATGACGACACTTTGTCATTTTACGATAGCCATCGAGGTCTCGATTCGATGGATTGGTTTGCGGAAAGAATGGGGACCATAGCCAAAATTGTGCAAGCCAAAACTTTGGACATTGTTCCCATGACCGCATCACCTGATGAGGTGAACGCGCCATGTTGCCACATCTGCGAAAAACCTTGGAAAACTGACGACAAAGTTGTCCGTGACCATAATCACTACACGGGTGCCTTTCGCGGATATACGCATGCGCAATGTAACCTGTTATACAAAAAGTCTTTTGTGGTGCCGATCGTTTTCCATAATTTATCCGGATACGACAGCCATTTTATTATTCGAGATATAGCAAAGAGGGGGCGAGTCAGCTTGTTGCCTGTCAACAAAGAGAAATACATATCTTTCACCCAGTATGACGACAATACAGACATCAAGTTCAGATTCATCGATTCGTTCCGTTTTATGGGCATGAGTTTGGACCATTTGGTTCAGACTTTGACAGTGCACGATTTGAAAATATCCAAACGCGAATTTGCACATCTGACAGCCTCGCAGTACGAATTACTCACTCGAAAGGGCGTATTCCCATACGATTTCATCGATTCGATGGAAAAGTTGGAAGTTGAATGTTTGCCGGCGCTCCATCATTTCTACAACAAGTTGAACGATTGTCACATTAGCAAGGCAGAATACGAACATGCGCAGAACGTGTGGCAAACGTTCAACTTAAAAACACTGGGCGAGTACTCCGACTTGTACATGAAAACAGACATATTGCTCTTGGCCGATATTTTCGAGAATTTTCGAAATATCGGTCACGTGACATATGGCCTGGACCCCGCGTGGCATTACACCCTACCCGGCTATACGTGGTCGTGCATGTTGAAGTACACCCAGTGCAAGTTGCAGATTTTGAAGGACGTCGACATGCTCATGTTCATCGAGCGAGGAATTCGCGGAGGCATCAGTCAGTGCTGCAACAGGCGCTCCACGGCAAATAATAAATACATGGGTGACAGGTATGACGTCACTCAGCCCTCCACTTATTTGCTATATCTCGATGTAAATAATTTATATGGGTGGGCCATGATGGAATATCTTCCGTATGGGGGATTCAAATGGCTCGAGAATGTTGCCGATTTGAATGTGCTCGAGGTGTCAGACACTTCGCCGATTGGCTATATTCTCGAAGTCGATTTGGAGTACCCCGAACACTTGCATGACAAACACAAAGATTTTCCATTATGCGCCGAATACCGTACTCCGCCAGGCTCAAAATTACCCAAATTAATGACCACCCTGTACAATAAGGAAAACTATGTTGTACACTACAGGGTGTTGAAACAAGCACTGACGCACGGACTTGTACTTAGAAAAATTCACAGAGTTCTGCAATTCGACCAATCAGCCTGTCTCAAACCGTACATTGAATTAAATACGAAATTGCGCGCAGAAGCAAAAACCACTTTCGGCAAAAATAACTACAAATTAGCCAATAACGCAGTATTCGGGAAAACGATGCAGAACATACGAAAACACCGTGTAGTGAAAATGGTCTCAAAATGGGAGGGGCGATATGGCGCGAAAAATTTAATTTCCAGCCCAAATTTCAAGAATCGCACCATTTTCGATGAGGACCTCGTCGCTATCGAGATGGCAAAGACGGATCTGTTGTTCAATAAGCCCGTGTACATCGGAATGGCGATACTTGACATTTCCAAGGTGTGCGTGTATGATTTCCACCACGGTTTCATGATGGAAAAATACACGAGCGATCAGTGCAAGTTGATGTATACGGATACTGATTCGCTGATTTACGAGATCAAATCCGATGACATTTATCGAAATTTATTAAAGTCGAACCTGGAAAAATTCGATACAAGCGATTACCCCATCGACAACCCGTATGGGATTCCCCTTGCCAACAAAAAAGTCCCCGGCTTGATGAAAGACGAAGCGAATGGCCGAATTATGACAGATTTCGTGGGACTCCGTTCAAAGCTGTACACCTATAAGATACAGGGTGGAACATGCGTCAAAAAATCCAAAGGAGTGAAATACAGTGTTGTCCAAAATAAAATCACATTCGACGACTATGTAGAATGTTTGGAAAATCAGCGTGAGAAAGTCACATCTCAACGCTGTATTCGCTCCTTTGCGCACAACGTTTTTAGTGTGGAGCAAACAAAGATCGCTCTCAACCCCCACGACGACAAGCGCTGTCTCCTCCAGGGCTCCCATGACACTCTGCCGTGGGGCCATTACAGTCAATTGGATATTTAACTATGCGCATCTCGCATACAAACGCTTCATTGGCTTAGGAGATGATGATTCGGAACTCGATGACTGATTCAACGCACAAAATCTCAATAAAATGTCAAATGAAAATGCGGAAATTGTGCTCTTGTTTGTTCCCACACATCATATATCATATAATCAAATGTATATATTAATGTTTGAATAAATCAGCATGTAATCCATGTTTGAATATTATTTCGTTTCACCTCCACATTAAAAAAAAAATACTTAGTACTCATTTTTGAGTCAAAAAACAGCACTTTTTTCGATCAAAAAGAGACTCCAAATTTGACATGGTGGTTGAACTGAGTAAAAAGTTCAGTGAAATTCAGTCAAAGTTCAGTCACTGAACTCAGTGAGACTCAGCGACTGAAAAATTTCACTCAACTGAAATTTCCCATGCTTTTCTTATGGGGGCTGAAAATTCAGTGAATTTCAGTGAAATTTCAGTCACTGAATTCAGTGACTGAAATTTTCACTCAGCCACTCAGCCACCGAAAAAACGCACTGCCACCATGTCAATTTTGGTGCGAGTTTTTTCACTCAAAAAGAGCATCGTTTTTGAGTCTAAAAATGAGCACTTTTTTTCGCTCAAAAAGAGCATCGTTTTTTGAGCCTAAAAATGAGCACTTTTTTCGCTCAAAAAGAGAAAATAAAACAAAAATTAACTAAGATACATATATTTTCAATAAATTCCAAATTGGCGCTCTACATACTATGCATGTGTCGCACAGACCGGCACATCGTGAACAACACACCAAGTGTCTACAAGGTAGAAACAACACAGAACGCTCATTCACAAGACAAACACAACACGTCATTATAGTGTTCTGTGGTGAGTCTGCACTGCCATCATCTATGGGCTTGCTGTCATCTGTCACTCGTCGCTCTGTGATTTCAGCGCCAACTGTCGATGAATTGTCATCTGTCACTTGTCTCACTGCGATGTCAGCGCCAACTGTCGATGAAGTGTCATCTGTCACTTGTCGCACTGCGATGTCAGCGCCAACTGTCGGTGAAGTGTCATCCGTCGCCGGCCTTGATTCTGGAGGTATATCAGCGCCATCTGGCGGTTCTACCACCACTGATGTCTGATTGTTGTGGCGGTAATTTCGAACAAAGTCACAATTTGGACTCCATTCGTGATGGTCAGCCATTGGATCGTCATCAGGCTGCCATTGGAAGCCTTCGACACCACACACACGACACAAGACAACGTCATTCAAGCCGGTGTACGTGAAACCAGCTCTGGCCAACGCACTCGGCGAAAATGACGAAGTCCAGCCTCGGAACGTCTCGAGTCTTGCTTCGTACTGCTGCATATCTCTATGCATACTGAAATAAAAATGCTACTTCTGTTCCATAAATACATTTATTTCGATTCATAATCAAACAGTACTTTGTCAGGCAAATAATATAGGCATTCACGAAAACATAGATGTTTATCATCTTTGGACGATATAGTACACAAATTTATAGCCTCGTCAAATGTCAAATCATTGTTTCTAGCAAGAACTCTGGCACTAGCTAATATATCATGGTAATATTGACAAAAGTTCATATTCAATAAATATTCAAATCTTCCCGCCAACACTGTGGCATCCAAATGCAAGATTTCCTGGATTTCGAGCTCCGTCAAGTAGAAGTAGGTGTCATCTTTGGAAACTCGCACTGTTGCACTATTTCCATAACTGTGTAATTCCAAGTCCATGACATCATCCCAATCGAGTTTGATTTGAGCGGTCTTGTTGTCGGTCGCATTCGGATCAGCTCGGTTATTGTAAAGCCGATTAATGGCTCCCACGAAAATGGCCCACTCGAACATGCTGAATGACAGGCTGAAGGAGATGGTGTGCGGGATTGTGCACACAAGTCTCACTGCAGGCACGAAACTTCGAGCAACACTTATTCCACATTGTACAGACAAAATTGATGTGTTTCGGAACTCGTAGGTGGCGCTGCACACGTGAAATCGTTCCTTCTTGATGGCGTCTTTGTACATGTCACAAACACGGTCCAAATCGGCAACACGTTCTGCCCACTCTCTTGATGATGACGATGACTCCGAAGAATCCTCCTCGATAGACACTAGGGACGAAGACATCGACTCGTAATCGGACGTAGGATCGTTAGACTCGAACTGCACTCCACCAAGCATGATGATAGACTGACTCATCGTGCCGCTGAACGGTTTGAAATATTTCGCAGTCGGTCGGAGAGAGAGGGAGAGAGAGACGAAAGGCCCCCAATTTTATGCTCCAATGTGCCTATTTTCCATTAAATTACAAGCGATTTGTCGAATCTATCCAGGAATTGTGAGTACTGTCGAAACCCAACCATTTCACCAGGACTTTTCGGCCTTTTCGTCCAATGATTTTTTCCACGAGATAGACGTCGGGATTCTTCGTCTTTTGCAATTCCTGTTCGTAGAAAGCGCCGCTGATTGGTCGCCCCTCCAAGTCCTCCAGCAAGTACGTGATTGGTTGGGTGATTTTCACTTTGACGACTTTAAAAATTTCAGTCGTCCAATTGGGCGTATACCCCTTCTCGAACACATGTTTGGCCTTGCTAATTCGCACAAAGTCTCCAATTTTGAACTTTTTTCGGCCAGCTCGTCCCACATAATCATACGCATACTTGTACACTTTGTCTTCATTGTCTTTGGTGACGTCACAGGGTTTCATGCCGATCGTCCGATGTTTGCGCTGATTGTAATTTTTGGCAATGTCCGGTAAAATGTCCAGCCACTTGTAGGTGCCGTTCAAACTGAAATATTTGAAGAGTTTTTCTTTTAGCGTGCGTATCATTCTTTCCGCAATAGCTGCTTTGATCTTCGTGTACGTGCTGTAGTGTTTGATGTTGTACTTTTTCATGAGGGCCTGGAAGCTGGCGTTGTAGAATTCAGTACCCAAATCAGATTGTAGGAACGTAGGACTTCTGTTCGCTTTCGATAATATGTCCCCCATCACTTCGGTGACGTCTCGACCACCTTTGGTCTTCAAAGGCCGCACCAATAGGTATTTCGAGAAGGTGTCAATCACCACGAGAATATAATTGTAGTTCTTATTGACTTTCGAGTATTTTTGAAGGTCAGCCAAGTCCATCTGCCACAGATCGTCGATTCCTTTGATGATGGTACGTCTGCGGGGAAATCTCTTTCTGGCCGGAGCATGGAGCTCATCGACCAATTGCTTTTTGGCTGCGGACGACTCCATTTCTCCCAAACGACTGTGCAATGCTAATGCGCAGCTCCATTGTTATACTCTGTACTAAAGTCCAGAATCGTTGGCGTTCTCGACATTTCTTCAATCTGCTTTTTCAAAGTATCGTGTTTTTTCAACGAAAGTGTCATGAATTTCATAACTCGAATGTCCAAGGCCTCGTGAGCGTGTTTCTGCGCATCCAATTCTGCTCTGAGCTTCACTATGACGTCATCAACGTAGTTTTTGTTGACAACATCATTCGGAGTAGTTGGCGTTTCGACATTACATATTTTCACATGTTCAGCGTCAATGTCCCCGTTGGCCGTGTAGTTGAGTATGACACCGGGGAAATGATAAGGCTGCTGCTGAGCGCGGCGAGCTGAGGAACTTTGACCGAACTTGTTGATGCTCATGATGGAACTGTGGGGTGCGAAACATCGACACTTGTATTTATCGAATGTATCCAGCCTCTCTCAGCTCATTGATGATGGCCACGATCTCGTTGTCGGTAGAGGTGCTGCCAGCATTCTTAGCTGCGACGAGTAGCCTATATCTGTCGACTAGCTCATTGACGTCGTCCCAGTATACGTATTCTACAGGCTTCGTATTATATGTCAATTGATCTGGGATACTGCCGCCGCCCATTTTCGATTGACTTGGGTCTTTGAACATTGGTCGAATTATATTCTCGTATTTGGCTATTTGGGAAGGATTCAGCCTACCTTTCGCATCTAAATGGGCACCTGTACTCATCAAAATTTGCTTGTATGCCACCAAGTCTTGTCTCTGGTATTTCGGATTCTTGTAGAAAATCAAACTATATAATCCCGGAGTACCCTGGTATGTTTCGCCATCAATGCGAATGTCCCCCGTATCTTTATCCAAGCCCATCAACTTGTTGCCGAGTATCCATTGCGCTCTGGGTCTGTCGTAAATGGGGCCGTAAGTCACATCGATTTTGCCCGATTTCGCACGATGTTCATTCACGAATTTAGATGCTACTTCGGGGTAAACTTCCAGCAATTCTCCATCATCCTCCTCATCGTCGTCGTCGTCAGACTCATAGTCATCTGTGTGATCGCTGTCTTCGTCTTCTTCTTTCTTCATGGTGGTGGTGGGGGAAGGGGTCCTCGATGATGGCGGTTCTTGTTTCTCTTCTTTTTTCACCTTCAGCTGTCGTCGCTTAGGTGGTGGGGGCATTGCTGCATTCAGTCTCTTCAGCGGCACCGTGATGGGTTTGAATAATTTATTCAGCGCTTCATCCTGCTCGGATTTGCCGAGTTTCAAAGACAAATACTTTTTTCGAACAACTTTCGCCAACTGACTGACTTGACGTTTTCGTTCGACTTTGGCAATTTCGGAGTCGACACGTGATGTAGTCGGTGCCATTGCTACACACAGAATGACATATTCGAGACACTACATTTGAATATATCTGTCAAAACCCAGTCGATAGCGCCCTTTGGATACATCAAAGTCTTTGGCTATGACCAAACATCCGAATTTTTCCTTCCAACAGGTGGCGCACATGCGTCGAAATTCATCGAAGGTGTAGTCCGGAGAGACGTGCTCGTCAAAGCCGTGCTTCAGGTTCACATCGTCTTGCCGAAATAGCACTATAATGTTGCAATTGTCTCTGATCAACTGTTTGGGTATTTTCGAGTAGGTTTGACATAAATATGCAACGTTCACGGATTTATGACGTCCCATGGCATAGTACTCTCTGATTTTATCCTGTTTGTCGCACGAAACATCATCAAATATAAAAATTGAGTGCTCCTTTGCCATTGACGGCTCGATAATCTCCTCGTTGTCCCTGTATGGATAACAGCCCACTCCTTTGACTTGTCTCAATACATCGTGCAACAGCTGATATTTCGGTTGGTACAGTGATTTTGAATATACGTAGACATTCTCGAAGCGGGCTCCGTTCGGGCTGAATAACAAACTCAGTACAGCGTTGGTCTTGCCACATCCGCTGGGACCACAAAATATCGCTCGAAATGAATTCGGTAGCAGAGGACCGTGTTTGCGCACAACATTCAAGTTGCCGCCACCTACGAAATCCAAATTGGCTATTTCCAGGGTCGGCTCTTGTTCCACCACTTTCATTGTATATTTGGAGAAAAAATGTTACATGTGACCACGCCCACATCTGGCGTTCGACTGACAGTTCGAGTGCTCGAGCGGCGGCTATGTAAGTAAGTGTGCAACGCCAATCGCGTCATTGTCATGCTAACCTTCGAGCACGAAGGTCGTGGAGTGGTTAACTCTGTGATAAATCGTCTGCCATTCGAGCTACATCTGCCCGGATACCAATACTGCGGACCTGGCACCAAATTGAAGAAGAGGTTGGCACGCGGAGACGCTGGTGTGAATCCCCTAGACACTGCTTGCAGATCACACGATATCGCATACTCGCAAAGCAACTCTCTGGACGATAGACACAAGGCTGACTGGGTGTTGGAAAATCGAGCTTGGGAACGTGTCAAGTCCAAAGACGCGAACATCGGCGAGAAAGCTGCAGCTTGGCTAGTCACCACAACTATGAAGGCGAAGCGTAATTTGGGCATGGGTATGAAGTCATCATCAATGGCCTCTGCTTCTGGTGCAAAACGGTCAACGAAAAAGAGGTCGTTCAAGAAGGATGTTGTGTCGAAAATCACCAATCATCTGCGGAAGGCACTGAAACCTGAACAACTTCATAAACTATCGAATTTTGGACTAACTCCAAGTCTCATATCTTTATTCCATTCATACCTTCATGAGAGAAAGCAGTATGTTAACTTCCATGGTCACAGATCTGTTGAAATACTTCCAACTTCTGGTGTACCCCAGGGGTCCAATCTAGGCCCCTTATTTTTCATAATGTTCATTAATGATATTGTTGATGCTCTCACAGTCCGTCACTTACTGTACGCCGATGATCTTAAGATATACCATAAAATTATCACCAGAGAGGACTGTACTCTTCTCCAAGAAAACCTTGATCGAGTCAATGTCTGGTGCATCGAGAATAACTTATTCCTTAATGTCTCCAAATGTCATGTTATGTCCTTCACTGCCAAGCTAAATCCAATTCTTCACAATTATGAACTAGAAAATGTTGTATTGAATCGCCCCGAAACCCTCCAAGATCTAGGAGTAACATTTGACAAAAAACTTTCTTTTAGAAATCATATACAGCAAGTTATCAAAAAAACATATAGGTCATTAGGATTCATCATCAGAGTGACTAAAGATTTTGGAAGAAATGAAAAAACGTTTTTACAACTATATTTCTCATATGTTAGATCAAACTCAGAGTATGCATCAATAGTTTGGGCACCACATTATCAGATATATATAACTAATCTAGAAAATATTCAACGAAAATTTTTGAAGTATGTATGTTTCAAACTTGATGGCAATTACCCAACAGTAGGGTTTCCGCATGAGCAACTTCTTTCTAGATTTTCGATGGACTCACTTGAATCTCGACGAAACAGGACACATGTTATATTCCTTTATAATCTTATTCATAACACTTTGGACTGTACCCATATTTTGGACATGTTAAACTTTCATATTCCTAGGCTCACATCTCGAAAAAATAACACCTTCTATCTCCCGCTTTGTCACACTAACGTTAAGTTATACGCACCTGTATATAAAATGTGCTCCACATATGACAAGATGAATGAAACCATTGATATTTTTTGCTGCAGTGTGGCCTCTTTAAAAAATTTGGACTGCTCTGTTTTTACCTTTTAATATTGATATGTAAATGTTATGTTAAATACTTTACTGTATACTCCTATTCTGTAATTGGATCTTGTATCTGTTGAATAGTGTAATAAAAAAAAAAAAAAAAAAAAAAAAAAAAAAACTCAAAGATATGAGTGCGAAGGCTCTGCGAAAATCCTCGTTGGTAGCACTGCGTGCAGCCCGAGCTCAAGTAAAAAAATTGGGCGGTCGCAAAAACATCAAAGTACCTCGAATAATACCTTTCGAAGCAAAGAGTGGAGGTGTGCTGCCTTTGCTTCCCATCTTCGCAGCTTTGGGAGCACTGGGATCGTTGGCTGGTGGTGCCAGCACCATAGCCAGGACCATCATCTCCTCGAAAAACGCTCAGAAGAAATTAGATGAAGAGAAGCGCCACAATACTGCGATGGAGAACATCGGAAAGCAGGGATCTGGCCTGTTTATGCGCAAAACAAGTCGCGGAGGCTATGGTCTTTTCCTCAAGAAGTTTGCAAAAAACTCCCAGTGAAGCTGCCCAGTAGCAAGCGACCTTTGTACGATGTGGACTTGGTCAAGTATGCCAAACGTCTGAAAGTTCCTAATTTCGTTGGGGTTTTCATGCGCGACAACCTACCTCAATCTACGCCCATGTACAAAGAGTGCGCCATTGTCAATCTGGACTCGATAAAAAATCGTGGAACGCATTGGGTAGCTTACGTGAAAAGTGGACTTTGTGTGAAATACTTTGACAGTTTCGGTAATTTGAAACCGCCAGTGGAACTCGTACGATATTTAAATGACGGTGGAAATGTGAAAATCTACTACAACAACGATCGCTATCAGACATTCGATCAAGCAAATTGCGGCCATTTGTGTCTGAAATTCCTCTACCATCAAACTCAACACAACGATGGATAGGGTCGTCAACAAAAAGACAGTGACCTTTAATGAAGAGCGCAATACGGTTCATTATATGGTTGTGTGGCGATTTGCGTACAACACTTCGCGCAAATCCGATTGGCAGCGTATGGCTATGGACAGGATCCGTTTCGCTAGGCGAATCTCCAAACTTGCCTACATAATTGACCCCATTTTGGATGTGGAACACAGGGAGCGAGTGTGGAAGTCTTTAAATGAGAGTGCATAACCCCCAAAGTGTCAGTCATGTCTTTGCTGTTCACTCTGACAGGTCACACATCTACGCTGACCGCAGACTTTGCTCCGCCAATTCAGTTGGACGAACACAGCTCTTACGGCTTGGCTTTGATTGGTTTTCATTCGTACAACAGCATACCGAACATAACCAAGGGGAAGTTCTATTACTTTGCCAACGGAGCGCCATCTGTTAGCACCATCAGCATACCCACTGGCTGTTACGAAATAAGCGACATTGCCAAGTTTATTCACAAACACATCGGCAAACCGAGAGAGGTGAAGAAGAAGAAAAGAGAAGTGGACATCGACAGAGACAGCAACAATAACGCTAAGGCAGCAGTGTTCTCTCTCAAACCCAATACCAATACGCTACAGTGCGAAATTTATAGCAAGTACCACACCATAGACTTCACTCCAGAGGACTCTATCGGACGATTGTTGGGTTTCTCACCTCGAATTCTCCCAGCTGGAATCGTTCACGTGTCTGACCTGCCCGTCAACATAGTCAAAGTGCGAACAGTTCACATTGACAGTAACGTCACATCGGGCGCTTTCTTCAACAACCGACCCTCCCATACGATATACGAGTTTGCCGTTCGAGAAGATCCCGGATTTGCCATCGACGAGACTCCCTCGAATCTCATCTACCTGCCTGTGAACAAGACGGAGATACATAACATAACCTTGAATATTCTCGATCAGGACTTTTGTAGTGTGAATTTCCGTGGAGAAACCATCATCGTACGACTGGTGTTGCGCAAGCTGTCAAATGGGGTTGGTATTTGATTGGAACGACAACCAACAGCATAAAAGTACTGAGAGCGCAGACGTCAGTTCAGTCGCGCAGACGCAGTCAACGAGAGCACACACCAATCATACGCTCTCTCTCTCGAGCATAGAATTCCTCATATCTCAAGGGCATCATGTTGTCAAAACAAGTGTTCGACGTGTACAATCATCCAAAATTCGATGAATCCATCCAGATAGTGGAGACTCGAACGTACCACCCGTACGTCAAATCCTTCCAAAATAATGACATTGTCGAAATCGTCATTCAGCAAAGTGACACATGGATTCTGATGAACGACGCTATCGTCTGTATAGAGGGCACTCTAGTCAAAACCGCAGGAGATGGCAATGTGCGATTCGTTAATAATGCTGGAGCATTTTTCTTCGAATCAATGTATTATGAAATCAACGGCAAGGAGGTGGACTCTGTTCGCTTGCCAGGTATAGTGAGCACCCTGCGAGGATACACTTGTTACGCAGACGCCGATTCTCGACACTTGGCCACCGCCGGATGGACGTATCCAGGTGGAGCTATTCGCAACGCCAACGACGGTTCGTTCGCCATGTGGATTCCGCTTAAACATCTGTTTGGCATATTTCACGACTACAGATATGCCACAATCGGACGACAGTGCATTCGTTTGGTGAGAAGCAGAAACGACAACAACTGCATGGTTATAGAGGAGATTGCGAATCCGCAGGTCGCAACCACAGCCACCCTGACGATCAATAGCATCGTGCTCAAAGTCAAAAACGTCATTCCCAATGACGATATTCGCTTGCAGCTGCTGCAATCCATAAAGACTGACAAACCTGTGGTTATCTCGTTCCGCAAGTGGGATATGCACGAACTGCCTGCACTCACGCCTGGTTCCACCAAAGAAATATGGTCTGTCAAAACTTGTACGGCAGTGGAGAGCCCCCGATTCGTCATTGTCGCCTTCCAAACAAATCGAATGGACAACGTTGCACGAGATTCCAGCTACTTTGACCACGTTGACATCAGAGACATACGCCTAACGTTGAACAGTGACAATTACCCGCATGAACGCATGCGCTTGCAATTTGACAGAAACAACTTTGTGGAAGCTCATCGCGCCTATACGGAATTCTACCCAAGCTATGCGAATTGTCCCCAGAAACACCCTCTGCTGGATTACGATGCATTCAAGGATCGAGCCGCCATCTTCGTAATCGATTGCTCACGGAGAGCGGAATTCATGAAATCGTCTACCGTCGATGTCAAACTTGACATAGAAGCCACAGTTGGGTTCCCAGCTAATAGTCGTGCGTACTGTGTAATAGTGCACGATTACGTCATAGAACACTTGCCTTTAAGTGAGATCGTACGTCGTCTGTCATAAGACACAAAACACTTCAAGTCATACGTCATCTGTCATATGCCTGCAAGATCGGCGGGTGGAGCGCTGGTTGAATGCGCGTCGCAAGGAAGCATATGCCTATGGATAGGAAAACAACAAGAAGAGTGGGGGGGTGGTGGGGGGGAACGCGCTCGAAGTGCATCAGTTCAAATTCAGCGTTAGTTGTTAGCCAAACGTTCAGTGATTCAGTTGATCAGTCAGTCAGCCAAGATGAAGCTCGTAGCTTGTGATATCCAGGGTTTCTGTGTGGGTGGTGAGTTCCAGCCAAAAGAACTTGCCATCACCGACGGGCAACGCACGAACCATTTTTTATTCAAAGCCGTCGTGCCATTCCATGAGCTGAGCGAAAATGATAAACGCCAAGCGAGATATTTGGAAAGGAATATCCACGGCATTCCATACTCCGATGGCTATGTGGAATTAAACGAGACCAACATCCAAGAAGTGCTGCGCCCCATCCTCGAAGCTGATGTGGTATATGTGAAGGGAAATCAAAAATTCGATTTTCTGCTAAAGTGTGTGCTCGATCTGCCTAGAAGGCCACACATCGTCGATATTGCCGCCACTACAAGTACAGTCGTCACAACCTCTCCACCGCCACTCGAGAAGCAAAGCCCGTTGTGTTTAAATCATATAGCATCTGGAGACATAGAAGTGCATTGTGCTGTGAGACATTGTTTCGATATTTGGCTATGGATATCGTCGCACCTGATATGGTGAAACACGTCGGCAGTGGCGGCGACACTCTTCTCCATCGGCACTTGCAAAATTTGCGTGAACTCAAGGCGCAAATATCGCAGTACGAACAAAAGCTGCATATGTATAAACGCTTTCAAAATATGCAAATTGACGATGGGAAATGGGCAGCAGCATTCACCGATCCACGACGTTTCACCGGCGCCAACTACAATAGCCAAGGAAGAAGAACCAATGTTTGATATATTATTATTATTATTATTATTAATCATATTGTATTGTATTTTTATTATGTATTAATAGATGTATTAAACCAATTTTCTCGATTTATTTTGCGAATGAGAGAGTGACAGAGTGAATGGCAAAAATGGTCGTTCAAAGCTATTTGGTTTTGGGGAAAGAGCTTGGTGTATTTTTCGCAAATATACACCAAACTTTTCCCCCAAAGTCAAATGGTTTTGCCGCCGCACACTGGCGATTGAGAGGCTGCGCGTGATTTCATGTTTGAAATAAATATGTGCATATTTGTTTCAAGTATGAAATCTCTCTCGGTCAATCAACATGAGGGTCATGCACATTGAGCAATGGTGTATGTGTCTCTCAGTGTATATATATTTGAGTGATATATACGTCGTTTCTCAGTGTACGTTGAGCAGTCATACCGTCATGACAAACTATATAATTCTAGCAGCCGTTCTGTCGAACGTACTGTATATTAGCCCACCATATGAGTGCAGTGAGGTATTGGTATCATATTTGCACGAGAATTCGAGCATTTCTAACTGGACGAGAATGACTCAGGCGCTAGCCAATGATGAATATTTGCCTGTGTTGAAAGCCGAAATCCCGCTGAACGTCTCATCGTACCGATTGCGAAAGATCTATGTCAATCACACCCATAGCGATACGCAGTGGTTCCCGCTGAAGACGTCTTGCAGAACTTCGAGGTCCCCTCAGCCCATCCTGTATGCCGCGATGCAAGCTCCTGGAGGTCATCCTCCCGCGGAGCTTGCCAAATGTGAGCCGACACTTTACGAGTGGTTTATGTTATTTGTGACAATGATTCTGAGTGTTCAAATATCCGAATCTATATATAAGTTCATTAAAGCTATACGTCAAAAATATTTTTTAATCGATAATGATAGTGTATCATACTACGCCGCTGGCACTGAAGTCTAATAAAAATATACGCATATCTGTTTGTTTCATTTGAGTTGCAAAATGCAACATGTGTGTGTGTGCTCTCTGTCGACGTGACACAGACCGTGGGATCCAAGGCCAAATCGTGTCTCATGCCGACATTTCTCGAAAATAATGGTCTTGGGTAAACAACCACCGGATGTGGTTGTTTACTTAAGCTGTGGAGCGATAAACAAGTCCAAGACCAAATCATGTCTCGATTTCGCTGAGTCATCATTTCCTAGAATCACACACGCCGCTCGCCAGTAAACACCAGATGTTCATTCATGGTGACGTCACACACGATTCTTGGAATTCCAACTCAAGTCTGGACATGTTGCTGCCTGTTCTAAGTCGAGAGAGATGCTTCGACGGCGGCCAGCGGCGGCCATTGCTATCGTAGGCGTGGGGCTCTCGACGGCCATTTTTTCGACACAACGAATCACATGAGGTCGTTTTGATCTCCCCGCCCGCCCGCCCCCCGCCCTCCGCTCTTTACATCTATCATGTACCGCAGGGGGGCGTTGCTTCGACGGCCATTTTTTCGACACAACGAATCACATGAGGTCGTTTTTTTCTTCTCCCACACACCCAATTGCTCTCTACGCCTATCATGTACCTGCAATTTTTCTCTCTCTCAACCCCCACACGCTACACCCTACACCGCCATGTTTATTGCAACTGCCGCCAATCGGCTTTTTTTTCCCATTATCAAAGCTACGAGTTTTAAATCGACATTAGTATGGAACCTTCATGGCTCATTGGTAGCGCACTCGGCTGCCATGCCAATAGGCGTGGGTTCAAGCCAAAAATTTTTTATTTTATTTTTTCTTCCGCAACCCTCCCCCCACCTTCTTCGGCGTTGGGGAGTTGCTGAAGAACTTCGCCGAAGAACCAAAATGGCGGAGATCTCGATGGCATCTCTCGATGGCCAGATGCCATCGAGAGCGAAAATTCAAATTAATGAGGCGAAACCGGCTTTGTCATACTACTCAACAAAGTACCCAGAAAAGCTACTGGAAGGACATTAGGCCAAGCTCCTGATACTGTAGAACTAACAGCCTTATTTAGATTCCACAGCTGATTCAAGGAGTTTTTTTGTATATTGAATTGATAACTAGTAAATCCTAGGCTTATTAAATAATACTCTGGTAAAATGATGATTTCAGTGGACGGGCACTAGAAGTTTACTAGAAGGTTCGCTTGGTTCCAAGTACTTTTACTGAATTTATTGTTAGTGATCTGAGTAAGTATATGTAGTAGTTTTGGTATAGCCAGGCCGTTTTTACGAAGATTATTGATCGCAAAAGGGGGAACATTCTCGATAAAAGTTGAAAAATGAAAAATGTAATTTTTTTGTAATATCTGTAAGAAAACAACAGATTCTATGGATATTCTATTCATATTTTCAAATAAAAATCAAAAGATTATTAGTCTTGTGATTGAGACAGTCTGATAAAGATTCTTCAGACAGGAATGCATTTAATAAAGTCCAATCCTTTCGTTATGAAATTTTGATTCCTGGAGCAAGGGACTCGAAATGCCTGATGTTTATGTGATTTGATGTGAAAATTTCACATTTGTTAAAATTTATTTCCAGACAAAGTTTCTTCGACTCAACAATGATTCTTTGAAATTCTTTAAGAACAAATATCTATCTCACCTCCAATAAAGCCATCATCGAGATGCCAACAATTGAAGGCCGTCTTGATTGATTTAGTCATTCCATGTATGGCTAGGCAAAAAAGGACTGGTCCCAACGAATCTCCTGGTACACCTCTTTGAGACAAAATTACCCCCTTTCCAAAGTTTAGATAAGACCGACTTTGGTAACATTGCCTAATAAAAGGAAAAAAATGTGGAATTACTTCTTCAGTTCTTCGCAAAATTATGTTCCGTCGAAGCATGTAATCCACTTTGATAAAAATTTGGGAAGATGGATCAGGAATCCGAATGAGAAAAATGTGGGCAGCATGGGCAACTACTCCACAACCCCCTGAATTTCCAAAGCCGAGTTGAATTGGCCTGAATTTGGATAATATATTCATACAAGATAATTTTGCTGTCGGCGATAAATTGTAACTACGGCTATTGGACGAATTCCGCCGCATTTTTTTTCAAAAAAACATCTTCGATACAGTGGTTGGATTTGGAATACCTTGATTTTTCCGAATGTTTTGACTGATTTGTAACAAATATGGTAAAAAAGTAAAAGTAAAAATATCAGTTAAAAACAGAGAAATAAACTATTGAAGAACTGACACTGCGATAGATATTGTTTTCGATGTTGATGATTAATGTTGATTACCCAAAATTTTTCACACAAAAAACAATTCTTCAAATATTCATCAATAATACCAGAACTCCAGATTTTGCCCTTTCAAATGTATAAGTTTTAGAACGTTCGAGATATTCCAGACTACAATAATTAAATTTCAGAAATTGAGATCATTAATGAAAACGGTTAAAAATGTTCAGAGATGCTGCTGCGAAATTCTGGGATATTTTTGAAATGTTTGACGGCGTTTCAAGAATAACAACTGATGACGCTTCCACTTATCACTAGATTCCGAATAATATCTGAAAAATATTATCTCAATTATGTTCTCCACAAAACTAGAATTCTCCAACTGTTTAGTTGATATTAAAAAAATATTATCGTAATTCAGTCCACTTTATCAATTTAATTCTTTGCTTTGATTGCTCGCTCCCTATTGGCCCACTCCGAATGAGGAGGAAGAAACAAACAATGTTAATTTGAATCAATTCCAGCGCAAAAAAAGTGTTTCATCCATGATGTTCATTCTGAGTGCGTGCCATTTTCCAGTTGAAGGGAATTTTCGTAAGTCTTTTCATTTTATGTTGCGGACAGAGTTATAATGACGAAATATTTCTTGAATACTGAAATGATTTGTTGTGCAAGGTCATTGTGCCCTTTTCTTGGGATTTTTGGTGAAGTAATAATTATATTCTTAACATGAAAAAATCGACGAAATTTCAATACATAATTTCTGTTTTGTATAAAATACAATAACTTTAATCAGCTGCTTTCAGTCTTGGTGAAACTTATTATGTTTGATTTGATATTTGTACTTGAAACAACGGCAAAATTTGTTCATACCATATATACATACCGGGTGTCCACGGAAGGTGGCTCGCACCTATAACTTTTTTGTTTTTGAAGATATTGGAATGAAATTTGGAGGATCTATATAATACATAAAACTGCATTTTTTGACAAGTGACTCAGCTTTATGCAACTCCCGGTTTCGCCGGAAGTGATATAATCTTTCGATTTTCAAAGGGGACACCGCTATATTTTCACTTTTTTTGTCTCCATATGGCATTCTGAATACAACTATATATCATTTGTTACTTTTTGTAACCAAAAATTTTTTCAAATTTTGAAATTTATTTTTGAATCTAGAGAACTATGAATACGTTGGAAAAATACAATTTTAAGATTTTCGGTTAAAATGCATTTGTTGGGTAAAATTTAATTTTTAAATTATTATAAGGTACTATTTTTTTTTAAATAGCAACATATTGGCTTGTCGGGCCAGAAAAAAAGAGCATTTCATTACGATTAATTTGATACTGCACACTATTTGGTTTCGAAGAAACTTTCGCCAACAAACTTAAAATTATTACGGTAGATCCGAGGGTAGATCTTTCTTTTTGAGAGAAAATAATATTAAAATTCATCGAGTAACCTGTGACCAACACAAATTATATAACAAAACCATCAATTCAAAAACCATTATCTCCTTGCATAAATTATATTACTAACATATTTTTCAATCAATAGCGTATACAATAGTTTCCTAATTCAGATTTGGAGAAGTAACAAGTAATGTTTTTTTTTCAATTCACCTTAATTACCTTGTTCTATAAGTTATGTAGGTCACAGGTTACCCATCAGGTTTAATCTGAAATGTTGTTTCATATTAAGAAAGATCTTAAGTAATATTTTCAAGTTTTTTTTAACGAAAGTTCGTTTGAAACCTATGCAGAACTGCATATAGTCACCTGTTTTGATGGAAATATGCGAGTTGTTACAGGAAGCATTGCAAAGTTTGTTTTTGTACAAAAACTTAGCCAGGTGTCATTATAGACAAGTAAACTATCAAATAACACCTAGTCAGTTTTAATCCACAACTCACAAGTGATTGAGTTATAATCTACAACTCACTAGTCATTATAGACAAGTAAAATATCAAATAACACCTAGTGAGTTTCAATCCACAACTCAAAAGTGAGTGAGTTATAATCTACATCTCACTAGTGAGTGAGTTATAATCTACAACTCACTAGTCATTATAGACAATTAAAATATCCAATAATACCTAGTGAGTTTCAATCCACAACTCAAAAGTGAGTGAGTTATAATCTACATCTCACTAGTGAGTGAGTTATAATCTACAACTCACTAGTCATTATAGACAATTAAAATATCAAATAATACCTAGTGAGTTTCAATCCACAACTCAAAAGTGAGTGAGTTATAATCTACATCTCACTAGTGAGTGAGTTATAATCTACAACTCACTAGTCATTATAGACAATTAAAATATCAAATAATACCTAGTGAGTTTCAATCCACAACTCAAAAGTGACAGTTTTAATCCACAACTCACAAGTGAGTGAGTTATAATCTACAACTTACTAGTCATTACAGACAAGTAAAATATCAAATAACACCTAGTGCGTTTCAATCCACAACTCAAAAGTGAGTGAGTTATAATTTACATCTCACTAGTGAGTGAGTTATGGACAATAACACACTAGTGTTGGATTCTGTTCGGTTCCAAGATCTATTCCGCATCATCCCTTCGATTACTTAAGATCTGCAAAATTCACTTCAGACCATATCTTGAACAATAAAGTTGAAGTCTTCAACATTTACTAAAATTCATGGATTTTATTACAAGAAAAAAAATCGCCTTTTTAGCGATGCCTCAATCACAAACTTGCTCACTTCTCTGGGACATTGCAGAACATGTAGTGATCCGCCTGTTGTTCAAGGATGTTTTCTCGTTTGATGCTCTTCCGAAATTTCACCATTAGTAGTTCTCAATTGACTATAGCGCTGCATAGAAGATCCATTTTTAAGTACGCATTTCAGCGTCAGGATCACGTATGATTGTTTCAAGATCTGTCGGTAAATCTCAGTTATTTCCAAGATGACCTGAGCACCTGTAAGAATGAGTACAATTACATCTTAGTGTATTAGGTAACAAGTTTCATAAACGTTCTTCTAGTAACGAGTATTTTAATCAAGAGCGAAGCGTAGTGGAGCGAGTGTTTAATAAACGAGTGTCTGAAGGAATTTGTAAATGCGTTATATATTCAAATTATTGAAAACTAGTCTAAAATGGTGGGACTTCGACCACATAATATATAGGGGTTGCTATGGTGATGTTTCCAAAAATCTGATGCAGATAAATCTGGAGAATGACAAAGTGGATTAAGAATAACTAAGACATCAAAATATCTTCCACTTCGACGATAACGAAAACAAAAAACAAATCAAATAGCATCGAACTAGGCAGCATATGCTGTTAGGAATTGCATCACCTGTGGTTGTTCTCGATTGGTAAACTGTTTGAAAATCATTTATTGACAACAAGCTGATTCGACACCCATTGTTCAGTCCAAATTTCAGTGAAATACATTTTTGATCGATTTGTAAATTCCTGGAAAGCTATTGAAGTTGTGTAAACAAAGTAGAAACGAGAAAAAAAACGTATTTCTGAATGACCAATGTATATATTAACGAATGTGGCCATGGATATTCAATTTGAGTACACATTTACATGCGAGATGAATTAAAGCGGCATTTCACCGCCAGAAATACTGGAAATGAGTGATGTTCCAGGATTGATCGACTTCAAGTAACAACTGAATCAATTCGGAATTTCAGGACAATCGAATATGATATATATATATATATATATATATATATATATATATATATATATTTATATATATATATATTTATATATATACAGTGTGACCCATTTAAGGGAAGCACCCTTATAAAAGTTACATTATTCAAAAGATTGAAATGATTTTTTTTTCGTTAGGTAGACATTCAAAAAGTCTACTAGGACACCAAAAATCTTACTACACCACTGGATTCGCAACATTTTCAAACGGTTCATTTGTAAATAACATTAAAATGTGTCATTCTATAAAAAAGTTATAAGGAAATGAAATTTGAAAAATATTCCGTTTAATCAACCAATCAATTGAATACCATAGCTTTCATCAAAATTCGGAATACACCTCTGTATTGACGAGGTCTCGATATATCAGTGGTCACAATTTCATCGAAATCTGTTCATAAATAAAAAAAATCATAGGATAATAAAATTTGAAAAATATATTAATGGAATTTCAGGCAAATGTCATTTTATCTCATAATTTTCATTTTTCAACAGATTTCAATGAAATTATAGTCAGTGATATTTCGAGACATCCTCAATCCAGTCGTGTAGGCAAAGTTTTGATTAAAGGTCTGAAATTGAATTGGTGGGTTAATTGAACGGCACATTTTTCAAATTTCATACCCTTATAACTTTTTTATTCATTGTCGCATTTCAATGTAATTCACAAATGAACCATTTGAAAATGTCGCGAATCCAGTGGTGTAGTCAGATTGTTTCTAAAAAAATCACTAGTAACTTTTTTAGATTTTTACATTGAAAAATAAAATTGGTTGGCACTGGACATGGACATTTATTCATGGATTTTGGTGTCCAAGTAAATTTTTTAAATGACTTCCTAACGAAAAAAAAAAAAATCATTCCAATCGGTTGAAAAATGTACGTTTTATAAGGGTGCTTCCATCAGTTCCATCTTAAATGTATATAAAAATTATTATTTTTTTGTTGTCAAAAAAACCTTATAAACTACCATTCAACCAAAAACCAGAATTTTGTTTTGGATGAATATTTTTGTTCGAAATTTTGGGAATGTATAAAGAATTGTAAGACGTTTCGAATGAGGTATCACTCGACCCCCCATGCCATAAAAAAAATATTTTTTGTCAAAAAGTAGCTTATAAACTGCCATTCCACCAAAAAAATGCATCAAAAACTTCCAATCCGTTCAAAAGTTACATGGGGGGGTTACTTTATGGATACACTGTATGTTGTCAAGCTTTCGGTACTTTTTGTTTCCGTAAATGCCTTATTCGAACCATCAAGAACATTTTGAAAAATTGCCAAATAAATCTCATAAAAGAAGCACTTCCATTTTTACAGAATTTTACCATTTTATTCACAATTCTTTCGATTTCGCTATCCCCAGAAACCTTATTCGGACTATTACATAATATCACAAACGAGAAAAACAATTGCCAAATTAATGACATGGAAAATATCACTTCCGATTTGTTCAGAATTTTCCGTTGTTCTGGACAACTTTTACTTTTATATTTTTTTTTGTAAAAAACTTATCGGACTATTATGAACAAAAAATAAAGCCAAATCGGTAGATTCGTTCTCAAGCAGTGCGGTTACGAACGAACATTATCAAATATCCCAAGTAGCACACTCATATTGGGACAATATTGGGATAATATTGGTACAATATTGTGAAAATATTGGCAAAATATTCAAATAACAATATTGGCGAGAAAAAAAAATGTGAACATTATTGGTCCAATATTTTAAAAATAATATTGGTATAATATTCTCGAAGCAATATTGGCCTCAAAATATTAAGCGATATTGGTACAATATCGCTGTAGTACACTCTTACAATGGAATAATATTAGTAAAATATTGGCAAAATCTTCAAACCTAATAATGGCGAGATAAAATTATAATTATTTTGGAATATTGGTACAATATTACATGGATATTATAAAAATAATAGCAGTGAAATATTGTGGAAGCAATATTGGCATCAAAATATTTAGCGATATTGGTTCCAAGGCAACATATTTAATTTTAATATTTTACCAATATAAACAAATGATATTTTGTTTATATTGGTAAAATATTAAAATTAAATATGTTGCCTTGGAATGGAAACATTGATGAAATATTTCCAGAAAATGTCGAATAATTTGAATATTCTACAATTTCATTTCTACTTCAATTAACCACTGAGTAGATAGACTTGTAAACGCATTGTGAGAAGCCTTATTTAATATATGTTACTATGATTCAGCTGTCGTTCTATATGTGGGGCCACCTACCGGTTTCTTACCCAAGGTTAATCATAATTCATTTCAATATTGTTTATTGAATATACGGCCAATATTCAAATTTCAATGATAGTGATGAATTTATTTTATAATTTTGCATCATATTGTTTTTCAAATATTGGCGTGAGGTTTCCGTAACAATCTCAATCAATATAGGGTCAATATAATTTTTCCAATATTGATGAAATAATATTCCACCAATGTGCTATCAAACTTGGATATACAATATTGTTTTTATCTCTAAAATCGATATAAGAGGAATATTGAAATCGCAATATTAGAGCTGAATGCTGGAAACAATATGTAGCCAATATTGTTTTATGGTGAAAATTATTGAACCAATATTGACCCAATATTTTATGAAACAATGTACATTCAGAACAGGTTGAGCCAATATTCCACCAATATTATTGATGAAATATTGTTTTTCCAATATGCACCCATATTGGTTCAATATTATTTTTACATTTACAATATATCCGTATTGGCCCAATATGAAAACAAGATTCAGTCAACATGGGATGTATGTATATACTTGTTCGAATTCGTGCATTAACTCTTCCCGGAGTCTGAGCTACCGGGGAGTGCTTCTTGTTTTTTGGGTTTTGGGTATTATCGTCCATTGGGTAGGCCAGGATAACTCTCATGAACTCTCATCAACTTATCCTTGAACTGATTAGCGGGAAACAAACCGTGAAACATGTCGTCTGCAGGTGGTCATTCCCATCCAATGCAGGATAAATTTCAATACTTGATTGCAATTAACACTTGCAGTGTTTCCTGGGGGAACATTGCACACATTGATGTCAGATATAACTCAATGTTTGTAGAGGGAGAGTAGTTATTTTCTGGCAGATTTTTGCGAAAAATTTTTCACTTTGTGGGACGGCGTGAAGAAGGGAAGAATTCGACTTTGTCAAAATTTTTCGTGTCATTCATATGAACAATTAGATAAAAAGTACAAATGAAAGAATCTTTCAGAATATTTACTATTCTTGACGATTGGCTGTCGAAATTTGAAACCGCATATTGTTCGTGAAAACACTAGTAATAAAGAACCAAATGATCAACTTAGATAAAAAAGTTATATTTGTGGAAATCACTGATGGTTTTCAAATCAACCCGTGGTGAATTATTGGACGAAAACAGATTTGTACTCAATTATTTGTCAGATGAAAAGACTTCGTTGTCCCCGGGTTGTCATAATAGGGTAATAAATATTGCCTGAGTTCACGTTTTCCAAATTATACGTGTGCAAATATTTCATGATCATAAACCAACGAACGGAAGATATATTTATGAGTGTTGTTCAGATATCAAATCCTTTTTTGGGGTGGAACAGAGCCGGACTGGTATTGGTAAAACTGCCTAGGCGATTATGTACCATGTATGGACATATACATAACGTCCATGGTACCATACCTTACCGATTTTATAGGACTTTCAAGATAACTTTATAGTGCGTATTTGCTCAATACATCCATAATAGTGCTGATTTGTTAGCTAGCGAAGTGGTTGAGGTGTAAAGAGCTTTTGTTCTCACCCAGGTGGCTCGGGTTCGATCCCTCCGCTATCACGGAGCAAAAGTGGTTCGGAATCCACTTTTCAAGCTGTAGGTCTAGGGTCTCCCTTGCTCGGACAAGCTCTGCTTTTGAACGGTTTTCTATGAAAACCTGGGAGATTTGTAAGGCGTAGAAAGGCCATATAATTTTTTAAAAATATTTTTCACCAATTTTCGACTATTTATTAAAAAAAAAATAAAGAAAAAAAAATTAGTTTAAGAATAAAAAAAAAATTCCCATTGATTGTGATTTTTCCACCATAATATGGTAGGTTCACACATTTTATTGTTATTCATAACTCTTTGGTAACCGTTTTGTTTTCCTTAGATTGACTTGTTACTAACTCATAATTTGCTGAAGATGAAGGATTGATCCTTCGAAACATGTCCTCCCTCTTAATGTTTGTCTTCTGACTACATGATATCAACGTGATGCCAGTCTTCTTACTGCATGACAGCTGCAATAAAGAATATTTTTGGTGGAGTTAGACTTAAGTTTTTTCAATTTCCTATCTAAATATTTCTTCTGCGGTAACGTCGGTAACACAGAAAAGAAATTCCATCATTTCCATCCTTGCTGTGTGAAACTGCTTCTGAAGAGTCTGCTTCCCTGATGGAGATCTAATGTAAGAGTTGAAGTCCGAATTTTCTTATTTTCCGACTTCGAAGTCGTAATTTTATTATTTTCGACTTCGAAGTCTGAAAAATATTTTCGCCTTCGTATGTTACTGATGAAGACAAAAATATTAAAAACAATCAAGTATCAAAAAACAGTTGCCCAAGGTTCAGGTTTGGTTTCAATTTTCCAAAAATAGAAAAAGTTAAGAAAGTAATATCGGGAAAGGTAATCAATTGTTTGAAAATTTGATAGATGGAATCAATCCAACCATTTATTTCGAAAAATTTATTGAATAATTTTCAAACAAAAAAAATATGGACCAAATAAAATTAAGAGTAAAAATAAAGAATAGAATTTGATTTGACAAAATATCTTTTTCAAGGTTTTTTTCATGCTTGAGACAGACACACGTTTATACTTATCGGGTAATCAATTGAAGTGCTCAGTTACATTATATAAGTAAGAGCATTTATATAAGGGGGTAGTGTGTTGAGGAGGAGTAAGCTTATTCTTAAAACGAACATTTAGGTTATGAATATCAGTTCTGAATCGAATTTTGTTATCTAAATGCTTGGATGAGTCTAATGTCTTCCATATTCAACCAGCCAATAATACCACTAATATATGCGGATGTTGGGATACCCCTCTCAAGTCCAAAAATCACTCTGGTGCAGCCATTCTGTACCCTTTGGATCCTTAACCAATCTCTCTTCAAAGTAATAGGTCCGTATAGAGCGTCAGCGAAATTTAAATGAGATGGGAGGGAGTTAATTGAGTACGCTGACAAACTTCGGGAGGTGATTCTTTGAAAGTTTTTAGGACGAAAAGTTCATATAAACAAATGTCCCAAACGGCTTGGTTTTCGAGATACATGGTGATAAATATACATTTTTTTCAAGATTTTTTGGAGTAAACTTCTACAATAATCAGTTCAAATTGGGTAGGTAAAATCCATTCGATAGTACGCACGATAAAATATAATTAATTCCTCAAATAAGTAACAGGGTCCTCCTTTATCCAGAGTAAAGCCTTGTTGATCAACCCTTCAGAAATTGTTTTCCGTCGTCACTGACATATTATGGGACAGAATTGATCAATGATGTTTCATTTAACATCTTTTTGTTTTCTTGAAGTTTTTCATTTACTTGTACGGTTCAGGAGCTACAAACAAAATATCAATGCAAGCATTTTCCAGTATGTATCGCATAACATCAAGAAATTTGAGAAGCAAATATTCTCACAAACTTCGAAGGGCGATTCTTCGATAGTTTTCAGGATGAAAAGTTCATATGAACATATATGCTAAACAGCTTGGTTTTCGAGATGCAGAGTGATGAAAATTTTCGATATTAATCAGTTCAAATTAGGCGAGTACAATTCACACACGATACAAAATAATTCATTTCTTAAATTCACAGGGTCCCACTTTGGTGGTTATTAGATTAAATATCTTCCTGTACAAGATTATCTATTTTGTATCCGCGGAAGCTTCTGAATTTGTTACTCATAACTTAGATCAGACAATGAAAGAAATAATTTTTTAATTTTCTGTGCAATTTCTATAAAAGCTTGTCTTTATATTTTTTATTTTATAATTTTTATTCATCGTAGATTTTTCTAATTCTGAAAAAATATATCTTCCAATTTACAATAATTGAGAATGTTTTATTTTTAAATTTTTATTCTGTTATGGAACACTGGAAAATGTTTGTATTAATATTTTTGCTATAGCTCCTGAACCGAACAAGTAGGTAAATGAAAAACTTCAAGAAAACAAAATGATGATGAAACATCATTGATTATTTTTCTCTTACAATCTCTCACTGGTGGCAGAAGAGTTGAACAAGTCTTGACTCTGAAAAAAGGAGGACCCTGTGAATTATTTAAATAATGAATTATTTTGTATCGTGCGTACTATTGAATGGATTGTACTTGCCTAATTTGAACTAATTATTGTTGAAAATGTAGAAGTTAACACCAAAAAATCTTGAAAAAAATGTATTTTTATCACCCTGTATCTCGAAAACCAAGCCGTTTGGGAGATATGTTTATATAAACTTTTCTCTCGACTTTTATTTATTGGGAACGATTTCCCTTATACTTGACTGGATGTAACCGTCTGAACAAATAACTTTTCATTAAATTGATAGAGTTTTCGCTTAAACCGAAATAATGCAGGATAGAGCAAAGAAGCTGATGATTGATCTGATCGAAGGCTTTGCTGTGATCTAATGATATCAAAAGACACAGTTGGTTCGCGTCGAGAGTCGTATGAATATGGTCCGTCACCTTCAACAGTGCTGTGGTGCAGCTGTGAGAAGGCATATCCTGACTGGCACAACGGTAATATATTGAAACTATAAAAATGGATTTTCAATCCAGTAACGACAGACAAACTCGAGTAAAAAGTGAAGAATGAATTGTAGCACTCTGAAACTCGGCCCACAATATCTCGACATCATGTATCACTAAAAAACGAATTGTTTACCAAAAAATAAGGGATGGAACCTAAAAAATTTTTCATTCGAAAAATTATAATTTTTTTGTTGTTATTTCAGAAAATATAAAAATTATCAAAAAACGATTTCGATAGGTTGAAAGATAATTCAATTCTCCACAAGAATGATATTCAGTAATACCTCATGAAATACGTTCGTTTTCTCATGAAACTTGTTTTAACGCCGACGTCACATTTCATGCTCGCGCTAACCGCCACTGCAAGTTCAGGCAGGGCTGAAAATTAGATATGTCATAACTTTGCTAAAAATTATAGTAGAAGGAAAAGAACAAGTGCATATCGTTCCTGAAGACTTCTACTTTCTCATGCTATAACATGTGAGTATCTGAGTACCTAAAATGTGTTTTGTCCCACTTCACATAACCCTACTACGATATTTACGGAGGATCCGAAAGTCATGAATATTTTAGTAGATATGAAATAATTATACTGAAGCAGGAATCAGTACCCTCTTTGGACCATATGCAACGATTTGAGGATACTGAGACAAGCCTCACTTATACACGCCAAACAATAAACTGGGTTTTACTCCTGCCTCAGTTTTCAACTCACCCATAATCCCGGCAATTTCTTCAGTAAATGTTGAAAATAATCGCTCATGCACATCCTACATAAAAAATGAAGTATGTGATTTCAAGCTTGTGGTTTGCACTTCACAATAGTGTTATTAAATATATATATGCAGGATATGAATAAGCGATTGTTTTCAACATTTACTGAAGAGAATGCCGATTTCATGGGTAAGTTGAAAATGAGACAGGAGTAAAACAAAGTTTTTTGGCATGTACAGTGACCGCCAAAAAGTATGTACCATATGGGAAAAAAGTTTATTATTGGAGTATTAGAAAAAAGACTATTGGGAAAAGTTTGTGCATGTCCGATAAACTAAAAATCGATTTTGACACATGTCACGTGATCGCTGTTATATAAGCTACTTTAAAATTGTTGCATATGGTCCAAAGAGGATCTGGGTTGCTGCTTTAGTATAGTGATTCCATTTTCACTAAATTATTCATGATTTTTGGATCATCCGCATACATCTCCGTGAAGTGCGACAAAACACAATTTAGGTACTCAAATACTCGCATATTATATTTCCGTGAGAAGGTAGGAGTCTTCAGAAACGATATAAACTTTCCCTTTTCCTCCTTCGATCATTTTCAGCAGAGTTATGACTAACAAATATTCGGCTCCGCCAGAACTTTCAGCGGCGGATAAGGGTAAACCTGAAATTTGATGTCAGCGTTCAATCACGTTTTTTGAGAAAACGAGCGCATTTCATAAGAAGTTTCTAGGTATAATTTTTGTGGAAAATTGAATTCTTTTTCACCCTGTTGAGTTGTTTTTCCGATAAATCTTATACTTTCCAAGATTACAGCAAAAATCTATTTATTTATTTTTAAACGAAATAAAAAATATGTTCCACACCTGGAAATTTGGTAAACAATATTTTTTCTTGTTTACCATGCTTCCAACTAGTAGCATACCAAGTTTAGTGGTGGTGCTACAATCGATTCTTGTCCCAAAACCCATCGTACTGGATTATTTAATCTGACTAACTAAGATTTATTCATAAGCTTTTGATATAGCATACAATATACTGATGGGTACCAGTTCTTCATATTCTTCAGGAGCATTGATTTTGGGCAGAGGAATTACATGGGTACGTTTCCACAGAGAGGGATATTTGTTAGATTTTATGAAAAAGTTGAAGATATGCGTAATGAACTGCAGTATTTAAGGACAACTATGTAATAACATATCATTTCCTATATTATCAGCACCCACTGCCGTAGATTTAGTAGATAGCAGTGCAGAAAAAACTCCTTCGTCGGTGGTAAATGGGAAATTGAAGTTATCCATACCGTGCATGAGGTTATGGCCATATTATTGGAGGGTATCAGTATCGGGTTCTGTCTCACTTTCATATGAATCAATAAAATAGCGATTTATGACGTTATTGAAGTCGGACAGGGTATCAGGAATTTCCAAATAGTTACGTTTTGTATGTGAATCTAAATCGCTCAGGTCTTTCCCAAGATACTATTACCCAAATCTGTTGAGAAAGCATTCAGATTGAAACGTCTGAAATCCCTGAAAGTGTACAAGAAATGTTTAGTTTCGATTCTTCGATACCAACAGAACAACATACAATGCTGTGATCCGAGAAGGGCTGTAGAACAGTTGATTGCTTATGAATCAAATATTCTGATCATACTGATTGAAAGTTTGATTTTGTGAAGGAAATTGGATTCTTGACACGATTTTTTTGGGTTTGTAACCTTCCACAATCTGAAAATGAAAAAAACGTTAATCCAAAGAAATTTGTAGAAGTGTAGAAGGGAAAATTAATTAATTTGCCCGATAAGTTACTGCGTTCACAATGCTGTTTTGAATGGAAATAATTTGTCAGTAACGTATCCTACACTAAATTTGTCAATCTGAAAAAATTAACCAAACATACTTTTCTTTTTTAAAAAATGCTGACGTTTCGAAGACTGTATCTGCCTCCGTCATCAAATTTTATTGAGACTGTTAAATTTATTTTGTAATGTTTCTTTGAAATATTAGCGTGATGTTTTCGTACCAATCTCAATGATCAATCAATCTTTAGACCAGTTCGACTTTATCCATGAACATAAAGTGATATTTTTAGGTGACTTCAATACACCAGCATTTGTAGCTGATGATTTCAACGATATTAAAACCCCTGTTTTAAGTTACTTTATGAATGTACAACACTTCCCAAGTAGCACACCCATATTGGGACAATATTGGTACAATATTGTGAAAATATTGGCAAAATATTCAAATAATAATATTGACACGAAAAAAAATGTGAACATTCGGTGATATTGGTCCAATATTTAAAAAATAATATTGGTGTAATATTCTCGAATCAATATTGGCCTCAAAATGTTAAGCAATATTGATACAATATCGCTGTAGCACACTTACATTTTAATAATAACGGTAAAATATTGGCAAAATATTCACACGTAATATTGGCGAGATAAAATTATAATTATTTCAGGATTGGTACAATATTACTTGGACACTATACAAATAATATTAGTGAAATATTGTGGAAGCAATATTGGCCTCAAAATATTTAGGGATATTGGTACAATATCATTTGCATATATTGGAAGGATATTCAAAGGGAATATATCGAATTGGAAACATTGTTGAAATATTTCCAGAAAATGTCGAATAATTTGAAAATTCTACAATTTCATTTCTACTTCAATTAACCACTGAGTAGATTGACTTGTTAACACATTGTGAGAAGCCTTATTTAATATATGTTACTATGATTCAGCTGTCGTTCCATATGTAGGGCCACCTAGCGGTTTCTCACCCAAGTTTGATCATAATTCATTTCAATATTGTTTATTGAATATTCGACCAATATTAAAATTTCAATGATAGTGATAAATGTATTTTGTAATATTGTATCAATATGGTCTTTCAAATATTGGCGTGAGGTTTTCGTAACAATCTCAATTAATATAGAGTCAATAATTTTTCGAATATAGATTAAATAATATTCCACCAATGTGCTATACAACTTGGATATACAATATTGTTTTTTTATCTCTAAAATCGATATGAGAGTAATATTGAAATCGCAATATTGGTGAAATCGGTGAAAATTATTGAACCAAGATTGACCCAATATTGTATAAATCAATATACATTCAGATCAGGTTGAGCCAATATTCCACCAATATTATCAATGAAATATTGTTTTTCCAATGTGCATCCATATTGGTTTAATATTATTTTTACATTTACATTATATTCCATATTGGTCCAATATGAAATAGTAGTCCTAATTTTGACACTTACTCTGAAGTATAATCATTCAACATTAGGCCAATTTCATAACTCTCTATAATACTTTGCCACTAGTGGACTGAACATTCCTGGAACAGTTTTCTGACGTAAATTCATGCGTTGACGCTTTCTACAATGAATTAAATAACATTCTTACAACTCACGTTCCTATGACCAAAACCTATAAGAGAATATATCCTAAATGGTACACCCCTGAAATAATTAGGAATATCAAGGCCAAGGCGAAGTATCTAAAAAAATATAACAAATTTCTCCACTTCACGGATCTCAGTGAATATAGACGTTTGAGATCTTTAATAAAGTCACAGATCATCCGTGCCCACAAAGATTATATATGTCACAGATTCATGCTGATCCAAAACAGTTTTGGACGTTTATCCAGGACAAAAAAGGTTCATCAAAAATTCCGGGTAACATGAACATTAATGGTGAATCTCTGAGTGTGCCCCAAGAAACCGTGAATTCTTTCGCAATTTTTTTTGAAAGGTTTCTCATTCAATCTGACTCCAATATGTGCTCGGATTATCAGTCTTGAATGTTAACTTGCCAGTCATCACAGAGGATGACGTTTTCAAGGCAATGCGATGGTTAAAAAACAAAATGACAAGCGGACCAGATGGAATACCTTCCTTTTTTGTGAAGGATTGCGCGAGTGTATTATTTTCAACTTGGCACTAAAAACAGTGAAATTTCCATCGATCTGGAAAGAAGCAAACGTTTGTCCCATTTTCAAAAACGGCGACACCGCTGTAATTGAGAATTATAGGCCTATATCCATTCTGTCAATATTTTCAAAAGTTTTTTAGATGATAGTATATGATCACATCTACCAAGCTGTCCATAACCAGATTTCTCCTTTTCAACATGGCTTTATGAGATGTAGATCAACTGTTACCAACCTTACAGTTATCACTCAATATATTGCAGATCATCTAGATCGCCTAGGTCAAGTCGATGTTGTTTATACAGATTTTTCGAAGGCTTTCGACAAAATGGATCATAGTAAATTGCTTAACAAACTGACTCACTTTGGCTTTAATAATATATTCATTGTTCTCTTACAATCTTATCTGAAAAACAGAAGTCAGTACGTCTACTACAATGGTTACAAGTCTTATAGGTACATAGCTTCCTCTCGGGTTCCTCAGGGCTCAAATTTAGGGCCCCTCCTAATTTTACTTTTCATTGATGATCTTTCTTCACAGCTGACATGTGACCATTTGATTCATGCGGATGATTTAAAAAAAAATCTAGAATAGATAATACTCTAGACTGTGATAGAAATCTAAACATTCTTTATAAGTGGTGTACTCTGAATAAACTCCAATTAAATATACGAAAATGTAAAGTGGTTACATTTTCCAGATAAATACATGTTATTGAACACGACTATTGAATAAATGCTGTAATTTTTCTCAGGATTCAATGAACATATAAATCTGAAAGTTTCGGAAGCCTGTAAATTTTATGGCTTTATCGTGAGGAATTGTAAATAATTCAGTAACATATTATCATTGAAAATTCTTTACTTTGCATATGTTCGCTCTAGGTTGGAATATGCGTCTTTCGTTTGGAAACCATATTATCAATATCAAAAAATATCATTGGAAAAAGTTCAAAGACGATTTCTGAAATATCTTTGCGTTAAGAGTGATTCTGCTTACCCTGTGATGACGAATAAACGTTTCCTTGACGTTTTTTTATAAGTTGTTGCACAATTACATTGACTGTTCATCATTACTCTCTCAACTTGATTTCAATGTACCTTTTGCATGTTTACGTTCTTCTCCCTTCTTCAAGCCGAATCGCTACATCTCCAACTTAGGCATTAACTCTCTTCTATCATATGAAGAGTACAGGCTAAAAAGGATGAGTGTCCAAAATATCCATATTTGAGATAAATTCCTCAAATTATAGCCAAGAGCCGTCTGCCTACCGTACCGTACAGAACAAAACAGATGACAGTGCCTAGTAGAACTCGTTTTAATATTTGCCGTACAGGGCAAAAAGGATGAAGCTCCAGCTGATGTACGTAAGACAGATGAGGGTCGAAAATTTTCCACTTCACCCCTACTTTTTGTAACCTTAGATTATAATGTAACTAGTGTTTATCAAGTAGGTAGCAGGCTTGAGGTCTCAGAATACGTCGAGTACCTATGTGATTTCGTTTACTACAGGTGTTTTCCGTAGCATTTTTTTCAAAATGTCTGAGAATTGTGTGCCAACTACTGTTTCCAAAAAGAGACCGAAATTTGGACGTGTCTCTGAAGCGTCAAAAAAAGTAATTAGCTGTGAAGATCAGACGATTTTTCGAAGTTGGTCTAACCATCTTAAAAACTATTATATACGGAAGTGACCGTTTGAAAGTTGCCCAATCAGGGAATTAGTGATAAGAAAAGAAAAACCCAGGATGATAGATCACAGGGACTCTTACAATGGAGGCTTCACGTCAAGTATTGTAGTGGCACCACAAAAACCAAAACAGAATATTAAAAAAAGAAAAAAGTTTCCAAAAACCAATCAAAGAAAGAGGATAACAGTGTATTACTTAAAACACTAGAACTGCCTTCTAGACAGTTTCAACTTCCAAATCTCAAATATGAAGAAATGATTCCAATTGATGCTAAGAAGTACCAAGACATACATTGCTTAACGCGGTTTTGCAGTGTGAAAAATCAATTTTATTTTGAAAGTTTACCTTTTAACAGAGTTTAGTTTGAATGTTCAATAAAGGATAACATTTTGTGACGACCCTCATCTTTTTCTCCCTGACTTTGTGTGCTTATCCCCTTTTAGAATTGTTCTGTACGCTCATGCCAAAGGAATATTATCAACGAAAATGTTTTACCAAAACTAGATACATGAGTTAGCTTTTAGAAATTTAGTTTTTGCCATCAAGTCAAACCTTCAAAAATTGACAAGGTTTCGAATTTTATAATTGATTTTTCTCAGATTTTTCATTTTGTGACCCTCATCTTTTTTAGCCTGTGCTCTTCATATACGATGAGAAATTTTAATGACATTTGTGGTGTGTGTGTGATATAAATGCAGACAAACTATCTTTGATTTTGAATAAAGCAGCGGAAAACTATTGTCATTAGTAAATTTTGCATTAATATTTAGTATGGAAACAATATGAGGGGAACATTGAAATCGCAATATTGTATTTGCTGGAAACAATATGTAGGCAATATCGCTCTATCGATATTGGTGAAAATTATTGACCCAATAGTGATCCAATATTTTATGAAACAATGTACATTCAGATCAGGTTGAGCCAATATTCCACCAATATTATCAATGAAATATTATTTTTCCAGTAAGCACCCATATTGGTTCAATATTATTTTCAGATTTACAATATATCCAAATTGGCCCAATCTGAAAACAAGATTCAGACAATATGATGTGCTACCTGGGAAGTGGGCCTTATCCGGTATATTCAGTGTGAAATCCATTGAGAAATCAAACTTTCTCTTCCGGCTTTTGTCTCGAATAATTCGATGCCTACTCAATTAGATAAATTTCGGAAAGATATGTTTTCGTCAGATCCCCGAAAAGGTTTTATGTCCTGGAGATGAACGCAATTTGGTATCCTTCGGGTTCCGATAGCCACCTGTTTCGGGCGAACGCTTCGGCTCCTGCAAACTGGAAACTCCCCTCTTTGATCAATCCTCTCTCTATTCGATGCGTACCGTCGTCGCGGTTGGACGCTACTGCACCAGCGTCGCAACGTCGTTTTTATTCGAAAGTTTACCGTCGCGCTCGCGTGTCCTGTTGATTTGGTGGAAAATAAAACTTGTTTCTATTAAATTGAATATGAACTTCTTGACGAGATTTTTCTGAGCTGATTTGCAGGAGAATTGGCGGAAATTAAGGAAAAGCTGGTTCAAGTGAGTTCGAGTTAATTTTCACAATGTGTAGATGGATGATAACTGAAAATTTGTCAAAAGGAAATTTATAACCATGCACTTAAATCACCTCGCGTAATGCATGTTAATTTTTTTCATGGAGAAAACTCTTGCCTACCTTGATGACAGATCCTGCAACGAGTTACATTAAAAGAAAAAAAATTGAGTAATTGAGCAAAATTCACATCATGGAAATAATTATATATAAGATGCATGTCTTGAATGATGTAAAAAACCTCAATTTTAAAATAGAAAACACCTGAATTTTTTATAACTTTCAGATATTATTATTCTCATAAGAAAAATATTAGCAATATTTGAACGGATGACATCTTGGCAAAATTGCATGTTGTGGTTGTTTAAACATAATTAATACTCTAATTTTTTGTCACAAAGAAGCAGGCAGCCGCTTTATGGAAAAATTGTGATTTCACTTTATTTTTGATGATATGTCGTAGAGTTTGACCGCATGAAAAAAAGTTTAATTCTCAGTGGGCACAATTAAATCCTATTATTATTTTTCGAAATAAAGGGTGATATTTTTTCTAAACTAATATTGACCTTTGCCAATCATCTTATGAAAGCATTAATTCTGGACTAGTTTTTGATGAAAAATATATTTAAATATAGGTTGAGCCAAGAATTATTCAAAATAAAACCCTAAGACCTTATAAAATGAAGATGTAATCGAATCATTCGAAATGAAAATAATGCGGAATGCTTTTTTCTGCGGGATATAAATTACCAAAGATCTGTATGAAATGTTTTCATATATATGAAATGTATTCGTAACCGAGCATTATAGAAATTTTGTGAATAATTTTGTCACTGTCCAAGAGATGTTTCATTGAAATACATAAAAATTAAAAAAGTCTGTTTTGATGGATCTTGTATCATCATTATAATTTGCTATAGTGGGTCAAACCCGTTATTACAGTACCTCCCATTTTTCACTGAAAAAATTGTATAATTCTAGAAAAATTTTCACTTCACGGTATGTTGCTCAAATATGGTGATTTTAAAACAATACCTAGCCTTCTAAAAATATGAAGAAATGTAGGTATTTAGGTTTTTTATACAATTACTATGTACTTGTATTGCCTAAAATATACCCAAATTAGTATCCCTTTCCGATGATTGTAGTTTGAAAGTGATGTAGGTAGACACATTTGAAATATTAGTGGTTTAAAAATTACTCTTATGTTCCCTAGTATGAATAGGTAAAGACAAATTTCAAAATCCTTCATCAAAAAATCAGATCGTTTGTCACTAATGGAATATATTTTGCATTGCTTAATATACACTTCCTCATTTTTTATAGAAACTGATAAGATTGTACAGGGTCACCAAAATTTTCCGAATTTTCAAGCAACCATGATTTGAAACTCTTTTCGAAAAGTTTCTTGATAACACATTTGCAGCCGTCGCGTCGCGTCTTTTATTATGTCTACCAATATAATGTTCATATCAAAGCAGTAAGTGTTTGAAATTATACCAGTGTATTTAAAATTGCAAAATTACGAGATTTCAATCAACCAGTGTCTGTGCCACACTGTATACAGAGTGGCCACTTTTTTTATCATTCTGATACGTTCTATTCAGTTTGAGATGAGTGAGTTGATTTTCTTATCGAAATGTATTGCATGTTGTTAATCAAACTAAAGGTAAATGTAATACAGATCCGACCAAACGAAATTTGATAAGGGTCAAAATCACCTGAAAATCAACTTTGAATGACATTGTGATATATCGTTGAATTCAGCGTTCCGAAAAGTGTCATAAAATGTGCAGGTCCGTATTGAAAAAAAAATAAGGTTGAGGGTGGCCCAGAGAGTACCAAACGTTGGATACGAGATCTGATAACGTCAAATTGGGGATAATTTACTGTCGAATGAAAAATTCCTTGAACATTTATTGATAACATTTGAAATAAAGTGGGAAAAAAAGAAAAATCTAAATGACAGAATTTATTTTTTTATACCTCGATAACCGGCCCTGATAATCTCCATTTGTTTGAAGTACTTAGAAGTGCTTAGAAAAGATTATAAATTTCAAGGTAAGCTGAATTATTAAATTCTGTACATTTATGGCAAAGTTATGTGAGTCTGAAATGTATTTCAAAGGAATTGTAATTTTTCTTTATTTTCACAGCAGATTACTTCATAAGGGGCAATCCTATGAGGGAAATCTCGTGTACAACTTCGCCCAAAAAGAAAAATGCTAAGTACCTAGTCTTGTCTTTGAAGGCTTATAATCGATTCGATAATTTATAAATAATCGTTTTTATTCACTTTTGTGGATGAAATAGTAATTTATGTATCAAGTGAGTGAAGTGATACTTTTTTTACGAGTAGGAAATGTTTGATGTTTGATGTTTCTACGAGTAAAAAAACACTTTACTCACGAGTTTCATACAGTATTTTTTCTACAACTGCCAAAAAAAAAATTATCAATTCATATTTTTTTGCAAATATGAAATGAATTTGGTATATTTTGATTGAATCATTATTCGAACAAAGTTCGAAGAGTATATCGGAGAGTTGAGTTTCAAACAAATGAAACGAATGATTTCGACAGAGTCAAAATCCTTTTCTCTTCACACTATCCCGCAAAATGGAAAATTTGAAGCGAATATTAAAATAATATATTCATCGAGGTCAATATTATTATTATTAATGTTGACTTGACTTTCGAATAACTAGTCCATCGAAGTAACTTTTCATTTCCTTAGGTTTGTATTCAAAATAAATGAACAATCCTCGTGAAGTAACGAATACCTTTTTCTTTCTTTGAACTATGTTAAGAAAATCTCATATTTGAACGATTTTTTTGCACGATCCACGATTTTTTCCTTTCAATCTTCGTCACTTTTCATTTTTACCTAAATTTAACTTATAGTTATCAAGAATTCGTTATCTGGATAGATGCCCAATTTCACAAATTTCATTAATTATTGTTGTCAACTAGTTTCTGACGGCCAAACAGCCATAGCTACCTTGGATTACCTAGTGTAGATAAGGTGGTCCAATAGTTTCTTAGAGGTATATGCTATTATTTTTAATATATTCGCCGCGATAGTTTGGAATTTTGATAATACTTATTTAATAGTAAGAATGTTAAGAATATTATTGGTGAAACATTTGTATATCAGATATTTATAGGTTATTAGTTGCCAAAGACAATGGGAACTGGCTTTATGACAGGATTTCGTTATTATTCGGATCTGTCACTGTTGTTCCATGAAACTGTCGGTTGCCTACCAACAGCCGTTAAAAAAGTGCCCTTTTTTACGCTTTTCCGTTTAATAATGAAATCGTTTGTTGATAGTGAAATATTGTAATACTTTACGCACACAAACCACACAAAAGAAGTAGACTTTTTTTGACAGTTGTAGAAAAAGAAAATTGCTCAATTCTGACAAAAATTGGTGTTTTCCATATAATAGAAATTTTGGGTACTAATAAAATTTCTTTTTTCAACATTTATCGTCTTGCATGTGAAAGACGCTAAATTTTTCGAAATCTGCAATATGAACAAAAAATAAAACTCAGAATTTTTTTTAAATATAAGCTTATGTTGGGTATTAGTGGTATTAGTTTGGTATTAGTCGGGAATCAGAGGAATTAGAAAATTATTGGGTAATAGTCGGGGAATTGGAGGATTACTCAAGTATTACAGAACGGGAATGATTTCGATAAAAGGCAAAAAAAATGTTACCATGGAAACTACAGGAATTATTCGGAAATTAGAACACTGGTGGAAACCATAACTGTTGAATAAAAAATAAAAATAGGGCTTTCAAAATAGAACCTACTTGACAAAAAACCTTAAATTCCGACAGAGTTCAATATTTTTACTACTTTCATTACTCGGGTATTATAGGAATTACTTGAGCATTAGTGGTATTAGTTCGGGGCATTAGGCATTACTCGGGAATTGTTAAATTATTGTTGTTAAAATTGTTATTTCTATCAACCGGCTGGTATAATGGAATTGCGAAAGCACCTGTAGAATTTGAGAACTGTTCGATATGGTTTACACATTTTTTTCGTATATCAACCTCCACATACACGCCACTGGGTCGCGCTTGGAAAGTTGTAACATGCTGTAACACTGGGTATAATGCCTTTGTTTAAGAAATCAATGAGAATTATTTAGTCCTATAATTTTTAGTTTAGTTTAGTAATAATCTTGAAACGGCCCTGTATGCAAGCGAATTAGTTTCGTTCCATAAACCCAATAAAGAATATTCTTTCTCGAATGGACAGGTCAGTTAAATGTTTATAATATAAACATCCACACAAATGATTTTTTCAAGAATGTATGCTTCGTCATTCATAGACGAGACATATATGATTAATTTGGGACACGGTGATCATGAAAATATCATTATATGACGGAATGAGAGGGCACAGAAAATTGAGAAAATCGCATTTTTTCGAATTTCGAGCACATTTTACTCGAAAACGGTGCATTTTAAAGAAAAATTTGTAGATACCTTTTTTGTAGAGAATTTTATGGAGTATATTAAAGCGTCAGTTGTTTCTGGAATAAATGGATTTTTCTATTTTCCTCGGAAAATTCTTTTACTTTTAAGCAAAATTTTCCGTTTTTCCGCTACTGAAATGCTTTGTGATCATGAAAAAATATGTGCTGAACCCGTTTTTATTGACACTTCAGAAAGTTTGTCCACTACGTGAGCTTCGCGAATAAAAAAAATGCCGCTTCCATGCAAGATAAAAGTATCGGGAAATTCAGTGCCGGAAAATCCACACGAATGACTTTTTCAAGAATGTCTCTCCTGTTATTCATAGTCGAGATATATATGAATAATTTGGGAAAAGGTGATCCTGAAAATATCATTATGTGACTGAATGAGAGAGTACTGAAAATTGAAAAAATCGCATTTTTTCGAATTTCGAGCACGTTTTACTGGAAAACGGTGCATTTTCAAGAAAACTTTGTCGATAACTTTTTTGTAGAGAATTTTATACAGAATATTATGACATCATTTGTTTTAGGAAAAAATGGATTTTTCGATTTCCCTCGAAAAATCGTCCATAACAATTTTCCGGGTGCTTTCACGGCTTATCACCCTCGAAATTCGGATTCAGCGGGTCTAAATACATAAGAATTACTTGGGTGATCCTGTCGCGCTTCATCGGCTACGAAAACCATCCCTGCCACCGGACTATATAGTTATAAACAAAATCACCTCAAGATAATAATTCAAATAATTCGATTGAAAACCCTGATAGTTCTAGGTATTGACATTTGAAGAGCAAGCACTAGCATCGCTGCACGTATCTATGTCACCCCGACAAAAATGACGTCACTCGTCTGTTTGTTTTGAAATAATGTGAATGTTAAGGTGGATCCATTTTTCTCCTGTTCGTGCTCACCTTCGTTCTGGTGATCGCAGTTATAATTTTCCTTATTGCGTTTGTTCCATTTTTTAAGATAGTTTTATTCGCAAGAAAAGTGTCCACACTTTTTTTCTATGTTTGCGCTCTTGCGGTTCGGACATGCATGGCGAATTATTGTTAAGCAGCTGCCAAAGCGATTATTATTATCGTAAAACGGAGAGAACAGGAAAATGGTGACAAAATTGGACTTGAAATATTTTTAAAAGTAACTACAGAGGAAGTAATCTTCTTCTACAGATAAAGTAATCTTCTTCTACAGAGAAAGTAATCTTCTTCATGATTTTCAAACAGATGAACAGATAGGATGTTTTTCAATAATTTTTCGCGCATCGAAAATAATAATACTATTAGTAAGCTAACCCAGTAAAGAAAAGACCAGCGATAACACTAAACGGCCGTATGCATAGTCAGCGCGGCGATTGTCCAGAGGTGCGACGTTGGCAATATAAAGGTGCGTCTCACTATAGCATTCGTTGCGCATGAGCACCAAATGAGCACATGTGCTGCTCGGTTCAAGCTCAGGCTGCGTCATTTAAAGTAAAACACTGTAAGTTTCAGGGTCAGTAGATATACCGACGATGAGTCTACATCTATCATGGGGTTGATCTGAGTGACATACGCTGCTCGCCAGAGGCGATAGAATCATCCACTTTTGTCAAATATGATATTACGGGACGATATAGGTTCATAATTCTAACGGATTCGGAATCAGGACATCAAATTTACTACCATTGATTCAATTGAATTAATTGAAATTGATTATTTTTTTTTATCGAAAACATATTTTTTAAATTACTACTTCGAAAGAGTTTTGAACTAAATTGAATTTTTCGCCACAAATAACAATCAGCTTTTTGAAAAAAAGATGAAAATCTGAATTAACATTAAAAAGTTACAAAATCAACACATCTTCTCTTATTGACTTTGAGAAAAGGAAAAACTTTCCTGACATCAAAATGAAAAATAAATTATTTATGTGAATTAAACTTCTCATTAATAATTGTTTTTCATGTAAAATTATGATTTTCTTGGTCGTATTTGTCGTTGTACGATGTCAAAAGCGAAAAGAAAACTACTTTAACAATTATGGAAGTTACGGGGGTGTTTCCAAGAGAAGTGAGACAAATTGGATTATTTCATTACTAAAAATTTTTCAGCAAAAATATGTATTGGGGGTGAAATTTATGTCCTGATTCCGAATCCGTTAGAATTTTGAGCCAAATTGTCCCTTAATATCAGTTTTAGCAAAACTGGGTAATGCTATCGCCTCTGGCGAGCAGTGTATGTCAGTCAGATCAACCAGAGACCAAATTTAGACTAATTGCCAACATATCTACCAATCTTAAAATTTGCATAGTTCTACTCTTATAGTTACGGAAGATATGGGGGTGTCTATGAGAAGTGAGACACACTGTTGTATAATATATATTATGCAACAATAATTACCGATTTGAATCTGTCATTAACTTACTCTCCAGTATTCAGTGATCCGATTTTTTCAAATGTCAGATCCTTCCTTATATCATTATAAAAGTCAACCGAAATTCACCGATTTGAATGATGTTTTCAGCACTATATATCTGTTTTACTCCAATTCAATTTCCTTCTTCGATTCAAGACCTCCAAGATGTTCTGAATAAAGCTTTCATTTCTGTTTTCTTTCACTTCGTTCTAAGACACTTGCTGCCTAAGGTTTGTTCAAATATCTCTTGTTTTCTTTCCATTTCACTCATTGTGAGATTTTGATATTCTTTGGTAGCCCCATGTTCTTTGTTTTCTTTCTTGAGCGAATTGATGTGTCGTTCAAAACTTCCAATTATAACTTTTGTTATTGACTTGCCCAGAATATTATTGAAATCGTCGGTTGTGCAGAAGCTGGTTGGCTACCGTTTTGTTGTTAATTGCAGTTCATCCTCGTCGATTTTGTCAGAGCTTCATAATTGCATGATGTAAGATGTGACTGGAATAACAAATTGAAATCTTACTTAACTCATTAACTTTTGAACGGAACAAGTTATCGAGATCCGGTAAAATTTGGGTAAAAAGGTACAACTTTTACTAAATTTTAGCATAAAAACGATTGTGGTTACGTGACCAGTGCCAAGAGGGCACCATCAACTTTTTTTTTCAAATGTAAGGGGGGGGGGGGGTCATGTGGCACCTGGTTTTGGATTGCAGCAGAATTTTAACTACGTCACTGATTCTGGTCGAAAAGCAAATTTTCACCATAAAAAATGAATACGCTGGATCGGACGGGGTGAACCAATAGCTTGGCCTCCGCGGTCTCACGATCTCAATCCTTCGGATTTATTTTTATGGGAACACTTAAAAAACGAGTTATACCGTACTCTAGTTCAGACTATCGGAGAATTACGTGACCGGATCGCAACGGCTGCCGATAATCTGCATCTTCGTGAACAACAAGATATGGGGACGTATTTCAGTTAGTACGCCGAAATTGGATTCGAAGGGCCCAAGCTTGCGTTGCCGCCAATGGAGTCCATTTCTAACATCTTATGTAGATGTCAAAGTGTTTTGGATTTTTTTTTGTTTATCTCGTTTTCTGTTGGACTTTCATTAAATTTTTTTTGTGCAATGTAAAACTGTGTAAAATTTGTCGGATAAGTTGTGAAGCATCCTGTGTAGGTATCACTTTAGTTAACTTGTATTTTTTATTGGAGAAACAACGATCAAAGATAATAATAGTCACAGGTTCCAGAAGAGAAGAAAAAAAAAACATCAAGTACTTTTTACCATGTTTTTATTAACTCACTTTCTGCCCGAGTGGAATTTTAAACTAACTTCCCGATGAGCCAGATACTTGAAATTTGGAACAAGTGGATGACAATGTATGAAAATTTGAAGAAAACGCGGCTTCACTGGAAATAATAATAATTATAATGTCATTTTTTTGATCTCGCAAACGGCTCTACCGATCTGGATCAAATTTTGTATTTAGATAAGGTTTTGCTTTTTAAGTTCATCCATATAGGGTCTTCACTGAAAAAACGTGATTTCACTTTTATAATAATAATAGTGATGATGTGAATTTCCAAATTCTATTTTCAACCACTTCTAAACATCATAATAATTTGAAATTTGACACACATATCAAAAACAGGCGACATCACAAGAATTTCACATAATGATGATGATATAATGGTAATGACAACTTTTGATAGCTATTAAAATACTTGTGAATTTGGAAACGACAAACATGGGATACATGCAATACATAACCATAATGAGTGTAGAAATTAGCTATCAATAAAAAAACTCAATTATCGGTTCACATTATTTGCGATATTCTATAATGACAATAAATCATGATTTGCTTTCTTGTTTCGTACACCCAATTAAAATGTTTGTATTCAATTTCCACACACTCAAATGTCTACGTAGGGTTAGTTCATTCTGGTTCAAGTATACTAAATAATTACTTCTCAAGAGAAATTTTAAGGAATGTTTGGGAAAATCGGCGAGCATCTCACCCGGCACGAACAAACCCGACGATTGCAAGCGAAAAGGAGTGGAGTGGCTTCCAAAAACGACGGAGTGCTCAATGCTGGAATAGAATCCTAACGACTAACATTGATTGTACCTATAACTGCGTATAATTATTGTCATTACTCTAAACAAACACCTGTATTGTTTTCTTTTATTAATAAATTCTAAACAGAAAAGTGTGAACAAAAGTAACAGTCCAACAATCCTACGTAAAAACATACTGTGGTTGATCGAGCCGAATCAACCGCGAAGCATAGTGGACGCTGTGGGTAAGAAGCAAACGGTACACTGAGCAACGAACAATAAACGACGCAATCGTAGCGGTGCCAGTGTTGGCAACCATGAGTTATTAAAATATGGTACCAACCGAATGAAAATAAGGTATCTCAGATAAAAATAAGGTAGATTTAATTGTGACGTCATCATAGGTGGCAGAAGATATAAATCCAATTTTGCTCATGCGTATAAAGGAATACTTTCCAATAAGTTCGTTTCTATTTGCATAAATATTCCCTATACGAGGAAAGTCATGACGTCACAAATGTCAAATTTCATTCTTGTCAAAAATTGATTCAAAACAAACATCTGTTAAAATTATGACAAGTTTAATGTTTATTCAGAGCAGATGATCCAGCCAAATAAAGAAAACATTTCAATAAAAGAACAGATTTCTTTTGCCTAAGAGAAATCTAAACAATCAAACACAAACTAATAAGGGGTTCAAATATTTCAAAATATACAAATAACAAAATACGTTTGTTAATCAACGATTGTCACTGCTCACTTGTCATTTGTCTGACTTTTCAAGAATGTCACATGTCACACGTCTGTGATCATAAACTGAAAAAAAAGATAATTGTGGCACAGAACACAATCAATACACGTTTATATGTGCCTGTGGACTTGTTGTGTTCCTGTTACGTGTACTTCGTGTACATCCGGTCAGTATCGGTAACATTCAACATGGTGACGCGGATATTCGTATGTCATGATTGTCATGTCAAGTGGTTACTCTTATTTTACACGAAATATGGAACAAATAGCGTACCTAGTCACATTGTTAAGGTACAAGGTACAACGACGCAAAAAATGGTACATGTACCTTAAATAAGGTACGGTTGCCAACACTGAGCGGTGCGAGTTTTATCTCATCACGAGGTTAGTGGAAGTGGCAAACGGTTAGCTGCAGACAGAGGATCTGGTAGAGGGATTTCGGAAAGCCAGCGGCGCGACGCTAGAAAGTAAACTGAGTCCTTTCCAATTTATCCTTTAAGGTTCAAATAAAGTCAAATATTTCGCGTGTCTGAACTGTAAGATGGCACTGACAAGATATGTTTTTCATACCATAGTGACAGCGATCTTTTATAATATTTCCAAATAAATTACAATTTTCTGGAATATCTTAGCGTTGCCACACCAAACTTTTTTTTCGGGTCAGACAACAATGCGAAAGGGGGCTAGAATCGACAAAATCGGGTTAGATTGTGCAGTTGACTTTGAAAAAACAGCATTGGAATGTTTTTTTTTTGTTTTCAAGTGACATCTTCGTCTACAAACCGTTCTTACCACAGAACTCAGAGTAATAAAAGACATAGAGATCTGCCTATACCTACACAAATACCTGTTTTGAAGTGAACATGTTATATGAACCATCCTTTTCCATACAATTTGTTGTCGAGGGGGGTGACGGGTGGTGAAATGTTATGGACAGTTTGTTTACATTTAGAGTAAAGAGGACCCGAATACAAACGAAGATGACAACTTGATCCGAATGAAATGAGCGGGCATACACGAAACTACCCGAATGAATACGGACTCAACATGTATAAGGCCCTCGCTTGTAAACAAAGTTATGTTGACTTCAAGACAAGGATGGGAAAGGCATCTCTATGGTCTTACTTTGAGCCACAATAATTACATCTCGAAACATAATTATCAGTTCTGTGGCTCCTTGGCAGGGACATATTTGAATTAACAAAGTTTATTTAGTATTAGGCGTGTCCGTTGAATTTGAGAAAATATATTTTTAAACATTTTGAAAATCGGGCTACATTCCTCAATGGGGGGTTAGAGGGCCAAATCAACTCGAAATGGGCTAGATCTAGCCTGAATGGGTTAACAATGGCAACGCTAAGACTGAATATTCAACCCTACTGCTACTGCATTGTTGCCAAATCTCAACATTATTCGAAGTACTGCGAAATAACTCACAGGATGATTATTATCAGCTGGTATTAATTATTGTGGTAGGTAATGTGGTTTAATGCAATATGTAGCTATATTACGGATAGCTGGATTACTAATAATAATGATTATTATTACATTTCTTGTTTTTTGTGGAGATGATTTTGTGATTTCTTTCTCTTCAATAATGAATTATTTATCTGCTGTATTATCTACATTAGAGATATAGAATATATATATATATATATAGGTTCTGAGAAAGGCAATCAAAAAAATGGGGAAAATAATTCAGTGAAAACGCATTCAAGTAATGAAAGTCAAGCATAATGTTGAACTTCCAAGAATAAAATTACCGACGTTTTCAGGATCATATGAAAACTGGCCCGAATTCTGGGATACATTTTTGTCTTTGGTCAATAAACGCGATTATCTTGATGCAATCGAAAAATATCACTATTTACGTTTGCACCTAGAGGGTCATGCTAAACAAATAATAGAATCCATTACCTTTTCCGCGAAGAATTATGAAATAACGTGGAAATTGTAAAAATTATGAAAACAAAAACTTACTAGTGTGTAGTCATTTGAAACAATTAGTAGATATTCCACGACTTACTTCTTCCACTTCAGCGGGTTTGAGGAAAGCTCAGTAACCAAATATCAAAACATTTCAACTCTCTTAAGGAAATGGGGTTACCGACCGATGAGTGGGATATATTGGTAATATTTTTCATGTGAGGAAAGTTTGATAAACTATATCTGAACAAAAATGGGAAGAATTCACTAAAGGTGATACATGTCCTACTATGAGCGAATTCAAAAAATTTCAAAGATATGGGTCATAAAAAGTCAATGAACCAACCAAAAATAATCAATCAAAATCCCAGCATCCAATTCAAAGAACTTGTGCAAGTTTTCAAGTTGAGTGTAATTATTGTAAAGGGAAACATTACATAACGAACTGAACTGAATTCCCGAAATTATCCACAGTCAGGAAGATCAAATATTGCAAGTCAAACAAACTATGTTTGAATTGTATTAATCTAAATCATTTGATGAAAAACTGCCTCGCTCGTAGTTGCCGTAAATGCAACGCTGATGAGCACTATACTCTGCTGCATTACGATAGAGAAGATAAATCGCGGGTAGGGTTAACAGAGGGTGATGTTTCAGGAAAAACAAGGCAGCAGATTTCGAATGAAAATTCAAGGGTGGATAGAAGGTCTGAGCAACAAGAAACTAATTGCTATAGTGTGCAAACTGGAAGGGTCTTACTTTACTTACTTTGGTAGCGGTGAAATATAATCGGGGAATATCTCGAAACATTCGTTGTTACTCGACTCCGGAAGTCAAAGCAATTTCATATTTGAAAGAATGTGTGATGACTAGCTTTAACAATAATCCCAATTACCATGTCGGTGGTAGTCATAACCCAAGTATTTGCATGAATTAAGCACAAATGTGAAGTCCAAATATACTCATTACATGATTATTTCCAAGTAGTCCTAAACTGTTTGGTAGTTCCTAAGATATCCGATCAGATGCCAGCCTATCCAATCGAAATCGAGTCTTTGAACATTCCCAAGCATGTCATATTAGCTGATGCAGGATTCTATGCACCTGGCAGCATCGATATTCTTGTGGGTGCTGGAATATTTGACAGCCTTTTGTGTATAGGTCAAATCATTTTAGGTAAGCAAATGCCGATACTACAGAAAACAGTGTTGGGCTGGGTTGTATCAGGACCAATACATAGGTATAAACGAACATTCCAGTAACAGCGTATGCAATTTGATGGCGATTGATATACAAAGTCAGTGAGAAAAGTTTTGGACGATTGAGGAAAGAAGAAGAGCTCTGTGAAGCTATTTTCCGGAATACTACTACACGAGATGTAGATGGTAAATTCGTCGTTGACTCACCATTGCGGGAACCTCCTTATATTTTGGGGTGTTCAAATCAAATAGCAATAAAGACGTTTCTAACTCTAGAAGCTAGACTATCAAAAAATCCAGTAATGAAAAACTTGTATGTAGAATTAATGAATGGGTATGAGTTATTAGAAAATAAAACATACCACTTCCTTCCCCACCATGGTGTAATGAATAGGAGCAGCGTGACCACGAAACTTCGTGTGGTTTTTGATGGGTCATGTGCAAGTGACAATGGAATCTCAATGAATGACATTCTCTTACTTGGCCCCACCATCCAAGACGACCTTTTTAGCATTATTCTAAGATTCAGACAATATAAATTTGTGATGTGTGCTGATGTAGGAAAAATGTATAGGATGGTAAAAATAAATCCGAAACATCGACCTTTGCAGTGTATTGTCTGGACACAGTTACCTATGGGACGGCTTCAGCGCCATACTCTGCAGTAAGGTGCCTTTGCCAACTCGCTTAAAATAACTTGGAGACCAACGCTCAAGCAGCGAACGCCATCTTTCATGATTTTTACGTAGATGATTTCATCTTGGAAGCAGATATGATCGAAGGTGTTATCAAATTGTGTTCTGATGTGTCGTAGTGGTTTCAATCGAAAGTGGTCATCAAGTAATCACTGAATTCTAGCACATATTGATAATAATGACCATTCATTAGTAAGCTCCAGTTGGGAGAAAGGGATAATCTAAAATTGTTAGGGTTATTTTGGTGTTGCGAACAGAATCTTTCAACATATTCCATCAAACCAGCCAAAGTACAATATGTAACAAAACGCGTGATGATATCAGAAGTATCGCGAATTTTTGTCCCTTTGGGATTAATAGCCCCATGTATCATTTTAGCAAAAATAAAGTTCTGGACCCTCAAGGTAACTTGGGATGAAATAATTCGTTCGAATTTTACTACTCAATGGTACAAGTTTTGAAAGCAATTAATTGAATGACATCAATATAGTTGAAATTGCTAGACGAGTGATGTGTAGCGAGCCAGTTGATATCCAGTTACATGGGTATGCAGATTCGTCACACGATGCCTATGGCGCTTGTGTCTATGTGAGGAGTGCAGACAGCCAAGGAAAAATGACAGTAACACTCACTGCTAAGAACAGAGTAGCACCTCTGAAATCACAAACTATCAACAAACTTGAGCTGGGTGTGTTTTCCTTGCTCAGCTAGTGCACAAAGATATTTCATCAAGCAGAATTGATTTCAACAAAATATTCTTGTGGTCTGATTCATCAGTAGTCCTGTGTTGGATTAATAATTCCTAATAATTCGCCTCACCTTTTGCCACAATTTGTTGCAAATAGGGTGGCTGAAATCCAATCATTTACACATGCAAATGATTGGCATCACGTACGTACCCACTGCAACCCAGCGGAGCTCCTTTCCCAAATAAAATAATAGAAAATTCTCTGTGGTGGTATGGACCTGGATGGTTAATTTAAAATGAGTCTGAGTGGCCCAAATCATGAATACCTAGTCTCGAAAGAGTACCCGAACAGAAAGCAAATATCAACTCTTTCCTTTCCACAAAAACTAAGTTGTTTCCATCTAAAACGTATCATTTACAACTGTAAAAACCCAAACGAAAAGTTAACAGGTTTCTTGAAAACAAATGAATTAATGGACGCATCGCTTTGTTTAGCAAAATTAGCTCAAATTGAAAGTTTTTCGATGATTTGTAACGGGAGTACTTTTGTCGGTTCTAAATCAGAGTTGGATATATTCATGACATTTTTTAAAGAGCATGGTGCATCAATTCAAGAAGAATTTCACAATGACGGAATAAACTGGCACTTTATTCCTGCCGACTCCCCCCACTTCGGAGGGATATGGAAAGCCATAACAAAGTTTCACCTAAAACGAGTTTTGAGAGAAGCGCATCTAACATATGAAGAATTATCCACATCTGCACTTGCTCAAATTAAAGTCGTCCTTAATTCTCTTCCTATAAATTTGAAAATGCTCCGGCAAAAATTGCAGAAGTTATAAATAACTTAGTTACAAAGAAAGAGGGATTTGGTTTTTTGCAAATATTTCGAAATCTATTAAAGATATTCAAAATATCCAAAATATTCAATATTTTTTATTTTAATTTAGTAGCGCTAAAAGCGGGGGATGCGCATCTCGCGTGCGTTGACTGATACGGACCCTTGAACAATAAAAATATTGATTGATAATTTTAACCAATTAAATATCAATATTAAGAAATAAAAAAATTCACATACCTTTCAGACACTTGAATAAACGAAAATCGATCATTATTTTATCATATCATATATGATTTTCTTAATTAATTAGTTTTCAAATTCACATAAAAATCCTGATAATTGTTAAACTAAAAAACTCAAAAAAATTTTCAACTTCCTGAAGCAATTTTTGAAAGGCTTTAAGAAAGATCCTCATTTGAAAAATTATAAGATGTTGATTTTTCACTTTGTTATTAACAATCCAATGGACTAAAAAATGACAAATGCAAATAAAGCATGAAGAATGAATTTTTTTGAAACTTCAATTCGTTTATAACTATTTTTATTATATAATGTTAGATAAAAATAATTTTTTATTACTCTGATTGTTTAAAGAATTGTTATGAACAAATGCATTGTTCAAAAACAATTTCAATTTTTGTTTTTGGTATTTTAATCTACAATAAGCATCATGATTTTTAAGAACAAAATTATTACATAAAAAAAATTGATATTGGTTAAAAACGCATTTGTTGAATAACACTTTTTTTGCTACCAAATATAAATATTGAGGAAGTTTTTTTTTCAAATGATAATTTCCATTGCTCTTTGATATTCTGAAAAAAAAATTTATTTATTTGTATTTTCTTTGTTTTTTTAATAAATAATTTGTTATAAACACATGAATTTTTATGATACAATTTTTTGTAAATACTGTTAAAAATAACAAAAACAACCATGTATCATTTATTATGTAAATTTTTTTTACATAATTTTAATATTTTTCTATTTCAACGTTTGGCGTTTCCTCGTAGCTCTAAACCATTGTTATTAAAATAACTCATAAACAGATGGAGATAGGACAAAGTCACTTGAGTTCTTTTGTTTGCTCCATTCAATATTAAACGAATTGAATTTTTACCCAAAGCTTGAAGTGTTTTTGTCCTCGAATAATTAATGAGTTTTTCAAGTATGAAAGCCGTAAAAATCAGATTTTGGGGGTATTTTCATAAACAATTGTCAATAAAGTTGATAAATGATAGAACTACAGCTTTGGTTTGAAACTCGATTTGTTTATCATTAAATTGGGGAAAAAAGACATGAAGTGTTTTTGTCCTATCTCCATATGTCTATGAGATATTTTAATAACAATGATTGAGAGCTACGAGAAACGCCAAACGTAAAAATGGAAAATATTCAAAATTATGTTTACACAACAAATGACACATGGTTGTTTTTGTTATTTTTTCAGTATTTTAAAGAATTGTATGGTTAAAATTTATTTGTCTAACAAATTGTTTATTAAATAAATATAGAAAATATAAATAATTTTTTTTCCAGAATATCAAAGAGCAATGGAAGTTATTATTCGAAAAAATGCTTCGCTGATATTTATATTTAGTAGCAAAAAAATTGTTAATCAAAAAAATAATTTTTTTCTTAAAAATCATAATATTCACTGCTGATAGGAAAAACTTGAAATGAGATTCACTATATCTCTTGACTATATTAATTGAATTTGAACATGGATTACCACATTTTTTTCCTTTTTTTCTCTAGAATTTACAAACGTATAATTGTCACCGTGCCCATCTGTTCACTATGCCTAATAATGACAAAACATTTTTTTTTTCAGGGATTTTCGTTCATTCAAGTGTCTAAAAGGTATGTGAATTTTTTCGTTTCCTAATATTAATATTTAATGGGTTAAATTTTTTGTTATTGTTCAAGGGTCCGTATCAGTCAGCGCACGCGAGACGCGTATCACCCGCTTTTAGCGCAATTTTCTAAATTTAAACTATAAATATTGGTGGTAGAGTCCGGAAGGATAACTTTTTGTTAGTAAATTTCCTCTTCTTTCAGGTTTTTTTTTTTTAATTCTGGATATTTCTAATATTTTCCGAGATATTTACAAAAACCAAACCATCCTTTTTTGGTTCTCAATATGTTTATAACTTTCGCTATTTTGCCGGCGCACCTTCAAATTTTTCAAAAAGTTTCTAGAGGTTATTCCAAATCGAATGAGCCACGGATCATAATTTTCATATTTTTCAAGGTGCCCTTGAAAAGAAATTCACCAAAATGGTTCTTGTAGACTAGACTAAATAGTTATTTCGTAAAACAAAATGAATATTCTATCAGCTTCAGGATTCAGTTTCAGTAATATACAGTATCCGAAAGTTTTCATCTGGGGTATGGTGGTTTTATGACAGCGTGAAGAATAACTTGCTATAAAGTTGAGAGAGCATCACAATTTCTCCTCTACTCGCCCGAGGAACAGATATCAACTGAGCTGTTAATTCGTCGGGCGAGGCAACAGGAGAGGCGCGTAGTAGTGCGTCTCTCTTATTTATGTGGTATTATCATATCGTTGCGTTCCTTGATGCTCGCGTTTTCTGATGTCTATACCCCAGATGAAAAGTTTCCGATACTGTAGATGTTGATCATAGTAGTGATAGCGGTGTCCTATAGGCCGAATCCACATTCGTGTGTGAGAAAATGAATGAAACATTAATTCCCTTTGAATTGTGAGGCAATAAAAATCTTACTCTATGAATATGTTTTAATATTCTACTCAGTAAAACAAATTCAATTCTACTCAGTAAAACAAATTCAGAATTGCTAAACCCAATAACGTAGGAAATTATTGAGTTTCTACGAAACGTTGAAGGGAATATTAAATAAAATATTGACATAAGAAATTGGTGCCGCTTATTATGAACAAAACCGTAGCATACCGAGTAGCGAAATAGAAAGTTTTATCGAGGGACGATTTTAATTAACTTATCTGTGGTACAAATAATCATAAATTTGTAAAAGTTTAGTAATTTCATCATGTTTCTTCTTGTAAATAGAATCAATGTTTGGAATGAGCGGTGCTTGTTGCTGTGATGAATGATTTATTAAAGATAAACATAACATTTGGCGATATCTGTGCTACCGAGGAGTGCTTCTTGATTTTGAATTTCGGGTGTTTTCATTCATTGGTTGGGCTAGGATAACTGTAACGTTGTATAAACTATCCAAACATTTGATAAGTTGATAAATTATATCAAACAATGATTGTAGGTTATTCTCTGAATTACAGAAGAACTGGCCGCGCAAATTTTAGATTCTTGTTTTAAAACGGCAAGCTTCTTTATCTGTAATAAATATTAAAGGTAATCCAAGATGACGCACTCCAAAAAGGCGGGAAAATTTCGCGTATGACCTTGAATTTTTACTACTATTCACAAATTGTCAATTGCGAAATGCAATCCTAAATATAGCTATGTAAGCGATTTTTGCCAAAGGTTCTCAAACCATAACCAATTTATCAAAGTTCAGAATTGAATTATTCTGATGCTTGGAGTGTATTTTTGTTTTCCCGTTGTGTCCTTATTGTGAAAACAACCTTTTCAAATTTTGTTTTCAAAGGCTTTTCATACCCTTTTCATTCGTAGCTGAAATGGGTGGAAATTGTGGCGTTGAGTGTGTTATTAAAAATTACCTAGGTGAAAATTGTCACACTGTGTGCACTTTCCAATGTAATTGTATGAAGAAAAGGTTTGTATTTCGTGCAGAAATTTATTTATTAAATAATAGAAAAGCGCTTCCGACTATAAAGTCATATCAGTGCGTACTCGTCAGGTGTACAGAGCCAGCCTATAAATATATCATGTGTCCAGAGGACCATGTAAATATTTAAAAACAGGACATCATATGAATAACATTTTAAAAATCCTTATTCCAGGATTAACCTTGAAAAAATTGTTATGTAACCGTATTCTTATAGAAATCAAGAGGGTGAAGAATTAGCCCCATAGAAAATTTTGCTGCAGGCCTGGTCGAACAAACAGCAAACAAAACTACAAACAAATCAATTTTTCAACAGCTGAGATAGGCAATCCTTCGAAATCTTTAATGCAACTGAATTTAATGTTCTCTCAGTTTTTATTGTTGTGTTAATTTGAATTCTAAGGAATGTTTGAAACTCTTTAAAACCAATTTTGATACAATAATAACTATTTGATGTATTTTGAAATTTTATATACTTGTATATACATATGTAGAAAAAATTAATATAATAAAGGTTATTGGTAATGAGATAGTGGTTCAAATATAAAAATTGTTATTTCTACAGATATTCTGAAAGACATGGAATGAATTGTGATGAAATACAACTTGTTTGAAAAAGATAAATTCAAAGTATTTGTAAAAAATGACGATAGTTTTGCGAAACACATATCGAAAGCTTATAGTTAAAAAAACATTTTACAGTAACTAGGTACGTAAAGTGAAAGTTCGGTTCACCAAAACGTACTAAGTAAGAGTCATCACCTTCTGATCAACTATGATCTTGATTGGGAAAAAGAGTGAATACAGATGTGTTTAGTGCAATGGTTGAAAAATACTTCAATTTAATTTCAAGTTTCTAAAGAGTATTTGTTTAATCTTTCTCTATCCATTATTCTTTCATTGTTTTGTGTCATTATTATATTTGATCAGAAAGAAATTTATTTCATTTTATTACAAATTTTCAAAGTTATAATTCATTCAAATTCAACCGCGTATATCAAGTGGAAAGTCGCACATGTTGAACACCGCGCCATCTAACGAAGGCGCAAAACGACAACCAGTTAGGAGAAAAACGACTCCATAGACACACACATCGTGAGTGACTCCGCAATACGCAATTGAAAACGATTTGTGCAACGCTTGTGCCGCTTATACCGCTTATACCGCTTATGCCGCTTATACCGTTAATTACAGACCACATCGAAGAGGAGTTGAAAGTGGGTCCACCGAGTAGTCTAAAAGGTGAGTGTATTTTCAACTTGCGGCTATTTTCTTCACATTTCAACTAAATACGCGACAGTATTTTTGTTTTTTGAGTATGAAAATACGCATATTTGTCCTAATTCAAATTTCGTTGTATTTCCTGTAGTTCAGGAGATGCTCATGATGGGGTAGAATTAGAATTACCCTGTATGTGTATAACAAATCGTGCAATATAAGTAATAGACGGACACTATCATTTTGCAATCTTTATACTTTCGTAAATCTCACATTCTATTATATACTTTTCGAACATAAATAAATATTAGGTGCAGCAGTTATACAGACATATTTCACCGGGTATATAAAAACAACCCTGGGTAAATGTTCTGGAAATGATTAGTTTCAAACAACTGTTCAGAAATTTCAAAGCCCATCCGGAAACGGATATGCTTGTTTACCGGAAGAAAAATGGCAATGAAAAGAGACCAAACATTTCCCACCGGAAGAAAATATATTTCAGAATTGCAAGCTGCATATATATATATATCCGAGCTCCATTATATAGATACGATAAGAATTGTTAGGTATAAAGCCATGAGCCAATTTTTTTTTTCAACAGTTGACTATATAGATTTAAATTTATTTGCAATTCAGAAAGTTTAATCTTTGGGTATTGTTTATCTGTACTCATGTAATATCAGAGGTTTTTGCACGTTGATTATAACTATGTAACTATTCTGTCTTATTATTATAAAAACTTGTTTATTAAAATCCCTGTTTTTTCATAAATAAGATAGACAAAACACGGAAAATGCCTTTTCGCACTTGTTAGGTTAATAACTATTTTTGGTAACATAACCAATTGTTATTATGTATGATGTTATCAGGTTTCGGGTGGATAATCAAATACAAGTACAAAATAAAATTAGTTTTCTTTTCTTTCATTGTTTCATCACAATATCGTTTCAGCAGAAATATGAAGGTGAAAAATAAACTAATTTCAATATCAGTAAATGAATTCAAATATGACAAGGAAGAAATACTAAATGCATATAACCCTTATCAAATAACGAGCAAGGAATATTACTAAATAGGAACTTGACATTGACTAATCCTAATTCTGATGTCTTGGCAACTTCAAAACTGTAATGATGATGATTGAAACCTGAATTTGTATATTTACAAAATACAAAAAAACTTCTTGGTCACAAATTAGAATTTCAATTATTTATCCAAATTCGAAATCTAAGTTTTCCATTTCTTCATTATCGAGTACCCACTTTGTGAGACATACCTTTAAAAAGCGATTCTGAATTCCGACATTACTGAAGCCATTAGTGGCATTCCAAATTATAGGTAAAACAAAATATGACTTACCGTTGATTACTGGTATTAAAATATCCAAATTCCATTGAATCAGTAACATTTCCATTCTAGGTATCTATTCGTAGTCCTGGAACTTCAACTTTTAACAGTAGTGCCAAATTAAAACAATGAGAGTGGGTATAAAAGTGACGACTCACGAACGGCAACACGGCAAACAGAACAGGAAATGGCGACGGATCATATCGATTATCGGGATCAGGCGCATCGCGTGCTCGTTCGGAATCTTTCGGCTTTTTTCGGAATTCGATCAATGCTTTTCGTAGTGGTAAATCTTGACATCACAGGAAGTAACATCATACGTAGTATCATTTATAGTGGTAAATAAAAATATTGTATGAGTTATATTCACCCTGAACCTAATACCACTACAGGAGAGACATTTGATAATAACCTGTTATTGAAAATTTCAACTGATGAAGTAGTCAATAATAACTGAAATAATCATCATTTGGATGTGGTATGCAACAGATTTGTCGTGATATTGAGCACTCCTAAATGTAATATCACTAACATGTAATTCGTTCAATGAAACTCAATCGGCATTACCACTCATTTATTAAAAAGGAAATCCTTTTATTTTCTTAGTGTTGAGAGGCGCAAAAAGGGAAGTCTTTTAGTCGAATAATTGCCCCTCATTCCCGCCTCCTGATAGGTGGTCGATAATTGGGGACGAATTTATGGAAGACTAGCTGTATTGAAAAACAGGTCTATTTACCTTTTAGGTAATAGAACTGAATGAAGCTTTTTTGATGAGCTGAATAATCCATTTTTTTTCCTGTCATTTATTGTAATCTCAGCTTATTGAATAAATTTCTTTAGTATTATTATTATTATTATTATAATACACCTTAAGTTATTATCAATTTTTTAACATCGGAGAACCAAAGGACAGCAAGTAGGATTTGGTGATTTCATTTCAAGTTCAGTATAATCATTATAACAATTAAAAAAAAAATCAAAACAATAAACTTATAAAGCATGTTGACATTTGGTATGATTATTACATTTCAGAAAATATTGCCAAAGAGGATGTTCCAACATCTGAAAATATTGCAGATATGTGTAGGGATCGTTTGGACGAAATACTGTTCAGACTTCAGAGATTCTAAGAATACACCAAACTTTTATGACAACATCATACCACTAATTTTTACACTGGGATATGTGTTTAATTCTTATGACCATCTTCTTACCCAAAATTTATTTCATATTTTTTAACATACTACTCAATCCATATATTGAAAGAGTAATTAACTTATTTTCTTAAATATGCAGAAATTTTAATATATAAGGTGTTTCCGAAATTGGAGCGATAAAGGAATTGGGGAGTAAGTGAACGAATAAATGTTTGTCGAAAAAAAAAAAAAATTTGGAAGATACTGAATTTTAAAGTTTTCAATTTTTTTTTGTAATCACTGATCAGAGGTCTACTTGCTACACAAATCACGCTGAAATACTGCCAGCGGTCAGACACGCTGTGGTCTGTAGAATCAAACCAAAAATTTCAAAAATTGTCCGATAACCTAATAATCGATCTTGACACATGCCACGTGATCGCTGGTATGGCGACAAATTGAAAAAAATTACTATATAAAAGCAAAAAGTGGAGTAAAATAGCAAGATATCGAAAAAAGTTATTTAGAAAAGACAATGAAAGAAAATTGAAAATGACAATTTTTTTTATTATTTTCCTATTTGTATAAAAATATCAAATTATTTTCTCATGAGTAGCTTGACCATACTGAAACGTTTGTATTTCAATGATAATGACAAATCTTTCTCTTTTTCTCCACACCAGAGAGCACTAAATAAAAAAATCAGATTTTGTCAGAACCCTAGCTGTTATGTTCGTATATAACACCTATATCAGAATTCCACGGTTTTTCGATTTCAATCAATTTTTGATGATAATCGTGCACGAAATTTCATTTCGCACGTATAATGTGCGAAGATTATTAATATTAAAAATGGTACGTCAAATTAAAGAGGCTTAGAGTTTTCAACATTGCATGCGATGTGAAACGTTTTTCGATATCTTGCCATTTTACCCCACTTTTTGCCTTTTCATAGATTTTTTTTTCAATTTCCCGCCATACCAGCGATCACGTCACATGTGTCAAAATAGATTCTGAGGTTATCGGAATGCAAGAACCTTTTCCCATTTTTTTTGCCAATAGTCTAATAATAAGTTTTTTCCCCATATGGTACATATTTTTGGCGGTCACTGTAACAACTCATTATCTTGATCGCTCCAATTTCGGACACATCCTGTAGAATCACTTTTTTTTTCGTAAATGAAAAATAATTATTTTTTCTATATATCGCACCTCAAGTGGACACACTGTATGTAATGAAAAGGCACTAAAAGGGCAGTCCTAGTCCAGTCGTCAAAAAAATAATCTTCTTTTTCAGCCAAATAAATCAACGACCTAATTATTGTCCACCAATTTCCTGTGTACCCTCCCTCATAAGAGCCATACCAGAATAATTTGTTTTATATTGTTTTAAGTTTTGACTCCCTTAAGAGTATCCTGAACGGTCGTTCAATTGAAAATGTTGTAGGAGGCATAAATCCAAAAAAAACTCACGAGTTTCAAATTTGGTATAATAATCATATTCCAAATCTAAAAGTTTTGTCATAACTTCCAAAAACTCCCTTTCTTCTAGACTTGCTGCCATATGGAATATCTCACCCTTTTTACAACTCATTTTTTTTGAAATAGCTTCCAACTGATAATCATTAGGAATAATCCACTCTTCAATGATAGGTGGATGAAACACAATAGAAAAAAAGGCTGTGCGCAGGCCAGACTGACTACCAAAATACCTTAGACTGAAACGTCTGAAACACTTATTCAAGTGTGTGTGTTCCGACTGTTTGTAGCGAACACAGGTTTAAAGGAAAACCTTCGAAGGGACCCCCGTAACCACCTCTCTGGAGACCTCCCCAGATACGGCCAGGCTATCATCAGCGGCGACCAAGGACATACAGGACTGCTCTATTCCTATCGTGACGTACCTCAGTGGCCCCTACCTACTCCATTCCCCCACTCAACAATTTGTTTCTTTCATTCGGAGGCCACCGCATTACGTCATTTCAAGGTCATTTCTGATACAAACATGGAAGATAGGAATCCAGCAGTCCTGTGTGTACTACATGTAACCAAATTCGAGGGCAGTCAAGCCAAACGTCTCGAACGTACCTCTGAGATGGCCAACCTAGGTGCGAAGGGAGGCACCCCGGAAAAGAAAACCAGAGGAAGCGCGGGTACCTCCAAAACTTAGCATATAACCTTCCAAGGGACCCCCAAAAATTACGGCTGAAGGAACCTACAACTACAACACAGATGCCTAGGGTCTTCAAAAGCCGTCTAACTGTGCCAGGAAATTGAGCTTAGATGTTATTTGATACTCCTTCAATTAAGATTAGATTAAGATTAGATTAAGATGGCAGAGGCATCCCTTTGTGTTCGTCGTATTCGATAAAAAACAAATTCAGAACTTCTTTTTCGTTCTCCTGATTTCCGTCTCCCTGATATTTTATCATTTTTGGAGATTTATGTTTCATCTTGTTTCGGATTGTTGTTTCTTTAAAAAAATGTTAATTTTGTATTTGAGTCATGGTACATCAATCTCATCTGCCGAACATCTATTAATTTATTCTAATATTCATATTCAAAATATTCTAAATGTCTGGAAATTAACACTACCCACGTTGGTATAATACATTTTGGGGTGGCTGAAATGTTTCATCATATCAATGTCAGCGACCCAATGAAGTAGATTATGAGGTTTATAGAGCGCGTGATGCATTCCAATTACCGCTAACGAGCTGATCAATTTCATCTTTGATAGCAAAACTGCGAGGTCCAGTTCAGGTTTCAGACTATATTTCGAGTGAACAAAGTTCTATTTATGGAATTCCTTTTCTTACATAGATTGGGTAATAATAACCCAATAAAATGTTTCTAACTCTTTTTTAATTGTCTGAATATTTGGAGTTTTCTTTTTTTAAGAGAAGTTTGTAATGTTAATTACTGTGATTGTTGTGAGGATAAGAAAATTTGGTCTGATCACTTTCGGATCTACACATTTTCTAGTAATCCAGTACAATTAGGTTTTGAGGCGAGGATCGATTGTAGCACCGCCAAACTTAGTTTGCTAGTAGTTGGAACCATACCAAACAAGAAATAAAATTGTTTACCAAAATTTCACGGGTTGAACAAAAAAATTTCTTTCATTTAAAAATAAATGATGTTATCTTGGAAAGTATATGGTTCATCAAAAACAAAATTTGACAAGGTGAAAGATTAGTTCAATTCTCCACAAGAATGATACTCAGTGATTTCTAAAGAAATGCGCTCGTTTCCTCAGAAAACGTGATGCCGGCATCAAATTTTAGGCTCACTTTTACCCGCCGCTTCAAGTTCTGGTGGAGCCCAATATTTGATTTGTAATAACTCTGCTAAAAATGATCAGAAAAATAAAAAGAAAAGTGTATATCGTTTCTCACTCCTATCTTATCATGCAAATATAGCATGTGAGTATTTGAGTACCTAAAATTTGTTTGGTCCCATTTCACGGTGATGTTTGCGGAGGGTCCGAAAATCATGAGTAATTTAGTAAATATCGAATAGTTATAGACTCGTTTCAGGGATTTTAACCACTGAAAATTATGTCAGTGTTGAGCTCAAAAAATGAAAATTTAGCGATCGGACGTGTGCTAGGTATATGAAAAAAAATTCCCAAAGTTTTCCGGCCGGAAAATTTACTTAAACAGCTGATTGACTTATATCCCAACGATATCAGACATCATTCTGTCGATTGCCATAAGCGAGAAAATGCGTTAGCGACCGAGTATTATTTTACAAGATGGCTCCCTTATTTCCACCCTTTAAGGACATTCAAACCTTATGGCTTTGGTTTTTCACTATTAGATTGTTCCTACCTGTTAATGTGTTGAAATGACATAAATGAGAGATTGAAAAAAAAAATATTTTTTTTACACAAAGAAAAATAGTAACCATCATACAGAGTGTACCTTAATCCTTAACAGTGAAATAATAGCAAAGTGTTAATCGTATCAATAAGACAAGTACAAAACCAACCTATTAACATCCAGTATGAGTTAAATTTATTCACTTATTACACAGCTCATAAGTCTCATGACTTTCATTATCAAGTTCTAGAGGTTTGAAAATGGAGCGTGTCAAAAATAAATGTTTCAATAAATGAGGAAATGGAATGTTACACAATTCCATTCCGATAGATCACCATGGTAGTGAATACTTTGATACAGAACAAAGATAACTAGACATTAACTGATACGATCATAACAAAAGCCGGTTCACTGGACATCATCAACATGGAATTTGATTTTTTTTTGCAATTTCTAAACCCTCTCATGAAGTTAACCTCATACAAAAAAAAATCCGTTCAGTGAGGAACAAATACATTTTGCAATCGATGCGGAACATGCCCTGCAAAAGAATAATAATTTCATACATGAGAATTCAAAGGACTCTTCACGACACAAATCTGATACTAATGAGGGGAAGTTGTCTATACAAATCCACTTAAGCACACTTTGTGTCGAAAAGACACAAAGCCTGGAAAGAGAGATTTATATAAAAGGAAGCGATAGTCGAACAATACACAATACTGAGAAATATTAGGGTAAAGGGGTTGATTCAATTAGATATTCGATAAATATTGTTTCACACACTGTTTGGGAAATAATTTGTCGTAGAAAGTGACCATAAGCCCTTAGAAATTATGCAACTGAATAATCTTGTTATCGCACCTCCAAGACTTCAGCAGATGCTCCTCAGATTCCAAAACTATAATTTAAAAATAAAGTATAGACCTGGAAGAGATATAGTTTTAGCAGACATCCTCTCGAGAATGCCATCACCAAAACAAATTGGAAAATTTACGAGATTCAACGAAGAAAGATCCCATATTAGCAGAACTCCTGAAAGTCATAGCTTAAGGCTTGCCAGAAGACAGAAAAGATTTGAGAAGTGAATTGAGACCATACTGGTTATTTAGAGATGAGTTGACTATAGTTGATGGGCTCATTCTTAAAGGACAAAGAGTTTTCATTCCTACACCAATGCAGAGAGCTATACTCAGAAATATACATGAAGGCCATATGGGTTCAGGAAAGAGTAAACTGGGAGCAAAAGAGTGTGTGTTATAAATAGTGACATCGAGAAGATGGTAAAAAACTGCGAGCTTTGTCAAAAATTCCAAAAATCACAGAGGAAAGAGTCTTGCACCTTACGATTTAACCATTTTTCCATGGCAAATGGTCGCTAGTGATTTGTTTCATTATGATGGAAATACTTATCTCTTGTCACAGATTACTATTCAAAATTTCCGTTCGTTCATAAAATGCCAGAACAGTGTACAAGCAATGCAGTTATTCTTGCACTGAAACAGATATTTTCTGATCATGGCATTCCAGACACAGTAAATGACAATGGTCCTCATTACTCTTCTGATGGATTCAGACATTTTGCATCAGAATGGGGGATAAAATAAGTTAAGAGTTCTCCACATTTTCCACAATCTAATGGATTTATTGAGAAGATTGAAAAAGATATATGTGTAGCTTTCCTCAACTGGCGAATAAATCTTGTTAATAATATAGTACATAGTCCAGCACAATTACTATATATAAGGAGAATTCGAGGAACTCTTCCAATCGATACCGCCAATCAACAAAGTAAGCGAGACACGATAGCAGAAAACTTTCAACAAAGGCCAGAATATATGAAGGAATACTATGATAGGAATGCAAAAGATTGTCATATCTATATGATAGACAAGTTGTGTTAGTCCAAGACTCAAACACAAAAGTTTGGTCTGCAGCAACGGTTATATGCCAGGCATAGGATCATATATCATCCAAACGCCAAATCAATTCTTCGCAGAAATCGTGTGTATCTTCAAGATATAAATCCAACCCCTCAGAGTGATGAGAAGTCGGACCACATTGCAGAACAAAATAATATCTGTAACTACTAGCGAATTGATGAAGCAGTACCAGGAAATTATATCCGATCAGGAAGGAAAGTGAAGGAGCGAATTCGATTTGACCTAGATCCTTTATATTTATGTTAAAGAAGGGGGATGTTATACGTTAAGAAGATTCTCATCCCGTATGTTTTAATATGAGTTGAAGTTGTAGGTTATGTCATATGATGTCAATAAATGTTCAAGTTGAAAAGTCTCTTATATAAATTATAATCTAAACTCACTACATGACGGACAGTCCGAAATACAGGGTGTTTATGAAATTGGGGCAATAAGTGAAATGGGAAGTAGAAGATGACAAAACAAAACGAAATGAAGGAATAATTTTTTGTCGAAAACAAAATATTATGGGAGATACTGAATTTTGAAGTTTTCAAGACTTTTTTTGGTAATCACTGATAAGAGGTCTGCAGCCTGCGCAAACTGCGCTGAAACACTGCCAGCGGTCAGATACGCTGAGGCCTGGAGAATCAAACCAGTGCCTTCCAAACAAAAGTAAAATTTCCAACAATTTTTCGAACATTTTTGACTGCTTCAAAAACGAAAATTCTTGCCATTCATTGATATATTATCTTCCATATAACAACCCATTTTCTTAATTGCCCCAATTTCGGAAACACCCTATATATCCAACGATAAGGCACTCAACATTCGTGCAAAAATAGCTGTAACTGTGAAAACATGCACGCCTGTGATGTGAATTAGTCGTACAACGGACTATAGTTCATCATATATTCAGTGTCAAGGCACTTAACATCAAACGTTCGCGCAAGAAATGAGGATTTCATAGAGTGTGACCCATTCAAGATGGAAGCACCCTTCTAAAACTTACATTTCTCAAGCGATCGGAATGTTTATTTTTCAACAGTTAGACATTCAAAAAGTCCACCAGTACACCGAATTTCATGGATAAATATCCATTTCCAGGGCCAACTTATCTTATTTTTCAAGGTGAAAAATCTAAAAAAAAATACTAGCGATTTTTTTTTTAAATCTGACCACACCACTGGATTATCGAAATTCGGAATACACCACTGTATTCAGGAGGTCAAAAACTTCATCGAGATCTGTTCATAAATAAAAAAATCATAGTATAATAAAATTTGAGAAATAAGTAAATGGAATTTCACGAAAATATCATTTTATCTCATGATTTTTATTTATTAACAAATTTCAATGAAATTATAGTCAGTGATATTTCGAGACTCCCTTAATCCGATTGTGTAGTCAAACTTTTGATAAAAGTTCTGAAATTGAAATGGTGGGTTGATTAAACGGTATATTTTTTAAATTTCATTTCCTTATAACTTTTTTATTGATTGACGCATTCCAACGTAATTTACATATGAATCATTTGAAAATGTCGCGAATCCAGTGGTGTAGTCAGATTTTTTATAAAAAAATAGCTAGTAATTTTTTTAGATTTTTTACCTTGAACAATAAGATAAGTTCACCCTGGAAATTGAGGTTTATTCATGAAATTTGGTGTGCTGGTGGACTTTTTAAATGTCTACCTAACGAAACAAAAATCATTCCAATCGGTTGAAAAGTGTAAGTTTTAGAAGGGTGCTTCCATCTTAAATGGGTCACACTGTATATTCAGCTATGTGTGTCGAACAGTATGTTTGCCGAACTGTAACTATATCCTTTATATGGAAGTGAAAATAAATCAGTGTTCATGGATATATTACCACATCTTTGATTTCATGCTGGAATAATTGAAACACGTATAAATTAGAATCACAGTTTCAGAGAAATTCTTTACTAGTCCGATGAAAGTATCTTCTTTGAAATACCAAAGGACTAGGCATACATATAAGTGGGTTTCTAGGTATCGATAGAATTTGCTGAAATTTTAGTATCTCACACCAAATGTATATTAGATTAATAATTGCATGCTACGAGACCACGATAGCAATTGCTTTAGTTGATATACAGAGTGTAATAAAAAATTAAGGAGGTTTCTAGGTATCGAAAAAAGTTGCTGATGACTCAGTATGTTATACCATAGTTATATGAGATTGATAAATACATTCTACGCGATTAGGATAGCAATTGCATAGGTTGATATACTGGGTGTAATAGAAAATATGAGTGGGTTTCTAGAAAATAAATGAGATAGTAAAATTGACAATGTCGAAGTACCCTCTTCTCCAAATAATTCCATCTGGTGAAAAATATGAATCAAACATCTGACAGAGAAGAACTATTTCCCTGGCTAATACCACGACGGACATTGAATTAAATCTGACAGATATTTGTGCAACGTTCTTCCAAAAAGATCCAGTTGCAAATGCTTATTGTAATTATACAGCAGATTATCGTTCACTTACTTGGCTGAGGAAGACCCATCAGATAATATACAGGGTGTAATAAGCGAATTTAATATGATACATTATAATGCGACTATTGAGATCATAAAGCAAAATTGACATCTATGAAAAAATTCCCTTTGGTGGTAGTTCTTTCTTGCGATTTTTTTAAAAACTTTTGACTTGAGATACAAATAGTAGAAAATAAATATTAAACAATTCAGTCTAATGAATAATACACTTGAAAAATGAAATCGAAATGTAATTCCTATATATATGTCCAATTGAATAATTATGGCTGAACCCATGTACCTCCCTTGACCGGTACAATTTCAATTTCAGCAACAAAATATAGGCAATTCAAACTACCATTGTCATATTTGATTTTTTTCTCAGGTAAAATTCATTTTATTTCATTTCCATTAAAGTAATCCGTTTTGAAATTATAGTCCAATGAAATATCTTCATTGGATACCACCTATCAAGGGACAGATTTGCATTTTTCCTATGATTGTCCTGTGCAATAAATTCCTACTGTTTCAACGAAATAGCTTCACCTGAAACTCTTAGTAATTATTGTTAATTATTGTTAATAATAGGAACATGATTTAAACACATTTCTATCCCATCGTGGATAGCCATGAGATAACAAAATATTTTTACTTGATTTGCATTTGACTCGGCATTTGATAACTGTACTGTTATTGTTAAGTATATAAGAGTAATAAAATGCATAGAGTATTTTGAAAAAGTACCGTTAGAATAGATAATGGTGAACTGTTACATACGTAACAAGACGTATCTTGTTTTTCATAGAATACAATCTATTAATTTGTAAGGGAATATTAACCTTAGGAGAAATGAGGTATCTTTATTATTAAAGTATAGACTACGATTTAGATTGAATAATGTAACAACAGATTAGTGCAAGTAGTGGAAACAGGAGGTAATAAAGCTGCAATTCGTAAGGAAGTACTACACCCAGAAAAATCTAGTTATACAAGTATTTTTTCAAAAAAATCTTATAGCTGCTAATTGAAATATGGTAACCAAAACGTTCTTTTTGTCTCTAAATGTTACCTTTTAGTTTTGACAAAGAACACGATTGCAGTTAAAAGATGGTATTGAAAAAACAATATTTAAATACGTTATTAAGTGAGAGACTTTTAACAGTAATAAGTACAATTGTTTTGAAAAAAAGACGTTGTTCATACTGAAAAGTGAACTATGTTGGCGCCTATTCAATTCAGAAATCATTTAACGGTTATACAATTTTGTATTACAGCTAATAGATATTTCTCTCGGTGTAGTACAAAGATTTGGGAAATGTTTTATATATGTCCGTAACTGTTGAATTAGATTATAATTGAATGCTCGCATAAATTTTATGTGGAGAAATAAACATTTATTACACGAGATACCAACTGTACATCTAATACGTTAGGTGTAACATTCTCAAATCAGGAAATTTTATCGATACCTAGGCACACCCTTTTTATTTTCCATTTTTGTATGTATGTATGTTTATTGACATATAATATATAGCACAGTTACAGATTACAGATTGAAATTCAATAACACTTCAATAAACACATACACACATTACACCCTGTATATCAACCAATGCAACTGGTATCGTGATCGCGTAGAGGGTAATTGTGAAACGAATATACTTCAGGTATAACATACTATACTCAGCAAATTCTATGATAGAAACCCCCTTAATTTTCTATTACACTCTGTATATCAACTAATGCAAGTGCTATCGTGGTCGCGTTATTAATCTCATTCACGTCAGATATAAAATAAAAAGATTTTAACAAATTCAATCTATACCTAGAAACCCCTTTATATTTTTTATTACACTCTGTATATCAACTGATATACGTGGTTGTATAGTATGCAATTAATAATCTAATATACCTTCGGTGTAACTAAAATTTCATCGATACCTACATTCCCTCTTATATGTGTGCCTAGTCCTTTATACTTACTCATGTAGTGTAGAAATCAGGTCTTTATAAATGTCTTCCTTACAGTTTAGTGCCACCTAAATGAAACATTTTCTGGTTTTTGCATGAACGTAGAAAAAATATTGTATGAAACTCGTGCAAAAAGAGTTTATTGCAGTCGACGTGAAATTGTCCAACGAGGCCATCTGGCCAAGTTGGACAACAGATGGCCTCGTTGGACAACACCTACTTTTTGCACTTGTTGCATAAATAACTATTATCAATTATACTTCGCTGCTCCATTCTCGTAAATCAGATTGTAGTCTCCAATAATTGAACGTACCACTCACGATGTAGTAGAAACCAGCTGAGATTCTGCATATTTCGCCATAATGATGGTGAAAATATTATTTTTTTACTTATTACACTGAAAGCCATAGAAGCGCAGATAAGGGAATGGGCTAAATTCCCAAGGTCGCGATTTCAGACCAAAGTGGAAACAAAGTTTTGTTTACAAGCCGTATTCTTTTTGTAGATGAAATACATAAAATTCGGAGAAGTATTTTTTCAAAATGGTCGACAATTTCACTCAAGTTAAATCTTTTTGTCTTATAATGAAATATATTATAATTATTTCTGATTTAAATCACTACAGCGACATTTAGATTGTTCGTGTCTACAATCGTTCTACAGTGAGATCTTGCATAGTATTTTTTTATTATGTATTATATACAAAAGCTTTGCCAACTCTATATGATTCGCTTCTAAGATATGCATTTCTTTATGAAATTTTTACTTCTGTAATGCTGCACTCCACACACTTGATAGTATTCCATCACCTATCTCTGCTGATTTGTTTATTATAGTATATGCCTTACAATTATCCCAAATTGATTCGATAGCAATAAAATTAGGGTGATAAGGGTGGTTGATACTTTATGAGGGCGGCATCAAACTTGGCACATCCTAATCTCGTCTCGTCCGAACTCGGCAAAACGTTGTTACAGGTACCTAACCCCCATTCAACTATTATTAATTGATATTTATTTCTTTGTTGTTGTTGAGGCTCGAGTCGTATACAGCTAGAATATTTCCTGAATAACTTAGATTGAGAGACATTTTTAGCCTGGAAAAAAGAAAGAGTAAATATATCCTCTGATATAACCATAACGAACTAACCTTACGTAGTCATTTGAGTGCGTGAAAATCAAATACATAGATTTTGCGAGAATTGAACCAGAACGAACTGAGTTTACGTAAAAATTTGAGTGCGTGGAAATTGAAAGCTGAAATATGTTAAAATAATGTCATATTTAATATTACATCAGTCTATTTCTTGCAAGCAGAGGAAGATATTATTATTGATGCGTGCCGAGTTTGAACATTTTAAAATTGAATATTTTAATATCTGTTCCGAGCTTGACTATTTTTATTTCGTTTTCCTGAGACATGTGCCGAGTTCGGACTATCCCCTTTGTAACGATGCTCTCGTTACAACTGATCCATAACATCGAGAATAAATCCACGTTTTGTCCAGACAAAAAAAATTCTAGTGAATAATAAACATGCTCTTTGTGAAACAATATGAATTCTTTTGATCAAGCTCTTTTTTCAATCTAAATCCCAGCTTTTCAATAAGACATTCGAAGTTGATTTGCAGACAGAAACAATCTTCCTGTGAGGTCAACGTTTACGGTTTGAACGGTAACTTGTTATTTTGAGAGAAACAATTTCCAGTGAAGAATATATAGGTTCCTACAAATCAAAATAAATAGGCTGGGAGAAATTGAATGAATGCATTTGAAAAACCAGATAGAGGTGCTACAGGATTCACTGGTCATGAAGTGTGTTAATGCAAAGGGGAATACATACATGCATGAACTATGAATTTATTGCTAATATACATAAATCTAGTGACATTTCTAGTCAGTGTGGCTCCAATAATATTATGACAGTTATTTTCAGAAATATGTCTCTCACTAGTAACAGAATAAAAGACACATTTTTAGTATCAGAATTGTTCATTGGAAAAAGTAAGTATAACCTTTTTAGTCACACGACAAAACATTTTTTATATACAGTCTTGCGATTGTGAACTGAATAATGTTTAGCTCTCGTTTTGAAATCAGAAATTGACGGGCTGGGGTTGGTTTTAGTTCACGATAATCATAATAATTCTCTGCAAACGTTTCTTTCAGTGGAACCGGACGATGCATGTAAAGATAATAAGTTCCTAGCCATTTTTGTTAATTTTAGCAAAACGTTTTTATGGCGTCACTATCAGTCTAGAATATCTTCCCATCCTTCTTGGCCATTCCAAATATGTATCGATTTCGTACTGGCATAATTCAGTACTAGAATTTTTTTGCTGAACTGAATTGCTTCGTGAAAACACATCTTGTTTTCTCAAAACAATTCAGTTGAGTTCGGAAATGAAAGACAGACTTATGAGATTATTTCAATCACGAGTTGAATTTTGTTAGACTATTTCACGAATAAAGTTTCTTCATTAATATAAATACGAACAATGTATCACAGTCACAAACAAATTATTAAAATCGTCAATATTATAATGTTTCGTTTCATAATTTCATTTGAATTTGCAGTGATGCGACTCATTCTGACATATCCAGCTATATTTATTATTGATCAAACTGTCAAACGTATACATTTCGTCATGGTTACGTCGCTGAAAATACCGAAGCTGATCCTCAAATCAGAATTGAAAGACAGCTGGTGTTATCGCGATAACACGAGTTGTCTTTAGCTTCCGATTAGTCAGATTAGGTGAGAATTTTAAGATGAGTGAAATAGTCAATCGTATTCGAACAATTTATATTGTTGTTTTCGACTTTGTAATAAGTAGGTATTACTATAGTAGCATATTCGTTCATACATCTTCTCTAATTTGGACACTGCTTGTGTTCATATGTTTCTTCCTCAGTCAGTGGTTGTATAAGTTACCAATTTATGTCTAGAATCTAAAATTAGAACCACACAATAAATCGGGTTGGTTCAATTACAGTGCTTCATTTAATCTGGTAATGCTTGTAGAGAAAATATGAATATCTCATCACCATATATCCTGTAATTTTTTCATCCAATAGATTCGCAGATTTCCCCAATTCTTCTGTTCTTATAAATCGAAAGTGTGATGATTTGTCTGCAATGGTTTTTATTTTATCCACCGGAATCTTGCAAACAATATTTAATTTGACTCAGTTTCATCATCAAATTCAGAAACAGACTCTTCCTCATTGAAAATAGGTGAATCTTGAATTTTCATGTAAAATGTGTACGATACAAATGAAATGCATGTCTATGAAAATGTTCATTCTACCTTCTCGCTGTTAGTGCTGTGTGTTGTATAACACCTTGAATTTTATAGTTCAAATTTCAGACTGTAATAAACTATTCGAGAAATTGAATATCCCTTTGCAGGAACAAAATCTAATAGAACTTAATTGAATTTTCATATTTCATCGATAAAATGAGCTGTAATACCATAAAACCCAATTGTTATGTTAGAAGACCGTCGATTGTGAAAAATATTTTCATATATTTTGAGTCCCAGTAAACTTTAAGTAACCTCAGAGCTGGGCCGAGTACTGATAAATTGTACTCGAGTACTGGGTACCGGGTACTTCCAATAATTGATGAACGAGTACAGAGTACCAAGTACTTTACTCGTTACACATGCTCTCGAGTACAGTACTCCGAGTAAAAGTACTCGAATTCTAAAAGTACTTTTGCAAGTACTTTCTCATCAAGTTGTATGTAGCAAGACCAAAAATAATTGAACAATATACGCACACATTGGGTTTTCTCTGAGTCTTGCATTATACCTTCACCACTTTTTGCACCCTATAAATAACCATGACCTATCAAATCAATAATAACTTAACTATTTTGTACTTTTCAGTCCATAAAGGATAAAATTAACGATAATAATAATAAAAACAATAGTTATTTTTGTATCTAGTGCGCGAAATGCTCGACTATCTCGACTATTTTTTTTAACTCGGCTGCGCCTCCACCAAAGTATTTCGCTCACGAGATGCAAACAAATTTTTTTCTACAAACGTCAAAAGAAAAATAGCCTTATTTAATTATCGTGAACATTCAGAAATAGATGATTTTTTGGATTTTCGCTTGATTGAGGACCGTAAAGTTAGAAATAAATGATTTCTTAAATTTTTGCTTGATTGAGGAGTATTTATAGGTTAGAATATGAAAATCCCATATAGTTTACATGCAGTGTGAGAAATAGGTATTTCGCACATTACTTCGCGCACGTTGTCATGGTGAGGATGAAAAATTTAAAAAAAACTTCGCATATTGTTGTCAAGGTCTTGTCATTTTTTAACGTTTGCAGAAAAAATAATTATTCAGTAATGGCATAACTGGTTGATTCTATTTGGCAGGATTGGCTTCATAATAACTAATCTTGATGATTTATAAAGCCTTCGGAGTTTTGAGGTTGCTGGGTAGGGTATGCTGGACTGGACTGATAGGCCAGGCGCAGACGCGTTGCATAAAAAAGTAGGGGAAGGGTGGGTAATCTGGCCACCCTAACGGAAAATAATTTTTTTACGAGACATCTGAAAGTAGGAAACTTACAAGGTTATCCAGGTAGCAACTGTAGACAGTTTAGAATTACGTAATATTTTTTATTTCTGTTGAACAATTGTAATATTCGATGGGAGGGAGTTGATTCTGCGAACTGCAAAATGGCCACTTTACCCATATAGGTAGGGTAAAGTGGCTGGGGCTGGCTACATTACCCGCATAGGAAAATTTACGTTATAAATACCAGATGATATCAATAATAACATGTCGAAGTGAGATATTTATTGAGAAATCAGATAGGAGAAAACATTAAAACAAATTTAAAAATCAAATAAACTCATTGTCGCTAACGGAAAATAATGTTTGGTAAGATTCATGAGATCAAAGTAACAAACATTACAAAACTAAAACTAAATGGATCATTTACAAAATTCGCATTCAAACTCGTCGTCGTCATCTTCGCAACCGGCACATTCTTCGTGTGCCCATTGCTTACATTTGCAACACCTAATCCAACCTTCGTTATCCTTAGACTTCGAGAACGGCCCACGACAATAAAAACATTCCACATCTTGTTCATCGTATGGTTGATCATCTGATTCATCATCATCTGATTGAAAAAGCTGTTTTTTTGCAATCTCCTTTTTTGATTGTATTTCCCTTTTAATTTGTCTTTTCTGTTTTTTCTTCACCTGGACACTTTTGGATGTTGAAGGTTTCACGTCATTTTCATCATGCTTTCTTTTCTTTTTATTATCCTCAACCTCTTTTTTCAATTTTTCTTGTAAGAGTTCATTTTTGTATGGACTAGATGTTATTATCGCTGTCTTACCCTTTTTTCGGTTTGTTTTTCTTTGTTTTAGGCTTTTTTGTTTAGGCAAAGGAATAATGTCTTTTGGGCTTAGTATTGCAAATGATTTGGGTTGTGATGTCGAAGCATGTTCTTCATCTGCAACTTCAGCTTCTGGTCCAACCACTGCTCCTACTTCATCAGTAGTTGCATCTGCTCGTCCATCTACTGCTGCAGCTGCTCGTCCATCTACTGCTGCATTTTTATCATTTGATACACCGTCTTCAGCATTAGGGGGATTATTGTTTTCAGGAATCATGGGAATATCAGATACCTCTGAAGCAACAAAATCTACGTCAGAAAACACGTTCGGGTCCAAAGGGAAAATGCCACACTTGCGAAATCCATTTATAGCCGTAGTTGGCACAGCTGCTTGCAAAAATGCCTCTCCAAGAAGTCTACTGATCTGGAATTGTGTAATAACTCTGCCCGGGTTGTTACGCAGGAATTTTTCACAAGCTTGGACGTAGAAAGTTTTGAAAGGTGCCATGAATGACACATCCAGAGGTTGAATCTTGTGGCTGCAGTGGGGGGGTAAACATACGACTGTTGTGAAATTGTTTCTGGCCTTTTCTATAAAGTCAATATTTTTGGTGTGGGTGGAATGACCATCCAGTATTAGCAGCACTGGATCTTGTTCGGATGGTTTGGCATGTTTCAAAAAATGATCGAACCATTGCATGAATATATCCGTCTGCATCCATCCGCTGGGATTGCAGGCAAACTCGGTTCCTGGGGGAGCTCCATCTTGAAGGTCAATCTTCATTCGTTTTCTTGGAAAAATCACAAATGGAGGGACGAAAGTGCCTCCTGCGGACATGCAAACTGCAAATGTCGACAGCAAACCTCTTTCCGCTGACGTAATAGCACCAACTTGACGCCTCCCCTTGAGCGAGAAAACTTTAGTGTTCCTCGTTTGAACTGTCAAAAGACCAGTTTCATCGACATTATATACTCGATGAGCAGGATGGAAATGTTTGTCTTGCACTGTTTGAAGGATGTTAAAAAAATTGTTAACATTGGTTCTATTAAACCCCTGTGCTCTGGCCATCGACGTGGATTCTGGTTTTCTTAGGGCAATATTGGGGTGGCGTTTTCTAAAGCATGTTACCCAATCCTTGCCTGCCATTCTCTTCTCTTTGTTGAATCGATGCGGTATATTGTTTTTTTCAGCAAGCTGATATGCCAAATGGCGTAGATCCTGCATTGAAATACCATAAAATCGTTGTTCCATATCAAAGATATGATTAAGGAGTTCTTCCTCTTGTTCCTGATTAAATACACATCGATATCTTCCTAGAATCTTTTTATCTTCAATGGCATCGCGATTTTTCTCGAGAACCCTCCTTTTGAGGGTACTTCGTGGGACATTAAACTGTCTGGCTGCGGTAGCAAACGGCATATTATCACCTCTTACTGCTGCTATAGCCTGTTGCATTGCTATAGGATTCCATGACTGTTGGGTTGACTTCCTTACGTAGTTCGACGGCATCTTGATGTCGCCCTGTAACAGAAACAAATGACTGAGGGTAAAGTGGTCACGTGGTCATTTTGCCCGACGAGTTGGCTGGTCATTTTGCCCGACTAGACGTCATTACAAAAAATGTGGTCTGCACTAAAACTAGATCACCCACGCCGATCCAAAACACAGCAATTCAAAGGTTGAAATACGCCGTTTTAACATTACTACTGCAAATAATCATAACCTTACTTTAAACTTATCTAGGAGCAACTATATTACCTGCTTACCTTACATCAAACACGTGAAAAAACACAAAAATATATACTGACACGGAACAAGCGCAGCTTTCACCTTCAAAGACTGTGAGCACACTGACTGCGATTAACTCCACGGTCTAACGTGTTCCCCACCATTTTACGTACTAGTTCGGCAGAGATAATATAGATGGTTACTTTACCCGCCGTGGCCACATTGCCCACCCTTCCCCTACTCGTAAAAATGTACTCTCATCAGATGCGCGGGTATCGGATACTTTTACCCGATATGTACGGGTACGAGTACCTAGTACTTTATATAAAATGTACTGGGTAACGGGTACAGAGTACCAGAAATGTACTGAAATGTACTCAAGAGTACAGTATTCGGGTATTTGTACTGAATACTTCTCAGCTCTGAGTAACCTGAGTAGAAACCACCGTGCAATTTCAAGTAAGGCTTGCATAAAGTGAAAATTCGTCCCAATTCTTTTTTGAAAAACGTGAACGGCAAGTATTCCTTAGAAGAGTACTGAACAAGTGAATCGTCGAGCTTCTCTGAGCAAATTTCCTCATGACCAGCATCGAATTTTGAATTCTGAAATGAAAAAAATATATAGGAGTCGCCTCTACAAACTTGTTGCATATTTTTTCCGACCTATTAATAAATGTAGACGATGGACGGGCCGAACTATAGTATTTCTCTTCCTAGCCTCTACAAAATTGTTGCATATTTTTTCCGACCTATTAATAAATGTAGACGATGGACGGGCCGAACTATAGTATTTCTCTTCCTAATTGAGAGAGAAGTAATTTTGTTTATCCTCTAAAAATCCTTATACAGTGCGGTTTTTCATGTCTCCCCCTCCCATTCCTTCCCATTGGATTTATTGTCAGGTTGTAGTAACATTTTAGCATCATATGCTGCTAATTTATTTCTGTATAGGTGGGTTCTGCCATTATAAAAATTGGGATTTATGTAAAATTGGGATATGTAATGATTTCTGGAAACTGGGAACTAAATGGTTGTTATTCACATTGGTTATTGTTGAGTCTAGAAATTCTGATTCTATCAATTAATTGGAATCGATTGAGTAAAAATAGAATTTATGAAATCTTTTTGAAATATTGCCAATATATCTGTACCAATATAAAAAGTTTTTGAACAACTCCTATATTTGAATTACCAAACTCAAATTTGTTTTGACTCATAGAAACACTTGCAAAATCCTCGTGTCTCCTGTTTCATAGCAAGTTCGTATGTTTTATACCTGACAGCCTTAACAGATGGAGATGCTCCAAACAAATGTGATTTTAAACCCATAATCTGTGAAAATCCTTGATGTCAAGTTTTTGACATGAATAAGAATATTGCTCTCCGAAGTTTCCTTTTTTTGACGTATTCCCCAATATTACGATTTAATCAATTGTCGCGATTTCTTTGTATGTCAAAATTCTAGCTCATCACCCTTTTGTGAATTTTATCCAAGCATCTCCCCTTTGTGTCGAATGGATACCCTCATCTGACTATCAAGATGAATGAATAGCAAAGGCTTCAGCGTTCCCTCCATGACATATTCCATTTGGATATCGATCTCCATTTCTCAAATCCATGGATTTTCATTGAAACTCTCGTGGGGATTTGATACCCGATAACTTTTGCTGAAGTTTTGATATGTCTCTATCGGGACCAAATTCTTCTCTCGATGGATGAGAACATGAGAACACAAGAAGAGAGTAATTCGTATAATAATGCCGAAGATAAAATCTTCCTACTTTGTATAAGGCGGTATCTGGGCCCCAAATTACCGATCGTTTGTCTTTTCCATCATGAACTTTACAGAAACGGAAAGTAGGGAGTAAAAGGATACAAAAAATATTGTAATTCAGTCAATTCAATGATACTAATGATGACAATAAGTATAACTGCGCTATTATTCTGTAGACCTTTTCAGCAGTCTAGCTATATCACATGTACGAGAATTCGGAAGCAACTGTCACTCAGTGTTTCTCTAGGGGAAATGAAATCATTTTTCGCTGAATCAGATGACTAGAATAAATGTCTCTTGACGTCAAATATTTGGACAATTCATTGTCGTTCGTGAGGGTCGTTATCGACTTTTTCGGAGTTTTCCAGTGTGGATTCAAATGTTATTTTCTAGTCTCCATCAGTTACTTCCTCTCAGTCCAGTACAAAAACTGTTTTAGTAATTTTTTTCTGCAAATAAATAATCATGGTTATAAAGGGCATATCCAAGAATCACCCGATGAGATCTTTCCACAGGTAAGTTTTGCTGTTGATCTTGATTCTTCAATTGAATTTGTGAATACCATTTTGTTTTCTTGGTATTTTTTATAATTGATATGTATGTTTCAAATCAAGGTCAGGAAAAAGTAAGGAAAACGGTAACCTCTCCGATTTTGACGAAATGATTACTGATGATTCATGACATTTATGAAACAACATTTTTTTATCGGAAATGCCTGGGACATTGTCTCTTATTATCTAAGTGCTGAATGGTGGTATGTAGAAATTCAAGAACATAAACGCTTTATTCAAACTTTTTACCTAATTTTTCATCTTTCTAGCACAATCCGGAAAACAGAAAATACAATTTTAAGCCACAAAAAATATACAGAATACTTTCAAATTATTGTTAATTTTACTTCGAAGATCATTAAAATTCCGTTAGTCTGACAAAAAATGGTATATAGTTCCATCTCGAGTATTATTCCCATTTCGAGTATTTTACAATTTTAGGTAAAAACTGTGCCATCTCAAGTATACGTGAATTTCAACCTGTTTCTTAGATTCATTTCGAGTATCGTCTTAAATACGGAACATGAATTCAGGATGACAATAAAAGTAATTATTATAATTCAGTTCCCTGACAAAGGTTCATAGCCTACTATCTGAATCGCTTATTTTATTGAGATAATTTGGTATAAATGACAATAACTCAGAAAACTCAGAATGAAAATCACAGCTTTCCAAATGAGTAATAATACGAAGGGTGATCCATAGAAAAAACTAAATTAGAGCAATTTGAAGGAGACTTACTTCTGAGCCTTCCTGTATGCTGCAACTGAGATCCAGTTCATCAGCAGAAAATAGTCTCATGCAGCTATAAACCAAATTGCAATAATTTGTGGATTTGAACAGAGAGGTATAGAGAATAATCATGGAATGTTATGAGGAATTTACGGGGTATTTCATTTTGATAACAAAGTAACAGCTACTTTCTTATACAAGCAGCAATACGGTATTTTTTTTTAGAAGGATATAGCATAGTTGATTATCAATGTCCATAAATTTTCGAAATGATCTGTTGTTCTGTCCTCCAGATACTTCTAATATTACGTCCACCGTGGAACACCCACTAAGAACACATTTAGCCAGGAATCACACTGATCGACTAAGACCGACCGTCCGCGACCGTCCACCTATATACGGCCAAAATTTCCAACACGTATATTCTTATCTCACAACTCACACTGTATAATCGTCATTGACCGTCCTCGACCGTTTTTCAAAGACCATGTTCGAAATTGTAGTCTGCTGGAAATTTTGGTCGGTGTCACACTATCCTGACGTAATGTCATTTTGACACACATTTATGATGATCTTTTGACTTCAACAAAACTCATGTAAATAGGTATATTTCCTACCGGAAAAATAAAATGTTCTTCAGTATCACTACTGCTCATTATTTAAAGCAAAACTATTGATATTATGAATTTAACTTATTTTCAATAAATAAACAGACAATTCACATAACCTTTCGAATGTCAAATTAATGTCAGATTTACAAAATTATTCTAGTGGTCGGTCGTGGATGGTCGATCAGTGTGACTTTGAAAGTTTTCATTGATCTACTCCTACTTTTGGTCGTAGGTGGACGGTCGCGGACGGTCGGTCCTGGTCGATCAGTGTGATTCCTCACTTACACGGGACGTGTCGGATCTTTGATTCAAAATTCATGAGGAACTGTGAAAATGTGATATCGATCTTTGCATGAAACAGAAAGCCAAGACTTGGAAAGCTAGCTCCATCAAACAGTCAATGTCTCTAGTTTGTTTCTAGGTTTAAAATTGAAGCATTGCTGTTGATCAAATGAACATATCACGCGTGTATCGTTGAATAGTGAAATACATACATTTTGCCAATAAAGCTTTGAATATGAAATTTGCGTGTGCAGAATGAGTTTAGGTTATTATGAGGAAAGTGTCGGCATCAGATTATAAATCAAACTAATTATTCTAAAAATGGATTCATCAGGGAAAAAATGAGATTTACCCAAAAATTTCAAGGAATATCACGTATTGTTCTACAAAGGTTGATGTAACAGTCGGTATACTTGGTGAATATTGCACAGAATTAATCGGAAATAAATTTTGTTTTAGCATTGACAATTTAATTCATGTATAAAAAATCGCAGCATATGGCCAGTGCAATTGTCACTTTGACAGCGGCAAAATAGTTATTTTTGTATCTAGTGCGCGAAATGCTACTTTGGTGATCGAGAACTGATTTTTTTTAACGAGGCGCAGCCGAGTTAAAAAAAATAGTCGAGATTACCAAAGTATTTCGCGCATGAGATGCAAACAAAATTTTTTCTACAAACGTCAAAAATATTGTTCTAAAATAAATAATAACTATGAAAAATAGTATTGAACTGGCTTAAATAATTTTTCCAAATCAAGTAATTACTGTAGGGTTTCTATGCATCTTGACTGTAACTATGGAAATAAAATGGCATTTGTTGACAATTATTTCAAAGTGACAGTTCTCGATAATTATTTTTTGACTTTTTATTCGCGTCAATTTCGTGCGTGATATTTATTATTGTAAAAGAATGGAAATTTCGAGCGACGATGAACTAAGCAGTACCCCACCTAACTTGATCGATGCGGCCAATTCCGTTATTTCCAACCTTTTACCGGAGAAATCGAGGCGCCAGTATGAAAATGCATATCAGCAATTTAAAGAGTGGTGTGAAGCAAATAAAAATATCCGAAAATGTGCTGTTGGCATATTTTGCACAGAAGTCTAAGAAGCTGAAGTCTTCCACGTTATGGGCAATGTATTCTATGTTGAAGGCAACACTCAATGTTAAAGAAAACGTGGATTTTAAGAAATTTACCAAGTTGGTTCCATATTTGAAAAAATTGTCAGTTGCAAACCATCCTAAGAAATCTAAGGTATTGACTAGAGAGGAAGTTGATCAATTCATAAGAGAGGCAGATGATGAAACCTATTTGTTGGTTAAGGTAGATTTTTGATGATTGTTTTATATGTTTTTTGAATTACTGATTTCCTTTTAGGTCGTTTTAATACTGGGTATTTCGGGTGCTTGCCGCCGTGACGAACTCACTAAAATGACGGTCGATGACATAGAAGATAAAAATTCCATTTTGATTGTTAAAGTACCCGATACAAAAACGAATATACAACGAATTTTTACAGTTTCAAATTTATATTATACTGACTTTTACCGAAAATATGCGGCTCTTCGTCCAAGTTATGCTACCAGTCGCCGATTGTTTTTGAAGTATCAAAATAAGAGATGTTTTAACCAAGTTGTTGGAATAAATAGTATTGGAAAGATGCCTAGCTTAATAGCAAAACACCTAAAATTACCAAATCCTGATGCCTACACTGGTCATTGTTTTCGGAGAACATCAGCCACACTCCTTGCTAATACGGGGGCCGATATATGTGTTTTGAAGCGACATGGAGGATGGAAATCTTCGACTGTGGCCGAAGGATACGTGGAGGATTCTATCAATAACAAAATTCAAATATCAAATAAAATTTTAGACTGTGAAATTTCAAGATCAAGTGCTGTCACCTCTACGGCAGTTGCTTGCAAGTCAAAAATGGATAGTCTTCCAACCCCCGAAACTACGATATCACGAGCTGAATCTGAGTTATCTGGTTTAGGAATAAATATTGGTTCGTGCACTGGCTGCACCATTAATGTTAACATTGTAAATAACAAATAAAATTAGGTAGTGTAAAATTTTCTCACAATTTGAAAACCTTAATTATTGTTCTACATTAATAAATAAACGATTTCTTGTTTTTTGCTTGATTGAGGACCATATATATAGGTTAGAATTTGAAAATCCCATATAGTTTACATGCAGTGTGCGAAATATATTTCGCACATTACTTCGCGCACGGTGTCATGGTAACGAAGGAAAATGAAAAAAAGTGCCACTTCGCATACTGTTGTCAATGTGCGAACCTTGTCATTTTTTGACGTTTGTAGAAAAAATAACTTTAACTTTTACAGCGACAAATACACTAGTGGTTTTTTTACTTATTCATTTGTTTATCAATTATCGCGGTGTTGGTTGCCAAAATGAATAGTTTGACATTGATATGTTTCTGAATTTCTTATTCATTAAATTGTGCTACGAATTACACTCGAGGTTTGTATTGATATCGGGTAAATTTGTGTTGTTCAAATTCTAAACTGTTTCCTCTAGCAATTTAACTCGAATAACTGTCAACCTACAAATAGTTGACAGTTATTCTCGTCGAATTGCTACGAAACAGTTCCTCATCAAACAACCCAAAGGACATGGCACTGTATACATGTATTCTTGGGGCTCAATGGATTTTTTTGATTTTTGGATATATTATTCTACAGGTCAAAACAAGTAACTTTATTCATTAGACTTTTTTTCTGGCTCTAGAGCTACAAAAACGGGTTGATTGCCTAACGCTAATTATGGAAAATATTTTCTGCGAATGGATTTTTCTTGATTTTTGAGTATAATATCATGTGAAAAATATCAATTTTCTTTGATTATATACATTATGGTGTACATTCCTACAGGACGGATTTTCTGAAACTCGTTAATTGACTTCTCGCCCAATTTTGGACTTTTCTTGGAATTTCTCGGAACCAAAAGTTCTCCCGAAGTTGCTCGTGTTGGCGATTTTGTTTTTTACATGTTTTTACCTATATATACAAGTTAAAAAAATTAAACTCACTTCACCAGCTCTTGCAACATACCCCTAAGATTACCGATTATCAACGTATTGGCCTATAAAGTGTTCAACTATAAAACAAAATTATTGTTGTTATGGTGACTATATAATCTGTCAAAATTGACAATATTCCCTCATCATTGAAAAGTTATGGTTCGTTGCTATATATGTGATATACCAAATGCTCAATACCAGATATCTGTCGATCAAGTGCTCCTCAAAAAGTTGCATTTATTCAAAAATTGCATTCCCATCAGAAGGTTTGAAAAAATACCTCTTCAGGACAACCCATCGGGATCCCTACGGTTAAAAGATCAACTATCAAAAGAAATCTACTAGTAATAAAAATTATTAATGTGTTTTGCCTAACCATGTAGACACTTTGGGGAATGTAATTTGAAGAGTTCAATTAATGTATTCATAGTTTTCATATCAACAGAAATAATTAATAATTTCGTTTAAATATAGGTATTTGAGAATTCGTCTCTTTGGAGTCACCCTGTAGCGTCACACAAAAAGAGTAGACGAAACTTGATTATCATTCTCTGTGGAAAGTCAAACTCAGATATCAACAATAAATCCACTATCCCATCATATCCCATTAATCAACCACCTTATTTTTTGCTCACTGTGTATAAACGTTGTGAAATGTATTTAGAACAGTTCAAATCAAATCAAATAAAATCGTTTATTTAACTACGTTATGCAAAATACAGACATTTGTAGCAGGTCAGGTCAGTCAGTTAGGTCAGTTCGTTGGGTTCATCTACACAATATGCCTCAAGAAATTCAACGAAAAGCCCACAATTGGGCGAGAAGTCAATAAACGTGATTCAGAAAAATCGTGTTTTCTGCCCCATCCTGTAGTAATGTACACCATAATTGATATAATCAAAGGAAATTGATATTTTCCACATGATATTATACTCAAAAATCAAGAAAAATCCATTCGCAGAAAATATTTTCCATAATTAGCGTTAGACAATCAACCCATTTTTGTAGCTCACGCTGTAGAGCCAGAATAAAAGTCTAATGAAGAAAGTTACTTGTTTTGACCTGTAGAATGATATACCCAAAAATCAAAAAAATCTATCGAACCCCAGGAATACATGTATCCAGTGCCATGTCCTTTACCCGATAAAATACAAACCACTTACGCAATTATATGTGAAAATTTGCGAATGACTCGGTATTTATCAATCCAATTGGATAAAATAAAATATTTACTATAATTGCTTATGATCATTCCTACCAATTATATTTTAATAAAATATTATTAGGAGAGTTAAAACTATTCAGAATACTCGTTTAGATGTTATTCAATCCAATGATGAAGAAAAAATATTCATCTGTTCGTCATCCAGCTTTTGCACTGACTATATACCATTAAGAAATTCTCCCAAGAAAACCCCTAAATGAAAATCGATTAAATTGATGACTTGCATTTTCTTTTATACTGCGGCACGCTTTAGTTTATAGCAATAAAATCCTCTTACTCCAGGTATTCATCCATTGAAGTTAATCGACCGTGAAAGAGGTTTTTGAAAATCGTTATTATAATACCAATATTTATCTGATTTAATAATCCAGTACGATTGGGATTTGAGACAAGAATCAATTGTAGCACCACCAAATTTGGTGCGCTAGTAGTTGACACCATGATAAACACGAAAAAAAAATTGCTTAATCTAATTCCAGGGGTGGAACTTATTTTTTTAGTCGTTCAAAAATAAATAAATACATTTTTGCTGTTATCTTGGAAAGTATATGATTTATCGAAAAAACAACTCAACAGGGTGAAAAATAATTCAATTTTCCACAAAAATTATTCCTAGTAAGTTCCAATGAAATATGCTTGTTTTCTCAGAAAACGTGATTAAACGCCGACATCAAATTTTAGGTTCACTCTGACCCGCCGCTGAAAGTTCTGGCGGAGCCGAATATTTGATTGGTCATAACTCTGCTAAAAATGATCGGCGAAGGAAAAGAAAAAGTTCATATTGTTTCTGAAGACTCCTACCTTCTCATGCAAATATGCCCTCTTTGGACTATATGCAACAATTTTAAAATAGTGTGATAGGCCCCCATTATACATGCCAAAAAAAAATTTTTTTCGACAACCGGTATCACTTCTAGTCGGGAAATGCTCGAATTTTAATATAAATATTAATATAAATAAGAATCAGAATGTTTCTGTTAGTACCTATCTTCTGTTCGCATTTCGATATTCAATACAAACAAGAATTAAAACTGAAAAGGGGAACATTCTCCATGAAAATTGAAAAATGAAAAATGTGATTCATTTGTAATATCTAACAGAAAACAACTACTTCCCCGGCACAAGCCACGCTGGACATTGAACTACATCTGATAGATATTGTGAAAAGACTCTAACTGAAAAGGAAAGAAAAAATCTGAAAGTGAAAATTAAAATGTTCGAAATTTTCTTCTACAAAGAAATATAAAAAATAAATGTGTCTCAATTTGTTATTCTACACGGTTGCCAAAAATATTGTGTACGCAACACGTCCGAAAACAGTTTTTTCCGGACTTGTTACGTAAAGTACTATTTTAGAATATGGATAAAATAATTTTCCGCCAATGTGCTATCAAACTTGGATAAACAATACTGTTTTTTATCTCTAAAATCGATATGAGAGTAATATTGAAATCGCAATATTGGAGCTAGATGCTGAAAACAATATGTAGGCAATATCGCTCTATCGATATTGGTGAAAATTATTGACCCAATATTTCATGAAACAATATACATTCAGAACAGGTTGTGCCAATATTCCACCAATATTATTAATGAAATATTGTTTTTCCAATATGAACCCATATTGGTTCAATATTATTTTTACATTTACAATATATCCATATTGGCCCAATATGAAAACAAGATTCAGCCAACATGAGGTGCTACCTGGGAGAGCTCTCATACATTCTCATTTACCATATTATGGAATACCGTTCTGGGGAGTTTGCAATTTGACAGCACTACAGACTGTTTTAGTACCGCAGAAAGAGAATGTCAGATATTTTGTAAGCTGAAACCTCACTGAATCATGAAAACTCAAATTTGCCAAACATAAAATTCTGACAATAATTTTATTGTTTATTTTGAAATCAATATGCCTCATAAACAAAATATCCAAGCTCCCACCAAACCATACGACATACGTAAAAATGGGTTAGAATTACCGCTTCCCACAACAAACATAAATAGGGATTCCATCTATTACAATTGGGTCAAAATGTCACTTGCCTCAACATATCAAGTGGGTGAAGAGGAACTCAAAAAACTTTAGGAAAATAGTGAACACGTTTTCAGCGGATAGGCCCTATTATAATTTCCAAGAGTACTATATACAGAGACAAATTTACATAAGATATACGATGAGCTATTAGTAAGGGTGTATTAATGTTTATTACTTGTCTACGTGTATATATAGTCATAATATTATAATATAATAATATTATAATAATATTATAATATTATTTGATAATTTATGAAAATTAAAGTTCATTTATTTTAATGAATGAGTGAATATTATTTCATTTTCTTTGGGAAACCTAACAAAAAAAAAATCAAAAACAAGCTTGTAAAGTGAAAAATATTTTCTTCAGATGTGTACTGTAGATTATTCTGTGAGTTACAGTTACAAGAACTCGTCGCCTAAAGTTTTCATTTCGAATATGAAAGCGGTAAGCTTTTGAATAGGTAACTCACAGAATAACCTACATCTCACATCGGAAGGAATGTTTTTTTATTTTTCAGCGCATTTTGAATTAAAGCTTATCTTTAACGATTTTATCTATTTTATTTTGTGCTCTTCCGCGTTAGTACACATTAATCGATTAACTTTTTATTGGGAATGGTAATTACATGGCCTGTTTCCTATGATTTTTGAGCCAATCTAACCCTCCAATGAGGAGGATATCTAAATATTTACTCGTCTGGCATCCTAGAGCCTCCATATTGAATATTTCAATTCAAGCAAAACATTCATGATATTCGACCCTAAAATTCCTGACAAACCAGTTTTGAATAAAATCAGACCATCATTACATAACTCATCCGCCACCTAGTGTTTATAAATGTTGACGAAAAAGAATCATAATTTTCGACCTCAAGAACCCCCACAAACCAAATTTAATTAAAATCGAATCATAATCACAAGAATCGTCCACCTTATTGTAACTATGTCGTCTTGAACTAATGAATTTTGGCAAAGTAAGTCTTCGATTTCGAAAACTCTCACATACCAATTTTAATTCGAATCGAGCCATTGTATAAATTTTGATTGACAAATTTCTGACCTCCCAATATGTACCAATTATATTAGTCGAATCGCATCAGAGTCACAGAATTTGTCCGTTATGCCGAGTTTCTGAATTTTGACAGAAAATCCAGAATATCCAATCTCAAAATCCTCCACGAACAGGTTTTGAATGAAATCGGACAATATTCACAAACCATGTCCGCCATCTTCGGGCCGCCATTTTCTTTTTTATAAAAAAAATCCCTAATGCACTGTCAACGGAATATTAGACAAATTTCAAGTTAATCAGAAGACTAGAAGTGGGTCCAATATTTCCATCGGTTCCATCCTTGATGTGGATGACTGATTCTGAAGAGCCTGCTTTCCAATCTCCCTGACGAGCTTGGCAAAGAGAAATAGTTTATCGTCGACCAAAATGTGTTGGCCATTAAATGTGAGAGAAGCGAACGTTGCTTCAATGAAATGAACGATTTCTGTGAGTGATATTTTTCAATAACATTCCCCCTATCTAATTTAGTTAATGAATTTTCAATGAAAACTAGAGATAATTGAAAAAAATCAACAATGTTTCAGATGCAGTTCAATGTCCAGCGTGGCTTTAGCCAGGGAAGTAGTTGTTTTCTGTTAGATATTACAAAAAAATCACATTTTTTATTTTTTTAATTCTCATGGAGAATTGACTACAGACAGACACCGGCACAGCTGAAACTAAAAAATGTTGAAGCTTATGATCCATCATCAGATTAGCTCCATGTCGCGCATAATGAAATCGTAATAAGATCGTAATAAAATCGTATTCTTATACTATTTACATATGCATACAAAATTTCAGCTCAATCTGAATCCAGGAAGTGGGTCAAATTCATCAAATTCAGCAAGATTTGGTTACGGACAGACACTTGGACAGGTGAAACTAAAAAGAAGATTGTTAGGCCAAGCTGTAGATAAAAATAAGAGACTCTTTTCACACAAAATAAAAGACGCAAATGGTTTATACTATTTTTTGTAAGATAGTTCGTAAATCAAAAACCTGGTTTTGGCCCCAGCAAAATTGCTTTGTAGAAATTTTTCAACAAGAAATACTTAGTTTAAAAAAATTACAACTTTTTTGTTTTTTTGGAAATATCTCAAAAAGTATTGAAGGAAACGTTTCACAGTCCATAGAACTTTTGTAGAGAAAATTTGTAATTTTTTTCACTATTTCGTGTATAAAAAATTCCATAAAGCGATTTTGCTGGGGCAAAAACCGAGGTTTTCATCAACAAACTATCTTATTAAAATTAGTAAAGGCCATTTGCGTCTTTTATTTTGTGGTGGGATGGGAGAAAAATCCTCTATAGCTTGGTCTATCTACCACCTTCACACAGTAAAAATAAAAATATTCTATCAGGTGATAATGAGAATGGAAGTGATATCATAATTAGTGGATAACATACATACCCAGATAATCAGAAAAATAGTAAAATTAAGAATGAATTTCAGAGTTTGAACACAAAAACATTGAAAATTTTTCATTATCTGCTGTTATATAAAAGCTGTGATACCCCATCTTGATAAAACTAAATGGTTTCACCATTCTATCATCAACGGAAATTTTTCAACTTTGTTTCCCCGTTTTTAGTATGAAAGCAATGCTTTCTATACCGTAATATCATTAATTTTTTTAAATTTTTTGGAATACAATTCCGATATATTTTGAATAACCGAAATATATTTCTGCGTTAAACTGCCTTCTAACATATCGTTGAATTCAAAAATGTGTGAAACCACAAAACAATTGACTGGATTTTGGAAATATTATGACCAAATTGAAATCTGCATTATTATAAAAACAGTATTCTGCAGTGGTTTAAAATTATTATTCCAAATGTTTTCGCTAAGTTTTGATTCCGTATTCTTGTTCAGCAGTCATGAATACGTGAATAACCTAAAAGATAAAGGGTATTGTTCAAAGGGGAATTCTCCTTGGGGTTGTCATTTGAGCTAGACTGAGTTGGCGTTCTTCTGTTCATTATCATCACTATCCAAACCGTCACTTTATATTTCTCGGAACATATTTAATAAAAACAATCGGTGTACTCGACATACAATCATTTTTTCAGCTATAAACAAAACTTATCTCTACAAAACCATCAGAGTTTTATCGATTGAAACCAGTCGAAAACATACACCTGCACCTCAATCACTTTGTCACAATATAGGTACATATTTGAGCCGTATTCACGATCAAATATTACCGGCCTTGATTTGACATGTATAAAGAATTTTTTATCGTTATCATCGCATATGAATATGAACTACAATAAAGCATAAAATAATAAACACAAATATCGATTCATTCAGTTGGTGTACCGTGGAGTCTCGCACGGTTATACGATAATAATTCAAAAAATGGTATCTTGGCGTTTATAGTACTTTCGTTGGAATTGGGAAAATGTATATGCCTACGTTTTATATGGAAAGAGCAGGGCTTCGCGAGACCAGAACCTGGACTGATCAGTTTTTTTCTTGATCTCGATAGTCTTGGTTTTGGATCAAAATGCGTCTAAAAAGTTCAATTATTCAATTCAATTGTCAAAAAAAAAAACAGTTGAAGATAAGTATAGAATATTGATAAAATCTTTAACATAAAATTCAAATAGGTACGCATCAATATACAGGATGATTTATTAAAAATAAAAAATCGTTGCCAAGTTAAGCTGGAAGTGACAACGACGCAGTAGCAGAAATATTTTCAAAAATTTCAAATTCAAACCAAATAACTTTTGTATTAAGTTCTTTTCTATCTTCAAGGAGGTATGGATCACTACCACCTCACAACATACACCTATTTGTTGTAAACTGTAAAATTGCAAAAAATTAATTTGAAAAATGTATTTTCGATTTTGAGTGGGCAAAAATTAAAAACCTACCATATGAAAAAAAAAAAAATAATTTGAATAGAATGCCATAACATTTTCCATCAGATTTCTCTCAATATTGAGTAGATTTAAGTTCATTATATTTCTTTCTCTTGGGAGAGAGTCTTGGTCTCAATAGTCAAGTCCTGGTCTTGGTCTTGGGAAGATTTATTAAGTCTTGGTCTTGGCCTTGATCTTGTATCAAGACCAAGACAAGAATAAGACTAGTCTCTTGATCTTGGGAAGCCATAGGAAAGAGCAACCTCCTTCCCTCAAACGATGTTTTGAATGTGACATTTTCCCCAAAAGTAACTTTTTTAAACTTTTTTCCTCGCTAACGAGACGTATGTGGAAATACATACTTAAAAAAAACTTTCTCCCTCTAAAACCCCTGCAGGTAACAACTCCTCAGAGTCCGAATTAAAAAATGTAATTCGTCAATTTTTGAAGGAAACTTGCCCATAATTGAACTTTATGTTATGAATTTTTGAAAAATGGTCTATTTTTAATGGTTTTCCGGGATTTTTTCAGTGGAAAATGCACCGATCCGGTTGCATAAAAATTTATTTTGTAGGCTTCTCAATTTTCTACAAAAGTTTCATCAACTGTGAAACGATTAAGTACTTAAAACGTAACGTAAAAAAAACAAAACTTGGTCATATATGACAATATTCTTTTTATCTTTCCCGCAAAGCAATTTTGATGGAGCCGACACCGGGGTCTCATCTACGAACTATCTCGCAAAAGGTATTGTAGTTTATTTCGTCTTTTTTCAAGGGAGGAAAAATTCGGTACTAAAACCTGGACAATAATTACTTTAGTTCCAGTTCCAGTCTCATTATTTCTTACATCAGAACTTCTCAAAGATATGTACCTAATGATATATGCTTCAGTTTCATAATTGAAGAGCAATTTTTTTTTTTATTGAACCAATTTAGTATACATATTAATAAATAAATCGAGCATTTTGTTCCTAATCAGCAACATGCTAGTGATGGAACATTATAAGTGAAATATAATTTAATAACAATTCCTGTAGTTCACTATACATTAATATAATTTATATCTATTATATCTTAAATATATCATAGTACCTACAGTAGTTTTTTGATTTATGTGCTATATCGAGTTAATTTTAAATGAAGATTAGCTATCTATATTTTTTACAGGATTTGGCAATGAGTTGAAAGTTTCTAGACATTTGTATATAGGATGATTGAGTGCCAAGTTTGTTCTTACATTTGATAGGTAAAAGTTATTTTGATTTCTAGTCTCGTATGTGTGAGTTTCGCTAAGTTGAATTTAGTGTTACATTTTTGTTGATTTTTTTGTATTTTATAAGTGTATTTGCATTGTTCTATTTGTAATATTTGTTCCAAGGGCATTATTCCTGTTTCTTTATATATTTCCTCTGTATGTGCTCTGTAGTTATATCCAAATAAAGATTTCACTACCTTATTTTGGAGAGTGTATTTTTTTAAATTGTGTTGGTCGACATATACCCCAGGTTGTTATAAGATAGCGAAAAACTGACAGAAAGTTGCATTGTAAATCATAAGCCTGTTTTGAGCATTCAACTAGCTACTTCATCTATACAAAGCACCAATCATAGGGACTACCTTTTTTGAAATATGATTTGAGTGTTCCTGCCAATTCAGCTTATTATCTATAACCACTTTAATAACTGTTCCAATTCAGTTAGGTTATATCCTTCATAGACAAGAACGGTGTCTTCTGCAAATATACAGGGTGTTCCTTAAAGACATGCTAATATTTGAAGGGGTGATTCTTTGACTTATTTTAAGGAAAAAACTTTCTATAAACGTATGTCCTAAAAGTCCTAACTTTTGAGATACAGGATGATAAAGTTTTGAAAAAAAATCAGTTTTTTAATAATAACTGAGATAATACTGTAGACGTTTTTATAAAATTTGGTACATGTCTTCTATGCATCAAGGTGCATTTTTTAATGCACAAACATTTTCATTTTCTCAACCAGTGGCGTCCGTACGGGTTTTGCATTGAATATTTTTGGAGAAAAAATACTACGCCACTGCTTTCTCAAAAAAAAAAATACTTTTGAGATCCACATTTATTTTTGAGCAAATTTAATCTCTTGAGTTTTCTTTGTCCGCCGCATGGTTTTCGCTTAAAAAAATAAAAATCGTTTTACTTCAGGATCAATTCCTCAAAAATCTGATGTAGTGTGGAAATGATTGTGCATCGACTTAAAGCAAATGAAGGGATCAGATTCGTTCCAAAATGAATGAGAATCAGAAAAATATGGATTTCAGCTTGTACAAAAACTAATTTTATTTTATTTTATAAAATTAAGTTTAAATGAACGGATCAAATTCATTAATTATCAAGAACCGAGCATCTGACAAGAATTACACATTTTTTTGGATTCTCATTCATTTTGGAACAAATCTGATCCCTCAATTTGCTTTCAGTCGATGCACAAACATTTCCACACCGCATCAGATTTTTGAAGAATTGATCCTGAAATGAAACGATTTTTATTTTTTTAAGCGAAAACCATGCGGCGGACAAAGAAAACTCAAGAGATCAAATTTGCTCAAAAATAAATAAGAATCTCAAAAGTATTTTTTTTTTCAGGAGAAAGCAGTGGCGTAGTATTTTTTTCTCAAAAAATATTCAATGCAAAACCCGTACGGACGCCACTGGTTGAGAAAATGAAAATGTTTGTGCATTAAAAAATGTACCTTGATGCATAGAAGACATGTACCAAATTTTATAAAAACGTCTACAATATTATCTCAGTTATTATTAAAAAACTGATTTTTTTTCAAAACTTTATCACCCTGTATCTGAAAAGTTAGGACTTTTAGGACATACGTTTATAGAAAGTTTTTTCCTTAAAATAAGTCAAAGAATCACCCTCTCAATTATTAGCATGTCTTTAAGGAACACCCTGTATAGTAGCGAGCTATCAATTTGGCTTTTTTAAGGTTTAGGGTATGTAAAGAATACAACATAGGCCCCAAGACTGGCCCTTGTGGGACTCTACAGGTAACATTTTTTAGTGTACTGTTTACATAGTCTAGTGACACATACTGTTTTCGGTTTCGTAAATATGTTTTTAGAAGATCTGCGCATTTACCTCTTATTTCCCAGTAAGTTGAGCTTATTTATTAACATTTCGTGGTCAACTACATCAAATGCCTTTTGTACGTCGACAAATATCGTTATGACATATTTTTTGTTATCTAGATTAGTTATAACGTGGTTCAAAAAGTCCATTGTGTCGCTCTGTGTGTTTGATTGCTTTTGGAAGCCATACTGGAATCTATCTAGCTCAACATATTCAGTAAGAAAACAATTATTGACCCTCTTTTCAATGATAATTTCTAAAAGTTTCGGCAATGCACATACTACAGTTATGGGACGATAGTTTTCTACTTTATTTTTTGATCCTGCCTTAAGAATAAGAGTGATTTTACCAATTTCCAAAACATTAGGGAAGATTACAGTTGTGAACATTTTGTTGACGAGTTTGACTAAGATTGGTATACCTAATAATTTCTTGAACTAAAAGCAGGTTTTTTACAGTTATAATATCTTGACCAGGGGCAGCATTTATATTTAATTCATTTGGAGCTTCATTTATTTCATTATGGTTTGCTTCATGTAGATATTTGAATTTCTAATAGTAATTTCTTCAAAAATCTTATATCACGCATCCCAACCAACAGAAGGCAACTTATATCGATTGTACTCACAGAAAAATCAGAATTATCAGAATTGTTTACATAAAAAATCATTTGGTGAAGCCTGAATTTATTGTTTATACGAGCAGGTATATCCTAGCCGTGACTCTATACATGACTGAAATTGACCATAAATGTAATCACATATTTTAATTCAAAATATTATTTTTCATCATGATAAGATAAATAACCACAACCGTATAGCGTACTACCTGTGTAGAGAATTTTAAACCCATACTGCTACAAAGTCAGAAAATCGAAAGACAAAATAGTATATTGTACAACTAGTGCGAAATATCCAGTTTCCGACGACCTACATCAAAAACATAGGTATGTCGGATTTTAATTTCGCATGACTGTATTATACCTACTTACAAATCATTTACAAAATCAATTATCTGAAGACGCATATAAGAAAAATGTATTACACAAAGAGAACAAATTTTATTGAACATTTAACAAAAATATTTGGGTACATTTTGGTCCGTATTTATGAAATATTAGAAAAATAATTATTGATGGTAATATTTGGACAATTGTTCAGTACTAACGGAATATTATTATTTTCTTTTATCAAACATTGAATGGCATGATTATTAATTCCTGTCATATTATTATTAGTTTCCAAAACTGTAGTGGAGGTTGATGGTCTCGCAGTAGGGACTGATTGTGATTCCGAGCATACTTCTGTTTTGATTTTTCTGGAAGCAATTCCTTCGTTGTTTGGTTTGCTAAATTATGCAAACTTCTGATGGAGTCAAATCTAACATTTCATCGTCGGATGACATTGTACCAAAAAAACTGAACAAATTATACGATTCTGTAGGTACCTATCTACTTAGTAAATCACATTGACACTATAATGTAATAAATTCGTTTGTAGATATGTCATTGTCAGAGGTATCTATGATTAAAAATTAGAGTATAGTTAACTATATTAGGTAATCGCAGCAATCGCAGAGCGAGAAGACCGTGCGCAATATTTCATTTCGCACTAGTGCGAAATATCTAATTTTGTATACTAGTTTACAGTGCGAAATGATGCGTATTTCAAGTAGGTCGTCGGAAAATGTTATATTTATTCGAGTCATTAGTGAAGTTTACTGCAGATATATTTTAGATGTTTGGCTTAAGAAAACAAATGGGGAATGTCCTGACATTTTGCATTTAATTTGAAACTTTTGACGTTATAATACCTAGAGCTAGGTACTAATGCTTTTTTGGACAACTGCATAACAGAGCCTTGGCGCGTTCGAATTTCAACGCAAAGTTAACGTGTTGTGAGGAATGTCGTTAATTGACAGCATTTGCGCTCTAGAGCGACAAAATTGAGAATATGCTCGCTTATTCAGATGTTTCCGATTTTCCGACATTTATATTATGAATGACATGTAGCTTAAAGGTAAATGTTTTCGTATGACTACCGATTAGAGATTCTGCTCTTCACGCCGGTGACCGGGGTTCAAATCTTGGAATAACAATTTTTTTAATGTGTTAGAGATATAGATTGTGTTGCCAGCAATTTGGATTCCGACTTTGGCTATATCTATTAAAAATTGTCAAAATTGTACATTCAACTTTAATGTGGTGAAAAATAAATGAAATTATTATTATTATTAGGTATTAATGTATGATCAATAAAGTATCGAGTGCGTTTTCTGTATCTGATATCTGCATTTGTCGAAAAACTATTGTATGTAATTCGAGAAGAAAGTGTAATTGCTGCTCTCTAAAGATTCTCTCTTTGTCGAGCGGCAATCCACCACTTTGTACTCTGAATACACAAATAGCTATTTTCATTGGATAAAAAAGTACAAAATTCACCATGGTGCCATGCTTTGAAATAAGTGTGGCAAGTACTTTTATAACTGATATTATTATTGTGAACTTTCATTCATCCACTGTTAGCAGATTGATCGATATTGATCTGAGGGCGGGCGTATTCTTCTCACCAAAAACCCTTTCCTACCTGTGAAAGCCAAAATCACCATTGACTGAAGTTGCATATAATATCCATCGATGCCATTAGCGGTTGTTCTTCGACGTGCGTGCTTAAAAGGCAAGTCAAGTTATTGAAGATCATTACAAGACATTCTTGATGGCCTTGTATTGTGAGAATCACTGAACCACCAATCTGAATCATCTGCAGTGCAAGAGCTATATCACATCGGCATATGAGCTGACTGGTTATTGCATATCTTTCACCAACAGAATCCGCAGCAGAGCAACACTTTCTGTGGGTTTTTTAACAAGTTCAACAGTGGCTGAGATACTGGAGGAAGGCTGGAAACTCTTTTGTTTCAATTTCTACAATCAAGAGCCTAGACCCAGATGCCCTACGCACTGGAGACATGCTCATTCAAAAAGGTTTACTATTGATTGCTCCAACACCGACTCTTCCTCCATAGACGACGATGTTGACGACAATCCCTTGGATGAGGAAATATAACAGATACGTTTGGAAGGATACATGTATATAAGAAAGAGAAAGAAAACATTGAGTGAGACGTGATGCCTATTTATTAATCTTCATATAGCAAATGGCAGGTGGACGGTCCCCCTTCAATGTCCTCTAGACGTTCGGCCATTTATAGTGCAGGATCAGCCACCCAATACTATTTTTTCACTCAGCGCATTCACGATATCAGCAACTTACTGTAGCTGAAAATGGGAGTTTTTCGAAAACTGGCGGACTCGCCGATTATGCACCTCACAGTTAAAGCGTGAGAAAAATTGACAATTTTTTAGCTTGCGCTATCGGCGGGCGGTTCAGGATATAGTAAGAGTTGAGTCAATTCATGAAAATTGCAATGAATGAAATCTACTTTCATTATATCCAATAGACCCAAAATTCTATCTTTGTAAATTCCTGCCCACTCGTTAACACTCAATCGCACGTGCGATCAAATATCTCTAAACTGCGTGGGTTTGTTTGAATTCCAAATGTGTTCGTTATTCTGATTGATTGTACTGTCATTCTTGGAATTACTTCCGTCTGTCCAAATATCATTTTCTAGTGAAACCATAAAATCAGCTCTTCTTATTAGCCAATGACAAAATTGTAATCGTTTATCGGGTCCACTTGGAGGCAATATATGAGTTGTAGGTATACTGTATTTTTATTTTTTTTCAGTTATCTCCAAACACTTGTACATCGCATCACACGATAAAAGGTCAGGCTGCATCTTACCTAGACATTAATTTTATATTGTTTTTATGGAATTATAGCTTTTACGACCTCTTAGTCGATATTTGTTCGACAAGAGACGTCTTTATTCATTGTTTATATAGGTGTCGCCATCTAGCTAGAATTCATTGAATTAACTAATACTTATGTTTACGTGTATACGTCACAGAGTGCATGAGAGGTTGAATGGTGTCACGGAATGTTTTGACAATTATAGAGTGTTTTTGCACAGTTTGATTAAGAATATGTATATAAATGTAAGTAAAACATCACTCTTTGCATTAGATTAAAGATGATAATAAAATTTTTCATAATTTTTGAACACAATTCCGTACTTTCATATGTCCCGCATGGAGTACATGGTGATTTCAAGAGTGCAGTAATCCTTATTTCATTGATATTTTTTAGATGTGGCACGGAGTAGTATATCCAAAAGACTAAATAAGCAAGAATTGTTCGAACTCCAGCAATGTGACAAAGAGATAAAGAATCCAGATATTCCACAATTATCCGATGAAGGTCAGTAATAATCAGGACAGTAATAGTTCTTCCGATGACGATGATGATATCCATGTGCATGTATGTACCGAAAATGTCGAAATAAGCAGTACTTGAAGGGAAACTAGTTCAGACCTCTACGAAAAACACGGACTTACTGAAAAGCAGACATGAAATGGATAAAAAGTGACAATTTTCAAACCATGCCTGTTTATTGGCACAATGAAACAAATAATCATAACCAACAAGAGCCGCACATTATAATAATTTTTTTTATGTTGTTCATTTTCTTTTTTTACTTTTTTCAAACAATATAGTATAGTAAAGTAAGTTGAGTGTTTCATCTGTTCAGTCACATTGTCTCTTACCAAGGACATGATGTCACAGTAAAAGACGAGGGGATACACTATATATTCTTCTACTGAAAATCATTAAAAAAATATCTGAACATTTTCAGATTCTTCTCGAGGGCCTTATGAGAGTTAGTTGCTCGTAAGGGGGCAGCCGGTTGATGGTTAATTTCATTAAAAAGGACACAAATGTCTAAGCTTCAATTTTTCCTTTTCATTAAAAATCTCTTCAGTTTTCTCATCCATTTTGTTTCCGTATTGATTTCTCGGCTTTTTATATCAACAAAACTCGTAAAGATTTTAATCCAATAAAATTGGTGTGATTGTCGTGTTTCGGAATACAAGCTTGAAAACATTTCCTATATCCCAACGTTGTTTGTATTCGTAATACAGTTTTATTATATCACTTTAATTTCTACTCGTCACAACCATTTTTCCCAAAATATTCAGTGACTGCAAAATGACAGGATGTCGTTAAATGTGAAAGATTGAAAGTCATAGTAGTAAGACACATCAAAATCAAATGAGTCATTTCTTTTATTAATATCTGATAGTTCCCAAACAAAATGGGTGATTCGTAATATAACATTGAAAAACTTTTGTGGGTTTCTAAAAAAAAAGTATATAATATGGCAACTATAAAAAAAATATGATGGTGGCTGGAAGAAGAAACGTCTGATATTCAATCTGAAAACACCATAATGAAGCTAGTGAAATCTTCCGAAGAATAAGGCCAGAAAAATTAATACAATTTTCGTTTTTCTCCTGATTTCTCCATACATACTTGGAATTTTGAAACCGTCCCAACTGCATATTGTTAGTAAGTAATAGGTAGATGCGCAGCTTTACCCCAATTTTAACCAACTTCAGATTTTTTATAAATACACTACATCAAAATAATCAACAAACATTAATATGTTCAACAATGATAATAATACTTAGGTAAACATACGATGTAAGCCCTGAACTAAGTATAATATATAATTATCAAACATTCTTTTAATAAATTTTGCAAATGTGAATAGATACATATGAAACTCTAATTCAGTTAATGCTTTTATTATGCTAATCTCCCATCAACTCTTAGAAGAGGTTAATATTGTTTTGTCCTTTGGAATTGTTTAAAAAAAATTGTTTAAAATTGTTTTTTCCGTTAACCTGCTGCTGTCCCCCTTTGAACGACAGCCCTCAAACGTCGAAACTTGTGCGAGATAAGGATTAACGATAAAACCAAACTTCATCTCCTGGTTCTAAAACGTATTGTTGTGCCCTCACTTGCTCTATCATAGAATTTAAAGTATAGTATATAGTTCTCAACTACTCAGTCCATTTATTCGGCCCCAAGTGCCCAACAAAAGTTCAAGCGGTTTCTCAGATGCCAAGACCCAGGAATGTGTATGAATTGAGACGCTTCCTTGGCCTAGTCACATATTATGCGAAATTTATACCAGACTTTTCCTCAAAATCGTGGCCATTACGACGCTTACTCAGAACCGGACAAGAATTTTTTTAAGTCTGCTGCCACTGAAGCCTCCTTCTTGGACCTCAAGTCAGAATTGTGTAGTGATTCCTTTCGATTCATCGCTACCAGTAATTCTCACCACTGATGCGGAGAGAGAGTCCAGACTAAAGTACACCAGGGAAATCATGATGTCTGGCAGGAAGCTTGGCCAATATCATTATATTGTTGAATTGGACTCGGGGCGCAGCTTGAAGCGCCACATCAACCAACTCATCGCTACTCTGGTGCCAAAGAAACGAGTAACTTTTGCTCTGCCTGAAGTTCGATATCGAAGATATGGAATCCCAATTGAGGCCGCCGATCACCCTCAGTTTACTACCCGGTCGTCATCTCAATCCACTGAACCGCCAAGTGGTAGTTCGTCTAGTGATGGGTCCAGTCAGCATGAACCAACAAGGAACCAGCCTGGCCAGTCAACTCCTTCCAACACAAGCAGGCCGTCCAGACAATGTATGATGCCATCCTACCTAAAAGACTTCATTCTCTAACTTGTTTGCAGAGTTTTTTATCAAGTGGGGGAGAACATAGTATAGTAATAGTTTCTACTCGGTACAATTTGCAACAGTTCAACCTTTATATATTGTTCCGTTATCATACTATATTGTTTTTCTTCAGTTCATGACACACGATTGTCAGTCACTCATGTCAATCTCTGTTTTATATGTTCATATTCAATAAACACAGTTAAAAAGCATATAGTTCCAAACTACTCAGTCTATTTATTCGGCCCCTTTGTTACAACAGTGTTGCTATTCTTTTTTTTTTATTCGTATCTCACTTCATTAACTGTCGACCAATTTCAGCAGTAGTGGTGGAAGGATATCCTATTCTCAAAAATAGCTCTCGATTTGTTGAATACCATATAGGCTGTAACGTAAGCAGCTGTTACAACAATTTTATAATATTCACTTCTTTGTAGGGTTTGATAGGGTCTAACTGCTTTTTGTCACTTACTTTCCTAGTTACTCACTCACTTTCTGAAATAGGTGGGCGGAATTTTAAACCTGTGCATGTAAGTCTCTTAACTTGGGCTCTTTGTGCACCCACATGCTCATGGTCTCCTTCTGATTCACAGAAGTGGAGGACATTATGAGGGGGTGTGATGATGTATCGTCATTTTTAAATACCACCATTTTCGATCCTAATGTGGGTCAGGTCAGATGATTATGTTCCGTTAAGAGCCTGTCATCAGCTCGTGAGCTCGTCTGAAAGAGGAATAAATTTCCCTTTTCAGTTTTTTTCCAAACCCAATTATATTGAGTTTCGATTTGAAGATGAGTTCTGGCCACATTGGTGATTTTGCTGATCCTTCCTTGGCTATTTTTTCTGCCTGCCATTTTCCGTGTCCGGGAGCTTCTGTTAGTGGACACTTGTATTTGGCTCTTTGACCTGGTCCACTACGATACTTGCAGTAATATTGTGGCTTCAGAGTGCACCGTCTAGATTGGTCTTCATAATGAGACTCCACAGCTTTGACAGTGGTTCCTTCAGGTGACCATTGGCCTTTGGTTCTTCCTTCCCGTAATGTCTGCGTTTTTGATCTTGTTAGACCTTCGCAATGACATAATATGAGCAGTGCTTCTGTATAGAGATGATACCGGTAACATTCAGGTACGCTAGCCTTTGAATGTCACTCAGCAACCTATATGATCGTCCCCGACTGTTGCATCTTGATACACTACACTACCGAACCTTGTCAACCTCGTGCATAGTGTATAGGGTGATTGATAGTGCTGACAGTGATAGTAGGGTTTTTCCTACACATTAGTTCAATAACTCTGCCAAACTTCAACCATATCGGTTATAAGATATCTAATATTTATGTGATTCAAGTTTCCTGTTTTTGAACATTGTTTTGTGATGAAAAGAACATAACCTAATAATAAATTAACAATTTCATACAGTCAGTTTTTTTTTTATTTCATTGCAAAAATTTGGTATTGGTACGGAAATCTGTTTGGTGGCAGAATCTGACAACCCCAGAATGAAACCATTTTCAACTTTTTTATTTTCAGTTTCTTGCTACATTAGATAATAAACTCAACTAGGGTATGAAAACAATTTACAAAATGATGAAACAGTGAAAGGTATGTCAAACAAAAGATGGTTAGGAAACAAAATGAAAAATTATATAATGGCTTAAGCAGGTGTTCATGATATGCAATCTGAATGGCTTTCATTTCTTTTTTCGAAAACCAAGCTGGATACGAAGAAAACACAAGAGACCAAAAAGATTTATTTTCAGTCTTATCTAAAAAAAAATTGAACCCACAAAACAAAGTGAGTGGCGTACTTTTTTTCACAATATTGTTGGCTGTTGTGCAAACTGAGACGCCACTGGCCCTAAAAATTTCAATATAGTTGGGGTTAAATAATCGCCTCATTAGTTTAAATAAATATACCAAATTTCATCCAAATCGGTATGCAGATATTCATGACATTATTCATATACCATTTTATTTTTAACTTCAACGCCCTATATCTCAGAAACGAAGCAACTGCGGATATATATTCATAGGAACTTTTTTTCTTAAAACAACCTAACAAATCATCCTCTGCAGTTTCGTACCGTAGTTAGGAAACACAAAAAAAAATAAAAAAATTGGAAAAACGCCCCTGAAACAAAAGAAGTCTCATAGGAAAACGTGTCAGACTAATGAAGCCATACAGAAAGTTTGGAAAGAGTATCTATAAATTTTTTGTGGTCGTGAAATCGACTACTTTGACGCGTCTGACTGGAAAAACGCCCCATGATCTGTGTCAGACAATATGGAAAGTTGGTTTTATTGCTCTCAATGAATGGATCCTGAGAAAATCAGATGGTTTTTAAAAATTTTTCCTATGGTCGTTTTTCCGACATGTTCGAGGGCAGACACCCCCAATGACCCATGCTCATTGTCAGATAATTTTATTTTCGGGATTCAGTTCAAGTGTTTAAGCTATTCAAAATAAAACAGTATCTATAAATTTTTGCAGTCGTCAAAACGACGTGTTTCGGAAGTTTTTTTGGAAAAACGTTCCCGAAACAAGAAAAGTCACAGAGGAAAACGGTGGCAGACTAGGTCCAATGAAGCCATACAGAAAGTTTGGAGAGAGTATCTATCAGTAAAATTTTTGCCGATGGGCACTCTAACTATAAATATGAACTGTTGATATTACGAGTGTTGAAAGAAATAAAAGTTTTCAGTTAATAAAATAGTGAACACCAAAATTGGCGACGAAGATTAACTAACATATGACTGAATCATCATACCAATTCATCGCCCAGTTCGATACATAACAATCACTCTTCAAATGTATCAGTTAGATGTCGATCATCCTGTATTCTAACAGAGTGAAATGCACAACGAAACTTAACGAAACTAATTTATTAAACTTTTCCGCAAGGCTGTTAGAAGTCATGCAACTTCTTTTGTAAACAACGTGTTCACATTTCCCAGCCACTCAGACAGAGGAAGAAGAATGAGATATGAAATTGGATTTATTTCATGTGCTTCTACGTCTTCTTATTAACATGAAAATGCAGTAGGTATTCATAACCCTATTTTATGACTACGCAAGAGATGAAAATATGTTCAAAATTGTAGAGATGTGTGAAAAATGTTTCCAACCCATTCTAGCTGATTTGAAAATAATTTCAGACAAAATAGTGGAATCTTAGGGAAGTTATTAGGTTTCCGAAAAGGCGGAAAAAATTTGTTCTTCTATTCCATAGCCGTAGAGAGAATAGAGCATATTATGTAATTTCTGCGTAAAATAAAATGTTCGAATCTGTATCATGTATTAAACATATTGAGTATTCATTTATTTTTCAGGTTATGGAAAAGCTTCATTGGAAATTTTTGTAGACCTGAGTAAGTACAATGTATTTGTGTAAAAAAGTAAAGAAAAATATTCAGGAATGTTTAATTTTCGGTAAACTTTAATTTTTTGTTTATTTAAAATTATTTCATGAAAAAAATTATTGAAAATATCAGTGGAACCTGAAGTGAAGTACCTAACGCGATCCAAAGTTGAAACTATAATTTTTCACAAGCTCTCATTCGATTATCTCCATTCGTATGTCTGTCTGTTAGTGAGTCTGTTAATTTTTTCAGCACTTGACCTGAAAGCACGTTTGACCTGAAAGTTTGAATACGTAGCAAGAACCAATAATACAATAATTTGAGAACATTTTACCCCCTGCTTACATGTAGAAATATATCTGGTGGTTTCAGGCGTCTAAAATGAATGCAAAAAATCTCTGACCCCGAGAACGCTCCCAGCCTAATTTTTAATTGAACCGGACCATAATGACAAATTTCGTTAGCCATCTTGTAACGGTCATCTTGCCACCGGAATTAGGAAAATTTTAAATCATTCGGGCGTCTGTGAAGTGGGTAAAAATCACGTTCAAGTATTCTGTTACATACATAGATAGGTAGGTAAATACATACAAGCCTTTTTTTCCAACTTTTTTCAGCAGACTCGGGAAAATATACCTGAGGTGTCATTCGATTCGGAATAGCGTTCAGATGATTTTTTTACACGTTTTAAATTAGCTTCACTTGTGTATTTGCATGTTTGTAACCGACTCCTTAGGGCGTGATTTTCATCCATTTTAAGACGTCTGAATAATTTGAAATTTGGCAGGTGTTCATAGTTTCAATGACAATGCAATATGACATTTTTGTTATAATGAAAAAACAAAATGGCGACTCCAAGATGGCGGACGAGATTTTTGATAATGGTCCGATTCCATTCAAAATTGGTATATAAGGGTTTTCGGAGTCGGAGATTACGATTTTTATATCAAAATTCATAATTCAAATTGGCATGATTCGATTCAAAATTGGTAGGCGAGGTTTTTTTAGATCGTACATTTTGAATTTTCTGTCACAAATTTACAAATTGAATATGGCGGCTCCATTATGGTCTGATTCGATTCAAAATTAGTGTGTAAGGGTTCTCGGGGTCAGAGATTATGATTTTTTCGTAAAAATTTATGAATTCAAGATGGCGGCCCAAGACGATGGACGAGTATTGTGATAATGGTCAGATTCGATTCAAAATTGGTATGGTTTTCGGAGTCGGAGATATCGATTTTTTAGTAAAAAAAAATAGTTTAAAAAACTATAGAATACGCTTTACTTTCCATGGACTAAAAAGTAAAGAATAATTGACAATTTAATTTCTCACATGTAAAAAAAGCGTGGGGTGCTTGATAAAGTTCTCTTGAGCTCTTGAACGCTCTGTATTGTTAAATTAAACTAAAAAATATGAGAATATAGATCGGAAGCACCCATGCTTTTTTACATTTGAAAAATTAAATTGTCAATTATTTTTTACTTTTTAGTCCATGGGAAGTAAAGCGTGTTCTTTGGTTTTTTTATACTATTCTTTCTTTACATTGAATTCTGCTCGAAAAAATAGTTGAAGTTATATTAAATTCAGTAAAAAATATAATAAGGGGTTTAATTTTTTGCAAGTATCTCAAAAACTAATCAAGATTTTTGAAATCAGAAGGAAATTTTCTAGAACTGTCGGACCAATATTTATAATTTTCCCAGAAGGTTAAAAATACGGCCGAATATTTCCATCGTATATTAAAAACCTCATATGAAGCGGGACATTTTTGATCAATTACAGTAAAAATACTATGAACCGGGACATATGCAACTATTTCCTTGGCACATGGCTGCACCTATAAAATCACATGATAGAATTCAAATGATTTGCAATATGAGTAGATATTTAATTTAATACGGATATTTTGGTAAACAAACAAAGAAAAGTGTCAAGTTTGGCATTACTCAAAATTGAAATTTCTCGATTTCGCTTATCTTCTACTACGGAAATTAGTGAACATATGAGCAAATCCATCCCAGAAAACACCAAAAAGGAGAGTTATTTTCATAAGGCCGATGCGCACCCTTTATGGAGCACGTGCAATTTACAAGCCTAACCATTTTTGATACCTGTGTCTGAAAACTGCAAGACCATTCACATACGTGCCTTTCACTTGCGTTTCTATCACATGGTCATATTTTCTTTGGTGCTGCATTGATTTTCTTAATACCAGAGGTACGGTATTCGAGTTTTTCAAATTATCCCGTCGTATATTTCACTGAATCTTTTATAATGTGAACTAGAACATGTTCCGTGCGCACCCCGCGTTTCTCACGCACGCCGACAGGCACAAGTGTGAACATCGACGGGTATCTGAATCGGCCTTTAAATTTATCTCGAGTAACGTATACTTTGAGAACATTCAATTCGACCATATGAACATTAATCATTTATTCATATGGCCTCATTAATTAAATTGTCAAAATACAAACTATTCCCGATAAAGTTATGAAGAAAATAATAGTAGGCTATTTGTCATGGTCTTGTGGTATTACCTACGATAATTTTCCATTCAAGCATGTTGTCAGTAAAAAAACAGCATTTGGTTATTTTCATATTTTGTTGAAAGAACCCTCCTTCAGGATAGGGCTTTTTTTTTTTGGATTATTTTTATTATCGAAAGCTACAATAACATTATTTTTTAAAAAAGCACTTGTGAACCACACTAAAGCTAATACAAGCGTGTTCAAAATCTGCGAATACTCACGAAAATAAAATCAGAAAAATCCGTTTAAATAGTGAAAAACATGGGACCATTTCATGATTTGATTTCAAAAAATTCAAAACCCCCTGAAAGCCAGATAGAGAACGTGACACCTGATCATTTTTCCATAAAATATTCAGATCTGAGTCATATAGCTCCAAAAGACCATTATTCCGATGCACCTGATCTCATTTTCATCAAACAGAGAGACGTAGAAGTGGGTTTCTTCCGGGGAACTGAAAATTCAGTTTATTTTCTAAACATACTCTGGGTCATGTAGCTCACTGGTTGAGATTTTCTCATTCGAAACCAGTGACTGCTGGTCGGCTAGGTTAGAATCCTTAGCGACTATAGATTTGTATCTGATGACCCGAGAAAGGGCTAGGAATCGCACGTTAAAAGGTAAGACCTTGTTAATCCTTGGCTCGCACAAGTTTCGACTTTTGAGGGCTGCCGTTCTTAAGGGGACGACAGCTGGTTAACGGAAAAAACAATTTTAAACAACAGTTTTTTAAACATTTTTTTTAAATTCTTATTACTCATTTGAAAAGATGTGACATTTTCTTCTTCGATTTTACATACTTTCGCTATAATTATCTCGTACAGTTTGTGAGTTATGAAATGTTTGAATAATGAAATGTTTGAATTATGAAATGCAATAAGTATCAACGTCGAATATTATAAATTTCAATAAATTTTCAAAATCGTGACCATCATTTCTCAAACACTTCCTTATGCAAACATTAACGTAGTCTATATTGGGGCTCTATGAATTTTATCTAATTTCTGAAACGGTGGAGTCGCACGATGTTCCAATTATTTTCTTGTGTTTTGTAAGCTCTTTGCTTGACAATATATTTTTTTTTATTAACAACCAATCAGTGGATTTCAAATTTTGAAATTCAGCCAATAGAATCGGAACTACGGTGAAAATATAGCTTGTCGCTGTATCTTCACGGTGATAAACCTGCTTAGGTTTTGTTTTACTATCTGTCAAATGAAAATAATGATTTAAATTTTAAACGACAAATGTATGTGTTTTGACAAGTTATCTTTATTTATCAATATGAGCGATCGTTGGGGACAAATGTCCATTGGTATCATAGATGAGGCCGTGGAAAAGAGTATTCCGTTATTAAGTAAAGCGTCAATTACCAGGTGACACGATTTTTCTTTATTTCAAATCGATATATTGTCGTCCTGAATATAATTCGTGGTATGATTAAAAACCTATAATTTTTTGGAATATCAATTCATTGGCAATCCCAACGCAGGAAAATACATCTCGTCCTGCGGACTCGTTCTATTTTCAGCTTTGGGATTGCAATTCATTAATATTCCAAAAAATTATCGGTACAATCATACCACTTATTATATTACCCCTGACAATACCTCACGAGTAAAAGTCTATGAAAGTAAAATGAGGCTATTCAGGAGGCTATTCAGGAGGCCATTTCCTTAGACCGAAACGTCTAATCTATCGATCATCAGATATGCGGTCCAATTCCAACCAGATTTCTGCTTTGCAATGAGCAGGAGCTTCATCAAGTAACCGACATGCTCGATATTGTTCAAGTGTCAGTTCTTCAGTGATATCTCAACTGTTGTCTTCAAAATATTCGACAATTTTCGATAATCGAAGTTTCCATCTCAAATGGAGACCGCATTACATATTATTCTGATTGATTGCAATATTGATTGATTGATTATAGGCGTATATAATCTCCTAATTAGCTCAACAATGATTTCTGATGGGTTAGACAAACTGAACACAATCCAACATAAAAAATGCATTATACTGGGTGATTTTAATATAAACCTGCATGATCTGATCGAGATTCACCATATTACAGTATGAATGGATTTTCCATACTTAATGAAACAATAATACCAACAAAGGTTTCCAAAAATACCTCATCACTAATCAATCACATTGCACACAATTTGGAAGAATTAAATTTGCTTAATCTGTCAATTAAATGCCACCCTATGAGCGATCACAAGATTCAAATTCTAAAAGTCGATGCTCGAAAACCGAGTGTATGGTTTTCACCAAAATACAATGTGGTGAACAAAGTTGATATCAACGAAACCAGACTACGATTAAACAATATAATTCGAAGCTTGAAGATTGTATGTATATAATGATGTTTCTGAATTATATGATCACATCACATTAGAATTTACATCAAGCATGAGAGTAAAAGTGTTTAAAAATTAAAAAAATTATAACAAAGAATGGGTAACTCCTGAAATACAGAGGATGATAAAAAAAGAGACAATTTCCACAAAAAAAAAACAAAAACCAACCGAAAAATCTCAACACAAAAGAAAAATATCTCAAGCAGAGTAGGCTCACAACCACTAATAAAAAAGACATCTCCAATAGTATGCAAGATTTTTTCGTCAATATTGGGCCGGACTTATCCAACCAAATCCCAGATGTACCACATGATGGTCATCACACCCAAGAGCAGAGCTCCATTTACTTATTTCCTACAAACGTATCTGAGATTAAAGCTAAAATACAATCAATGGATTTCAACAAGGCCAGTGGCGTAGATGACATCATTGTGAGAGTGGTAAAAACTTTGGTCGACGAGTGTTCTATTGTGATTGATTAGTGCGATGATTGATATTTCCTTCATCAATGGTTGTGTACCTGCGGGGGCAAAATATGCAAAAGTGATTCCTTTATTCAAGACTGGTGATCCGGAACTCCCAACAAACTATCGACCTATATCATTGTTGTCTATATTCTCAAAGATTATCGAATATTGTGTTAATAGTCGACTTATGAGTTATCTTGAAAAAATTTAATTTCTTCACGACTGTCAGTACGTGTTTCGGTTTCGGTTTCGGTGTGAAACGAAACGTATTCCTTTTTTGTATAGGAAATATTGGGAATTAGGAAAAAGAAGACGAAATCGATATTAATCCAGTGGCGTGAAAGTTGGGGAGGGGCGAATAGGGGTACCCACCTGCCGTACGCCCCTGTTTAGAGTTACAAACACATGATTTGCCTTGAAATATGAAACTGAATGCTGACAAGTGGCATACCAAATTTCTTTAAGAAAAGTTAAGCTGTTATGGAGTTATTGTGGAAAATCTATTTTTTTGTTTCACTTTCAACACCCTGTAGCTCAGTTAGTACTCATTTTAGGGTATATGTTTATTGGAACTTTCAGCCTTGAAATGAAGTGAGGATTCTACCCTCGGAGTTTGTCACCTTTATTCTGGGACACCCTGTATATACGCTACATCATGACTCACGAAAAACATTTCGTCACCCTCTTGCCATTTGTGTCTGACATACATCAGCATGATACTAGACAAGAATATAATATTTATTTGTTGTTGAAAAAAAAAATTTGTTAAAATTTGTTTTTTCCGTTAACCAGCTGTCGTTCCCTTACGAACGGCAGCCCTCAAAAGTCGAAACTTGTGCGAGCCAAGGATTAACGAGGTCTTACCTTTTAACGTGCGATTCCTAGCACTTTCTCGGGCCATCAGATGAAAATCTGTAGTCGCTAGGATTCGAACCTAGCCGACCAGCAGTCAATGGGTCTGAACGCTACAGTCTCAACCACTGAGCCACCTGGCCCTTCTTACCAGTGGTGTCTTCCAAATATGGATTGAACTCCATTTATCATGAAAGCTTGAAAGTGTATAATAACACCCTTATTACTATTAGGAACGCCCAAATGTCAGCATACCTGTTCAAATGCAAGCAGAAACACTACATAATGTCACTTGATTGAAATGCATTCGTTTCGGAACACCAAGCTATCCAGAATATTGTTTGCTATCCATGCCCTTTTCCTTATATACAATTTCACTATTTATTCTCTTGAACTTTTATTTTTTAGATTTTTAGTATACTTTGATGTAATTCTCTATACTAATGATGTATCTATGTAATTGCCTTTACTAACAAATTTATTAATTACTACGCGCTTTTAGTTTCTAGTATAAGATCCACTGTAATATTCTTGGAATGTATAAAGCATTGCAACTTTAAAATCAGACAGCGCCATCGATTGTCCATAATTGAACAGAAATCGTTGAAATAAACTGTTTCTTTCAATTCCATTCCTCTTGTGACATGCGCATTTTCAATAGCCCAGTAGTGAATATTCCTTCTGTTGGAAGTATCTTTTCTCTTATCTTCTCATCTACACATCAATATTTCACATAGTTGGATCCTTCGTCGAGCGTCTTCCAGCTTAAGAGCTTAAACTTCATGGAATTTGTAGTAATGTATTCCATGTTCCTTCTTGTGAACGGATGACAGTTTTACAACCAAATCAAGGCCTGCACTACGACTGGAAGCTTGAGGATTTCTGTGGAAGTATACCAAAACATTCATGGCATTTTTCTGATTACCTGGCACAGGTCTTATTGGCAAATTTATTGTTGCTTTCAAACAGATCCGAACATTCAATAATTTATTCTCAATCTAATGAATTCTCTCAAATACATTCGAAGTGAATCAAGATACAGCTTGGCAAATCTAGCAATGCATGTCGATGAATGTTTGAAATGCGCGCATGAGAATGAGAAAGTATTTACTAATTGGTTTTTTGGATTTCTGTCTTCATACGAAATCGATTTCTCCAGATCAGGTAAGGTTACGTAACATATATTATATAATCAGGTAATAGGGTCAGGAAAAATACAAAATTGATAATTGATACACGTTGTCATCATGCCTGGTTACTTGCGTAGATAACCAGAGAACCGGAAACTTTCACAAGAGTTTATAAAACTTCACACACATAACGATATTTTATAATAATGAAAACATAAAATCTTCGTGCCATCTTTGTGATCGGACCTACTCAGAAGAGGCCATTACACGAAGTGAAGAGTGACGCGCCTGGCATGTGGACTGCTGAGTGCCACGCCGATCGCGTGCCTGGACTCTAGCGATCTCACGGTGGACTGCGGAGTGCCACGCCGATCGCGTGCCTGGACGCTAGCGATCTCACGGTGGACTGCGGAGTGCCACGCCGATCGCGTGCCTGGACGCTAGCGGTCTCACGGTGGACTGCGGAGTGCCACGCCGATCGCGTGCCTGGACGCTAGCGATCTCACGGCCTGTTGATTGACAAGTCGGGTGTGGTTCGCGTCGCGCCGTGAAAGTGTTTACTTTGAACTGTGTAAATATACCGACAATCGACGGGACATGACACTCCGCCCGAAACTTGGGACGCCGCACCGTTCTTAGGGCGCGATTAAGTTCAATTCATACGCCAGGCGTGACACTCCACACGCCGAGTAATGGCTTTTTTACAATTTCTCCTTTTCTCGCTCGAGAAAGGCATTACCACATGGTCCGTTAATACGTCAGGTGGGGCAACAGGAGAGGCACATTAGTGCGTCTCTCTTGTTTATGTGGTATTATCATATTATTGCGTTCCTTGTTGCTCGTGTAGATTTCTGTCTATACCCCAGATAAAAAGTTTTCGATACTGTATATTGTACATTCAGTTAGAATGTATATACAGTGCGGCTTTTTATAGCCCCCCCCCCCCTGTTAACTTTTGAACGGTGCGACGTAAAAACATAATAGTACAGCTCCCAGAGAAAAAAATCACTAAAACTGTAAAAAAAATTGAAACTTTTTGAAATTTAGCATGGAAGTAGTATTTTAGACAAGAAAGTGATAACTGATGAGTTCCCCCGCCTCAGCGGTCGATGGGCCTGGAAAACGCGATCTGAAATAATTTTCCGCGCTTTTCCGGCTTTATCTCGGAAAATTCGATGATTTCGAGAAAATCCCAAGAGAGCAAAATTGAAGCCCATCAAAATTTTCCCAAAAAAGGCCTCTTGAGGTTTTTTGAGAAAATGAACAGGTTCGCCGAAAATTGCGATAAAATGCAGAGTCACAGATCATTACTCGAACCCCCGGTTTTTCCAACTCCGAGGAACGTTTTTGATATTCTCAGACAGATAACTCAGGATCTACTGAACGGATTTCCAAAAATCAAAATGAGTTTTGAAGGGGAAGTTTTGAGCTTTCAAGATTTTCTATTCAGATATAGATATATGTACTACTGTATAGCAAATTAACATGATAGTTGAGAAACAAAAATCTATTTTCGAGTGTATTATAATAAAAGGCTGTAGATTATAAAGGACGCAGTATCTCATGCTCTTCTTCAAGGATGTTGGAATGAATATCTTGTACTTTGATCCCTTCATAATCAAAATCTCACAAATTACTTACTTTGCAAACCCAGCCATTTCAAATTTTCAGTAATCCGGAACAGTTTTTTAGGTTACAATTTTTTCAAATTCCGAGTGGCTTTTCAGTGCGAAGGTTCCCGAAAATTCTAAAAAAATTTGAGAATGAGGACAATGCCTCAATGTTTTGAAAAAAAAATGAATATCAAACTTAATCGCTGAATATTCCGGGAATTTAAATATTATTTCGTAGTTTCGGGGAAATTTGGTACTTTTTCTTATTTTCAAGATAATTCTCTATATACTACTCTTTGGGGAATACTGCCAGTCGAAATTGAAAGCTTACTTGTTGCTCTTTCATTACCATATAGTGAGATGTGCCCATATTCTTTCCTCTATAAAAGGCAGGTGCTTCTTTTCAATGCCTCGCATGCCTCGCGGAACTGATTTTCAAAGAGCTTTCGAGACGCGACTCTACGCATGCTGGTGATGCAGCAGCACTAGACTCTGCGTCGGTGAGTGGTATAAAGTAAGCTGTGGTGTGTTTACTCGACTCGACTCCGAAATGCATGGATAACAAACTGTGGAAAACTGCGTTAAGTTGGAGAGAATGAGGATTGGTCGTTCTAATTCAAGTGTACATTTTCAACTAAAGTTTTGTAACATAATTACACTTATCTTGAAATCAACGTGGAAACTTTAGCAAATAATGTAAGGATATTTTATCAACTCTTGTAAGTTGGAAATGTAAAACGTCAGTTTCCATTGAAAAATTAGGGGCATGACCTTAGGAACTCCTTAATGCCTGAAAATATTACTGTATTTTATTAGTTCTTACACAGAAGTTGGTTTTTTGGACAACGAAAAAAAAATTTTTTTCTTCGCGTTTTTCCGGCGAAACCCTTGATTTTCTTGAAAAAACTCAGAAGACCTTTTTTGTAGTAAATTTAATGTACTTCAATTTTGATATCCAAATATTTTCTCAAAATCCTTATATTTTCCGAAATAATGCCGGAAAAGCGCGGAAAATGACTTGGGATCGCGTTTTCCAGGTCCATCGATCGCTGAGGCGGGGGAACTCATCAGTTATCTCTTTCTTGTCTAAAATACTACTTCCATGCCAAATTTCAAAGCGTTTCAATTTTTTTTACAGTTTTAGTGTTTTTTTTCTCTGGGAGCTGTACTATAAGGGAAAAACCGTTTCGAGGGTTTCACCAATAGTTCTTTTTGGAATAAAACATTTGGTGATTGCTCAATAAGGGGCGCGGTGGGGGTCATCGACTCAAAATTTTTAAATGGCATGGGGGGTCAAGTGGCACATCCTTGAAATTCTCTTCACAACCATCTAAATATTTTTGAATTTTGTTTATAATTTTCTTCCCCATTTCGATTTTTATGCCTTTCGATTTTTTTTTAGTAAATGTTCCTCCAGCGCCATATGTCAAGTAATTGCAATGTTTTCTCTCTCAATAAGTAGTATCGGTAATACCCTTCAAAAAAATTTTGGTTTCATTGTTCCACATCAAACCGTTCAAATTTATCGAGGTATGAGTAGTATTCAGTTCCATATTTATATTTGATAATTCCAATTAAAATTGCAAAAAAAATATTAACGAAATACAAAAAAATTCAGATGTTTGTAAAGAGAATGGAATTTCCTTCTCTACGATGTGCCACTTGACCCCCCTGCCATTAAAAAAATTTGAGTTGATGGGCATCCCCGCGCCCCCTATTGGGTAATCACCAAATTTTTTATTAGAAAAAGTAGCATTGGTGAAACCCTAGAAACGGTTTTTTATTCATGTTCCTACGTCAAACCGTTCAAAAGTTAACAGGGGGGGAGACTATTGAAAGCCGCACTGTATACTGAGCTCTTCTGCTACCGCGCAATAGGCTTGCCGATTTCACATGCATTGTTGGTTGAAGGTTCTGTTGATAAATTCACTTTAAAAACACGATGAAATCCCAGAATCCTATGTATGTAATCTGTGTAGAGTTCTTCGAGTGAAGAGCTTTATTAATCGAAATATCGAATTGGTGCTGTAATGCCAGCTTAGTTGAAAATTTGTTTGTTTGGTGGCCAACGTGCGACGCTGGCCACCAAGTTTTTTTCGTCGAACACATATGAATTCGGGCGGTTGGAATTGTTCATGGCCAAAACAAGGGTATTATCTGTGTTTTTGTTTACTCGGTCTGCCTCTATTTATCTCTGAACTATGCTGAGAGAATACTTAATGAAAACCCGTCCTTGACAAGAGAGGATTGCGGTTTATTCCACGATAATTAATTTCATTCAAATTCGAACACAAAATTGGATGCACAAATGAATACATACAGAATATAACAAGAGGAAATCCTGATTGTTTATGATAAGCGATATTGTTTAAATTAAATTGCAGTGAATTTAATTAGACATACTGATTTCGGTTATGGCGAATTCAGGGCATGAATTCAATATTTTTGTTGTGTTACCAATCACAGTGAAACATCCTGATGATGTGTCGAATATAAATAACTTTGCATTAATTAATTCTATGAGTTGATCCATATTTAAAATATACCATTCAGTATGACAACATTTTGAATTCAACGTGGATAACAAGGAAAAGTGATCCGAACTATAGTTTTAGGGCGGATAAGAAAGTCCCAAAAACTTATCTTGTTATATATTATTTTCAAACACATAGAAGGTTAAAAAACAAACCATCAGATTTTATGGTCTCTACTCTATACAGTATCGGAAAGTTTTTATCTTGCAGGTTCACAGCCGACTTAATCTCCCAAGCCGTGATGAGAAAATCGGCAACACCGCATGGAAAGCAGTTTGACGTCCTACTTATTAAATGTTGAGTGTGAATTTCAGTGATATAAATCAGGGATCATCTATGTGGTTTCGGCACTTATCATAAAAAAAAGTTAGGAAAAATCTCCCGAAATGTGAATTTTAGGGCATGGAGAATCCAAACTTGACAAATTTCCCATATCTAAGAAATTGAATATATTGCTATTCCAGTTTGTGATACAAAAAATTAAACAACCACATTAATCGTTGTTCCTTTCTCTAAAAATTAATTCTCTTAAATTTTTTCCTCGTTTTCCGAATAAGCCGAGACATTCACATTAAAGAATTATTGAGTAGGACGTCAAATTGCTTTCCATGCGGTGTTGCCAATTTTCTCACCACGGCTCGGGAGATGAGCGTGAAGAATAGCTTGCTATATATTGAGAGAGCATTACAATTTCTCAGCACAGTAGTGCGTCTCTCTTATTTATGTAGTATTATCATATTATTGCGTTCCTTGTTGCTCGCGTAGATTTCTGTCGATACCCCAGATGAATTGTTTCCGATAATGTATTGATATTTCTAGTATAATACTACCTACTAGTTTTTTTTTGTTTTGTTCAAAGTGAGAGTTTTCTATTATAAATCAATCTTCCCCTATTTATTTCTGAACTATGTCAAGAGAATATTTAATGAGACCCAGTCCTTCGACAAAGGAGGATTGCGGTTTATTCCTCGAAACTTAATTTCATTCAAATTCGAACACAAAATTAAACGCCCAAATGGATAATACAAGGTATAACCAGAGGGAATCGCGATTTATGATAAGCAAAATTGTGTAAATTTCGGTTATGGTACTTGTTTAGCGAATTCAGTGCATAAATTGAATATTTATGTTCTGTTACCGATAACAGTGTAACATCCTGATGGTGTGTCGAACGTAAATAGCTTTCCATTAATCTAATCCGTATGACTGGATCCTATATTTTAAATATACGATTCAGTTTGAAAACATTTTCAATTTAACAGGAAAAAATTCACTCCAATCAATCAATACACCAGGGTTTTTAGACATCTTACAATGGTTAAGTGATTGACATTTCAATAATCAACAGGTTATTATATTGAGATACTTGTTTTTGTTGTGATTTTTAAATGATGGCCATTTCAATGTTATGTTATATCCTGTATTGGTGAAACTGTTGTATCATTGTGGTAAAAAAAACGTATAAAAATGAAATGATAAACGTTTTTGCTTCCAAAAACTTTCTTAAAGTGACCAAATGGTTTTTAGGAGACTGTCATATAAATTGACGTTTCACGGAGAAGGTAGCGGCCGTGAAAGTGCCACTTTTCTGTGCTTTACTGTCAAACTCAGCCCAGCAGTAAATGCTGCACTGGGATGAGTTTGACAGAAAATAACAAAAAAGTTACATAGCACGACTGCTATATCGCATCCGTGAAACATCAATCTTCATGGCACCCTCCTAAAAATATTATAATGATATGTGCATGGAAATGATTACCTAAAGACCTAAAAAATTATTTTGAAACGCAACTAGGTAGATAAATCTTACAATTTTTTCAATATCTCAAAATATTTCGCAAGCATATACAGTAATATAAACTATGTCCAGTGTTCACGGATGCAGTTGACAACAGAAAAGAATCTGAACATGAAAAAAACCTGGAATGAAACAGAAATCTTTTATATTGAAAACGTACGGAAATGTTGTAACTTTTCAAGGGTTGAATGAACATAAAGGCAGATTAACAGAACAAAATACTATAACAAAAATTCAAAAACGTTTATATTTATTGAGTATTTCATATCAATTCAATGAATTTCATTCACATTCGGAATCTGGGGTCTAAATATAAGAATTTCACTGTCGAAGATGTTCTTTTTTTATTATGCGTGTAAAAAATCAGTGTGAAGAAGTTTAAATATAACAAGGTTGGTGAAAAATTTTATACGACTGAAATAGTAGGTATTTCTTTGTTTTGGCGAAATTGAGATGTCAAGGTATTATAAAAAATTACTCAATTCAACGATATTGAAATTTTTCCATTTTTTTTTAATATATTCCGGAAGGTATCCAAAAAGGTTAACATTTTAGTCTGAATTTTAAACTTGTAATCGTTTCGAAAGCATATGGTGTTTTAGAACGCACTCGTTGCATGTAGTAGTTGAAAGTGTTACGTTGTTAGTTTTGGTTATAATTTTGTGCGCCGTTTTGAAATAAGGAAGGTAAGTGGTAATTTTGGAACTAAGATTCCTAAGTATAGATCAGTTTATAGGGTCAATTTTTTATATTCGTCCATATTTGATTTTTAATTTGATTTTTAATTATTGAAGTTATGGTTAGAAAACCAAATCAAAGTCGGTAGGGGGTGATATCACGCAAAGATGTGCGGTATTGCCCCTTACTTGTTTTAATGACAACTTTTTGTTCTAATGTTTCACGTGGGTTTTGGTAAAAAATATAAAAATGGTATAAATAAATGACTGAAGATGATCATTGGTTATCTACATTTGTTTTATTTTGACCAAATCCCAGTAAGATATGTTTTAAAGAAGAAAAAAAAAAGAATTTAAAATTTACCTACTGCCAACATTTACTTTTCATTTCAAATGGTCAGAAACTACAAATGAAAGACCCAAATGAACTTAAAAGCGCTGCAACTGTGATTAGTACAAGTGGTATTCAAAATCGAGCTCCAGCTGTTATTGTCTGCATTGGAAGGAAAACCAGTCTTCAGCAGATCACGTAGTAAAATTGGAAACTTTGTTTTATGGAGTTACGCCGTAGAAGTTGAAACGAATAGCTTTCGATTTTGCAAAAGCTAATCACTTGAAATACAAATTCAACACAGACAAGAAACTAGCCTGCAGAGATTGGCTAGTAGAATTTCTGAAAAGTAATCTCCGTAAGTCTTCGACATCCTTCAATGCTGAAGCTGTTAGATTTTTTTGAAATCTTGGAGACCCTTTAAACAAGTTTAAATTCAGAGACAACAGGATCTTCAATATGGACGATTCCGGTATAACTACCGTTCAGAAAAAGTCAGGAAAAGTTCATGCCAAAAGAGGACAAAAACAAATGGGTGTTGCCACTTCAGCCGAACGAGGAAAGACAATCACCTTCTTATGTGCTGTCAGTGCATCTGTTCCTACATCCCCCCAATGATCATTTATCCTAGGAAGGGATTATGCCCAGGATTAGAGAGAGATGGTCCAATAGGATGGATATATGCATTTTCAGACAACGTGTGGTCGAACGATTTGTTAATCTTCAAATAGCTTAAGCATTTTCAGATCCTTGTAAAGGCAACTGAGGCCGATCCAGTTTTGCTGGTATTGGATAACCATTCCAGTCATAATATATCATTAGATATTTATAACTTTGCCAAAGAGAATTATATTGTGCTTCTCACAATACCACTTCATACGTCAAACCACCTTCAGTCTTTGGATTTGGTATTTTCTGGTCCTCTTAAAAAAGCTCTTAGCCTTTCATGATTGTCATATAGTTTCGACTACACATGAGAAAATCATGGTGTATGATCTGGCGCTCGCTTGTTCAATCAAGAATGTTTAAAGATAGCAACTATGGAGAAAGGAATATCAGGATTTAGAGCTACCGGAATGTTTCCTTTCAACCGCACTAAGTTTACGGAACTAGACTTTGCACCAGCTGAAGAGTTTGGATAACTTGTTCAGATACTGAACAAGGAGAACATTAAAAAACGTTAAACATTGTATCTCCTCAAGTATCGTGGAACAGACACCAGCAACATCCACAGCAGAACCTTAACCTTTTCCTTCGTGTTCAGGTATCAGATATAGCTCATATTCCAAAGAGAGTATTCAAAAAGTACCAAAAAAAACAGCAATCACAAAGTTGGACTGCTACACCAGTGAGGCTATTCTTCTGGAAAAACAAGCTGAGCGAGATGCGAAATTTGAGAAGGAAGCAAAGAGAGAACAGAATGGTGATATTAAAATTAAAAGATGCAAAGGAAAAATTAATAAACCTAACAAGAAACAACAGAATATCAGAGCTCCTATAAAGAAACGCCATAATTATTGAGGAAGATGATTCAGAATTATCTCTAGAAATAAATCTGTCGGAAGGTAGTGATTCAGATCTCAGTGGAATCGCACAATGTCACGCTCCTGTAGCCATAATGAAATATGCAATGTATGCGACGAGTTTGAAAAAAACAAGGAACCCTGGTAGTGGTTGGGAGTCAGCAAATGCTTTTAATGCAATGAGTGCAAAGAAAATATTCAGAAAGTAGAAGTATCAAAACGAAGTTCATTTTGATATAATATTAAAAAACGTGTTATATTGCCAATGTTTTGGCTTTTGTTTTTCAGTTTACTTATTATAAGGTTCTTTGGAAATTTCACACCTCACATGTGATAGTTGATATTTTGGTTTCATGTACGAATGGAATTGTATTTTTTATATGAAAGAAGATGATATTACTTATTCATGTATTTATAAGATATTTCGAATGAGTCTGAAAATATTTTCTCCACCATCATCGCAGTATTTACCAATTGTGAAATCAAATTTTGAGAAACACTTCAATACACCAGATATCACTAGTTTTATTAGAAAGCCGCGAGTGGTAGAATGTTGGACTGATGGTCGCGAGGTCGCAGGTTCAAACCCAAATGGGAGCAAAAATATATTTATTTTTTTTGTTAATTTTTGTTGAAAATAAAAATAATTTATTGATGAAAATTTTGTTGTGTTTCATACTATCAATATTTTCATGCATCTTTTTTTGTAGTATGTATATAAATAGTTCAGGTGAAACCCTAGTTGGAATTTAATATATATTCTCCGCATGCTTGAATCAACTGCCGGAAATTCATCTCGTACGTAAATTTTTTAGGAAAAATTTCCGACAATTACTTCAAAAACTCAAATAACATGCAAAATATTGCTCCACTAGCAAAGTGATATTACTTACTACACCGGGTGGGGCAATACCGCGAAAGGCAAGTTAAAACATTTAAGTGATACATTTTATTTTTTCAATATTTTTTATAACCTCTTGAACCTCACATATTTTTTGCAGAATTTACCAGTTTGTCAGCTGTTTAAAATGTAAAGAACCACGCACGAAAACATATGTAAAAGTGGCTCTTGGTCAAATTGGCTGAAATTTTAATGTGTTATAGTGGGATAGGTAATTAAGAAAATGTGCGAGTTTAAATGATTTTCTATGTGTCGTTTCTGAGATATGAGCAGCCAAAGTTCGAAAAAACGTTGAAGTCGGGTAGGGTTGACAAAAGAAAAAATTGTTTTGTTAGTCGAAATAAGATAAATTCAGGATGAAAATGTATTCATCGAAACTCGTTTAACATGTCCAATTATAACGTTATTATTGAAGGTATATTAGGGTGTATACGGGTCATAATTAAGAAAATCGTTTTTCAGGATTTTTTTTGCTAACATTAGTCCTGAACCAACATTTTATATTTTGGTAGAATATCATAGTTTCAATCTATTCTAGGCGATAAAAACATGTTTTGTTTCTTGATGAATCTCTCTGATATATGAATTTTTAATATTTTGGATTATACCGTTATATACTGAAAACAATTGACAGATCGTTTTTGAATACAAAAAAAAGTATTTATTGCCACTCTTGATTGATCAAAAGATAAGAGAATTCTCTGGCGTATCAAGTTATTTAATATTACGTTTCATTTAGATACAGGGTGCGTTTCATTTTTTTTAGCTCATTGACAAAGTTTTTATTCAATATCTCAAAAACTGCTACGTCAATTTGGACCTAATTTCACTCTCACTATTATGAAGGTGTTGATTATTATAAATAAAAGTTTGTTTCACTTTGTATGTTGTGTTTCTAAGATATGCATTTTTAAAATTTACGGTATTACGATATATGGGGTTGCTATTATCGATTAAACAAAACTTTAGGAGACCTTATGATAAATTAAATTCTATTACATAACATATCGAATTGTTTGTTACTATAAACAACACAAACTACACTCAACAACAAGATTGAATTCAAAATATGGGCAAACTCAAACCCTAATGTACTTTCATTGATAACGTTATAATTGGACATATTAACGAGTTCCGATGAATACAGTTTCATCCTGAATTTGTCTTATTTCGACTAACAAAACAGTTTTTTTCTTTGTCAACCCTATCCAACTCCGACGTTTTTTCGAACTTTGGCTGCTTTATTTCAGAAACGATACATACAAAATCATTCAAACTCGCACATTTTTCTGAGTACCCATCCTACTATAACATAATACAATTTCAGTCAATTTGACCGAGAGCCAATTTTACATGTGTTTTCGTGCGGGGTCCTTTTTCGATTATTTCGGCTAAGGTGCGCGATATTATTCCACCTTCCCCTATACATTGCATTAACGAAATTTAAAGTCTACCAAATAGAGATCTTACCTTTTTTGAATCAATCTACTTTTTTTCTTTATATAAGAAAATTTTCTGAGTGATAAAAGCCGTAAAAATGATGTTAATGAAACAATATACAGATAATTGGAATCAAGCCATCAGAGCACAGTTTATAAAACAACTAATGCGCAGTAGACCTTGAAGAAATCGATACAAAGAATGAATTCACTCCGTATTTCAAAATACAGTGTCAGAATCATTAAGACATTGAATCAGGTGGCACATAATATTCCGTTGTCACACACTAATGCGCTCAACCATTCTTTTCGCCAGAAATAATTGTATAGTTATCCAATTACAGCATTCAGCCCTAGCACGCTAGAGTAGTTAATTCAGGTGAGAGTGAGAAGGACAGTACAAATGTTTAAGTTGTATAACTCCCACAAGCAGCTTTGAGTATATTCTGAATATAATATGTCTCGGTAATTCTATGGCATGCCCGAATTGAAGTTAGAATGGGGTGAAAACTTCCACAAACTTATTATGTTCATGGCTGTCACAACGCTGCCGTAACCCCAGGCTGCTTTAATTGTATTCATTCAAAATAGTGATTATAAGAATTTATTTCAGAAACAATATCAAACGTTTAAAAATCTGTTAATTCCGGAACAGTGGAAGGAAAAATGTTTTTTCTACAACTGCTATGAAAAGTAGCGTATTTCTCATGGCTTACTTACTTTCAAAACCATGTTTTGCTCATACTGTGAGAAATATTATTTCTCACGGCACTTTGCCCACACCACATACATTTATATGGAGAATCAACAAATATATCAACAAAAACTAGTTGGCTGCTGTTCAGCTTTAAATAGTTGTCACAGCTGTCAAGAACTGCCAGATTACCTATAGAAGTTTTTTAAATTCTTATGGTAGTTTTTATTCGTGTTTTGATAAAGAAGTAAACTATTTTCAGAATTTCTTTCGCTTTTTTTCTCGAAATAACATATATAACAGGTTGTACACCCGGACAAAGCTTTTTTTTTATTTTAATCTTGATATTTTTATTAAGTTAATTTTAAATCAATTATTCAACTGTTAAGAGGTAGATACTTTATAGCTATTTTAGTTTTTCTAAAAAAAATTAATATTGAGTTACAATATTTGTATTCTTCAAATTTGTGCAGTTGTAGAAAAAGTATAGTGTCCAACATGTGGGGAAAGTTACTTTCTCACTCGTGTGTTTGCGGCACTCGACCTTCAGACTCGTGCCACAAACCTCCACACTCGTGAGAAAAGTTGAACTTTCCCCACTTGTTGCACAATATACTATTTTCTACTAGCGTGCGGAAAAATCCACTTTTCCGCACTCTTTTTAGTGCGGAAAAAACATTTTAGTGCGAAAAAGTCAATTTGTTTAGTTTTTGGGGATTATACTGACATTTAAATATTGCGTCGCAAAATAGAAAGCTTACCAAGTATGGTTGTATAGTTTAATATATATTTATTAATAAATATTCTTTATATTAACTTTTTGATGTTTTTTCCGCTAGTAGAAAAAATAGTGTACCTAACACGAGCGTAAAGTATCACTTTCCGCACTTGTTGGGTAAACTACTAATTGCAGTGTATGGTATCACACGTTATGAAAGGTAAGGGCTGCGTCTTCCCTAGCTCGCACAAGTCTCTCGAAATCTTCTGAGGGTAGCCGAAAGGGTGCAGCCTCTTGACGAAATCAACAGTTTTAACAGAAACAGCACTATTGATACTATTTATTCACACGATTCACAGCTATTGAACAAAAGTATTATCAAAGCTTTTCAATAGCGAGAGGATGTTATTGTTGAATATGGTTATATAATATTCGTTTTTATGGTGTTTTCCTTGAAAATAAAAAAATTGTTGTTGTCATGATTTTTTATAAATAATAATTGTTAAAATATTTCGATTTGATAGTTTGAAGAATTGTTGCAAAGCTATCAGTGACAACATGTTGATAAACAAAATATTGATGACACTTCCTCAGGAATATAAACGTTTTTGACATAATTTTTTGGGTTTATCACCTTCCACAATCTGAAAATGAAAAAAATTTTTTAATCCAAAGAAATCTGTACAAGTGTAGAAGGGCAAATTAATTAATTTGTCCGATAAGTTACTGCGTTCACAAGACTGTTGTCTTGAAAGAAAAAAATGTTTTCATTTTCAGATTGTGGAAGGTGATAAACCCAAAAAATTATGTCAAGAACTGGATTTCCTCCACAAAATCAAACTTTTAATCAATATAAACGTTTTTATTCTGCCTGGGATAGTTCTGCAGAGAAAACCTTCAATAGTCTCACTTCTCGACTTCTCATCGAAGAAAAAATACTGAATTTCAAAGCACCAAATCCTGACGTAGCAGAGGCTTTCACCGCTAGAAAATTTGAAAGAAGATATCAAACAAATCAGTTTAAAGAAAGAAATCCCGCAAGAAATGAAGAGGATAGTTGTTGCAATTACTGGTCATTGGAAAAACGAATGTTGGGAATAACCAAAACTGCAAAATCAGATCCTTCCGCTAGACAAGAAAGTAGGTTCAATCCAACCAGACATACATATTCGAAAGAAAATCGTCAATCTCGAGATCGTCATGTTTGATTACCGAAATTGGATAAACAAATATGATCGAATGGTATTTAGACAGCGATGCAAGTCATCATATGTCACCCAATCTGTCATGGTTCGAAAATTACCAAGAATTCAAAGTAAAAAAGGAGGTACTTAACAATAGGCGATGGAACTAAAATTCAAGCCCTTGGCACTGGTAATATTCCTGCTGAAATTTGGTCTGAAAAAACTGGATGGAATGCAGCAGATATTACTGATGTTCTTTACGTACCATGGCTGAAATGTAATTTATTCTTTCCTTCCTCCGTTGTGGACAAACGCTATCACATAATTACTGACAAAATGGAATGCAAAATTATGAAAAATTTTGAAGTAATTGTGACAGGATTCCGACATGACAATTTATTCAAACTGAAGATGAAACGAAAACCTGAAATGATCATTCAAGCTAATTTCAATAAAACTGAATCTCTACAAGAATGGCACTAAAAATTACCTCATCAAAATATAACGCAGTGTTCGAAAATTCTGGCAAACTATAATATAACTTTTTCTGAAGAAGATAAAAAGAATTTTCAATGTGAGGATTGTATATACGGAAAGCAACATCGAGACTCTTTTGGTAAATCAAAAACGGTAACGAAAAATCCTGGAGAATGTAAGTTCAATATACCATTTAAAAATTTTTGGATCAGAAGTTTTTGTACATATACCTAAAGAAAGAAGACAAAAATGGGACAAAAAGAGTGAAAAAGGTATTTTCGTTGGCTATGGCGAAAATATCAAGGGATATAGAATATATTTTCCCAATCAACAAAAACTAGCTACATACAGGGATGTAGTTTTCAAGAAGGAGTCGAAACCAAATATCAAAAACAATGATAGAAGAGATCCAGAAGATATACCAAGAGGAGTTCAAGTAGAAGTGATATTCATGATGTTATTTCACAATCAAATTTAGGTCACGATGAAAACCAAACTGAAAATGAAAAAGACTGACGAAATATGTATCAGCCCATCCGAAGGAACTAATGAACTTCCACAATCTAGTGGAGAACCTGTTCTGCGGGATAAAAATTTTATAAACAAACCAATTCGATATCAAGATTATGTATCATTTATGGCAATCGACGAAGAAATAAGTTATGAAGAACGTATCAATGATGCAGAATGGAAACATGCTATGAAACAAGAAATAGATTCTCTTATAAAGAATGAAACATGGATTTTTGTCGACCTACCAGAAAACAGAAAAACAGTGAAAACAAATGGGTATTCACAGTAAAATCGAATTGTCGGAAAACCGCATTTCTGAATGGCACTTTGAAAAAACAAATTTACACGGATCAACCAGCTGGATATGAAGAGGATTCAGATAGAGTCTGCCTACTGTAAAGAAGTACTTATGGATTAAAACAATAAGCGAAATGTTGGAATGAAAAATTCACAGCAGTTTTGAAAACTCATACTACTGGAAAATGACCCGTGTATCTTCGTTAGATTTGTGAGAAGTATTCTGATAGTAATCATCTACGTCGATGATGGATTCGTTTTTTATAAGGACAGGAGGGAAATTGAAGATTTATTGCTGAAATTAGAAGATAATTTTGAAATCCAAAGACTAAAACTGAAAAATTATTTGGGAATAGAAATCAGCAAGACGGAAAAAGGAATTCATATCAGTCAAGAAGAGTACATTATGAAAATATTGAATAAATTTGGAATGGTGAATTGAAATGCAGTGGCAACACCCACTTCTACCACAATGAATTTGAATAGTACAAACGAGCCTGTAAACAGGAGACCATAGGAAGTCTGTTTTTGTCGATGGTTTCTAGACCAGACATTGCATATATCACTAACATTTTGAGTCGATATATGGAAAATCCTATGAAGACAAAAACAGAAGGTTTATGGTTTCATTCAGTTTTGGAGGGATATGATCATGAAATGCTTCACAGATACAGATTTTGCTGGTGATGAAACAACAAGAAGGTCTACATCGAGATATGTTTTAACATTCAATGGAACTGTGGTGGATTCGTTCACAAGAAAACAATCTGTCGTTTCATTATCAGCTGCAGAATCAGAATTCATTGCAGCCTCAGAAGGACTGAAAGAAGTCTTGAGTATTTTGCAGACGGTAAAAGAGTCGACGAAAATCTATTTTGCTTTGCTTATGTAGAGCCTGTTTTATTCCAATCCTATATCAATCCTCCTGAAGAGCTGGGCAAAGCGAAATAGATTTTCGTCGACCAAAATGTATTGGGGATTAAATGCGAGAGAAGCGAACATTGCTTCAATGAAATGAACGATTTCTGTGAGTGATATTTTTTTAATAACATTCTCCTTATCTAATTTATTTAATGATTTTTTTCAATGAAAAGTGAAGAGAATTAAAAAAATCAGATATCTGAATTTCAGATTTTTTCTTTCTTTTTCAGTTAGTCTTTTCACAATATCTATCAGATGTAGTTCAATGTCCAGCGTGGCTTGTGCCGGGGAAGTAGTTATTTTCCGTTAGATATTACGAATAAATCACATATTTCATTTTTCAATTCAACAACAGGTTAATTTGAACGATGTAAAATAGCGACTAAAGTTTGTCTTTCGGTCGCAGATGATTCCACAACAGATTTTATGAATGTTCTGTTCATATTTTCGAATAAAATATATTTCAGTGTTCATCTCAGAAATTCCTATCTTGAGCTTTTCTAACCGTTACCCATTTAAATCGAAAACTAATTTCAGTTTTGATATTTGAAGAGTATTGCAAAGTAGTTCTTGTGGAAAACATTGCCAAGTATTGAACAGATATAATTCAACTTTTTTTCCTGGAGATGAATCTATATCATTTGCATACTTGAGAAATAAATCTGCAGCATGTTGCTTCATGTTCTCTATTGTGGTTAGCAAATCAAGATTCGAACTGTATTATCGTGTTACCAAATATGCAACAGTACATTTTCTTGAATTTTCAGTTTTCATCCATATCACCTAGGCAATCAACACAAAGTTCATCAGGCATTCTTATAACTCGTTTTTATTTTCCTCATGAAAATTTGGATCAATATGTTCAACTTTGCAAAAATTATAGCTTTCAGCATTTTCGTAGCCATACTCACATTAAGTTATTCAGCTTGGACCTATACACATTTAGTTCGTTACTTTTTGTCAATTTACTGTATCCTACAATCCTAAAATTCCATGTTATAGTTACGAACATGTCAAAAGGAGCACTACTTAGTTGTTCTTGTTTCAGATGTTCATATATACTATTTCAAAAGCGATGTATTCATCAACGATGTTAGATCTCTCGAGTCCCCTTCTATTGTTGCAAGATTGTTTGTGGTTTTACTACTGGCTGCTCGTGTATCATTTCTGAATGAGTAATTCATTAAGAAAAGCGTGCATTCATTAAATCTTGTACAAATAATATCCTATTGTGGATTTGATAAACATTGTTAGTCCGGAGTGTGGTAATGACGGTAGAATATATATTGAACGCTACTACTCCCTCCGACCCAAATATGTCATAAATTTCCGTTTTCATTCTATTCCAAATGGCTAATGGCCATATCAGTCGATGCCAACACACAAAAAAAAATAGTAGGCAAGCAATTAATTTTTTTCCAGAAGTTATCACACTTTTGAACACTTTTGAAGTGTCAGAATGACATTATCTAATTCAATTAATTCGTCTGTGGTTTTTGGCGATTCTTGGTGCTGTAGCGATAAAAGAATACCTCAACTGTGAAGGGTGCTTTAATCGAAGCTTTTGCGGAGATAACCAAGAATCTGTGGTTGGAAGACTCATCAGACAGAGTGGTCGATACGGTCTCATTCAAACATCATACTGAGATTTTAGTTCGAAAATATGAATAGGATATTCATGAAATCTGCGGCTGAAAGACAAACTTTAGTCGCTATTTTCCATCGTTCAAAATAGCCTCTTGGGAGGTATTCATGTTTAAAAGGGGAACATTCTTCGTGAAAATTCAAAAATGATAAATGGAATTTATTTGTAATATCAAAACAACTACTTCCCGGCACAAAGCCACGTTGAACATTGAACTACATCTGATAGATATTGTGAAAAGACTCTAATTGAAAAGGAAAGAAAAAATCCGAAAGTGAAAATTCGCATTTTCATTCTGATAGTTGATTTTTTTGCCTAATTTTCATTGAAAAAATCATTAAATAATGTTCCTCTTTATCGATTCTCACAGTTTCGTTTAACAGGTTCAACTTGTCAAAGTCCTACTCTTCCCCCAAAATCTGTGGCTTGGAACCAGAACTACCAATGTCGAAAATTTATTGTTTTTTCGTAGGATTCTTTTCAAAGTAACGTCTGAAATTGGGCTTTTCGATTCCAGCATTCTGGGGGTTTAGGAAATACTGATGACATTTGGTGCTATTGCATTCAAAGGATTATTCTAAATATTTTGGTTGAAACAAATGGAAATAATCGTGAAAATTGTAACATTGGGTGTTCTTGTTCCAAACCACAGAAATACTGCTTTCAAGCAGAATTATACCAAGGTTTGTCCACTTTAACCCCAACAAAAAAGATTCCTCGTGCGCTCATGAAAACAGAACAAAATATATTTGAAAGTCAACTCAAGTCAAATTACATCATTTTTCAACTATATGCTGGTTTCGGAACTTTGGATGAAAAAGATAAACTGTGGATTTTATCGCGACGAATAAACGAGATATAACGGATTTGAATAGGAGCTTCCCAGTAATTTTTGCTCTTTCTACTATTTTCTATTATTCCTAGCTGAGACAAAGGCACAAGGAGTTCAATAATCCTATTATCCTTTGATGTTTCTCATTTGGAAATCCAACACAAAGCGCCGAGACAATTTCTGAGATAATCATGCTGAAGATGCAAACATATGTACCTATCACGTCAAAAAAATATCATGAACACTGGTTTATCGGAAACTGCTGAACCAGTTGCCTTCAAGCAGGCAGCATACCGTCGTTGGTTGAAAAATCGAAGCCCTCAGGCCGGATATGTCAAACCAAGAAACATATGCAAGGAGATATTTGAAGCGTCGAAAGAAAATTACAACGCCAAGATACGTCAAATCTCGTTGAGTATCCTAAGAAGTCCCACTCTTTTTGGCCATTTGCCAAAGCTGTGGAAATTAATACCACTTTCAGCAGATTTCTTTCCCTAATCAAGGAAGATGAAAGACTAGCAACGAACGCTCAGGAAAAATTCAATATCGTTGACAATATTTTTGCTACAAATTTAACGGGAACACAACAGAACATAATTCCCACTCACAGGATATGCTGGAGATTATCTCACCAACAAAGCTGCTGGATCTGATTGAATACCACCAATCGTTTTCAAGGAATATGATCCTGAAGTAACAACAGTTGTTTTGAAGTTATTCAACCACTCTTAGCCTTTTGGGGTATTCCGTTCAACTGAAAAATTGAAAGGGTGCAACCAGTCCCAAAAAAGGGAATAGACCCTACACAGCAACTACAGAACTATCGCACTGCTATTTGTTGTGTCAAAAGTCATGGAAAAAGCCATCAACATCGAGCTCACGATATATCTAGAAGGCCCAGGAATTATAAATGATCGACAGTATGGTTTCCGGCATTATGTCTTTCATATTTGGCAGCAATCTATCAAAAAATATGGTGAAACTCTGGGCGTTGCATTAGACATTCAAGGCGTTTGGCACCAGGGACTCCTTGCCAAAACTTCCATCATCTTGCCTCCCCAGTTGTGTATTTTGCTATCTGTTTTTTTTTTCTCAGACCGATATTGACACGTGATGGTATATAGAGTATCATTCGACACTTTACTAATGAATGCTGGTGTTCTCCAGGGGTCTATTCTAGCACCAACACTCGTTTCTCTTTACTTCAATGATTTTTTGGGAGATGCTTCATGTTCAGTGCACAGGTTTGCGGATGATAGTACCCTTCATACCTCTTTCTCTTTCGAAGCTAGCTAATCATCCAATGAAAGCACACAAGAACAGTGACGAATCGAGAACGAAATAAATACGCAGTACACAAATTCTAGAATAAGGATCCAACAACTTAGTAGAATTCAATGCGAATGAAATCCGAGCATGCATCTTTTACCTAGACGGGCTGATCTTACAAAGGTCAGCGTATCTATGTCGTGATAGTGGCTAATGATCACAGCAATCAATGCCACTATGATCACCATTTGGTGGAACGAACCACTGTCAAACCTGAGATCCGAAGTCCGCTGGCTATTCAACAAAGCCAAGCGGGACGGAGATTGGCAGGGATACACCAAAAGGCTGACAAAATATAATAAAGAAATAAGGAAAGCCAAGAGGAACAGCTTCAGGAGCTTTTATGAGACAATCACACAAAACTATGGCGAGGGGCAGAGAGCAACGAGCTCTCCTCTTACTGGAGATGCACTTTCCGGGTAGCATACCATTTGAATCCGACAGATCACTGGAAAAACCAGGCAGAGCCAAACGAGAAGACTGGGAAGTAGCAAAAGCCATTTGCACTCCCGAAAGAGTGAAATGGGCAAAATCCTTCCAACCATTCAAGTCACCAGGAATTGACGGAATATTTCCGGCCCTTTTAATAAAAAGGGCAAACTGAACTACTGCCGTTCATTATCAAAGCAGCCAGATTCAGTCTGGTGCTCGGGAACATACCAAGCAACTGGAGGAGAACACGGGTAACCCTCATTCCGAAATATTATTCCCCCCCGAATTCATTCAGACCAATCTGTCTCTCATCCACCTTACTGAAGACACTGGAGAAGACGGTAAATTACTACTAGAATCTATTAGAATCGAGATACTGGAGAGGGTGCCACTGCACTCCGGACAGCATGCATACAGGGCGGGCAGATCGATGGAAACCGCTCTGTACGTGCTTACCGAAAGCATCCAGAGATCACTTGAGCACGAAGAAATGGCCATATACGCCTCCTTAGACATAGAGGGGGTATTCGACAACACCTCCCATGAAGCAATAAATAGGGCCCTAATGAATAAGGGAGTGGACAAAACCACATCCAGATGGATGTACAAATGCTGGCTACAAGCACTGCTGAAACGAAAGTGGGCGATAGCAGCTTTCGGATCAGCACAAACAGGATATGTCCACAAGGAGGGGTACTATTGTAAAGTAATAACTATACACTTCAGTTCGGAAATAATCTATTGACAAATCCTTGACATTCCATCAATTTTCCTAACTTCCCCATGGTTACCTATATCTGCTCACTACACTATCACTATACTATACTGTGGAGTCTCGCAGTAAACGAACTACTCGGAACAATGACCGGAAACAGAGTCACTTGCCTTGAATATGCGGACGACATAGTCATTATGGCCAAAGGCGAATTCGAAGGAACCCCTTTACGATCACATAGAAATAAAGCTAGAGACAAAGAGAAAGTGGTGCCTCTCGGTGGGGTTGAGAATTAACTCATCAAAAACCACAGTAGTACCATTCACCAGAAGAACAAAGTTTCAGCACCTAAGGACTGTTCGCCTCGACGGAGCAGAATGGTAGCAAGAGATGAAGTATCTAGGGCTTACCTATACTCAAAACTACTCTGGAACAGAAACGTAGAAAAGATCGCTAATAAGAGAAAATCATCACTGATGGTGTGCAGGAACATTGCAGGAAAAACATGGGGCTGTAACCTATCAGTACTGCGATGGATGTACACTATGATAGTGAGATCACCTACGAGGTAGTAGTGTGGCACGACAGAATCGAGCTCGCCACAACAAAGAAGATCTTGAAAAAAGTGCAAGGACTAGCATGTCTTTGTATAACAGGAGCAATGAGGTCGACTCCAACAGCAGTAATAGACCTCACTCCTCTCCATATCATGGTGAGGAGAACTGCAGAACTGCTTGGGAAGCAAACCTCAGGTTGGCTAAAGTCGGACTCAAAGGGACAGCCTTGCCGATCTCCCAACTGACGAAATTACCAGGAAATTCGGTTTTAAGGATTTTTTTCGAACGGAACTCAACACAAAGCGAGAATGGAACATAGAATCCATTCGAACACTGGTGAAGAATACCATAACATGGTACACGGACGGGTCCAAAACTCCCGAGGGAACTGGAGCAGGAGTCTTTGGGCCTCGCACCAAATACTCCGAACCCATGCGCCAGTTCCCAGCATTTTTCAAGAGGAAATTCACGCCAAAGAAAGGTGCATTCAGTAGAGGAGGACAGCACCTGCAGATTCTGTGGGGAACATCCAGAAACACCCCACCATATACTAATGGAGTGTTACGCTGAACATCGAAGAAGATTGAATATACTGGGATCATACCAGCAGACTGTGGGAGAAATATCACAAGTAGACCCTCTCAAAATCCTAAAATTCCTGAAGGAATTTAGACTTGAAGGGCTGCTGTAAACAAGAACACCTTGTGATAGCAGAAGAAGATGGGGCACAATAGATCTAATCAGGTCGCAGCGCATCAGTCACCATCCATACTTACCAATACCAATACCAATGGTCACCAAATGATAAAGAAAACTATGTAATAAGTATCCATATCAATGGAGTCATTCCATTTCAAAGCTTGGTATAACCATCAGCATGTGCCAAATAATGCATCTCTCGAAAACTTGGGTTTCTGTTTCGTACCGAAAAGAATTTGACTTTGTTAACTGATTATGATTTATGAGGCATAAATCCGTCCTGACCGAGAATACTGTTCTCATATATGGAGTTCAGCACTCCAAACACAGATTAGAACTGTTGGATTCTATCCAAAAAAGAGCCATTCGTCTCGTCAGTGATACTTCTCTTGGAACACCGCACAAATGCTGGCGATCTGTCACAGACATTTCCATGGACGATGCTCTTCCGAAATATCATCAATCGTTCCACCGTTAGCGGTCCCATCTAGACTAACCCGTCGAGCTCAGTATTTACATCCGTAAGCCGTCAATTCATAGACATGCCGAACATCCCTTTCCCAGGGCTCTTTCTTCCAACGAACGACAAAGTTTTGGTACTCGCAGCCTGGGGATATGTTGCCTGAGGCTTACAACATGCAGAAACTCAAAAATACCAATTTCTACCTACTTTTCCTCTGGTCTCGCGATGTTGTCTGAACATTACGAGATTTTCGTTTCCGTGGAAAACAGAACATGAAGAAAAAATATCAGTGTGAAATGTATATATGTTCAAAACAAGGGTGTGATTGTTTGCAGAACGAGCGTAGCGAACCAGTGTTTCAAACACGCCTTTCACGAGTATAGCAAACAATCTTTTTTGATACGGAAGTATATAATAACAAAATTCAAGAGAAATTTCAACAAACTTGTATATTTTATTCGAATTGTTGATCAACCTACTCATAGAGAAGATGTTACTGAGGTAGCGATATCGGTTGTAATGTTTTCCCACAATCAAATATTAATGTTTTGTGGTGATTAAAATCTCATAAATAAAACGAGATATAAAAACTTATGATGATCAAAATAATGATTACCGAAGAAATAGATGAATTTTTGAGGCATCCAATAGAAGAGCGAAATTTGCAATGAATAACCCTTTACTAAAAAAATACCAAACATAATACGAAGCTGACTGCTTCGATTATTGATTAATTCATTCATTCAATTACTTTTTGCACTATTTCATATTTTCTCCCAATTAATTCTTCTGAATGACATTTGCTATCTTAAAAACGGTCTTCTAAACTTAGTTACTTATCGGAGCAAATTGATTCGATTGCCCTTCTATACTTTCACTTACAGGAAAACATGTCAAGAAACGATGTGTATGTGTATGCTTCCAGTAATCGATCAGATTTGAATCAATATTTGGACAGTACCTATGAACGATTCTAGCAACCGAATGAGCTAACTACCGGATATCCATCATGCAACTTTCACAGGTTGATATCACTCCCCAACACTTCAATAAAACTATAAGTCGCCTACTTATTGTGCTTTGTTTGACGCATTTCAACGTGTGAAAGGGAAAGTTACAAAAGATTCGGATCACTAGAGTACCACCCTGTCAAGGACACCGTCTAGATGAATTTCGATAATTAGTCTAGTTTCTGTAGATATATATTTTGATATTTCGGTTCCATAGGTATCTCTTTCAGTATATTATATTATTATAACCATCACAGGGTTGCGTCCATTTGAATAGCCTGAAGGATTTCCCTCAAATTAGTTACCTGAAAGTCAATGCATACATGATAAACTCATGTTTACCTCCGACCCATCAGCCAAGCGTGAACTGTCTTTGCAACGAAGTTGTATTTTTGTAGAGTAAGGGAGAAAGCACGAAAATAATCAACCTCATAATAACATCTGTGACTACGCAGACTCAGAGGAAACATCCAATCTCATTCACCATTGGGCTCATTGTTCGGCCTGCCAGTCATTTGTTCTTCGAATAGGGCATATTTTCTAATCAGACTTACTGAGTATAACAGCTTTTCATCCCAATGGAGAATACAATACATTGTACAAATGGTACCTAAGTAGTCATGTCATCTGACTTGAACTGCATGGAGTGTATGGTTGAACGTTTTCTTGACATGTATCAGGAGCATAATCTTACTGCAAGTAATAAGTGCTTCCAAAATGGTATCGCCGAAACAGTGAGTAAAGGAAGTCTAAGACAAGTCTGAAAGGCTAGATGTTCTGGATTTTTTCGTGACCAGGCATCTGCGTACAGCAGTCAATCAAGCCTTGATTCTTGAGGCAGGGGTACTGCTACTTCAAAGAGAATATAGAGGAGATAAAACAGAAGTACGTCTTTATTTGAAATTTTTCATGGAAGCCACCATTTTTTTTTATATTGATTTTAATATAGATTTCAGTATATGTAATTCATCCACGTCATCATCGTTGTTTTCAATAACTATTCCATCGTCTTGAAAATCTACAAGTAATTGGCTGATATAGCCTCTTTGTCTAGCTTTTTGTCACATATTCCTCAATTCTGACTCACTAAACGATGGAATCTCATCAATAAAATTATACACATCAAGTTGTGAGTTGCTTTTCTAAGCAGTGAAACGATTACTTGCACATCGTACTCAGTAACACTTGTCTGAAAGTGATATAACTAAAGTGACATTATTCATTTCCGCTACGCGTCAATATTCAGGAACCAGTTGGGCCAAGCATCTAGGCCACCTTACCCACTATTCATATTTTTATTTATTTTTTTTCAAATTTTTAGTTCCCACGAGAAGGATAATTCCGTATGCTACGGAGAACATCGTGAGAGCCGAGGGAAAGTAGGTAGGAATTGGTGTTCTTCTTGAATTTCTGAAGGCCTCAGGAAACACCTGTTTTGTCGTTAGTTTTGTCGTTAGGTGAAAAAACGAGCTCTGGGAAACAGATGTTCAGCAGAAGGCATATGTTTATGAGGACTGAGATCAACAGGTCAGTTTCGATGGGACCGCTAACGGTGGAACGATTGATGATATTTCGAAAATATCTATGGAACAGGGGCAGATCGACAACCTTTCTGCGATGTTCCCGGGAAGTAGGCGAGCTTGTGAGCGAAGTATCACTGACGAGACGAATGGCTCCCTATTGGACAGAATCTAAAAGTTTCAATGTGTGTTTGGGTGCTGCACTGTATTTATGATAACAGTATTCCAGAACAGGTCAAAGTTGTGCCTTATAAATCATAATCAGTTGACGGGAAGTGAAATACTTCTTGGAGCGAAACAGAAAACTAGTTTTTCTACTAGCTTGCGGAAAAATCCACTTTTTCGCACTCATTTTAGTTTTGAAAGAGTCACTTTATCGCACTAGTGCGGAAAAGTAGATTTGTTTGGTTTTTACGGATTATACTGATATTTAAATATTGCGTCGCAGAAGGTTGAAATAGAAAGCTTACCAAGTATGGTTGTATAGTTTAATATATATTTAATAATACATGTTCTTTATGTTAACTTTTGGGTGTTTTTTCCGCTAGTAGAAAAAATAGTGTACCTAACACGAGTGTAAAGTGTCTTTTCCGTACGTTAACTACTATTTTGAGAGGATGCTGACGGTAATACCGAGCATTGAAATGAAAGATTTCCTTGATATATAAACTCCTGACATAGCTACGCTGGCCACTGTGAGATCGACCTTTCTAGAGAAATGACATGCTTGGGTTATATTCGCATTGAATTCCACCAAGTTGTTGGATTCCCATTCTAGAATTTTTGCCGACCGTATTTATTTCATTCAAGATTCTTCTCCGTCCATATTTGCATTCACTGGCTGACATTGAAGCTTTGGAAGGGAAAGCGGTATAGAGGGTACTATCATCCGCAAAGCTGTGCACTGGACATGAGGTAGCAGCCAATACATCATTGATATGAAAAAGGAAGAGTGTTGGTGCTAGAATGGATCCCTGCGAAACACCAGCATTTATTGGTAGAGTATCGACCACCAAGTGGAGAGATCGGTCTGAGAGAAATCTAGGTAGCAAGAAAGACAATAAGTGGGGAGGCGAGCAATAAGATGAAAGTTTGGCTAGGGGTCCTTGGTGCCAAACGCGATCAAACTCATTGGAGTTATCTAGTGCAACGGCTAGAATTTCACTATATCTCACTATATTTTTCGATAGATCGCTGCCAAATACGTGAAACATAAGCAAGCATGTCAACAGTTGATCTCTGATGCCGGAAACCATATTGTCGATCATTGATGATTCCCGAGCGTTCTAGATATTTCATAAGCTCCATGACCTTCGAGATACCATTAGAATAGAATAACAGAATAGTAATGCGATAGGTCTGTAGTTGCTGGGTGGGGGCTTTTTCCCTTTTTGGGCACTGGTTGTACTCTTGCAATTTTCCAGTTGGACGAAAATACTCCCAAATAATAAGAGAGGTTGAAGAACTTGGGAAGAACTGGTGTTAGTTTGGAAGCACATTTTTTCATGAACGATCGACGGAATTCCGTCAGATCCACCAGCTCTGTTGGTGGCGTCTGATGGTTCGCTGGCGAAAGATATATGACTGTCGATGGGAATGATAATTAGGATGGTTTTGCCAAGAGGCCAGCCGCGTGCTAAATAAAATTTAGAACCTAGGTAGTTTCACCATGAAACCGGAGTAGCGGCACTAAGGTATAAGTCAAAGTGAAATTTACAGTGGTTTCTACAAATTCACCTTCATCACAATAATGAATTTTTCATCCATTTCCATTATGGTTTTCCATTTCCTGCTGAAGTGCTCAACTCTTTATCTTTCCCAAGATAACCTATTGTAATTATATGAATTGAGTTTTTAACGGGAGCCTTTGTTATTGTTCACTCATATCTCTAGACTAATCACACAACAAATTATATCAACACTGTTATGGATTTCATGAGGAATTGCTCTCCAACGTGTTTGAACCTGAACTGTAAATGTAATTAATGAGGGAATACCTGCTACTCTGCAGATGATGAATTCAATGTCCGAAATGATTTACATTCTGTAAATATTTGTCAAGTGTTATTTTCCTGTATGTTGCTGGAAAGATCAAATGGCAAAATCCAATTGGAAGTCGTGGAAATGTATCAATGTATATCAGGAGATTACTCAACTGCACAACGTGCGGAGTAGAATTGATATTCAAGCTAGGGAATCCACAGTTGATGCGAGACAAAAATGTGTATATCTCTGAGTTTTATCTCGCAGCTGGAAATTCAATCTGGAATTCAGATCGGATTCAGGGAATTAGATAGATTAACAGGGCAATTAAATATTTCATTGTTGAATTAAAAATGCCATATACATATGTATTATAATAAGTGTAAATGACATTATTGCCTCGATCTTCGATATAACTTTTACTTTTCGCGAATAGTGGTCAAATTTTATTTTATGTTATACTAGTTCATTATTGTGTTTTTATTGCTTAGTTACCAACTATCGTGAGATTGGATTGCAATAACGAACTAGTATGACATAAAAGTTTGTATGTACCGCGGGCATAAACAGATGTGTATACCCTCGGGCGACTTATAAACCCTCAGGCCATAGGCCCTTGGGTTCGTAAAACGTCGCCCTCAGGGCATAAACATCTATTAATACCCTTGGTACATAAATAACTATTTCGTCACAAAATATAGCTCTTGTTTTTTAGGGTGTCCCACTTTAATCAGCAACAGCTTCTTTTAGATTGTTGTTTTTTCATTCGTAGGAATCGGCATCGTGGGTCAACATTTTCTACTTGTGAAATGACGCCGAAGGCGGAGTTTCATAAAATATTTTTTTCTACAACTGTTAAACTTTTTATTTTCTTAGGTTCTTCATTACGTTATGTCAAGAACATTTCATATTGGCACTATTCACGATTTTCTCTGCCCAATCTTCATCACTTTCCATTTCTGCTTATATTAAATTCATAGTTAACTAAAATTCATTATCTCGAGAGATTTCATCAATTTCATCAATGTCATCTACCTCGTTTATGAAGGCTGAACAACCACAGCTGTCAACTACCTTGGATAACCTAGTGTAGTTTTTATTGCCATCAAAATGTGCCAGGGAGGTATAAATTTACTGAGGATGTTGTCCCACACAACGTGGGGTGCTGACACAGCAAAACTTATCCGACTCTACAGATCACTGATTAGGTCCAAAATCGACTACGGATCGATAGCATATGCCTCCGCAAGTCAAACTTCAATCAAAAAGTTAGAAGTTATCCAAAAACAGCACTTCGAATAGCATTAGGAGCACAACAGAAAGTCTACACTGGGAAGCAAATAAAACTTTTCTCAGATACCGTAGACAACTTCTAAGCCTCTCTTATGCCATTTCTATTGCAACCAGACCAACAGATCTTTCATATAACAATGTCTTTTCAACCCGATTCAAATGAAATTTCACAGGACATCCGAGAACAGCCCCTCCTTTCTACGAAAGGATAAACAAATACTTAGAACAATTAGAGGTTACACTTCCTCCACTATTTACAAATCCATTAAATACTCTTTCCTGTATGTGACACCACTATATCCTCTCTCACAAAAAATGATACTTTCCCCCAAATCCTTCTGAACCTATTCAACCAAAAACTAATCCTATATGAGAAGTATATAAAACTGTATACAGATGGCTCAAAAACAGATCAAGGAGTACTCTCAGCTGTAATAACATCAGAAGAAATACTGAGACACAAGCTACCACAAGCTACATGCGTTTACACAGCAGAACTCTTTGCAATACTAAAAGCATTAATCTTAAATTTCTTATGATAACTGATTCATTGAGCGCTCTTGAGGGGTATACAGCAGTTATATACAGACAATTCCATAATACTTCTAATGGAAAACGAACTCTATAGGATCGAAGAGTTAGGGAAAAAAGTGATAATGATATGGATTCCGTCTCATATTGGAATCATTGGCAATGAAAAAGCAGATGTCGCTGCTAAAGAAGCAATACACGATCGAATGACATTGATAATCACCAAAACAACTCCGTCAGATATGAAAACATTCATTGAAAGTAGGATCACGAATGAGTGGCAAAGAAAATGGATTCTAAAAAAAATAACTATTGAAATCTCGTATAAGCTTTCGGAAACTGTTTGATTTTCTTTATGGACATTCAGCTATGTATTTCAATGTCGTATTAGAGTTACAATTTTCTTCCTGAAAAATGTTCATCGAATGGCTAATATACAATATTATGGTTGATATTAATTGCTATTTCACAAAAAAACAAAACTCATTTTCTCGCACTGTTTCATATCCGACATAATTGAAATGTGGAATTCTGGATATTTCATGAAATTAACCTATTTAGGGATATCAATTTCTAATGAAGTTTTCCGGGAAACTCGTGTTTACTTTGGATTGACATAGAACAACAACAATAGTCTACTTATTTGATTTTTTTGTGACGTTATTTTCTGTAGTTTGATGAAGTAAAATTTTCGGCGTCATGCTCTCCCACTCTCTCTCTATTTCGTGTCTCTACTTCTACATCTCTTTCTTCCTGAAAGTGGATTCGTTTTGTGTAATCTAGTGTTTTTTTTTATATGATTTATATGAAAGCTCTGTCAACTTGGCTCGGGTGATTTGTTTATAGTGAGGAGAAACGCACTTATGTAGTTGTTTGAAACAAATGTGTTGGAAAATAGACCAGGCTAATAATATATGAAAAAATACTTAGCATTATGTGGATGGTCAGCTAACTGAATTAAGAGTAAGTTATAGGGCGGAGATAAACTCCTAACCAATCGCTCGGGTCAGATAATACGCAAGGTATATAATATAATCCTCACCAATTTATATTTTGACCTAATAACCAAAAATAAGTATAAAATGAAACCATGCTAAATTAAAACGCATACAGTGAAATTTAAAAATTTTCTTTCATCTCTAAGTTGTGTCGTTGTTAGTCTTACAGGTACTTTCCTTACAATAATTTATATTTTTACATTCATTTTGCGAGGAGTAATTATTTAGTCTGATCTAACCAGAACGAACTGACCTCACGTAGAATTTTAAGTGCATGTTAATTCATTCATGGTTGGATGGAAGAGCAAGGTATCATCATGGTACTGTATCATGATCATACATTGAATCCTGCCATTTGATACGATATTCTATTATCTGTATATGATGTACTTTAATTTCAACTGTTATTGCTATTCCTATCAATAAAATTTACTATTGCTATTATTATTATTACATGCACTTTGCGAGGAGTAATTATTTAGTCTGATCTAACCAGAAAGAATTAATCTTATGCAGATATTTTGGTGCGTGGAAATTGAACACATGAATTTTGCGAATATAAAAGAAAACCTTTTCATTCTGAGGCGTATGTGCCATTAATTCAAAAACAAAACAGTTTTCTACATTTTTTGAATTTAAATAAGTTAGACCAAATATATGTGTAAGCCACTAACCGTTTCATTCTGAGGCGTATGTTCCATTGATTCAAAAACAAAGAATCTTTATATTTTTTGGATTTGAATAATTTAGACCAAATATATGTCTAAGCCACTAACCGGTTCATTCAGAGGCGTATGTGCCATTAATTCAAAAACAAAACAATCTTCTATACTTTTTGGATTTGAATAAGTTAGACCAAATATATGTCTAAGCCACTAACCGTTTCATTCTGAGGCGTATGTGCCGTTAATTCAAAAACAAAACAGTTTTCTACGTTTTTTGAATTTAAATAAGTTAGACCAAATATATGTCTAAGCCACTAACCGTTTCATTCTGAGGCGTATGTTCCATTGATTCAAAAACAAAGAATCTTCTATATTTTTTGGATTTGAATAAGTTAGACCAAATATATGTCTAAGCCACTAACCGGTTCATTCAGAGGCGTATGTGCCATTAATTCAAAAACAAAACAATCTTCTACATTTTTTGGATTTAAATAAGTTAGACTAAATATATGTCTAAGCCACTAACCGTTTCATTCTGAGGCGTATGTGCTGTTTCGAAAACAAAACAATCTTCTATATTTTTTGGATTCAAATAAGTTAGACCAAATATATGTCTAAGCCACTAACCGTTTCATTCTGAGGCGTATGTGCCATTGATTCAAAAACAAAGAATCTTCTATATTTTTTGGATTTGAATAAGTTAGACCAAATATATGTCTGAGCCACTAACCGGTTCATTCTGAAGCGTATGTGCCATCAATTTAAAAACAAAATAATCTTCTACATTTTTTGGATTTAAATAAGTTAGACCAAATATATGTCTAAGCCACTAACCGTTTCATTCTGAGGCGTATGTGCCATTAATTCAAAAACAAAACAATCTACATTTTTTGGATTTAAATAAGTTAGACCAAATATATGTCTAAGCCACTAACCGTTTCATTCTTAGGCGTATGTGCCATTATTTCAAAAACAAAACATTTTTTGGATTTAAATAAGTTAGACCAAATGGATTTCTTAGCCACTAACCGTTTCATTCTGAGGCGTATGTGCTGTTTCAAAAACAAAACAATCTTCTATATTTTTTGGATTTGAATAAGTTAGACCAAATATATGTCTAAGCCACTAACCAGTTCATTCTGAAGCGTATGTGCCATCAATTTAAAAACAAAACAATCTTCTACATTTTTTGGATTTAAATAAGTTAGACCAAATGTATTTCTAAGCCACTAACCGTTTCATTCTGAGGCGTATGTGCCATTAATTCAAAAACAAAAGAATCTTCTACATTTTTTGAATTCAAATAAGTTAGACCAAATATATGTCTAAGCCACTAACCGGTTCATTCTGAAGCGTATGTGCCATCAATTCAAAAACAAAACAATCTTCTACATTTTTTGGAATATGTTAGAACAAATATATGTCAGCCACTTGCCTTCTTTAATTTAATAAAATATAGGTGCCTGCAATTCCAGTTTGGTGAGGAGATTACTCATAGGATTAACGTATACATTTGCTTTTACAGGTAGGAAGGGTTTTTGGTGAGGAGCCCAGTTATAAAGTAAAAAAATCTAGACGACTCAGTAAAAACTCCGGAAGGGGGATGGGGTAGCTAAATATACGTTTTGAGGGTTGGTTAGTGTTTTTTAGAGTTTGTAGCTGGAATATCTATCCTATCAAAAAAAATGCAACATAAAAGTTATAGACAATTATGAAATCTTGAACTTTTGTATCAAGGTATTCAAAATAATTCTAAAATTAACGAGGAAAAGACAGAAAAAGTTTTTTTTTTATCTCATGCAAAAAAGTCTTTTCTTTATGAAACTGAACGCAATTTTTTTGTGTTTTGCATAAGCTGTAAATTTTTCAAAGCAAATTTTCATTTTTTGATTATATATTCATTTTCTTCGTTGAAACCTCAACTTCAAGATGGTATGAAAAAAATATATTGTTTGTATGGAGAAATATCATTAAAAATGCAAAAAATGAAAAAACGAATTTTCTCGTTTTTTGTTGCAAATAAACGTTGAATTTGATACAAAAGTTTAATTTTCTTGTGGTATAATATCATTTTCATTCAATGGGAAATACCTGGCAGTATTTGTGCCCGGACTAATCCTCAAGAAACAAGTTATTTCCTTCATCAGTTCATCCATTCGCACACAACTGATCCCCTTTATTATTTATCAGCTAAAACTAAAAATTTTTATGAAAAACTAAAAGTTTTTCATTTGAAAATGTGGCACTGATATTTTTTAATGTAGTTTAGTGAACAAAGGTATAAGATTCTTTCGTGCCAGCATTTAAGGGAGAGATCTATTATCTCTTTTCATTGTAGCACGGTATTGCCACACTTTCCATGCAACCAAAGAAATCAAACTAACTAGGTACTTTCAGACAGGTATGCGGAATGCAAATAATTGAAATGTATCATGACTACATTCACAGAGAAAGAACTAATTCCCGACACATTTCTGGAAATGATCTGCTGTAGATGCGAAACAGGATGCAATAGCAGAAGATGTCGCTGTAGGTAAGCCTGACATGCACAAATTTGTGCTCAAATTGTAATAGTTCTGTAATATGTTCAAAACCTACTAATAAAAAAATTATTTATTTATTATTTATTTTATTCCTTGGTTCACCAATATATGTACCTAATTGTTGTAAATATTTTGTGATCTTCTATAGTAGGAGAAACTTCTTCAATAGCTTTCTTATATTGCTTCTTGGACAGAAGGTTATCTATCAAAGACGATTTTATAACCATCGTTAACTGCAATTTGTTTAATAATGTCTAATTCTTTATTAAAATTTGAAGTAGTAATAGGGATGCTAACTGATATCTGTTACAATACATGTTAATTGAAAAAGTTCCTCAAAATTTAATTCCATACTCGTATGCAGAGTTTCGAATTCATTCCATATAACATTTCATTCCATGTAACCATTTCATTCATTTTTTCTGAATAGCTTGACTGTAGCATAACATTTGTGTTTAAGTGGTAATTTCACGATTATTATGATTATAGAGAAAACCAAAAACAACATTTTCCTTATTTTAATAAAATTTCGATGCAAATATCACACGAGCGTTTCACTTCGCACATATTTTTGAAAGTGGTGCATCAAATCAAACAGGATTATGAGTTTCAAGATTGTATGTGGAGTGAAACGCTCATGCACGATTATCATCGCAACTTCATTCTAATCTGAAAAATACGATGTTTGGATTTGGACACATTGGTTGTGGAATTCTGATAGAACTTTCAGATACGATTGATACGAACCTTTTTTAAATTTAGTGCTATCTGGTGTAGAGAAAATGAGAAAATTCTGTCATTATCATAAAAATATGAATGTTCCACTTCAGTCATACAGAGCTGTGCCGAGCACTGACAAAGTGCTTCGAGCACTAAGCTCTAAGCACTCTTGAAAAGTGCTCCAAAATCTCGAGCACTAAGCACTTTTATTTATGAAAGGCTCGCTATTCTAAGCACTTTCAAAAAGTAATTACAGTCACGGAGCACTAAGCACTAAGCACTTCTCACACTGTAAGATACTTAAGTTACTGAAACCTAATCAAACACGTAAGATGTTCACAAATAATATCATATCGCGACATGTTTCGCTACAATGTCGCTTTTTCAAGCAGTTATTATATTAACCGCTTGGAAAACTACAGTGTAGCGAAACATGTCTCGATGTAATATCATTTGTTGAAATCTTATCGTGTTAAATCGAGTTTCAGTAACTCACGTTTCTAACAGTCTAAGAAGTGCTATGGATTTCCATCAAGTAACAACCGAATCAATTAAAAACTTAAGTTACTTTTTCTACTCATATGATATCTAAAATGGCATTCAGCGTACCACGATAAATGATCAAATGATTATAAATTCCCAAATCTGTATTTGAAGATTTTTTTTTAATATTACCATAGCAACTCCATTTTTTAAGTACATCGCTAGGGTAACTATTTGATTTCAGTAGTTAAAAACCCTGAGAGAGTAGGTTGTTCTGGACCTGTCAATTGAAACTATTATGATAAAGAAAAAATATCAACTTAAAAACATACAATTTTGGGGTTATAATATGAATTCGTAAAAAAAGTACGGTATATGTAAAGCATTTATGAACTCCTCGAGACAATTGTTTTTTAAACAGTCGTTCCGCAACGCTGCACTCGTGAATAAAATACTCGTTACTGAAAGTAACATAACATACTATTTTGATATAGAATTGCTGAAATCAACAAATCAACTAATAAAATAGGAATATTGATTGAATGTTTTGTTTTGTGGTTTTCTTGACATCGTTTTTGAGTATTTAACCTCACACAGTCTGAAAAATAACCAAAACATGTGAATCAGAAGAATCAAATTGAAATTGGCCGCATATGGTTACACAGAAAAGAAGTTTGAAATAACAAAATAATAATTGACACACCACACATGCCCTGTCAAGATAGGAAATGTCATCCATACGAAAGTTTTGGTAGACTTTTTTTGACTTTCGTCAAAGAAATATTTGACTCGATAATAAAACAAATGATTGTTTTAAAGATTTTGATAACAGAGACAAATTTGGCCTCCGATACGTCAACGTAGTTTGAAAAGAAGAAGTAATATTTAGTTATTTTGAACTTATGTTTTTAGATAGGAAAAGTAACTGACAAAATTGTACTAGTTTTTCAAGACAGTAATCTACTAAACGCAGTAATTATCGTAGAAAATTGATTTTTTGGTAGGGGTACCGCCGGGTGCCATCTGCCGCAACTACATGTTTCGACAAGCTTAATTTATATGGAAAAGCTTAGTGCTTAGTAATCCCGAAAAGTGCTCGCGAGCACTTCACGAGCACTGTAGTGCTTAGTAATTCGCGAAGTGCTCGCGAGCACTTTTCGGGATTACCAAGCACTAACTCTTTTCGTTAAATGCTTCGGAGCATTAAGCACTGAATTGGAAAAGTGCTCGAGAGCGCAGTGCTTGGGAGCACAAAAGTGCTACGAGCCCTTTAACGAGCACTAAACACTGTGCTTTGGGACAGCTCTGAGTCAAGCTATGCAGAAGAAAAACAAATACATTGTCGTAGAGATCAGAAGATATTCTGAAAAAAAAAATGCTATTTTCAATTATCTCGAAATTCTCTTTGAATCCCTGAATACCAGTGTAGAATTAAATTCTTAGCAACTTTTTCGATATCATTCCATCTTACCCTTCTTTTTGCGCCACTTCATTGTAATTCTTTTCAATTTGCTGGTAACCGGTGATGCAATACAACAACAAAATCGTAACCTTTTCGGTAAAAACTTGGTAAGGTTCTCGCGTCATAATAAAGATGTTCGAGTGAGCAGCTTACCGGATACTAAAGTATTGATGGTTTAGAACAATAGATCGGTCTTTTCCACCATGTCCCCGTTTTACCCGCTGTCCCCAGTTTAGATGACTTACCCAAATTCGTTATTCGCAGTATTTTCACATCAGTTGTGACATGCTTGTGATTGTGGACTTTAGATGATGTTGTTTTTGAAAAAATTGAACTAGCAAACGTCCCAAGTAGCATTTTGGCGACGACAACTACATAATACACCAAAATTAACGTTGTAGTTGGTAGAAATTAGTCATTTATGAAACGACGCTCTCTAAACAACCGGTTAACGTTGTTTTAACGTTGAGCCTGACATCATTCAAGCTACGACGTTGTCATAACGTTTACTCAACCGACTACAAGTAGTAAATTTTCTGGGAATGGGAATAACGTTCCAAAAACGTTTAAGTGACAACTTTATTTATTTTAAACGTTTTCCCGACAGTAAAGCGACCTTATAAGATTCAACTAAGCAGTGGGTAATTTTTCAGTTAAGTTGAAAACGTTTTCAGAACCAACCTTCGTTCAAATATTTACTGCAGAGGACGTGTAGGCCAAATTTAGATACTAATTATTTACCCAATTCATTATATATTTTTTAATTCAGTGACAAGAACCATTGTTTGCTAAATTGTTCGACAGAAAACGTTTTTATAGTGAAAAGGAAAGGAAAGGAAAAAAGACTACAATGATCCTAACCTAACTGTCGAATCGGAAATGAAAAGTGCTTACAATTTTACTGTCTTCTCTTACAGATAAAAAAAAAGTCGTGGAGAAACTTCACGGGCAAAAGCTAACATGAAGACAGACAGTTTGGAAATCTTAAGTTTAATTTCTTTAGGAACAAGTGCCAACCTGAATAGAGAGATATTGAGAAAAGCATCAACTTTTTCAGAGGAACAACTGTATTATAGCCAGGAGAAACAACTTGATTATGACTATGTACAACAGTTTAATAATTTGGAAGAACTGAGGGAAAAACGCGAAAGAGACGGGTCACAAAATGTGGAGCGGAATGTATTCGTTAGTTGGAATTGGTTCAGTTTTTGGTCCGATAAGCAACTCCAGTCGCGCTTCGGGTATAAAGTTGGTTGTATGGCAGACTAACGTTAAAAAATAGTATATTTTTAGTTATCGGACAACCAAGTCGCGTTGACGACTTGTATACTCCTACGCCATATTGGAAGTGTAATTCTATTTGGAACCAAGGTCGGCCATTAAAACAAACATTTACAAAGGATTTTAAAGCCTCATTTTAGTTTTCTAGAAATAATTCATAGGTATTCCGTATTTAGTTCACGCTTGAATCGCTATCAACATTGAAAATTGTTTATGAAAATACATATTTCCTATTCTTGACATTTGAAAACTTCGCAACAGATTGAAAGCCCACGTGTTTTTTAGCATGAAACAATGGTATATTTGACAGTAAAATGTAATGCGTTGGCAATTTCTGTTTCATAATCGTTATTTTTCGGTAATATTGAGCATGAAATATTTTGATATTAACTTGCGGTAGTAGTTGCCAGAAAGTTTTTTCTCAGTGTCCATTTTGCCCATAAGTAATTATTTGGTTGATAAATCAACTATTTTCTGAACACCATAGAAAATGAACTGTCATTGCCGCTTGAGAGGGCGCTGGTGTGCAGTTGTTATTAAGTAAATTCAGCAACGTTTAGAAAACGACCAACTGCTAACTACAGTTGCAGCAGAAACGTTGTAAAAACTCAAAAATGATTGACCAAATTGGTGTAAACAGGGTTGTGACAACGTTGTGTTGACTTCGGCAACGCAACTTATGTTTGGTTGCACAACTTTTCCGAACACGTTGCCGCAACGTTGAATTGCTACTTGGGGTAGATAGCCTCCATTGTAAAAAACACAATCTAACACATTGCAACATATACTGCCCTACTAACATGGAAGGTCCTATCTGCAAAATTTGGCATTTTGACATTTTTAGCTAGTTAGAGTCGCTGACATTTAACTCACATGTATGCAAAATCAAAGTGTCCTATCTACGTGTTAAATCAATGCATTCATATCTAAAACGTTTGATCTAAGTGCATAAAGCATCACTCTTACTAGCCTAAATTGTCCTATCAAACATATGCTTATATAATGAGTCTCATCTACTAAAACAATAAAAGGTACTTAGGACATTTTAAACTAGTATTTATGCGTTTATGTTGCAACTCTGAGTTCAGCTGATGAAGATGAATGAGTATAATTATTACTTCCACTGCAGTGTTTTCCAAAATATATACCGGGGATTTTTTCATTCAGCCAATATCTCAGTTATGCTGCCTAGAAAAAAATTGAAAAAAATGCACTTATATCAAACCCGTAAAACTTTAAAGCTTTTGTGTTAAAGTCAACTTCTGTCAAACTATTCCTGAGAAACTACCCCTAACCTCAAATTTTCAAATAGCACCCTGTAATTTTTTTTATGAATTGTGAACTGCAGTCAATTCAAATTTCAACGATGTATCACACTTGATATTTTGACAGACGTCAAATTCTCAAAATTAACATCTTCGATGTAAACAGCATTTTATGTTAAATAATTTTGGTGTAAAGTTTTGGCTCACAGTGTACCTCATTCGAATAGAGTAATAAAAACTGTCAATGCTGTTGATCATTTCTTTTGTTATCTTCATTTTTTGACAGTTGTTCTTGCACGCGTCTTTCAGTCAATTTGATGATACATTCAAGAAAAATGCCTTTCACATTCACCCCAAATGAGTATGTTGATATGTTATTAATTTTTGGTGAATGCCGGAAAAATTCCCGTGCTGCCGTCGAATTATACCAACAGCGTTTTCCCGATCGACGATTACCAAATTATACCACATTTTCTTATGTAGAGAACAAAATGAAAACAGGAGAATTTCCAGGAAAAGGTAAGCATGTTCAACATGCTGCACCAGTGCAAACTGAGAAAATGTGTATTAATGTGGCCTATATGGAGGCTCACCCTAATATTTCTATTCGAGCACTAGCTGACGAAGTTGGAATAAGTGAGTCGTCTGTGCATAGAATTATAAAAACGCATAGTTATCATCCTTTCAAAATACATATGCACCAGGGGCTACGACCTGATGATTTTGAAAGGAGACAAAATTTTATTGCCACTATGCAAGTTTTGATTGAAAATAATCAAAGTTTATTGGATCAGATCATGTGGAGTGACGAATCAAGATTTCACAATAATGGGACAGTGCATATTGGTCACGTGAAAATCCTCATTGGGTGCGAGAAACAAATTTCCAAACTATGTCTCACAAAATGACTTCCAGAGATTGCTACATGTTATTCCTCAACAAGAACGACAACTCATGTGGTGGCAACAAGATGGTGCTCCACCACATAATCACCACATTGTAACCGAATATTTCGATCAATATTTTCCAGATAGATGGATAGGAAACAGAGGTCCTATTAGGTGGCCAGCACGATCGCCAGATCTGACACCGTTAGATTTTTTCTGTGGGGGTATTTGAAGACAATCGTGTATGAAACTAAACCAATTGACTTGAACGACTTACAAGAGAAGATTGTACACGCCTGCACCACAGTAACGGAGGAAATGATTAGAAAATCTTGTACGAGAGAACTGATAAGGCGATTTGAAGCATGCATGAATAATAATGGTAGACAATTTGAGAAGTTTTTATAATTTTTGTTATCAATAAATTCTGTGTGTTATGGAATTTTGTACATTATTGTTCAAACTCACTCATTCTGTCAGTTTGACATCTGTCAAAATATAATGTGTGATATATCGTTGAAATTGGAATTGACTGCAGTTCAAAATTCATAAAAAAAATTATAGGGTGCCGTTTGAAAATTTGAGGTTAGGGGTAGTTTCTCAGGACTAGTTTGACAGAAGTTGACTTCAACACAAAAGCTTTAAATTTATACGGGTTTGATATAAGTGCATTTTTTTAATTTTTTTTTCTAAACAGCATAATTGAGATATTGGCTGTATGAAAAAATCTGGAACACCCGGTATTCATTAGAACTTTTTTATGGCGTGTGTTGAATTTTAGACCTGATATATTATGAAAATCTAGTTCGCATACATAGAAAAATTGTCCTATCTAACATTTTTTTGAAAAATCTCTAAATCAGGAAAGTGTAAATGATAATCTTATATTCCATTGTATTCTGCTCTACACTGCAGTTTTTGTCTGTGGATATCTTAGAAACCACATAGCAAGTATATATTTTCTAATAAAATCAGTTTAAAGGACAATTATCTCAAAACAATGAAATTGAAGCTAGAACCTTTCATGTTAGTATGGCAGTATAATATTCTGCTATTGTTGCAAAATTCACGTTCGAGTTATAATCACGTTGAATAATTCACACTTACAAACACCATTGCATCCACATATACATCAAATATAAGTTTTACTGAAGAAATATGCATGGTGTATTCATTACTGAATAATGAAGTAGATGTCTTTTAGAAGAGGCTCATCCAAAGTAATGAATTAATGTCATTTTGATTAATCAGTTAGGGTAGATATCATTAACCATTCTGATTAGGGTACGAGCTTTATTCTGGAAGGACAATAAATTTCAACTACCATGGTTGATATTGATGATGAAATCAGATCTGGATCATTTATCAAAAGTTTTGGGCTTAAATAAACGGAGATATTTATCAAGATATACCTGTGTAAAAGGTATATCAAGTTTCATATTATGAAATTGAACAGACTTTGAAAGGGTGACAGTGTTTACGTGGCTGGAGTTAGCTTTAGATTAAAATCTGCGCTTCCGCCAAATCGCAGGTGACCAGACGAATAGTGTTCAAGCGTAATATAAATACAACTTATGCAAGTGGAATGTTTGAGCGCATCAACAGTTATTCGTTGTTTTATTAATGGTATTGGGGGTCGACTCATAACTCTTTTGAATCTTCTGTCAATTCTCTATACGACAACAGATCAAAAATTGAAATAAAAGACGATCCAAATGAGGTATCACTCGATCCTCATTGCCATTTCAAAAAAAATCAAGAAAGGTTAACATTTTGAGTTGAATCGTTTTTTTTTATTTCAAAAAGTAGTTTATTAACTACCATTCAATTGCGTTCAAAAGTTAGCAGGGGAGAAATTATATTATGGGAGTTCTAACATTATGTACCCCCATTTTGTTCTGGATACATATATTTGTTTAAAATTTGTTGGTGTCTGATAGAGAATTGACAAAGGTTTCGAATGAGGTACTTATTACTCAAGCCCTCATGCTCTCAAAATAATCTTGCAAAAAGGCGTATTTTACTGAAAAAAGAAGTTTATCAACTACCATTTGACTAAACAAACAAAACAAAAATCAAATCCGTTCAAAATTCAACAGGGAAGGGGGCGGGTTACTTCATTCATTGATAGGCTGTAAAGCTCTAATAGTTCAGATGAAATTCCCAAAGTTGATCAATGTGATTCAAGTTCTGGAAATTTGTCTTATTGTTCTTATTGAATTGAGACTTATTCCAGAGAAGACCTATTTCAAAATTATCCCAAGGTGATTCGACAAAAATATATTATTGTAACAGTTTTCTGTAAAATAATAAGAAAAAATTACATTTGTCGTTATAAATGATGATATTTTGGAGTATATTGCCATTCCACTAGTCAGATATTTTACCCCCTGTGTAGATATATCTATAAGACCGGGAGATTATGACAAATTTTGGATACGATTTTATTCAGTATGCCTTTTGAAGGACAGTATACAATCACCGTGCATTAGACAGAGATAAAACCAAAATTGTAAACAAATGTCAGTCGCTGACACTCGAGAATAGGCCGCCTGGCCTATTACAGTCGCGTGACGAGTATAGGTGAAGGTCTCAGACACTAGATGCAGAGCCTGAGACCCTTATACATTTGCTGTCAGCATGCAGAGGCGGACACAGGACGAATTTTAGGGAGGGGGGGGGGTGCAAGTTGAATTGAAGGAATATTTTTGTAGACATATAGTGGCGTGGGGGATAGGAACAAATTTTTTTTATTTACATATTTTTATATGTAAATATATGATTTTTGGATATTTTTATGTATTGAAAGTAGGTCAGATCACACCATAAAAACATAATTATAAGTAAATTATTTTATTCATAAAAAACAATTATAATGAATTTAATACAAATACTCTTAAATCAATTGGGAGCTGCCATCTATAGAACGAATTCTAATTTCCTTTTTTTCTTTGCAAAACGGTCAATGACATTATCTAGACTTATTTCCACATTCCTATGTACGTACAATAATGCCAAGCTGGTCGGTCTCTCTTCATTCATTGTCGATCTCAGATATGACTTCAACAATCTGAGACTCGAAAAACTGCGCTCTGCTGTTGCTATTGAATAGGGCAAACAAACTAGAATCTGGCAGTATCAATAGTTTGTCCTGATAAACTTTGAGTTTGGTAATTTTTGTACAGCAAAAATTCGCCCATAACTTCCGAAATTGATTGATTGTCTACCAGGCACCCAAACTGGTCAAGCATTTGTGAAACTTTCGCTCGCATGACGTGCTGATCAGACATTCTATGGAGATTGATTGGTATCAATATATTCAAAAGGTAACTGTTCAGAGTCTCTTCGGGAAACCTGTTTTTTGAATCCACAATCAAATGTTCCAATAATGGTATATAAATCACTCTTTTCCAATAGTCTTTTGCTGCCAAGATTTTGAAATCAGAAAAATTGTCTCTATGTTGTTGTTTAGAGGCAATACGAGGAATTTTCAATTCAACAGCCAATGTTTTCATCATCTTGTCAGCCTCCGTTAAAATATCTTCGAAACCTGAATCAACTTGAGCTCTCTTATCTTCAAGAGTTTGCAGCAACAGTTTGAATTTAGAATTGACTGCTTGCAAATCAACACTTTTTTCTTGCAAAAACTTACTGAATATAATCGTCAGACTTCGGATAAACAGAAGATTGTCAAAATGAACTCACAGTCGCAAATTGCTTTCATCAATATATTCGCCTTACTGGAAGATATTTGATCGTTTCATTCTGTTATTTCTCAAGTGCCTTCACAATCTGAGACAAATCCTTCTGAAACTATATGATGGAATTATGAAGTTCAACCCATTTTGTTTCACATGGACTTTTAAAGGTAAGGTTCAGATGTTTTTCAAAACGAAAGTTCTTTTCGCCGAAGCATCAAAAAAAGAAACAATTTCTTAAATTGTTCCGATGCTATTTTTAATGCTTCTTACTGCAGCGGATTTGGATAGAGAAAGCTTCAAAGCATGGCTGTAGCAAGGACAAATTATTGCATTTTTAGCTTTTCTTTGAATTTCTTCAGCTGCGCCTTTTGTGGAGGACATATTGACGGAACAACCATCGCATGCTATTCCAACACAGTAATTCAAATCCAAACCCAATGAAGTGATTTTTATCATCACCGATTCACCAAGAATGACTCCACTAACTACCGGCTCTTCTCTATCTTCTGAACTATCACCATAATTGTCCATGTGGAGATCAACAATTCCCATAAAATCTTCAAATATTTCATCTTTATAGATATATCTAATGGAAACACTTAGTTGAGATTTATGAGACATGTCGGTGGTTTCATATAACATTATCGAATAATATTTTGTTTTCCTGACTTTTTCAATCAGTGATGATAATATTTCTTCTTCACAACATTTTATCAGATCATTCGCTGTTGTTTTGCTTATATATGTAGCTTTCGAGGGAGGGGCCCCTGCACCCCCTTGTATCCTCCAATGTCAGCATGTCCAGCATATGCGGTCTCAGCCTATATCCGCAGGCATAACGCGGCTCTACAAGTGTTGTACTACCATCTACAATACTCGTACGGTATAGATGAGACACCGGTGTTGCCTTATGCTCCGGGGGATATTGAGTCCGATGTGAAGAATGATAAGTACCGAATATATTGGAACTACTCATTCCCCACCCTCAGGCAAATACAAGCCAATAAGCCTGATGTAGTCCTCTTCGACCATCAAAGTGAGACGATTTTCGTCATGGAGTTTTCGGCTCCTGGCGAAACGAACGTCGTCCGAAAAGAGGAGGAGAAACGGACTAAATATCGAGAGTTACTCTTTGAACTACGCAGGCTCTACCCAAACCAGTCTATTAAAATGGTGGTTCTTATTATAGGGGTGCTTGGTGGTATGATGGACACACTGCTCTCGAACATGAAAAGCATACCAGCTTGCCGTAATATGGCAGAAATCTTAGCCGGACGAATGCAGAAGGCCGTCATCCTTGGTTCACTGCGTCTGCTCAGGGCATATGATTCTCGGACCCAGCAATCACTTACCCCACCGACATGGGGTGTGGTTATCCTGGTAAACGATCCAGCGCGCCCATCGGATGTATCGGGGCGTCGGAGACAGGGCTTGACTGGAAAATCTTTCTAGGAAAATTAAATAATAATAATGATTTTATAATATGAAGAACCTACGACGATTCTTTGATTCATGCCTTATTATCACGAGGAATACGGACAAACTGCCTTGTCAAAGGCATACTCGTATCCAAAATCTGTCTCATCTCCCGATCTATATCCTTTCACATGTGTGGCCATGTGATCAACAAAGACAAACATGAATAGAGTGCTGAAAAAATTCGAGTGGAAAACGATATAAGAGAAGATTGGGTGCAGCTCAAGAATCAATAGTATTATTATAGGTATACTCACGTTTTATTTCCAAAATAAATCATTAAAATGAATTATTTGTGTCATATTACATAAAATGTATGACATATAAAACAGCCACATTTTGTACATAGTATGGTAGAGAAGAAAAATTCATGGATCTCTGGTGATAGAAAAATATTCTCACACTGGTACAGCAATAATAACGTAAGCCTTGACTGTTATCGAAGATTTTTGACTGAGATTTCAAGTAACTTGTTCATCATGAATATGCTGATCCACGATTTTTAGTTGAGTTAACATTTTATCGGACTATGACGCCGTGTAGTTCGCGAAGACGAGAAAAAACTTTCATATAATTTTTGAAATTTGATACTGCTGAGATGGTCTAGTGATCAGAGAATTTCTCTAGTCCGGTTTTTTTAGTCTAATTCTTGATTGATCATGAATTTGTGATTGTTTTTTATATCATTAAATGAAAAAATTTGATCTATGAAAGAGTATAGTCTGTTACATGGTTAGAATGAAAATTCGTTAAGCTCGTGATTCCTCGAGCTCCTGAACTTTGCACTCGAATTTCCATTTTAAGCTTGATACAGATTATACCCACTCACCCACTATTCTCAACTTAATTCCTCCTGCAATAATATCTCTGTTACAGGATTTTCTGAAGTCATCAGCAATAGATTGTGGAGGCTTTGCTGAAGTTTTTCAACTATATATAAATCAATATACAGGATGAGTTTTTGTTTTGCATTTCTTTTTATTTCTCATATTTCAATACAATGTAAATTAATTTCTGCAATAAACTCATTTTTTGTAGAGATTCTTTGGATTGAATTTTTCCTCATTTTTTAAAGAATTCCAAAAATTAAATGAAAAGAAGAAAAAAATATTCGAGTGCGCCCAGGGGATGTACCCCATATATCCCAATGATGTCCCTTACTTTAATTTTATTATAGAACATCTCTAGGGTTTTCCTTTGATGTCCATTTTCGGGACTTGGTACATCTTTTGGACGTACCAGAACATCTCTTCGGTGTCTTTTTCAGTGGAAAACAGATCTCCCTGTACGCCACATAAAATCGTGAACCATGAAGGCCTGTAACCAAATCCCTTTTCATTTTCTAGAACGGTAAATTATGATATACATAGTTAGAAAAGAGTTGTTATTTTCAACAATATCTAGTTTTGTTAAAAAAAATTGCTAGAATCAACAACAATTAATCGGGAATCCGCTATTCAAATAACTCCGGCTGTTGTTAAATTTATCTGTTGTCAATTTTAACAAAACTTTTGTCAGTACGTTTATCTCATTGTTATAAAAATCTTCAACTAGAAAGATGTTGATGTCACAACTTTATTTTGCAAATATTGTTATGATTAGAAACAGAACAGCAAATGCTCTTGCAGATTCAGAAAGTATTGATGTGAGTTTATTAGCAACTTCAAGTTATGAACTGTGAGTGAAATCGACAATTTTGTTAGTTAAACAACTAATATATGTCTAAATGCAAAATACAAAATGCTGGATTACCAAATCTGTAGGTGGAACATATTTTAGTACTTTTACTATTATCCAATAAATTTGTCGAATTCATCGTATTTTATTGTGAAAAGCCGATTGATCATCTTCGGGCATTCTCGTGCATATACGAGTGTCGAATTGGCGCTCAAAATTCGCTAACGCTAACGAGCGCAGCGTATTTTGTTCCCAATTCCCAGGCCTGTCTCAGTGTTATGTGCGTGCAGGTGTTTTTATTTTTTATTCTAAGCAGGTGGTTTCAGGCTTTGTTGTGCGAACAAAGATAGATGGAAGATAGAATAATGGAAGTAAGTATTTTCTCACTTTGTACTGCATAATAATATAAAACTTACCGTAGACCCGATAGGTATGCGAATTTTGACTTCACATGTGGGATTGAGGGGATATAATAGCCGCCATCACCACAATTCTATGTTAGACTGCGGTATTATGGGAAATTAGAGTGGGTCAATATTAACCCCAACAATATTTCAGAAGCAGGTCAGATATTTATTTTATCTTCAAATATTTGTATCATGAAAAAAATAAATGTTATTAATCTCACTCGTTCTAAAGCTTTGGAAATATTTCAATCTAGTTCACTCTGTGTCTGTTTGACAAAGTTTAAGAATAAAAAATAAAAACACCTTCACGCACATAACACTGAGACAGGACCACAACGTTTATGCATGGACACGATGTGATTGAGATAATGAGATTCCAACAGTAAGGTTCAAAATTGACTTCTTGTCAGTTTATAAATTACCAAAACTAGTGGAGAAATCGACGATATTACAATGTTAATTTCGCTACAATATAATGTTAATCCATCGAAAAAAGTAAAAGAATTACGTTAAGAAAGTCATTTAAAGAGAAAAAAAAATGTGTGAAACTAACAACTGAATGTTGTTGTTGCATTAGTGCTCTTGTAAAATCGACAACAGTGGAGTTGTGGCATTAACATTGCCGAATTTGTTAAACAGCAAAAATTCGTGTGAAAACTACAAACTTGTACATGTGAACATTGTCAATATTAAGATTTGTTAATTTAACTAAGAATATTATTGGACCTCCTGGGTTTCTTATTTTTTTTTATTTTAACAATTTTTTTCCAACAGTGTAGCCACAGAAATCAAAAATCTTACGTTCAGCTTTTGAATGACCTGTTACATTCTCAGCTGTCAGCATTCAACTGTTTGTTTCAAGGACACTTTTTGAGCGAGTATTAATTTTTCATGTGTGACTTCAGCAAAAAACCGTGCAAGAATTGTGTATGTTTCGTTGAAAGTTCAGGTTTCATGCGTTGAAATATTTATCGTGGAGTTTTAAAACAAATGCTTGAGTTACTGTTTGAGAAAACTTCGGAAAACAATAAAAAATGGAAATGGTTGAAAGTTATTGAACTAAACCGTTACATCACATGGAAAATAAATTATTCATCGATCCCAAAAACGTTAACTCTACTCTGCCAGTTCAGACGTTTATTTACATTTAAAAACCAAGAAAAAATTGTTTATACAAAGTATACAGAAAGCAATTTGATAATCAAATACAGCATTTGTGAAGTCTACAATATGTGTCTTTCATTCTCTATAGTGAATATCGTTCGAAAATCATATACGGGTGGCAAAAAGAGCCAATCGAGGTTGAAAGTTTTTATCCGATCCAGGACGTGACGAATGTGTATGCATATAACACTGTTGTAGATGTACATTCATTCTAGAGTCAATTGTCTGCTAAAACGTTGTTGGACCACCTGGATCGGTTAGTCATAGCGTATCTGGAGGATTATAATTATGCTCAACCCCAATTAAACGAAGATTATCAACTTTACATGGAAAATTAAGAAACCAAAGATCCGTAGGTTAACTTCAGGGGTGAGCATGTGAGAGGGTCTATGATGAGTCTTTCAGGTCCTGAAGGTGCATCTGAATGGAGCTGTATGAGCTAGCAATGTTGGCATACTACGATTCAAGCAAAATGTTCAGCCACCAATGACATATAAGCCAGGAATCACACTGATCGACTAGGACCGACCGTCCGCGACCGTCCACCTACGACCAAAATTTCCAACACGTATATTCTTATCGCACAACTCACACTGTATAATCGTCATTGATCGTCCTCGACCGTTTTTAAAAAACCATGTTCGAAATTGTAGTCTGCTGGAAATTTTGGTTGGTGTCACACTATCCACACGTAATGTCATTTTGACACACATTTCTGATGAACTTTTGACTTCAACATAACTCATGTAAATAGGCATATTTCCTACCGGAAAAATAAAATGTTCTTCTTCAGTATCACTACTGCTCATAATTTAAAGCCAAACTATTGATATTATGAATTTAACTTATTTTCAATAAATGAACAGACAATTCACATAACCTTTCTAATGTCAAATTAATGTCATATTTACAAAATTATTCTAGTGGTCGGTCGTGGATGGTCGATCAGTGTGACTTTGAAAGTTTTCATTGATCTACTTCTACTTTTGGTCGTAGGTGGACGGTCGCGGACGGTCGGTCCTGGTCGATGAGTGTGATTTCTCACTAACTGCCCAATTTTCTCCAACCTTAGCAAGAGTCATTCATCCAGATTGAAGGTAGAGGTAGATTCAGCACAACGTGAAAGGATCATTACGAATAGTGTCAGAATCACTAGGCTGTATATGTTGCTGTTGGAGAGGGCTGGTGCCTCAAAATAATCCGTCACTATGTAGATGAACTTGCATACAATTTCTTATACACCTAAAAGTCCTACGAGGGATATATCCCTTGCCGGATCTTATCACAACGAGCCCCGTTAATACATGAGATTCTGGATATTTTCCATAGGCATCTCGACGCAGACATACGATAACTATAATAACTATAATAACTAGCACGATATACTTGTGCGGCAGGTCCGTTCGATTTTTTTTTATGGGTTGCTAAGCACGACTACATATAGGCCATCATATGAGTCGGTTATGGACGTAATGATAGACCAACACCTTGTATACGCTACGCCGGAGACGAATGTTTTCAATGAATCACGAGAGCAGGGGGGAAACCGCTTAGATTAGTGGGACTGCTCTTGCCGTCCTAATAAGGTGAGAACGAGACGGTACAGGGTCCACTCGCCTGCCGTATATGGCTGTGCAGATATATTTCTCTCTCTTCACCCCGCACCTATTCTTCGCATTTATCACGTTAACGTGTATGATAAATCCAGTGTTCGTTTGTTAGGGGTGATTTTCAGATGAAAAAATTGAATTCCTGAAATTGCTGCCCCGAAAAATAAAACCTCAGGAGACAAAACGTGGATTGAACGTAATTTGGGTAATTATTTCGACGTGCCTTTCATATCTCTTACCTGATTGGAAATACTGAAAAACAAAAATTTGGTCTGCCGGAGACGTTGGGTCCAGGGTCAGAAGATCTTTCCAACCACAGCACTCTTCCACGGACTCGGTTCGCACCAAGTGAGTCTTATACTACAGTTCAATGACCATGATGCGATGGTAGAAACATTGAATCGAATGTGTGTTCCATTTCTCACTCAAAAGAAAATGTTTGGGTACAGAACTTTGTGTTTCTTTTTACTGGACTTGGCATTCCTCGCTTTTACTAAACTTGGCATGGCGTGCTTTTACTGAACTTGTAATGACTCGCTTTTACTGGTCTTACCAGTATCAGTTTTACTGGGGCATGGCAGAGATTTGGCGTGGCTTTGTTCGGTTGGAACCCATTTTTGTTCAGTCCGATTAGACATCACGGAGCCTGGCGCCTCCATCACTTGTCGTAAATTGGGGTTTGTCGACGACTAATTTGCACGTCTTGGATATGTTTTATGCAGGGTGTCCCAGAATAAAGGGGAGAAACTCCGAGGGTAGAATCCTCACTTCATTTTAAGGCTGAAAGTTCCAATAAACGTTTACCCTAAAATGAGTATTAACCGAGTTACAGGGTGTTGAAAGTGACACAAAAAAATATATTTTCCAGAATAACTCCGTAACGGCTCAAATTTTCTCAATGAAATTGGTTATATCACTTAACAGCATTCAGTTTTATATTTCAAGTAAAATTATGTGTCTGTAGCTCTAAACAGGGGCGTACGGCAGGTACCCCTACTCGCCCCTCCCCAACTTTCACGCCACTGGATTAATATCGATTTCGTCTTCTTTTTCTCAATCCCCGATATTTTCTATATAAAAAAGGAATAGGTTTTGTTTCACAAATATCAACGGTTTTCGAGATATTTGAAGTTGAATAAGTGCGTGCGTATCAAAATCTTTACTATTTTTGAAAGGAATGTGAAGGTAACTATTTATAACATTATAACCAACATATTTCATACCTTGCAATGAGTATAAATTCAAATATTTCGAAAATTGTTGAGATTTACGAGGGATTTTGTTCACAAAAATTTACCGATATTTAAAACTTATATAGCCACTAACAAAATAATCACTAATGAGTATCCGTATCACATACGCACCCACTTATTCAACTTCAAATATCTCGAAAACCGTTGATATTTACGAAACGAAACGTATCCTTTTTTGTAAAAGTAATATTGGGGATTAAGAAAAAGAATACGAAATCGATATTAATCCAGTGGCGTGAAAGTTGGGGAGGGGCGAATAGGGGTACCCACCTGCCGTACGCCCCTGTTCAGAGTTACAAACACATGATTTGCCTTGAAATATGAAACTGAATGCTGTCAAGTGAAATACCAAATTAATTCATTAAGAAAAGTTAAGCCGTTATGGAGTTATTCTGGAAAATATATTTTTTTGGGTCACTTTCATTACCCTGTAGCTCGGTTAATACTGATTTTAGGGTATATGTTTATTGGAATTTTCAGCCTTAAATGAAGTGAGAATTCTACCCCCGGAGTTTGTCCCCTTTATGCTGGGACATCCTGTATAGCTTACTTTTGATCACTTGCTGACACTACTGGTCCAAAATTTTCAGTTTTCCATTTGCATGTTTTCCCACAATATTTCACTATTTAAGATCAGCTTTGTCAACACATGCACTCTTATCCAGACACACACGGCTAAGCTCCAGAAATACAAAGCTTATGAACTCGAAAATTCAAATATCGTTGAATCTATTTTCTGAGAAATAGAACTACTTGATTACAAATTCAATCTCAATCTTTGACGTTATGTTATTGTATGTATCAATGTAGATATTTTAGGAGTTGGGTATATTCTCGGAAATTATAATCAGTACCTATCTGGTGTTCATTATAATGTAGGGTATATAAATGTCATATTATATTCATTTAAAAAATATATTGTGTCATGATATGAATCGTTTTCTGTTTAGTTTGTACAATTATAAGGGATCATTATCAAGTAACGGCTAAGTCAATCAGAAAAATAAGTCATGAGAAAATCAGTTGATATGTATGTGAAGTTTATTTTTTATCATCGATATTGAAGTCAGACATTATGAATATATCGATATTGTATGTATCAGTCGATCAATACTCTCATTTCAATATTGATAATTAATGTTTATACCAATACGTCATCATTACTGATTATTCATTTTTCCAAAATTGGTAAGTATTGTACACCTGCACACAATAATATCGTTATAACAATATTGTTCAATATCGGTACATGTGGATGAATTTTCTTTTTTTTTTCAGGTATTCAAACCATATAGTTATACAACTATACTACTGAAAAGAGTCAGATCTAAAACTAAGAAGTGACAAAGTTTTTAATAAAAATAAACTTGAAATTGTCCATTTTATTCATATTCCAATTTTCTGCAATTTTTCCATCAGGGCAATAAGATTGCTGTCATAGTTTTCATTTTCCAAAAATCGATTTTTGTATATAATTGTTTAGAACGGACTGTGTTTCATATGACGAAATAGTCAGTTTTCCTTCCCTTTCCTTTTGAAGACGATCTTTCAGTGATTGAAACACGTATGCAGGTGTCAAAATAGCGATTTGGTACTGGGATAAAACTCCAGTATATTCATCACTACCAAAGGTTACAAACAGTGCAGTTTGCAGTGTAAATACTATTTGATGACGTGTCAATTGTGGAATATTACACATCAAACTTGATAACACTTTTTCAAGAAAATCAGTAAGTTATGAGGAATATTGAATCAATAACAAGCTCTTCTTTTCTAATATATCTGTCATTCAGCGACTGTTTCAGAATCAACGTCACCTGCAGTGATTCAGGTTCAATTAGTTTCTTAAGAAAAAAGGATAACAACTTGTTTCCCTTCAGATTCAAGTCCCGAAACAGTCAGACATTTAATATGTTATCTCAATCACGGTTCAACAGCACCAATCAATCTTGCCCTGAAGCAGAGTAAAACATGTTCCTGTCAATTTCACTAGGTCCTCGAAAAGTGAGATTTTGATGAATCACCAAGTAAACTCGAAAGTTTGCCGTACTGAGATTATTCTGAGATGGACGAAATTAGTGTGAAACGATAATGGAAAATCTGATGAATTTCTCCAATCACAATATTAAATTGCATCATAATAGTTCCTTCTCCCCTATTGACAGAGATTTATTACAACTAACCATTCGATTATTTCTTAAAACTCGGATATGTTGTATGACAGATATATTCACATTTCGATTCTTCACATTTTTGAATTGAGTTATCATTCAAATAATGATTTGGTGTCAAAATGTCAATCACAATTTCCGAGATACACCCTATATCATGAGATGATTTTTATAAAACGATAAAAATTTTCAAAGACCTTCTGAAGTTTTAAATCCTTTTCCTCGGCGGAAATGCACTTGTTATTCTAGATACTCCTCAGCCCTTCAGAGCAATTTATTTACATGTTCCAGAAAAGGAATTACTCGAGGTAAAGTTCTAAAAACAGAGCGTAAATCTTTTATTTCAATGGAATTTTTTACCAGCCTAAAGTCAGCCATTCGTTGGAATTCTTTTAATTCTCAATTCCAAGGGGCAAGTGCTTTTCATTCACCAGAAAAAAATCCGTTTGTTTCAAATGTGATTTGAAATCATGATTACCCACCAGTAGAAACTTTCGTTGAAAGTACGAAAACTTGGATTTATTCAATCAGTCATGTTATGTTTTGAATGAACTTTCCGAACAGGTGCGTTAGTTACCTTGTCAACTTTGAAAGCGATTCAAAACGACTTTCTAGGATTTTCTGGCACAATGTCGATTCCTTGTATTCTGCAAAGGAAAGTCGCAATTTTACTGCACGTGGACGTGACAAGGAGGCTACAATATCAGGATTAAATTTATAACAGGTCGACTTGAACGTATGTAATTTATAGGTTGAAAGTTTTCACTTCCGAGACAGTTTAAAACTGATTTCAATGGAAAATACCCCGTAGATCTCTAGCGGTTACTATGAGTCTGATATATTACTGATGGTGAACCTCGTAAGAAACAAAGAGATCAACAAGAAACGTGAAACCACAGAATGGAAACACTACCCTTGTAGTGGGAATTCTTTGCTGTCCTAAAAAGGGCGAAGTAGGTCGGTTCTGAATGAAATTAGTTGTTTGACATTTATACTAATTGAATTCCAACAAAGTTCGCTGAAGTGTGTTCAATTAAATAAAACGCATAGTTTCGACACTGTTGAAGTAATATTGATTCTTATCTCATAATTCTACGAAGTGAAAAGTTTGAGGCAAAAATCTGACAAGAAAAAGTACTTTTCTGAAAATAGGAAGATTGCTTGACAACATACCTAATAGATGTTAACGATAATAATAATAATAATAATAATAATAGGTCTTTATTCCCCAGTAATAATACATGAATAACAGTAAATAACATTGGGAAAAAGACGAAGATCAGCTGGATGTGACTCGCGACACAGCCTCTGTTTTTCATCTTGAGCTCGAGAAAAAAAATATATCTGAAAGACTAATAATTAAGATAAGAGAAGGGCGTCAAAATTATTTCTATACTCGTATAAGAACACTACCCAAGTATCGCACACTAATATTCCGAAAATATTGCCGATATTGGTATAATATTATGAAAATACTGGCAATATATTCAAATATAATATTGACGAGACAAAAATGTAAATATTTCACGATATTAGTCCAATATTTCAAAAATAATATTGGTTGAAGCAACATATACAAAATATTCAGCGATATTTGCGCATTATTATTTGAAAATATTGATAAAAAAGTGAATATGTTGCATTGGAAACTTCGATGAAATATCTCCAGAAATGTCGAATAACTCGAAACTTATTCACCAAATTTATTTTCAATAAAAGTAATATATATTTTTTTAGTTATATCGTATCAATATTATGATTTCAATATTGGCGTGAGGTAACAATTTCATTTATTGATTTGAGATAAAAAAGAATATTGTATTACGTATTGTATTAAGTTTATTAAATCAACCAATCATATTATATTGATGAAATAATGTTCAATCAAACTTGGTGATACAATATTGTTTTATTGATATATTGGTAAAACAAATTCAATCAATATTGACTCAACGTAATATATGACAATCTACAATCAGAACAGGTTGGGCCGGTATTCCACCAATATTACTTATACAGGGTGTTCCTTAAAGACATGCTAATATTTGAGGGGGTGATTCTTTGACTTATTTTAAGGAAAAAACTTTCTATAAACGTATGTCGTAAAAGTCCTAACTTTTGAGATACAGGGTGATAGTTTTGAAAAAAAATCAGTTTTTTAATAATAACTGAGATAATATTGTAGACGTTTTTATAAAATTTGGTACATGTCTTCTATGCATCAAGGTGCATTTTTTAATGCACAAACATTTTCATTTTCTCAACCAGTGGCGTCCGTACGGGTTTTGCATTGAATATTTTTGGAGAAAAAAATACTACGCCACTGCTTTCTCCTGAAAAAAAAAATACTGTTAAGATCCTCATTTATTTTTGAGCAAATTTAATTTCTTGAGTTTTCTTTGTCCGCCGCATGGTTTTCGCTTAAAAAAATAAAAATCGTTTTACTTCAGGATCAACTCCTCAAAAATCTGATGTGGTGTGGAAATGATTGTGCATCGACTTAAAGCAAATAAAGGGATCAGATTTGTTCCAAAATGAATGAGAATCAAAAAAATATGGATTTCAGCTTGTACAAAAACGAATTTTATTTTATTTTATAAAAGTAAGTTTAAATGAACGGATCAAATTCATTAATTATTGACAATACTAACACTGATTATAAAAATTGTTGGAAATGGCCACCTTCACTTAATAGGCATGCTTCCGCCCGTCTACGCATGGAATTACGCAAACGTTGAAATATTCCCGGCGTATTTCGAATAGTTTCACACGAGGCAACTATTCGCTCTCTTAAATCTTCTAAAGTATTAACGGGAGTTTTATACACTAGAGTTTTAAGGTGCCCCCATAAAAAGAAATCTAAACTGTTGAGATCAGGGGATCTTGCTGGCCATTGCTGAGGTCCTCCGCTTTCAGTCGATGCACAAACATTTCCACACCGCATCAGATTTTTGAAGAATTGATCCTGAAATGAAACGATTTTTATTTTTTTAAGCGAAAACCATGCGGCGGACAAAAAAAACTCAAGAGATCAAATTTGCTCAAAAATAAATGAGGATCTTAAAAGTATTTTTTTTTTCAGGAGAAAGCAGTGGCGTAGTATTTTTTTCTCCAAAAATATTCAATGCAAAACCCGTACGGACGCCACTGGTTGAGAAAATTAAAATGTTTGTGCATTAAAAAATGCACCTTGATGCATAGAAGACATGTACCAAATTTTATAAAAACGTCTACAATATTATCTCAGTTATTATTAAAAAACTGATTTTTTTTCAAAACTTTATCACCCCTGTATCCCAAAAGTTAGGACTTTTAGGACATACGTTTATAGAAAGTTTTTTCCTTAAAATAAGTCAAAGAATCACCCCCTCAAATATTAGCATGTCTTTAAGGAACACCCTGTATAATATTTTTTTCCCAATATTCACCCATATTGGATCAATATTATTTTAACATTTAAACATGTCTTCATTGGCACAATACGAAAATAAGTAAATAGAATAAATCACATTTTTCAATTTTGATGAAGAATGTTCCCCTTTTCAACACTAAAATCAAAGTTCGACTAATAGTAGGAGAGTTGGTCACCCATGAAATGTTTAAAAAATAATAATGTGAATTCCTGGATCTCGAAAAAGGCTCCAACGATTTGTATCATATTTTGTATTCAGATAAGGTTTGGCTTTTTGAGATCATCCAAATTTCAAAATTCCATTTTCACCCATTTCCAGGTCGTCCGAATAATCTGAAATGACAGGGCATAAAACCCTATAAAAATGGCATTCAGCAAAATTTGATAATATTTTGATATTTTGTTTGGACCAAGAATGAAAACTACCCAATTTTGACAAGTTATAGAAGAAGAAGATCGTATAATTAGGAGAACCGCTAGAGGGCGCCAAAGTTGAATAATTCAAAATACCATGTTATGGTATTTTTCGAGAAAAATCATGATTTATTTGATTGTGATACGATTTTATGAAAAATATCATCAATTCAAGAGTCAGTAGTATTCACAAGTTCACATGGAACACTAAAATTCAATAGATTGTGAAATTACAAGTAGTAGTAAATGATATGAAAAAAAAAAAGGTGGGAATCAAAACACTCGAATCAAAAACAATGAGTTAGGTTTTGTAATAAGACAAATCAAAATAGTACAGACTGGTTCAACTCGTTCAAAGAGTTTCCGAAACATTATATCGCTGATAATTAGAAAATCGTCGGAAAATCGAAAAGTCGTTGAAGAAAATTAAACTGCTCATTTTGAAAATATCTGCATTTGTTCTCGAAATTGACAAGATTTGAAATTGAGAAATGGAGAAATGTATTATTTCAAATATGAATGAATATGAGTTACAAACAATATATTATATTCATTATTACTAGCTAATTTTTTAGAAAGATTCTAACTACTCCACTGGATTCGCGACATTATCAAATGGTTTATATGTAAATTACGTTAAAATGCGTCAATCAATAAAAATAAAAATTCAAAATTGTAAACGACTACATATTTACTTTATGGAATAATTTATCTGTGACGGAACTGTAGAATTTTGAGTATTTGCAAAAAGCTATTGTGATTTATTCGTGAATAACCCTGTAACAGTAAATATTTTTAGCTGAACCTTTCCATGTACATCTGATCGAAACTCGATCGAAACTCTTATTAAACCCGTAGGCGCAACATAAAATCCATCCGGATTTCAATTTGAAGAAAAAACTGGTAAAATCAGTAATTTTCCAATTCAACGCCCTGTATCTCGAAAACTGGTCATAGTATCGGATTCAGAATTCATACCTCTGAAGCTGGTATGAAAATCAATATATAGTGACCGAGGAAATTTTTGAATACAGATTTTTCATGTTTTTTGTATTTTTCCCAAAATAGAATACCTTCCTATGAATAGACCACCTTGAAAATTTTGGAGATTAGTGACACATGTATGTTTGTGGTACTACTTTTCTAAAAAATCAATCCATAAATACAGTGTTTCGAATTAATCCTAAAAAAAATAATTCTGTCTAGTGGTTCTCTCTGTGAAACACCCTGTCTGCATGTAACAGAAATCCAGTCTAACTTTTAATAAATAAAAAATAAATCCGAAAATCTGGGCAATTTTCAACTTTAACACCCCGTATTTAGAAAACTAGCCATAGGATTGGGTTGGTCCCATCGACACTTGTGGTTACTGAGTCAGGTACAACAACATACCATACCTTCAGAAAATTTGACCGGTCGCCACTTCACATAAGAAAAGTGCGGGGTCCTTTCCCCTCTATCTTTTTTAATGATTGATGCATTTCAACGTAATTTACATCTGAACCACATGAAAATATCGCGAATCCAGTGGTAAGGTTAGAATTTTTCTAATTAAATCGCTAGTAATTTTTTTAGATTTTTGATTTTGAAAAATCAGATTAGAGGAGAAAACAACTGAAACAGATACACTACCGCTTATGGCAAGAAACAAATCATTTACTTTTTATCAGTTCAACGAGATGAATATAGAAGTCGCACCCTTTGCGCAGATTGCGAATTATTCCAGCATAATCGTTGGCAATTTTTTCAGTTATAAATGATTTATTTAAAATGTATTTTTCAATATAGCTCTCAGCTACTAAAGTTACACATTCCTGAGACTATGTTACTCTTGATTATTGAATACATAACGTATGAAATGTGTAGATCATTGAAAATGAACTCAGTATTTGAGATTCGCGCTATGAAACCACTAGTGCATAAAATGTATGTCGCACGTGTGTAAAATGCGGTTATGGCGTAATTATCCTCGCCGCAGGCCATAAACGCCTACTTCACGCCCTTGATACATAAATAACGATAATTTCGAATTAACATAATACGCATTTCTCGAGCAATTACTTTCTTTTCGAAAATTCCTTTTCGAAATGTCAAATGATTTATTTACTTGCTTTATAATTACCTATATCATATTTCCAGACTATAATGAAAATGAAATGTTTAGATAATATATTTTATAATAATATTTTACCTGTTTTATCAATAATATCGCGCAACAACGTGTGTAATTTGTTTTTTCAGTATAAACCCATAAACACATTTTTTATTCGTTATTCCTTTTCAGGATGAACAACGTCAAAGTACTTTAACGGGACCGAGTGAAGAAGTTCTTCAGGGGTTAAAGGTGAGTACTTTTACCATTATTTGGCTATAGAAATATTTTCTACAATCTACCGATAACAATAAAAGTTCATAACAAGACAAGTAACTTTATTAATCCACAAGCAATAAACTTATTTATTTACTGGTCGTGAACTTGAATACAACTTGGTGTTCTTAGATTTTTGCAATATTCAACAGCCCTTCAAGAAAACTTAGACATTAGTTTTCCTCAATTTCAGTTCAGTAACCCCGCTTTCTTTTCAAGGTATTTCTTCCTAAATATCACCATCACTCTTTTTGCTGACCTTCAGACATTTTTGGGAATCGTGGACCCAAATTTCTTCACTAGGCATTTCCTATGGAAGTGCGTAAATTACACCTCTTGTGCCATTTTCCGATTCAAGAAATAGAAATAACAAAAACACCAGTGAAGTTGGCATTCTCAAGAGATTGGTTGGCGAAACGCGCGTCGAGCGACAATTTACTTGGTTTTGTTGTTTTGGGTATTTCCATTTCTCGAATTGTTTCCACACCAAAGCTTCCAAATAATGATTTATTTGGCCATTTTCTGGCATGAAGGCAAAACAATTCACCCAGTATAATAATTCTGAGATATCAACCAGTCTCTTCGATATAACGTCCGCATTCACTATGAATAATGATAGTTGAAGGGTACAGAGGAAAAAGCAGCTAAGTCACAAATTATGATATCCGAGTTATTGGCATTTTTACGTGAAAGTCCATCATATGTTTGTATTGTGCGGGTTTTTTGATTCAGTTAGATTTTGTGACTTGTCTGCATGGTTATTCTCCTGACCGCTTGATTCTTCAAAGTAGATTATTTTTAACCGCTATTTTATGTAAAATGGACATAGCAGGTTTTTCCTCTGTACCCTTCAGTTGGTACACCATACGCTTGCCTCAACGGTGATCTATTGTTGGGTCATCGCGAACACATTTAATTGAGACCAGTGTAATTTAGCACCTGTGCGGAATTTGCTACTACCATCCATTAGGGTTTGACTCCTTTCTTCAGCCATCATTTCCCTGCTGTTTCTCATTTCTTTGATGTAGCACAAATCAGGATTTCTGGGGTCAATTCTCAGAGTCATGGATCGCAACATCGCCTTTCATTATTCTTCATCAGTCGTTCTGCTTTCAATTTTCTGTAACGAGAATATCTTGTAACTTTTGCTATAGATACTTCAGATACTTAATAGATATATACTTTATTCAAAAACTTATACAATGTATATTTGTAGCTGGTCTAAAAAAATAAGTAAATAGGTCTACATTCCACATAAAATAAAAGGTATGTATACAACATAAGACTATTGCACACATATTTGCAATAAAATTTTGTTTCGATAATTTTTATTTTTTGTTTGTTTTTTAGCTGAATGCATTTCAATACATCATGACCACATACAGTATCGGAAAGTTTTCATCTGGGGTATGGTGGTTTCATGAGAGCGTGAAGAATAGCTTGCTACAATGTTGAGAGATTTTTCAAATAATGGCATATATATAATCTTCCAACTGGAGGGATATATATGGTTATGAAAATTTTTTCCATTCAATTTGAACCTATCATATTTATACGTATTTGCGATCATGTGACCAGAACATAGAAATTATAATATATATACTTACTCTAGAATGCCAATTCAATGGGACGAAAGTGTTGTAAAAAGTTCGATGCATTATTTAGTGCGCATAATCAGGGCCATTTTCATTCATACCAGGGTGGGTTTCAGTGCGATCTTTAAATGATTCATGATATTGAGTAAAATCGATTTAATAATACGTTGGTGTCAGGGCAGTCTATGAGACACGAAAAGTTTTGGTGGGCATACCTATGTTGTGAAACTGATTATATCCGAGGAATTCATCGAATAAAATAACAACGAAAAAATATATCTTGAGTAGGTAACTATTGGTGAAGTTCTGATTCCCACGGAAAGCAACATCCTGTATTGTTCAGAGAACATCGTGAGAACCAAAGGAAGGTAGGTAGGAATTGATATTCTGGAAAACAGATGTTCGGCATGTCTCCAAAGTGACATATGGCATATGGATGTGCTGAGGACTAGAGCTCAACGGGTCAGTCTCGAAGGGACCGCTAACGGTTGGAACGATTGATAATATTCTGGAAATGGAAATATCTATAAAACACAGACAGATCGCCAACCTTTCTGAGATGTTCCAGAGGAGTGAGCTAGCTTGTGAGTGAAGTTGTTGGATCACCATGCCATGTCATGCCTTTTGCTCTCGTCAAGCTTAAAATGATTAATATAAGCCAAACGTAAAGAAAGGATTAATATTCTCAGTTCAAAGAGATGGGAGTTATTTCTGCTCTATTTATGTTATTTATTAGATTTGCCATCAACAATTCATATTCAAGTAGGTACTTACTAAAAATAATGGATTCCAGGAGTAAATATTTCCTTTATTTCCACACCATAGAACCAAGCACGTCAACATTGTCAAAATTAAAATTTCACTACAGAAAAACCCGAAAACCAATAACATACACACTACCGATGAATAATTGAAGTAAACAACAGTAATAAGAAAAGCACATCTAAATAAACACAATAACGTTAATGGTTAATTTCACAATGAACACAAGTCGCCTAAACTAAACCACCAAACTAACCCAAACCGGCTCTGGCAAACTACCTTCCTTCCTCTGCGACAATTTAAAACTGATAACACTGTTGCACGATCACAACCAGTCAACGGGAATTTGGGTAGGCTTCACAGTAATGTTAGATTATTTTCGACAGAATCTCGACTACAAAGATAAAATTTTCTGAAATTTATCAACGCTGCAGAGCTAGGAGACCGGTTATGGGCATGCGCATTGATGAAAACATTTGGAATTTTACAACACTTTTCAGTGTCCCACGAAGAGGGGATTGGCATTCTAGAGTAAGTATATATATATTATAATTTGGACCAGAATTAGTCAGACAAACATTACACTGACAATATATTTCCTTGCTTAACAACCAATAATGATTTAAATTATAAACGTCAAATTTATGTGTTTTGACTAGTTATTTTTATTTATCAATATGAGCGTCGTTGGGGACAAATGTCCATTGGTATCATATATGAGGCCGTGAAAAAGAGTATTCCGTTGAATACGGCTAGAAGTAAAGCATCAATTACCAGGTGACACGATTTTTCTTTATTTCAAATCGATATATTGTCGTCCTAAATATAATTCGTGGTATGAAAGAAAACCTATAATTTTTTGGAATATCAATTCATTGGCAATCCCAATGCAAGAAAGTACAACTTGTCCTGCGGACTCGTTGTATTTTCAGCTTTGGGATTGCAATTCATTAATATTCCAAAAAATTAACGGTAATAATCATACCACTTATTATGTTACTCCTGATAAGTGCCCCCGATAAGTACCCCGGGAAATTATCACTGCTGAGCAATCGTGTCACCATGCAAATGATATATTAAGTATAGTTTGACGTTTACTCAATTAAATTTTTAAAATGTCAGTTACTTCGAATAGAAATGGAAATATCAAAAATGATTCAATAGATATACTTAATTATAAGTGAAAATACAACAAAAAGATTACATTAAGTTCAAAGTAGACGTGGAAAATGTTGCAAAGAGTTTAGTGAGGTGAGAAAATAGGACTTGAATGAAAGATGTACGGTTGAAGAATTGCCGCGTATACTTGAAGATTTGGCCGTCAACATGAAGAATTAAGACGGATCAGAGTTTGAAAAGGCCACCATCAAAACTATTTGGAGTGTGACTGGTAAACTGTCACAAGGAAAATAATTTCTCTTTTCGAAAATAATGTGTTAGCAGGTAGGTATACTGGTTTTTCAGAACTCGGAAAAAAAAAATTTTTAGTAAATATCCCTCGACTATTGATAAATTCTCATAATCAATTTGTCTCAAATTTTGTCAAGCGAGTTGCTTTTAGGTAACAGTCCTTCGCCTTCGGCGTCAGGCTGTTACCAAGCAACTCGCTTTCTGGAAATTAGCCACAAATTGTTTCGAAATTATCAATAGCCTTGGAATATTATAAGTGATAATGACGCCGTATCCGCCTCTCACGAATTTCGCTTAAATTGTGCTGTTATTTGGATACCCTCAATCCTTATGGACTGAATAGCAAGAATATTCACACTGCACTCAAATGACATCACATGTAATCACATGAAGAAATGTTGAGTCGTTACGGAGTAATTCTAGAAAAAAAAATCTCAACCTCTTTCAACACTGTCATTTACTTGATACTCAGAGGATTTTTCATTAGCCTCATAATTAACTTGTAACTCTACCATGCCGTGTGTCTCCTTTATTCTGAGACACACTGCATACTTTTACTTAACTTAATTTAAGATAAGTTACATATGCGTTTGATATTCCATTGAAGGGATAATGATTATGCAAAAGCTTTCCGTAGACAAAGAGCAGAACTTCGCTCAAGCAATCATGCGCAGATCAGTTCAGAGATTAATATTATTCCTACTAACTCAATTCAGCTTAGGCCTTCACAGATAGAATTCACAACCACAAGTTCCAATCAATACCAGATCTCTAATATCTGAGTATGAAAAATGTAAATGCTTTTTTTTTAGAAATAGTTCTTCAACAGCACACTTGCAATTCAAGGAATAAAAATTACTCAAAAAACCAAAACTATGTCAATTTCACTCGACGCGCATTTCGCCAACAAAGTTTGTATCTTCAGGATCTCAAAGCTCAAGGTTCCAAATATGCATTTCTTTGAGGACACTTCCAGTTACAGAAAAACTATGTTAATGTTGGAGTTGGTGAAGTTCAATGATTGCCTTGTAACAAATGTGACAATAATGTCTCCTCCAAAGATCGTGTAATTACTGGTTATATTCGAATACACCCGGTATAATATTCACGTTTCATGAAAAGCTTTTTTAACTTTGATAAATTCGTTTGGTTCACGAAGAAGAAAGATATTTCGGAACTTTTTAACGTCGACTTCAATGATTTATATGTAACCTAAAAATGTCATTGCATCTCATAAAGTAGCATATTTAATGTTCCCTAATGTTTTTTGTATGTTAATGAGGGAGCGACAAACGTTCTGATTGTAATAAAAAATAATTTATGCACCATGTATATTTGCATAGATGTCCAAAATGTGAATATTCCAAAATATTTTTTTATGATGGAACTGGTCAACAAATAACGTAAACAAATGTTTACAATTTGATCTTTTTCACATCCAGAAAATAATAATTTCTAAATATATTTCATGCAAATTGGCCAAAATAAAGATGAATTTTACTAAAAAATTTATTCAATACAGTTAGTGGAATATTGACAAATATGTGTATTACCTATTGAGTTATCGTCTTTTTACGATAGGATCTATTAAAGCTGGTGAAAGAATAATAGCTTGCTATTATTTCAAGGCAGATCCCGATTGAATCAAATACTTTATTTTCCTAGAAATGACAAAAATGTCATTCTGTATGGGAATAGTTAGCACTTATATCTAACTTACAACGAGTACTAAAAAACAAACAAATTTAATTCTAGACAGTATCACACAAGCAAAGTGGATCATTGTGGATTATATGAAAAACTGATCGAGCGTATAAAAGCAAATAAACAATAAAAACGACTTCAGACTTTTTTTTATATACCGTTATATTTTCTGCTCTCTTGATAATTGAATATTTTAGGTCCAATGCATTTAGTGGCGTTTTGAGTTGTTTTATAGTTAACTTCATCATATTTGACACTAGGTGTACTTGTATACAACTGACAAATTTCAAGATTATTTAAAATCGAATGTCACAAACTTAATTGGACACACTGTATAAGACTCCCGATTTTATTTACATTCACATCAGAGTTTATTGCTGTTTAGTTCACGAAAACTTCCAATATGTTATATTTGTCATAACTTTGCTAAAAATTATCAGAGACAAAAAAGTAAAAATGCATTACATTTCTAAAAACTTTTTACTTCACATGCAAATGTAACATGTGGATATATGAGTACCTAAAAAAATTTTTCCCAATTCACATAACCATTTTGCGCTGTCTGCGAAGGATTCGACAATCATGGATATTAAAGATTATATGGAATAATTATAGTGAAGCAGAAACAAGTACCCTCTTTCGACTGTATGCAACAATTTTAGAGTAGTGAGACAGGTCTCTTATACATGCCAAAGAAAATCCCAGCATTTTCGTTAGTAAATGTTGAAAATAATCGCTTATGCACATCCTGGATGGAAAATAAAATTCAGACATGACGTTTGCACTTCATATATGTAAGTATTGTTAATAAAAAAAGAACCCTAAAGCAATTCACAATTTCAAAAACTCAAAGGCCGTCCAAAAACTCATGTTTTTTTACGATAAAGTATTTTGAGGGATTTTCAGTTACCCCTGACTATCAGAAACGAAAGAAAATGAATTTATCTTTTCATTTCATATAATAAATACAGCCTAGGATGACCTCACCATGATATGAATGTCAACAATAGACCCCTGCGTTTGATCAACTCTGTCGGTATGCTTCCAATTCAAATCATGAGCTGCGTGTGCGGTGTGTCTAAGTCCCGGTGTCTGACTTATATACACGTGTCAACTTACTGTCATGCATTGTTGATTTGAAGAACTTCCACAGTGAAAAAGACTAAGTAAGGCAATAATAGAGATCCAACTGATTTTGTTCGTCTAAAAGTGAGTATAGAAATTTATTGTAGACCAGGCAAGACGAAATTGTTAGTGCTAATCTTTTACAAAAAGCCTTTTTTGTCCGCCTAGGGAAATTATATGATAGAATATTAGGTTTTTGATATATTTTAGTACATAATAAAATAACATTTTCTTGAGTTGCTTGGAGAGAATGTCACATAGAAATGAATGCTGGCCGAGAAAAATAGGTGTAAATTCAAATAGATTGTAATGGTGTTGTACAGGTCATGCGGCCTTAAGCCTTGTCCGCACCGAAAAATATTGTTGTGATGTTAGTAACAAAAACGTCACTGATAATGTTTTCCAACTAAATTCCAAACCTAGTACACACACAAAAACATGTCAATAACTTGAGTGTTTTGTTGCAACTCTGCAAATTCAGCAACGTCCAGACCGATTTCGACAGTTCGATTTGCACACGCTGAGGCGTGCCTTAAATAGGTGAAAACGGGCACCGATTGAAAAAAAGTATATATACTTGGTTGAAACTGGAGAACCTCATAGAAGAGGACTTCTTCGTTGACTATGCAGTGTACCTACCAGTATACATTTTTTAGATTCTTCAAGAAAATAAGTAGGTATATGTTTCTGATCAACTCTGATGTCAGTAGTTTCTAAATTGGATGTTTGTCTCACAGGTAGGTAACTTTGAAGGGTACCTAATTTAATTTCAATCGTTAGTTGATAGGCTGTAGCACTATTTTTATAATGACTTCACTAGTTTTTCATTCTAGTTTATGATTTTTGAGAATAGATGAAATTAAAAGTATAACCTGTGAACATGTGCATTCTTTTTCAATTTATCCCACATTTACATGCCTTTAAAACACATTTTGATATAGAATGTTGAATAAAAAAAAAATGTCGGATATTATGTAAAATCACTTCAAATATTCAGTGATACAGAAATTTATATGAAAAAAACGGATGTTATATCAATAATTTTGACAGCTGACAGTTTAATTTTCATTTCTGACTAAACGACATACAGCTTCACATAAAATCCCACATCAAGCTCAAAAAGTAAGTTTTTAGCAATGTAAAAACAGGAGTTATTAAACTGGATGCATGCACTGCACCTTGACTATAATAATACAAAAAGAAATGGAAAGTTCAGTCAACAAATATGGAAAAGTTACTTTTCCGCACGCACTTAGGAAAACATAAAAGGAATTATGTTTGGACTAGCAACAAGAAGCATTCGCAGTGTTGAATATCAACTTGCTGCCCGAAATAACATCAATAAACATTTCAATAAAGAATCAAATTAGACGATTGGTACTATAGTTTTGAAACCGCATAAACTGTTTCTTAATCAATGGCCTGAAGCAACCTCATTAGCCATGCATATTTTTTAAAGATATTTCGAAATATATTTCTCCACAAGTTTATATCTCATTTTACTTCTTGCTTTTTCCCAATTTACATAATATATGTGAAATGGGACTTTAAGTGTTTTCTCATTCGATGCGTTCAAATTTGTGTGTACATCTATTATTATGTTTATGAGATCCGAATTCGAATGTTTGCAGTAACCAGTAAATTACCAGTATTGACTTACCTGTATAGTGTTAATTCTGTAAGCTGTATGTTAGTATCTAACACATGTTAATGTTCACACATATTTAATATATGGTTATACTATAAAACATATATGAACGTAGTGGTATCTCTGTAAGCTGTATGGCCTGTACATTCATGTTCACACATATTAACATATCTATTCATTCTGTGAAAATTATATAAATGTGTAACAAAATATGTAAAATGAGTAAAAATTAACATAAAGCTTACAAAATTACCACTAATACCTGCCAACACAATAGTTACGCCAGGATTTTCGATTGGTATGACATTTTTTCGTTAAAATAATAAATGCAATGTTTCAAAAAACAGTCAATTTTGAATTTTTAATTAATTATTGTCTGACCAGAAATTTGTAGGCAACCTTCTCACGATATACTGTTTACCATACTGAATTTGATATAAAATTCGTCAGACGGACGAAGTTCCATTTATCCAACAAGCAGACTTTTATTGCGTTTATTTTTTTCATATGTGGGGTTAAACACTATGTATCCCATTTTTGGCCGATCTCCATACTCAACAAATTTGTCGCCATTATTGTTAGCCAAAACATTATTCCTTGTATAGGTATTGCCATTAAAGGAATCGATAATCCATGTATCTATGTAGACTGGATTACAACTTCATCAATCCAATCCACGTGTCGGTATACTGTATTGGTCCATGTTCATTACTTCATACTAGGTAGAATGTGACGTCAACGGTGTTAATTCCATGGTTGTCATGAATGATGCTCGGTAACACGGCAAGGTGTGAGAATTCGCTTTCAATCGACGATGTCAGTTCTGTGACGAACTTTGCTGAATCAATGGAATATCATATTTCAATTTAGAAGTTTTTTCATGTTATTCATGTAACCACTTGAATTAATTAGGGTATCCTGCACAAATATCAGAACATCTCATCATTAAAAACATTTGTGCAAAAACACTCTGTTGAAATCACGACTTGATTAACTCATAACATTTATAATACTCTGGCCCAATACCGGGCTAAAATAACTTGAGACTTCGTATACAGATCGGGCAAAAATTTATCGCATCGTAGCGTGTGCCATGCCATGCGATGTGCTAGACAGAAGGCAGTCCACCAGCACATAATATTAGTGACTGGGACTGAGACTCGAGTAAACGGAATCACTCGACTGGCGACGATTGACTCTGGGAAGCAGTGGTTCAGATGAGTCGCTGAAACTTGAGTGAAACTCTCCAATGCATAACTAATCCAGTACGATTAGGACAAAATTTTTCATCGAAATGTCGTTGTAGGAATATGAGGGGGGCGCCTATATGGTGCATATGAGATACTAGTACTTTTTATGAGGTTAGAACTACAAAAAATATTGTTGATGCGTAGGTGGCTGTGATTTCAAATCTGAATATGGTTTTTGATTCTTAACCATTTTTTCACATAAACTTCTTTGATAAGATCGAAAATGAGGGTAGTTTACTCTCGAACAAAAATCCTATGTTTTGTTCTCCTCTGTACACCGTTTGGAAACTCAGAATTTTGATAACTCAAATACAAGTTTTCCGCAGTGCACTAACTTTTATGAAGAACAAAATTTTCTGACAAATCATAATAAAAAAGTTTCTCATATGGTGTAAACTTTTTGAAACTCCACCATTTTATTTTTATATTTATAATGAAAATATATACATCATAGGGCTATTTTCAGACCGATAGGTGATGACACATTTTTTATAACTATATATTTTTTAATTTCTGCAGCTTCAAGTTATGATTATTATAGTTTTCTAAATGTCCTCGCCAAATATCTGAGAATGCTCTGATGCAGCGGCGTCACCAATGTAATTTTTATATTCGTTGAAATTTATATATGTTTAAATGATTTTTCAATATATACGAAGTAAGTTTTCTGCCAATTCAAACTGAAAAATTCACGAATAATGAATTGCATGATCTTCTCCCGCGTAGAAAATCTCCGAAATTATCTACTGAACAAGGAAAAGAGAACGAATTCGAGAACGATCGTTTAACGTCTGCTTTTTACAGGATTGATTTTGGTGTTACATGGATCATGGGAAAAAATTAGATACGCTTCCCCCGTACACAAAACTCGAGAGAAAATTTCAAAAGTTAAAAAACAGACGTTAAATAATTGTTTTTCTGAACCTTCTTTTTTTAATTGTTCAGTTGATAATTCCGGAACTTTCTACACGAAAGAAGAGTATGCAATTTATTATTCGTGAGTTGATCAGTTCAATTTATTAGAAAAACAACTTTACATACATTATCTATTAAAAATTTACTAATTTTCAACTAGTATTAGAATTTTATTGGTGACGCCGCTTCATGCGAGTAGTCTCAGATATTTGGTGAGGACATCTGAAACTGTCTAATATCCATAACTTGAAAAATGCATACATAAAAAAAACGTTGCAAAAAATATGTCATCACCGGCCATGATATCAATCTTATTGAGAGCCTTCTAAGCTTTATTTCGACGAGACCTTCATATAAGCAAGAAAAAACTTCACTTGAGCGAAGTTCGTTAGATCTCAAGATTATATTTCAGTCTCGTCCCATAAATATTAAAAGTGGTCTCCAGAGTAGGATACAGCAATTTTTATTTCCCAATACATTTGCACATTAATTACAAAAAACACCCACAACAGATGATTAATACAGTGCCTCAGAGATAATTTTTTCATATTTAACAAAACACCAATTCAATTATAAACATATCATATCACAGATGAATAAATGTAATGGGGAGGAAATTACTAATTTTAATGATCTAGTGAGAGTTGTCCAATATTGTAAGACTGAAGCTATAAGTATAGTGAGTATTAAATGTAAATTAGGAAATTATTGGGTGAATAATGACTTTGTTGAACTTGTTAAAAAAGGATACAAATATTATCAGTTAAAAGTTAAACAACCAAACACTGAGAACATTTGTAAGCAATATAACAGGTTAAAAAATGAAGTTAAAAAGAAAGGTCAAAAACTTAAACATGAGTATTTCAGAAATGAATCGAGTAAGGCAGGTGAAAACAGCAAGAAACAGTGGCAATGCATAAATAGCTTCATTACGGGTGAGGGTAATAAAAAACAAACTGTAGAATGTATATCATAGAATGACCAGATTATAACTGATAAGGAACAAATTGTTAATGAATTCAAAAAATACTTTTGTGAAATTGGAACAGAAATTATTGAAAAAGTAATGATAGAAAAACAAAGAAGGAATGACCCTATTGATTTTGAAGAGTTGTATTGCATGAATAGTATGGTTACTGAGGAAGTAACAACATTAGAAATGAAAAATATAATAAATACACTAAAACCAAATGCTTCACCAGGATATGATGATATAACAGTTAGTGACTTAAAGCTACTTGAACTATCTATTGTGCCAATTATTACTAGAATAGCAAATGACTTAATGCGACATGGACAATTCCCAGACATACTAAAAATCAGTAAGGTCAGTCCAATATACAAATCTGGACCTGCAAACGAAATGAGTAATTATCGACCAATCAGTGTTATCTGCGAAAATCTTGGAGATACTTACAAAAACCAGAATTATTAACTTTTCGGAGAAATATGCTGGTTTTGATTAATATCAATATGACTTCACAAGAAATAGCAATACACTATGTGCAACAACTGTGAATGAATTAAATAAAAATCTCGATGAGAAAAAATATATCATCACAGTTTTAATGCAGTGGACCACAAAACGTTACTGTATAAATTAGAACAAATGGGCATAAGGGACAATATGAATGAGCTAATAAAATCATACTTGACTAACAGAAAGCAATTTGTCACTATTGATAACTAAAAGTAATCTACTAGATATAAAAAAGGGTGTCCCCCAACTATCTATAATTGGAAGGCTGTTATATATATTATATTTTATGAGCCTGCAAAAAGGTTCATTAAAAGCTAGGTACTTTTGCAGATGACACTACATTGGCTTATAATGACTCAAGATTAGAAACATTAGTAACAACCGTTAATGAAGATCTGATTTTGTATAAAAAATGGCTACTTCATAATAAGCTGAAAGTCAATGAGATGAAGTGTGTGTATATGATTTTTAAACAAAAGAATATGATAATGACTGAAGTCGAAGTCAAATTAGATGAAACTAACTTACACCGAGTCAAATATACAAAGTACAACTATTGATGAGTCGCTAGATTGGAGCGAACATGTACAAAAGATGAAACAAAAAATAACTCCTATGATAGGAGCCATTTATAGATGTAGATCCTACATAGATGATAAAGCCAAATACTGCATTTACAATACTTATTTTTTAAGCATTTATAGAAACATTATAACAATATGGGGTACATGTGGAATAACAACATTAAATAAAACTCAAGTACTACAAAATAGGGTGGTAAAAGTATTATTCGACTTGGACTATAGAATGTCCACAGACAATGTATATGCACAAGTAAAACTACATAAATTAGAGATTATACCTACTCAGAATTGAACAATGTAAATCTATACAGAGTGGTCCAACGAAAAGTATGCACCTAGCTTTTCTCCTTTATTTGGAACTCATAGCAAATATACTCGGACACGTGAAGTGTGCCTTTGAGGGGGACACATTTAGATATATTTTGCAACTTGTGTCTTCAACCCCCTAGCGAGGGGGTGTTACAACCCTAAAATTTTAAATAGAACGTGGAGTCGAGTGATATATCATTTGAACGGGCATAAAATTATCTTTCTAATGATACCCTATTTGTTGAAATTTACTGAAACAGTTAATGCGAAAACGGCTTTAAGAACATTAACCCGATAATTTTGGTATTAATGAAAAATACAAATCAGTTTTGGTTACTAGGAATCAGGATAACGACAATCATTTCTAAATTACTTTATTTTGCCGAAAGCAACATTTCAATGATAATTTTTTGTTATCACAACTAAATTCCCCATTTATCGTTTGCGTGATTTTGTCGAAAACGACTGCAGATAAGTGTAAGAAAAAAACTGCAGATATGTGTAACATTTGTTTTACAGATGAGTGTACATTTTATTTGAATGGAGCTTTGAATAGGCATAATTACCGTTACTGGGATGACAGTAACCCATATTTATTCCGTCAGGTTCATTCCCAGGCCCCTCAAAAAATAAACGTCTAGTGTGGCATATTAGGAAGTCATATCATAGGACCACTTTTCATTTCTGGAAATTTAAATGGTGAAATCTACCTAAACATGCTTGAAGACGCAATTGATCCTTTCATCACACAAATAATAGAAGATGACCAAAATCATAATGCTGATCGGCTTCATTTCCAGCAAGATGGAGCACCTCCGCTCTATTTTGTTCCTGTACGAGAATTTTTTCCGGTTCCGGTTCCCCGGACAGTGGATTGGCAGGAGAGGCCCAATGGAATGGCCTGCCAGGTCACCTGATTCATCGCCTTTGCGCTTTTTTCTATGGGGACACTTGAAAAATAAATGTTTTGCTACGAAGCCCGAGTCCATAGAAGATATTCGCCAACGGATTATAGCAGAGTGCCGAAGCATAACACCTGATATGCTACAAAATGTTAGACATAGATTTGAACAAAGTCTGTATTATTGTATGGAAGCAAATGGGTCACAATTTGAACACTTGTTGAAGTAACATTTCAATAAATCAATTTAACAGCTTGTTTTTTTTTACAAAGCACTATTACAAGTAACAAATATTGAAACGTACTAAGTACTACTTGTACATGTTTTAATTCCTAGTAACCAAAACTTATTTGTATTTTTCATTAATACCAACATTATCGGGTTCATGTTCTTAAAGCCGTTTTCGCATTAACTGCTTCAGTAAATTTCAACAAATAGGGTATCATTGGGAAGATAATTTTGTGCTCGTTCAAATGATATATCAGTCGACCCCACGTTCCATTTAAAATTTTAGGGTTGTGACACCCCGTCGCTGAGGGGTTGAAGGCACAAGTTGCAAAATATATCTGAAATGTGTCCCCCTCAAAAACAAACTCCATGTGTCCGAGCATTTTTGCTTGCAATTCAACAAAAAGGATAAAAGCTAGGTGCATACTTTTCGTTGGACCACTCTGTATATAAATTGGTAAAACTGAAAAAACAGAATATTGAAATGAGTCGTAGTAATCAAGTACACACACATGATACAAGACATAAACATGAACTAAATATACAGGAGCCTCGAAAAAATAAAGTTCTCAATAACCCAATTGATAGAGCAATACAAGCTTATAATGAAATACCGGAGGTTATAAAGAATATTGCAAGTTTTAATAAATTTTTTTAAAAAAGTTTTTACTCAAAAGCTGGTGCTTGTCCATATAAAAAATATTCTATCCTATTTTTAAATATTTTTAATAATTTATTTCATCATTCAATATGTTGACACTTGTTGTCAAATCTATTTTATGATCCCGAGACCGTCCAAATCAGGCCAATTTGAGACCACTTTCTACTACACAATTGTATTGAATAAAAGTCTTCCAAAAAAAAAAAAAAAAACAAAAAGATAAGTCAGTCTTTGTAATCCGGTGGCCAGCTGGCTTGTCGTGATCAAATAAGGTCCAGAGCTGAAAACATCTTATTTTGTGTTTTTTGGGTCGCTGAATCCGAATATGTTAATAATTTTCCTCAAAAATCTATCTCAATTGTTATTAACAATTTTGAGTTCACAGTTAGCCTGGTTTTTCGCCCGAGTCACCTGAACTTTTTCGTACTTTATAATTGACCGAAGTTTGGCAGAATAAAACCACCAATGTCAATTGTTACTGAGAAAAACAATAAACAATGGATTATTTAAAAAAGATTATCGTCAAAGGTCACGAGCGTACATTATCCCAAGTTTTTTGGAGACAAGGATCAAGATTTTGCGATTTTTGTCTTCATGCAGTATCCCATGTCTTATTATTATTAACAATTTAAAGTAAATGAAGTGACCATCGCTGTCTATCGGAAAAGTCTCGTAGTCCTCATCCGCAATGAAATGAGCAATTCATACCAGCCTTCTGGCAATTGCAATTGTCTGTGGATGGCAGCTACTCGAGCAGATCCCTTCCATTTGGTCGTTATTCGAGTTCCCAACCCCAGAGTTGTTGAAAAAGCTTGATACCCAGTCTGACCTTGAAAGAAAACCCTACAGCTATGCTGGTTTGCTGTTCTTTGGGTTGGAAGAAGGACGGGGGATATCTAATGGTTTCATAGTGTTGGCAGACTTCACGAAGGTGTGGTTAGGAAAAAAGTTATGAGAAGTCTCCGTGAATGGTTCTCCATGCAATGACGGAAAATATTTGCTGCCAAGTCCTTCAATAACACTCCGACTATTCTTTTCAAATACCCTGAACTATGGAAATTACACATGTGCGCCTATACGTCATCATGAGGATGAGATTGTTCTTTCAATTTTAATTATTCATCCTTTGCTTGAGTCGAATAATTGTAAGTTGCTATCAATTTTAAGAGTAAAATCTCGTCTGGATGTAATTCCCAGGAGCATATCTGGAGGAGAGATAATGACTTGAAATCCACCCTGTGTCGAGTGCAAGTCCTCCCAGACACGGGTGAATTACTAATTTTTAATTTGTAGCAGAAGTCGGAGCAGTATACTCATTTACATCTACATTAAAATTAATGGGTTATATAAATGAATTCCAAACGAGGAAATGAGTTCGGAATTCATGAACTCTAGTACAGAATGTTTCTGTGTGATCTTCAAATGAAAAATTACTCGCAAGCCGTCCCACTTCAAGAATTAGGTGTGTCAAAATACTTGGTTTAACGTTATCTTTCCCTAGTTAGTTTTTACTCGAAACTATACAGTGTGTTCCTAAATGTGAAATACATACGGAAGGAGGTAATTCTTTGGGTTATGTCATGGCTAAAGATATATATATATATATATAATTCAAAGAATGCTCTTTGGTATATCTGAGCTTTCGGATGACTTTAATCCATTTTCAAAGATATCTACGAAGTTTTTAAAGTAAAACATAAAAATACTTGATTATAAAACATTTAGTTTATAATTGCTTTAATTGACGCCTCGAAAAGTTTTCAAAAATTTGGACTTCGAGAAAATTTCCGGAAATAATTCATGCTCTAGGAAGATTATAAGTGATAATTTTGTTAGTTCCTATTAACTTAATGGACTTAATAAGTGATAATTTTTCTGTCAAAAATGAATCGCCTTATATCTATATATTGGAAAAGGTCACTCAGAATAAATTCAATACATTTTGTTGCTAACTTTTAAGTTTTATTGATACTAACTGATTTGCTTTACATATCAAACACCAGGGCTAGAAAAGACCCATCAAAAATTTTGAAAAAATATAAAATATGAAATTCTTGCCACGTCGTCATGGGCAACCAGTAAATACCAACAACAATGATTATATTCTTTTGCCCTAATATGGCAAGGTATACGAGATGACCCAGAAAAATGAACCAAACCAAAGTTATGTTTTTTGGCACACCCAATATTTCATTACATGGTTGAATAGAGATTACTTTGACTATTTCAAAAATATATGGTCATATATGTTCATCAACGTCAGTTTCGATATTACTTAAAAAAACATGAGTTATTCAACACTCTGTATATCTACGTGGAGAAATAATTCTAGCAATTGATCGGAGGCGAAATGACTTCAATATGGTCTAGTTTTTGTAACATGACACACAGTTGAAATTTCGTTAATTTGTGTGTACCTACCGGGTGGATCCAAACATTCCAAACTCGAATTGAAATTTTTTTTTTTTTATGAAAACCACAAATTTCATTTCAGTAATAGAAAGGCTATAAAATTTTCTTTTTCGGCAACCCCGGCCTAGTCCGGGCAGTACTTACGTCCCGAACTAGGCCGGGATTATCTGAAATTTCAATATAAATAATAATTTAAATATAAAATGATTAGACTGTTTCTGTTAGTACCTATCTTCTGTTGGAATTTTAATATTTAATGAGAATTGAAATGTTTGAAATTTTCTTCTACAAAGAAATATAATAAATAAATGTCTCTTGATTTGTTATGCTACACGCGGTTGCCATAAAAAATGTATATGCAACCCGTCCAAAAATAGTTTGTTTCCTGACTTTTTACGTAAATTATTATTATTTCAATGATTTATCACACTTAGTATTTATATCATAACTTCAAGAGTAATTACTGGAACAATTTCCTTATCTCCTATGGTTTTAATTAAAATATTTTCTTTCAAAATTATCATTTTTTTCGGACATTACTACAACATCTTTATTGCATTTCCCCTGAAAATATTCAGTTGATTTTTCATCTACCAACATTTATGTTGACCTTGAAGTGTATGACAAATCTTAATGCAATTCACTCATACGTGAAATAAATACCAATTGAGATACATTATTGGAAACGAAATTTTGTGGCCTTTCCATAACTGAAATTGAATGTGTGGGTTTTCATTAAAAAAACAAAGATATTTTTCAATTTGCTTTTCGATCCATCTGGTATACAAAAAGTTATTAAATTTCAAGTGTGTGTCATATTACAGAAAGTAGACCATATTGGAGAAATTTCTCCTCCCATCAATTTTTAGAATTATTCTTCCACGAAGTCATTGAATAACTCATGTTTTTTTTTTAAGTAATACCGATATATCTCCGGAAAAAACGTTGATAAACATACCTAAACCTATTTTTCAAATAGTACTCGTTGCGTTGATAATACTCCTCTCATAAACTGATTAACTCATATGGAACAACGCAAAAAAAGTTTTGATATCTATTTCTCCTTTCCATTATCTTCTGAATTATCACTCCACTCCATTAGAAGTTAGTGAAGTTGTCGAGGTATTAAGAGCATTTGCTCTCACCCTGGCGGCTCGGATTCGATCCTCACCGCCGTCACGGAGCTAAAGTGGTTCGAAATCCACTTTCACTTGAACTGTAGGTCTCGTGTTTCCCTCGCTCCGAAAACCTGGAAGATTCGAAAAATTTAATTTTAGAAAAATTAAACAGTACTGAATTTTTGCCACACTTCGATTTCTCTCAAGACTAGCCCGTCCAAAGAACGTCAAAGCTTTGGAACTCTTTGCTTACTTGGGTAATTTTCAGAATTATAAATTTCCAAAAATTCTGAAATTGCTCCAACCTTTGCATTATTCGTTTTATATCTACTATATGAGAATATAGCGGAAAGATATTCTTCCTAATATGAACCTGAAGATAAAAGAAAACCCTTATAATACTTTTACGCCTCATTCATATATCAGTTTACTGATTGATGGTCTTTTCAAAGTTTATGTAACTTGAACTGAAATCGATAGTGAAAATTGGAACGTCTCAATGCAATTCCACTCTGACGCCACCTCATTATGTTCATGGCCGGAAAATTGCAATCTTCGGAATGAGATGTAATAAAGTGAAATTGAATATACCCAATTTTCTCAGTTCACCAACTTTAACAACATGCTTTAGTTGAAGAACAATACCTTGATTAAAATTCAAGGTGTTTCAATATCATCCGAAATTCCACGGTTTATGTTTAATTTTGTAACAGCATTCAAGAAAATAGTGAGATGATGCCCTTGTTGGATTCCATCCAAAAGTGAAATGAAAGTGGAGATTAGTACCTATATTACGTTACTAGTGTGAAAACTGACTTATTTAACACGAGTGGGAGAATGTTGTCGCACGAGGCGCTAGCCGTCAATCCCATGAGTATGAAATGGTATTTTCCAGACAAGTAATGTACACTATTTTTCTGACGACAACAGATTAATGCATAATTGCAAACAAAATAATATATTACAACCTAAAAAAATTATAACTAAAAAAATGTAAGTAAATGAATCTGATCGGATGCTTTATTTATAAAATCACAAATTCCTTGTTCAAAATTTTAGCTTTTTTCGGTTTATATACGTCACTTTTCCTTTTTTTAAACGCCTTAAGTTTATCATATTTTGAGATATCTACATTGTGGTAAATAGCAACATAAAATAATGAGTTCATAATGTTGAGCATTGGATTCTATTGTAAAGTTCACCCACATTAACCTCAATTATTACGGAAGATACGGGGGTGTTTCTTCCTAATTTTGATGCACTTGTAAAATCACTCCGAAAATAATTATTTCTTCCTATCCCTGTAGAAAGTACACACCTTCCTCCCTCAAATCAGGGAGAAAACTCATACTTTTCCTCCCTAAGGAGGAAAAACCCCTTGGATGTTTACTGCCCTCCGTTTCGCGTCGGGCAGTAAGTAAACTACATCCTGCGGGGGAAAAAGTGGCCCTTGTAATACAAATAGCTGTTACAGTATGCATTATACATATATAGAGAGAGACAGGGAATTGAAAGCAAATGTTGTCATGTTTATTGGTTTTTCGTGCTTTTAGTACAAAAAATAGTTGATCATTTCTCGTTCCAGTAGGTGTACTTGAAAGTCCTCAAGGAGCATTTCAGAAGGACAACAAAGAGGCTCACTCCTTTCAATAGGGCAGCATCGTTTACCAAACAATTTCTTTGGAACTTTCTGCTTTCTGGAAAGATGCCTAGACAGATGGCATCATTGATTGAATTGATTATTTCCTTGTTGATTCGACTGGAATTGGATGGCATTGGATGAAAGTATTGGATTATCCTGAATGGGCAGAAAGTGATTCTTCTCGCGGAGAAAATTCAGTTGTAGATCAAAAGTGCACTCTTTGTTTTGGTACTGGTTAATTCCGTTGCTCAGGGTAAGGAGGAAAGTGATGATGATCGATTGGTTCTAATTTAGAATTGAATAATAGTGATCGAAAGTTTTACTATGGACTAATAGAAAATCTAACGAAAATATGATTTTATCCTCGATGGTGAAAACTCCAAGTTCAACAACAATATCGATAAGTTATCGAGAATGGCTACGTAAAACAGAAACTTCATCTATGATGATTGTTTTCTATTGTCAGGATAATCGATACTACCATGCAGAAATTTCATGTTCGCAAATCCCATAAAATTTTCTGTTTAAAATAGAAAATCTAGTAGAAAATCGAGATTTTCAGTTGATTCATTAACTCATGAATTTCAAAAAATGTGCATTGTTGAATTTTGTCTCGTTAAGTGCAATTCGCGACTCGTTGGTTTTATCTGCAATTAATTTTTATTATTGGAAACTGATGACATTGTTTTGTTAATATTATTCATCAATAATTTCAAAGGGATTGAAATTTGTTCATTGCTTTTCTTTATAATTGGATTTTGGTTCGATTCGAGCTCGGCTAAGCTATGATAGATTTATTTCGCATATTGCTCGTCTGGATTTTTGCTTATAAATTTCACGAGGGTGCCGAGAAAGTTTTTTTTTTATTTTTATTTATAGGGAAACAAAGATTAAATGAATTTAGAATTTACATTTTTGACTTCGTACTGTAGATGTTCATATGCATTGAATAATGTTAATCTACTGAAAAGGGTAGTATTATTAAATGTGGCTACTAATAGGTTATATTGATTCATTGATTCTATACAATTTGGTTCTCCATGGGACTAAGTCGAATATACTGTAAAGTAGAAAACCTACTTTGAGGGAAGAATCCCTGGATTCGTCCGGAGGTTCTGGATTAGAACTTTTTGAGTCACTGTGTATCATCAACCTGTCAATTCTCAGTGAGGTTTGAAAAAAAATTTGTGTTGAATGTTTTGCAGCGTTGTCAACGTGGAGTTGTTACTTTGGGAATATGTGAGATTTCGTAGAGGTAAGCCGTCTTTTTGTCTTTCGGGTTTTTTCATGTATTCAATGGACCTTCGTGAATTTTTTATATATTTGGGACATACATTCTTATTGATCGATCAGTTCTTGTTAGGTTCGGAATATTCCATTCGGGCTCTGTCTCCGGAGCTACGATATATTAGTTGGGCGCGCTGGTGTCATTTACCCAGATAGTCACTCCCCAAGTGGGGGGGGGGGTGGAGTGAGTGATTACTGTGTCCAATAATAATGTGACTCGTCTATCCCGCTGTCGTAGATGGTAATATATCACTCGTTGTGCCGTGATACGTCTGTGGATACATGCTAGGGCCGCACATGCCGGATATGCTGACATCAAATGCATTATATTCTCCGGCGCCCCATGACAGGCCCTGCATCTAATAATAGAGACTCCTATACCCGTCACACAGCTTGGGAAGATACCATCCTGGCAGGCCACTATGAATCTCACGGTCTCCAACTTCATCATTTTTGTAAGGAATGGCGGCCTTCTGCATTCGTCGGGTTGAGATTTCTTCCGTATCGTGGCAAGCCAGCACACTTTTTAGATTCAGAAACAGTGTGCTTATGGTCCCACCTAGGACCCCTATCATAAAAACCACCAATTTAACAGATTGGTTTGGGAAGAGCCTGCGGCGGTCAAACAATGAATCTATATATTTGGTCCGTTTTTCCTTCTCTTTTCGGACGATGTTCTTTTTGTCAAAAGCCGACAACTCTATGACAAAAATCGTCCCACTTTGATTTGGCACTCCTCATTCTCCACAACGGACTCAATATCGCTCGGAGTATAAATAAGGCAACACCGTTGTCTCGTAGATACCGAACAAATGACGTAGGGTAGTACAACTGCGTTTTGCCTGTGGATATAAGTTGAAACCGCATAAGCTTGACACGCAGTCAGCAAATGGTCTCAGGCGCCCCACGACACGCTCTGCACCTAGTGTTTGAGACCTCTACCTATACCCGTGACGCGACTATGATAGACCAGGGGGCCTATTCTCGAGTGTAAGCGACTGAAATTCGTATACAATTCTGGTTTTATCTCTGTCTAATGCACGGTGATTGTATCGCACCCTCGAAAACATTAGCCACTATGAATGCTTCGGTCTCGGATCACTTGACCTGAGGAATGCGAAGGTCAATTCACTATGATCATAATTATTTTTCTATCCATTAGGATTATTCCAGTCGTGCCCTGTATCCGGAGCCCCGATATATCCGGAGGATGCGCTGGTGTCATTTACTCAGATAATCATTCCTCAAGTCCGTGGGGTGAGTGATTAGTGGGTCCAAGAATCACGTGCTCTGAGTGGACGGAATGAACCAATGATTACGGCTCACTCCATTTTCCGACTGAGATTTCTGCCGCATCACGGCAAACCGGTATGATTTTCAGATTAGAGAGCAGCGTGTCCATGACTTCAACAAGGACACCTATGACCAGAATCAACATTTCAACAGAATGATTTGGGTATAGCCTTCGCAGTTCACAGAATGAATTTTGATGTTCAGTCCGGTATTTCTCATATTTCATTATTATATGTTTATCAACCTCAATTTGAACGATCGGAAGGCTAACTCAACAATATATAAATGACAATAAGCTTTATCAATTCGTTCTTTCAGCAGCTCGTTCAGAACTCTTTTTTCAGTTTGTCCTACAATCAAATACTGTTGGGGCATACGAAATTATTATATATAGTATTTCTGTACAAAAATGAGAATAAGAAAGCTGAAAAAGATAATAAATTATATTATTGGAAAAATTGTACAAAGGGTTCTGGAATATCTGTAGAGAATCAAAAAAATTACGATGACATTCAACTCTCCGCACAAAATACCGTCTAGAGTTCTTGGGTCCAATCAATATCACTTCAGAATGTTGTGGATCTAGTTGTTATTTTTTTTCGTTTAGTGGAACTGCTCCCGAGCCATATAAAATGTTTCCAATGCGTCTTGAGGGAACTATTCCGTGAAATTATTGGACACTCGTTTATCGTAAGAGAGAATGCATGAAGAGGGTTTTACAACTATGAACATGAAAACAGTGTGGATTGTTCCATCGAGATTGAGAGGACGTTGCACTAGAAATATGTAAATATGTGTTGAGATAATTTTCAAATATATTATTTTAGTGATCAAGAAAAGCAGTTTCTTTGGAAAACATTTATTGTACCTATCTCTATAGGTAAGCTACAAAAACTGTTGAATGTCTGATACCCCATCATCAAAATTCTGTCTACACTTGCGAATTTCCTCTTTATTTCTGTATATAATATTCTTCAGATAAAGCTGATTGACGTTTCCAGAAGTTCTTTCATATGTATGCAGGGCAAGCAAATAAAAGTGTTAGATTTGGAACAATTTTGAGAAATTGAATCTGCGTATGCATTTTTTATAGAAGTATTCATATGATGTTCTGGTTGGTTTCCGTATTTTGCCGTGGACTTCTTTGGTTAAACTCTCCTGACGTTTCGACTGCAACTGCAGCAGAAGTCTTCAGTGACGTGGTCAAAGTACTCTCTTTGACGTAACAGTTAACCCTTCCAAAACCAAGCCAAAAAATGGACGTCTACAAGATATTGAGTAAGTGAATGACAACCTATGTACAATACTTTCCGATAATCAAAGCAGCATGGACTTAGTGGTAGCAGAAATGAAAAAAAAAAACATTGTTGAAGACCTCATGTGATAGGTGTTTGATATTCAAGCCTTTTTTGGCTCACGCTTTATACACACAAAAAAACGTGTTTTCAAAAATCAATCAGCTCCGTCTGAAAAATATGATATCCAGAAATTATGAGAGAATTCGCAATGTGTAGAGCCACAAAAAAATGCATTTTCTTTCCTTGATCACTTGAATCATATACTCATCCTTACGCTAAAGCCCCTCAAAGTTCCCCTTTCCCATTTCCTTCCTTTCTCCTTTGTTATCAGTATTTATAATATATAATCCAGTACGATTGGGTTTTGCGACAAGAATCAATTGAAGCACCATCAAACTCAGTATGCTAGTAGTTGTAACCATGATAAACTCGAAAATAATTGTTTACTAAAATTCCAGTGGTGGAACATATTTTATTTTTCGTTTAAAAATAAATAATTAGATTTTTGCTGTAATCTTGGAAAGTATATGATTAATCGAGAAAACAACTCAACAGAGTGAAAGACAATTCAATTATTCACAAAAATTATCCCCAGTAATTTATTACGAAATGCGCTCGTTTTCTCAGAAAACGTGATTGAACGCCGACATCAAATTTCAGGTTCACCCTGACGCACAGCTGAAAGTTCTGGCGGAGCCAAATATTTGATTGGTCATAACTCTGTTAAAAATGATCGGAGAAGAAACAGGAAAAGTTTATATAGTTTCTGAAGACTCCTACCTTCTCATGCAAATATAATATGCGAGTATTCAGTACCTAAAATGTGTTTTGTCGCACTTCACGGAGATGTTTGCGGATGATCCAAAAATCGTGAATAATTTAGTGAATATGGTATTATTATACTAAAGCAGCAACCCATACCCTCTTTTAAAGTAGTGTGACAGGTCCCACTTATACATACATGCCAAAAAAAAACTTCGTTTTACTCCTTTCCTCAATTTCAACTTACCCATAAAATCGGAATTCTCTTCACTAAATGTTGAAAATAATAGTTTATTCATATCCTGCATATATATTCAATAACCCTATTGTGAAGCTTCAAATCGCATACTTAATTTTTTATGTAGGATGTGTATGAGCGATTATTTTCAACATTTACTGAAGATATTGCCGGGATTATGGGTGAGTTGAAAACTGAGGCAGGAGTAAAACCCAGTTTTTTCTTTTCATGTATAAATAAGACTTGTCTCACTAGCCCTAAATCGTTGCATATGGTCCAAAGATTCCTGCTCCTGTATAATTATTTCATATCAACTAAAATATCCATGACTTTCGGATCCTCCGTAAATATCGTAGAAGGGTTATGTGAAGTGGGACAAAACACATTTTAGGTACTCAGATACTCACATGTCAGGAACGATATGCTCTTTTTCTTTTCCTTCTGCTATAATTTTTAGCAAAGTTATGACAAATCTAATTTTTGGCCCCGCCTGAACTTGCAGTGGCGGGTTAGCGCGAGCATAAAATGTGACGGTAATATGGAATCAATAGTTATTTATTATAAAAGGGAAAAACGACGATTTAATGACCTTAACCTATGTGTATATATATCCTGGAAAAAAGTACTCACTTTTTTCCCGGTTCTCGGGGAAAAAAGTAATTTCATAAAAAGTTATATTTTATTACCTGTCAACAGAGATAAAATGTCAAACTTTTTTCCCGTCACAGAAAAATAAGTTTTATCTTGCATTCTTTCATTGTTAGGATTCGAGATTTAATTCATTCTATGGTACCCCTCGAGAAACCTTCAATTTTTCATGACCAAAAAAGGCGACAATAATTAAAAGCAGTACGTAATGGTTTCTCGAGCGGTATTATAATCTATGTTATAAGAAAGAAAAATTTCGAGAACATTTTTGAGGAACTAGGCATGAGTCAGACGCTACACAGCCTGTTGGCCAACCCAAAGTCGACAATTCTAACAATTTTAAAATTTACCAAATTGAATAAAAGGACTGACATGCAAAATATTATGGATATGGTCCACAAGCTAGGTGCTGATTCCAGTCATTCTTTTCCTCTCGGTCGATAACTTGTGAAATGCTTCAGAGAGGTGTGTAATTAAGCCTCGTGAAAGTCAGCTGCGGCTCCGTTGGTGGGTTGAGCAGTGGCAACCTACTACTCACGTAGAAAAAGAAACGCAAAACTCAGGATTTTTTTTGCAAAACTACCTCCCGACTGACCCTCCAAAATGGTTTTTCCGAATTCATTAACCGAGAGGGAAAAAATAATTATATGTAAAACGTCAGAGAGGACAGCTCGAACGGTAGAGCGCGTGGGTCATCGATATCAAAGCCAAGCAACGCTATGCGAAGTTATGGTTTGGATGGAGACTTACGGACGACCTCCTTTCCAAATCTATTCTCTCGGGTCGTGCTAGGAATCGCACGTTAAAAGGTAAGACCTCGTTGAACCTTAGCTCGCACAAGTTTTGACTTCTGAGGGCTGCCGTCCGTACAAACGGTGGAAATATTTTTCTCTTGTCTATGTTAGTTTGACTGCTAGTCATTTCACTGTTTGGGCAGTAATAACTTCTACTTTCGATTCTTCTGCCTTTCGTCTCTATTTTGTGTTACAAAAACATCTCAATGGTGTTTCATTTCTGCTTCCATGCTTTCGGGTTTACAGATTCTTATGGGTCAATTTTCTTATATATCAATAATACCTTGTTTTGAGCGAGAAGTTTGAGGTTTCGTGGAGGTATCGATCAGTGTGTGTTGTTTTTTCATATACCATATATCTTTAGAGAAATTAAAACGTTTGAAAAATGACCGTTTCTTCTCATTTTCAATGATGAATTAAATATTCGGGTGTATGCTATTGATATTTCAAAAAATTCATCGAGGTTTTTCTAGTCCACGTCTTTGGAACAATTATTCTGGTGTTAGATCTTATTCCAGTTCAGTTCTAGTTCTAGTTTCAGTTTTAGATTCAGTTTTAGTTCTAGTTGCAGTCCTAGTTCCAGTTCCCGTTCTAGTTGTAGTTCTAGTTCTAGTTCATGTTCTAGTTCTAGGTTATGTTCTAGTTCTACTTCCGGTTCTAGTTCTACTTCTAGTTTTGGTTCCAGTTCTGTTTCTAGTTCTAGTTCTAGTTCTAGATCTAGTTGTAGTTCTAGTTCTAATCTTAGTTCTAGTTCCAGTTCCAGTAGTTCTAGTTCTAGTTTCACTTCCAGTTCCAGTTTTTCCAGATCTAGTTTTAGTACTAGTTCTAGTTCTAGTTCTAGTCTAGTACTAGTACTACTAGTTCTAGTTCTAGTCAAGTACTAGTTCTATTTTTATTTCTAGTTCTTGTTCTAGTTTCAGTTCCACATTCACTTCCAGTTCTAGTTGTAGTTCTGAAAATCGACGTATTAGGTTTTGGAATGACTACAACGGACTTATTGGGGCTGTAAAATCGGTTGATATGTGAGAACGTTTTCAATCATTAGTGGAGATATTGATAAACCAGTTTTCAGAACTTCATGTACTTGTATTACTAAATGCAAATATCTCAACAACTGTCACCACAACCAACCAGAAGCACGCCACTCAGCGTATATGTTGTCATATTTCCTTCCACCAAATGAAAACCCCAAGCATGAGTTTTGAATTCGTTGTAAGAGATGAGTCAGGTATTACTGAAACAGGGACACAAATATTATCGCAATAAAATAGTTTTGAGCGTATTAGGGACTACTTAGCATAGTTTTATGTTTAGGTCAAAACGCTGAAGGATGATTAACATATTGTACGTTACGTGAATCTTAGATCTGAGTCCAACCAAAGTCAGATGTTTGTGCAATTATTCACAATCGTTCAAGTTCTAGTTCTACTTTCTGTCCTAGTTCTAGCTCTAGACATAAATGTTTGTCTATATGAATGTTTATTATGCAAATGTCAAGAAGTATCAAGCTAGGTTTATTCAATATTCCATGTTTTGTTACCATGTTACGTCAATTTTCAAGAGATGGGCTAATATAGAACTCCTCTGTGATGATACAACATCTTTATGTGTAACCTTTATTCTCTGTGAGCATCTTGATTCATTAACAAAAAATATTTATCCCCCTATTTCAAACCTGTGATCGCATCAGTTGTATCCAGAAGCTCTTAAAGACCTTCATTTATGTGAGGTTTCACTCTTCCAACTAGGATAAAATTCAAATTACATTACGTCAACAATTTTTCAAGCAATACTGAAAGCTCATCTGATAACAGAATAATTTCCAGATTACTCAAAGCCAACAGTTATAAAGTTCTTGCATGAAATGAATTTTCTCGTATCATGCAATATACGTTATCTAACGCAAAGTAACTGCTTGAACCATTCCGAATACCATTACTTTTTTAGAGTTTCGGAAGCCGTCACGGAATTTCAGATGTCTTCTATCTCTCACGTTTGAATATTTTCTCTAAGGCGGTCTTTTCCCTGGTGTATTCTTTTCATAACTTCCGGATTCATCGTGTGAAGTTTTCAGGTTTGTTATTCATTCATTTCAGAAGTAAGATTGCTGGTTTTTGATGTGTCTACTTTACTACTTTAATAAAGTTTCTGCTTGCCACGTTATAACTTATCGGCTCACCCGACACAAGATTTTAATAAAAAACCACGACACCGGGAATATATTGACATCTCAGTAAGCGCTCAGGCAATTTATAACTTTTCAGAGAATATGAGTAGGAGTCCAGAAAGGGTATATACCCGAAATTACGTTAAAAAGTTCCATTCAAACTTTCTTGAAACACGACCGATTTGAAATGAAACGATTTTGTTCTTTTATTCTCTTTTTTGTCGTACGTACGTGAAACTTTATTTAGTCACCTCTGAATAGCTAACATGTATAGAGCAAGTTGTTAGAAATTGGCTTTTGAACAGCTGGCATAACTGATAGAGTGCAACACCGTTTGCAATGATGTGAAGCAAAACTAATTATATTAGTTGAAAGCCTTGCAAAGTATCTAAAACGTCAACCAGTGAGATGAGTTCAATGAATATGGAGAAGATCAAACGTGATTTCAAATGCTCCGAACTGGAAATTATGTTGAAATGGTAAGGACCCGTGTAGCGAAACGAGGGCATATTTATTCTGATATGAACACCAGTAAAGGACACCGCACACTTTTATAGGGAAATTGGCTCCCTGTCGAATCGGTTGAATTTTTGATATGTTGTAGTCCAAGTCATTCCAAACAAAAAGTCCAATTGGCAAAACTTTTTCTATAGGCTAGTTTTGACGGTAGAGGGCGTTGAAAATTCTCATTTTCTCTCTGTTTTTAAACAACAAAAAACGTTACCCTGAATAATTTTCACTATTCTGAGTAATCAAGATATAAACATTTATCAATATAAGATAATATTAAAAGTTTTGTTCATTGGTGACATTACACATGGTCAATTATACAGTGTGTTCCATCTTGTATGGTCAAACTAATACCTCAAGTTGATGATAAAACTCTTGTTATTAACACGCTTATATTAGCTTCACTTGTATGTATGTATGTGTATATGTAATTAATTCCGGTGACAATGCAATATGACATTTTTGTAATAGAAAAAAGAAAATGGCGGCTCCATGATGGCGGACGAGATTTGTGATTATGGTCTGATTCAATTCAAAGTTGGTATGACGAAAGGATTTTCGGGGTCAGAGATTATGATGTTTTTTTCAATATTCATGAATTCAAAATGGCGGCTCCAAGATGCTGGATGAGATTTGTGATTGTGGTCAGATTCGATTCAAAATTTGTATGTGGGGGTTTTTTAGGTCAAATGTTTCAAATTTTTTGTCAAAAATTTATAAATTAAAGATGTCGGCTCCAAGATGGCGGATGATTTTTGTCATTATGATCTGATTCGATTCAAAATTAGTGTGTGAGGGTTTTCGGGGTCAGAGATTATGAGTTTTTTGTCAAAATTCATGAATTGAAGATGGCAACCCAAAATGGTGGCCGAGTTTCGTGATTACGGTCAGATTCGATTAAAAATTGGTATACGAGGATTTTCGGGATCGGAGATTTAGATTTTTCAGTCATAAAAAAATATGTACTTTAAAAATACTAAAGAACACGCTTTACTTCCAAAATGGACTAAAAAGTAAAAAATAGTGGGTAGTGGGTGGGATGGCGCTCGTAGTTTGGTTAAACACCAATCTGCGGGTGGTGTCTCAGCTTCTGCCTTGAAATGGATTGATAATCGAATCATTTGTTGCAGACATTAGTTATTGTCTGCAGAGACCTACCCTATACTGATGAGGGCAAGAACCCAGAAATCAATCTATAGGTGGTCCAAATGTTTCGATTAACATTTCCATGTATTTAGTAATTGCGGAGATAGCCTTGTAGGAACTCTGCACGGAAATTCATTGGATGTAATTCAACGTTCGTCGTGGTATTAGCCAGGAAAGTAGTTGTTTTCTGATGGATTTTTGACCCAAATATATTCCTATATCGTATAGGAATATTGCAGTGAGCATCCTGGTATGGCAGGACATCTAGTGTTGAACTTGATTAGCTCATTGTTAAATAGATTTCTTCTATTTTTGACCAATTATTTTTTACTTTTCAGTCCATTTTGGAAGTAAAGCGTGTTCTTTAGTATTTTCAAACTACATAATCTTTTTTATGACTGAAAAATCTAAATCTCCGACCCCGAAAACCCCCTTATACCAATTTTTAATCGAATCTGACCGTAATCACGAAACTCGGCCACCATTTTGGGTTGCCATATTCAATATAATCTCTGACCCCGAAAACCCTCACACACTAATTTTGAATCGAATCAGATCATAATGACAAAAATCGTGCGCCATCTTGGAGCCGCCATCTTTAATTCATAAATTTTTTACAAAAAATTTGAAACATATGACCTAAAAACCCCCAAATACCAATTTTGAATCGAATCTGACCACAATCACAAATCTCATCCAGCATCTTGGAGCCGCCATTTTGAATTCATGAATATTGAAAAAAACATCATAATCTCTGACCCCGAAAATCCTTTCGTCATACCAACTTTGAATTGAATCAGACCATAATCACAAATCTCGTCCGCCATCATGGAGCCGCCATTTTCTTTTTTCTATTACAAAAATGTCATATTGCATTGTCACCGGAATTAATTACATATACACATACATACATACAAGTGAAGCTAATATAAGCGTGTTAATAACAAGAGTTTTATCATCAACTTGAGGTATTAGTTTGACCATACAAGATGGAACACACTGTATAATTGACCATGTGTAATGTCACCAATGAACAATACTTTTGATATCATCTTTTACTGATGAATGTTTATATCTTGATTACTCAGAATAGTGAAAATTATTCAGGGTAACGTTTTTTGTTGTTTAAAAACAGAGAGAAAATGAGAATTTTCAACGCCCTCTACCGTCAAAACTAGCCTAAAGAAAAAGTTTTGCCAAATGGAATTTTTTTTTGGAATGACTTGGACTACAACATACCAAAAATTCAGCCGATTCGACAGGGGGCCAATTTCCCTATAGAAGTGTGCAGTGTCCTTTAAAACTATTTTGAAAATTAATTCTTCATTTGAAAGTGGTGTTTAATCAATTGGCATTTGTTCCTACATATAATTATAAACGATTGTAGACTGAGTCATGATTGCGTGTGTGACTGTTTTGTAGTTTTGTAGAAGGCGTAGTTGTGGAACTTTCAGAAAATTTCTAGAATATTAAAGAGACAGAATGTTCTTTAAGCTTCTGGAAAGTTGAAAAAACTCGAGATCTCAATGAAATGAACAAGAACAGACTCTCTGGAAGATTCTAGAACGTGCTGAAAAGACACTCAAGTAAAGTTTCCGAAAAAAAATTATATAGAAAATACATAAATAAGTCTGGTGGTTTTGTTTATTTGATACAGTATACACATATCATTGCATCTTAGTTGACTTGAGGTCGAGCCCAATTGATACACTATACTTAATTGGGTTAAGTTCAGGTTCACACAAATTTCAATTCTAAAGGTTATGAAAAACATCTGAGGAACCTCGATCGATAACAGTTTTTTTTTTCGAAATTCGTAGGGATTGACTGACGCTAAAATTATTGTATGCATTGAATTTTCATTACGTTCATATAATTAGTATTGAAATATGTCCTCTTTCCTATATCATCATTTCTATAGACAATTCCGCAATGATATCAAGTGGTACAAATCAGCACAATAGTTTATGGCAAAGAAAGATACCAGTCTTTAGTGAAACAATGACCTACTTTCTTCGATCTCTTTTCGAGGGCCATCCATCAGAATCACTCGATCATCAAGACAGGAAAATTCAAAGTTTTTGTATCCCAACTTCGAGGAGATCCGCAAACATTAATCAAGCATCTACAAATCATCGAATCAAATTATGAAACTGCATGGAACTTTATAATTTTGTTTACCCTTTTCATTGGATTTTCCATTATCAATTGCAACAACCGGTATAAATTCGAAGGAAGCCGCCTGTTCACTTGCACTTGATTGACGTGCATCAAAGAGCAAAATCGTTGCTATTCAATAACATATTAAGTCTAGAGTCCGTTATAAACATTTCGAGCTGCGGTCAAGAGAGAGTCACATTCTAAGCACAATTTTTAATGCCGCTTCTTTCGCGGCAATCACTTGCTTATATACATTTTAGGCCAGTAGAGATAGACATGAAAAATCGAAATTTCAACATTAACTCCACAAGTTTTCAAACTTTGGTCAAGTGAAAGGTACATCGAGAAAGCAATAAATCTTAATTTGCAACCTCTTCCGAAGTACGCAACATTGTGAAATTGGCAATTAACTTAATTTTGCTGTATACTCGTTGAGAAAGTTCCAAAAGTTCTGCAAACTTGGAGTAGTATTGAATATATTATTTCATATCACGAATCAAGTTTGCAACCAATTCATGTGTACAGAACATTTTTTTTATCGACCTATAATGTTTTTCCTTAATATACCATAAGAAAAAATTCCAAAAGTTCTGCAAACTTGACAGATACATCGGAAAATAGTCCGAACAGTCGTGTTGATTTGCAATCTTTTACGTTGACCGGAACATATATGTTTTCAATACGTGGTCATTTTTTTGATCAAGGTGGCCTCGAGATAATTGCAGAAGTTTTGCAACTTTGATGCAAATTTTAAAAACATCTATTCTGATGCATTAACAAATTTGCAACCTTGTACACGATCCGGAACGTCATGCGATTTAGAAAAATCTAATTGATTTACAAATTAGATTTTTGCAGATTGCATGTTCCGGATCGTGTGTGTACAAGGTTGCAAATTTGTGGCTCCATCAGAATAGACGTTTTCAAAATTTGCAACAGTTTCAAAACTTTTGTAATTACTTCGAGACCAACTTCATCAAAAAAATAACCACGAATTAAAGAAATATATGTTCCGGTCAACGTTAAAGGTTGCAAATCTGCACAACTCTTTGGAATATTTTTCCAACGTACATAAGTTTGCAGAACTTTTGGAATTTTCTCATGTGGTATATCAAAGAAAAACATCAGTTTTCGATAAAAAAGATGTTCCCTACACTTGAATTGGTTGCAAAATTGAATCATGATATAAAATAATATATTCAATACTACTCCAAGTTTGCATAACTTTAGGAATTTTCTCAACAAGTACACAGCAAAATTCAAGTTAATTGCCATTTTGACAATGTTGCGTACTTCGGAAGAGGTTGCAAACTGTGATATTGATTTCTCGATGTACCGTTCATTTGACCAAAGTTTGAAAACTTTTGGAATTAATGTGAATTGACTGTCTATTTCTACTGGCCTATTTTATCTAAGCAGATAGTTGAGCAGAAACTCAGCTTTGCCAACTTTTGGGTTGACTGGCAACTATGTTCCGCGAAACAAGTGGCAATAAAAATTATGCTTAGATTGTGACCGCTGCTTTGAAAGTGTATTGGTCGATGGGCGTATTTACAGATTTATAAATGAAATCATCATTCAATCATTCAATGAGCTATTGGCAGATCAAACTCGAAACAGTTTTTATACAGTATCGAAAACTTTTCATCTGGGTATAGACATGAAATCTACGCGAGCAACAAGGAACGCAATGATAATAAACAAGAAAGACGCACAGTAGTGTGTTACCCACCCGACGCATTACCGGACCACATGGCATTGCGACACACCGCACACAGCCCACGTCGGTATCCCTTCCTCAAGTGAGTCGAGGAGAAATGGTGATGCTCTCTCAACATATAGCAAGCCATGCTTTACACTTTCATGGAACCACCATACCCAAGATGAAAACTTTCCGATACTGTATGTTGCAATTGATAATGGATATACTACACTGTCAAAAAAATAACACCAGACAACACCAGATAACACAATTCGGTGTCCATATAGGTCCTGATAATTATAGTGAAAAATAGCACCGACATATTTCACACCGTTCTATCGTGTAACATAAAATACTGTACATGGTGTTGATTAAAGTCGGAATGAACAGATGTCACACCTGAAAAAAGTTTTAGAAAACACCATCGTGGTGTTAATTGTCCATTTGAATGGTTCAGGAATAACTGCTTCTACTGTGTTGCATAAAGTGCATGAAGTGCACAATGGCACAGTACAACATCTTGGTGTTTTTCTTGAATATTCATCTCATATACAAGTCGGAGTAATATTTCGACTACAATCATATGTGATAATTTGTTCAAAATTAACACAATATTCCTGATAAAATTGTGTCCATTCCATATTATCTGTGTACGTTTTGCATCGCGTTGTATAAAGGCACCGTGAAATCTTTTAAATTGTGAATTTCTGGTGTCATTCCTGAACAAACTATCCAAACATTGTAAATAACACCAAAATTAGATTCACATTCTCTTTTTCTAGCAAATTGTTCACCATTTTATCAAGTATCCATTACTATGGTTTCAATTTCCTGTCCGGACGGTGTATAAAAGCACCGGAAAACCCTTTTCATTGTGAATTTCTGGTGTTTTTCTTTATTGATATTTCACAAATTCCAAAAAACGCCAAAATTACATTAATGTTCACTTATTTTAGCAAAATTCACAACATTTTATCAAGTGCCTGATAAAATTGATGAGTCCATGATATTTTGGTGTTGTTTTCCATTGTGAAACCCAGTGATTAAAATCATATTCAACCATTTTTTACTGTGTATACAATAAAAACTGTCTGTTTAAATTTTCCTGGGTAATATATTCGATTGTTCAACTTTTGCCACCACTTAGGAAAAATCCGGGGGGGTATGGATTATTGCGATATCGCGATATCACCCTATCATAGAATAAGTTATCAGCAATAAGTTGAACCAAAGTACGGGTATGAAGTATATGATACTGTGTGGTGGTATCTGAATACATTGATGATCATTGAAGATTATCTGAGAATAAGGTAGAGTTACTTTGGATTCCCGGTCACACTGGAGTGCCCAGAAATGAACAGGCGATTACTTGCGAAAAGCTCAACGATTGTACCCTGACAGGGCACTGTCATCTATCAAGCACCTTAACATTATAGGTATCACGGATGATTCTGAATGAAGGTGGGACTTGGGGAATGACAAGTCAGCCATTCACATACTCTTGGAATGCAGTTATACGGAAACTGCACTTCTGGAGCATCGTTTTGAACCCGGAAAGTGTGAGAAAGGTATAGGCTTCTTTTGCTCGTGAAATAGGCCACCTTCAAAAATAATTGAACCGATTCCCAGTAGCGGTGACCATCTTCTATTATGGCTCATCTCCAGCTATTTGGTATATACAGGGTGTTCCAAATTAAGTCGGCACCATTGCCAACTCCGTTATTATTGATGCTACGAATTCGGTTAAACGGGCAAACTAGTAGCATTTTTAATGGCCTTCTCGACGTAGAAAACAAAAACAAAATTGACAGTCGCGTTTTCGAAATATTTTATAAAATGATATTTTTTTAAATGGAACACTCTATATTTTATCATGCATTTCGACTCGTAACTACATTCTCAGTAACAAAGCTCCCATGACTTTTTTTCCTAAAGTTGAAAATAAGTCAGTTTTGTCAATAGGAAACATTTATAAAAATCGGATTTGATAAAGCGCTTTAAAATATCGAGTAAATGTTCAAAATCACCGCCTTCTGTTTGGTCTAAAGGCTCAGGCTCCTTCACCTCACGCCGGTTTTTTGCCTCAGCCTTTTTTGGGGTTTATCATCGAAACAATCAGCCTCAGAAACCCACTGCAATGAATTTTCTACATTGAATGCTATGTATTACACGCATAAGCAATGCAGGAGGCGTATCCGGTCATTCCGTTAACATCAGCGGGGCCGGGCATCAGCGCCCCTCTCTTGGGGGTTTCTGTGCCCGACTTGGCAGGGCGCCCTTCTAGCTCCCCTGAAAAGGAGCGGAAAGGTTGCTACTTCTGCACCTATTTTCCATCCTCCCCTGACCCCCCTGGGTTAAGAAGCATGGAAATACAATGTGTCATGTTATGAGATGTGAAATGTGAAATTTTTAACTTTGTAATAGAACCCATATTTATTTATTTATTTATTTACCTCACGCCGGCGACCCGTGTTCAAATCGTGGTCGAGCCATTTTTTTTATGTGTTAGGGATATATGGATTGTATTGCCATTAATTTGGATACCAACATTGGCTATATCTATTAAAAATTGTCAGAATTGTACATTCAATTTTAATCTAGTAAATAATAAAAAAATTAATATTATTATAAGGTAATCAATGATCAATAAAGTATCGAGTGTATTGTCTGTATCTGAGATCTGCGTTTGTCGAAAAAATATTGTGTGTATTTCGAGCACAAAGTGTAATTGCCGCTCTCCAAAGATTACCGCGCTCTGCTTCGCGTCGTGCGTTAACTCTCTTTGTTCGAGCGGCAATCCATCACTTTGCGTTCTAAATACACAAATAGCTATTTCCAACCGCATTAATATGACGCTCCAGCATTTTCTGTTCTGTACAAAAACGGCTTCAAAGTTATCATTATGGCAGAAATATTTTGATTCACAAACTAAATACGGCTAGTGGAATGGTTTTAAGATGGAAACTATTGTTTTGTAAATTGTTACCAAATAGCTCAGTTGTGTCAATTGACGGGTTTCACGAGTTCAAATCCCAGCGCAATTTTTTCTTTTTACTGTCTTATTTTGCTTTATTAGTAACAAAATATTGTCATTCGTATAAATACCAAAATTGGGTGTTTGGACAATCATGAGGTTTTATTCGCCAAAACAAAGAAATTTTTTGTACTAGTGAAAAAAATAAATATTTCCACATAAGTCGCTCAATTTCAACTTTAGGAAAAAAAGTCATAAGAGCTTTGTTATTCAGAATGAAGTTACGAGTCGAAATGCATGATAAAATATAGAGTGTTCCATTTAAAAAAATATCACTTTATGAAATATTTCGAAAACGCGACTGTCAATTTTTTTTTGTTTTCGGCGTCGAGAAGGCCATTAAAAATGCTACTAGTTTGCCCATTTAACCGAATTCGTAACATCAATAATAACGGAGTTGGCAATGGTGCCGATTTAATTTGGAACACCCTGTATAGTGCAAGCCTGCAGAAAGTAGAAACAGTTTGTATAGAACTTTGTTTATCAAACTGTCTTGAATATACCTGACTTATCAAATTTCGAACCATTTAAAAAAACTGAAGAATTACAAAATTTTCATAATCACATGGGTTGTCATTAACAATTTGGTATTTAGCGAAATGTTATTATGCTTATTGGGAATTAATGATCAGCAACCATTTTACAGGCTGTGAAATTAGGCAAATTGTAAGATAGGTACTGCATGAATACACCTATATCGTCAACAATCGAACCCTTCAATGAGAATCTGTAGGGGTGGCAGTCATTTCGTCAGCACATTCTCATGCGTGGATGACAAATTATTGTTAACTTTATAACGATTACTTCTGTTTGTTTGAAACACAATCAGAGAAGGTCAACAAGTGCATCTCAATTAGATAAACTGTGCAATATTCAATTAACTAAAAAAAAAGAGGAATAAAATTCACACCGGGGTCATCAAAACAATTTCTTATGACATGCAAATACTAATTTTTACTCATCTGTATGATTAGTCATTAGTTTCAGTTTGATTGCTATATTGTTTTTCAGTTCTTCATTTGAACTTGCCATAAATCTTACATTTTGCTCATTGATGCAAATGAGGATGAATGTAAGAAATTTACGGGTTGTCTACTACTACTGCGATGGCCCAAAGGGTTTCATATGCCAGATGGTGCGAAGACTAATTCTTTAGTCTGATCTAACTAGAACGAACTAACCATACGTATACATTTCAGTGCGTGGAAACTAAACACATAAATTTTACGAATAACTTTTCAGTCTGATCTTACCAGAATGAACTAACCTTATGTAGACATTTGATAACGTGGAAATTGAACGAATACATTTTGCGAATAGTTATCATTTAGTTTGATCTAACCAGAACAGACTTACCTTACCTAGACATTTCAGTGCGTGGAAATTGGAAAAATAGTTATTCTTCAGTGTGATCTGACCAAAACGAACACCGAAGTGGTCGTTAGGGGAGGGTAGCTACATTGAGACGGCGTACATAGTTAGACACTTCCATTTTCTCTCAGGCAGTTTGAGAGAATTTTGACAACACTGTCAGTTAATTTTTGTATACACAGTCACTTTGTCCAGTCGTTATCGTGAGGTGATCAACTGGTCAGATGACTCGAAATCGTTTTCAGAAATTGAAAAATGATATAAAGAACCTGCTGTAAATAATTATGTTGTTCGGTTTCCCAATCAGGTTCATTATGTAGCTCAAATATTCACAAATAAAGATGCAGCAGGAGATTATGCAGTTTCTTTTCTACGGAAACGAGACAAAGTAAATGGGTTTAGTTTTTCAGATGTTGCAATGGTGAACGTCTGACATTATCATGCTATCGACCGCACCGATTAGGATGCCGACGAAACGGTGAGGCTTTTTCTGTTTCTCTGTTAATTTCGATAATATTAATATACGTTGATTATTACCAAATTCAAATATTACTTTTTCAGTTACTGTTTCATTCACAGTTCACACTTTATTTTTTAAGGTTATATTAAGTGTGTCTCACTGTACCCGCCTTGCGGTATTACACAGTGAGACGATTCACTAAACATTTTTAATGTTTGTAATACAAAATGTTCGTGTTCTTTTGAGACAGTTACTAAGCGATTTCTGATGAATAATCCATCACTTTATAACTTGGTTATACCTGCTATAGCACTACTTTAAGCAAAAATGTCTCACTGTTACCTACCCTCCCCAATACCAAACGAGAAGCCGAAAACATCAATTAATTGGGTATCGGAAACAAGAATGATTCAATTCAATTTTGCTAGGGTGTGCAATGCGCAAGTTTACAAAACATGAAACCGAAGGATCCAAGAGCTAGAACGTAGACCAAGGAAGATTAATCTTGAATTCGCATATCAAGTAGCTCAAAAAGTGGTCATATGTACATTACATTAAATGTATAATACGGATTCTAGGATCAACAACATATCAAAATATTGAAAAAAATTACCAAGAATCATTTTACTTACAAAATGTGTTTTTTTCTATAACTGAATATATGAAAAGAATCTTATTATATCTGCCTATATTATACTAAACGAGTACGTTTTCATTCCGGTGTATTGCATTATATTTTATATTTATACTGAATGTGTTGTATATTTTCTGTCCTATGCATTCCAGTACGTTTTATTATACACTGACGTTCCAAAGCAACGGATGAATTAATTTTCTATTCGTTATCAGCCATTTATATGTCCGAAAAGACACTCTGTGACATATAAGAAATTTCCCCTCTTCAATTTGACAGCCACCCCCCCAATTGTTTTAAATAAATTAGGGGGTCAAGTGATACTTCACTTCGAAGGGTATTCAATTGTCGATACAAGCATGTCTATTTCTTTGAATTTAGTTGATGGGGTACAAATAAAATAATTTTAAAAATGTTAAAAAGTATCAGGTATACTATTAAATTCGCTGTATATTCAGTATTCCTTTTTTTTTGTTCATTTCAACTGTTGTTTATCATACGTGACAGCAGAATAAAAAAGTGTATGTAAAAAAATAAGTTGTATTGAATATACAGCGAATTTAATAGTATACGTGATACGTAATACGTGATAAACATTTTGAAAATTATATTATTCATGACGCATAAACAAAATTGAAAAAAAAACATGGCTGTATCGGCAATTGAATACCCTTTCGAATGAGGTATCAGTTGACCCACTATTTCATTTAAAAAAATTGGAGGTGGATCTTGTGTTTTTTGCCATATATTCAGACTAGTTCTCACAAACAACTGAACTAAAGCCGAGTATTTTCCTATAAGTGACTATTGAATGTGTGTACAACTCTCGCACTAGTTCTCTCGGCCCAGTCACCTACTCGGACGAGTATACTAGCATATGTGTTTAGGTAGTATTCTCTGGTGAAAGGTGAGGATGTACTACTTGAATTCTTTCAAATCATTGGCGAGTGGAAAATTGTGTCCATTGAAACTTTATTCTTTGTAATCACTGTGACCACAAAAATTCAAAGTCAACAAGTAAATTTTTCTCATCATAACCAAATAAATGATTGCGAAGGCGCAGAAGGACCAAATAATTTTTTAAAAATATTTTTCACTAATTTATGACTTCAAAGTCGGAAAATTATGAAATTCCGACTTCGAAGTCAGAAAACAATAAAATTACGACTTCGAAGTCGGAAAAATATTTTAATGGAGAATTTCAACATGAATACTTCCCAAGAAGTTACATTGAACGATAGAAAATAGCAACTAAAGTTTGTGTTTCAGCCGCAGATGATTCCAAAACTGATTTTATGAGCATCCTGTTCATATTTTCAAACAAAAATCAAAATGGAATTGAGTATTCAATAAAATTTAAAAATATGATATTTTTGTTATATCTAACGAAAATCAACTAATTCCCCGGCTAAAGCCACGCTGGACATTGAGCCACATCTGATAGAGATTGTCAAAGACCCTGAAAAGAAAAAATCTGATGGTGAAAATTTGCATTTTCATTGAGATTAATGATTTTTTAAGTATCCAAAATGCCCAAAGAATAGAAAAGATCAAGTGATACTGACGCGCCTACGGCTGGGTCATACTAGGTTAACCCATGAATACCTTATAACACGCTCTCCACAATTCGTCTGTCATATTTGTGAAACTCATTTGACAATAAAACATATTCTATGAATTTGTTCACTTCACCACCAAAAGAGAATGAATTTTAAGAGAAATATGTACTTATAACTCTTTAATATCTTTTCTGAATACTATAGGTATTTCTTACAGAATATAATATTGTATTTCGTGTACTTCAATGTATCTAGCATGGAATGTTCCATCGCTAATCACCCTAGAGGTTGAAGCGAATTGAAATAAATAAAAAAAAGGAATATAGTTATCATTGCAAATTCATATGAATGTATGAGAAGGGAAGAATGTTCAAAAGTATTACTCACAGAAATCGTTCATTTCATTGATGCAATTTCACAATTAGATCTCCTATACATTTTTGTCGTCGGGAATCTATTTCGCTCTTCCAAGCTCATCAGGGAAATCGGAAAAATTGGAAAGCAGACTTTTCAGAAGCAATTTCACAAAGCAAAAATGGAAAAGACGGAAATGATAAAAATATTTCTTCTGCAATAGCACGTTGGAACTTGTTTTTTTAATATAAACCTGTCATGGGTATTGCATTTTGATTTTTGTGAACAGGATAATAATAAAATCGGTTGTGGAATCATCTGCAGCTGAAAAACAAACTTTAGTCGCTATTCTGCTTCGTTTAAAATAACCTCTTGGGAGATATTCATATTGAAAATGGAAACTTTCTCCAATAAAATTGAAAAATGTGATTTATCTGTAGGGGGGATCCATCAATTACGTGAGACAGTTTTGACGATTTTTCACCCCCCCCCTTGGTGAAATATTGAGAGATTTTGCTCGACCTCCCCCCCTCTCCTAATCCCACGTGAGATTTTTGAAAATTCGTATTTGTAATGTAAATGAATTAATCTGTGCACAAATTCTTCTATCAGTGCATAATTAAACCGCGGTGAATATTATTATATATGATTTAGCCATATTTTTCTCTCAAATTTTCACACTGTTTCTTGCGATTTTTTTTGTGGTATTTGCCGAGACCACCCTCTCCCCCACGTAAGATTTAGTGAGGTTTCGCTCAACCGCTTTCCTTCCCCTGAACGCCTCGCGTAATAAATTAATGGCCCCTGATAACCACTACTTCCACTATTTCCCTGGCTGAAGCCACGTTGGACATTGAACCAAACCTAATGGAATATCTAAATATTTCTTCTGCGGTAACCTCGGTAACACAAAAGAAATATTTGCATCCTTGCTGTGTGAAACTGCTTCTGAAGAGTCTGTTTCCCAATTATTCCGATCTCCCTGATCGAGATCTAATGTGAGAGGTGCAGTCCTTACATCAATGAAATGACCGTTTTCTGTGAGTTATTCTAATTTTAATTTTCACCTCCAGATTTTTTTCTTTCAGTTAGGGTATTTTCACAATATCTATCAGATGTGGTTCATTGTCAAGCGTGAAAAATAATATAATTCCGACTTCTAAGTAGGAATTTTAGTATTTTCCGACTTCGAAGTCAGATTTTTTTTAAATTCTGACTTCGAAATAAGAATTTTATTATTTTCCGACTTCAAACTTGGAATTTTATTATTTTCCGACTCATTCTAAGTCGCAATTTTATTATTTTTCGACATCGAAGTCGGAATTTTATTATTTTTCGACTTATTCATTTGTTTTCAGTTTAGCAGCTCTCAGGTTTTGATATAATTACCCGTTACTCATCACGATGCACAATATGTAATAGGTCAATTCACTATCGTTTCAATCTTTCAATATAATTTTTGTGTATCTCGAAAAAGAGAAGCAGTTTTTTTATGATACTTTTTTGATAATTGGCATTTACCATGTGTATCCAAAAGAGTTCCATTTGTACCATTTCTATTAACATTATTCGAATAAATACAAAATGAGCTCCAAACTTTTCTATAAAAATATAAAATGGAAAGTTTTGGACCTGTATGTTGGGACAAATAAGGCAAAACTTCAAATCATGTTTTAATTATCGACCTTGAACCTTACTGTCTTGACGATTATTACCATAGCTGTAACCTGTAACATAGCTGTAATCCTACTCACATGTTTACCCGTGATCTCGTTTCTGACGCTTATTTTCATTTTTTGTTTTGTATTTTGTCTCTGTATAAAAATATGAAATATTCCATGAAATAAAGATTATTTATTATTATTATTATTATTATTAATTATTTCTTTTCCTACACTCTCTAGAATTTTGATAAAACTTTACTCATCAAATTAACTAAATTTTTTGTAACAATGGTATTTAAAGAATAAACTAAAAAAATTTTAATGTTTCACACTGTTTAATAAATAACTCCTTCATTCAATGCCGCTTCGCTGTTCCATATATTCATAAAAATTTAACATTATTTGTGAGACATTAACGCTTTCTTTATCATATTTTCCAGCACAACACAGTCTGCGCCAAATTTTTTTATCACCTCTGAAAGCAAATCTGTGGCCATCTGATCTTCATTCAACAACCACCTGAATTTTGATTCGGAAACATCAATTTTCTGCATTGGTTTTTGCGGAACAGAATCTTTACCAATCTTTTCAGGAACAGCATCTGAACTCGTTGCTAATTTATCAAGCAATTCTAAAGGTACGGTCACAAAGTCACAACCCGCTACAGCTTTAACTTCTTCCACATTCAAAAAATAGGCACCCATCACATTAGTTTTGTACCCAAATTTTTTAAAGTAATTATGAATGTCCTTCAAAATTTCAACTCCTGGGTGTTTATCAAGCGAGAACTGTTGACCTGTATTCTTCTCATACCATGTCCCAATACGACCTACAAAAGGTGCCAGGCACGTAACACCCGCTTCTGCGCAGGCTGCGGCTTGAACTAGGCTGAACATTGTTGTAAGATTACAATGCACATCGTGTTTCTGTTCCAGATCTCTTGCAGCTTGAATACCTTCCCATGTTGCTGGTATTTTGATCATTATCTTTTCTTTTGGTATACCTTCTTCAGCAAAAAGTCGTATGATCTTCAAAGCTCGTTTAACACACTTTTCCTTATCAAATGAAAGCCTGGCGTCTACCTGAATGTGAACTCTGCCTGGAATAACATTCAAAATTTCTCTACCAAACAACACAAGAACCATGTCAAAGGCGTTTTCGGTTTTATCTTCTAGTGTCTTTCCGGTTTTATTCCCTCTTTCGACAGCTTTTTTCAGAAGATACTCGTAACGAGGAAGAGAGGCTGCTTGTAAAATGATTGAAGGATTTGTTGTCGCATCCGTTACACTGAATTCCTTCATTGCCTCAAAGTCGCCTGTATCGGCAACAATCGTTGTCAAGGCTTCTAGAAATTCCAATGAGCTCGTCATTTTCTGGCAATGTGACTTCAACTATCGAACAAGCGTTCAGTTAAAATTATTTGTTACAACTGTTTTTATCATTGCTTCGAAGGTTATCTCTTTGCTCATTCAGAATTTATCAATTCTAGACGAAAACATAACTGTTATTATAATTTATAAACGAAAATATTTAATTAAGGATATTGATACAGCAATCGGAAAGATAAAGTGAATTCAAACGGAGGAGCATAATCCGTTGTCAGATGAGATTTCCAAAAACACAAAATATTTTTCAGTAGTCATATACTGTCTTATCATTATCATATATTGTAGAGAGGCGGCGTTGTACCTCATCTATGAGATGTGATTTCATGTGAAACGTAAACGCATCAGTTATCTTCTGGATTCCCATTTATGTTAACCCTTTGCGGTCCTTTGTCGGGACATCTCCGACAGCGTAATTTTAACGTTCCGGTTCGATGTCAGGTGAGACCCGACATTAATACGTTCCAGTCCGATGTCAGGTTAGCTCCAATACTGGTTTTGGTCAAAGTAACTACTTTTTTGTTTGAGGTTTGGCCATGTTTTTGTTGTCTGAAAATTTTCAATGGGCTTTTTTTCCTTGGTAATGGCAATATGATTGGACCACAAAGGGTTAAACTTTGGTTGCAAACAACTCACATCCTCTCATCTTTTGGAAAATAAATATGCGGGACACAAAAATTGTTTGGCACTATTCTCATGTCCAAAATAATTTCAAATTTCGTAAAAAGTATAAGATGAATTAAAAATTGTTCAACAAAAATGGTTTTTACCTACGGCCACTGCAGAAAATATGCAAAAACACACGACTCATAGCCTCAGTAAATAGCTCCTTACGCACGGTAAACAAATCGCACCGTTTTCGTAAATAAAACGCACAATTTGATATATCTCGGAAACGGCTTAATCGATTTGGGAGAAATTTTGTATGTAAAAGTTTATCTATAGAGACGTCTTTCTTGGAAAAACACGATTTTATTGATAATGGTAATAATAATGATAATTTTTGCATCTCTAAAACGGCTTCAACGATTTGGATCAAATTTTGTATTCAGATAAGGCATTGCTTTTTAAGTTCAACTATATAGGTGCGTTTCATGAAAAAATGTGATTTTACTCATAATGTTAATAATAATAATATGAATTTTTAGATCTCTGAAACGGCTCTAATGACTTGGATCAAATTTTGTATCTAGATGAAATTTTGCGTTTTGATTCATCTATATAGGCGTCTTTTTAAGAAAAATGTAAATTTACAAATAATAATAATAATAATAATGTGAATTTTTTGATTTCGAAAACGGCTTCAACTTTTTGGATGTAATTTATTATTCAAATTAAGTATTGCTACTTGAGTTCATCTAGTTCATCTTTTCTGAAAAAAGGTCATTTAGTAATAATAATAATGATATGAATGTTTGGATCTTGGTAACGGCACACTATACAGGGTGTTTCAGAATTCAGTATCAAGATTTCGGGGGCGTGTTTCTCAGGTCAAAAAAAGACTTTCTTTCTCATAAACATCATGTGTCCGCAACCGCTTTATTTCTGAGATACAGGATGTTGAAATTTAACAAAAAAAATCAGTTCTTTTTCAATATCTCTAAACCACTTTGGCTTTTCTTTTTAATTTTGGTACATGCAAAGTACACATAAAAATAAATTTTTTCCATAGCGAACGTTTTTTAATTTTCATCAGTGGCGTCTCTGTAAACATGCTCTGTCATTTTTAATCAAAATACTGATACGCTACTGGTTTTTTTTGTCAAATTAGTATCATTTTCATAATTGTCTTCTATTTTTCCACAAACATGGTCTCTTGACTATTTTCCGTCCGACGGACGGTTTTCGATTTAAAAAATAAAAGGTCGTCATTCGCTTGTACCTATGTGATTTTTTGTATGTCTCATTTTGCTTTTTAAATCGAAAACTGTTCTTCTTAGGGAAAAAAGTTAAGGGACCATTTTTATGAATAGATAGAGGACACTCAAAAAATATAATATTCATTAAAAAAAAACAGTAGCGTATCATTATTATTTTTGTTAAATTTCAACACCCTGTATCTTAGAAATTAAGCAGTTGCGGACATATGTTTATAGGAAATAAAGTCTTATATTGACCTGAAATATACGCCCCCTAATTTTTGATACTGAATTTTGAAACACCCTGTATATGGCCGAAGGTAAAGTATAGTAGGTTGACCCGCTTGCTTATGTCTCACATATTTGGCAGCAATAGATCGAAAAATATGGTGAAACTCTGGCCGTTACACTAGCTATCTCCAAGGCATTTGATCGCGTTTGGCACCAAGGACTCATAGCGAAACTTCCATCTTATGACTTGCCTCCCCGGTTGTGTTCCTTGCTATCTAGCTTTCCCACAGACCGATCTCTCCACGTGGTAGTCGATGGGGCATCATCTAATACTCTACCAATAAACGCTGGTGTTCCGCAGGGATCCATTCTAGCACCAGCACTGTTCCTTCTTCGCATCAATGATATATTGGGAGCTACCTCATATGCAGATGATAGTACTCTTCATGCCGCTTTCTCTTCCAAAGCTCCGATAAGAGCCAGTGAATGCAGAAATGAACGGGGAAGAATCGTGAATGAAATAAATACGGACTTGGCAAAAATTCTAGGATGAGGGTCCAACAATTTGGTGGAATTCAATGCGAATAAAACTCAAGCATGTATTTTCTCTAGAAAGGCTGATCTCACAGTAGTGAAATCTTCCATTTCATTGCTCGGTATTACCATCAGCAGTACCTTCTATTGGGAGTACCATGTGAGGTCCATTGCCAAGAGTGCCTTTCAAAAACTCGGTTTTCTGTTTCGCGCCAAGAAGTATTTTACTTCTCGTCAACTAATTATGATTTATAAGGCACATATTCGACCTGTTTTGGAATACTGTTCCCATATATGGAGTGCAGCACCCAAACTCACATTGAAACTTTTACCAAAAGAGAGCAATTCGTCTCGTCGGTGATACTTCGCTCACAAGCTCGCTCATTTCTCTGGTACATCGCAGAAAGGTTGGCTATTTGTCTGTGTTTCATATATATTTTCATTGGCAATGCTCTTCTGAATTATCATCTTCTTCCCAGGGCTTGTCTTTCCATAGAACGGCAAAGCTTTGAAACTCGCTCATATCAAGTTAATAGAATAACGATACCGAATATATCCAAGTATGATGAACACTAGAAACAAACAAGAAATAACGACCATAGTCATAAATTCCATCAATGAATTCTTGCCTAACAAATAATTCATTAGTCAACTAACAAATAAGATAGCTGAACGAATAGAAGAAAAACTAAGGAATCTTGAAGAAGAGGTAAAAACGAATACCTAACAAAGTACAGAAGACTGTTTTTAATGGAAGCGAAATCTGTTTCTGGTGTGAAAAATGCAGGGTCATTCAAGGGACAAATATATGCCACGATTAACAGAAAGAAAATTTAGATCATCTGCAAGAAAGACTTATCAAAAACTATTAATAATAGTTAACACTTTTAATAAATTCTTTTTTTTTCATTTTTTATTCCATATCAATATATAATTGTGTTGAACATATGAAGCTTCAGCCGTTTGATGTAATTTAATTAGTATATATTTAGACCAGAGCAATTATACTTTAGTCTAGCTAGATTATTATTATTATATTAAAATATTGTAACTTTCCTAACTTTACCTTCTTTTAACTTTTTTAATTTTCATAATATTTTTCTTATAATACCTATACATTCCTTACTCTATTCTCATTTCATTTTACAAATACTATCACACAATTCCCAGTTACAACACAACAGTGCACTAATATGCTGGATTTTTTAAACCATATTGAAAACTATAAGGAGAGAGAATATGATAAATATTATGTCTCTTTTTTAGGAATAGGATCACTATTCTGTTTCTGGCTACAATACAAGCTTGCTTAGGTAGCCGTAACTTTCATTAGTTCTCCTAGGATTATATAATTTATATATTCATGTATTCTTTTCGATTCTGTTGAAGACGAATCTGTATCTGTATCTGTTACATTTCAATTGAATAAACTTACTCACTCTTTTACTTTACCATAGGATGTTGTCAAGTTGATGAATGTTTATCTTGAATGGTTCAGAGTAACAGTTTCGAAAAATAAGACTAATACAACAATGAAAAAAATTTAATCTAATAAAAATATCAGTAAAAATTTATGGGAATGTGTGAAAGAACTTTCCAACACCAAAGAAACAAAATCATATATAACTGAACTAAACAACTTTTCGGGAAATCTAATAACAAACCCTTTAGAGATATCAAACATTTTCTGTGAACATTTCACTGAAATTGGGAAAAAAATGGCAAACAAAATCAAAACTCACACTAAAAACTCAAATAGTCGTCAGAAAAAATCAAAAAATTCATTTTACAGGTCAGAAACAAATATAGATGAGATTATTGAAATTATTAACACTCTCAAAGATAAAAAATCTCCTGGTATTGACCGGATACGACCAGAAATTTTGAAAAGTATTAAAAATGAAGTTTCTGTTCCATAATGCCATCTCGTGAACAAGTCCCTAACTGAAGGTATATTTCCAGACGCCCTTAAACTAGCAGTAATAACACCACTTTCCAAAAACGGTGAAAAACTAGATGTGAATGACTACAGACTAATCTCCCTATTATCCACGATTGCAAAGATATTTGAAAAGGTACTACAGAAAAGAATTCTTAGTTTTATCAATAAGTATGAACTACTATCGGAAAACCAATGTGGTTTCCGAGAAAATCGATCTACGTCGGATGCAATTGCCGAAATAATAAAACTAATTGACAACTCGATGGATAAAAAACAACCATCACTATGTATCTTTGTTGATTTGGCAAAATCATTCGATACGGTTGATCACAATCAACTTCTCGCAGTCCTGGAAAACAAAGGATTCAGAGAAACGCCACAAAAACTTTTCGAGAGCTACCTGAACAATAGAAAACAATGCGTAAATGTCAACAATATTGTGAGTGGTACGAAATTGGTGAAAAACTTTATATTGATGATCTCTTCGGACAAGAAATCAAAGGTACCATAGTAAGCTTTATGGACGACGCTGCTATTTTTTATCAAGGACCAAACTGGTTACAACTAAAGGGTACCGTAGAGGAAGACTCACAATAAATTTCAATAAAACTATATAAATTCCATCCACTTCAAACAGAACACCATTCAGTGAATTACAATTCCATAGTTCAAACAATAAACAAGTGATAATTAAGTCGGCAAATGTTATTAAATATTTAGGAATATATATATATATATATATATATATATTCTTACCTGAAATGGGATAGCCACATCAATTTTATCATAAAGAAACTTCGATATCTGATTTTCAAATTCAGATATTTATTTAACATTCTTCATTTTAAATATTTGAAAATTCTTTATCAATCTTTAGTAGAGTCGCACCTCACATATGGTATAATTGCTTGGGGTGCCACCTCAAACACCTGATAAATAACTTACAAAAAATACAAAAAGGTATTCTGAAGAGTATGTATAAAAAACCAAAAACTTACCCAACACAAAAGCTTTATAATGCTTTATGCTTTCAAATAAACATTATTATTATTATTATGATTATTAAAAAAAATAATAATCAATATTCGATACCGGTTGAATACGAGGTTGAATTTATTAAAAAGAAAGATATATACTTCAACCTGAAGGTATCAAAATTGAATAGGAATTAATAATTAAAAATATAAATGATAGGATTCAATCCTATAAACAAAAATATGTGTAAAACCTGTTCTTCTTGCAACACCACCGTGAAGATTTAGTTCTCGATCCTAGGCCAACCAGGAGCAGGGCCGGCGAGTCCGTTAGGCGATTCAGGCAACCGCCTAGGATGGCAAATTTTTAGGTGCGGCAAATGGAGGAAATTTGAAGTCATCTATCTCTCAAAAACAGAAAACTCGAAAGCATTGAGCCAGGTGAGATAAAAGTTTAGTCAGTCAGCAGCAATAAAATTAATTTTTGAAATGCATAGAGAATTTAAAGTAGAACTACATGAAAAAATACGACACACTTGATATGTTGTATTACTGTCAAGGAAGGGGGCTTTTGTTGGTAGTGGAAAGGTCTGCCTAGGGTGGCAGACCTGGTTCCGCCAGCCCTGACCAAGAGTGGAGTGATGAGTGAAGGAATTCTACGAAGACCTACAATGAAGAAGGCTTCATCATATCTGAGTGCGATCAGCTGTTCATCAGGCTGAACCAGGGAGTATACACGTAGGGGTTTACCAAAGGTTGGGAGTTAACTATCTAGAACAAAAATCGTGACAATTCCCTGGGTGAAAATCCTCCGAGTACAACAATCCTATGAATATAACTTGATGAACAACTGCCCTAAATTGCCGTTAGCATGAAAACCATGAAAAAAAAATTCGTAGAACTTACCTTCCGTAAAGAGTTTTATCTTATTGTTTTATTTCGAAAAACAAGGTCATTACATCAGCAATTGGCGGAATAACACTAACAGCTAGTAATCCAGTACGATTGGGTTTTGAGACAAGAATCGACTGTAGCACCACCAAATTTGGTATGCTAGTAGTTGGAACCATGAAATTATTCCTAGTAATTTCTTATGAAATGCGCTCGTTTTCCCAGAAAACGTGATTGAACGCCGACATCAAATTTCACGTTCACGCTCACCAGCCGCTGAAAGTTCTGGCGGAGCCGAATATTTGATTGGTCATAACTCTGCTAAAAATGATCGGAAAAGAAAAAGGAAAAGTTCATACCGTTTCTGATGACTCCTACTTTCTCATGCAAATATAATATGCGAGTATTTGAGTACCTAAAATGTGTTTTGTCGCACTTCACGGAGATATTTGCGGATGATCCGAAAATCATGAATAATTTAGTGAATATGGAATTGTTATACTGAAGCATACCTTCTTTGGATTATATGCAACAATTTCAAAGTAGTGTGAAGGTCCCACTTATACATGCCAAAAAAAACTTTGTTTCACTCCTGCCTCATTTTCAACTTACCCATAAAATCGGCATTCTCTTCAGTAATTGTTGAAAATAATCGCTTATTCATATCCTGCATATGTATACTTAATAACACAATTGTGAAAGTGGAAACCTCAAGCTTGAAATCGCAAACTTCATTTTTTATGTAGGATGTGTATGTACGATTATTTTCCACATTTACTGAAGAAATTGCCGGGATTATGGGTGAATTGAAAACTGAGGCAGGAGTAAAACCCAGTTTTTTCTTTGGCATGTATAAGTAAGACTTGTCTCACTAGTCTTAAATCGTTGCATATGGTCCAAAGAGAGTACTGATTTCTGCTTCAGTATAATTATTTCATATCAACTAAAATATCAATGACTTTCGGATCCTCCGTAAATATCGTAGAAGGCTTATGTGAAGTGGGACAACACTCATTTCAGGTACTCAGATACTCACATGTTATATTTTCACGAGGAAGTAGAAGTCTTCAGGAACGATATGTACTTTTTCTTTTTCTGCTACTATAATTTTTAGCAAAGTTATGACAAATCTAATTTTCGGCCCTGCCTCAACTTGCAGTGGCGGATTAGCGCCAGCATGAAATGTGACGTCGACGTTAAACCACGTTTTCTGAGAAAACGTGCGTATTTCATGAGGTGTTACTGAAAATCATTCTTGTGGAGAATCGAATTATCTCTCAATCTATCGAAATCGTTTTTTGATAAATCTCATATTTCCTGAAATAACAACAAAAAAAAATATTTTATTTTCGAATGAAAAATGTTTTTGGTTCCACCCCTGAGTTTTTGTTAAACAATAATACAAGATGTTGAAAAGCCATGTGCCGAGTTTCAGAGTGCTACAATTCATTCTTCACTTTTTGTTCGAGTTTGTCTGTCGTTACTGGATTATATAGGTCCGCAGGGAAGGGTACTATTTCACATAATTTTAATGGTTTTTGCAGCGTTGCTATTATTATGTCGATTTTTCAATCGTATTTTTTAATTATGATGTTCGCTTAAACCACACATATTTTTATAAGTTATATGAATTCCAATCAATATACGAAATATCGATGCCAATGAAGAAAACAAGAATTTTCACTTTCATTACCCGCATATTTGAGTTCTTCTTTTTAGAGAATTCTGGACAATGTAATAATATCTAGTCGGCCGGAGTGGTAAAAAGCGGCGAGCGTTTGAGTATTCAGACTGCCTCGAAGCATTCAAGGTTAAACTTACTACAAGTAATTTATATTTTACACCAAAATGAGTGGGGGCGAGACACTATTAGATTTCTCTTATTTTGATGCTTCGCCTCCATAACTTGGAATTCTTACCTCGCCCTTTATGCCGCAAATTTACTTTGACCTTTTTCAGTAGGTAAACCTCTGTTTAAGGAACGAAAGCTTCACCCACGCGACACGCGATTATGATCCTACAGGGAACAATGAAACTGACGAAACAGGTTTACCGTATTTCACATTGAGTGTTCGTAAAGAGACTACGATAAATTGAGACAGAAACTTTCCCAAACCTCTATATAAACAATTCGAATCATTCGAGACATTTAGGACGCAGCGATTAAAGTTTCTTCAAGATCTCCAGACATCCGTTCGAATGAGTTCATTAATCACTTTGAAGAATTCTAGGCACTTTAAACAAAGAGACGTGGGCGTCACGCAACAGAATAATACACTTCGTCGTTTATGCTGAAACATTGTAAGCCATTTTATCCCTTTATCTGAAAAAGTCGGCATGTCCATTTAAGAAAATGTTTGAAGGAGCTGAAGGAAGCATGACTAGCGGTAATTTATTCATCTCTGGAGAATGAAGGAAGTATTCTGTACTACCATCATCAAGTATTATCACTTTTCGTGTCAAAAGATAGACCTCCTTAATGTAATAATTAGTTTTGAACAACATAATATTGCACGAGTGAAATCAATTTTATTTTGTATTTTATTCAATAGATTTTCATCTTATTTAAAAAAATTACACCTCAACGTTTTTTGCAAGCAATAGGAGAGATCTGTTTTTCACTACCGATCGTTTAAAGAGCATAGGTATGCTGTATATTATTTGAGGAAAGTAGGATACATTTTTGCAACTTTCTTCAGGTTGCTGTGTCCAGCGATAGGTAATAACTATTTCTCATGCGAAGTAACTGTGTCAATGAACGTTTGATATTAGGTTTATTCGTTTGCATCAATGTGTAGTGTAGTGTAGTGTAGTGTAGTGTGATTTTCACCACATTTTGGATCGAGTGTAGCTGAGTGTAGTTCAAACTAGGGAATAAGTCAAATTAATTTGCAAACGAATGCTAAAATCGAATGTAAATCACACCAGGTGTAGGAAAATGATACACCTCGATGCAAACGAATAAACCTATTGTTGCTTGTCAGTAACAACTACTCAAGTTTGTACACGGTGGCAAGCTTTATCTAAGAATATCTATCCATTATATAATATATTGCTGAATATGAAATATGTATTGTATCCTGCACGAGAAGTGATTTACTTCTCATCACCTTTTTAAAATCCGCTAAATCATGTCAAAATCTTCGTAACAAAATTCGTCATACTCAGGTTTATATCAAGTGATGGGCAAAGGTGGAGCGTGGGTAATTTGCTCGCTTCCTAATCCAAGGTACGCGGGTTCGATTCACCGCGTGGTTACCGGTCTCGTGCATGGCATCGCACGTTAAAAGGTAACGGCTCCCAAGTAACAATTTAAATGACGTTTGGATTTATCCTAGTTTTATGAAAGTTTTTTGAAGGAAAAACAAAGTAAACAAATTATTTTAAGTGAAGAATATATGAAGTGATATCAGTATAATTATTTCGACTATTCTACTCATGCTAAAATACGCGTGTTTGATTGGTGGAAATTTTCATATTGATAATTGAAAACAGCATGTTTTCGATTTTGTAGTTCGGCACTTGATTGGCTATTAGATACCTTTGTAGTTCGCTTCGTCATTGGTTGTTTTATGAAACAAACTTACCCCTCCAGCAAGTTGGTATAATGACACAACACCGAACTCTGACCCAAACCATGATGAGCACTAACTATTAATTCATATCAACTTCATAATTTTCGACAAATTTTTGACACAACACCGAACTTTGACCCAAACCATGATGAGCACTAACTATTAATTTATATCAACTTCATAATTTTCGACAAATTTCTGACACAACACCTAACTTTGACCAAAACCATGATACGCTTCACTTTTCATTAATATCAACTCTTCGACAAATTTTGCATACACGTAAACCAAAACTCCGCCCTTTCAATTCCCGTAAAAGCATGAAAATGAACAAAGAGTCACTATCTATCTACCAATGAACTAAACAATTTAATAGGCTTGTTCGCATTCGACGCGTTCACAAAATAAACTGTCCGAAACCCGAAACCGTCACAAGTATGCGTAGTCCCACAGAACTCAAAGAATGCGTACAGTTCTGTGACACTGCGCATGCATCCGATGGTTTCAGTCTAGGAACATGTTGCCAAGCAACATAATTTGTTTTTCAAAGTCGAAGGAATTTTTATTTCGCTAATCACCAATACACTTGTTGTATTACCTACGATAAGCGTGAGAGACTTTCTCGTTAAGCATCGGCACATGTTTAAAAAATATGCGAATTCACATACGATAAAATGCACTCTATTTATATAGACACTGCACATCATCTCATTATAGATTCAGTTTTTTAGTTTGATTTTGGTGTTGAATCATATTCCTAACTTTAATAGAATCCAAGGAATCCGACTATGACGCACTACTTCTCCACCCTGTAAATTGTCTTCGTGAAATATATAATTCCTATAATAGAATCCAAGAAAGCCGACTGTGACGCACTACTTCTCCACCCTGTAAATTCTCTTCGTGAGCTATATAATTCCTATAATATAATGTTTCAGCCAAACTCAATTTGAAATATTCTCCACTTAATCATTTTGTCAGCAAATATGCTATAGACACTCAAGCTTCTTTATGGATATCGAGTAGCGTATTTCCAACATCTTCAGAGCCGGTGTAATTGAAAATTTTCATAAAACTTATTTGAATTCTGATTTATAATTCCTGAAAAGATACTAATCTAATAATATTACAGAACCTACTGACATTATCATAGCTGTTGCATAACTACATTAGTTTTACACCTTGTTCCGCACATCAAGTCCGGGGGTAGGTGAAACTAATTTTTTCTACAACTGCCAAGAAAATAGAGAAACCATGTTTTGCTCATACTGCCAGAAACATTATTTCTCACGGCACTTTGCCCACACCACATACATTTATATGAAGAATCAACAAACATCGACAAAAACTAGTTGGCTGCTGTTCAGCTTGAAATAGTTGTCACAACTGTCAACAACTGTCAGGTTACCTACAGAAGTTTTTTAAATACAAGGGCTCCGTGGAGTGATGGATTGTGAATAAGCATGTCTCGCAGGCCGTCGGGGTTGAATTCCCGAGTTTGTTTTTTTTTATTTCACTTTACAGCTTGATATTTTTATCAAGTCAATTTAATGGTTATTTTCCGTCAACCGTTCATTTATGATGTTTTTTAACGCACTCAAAATCATTGATTAATGACCCCTGTTAATGAATGATTTTCTATTAATCAACGATTTGCTTATATGCAACCCAATATACATTGTTCTAATACATTTTTGGTTGGTTAGTACTATCTGTCATTATTTATTTGTCAATTTCCAAATAAAATTTCAGAGAATCTTCAATACACCAGTAGTTATCACATAAAATTACATGAGTCTCGTGGCGTAATGGTAAAGTTTGGCAGGCAGCTGAGACGTGATACAAAGGTCGGTAGTTCAAACCCACATCAGGCAGTTTTTTTTGGTTTTTTTTTTCAATTTCAATTTGAAAAAAAAAATAAATAAAACTACCACGAAGGAAAATTAAACTGTCTTTGAGTTGATATAAATAGGAAATATTTTTTATCGTATCGTTAAATAAATAAACATTGAAAGTAAGATATATCCGTTTTTGAAAACTACGGTCGACGGAAAAGTTTTGTAACAAACTCGTGAATTAAAATGGCGATTAACAATCTCAAACATTAACGTTAAAATATCTCAATTGTTAATCGCCTTTATTAATGCACTTGTTTTATTTTATTTTTTCAAATTGAAATTGAAAAAAAAAACTGCCTGATGTGGGTTTGAACTATCGACCTCTGTATCACGTCTCAGCTGTCTGACCAACTTTACCATTACGCCACGAGACTAATGTAATTTTACGTGACAACTACTGGTGTATTGAAGATTCTCTAAAATTTTATTTGGTAATTGGCAAATAAATAATGACAGATAGTACTAACCAATCTAAAATGTATTAGAAAAATGTATATTGGGTTGCATATAAGCAAATCGTTGATTAATAATAAAATCATTCATTAACAGGGGTCATTAATCAACGATTTTGAGTGCGTTAAAAAACATCATAAATGAACGGTCAACGGAAATGGTTATTCAACGAACAAGTGTATTAATAAGGGCGATTAACAATCGAGATAATTTAACGCGTGAGCGAGCGCGTTAATGTTCAAGATCGTTAATCGCCATTTTAATTCACGAGTTTGTTACAAAACTTTTCCGAGTGAGTTTCAAACAAATGAAACAAATAATTTTGACAGAGTCGAAATCCCCTTCTCTTCACACTATTCCGCAAAATGGAAAATTTGAAGCGAATATTAAAATAACATATTCATCTAGGTCAATATTATTATTATTAATGTTGACTTGACTTTCGAATAACTAGTCCATCGAAGTAACTTTTAATTTTCTTAGATTTGTATTCAAAATAAATAAACAATCCTCGTGAAGCAACGAATACCTTTTTCTATCTTTGAACTATGTCAAGGAAATCTCATATTTGCACGATCCACGATTTTCTCCGTTCAATCTCCATCACTTTTCATTTCTACTTGAATTAAATTTACAGTTATCAAGAATTTGTTATCTGGATAGATGCCCAATTTCACAAATTTCATTAATTATTGATGTCAACTAGTTTCTGACGGCCAACCAGCTATAGCTACCTTAGATTACCTAGTGTAGATTAGGTCCAATAGTTCCTCAGAGGTATATGCTATTATTGTGAATATATTCGCCTCGATAGTTTGGAATTTTGATCATATATATTTAATAGTAAGAATGCTAAGAATATTATTGGTGAAACATTTGTATATCAGATATTTATAGGTTATTAGTTGCCAATGAAAATGAGAACTGGCTTTATGACAGGATTTCGTTTTTATTCGGATCTGTCACTGTTGTTGCATGAAATAGTCGGTTGCCTAGCAACAGCCGTTGAAAAAAGTACACTTTTTTACGCTTTTTCGTTTAATAATGAAATCGTATGTTGATAGTGAAATATTGTAATACTTTACGCACACAAACCACACAAAAAAGTGGAATTTTTTTGACAGTTAGTAGGAGATTTGAGCCGGTTCTGGGCCTCCCCCCACCACTATGACGTCATCAGTGACCTTGACCTATGACCTATGACCTCGACCTATGACCTTGACCCATGACCTTGACCTATGACCTTGACCTATGACCTCGACCTAGGACTTGACCTAGGACTTGGGCTTGCCCTTAGCCTTGACCATGATGTATATTGTTGGGAGGTGTTCAGGGTTTGTGTTTGTCCTAGAGATTGTGATGACTTGATTTTTTTTCATACACGGACAAGTACCTTTTGCCAAGTACTTAATATATTTTTCTTACCTCAATGTCTTTCATGTATACTTACTCTGCCATTGTGTATGATCTAATGTGTGGAGTACGCATAAAAATCTAAACCGAAGTATAGAGACGTCTGCACGCCACGGATATCCAGTCAGATATGTGAACTGGCGTCACACACCCATACACTGCGGTGACTCATCGACTACTCTCCGTCCTCTCTTCATTGATATGGTGGGGATGGTTCTGCTGTGACGTTGTATGAATAGTCGAAGCGGATAGAATTTGTTCACCCTCTCTCCCACTCATCGATATTACATATAAAGGAGGTGGGAATGATTGTGAAATCAGTATTTTGTTGAGTTTTGTGCTGAGAAGACGACATCGATAAAATGTATTCCTGTGGTTGTGGTAAATCGTTCACTCGTAGTGATAATCTCCGTCGGCATCAACTTCAAAGTTGCCAAGGTGGCCCTTCTGTGAAAAGGATTAAGTTAGATGTGGCTGCATCGACACCAATGTACACATGCAATTGTTGTAATGTGACAATTCCTACATCCCAAGTTAATTCTCACAAAAGAACTCTCCAACACAGGAACAATGCATGTGTGCAAGTGAGTGATGGCATACAGATTATAAGGAATGCTTTCAAGTGTAGAATTGTGAGTTATAGAGTGGAAAGTACCAATGTTTACACTGAATATATGCCATTCTTCAATGAGATCAGGGAGAAGGTTATTGGATTACTTGAAGAGGCAATAAAGGTTCACAAGATCTTTAAAGTGAATATGGAAGTATTTGGCAGCTACATTGTTCAAACACGGGATTTGAGTGACACGAAGTCATTCAATTCACAGAATAAAATTGTGGATCAGTCTACGGATTTGGGTGCATTATTCGATGGATTCCGTGATGTCATTATTGCTCAGACTACGGAATTTGAAGAACGTGATTCAGGTATTTATTTAAAGTTTCATTTCTATTTATATGAATAATAAATTATTGTTATGTTTCAGGATGGAGTTGTGAAAAAATTAAGTTCCTCGAAGTGAACATCAACAAGTACAGTCCACTCAGCGGATGTTCGTATGTGAAGCTGCCCGAGTTCATTGAGACAAGAAAAGGCGTTGTGAATATTCGTAATGAAGATCAACATTGTTTTGCATGGGCCATCACATCTGCATTGTTTCCTGCGAATGGTAGAGTGTCAGAAGTTTCCTCATACCCCCACTACGCCAATGTCTTGAATGTAACAGGTATGGATTTTCCAGTTAAACTTCAAGCTATAAAAAAGTTTGAGGACATGAATGATATTTCAATTAATGTGTATGGGTTAGAGTCAAAACTTGATAAGGGTAAAATGAAATATGAAGTGGTTGGTCCGTTGCGTTACTCACAGAGAAGACTTAGAAGACATGTTAATTTGTTACTTATAACAGATGATTCTGGCAATAGTCATTATTGTTGGATTAAAGACCTTTCTAGGTTAGTTTCAAGTCAACTATCTGCGCATGAGCATAAAAAATATTTTTGTGATGGATGTTTATTGTATTTCTCTCACGAGCGATTACTGTTACGTCATCAGTTGCATGACTGTAATCACTTGAGTACTACAACACCATCAGTCAATTTCAGAATCAACAAATATGGTAAAATGTTACCGGGTAATGCACTTATGTTTGAAAATTTTGAGAAACAAATGAAGGTGCCATTTGTAGTTTATGCTGATTTTGAATCAGTTCTCAAACCCATTCAAACTAGTCAACCCAACCCTAAACACTCATTCTCGAATAAAACATACAAACACGAACCTTATTCATTTGCTTATTCGATAAAATGTTCATACAATGATAAATTATCGAAATTTGTTACATATAGGGGTGAGGATGCAGCCGAGAAATTTGTTACAAAACTTGAAGATGATTTGAGAAATATTTATCACAATTATTTGAGGTATCCAATTCCTATGGCTGCACAAACCCCCGCGGAAGAAGCAGAGTTTTCTTCTACACAATTTTGTGGAATATGTGATAAACCATTCACGGGTGGTGATGTGAAAGTGAGAGACCATTGCCACCTCACTGGAAAAAAAAGATCACCTGCCGCACATTCCGTATGTAACTTAAATTTCAAATTGCCAAATTTTGTTCCAATCATTTTCCATAATCTGAGTGGGTATGATTGTCATTTGTTCATAAAAGAACTGTATAGAAACAAAGACAAAGTGGATGTTATTCCACAAACTAAGGAAAAATACATTTCTTTCACTAAGCATCTATTCACTCACACATACACTGACAAAGACGGAAAAGAAAAAAAGAATTTTTTGAAAATGAGATTTATAGATAGTTTCAAATTCATGTCGAATTCTTTGCAGAACTTAGGTGCTAACTTAACATCCGATCAGTGTATTGAGATGCATAAACATTTTCCACAAATTGACAAATTCAATTTGATGAGACAGAAAGGTGTTTTTCCATATAACTTTGTTGATCATATTGACAAGTTGAATTATCCAACTCTACCCACTAAAAATCAGTTTTATGACAATCTTAACGGAGAGCATATATCAGATAAGGATTATATGAGAGCGAAACTTGTTTGGCATTTATTCGAGTGTAAGAGTTTAGGGGAATACTCGGATTTATATTTGAAGTCCGATGTTCTTCTATTATGCGACATATTTGAGAATTTTCGAAATATATGCTTAGATAAATATAAATTAGATCCGGCACAGTATTATACAGCGCCCGGAATATCATGGGATGCAATGCTGAAGTATACGAATATTGAATTGGAATTATTGACAGACATTGACATGATTAATTTTTTCAAAAAAGGAATACGGGGCGGAATAAGTCAGTGTAGTGAAAGGAAGCATATAGCTAATAATAAATTTTTACCCGATTATAACCCAGATGAACCTTCATCATACATATCATATTTAGATGCAACTAACCTATATGGTCACAGTATGTCACAACCATTACCCACCAACGATTTTGCATGGCTAACACCCGATGAAATAATCAATTTGGATGTAATGGGAGTGGCATCTGATAGTCCATACGGTTATGTTCTTGAAGTAGATGTTCATTATCCCCAAGAGTTACATGACAAACATGCTGATCTTCCCTTTCTCGTTGAAAGTTTAATACCACCACACTCGAAATCAAAAATTCCTAAATTAATTCCAAATTTAAATGACAAAAGAAAATATATTGTACATTATAAAAACTTACAGCAGGCTGTGGCCAATGGTCTTATTATTATGAACACACATAGAGTGTTGAGATTCAAGCAGTCATGTTGGATGAAACCTTATATTGATTTGAACACTGAAATGCGAAATCGATCTAACAACAAAGCTGAAAAAGATTTCTATAAACTCATGAATAATGCAGTTTATGGGAAAACAATGGAAAACGTTGATAACAGAATTGATGTTAGACTGGTTACGCATTGGGAAAGTATCAAGAGGAAAATTGGTGCTAGCGCCCTAATATCACGTCCAAATTTCAAAAGCTGTTCAATTTTTTCAGAAAATTTTGTTGCTATTCAATTGGGCAAAGTTAATGTATTGTACGATAAACCGCTATATTTGGGATTTTGTATTCTAGAATTATCCAAAACAGTCATGTACAACTTTTTCTATGAATGTATTAAACGTCATTATGCAGAAAATGCCACCTTACTCTACACTGACACGGATTCTTTAATTTTGAAAGTAAATACCGATAATTTTTATGATTTCATGACCAACAATATATGCGAGTTTGATACTTCCAATTACAACGTAGGAAACCAATTCAATATTCCTATTACAAAGTCAATTCTGGGTAATTTCAAAGATGAATTTCCGAATGATCCCATAATTAGCTTTTATGGTACCGGTGCCAAAGCATATTATGTTCAGTCTGTAGGTAGTGAATTCAAAAAAGCAAAAGGTGTCAAAAGATCCGTCATAAAGAATGAATTGACATGTGAAGATTATAAGAAAATTGTCGAACAGGGTGGTCTAATATTCAGGAAGATGAACTCGTTCAGAAGCATATTGCATGACATGTATACTGAATTGAAGAACAAAGTTGCATTGTCATACCATGATGATAAACGGTTCATCATTCCCAATACGACACACACTCTTCCTTGGGGTCATAGCGATATAGAATTCTACCAAAATGATCCAGTAGAGAATATTCGTTGGGTTTCCAATATTATTCAATCTTTTTCCCAAGAGAGTCCTTTGGATCAATTACTTCATTTATTAACAGCTGAATTGAACAAATGAAATATCATTTCAAATGGAAAATTCACCACCATACTTATTTATTTGTATTTGAGATGTAATTACGCTTATTATATAAAAGTCAAATTATACTAGTCAATTTTAGTTAATGTCTTGTCCAGTTACCAAATATATAAAAATATATAAATATACACGTTATTCTGATTTCCTATTGTTTCATTTAAGAGAATAAATATCTACACAGAGATATATAGATTTTAATTGTCTTGAAATCATCAGTATGAAAGATATCAAGGTGGAAGAAAGATGTCCAAAGCTATTGATAAATTCGGCCGTAGACGAAAATGGGGTACTGTCAAAGTTCGAGTTCTTCAAGGTTCCCAAGGTCCTCAAGGTATGGGATTCAAGCTTTCGCCTGACGACCAATATGATATGCAAGGTAAAAGACTGAAAAATGCTGGTGAACCGATAGACGAGAGTGATTGTGTAACTCAATTATATCTCAATGAACAAATTACGGAGACGAAGGCACTTGTCCTTAAAGCCTTGCAGGCTGCCATACATGCCACAATGGCTAAGATTGTACCTGAAGCCCGTCAAGCATTCAATGAAAAAGTAGAGGAGGTGACTGATGATCTAGATCGCAAATACAAAAATCTAAAAAGTGATGTGGATATCAAAGTATGGGATGCTACAGCCACAATGACACGAAAAATATCAGAGTTGACAACTGAACTCGATTACAACAGCAAAAATCTGAAAAATGATTTGGATGCCAATGCATTGAATGTCACATCTGCAGTGATGCTGAAATATAATGATTTGGAAAGAAGGTTAGCTGAATTGGAGAATAAACATCCTGATGTTTGGCTCACACATAGACCAAAACTGTGGGCTCCAGGTAGTGATCCAGAACCCGCTGTTTGAAAAATAAATTTGTATTATGAAAATATTACAAATAAAATGTTCTAAATCAATGTTGAAATTTTTCATTTCTTACTCACCAAATATATTATAGAATTTGGTAGTGGGTGAGTTCTTTTTGAAAAGTATCAATTCAAGTTATGGAAACTTTGTACATTTTTGCCATTGAGTGGCGCAGATGCGTGTGTTTATGTTCTTTGTGTGGCCCTGAAAAGGGCCTATTGGGTGCTCCGAAGAGCTGGGTGCCATCCCGCATATTTATGCGGGACGACCACGGGGGGTGGGGGGGGGGGGGCAGGGTGAGGACTTAGATGACATCGTCATCCTCGTCATCCGATGACACCAAGATGATGGTGTCATCATCGGAGTCGTCCTCTACGGGGAACTCGTCCGGGTCGAGGTCCATATTTATGTCCTCGACACGGATATGGACCACTTGGCCATCATCCTCGAACTCATCCTCCGAGGAGCTATCGAAGTCGTCGACGCGTTGATCCATATCTTCGTCGTCCGAAGTCGACGGAGATGGATAGTTCCACACATCTGTGGAGTCCGACACCTCATTCACCTGAATCGGACCCCGTGGATCTCGATGGTAAAATGGATCCTGCCTCTCACCCTGGTATACCTGCTGGACCTGTACGGCAGAGACGATCTGATATCTTGCTATCATCGCTTCCCGTTCCAAATCATCTTCGAATTCGGCACAATGTCTCGGAGACGAGGTGGAGTCTGGAAGAGGCATCTTGGAAGACTGATACTATAATCTGAGCTGGCATTGAATTTATACTAGTTCGGGGGTGGCAGTGTAGGGTGGGAGAAGAGAGTGGGGGTTTGAAGGCTGAGAGAAATCAGGAGATGGGAGAAATACACATCATATTATTTTATAAAATATGTAAATAAAATATAAATAAAATATGTATATAAATAAAATATAAATAAAATATGTAAAAACATAATTCAGATGAATTGAAGAAAAATGCCCCATCCTCCGCATTGTTCAATGTGCACCAGACCATTAAATGTGCACTCCTATTTCACTTCATCTTTTTTTCTATTTTTATTCTAAATCTACATATACAAAACTTATATCTACTTACAAATAACTTAACCTTAACCTTAACATATCTAAAAATTAAAATTAGCAAATTGCTCCAGGTTGCTTCGGAGCCGTGCCACCAAAGCCACCCCCTGCGCCTTGGCGTCTTCCAGCCTGGTGACTAGCTGGACCTCCCGGAGACTTTGCTGCCGATCGCGGGCCATCAGCTCTGCCTGCTGGCGCTCAAGCTCTTCCAGCTGGCGGTTGAGTTCTGCCCGCGCCAGCTGACTGTCATCATAGTCCCGCTGGGCCTCCTCTATCCCACGCTTTGCCCGTTGCACACTCATCTCCAGCTCAGGTACGATAGGTGCTGGAGGGTGGACTTCTTCAGCAGTGGGTTGTGGAGGGGCAACTTCAACGACAGGTGGTAAAGGTGCGTCTATAACCGGTGTCACAACAGTTGAGGATGTCTTCTTGGACACCCTTCTTCTGCTGTTGTGTGCGTGCTTCCTCGATGATGATTTCTTCGGTGGTTTTGGAGGCAGGAAATCATCATCGCTGTCAGCAATTTGGATTATAGGCAAACCTTCCATCGACGAATTTGCTCCTGCGTCACGGGATCTCTTGGAAGCAACTCCGTTAATGAACCCACCTTGCCGTCTGCGTTGGTCCATCGTCAGCGACTGCATTTCGGGGACCTCTCTCCTGATGACGTCCATAACGTCATTGAAGTGCTCTTCGTCTGGCATTTGAGGTGCGGCGCCATCCACCCTGATGTTACTCAGGATCGTTATTGCTGCAAGACCAGTTAATGCGGGAGAATCCATAGCTAAACATACAAAAAAAAATTAAACGGGTTCATGATTACAAGATTGTTAACTTACTCTCAAATTATTACAGCTTGCTATAGTCTGCTAATTCAGTTGGCTGGTGGTTGATCTGGCGGGTGATCTTGTGGATGATGTGGTAGCTGATGTCAGTTCAGAAGAGTGACTGAAGATTATTCGGAGGAAGTTCTTGTTTTAAACACTCAGACCTCCACCCCACTCCTCTTCTTCTTCTCCGACCTCCTACTCCAATCCCCACTCCGACCACCCACTCCTCTTCTTCTTCTCCGACCTCCTACTCCAATCCCCACTCCGACCACCCACTCCTCTTCTTCTTCTCCGACCTCCTACTCCAGTCCCCACTTCGACCACCTACTCCGACCTTCCACTTCAATCCCCACTATGTCTTAAGCCACACCTCTTTCTTTAGCCAGTATCCCTCAGACCAGAAAACCCCACCCCATCATAACCCCACCCCTATTTCAGCTCTGTTATTTGTTACAATGTACACATCCACCTACGGGACAGAGCAGATATAGGGGTGAGTGACAAGAATAACAATTATGAGTGGGAACATTTGCATACTCGAGTGTATCATGTGAATTAACATGCTGATACCACTCACCATTATTATTCATGCCGCAATACCGTACAAAACAAATATCACATAGGAAGCGTTTTTCATTATCACAAGTTTTGATAGTAACAAATGAAAAGCTGCAACAGTACAAATTTGTTGCAACGTCTTCTAACACCTCTGTCATATTTATCTGATGGGCATTGCTCACGATCGTTTCGGGGACATCCTCACAGTCTGGTACAATTCCATCGTCTACTTCTGGTTCTTCTCCGTCATCTTCTAGGAACTCTTCTTCGACGAAGTCATCCCCAGCGGGTATGTCTTGGCGGCCATCTTCAAAATCTACCAGGTCATGGAATTCGCCATTGTCACCATTCTCACCCACTACAACTTCATCTTCTTGTTCCCAAACAAACTCGTCACCTGCCAACACATCAACTTGATTGTTGGCATCTAATTGGGAGAGGGCTTCCAATGCAAAACCAACTTGATCAACCATAATTGCTTTACAAACACAGTTTCTAACAGAAAATACAAAAGTCGAATGAAATGTTAGGATTTTGGACCGATTTTATATGTTACAATCGTGAGTGGGGGTTACCACCTCCACTAAACCCACACTTCATCTCCTGAGAATAGCAATTCCTCCATTAACCTAGATTTCCTCGTCATCTAATTAGTGACGCAAATGCAAACAACGAGGATACAAAAATACTGAAGATATTTAGGAAAAAATATTTGATTTTCGAATTAAACCACAGAAACATGACAAAAATATATCTTCAATTTTTTTTCTAGTAGAATCCACCCATTCAAATCTTTTATCAAGTATGACATATTTCGATAAAATCCATTATAACGTGGATAAAAAAATCTTAGAGATTATTAGGAAAAAATATTTGATTTTCGAATGAAACCGCAGAATCATGACATAAATATATTTTCAAATTTTTTTCTATTAGAATTCATCCTTTCAAATCTTTTATCAAGTATGACATTTTTCGATAAAATCCATTATAACGTGGATACAAAAATATTAGAGATTCTAAAAAGAAATGTTTGATTTTCGAATTAAAGTGCAGAAACATGACAAAAAAAATATTTTCAAATATTTTTTCTAGTTGAATTTACTCTTTCAAATCTTTTATCAAGTATGACAAATTTCGATAAAATCCATTATATCGCGGATACAATACATTACAGCAATTCCAATATGCACTGATTCAACCCCGCATGGAAACGCCAATGATACCTGCCGTCTACAATAGCTTTAATATTTTAGTAACTGACCGGTGAGGGTGAATTTTACCTGAGATGACCGTAAATTCATTTCATTTGGGTAAATTTTTATTTCATAGCGTCTCTTTGCGATAGTTCAGTTGTGTTTTATCTGTAATGGCGTTAGTAACAAAATCTCAATCAGAAAGTGAAGCGGCGGTTAAGGCACTGTTGGACATGGAAAATATAGTGCCGACTATCATATCACCCATTAGAGAAAACGAAATTGTGGAACAATCGCCTGTGAAAAGTGCAAGGAAGCGTAGTAGGCCGATATCGAAAATAGACAAATTCAAAGAAATCGTCAAAAAAGCTAGCCCATATGCCCGGAATGCATGGAGAAAACCGAACTTTTCATTACAACCGAGTGTTAGGGAAGAATATAAAGTGGAGGACTTTAGCGACGACGACGAACCAACAGAACAACAGACAGACAAACCAAAAGACACAAAAAACACTACAGACTCAGGGAGTTCTTCTACAGACACAGATACTTCATCTACAGATACAGACACAAAACAGACAGACAACAAACAACAAAGGTCTACAGAAACGGAGAATTTTGTCAAGGAAAGCAAGCGTATGTTTGCTTTACTGGAGAAACTTGATTTATCGACTGATACAGACAATGAAAATTTGAAAAAACTGAACAGTACATGTGATAGGTATGAAAAGAAATTTCGGGAAGCTCAGATACAACGTGACCAACTGAAAAATAAGATAGGAAAGCGTGAAGAAGCAATAGAATTCAGGAAGCAGATGATGGAAAACTATGCAATTTTTTTTTCAGGAAATGATTAATATGCAATTGTTTTTCAGGAAATGATTAGTTGATGAAAGTTCTGAAAGGAGTGCATATATATTAATTGGTCGATGTACACAGTGAAGGGCGATGTAGAGGGGCCCTTCACGGACTTTCATTGATTAATTATTTGAAATAAAAAATCTATTTTAAGCTGGGATCGGAACAAAATTCTAGAAATGAAAAATAAAAATGGAAATATTCATTGATTAATTATTTGAAATAAAAAATCTAATTTAAGCTGGGATCCGAAATGCAAAAAAAAATTATAATCGAATAGAAAAGAGAGGTTCATTGATTAAAAAACGATAAATAAAAAAAACTATTTTAGGCTGGGATTCGAACCTGTACAGCGCAAAATTCTAGATATGAAAAATAAAAATGGAATTATGCAAAAAAAATATAATCGAACAGAAAAGATAGGTTTTTTTTTTGATGGGCGAGTTCAAGGTCACAAAACCAAAAAAAGCCCGAGAAATAAATCTCTTAATATCACCCTCCACCCACCTCCTAGGTGATATAGAGAGATTTCTTTCTCGGGGCACACTGCAAACTCACCACTGAGCTACGCAGCCTCCGAAAGAATTAGTCAAATTTCTTCTATATGAATGTTTTAAATCAAACCCCTGAAATGTATGCGACTAAATATACATGCTCCTACAATTCCGTAAAACTGAAGAGTTGGTCCATCTAGTGCCAAATAGCACAACACATATAAACTATACCAACTGAGCTAATGCGATCTCCGAAGGAATTCGTTATAGCTACCTCTAAAGACCTTTATTTAACCCCTCATGATAAATTCCCCCAAAGAAAATATGACTTTTTGTGATAGAAGTGCAAGTAAAAGGAACGTATGTGAAATATCTTGCAGTTTACAGGCTTGTAAATTGTACATGCTTCAAAAACTCTGCATGGGCAATTTACAAGCATATATTTTTGACCCTTGCTTGTGTTTATAAACTGCTAACAGTTCACATACGTTCCTATTCAAAAGAGATATTTTCTTTAGTTCAGAAGTATTAACTTTGTTAATACTGGAGGAATTTAACATGAAGGGTCAAAAACCCTGGGTGGGCACCCATGTATCTGAATCTTGGCGTAACCACCAGCCATTGAAGTGCAGAATGTTTTGATTAGGGGCAATGCATTGAACCGCTTTTCAGATATTTTGCTGCGATTTTTTTTATATATTTTTTTGGAAATATATGATCATTGCGAAAGTTTTTCATCATAGAACTTTTTTGAAATTCCCACTTATGAGTGAGATATGATTTTTTTAAATATTGATATCGAGATTTTGTTGTAAAATTTATTTCAAGTATAACCTACAATTTTATATTTTTTCTTGGAAGATATGATCATTTTTAATGTTTTTGACCAACAAACTTTTTCTTTATTATCATTCATGAGTGAGATATAATTTTCAAAAATAAGTAGGAGTAGGAGATCTGAGCCGGTTCTGGACCTACCCCCACCATCATAACTTTCAACCAGCAAATTATTTCGCGGTTCGATTCGCGGCCGCGAATTTAATCGCAGTTCGATTCGCGGCCGCGAATTTAATCGCGTTTTGATTCGCGCTCGCGAATCAAAACAGCGGTCAAGGTCTCGAATCCGCGGATTCGTCCGTAGGTCTATTATTTTGAATTTTTCACTTTCTTGATGTCCAACACTTCTTTTTCCTATGAAGTTTGTGAAGGTAACTCCTGGGAGGGAGGGATATCTACTCCCTCTCCTTCTATGGTGGTTTGTTGTCATGTTCATTGTGCGCATGTACCAGTCGACTTGTTTGAATAAAACTTAGAGTCGCATTAACATCAGCACCATTTCTGTCCACATCCCATTGATATCACACATTCCTACGAGCTAAATATGAACTCATTACCAAATTTGTCTGCTGAAGAAGAAGCAATGCCATGTATTGCAACAAATGATGACTTTGGTTTTGAAGATATTCCGGTATATCACTTGTCATCCCAAGAAGGTTTCATCGATGAATATAACATTGATGATTATCTGAAGATGGGAGATATACCGGAACCTTCAGAAAGTGTTGATCCAACCCTTTCACAATTGTCACTACCAAAATGCCCGTCACTTCTCTCTCCTCTTAGTGTCGATACGAAAGCGAAACCATCTAGGAGAAAGTGTGCATCTACTGCTTCAAATCCCAAGAAAACAAGTAAGGGTGTACGGAAACCCCGTAAGAAGAAAGTAGATGACACCTTCAAGAATGTGATAGGTGATTTGGAAGATGTATCGCTTCATTCTTTTGGTCCACTGCAGCATTGTGGAGACATGCTTAAGAAAGCGAAATGCAGCATCGTAAAATCGAGAGCTATCATCGTCAAATGCGATGACGATGTTCGAAGAGGTAGCATGGACGACGAGGTGGTTCTTCAGAAGCTCGATGCAAAGATTGTATCATCGAAGGCTGAACTGATCAAAATGTGTGAAGATGCAGATAAACTCCGTTTCAAAATCACACAGAAGAATCAGTCCGCCCTTTGTTTGAAAATGCAAGCTGAGATTGAGCTTCAGGAGTCCACTAAACTTTTTGATATGGTAGCATCTGTACGTGATAAGTGGCGAAAAGAGTTTGATCACGCATTCCAATCTGATAGTGATTAGCTCTGAGGATTATGAAATGTTATCAATGTTGTGAGTTGAAATGAAAGACTTTTTCAAAAATCTATGAAGTGGGGAGGAGTATGCAGATTATTTCGGTTTTGGCATACACTGGGCGTTGCGTTTGGTTGGGGCAACGTTCACCACTTCATGATTTATTCATTTTGAAAAAAAACCCCAAATATAGTTCTATATTTTCTATAGTTTATTAATAATCTTACAGCTTAGTGAGAATAATAAGTAATACAATTTCATTCAAATATTAAACCATAGCACTTTTGTGTAACCATGAATTCTTTCCGCTTGGAAGGCCTAACCACTTAATGTATAGTTTATTTCCTTTCCTCCTCAACACTTTTTCAACTAGGTATACGTCAGGATTTTGCGTTTTCAATAATTCTTCTCCATAAAAACATCCTCTAATCGGGCTCCCATCCATGTCTTCAAGAATATAAGTTATGGGGTATGTTTGGTTAATTTTAACAATTTTGAATAGTTCTGTTGTGTAATTGGCAGTGTAACCCTTTTCGAAAATATTCTTGTACTTGCTTATACGTACAATATCATTCATTCGAAATTTGGAAATACTTTGTTTTCTTCGAGGGATTACTTTGGAACTTTTGAATTTCAGTTTTGTTGCTGGCATAACATCGATTGGTTTCATACCAATTGTACGATGCACCTTATTGTTATATTTGCTTGTTATGATTGGAAGAATATTCAACCATTTGTTGTGTCCCATCGCTGAAAATTCTCTATAAAGCCACGTCTTTATTGTTCGAATTACTCTTTCAGCTATGGCCGCCTTCATGGTGCTGAATGTTGAATAATGGTTGATCTTATATTTTCGCATCAAAAATGAAAAAGAACTATTGAAAAATTCTGATCCTTGATCGCTTTGTAGATGTTTCGGGGAATAGTTGGCTTCTTTCAGCACATCTTCCATTGCATTGGTTACAGCACTACCTGTTTTATTTTTAATCGGCTTCGTCCATAGATATTTCGAGTAGCAATCAATGACCACAAGAACATATCGATATCCTTTGTTATGTTTAGCATAAGGTTGTAATTCGGCAAGATCTATTTGCCACAGATCTGCAAAACCTTTGACGGTGGTGGTTCTTCTGATGAAATTACGTCTTGCCGGCTTATGTAACTCATTGACAACTTGTCGTTTGACATCACTTATTTCATTATCCATCTCCTCGCAATCACTTATTTGTTTTCATTCAGACAAACAATTTGACAATGTTACGGCATCATATAATGAGAACAAACTGATCATTTTTGCTGATGTATTAGATTATTATACCTTCCTCACGTAATTCTTCAATTATGGAAATTATTTCATTATCATGTCCAGTGTGTCCAGCTGACTTTGAAGATATCAATAGCCGCAAACGAGCGACTAACTCCTTGGGTGAATTCCAGTAAACATAATTCGCAGGTTTGGGATCATACATTTTCTGCATTTTCATTCGATGGAACCCTTCACCTTTTTTTGTCCTACTTCTGGTCGTCTGATAATGTGATAAGTTTAGTATAGGTTTAATAACTTCACGGAATTTTTTAGATTTCGGGTGTTTGAAACCATTTCGCAGTAGATGTTGTTTGTAAGGTGCATTTGTTAGCCTCAATATTTTAGCATATGTATGACGAACTTCATCATCATCATCAACTTCAGGTGGGTTTTTCAAAAAAATCATGTTGTATAACTCCAGACTACTTGGGAATTCATGTGTTCGTGTTTTATTTTTGTTCCAAAATAATATATTTCCATCACTGAAACGTACATTGTGACTCCCCATTTTCAGTTTTTGTGTAGTAGGATCTAACCGTATGCCAAATATTCTGTCATAAGCTGCATTCTTAGTTTTGACATTTTCCAAATGTCTTTTCAAAACATCTCCAGTATTGTCTTCAAAATTATCAAATACGGACTTTTCATCTTTTCCGAATTCTTTGATGGTATCTGTCTCACTGTCAACAGATGATAATTCACTACTATATGATGAATTATTTCCCACTGAAGTACTCCTAACTTTTATTGGAGTAGACTGAGAATTCACTTGCTTCATCGAAAACGTCGGCTGTGGTGGCTGTGGTTTCGTGGTAGCAGCAGCTGAAGAAAGAACATTTAATGGCTTCATTATGGGATCATAGAGTTTTTCAAGCGCCATTCGATTTTCAATAAGTCCACTCTTGATAGAGTTAAATTTCTGCCGTACAGCTTCTGTTGTCTCAACAAGTTGGCGTTTCAAATTCAATTCATTGTTTTTATCTTCAACTACTTTATCATTTTTTGTCTTCATTTTGCTTCACAAGAGAGAGAATACAATGAAGTAACCTCTATGCAATTCAGCGATCGATTGAATGCGTATTGTATTATCATGGATATATAAAACTATCGAACCCCATGCGATATCTACCTTCATGCATTTTTCTATCCTTATCAATGACCAAAAATCCATATTGATCCTCCCAACATTTAACACACATCAATTGGAATTGCTTAAATGTTACATCGGGTGACACGTGATCCGAATAAATATGGTGTAGATTCGTTTCATCTTGCTTGAACATTACGATAAAGTTGGTATTATCTCGCACTAACTGTTTGGGCACTCGTGAATATGTTTGAGCAAGATAAAAACAGTCAACATCTTTATGACGTCCCATACAGAAATATGATCTTATAATATCCTGTTTTTCACATATTACATCATCGAAAATGAAAACAGAATTTGGTTTGGCATCGGATGGTTCCACTATTTCTGCATTATTACTGAATGTATAAAATCCCAACCCCTTGATGGGTTCCAATACATTTCGTAGGAATTGATATTTGGGTTGATTGAGTGATTTCGAATAGAGATAAACATTTGTGAATCGCAGTCCTTGTGGATGTGTTAAAAGAGAGATCATGGCATTCGTCTTTCCACAATTCGATGGTCCGATAATGAGTCCTCGAACAGATGATGGAAGTAGTGGACCATGCCGCAACACTTTCTGTCCATTCAATCCACAACCGAATTTTTCATCTAGATTATCTACAGCAAACTTTTCTTTCTGCTTCACAATGCGCATCGTACCGTGATTGGAGACTATGTAAGCGATGATATGCTGTGAACATTTCATTTAAATGAGTACCATCAAACGATACGGATGTGTTCGTAGTGGATGCAGAAAAAGCGGTCGTGGATTCGTTAATAATTTAATAAACAAATTGCCGTTCGAATTACATTTACCCGGAGGATATCAGTATTGTGGACCCGGTACAAAATTGGAAAAACGTTTAGCCCGCAAAGATCCTGGAATCAATAAATTGGATATTGCATGCAAACAACACGATATTCAATATTTGAATCATCTAACTGATCTCACAGCGAGACATAGAGCAGACAAAGAACTCGAATACGCAGCTTGGAACAGGGTTAAATCGAAGGACGCTGGTATTAAGGAAAGAATAGCTGCCCTACTCGTTACCAACATTATGAAATCAAAGAGACGTTTCGGTATGGGTTGTAGTAGTACTACTGTGAAGACAAAGAAGAGGAATCAACCGAAGAAAAAGAAGAGAAATCAACCGAAGAAGAAGAAAAATAATCTCATAAAAATCGCCTTTGGTTCTGGGGTGGTTCATAAAGTGCGGAATGTACTGAAAAAAGCTGGGGGTGAGCAATTTGTGACGAATAATTTGAAAAAAGCCACCGTAGTGGCATTGCATGCAGCACGTAAATACCTCAAAGCTGCCGGTGGAAAGAAAACGATCCGCACGCCTCGCATAATTCCAATACCTAAAGTCGGAGGGATTCTACCATTGATACCAATTTTTGCTGGATTGTCTGCGCTCGGAAGTTTAGCTGGTGCTGTTGCAGGCATCACCAGAGCTGTGAATTCAGCAAAAGCAAGCAGAACCGCCCTGATCGAAGCGAATCGTCATAATAGGAAAATGGAAAGTGTGGCATTGGGTAAAAGTGGTAGTGGTATATACCTTAAACCTTACCGTAAAGGACTCGGACTCTATTTGAAACCATACAATCCAAAAAACTAGTTGATTCCCTACCTCGAAAACCTCTCACCGACATCGATCTCACTTATTATGCCAAGAAAATGAAAATTCCATACTTTCGCGGTATTTTCATGCGTGATACATTACCCACTAGAGGTCCACGACACCGCGAGACCGCCATTGTCAATTTAGATGGAATAAGAGGATCGGGAACACTTTGGGTGGCATACAGCAAATGTGGGAAAGACATTACATACTTTGATAGTTTTGGAAATCTACCCCCACCAATAGAGTTGATTCAATACTTCCAGAAATGTTCGAAAGTGAAAATTCTATATAACTATGATCGCCAGCAGAAGTTCAACACAGTTTTCTGCGGTTACTTGTGCCTGAAGTTTCTCTCTGAATTATTATAGAATGGATAAAACTCCAGCAATGACTCGAGAGGCTATTAGGACGATGGGATTATCACTCAAAATGTATTCAAAATATCGGACCTTGACAAGAATGGATCGAGTGATGCTTGCAAATATGCCGAAGGAAGTGATACTCGCATGCGCTGCACATGAGATTGGCTTCTGTTTGGGAAAAGTTACCTAAAAGTCTACAAGATGATGTTGATATAATGAAATATAGATATTGCAATGACCACCACAATCTTGACGGCGAAAGCGTTTCAGATTCTGATGTGAATGATGGTCCTATACCTCGAAAAATATTCTGCTGTTATTGCAATATAAAGGATATGAATATTGGTGCTAATAAAAATGAAATGGATATTGATGAACCATCTCCGAAAAAGCGTAGGTTGTCCCGAGTGTGTTGTAGACAACAATAAATTGAAGTGAAATCCATAAAATGTATCAGTCATGTCACGGAAGTTCGAACTACAAGCTGTCGGGACGAGTGTCTTGAGTGCAGACTTTTTCCCACCCGTTGAATTGGATAGAAACAGTCGTTATGGATTGGGACTTTTAGGATTCTATGGATGCAACACAGTAAATAATATAACTGAAAAAAACAATGTGATCAGTTTTAGAATCAGTGATATAAGTTCACCAATACTTCAGAAGTACACAATTGAAATTCCATGTGGTGCCTATGAAATAGATGAGATCAATGCAGTTATTCAGAAACATATCATGTTTCGATTGTTTCATGGGAAAAATCAAAACGATACCAATGCAGATGATATATTCTACCTACATGCCAATAATAATACTTTCAAATGTGAGATGCGATCAAAATATGAAATTGATCTAACTCATCCGAATTCCATAGCAAAGATGATGGGTTTTAATTTTGATAGATTTCAACCGAATCAGATACACGAATCCTCACATCCGATAAATATAACAACTGTGAGACTAATCCGCTTAGATTGCAACATTATATCTGGTTCATACATAAACAATGAAGAATCCCACATTCTTTTTTCATTCGATATCGATGTGGAGCCTGGATTCAATCTCACAAAAGAACCACACAAGATTATATATATGCCCATCAGTCCAGAAGGTCGTCAGTTGATTCACAACATCACAGTGCGTATTTTGGATCATAATAATAATCTCATTGATTTTGGAAGTGCAGAAGAGATTGTTATAATTTTGGAATTGAAAAAAATCTAATAACTATTATGGGTTTTTGTTATAATAGACAGAATCGACAAGGATTTGAAAACATTCCACAAATAGCTAAAAAGGAAGGTTCGAATAGAAAAAGGCTCATTCCAAAAGTGTACGCTAAACAGTTAGCACACCACACTGCTCTCTCGCTGAGAGATCTCAAATTTTTGAAATCAATTGGACTGAAAGTAAGGAACAATGGTGCTCGAAACAAATAGTGAAAAGTTGAATATATTTGACGAGCCGATGCTCGATCATTCCCTCACAAGTTTACATGAGCATACATATAAACCATATGGATCACCATTGTTTAGGAATTCAGATGAAATTCGAATTGCAATCAATAATCAAGACGTTATACTTGACATTGCTGAGAGTTTCATTTATATAGAGGGTAAATTCACACCTAAAGATGAAACAAAATTATGTTATCTCTCGAATAATGCAATCGCCTTCCTTTTTGATGAAATTCGCTACGAAATGGGTGGTGAACAAGTTGCTGTGGTCAGGAAGCCGGGGATAACATCTACAATGAAGAATATGATATCATTTGGACAATCGCATGCTAACACTTTATTGACAACTGGATGGGGACTTTCGGAAACTAAACAGGATATCTTGGATACAACTAGTCACGTATTCAGTGGTAAATTACCACTGAAATATTTGATGGGTTTCGCTGAAGATTACAACAAAAGTATCTTGAATGCCAAACAAGAAATGATTTTAATAATCGCTCGATCCTTCAAGAACTCATATATTGGTGAGGTTGATGCTGATTTGGAAATCAATAAAATTGAGTGGAAAATAAGACACATAGTGCCAGAAGATAAGCACAAGCTCAAACTTTTAAATAGAATCAACAAAAGCGGTCTGAATGCTAAAATCAAGTTGGCTTATCGCATGTGGGATCTCTATGAACTTCCATCACTACGTGGCACGTCTTCAGACATATGGGCTATCAAGACAACCAACGCCCTTGAAACACCTCGTTACATCATCATTGGATTCCAAAGCACTACCACTTCTGAAGACAGGACAAAGGACATCACTAAATTCACAACTGCTGATATCAATAACATTCGTGTGTACTTGAACTCTGAAGTATACCCATATGAACGTTGGAATTTGGATTTCGATAAAAAACTCGATACTTCGGCTTATTATGCCTATGAGAACTTTCAACGAAGTTATTATGATAAAGATATGAGTGAACCTCTCATGGACATTGGTCAATTTCGACAAAATCCACTATTCATCATTGATTGTTCACATCAGCCGAATGCCACAAAATCATCAACTATTGATATTAAGCTCGAGTTTGAAACTAGGAAAGTCAACTTCCCAGCCAACACCAAAGTATATGCACTCATTCTGCATGATACATTTTTGACATACAATGCATTGGATGGTTCAGTTCACTGCAGATATTGATGAAGACACACACACACACATTTTTTTCATTTTTCTTTCTTTATTCATGTAAAAGAGAAATAGGTAAATAAAACATGTGTAAAAAATTTTTATGTTTTTTTATTCAAATATCATTAGCTTAGAATTCAAATAGTCTTAGGTATGTACAAACAATCTAATATAACTTCTTCTTCATCTTCATCATAATTTTCTCCTTCTTCGATTTCACTATCATCATCATCCAGTTGGTACTTTTTGATGATGTCTTCAGGTAGGTATGGTAGGAGGCGGTGGAGAAATCTTTTCAGCTCACATTCAATCATTGCGTCGCAGAGGTGATGTAGATCGAAAGAACCATCTGTATATTTCTCGCAGAGATCCACACCCTTTTTGTAGTTCTCGTAATCACGCATACAGTGTTGGATCCTTTCTTCATCATAGCATACGCTCAGGTCATAAATGGTGGCGTGGTGAGCATCCTCGCTCAAAGCACGCAACTCAGAAGTTAACCTTTCAACGGCGGAAGAGATGTCTATGGCTTCGGTCCAGTGTTGACTTGCATACATCATCCACATTTTTCAAAAATGAAGCTATGATCAAAGAGAAATTATTGAAATAAGAATGCTACAAAAATAATCAGTACTACTCACATTAGACTTTTGATGATGTCTCCACCGAAGAGTGTGTTTAACAATGTATGAAAAGTTTTTATATTTTCCTTACAATTATCACCTATAATATAAAAGAATCAGAATTAGAAGATATGACAAGTGGAAATTATATATTACAATTATTCAGTGAGATCAAATTTGACCAACGATCTCGTTTTCATGCCGGCAAAGCTTTGTGGACTCTGACCCAAATATGCTACTGTATATTTACCACCTGATGAATTGATGCATGCTACATCATCATCGGTAAATTGTTCTGAAACGCGTTTTGGCAGCCATGTTTTGAATAATGTATCATTGCTTACATCAAGTAGTATCAATAAAATGGATTTACCAAACCGGGTAGAACAAACTGACATCGTCTTAATTGGGTAAGCTTCATTCAGTGGCAAAGATGATATTACTTTTTGCTCTAACACTTCCATCTCTTGTTTAATTATAGAATTGATTTTTTGTAAATCTACTTTTGGAACTGACATGATGATAATATATATGGAAAATATAAATAATTTTCAATAGAAAAACACACTCACTGATCTCTCTCACTGTGTAGGCACTGAATAACTTCACTACTCTTGCTGACTGCTCGACTGCTAGGTATACAACTTCTGATTTCATATCACCATACCAACTTCTTTTATAATAGATAGTGAACCACCCCCCACCACAGACTTATGAAACATGTATGATACAAAGCCCCCACCATGCGCGAGTTTGCATCGCATCGATAGAGGGCGGAGAGTAAATAGTAGTCGATGAGTCACCGCAGCGTATGGGTGTGTGACGTCAGCGCGGATCCAACCCACCCTATCGAGAGCGAGGGTGGATGCGCATAGCGTCACGCGACCCCTCCTCCCACCACCATCGCAAGGTATACATCACTGGAGAGTAATCAGAGTTCACATATCTGACTGGATCTCCGTGGTGTGCAGACGTGTTGTACCCTCTCTATACTTCGGTATAGATTTGTATGTGTACTCCACACATAAGGGTCATACACAATGGCAGAGTAAGTATACATGAAGGACATGGAAGACATTGAGGTAAGAAAAATAAATTAAGTACTTGGAAAAAGTACTTGTCCGTGTATGAAAAAAAAAATCCAAGTCATTATAATCTCAATGTCAAACACAAACCCTGAACACCTCCCAACAATATACATCATGGTCAAGGCTAAGGGCAAGCCCAAGTCCTAGGTCAAGTCCTAGGTCGAGGTCATAGGTCGAGGTCATAGGTCAAGATCATAGGTCAAGGTCAAGGTCATGGGTCAAGGTCATAGGTCGAGGTCATAGGTCATAGGTCAAGGTCACTGATGACGTCATAGTGGTGGGGGGAGGCCCAGAACCGGCTCAAATCTCCTACTACAGTTGTAGAAAAAATTCATATTTATTTTAGTAGCTGTAGACTATTGTATGCAATATGAGAAACCGTTTTTTCTTTTGATCGTAATTCTGATAGTTGTATTTCAAAATATCATAAAATCAATATATCAATATCAAAATATCCTGATACAGGTTTATTGAATGTTATAAACGATGCTAATGTGGATATGGAACAGGAACATGTAGTTAACGAATAATAATTTTATTACATAGTTTCATTGAATTATAATTAAAGTGACTCACATTTGTCCTTTTAGTAACCATGTGCATACTGGTGATTACAATGTCTTAACAGACAAGGTATGAACAAGTAAAAACAATTTTCAATGAAGTAGTCTCCCTTTTGATAGCTGCATCTTTACGCCGTTGACCAGCAACTATTGATCATATTATATTTAGTTTTCTACTTTACGTTTAATTTGTATCGATGTTTCTTAAAAAAATTAAAATAAATACAATCAGAAAAGAAAATGTTGAGAGACCCTGTATAAAAGTAACCTCAGATCACCCAATATCAAAATCAAATGATATTCACTCATTCTGCAAGTCTACCAGCTTTTGCGCTTGACTGATTTTGTTCAAAGAATTACATAAAAATTATGTAATTGTTAATAACCCTGTATATGGTGTCTTAGAACGTTTAATTGAAACTCGAGTCGTCAATATTAAGATTGCAATTATATTCCCTAACTTTTTGTAACGAAATAATCGCCATACTACATCCTTCTCTCTGCATGTTTGACACCCTGTATCTCAAAAACTGTCCATTTTTGGACTTTGTGCCCATGAGATATTTAATCAGGACATCAATATCTACAATATCCTAAAGTTTCAGCCAATTTCACCGAGAGCCATTTTCCATAAGGGTTGTTGTGGGGTCCTTTGAATGATTGATTTATTTTTTATTTTTCAACTTCATCATTTTCTTTGTTGCAACATGAACTTTGAGATAGTATGTAATAGTTATTTTTGTTTTAAGTGCGTGAAATGAGTGTTTTTTAATGGCACATGAGAGTGTTAAAATTCTCCCGATTGTGCCATGAAAAGACGAATTTCATACACGAAATACAAACAAAATTTTTTGTACAACTGTGAATGTGAATTTACATCGTCTGAAATATATTAAAAATAAATACTTCCAATACATATTGCCGTCCGTTTTTTGTCCTGATAAGTTATCGTTTTTAAACGACTGTTGCCTTGAAAATATTATTCAGTGTTTTCAGTAAAATCGTATTCAAAAACTTTTCTTGTCTGAAAAAAATAAGTACAAAATAACTAAATAATACCTTTCCAATAAATGTCGTCATTAATGTTATCAATACTCTCCCAATACATTTCACAGCATCCAGTGGTTTTTCTGTGTCGTTACTATAGAAACGGTTTGTTGGCACGCAGCGTGTTCGACTGTTTAACTGTGGTTGCTCGTAGTTGCTTCAATTTCAAGTTATATTTTCAAAAAGATAGATGTTGATTATTAGTGGTAGTGATACCTCATCAGATATATCTGAAAGCAAATAAATGCAATAGTATCTAATTTGTTACCGGCCAAATCCAAGTTGTTATATGAGAAATCATATGACCAATTTCGTGAATGGTGCGACAAGAAACATGTAAAAAAGGTTTCTGAAAATGTGCTTATATACTATTTCGAGCAAAAATAAAAAATTACAAAACCTACTAAATCAGCCGTGGAACCAGAAATGAACAGGAAAGGGCCATGAACGATCCAAATATGAAAAAATCAAGCATGTCTTTTCTCGGCAGATCTCACAGTGGCCACCGTAATTACGTCCATACCAATTATATTTTCCATTTCATTGCTGGGTATCCGCCGTACCCTTTCAAAAAATCATGTTTTTTTTAACAACAAGAGCCATTCGTCTCGTCGGTGATATTTCGAACCTGACCATAGTCACAAATCTCGGCGCTATCTTCTTTTATGAAATTTTACAAAAAGTTCATAATCTCTGACCCCGAAAACCTCACATACTAATTTTGAATCGAATCGGACTATTATCACAAATTTCGTCAAACATCTTGGTGCTGCTGTTTTGTTTTTTTCTTTAACAAATAGTATATTATATAGCAAGGGACTAAAGTGAATCCTGCACGTGATGTTTATTGCCTGAGGGCTCTCAGAGCCTGAGGGCCAATAATCATGTAAGGGATAAAATATCACTTTAGTCCTGCGGCATATACGCTATTTTTTGCACTTCCCAGTATTATAAATTTCAATAATAATACAACTAATTATTTTGATGAGTTATATAAACATGGTACTTGGATTACTCGGTTGACATTAACCTATACGTCAAGAACATGACATCTCTTCACTTACCTCTAATATTCACTTATCAAATACAAATAATCGCCCATTTAGTTCCATCAATTGTAACAATGTCAATATCACATACAATCTTAATTCAATCAATAAAGATTTATAATGGAATATTTCCTAATTTTTGTCCTAGTTATCAATAGTGGAGCTGCAGTAATGTTTGATTTTTACTTTATGTAATGGGATCTGAAATGCAACCTCATCTCCCTAGGGACTGAAAGATACATTTCAGTCCCTTTTATACGGGACTAAAGTTGGCACTTTAGTCCCGGAAGTGCAAAAAATGTCATATTGCATTTTCACCGAATTATGAACATTCCAAATTTGAAATCATCCGGACTTGTTAAAAAACTTATACATAGCAGACGAGCTACGACAAAATTAGCATTGATTTATCCCAAGTAGAAATATGACTTCTGAGTTTTAATGTAAATGTTCAGTTTGATGGGACCGCAGTAAAGTCAGGAACATCCATGTGCATTTTATTACTAGGTATACAAACCGCTCATCTTTTATTCATTTACTTATAAAACTTTATGTGACCAATAATTCATGTTCATAGTTGCTGTGCCAAGAAAAGATGTTACTCGGGGTCTGTCTACATTTCTTGATCGCATCGCATCAATTTTGCCTGAATGGTTTATATGTCTTCAATTACCGTTTCTATTATTTACACTAAATTGTATTCACCAGAGTATGGAAATTGAGTGAGAATATGTTTCTGTATATTCGGTTCATAACAATAGTATATAACATAACAAGTTGAAAAGGGGAACATTCTCCATGAAAATTGAAAAATGTGACTTATTTGTAATATCTAACAGAAAACAACTACTTCCCCGGCACAAGCCACGCTGGACATTGAACTACATCTGATAGATATTGTGAAAAGACTCTAACTGAAAAGGAAAGAAAAAAATCTGAAAGTGAAAATTTGCATTTTCATTCAGATAGCTGACTTTTTTAATTCTTTCTAGTTTTCCTTGAACAAATCATTAAATAAATTAGATAAGGAGAATGTTAAAATGTTAAAAGCATATTACACACGAAAGGACTTCTATGAGTACGTAATCGCTTTACACCACGCATTACATACTATACTTTACCTACGGCCATGTACAGAGTGTGAGTCTGAGATATGTCAGTGTACTTCATTTCTTCAAATGAGACATTCTGTATTTTATGCATCGTTAGATTCTTTAAACAATTAAATTTCCAACAATATTACAAAATTATAGAGGATACCACTTTGATGATCAGAAAATTATTATTATTATAATTATTACTATTATTATTTTTATCCGTCTGGATTATACCAGTCGGGCCCTGTCTCCGGAGCTACGACACATCCGGATGGCGTGCTTGTGCCATTTACCCAGATAGCCACTCCCCACGTCCGAGGGGTGAGCAACTACTGGGTCCGAGAATCATGTGCCCTGAGCAGACGGAGTGAACCAAGGATTACAGCCTTCTGCATTCGTCCAGCTAGGATTTCTGCCGCATCACGGCAAGCCGGTATGATTTTTAGATTAGAGAGCAACGTGTCAATCATTCCACCAAGGACTCCTATAATCAGAACCACCAATTTAACCGAATGATTTGGGTACAGCCTGCGGAGTTCAAAGAGTAACTCTCGATAATTTGTCCGTTTTTTCCTCCTCTTTTCGGACGATGTTCGTTTCGCCAGGAGCAGAAACCAATATCGAATATCGTCCTACTTTGATGGTCGAGGAGGACAACATCAGGCTTATTTGCTTGTATTTGTCTGAGGGTGAGAAATGAGTAGTTCCAATAGATTCGGCACCTCTCATTCTCCACAACAGACTCAATATCCCCCGGAAAATAAGGCAACACGGATGTCTCGTCTATACCGTACAAGTGTCGTAGATGATAGTACAACACTCGTAGAGCCGCGTTATGCCTGTGGATATAGGCTAGGACCGCATAAGCTTGACACGCGGACAGCAAATGCATTATGGTCTCAGGAGCCCCACGACACGCCCTGCATCTAGTGTCCGGGACCGATAATGCGACTACGGTAGATCATAGTGTTGAAGACACCATCTTAGCAGGCCATTATGAATCTCTCGGTCTCCTACTTCAGCTCACTTGACCTGAGAAAAGCGAAGGTCAGATTTTTGGATAAGTCAAGTTCTTCGATGTTCTTGAAGAAGACCCCATCCATTGACATATTCTTATGCAGCTGCAGGATCACTCCTGTCTCCCCTGCTTCAATGTGAGCCTTTTGCTGAACTGGCTCCAACTCAGTAACAGAGTTTGAATAAACCCGTTCAAAGTCAAAAAGGAGACCAAGTTCATCGGCTGCACGGGCTGTTGCCTTGAAGAGAAATAATCCTATTCCTGCTTTTTCATGGTCACAGACAGGCTCCATCCAGTACCATTCTGTTATGTGAACACTCCAAACTCAAAAGTCTATGGCCTCCCTGCTGTCTGGGAAAGTACGACTGTAAGATGCATCACTATTAAGATGCGTCATCTTACGAGTTTTCACATCGAGTTGTCGCAGCTCCTCTTGAGTGCATTTCACCACTCCAAAGCAGTAAAGTAAGATCGGAACGGCAAGCATATTAGTTGCAACACCTTTTTTCTTCCCCGACAGTTCTTTCTGAAGACCAGATCTGTCGGAGTTTGTGCTGATAATTGCCGCAGTTTTTAACAGTGGTTACCTCTTGGGAGCGGCGCTGTTCCACTCCTAGGTAAGTGTACGTCTCTCCGGTATCAAGATAATGTGCTTCCGTCTACGAGCTGGACATCTCCGTACTCCTCGCATCGTCATCTTTTGAGATGAACTGTGGCACATTTCCGATAGAATGCGTGTACTCTTGCACCACCCTCAAGGACTGATGTAGACGCTTTTTTCCGGATGCATATATTTTCAGGTCATCCATGTAAAATGAATGGGTGGCCTTGTGCCTCCGGTTGCTGGGGGTGCCGCAGTTGTAACCACGGGTGTTTGTGGGTGCAACGGACAATGGCAGTAGTGAGATGCAGAAAAAAATAGGGCTGGGGAAATCTTCTTGAAATACGCTAAAGATTACCTGCTCTGGACTCTGACTTGACTAGATCTTATGGTGAAGCAAGTACTCCAGAGCGGCATCAGTTATTTGATGCATCTCACTATCAGATCGGGAACCGCAAGGCATCGGAGCAAATGCAAGATAAGCTCATGCGAGGTTGTGTCAAACGCCTTGCCTTAATCGATCCAGGCCATCAAAAAGTTACGCTTATACTTCAAGATGTCCTACATTATACATCTGTCGATGAGCAAGTTCCTCTTGCAGCCAGCGACCCTCTTTATTGACCCCCTTTGCTCACATATTCGTTCATACACAGGGTCAACTGCGGAGAGTATTCGCATGTATGAGATGCGAATAAACATCTCATAGCATGCTCCCCATCCTGCCATGAGTTGAAAACTCTTTCCAGATGGTGGTCGGTGCTTGGAAATTTTTTCCACCAATAGTCATTCAATCAGAGCCTGGGACAGCGAAGTTCTTCGAGCCTTCAAGGGCCTGTCGAAATTCTTCCGTGGTTATCGGGTTGCGCAGATCATTGTTCTTAGGCTGACGAAGCCTACTGCAGAAAGCTTCGAACCCTGGGTGGGCACCCATGTATCTGAATCAGCCTTTAGACGTCTCTTCCTGTTGAGTACAGAGTTTGTGTTCATCTACCCCAAGGCTGAGCGTTCTTTTAGTCTCACCGATATAGCCGTGTCCGCAATCGCAGGGTATTTGGTAAGCGCAAATTTCTGAATTTTTTTATGGATTCTCAGGCTTAGTTTTGGTTAGGAGGCTTCTCGATAAGTTTTCCGATCTGAAACATCTTCTGACGTAATTAGTTCCGATCCTTCTTAGTTTCAGGAAAAAGATCGTCCCAGCTTTCATGTTGATGGACTCCCTTTGGACTCCCCATTATCACCGGTAATTACCACCGCATATATATGGAACGGTTTGAAAGACTGGTCATCAAAGAAACCAAACACAAACCTAAACTTTAGCTGAGGTACGTTGACGATACGTTCATAATATGGGATCATGGAGACCATCCCCTCGGAAACTTCCTGAAAGATATTAATAAAATCAGAAAGACCATTAAATTTACCATAGAAACGGAGGACAACGGCGTCCTTCCGTTCCTGGATGTCAAAGTTGAGGGAAAGGGCAAGGAATATATGCGGCAACAAAGAACAACTAGAAACTGAAGTCACCTGCATGAAGACAGACATGAAACAAAACCGGTACCCAGATAGACTTCTGGAAGACGTTCTGAAACAAGACAACAAGAAGAACAAGAATCAACAATCAAGCCACGTTGTTCTCCTACCATACATTAGAGGCGTATCGGAGAAACTAACGAGGATCGGAAATACAACGTCAGAAGCTGTCCCGGAACACATTGAGAAGCCTTCTAACCAAAACTGAGCCTGAGAAATTATGCGAAAATTCGAAAAATTGCGCTAACCAAGTACCGTCCGAATGCGGATGCCGCTATATCGGTGAGACCAAAAGACCGCTCAGCATTAGGGTAGATGAACACAAACGCTGGATTCGACGGGAAGATACGTCGAAGTCAGGAGAGCAGAACACGCATGGACGGAACACCACCACATCCTGTGGAAAGATGCCAACGTCTTCAAAACTGGAAGTAAAACTGTACAACAGCATAATAGACAGCAGATCTGGATTGAGTTCGACTCCACTTCGCTCAATTTGTCATCTTCACAAAAAAATTATTCAAATGATCACAGACATTTATCATTCGTTGTGAAGTGAACTGTTTTAATAGAGTGTGGCTATCTTAGCTGATCCTTTCGACTGGTATATATTTTCCAAATTCAGCCAAACTTGACGAGAAGTTGTTAACCCTTTGACTCGTTTTAGTTCTGATGGACTGATAGACAGAATGATATCGGATTTCGCTTTGTTATGAATCTTTGTCCAATTGTGGGTTCTGGTCAAAGAAACTGCGTCACCTTATAGTCCAATCATATACGTAGGTACGGTGTTTCGGCCAGGAAAAAAATACAGTCGCAGTTTTTTCTTTCGCTCAATATGTTTTTTTGGAGTGTTGAATTCGAATTTTAACTTTGATGCTTCCTACAGATACGGCTTCACAACGAAAATCACAAATAACCTCAATGTTTTTACATTGTTTTAGTTTTTTGCCAAAAAGTAAATAGCCATGCTCTTTTCAAATGAGTCATTCTATACGAAAATAAAGTAAATCAAATATCCTACAAAAATCCTCGACTGTACTTTTCAGTTAAATGGTTTGGCCGCTAGATCTCACTGAAAAAATTACAAAATTAACTACTTTGCGGAAAACCCAAAAACTTAAAAACAATGATAATGATTGCATTCAAGCTCAGAATCTGCTCAAACTACACTTAGTTACTAATTAATCACAAATTTAGTTATTTATTGGATATAGATGAATTTACTCAAGTACTTATTATTATCTAGAGTGTGACCCATTTAAGAAAGAAATACCCTTATAAAAATTACATTTTTTTAATCGATTGAAATATTTTTTATTTTTATTTTTTCGTTAGATAGATATTCAAAAACTACACTAGGACACCAAATTCCACGACTAAATCTCTATTTTCAAGGCCAACTACTCTTATTTTTCTAGGTAAAAATTTAAAAAAATACTAACAATTTTTAGGAAAAAATCTGACTACAGCAGTGGATTCCCGACATTTTTAAATGGTTCATATGTTAATTGATTTGGAATGCGTCAAATCAATAAAACAGTTATAATGAAATGAATGAAATGAAATGAAATGAGATGAAATGAAAAATACATTTGAGTTATGCTTTTTGTAGGAAATGTAATGTACTTTATTTTCTTATATGACCTTTATGCATGGTTTTTTATTTTTTGGCAAAAAACTGAAATAAAAAAAAAGAGGTTATTTGCGATTTTTGTTGTGAAGCCATATCCGTGGGCAGTAGCAAACTTAAAATTTGAATTCATCACCCTAAAAAACCTACAGAACGAGTGAAAAAACGATTGGATTGGAGTATGCAATCAAAGATGCATTTCCCAGGTATCGTAATTATCTTTGCATGGTGTGGGTTTTGATTCTGGATATATTCGTTGAATTCATACTGTAACACTTCTTGATTAATTTCAGTTGATACACAAATTCTAGGTTTTTAGACGTTTAGGTCCTGGGCCCATAACATGTTGAGCAGGGCGTTGGGCAGACTTTGGTTGTGCCTACAACTTGAACCAATATTACTGAAAGAACCAGAAAGTAACTTCCTTATTATTCAAAAAAATAGTTGAAAAACAACTTGTCATTCAACAACAACACAGAGAAATATATCGCCATAAAAACGTGTCTTGCATCTGTCTTGATTGATTCTATTTCAACATGTTTCTAATAGGTGTACAATATACTTTTATATGAATAATGGCAGTGAAAGATAGAGTAGCGTACCTATTCCAAATCAATGGAGACAAAGAGAGTGAGCAATATTTCCTTAAACAATATTTTCGAAGCTTCAAAGAATGATTTTCAAACTTGTAAAGAATGATGAAAAAATTGCTATTTCAAATTCAAAGAAATGTCCATAACATGAAAGACATATGATATCAACCGTTATACTGATGTATTAAATATCTCTCCAGCTCGTGGGTTATCATCGACAGAGTTATTCCCCTATACGACCTCCCAAGAGTAGCAAAAATAGTCTGATCGGATAAGAGAATTATATGTGTAATGACGTAAGTGTGAATATTTTATTATCATTTTATTATCATCTGAGTTGTCGATACAACAGTAAATTTATTTTATCACATATGTTTTCTCTTCGTTTTCTTTACGTCGGCGTCGTGGGTAGCATACATTTCGATTATGAATAATATCCCAAGGAATAACTTGAACCGAAAAACAGCTGATAAACAAAATATGAATTACGAGTCATATTTCATGTTTTGTAAATAAACAAATCTGATGTCTTTGAAAATTAATTCATGCTTCGAATTTCACTATAATGCACGATTAAGTCTTCAAGTCTACTGTTCGATTCAATGTATCAAGTAAAGAAGAATCACCAGTGGTGGCAACTGTTTCCTTTCGTATTTTGGTTCTAACTGAGAATTCTAATGTACTTTTCTACTTGAAGTGAAAATTCAACAGCGTTAAACTTGTTGAGGGATTTTGTGGACTGTGAAAGAGTGTGTTCTGGTTTACTATGATTTTTCATCGATAATAGGCAATGTATTTTGATTTTGAGGAAGACAAACTGATTTGTGATAGACACACTGTTCTTCCTCAAATTTTGGAATTTCAGATAAGTTCAAATTGGAGCTGAAATTTGATGGGCCTTGCTCCATTGTTAGGTGAGTAGGCACAATAAATCTTGTGTGCATATTAGAACTAATTCCGAAACGTTTAACTCAAAGTATCAATAATAAGGTGTGATTCAATAAAACAAAATTTGACGCCGCATACAACAGGAGATTTTACCACTCGTGTTTAAGTTTTCTTTTCAAATGACAATCAATAATTTTTTTTTTTTGAAAAATCGAATTTGTGACAAGAATGTTTCTCAAATCGAAAATAGGTTGAAAAACAGCTGAGATACAGTTGATTGTTCAGTTGAACAGAATTGGCCATGAAAATCAACTTCAAATCATTTCAGCTAACGAACGGCGTTACCAGAAGAGGCTTCGAAGTAAGATTCAAAAAATGAAAATTGGGATCCCCATGGAATAATCATTTTAGCAAACCTGAAGATTCAAATTTCATTACTTAAATAACACTTCCCACTTGGTCATGTTGAAATAAATTATCAGATTACTTGAGTGAAAAGTTTTCAGGAATTACCAATCTATACCTGGGGGACCAAGCTTCTCTCGTGTTGAGATCCAATATAAACTGCAGTCATTTGAATTTCGAACGTAAAAGCAGCAAAACCAAAATAACTCACTATTTGTGACGCCTGTCACAGTAACAGTTCTCAATCATTGCAACAAACGTTAAAAAGTTCTTGAATTTCCGAAATACCCACAATACATGGTTGAATACAGAAATACTGAAAATTTGATTTGAGAATTTTTTTTTACCATTACTATTATTATAACATCAATTTTATGAAGTTATTGTAATGTCACCAGTATATGATATGTATGCCCAATTTCAGATTATTCAGACGGTTGAAAGTGGGTCAAAATTAAACTTGATTAATCTTAATGAAAGGTGATATGGAACAATTAAATCCATAAGAATGTAATTTTTTCTTTTGTTCAATCAACAGTAGCAATGACTAATTTTTTATTCTTATTTTAATCGAAAATTTCTAAAATTCACATTTTAAACAGAGAGGTACATCAGAAAACAAAATGTCTTAACAAAATATAACTTTTTGCTTCTGGAATAGTGATGGAGAAAACATCCCGAATATCGAATTTTTTTATTATGGCCCGTATACACTTCAGTTCGACTAACAAAACAGTTTTTTTCTTGGTCAATCCTATACCCAACTACGACCTTTTAACGAACTTTGGCCGCTTAAATCTCAGAAACGACCCAAACGAAATCATTTGAACTAACACATTTTTCAACGACCCATCCCAGCATTATATACTAACTGAGATTTTAACGTATATGTCAACATTAGAGTTCAGTTTTCGAAAAAATAATCAACTACTAATGTTAATTAATTGAACGAAAGGTAAAGTGACTTTTTGATGAACTCAATTGTTCAATATTGTTCATTTAGATACAGGATGCGTTTCATTTTTTTGAGGTCATTTGCAAAGTTATTATTGCATATCTAAAAACCTTTGCCGCTATACGATTCGGACCAAATTTTAATCAGACTATTTATGAAGATGTTTTGTTAACGTTGTATGTTCCTCTTCTGAGATATGCATTTTTGAAGTTCACGGTATGACGATATATGGGGTTGTTACTATCGATCAATGAAAGTTTGGGGAAAGTTCAGTTTAGAAATTACTAGTGCTTGAGTGAATGGAGAAAACCCAGTTTCAGTTTCATGGACAAAATATCGCGATTAGGGTAAAATTGTCCATTCAACGTTTTGTTGAATTTAATTTTCCTTTTAATTTCTTTGTAATTTATCGACATGTATCGATGCGATAGTGTTATAACTATTGTAACGATGTGGAGAAAACTATAGGACATTTCTACAGAGATAAAAGAAGTACAGTGGTCTCTATCGGATAAATGCTTGAGTAGTAAAAGAGTTAAAACCAGGTAAGAAGAAACACCACTATTAGTTGAATTAAATCCTAATAGGAACATTATAATATTAATGAACTTGAAAATGTTAGTGAATCCAGTTTTCTAATTCACTCTACTCTAAAATTGTTGCATATAGTCCAGAGAGGGTATGGGTTGCTGCTTCAGTATAATAATTCCATATTCACCAAATTATTCATGATTTTCGGATCATCCGCAAACATCTCTGCCAAGTGTGACAAAACACATTTCAGGTACTCATTTTTAGCAGAGTTGTGACCAATCAAATATTCGGCTCCGCCAGAACTTTCAGCGGCTGGTGAGCGTGAACAGAACTCTCAGCGGCGGGTAAGAGCGAACCTGAAATTTGATATCGGCGCTCAATCACGTTTTCTGAGAAAACGAGCGCATTTCATAAGAAATTACTAGGAATCATATTTTGTGGAGAATTGAATTGTCTTTCACCGTGTCGAGTTGTTCTTACGATAGATTATATACTTTCCAAGATTACAGCAAAATCTATTTATTTATAAAAAAAAATTTTCGTGTTTATCATGGTTACAACTGCTAGCATACCAAGTTTGATGGTGCTATAATCGATCCTCGCCTCAAAACCCAATCGTAATGGATTTTATGCAGATAATATTTGTTGTGGTCCAACTTAAACTCGTCAAATTACACGGCAAAAAGAAGTTTTTTCACAAACTTTATTCGACAGTTGTCAAAAAAGAATTATATCGTATTTTTTCTATATTTACCATAACATAACAACAACAAATGTAAATCATTAATAGTATGGGAGCTGAAGTAATATAAAATTTAAGTCATAACATTCTCCCCCGCGCTAGAAAAACTAATTTTCTAGTTCCAATCGACAAATTTTAGTTACCGGTCGACGATACTGCCGTGTAGAAGTTGTGACATCTACGACTCTAATTCTTCCATCTGGCCCCGGATAGAGCCCTGTGATTCTTCCCAATTTCCAGGTATACCTTGGTGACTGATCATCGACTAGTACGACTACGTCATCAATTTTGATGGGGCTTTGATCTTTGTTCCATTTGTTCCTTCTTGATAGCGTAGGTAAATATTCTTTAACCCATCGATTCCAAAATGTGTCTAGAAGCATTTGGGATTTTTTCCATTCTTGACGAAGACTGTCACTATCAGGGTTCAACTGTAACAGTGTTCCATCTTTACCACTCGACGATCCGAGTAAAAAATGGTTCGGTGTCAAAGCTTCGACGTCCAGTGGATCACTTGAAACTCTAGTAAGAGGTCGAGAATTGATGAGAAATTCGGCCCCAGCAAAGAAAGTTTGTAACGTTTCTTCTCTCAGTGATAGATCTTGTAAATTTTTCCCAATAATTCGTTCAACTGATCCAATCAGGCGTTCCCATGTTCCGCCCATGTGTGGTGCACCGGGAGAAATGAATTTAAAGTCAATACCTTTGCAGGACATGGAATTCGCGATTCTAGAATTGTCAATATCCTGGATTGCTTTTTTTATTTCAGTCGACGCTGCTACCATGTTCGTTCCATTGTCACAGTATATGGTCTTTGGTTGGCCTCTTCTAGCTGCCATCCTTACTATTGAGAGAATAGCTGATTGGCTATTAAGGGTGTGTGCTACTTCTAAGTGGATTGCCCTCACAGAAAGACAGGTGAAGACACCCCAACGTTTTTTTTTTCTTCGTCCTATCTTCACATGAATGGGACCAAAATAGTCCATACCCACGTTGGTAAAAGGTCGCATTTCTTTCCGAAGTCTTACTTCCGATATCTGTCCCATCAGTGGGGGTATTGGTTTTGCTCTGTCGATCTTACATCGTAGGCAGTTAGAAAACGCTTTTTTTACCGCGGCTCTACCATTTATCACCCAGTACTTTTGCCTGATTTCATTCAATACCAGTTCGACTCCCCTATGGCGGAATTTCTCATGAAAATGACGAACCAGTAATTTGGTGAATGCATGATTCGAATCCAAAATAACAGGGTTTTTCGTTTCATCAGTCAGACATTTCGCCAGATTCGTTCGTCCTCCAATAATCAGAACTTCATTTCTCATCTCAGGGCAAAGGTTTCGAAGTCAACTATGATTAGTGATTTCTTTTCCCATTTTCAAGTAACGAAATTCTTCCGGGAAGCTTTCTACTTGAGAACGGCTAATCCAAATTTTCTCTGCCTCTTCAAGTTCTACAGCTATCAGTTCTTCAAGAATTTGGGTTTTAGATTTATTTCTTAAGGATTTCAGAAATTCACGTTTCTTCACAATATTATTTTGCACAATATTCGTTTGAAAAATACATCAATACTGTGTTGTTTATGCTTCTGTATTCTTTCCCAAAACTGGTCGGGTATGGTGTCCTGTAAATATATGCGTTTCATAAAGGCACACTAAGCTCAACACGGTCTCAGAATACGGTAGCATCATGGGCCGAGGTGGCACGAAAGTAATGTGCTGCTTCCTAGTCCAAGGTACGCGGGTTCGATTCAACTCGCGATCACCAGTCTCGTGCATGGCATCACACGTTAAAAGGTACGGGCTGCGTCTTCTCTAGCTCGCACAAATCTCTCGAGGACTTCTGAGGGGTTGCTCGTAAGGGTGCAGCCAGTAGACGGAAATAACAATAACAATCTGCCAGTATTCTACCGGGAACTCTCTTCTCACTCCAAACTTTCGAGTAATAGAATTTTGATATATGCATTGTGGTTAACGTCACATGACGATCTCCCGAACGATTAATGTTTTCTGATATCCTCTGTCACTTGAATATATCTTTTCTCCAAAGTAATAGACTTATATCATTCGAATAACCTCAACAGGCCCAGCAAAGAGAGGACCTGCAAGGGTTGCTGTGAGCCGTCTGTTAGGCAGATACTGATCTGAAAGGAAAATCAGATAAGATTATTTATAGCTTTTACACTACCTGTTATTGCTTTCGCATACGCATTCATTCACCGCATGCTTCAACCTCACGCTTACTGAATCTCTCTGCTTAGTGTCTACGGATACTTTCCAGCAAGGACTATGTTATGAGCTCTATACCACCCTACTCACCTTTGCTTTATTTATATTCCTAAGTTGCTATCTCTTAAGCGGTCATAGCCATTAGACACTTGTTAGCTTTCTTTTTGCTTGATGTAGCCACCTAATGGGACATAGATTCCTCTCGATACTTTGGGTTTTACCTATAGAAGAATAAATATATTAGATTGATCCTATTTACCGTTTCCAGGAGAGGCATCACTTACCTTGAGCTCTCTGAGACAGGGTGTAGTGTCTCAAAGTAAAAACCTGTGACCGTGCTAATTTTTGTAGATTGTAATAATATATCTATCATAAGAAATACACCATTTTGGGTATTTGGTATTTGTTATGATTTGTTATTATTCATACCTCTTCTTCTTCTCATTTTAGAAGTAGGGGTTAACCATTTTTTCATAGGCCTAAGCCTCTATGACCTTAGTAACCTCTAACATCTAGTACAAATTAAATAGTTTAATAGAAACTTCAGTCGTTTTAACACTGCCCTTCTCCACTTGAGCATTGGGATTGAAATACTCGTAAGTAACTGGAAATCATCCCCTAAACCAATAGAGGGTTTTTGCAAGTTACAAAGGTTCACTTTTTTGACGCTTGCTGTAATTTTCATTCTGCGCGCTTCTTTCATTCCTGCTATATGTGGCTTTCTAGAATGTAATATTCTCCAACACCTCCACAAAAAATCACAATTTACCGACTCTTTTGGGAAATCCACACACAAATCGATTACGCAAAACCACTTCAAGCTCAACTCCGAATGCACGTTTTCCAGCTAACTGTTTTACTCCAGCGGCCCATTCTTGAATATATTTTCATCTTTCATCTTTGTTTTTGGTAGCCGTTTGAATTTAATCGGGAAAAATCAACTTGGCGATTTTGAAATGTTTGTCTGACTACCCGATTACGTCTCTGAATGCTTCATCTTACGGGTTTGTCGGTAGGTAAACATAAACTATCCATCAATTAAAAATCAGTTTCGTTACATTATCAACGGGAGCCCATATTTTATTTTCTCCAGGGTTATTCAATTTGATCAATTTCTATTGATTTTACTTTATATATTTTCCAGTCACTTCAACTTGGATTAAAAATATGTAAACAACTTATGTATTTACTTTAATAATAAGTACCGCTAGTGGAAGATCGTGTAGTATCGGACGTTTAAGCTCTTTCAGTTCTATGAAATTTGTTCATCTTTTCATTTAAAGATGCAGTACACTACTAATACACTACTAATAACATATTATTCCAATACTTAAGTTCCTCTTTAACTTCCTTCCTTGTTACCGATTTACTATATGGAACTTTAAAATCATTGTTGTACTTAGTTTTGAACTAGTTAGGTAACTTCAAAATTATAATAGTTCACTGCACCGAGAAAAAGTTTTTTTGCAGATAATAAATCAATTTGTTCGAACGTAGTTAGCTCAATATTAGCAATTTTGTTTAGTACTCAAACGACCTCGTTAAACATAACACAGTTATTTCAGAAATAAGTATTAACATACATCAAAATATTCGTTACCTGCTGATTTTTTGACATTAAAACATATTACTTGGCCTGCACACGTCACCTATGTGATACTAACTATATTGGTACACCACAAATCCCAAAATTTAATGGTTGCAAATGGTGTTTACGTGATCAAAATCCATAGTTAAACAGTACAAGATTTCCACAGATTTTGTTAAACTAGCAAAATGTTTCGTTAGATGCCGAACTTGATGGTTATTTATGATACAAGGTGATACAAGTATAAGAAGTGGTTGTTCAAAACACGCTACGCTGAAAGTCCAGGTGGCTTTAGCCGGGGAAGTAGTTGTTTTCTGTTAGATATTACAAATAAATTACATTTTTCATTTTTCAATTTTCATGTAGAATGTTCGCCTTTTTGCTACGCTCATTCTACAATTCACTTCAGTGTTTTAAACACACGTTTTATTTGACACAGAAGTATAATTTAAAAATAATAGTTCAAAAAAACTAAAGAACACGCTTTACTTTCCATGGACTAAAAATTGAAAAATAATTGACATTTTAATTTCTCAAATGTAAAATAAGCGTGGTTGCTTTCGATCTATATTCTCATATTTTTTATTTTAATTTAACAATACAGTACGTTCAAGAGCTCAAGAGAACTTTATCAAGAACCCCACACTTTTTTTACATTTGAGAAATTAAATTATAAAATAATTTTCCTAAAATTACACTAATATCAAATTTTATTATTTTATAATTTTTTTATTTATGAACAGATTTTGATGAAATTCTGACCCAATATATTTCGAAGTATTCTGAATCCAGTGGTGTAGTCAGAATTTTGATGAAAGTCCTGAAATTAAAGAGGTGGGTTGATTTATCGACTTAATTTTTTTTTCTTCATGGACACATTCCTACGTGATTTCCACATAAATCACTTGAGAATGTCGTGAATCCAGTGGTGCCGTCAAAGACATCTTAAATAGCGTTTTCGAGAAGTTTATTGAAAAAAATACATTCAATCGAATCAACGTGATATCCATTATTGACTGCTATTTGTATAATGATATAAAATGTATTACTCAATACCGTATAATATAATAATAATAACAATAATAATATTAGCTAGGGAAGAGGTTGTTTTCCAATGTTGCCTCGTTTTGCCCAGTTCGCAGTAATGTTTGAAAAATAAATTGTCGAAATGATTCGTTTCATTCATATACCTTACTTTTCTGCTCTTACTCCTTATTTATCATCCGAAACCACATTATATATATTTTCAACATCTACCTAAGCCAATTCTGTACTTGATCTGTTATTATTATTATTATTATCATGCTTATATTAACTCTGTTGAAAAAAAAAATGTCACGGTCAAATCTTGTAACCAATTTTTAGACCACTCCTAATCATCTGATTGATTTGAAATTTGGCAGGTGTACATAATTCCGGTGACAATGCATTATGCATTTTTTGTTAGAGGATAAAACAAACTGGCGGCTCCAATATGGCGGACGAGTTTCGTAATTATGACCCGATTCAATTCAAAATTGATATCTGGAGGTTTTCGGGGTCAGAGAATATGATTCTTCTGTCAAAATTGAAAAATTCAAGATAGCGGCTTCATTATGGCAGACGAGTTTTGTAATTATAATCCGGTTATATTCAAAATTAGTATCTGGGAGTTTTCGGGGCGAAGATTATGATTCCTCTGTCAAAATTGGAACATTCCAGATGACGGATCCAATACGGCGGACGAGTTTTGTAATCATGGTCTGATTGGCGGCTCCAATATGGCGAACGAATTTTTGTTATGGTCTGAGATTATATTCTTCTGTTGAAAACATATTTTGATGTGATGAAACGGCATTTGAAATCGATACAAGATATGATAAGACTAAAAAGTAGAAAACAAAAAATAATGTTATTTTTTTCCAATTTTGATAATTTTGGGGTAATAGTAAACACAATTCGAGGTAAATTTAAATGCAATAACTCGTATGTATTGAATCTTACATTGGAATTGGTGGGGTATCGAACAAATGATCATATTAGAACTAATTTGCACCAGTTCAAGCGGTTGTTGAAAAAGAAAATGAAAAATTTGAACAGAAAACATAATTTTGAAATTTATTCGAATCGAAATACAAAATGTTTCAAATACATATTACATTCATGTAGCTATATCAAATACCTATTGATGGTTTCTCAAAGACCTCTATTGTTGTTATTATACGTGTTCACATTCATCCCACAAATGTGTTTACATGTACCCCTTCCTCAGAAAATTTCTGTGCAAATGTAAAGTCCATCACAACAGGTTTTTGCATGCATCAAAACGTTGAATATATTCATGAATGAAACAATATACCATGAAAATTAACTTATCAGAAGTAGTAGAAGTAGTTGAAAAACTGAATTTATATATTTATCACAGAAATCAAAATAAAGAAATAATTTGACATAAATGAACCTTTCAAGAAGTCGCAACGAAACAGGTTACTTACACGGTTGACATGAGACTGAATAGAAGAACCATGGTGGCATCTTGCACTGAATGGAAGGAAACTAGGACCCGCCAAATTCAAAAGTCATTGGCGTGTTCACAATTACCCCCAGTTTACTATTACCCCACTTGACCCTATATTCAAAAGGAGAAAATAATTTTTTTCGTGATTGTCCAAAAATAAAGTGTATGAGTAAAAGCGTGGAGTGCCAGGAAAATACATTTCACAATGATGATTAAGCCCTCCACGGATGATTAAGCGCTTCAAGCTTTTACTCATACTCTTCATTTTTTGATAATCACGAAAAACATTATTTTTCACTTTTGTATAGTGTGCATTTAAATATAAGCGTGGTTTCAAAAGAAACAAAATTATTATTATTTTTCATCAGCTCTGATATTTGAAATGTCTGCCTCTTGACGCCAGATTCGATATGAACTTTTTCAGGGCCAGTGATGCTAGTAACAAAATGAATTCACATTCTGGAAAAATAAACCCAGATATGATAATTTGAATAAATATATATAGATTAATATAGGTAAATAGGTAATTTGGAAAAATATTTTTCTTAAACCAATGTTACATTTCAGAGTGACCGATAATATTATTAAATAAACGAAATGACATGTGTTGTAGTGTTCCTGATTTGATAGATATGAGTAGAAAGTGGGTTTCAAAAGTTTTGAATCATTAAAAAGATAAAATAGAAAGGGTTTTTTGAATTGAATGAATTATATCATATGGAAAAATAGTTATTTAATAATGACAGTTCTACAATCAGTAAAGATGAAAATTGGAATATAATAAACATAGTAATTACCTATACTTTATTTAACAATAATAATTTCTTCAGTTGGTGTTCTAGACGACTATACAACAGGAGGTTTTGGAATTCATGATATATTATTTTTATTTCCATCATGATATTGCCTTGATATTCTCTCTGTTATCTAGTACAAATGTTCTTACTTCATTGCGAAATTATTCGAAATCTCTTATATTTTCAGGTCTCAGAATAGACAATTTTAAATTTTCATGCCTGTTGTATAACTCATCCGAATTTTTGAGAAAGTTGTTTCAATCTGTTTTTTTTGTTGTCTCTTTTTCTTGTGTTGTAATCGTGATTATTTGTATTTGTATACCAGTTTTCTCAACATTTTTTGAAATATTCAGAGTGGCTACTCAATTCAGCGTATCTTTAATTATTATTTCAAGATACCGTGAAGAATGAAAAATTAAACTTTCTATTTTTTCCACCACTTTAAATTTGTAACACTTACGTTACCGCAAGTTCCATTTGTCATTCATTATGATTAACTACCACGTAATAACTGCTACATTCATCAATTTTTGCCAAGATATTCGATTTCTTTAGTATTTTCTGACAAGAATAATGATTTAATGTTCAGTTGAAGTAATTTTTCAATGTGGACAAATCAAGTTGATTTACGATACTATTTGAGAAAGTTGAGAGGATAACTGTGTAGCCAGCATTATTTGATTTAAGACCAGAGCCAAAACGATTTTCAATTCCCGAATTCATGAAAACATTTTATTCAGTATGTAGGTTGTCGGGGGATTTAGGATGATAAATGACGATCAAGACGACTCAATATTAGTCTTGAGGGTTGGATAATGTTTTTTTATGATTTATGGCTGAAATATCCATCCTATCGGATCAGATCCAATCGGATGGATATTTCAATTAAATATCTAGAACATTTGTGATGATCATTTTTCAATATTACATCTAAATCAACGCAATCTCCCGCGCGCAAAAAAAATATGAAACTTGTTGAAAATTTCCTTTTTTGTGTTCTAGTCTAACTGAATTTTTTTCACAGCAGAATATTCATTTTTCGATTTTATATGAATTTTAAAAAATAATGAAGCCTTATTTTTAATCGAGAAAGTTGATTATCCAAATTTCAATTCATCAACTTTATATTCCTCATTTTTTCCGTTAAAATCTCAACTATAAGATGGTACGAAAAAAAACATTGTTCATGTGGAATAATCGATAAAAATTCAAATATCCATTCATTATTTTTATAATCGAGTTATCAGTAATCTTGAGAATTCCACATTTTGTATTGCAATAAGCGTTGAAATTGATAAAAAAGATTAATCTTCATGGAATATAATATCATTTACATACAATTATTTCTTAATGGTTTTGAAATTACCGAAAACGTTAAAACATTAATCAAATAAATAAAATCTTCAAAAAAGAATCCTAGTTATTCAGATTTTTTCTTATTTCTTATACATGAATTATACATGATGTCCAACGGGGGCGATGCATTACATATAGTGGAAGTGAGATATAACTGGGAAGGTGAAAAACTTTCAGTCTAACTCCACCTACTCTGAAAGTTTTTCACCTACCCAGTTTATACATAATGTACCTACACCTCATTTTTTTAAAATTAAAATGAATTGTTTTATTACAGTCAAATATAGAAAAATAAATGTCGAAAGAATTTATTCCAATTACATTTTATGAATAAATTTTCTTTTTAGATCGCTTTGCTCATACAATTCCGAAATGTGTACGAAACTGCCCGATACTTTGTCACTTCACTGTTCTGCATGCGGAAAAGAATAATCAAGCTTTCATCAAAACCCGTGAAACGTCATTTTTCGAATTTTTGAAGAAAGGTGAATTGGGTGACAGGAGAAATAATAGACCTTAAAACATCCAACCTTCTTAGCATCTCAAATTTAAGTTTTCAATGAAGAAAATGAGCACTGATAAAAATGAAAAATTGAAAATTTATCAACCACTATTTTCGATTGAAAATTTGGCTCTATTTTCTTATTAAATCACAATCTAAAAATAAATTATATGCCTTTAAGAAATTATAGCTCATTTAATAAGTTTCATAAGAAAATATTTTTTGCCGGAAATACAAGTTGAAACCAAATAAAACGGTTGTCAGTGTTTTTCTCGTTAATTTTGAGATTATGCTGAAAACGATTGAATGAAATAACTTCAGATTTTTTAATTATTCACAACTTTCACAGGAATTTTTTTTGATGACATACGCGCTCCCGCTTACTATGATTCTGATTTTTATATGCAACTGTGGTTATAGAAGTGTCAGTCAAAAATTAATTCTGACGATTACAGAATTGAAAGTTTTAAAATGGGTATTATTAATGGAGAAATACATGATAGTGACCTGTTTCATTGCAAATCGATAGTAATAATTAATTATTCAAGTTGCGCTTTTCATTTTTCTGCACCTAGTGCCGCATCTTAATAAATCATTTTTTGATTTTTGCATGAACGTAGAAAAAATTTGGCGTTTTGTCCCGAACAAAACTCAACACTAATTTACATCAAAAGACGTGGGAGTCTATGCCGAACAAAATATAAATACAGCTTAGGATTAATTTTAAAATACATTTTACTCTGCTAGGTATAATGCACCCATAGAAATTGTCACTTATAATCTCCCTAGTGCTTGAATTATTGCCGGAAATTTTTCGAGTACATGAATTTTTTGAAAATTACCCGAGTCGCGCAGCGACGAGGGTGATTTTCTTAAAAAATTCATGTACGAGATAAATTTCCAGCAATTAATTCGAGCACGCGGGGGATTCGGTAAGAAAATTTGACACCAAAATATATTAAATTAATGGTTAATTCAACTGACTTGTAGATTATTCTGAGAGAAAACAAGTTTTAACATCAGTGGGCCATGAATGGTTTTTGTTGATATAATGACAGTTACGCGTTGGTATTAGTGGCGGTGTTTGTATGTGAGAAAGGAAAATTCATTTGACGACATTTTCAACCTAAAATTACATTGCACATCACGCAGAACTAAAATAGTTTTGACTGGTCCATGAGGATTGTCTATTGGGAAGTGATGTGGAAAGGAATTGTTGCAAATTTCAGCCGAGTATTCACGAAAAGATAAGTTGAATAAAATTGTTTCGAATATAAAGTTCATGTAGTCAAGCATAGGTAGATTTGATTGATATACATTTTTTACCGATGGACCTATTCATCGTTGAAATGCAAGTTCTCAAAATATTTTCAGACACATTCGAAATATTTAGTGAATATATAATTATGAAATATTCATATGAAAAATAACATTCCATTTGTACATAAAAGCAAAATGTTAACTATCACATGTCAAATATTTGACAGAAAAATGTCCACTTATTAATTTCGCCCAGAGTACCCGGAAATTTTTTGGGTTGCCATGGCAACTAAATAAAAACCAATTTTTTGATTGGCTGAAAAAGTGAGGTGTGAAATTTTCAAAAAAAAAAACTAAATAGTGAAATTTGTAGAAAATTTTATGTACTTTGATTTTGAATGGAGAAGTTATCAACGAAAAAATTATAGTTTTCGAGTTATAAGCGAAAAACTACAAAAAAATTGATTTTTTAACCATTTTTTTGCATTTTTTTAATGTTCCGTCAAGAAATGTTGTTAGCAAACTCCAGATTCGGATTCAGCACTCCAAAAACGTGTGAAATGGAAGAAATCAAAACTACCCCAAAACTTTCCCACCAGGGGCCCTTTCGAATACAAATTTATTGAATTAAAATGCGACTTGTAAAGAGTAGCGCAATATTTTCAGCGTTTGATATATCTTCCAAAATATAAACTTTCAGCTTGTTATTTATCTAAAGAAGGAATAACCAGGACCAAGAGCTGTTCCTTGGGGGATACCACATTTTACTTTTGGACTCTACTGAAGTAGTCGTTTATTCTGACCTTTTGCGTACGGTCAGACAGTCTTTAAAAAAGGCATAAACAATACCGCGATTGCCGAATAATTAAAATTTTGAAAAAATCATTTTATGTGATATACTATCGAATGCCGTTGCCAAATTTTATGAATTCCTATACCTTTATTATTGTCTTCCAGATTACTATGGATTTTTCTTGTGAAATTGAATAGAACGTCCTCTGTGGAAATGTTTTTCCAGAAGCCAAATTGGTGAGTTCATACTATATTATTTTCTTCTTTCTTTTATTTAAAAAAATAAGCGCATTAACCACTAGGGTTATTAGCGCTACGTTAAATTACATTACATTAATAGTATAGTTATATGGAATGAAACATATCGATTTTTGTAAAAAAAAGACATGGGATTTTTCATATTACAATTTTCACTAAGAATTGCATGTAGTTCTTTCGGTATTCGCAATTTTGTTCTTGCTTCTTGGAATTTGGGGCAGATTTGAAGTACGTGTTTTACACTTAGTGTTGTGTCACATATATCACAAATTGTTTGGTCCTCACGTGCTAGAAGGTGGTCATGCGAAGTTAGGTATTCAAGTAAGATGAATTTTTCTTATATTTTAACAATTAACGACATATCTGAGGTTGATCTGAAACTTTTGGTGACATTTTTATCCCAGTTCATTTTTATTATTATTTATATGAAAATCGCATCAGCCAATCGGCTATTAGCGGTACAGTAATTACATTAATATATTTATATGGTGTTTTCTACAGTAAGTACATTAATACATTAATCATTATTCTTGACATGATTTTTTGGGTTTATGACCTTCCACAATCTGAAAATGAAAAAATTTTTAATCCAAAGAAATCTGTACAAGTGTAGAAGGGCAAATTAATTAATTTGCCCGATAAGTTACTGCGTTCACAAGACTGCTGCCTTGAAAGAAATTAATTTTTTTCAGTAACGTACCCTACACTGAATTTGCCTATCTGAAAAAATGAGATCGAATTAACAAAGAATACTTCTCTTTTTTTGAAAATTGTTGACGTTTCGGAGGCTGTATCGGCCTCCGTTATCAAAACTTCTTGGAAAGACGCTGAAGAAACTGAATTTGAATTGCGGTTTTGGAAATCTTTCTTTGACAGAGTCAAATGAAATCTGTCATACATTCTTTTGATTGACATTTGGTATCTTGATACCAAATGCACGCAGTTTCCTTTAACTTTCTTTTTTCTTGATTTGATTCTCTCAATAAAATTTTAGTATTATTCCATTCCATCATATGATCGCCATCAGATGTTAGAATATGTTCGTATATTTTCGAACCCGTTATTTTTCGATTTCTGATGTAACAAAATCAAACTTTCAATCAATATTAATCATTATATTTGAAAAAGAATATTTATTTCCCGAAGGAAAGAAATTATACTGTCTATATCACAACTCTTGAAGGTGTCACGTTAATCACTGGAAATTTTGTTTCTCCGTCTTTCGATTTTAAAATGTGGACACTCCAATAGGATGTGACACATAAAACAGTCCGGTTGGGGTAGCTTTGAAAATAAATATTCGTGCGTAATTAATGGATTGAATGCTGGTTTTATTTTATTGAGTTTGGAGGTTTTTGATTGCCAAGTTCGATTCCATATTTCAACAATTCTATAGAGTGGAAAAATTATTTCAAATCTGATGTTTAGTGAGTTGATAGAATCCGTTACAATCAAGTAGTTTTGTGCTTTATATATTGCAAAAAGTTCCCCAGTCAGAATTGTAGTAGTTTCCGACAATTTGAATATATGGATCTCATTTTTCGTAACAAATGCGCAAGCTACACCATTATTTGTCTTCGATGCGTCGGCGTCGGTAAAAATTTGTTGATGTGTGGGATACTGGGATATTATAGTTTGATAGCCTATTTGGAATAATTTAGTATTCGTATCGTTTTTCTTCAGACAATGTAAGTGAGTTTTGTATATATTCATAGATATAGTTGGAGGTATTTGGTAAAGGTGGATCAGATTTAGGGAGCGTTGGTTTCTTTCGTAAAATATGCAACTTCGTGTTTTGTCGAGATGGTGGGTAATTTTTTTTGTTCTGAGTTTGAGGATGGCATATGCCAGACTCAGTTCCTGCCTTAAGTTTACTGGCCGAGTTCGAAGAGTAGGCTGTCTATAGGGGTCGTTCTAGAAGCACCAGAGATAATGCGAAGTGCATTGTTCTGGATTTTGAGAGTAGTGACAATCCTAATTCTTGTAGACAGGGTTTGTGATTGAATGCTTCAGTGTAGTTGGAAATTTTCCGGTAGTGAATATGATATTCACTAGGTGTGCTAGTTGGTATTGTTACTATGTTTTCTCCGCTACCCTTGATTGTTTTGATATATAGTTGCTGAATACCACAAGTTTTTTATGAAATATCTGTGAATTCCCAATGTTCTAATGTTTTATGAAACCTGCACTGTTCACTGGGAGTTTAAGATATTCGAAGTTTATGTTTTCCGTACTTTTCATTATTTTCGTATAATTTTTTACATTAATTACTCAAAATCAATAGTATTTCCTTTGTTCTTGTTGGGCAATTTCCATATTTCTTATATTTATTCCAGATTTCTAGGTCATATTCGTTATCGCTTTTTAAAGTTTTTATTTGCTTTTCAATGGTGTGATTAGTCCTTGTATAATCCAAGGATTGATATATTTGGGACTGAATATTTCTATGGGTGCATCTCATTATACCTAGCTGAGTAAAATGTATTTTAAAATTAATCCTAAGCTGTATTTACATTTTGTTCGGCATAGACTCCATTCCACGTTTTTTGATGTAAATTGGTGTTGAGTTTTGTATCTGTTTGAATATGGTTTTGTATTACTTGAGTAGGATTTATCTTCTGCAGAAATATTCATTATGAATAACACTGGAATGGTTTGTTATCACGCTTTCGGATATAATTGGATTTATTTGTATTTCCTAAAGAAATAATCTTTTTTAATGAATGCATTGTCAATACAGCTCATTGTTTCTGAAGTTACTCTAGTGGCCAATTTTTTACATTATTTTCAGCCACATATTTGTTATTATCTATGAGTTATTCAAATCTATGTTCAAATCTCTTGCAAACATAGTGAAATATGGAATCTACCATGATATTTCAAAAAATACTCCATCTGATCAATGAACATTATCACACCTGTAGATGCTGGTCTTGAAATTGCAAGAATATTGTAGTTTTATTTGTCGATTATCAGTAGTAATAATCTAAGGACATTGATAATTACATCAGATTCCGAAAACTTGTTGTTTGAAAACAGACCGACCCCGAAAGGCCGATACATTTTAACATTGCAAAAGTCTGTAAATGCTTTCCATACAAAGTTATTGTAAACAGTATATTTTGATATATTTGACAATAAAATGTAATTGATCTTCCCGTCAGTATTACAATCAAATCATGATATCACTGATATTTTAACGTTATTGAATATTTGAAACTTCAAAATCGAAATAAATCAAAATAGCAATGAGCCTGAAAGTGAAAACAGACCGTATGTTCTGTTATCAGTATAATGTTGTTCTGATTGGTTCTATTCAATCACATGACCTCAGTTTAACTAATTTCATTGGATTTTCGATTGAGCAAAAAATGTTCGTAGGTAATATCACAAGACCATGACAAATAGCCGACTATTATTTTCTTCATAATTCTATCGAGAGTACTTTGTATTTTGACAATTGAATGAGACCATTATGAACATATTGATAATCAGAATAACTCCCGACAGCTTTAGCTGGAGGGAGTTATTCAGACGAATTGAACAAAATAATAGTCTCTATTTGTCATGGTCGAGTGATATTTAGGAAGACTACTTCATGAACAGCGTGAAATCATTCATATTCAAGTTCATATAAGCTTCAAAAAATACATAAATTCTCTCCAGACAGACTCTTTCCTCCTGTTTGGTGTTTTCTGAGATGGATTAGCTTATATGTTCTCTAATTTCCGTTGTAGAAGATAACCGAAAGCGAGACATTTCAATTTTGAGTTATGTCAAACTTGACACTTTTCTTTGTTTGTTTACCTAAATTATCGCGTGTTTATGAATATCGGCTTATATTGCATATCATGTGACTTCCATCAGGTAATTTAATTGGTGCAGTCATGTGTGAATGAAATAGTCATTTTAATTTGTGTAACGCGTATATCTGAGATTTTTTTTATTAGTGTTGTGAAGTTCAAATTATTTCAAAAATTAGCTATCAACCAATTTATATTTACCCTTATTCAATTTGTTCATTGATGTTTTCAATTTGTTAATTCAAATTTGATTTGGGTAAAGTTGAAAAACAGCTTGAGCTGAACTTCGCCCTTTCATCAAAACTCATTATTATTGCCTGTTTTTGAACCTTTTCAAAATTCTTGTAATTATGATGAATAAAGACCATTTATTATTATTATTTATTATTATTATTTAAAAAAATAGTTTATTCACTTGCTTCCATGTTGATTTCTCATACCAGAACGAACTAACCTCACGTAAGTTTTGTGATGTGTAATTTTTTAGTCTGTTCTATCCAGAACGAAGTAACCTGACGTGCGCAATTGGGTACGAGGAAATTACACACAAAATACCATTTGTGAGGACAAATTTTTCAATCTGTTCTGACCGGAACAAACTGGAACCTTACGTAAAGACTTGAGGCAGGTACAAATACTACTGATCTGGGTGGTGGTGGGATAAATTTCAGTGACATTGTCTTCAGGATCGGGGGGATAGAATAGAATGGAATAGAATAGAATATTTAATTTGACTACGTTACATGATATAAAATGTTTGTATCAAGTCATATGTATATATTTGGTTTGTGCATAAAAAATATATAAAAATGTAAAAATGAAAGATGCTAAAAGAATTTAAAATTTAAATTAATAAGTTAACAGCATTACAACACAGCATTACAACACAGCATTACAACACAACATTACAAACACAAGAACTTGAAATTATAATTCTTCTTAAATCAAAGAGAAGCAGTGACATGTGTGTTACCACAAAAATGTTTTCTGAATTCATCGACACAATAGAAGTAATACCTCAACAAATATTTTTTTAATTTTCTCTTGAAAGTGTTCAAACTGAGCTCCTTGAAATCTTGAGGCTAGATATTGTACAGAGAATAATCTAATGAATTTTTTTGTGATACGTGCAGACGAAGTCAATGTATTCTAATGTGATGGGAGTTTCATGTATTATGTCCGTGAATATGAGATTGTTTCGTCAAGGATGATTTCCTTTTATGTATTTCAGTCAAAACGTAATATAGAAATAAAGTTGGCAGTGGCATAATTCTAAGTTTTTTGAAAATTTCTTGATAGTGATCTCTGTATCCAATATTAGCCAGTACTCTCAGTGCCTTCTTTTGCATCCTAAATATTTAAATAATATGGGAATGGAACAGTGAAAAATATGCAGTTTTTAATATATTCGTATTGGTGATGTACTTCAATTGGTGAAGTACAAATAGAGATCCTGAGAGTTTTCTCTGCAGTTGGGAGATTTGTGCAGACCAGATGAGTCTATTATCTAATGCAATGCCAAGTAATTTAACTTCATTAGTTTCACAATTAGATATCATTTGATTATTAGCAGATATCTGGATGTATTGTGTTTCCTCACCATTTAGTTTTGATTTATTAGATAAAAACCACTCATTAGCACTATTAGTTACCTCGTTGAGTTGAACCTGTTACGTATCATTATTTTTATCCGACAGAATAAAAGTGGTGTCGTCCGCAAAGAGGACCGATTTGAACGGTATCGTATTATAGCACAAGTCATTTACATAAATTACAAATAAGAAAGTATGATAAGTTACCGTTGATCATTATTGCTTGTTGACGATTAGTAAGATAGGTTCTTATTAAGTGAAGCGGAATACCTTTAACCCCATAAAAGTTCAATTTTTCCAAGAGAATTTCATGTGAGATGCAGTCGAACGCTTTAGACAGGTCACCAGGTCACAGAGCATTAACGCAGTCTGATTGCCCTTCTCAAGTTCCTCAACCACACCAGACACGACGTCAAACACTGCATGTATTGTTGAACGCGAATTTCTTAAACCATACTGTGAGTTGCTCAAAAAATTATTATTCTCAAAGTAGGCATAAAGCTGAACCTTAATTATTATTTCATCCACTTTACTGAATACTGAAATAATACTTATTGGTCTGTAATTATCAATGACTGCTGCATCACCTTTTTTAAAAAGGGGCAGTAATTTAGAGAATTTGAAGATGTCTGGAAAGGTACCAACCAGTACATTAAATCAAATTGATCAGTGTAGTAAGACGTTGTATTATTATAGATGAGGTTTCCTTTAGTATTTGGCTATTGAGTTCATGGGTATCCGAACATTTGGAGCCCTTCAATGAATTAATCGCTTCCAAAACTTCTACCTTGTGAACTGGTCGAAAGAAAAATGACTTACAAGGAGCAGGAAATTTTTTAAAAGTTAAAAGGTCGTCGTTTGTAATATAAGTTACCGTTGATCATTATTGCTTGTTGACGATTAGTAAGTGTTTAGTCCGTTCACCCTGTATATATTTTGGGTAATTTCGGGAATATTATATTTATTTATTTTTAAACTTCATTAGGAAGAAGACCATTTTCTATTCAGTTTTTCGTTATATTGATTTGGCTCGAGGTATCGGACTCGGCGTTTTTTATGTTCGAACAATAATGAACCCTTTTTTTGGGAGCAAACAAATCAAGAAAAAACTTTATCAATGAACTGAATTCCACAAATGAAACAAATCAAAAGGATAATAGCTAGCTTAATTAAAAATTGCAAAATCATATAATCCCGAAAATGTCCGTAGACCGAATTGAGTAATATTTTCAAATGAATTAATTAAACACATCCGGCTCGAAGGACCATGTTCAGAATTCGCAACGATTAGAATGAATAATTGAACGAGTGGTTACAGCCACTTACCGAATTCCATTTGTTGATGGGTTGCAACAATTTTCTCGCTCGCCGAGGGTATGTTGTTGTCGATAGCGAAATCATTTACCAACTCATCTGTGTGCCTGTAAACCACGTTTTTTTTTCGCGAAAATAAAAAGTAACATAAAAAACGCCGAGTCCGATACCTCGAGCCAAATCAATATAACGAAAAACTGAATAGAAAATGGTCTTCTTCCTAATGAAGTTTAAAAATAAATAAATATAATATTCCCGAAATTACCCAAAATATATACAGGGTGAACGGACTAAACATTAAGTGAAGCGGAATACCTTTAACCCCATAAAAGTTCAATGATGATTCCACAAAAGATTTTATGAATTTCCTATTCATATTTTCGAACTAAAATCAAATTTATGATATTATCCGCCATGTTGCTGAAAAAGTTATTTATCTCATCAGATGATAATTCGATTATTGGGTTTAAATTAATTTTATTTCTCTCGAAATTTATTATTTTCCAGCAAGCTTTAGATTTATTTTTGGACGTATAGAAATGTACTCATCATACGCCATTTTTTTTGCAGATGTCAATTTGTTACTATACTCTTTCTTGAGTTGTTTGTAGGCAATGAAACCATTTGGATCCTTGGTTGCGTCTGCTATTTGTTTGATGCTGTGCAAATTATTTCTCAACAATCTCAAATCATCTGAGAACCATTGAACCAGTGATTTGTTTACTTTTGGTTTGCATTTTTTTCAGAGAAAAAAGTTTTAATGTGAGAGTGTTATAATCGTTGACTAAAAAATTTGCTTAATAATTTGGGTCATCTTGGTCGTTAGAAAATATTTGCCAATTGATGTCACATAAAAATGTTTTAAGCTCAGTTATACCGTTTAGTGATATGTGCCTTTTATATTCAGGATAATTTCCATGGAATTCTTTCATAAGATTAATTTTGGCAAATTGGCCTCTATGGTCAGATAAACAGGGTTCATATACACCTGTGGTAAGCAGTTCATTAGAAATATTTTTAATTATATTTTCGCACTTAGAAGAAGTAGCCGTTACTCTGGTATCTTCTCTAATAGTGACAGATAACCCAAATGAGGTTAACAGGCACGTAAAATTCAATAGGACCTCGGATTCGACCTTGAAGTTTATATTAAAATCTCCTAGAATAATTATTTTTTCATATTTATGTGTGAGTTGATGTAGAACAGTTTCAAAATTCGTACAAAATACATCGATATTTCCCAAAACGGATCTATAAACAAGTATGACAGCCGTTTTCAAAGGAGCTAAGTAGATTGCAGCGAGTGAATTCTACCCGCCTGAAGGTACGGGGGTTGTGTGAAAGCAAATCATTGTGTATATTGAATGAACAGTTTATAGAAAATAGCTACTTATGATACAAGTTCGTAAAGTAGTAGCAAGTACAAAAAAGCCCTTTACGAAAGTGTATCATACAACGTTTTTTCTTCCACAGTTATTATATTGCTAAATTGTTTTATAAATATACTAGAGTTTTATGCCAACACCACACCGCTATTTTTAATACCTCGATACGTGTTTCAATCACCAAGTGATCATCTTCAAGAGGAAGATTAAATGCCTCTTGCTTGAAGATAATCACTTGGTGATTGAAACACTCAATCACCAAGTGATCATCTTCAAGAGGAAGATTAAATGCCTCTTGCTTGAAGATAATCACTTGGTGATTGAAACACGTGTCGAGGTATTGAAAATAGCGGTTTAGTGTTGGGATAAAACTCCAGTATATTTATTACTACACCAAAGGTTCCAAACAGTGCAGTGAAAATAGTTTTATGTTATGAATTGTTTTCGTATTATAAAATGTTGACTTTCGAGGTATATTTGACGCAATTATATTTGACCCAAAATATGGTATTTTTCAAAAATGCATAAAGGACCACGCACAAACCTTATGGGAAATGTCTTTCGGTGAATTCTTCCGATTTTTTGGTATTATGAACTTTTCAATGTCCTGATCAAAAGTCTCCACGGGCACAACGAAAAATAATGGAAAGTTTTTGAAAAAAAAATGGGAAATTTGTTATAGTAAAACGGGAGAAATCGTGTTATTTTGCAACTTTATGCCTCTTGGAAATTGTATCATGAGCTTTAGCAATTCTTTCATGGGTCTTGTGTCTTCACAGCACCGTTTGCCAATAATTGCAGACTATACAGGGTGATGCATAAAGCCATATTCCGAGGAGTGAAAGAATAATTTTATGAACATTATGAAAATAATAGATTGTTGAAAATTATTTAATGGATATGGATAAGGTTAGAAAGAAAATGATTCAATTGATATATAGGGCCACTAACAGGAAACAATAATGAAAGTAAAAAACAAAGGTCATATTAATAAGGTTACATGTTACAACACTATAAATATGTACGAAAAAACGTGTTGCAAGATTTATGGAGGAATAACCTTGTTGAAACTACTTTTCACCGTCCTGATCGAATGTCTCGATAGGCACAATTGAAAATAATGGACAGTCTTCGAGAAAAAACGGCTCATAGTCGGCGAAACAGCGTTTGAGGAAATGAATCCTAGAACCTCTTAAAAATAAGCAATGTTTCATTATTCTCATTCTTTCAATCATCCTATCATTCCTTTACGTAATAATTTATTTGACATAATCCTACATTAATTTGTATTCATCATATAATTGAACCAATCATTCCATAATCGCATTCCTATATTGTCACATAGTTTTATCTACTTCATCCGCTACTGAACTAATATTTCAACCGCTATCATGTTTTTTTGATCAAGTTGGTTGTCATGATGACATATCCAGTAATGTCTATAATTATTTTTGAGCCGTTTTTTCTCGAAGACTGTCAATTATTTTCCATTGTGCTTATCGAGACATTCGATCAGGACGGTGAAAAGTAGTTTCAACAAGGTTATTCTTCAATAAATCTTGCGACACGTTTTTTCGTATATATTTATAGTGTTGTAACATGTAACCTAACAATATGCTCATTATTTTTTACTTTCATTATTGTTTCCTGTATCAGACCCTAATAATATGAATTTTTGGATCTCGGAAACGGCTCTAATGATTTGGATGAAATTTTGTATTTGGATGAAGATATATCCTTCACCTACCATCAATATATGATATCAATCATAACGATACTGATATCAGTTTCGTTATGAAGTTCATTACGACACTTGAACTTCATTACGACACTGTTACTCTGTTACGACACTGGAACTTCATTACGACACTGTTACTCCGTTACGACACTGGACCATAAACATGATCAGAGTTAATGATAAATTTATTGAAATTGACGTAATGTAAAATTTGGGATTTTGACATGACAACTTGAAATACTTTGCTGGCTCTCCCTCTATAAGATCACTATTTTGAAGATTGTTGACTATCTTTGAGTGGACATTTAGAATTATTGATGCTAGGTAAAATATTGTACAATATTTGTATCGTAAATTCATATTACGATAATCGATGGGTTATCATACTCGGCCTAAAGGCCTCGTCCGAAATGTCCCATCTCATATCGTAATATGAATCTTTAGTTATATCGTAAATATCTACTGTAATCATCAAAGTTGTGAACCATATATCCTCTATAATTTTGTATGTTGTTGGAAATGAAATAGTTCAAAAAATCTAAAGATGCAATCCCATTTGAAGAAATGAAGTACACTCATATCTCCAATCTTTTTTTGTACACTGTATACATCCGTAGGTAAAGCATAGTACGTAATGGGTGTTGTAAAGCAATTACACACTCATGGAATTATGCAATCGCTGCAATCGAGCGTAATATACTTTTTACAACCACAGTCTCTTGGGCATTTTGTATTTAATGGGAAATATACTATTGCTCACAATTAATTATTTTACGCACTGTCGTAGAAAATAGCTATTTATGATACAAGTTCGTAAAGTAGGACTTTTTTGTATGAGCGTGAAGTTTGTTGAATGAGGCGCAGCCAAGTTCAACAAACACGCGAGTGCAAAAAAACCCTTTACGAAAGTGTATCATACAAAGTTTTTTCTCCGACAGTTAATATATTGCCAAATTGTAGCAGTCGTATCATTAATTTGAATGTTTTATGGTATGAATTGTCGTCGTATTACCCAGTGATGACTTCCGAATTATATTTGACGTAAAATACTGTATTTTTTGAAAATGCATAAATGTATGAAGAGTGTGTAAAAATTTACTTTACGCACTGTTGATGATTTTACGCACAGGTGATTTTTTTACGCACTTGTACGCAAAAGTGTCACTTTACGCACTGTCGTAGAAAAAGTAATTTTTAATATATGAATGAATGACTCAGTTTCATTGAACCATCCTATTGCTTTCAACATACGCAACTTTGATCAGACGGTATTTTTGGGAGTAATTCAAATCGCACTTCATTTGAGCTTTATCAGTCTGCTAATGAAATATCTTTAATCTCCTCTGTTATCATATATAAAAGTTATGAGCTTCCATAAATTATCGATGTGAGGAGTGTTCAATATGTATCATTATCCCAAAAAACTCGGCTAAATCAATATTGGTTACCGTTCGTGACCTCGGAGTTCAGTATTTTTCATGATCAACTAGATTAGCGTGAAAATAGCGCGACGAGAATATACAGTCCCTAGGCCAGTGAGACAGTTCAATATCTCGTGAACCAACAGGAACTCTTTTTACATGTTATGATTTGATATCATACGGCATCATGAAAGCTATTTTCAGTGAAGACAATTTTGATGCAAGGGGCACAAGAAAGTCTCACAAAATCCAACATAATATTTTTTTTAATGGAACATATATGAGTTATCATTCATTTTGGCTACTTACTAGTTTTTCATTTTTGTAAATCGTACAGGGCGTTGCCAAGTTATAATAGTTTTTCAATGAATGCGGATTTTTTTTTTAAGAAAATCCCATTGGCTATTTTTCCAATAATTTATGGAATTTATGGAGTATTGATAGTCCAAACAATATTATCAGAGAAATAATATGAGTTTCACGAAATTCCGACTTTCTTCACCTCAATTTTTCAAATAGTGAAGCTACAGTATAGAGGAATTTATATCACATTGATGGTTTGATTTTCTATAGTTAGTGAATGCAAAAAAGAAGTCACCAAATGACCTATTCAACTACACCCAAATTAAACAAACAGCTCCAACAAGAAAAAACTATCTCAACGAACAACTAGGCACGATAATATAAATAAAAGTATTCAAATTGCCTTTCGTTTGTTGCAAGACACATTTCAAAAGTTTTCATTGCATGATTTCTTGTTCTTGCAAGGTTCTGCAATATTTCTTTTTGGGATTGTTTGTTCAGTACACTCGAATGTGTAATTTGTTAATATATTTTTTGTATGTATTTGCTGATAATGTTATTCACATCACCATTCCACATCTATTGACTATAAGAAATCAAATTACCACTGGGATATAAAATCATACATATCGTAAGGTGCACTGTTTGAAAAATTTTGGTAAATTAAGTTAGAATTTCGTGAAAATCAAAAATCATTTTTCTCTGGCCACACCCTATAATTTTCGAACAAGATGAATATATCCTATAATAGAAAATGCTATGGACTATCAATACCTATGAATTGTTACATAAATTCTTCATAATGAAGATAATGGGTTTGTCTTAAAAAAATCCGCATATATTGAAAAAAAATTGTATAACTTGGCAATGCCTTTTCTTTAATAATTTGCCCAAGTGGATGAGAATTCCTGTATGTTGAAATACATAGGGTGTTTCACTCAAAAACCATATGATATATTTCGTAAGCTTTTCTTGTGCCCCCCGTATAAAAAATTGTCATTCGAGAAGATAGCTTTCATAATGCCGTATGATATGAAATCACAATATTTTAAAAATTCCTTTTGTCCCAAGAGATAATCAACTGTCCCTATGGTCTAGGTGTATATTTCTATTTTTTTCTTGTTCCCTGTAGTAAAAAAAAATTGATAATAATATTCCTCTATACCAATTATTAATTTATACTTCCTAAAGGAGCAACATATCGAGGGTCGATGAAAACCATATAAAATTCAATAATTGTTCCTAATTCTTTGCATAAAAATAGTATCATAGAGGTTGACGAAAAAAATTGTTAACGGAAAGAGAGTTTTCCTAAATTTTATGAACATCTATTCACAACGTTTTTCTTTTTCATGTCGGTTCACCTCTTGCTTGACAAAATAATTTAATTCTTTTTTGTTTCATTTTCAATTAATTTCTTAGTCTCAAAAAAAATATTCAACTGATAACGAAAGCTACCTCCTATCTTAATTTTTGCAAAAAATTGTCACCACCTGAATTATTCAGTTTTTTGTTTTTATTTTTATTTTAAGAATAATTTGATGATTCTTCAACTAATCTCAGAATATTATCTCGCAAAGTGTTGTTCGTGTACCTTCTTGAAATAATACATTTGGGGATATGTTAGCACAGACCTGTAAAATAATACATATATCTAAGTTCATGTATCATTTGGTGTTGTGTTATGTGAACCATTGTTTTTACAAATTGCCCAAAAAAATAAGGGAAGTCGAGTTTGGTGACCGAGCCGGCCATTTGGACGTACCTCGGACCTACCTTTCACGTGTCCAAAAAATGTGGAAATTGTCGAAAAATAACTGAATTCTCAAATTTGCCTGCATTTTGGGAAACAATTTATTTAATCCGGAGAATGATGGCATTCTGAAGTATAATGTGAGCTCTGCAATATAATTTTCTAGTTTTTCGACACGAACATTTATTGTGTTTGGAGTCAGAGTTCGCCCAATATCGCACAATTTGGGCCCCTTCCAGGAAATTGAGCCACTTGAAGAAAAAATGCTACAGTTTCAGCAAAGTTTTCGCAGTAGCAGCAACTACCAATTTGAATCATTTTTGAGGGATACCTCAGGTGGCAGTGTCCCGTTACCAATTTCAAGTATTTCTTGTCCAACTTCACAAGCTGTTTAGCTTTGCTTGGCGATAAGCTCACTAGCTTTTTCGGTTGTTTTTGTCCTGGTATTTTATTTCAGTGATAGTTAATTTCACTCCACAGAAGGGTTCTTGTCCGTAAAATTGTGTTTGCCCCTTGTTTAGAAATTCATGATTCTTCCTTGTTACTTCTAATACCTCTGTGACCTGGCACCAACATCGAAATGAACTAGTCGTTTTTTTTTAAGTTTTCTCAGAGATTGCTTGAAGTCCCAAATCAGCGTAGACTCACAAGTGTATGCCTTCCGGACTTTCAGTCCTGCTTGGCTATCTGGCAGTATCTGACTGTTTGGCAAATATCTCCATAGCATATACTTCTGCTTGAAAGATAGTTGAAGTGTTACCAACGGGTTTTAAGAGCATGCAATTTGGCCCACTCCACTCCAGCCCTCTCATCAATCTTGGATTAATCAGTGTACTACACTGATGCACACCTTCCCAGATGAGCTCAGTTATTTATGCACATTGAGTGGTTGTTAATGAATACCACAAACTGTATGTATTTCGAAGTTTTACCTAACTGGCATGTTACTTGTCGGCTTAGACAGAACTTCTAGGGAAATGTGTTCCAAAATCATCAGATGTCCGATCAAATTTCCTGCGTTTGATTTTAATGTCAGGCTCATTCTGAAGGCATTGATTTATGTTAATTTCATTACACATTGGGGGCGAAAGGTTTAGTTTGGTAAATATCGTCCCTGTGATTCCCAGTCAAGCTACTTGCTGACTTCTGTCGATGTTTGGTTCATATTTGGCCACCATAGGTGAACAATAGTTTGATTATCTTTCATTGTGATCAGTGAATCGTTTCTGTTTTCTGGAGTTCACCTCTAACATAACGATTTTCTATTTTTTCTATTGCTCTTAGGGCTCTCAAGACGTTTTATACTCCGGATGGACTTACTAATGGTTAGAATGGAAACCCTATAAGATCCATTCAACGTATGTCATTAATATTCTAAACTATTAGTTAGTCCATTAATGCAGACGCAGTAGACAAAATGTTACTAAAGCCTGACACAAATTCCAATAGGAATGATGTTTGGCACTCTAGCAGTTTTTGAAGAGTACTTTGAGAAAAAAAATTGTTCTGCACGCGAACACCTATTATAAGTGGGGAAAACTACCTATAAAACTCGTATAATAGGTTTTCCGTCAATAACTTGGAAGGGGTTTTAAAATTTCGATATATTTCGATATAAAAGCGTAAAAATCTTTACAAAAAATAATTTATTTTTGAGAAACGTGGCCATGAAGTATGGTTTTTTGGTAATGTGACCCTGGAACGAGAAGGGCGACGTGCATGCTCAAGTATTTGAGGTGTAACCATGTGAGCCCGTGTTTTAAGTGGACTGAAATCAGATTCGCACTGTAGTTGTTTGTTTTATAGTTCATTTGCCAGTTATAAACGATTGAGATAGTTATGAATTCTTTCGCAAATTCTAATAAGAGCTTCGAGAATTCCAAGCATTTAACGAAAACGACTTTATTTCTGAACAGTATTCCAATAATCGTGGGAGAATCTCCTATTAACCAGCATCCGACAGCAACTGAAATGAGTTTGTAAATTTTGGGAGAAATTAATTCATGAAGCTTATAAGGACTTGCAATTTTCGAACTGAAACGATTATGAAAGAAGGGAAAGTGATTACTAATACAAACCAGAATGACTAAAGATAGTCTTCAAAGGTTTTTTCGGTTTTGCTGCTTTAACGTCTATTTAAATGACTGCAGTTCATATTAGATTGCAAAACGAGTGAAACTCATATGAATACAAATAGCCTGTTTTCAAAATATATTTTTCTACGCCAATACGTAACTAAATATTCACCTACTGTTCACAGTGCGTAAAGTGATTCTTTTTCTTTTTCTTCATGAAGTTTCATAAATAGACGAATCAAAATGTAGTCATACCTATATACAGTGAGTTTCAAAAAGTTTGCACCCAATGAGAAGTTGTTTATTATTCATTTGTCAGAAATTGTTATTCATGATGAATGAATACTTGCATATGAGTTATCAAAATTTTAAATTTCCAAACAGTTTACAGGGGAGAACAAAAAATAGGAATTTTGATCAAGTGAAGACTATCCTTATTTTGACGTGATCAAAAAAGTTTATTCAAAGAAGCTGTAGAATATTGAAAGAATATTGAAAACAATATACAAATTTGGATTCACAGCCAGGCTAGTTTGGATCTAAATTCTTTTTTTTGTTCTCCACTGTATACCGTGGAAATTTAGAATTTTGATAACTCAAATACAAGTATTCCGCAGTGCATCTATGTTTATGATGAATAAAATTTACTGGCAAATCGATAATAAAAAAAGTTTCCCATATATTGACCCATTTTAGACGTATTCGCCTATTTATGGAAATCCTTTCATCCGGTAAGCAGATAGTGAATTTCGACTTCTATTTGTCTCTTAGACTAGAATTTTTTCGCCCAAGGCTACTGACTGATTGTTAGACTGGCCTGAGATTTCCTAACAAAAATAAAAGTCACTGCAAGAAAAAGCAGATTCTTAACTACATCGTTTTACATTTATAAAGCTAGAGTCGATAAAATAAACTCGCGAGACTTATCGGAAGAATTTTGATGCGTTTTGGGAAATTTCTGGAAAATATAGAAAATCATGAATGAAAACTTTCTTATCAGAGGTTTTTAGATACATATTCTGAAAGTACACGGTCGTGGCAATAAAATGAAAGGTATGCTTTTTCAGAAATTTAGTAGAAAATTCTATTTTTTCTACGATAGATGTTGATTGCAAAATAGTGGATTATAATTTTTAAAACTTGAATGTTTATAAACTGTTGAAACGAAGTGAAGTTCGTTTGCTGATTCAAGTGCCAAGTAGTAAGATTAACTGGCATTAGAGACAAAAATCGATTAATTTGTTTTCAGTATATTCCCATCAAACCTATCCTATCAACAACACATGAGGTAGTGTAACTAATTGAGCAAAATATAGTATTTTTACTTATGGTACCACTAGAGCTTCAAATATTACTGGACATTTTTTCGAGATCACGAATTTTCTAAAAAAGATTAGTGTTCGAGAAAAAAAATTCCGATTTTAATTGAAGCTAGAGTGCTATTCGGTAAGAAAATTTCACACCAAAATATTATTAATAAAATACTTATATTCAATAATTCAAAAGCAATATGAGGTAGAATAACAATTATACATGAATAACTGAATGCTTAAGGGGAAAAATAATATGAAAAAAAGTTCCAGCAGTGGAATTTGAACTCACTCTTTGAATGCCATTTTAACTATAAACGTCAAAAAATTTCCAGTTATAATCTCCCTGTGTTAGGGATTTGGTGTGCAAGCGGAAGTATACACGAGATTGCTTAAACTTTAATGAAGCTTAAAGTAACAAAACAGAATGCGAACAAATACACAATAACATTCGTAATTTACACGAAGTGCGTTGACCTGTCTAGTTCGAGAAACGCAACAATACTGCTTGCAACTGGTTCGCGCGCAGGCCGTGAGCGGGAGAACGAAAGAGGGGTGGTTGCCATGAATATCACGGCCACGGACCTCGGACCGTTTGGCTCGCACACAGAGAACAGCTGAAAGAACTCTGAAGGTCAAGTTCACGCGATAAATTCCAACACTTCCCCTCGAGACAAACCGGGACGCACCAAGAAACTTTTAAGTCCCAACAGTTCCACACAATTATAATGTTTTTCGCGTGTTAATCCCTTCGTTAGAATGTCCGCTAACATTTCACTAGTACTCAAATGGGATATCGAGAACATATTATTTTCCAGAGCCTCGCGTATGAAGTGATATCTAATATCTATGTGCTTGCTCCGGACATGGAAAACAGGGTTTTCGGCCAGCTTCAGAGCACTGAGGTTGTCGTTGTACAATTCCACATCGGCGAGGTGCTTGAGGTTCAATTCCAATAGGAAATCTTTCCAGTATATCGCTTCCTTGGCAGCTTCTGTAATCCCCATGTACTCTGCCTCTGTCGATGAAAGGGCAACGGTTCTCTGCTTTTTGGATTCCCACGATATTGGACTACTGGACAGGATGAACGAGTAGCCAGTGTAGGAACGTCTGTCGTCGATGCTATTGCCCCAGTCAGCATCTACATGGCCTCTGATACCTTTGTTGTCACCTCTATATACAATACCCAAATTTATTGTCCCTTTGAGGTAACGAAGTATACGTTTTGCGGCAGTCCAGTGTATATTCCTGTAGCAATTGTTGAACTGAGCCAAAAAACTGACCGCAAAGCTTATGTCAGGTCGGGTAGCCATAGCCAGGTAAGTCAGGGCTCCGATCAATTCACGATAAGGTAGTCGTTCTTCATCTTCTGTTGCTTCTTCCGTAGGTTTACAGAGTTTGGTGTTCGGATCTATAGGTATGGATACTGGGTTCGCGTTAGCCATACCAAAACGTTCCAAAATTTCAGAAATATATCCTTTCTGGTGTATTACTATGTCGGGACCTTCGCAAACAAACTCTATACCTACACAACGTTTCACATCCCCAAGATCTCGGATTTCGACCTGTAGGGATATTTTCTGCTTCAAGTCTGTGACTATTTTGGCATTCTTCGAAGCGATGAGAATATCGTCGACATATACAACGATTAGACTTAGATTTTCGCCATCAAACATACGATACAGGCAAGGATTTCCTTTTGTAGGAGTAGCTCCGCAATTTCGCAAAATCTCGTCGAGCTTAGCATACCAAGCCCTGCCAGCTTGACGAAGTCCGTATAAAGACTTGTGGAGTAGGCAAACTTTATCGCCACGTTGTAGATCTGACAATAAATTTGATGCCTTTTTCCTTATTTCACTTGTCTGAGAGCTTATTAGTGTCTCAAGAATTTCTGGTAATTGCTTGGGAACTTCCATATATATAGTTTCTTGCAATTCGCCATTTAAATAAGCGCATGCTACGTCAAGTTGTTGAATGGTCATTTTGTAATGAGCTGCTAGCGCTACGACCAAACGTATCGTGCTTAGTCGTGCAACAGGAGCGAATGTCTGGTTGAAGTGAATGCCAGAACGTTGGCTAAAACCTTGTGCAACCAGTCGTGCCTTCCTTCTTTCCAAAGTACCATCGGCGCCAAACTTGTTTCGTAGAACAATTCTGCTTCCAACAACTTCCTTGTCGTTTGGGCGTTCAATCAGTGTGAACGTGTCGTTCTTAATAACTGAAGTTATTTCTTCTCTCATTGCGTCGAACCATTCTTTTGAATCGGGTCCATTCAAAGCCTGTCTCATTGGGAATTCTGATAAAAATGCGTATTCCGTTTCTTCTACCTTGTTAGCACGATGAACGTTATACATTTTTCGAGGTCTTCCCCTTGATCCTGTTCTCAATATTCGTGGACGACCTCGTCCTCTTTCAACAACGGATGGTTGTTCTGGGACATCGTCTTCTTCCGAATCACTGTTCTGATTGCCTTCTTGTTCATCATTGAAAACTGGAGCCAAGTGAACATCGATGGTTTTAATTTCCGTTTCACATTCCTTCCCTGTTGAGGTTTCGGGATAGAAATCGTGATTTATATCATTTTCGGGTTCATTAGATATTTTCGGGATTGTGTTTTCAATGAACTTCACATCCCTTGTGATTATAACTTTCTTTTCGTTTGTTAGCCAAACTCTAAATCCTTTGGTTTGTTCCGAATAACCTAGGAAAATTCCCTCCTTGGAACGTGGGTGCAATTTTCCTTTATTTGGGTCGTTATTCAGACAAAAAACTTTACATCCAAATTCTTTAAAATAAGAAACATCGGGGATTTTTCCAGACCAAACCTCGTAAGGGGTTTTTCCGTTCAAAGATTTAGTTGGACAACGGTTTCGAATGTAATTTGCTGTGTTAACAGCTTCGGCCCAAAAACATGGAGGCAAGTCGGCTTGCATGAGCAAACATCTTGCTGTTTCCATCAGGGTTCGATTTTTCCTTTCGGATATTCCGTTTTGTTCTGGGCAATAGGGACTCGTTAATCGACGTGAAATTCCGTGCGATTTCAATAAATCATCGAATGCTTTCGATGTGTACTCCGTACCGTTGTCAGATTGTAGACATTTGATTTTCCGGTCATGAATATTTTCGACTAAAGCGATAAATTCCTTGGTTTTTTCAATAACCTCGCTTTTTGCCTTGATGAAATAGATCATGCAATATTTGGAGAAATCATCAATAAATTCGACTAAATATTTAGTTTTTCCGAGAGATTCTACCCGCATAGGACCACATACGTCCGTATGAATGATTTCCAATGGTTCCGTCGTCTGACGTTCTGACTTTTTAGGAAAAGGAGCTCTTGTCATCTTCGCTTTATAACAAATTTCGCAAACTACTTCGTCGTTTTCATTTGTGTTGAATTTCACACCCGATATGATACCCTTTCGTTCGCATTCCTTCAAATCCTTGAAGTTGATATGTCCTAGTTTACGATGCCAAGAGATCAAATCGGTTGAAATTTTCGCTTCTTCTATATTGCCGCAATTGTTTGATTTACAATTTTCTTCGCGCGCGTAATATAAATCGCCGATCCGATCGGCCACTAGATGAACATTATTACCGTCGTCAAAAACTAAGGCGCAGTCCTTTTTGAATAAAACATTGTAATGGTTGTTCGTGATTTTTCCGACTGATAATAAATTTGTACGTAAATCGGGCACATGTAACGCGTTTTGCAAGTTAACGACTTTCGATTCACCACAAATATCGGCCGTGAAATTTGCAGTTCCTTTGGCGGTAATTTCCGTCGACATACTATTGGCTAAGTTCAGATTTTCGTTAAGAGAGTCTCTAATTTCCGAAAAGTCTTTCAAGTCTTTAACCATATGGGACGTCGCGCCGCTGTCTAAACACCACTTAAATTCGCTATTCGAACTTGCTTTGAAAGCTTCTTCCGCCATAAAATTTGAATCTTCCGCCTCGCATTTTGAACTAGACTGATAGGACTTACCTTTGTTCGGGCAATCTGAAGATTTATGTCCTACCTTCCTGCATCGGTGGCAGAGAAACTTGAACTTCCCTGAAGTATCCTTACGATCACTATTATTTGAGTCAGTTCTACCACTGTCACCTTTAGCGAAAGTTTTCGGACGCCACTGATTCTGTTTGTATTTTCTGTTCGCGAACATCGCGTTCTGATCACTCGCGTTCCGCTGTTCATTGTTCCGCGCATCGTATTCTTCCACAATTTTAACACGAAGAAGTTCAGGCGTAGGCAAGTCGTCTCTCGATTCGATCGCGCACCGAAAGTTCTCAAAACTTGGAGGCAAACTGTATAATAGCATTATGGCTAATAAATCAGGATTTATCTGTACACCCATATCTTCCAGCTTGTCCACAGCATCGAAGAACTTGTCGAGATGACTGCGTACGTTTTCATTTTCCGACATGCGTTGCAGCGTTAATTGTTTCAGTAAAGTTGCCTTCCGAGCGGGGCCTTTGGATTGATATATTCCTTCCAACTTGAGCCATACTTCTTTGGAAGTCTTGCAATTTTTGATTTGTTTCAATTCGGACGGATTTATTGCAAGTATGATGTCGGATTTGGCCTTGCTGTCGTTTTTCTCCCAGGTTTCCACTTCTTTCTTGGAGTTGCCGTCATTGGGAATGAGTACAGGTTTCGGAATTTCACCATTGACAAATCCCCACGCATCGTTCTTGACCAGCAGTGCTTCCATTTGTATTTTCCACGTGTCAAAATTGTCCTTGCTGAGAGTCTCAATTCGCGAAACATTCGTTAGACTCATTTTCGCTAGGTTCCGATAGAAAGTTCCAAAAATGAAGATTCAACACTACAGTCAATATTCCGGCGAACACGCGATTTGTTTACACATTCAATACTTCTATGCTTCTAATGCACCTGGGCCCATAACCTGTTAGGGATTTGGTGTGCGAGCGGAAGTATACACGAGATTGCTTAAACTTTAATGAAGCTTAAAGTAACAAAACAGAATGCGAACAAATACACAATAACATTCGTAATTTACACGAAGTGCGTTGACCTGTCTAGTTCGAGAAACGCAACAATACTGCTTGCAACTGGTTCGCGCGCAGGCCGTGAGCGGGAGAACGAAAGAGGGGTGGTTGCCATGGATATCACGGCCACGGACCTCGGACCGTTTGGCTCGCACACAGAGAACAGCTGAAAGAACTCTGAAGGTCAAGTTCACGCGATAAATTCCAACACCCTGGAGCTTGAATAATTCCCGAAAATGTTTTCGAGATGCGATTCGGTACGGAAATTCTATACCAAAAATTGTTATTGTGGCTATACGATTGCTCTTATTTTACTTTCATTTCCTTGTAGGTACTCTAGTATACAGTAAAATAACGTTTGAATCTTTGAATGAAGTTGACTATATCTTATCAATATCAACAATATTATAGTACTAGAGGATAGGAAAAAAATGTAGGTCTGTGTTGTATTGGACGATAGGTACCTTCTTTATTGGTAAATCTACCTATACTGTATTTTGAATAGTTTTAATTTTTTTATACTTGTCCTTCATACTATAAACAATTTTTTCGCCTACCTCTGTCCAAAGTATACATTTCCTAGCCTCATTGTAGAGCGCAAAGTCGTACTTTTCCTCCCTAGGGGAGGAAAGTGACGTCATGGTATGTTATAAATGAAATAACGTATACGCCATTGAGGACCTAAACTATATTTTATTATATAAGTATAAATTTTACCGTTTATTTATAGGGCACCCTGTATTTTGCAAAATGGTAGAAGTCAGTAAATTGTTATTTCAATTTAACGATTTTCACGTTAATAATTTGACTTCAATTCATAGATTCATCCGGTTTTCGAATTTAGGACAGAAATATAGCATGCTATGGTCGATTGACAGATTAGCAGTTTCAAAGTGTGTTACGCTTTAATATATCTACAAAATATAAGATAATATTTAAAAAATTAGTGATTCAAGCAAATTTGAAGATATAAATAATACACCACCGGATATTTTGGAACAAATTAATGTAGCAATACGATCTCTATTACCCCAAAAATCTAAAGATAAATACATTTCGAGCAATGGGCTGAAGAGAAGCATATTCGTACTCACTCAGAAAATGTTATTTTGGGGCATTTTTCGTTATTAGCAAATACGTTAAAAGCCTCTACATTGTGGTCCAAGTATTCGATGCTATCATGCTTCAAATAAAAGAAAATTTGGATATATAATACCCAAAATTAATTGCTTTCTTGAGAAGACAAAACCAGGGATATAAACCTAATAAGGCAAAAACCTTCTCAAGAGAGAAAATGAATACATTTTTCTAGAAGCCCCCGTTGATAATTATTTATTGATGAAGGTAAGATATTTTCAAGAAGTAAATAATACTGAGACAATAAAAGTTAATTGGCGAATATTATAATATAGCTACAACATGTTCATGATTCCGAAAAATCTGCTAGTGAGTTCCAGTAACGCATCGAGTTGCAAAGAAAAAAATTGGTACCTGAATACAATGAAAAAGTTCAGTGACTCATTGAATATTTTTATCAATATTGGTCCAATGAACGCAATCGTTATGTCCATGCTATGAATACGGATCTTAATAATATCAATGAATGCTTTCATTGATATCATGATCAAGTACATTAAATAGGTTCGTTATGGTAATGAATTCCATTCATCAAACGAATAAAGAGTGATCACCCAAGCAATGAATTGTATTCGTTCAACTGATGAAACTGTATTCATCAGATTAATTATTATTGTTCGTTTTCTTCGAATAAATGTTGTATGATTGATATAATGATTTAGATTATTTCGACGATGGATATTTTTGATCAATTCAATGAATGGTGTTTATTGATAATCGGTTACTATAATGCAAAGTTCGTTGAGGTAATAATTTCCATTCATCAAACGAATGAAGAGTGTTCACCCAAGCAATAATTTGTATTCGTTCAACTGATGAAACTGTATTCATCAAATTAGTTATTATTGTCCATTCTTCGAATGAATGCTGTATGATTGATATAATGATTCAGATTAGTTCGACGATGGATATTTTTCATCAATCCAATGAACGGTGATTATAAAGTATCGGTTATTCCTTGATTCAATAATTGATATACATTAAATCTATGTTTCAGTTTATTCTCGTGATGCTTTTACACATTGAACTAATTATTTATTGGTTTATCATTTGAATAAGTGGTATTTATTCAATCATTGCATATCATTCGTAAATGCAATGAAGGCCTCCCACTGATATTGAGCATACAGTGAGTTTCCAAAAGATATGCAAAATAATTAACATGCATTCATCAGAACATCGCAATCCTGATTGGAAGGCGTATATCCAAGTTATCTTTTATTTCGGCTGGCTCCTTTCGGAGCTCTTCGGATGCCTCTGTAGTCTGTGCTACCTGAGGAGATGCTTCAACGATCGCTTCTGTCTGCTTAAGTTAACCGGCTCTGTGCAAATACGAAGTCGTGCGGAGTGGTCCCTCTAGTGGAGGCGCTGTGTACTCCCAGCTAAAGCTACCTTGCCAGCAACGGAGATTTCTATGCTAGGATTCGGCTGAACAGATGCCGGCAAAATGTATGAGTTCATTGTAACAATAATGATGAACAATTTCAAATGGATTCAGTATACCCCTTTCATTACCTCAATGAACTTTTCCATAGCAGTAACGAAACCTGTTCATAAATGTGAAACAAGATCATCTTTGATCTCAATGAACTTGACTCATTGTCACGATGAAAAATGTATTGGGCCAATGAACGGAAAGGTAATAAACGGTATTCATTGATATAATGTACCACATTTTATTCATAAAATAGTATACATTGTTTCAATGTAATTTTTTCTTCATTTAAATAATCTTTTTCATAGAATGAAATATGTTCATAGATCTGAAAATATGATCTCGATAAACTTGAATTCATTGTAACAATAACATCATACATATTTCAATGAATAGTTATTCGTTGACTCGATGAAAAATGTATTGTTCCAATAAACGAAGAGGTATTCATTAATATAATGTACCATATTTTCTGAAAATATATACATCAGTGCTCTGGGTCCATGAATTATGTTCATTGAACAATTTCAAATTGTTTCAGTGTACCACATTCCTCACCTCAATGAACCTTTCCATAGCAGCAACGAAACCTGTTCATAAATATAAAAAACCATCAAATTTGATCTCAATGAACTTGAAATCATTGTATCAATAAATACCTTCGTACATCAGTGAATGTTTAATCATTATCACGATGAAAAGTTAATTGTGCCAATGAACGGAAACGTAATAAACGGTATTCATTGATATTATGTACCACATTTTTTTCATGAAATAATATAATAAAAAATTTCAATAATCTTTTCCAAAGCCTTAACGAAATGTGTTCATAGGTCTGAAATTAGATCATCATTGATCTCAGTGTACCCCTTTCCTCACCTCAATAAACTTTTCCGCAGGAGCAACGAAAACTGTTCATGAATGTAAGAAACGATCCTCTTTGATCTCAATAAACTTGAATTCGTTGTATCAATAAATACCTACAAAAGTCAGTGAATATTCATTCATTGCCACGATGAAAAATATATTTTGCCAGTGAACGGAGAGGTAAAAAACGGCATTTATTAATATAACGTACCACATTTTTTTCAGTGTGGTGCACCACTCATTGCAGGTTTTGATTATTTTCATTATTTTTTCTTTGTTTTGTAGGTTCTCCTCATTTTCGGAATTAAAATGGCCACCACAGGTATTGAAGATAAAGGTTCAATTTTAATAGTGAATATACCAGATTCTAAAACAAATACACAGAGAAGGTTGGTAATCAATGTTTCACCGTGCAATGACATTTATAGAAAATGAATATTTTATCGCTGCACCCTAAAACAGATCAGATACGTTTATTTGCCTGTTATAGAGTAGGAAAATGTATCAACCAAATGGATGGAAAAAATTATATTGCCTGAAATTCCTAAAAAAATTGCAGAATTTTTAAAACTGCCTGATGCTATAAATTATACAGGGCATAGTTTCAGAAGAACCTCGGCAAGTTTACCTGCAAATTCTGGAAGAAACATTCTTGCTTTGAAGCAACACGGAGATTGGAAGTCTACGAATATCGCTAAAGGGTATGTGCAGCAATCTCTTTCAAAAAGGCGAAAAATTTCTAACCAAATTATGGGAGTACGAGTAATTCCGGGAGATACCAGCTGTATAATAATGTTGTTAATGAAAATATCACGAAAACTGCGTTGGCTCCAGCTTTCACTTCTAGTGGTATTCAAATAACCACTTCTCAAAACTGCACGTTCAACATTCGTATAAATAATTACTCTACCACAAATTAAAAATATGTATGATGCGAGAATGAAAATAACGTGCCTATAAGTTAAACTGTACCTACTTCTTAGTTTTAGTTCTTTAATAAATTTTGTTTGTTAGTTTCAAAAATAAATTATTTAAAAATGGCTTTTTATTTGAGGAAGGCGGAAAAATCATATGCATCACATTGTGCATGGGGGTAGAGTGCCCTTTCCTCCTTGGTTATACAAATAGCTATTATACTACTTGAGATAATCAATAATAACCTATGAAAAATCAATGACAATTTTACGCGGTAAAATAAAACCTGTGAAGTTGGCTGTGACTGCAGCGCTTTTGTGGAATGACGTTTCACATAATTCGCTGCAAAGAAAACATCATAATATGAATGGAAAATCGTACAATTTTTGTTTCTTCTGTATTCAAATTTATGAAAATATAAAATAATAAACGTATTTGGTGAACAATTCTGGCTCAAATCCCGAAAGAGAACGTCTATTCAAAGGAAAGCATTATTCTTCGTGAAATTATACCATATTCCATCCATAAATCCAGTGTTGAGAAAAACACAATCATATTGAAGTGTAGTACTTTTATTTCATAAAAAACAGACATTTAGTGAAGAAAACCCGTAGCTCTTTGCCATTGACGAAGAAAGAAGTGAACAATGAATTTCAAAAACACTTCTGGCATCTGTATGTGACAGCTGTCAAGCCAGAGAAATTACCACTTATTAATTTTGCAGCTAGGTCACGTGACCAATAAAATTTCGGATAATTCAGTTGTCATCATAGCAACCTGTCAAAATCAAGGATTAAAACAACAGGTATAAAATTTCCAGTGTAATTTCATGCTACTTACCGCAAGGATAAGACAAAAATTTCCAGAAATTTTATTAGTAGGTATGGTAACGATGAAAAATAAAGGCCTTTAATTGGTCGAAAATGTTAGGTGTGGAATTTTGAGTTCATACTGTCAACAGTGAGCAAAATATTCTGAGCTCATGCTGAAATGACACGTGCCAGGTTTGTGATACTTGACACCGAAAAATAACTCAACATATTATCGGATACAAATTCAAATCAGTTCGTGTGAATTTAATTGTGGCAATAGTTAGATCATCAGTTCATGGAACTCCGGAGTGAATCAAATTAACTATATATTGAGCTTTCGACGAACACATCCAATCAAAAAGAAATAAATTTTCATTTGTTCGTAGAAAATAACCTAAACGTGAGTTGATGGAAATTGAACTCAGATAAAAAAAGTGAAATTTTCAGGAAAGGAAGAAATGTATACCGACTGAAAAATGATTATACCCACCAAAAATTGTCCGAGTTGGCAATGGAAGAAGTATAAGGCGAGTATATGAATACATTCTATGAGGCGCCGTTCGGGTAAAAAGTGTTTTTGCAAAAATATTTAATTTTGTGTCAACATATTTATTAATTGTAGCAAATATTTTCATTTTGCTTTCCGATATATTTATTTTCGATAAAACACATAATGTATTTACTTTCCAAGTATTACAAATATATAAAAATGTTAATTCCCATATATTTATAAATTCGATCTATTGTATGTCGTCAAGAGATGGCGCAACCGACGCGATTTGTCCAAGCTCATGCATGTGGCAACATGGCAACTAGGCAGTCATTAGTACATAAAGTGGCTAACGGATACCAGTAGCACAGGCAGGTTCGATATTGTGTAGTTTTCCACTTTACAATTGGGCATTTAATTGGGCAGAGACCTGTAATTCCGACATTCAGACTTGCTATTTGCTCAAGTGTGTACTTGAGAGTTACAAGTTTATTTTCACTTGATTATATGTATTTTTTCTCAGAAGTTAATCAATTGAAAATAGTTTTTCAATAATTGAAATATAATTATTCACTCGAGAGTCCTAATCTGAGTGAATGCAATTTGGTTATACTCGTTAGGGTTTTATCTTCTTGATTTTCAAATTTCAATCGCAGCTGCATTACTTATAAGAGGGTAACGTACTTATTAATTTGTCTATTCATCCTCTTCCTTTGAATAATGGTTTGAGTTTTTTGGGTAGGCTCAATGAATCTGAATCTAGAAGGCAGTGCCGGTAAGAAGTAAGAACAGAACACAGAACACTAAGAAAGTAAGAACGGCACGGCCTTTTATATTCAGTGACCTTATGTGTGGGTCGAACGAAGTCCCTCTAGGATTAAATGACCAACCTGAAATATTATACTGCCGCCATCTATTCGGCAATTTCTGTACTAATGATTTTGCTCCGTTCCCATGTTGCCATATGCTCGAACGTGTCACAAATCGCGTCAATTGCGCCATCTCTTGACGACATAAAATAGATCAAATTTATAAATATATGAGACTTCACGTTTTTGTATATTAGTAACAGTTGAAATGTAAATATATTGTGTTTGATCGAAAATACATATATCGGAACGTAAATAATATATATTGCTACAATTGATAAATATATTTATAGAAATTATTTATATTTGCAAAAACACTTTTTACCCGAACGGCGCCTCATAACGTTCAGTGGTCCTACAGAAGATCGTCACTTGCTGACACAAACACGAGTCGAGATTTTAAAAATGATAGTTTGGTGTTGAGATGAAAATCTATTGTATTTATAAATACAGTTCGACCCACATAGCTGAACATGTGGAATTCTCATTTCTTGAGCGAACGTTCATGATGAGTGCCTTATCACTGCATATAACTTAGTGAAGGAAGAGGACACTGCTGAAGTTTTTGCTGAATTCTTTTCTTCCATTTATGATCTGAATAAAACCTCTTATAGCCTAAATACAGATATTGTAGGGGGCGTCAACGACATATTTTCGATTGAAACTCTTTCTGAGGCAGATTTTGAGGAAGCGGTGAAGAAATTGAAACCAAAAAAAGCTGCAGGCACTGATGGTATCCCTCCCTATGTCTTAAAAGGTTGTGGTGAATGGTTAAAAAACCACTTGTTCATATCTTCAATAGAATTCTTGAGTCGAAAGTCTTTCCAGAGCAATGGAAAACAGCCATAACTACGCCAATCTATAAATCTGGCGGTAAGGTGAACACTGAAAATTATCGGCCAATTTCAATTATGTGTGCTCCGTCCAAACTGTTCGAACAGATCATATACAGTAAATTATATCAGTATGCTGAAAAATACTTAATATCCGAGCAGTATGGTTTCATGTCAAATAAGTAGATCAATACAAATTTGTTTATTTTTGGAATCCGAGCATTTGAAACATTTGGATGTAAATCCCAAATGGATACGGTATTTACCGATTTCCGCAAAGCGATCGCGTAAATCATGATATCCTTCTGAAAAAGTTCGGATTAACGAAGAACTTTGTTAAATTAATGAAAAGTTATTTAGAAAATAGAAAATTTATTGTCAGACATTAAGGAAACGTATCTGGAAAATATTATGCAAACTCTGGAGTACCAGAGGGTTCTAAATTGGGGCCTCTCCTCTTCATTATATTCATAAACGATCTCTCTTCGGTTATTAAGTACTCTGAATGCCTCTTGTTTGCGAATGACCTCAAAGTATATAAAAAAGTACACTCAGTACGGGATTGTGTTATTCTGCAGAAGGACATGCATAGTATTTATGAATGGAACCTGATTAACAAACTGCATTTCAATCTCAATAAATGTAAAGTGATTAGTATAACTCGCACCAAAGAGCCAGTTGTCTTCAACTATGAGATGGGTGGAGAGGATCTAATCAGATGTACAGAAATTAAGGATCTTGGTGTAACCTATAATAGTGTCTTTTCATTTGCGGAACAATCAGAAAAAAATATATTATAGTTCCAATTATTCATACTAAATAAGAGCAAACATTTTTAAACTCTCATACAAAATACAACTCGTGTCGATAAAATCATTATGATTTTTCTTCTCCTTCAAAATTACTCGTTATAATGAAATTTTAGGAAGGTTTATGATGGCACACACGGAGGGTACTTGAAAAGAACTGAAAAAAATGGAAACGAAGGCTGAGACCGTATAGAAATGGCAGACACTCGAGTTTATGAAGAAAACACTTTGGGCCTGAGACATATCCAGCACTAAATAGATTCACTACTCAGCGTTGTTTAATCAAATAACACAGTATCTTTATAGCAAGCCATGATTTATCTGTATACCAACAATAAAAAACAAGGCAAATACATCGCCTCAATACGTTGGAACATTCAATATTAATAAGTTCAGTAACGCGATGCTTACCTGATGTGATTATAATGTGATTCGGATTTTACCAAAATTGTATACCGATATTCGTAAAGTGAATATATTTCATCAGCTATGTGGCCACATATTATTCGAAATGCATATTTGACTAGAAAATCGTACGGGAATAATAACTTGTAGTGCCTTGATTTTAAAACCAACAGATATTGTGCTTGTTCCAAAAAGTTTTTTTCCGCGAAGAGTGGTTTTGCATGTCAAGCAACAGGTACGTACCCACCGAGTAATGCCTTTTTTACATTTTTGAGTAATATCCTGTATTTGAACGTTGCTATATCATAGATAAACAATACAGTTCTGCTATTTCTTGGAAGAACACATCTCGAGAGGAAAATATTCTAGCGCAGATTATCACTTATAATATCACAAGAGCTTAAATTATTTCCGGAAATTTTCTTGAGGGCACAAATATTTTGAAAATTTATTTTCTTAAAATATTCGTGCCCGAAAGAAAATTTCCAGAAATAATTTAAGCTTGCCTGATATTCGGTAAGAAAATTTCACACCATAATTTGAAAAAAAATTATTGATCCAATCTGACATTTTAAATTAATTTCACTGCTTGTCAAGTCCACCATGTTTTCGTTAAATTAGATCAGTCTATCGCCCTTTCATAATTTTAGGTCACTAAAGTTGGTAGATATGTATTTTTTGTTAAAGTAAACCATAACACTTCTAATTTAAAAAATATAATATTAACATGGTTTGTTGCAGTAGGTGGCCGTGATATAGGCGGCCATGCTTTTGACAGATGAGGTTTAAATTGGTGAATTACATTGAGTTACTATATAGTACACCAGCAAACAAAGATATTATTATGTAAAACATTTCTTGTAAGTATTTACGTTAAACAATTTGGGAAAAATGAAATGCTTTGAAAAGTACAATTTATGTAAATACTGCAAAGAGTTGAGTCAAGTACAAATATGTTATCCAAAATTGATATATTTAACGGATTTAATGGAAGATTGCGACCAGGAAGCTTTAGAGTCGAATGGTTTGTTTACGAAAATCGAAGAAAGTCTGCTGCAGATGTCAAGTGAATATGGCCTTTTGCGTAAAAGAGATTTGAACAAAATTGATTCAAAATATTACATATATGTCTTAAAACACAGACATCTAATTAATTCGTCACCTTCCTATTCACCATTAAGAAGAGAGGATGGGTTAGAATTCAAGCAACATTTAAACCTTACTATGTTTGTAGATCCTACGTTTTTTGAAATATAAATTGTTAATGCATAATAATCAAACAAAGTTGTGTTTTCTGTTTAATGAAACTTTATAGGGAATAATAAATAATAATGTTAATTCTTATAGAAATTTTGCATTATTCACAGGTATATTTACAATGTTTAATGGTTGTTGATCATATGTTTACCTTTTCAACTGTCAAAAAATTTCCACTTAAATATCGTGGCGCCACGAAAAAATTTCCGGAAAACTAGTCAAAATTAAGGCATCTTATTGGTTAAAAAGTAGAGGTGTGAAATTTTCATCATAACTGCTCCAAGGCATAGAAATTTTCACAATTGAAAGTACCAAAACAAATACTCAGTTTGCACACACTAATCTGGCCTGGCTGTAAATCTACCTAGCTGGTAAGGATATCGTTGCACAACTATTTCTCTAAAAGTTAAAGAAACAAGATAATAAGTTTAACAGATTATTTTCGGGTCTAGGTAGATTCATCCCTAACAATTCTTCGCCAAAAACTCTTCGCCGACAATTCTTCGCCAACAATTCATACCTGAATCATTTATTCGCATTTCTTTTTATTATTAAAACATTCTTGTGTCGTACACTGAATTGATTGAAGAGTTTTCGGGTTCTTGGTTTAGACTGATCTAACCAGAACGAACTAACCTCACGTACACATTTCAGTGCGTGGAAATTAAACAAATAAATTTTTCGAACAATAATTCTTTAGTATGATGTAACCAGAACTAGCTAACCTTACGTAGATATTTGAGTGCGTGGAAATTGAACACAAACATTTGGCGAAGAATACATTTTTAGCCTGATCTAACCAAAACGAACCAACCTTACGTAGACATTTGAGTGCTTGGAAATGGAACACATGCATAACCTTGACGAAAAAATGGCATTGCGAATAAATGTTGGAGGTATGAATTGTTGGTGAAGAATTGTTGGCGAAGAATTGTTGGCAAAGAATTATTGGCAATGCATATTCCGTACCTATACCATTGTTTTCAATATCGGCAATAACGATATCAGTTAAATTATTTTTCCTCCTACACCCCTATAGAAAGTACCACTTTCCTCCCTCAAACCAGGGAGGAAACTCATACTTTTCTTCCCTACGGAGGAAAGTACTTTTCCTCCCCCTCATTTCAAGTAAGTTGTAAACGATATAACTTGTGAATCTATTATAATCAAACTGTTTCCGTAATTTCTTGGATATTTTATATATATCCTGTATTCTGGTAAAAATCAAACATGGATGTTATTTCTACTTTGGTTCTTTAATAGCTATTCGTGTATTTAGAGCGCAAAGTGATTGATTGTCGCTTGACAAAAAGATCAATCTTTGGAGAACAAAAACGACACTTTGTGCTCGAAATACACACATTATTTTTTCTACACACTGTATTATCAACACTTCATTCAAATAGGCACATAACATTACTTATGAGAAAATCACTCAATAGCAATCCGAAATGTATAAGCTATCTAAATGTCCAATTATTCAAATCACTAACAAGAAAATAGTAAAATAACGTTCTTGAAAAAAAAACAAAAGTTGCAATCGCCAAGAGCTGAACCCGGGACCTTCGGATTACAAGCCCCAGACGCTAGCCATTACACCACCTCAGATTCTCAGAACGACAGGACTGTATTGTCTATACTTTCCATCATGCAAGTATAGGTCCGTTTAGACAAAAGCAGTTGAGACGCGTTTTAAATTTCCAAAAAAAGTTCATTAAGTGGGAAGGAGGAAAAATCATATATCACATATATTATAAGAACAATAAAAATAGATAACTTACCAGAAGGAATTATAATATTCATTTTTGGCCGTAACTAACTAACTTCAATAAGGTGAAACTTTTCACATTGAAATATCGCTGAGAGTAATTGCAGTTATCCGAAAGTCTCGCCATCACTTTGTCGCACAAATAATTAAAATTTTACTCCACAACTTCGAAATATTTTCTGATTCAAGAAATAAGAACACAACCCTAAAAAGACAGTTTTTTTTTTCAACGTTTTCCAGTGAAAGAACAGAAGTTTCGAAATTTTACAAAGTATTTGAGAGATAATTTTATTGAAAATTAGTTATGTTTCGAACGTTTAGCAATTACCTATTATTTTCATTCTTGAATACAAAATATAACGGCGGCATCCAACTGTTTGAAATCCACCTCAGAGAGTTTCATGTTCATTGGATAGAAAGAACCATATGATTCAATTTGATATATATTCAATGATGCCTTCGAGGAACCATTAGACACTTTTATGAGGAGTTTGCTTTTTGAATGTCAACACTGTAGTTGCACCTTCGATAAAACTATTGCTACTTAAATGCCAGTAGCTCCCTCTGAACGGTAATAAATAAATCATAAAGGTGGAAAAGGTTTCATGAGATCGTGGAAATCTATGGCAATCATAAAACCGAACGAAAGTGATGAAATGTCTAAAGTCAGAATTATACCGTTTTTAATTATTCACCATATATATGTAGCAGAATTTTATTATATCAATATCAATACTCACTGGAGATTTAACGAAACTGACATAAAAAATTACTGAAATGAAACTAGTGACCAAAATGTAGGAATTTCAACGTATACAGCAATTAACTATGTAGGTACATACATAATAGTATGACATTTTGCCACCAGAACGCTGGTATCGAATTTTGAAGACTCAAATACCGAGGAGTATAGATAACTGGAAAAAATTATCAGTGATTAAAAGGATCACAAGAGCTTAGACACTAAGTACCGATCAAGGAATTATAAACACATTTCGGATACGTCCCCATCACGAGAAGACAAGTCTAAGGCAGGTTTGACGATTCTTATTTGAAGGTTAAGAAAATGTTCTGGAAATCGGATTAAATATTGAATATTACAAATCAACTTACTTTTTTAGGAGAAAATGGTTTATTGCAAGGTTAAATAATTCTATGGGGGAAATATGTGCAGCTATTCAGAATGAAGGTAAGGTAGGCATTTTTCATTACAACCAGAGGGGCGAAATAGAAGATAAATCTGTTTGCAACTCACGTTTCTTGCAATTTGGTATGTAAAACGGAAAGGATATACATAATGTTTGCTATATATTTGTATATAGATATGGTACAAATCATTTCGGAATAGCATGAGTCGAAATAATTCTTTAATATTTTTTAAATTTTTTTTTGTTTTGTTCATTTTGTTAATTGGTTTATTTTTTTAATTTCGCGTTGTTATTGGGGCGCGTTGCAGATTTATCACCAATCTGATATCATCTTGTCAAAAAACTTTCATTTGCAGGGGAAATTCGGTATTTAACAGTGTTTAACGGATATATATATATAAATTCGACGTTTCGGCTCCGATTTTGGAGCCATTTTCAAGAAAAAAGAATAAAATGATTGAAAGTCACAAATCGACAGGTCCATCCGCCGTCAACTATCCAACCCCCAAAAAACTGAAAATCCGGTAGACGTCATTCAGCCTCACAAAGCGTTCCTACCATTCATTAAAGGTGTTACCGACAAAATCAGCAGGATCCTACAAAAACACGAGATTAAAACAATTTTCACTGCCAACAATCAAATTTCGAAATGTCTTAGATCTCCCAAGGACACAATACCAAATGAGTCTCAAGGGATATACGAAACTCCGTGTTCCGAGTGTCCAAGAACATACATTGGCCAAACTAACAGAAGAGTAACTTCCAGAATATATGAACACGAACTAGCAGTCGGACAAGCATCTTCTTCTTCCGCACTTTACAAACATCGTGAAGAAACAGGCCACAAAATAGACTTTAAAAACACTAAAACAATTGGCATGGAGAAAACTCTGCAAACTAGGATCATCCGGGAAGCCCTGGAAATAAAAAAGCGCCCCAACTGCCTTAATACCCGTGATGATGGACGTAGACTTCCTATTACTTGGAAACCACTCATTTCTCGTCTACCGACACCTGGCAACAGCGCAATCTCCGCACCACATCGCGCAAGTCCAGACTCCGAATCACCACGCACGCCCAATATGGCCGCCATGACAAGTATAAATACAGCTGCACAACCGACAAATGTTCAGTTCTCTCGACGGAGTAGGCAGATTGAGACCTTAGAGAGAACAAGTGACGAGACCTGGGGAGTAGGCAGATTGAGACCCCGGCGTCAAGTTACAAAATCCTGATGATACCTGAGGAGTAGGCAGATTGAGACCTCAGTGTAGAATCTAACTTCACACCCTTTCAATCATTTTATTCTTTTTTCTTGAAAATGGCTCCAAAATCGGAGCCGAAACGTCGAATTTCAACAAATTCTAGACGCGGGTCAACCCGAACTTCCAGTTTCCATATATACATATATATATATATATACCGGGTGACCACGAGGTGAGGTTCCTCCTCCCCAATTTTTCTGTAGTTTTGAAGATACAGATTTCAAATTTGGTGTGTCGCTATAGTACTCGAATACGCATATTTTGAAGCCTCTACAGAAAATTCACCACTTCCGGTTCAACCGGAAGTGACCAAAACTTTTTTTTCCAAATGACACCAAAGTTGGCCATGAAACTCAACTTAAATCATCACAATTGACAAACGACATCAGAAGTTACCAGAGGAAGCTTCGAAGTGCGATACAGTCAAAAACTGAGATTCTTATGTAATTTCAGCTCCCATATATTCCAACAATTATCGAAAATTACCTAAAAACGGAATGGTATCCATAAAGAAATGCTCACAACTGCCATTTCTTAAATTCGTCATGATAAAAAGTTATACATGATCAGTTTAATCGTGTGAAAATTTTTGGAAAATTCCTAAAGGGAACGAAGATACAATCAGGTTTCATGATGAGTGTTCCTAAAATTGAATGTTCTTCAATGTAGTCCGCTTAGAATATATAAGTTTGTTTTACGTATTTAATCAATCCCGTTTTTTGTTTCGCTTTTTTATGTTCATGGCCGCCTTCGTTGAAGAATATCTAATTTTGAGAACACTCATGATAAAACATCTTGTATTTTCGGAATTCTTTGAAATTTTTCACACGAGTAATCCGATAATTAATCATTTTTCATCATGACGAAGTGAAAAGAACATGTTGCCATTTGAGAAATAGCAGTTGTGAGCATTTCTTTATGGGTACTATTCCGTTTTTAGGAAATTTCTGATAATATGGGAGCTGCAATTATACGAGAAACCCAGTTTTCAACTGTATCGCACTTCAAAGCTTCCTCTGATCACTTTTGATATCGTTTGTCAGTTGTGATGATTTGAGTCTTTCATGGCCAACTTTGTTTGACTGATCAATCTACTGTATCTCCGCCATTTTTCAACCGATTTTCAATTTTGAAGAACAGGGTTATCACGAATTGCCTGCTTTTTCGGATAATGAAAAAATATGTACAGGGTGTCATTCGAAAAAAAGTTTGTGGTCACTTCCGGTTAAACCGAAAGTGGTGAATTTTCAGTAAGGGGTTCAAAATATGTGTATCCAAGTACTATAGCGACATACCAAATTTGATATCTGTATCTTCAATACTATAGAAAAATTGGGGGGCTTACCTCACCTCGTGGTCACCCGGTATATACTTCAAAATATCGTCCTAACCCAACCCAAATTCAAAAAGACATTTTGATGCCAAACAGATTTTTTTTAAGGCCATACAGGCTTATAACAGCCCCATGATTTGGTTTTATAATTAACCTCAGGAGGTTATTAAGAATCCTGCGAATAAGGCAAAAAAGTTTTATGGGGGGGGGGGAGGCTCGTAGATTGGTGGCAGCTTCATAGAGGTTTTATGGATGTTGTTATACCAGCAAAACAATTTTTCTATCGTAGCTGTGCTGGTTATGGTCTTCAGAACCTTCTGAGGGCTATCACAAAACTAAAATTGTTACTTGGGTATGTTCCATATAATAACCCATTTTCTTAATCGCTCCAATTTCGGAAACACCTTGTATATTAGAATTCACCTGTATACGCCACTGATATACATCCGCCAGACTACCGGCAAACATCCGACGAAAACAACTTTGCAAGTGCTACAAACAGCATGAAATCCTCTGGATTCTAATCCACCTACGACATAGGATGCCATCAATAAACATTGTGTTACGGACACAACACCATCTTCGGAAACTACGGATTCAATATTTGGATTCCAGCCGACGAAAACAACTATTGTATATGATTTCGTTTGCAGAAGGCTAGTATTTTTATGTCCATTTTTCATTATGTAGAAAGTATTTCTTCGAAAACTCTCTACACAGTTACTAAAACTGTTAAATTGTAATCCAAAATCGATCTCATGTGGATGAAACACAACAGCAGGTAGTAGCGATTCTTTGCATAATGTTCGGAATAACGAGCCCAAGTAGCAATTCAACGTTGCGGCAACGTGTTCGAAAAAGTTGTGCAACCAAACATAAGTTGCGTTGCTGACGTCAACACAAAGTTGTCACAACCCTGTTTTACACCAATTTGGTCAATCATGTTTGGGTTTTTACAACGTTTCTGCTGCAACTGTAGGTAGCAGTTGGTCGTTTCCTAAACGTTGCTGAATTTACTTAAGAACAACTACACACCAGCGCTCTCTCAAGCAGCAATGACAGTTTATTTTCTATGATGTTCAGATAATAGTTGATTAATCAACCAAATAATTACTGATAGCCAAAATGGACACTAAGAAAAAACTTTCTGGCAACTACTACCGCAAGATAATATCGAAATATTTTATGCTCAATATCACCGAAAAATAACGATTACGAAACAGAAATTGCCAACGCATTACATTTTACTGTGAAATATACCATTGTTTCATGGTAAAAAACACGTGGACTTTGAATCTGATGCGAAGTTTTCAAATGTCAAGAATAAGAAATATATATTTTCATAAACAATTTTCAATGCTGATATCATGTGAACTAAATACGGAATACCTATGAATTATTTCTAGAAAACTAAAATGAGGCTTTAAAATCCTTTGTAAATGTTTGTTTTATATCCCAAGTTTTAATGGCTGACCTTGTTTCCAAATAGAATTACACTTCCAATATGGCGTAGGAGTATACAAGTCGCCAACGCGACCTTGGTTGTCAAGTAACTAAAAATATACTAATTTTTAACGTTAGTCTGCCATACAACCAACTTTATACCCGAAGCGCGACTGGAGTTGCTTATCGGACCAAAACTGAACCAATTTCATCTAACGAATACATTCCGCTCCACATTTTGTAACCCGTCTCTTTCGCGTTTTTCCCTCAGGTCTTCCAAATTGATAAACTGTTGTACATGGTCATAATCAAGTTGTTTCTCTTGGCTATAATACAGTTGTTCATCTGAAAAAGTAGTTGCTTTCCTCAATATATCTCTATTCAGGTTGGCACTTGTTCCTAAAGAAATTAAACTTAAGATTTCCAAGCTGTCTGTCTTTATGTTAGCTTTTGCCCGTGAAGTTTCCCCACGACTTTTTTTTTATCTGTGAGAGAAGACAGTGAATTTGTAAGCACTTTTCATTTTCGATTCGAAAGTTAGGTTAGGATCATTCTAGTCCTTTTTCCTTTACTATAAATACATTTTCTGTCAAACAATGGTTCTTGTCACTGAATTAAAAAATATATAATAAATTAGGTAAATAATTATTATCTAAATAGCCTACACGTCCTCTGCAGTAAATATTTGAAGGAAGGTTAGTTGTGAAAAGGTTTTCAACTTAACTGAAAAATTACCCACTGCTTAGTTGAATCTCACAAGGTCGCTTTACTGTCGGAAAAACGTTTGAAATAACTAAAGTTGTCACTTAAACGTTTTTAGAACGTTATTTCCATTCCCAGAATATTTACTACTTGTAGTCGGTTGAGTAAACGTTATGACAACGTCGTAGCTTGACTGATGTCATGCTCAACGTTAAAACAACGTTGACCGGTGGTTTAGAGAGCGTCGTTTCATAAATGACTAATTTCTACACCAACTACAACGTTAATTTTGGTGTATTATGTGGTTGTCGTCGCCAAAATGCTACTTGGGAGGGGAAAGTCTGGTCAAGTTTTCTACCTCCGGAACTTAGTTTTTCAGCACAAAAATTACAATTTTGCAAGAAGGCATGTTCGAAACAGCCAAACTGCGAGTACTTTTGCTTCCGAGTCTGTACAAAACAAGTTCATCGGAAACCACCACCTTCCGCAGCTTTCAGCAGCTGTGAATCCACATCAGCGTTCTTTGGCTATGGTAAAGCGAGACTGCTCACTGTACTGGAGCGGAACCCCACAGCTGAAGGAGCAGGTTGCAGCTTTTAAATCCCACAACGCCTGGGGAAATAGCGACCGCAGGAAAACAGGTTATTGTCACCATATATATATATACATTGGAAAGCCAGGTTTCATATCATAAATTTGCTGCGGTACCAGGTATTTTCTAAAGCTGTAGCCAAGACCAACTTAACCCGGTTCCTTACAAAAGTTGATGCTGCAAAGTTACACTCCTTCCGGGCGCACCACCATGTGCAGAAGTGGATGGGTCAAGACCTGAACCCGACACAGTGGGAGTGACAACTCACACCGGAAGTTGCTGCATTCCAGCTTCTGCAAATCATCTTCTGTAACTACCGGAAAGAGTGTGGAAACGCCTGGATTTGCTGATTAGCCGGCAGAAATTTTCCATTTTCTGCGGCCAATGCAGTGAGCAGTCGTGCGAGAATATCCCGGAGATCACCATCCAGTCTCTCGACTATCCTGTTACCCCACCCGACAAATTAAATGCTCACGTCGATATCCCTTTCTTGAGCGAGTAGAGGAGAAATTGTAATGCTCTCCCAACATATAGCAAGCTATTTTTCACGCTCTCATGAAACCACCATACCCAAGACGAAAACCACCATACCCAAGACGAAAACTTTCCGATACTGTATGAATTTTCAATGAAAATTAGCAATAATTGGAAAAATCAGCCAACTAACTGAAAATTTGAAATTTCACTTTTTCTTTTCAGTTAGTGACTTTTCAAAATCTCTGTCAGTGTAGTTCAATGTCCCAATGTCCAGCGTGTCTTCAGCCGGGGAAGTTGTTGTTTTCTGTTACATATTACAAAAAAAAACACATTTTTTATTTCAATGGAGAATGTTCCACTTTTCAACCAAAAAAAGTTATTTCACCACATTCAAACACCGACTGAAGGCAATTGTAATCAAAATGCTGATTCTGTTTTTATGGATCGGACGTTTCACATGTGGAAAAATAGCAACTTCGAAAAACGATTCAATGAAATAAAAAAAACGAAAACCTTGAAGACAAAATATCTTACTGTATCCAGAAGTTGCTCTTGGTTTAAAAAATATGAAAATATTTTAGGTATTCTATTTAAAAAACTGAAACTAAGACTTGTTAGGGGCGAAATTTAGAGGAATTGAGCAGTGAATGTGCGATAGATATTTCACGTCCTTATCTCACCCAGAAGCTCAGTGGGACATGGATTCGACAATAAAATATAGATTTCGCTATAATGAAATGGGGGGTTTAATTTTCTGGAGCGCCACGGATTTATTGCCACTGAAAAAATCCGAAACCACCCTGAGGAAATGGGACAACCCACTGCTGTAATATTACTGCAGTAATACACTATAGAATAGATAATATGATACAAAAATAATATATATACAGGGTGTTATGCAATAAGTGTCCGATATTTAACAGGACGATTTCTCAGTTATTTATAAGGTAAAAAGTTCATATAAACATGGGTCCGCAAGGCCTTCAGTTTTGAGATAGAGGGCATTGAAAATTTATTTTTATTTTGGTTTTTCGTGAATAAATTTTGAAATAATGTCGATATTTGAACAAAAAGTGGTATTTGGGGACTTTTCAATATGAGAAATTCAAATTTGATCTCTGTTTGGCACTTTATTGTAGAGGGCGCCACCTACAGGTCTTTGTCTCTTTTGGGGAGTCACAACTTTTTCGTGCATGTATGTATCACATTTTCTAGAAAAAATAGTAATTTACGTAACAAATCCGGAAAACACTGTTTTTTTGGACGAGTGGACAAGATTCTAGGACGAGCGTAGCGAGTCCTGGAAGTCTGCTAGTCCAAAAAAACTGTTTTTGGACGTGTTGCGTACACAATTTTTTCGGTAACCGTGTAGAATAACAAATCAAGACACATTTATTTTTTATATTTCTTTGTAGAAGAAAATTTCGAACATTTTAATTCTTATTTGTATTGAATATCGAAATGCGAACAGAATATAGGTACTAACAGAAACATTCTAATTCTTATTTATATAAATATTTATATTGAAATTCGAGCATTTCCCGAACTATTCCGGAAAGTACGTACTTCCCGGACTAGTCCGGGAAGTGATACTTTCTCAAAGAATAAGGCGTTGGAGAAACCAACGACAGAAGTTGATACGTAACGGAAAGCCACGAGAGAGGAGTGCCTGAACTCTCTGAATATGGTAGGGATATAACAAATTATCAATTAAAATTGTCCATACCAGAACACGAGAAATGTTCAACGTCAGCGCTATTTTCCTGGAGCTTGTTTCCGGGTGTTCTCCTACCAGATTAAGAACTGCTTCCTCGGTTGCTGGGGTTCTTACCGTCCGATGTGCACCCGACAGATGACTAGCTTTCTCAAAACTTCCTGTTTCCCTTAACCGAGTGTGAATTCTTGAAAAGGTTTTTGAAGTAGGAGTTGTGCGGTTCGGATAACGCTCGTGATATGAACGTCTAGCCTCATATGCATTTCCGTTAGCAAGTCCGTATGTAAAATGTATGTCAGCATACTCTGCATTGGTGAAGTTTACCATTTTCAATAAAATCACACTAGTAACAAATAAAACTATTTAACTATGCGTCAAGATATAAATGACAGCACAAAAAAAATATTGGAATAAACTTACTGGCCTACTTGATTATTTAATTTTCAAAGAGTTCGCGAATCAATGAGAAGGCGATTGGATGCATCGGTTAATTTAAATTAAAATATCTCGATAATGGCTGCTTGTAGTGACTGTTGACAAGTATTTGTTTTTCACGTAAAAATGATAGTGGAATAGGTTTTTATTCTAGAAAATGTGATACATACATGCACGAAAAAGTTGTAACTCCCCAAAAGAGACAGAGACCTGTAGGTGGCGCCCCCTACAAGAAAGTGCCAAACAGAGACCAAATTTGAATTTCTCATATTGAAAAGTCCCCAAATACCAATTTTTGTTCAAATATCGACATTATTTCAAAATTTATTCACGAAAAACCAAAATAAGAATAAATTTTCAACACTCTCTATCTCAAAACTGAAGGCCTTGCGGACCCATGTTTATATGAACTTTTCATCTAATAAATAACTGAGGAATCATCCTATTGAATATCGGACACTTATTACGTAACACCCTGTATAATATGTACAGGTTTTCTTTTCAATTCTGAAAAAGGGATTCTTAGATTAGAACAGAGAAATAGCCATTAACCCTACTAATTAAATATGTTGGGCACAGTGTCAACACTATAGTTCAGTGTTCGCAGTGGAAACACATCACCTCACCAAACAATTATATCATTGGCCAAATGTGACTGTAGTTGAGATTATGATAAAGATTTTATTAGAATGAATTACCCCTACAGCAAGTACCATTCATGTGACGCCACCTTGATAGTTTACATTGGTTTATTAAGTAGAAAAGAAGCCTTAGGGGCAATCACTGACTTATAATCTAAACTTATCTGATAGCACTCTACGCAGCTAATGATTTTCAAAGCGATTCTCTCAATGAACTGTGCCAGTACGTTGGATAGGTCGAGCAGTCTTCCAGTTTCTCAATACAGTTACATATGAATCCATGACTTGGTGGTTAGGTGTGCTCCGTGGGGCGACACAAATGTCAAGAATAGCAGGTAGTTGAACTTGGCGGCTATTCACCTCCACATATACAGTATCGGAAAGTTTTCACCTGGGGTATAGTGGTTTAATGAGAGCGTGAAGAATAGCTTGCTATAATGTTGAGAGAGCATTACAATTTCTCCACTCGCTCGAGGAAGGGATATCGACTGAGCTCTTAATTCGTCAAGCGAGGTGATAGGAGAGGCGCGCAGTGGTGCGTCTCTCTTATTTATGTGGTATTATCATATCATGCGTTCCTTGTTGCTCGCGTAGATTTCGTCTATACCCCAGGTGAAAAGTTTCCGATACTGTAGGTCGGTTTATACTTGCTAAGGTTAGTATTTGAACTTATGTTCGAAAAAACGAATAAATGACAATGAGAAAGTAATCATACCATAAAATACGGAGAATAAAGTGTAGGGTTTGTCTCACTGACACAAAATTACAGACATTATTATATTAAAACAAGAGAGGGTGTCAAGTGCAAAATGAACCCGTAACAGACCGTTTATGGCAGAACCGGAAGCGCTAGAGAATTCTTTTTGATCTGAAAAAAAATTACATTTTAGTTGTTTGTTTGCACCCTAAATGTTTGTTCTTTGAATTGGATTGGTAATTTCTCTCAAAAACAGGAGTGTACCGCCTTTCAGACGTATTTGAGTGTAAATATCTTATAGTGAATGTGAATCATTTTGGCACATAAGTTATGAAAATCTATCTGGCTTCTGAACATTGAATACGAATGATCGAAAACATAGTACTGTTATGTTTCATCCAGTCCTCATCCTTTTTTTATCATTCAATATTTTCAGGAAGAGTGAAGTTACTTTTTTCATAAATAAATTTCACTGTCGAGTGACTTATTCGCAAAATGATCTATTAGTCAATCTCCCTGAGAGCTTTTTTGGGATACCATCTCTAATTTACCATAAATTTACCTTAAATTTCTAAATTATATTGAAATATATTAGTAACTATATATGATATGGCAAATAAATTATTATTATTATTATATTAATCGATGAACATCGGCTATTTCTCAAGAACTTTCGGGTTTTTTGGTACATTGCCCCCAATTAGTAATTTCTCATTTGTTGTTCTTCACAACAAAGCTAGTTATAGATTTGCTTTCGAATTGGTTTTGAACGATTTCAATAGATCTCATTGAAACAATTCTACATTCATCATACACCCAGAAATAAAATTCAGGTTTGTCAAATATCTCAAATATGCTATGTTCAAATTTTTATTTTAAAATTGGCCGATGTAAACAACGTGATATATTTGTGAGAAACTACCTGCAAACGTGTTACTTTTTCAGCTATCGAAAAGACAAGAAAAAGTATCTCTTATATTCTTCATTCCAGAGTTCGGCGAAACTCAGTGACAGAGACAGAAACTATTCAACAAACTTGGCTTAATATTTCCAGCATCCCAGTTCGAAATTGGAATCCGCGTTACATAAACCTCATCTAATAAAGTGCTGACCCAAATTAAAAAATACACACTCAAGTGGAAACTGTCTGGCCTGCCATATCACCCAACGTGTCCAGCATTTGAAGTTATACACATTATATTGCAAGAGATTCTGTAATACTTGCTTGCAATTGCCTTTTTTTAGTGGAATTTATGGGGAAACTCTTTCATTAGTCTAATATGACTGAGATTGTAATGAAAAAATTGCATTCAAGCGGATTTTCTATGAAGATACAGTTCTGCAGGCGATTGATCACATGCAAGTGGTGTCGCACGATAACGAAACATAATGTTCTGCACTTTGTATTGAACAGACATAGAATCATTTTCGACAGCCTTCAATCTGTGTTTCGAGGTCTGCATGTTCCTTTTTGCAAGTCCATTTGTCGCCGGATGTCCTGGAGCAATGAACTTTTGGAACATTCCATTTATTTTACAATACGTATGGAATTTCTCGCTTTGGAAAATCGATGCATTGTCTGATACGATTACTGCAGGATATCCATGTACCGCAAAAATATTTTCCAGTAATGTTATTGTCATGAAACTACTTGGTGCGTCCTTTATGATTCTAACTTCTGTCCATTTAGATTTTGCATCCACACATAGTAGCAGTTTTCAGAAGACCAGCAAAATCGAAATGAATTCTTTCCCAATTAGTTTCACGAGTATCCCACGGATGAACAAGTACTTTCGGAGGGTTCGATTCGGTCACTGCACAGCTTTCAGAACCTTTGACTAATCGTTAAATATCCTTGTCGATACTAGGCTAGTAGACATAACGACGGCTAAGCTGCTTCATCTTTGTTATTCCCATATAATGATTCTATCTTTCTGAAAAAGTATTCCATCCACCAGTGTGAATTCGGAATGCTCGGATTTATTTTTCAGGGTTTGAATAATTTTCTTGAGTTCTGGATCATTATCAGTTTCATGTTTAAACGTCATTTTATCGCTTGAAATCTTTAAAATCTGTTGATCACATATCTGTTTCACTTCATCACCAATAACAGCATCAGTTCTGGAATGTTGAATCGGAGCTCGAGATGAACAATCAACCTTTTGGTTTTCCGTGCCTTTCTTGAACTCAACAGAATAATTGAATCCTGAGAGAAATGACGCATACCGAAGAAGGCGGGAAAAAGTCATCTGTGGCAGTGCTTCATGATGATGGAAAATTCTCGATAATGGCTCGTTGTCGATAATGAGCAAAAAATTATTTCCAAATATTAATGATAGAAATTAGTAACACCAAAAGTAATTGCGAGTGCTTCTATGTCAAGCTGGCCTTAATTCTTTTCAGAGGCCACGAGGCATAGGCGATCGGCCTCTCAACTACATCGATGGAATGGCTGATTACACTAGCTATTCCGGTGGGGGTTGCATCAGTGGTCGAAACTACAGGAAAACTGGGATCAAATGGTATAAGAACATGATCACTACAAAATTCTGCTGTCCATGCCCATGGTTGATTTTTTCTCAGCAAACATCGGAGAGGATAGGATATTGTTAAAAAAGCAGGAACGAATCGGGATTAATATGTAACAAGTCTTAGAAATCTTTTAACATCATCGGCATTAGATGGACGTGGCATGTCTTGAATAAAGCGGACTTTCACTGGAGACTTAGAAATCTTGTTGAACTCCTTAAAAAAATGAACATTTGGTTTCGTTTAGATGAAGATCGAAATCCATCAGTCTTTTCAGAGTCTTTTAGATTTTCTGTGCATTCTTCCATTGGCAATCCATGGACAATTATGTCGTCGAAATATGCTTCTGTTTTTGGAAGGACTTCGAGTATCTGAGATCGAAGAATTCGATTATTCCAAAACTAAGATGGCTCGTTCGATAACTGCCACAATGAGTTAAAATTGTTTGAATGACGCTGCTTTCGTCATCAATTTTTATAGATATTTGGAATTACGGAGGCTATTCAAAACATCGTCAATACGGCGGATTGGGTGAGTTGCCTGGACTAATCTTTCATTCACAACTCATAATCGAGCATCTATATCTGCTTTCGTTATGACTACTGAAGGTGAATCCCATCACTGGTAGGAACTAATGATATAATGCCATCTGCTTCTAGGGAATCCAATTCCGTATCTACAAGCTCTCGGAGTGCGTATGGCACATTTCGTTCTCTTATGAAAACAGGTTTGGCTCCATGAAGTGTAATTTTCAATCCTGGAACACATCCAACTTTTGGTAGGAATATCGGAGCAAAATGATTGAATATATGCATTTTCCATTTCGGTGTCGATTTGTTGAAGTTCAATAACTTAAGCTCGATTCATTGTCGTCTAAGAAGAGCATCATGTCCGGCTGGAACCTTCGATTTCTTTTCCGGATGAATGAGATTGCCCAAATAAGAGGGTGCTATTCTCGAGTTTTTACGTTTGTACGTATGCGATTTCGATTTACTGTTTCACACCAATACACTTGGACTATGTTTGTTCTTCTCTCTTTTTCGTATACGATTTGAAACCGAACTGTTCGAGAATAGACCTCCTGAAGGCTATTTTGAATTTCTCACTGGTACATTCAGATTCAAATTATTGCCATCGTTCTCACTTAGTGAGGAAAACCTTGCACCGGAATCAATTCGAAACGCTGTGATTTGCCATTCAGTGAAATCGTCACAAACAGCTTGTACTGTGCAATTTTTTACATCATTTTTACATCATTTATCGAAGTTGTAAGGCAAACTTTTGCAACATGGCCATTTTTCTTGTAGGAAATGCAAGAAACGTTGTTTCTGTCTACTCGACAATCGGTGATTTTATAATTATCTTTCCCACATCGACTACAAAGATTGTCTATGCTAAGTCCTTTATAATTTGGTTGTCGTCGGTGATGATTGTGGTAATTTTGATTGTATGGTCGATGTTTTGATCGTGGTTTGATCGATTTTTTGTACGATTTGATGCAGAGTTTGATATTGTATTTATATCAAATGTATTGAAATTTGCATGACTGGCATTTGAGCGTTGAGTTACAAACATTCCCATAAAGTGGGACAACACTTCTCCACACTTTTCCAGGCACTGTTTCTGACGTGCAGACCGTCGAGTATGGTATTGTTGAGTAATTAAATGGCAATATTCCAGATTTCCTGAAAGAATATGTTTTCAATAAAGAAAGAGAAGCCCTACTGCAGAAATAAAATTACCGTTGAAATGATGAGATCGCATAAGAGAAGCGCTGCTACGAAAATAAAAATACTATCGGAAAAAAGAGATACTTGAGTTATGCATGGTACAATTTTCAGATTTCCTTGTACTACCTTAAGTATGATGAAGAAAATTTAAAGAATTTTTCTAGACTATGAAAATTGCAGAAAGAGACTCGCTGCAACAAAAATAAAAATACCGTTAGAAAAAGGATCAATATGTGCATAAAACCTTTTTCAGATTACTTCTGACTCTCGTCAATATGACAAAAAAAACAATTTTTCCGGAATAATAAAATACCAGAGATACCGATTCATCAACGAAAAAAATCCCGTGCCGGGTTTCAAATCATAGTCCAATGCTATAGCTGAAATTTTAATCTTATATATATAAATGAAACGAGATTATTATGCGATTCATAATAATCGAGGATGTTGCCAGGCGACGAGGCGCCCTGCACTGAGTCGCCTGTGCAACCTCCGAGAATTATTTGAATTGCATAATAATCTAGTTACATTCAAAGCTTTATCGTATTATTGACATTGACAACCATGATGTGAAAATGAAATCAACAACTTTGGTTGTCGCGTTATTGTCATTTCAGTGTGATTTGGTATCTAGGGTATTATAAAGTAACTAACGTATTATATTGTGATTAATGTATTGTGTGCTGTTATTGTGTTATGATTTTAATAATTTGTGATGAAAATTCAACTTGAAGGAAGCTTGATATTCAATGATATCATAAAGTTTTGAATCGAATTATTTCATATAGTTTTCCCAAGAATCTAAAAGATATAATTGAACGGACTTGGAAAAAAGTTAATAGTTATTTTCTCTTGGAGATTTTCCGAGAAATACACCCTATTTTCAGGTTTATATGAAGTCCCGGATTGTTTACCGTCCACCTGTCATAAGTAACTGAGTAGTTCCTGCAATATCTGGACCTTTCCTTCCATATGACAAGTCAACAAAGAAATATTTCTAGGATATTGCGTTCTCAGAAATGTTTACAATCTTTCCACTTCACTGCAGTGATATCAAGCTATCTTTCGCTGTCGTATCTCACATCCATCCGTACTCAGCAGGACAACAATCATTCGTTCCATCTGTTCGTTATCGAGTAGAAACTCCAATCAACAACCAGATATATTTAGTTTCGTCCTTCCATTGCATTACCGGTCTTTCGAAATGAATCTAATCTTCGAGTCATTTGGTAAACTGTCTGACTGGCCAAGGAGGTGAGTTTTTCAATTTGAACGATGACAGCGACATTCCCCAATGAAATATTTCAGGATAATTTGGCTTGTATAGGGACGAATATTCCAAAATCATATTCTAGTGAATAATTCAGTTTTTTATTTTCCCAGTTCTTTCCTTTCCATCTCCTGCCGTGGATTCATGTCTCTAAATTATCAAAAAATCTTTATTGCTGGCTACAACATCGAAATATCTATTTTTTTAAAGGTTTTTGAGGTCTTCTAAGCAAATGCTAAGTAATTATTCTCTCACTTCGCAATAATTTCTGTAATACCAAGTAATGTATAATTCGAATTATGCCACTCATACCCAAGACACGTACACCAGAATTCCCCAGCGGTTTCCCCCTTGAATCGGGATTACTTTTTTCAAAAAATCCTCTATATTTTTTCTGCCGAAAAAACCGATACAATGCACGTTTCTGTATTAGTTCAACAAAAAGATCATTTGAACTCGTTCAAAACCTAACATAAAGCAAGACTTCCCTCACACATTCATTTTGATCGAATCAGACCATAATGACAAATATTGTCCGCCATCTTGGAGCCGACATATTTAATTTATGAATGTTGACAAAAAACTCGAAATATACGGCCTGAAAAACCCCCGTATACCAATATTGAATCGAATCTGAGCATAATCACAAATCTCGTCCTAATCTTGGAACCGCCATTTTGAATTTATTAATTATGATGAAAAATTTATATTATTCTCTGACCCCGACTTTTACATAACAATTTTGAATAAATACTCTCATACACACTCAGTACTATGGTTCTTATAAGCTTTTATTTTTATTTACAAGAGATTCAAAAAAGTCAAATTATTGGCCACTGGAATTATTATAAAGAACTGAGGAATTATGTCAACGCAGCAATTCTCCGAGAAAAAAAGGCATATATTGATTTCGCGTTGCGCCAAAGCAGCAGTAAAATAACTTGAAATCGGCTCAGATCTCTGAAAATCTTAGGTCAAAAAAACTCATATGGAATCCCTCCCGAATAAAAAAATGCTCGTGATATTAACTCACACTTCATTTCCATACATAGTATATGTATATAAACTGAGGCACAAAGTCGGTTGTTGGATAAATATGCCATTATAGACGTTTTCAAAAATCTACAATGCAAGAAGCATTTCATATAACAATTGGGGAAACAACGCTGTTGCCAAAGCGAAATTTGGACCGGAAGTCCGGTATCCAAGATGGTGGCCGAGATGTGCTAGAAAATTGTTCCAATTTTTTTGACATTGGAATGGCTGCCTTTGTGATGTTCCTTCTGACTGGAGCAGCTCCCCGGGTCCGTCTGCAGCGGGTCCCACTTTTGATTCACTTGGGACGATACCGGTCGAAAAGGATGTCGACTCTGGAATTCGGTCTTCCAAGGTGAACTACTCTGTCGATGAATATTGCAGCGAGGTTTCCCAAAGTATTGGTCAAGCTTCACAGTGCGCAACACTTCATCCGTTGAAAAGGGTAATATTCCCAACGAAAATTGAAAAATGAATAGCCTGTTTTATTCCAATACTATATCAATCCTCCTGAAGAGTTTGGCAAAGCGAAATAGATTTTCGTCGACCAAAATGTATTGGGGATTAAATTGCTTCAATGAAATGAACGATTTCTGTAAGTGATATTTTTTAATGACATTCTCCTTATCTAATTTATTGAATGATTTATCCAATGAAAACTAGAGAGAATTTTAAAAAAATCAGCTATCTGAATGAAAATGCGAATTTTCACTTTCAGATTTTTTCTTTTCTTTTCTGTTCAGCGTGGCTTGTGCCGGAAAAGTAGTTGTTTTCTGTTAGATATTACAAATAAATCACATTTATCATTTTTCAATTTTCATGGAGAATGTTCCCCTTTTCAACATGAATACCTCCCAAGAGGTTATCTTGAACGATGAAAATAGCGACTAAAGTTTGTCTTTCAGTCGCAGATGATTCGACAACAGATTTTATGAATGTCCTATTCATATTTTCGAACTAAAATCAAAACTTCATCCGTTCTTTGGCCACCTCGTTGAAAAGCGACCATCTGGGTTGCGTGGAACGTCCTCTTACCATAAAAGGTGTCTGTCAGAATGTCAGTTATTTTCAAAAAGCGAAAAAAAAAAATTCAATCTTAACACCCTCTACCTATGTCCGAAACGAAGCACTTCCGGACACAAGTATGAAGACTTTTTTTCTTAAAATTGTCTCAGGAATACGTCACTTGAATATTTTAACGTACTTATGTTACACCCTATACAAAGTAATAAAAAAATGCCTTAACAGGGCAGTTGAATAATTTTCATAGATGGACCCGTAAGTATGTACTTGCCAAAAATCTGGATGGTAAGAAGTAGCAAACGTACTCATGTCACTATCATGCCAATCTCTTGGTACCTAGCGCACCTGTTTTGACATAAATAAACAAATTCAATCACTCATAATTACAAATTGAAGCAAACATAAAAACCTTTTTAGAAAAACTTCTCCACAAACTAGTAAGATAAGAGTAAAAATAATATTTAGTGAATACAAAACAAAAAAACTTTTAAAAATTCCAATATTGTCTTGAAAACTTCAGGTGTGAAATGAAGGCGTAAAATTTTAAGACAAAGTTCTTTGTTTTTCATACACCGTGCGTTATATTTTTACTTTTACTTCATTTTTATGAATAAAAGCTTGTTTTTAAAAAAAACTTTTTTACGTTTATTCTTTTATTTCATTTCGTCAATTATTTGATGATTAATTATTTTACTTCCGCTTCATCCATATTATGAATTTTATTTTTGCTTGAATTTTTTTCCAAACAATTTTCTGAAATTCAAGCAGTCACTCGTTGTTTTTTGGCAAACAAAATTGTTTTTATCGGTTAAGCATGTGAGTAAAAATAAGTCCTTTTGTTCCTAATTCTCATGCATTTCTGAAACTGTTACTTTGACATCAGAGTGTTTTGAAACGTTTGTATAAATAGTCATTTCGTCTACATCTAATATATCAGTTGAAATTTGATATTGAATATTTTTGCCAACATTTATTAATCTTTAACAATTGAAGCTTCTCATTTGGGTCACTTCTTAGTAAATGATAAGTTTTTTTGGCAAGTTTATTTATGAATCAACAATATTTATCCAAAAAATCTAAAAAGCCCCCATTACGTTTTGATTGTTTTTGAGATTGGAAAGTTTTTACAACTTCGAATATATCGGAGTTTCGCTAGACATTTCAGACATTCAACTTTTGAAATTTCACTGGAAAAATTTTCTTTATATCTTTCGAAAGTAGTTGGTGCATTTTTCATCCCAACTAGCAAACAATGATACCAGTACTAACGAATCTCTGCACTAAAAGCCACTGCTTCAATATATTATACCCTAAATATAAATTAATTTCAGCCTTATATTTTTGACGTAGGGGAAAAAGGATACTTTGACACTGTTCATTTGCATTCGTTGTAAAGTCTCTTGAAACCTATAGCATTTTCCATTTTCATTTCGTTGGCTCGTCTCTCGAGAAAAGGTCTGCCTGGCTGAACTGATGGTTCTGCTGGTGCCAACAATAACGTAGTTCTCAAAGGGATAACATAATTGAAGTCAAAAAGTATTCTTCCAAATGATGACAAACTCCATGTCACAGGACTCACATAAATCTAGTGGAAACACCGTACAAACTGATAACTTTTCTGCTAGAAATCCCAGTGGTTACAAAAATAATATTTAAGAATCATTAAAGGGCCAACTGGCGACCTGAATGATTTGTACTGGTTTTATGGTGATAGAATAAAACACTTTTGTTTAATTTCCATGGATGAAACAACATCTCCATAAACAAAACTAATCGTATATAAGATTTGAGGAAGTAAGGTATAATCGTCAAACGAGTAAGTATTCATTGAAATAAAAATTCCTTTTGTGTTGATCATAAGTAATATCTCAATTTTCTGAATACTCGAGACAATTTCGTTACTTTATTCTCCATGTTCATTCAACATCACAACTGAGTTATGACGGACAAATTTTTGAGAAGATATTTAGAACAGAGTGGTATTTTGCTAGAATATAGCACGAAGCCTAAAAAGTATTTACCATAAACAAGAACACCACAGCTGATATTTTATAAACACGAATACTTTGAGGGCTTATTTGACGTTTTTGACAGTTATCGAGAAGATTATGAAATAGAAAAGGCGTGACTTGGAAGAAACAAACAGACGTCAATTAATTATCTTTGCATGTCAAATCAATATGACTCATAAGGCCACGAGACACTAGTGTTTTATTGATTTCATAAGAGGAATTGTGACTTCATAAATGCCAGCTGTGGATAATGGTGCGACGTGAAGTTACGGGCGGGGTGTCATGTCCCGTCGATTGTCAAAGGAAACACGCCGCGTGCGAAGTGGCAAGACTGGGGTGCACAGTTCACGGCGCGGCGCGAACCACACCCGACTTGTCATTCAACAGGCCGTGAGATCGCTAGCGTCCAGGCACGGGATCGGCGTGGCACTCCGCAGTCCACATGCCAGGCGCGTCACTCTTCACGCCATATAATGGCCTCTTTACGGTTTTGTCAAAACAACTCTCATTCAACTGCCGTTGAAAGTGGAAATTCGAAACCAACCACAAAAATATGAGTATCAAAATCTGAGGTCGAATAGTATTTAGTAAGACAATTTTACGAATGATACAATGTTGACATCAAATTCAATTGCATTTTATTCATTACTAGAACAGAACGCTAATCTCAATTTGCAGTTACGAACTTTATGATGACGTATCATTACGTAAATGAACAACAAATGCAAACTTTGTCTTAATAACTCAATTAAACCAACTTTTTCATCCATTAACGTTTTTTTTTCTTCGTATGTTTCAACACAGGAACGGAATTGCGAAGATACATAAAAATCATAAATTATACAGATTTTTTTCCAGAATTCAATTAGCAGAACAATAAGGTTTGTTGATTCCGTCAGACATCCTCGAAATAGCCGAGGAATACTAGAACAAACTGTATATTGTATTCGATATTTCACTGAAAAAAATGTGGTACGTTATATCAATAAATGCCGTTTTTTACCTCTCCGTTCATTGACAAAATACATTTTTCATCGTGGCAATAAATAAATATTCACTGACTTTTGTAGGTATTTATTGATACAACGAATTCAAGTTTATTGAGATCAAAGATGATCGTTTCTTACATTTATGAACAGTTTTCGTTGCTCCTTCGGAAAAGTTTATTGAGGTGAGGAAAGGGGTACACTGAGATCAATGATGATCTAATTTCAGACCTATGAACATATTTTGTTATGGCTTCGAAAAAGATTATTGAAATGAAGAAAAAAGTACATTGGAACAATGTATATTATTTCATGAAAAAAATGTGATACATAATAGCAATGAATACCGTATATTACCTTTCCGTTCATTGGCACAATACATTTTTCATCGTGACAATGATTCAAGTTCATTGAGATCAAAGTTGATCTTTTTTTACATTTATGAACAGGTTTCGTTGCTGCTATGGAGGTAATGAAAGGGGTACACTGAATCCATTTGAAATTGTTCAGCATATCAATGAACGTAATTAATAGTCCCAGAGATGATTTTATTGTTACAATGAATCCAAGTTTATCGAAATCAATGATAATCTATTTTCAGATCTACACACAGGTTTTATTGGGGCTGTGGAAAGATCATAGCAGGTATAACGAAGTTACTGAGTCCCAGTTTTGTTAGGAAGATAGAAGCAACATTTTCCTCCCATTCTATAACTCCGTAATTAATATGTTCATGAATATAATAATAAGCCTTATGTCGAACCAAGCCATCTCGTGTTTAAATATACTCATCAATTTTGCCGGCATCTGTTCAGCCGAATCCTCGCATAGAAATCTCCGTTGCTGGCAAGTTAGCTTTAGCTGGTAGTACACAGCGCCTCCACTAGAGGCACCACTCCGCACGACTTCGTTGTTTGCACAGAGCCCGTTAACTTAAGCAGACAGAAGCGATCGTTGAAGTATCGTCTCGGGTAGCACAGATTACAGAGACATCCGAAGAGCTCCGAAAGGAGCCAGCTGAAATAAAAGATAACTTGGAGATATGCCTTCCATTCACGATTGCGATGTTCTGATGAATGCATGTTAATTATTTTGCATATCTTTCGGAAACTTCACTGTATGCTCAATATCAGTGGGAGGCCTTCATTGCATTTACGAATGATATGCAATGATTGAATAAATACCACTTATTCAAATGATAAACAAAATAATTAGTTCAATGTGTGAAAGCATCACGAGAATAAACTGAAACATAGATTTAATGTATATCAATTATTGAATCAAGGAATAACCGATACTTAATAATCCCGTTCATTGGATTGATGAAAAATATCCATCGTCAAACTAATCTGAATCATTATATCAATCATACAGCATTCATTCGAAGAACGGACAATAATAACCAATTTGATGAATACAGTTTCATCAGTTGAACGAATACAATTTATTGCTTGGGTGAACACTCTTCATTCGTTTGATGAATGGAAATCATTACCCCAACGAACCTTGCATTATAGTAACCGATTATCAATAAACACCATTCATTGAATTGATGAAAAATATCCATCGTTGAAATAATCCAAATCATTATATCAATCATACAACATTTATTCGAAGAACGAACAATAATAATTAATCTGATCAGTTTCATCAGTTGAACGAATACAATTCATTGCTTGGCTTATCACTCTTTATTCGTTTGATGAATGGAATTCATTACCAAAACGAACCTATTTAATGTACTTGATCATGATATCAATGAAAGCATTCATTGATATTATTAAGATCCGTATTCATAGTATGGATAACCAGTGGTACATTGACATAACGATTGCGTTCATTGGACCAATATTGATAAAAATATTCATTGAGTCACTGAACTTTTTCATTGTATTCAGGTATTCAGGTAATTTTTTTCTGTGTTTAATAAGATCGTTGCAGTCTCCCAGAGACATCTAACGGTAGGGAGGTAGGTTGACGAAAACGATAATCCATTTTTCTCGTGATGCTTTTAACCTTAGGATTTTGCAACCTATTTATAATCTCTCGTGTTATTTGAAAATCACATTTTTATATCGCTGGGGATCGCGCGTTGAAGGTGAGGCCTTCATCTTCCCTAGGTCGCAGAAGTATCTCGGAGACTTTTGAGGATTGCTCTAAGGGCGCAGTCGAATGAACAGTAACAATGAAATTAGAATGAGTGATTACTGGGTCCGAGAGTTATGTGGCCTGAGTAGACGAAGTGATCCAAGGTTGACAGTCTTCTGCATTCATCCGGGTAAGACTTCAAGCCGGTATAGTTTTCTGATTTCAGTCCTATCAATGATCAAAACCACCATATCAACAAAATGCTTTGAGTAAATCCTGCGGAGTCCAAGAGTGAGTCTCAATATGCAGACTGTATTTCCTCCCCTTTTCGGGCGATAATCGTTTCGTCAGGAGCTAAAAGCTCTATGACAATGAGAGAGAAATTGGATGGTTGAGGAAGACTACATCAGGATAATCGGCTTGTATTTGCTTCAGAGTGGGAAATGAGTAGTTCCAATAGAGTACAAAAAGTGAGAAAAACGACATATTTCTCACGAGCGCAGAAGTTCGAGTGAGAAATATGTCGTTTTCTCACGATTTGTACATTGTACTTTTTCTACGGATGCGTTGTTTTCAAGTATTGAAAATTGAAATACATATATAATAATACTTGTATGTCATTAACTCATTTTTATATTTTATTTAAAATAATAATTAACAGTTATATTTGAACTATTTTGTAAAGTAATTCCTGGTAGGTTGTTTTGTTTCAACATGTTTTCGGTAATTGAAATATTAGCTGCGGTCGAAGTTGAAGTTGTTGGGGAAACGTACTGAGCTTCCACAGCATTGTTGTGTTCAGGTTCTAATGGCACTGGAGGCTGAATGGATTCTACTATACTTTTTGAAATTTTCATTTTGTTAGCTATGGAGTTGTCAATATAAGATTCAGCAACATTGCTGGATTTCCAACCCTCATGGCGTTTTAAAGTTAAAAGATCTGCCCCTGCATTAACTAAAATAGTCGCAGATGACCTTCGGAAACAGTGGCCATAATATAATTCAGGGTTCGGTAATTGCAAAAATTTCGCTATTTTTTTCGCCATGGTGCCAAATTTATTGATCCCCACAAGCTGTTTCGTACATTTGCTATTTTTGTAATTAAAAAAAAAAAACGTGTGTCATTTGTGGAAGCTTCACATATTTTTTGTAAATTTGGTAGAATTCTCCTGTGACTGTGAAATTTCTAGGAACCTTGGTTTTAGTATCGGGTAATTTTATTAAAAGGGCCGAATTAAGATCTTCCATGTCATCAATTTTTAATTTTCGAAGTTCATCACAACGGCATGCCAATTCAAAATCAGTTTCTTCAGCGTCTTTCCAAGAAGTTTTGATAACGGAGGCAAACGTCAACAAATTTCAAAAAAAGAGAAATTTTGGAAGGTCATAAACCCAAAAAATCATGTCAAGTAAATGGTATATGTTGTTATTTCTCTGTGTATAGTTACAGTTTCCCATTTTGGCCCGAGGAGGCAGGTATCGGGCATAAAAACAGCCCAATTCGGCCCCTAACACAAAATGTATCTATTTTAAATTTACCCATCTTGGCCTGGAGGGTTTAACGGTGGACTAATTAAATAACTAATTAGAATTTACATTTAATCATGCTAAAAATTTGAAATGTGAAAATAGGTATTTACAATTCTGCAAAACCTTTGTCTTCCTGTATAAAACGCGAAATATATTCAATTCAAACCACTCAAATGAAATTGTTTCTGGCACAAGAAGGTTTTGAAGAACCATAGAGATTGTACTGATTTTCGTCCAGATTTGAATATGATAAAACCATAGACGTATAAATTAACTGGACCTAGCTGTTGACATCCTGGTCTGAAGTCGTGAATGGTCACAATCTTTAGTCGTCATATTGAGTTAGGCATTGTCACATCGCGTAGGTGATAAGTCTTTTTTATAGACTAAATTTTGTCACTGTACGTATTCCATTCGATAACAATTAAAAAATTGAGTTTGGTGATGGTAACATATCAAACAACTCACACCTGTAAGACTTACACATTTCGAACTATCGAAAAAAATCATTACTTGCATCTTCAAATGGCTGTGTAAAATTTGTTGTTTTTGATCGTTTGTCAATGCTGTTGAATATCATTGTTTATGTTTTCCACAAAGTGAACTTCTGACAGATCTGTCATTTTGTTATTGCTTTTTTGTAGAATTATTGTATTGAAATAGTGTTTTTCGAACTTATTTGAGTGATATAGTGGCAGTGTAATAATAGACAGAGAGTAATAATGGTGCAAACTTGCTGGGTTTGCAAACAATCCATATGTTCCAACCCGAATATCAGATTCCATTCAGTATCAATCTGTTTTCGCCGAACAAAATGAAGTTATTATGTTTATACAAACCTGTATATGTGGAAATAATGAAATAGACACCTCACGAAACATTTACTATTTTATTTGGTCATTTGGATGATGCAATCAGAAAAAAAGGTTGCGAAAAAGTCCTTAGTTTATCTAAATTTGGATTTATCTTAAGGTGATGTGACAGTAAAAGCGGCTTGGTTGAAGAAGTTGGGAATAAAATGCTCAATTGAATGTGTTCCAAAGTCTGCTAGGGTTTGTTCCTTTCACTTCGAAGATGCAGCATTTGAGATTAAATCCAGCGAATGTCAACTGCTTCAACATCAGGGTAATTATTATCATTCATCAGAATTGTTATTTTCTATGAGTTATTTCAAATAATATTTCTACCTAAAAAAAAAACAATATATTATATATTTTCAGATTGAACGATTTCAGAAAAAGAAAATCTTCAACTGATTCTACTGAAACAGTCCCAGATACTTACAGATTTTGAGGAAATTGTCAAAAATTCAAGCTCCCCTCTGAAGAGGTGAGGATAAATTGAGGAAGGCATAATTCAAAAAGCGTTAACTCATATTTTGCAACTTAGTTTTCACCTACTTCTTGGTGTTTGACTTTGAAAAACTAATTTGACAGATAATAATCTTTAGGTCAATTTCTTATTTTCTGGGTTGAAAAAATATAGGGTACGCAAATTCAGTGCTAAATATAATGAAGAAATTTGTTTCTTGAAATTACAGGAAGAAAATAGATTCTGAAACGACTGGTCAGATGGTCACTGATGAACCAGTTTATGGTAAAGTTATAGGATCACCTTCTTCAGGCACCATGACTGCATCAGAAACTGAACTGATCAAAAATTTAATATCAGGAGAGAGAACAGGTTAGAGTCCTGTGATTTTGCGAAAGAAAAAGTGAGCAGTAGTATTTGGTGGCAGTATCAAATATCTCTTAACGAAAAATTCTTGTATATGTATTTTTGCTAACTGCTCTTTCCTGAGGTCTTTCCTGAAAAAACTTGATTCCACTGATAATAATAGGAATGATAATGTTAATTTTAAAATTCCATTTTCGCCCACTTCAAATTATCATAATCTGAAATTTGGCACACATATCAAGGACCTAGAATACAATTCAAACAAATTCTTCAATTTTATTTTATTGCGGTTTTTGTGACACCCTGTAGGTAGTTTGCATATTGTCGTAAATACATCAAAATATCGCATTTCTGAATTTGAATGTTATGCGTTGAAAATTGTTGTGAAATATTTATTATTCACGATATTCATGTATGATAATATCGATATAAGAACATGTATTTATTGAATATATAAATTACCATTTCTTGGTAATTTTCTTTTTCTTTTTTTTTCAGTCGTTTGTCTCCAGCTTTCCATTCATTGGAAACCCATTTTTTTATTCGGCAAATTTCATTAAACAAATTTACTTAGGATCGATGATGATAAATAAATACTTACTATCTCAGTCAATGAAGTAGCTATTTCATGACATATTGATATGTCGAATGATTTTTTCTATCTCACAAAGTCCCATCGGATGTATACTCTATCACTTTCGTTCATATTTTTATCATTATTTCATAATCAGCATTTTTTTCTTGTAATTGAACCCCATTTTTATCAAATGCGTGCGCTCCTGTCGGTTGTGGGAAGGTCACAGTCTATCGCTACCTTCTCTCTTCCCCGCAGCCCGCGCGCCCTCAAACTGAGCGACTTCAAAACGATCCGTGTTGTAGGTATGGCAATGCCGAGTCCATCTGTATTTATACGATATTATACGTCCATGGATGAAACTAATGGAAGGTGAAACTTTTTACAAATATATGAAATATTATGAATAAATATGAGTTGTGTCGTGTTATAAATAAATTAAATATGAGACTTCCAACGTTATATTTTCATTTTACGCCGACCCCACACATTATTGGGGCCACCAGCATTTGTCCTATGTGTGGATGAACGAATTAGTGTCGGCGCCAACGTTGGACGACGTTATCCCTCGTTGAAAGTCAGGTTGGTGCAAACTTTGGCACCAACATTGGCCCCAATGTGTGGAGCCGGCGTTACCATAGCATGTCACCCAACATAATACTTAGTAGATTTTTAGTATTTTTCAAAATGTTCAAATGTTTTAATGTTATTTAGTTAACACTACCGTTACTTTTTATTGGTTTTGTACTTGAATAAGATGTATAAACATTTTCAATTTTATATCTAATATATTCCCAACCATTAAGTTGAACACTTTTAATTATTGAAAATATTATATGTTAAGGTTACCTAATTTTACTGTTTTATTAAGTCATGTACTTTGTAACTGTAATTAATTCCTTTTTGGAAAAATGTTTTGTAATTGTAATTAGTTCTTTTTTGGAAAAGTACTTTGTAATTGTAATTACTTTCAAAGTATATGCAATTACCTAGCGCTGCTGTCGATATATATATGTTATATTATTATTATTATCATCATATTATTATTACTATCGTTTAGAATAGAGTAACCACCTATTTCCAAAATCTGCTCATTCATCGACCGAGTTTATTTCACCTTATTTTTCTGTTTTGTTTCAGATAGCACCAAAACCGCGGATACATGGAAGAAAGACCTGAAAGAGAAGTGATTAAAATTCCGAGTAACCCGATTACTCATAATTAAACTAGCTTGTTCGTCGCTAATAAACCAGAGATTCAAATCGTTAATCTCAATTAAAACTTGACGTTATGCTCCTCTCTCCTAATTAGTTTGCAATAAACCAAATAAAAAAACCCGTGAGCCGAGAGTTACATGTAATGACAAATTTTAGGTTCAACCTCAATAATTTTTCCGACTATTAATTGATTTACGTCGCGATGGCGGAAAATAAAACAATTTTCAACTCGACAATAGAATGGTCAACTCCAGAGACGAACTTAACGGTCAATTATATCAATATTACCAAGGAAATGCCGATACGATACGCGGTGCCGTTGTACGGTTATGTCATGCCCTTCTTGTTAGTGATAACCATTGTAGCTAATACTCTTATCGTCGTGGTTTTGAGTAAGAGGCACATGAGAACTCCAACGAATGTAGTGTTGATGGCGATGGCGCTTTGTGATATGTTCACCCTACTCGTACCAGCTCCGTGGCTAATGTATTTGTACACATTTGGCAACCATTATAAGCCTTTGGGACCTGGCGGACTCTGTTTCACTTGGAATGTGATGCATGAGGTGAGTACAAAAGCTTACTTATTCATAATGCGAAAACAACAACATCCTCTTAATTACTCCCGTTTTTGACGTCCATCGTCTTAAGGTGGCCTTCCATACCAGCTTTCAGCTTCAACTTCTTTCGGAAGAAGTGCTGCTATTTTTATATGGCTATTTTGTCAAGTGCACAAAAACGCTACGCTTTACGTCAACTGTCAAATATTTTTTCTCCATTGTTAATTAATTTAATTGTCAGTTCTTGGCAAAAACACCGAAGAATAGTTTGATAACACTTCCTAATTTATTTGGTTTGGGTTTTATGACTTATATCATTTTATTCGTTTGATTTATATGACATATGTCTTTAAAAAGAGATGGCAACATATTCATAAACAAAGATAGTCAACGGCATGACGCTAAACGTAAAACTTGAACCAACAAACAGCGGCATGACCTTGAAGAAGCGGCGGTTACTTTTGAAGTACTCTGATTGGTTAGAGACAAGAAGCCAGCGGCAAAAAGTTGGTGTGGAAGGCCGGCTTTAGCAGGTTGAATATTTTCCACGAAGTTTCGTTTACGTGTATCTGAAATCTTTCTACCGATGTGAAGCTGGCAGCTAAAGCTAGCAGCTAAATTTTCCGAACATTTTCGATTGATCAGTGACGTGTGTCCATCCTTTTTTCTTGGGTACTGAAATTGTATTGAATTCAAGATTTCCTGAAATGAAACTGGTGTCAATTATTAGTTTGGTATTGAACATGTTAAAGTGATAGAAAATCATAAAATTGAACTGGTGGGAAATTAATATGTATGTATGCCCCGAATGTAAAGAACATCTTGGAGAAAAGGGTTGAAAATGAAAAAAATATATAATCGAGCTCGTCAGATTTTTTAATGGGGTGTTAAGTGCACCAAAAAAAAAAGCTCTCATTCAATAATCTGTCCATTAATATAATGTGCAAAAAAATTCGCCATTTTGAAATACTCAAGCGCGTCAGATTAAGATATATATGGTTTATCTTTATGTTCTAAACGTGCTGTCTCATAATCTGACGATAGAGGGATTCGCCTAATCTGACAAAAAAAATATTTTTTTAAATCATTGAACTTAATTAATTGAAAAGCTCAGGAAATAGCATGCAAATAAATAAGTGTATGTTTGTGGAATACTTGTATTTGTAAGAAAATAATTGAAAAAAATTCTCATAAAAATAATTGTTGAAATAACGTTATTTATAAACCGTGAATTTATAGGAATAAGAATAATGTATCATAGAAAATTATTTTAATGTTGCCAACGATAAGAATTTTAAGTAATTCTTCATCAGGGCTCTGTAACAATGAGGGGTAAAATTTACAAGTCTCATCAATACTTCCTACAATGTATCATGACTCACTTGGAGAATAGTCAAAATTTTAAAGAAAAGGAAATGTTTCTGTCGGAGGTTAGTTGGGATTGGGATCAGTACTATTGTTTTCTTGCCAACATTTCGAATTTATTAAATTCATACTCAGGGCTCTGTAACAATGGTTTCTCATGAAATTGTTTTTTTAACTTGCCACGATGTATTAAGTATTATAAATTACGATTATTTTAAGAAGTTTTGAGAGTACTCACCAAAAGTAGTTATTTCCGTGTTAATGGTACTTACAATAATGATAATGATAATAATTCATCTCGGTATTTGACCAATCAAAATGGAAAAAGCAGTATTTAATCCATCTATAGTCTAGTTCCTAAACTGTAGATAGTGACACATAGGTTGTACGGTTCATAATTCATATAATGCAGGACAAAAAATAGAACAGAAATCAGCTAGGTACTTAGGTTTTAAATCAAGTTTAACTTTGCCACTTTCTTACATCCCTCCGCACTTTCAAATCCCGCGAAAACCTGAAAATGTACGATGAGTCACTATCTACAATTTAGGAACTAGACTATATATCTCTTCTGGTATTTACGCTGTCATGTGTGAGAATTTGGATCATTTTACTCATGAGTCTTTTGGAAAGATATGTTTGAACATCTAAAATAACTGGGTTGGAGAAATCAAAATTATGATTAGTTTCTCTAGCATGCTCGACTAGAGCAGTAGGGTTTATAATATTGAGTTTTTTGTGCCTCTCTCATGTTCAGACATTCGTTTCTTCAAGTACCATTCAGTTTGTCCCACATAGCATTTGTTACAGTTATTGCAATTTATTTTGTAGATAACATAAGAATGTAACTCTAAAGGAGTTTTTTTCTTTCTGTCGTGAAAAAAACACTTTTCTGATAGTTTTATCATTTGTAAAAGCAATATTACAATGTTCGTTATTCAAAACTGTTGCAATTCTATCCGAGAAATTTTTGACAAATGCAATTTTATTATATTTTTCGGTATTACTGTTGTTGCATTATCTGTTACCCTGAATGGTTTATTTTCGTGTTTCTATTGACTAATGATATTGGATAATTGTTCTTAACTAGGTATTGTTTTATCAATTCTAAATTTTTTGTGGTATTCTGGGTTTGAAAAGGAAAGTGCTCTCGTTTTTAAATTTCTTATAATATTAATTTTATGTTGAAAGGTTTTATAATTTTGGTATCAAGAAATGCTATGGTACTATTTCCACTTCTAAAGTGAAATTCAATTTGGAGTGGAAACTTTGGAAAACTCTGGAAAACTCTGAGAACTTCAACTTTTTTGTCTCTAGGAATGGCAGTGACTATATCGTCAACATATGAGATCGATTGGTAATTGGAAAAGTTTTACTCAAAAATAGGCTCTTTCGCGTTGAAATTGATTTGAAAACATTGTCTACAACGATAGACATAGAGTAGTAGTAGTAGTAGATAAACGCTCACAGACGAATCTTATTACAGACACAAGACGAACGATGGAAAATGGCGACTAAAGTTTGTCTTTCAGTCGCAGATGATTCCACAACAGATTTTATGAATGTCCTATTCATATTTTCGAACTAAAAACGAACACCTACTTTCACCAAATTCACTAATCAATATTAATACAATACAGAAATAGCCATTTGTGTAATTGGAGCACAAAGTGATGGACTGTCGCTCGACAAAAAGAGTTACCGCGCGACGCGACGCGAAGCGTAGCGCGGTAATCTTTGGGAGAGCGGCAGTTACACTATGTGCTCGAATTACAATAGTTATTTATGCAACAAGTGCAAAAAGTAAGTGTTTATTGCACTCGACGTGAAATTGTTCGACGAGGCCGTCAGGCCGACTTGGACAACACGTCGAGTGCAATAAACAATTTCTGCACGAGTTGCATACAACATTTTTTCTACGTTCATGTAAAAAGCAAAAATTAATTATTAAGGTGCGGCACTAGGTGTAGGAAAATGAAAATCGTAACTCAAATAATTAAATATTACTATCAAATTACATTGAAACAAATCACAATCATCTATTTTTTCATTATTATTACTCATTTTGAAACTTTCAATTCTGTAATTGTCAGAATTGCAACTACAGATGCATTATAAAAATCAAAATCATAGTAGCCGTGAGCGCGTATGTTATCACGAGGTGTGGTCATAGTACAGTTTGCTCTATGCAGGTAGACGGTTTAGAACAAAGCGAATCAGTTTTGATTATGGGGTATTTCTCGGGAAGGCATTGGTTTTTCAAGTCTGGCTGCTTACATCAATACAAAATAATATAAAATATGTAACTGTTTAAAACTTATTGCCAATCTCACAGAATATCTACTTAATATGTAGTAGATTTGAACGTTTATGTTTGTCATGATGACAACACGTTGAAATAGAATGACAGATACTAGTGCAATAAAGAACTTTTTTTTTCACTAAATATAGTTCAATAAAGTTTTGCTTTATGCATGAATATAGAAAAATAATATTTTTTTGACAAACGCAGATCTCAGATACAAAAAAAAAACACTCGATACTTCATTGCTCATACATTATTACTTGATAATAATATTCAGTTGCGAGCGAAAAACTAATTTACTTTGACTCGCAAGCTAGGCTTGCTCAGGGTGGGTTCGTGTGTCAATTGCGAGCGAAACAAAAAATTCACCATTTTTAACTCAGTTTTCATTTCATTTACACGTCCCGCCGTCAACAAGTTGTTGACATTGACAAATCTATTATTTTGAGAATAAAACTAATCAAAAAACTATTTAATAGGTTGGTTAATAGGTTGGTGACAGATCTATCATTCTGAGAACAAAATCTGATTTTTTTGATAATTAAAACCGCATCAATTTGGTCATCGATAAAATCGCACCCTATTAAGTTACACGATATTATTCATAATATTCACGCCGGAAAATCGGAAACATCCGAATATGTGAGGGTTTTGTCGATTTTGTCGCTCTAGAGCGACAATGCTGTCAATTAATGACATTCATCAGAAAACATTAACTTTGCGTTGAAATTTGAATGGGCCAAAAGCTACTTTGTTATGCGGTTGTTGAAGAGGTTATTTTCAAAATAAATAAAAAAATGTCCCATTTAAATCTTCGATATCTCATCTAGTATTCATGCTTCCATATTTAAATTAAAAAAATCTGCACTGCATTGTTCACAATAAGCTTGTTAAGAGAGAAACAAGATGTCCTGCAATACCAGGACCACGCTTATTGCCATAATCCTATACAATAGGAATAATTGGGTTCAGTTGGCGCCCATGGTTTAGTGAACGCTAAGCTGCGGGCGGTGTCTCAGCTTCTGTCTGTCTGCAGAGACCTACCCTATACTGATGAGGGCAAGAACCCAGAAATCGATCTATAGGTGGTCCAAATGTTTCAATGAACATTTCCATGCAACTAATAGCAATTGCGGAGACATCCTTGTAGGACTCTGCACGGAAATTCATTAGATGTAATTCAACGTTCATCGTGGTATTAGCCAGAAAAGTAGTTGTTTTCTGATGGATTTTTGACCCAATCATTCCTATTGTATAGGATTAAGGCAATAAGCGTGGTCCTGGTATTGCAGGACATCTTATTTATTCCATATTTCTAAATATTGCGGATCCCTGATGTACTTACTTGTCTACACCATATTGATAAAAATCAACACATTCGAAAAACTTCGATTCACTAATACTACCTTCTCTTAATATTTTCCGTAATGTTTTATTTTTCGAAGATAACATTAGAATTCATAATGTATCAATAAATTTGTATATTATTGCTTTCAATACAGCAATTTGAGATAGAGTTAGCCAATGCAACAGAGATCACTCTCATGAAAAAATATATCCCTTTGCTCAGCCGAAAATTTTCTACATCTCGATTGACCTATCTATTCGTTTTGCCAACATTACGGATCCCTTCAAAAGCTTCAAAGGAGAAACAAAAGTTGAACTCACAAACCGAAGACGTTCATGATAACATTGAGAGGCGTTTTCGGGTTATAAAGATTTGGGCAAGAGCTCAAGTCTAGTGGATATTTCAATAAAATTTATCCCAAGGCGGTCATGTTTTTGGTAATAGACCAAGATCCGTCGCATATCCTTTCCGAAAGGGTCAACCACATCTACCCTGAGATGCATTATCCTCCTTTCACCCTTTCACCCTTTTTCCATTAGTGGTCAAATAAGGAAATGCAATTTTCCACGAAAACTTTTATGGCTATATAGAGCTCTCAAGATATCAGTTATAAAAGTAGTGGACATTTATATTTGAAAACTGAAAATTGAAAAATTTGGTTGTTAGCAGTAGAAGTGTCTGTTCGTTTGGCAAATGATCCATGTTGAAATCTATCAAATTTGTGGAACCTAATGAAAGTAATGATAATATTTATTCCAGTATTGCCCGTTTTACATTCAACTGAAAAAATACAGTATCGGAAAGTTTTCATCTTGGGTATGGTGGTTTCATAAGAGCGTAAAGAATAGCCTGCTATATGTTGAGAGAGCATTACAATTTCTCCTCTACTCGCTCGAGGAAGGGATATCGACGGGAGCTGTTAATTCGTCGGGTAGGGTAACAGGATAGGCGCACAGTAGTGCGTCTCTCTTATTTATGTGGTATTATCATATCATTGCATTCCTTGTTACTCGTGTAGATTTCTGTCTATACCCAATATGAAAAGTTTCCGGCACTGTAGAATTGACGATTGACGAGATGTTTTATATAGTATAGACTATATTTCAAGAATAAATATATTCTTCCAAATTTTGAATAGTAAAAGGTTATTTAGAAAATTGTTTGTACTTCCATTAATTCGGTTAAAAAAACAATATGAATTAAAAAAGGCCTTCCACATATCTGGCACAAATTATACAGTTTGTTTCTTTCAACGGATTGTTTTTTTTCATTTGGTCAAATAATGGTATTGTATAAACTACTTTTGACACACAAAAATGGCCCAAAACTTGTCGGGCTGCCATTTGGAAATATTTTTTACATTACATGGGGGTCGTGTGAAACATGGGGGTGATGTGATACCTCATTCTGAACGTCTCTCAATTCTCTTTACATCAGAATTTCAAACGGAAAATTATCTATTCCATACATTATGTACCGCCATAATGCTACAACTCTCATAAAGTTACTCCAACACACCTCTTAATTTTCGAACTGATTAAATTTTTTTGTTAAATGGTTGTTCATAAACTACTAGACCGGGAGGCCATAACGGATTTTTTCTGTCTCATTTGTTCACACTCAGCAGAATAAGAACCCCCTCAATTACATCTTCCACTAGCCGATTCTGAGGTCGCCGAATAAAAATCGTGGACCAAAGGGGGGGGGCGCGAGGGTGAAGTTGTATTAAAAAACGGGGGGTCTCGAATCATTTCTTACTATTCGGCGTATGTCGCAAGATACTGTTATTGAAAAAAAAGTATGGGCGGACGGCATCGCCGAACGTGTATGGTGGATACGACGCGCAGTGGCGCTGTTTATTGTTGTAAAAAAAATTTCAATAACAGATAATCATTTGTTTATGTTCGGCAGTTTGTTGATTCAACTATTCACTCATTAAAACTCTAAAAAATATGATTGCCGAACATTTTGGTTGGATCAGGGGCCAACCACTCCCGCGTACATTTGTTGCCAGGGTGTAGAGTATGCGTGTATCATACATCAATGTTCGGCATTGATTTTATTTCATTTATTAAATAAATTTGAAGTATAAAACATACATGCCGAACAAATTAATTGGATATTGACCTTGGTCGGGGATGATTTTTATGATTGATAATAATATAATAGACGTCATCATATAACCCCCGAACAAAATGATTGGCACTGTTTTACAAAACTAGAGAAAAAAAAAATCCGTAAAAAAATTGTCAATATTACGGTTACTGATAAATTAAAAACCTCACTATATCCATAATTTCAATAGGGAAACTTGTTGGGTAAGCAGCATGCAGGAAGTATATTCTTATAACACTTTATTCCAATATTTCGACAAGTTTTATTGTCATTATCAGGGAAAGCTACAATAATGTTAAAACTATAGTGAAAACAACTAAAAAGAAATTCATTTCTTTTTCCAACCATCTATAGTTTTTTCGTATTTCGTTATTTTTTTTACCATATACACTCTGAATACCTATCCAGTTTAAGTGCGGATATAAAATAAATGGTACCTACCCTTTTCACGATAAATTTGAAAGGTTTGATGTGAACGATAAGACAAAAAATATTTTGAATTGTATTACCGATACTACTTTTTGAGAGCAGAAACATTGCAATTACTCGACAGATGGCGCTGAGGACACATCATCTTAAAATTTTCAAAAGGCACAGAGATCGATATTGTGAAAATACGTATAAAAGAAAATCAAAAAAATTTAGATGTGTAATTTGACTGCACATGAAATTTGTAATTTTTAAATTGACCCTTTATAGAGCAATCACAATGTTATTGCAAAAGGTAGTATCAGTGATACTATTCAACATGGTATTTGTTCCATGTTTGTACGTCGCACCGTTCAGAAGTTACCGAGGGGAACTAAAAAAAGCAGCACTGCATTTAATTTTTTTGGCATAACTTTCTTTGTATACATCATTTTGTCATGAAAATTGGCAAACGTCTTACTTTAATGAATATCTTCAAAATGCACTGCATGCCGAACAGTAGGTAATGATTATGATATATAAGCATTTTGCCGACAACTCACATCTGTTTTTACACCCTGTAGATCCATTCAAATTGTTCGGCAATGGTTATTTCGTAATATTTTGCATTGCAATGAGCTGCTATAAAAATTTCAAAGATGAATGTATGGTACACGCATACACACCCTGACGACAAATGTACGCGGGGGTGGTTGGCCCCTGAGCCAACCAAAATGTTCGGCAATCATATTTTCTAAAGTTTTAATGAGTGAATAGTTGAATCAACAAACTGCCGAACATAAACAAATGATTATCTGTTATTGAAATTTTTTTTAAACAACAGTTTAGTGGAAGGTGTAATTGAGGGGGTTCTTATTCTGCTGAGTGTGAACAAATGAGACAGAAAAAATTCGTTATGGCCTCCCGGCTATACTTTTTGACAACGAAAGAGATTTATATATTTCATAATGGCGTCGGGCCGCCTTTTTGAAATATTTTTTGAAATGGCATTGGGAGTTCAGTAATACCTTATCTGAATTCTAAATCTTCTTTCTATTCTTTATAAAACAAAATTTCAAACAAAAAGATTTGTCCACAACAAAATGGCATTACATAATGTTAGAACTCCGCTATGAGGATCCTTTGTTATTATTCATTTTAATTTTTATCTGTCTTCTGATAATTATTATGAGGCAATTTCAGGTACAAGGAGCTTTCGTAGGTGGGTGCTCTCGTAGGAGGTTACCTCGAAAGATTCAATGATTTTACTAGAACTGGTTAGGATTCGAAAGGATCATCGCAGCAGAACTTTGACATTATATACCGTCATTTTGTTTTGGATGATTTTTTTTTCAAGTCTAACAAATGGCTGTGGCGTAGGATATCGTATATCTGTCCTCAGATAGCTCAGCTTTGTATATTTCCAATCGAAAACCACTGTTTTACATATATGTCCTAAGTAGGGCTGTGTTACATTCAATAAATCACACGAATATTATAGTCGAGCTTGGTCGCATTCTTCGATTCCTCCTGAATTAGTGTTCAAGTTCAAATCATAACGAACTTCCATGCTGTCCTTCTGGTCATCTATATTTATATAGTTCCGTACTTTTATCTCCATCTGGTGGTGGGAATGCCAGGTTACACGACAATTGCTCTTCCTTACAAGGCTAAGTCTAGCCGAGGAATCTTGAACGAATCTATGTATCAGATTGTGTAGGTACCTCAGATTTCACGTAACACAATTCTGGTGATCTGGAGATCTAGCTGGCCATTCAAGGAGACCACCTGCTGTAGTGACAAGGTGGACTATCTTGCTGGAACGTGACTCACATTCGAAATTAGACATTGGAATCAGGGATTTTCAGCGTATGAGCAATGTGCCCATTTTTCCCTTATAGCACATAAAATCCACCCTTCAATAGATTGGGAATATAATTTACCGCAATAAAGATTTACCCCAGATTTCACGTCACACCATTCAAAAAAAGGGGGGCCATATCTGGTGATCTAGCTGGCCATTCAAGGAGACCACCTGCTGTAGTGACAAGGTGTACTATCTTGCTGGAACGTGACTCACATTCGAAATTAGACATTGGAATCAGGGATTTTCAGCGTATGAGCAATGTACCCATTTTTCCCTTATAGCACATAAAATCCATCCTTCAATAGATTGAGAATATAATTTGCCGCAATAAAGATATGGAGGATTGACTTCATTTTGACGGTATACCCCATCTTGCTCCAAAACCGGTTACACCATCTTGCCCCACATCGCATTTTTTAGGTTACATATGAATATCTTAGTGTTATAAATATTTGCATAGTTAACCAATACAATATTGTATAGAGAAAAAAACTAGCTTTCTCACCGTACGGAGTAATTATTGTAGTATCCTAAATTAACTCAACAATTCCACTCTTCAAACTGGTGAAAATGACAACATGCTCATGAACTCATTTCTGTGCACTTACTGCAAACGCTCAGCACAAACTGACCAGGGATAAAATGGCAGCTTCGTTCGTTTCGCAAGAGCCAATTGACGCGTTTGTCGCTTAATTTCGGCTCCACTAGGGATAGTAAATTCCTATAGGTACCCCGTCTTACCCCCTGCTCCGTCTTAACCCACCTTCCCATATACCTGTCTCTTTCTCGCATAAATGAGAAAAAATATCACCTTTATATTTATATTCAAGTTACTCCTATTCCCTAAAAATGTCTTGTACCTATGAGATTTATGTGAATATCATATCATCTATCTAAAGCTCCCCTATCAAATATTTTCTTTTATGACACGTCACCATTGATTCGGAAATTGCCTTCCTAAGCAAAAAGTATAAATGCCACCGGCGTTATAAACATGAACTGAAAAAGATAAAAATCTTCTCTCATCGTGGGTGCTTTCTCACAATAAAACGAAACGTGCAAAAAGAACGAGGCAGGGTTTCTGACATACCATTTTGAAGTTCAGTGGAATGAGAAATAAATTCGGAGACACTTAAATTGGCAAAATACGCTGTTGCTGTTAGCTTTGTTTGCGTTACAATGTCTTTACTTTTTTCTCGTCGAGAATTTGAAGGTGGGATTTTAGATTGGTTTTGCTAAATGAAACACAAGATGGAATAAATATGTACTAGATATTAAGAAAGGGAGGGCACAAAATCCTATAAAATTAGCTTTCAGCAAAAGGACTAGGCACACATATGAAGGCGTTCATAGGAATCGATAGAATTTGTTGAAATATGTCACACTAAATGTATATTAGATTAATAATTGCATGCTATGAGAGCACAATAGCATTTGCTTTAGTTGATATACAGAGTATAATAAAAAATATAAGGGGGTTTCTAGTTATCGTCGGAATTTGCTGATGACTCAGTATGTTATACCAAAGTTATATGAGATTGCTAAGTGCATTCTACGCGATCAGGATGGCAATTACATAAGTTGATATACAGGGTGTGATAGTGAATATAAGTGGGTTTCTAGAAAATGAATGAAATAATTAAATCGACAATGTCGAAGTACCTTTCTCTCATAATATTTCCAACATATAGAAAATATGACAGAAAAAGACTACTTCCCTGGCTAATACCATGACGGACATTGAATTACATCTGACAGATATTTGTGCAACGTTCTTCCAAGAAGACCCAGTTGCAAATGCTTATTGTAATTATACGACAGATTATCGTTCACTCGGCTGGGAAAGATCAATCAGATGATATACAATAAGCGATTTTGATATGATAACTCGTAATGCGACTATTAAGATCATAAAACAAAATTGACATCTATGAAGGAATGCTTTATATCATTCCCATTAAGGTGGTCCGTTTTGGAATCATAGTCCTCAGATTTAATGAAATATCTTTATTGGATACCTCCAATCAAGGGACTGATTTGTATTTTTTCCTATGATCGTGCTGTGCAATAAATTCCTACTGTTTCAATGAAATAGTTTCGCCGGAAACTCTCAGTAATTATTGTTCATAATAGGAACCTGATTTTCACACATTTCTATTCCATCGTGGACTTCCATGAGAAAACAAAATATTCTTACTTGATTTACATTTGACAACTTTACTGTTATTGCTAGTCAATTATACAGTGTCACACATAAAGTTCGCGACATTTGGAAGTTTTTTTATTAATAGATATAAAGAAAATTTTACTTCGCAGTTAGTTTGTGCTTGAAAAATGAGTAAAATACAGCATCTTTCCTTTTTTCATCTACTACTCTAAACCTGTCAAATTTGACACTTTTTTCGAAAATCCTCAAAAAATCAGTTTTTTTTTCGAAATTTCGAAAAATGCCAAAGAAAAAAGTTGCTCGGTTTCCATTTTTATACCTTTGCTCAAAATTTGGACTTTCTACTGTCACTTCAACTTTTTTCCATTTTTTTTTATTTTTCGAATCTTTCGCTCTATCGATTCGAACGAAACATGATTCAAATTTCATAATTTTTTTGAATATGAGACTTCAATATCATATCTTGCCTATAAAATAACCATCCAATTCAAATTCAAATTTGCTTCACATTTTAAAATCTGGATTGTTCAAAACTTTCAAAAGTTATAATTAAATGAAACAATTTTGAATGATTTAATAACAAAGTAGATGGTGCACACAAAAATTCCAGTGATTTTGTGATATATGCATGTGACCTATTGGTACAGCTTTTTCTGATATTATCTTCCCCAATGAGCTTTTTGTTCTCAGTCACGTGAGATTCGAAATTATTAATGGGACAACCTATATACAGAGTGTTGATAAAGTACGTTGACAAACTTCAGGAGGTGATTCTTTGAAAGGTTTCAGGACAAAAAGTTCATATAAACATATGTAACAAACGGCTTGGTTTTCGAGATACAGGCTGATAAAAACACACTTTTTTCAAGACTTTTTGAAGTTAACTTCGACATTTTCGACAATAATCAGTTCAAATCAAACAAGTACAATCCATTCAATTGTACGCATGATACAAAATAATTCATTCCTCAAATAATCCACAGGGTCCTCCTTTTTTTAGAGTCAAGCCTTGTTCAACCCTTCAGAATTTTTTTTCCGCCGTTACTGACATATTATGAAACAGGAACAACAGAAACAGGAACAATGCTTGACTCTGAAAAAAGAAGGACCCTGTGAATTATTTGAGGAATGAATCATTTTGTATCATGCGTACTATTGAATAGATTGTACTTGCCTGATTTGAACTGATTATTGTCGAAAATGTCTAAATCTTGAAAAAAATGCATTTTTATCACCCTTTATCTCGAAAACCAAGCCGTTTGGGACATATGCTTATATGAACTTTTCGCCGTGAAACCTCTTAAAGAATCATTTCCTGAACTGTGTCAACGTCCTTAATTAACACCCTGTATTTTGGCATTTATATGATCCTCCCGATAAAACGATTCCAACAAGCTATCACACCTGTGGTCTAGAACGAATAATTTAAAAATTACAGGTACAACAATATTCTCCCAAGACGTTTTGAAAAAAATATGGATGATTTTAATGCCTTGTTTTAGTCATCACAAAAAATATGGGGCTGCCCAAAAAGCTCATTGGGTAGCTAACATAATTTTTAAAAACTGCACCAATTGCTTTGATTCACAATCCCAAAATTACAATTCTCTACTACTCTCATGTTCCAAGATATTCCCTGTCCTAATCTTTGTGGGACACCCCGTGGATTATTGTTAAAGCTTCCTACCCGAAATGAATTTTTCATATCTTAATATAACAAATCCCTGTAGGCGTGAAGAACTGAGACATACTGTGTTTGCGGCTTCCAAAACTGGATAATCCTAGAACAAGCTTTCTTGTGTACTTACATGATTTTATAAAACAAACTAAGGTCCATACTGAAGGATGAGCTCGTCACTCTCGTTCCGGAATTTCTTTAGTCTTTGGTATTCGAGGCACGTAAAGGATTATCTGTGCTAAAAATTTGTTGATTCACTTATAATAAATCCCATTTCTGGCCAAAGATGTGTCTGGATTCCGTGAAAAGCATGAACGGAATATAATCTCCAATCATGGATGAAATTGGAGATCTCGCATGTGCTGAATATTCCGCGGTCGCTCTGTGAAATATTTCTTCTGAAAGTGGTATTTTCTGAATTCTTTTAGGCCAGAATATAATTAATCCAGTAAGATTGGGTTTTGAGACGAGGATCGATTGTAACACCACCAAACATGGTACGCCAGTTGTTGGAACCATGATAAACACGAAAAAGAATTGTTTATCGAAATTGCAGGGGTGGAGCATATTTATTGTATTTTTTGTTTAAAAATAAATCAAAAAACAAATCAACAAGGTGAAAGACAATTCAATTCTCCACAAAAATGTTTACCAGCAATTTTTTATGAAATGCGCTCGTTTTCGCAGAAAACGTGATTGAACGCCGACATCAGATTTCAGTTTCACGCTTACCCGCCATGTAGACGAATATTTGATTGGTCATAACTCTGATAAAAATGATCGGAGAAGAAAAACAAAAAGTTCATATCGTTTCTGAAGACTCCTACCTTCTCACGCAAATATAATATGCGAGTATTTGAGTACCTAAAACGTGTTTTGTCGCACTTCACAGAAATTTTTACGGAAATCTTGAATAATTTAGTAAATATGAAATTATCATAATAAAGCAGCAACTCATAGACCCTATTTAGACTATACAGTATCGGAAACTTTTCATCTGGGGTATAGACAAAAAACTACGCGAGCAACAAGGAACGCAATGATATGATAATACCACATAAATAAAAGAGACGCACCACTGTGCGCCTATCCTGTTACCCCACCCGACGAATTAACAGCTCACTTCGATATCCCTTCCTCGAGCGAGTAGAGGAGAAATTGTAATGCTCTCTCAAAGTATAGCAAGCTATTCTTTACTCTCTCATGAAACCACCATACCCAAGATGAAAACTTTCCGATACTGTATGTAAATGTTGAAAATAATCGCTTATTCATATCCTGAATGAATACAATGTTTAATAACACTATTGTAAAGTGCAAACCTCAAGCTTAAAATCACATACTTCATTTTTTATGTAGGATGTGTATGAACGATTATTTTCAACATTTACCGAATGAATTGCCGGGATTATGGGTTGAAAACTGAGGCAGAAGTAAAACCTAGTTTTTTTGGCATGTCTAAAATCGTTGCATATGGTCCAAAGAGGGTACTGATTCCTGCTTCAGTATAATTATTTCATATCAACTAAAATATCCATGACTTTCGAATCCCCCGTTAATATCGTAGAAGGGTTATGTGAAGTGGGATAAAACACATTTTGGGTACTCAGATACCCACATGTTATATTTGCATGAGGAAGTAGAAGTTTTCAGGAACGATTTACACTTTTTCTTTTCCTTCTACCATAATTTTTAGCAAAGTTATAAAAAATCTAATTTTCGGCCCTTCCGGAAATGGCAGTGGCGGAATAACACGAACCTGAAATTTTATATCGGAATTCAATCAGGTTTTCTGAGAAAACGAGCACATTTTGTGAGAAATTACTGAGTATATTTCTCGTGGAGAATTGAATTATCTTTCGCCTTGTAAAATCGCTAGTAATTTTTTTAGATTTTTGACCTTGAAAAATCAAATTAGTTGGCCCTGGGAATGGAGATTTATTCATGAAATTTGGTGTCCTAGTAGACATTTCAAATATCTACCTAATGAAAGGAGGATCATTTCAATCGGTTGGAAAATGTAGATTTTGTAAGGGTGCTCCGGTCTTAAGTGGGTCACACTGTATCTGCAAAATGCTGAACCGACCCAGTTGGTACAATGTGCCAATTTGTTATAAATTTGCTAGATTTTGGTACATTACCGCCAAATTCTGACTTCCATAGTTTCTGGTCAACAACGTTTACCCTTTGCTTATCATTCTACAGACAACCTGTTTTAAAATGTAACGAAGCGTTTTGTTTTGCCCTGGTAGCCATTCCACACCACACCGTATACAACCTCTTTCCGCATACCCGTCCCGTACTCGCCCTATATACCGAAGACGACATAGTTTTGAAGACACCGCTCAGGGGCATAACCCTGAGGCAGCCCGGAAACATTTCCTTACTTTATTTGGGATGGTAACATTTGTCCCTTTCTTTACCCCTACGTATCGTTTTTGCTGGTCGTCAGTTTTTGCGTCAAATAAATCTACTTTTATATAGGTTTCCAACTCCACTTTTTAGGAGTCATGTTTTTGGAGTGTTAAAAAGTCAGGACAGACTTTTTGCCGTTTTTCATTCATATTGCTACGCGACACTACGAAGGCCACAGGTGCCCTATAAATACCGGCTTCACGATTCCTGAGGGGATCTTTTTCTCTTCAGTCAGTTAGATTAGTATTGATTATCCCGTCTTTAGAGTGAGTTCCGAGTATCAGCATTGTTGAAAAGTTCAAGTTGTTACCGTTTTGAGAAACCAAGCCGTTTTGGATCTAGCCTTGAGCTACTGTCTCTTAGAGTGAGTACTTCCGAAAAAGTTTTGAAGTAAACTTAGTGAGAAGAGTGGATTATCAGTGTGTGAGCATCGACCGACATCCCGAAACAACCATTCGAGAACCAATCGCAGCCGGCCGTAGGAATACCGCCCTGAACACCTCGCCTGTTAGGCACAACACGTAAGCTGAGAAATTTTAGTACATTAGAGTCGAGCTTGGACATCGTGGCCCCAAAATTTGGGTTATTTATAGCTTGTCACCAAGAGAGTATTTTTTTTGTATTTGCTTTTCTTTATTTCTCTTTTATCTGATCATCCCTAAACTATTGATAATCTAAACGTCCGTTTCACTCGGGGAGTAATAGAATTATTTCGAGAGTCACAAGCATATTTATTTGATATATTAGGAGTGGCCTCTATCTGCCTTCCGCGTATCTGGTTCTACGGCTAGGACACCCTTTCGGCTGTCGAACCAGTTGTAAGCACAACTTCGTTCCACTTCCTGGACGACTTTTCGGTTGTCGAACGAAGGTTTTTCCGTAAGAAAAGTTAATTTCCGAAGTTCCACAGGGTTCCGTTCCCAACCCCTCAACCTGAAAATTCTTGTACCTCGTCCGGATTTTCTGTAACGGAACCGCCGTCGCGTAATTAACCGAGCTGGGAAAGTCCTGGTTCGACGGCTTGGATAACCTTTCGGCTGTCGACCCAGTTTCCTTAATTATCAGCTCACAACTTCGTTCCACTTCCTGGACGACTTTTCGGTTGTCGAACGAAGGTATTCCGTAGAAAAATTGGTTTCTAGGGGTTCCACAAAGATCCGTTCGCTACCCCTCCACCTGAAAATTGTCGTATCGCGTCCGGATTTTATACAGAGGAATCGCCTACGTACAACAAACCGAGCTAGGAAAATCCTGGTTCGACGGCTTGGACTACCTTTTCGGCTGTCGACTCAGTTTCCTCGTGTACGAGCTCACCGCTTCGTTCCACTTCCTGGACGACTTTTCGGTTGTCGAACGAAGGTTGATCGCGAGGGAGAAAGGAGATTCCTCACTGTCGGTTGCAAACAATATCGCGAACCACTAGTACCCCGAGGTCTGTGAGACCGACTTTCCGGGACTAGCCGTCGCCGAACCTCATCAGTAAGGGGGGAATACCGTGAGAAGGATTATCAATACGTTCAGTTCATTTTATCTCGATTATTTATCATTGTTTAATTCAGTCTTTCTCTAACTTGGTGAAAGGTTTTGAACTAACCCCGTGGAGCCTGACATTCCCGTTGCCCGTTTTGTCGATACCCGGGAAGCCTTCCGAAGCTGCCTGCGACGCAGGGTTGAATTCACTGTCCAGATTCTTAGAGTATAAGTTAACCAGTTACTAGTCCCTGTGTTTCTTGAACTTATAATTAATAAAATTGGTTTGGTCTGTCTACATTGGTTGTGTTCTTTCTTCCGTGTAATATAGAGCTATCACTAAAGCAGCCGGTATTCCTGCTGAACAAGTAATTGCAATTAAAGCCTGCAGTCTCTTGAGGAATCCATATAGAGTCATAAAAACGGACCCCTGGGATACCGTATCTCCATCTGTAGCTGCCCTGGGCCTCCCACCTTGCTCTAGACTGGGAGAGTGGAGCATATCACTATAAAATAACTGGCGCCCGAGGCATTGTTGGGTTTTGATAGATTCCCGGTGTTAGGGAATTGTCAAAATACAACAACCGAAAGCGTCATAGTAACGTCCGCCGGCCGTAACACCGAAAGTACGTTACAAATTGGCGCCCGAGCAGGGACCTTTGTGTTTTTTTTTGCTGTATACCGAGAACACTGAAAACCAATTGTGATAGACAACCCAATTGTCAGAAAAAAAAAACCTTGTCGCTTCAGAGTACCGAAACCGATTGAACCCGAGTCCCGACACAGTAACCAAAAAGAATTCGTCGAAATCCGCCGATTTGTCAGTTTGACAGATTGTCAATTTCGATTTAAAAACCTTCTGACACCTCGTTTAATACATTTTCGGGGGTGTGGAATCGATTTCCGTCAACCGTCTTCCGTTAGCACTCACCGTTTGCCAGATACGACCCGTTCAGGAGGAAAGGAAGGCAGTAGGAAAGCACCAACTGTCGATTCGCTTACACGCCGCGAAAAGATGGCGCCAGGTGATTCCCCAAAACCCGCGGAGATACCAGTTTCCGTCGCAGCCCCACCCGTAACGCAAAGTACATCAACAGGAGGTCCGCCCTCCGACACTCGAGTCGGGTGGATATACCTTCTGCGTAAGGATGATCTGGACGTCGAATTAAATAAATTTCAACTAACTACTGCTGGTACTGTCGATGACAAGCGACGGCGCCTCAGTAAGTTCATTCGAGAGGGCCGTGTTACCCCTTTACCGACAACTACAATACCGTTTCTGTTCCCAACCACGTCGACGGTGACCACAGCCGCCGTTTCGTTACCCACAATCACCGTGACGAGTACAGGAGGGCCATTAGTAAGCAATGCCCTCGCCGGTACACTAGTAGGTGTACAAACCACCCCGTACCAGCCCGGGACGTCTGCGACACCCGTGACGAGACCCTTGGTCAAAGACTGGGGTATTGCTTTTGATGGAACCGAAGATCCTGCTACCTTTCTGGAAAGGCTCGAAGAGATCCGAGCATCACAAGGCATCCACCCTGATCGTCTTCTACAGGTGATGCCCGAGTTATTGCGGGGAATGCCCGCACTATGGTTCAGAAACAACCGGATGCATTGGAGGAACTGGCAAGAGTTCTGTGTCTGCTTCCAGGATTTTTTCTTCCCAGTGAATTATCGCATTGACTTGGAGGTGGCCATCAGTAGAAGAGTACACCAACTACATGAATGTAGCTCGGGGTACATAACAGATCTACAAACTCTCATCCGTCGCCACGGTGGAATCCCACCGGACCAGGAATTGAACCGGCTCTACCGGAACCTCCACCCGGAATTCAGACGTCAAATTCGAAGATCCGATTTCGTGGACATCCACGGCTTCGCCAAAGCCGTCAGAGACTACGAACTGTTGCGCACCGAGATTGAACAATACCAGGCTCCCACGACTTACCTCTGTAGCGCCCGTCCGTCCGACCCACCGTTAACCGTCCCCGTCAACCGCCCCCAAACACCCGGATTTCAGTATACCGAAGTGTCCGCAACCCCCTACCCCTCCCCCAGGCCGTATCCTCTGGTTGGAACACCACCCGCACACACAGTAGAGCGAACCATACAGCGGAATGCCACTCCCCACCCCACTCATGCAGTGACCATTCCGCCACGAGATGCACAGGGTTCCCCCATCCGGGACAGACCGATGCCCCCGTCAAGAACTATGCAGAGAAATCCGCCGCCATCTAATCAGGAGGGTACTACCTGTTGGAGGTGTGGTGAGAGAGGACATATGAGGAGTGACTGCCGCAACCCGCCAAAAATCTTCTGCTCACGTTGTGGTCGGAATGGAGTACTTTCCCGAGACTGTGGGTGTACCCAGTCGGGAAACGGGCGGGAGGCTCGACAGCAGCAAGACCTGTCGAGCCTCCGCCGGTAGTTACCTCCACGCATGTCGCCGCCGTCCACTCGTCAGATAATAGACCGTTCGTGAAAGTGACCATAGGGAACAGTAGGTTCTTGGCTCTCGTAGACACCGGAGCAACTCGGACTTTCGCAAGTCCGGCGGTAGGAACCTGTTGCGAAGAACATGGATGTACCTTGTTGCCCAATACCGTCCGCCAGTCTCGCCAGGCTGATGGATCACTCATCCCCGTGAACCGCAGGTACAAACCGACAATCACCATCGGCCTAGGACAGATATCCGCCGAGCTTCTGATTGTGCCCCAGCTCATGATGGATATAATAATAGGAATGGACGTTCTAAGAGCACACAATTTCCGTATGGACATAGGTAGTGCTACCATTTTCTTGAATCAGGAGGACGTGACCTATCGTCAAAATCATGTCACCGAGACGAGCCCCCCCCTCTCGATGAATACACCAGCTCACGAGGAGGCATGTCCTCTCCAGCCAGTGTCGAGTACGATGAGGGACATACAACTTGGCACCCGGTCCCAAATCATCGAACCACCGATGACTAGCCTACCGCCGTGTACAGAAAATGAAGCAGAGGATCTTCGTCCGCCGATCCGCGCTCCCGAACAATCCGACGTTCAGCCGTCCGCGTGCCCTGAGAGTACCAAAGGAAGGAATCTAACCCCCGTTCAACAATACCGGTTGGACCGTTTCTTGGAGGCTGAATTGCCAGTGTTCCAGGAAATAAAAGGAACGACGCCGTTGATTCAACATCACATCCGATTGATAAACCCTGAGCCGATAAAACAGCGATACCGTCCTCAGAACCCGAAGATGCAGGAAATTATCAATCAGGAGGTGGACAAGATGTTGAATGAGGGTCAAATTGAGCCGTCCAGCAGCCCGTGGAGCTCTCCCGTGGTCATCGTCCGCAAGAAAGATGGCAAGCCCCGTTTCTGCATCGATTTCCAGAAGGTCAATGAAATCTCCGAAAAGGATGCGTATCCGTTGCCGTTTATAAATGCTATCCTCGATAAACTTCGCGAAGCGAGGTACATATCCAGTTTAGACCTGAGACAGGGATATTGGCAGATACCCCTTGCCCCAGCTAGTAAACCTATAACTGCGTTCACTGTACCAGGACGCGGACTGTTCCAGTTCACTGTTATGCCGTTTGGATTGCATTCGGCCCCAGCTACGTTTCAGCGACTCATGGACACCATCATCGGACCCGACATGGAACCGTTCGCCTTCGCCTACCTGGACGACATAATTGTCTTAGGTAAAACATTTGAAGAACATTTGGAAAACTTACACAAAGTGTTCAGGAGACTACAGGGTGCCAACCTGCAGTTGAATCCTGAGAAATGTAAGTTTTGCTTGAGCTCTCTCCGATATCTCGGACACTTAGTGACTCCCGAAGGCATACGGACCGATCCCGACAAAGTCGAGTCTATCGTCCAATGGCCCGCCCCTACCTCCGTCAAGAAGCTCCGACAGTTTCTGGGGATGATCTCCTGGTACCGCAGGTTCATCCAAAATTTTTCTCAATTGGCGTCTCCGCTGACCAAGCTTTTGAGAAAGAATTACCGCTGGAGATGGGAACATGCTCAAGATGATACATTCGAAAAACTCAAACTGTGTCTGACCCAAGCCCCCGTATTAGCGTGCCCGGACTTCACCCAGCCGTTTGTCTTACAGACCGACGCTTCCGAATATGGATTAGGTGCCGCCCTAACTCAGACCGTGGAAGGACAGGAACGCGTGATAGCTTACGCTAGTCGAACTCTGTCCCCGCCGGAAAGAAACTACTCCGTCACCGAGAAGGAGTGCCTTGCAATTGTGTGGGGCGTGGAGAAGCTGAGACCATACCTTGAAGGGTACCGCTTTACCGTTTTAAGTGATCATCAATCCCTCAAATGGATTAGGTCACTCAAAAGTCCGTCCGGCCGTATCGCCCGTTGGGCAATGTTCCTGCAGCAGTTCGATTATGAAGTCAAGTACCGAAAGGGTGCGTTGAACCGAGTAGCGGATGCGTTGTCCCGCCAACCACTGCCCACAAGCGACGAATCCGCCTCCGCCTGTTTGGCGGGCGAAGCTGTCGATGAGGAACCGGACTGCCCATGGTACGTGAAAAAGAAGGAAGAGGTCATCCGTAACCCAGAAACCTTTCCGGATTATTGTGTGAAAGAAGGAAAACTATTTCGCCATTTCTGGGACGCCAGTGACCTGACGGAACCCGAAATGACCGATCCCTGGAAAATGTGTGTGCCCAAACCTCTGCGAGCGGAAGTGCTGAAGGAGAACCACGATGTGGTGACGGCAGGACACATGGGGATAGCTAAGACTACCGCCCGTATATCAAGACGGTATTATTGGCCAGGAATGTTCCGTGATATTTCGCAATATGTCCGAAGTTGTTTGACTTGCCAACAATACAAGATATCCCAGCAGCAACCGCCAGGGAAAATGCAGCCGTCTCCAAATGTGAAACCGTGGAGTGTTGTTTCCACCGACTTAGTAGGCCCGTTACCCCGGTCCAGCAAGGGTAACAGCTACTTATGTGTCTTCCAGGACAGGTTCACAAAATGGGTACAAGTCCGTCCCCTGCGAAAAGCTACGTCTCGTGCCGTGGCACAAGCGTTTTACGAAGACATTATATTACGCTTTGGCCGTCCCGATACCGTCATCAGCGACAATGGCACCCAGTACACCGGTCATGTGTTTACCGAGCTGTTAACCGAGTTAAAAATTCATCATCGACGCACACCGCCCTATACACCGCAGACTAACCCAGTGGAGAGGACCAACAAAACCCTCAAAACCATGATTTCGCAGTACTGCTTAAACGACCATCGGAAGTGGGATCAATATCTTCCGGAAATACAGTTTGCTGTGAACACCGCTCGCCAGGAGTCGACTGGATTCAGCCCCGCTTTCCTGAACTTTGGGAGGGAATTGAACCCTCCAAAAGCCGTCTTTCCGACCGAGACCCCCGATGAAAGACCTGAGACCTCGTCACCAAGCCTGTGGACGCAACACATGGAAAAATTGCAGGAAGTCCACGAGCTGGTGCGCATAAGGCTGGCCCGCGCGTTCACCAATCAGAGCCACTATTATAATCTCCGTCGCCGAGAGTGGAGATGTCACTTGGGCGACCGAGTAATGAAGAGAGAACATTCTCTTTCCTCCAAGGTACAAGGACACGCTGCCAAGTTAGCCCCGAAATACTCCGGCCCTTACACCATCACCCGAGTACATTCTCCTGTAGTATACGACCTCAAAGGCCCCCATGGTAAACGGGTACCGCGAATCCACATAAAAGATTTGAAGCCTTACCATGATGTGAACAAGTCTTAATAGTAATGTGTTTTCAGGGAGATGACCGACAGTCCGACCGCCATATACAACCGCCGCCTGGAAGAGTTCTATGATTTGACCCTTTCCCCCACTCCCTCCGTTGGCTCCATCCAGCCCTTCACACCCGACGCCTCCACCGTTGAGGGAATACAACCCTTATCGGACTGCCTCAGCCTCTTCACCCTCCCGGGTAATACCACTCCCCCGTCCCAACTACTTCCCTCCGATCTAATCGATTGGCAACCGTCGGAGGGGTTAGACCCCCTTCCTGGTACCGTCGACTTAGTTTCACTCCCCAAACCCTCCGCCCGCCGTTCGACCTCACCTCGAGAGCCGGTCCGCCCCGGGTCGGGTCATATGGGCAACTCCGTTGAGAAGACACCAGTATTTCAGGGAGTCCTTGACCACCTCAACCCGCCTAGTCCGTTGCCGGAAGTTGCCGGCCGCCCACCTGCCGATTGGCCCGTCGCTCCCAGCGCCGTAACAACCCCCTTGTTAGGAGAAGGCTTCGAAGCCGTTACGCCGCCCCAATCTTCCGACCCACCCGCACTTTTCGAATTGTTCACGTCTGAGGAAAACGCCTCGTGGCGGGAAGCGCTAGAGATCGTAAATAGTGCTGGCTGCCCCGTAACGCGAGGGATATTTACGATTGCCTTGGGATTAGTCTGGAACCTACCTTCGACGACACCTGTTCTTCCACCCAGAACCATCATTAACCAGGCCATGCGAGTTTGGGCGGCGGAAATGTGGTCCCTGGGACATGCACCGGGTGAGGATGAAGCGTTAACCGACGTCCTACGTTCCCTTCGTCCCGTAGGCGTGCCTCGGAATCGCCGTTACCGCCTCCGTCTGCCGACTTTGGATGGTCGACTCATATGGGTCACCATCCCCGCCGATTCGTAATAAATGAGTAGATATCGATCGTCTCCACTCTGGTGTGACCATCCGTCTTTCCTGTGCCGCTAACTACTCCGGGTATCCGATGACCGACCTACTAACCCTCAACACATCCCCGCTGCCCGAGGATTGGTGCGTCGTGAGTCAGACCCACGATTCTACACTAACGTCGGACTCAAACCCTGCTGAAACCCCAGCACCATCCACAGAGCCACGGAAAGAAGATAAGGAACCCGAAAAGGACCCCTTCTCTGAGAATGCCTACTTTGCTGTGCCTAGCACCCTTACGCGTCCCGAACCTCCGTCGGGATCGTCACCAATCCGGACATCAGAAGAAACGTATGATGCAACCCTCGAGACGCCTAGATCCTCGATACCCGTTCCGGTTCCTCTAAACTCGGAAAGTGTCACTCGCATGGTACACACCAGTCACCACCATGGAAGCCATACACGTTATAACCACGGAGACGCCCTCCGGGAGCACACTACCATTTACCTCCCGGTCGAACGCAACTTATGCTGGCGCTGTGGATATCCGGGACACACTAGAGAGACCTGCTCGAAGCCCCGTCGATTGTTTTGTTCCCGATGCGGCCGTTATGGCCTGATGTCTCGAGAGTGCCCTTGTCGACCAGAAGTTAACCCGGACCGTGCCACTCCCCGGAGAGCCGCCGTTCACACACAGACGGCCACCCGACGGGTCGCTGATCGAGCCACCCAGTGTCATCTATGTGGGTGCAGCAGTCGTCGTTATTAGCCCTTCAACCTTACCGTACCGTTAAGAAAAATCAACCGAACATACCAGCACTCGCCGACGCAGGAACGACCGAGTTACCGCCAATTCCCGACAAACCCTCACACCTGATATGTCTATCCAGAAAAAAAAAAAGAAAAAAAAGGGGAAAAGAAAAAAAAAATATATATATGCAAACAAAGTTTTTTTTATTTTTTTTTTTATCGGAAGAAAGAGGGGGATGTAACGAAGCGTTTTGTTTTGCCCTGGTAGCCATTCCACACCACACCGTATACAACCTCTTTCCGCATACCCGTCCCGTACTCGCCCTATATACCGAAGACGACATAGTTTTGAAGACACCGCTCAGGGGCATAACCCTGAGGCAGCCCGGAAACATTTCCTTACTTTATTTGGGATGGTAACATTTGTCCCTTTCTTTACCCCTACGTATCGTTTTTGCTGGTCGTCAGTTTTTGCGTCAAATAAATCTACTTTTATATAGGTTTCCAACTCCACTTTTTAGGAGTCATGTTTTTGGAGTGTTAAAAAGTCAGGACAGACTTTTTGCCGTTTTTCATTCATATTGCTACGCGACACTACGAAGGCCACAGGTGCCCTATAAATACCGGCTTCACGATTCCTGAGGGGATCTTTTTCTCTTCAGTCAGTTAGATTAGTATTGATTATCCCGTCTTTAGAGTGAGTTCCGAGTATCAGCATTGTTGAAAAGTTCAAGTTGTTACCGTTTTGAGAAACCAAGCCGTTTTGGATCTAGCCTTGAGCTACTGTCTCTTAGAGTGAGTACTTCCGAAAAAGTTTTGAAGTAAACTTAGTGAGAAGAGTGGATTATCAGTGTGTGAGCATCGACCGACATCCCGAAACAACCATTCGAGAACCAATCGCAGCCGGCCGTAGGAATACCGCCCTGAACACCTCGCCTGTTAGGCACAACACGTAAGCTGAGAAATTTTAGTACATTAGAGTCGAGCTTGGACATCGTGGCCCCAAAATTTGGGTTATTTATAGCTTGTCACCAAGAGAGTATTTTTTTTGTATTTGCTTTTCTTTATTTCTCTTTTATCTGATCATCCCTAAACTATTGATAATCTAAACGTCCGTTTCACTCGGGGAGTAATAGAATTATTTCGAGAGTCACAAGCATATTTATTTGATATATTAGGAGTGGCCTCTATCTGCCTTCCGCGTATCTGGTTCTACGGCTAGGACACCCTTTCGGCTGTCGAACCAGTTGTAAGCACAACTTCGTTCCACTTCCTGGACGACTTTTCGGTTGTCGAACGAAGGTTTTTCCGTAAGAAAAGTTAATTTCCGAAGTTCCACAGGGTTCCGTTCCCAACCCCTCAACCTGAAAATTCTTGTACCTCGTCCGGATTTTCTGTAACGGAACCGCCGTCGCGTAATTAACCGAGCTGGGAAAGTCCTGGTTCGACGGCTTGGATAACCTTTCGGCTGTCGACCCAGTTTCCTTAATTATCAGCTCACAACTTCGTTCCACTTCCTGGACGACTTTTCGGTTGTCGAACGAAGGTATTCCGTAGAAAAATTGGTTTCTAGGGGTTCCACAAAGATCCGTTCGCTACCCCTCCACCTGAAAATTGTCGTATCGCGTCCGGATTTTATACAGAGGAATCGCCTACGTACAACAAACCGAGCTAGGAAAATCCTGGTTCGACGGCTTGGACTACCTTTTCGGCTGTCGACTCAGTTTCCTCGTGTACGAGCTCACCGCTTCGTTCCACTTCCTGGACGACTTTTCGGTTGTCGAACGAAGGTTGATCGCGAGGGAGAAAGGAGATTCCTCACTGTCGGTTGCAAACAATATCGCGAACCACTAGTACCCCGAGGTCTGTGAGACCGACTTTCCGGGACTAGCCGTCGCCGAACCTCATCAGTAAGGGGGGAATACCGTGAGAAGGATTATCAATACGTTCAGTTCATTTTATCTCGATTATTTATCATTGTTTAATTCAGTCTTTCTCTAACTTGGTGAAAGGTTTTGAACTAACCCCGTGGAGCCTGACATTCCCGTTGCCCGTTTTGTCGATACCCGGGAAGCCTTCCGAAGCTGCCTGCGACGCAGGGTTGAATTCACTGTCCAGATTCTTAGAGTATAAGTTAACCAGTTACTAGTCCCTGTGTTTCTTGAACTTATAATTAATAAAATTGGTTTGGTCTGTCTACATTGGTTGTGTTCTTTCTTCCGTGTAATATAGAGCTATCACTAAAGCAGCCGGTATTCCTGCTGAACAAGTAATTGCAATTAAAGCCTGCAGTCTCTTGAGGAATCCATATAGAGTCATAAAAACGGACCCCTGGGATACCGTATCTCCATCTGTAGCTGCCCTGGGCCTCCCACCTTGCTCTAGACTGGGAGAGTGGAGCATATCACTATAAAATAACTGGCGCCCGAGGCATTGTTGGGTTTTGATAGATTCCCGGTGTTAGGGAATTGTCAAGATACAACAACCGAAAGCGTCATAGTAACGTCCGCCGGCCGTAACAACAAAAGCACGTTACAAAAAAAATATTTGTGTAATTGATGACTTGTTTATTTTGTGGAAATTCATGATCACTAACTCTAACTAGTTAGTTTTTATACTTGATAATGGGATAAAGCCCGAAACTGGTCGTAAATATAAAAAACTAGTGCAAATAAGACAAAATTTCTTTCGTTTCATTAAAGTTAAAAAAATATCCTTCCATCCCAGTGGCAATTGGTGTGAGAAGGGAGGAGGCAGCAACATGTTTTATGTTCACACAGCAATTTGTTTCAAGTCCATTTCATTCGAAATAACGAACCCGGCATTTGTTTCGGGACTATTATTGACGGTTCGATGCTCACTTTGAAAGTGAAATTATATTCAGTCAATTTGAGAATATTCATTTTTCTCAAGTCCAGAACTAGAAATAGAGATGTATTGAAATATCCATTAAGAAAGTAATATATCGATTACTCAGGGCAATGTTTGCAGCTACCTTCCATTCGAAGTTGGAGCACCAAATGTGTCTAAAAAATATTTTCTCCTGAAGGCCGATTCAGATACATGGGTGCCGCCCTAATTTTTGGACCCTGCCTGAGAAATGCATACCCATCGACGTTCACACTTGTGTCTGTCGGTGTGCGTGAGAAATGCGGGGTGAGCACGGAACATGTTCTAGTTCACATAATGAAAGATTCAGTGAAAAATACGACGGGAAAATTTGAAAAACTCATTTACCGTACCTCTAGTATTGAGAAGATCAATACAGAACCAGAGAAAATATGACCATGTGATAGAAACGCAAGTGAAAGGCACGTATGTGAATGGTCTTGCAATTTTTAGACACACGGGCCAAAGCTACTTATGCTTGTAAATTGCACGTGCTTCATAAACCCTGGGTGGGCACTCATGTATCTGAATCGGCCTTTACAGTTATCAAATATTTTGGAATAGCGATAGGCTAGGTACGAAAACAATTATGCTCATTTTCAGTAAAATCACTCAATGACTTCAAAGCAGCAGATTCGCTCGGTTTCTGTTCACTCGTACATAGTATCGAAATAAAACTAATTAGTATATTCAATATTGGTTTAAAAAAAGGTTACAGACGATAATGTAAAAATGTATGGGATTCTCGAAGCTCCCATTGAAATTGCATAACTCCGAACTGGAGCAACGCATTTGAATGGGATTTTCACAGATCAAAAACTCGTTCAATGGCATGTATTCTCGCAAGCTTGAAGTAGGGGGCGTTGCTGCCAGTGGAGGTCCTGGTGGTATTGTTAAAAAGTGTAAGTTGGTGCTAATAGGAATTTGAGAACGTATAGTTTTCATTCATAATCATGCCTCAGAATAATTTTGTTTGAGAGTAGATTTAGAGAATAAACAAAATACCTAATATATAATTATTGCAAAGCCATCACTAAATAAAGGAGCTATACCAACTAGAAATCAGTGAAATGGAGCACCTTTATCTCTTTTATTAAAGAGAGCAGAAAAAATATATAAAATACGGACAAGGTAACCTAGAAACCAATGTCTCAACGTCGATTCCAGCAACTAAGTAATATTCGAATCGATTCCAATAATAAATATTAAGAGAAAACCGACTTTGCAATTACAATGAGACAGTCCGGAGTTCGAAGTTATATACTGTTATGTTTTAGATTCGCAACTGTCAGTTATTAATTTATTATAACTAATTGAATGGCTGCTGATAGAGCATAAGAAATTTCAAATTGCGCCTGTTTTGTACACACGTGACATACATAAAATTCTCTATTTTAACGCAAAAAATAACGGTAACTAACTATAAATACACTTTTTTCTGCATGGACAAATAATTGCGGTCCATTGAATAATTTCTGTTTCGATATTTATTTTTGTGAAGGTAGTAGGTGCTTATTCTGAAAAGCCAAGTATGTCGTATTAAATTTGGTGCCTGATAATTCAAAAAGTATCCATATAGAAGGCGTATACAATTTTGAAATCGTATTTGAATATCACCATTCAATAAAATAACAGAAAATCGAAGAATTTAACCAGACGAGTTATAGGGTGATGTCATTCCTATTGAACGACTCGCGTTATGTAATTCAATAAAAATGTAGCTATAGACCTATGCTCGTATTCAGTGTAATTAATCATATTATATGAATGAAGATTTCTACGAAATTACAAAAAGACTTGTATATAACTCGTTACAAAATGGCAAGTTTTTTGTGTTGGGCCAAAGAGGTTTTCTAGGGGTGAAGCCATGTCCCCCCAAAACAGATTGTGGTTTTATCATATATGGGAGAGATTTTAAAATTCCCATATCTCTACATGCGGTGCAGACATACTTTCATATAAACGCACTGTAAATGTAATATTTTTCAAATTGAGAATATTCACAACGGCTGACGAGTTACTGGCGAAAACTGGGTTTTTTTTACCAGAGGGGTGGTATTTTAGGGGTGAAGCCATGTTTCTCCAAAACTGATTAATGTGGTTTTATATATAGGAACTATACTAACAGTTTATGAAGGAAATTTCCATGCCTAGTTATTGAGTAGTTAAAATGAATGTATAGTGGACTTCAGCGACTGTACTATGGATATAATACGCATATGCTTGGAAATTCAGGTGTCAAGTGGCTAATGTTGAGGGATCACATGAAATTGCAATTTGCGAGTTGAAGTCTGGGTTCCATGGACATTCTGTGGGAGATTTCTGAATTTCATTTTATCAGGGATAAGCCGTTGCATTAGAGCCAGGGCGGATTAAGAAGAATCTTGAACTAAGTTTAATTGAAATTTTTCATGAATCGACAAAAAATTGAGATTATTGAGTGAGGCTGACAAAAATATCGTGGAAAATTTCGCGGCGGGCGACGTTTGAGGTTTGAGGTGGTAGAGTACCACTCTCGAGCCTCGACCAACGAAGTGTAGAGGGAACGGTTTTTTCGAGGGCAACGTCGAAAGTTTCAGGTTTATCGGCACGATCCCAGTGAAAAGTTGTGATCACGATTATCACGAAGCTAACAAAATATCGCGTTGAGATACATCAATATTTTTTGGAATAAACGTGTTTGCAGAGAGAGAAAGATATTTGTGAATTAAATTAATTACGGAAGAGAAGAAAATAAAATAAAGATTTTGCTGTTGTTTCTAACGAAAATTCGGGAAAGTGTTCAGTGTCGTGAAACTGTTCACATCAATGATATATAACGGCCACACTCCGTTATAAATATTTCGAGCTGCGGTCACATTCTAACCACAAATTTTTATTTGCCGCTTGTTTCGCGGAACATAGTGGCCAGCCCACCCAAAAATCGACAAAGCTGAGTTACTGCTCAATTATCTGCTTATATAAAATGTATATAAATAAGCGGCAGTAAAAAACGTGCTTAGAATGTGACTCTGTACTGACCGCAGCTCGAAATGTTTTAAAATGAAGAACAAATACGATACTTACATGAAAAATGCTTTTGATTTGAAGATGTCACAAGTTATGAAAGACATATATTTGCTGATACTAGGTCTGACGTTTTAAAAATTGCTGAGGAAAAATTGTCAAATGCTTGTAAGGCTCAGAATGTCGGTACGGAAAAAACTTCATACGCTGGTATAACCGGTAGCAAATCCATGGTTGTTATAAAACCGATTGATGTCGATCAATCAAATGATAAGACAAAATGCGATATTATGAAAAATATCAATCCGGTGGACTAAGGAGTGCATGTATCCCACTAGCGTCTAGCGACAGCCCGGATATTTTGGCTGGCGAGCATATTGACAGTAATATAACTTCCAAATTGGCAACTTCCTTGGTCTGATTTCTCAAAAACATGTAAAAAAGTAATTTTTCATAATTCTGCCTTCCATAAAATCCGTAAATCACAATTTTTCACATTTTTCCTTCCTCAAAACCCGTAAATCAGAATTTTTCACATTTTTAAAGAAGGCTGAATGGTTGAAAAAAATGTGAAATATTGCGATTTACGGGTTTTGAGGAAGGCAGAATTGTTGAAAACTATGGAAAATTACTTTTTTATGTGTTTTTGAGAAATCAGACCGAGGAAGCTGCCAATTTGGAGGTATGATACTGTCAATATGCTCGCCAGCAAAATATCCGGGCTGTCGCTAGACGCTTGTATGTATCTCAAGTGAATAGAGTCAAATATGGTAGTATTCTTATTGGTTGTGATAATATTGAAGGTGCTACAAGTATTGCAAAAATTGTCGAAGAGAAACTGCCGCTTTCCTATAGGATTTCAGAAGTTACGAAAAAATTACCTAAAATTAACTTTGATGGAACGAAAGAACACTCTTTTGTCTTATTTCCACTAGATTTTTATTGTTACGACCGGTTTCGGGTTTTATCCCATTATCAAGTATAAAAACTAACTATCCACTAGATTTTTTATAATTCAATTCTCTACAAAAATAATCGCACTCTCGACTTAGTCTTCTATAGGTCAATACTTGTTTCTGAATCAAGTGAACATCTACTCCCAGTTGATGATCATCATTCGTCCTTATACTAATTGTTCTTGATTTTGACTCCTGCAACACGAAATTCAAAACAGACGGTATGTCTACTTACTTATGATTTCAGAAAAGCAAATTTTCAGCAATTGTAACATGACTATTGGAATTTGATTGGTCATCCTTGGAATCAACTGTAGATATTAACTCTGCTGCACTCAACTATATTCTAAGCTGAAATATGTAATATAAAAAAATGTTCCCAAAAATAGTTACAAATTTTTCTTATCCACCCTGGTTTACTGGGATGATCATAAGAAATATTAAAGAGAAAAAGAAACTTTTGAAATCATTTAAAAAGTCTGGTGATCTGGAATACTATAATAAATTCAAAACTCTGAGATGCACTATCAAGAAGGACATATCAATATCTCATTCGAATTTTGTAAGAACTGCTGAACACGAATTGCAAAATAATCCAAAATCGTTTTGGTCCTATATGAATACTATGAAGAATAATTCCAGTCTCCCAAGCTCAATGATCTTCAATGATAATGAACTGACTCAACCCCTGGATATCTTGAATGCATTCGCGAATTTTTTCCAATCGTATTTCATAACCTCAACACTTTACAAAGCAGACGAGGTTCCTCACAACTCACCCACTGTATCCACCCCAGTCATTTCTGAAGATCTTGTTCTGAAGGCGTTGAAAAGGTTCAAACCTAAAATGACAATGGGCCCTGACAGTATACCGTCTTTTTTACTTAGAGATTGTGCAATGATAATCGCAAAACCGTTGGCAGTAATTTTTAATTTATCTCTTCAAACAAATATTTTTCCTGATTCATGGAAAACTGCAAAAGTGTGTCCTATATTCAAAAAAGGAGATATGCGTGATATTGGCCTATTGTTATTTTATGTAATTTTAGTTATTTGAAATGGTCCGTCATGAACTTTTATCTTCGATGCTAAGCTAACTTTTGTTGATCATATAACTGAAACGGTCGCTAAAGCTTATAAAACATTGGGTTTCATCATCGGTGGAACAAAATGAGTCCCTGAAGCTAATTTTTAATACTGTTGATAGGTCCAAACTGGAGTATGCATCGGTTGTCTGGAGTCCTGGATATGCTATTCATGCAAATACCATTGAAAATATTCAGCGTAAATTTATCACACACCTTTGGTATAAAACCGATGGTATTTATCCAGATAGAGGACTACCTCAATTAACACTATCAAGCAGATTTGAAATCTCCTTATTGGTTACTCGCCGTACTAATAGTGGTGTAGTTTTTCCATACAAATTACTCAATAACAAACTTGATTGTCCCCATTTACTATCATTGATATACATGTTCCTCGATTGCCACTGAGAGACAAGTCTTTCTTTTATCTTCACACACCTCATTCTATCTTACTTCGTTTCTCACCCCTGTATAGAATTTGTCCAGAATATGTCTTTTCAAGATTCCTTCAATATTCTCCATTGTGGGCAAATGAGTACATAAACTGTTTTCTTCAATCACAAGAAGTTTTTTTTTTCAGTGTATGTACTGATTTGCATATTTCCAATTATTGGTGTGAATTGTTTTGATTCTTACTCTATAGGTTAATTTATACTTTATCTAATGTATACTTTTGCACTGTTGACTTTCCCATCCTGTAACTTCGGCTGTTGGATGGTGTGTAAATAAAATAAAATGAAATTAAATAACGGAGTCTAGCCGTAATATGTCATTGGTTCACATCACTGGGTGTGAATGAGTTTTTCTGGAAGAATCATTAAATTGAGCCTGATTTTTGAAAATGTAGTTGCCAAACAGCAGAGAAAATTCCAAATATGCTTATACGTGAATACTTGGATAATGTTTGATAGACAGTACGCTCGTAAATAGTCCTCGCATCTCGTTACTTTTGAACCGCTTGGTGTATAGTTATAATATTTCATTGAATAATTGAGCAAAAAAAAATATCCTTCAAATTAGACCCATAGTTATTCCAAACATTATTTTGATGCACCGATGGAGACTAATGCTCTCCTGAAGTTTGGTGAGACTGCTAATGTAAAACTCTTAATGTAAAACTCTTAATGACGGGTATGAGCACTGTATTTTTTGAACGGAACAACATATCTAGGTTGAGTCAAACGAATATGACATGCAGAGCATTCTTTACATTTTGAGGATAAAATGGTTCGCGTGACAGCATCCAATGCCAAGAGGGCACTATTACCTTTTATATTATGGAAACGAGGGTTTTTTGACGCCTTCGGTGAAAGGTTTTTCTACTATCTATTCAAAGCCATTCGAGTCACACTGACTGAATCTATCTAGATATATTGCAAAAGTTAAAATAAAATTGAGCGAGTAGGAGTGAATATTGAATAAACATAATTATAATAATATTACTGATGGACACTGACTCAGCCTAGCGTGAGAGTAGATTCTCACATATAATAACAGAAAGGAATCTATTATTTAATAATGACCTTATCAAGTTAAAAACTAGATGTCCTGCCATACCAGGATTGCTCACTGCAATAATCCTAAACAATAAGAATATATTTGAGTCAAAAATCCATCAAAAAACAACTACTTTCCTGGCTGATACCACGACGAACGTTGAATTACATACAACGAATTTTCTTGCAGAATTCCTACAAGGCTATCTCCGCAATTGCTAGTTGCATGAAAATATCGACTGAAACATTTGAACCTCCTATGGATCGATTTCTGGGTTCTTGCCCTCATCAGTATAGGGTAGGTCTATGCAGACAATGGGTATTATGAATAAAAGCTAGCAAAAGCTTTTACTATAGGTGTGTCTTTCTTATTAATTAATAAAATGGATAGGTCTGTTTCAAGAAATCCGAGTAAAAGCATTTGCTCAAGATTTATTAATTAGACCCAATAACTAATGTCTGCAACAAATGGTCTAATTATCAATCCATGTCAAGGCAAATGCTGAGAGACCACCCGTAGATAGGTGTTACACCAAACCATGAGCGCCATCTCAACCTCAGCCTAACTAAACAATACCCACTTATTCGCAAAGAACGAACATATAATAACAGAAAGGAATCTATTTTTCAACAATGAGCTTATCAAGTTAGAAACTAGATGTCCTGTCATACCAGGACGTCGCAACAGCACAGTATGTGTGTCAATGGTTTGAATATTTATCACAGTAAAAAAAATTGTTGTACCAACAATCGATTTTCGGTCAAATTTCTCTTGTGGTTTGAACAATTTTTTGCAAAAATAACAAGATAATCTTTTATTTCAAAATTGCACTTTATTCAAATTAACAAATTATTTCGTTTGTAGTTTTAGTACAAATGAACAAAATTTTTTTCGTGCATCAAAACTTACAGTTGGCACAAAAAAGAAATATCTTTCTTGGCTTAATATTATTCTTGGTGTTGGATCAATAAAATGCATTTCGTTCATTCAATAATCTTGCATGATCTAAGTTTTTATTTGAACAGAAACACATACAGGGTGTTAATTAAGTACGTTGACAAACTTCAGGAGGTGATTATTTGAAAGTTTTCAGGACAAAAAGTTTATATAAACATATGTACCAAACGGCTTTGTTTTACAGGGTGAAGAAAATACATTTTTTTCAAGATTTTTTGGAGTTAACTTCGACATTTTCGACAATAATCTGTTCAAATTAGGCAAGAACACTATATTAAATGATACGCGCGATACAAAATAATTCATTTCTCAAATAATTCACAGGGTCCTCCTTTTTTCAGGGTCAAGCCTTGTTCAACCATTCTGATTTTTTTTTCCGCCGTCACTGACCATATTATCAGATGGGAATAATCAATATTATTTCAATTAATATTTTTTTGTTCTCTTGAAGTTTTTCATTTACTTGTACGGTTCAGGAACTACAATGAAAATATTGATGCGAACATTTTCAAGTGTCCCATAACATTAGAAAATATGAAAGGTTTGTACTTGTCTAATTTGAGCAGATTATTGTCGAAAATGTCAAGTAAATAATTCACAGGGTCCTCTTTTTTTCTCGTGAATCGGACAAATCCTTTTTTTTTCTCCACAGGTATGACAGCTTTTATTTTATTTTGGACTGTAATCAATAGATCAATAGGAGTGTTATTCGGGGTCGCATAACAAAAATTAGAACCTAAGACTATTCATTTTTGTAACTGCGGCACTTTAAATACTGATCAAAGGTTTCGATTTTCACGAAATTTAGAAAAATACTAATATCTTCAAAACTATCAATATTTTGCTAAGGTCATATAGTGATATTCTGGTCAGTCATGACTTGGACTATCATTCACCTAAAGGATGACGTTGAGTTTTGGGACACCCAGTATACGCCACAAAATCGAAATTACTTTTATATATTTTTTACTTTTATTTACATCAGGTTGGCGCCACGCATACACAATAACAAGTTGTTGCATGTTGCATGTTGAAAATTGCATTACATTAGATGCTATTTCCTGTTTTCAGTTCAAGATATTCCTCATTCCAGAATTATTATAGATATTTCTCCGTTATTGGAAAAGTATACATATATTTTATTTTTTTAATTATACATGTCGGAGAATGAATAAGATGTATTCGCATAATTCGAGTAAAGTTCGAAAAGTGTGTCTAAGTTTCAAATAAATGAAACGAATTACTTCGACAAATTCGAAATTTCCTTCTCTCCGTTACTATCACACAAAGTAGAACATTTTAAGACAAATATCTGTCAGAACCTATGTCTCGTAGTTTTTTTTTATTTTATTTTTGTGCGTTATATACCATTTCTTGTGATAATTATCGATAAAAAAGTGTACCCGAATATTTTCTAATTGTGAGATTTCTTCTCCATGTAAATTCAAGTGAACTATCCATGGAAAACTCGGAAACATTATTTCATTTCTTTTAAAACGAAAAAATATTTACCGTCACTGCCGTTGGGCCTGACAGGTAAACAAAGTCAGTCATTTGTCATCTAAATGAAAAGGCCTATTGCATGCATCCGCCAGTCATCTGAGAGTGGATATCAATAAAATATTTTATATCCAAATAAATGAGTGAAAATGAGACAAAATGGATATCATTAATTTGTCAAGATACATATATTTTATAACCTTTGTTCGTAGACGATTTCAACATTTTTATAAAAGGTTAACATTTTTATATCATATTATTGGGTAGTAAGTACATTACATACAGTGTGACCCATTTAAGATGGAAGCACCCATAAAACTTTAATTTTTCAACTTATTAGAATGATTTTGTTTTCGTCAGGTAGACATTCAAAAAGTCTACTAGGACACCAAATTTCATGGATAAATCTCCATTTCCAGGGCCAACTAATCTTATTTTTCAAGGTCAAAAATCTAAAAAAAATACTAACGATTTTTTTAGAAAAAATCTGACTACACCACTGGATTCGCGATATTTTCAAATGGTTCACATGTAAATAACGTTGGAATGCGTGAAATAATAAAAAAATTATAGAGGAATGAAATTTGTGAAATATTACTGACCATAATTTTATCGAAATCTGTTGATAAATAAAAAATAAGAAATTTTGAGATAAAATTACATTTTCCTGAAATTCCATGTTCAAATTTTATTTTCTTAACTATGATGTTCTTATTAGATTTCAATGAAATTTTGACCAGTGATATATCAAGATCTCCTGAATACAGTGGTGTATATCGAATTTTGATAAAAGTTCTGAAATTGAATTGGTGGGTTGATTAAACGGCATATTTATGAAATTTCATTCCCTCATAACTTTTTTATTGATTGACGCATTTCAACGTAATTCTCATGTGGACTATTTGAAAATGTCGCGAATCTAGTGGTGTGTCAGATTTTTTCTAAAAATATCGCTAGTAATTTTTTTACATTTTTGACCTTAAAAATTAAGATTAGTTGGCCCTGGAATGGAGATTTATACATGAAATTTGGTGTCCTGGTAGACTTTTTGAATGTCTAACTAAAGAAAACAAAATCATTCAAATCGGTTGACAAATGTAAGTTTTATATGGGTGCTTCCATCTTAAATGGGTCACACTGTATATTTTGGGACCTAATATATTTGGTGTAAGTAGTATAATTATGAAATCATAAAAAAGGTTCTTCTTTGTTAAAATTAATTTTGAATAACTTGGAACACTTGAAAATTGACAGATTTGATACCTGACAAATAACTCTGATAAATATATTGTTAAACATGCAAAACCCTCGAAAAAAATGCAATATCGAGAAATCAAAACACAAAATGAAGTTACAAAAAAAACTCGTGCCCCTTTTATGCAGCAAAATAATGTGTCAGTGAAAATGAGCCACTAAAAATTTTCAAAATTCAATTAATCAAAAACGGCTAGAAATAGCCATTGGGATATACTAAAAATATATTCTTATTACCATCCCACATCTTATAGTCTAAAAATATATGCGGCGTTCCATTTGTCTACGAAATTATCTATGAATCTAATATACATTTGGCGTGACATACTAAAATTTCAGGAAATTCTATCAATACCTAGAAACCCCCTTATATGTGTGCCTAGTCTTGTTGGGTCAAGATCAAACCTGATCAAGTGCACCATTGAGAACTGGACCCTGCATGAAAAGTCCACTCGACTCGCCTCATCCCCATCATCCATAAAACGTACGATGAGGGATGGAATATGGAGTATGTTGCAAACATAATGTGTCGCAGATATAGATAAGGCGTCTTTCATCTTTTATTACTTTGACCATAAATATATATGACCCATAGCGGAGTTTCTGTGGCACAGGCTGAACTAACGTGGTCCAATTGTGCATGGAAGTTCTAAATATTATTTTCAGTTGGGGGAAATGGAAACATTTCAAAAGGGAAATATCAATTCAAAGAATCGGATGTTTCACTTTCAAATATTGCAGGATACACTTTTCTTCGCTGGTTTGTCTTTGGGTGAACAAATAAATATGATGTGCATTGGTGAGAGTGAATACATGGAAAACTTCCCCAAACACCAAAACTGTGTCAATTTCTATGGATGCGCGTTTCGCCAATGGAGTGAGTATAATCAGGAGTTATATGTCTACAAATTATGAATTAGGATGCCTGAAATTTGACATGATGTCTATATGTCGTGGAAAAGTTGAAATAGGAGAATATTTGGATATTGTCTTCAGTATTCGCTTCAAACAAATACAATAATAATAATAAATACAATACAATGTTATCGAATACAAAAGTTCGGCAATTCAAAAAACATTATAAGCAAAAATTTCTACTTTCATATACACCTAGGACGTAGGTTCATCATAATTGGAGAAGGAAAATTTTTATATTTCCTGCAGAATTTCGAAAATCGTCCTCCAATTATATTGATACGAGCACACAGCTTGAAAACTACTATCCTGGCTAATGCCGCGACGGGTAATGAATTACACCGAACAGATACTTGTGCAATGTTCGTCATTTCAGAGGATGCAATTGCAAGTTCTCCTTGTAACCTTATAGCAGGATTTTGTATTGATTCGTACTACCTGGGACTACCTGCAGACTAGTTTCGAGGTGTTGCTCTCATCAGTACAATGATGATCAATACATATCCATTCGATGTCATCTGTTCCCCGTCCGAATGAGGATTCGAATGCATTATTCGCGGACATTGAGTTATTTATCTATTATACCTTTTTTTGGTAAAATATTTGAGATATTATTAAAAATCCCAATAACAAATCATTTTGAAAAAAACAATATCTTTAATACACAACAATTTGGATTCCGATCACACCATACTACAACAATGGCAATAAACTCACTTATAGAGATGATAAACCAAAGCTTTGAAGCAGACGGATACACACAGTCATTCTTCTGCGATTTAAGTAAAGCTTTTGATTGTGTCTGCCCCAATATTCTGCTCTCAAAACTCCAACATTATAAATTTTCCAAAACCAGTCTTAAACTTATGAAGTCTTATCTTGAAAACATACAGCAAAGTGTATTCTTGAATGACAAGCATACAGTTCCACTTCCAATTGAGTTTGGAGTTCCCCAGCGGTCAGTACTGGGGCCAACCCTTTTCTTGATTTATATTAATGACATAGGACTTGACGACCCTAGTGCTGACTTCATATTATTTGCAGATGACACAACCATATCTAGCTCCGGTAATGATGTTGATATTTTGCATACCAAATTCGAGAACATACAGGTGAAAATTAGTAACTGGTTTGCCACACATAATCTTAAGCTCAATGAAAACAAAAGCCAAATGGTAAAATTTTCCCTACGTGAAATGTCCCACATAAATAATCCAGAATCCATAAAGTTTCTGGGTGTTCATATTGACCCCAAATTGAACTGGAACATACAAACTAACAAACTCTCATCAAAACTTTTTAAAAACACATACCAATTGAGAAACAAATCCGTCTCTAAATATATATTAAAAACCGCGTTTCATGGAATAATACAATCACAAATATCCTATTAAATATTGGTATGGGGCCATGCACCCAGTGCTTCAAATGTATTTCGCATCCAAAGGAGGGCAGTTAGAATTATTGATAATCTTCCCTATAGACAGGACTGGAGAAGCAGCTTCATAAATAATAGAATACTTACTCTGCCATCATTATACACATTACAATGCTTGCTGCATGTGAAAACCCATGTTGAGGAATACACTACCCATGAAAATATTCATAGTCATAGTACTCGCAATAAAGCAAATCTATATCTCAACGGCCACAGAGTCAACAGAACCAGAACTGGCGTAAATTACTATGCTCCAAAAATGTTTAATCTACTTCCTCAAAAGATAAAAGATCTTCCATTAACTATATTTAAAAACAAAATTAAGGAGTATCTTATAAAAAAAGCATTTTATTGTATAGAAGAATATTTTAATAACAATTTCCAAGACATGTAGCATCACCGAACCTGTATAGTATTGCTTAATAACTCCTATGACCCGTACTGTGTTCTGAGGAAATTATTTTATGTCAAAATTTTATTTATACATGACTGTATGTTTAGTTTTAGCTAAATAAGTTATGTCCTATTTAACTTGTATTTGACTTGTGTAAACTTTTGTATTAGCACCAAATATATACTACTACTACTACTACTACTACTACTACTACTACTATTATCTCCGTATTATCTCTCGGGTGAATTTGAAGGAGGATACAGAGACACCGGGATTGAAACAGATTCATCAGAAAAAGTACTATTTGCTCGGCTTTTCATTGTCCCTTGGTCACAGTCAGCTGTATTTATTATATTTATTCATTCAACGGATTCAGTGCAAAGAACAACCGTAGAGAGGAGGGGAGAGTTATTGAATATAGTATAGTTACTTACTCTGAGCTATAACAGACAAAGTCGCAGTGTCATTTGATGAGCGCCACGGCAAAAAATGAGGGGAGAGTTATTGAATATAGTAGTTACTTACTCTGAGCTATAACAGACAAAGTCGCAATGTCATTTGATGAGCGCCACGGCAAAAAAATGAGGGGAGAGTTATTGAATATAGTAGTTACTTATTCTGAGCTATAACAGACAAAGTCACAATGTCATTTGATGAGCGCCACGGCAAAAAAATACTAGCCGTCCTCTACCCGCACAGGCTATGTCTTTCAATATCCTCCAAGAGTGTTTCCATCATTCCACCAATGACCCCTATGATGAGAACCACCATTGTTGCAGAATGGTTTGGATAAAGCCTGCGGAGTTCAAAGAGCACTGAAAAAAATGTGGTACGTTATATCAATAAAAGCCGTTTTTTACCTCTCCGTTCATTGGCAAAATACATTTTTCATCGTGGCAATGAATAAATATTCACTGACATTTGTAGGTATTTATTGATACAACGAATTCAAGTTTATTGAGATCAAAGATGATCGTTTCTTACATTTATGAACAGTTTTCGTTGCTCCTGCGGAAAAGTTTATTGAGGTGAGGAAAGGGGTACACTGAGATCAATGATGATCTAATTTAAGACCTATGAACATATTTCGTTATGGCTTTGAATAATATTATTGAAATGAAGAAAAAAGTACATTGGATCAATGTATATTATTTCATGAAAAAAATGTGGTACATAATATCAATGAATACCGTTTATTACCTTTCCGTTCATTGGCACACTTAACTTTTCATCGTGATAATGATTAAATGTTCACTGATGTACGAAGGTATTTATTGATACAATGAATTCAAGTTCATTGAGATCAAAGTTGATGGCTTTTTATATTTATGAACAGGTTTCGTTGCTGTTATGGAAAGGTTCATTGAGGTGGTACACTGAAACAATTTGAAATTGTTCATCACATCAATGAACATAATTCATGGTCCCAGAGCACTGATGTATATATTTTAAAAAAATATAGTACATTTTATTGATGAATACCTCTTCGTTTATTGGCACAATACATTTTTCGTCGAGTCAATGATTGACCCTTCACTGAAATATGTATGTTTTTATTGTTACAATGAATTCAAGTTTATCGAGATCAATGATGATCTATTTTCATTGAAATGAAGAAAGAAGTACATTGAAACAATGTATACTATTTTATGAATAAGATGTGGTACATTATATCAATGAATAACGTTTATTACCTTTCCGTTCATTGGCACAATACATTTTTCATCGTGACAATGATTCAAGTTCATTGAGATCAAAGATGATGTTTTTTAACATTTATGAACAGGTTTCGTTGCTGCTATGGAAAAGTTCATTGAGGTAATGAAAGGGGTACACTGAATCCATTTGAAATTGTTCATCATATCAATGAACGTAATTAATGGTCCTAGAGATGATTTTATTGTTACAATGAATCCAAGTTTATCAAAATCAATGATAATCTATTTTCAGATCTACACACAGGTTTTATTGGGGTTATGGAAAGATCATAGAAGGTGTAACGAAGTTACTAAGTCCCAGTTTTGTTAGGCAGATAGAAGCAACATTTTCCTCTCATTATATAACTCCGTAATTAATATGTTCATGAATATAATAATAAGCCTTATGTCGAACCAAGCCATCTCGTGTTTAAATATACTCATAAATTTTGCCGGCATCTCTTCAGCCGAATTCTCGCATAGAAATCTCCGTTGCTGGCAAGTTAGCTTTTGCTGGTAGTACACAGCGCCTCCACTAGAGGGACCACTCCGCACGACTTCGTTATTTGCACGGAGCCGGTTAACTTAAGCAGACAGAAGCGATCGTTGAACCATCTTCTCAGGTAGCACAGAGTACAGACTACAGAGAAATCCTAAGAGCTCCGAAAGGAGCCAGCCGAAATAAAAGATAACTTGGAGATACGCCTTCCAATCAGGATTGCGATGTTCTGATGAATGCATGTTAATTATTTTGCATATCTTTCGGAACCTCACTGTATGCTCAATATCAGTGGGAGACCTTCATTGCATTTACGAATGATATGCAATGATTGAATAAATACCACTTATTCAAATAATGAACAAAATAATTAGTTCAATGTGTGCATCACGAGAGTAAACTGAAACATAGATTTAATGTATATCAATTATTGAATCAAGGAATAACCGATACGTAATAATCACCGTTCATTGGATTGATGAAAAATATCCATCGTCGAACTAATCTGAATCATTATATCAATCATACAGCATTCATTCGAAGAGTGGACAATAATAACTAATTTAATGAATACAGTTTCATCAGTTGAACGAATACAATTTATTGCTTGGGTGAACACTCTTCATTCGTTTGATGAATGGAATTCATTACCATAACGAACCTATTTAATGTACTTGATCATGATACCAATGAAAGCATTCATTGATATTATTAAGATCCGTATTCATAGTATGGATAACCAGTGGTACATTGACACAACGATTGCGTTCATTGGACCAATATTGATAAAAGTATTCATTGAGTCACTGAACTTTTTCATTGTATTCAAGTACCAATTTTTTTCTGTGAGTAACTCTCGATAGTCAGTCCATTTTTCCTCCTCTTTTCGGACGATGTTCGTTTCGCCAGGAGCCGAAAACTCTATGACGAAAATCGTCCTACTTCAATGGTCGAGGAGGACTACATCAAGCTTATTTGCTTGTATTTGCCTGAGGGTGGGAAATGAGTAGTTCCAATAAATTTGTCACTTCTCATTCTCCACAACGGACTCAATATCCCCCGGAACATAACGCAACAATATAATTATTAATATTGTTCTTATTCTTATCATTTTTATGCCCAGCGTTCACGTCTGTGTTAACTTTCGAAATGTATTCATTCGTATGCTAGGTGACCACATAGAGAATTTTACACTAAAATATTCGACAAAATCGACATTTCACTACTGTTGTGAGTTTGAAATGGAGTAACGAATTGGGGAATAATTTTTCAATATTTTTTTGTTATTTAACTACATGTGATTTTTCAGTGGAAAACCCACACCAGTTATCTTATCACTTATCAGGTGGTTGAGTCCTGAAGAACAATGATTTTTTTCAATACTTACCTACCTATTATATCAAAATTTTATACCGGCTATTGTGTGCGTCATTCAGTCCAACAACATTTATTTATTTTGATTTTCATAACTCCTCTCAAATACTGATTACGTTAACATCTTTAATTAATTAACTTGGAAGTGAATGTTGCAAAACTGCTCCAGATCTCAAAATATGGCGAAGGTGTCAATAGGTCAATTAATAGTTTTGAAAACAAATTAATATTCCGCTAATTTATTTCTAGCAAGCTAGGTTTGCTTGCTCAGGTTAGGTTTGTGTGTCAAGTGCGAGCGAAGAACTAATTCACGCATGTTCGACCCGCAAGCTAGGTTAGCTTGCTCAGGTTAGGTTTGTGTGTGAAGTGCAAGCGAAACGCTATTTAACGTATTTTCGACTCGCAAGCTAGGTTTGCTTGCTCAGGTTAGGTTTGTGTGTCAAGTGCGAGCGAAGAACGAATTCACGCATGTTCGACCCGCAAGCTAGGTTAGCTTGCTCAGGTTTGGTTTGTGTGTGAAGTGCAAGCGAAACGCTATTCAACGCATTTTCGACTCGCAAGCTAGGTTTGCTTGCTCAGGTTAGGTTTGTGTGTCAAGTGCGAGCGAAGAACTAATTCACGCATGTTCGACCCGCAAGCTAGGTTAGCTTGCTCAGGTTAGGTTTGTGTGTGAAGTGCAAGCGAAACGCTATTTAACGCATTTTCGACTCGCAAGCTAGGTTTGCTTGCTCAGGTTAGGATATGTGTCAAGTGCCAGCGAAAAATTAATTTACGCATGGTCGACCCGCAAGGTAGGTTAGCTTGCTCAGGTTAAGTTTGTGTGTGCAGAGCGAGTAAAACGCTAATTCATGCATTTTCGACCTGCGAGCTAGGTTAGCTTGCTCAGGTTAGGTTTGTGTGTCAAGTTCGGGCGAAAAATTAATTTACGCACTTTCAACTCATTTTGCCTTCTTTTTGTATTTCACTTAAACGTCGTAAACGTATAAATTTATCGAGCATGTATCCTTCTTATCGTGCAAATGTGATTTTAATACCGAGTAGTGCTATTGTGCATGTGCATTATTTTATATAACATTTTCAATTTTCAATTGTGCAATTGTGCATTGAATATCAAACGCTTTATTCCTACCCATTAATTTTTGTTCTGGTTAGTTTGAACGAGAATAAGTTTTTTTTATAATTTTCTCGACAAAACGTAATGATATGCTGGGAATTGAAGTAATAAGTTAAAAAAAATGGTATGTAGCTGCGCATCGTTAAAAAAAAAGCAGTTCCCGATCACCAAAGTATTTCGCACACGAGATGCAAACCAAAATTTTTTCTACAAACGTAAAAAAAAAAAGGTTGTATAAAGTTTTGTCACAATTTGAAAAGTGTTTAAAAGCCCTATTTAATTATTGTTGAGCTTTCAGAAATGAATGATTTCCTGGATTTTTGCTTGACTGAGGATCATAAAGTTAGAAATAAATGATTTCTTGGATTTTTGCTTAATTGAGGACTATACAGTGCTAGTCTAAAGTCCGTTCCCCCCTACTAATTTTTGAACCACCTGGTATATCGCAACGAAATTTGGAAGGCTCAAATAGGAGATGAAAACCTACTTTTTCATGAGAAAATTTCAGCTAAAAGTTTCGAAATGGCAGCTGAGCGCCATCTTCAATAATTCTTTTAAATAGAACACCTGCATCATCATATCATCATATGGATGATCGGTTAGGGACGATCATAAGGAATCCAACAATACCAAGTTTGATGCTATTATCTCCAAACACTATGGAGATATCGTGTATTATTTTTCCATAAGCCGAATGAGCGTGAGAGAGAATTTATTGACCCGTCAGAAAAAGTTTCCCTCTTCCACTCATTCGGCTTATGGAGAAAGTAATAGGTGATATCTCCATAGTCTTTGGGGATAATAGCATCAAACTTAGTGTTGTTGGATTCCTTATGATCGTCCCTAAACGATCATGCAATGATATGCCGGGTGTTCCATTTAAAAAAATTATTGAAGATGGCGCTCAGCTGCCATTTTGAAACTTTTAGCTGGAATTTTCTCTAGGTTTTTATCTATTTGAGCCTTCCAAATTTCGTAGCGATATACCAGGTGGTTCAAAAATTAGTAGGGGGGAACGGACTTTAGACTAGCACTGTATAGGTTAGAATATGAAAATCCCATATAGTTTACATGCAGTGTGTGAAATAGGTATTTCGCACATTACTTCGCGCACGGTATCATGATACCGAAGGAAAATGAAAAAAAGTGTCACTTCGCATATTGTTGCCATTGCGCGAAGCTTGTCACTTTTTGACCTTTTTAGAAAAAAATGTTTTAGGTTCCACCCCTGATTTTTTTTTTTTTTTTTTTCTAATAATACATGCACCGAATTTCAGGGTGCTACAGTTCATCCACCACTTTTGGCTCGAGTTTGTCTGTCGTTCCTGAATTACACGGTTATCAACTGAAAGGGGTTCTGATATATAATCAGTGGTAGCTATTATTCACGCAGATATAGTTTACGACACTAGCCGTAGGCGAGTTCCGTAAATTAACCGAGTAATAATAGCTATTAGTCTAAATGTCATCTAGTCAAATTCGGGCAAACGGTTCAATTTGGGGTACTAACTTTCCTTATTGAGACATTTAGATCACAAAAATCTATAACTGCCATCTCTAAGTGGCAGCTAATAAAAATGGCGGATAATCGGTCATATCACTGAGAGAAATCATCCAATTTGAATTTTTTCATAATATAAAGCTAATTTTGTGCCCCATATTCAATTTACGTTACAGTTTTTTTTATTTATATTGGCAGCAATCGATTATTGAAACAGGGTTATTTTTTAAACTAGATATTTTTTTCTGTCAAATGTAAGTTTTGTTGGGCGAAACGAAATTTTGTATATTTGTACTAAAACTACAATCGAAATATTTTGTTTATTTGAAAAAGGTGCTATTTCGAAATAAACGTTTATCCTGTTATTTTTGCAAAAAATCATTCAAAACAACAAAAAAAATTTGACCAAAAATTGATTGTGCCAGAGATTATGCACCTGTAGAAGTGTCGAGAATGTGGTGTAGAGAAATTTGAAGAATTATTGTTTCGAAGTACACCTGGTTGTGAATTTAGTGTTAAAGGAATTGACATTCCATTATATACAGTATGTCTCACTAATTTGGAACCATATGGAGAATTTTATTATAAAATTGTTTTTGAAAAGTAATTCAGAACTAAAAACTACGTTCATATATGCAATCACACCCATCTACAAAAATATATATATATATATATATATTTTTTTTGTCTACAATAACAGTGTTAATTCAACTGTAGTTATATGTAATCTAGGATTCACTGACAAACAAACGATTAGTTGATAGTAAGAAATGTTTCATATAGTGAATGTCGAAACGCGTTATAATTCATGAGATACATAAAATAGTAGCGTTATTAACTGGTGAAGAGAAAATAGACAATATTTTGATTGCGAGAGAAAACTATAAAACGCATACAGAAGCAGCAATTATTTTTAATGATAGAATGATATTCCAATAAAAATCATTCAACAGTTATGAAAATAATAAATAAATTCAAAAGGACTGAAAAGTCGAAACTTGTGCGAGCCAAGGATTAACGTGGTCTTACCTTTTGAAGTACGATTCCTAGCACTTTTTCGGGCCATCAGATGAAAATCTGTAGTCTGTAGGAAGTATGAACTAATAATTCTAATGCAAACGCCGAAAACTGATTGCCGATAAGAATACGCAGTTATGCTGTCTGTTGCAGAAATTCCAAAAATGTCATTGCGCAAAAAGAAGTCCTTGATACAAAAAGATGTAAATAAAGATACAGTGGCAAAAATCTTAGAACTAAATGAATACAGTCCATTCAAACCAAAAATCGTTCACTTATTGAAAGAAAGGGATTATGAGGAACCTTTTTTACAAGGAATATAAATTATTTCGATGAGTCAACATTTTCGGTATATAGTACTGTCTCGTCACAACATTGTCGCTGGTGGTCTGAGGAAAATCCAAATTTTATAATTGAGTTTCATGATCAATATTCATTTGAAACGAACTTGTGGCGTGGCATTTTTAAGAACAGATTAATAGAACCTTTTACTTTTTTCGCCAATGTATAAATGCCGAATGTTATTTACAGTTTTTGCAATCTCACATCAATAACTTCCCGAACGAACTACCCTTATAAAAAGCTCAATCTATCCGGTTTCAATAAGATGGTGCCGTATGCCACAGTTCATTGAATGTTGCGGTGATAACTTGAACATAAAATCCATGGAAAAGTTATTCACCGATATTCTGATATTTTCTTGTCTTAACCCCTCTTAATTACTTTTCATGAGGTTGCTTGAAACAAAAACTTTAACAGAAAGGGCCCTTTCAGATATTAACAGTTTGGAGAGGGCAATTTTAGACACATACCGGGTTTCTTCAGTAATGAAAAGGAATTGCCAGAAGAATGATTATATTTCCAGTATTAACATTAGGTTCGTTACACTTGGAATTTGTATGTAGGTATTGCCTTATTTGAAAAACAAATACATATGCATTAATTACGTGTTAAAATTGTAAAATAGTTAGAAGACGCATTCAGAAACATGATCACAAGAGATAAATGTTCATTCAAATGGATTTTTTTTAAAGAAATAACTTAAACTAATTTTACAGTGTTATTAGATGTAATCGCATATTTGAAAGTAGTTTTTAGTTCTCAACAACTTTTTTCAATAACATTTTTCGATATTGAAGGTTATTTACTCTTGAGAAAAATTCATATTTTTTGACAAACCGCGTATATGACTGAACAAAATTGATATCTGATGATATATTTTAGATGGCATGGTCGATGTACTCTTCTTGATGTATCAACTGAAACTTTCAACTGAAAGTTTTAGCACTGAAGATAACTGCCGCAGTTGCAGTTGAAACGTTTCGAGATTTTAACCAAAGAAGACCACGGCAAAACCCGGAAACCAACCAAAACATTGACGTCATCCGTGAAAGCCTACATTCCTATAGTAACTTTTTGTCCTAAAATTGATAATAAAAAAGTTTTCCATATGGTTTCAACTTAGTGGGTCATACATCAGTAGTAGTCATAATGTTTTTTTTTTCACGAGATTTTCAGAGAAAACTCCTCAAGAGCCATCTATAAGAACAAAGAAGAACTGGAACTTTAGTGAAAGTGGGACCCGTGTCTTCTGGTTGAGATGCAAACGCTCTAGCACCACGTCCACATATTTATGTATGTCATAATACTTGAAGAAACACACACAAGGCTCCGATATTATTTCGCGAAACCAAAAATGAATGTGAGAAGACAGTTAACGCTTTCAACATATTCTATCGTGGAAGATTTTTAGAATGGTAGTACAACATAATGACGGAAACAGTAAACAGCCCCAGCGTCGATATTACTTTCGAAATCCTTTTACTTTCCAATAAATACCAGGAGCTAGTTCATATCCTTTTATTAATATGCTTCATAAGGCACTGTATATTCGCCAGCTCTTTAAATGACGTTCCCAGGTATTCCGCAGCTCATAAATAATTACTGATGCTTTCAAGTTCCATCCATAAAAGATAAAATCTTCTCTTCGTTATAAAATTTCAACAGTGCCTTCATTATTGATTTTTGAATTTTCTCTGTGCACTCATTATAGGATAGAGGTTGAGTACCAATAAAGAAAGACTTGATTCCCGACATAAAAAAAACCTTAACGCTTTAATAAATTCATTGCAAATGTCAACTCTCCTATATCTTTGTGGCAGAGGGTATTTGATAACATGCCAAAATATATGAAAGAAATTATATATTCGAAATATAAATATAAATACGACAATATATTTCCTTGCTTAACAACCAATCAGTGGATTTCAAATTTTGAAATTCGGCAAATAGAATCGAAACTACAGTGGAATATAGTTTGTCGTTGTATTTTCAGTAGTAATAACCCAAGGACATTAATAATTATAGTAGATTCCGAAAGCTTGTTGCTTGGAAACAGACGCCGAAGGCGGAGGTCTGTTTTCTATAAGCAACAAGCTTGAGGAAGTTGTTATATTTATCAATGTTCGAGGGTTATTCGAATAGAAAATTTTTTGCTAACCGATACTATGTAACATTGCAATAGTCTATAAATGATCTCCATACAAATTTGTTATTGTAAACAGTTTATTTTGATATATTTGATAAGAAAATTTCATCAATCTTCTCGTCAGTATTACAACCAAATCATGACATCACTGACATTTTGACGTTATTGAATATTTGAAACTTCAAAATCTAAATAAATCAAAATATGTATATCCATAGCAACGTGCCTGAGAGTGAAAACAGACTGTTGGGTCTGTTATCAGTATAATGTTGTTCTTATTGGTTGTATTCAATCACATGACCTCAATTTTACTAATTTCATTGGATTTCCGTTGGGCAAAAAATTTTCACGGTGATAAACCTGCTTGGTTTTTGTTTTACTATCTGTCAAGTGAAAATAATGATTTAAATTATAAACGTCAAATTTATGTGTTTTGACTAGTTATCTTTATTTATCAATATGAGCGATCGTTGGGGACCAATGTCCATTGGTATCATAGATGAGGCCGTGGAAAAGAGTATTCCGTTGAATACGGCTAGAAGTAAAGCATCAATTACCAGGTGACACGATTTTTCTGTATTTCAAATCGATATATTGTCGTCCTAAATAAAATTCGTGGTATAGGCAGGGCCGAAAATTAGATTTGTCATAACTTTACTAAAAATTATAGTAGAAGGAAAAGAAAAAGTACTTACATATCGTTCCAGAAGACTTCTACTTCCTCATGCGAATATAACATGTGAGTATCTGAGTACCTAAATTGTGTTATGTCCCACTTCACATAAGTCTCACTTATGCCAAAGAAAAAAGTGGGTTCTACTCCTGCCTCAGTTTTCAACTCACCCATAATCCCGGAAATTTCTTCAGTAAATGTTGAAAATAATCGCTCATATACATCCTACATAAAAAATTAGGTATGTGATTTCAAGCTTGAGGTTTGCACTTTACAATAGTGTTATTAAATATATATATATGCAGGATATGAATAACCGATTATTTTTAACATTTTGTGAAGAGAATGCCGATTTTATGGGTAAGTTGAATATGAGGCAGGAGTTAAACAAAGTTTTTTTTTGGGACCTCCAGCACTATACTCTAAATCTGTTGCATACAGTGCAAAGAGGATATGGATTGCTGCTTCAGTATAATAATTCCATATTTACTGAATTATTCATGATTTTCGGATCATCCGCAAACATCTCCGTGAAGTGTGACAAAACACATTTTAGGTACTCAAATACTCGCATGTTATAATTGCATGAGAACGTAGGAGTCTTCAGAAACGATATGAACTTTTTCTTTTCTTTCTCCTGTCATTTTTAGGAAAGTTATGACCAATCAAATATTCGGCTCCGCCATCAGAACTTTCAGCGGCGGATAAGGGTGAACCTGAAATTTAATGTCGGCGTTCAATCACGTTTTCTCAGAAAACGAGCGCATTTCATAAGAAATTACTAGGAATAACTTTTGTGGATAATTGAATTGTTTTCCATCTTGGTGAGTTGTTTTTCCGATAAATCATGTACTTTCCAAGATTACAGCAAAAATCTATTTATATATTTTTAAACGAAAAAAAAAATGTTCTAGCCCTGGAATTTTGGTAAACAACTTTTTTTTTCGTGTTTATCATAGTTCCAACTACTAGCATAACAAGTTTGGTGGTGCTACAATCAATCCTTGTCTCAAAACCCAATCGTACTGGATTATATGACTATTTCACGAAGCATGAGAAGCATTTATATTATACAGTATCGATAAGTTTTCATCTTGGGTATGGTGGTTTCATGAGAGCGTAAAGAATAGCTTGGTATATCTTGAGAGAGCATTACAATTTCTCCTCTACTCGCTCGAGGAAGGGATATCGACGTGAGTTGTTAATTCGTCGGGTGGGGTAACAGTATAGGCGCACAGTATTGAGTCTCTTTTATTCATGTGGTATTATCATATCATTGTATAAATATACAAAGCGTTCATTAGGTGTGGGAACGCTCCATTATCTTACGAGTTAATTATTTTCGAAGGTAAAGCTCAGACAGGTCGATTTTGTATTTCAGTCTTCCATCTTTTTTTACAAACAAATTTATTTTTCCCTCACCACATTACAAGATATGACGTAATCGATATTTTTATTAAATTGAAAGGGTATAATTTCATATCATAAATTGAAAGCCCATATTTTTCTGAGTTCAACCATAGCACATATGTCATATCTAACAATTATTTCTCAACATTTTTTCACGCTCCATTATCTTACGAGTGAATTATTTTTAGAGGTAAAGCTCGGACAAGTCTATTTTTTATTTCAGTCTTCCACCTTTAAAAAAAATTGATTTTTCCCCTACCACAAGATATGACGTTAAGTGAAAAGGTATATTTTTATATCGATAATTAAAAGCCCATAATTTATGGGTTCAACCATACCACATACATTACATCCAACACTTCAAGTTACAGTAAACTGATTATAAAAGAAACCGATGTTCATATTTAAATAATGAAAAAATTTTGAGAAAAATGAACACTGGTTTCTTTTATACTCAGTATACTGTAACTTGAAGTGTTAGATATACATTTTTGATATAAAAATATAAAAATGTACCCCTTCAATTTAAAAAAAATATCGATAACGGCATATCTTGTGACGTGGTGGGGGAGAAAATCAATTTTTTGTAAGAAAAGGTGGAAGACTGCAATACATAATGGACTTGTCCGAGCTTTACCTCCGAAAATAATTAACTCGTGAGATAATGGAGCGTTTCCACACATTCTGAACGCACTGATCATCAAAACAATTGTTATTTTCTCGATAAACGAAAATTATTGTGTTCAAGTGTTTAACAAAGAGCTTGTTTGGCAATCAGTACCTACCGGAGATTGTCAACCGCGTGGACAAATCAATTAAGATCTTTGATTAAACGAATCCTTCCAAATGACGCAACTCTATCAAACCGAACTAGCAATCATGTGTGGGCTTTCCTTCCCTTTAAGATAAACTTAATTGGGTTCGAATAAGTGGTCTCTCATGTCTTTATTTTCACTGCAGCTCGAAAGGCAATTTCTTATAACGGACACCTTCCGCAAAATCCACATCTTTACCACATTTTTCGCTATAATTCTGTTTTTCTACTTGAAACTGAAAGCTTCTTGCTCTTTTTGATCATTCCATCAAACGTATTATATTACAGACGCATTTTCTTTTCATGTGGTATAAAATTAATTGCTTTTTTTCACATGATTTTTTTTTCTTCTTCCATAGCGTATTAGACATTCGCCGCCTTTACTTTAATGATATTTATTCATCAAGATACAAATTTCCATCAAGATTCAACTCCATAACCAATAAAAAGGCGACAAACACAAATTTAACGTCAGCATCAACTATTGCCTTGAACTTCTGACAGATTTCAATTTTGACAAGTCATAATTTCTGTGAAAATATTATTATGAAACAGACACAGATTGCCAACTTTTTTGCCGGTTTCTTGAGAAATAAGCGAGCTTGTAAACGAAGCTTCACCGACGAGGCAAATGGCTTTTTTTTGGACCCAATCCACAATTTCCAGTGTGTGTTTAAAGGCTGTTCTTCGTATATTGGTACACCATTCCAGGACAGGTTTGTTCTGTGCCTTATACATCGTGACGTTCAGTGGAAGAGCAACTCATAACTCAATAGCACTCGTGCCACTCGTCCTTTTATGTGTAGCAAAATTCCCATTTTTTTAACAAGTTATGATCATTGAAACGAAAAATTTCGACAGTCGTTCATTCATACAAGTTATAGTCAGTAGGTGGAAAGTGATGGCACGAAATAGAAAATCAAGTTCTTGAGAGGCACTTTTTACAATGGACCTCACATGACACCGTTATAAACATTTCGAGCTACGGTCACATTCTAAGCACAATTTTTATTGCCTCTTGTTTCGCGGAACATAGTTGCCAGTCAACCCAAAAGTCTGCAAAGCTAAATTACTGGTCAATTATCTGCTAAGGCTAAAATATACAGGCTATTCCACATTCGATGGCCTATTGGACGTTTCTGGAGCACGGAACTACAGATCATTTCGAAAATTTGTTAGCATAGGTGAAATATGCTCTACCCGTCTAAAATATTTCCATCAGTACAGTGTTGCCACTTGTATCAGAAAGTAGTAGCTACTTTGTTATTTCGAATGGAGCACCCAGTATATTATATAACTTTTGGAATCCCTATAGGATTCCTCACTACTTACCCAGATAATTCTCTATACCTATCTGTGTAAATCCCGACCATTGAAAAATAAAATTTTTTTCACAATGCAAATGTACAAAATATTGAAATTTGTGTTACAGCTGCATAAGGCCATCAAGTATTCTGTCGAGGAATTGGATCTCAGTTTCAGCATGCAGGGAGGTTCAGAAGTAACTTCCTTTCGGGAACCCATGAAAATGACTCATATTTTTCACATGGATCACCCTGTATATTATCTTATTTTCGAATTCAACTAACTAGTTTGAATAAGTTTCATCGACTATATCCTATACCTATCTCTCACCGTTTATAGGATATTAATATTTTTTCTGATTATTGAGGTCTGTCCAATTACAAAATTTCAAGTATAAATTTGGTGAAAATTCTATCAAATAACAAATGAGCGCTTAATTTTTTCTGAAAAAGGTTTAATGAAATATATAAATCTTCCTTCATAGTGGGTGTGTGACAAATATGATTATATTGACAGTTTGAAGAATGAAATATTAAATTGATTGAATTCATTCGACACAAGAGATAATTTTACAAAATTTACTTAGCAATTATAACACATTTTATACTGAAAAAACAAAAACTCAGGTGATTGAAATGCTGACCATACACTTGTAAATATTGGTGGATCGACGTGATCAGTCGTGGCGTTGCAGATTTTCGACGGGTCGATTACTTCGAAAGCACATCTTACCATGTTTTCTTGTTCCTGTTTTGTATTCACAAGTGTTCTATAAACCTTTTCTTTTATTTTTCACTAGAGAAAAAATTCTATGAAGTCTCTGGTGACCGCGGCGGCCAAATCCAAGAACCTAAATGTCGTATGATGAGCACCTGTGAATACAAAACAGGGACTAGCAAACAGGGTACGACTGGTCATTCAATAACGTCGATCCATCAATGTTTACAAGTGAATTATCAGCCATTCAAGCACCTGAACTTTCAAGGTTTTGTTTTTTGAGTATCGAATGTGTTATAATTGCTAAGTTAATTTTGTGATATTATCTCATGTGTCGAATTCTTCATACTGTCATATTTGTCATATCTCCAGTATGAAAAAAGGTTTATGTATTTCATCACACCTTTTTCAAAAAGGATGAATTATTTGTTATTTTATAGAATTTTCACCAAATTTTATCCTAGAAATATTGTACTTGCACAGACTTCAAAAATATTAATATCTCATAAACGGTAAGAGATAGGTATAGGACATAGTCGATGAAACTCATTCAAACTGGTTAGTTGAATTCTTAAGTAAGAAATATAGAGGGTGTTCCATTAAAAGAAAAACGATTTTCAGTCATTTTCATGAGTTGCCGAAAGGAAGTTACTTTTGAGCCTCGCTGAATGCAAGCTCGAATTCCTCGACAGAATACTTATTGTCCTTGTGCAGCTATGAAATTTGCATTGTGAGGAACCCTATAGGGATTCCAAAAATTATATAATATACGGGGTGCTCCATTTGAAATAACAAAGTAGCTTCTACTTTCTGATACAAGTGGCAACATTGTATTGATGAAAATATTTCGGACGGGTTGAGCTTGTTTGATTATCCATGTCAACAAATTTTTTAAATGATCTGTCTATCCGTTCTCCAGAAACGTCCAATAGGCGATCAAATGTGGAATACCCTGCATATAAGCAGATAATTGCAGCGAAACAAGCTGCAGTAACAATTGTTCTGAGAATGTGACAAATCATTAATGTGACGAAGAAACAGTGTTTGTGCTAAAATGGATCCTTGCAGAACAGCAGCAATTATAGGTAGAGTGTCCATTAACCAGAACGTGGAGAGATCGGTCTTAGCGAAAGTTACATAGCAAGGAACACAAACAAGCAGGTCACCAGCAGAGTTGCCAGAAGTGGTACATTTTAGGCATTGAAAGTACAATTGTACTACATCCTTGAATATAGTCGAAAAGTGGTAGATTTGTATGATTTCAAAGTCATGATACTCAAGTTTATGTCAACTGTCAAATGTCAATTGACTGTGTTCCTGTCAACGTCAGATTGGATTTGGTTTGTTCATTTATGTCTGTAAAGCTGCTCTAAGCAACTATTCTACATCTCTTTATCTCTACCCACACAAAAACTCTATTTCAGAAACGTAATAAATTTTATGACACTATTAGGCTTTGGAGCCTGTTACAGCAAATATATGATTTACTTTTTATTGGCCGGTGATGTGCAGTGCGCATGCGCTCAAGCCTCACAGTGAAATAGAAAACAAAAGTTGGTGCGGATGCGCAGATTCGCAAAGTACAATATGATACATTTTGTTCTCTTAAGTTGGTAAATTTTTTAAAATCTTCCTGGCAACACTGGTCAGCGCCTCATTCAACAAACTTCACGCAACAAAGTCCTACTTTACGAACTTTATCATAAATAGCTATCTCTTTGATAGTTTGAGTTTCACTTTGTAGAGTGTCTCAAAAAAGCGCAACGACTTAGAAGTTTATTTTTTTAATGGATCACCCTGTATATCATTACATGATCGGTTAGGGATGATCATAAGGAATCCAACAATTTTAAGTTTGATGCTGTTATCTCCAAAGGCTACGGAGATATCGCCTATTATTTTATCCATAAGACCAATGAGTGGGAGAGAGAAACTTTTCTTGGGTACATAAATTCTCTCTCATACTCATTCAGCTGATGAATGAGGCGATATCTCCGTAGTCTTTAGAGATAACAGCATAAAACTTGGTATTCTTAGATTCCTTGTGATCATCCCTAACCGGTCATGCAATGGTTTACCGAGTGTCCTATTTAAATAAAAACTTTTAAGTCGCTGTGCTTTTTTGAGACACTGTATAAGTAAAACTATTAAAGAGATCGAATGAAATCCTAAAACTTATGTATTCAACGTTTTTTTGAAATTTGTAAAATAAAGAAGTTACAGAGGGGGCAACGGACTTTTGTTCCTCACTGTATATATTTGTCTTTACCAAATATCATTGTTACTGAAATGGTCAATGATTTTTTTCAAAGGTTCCCCACTTCTTACACACACATATTCTGTAACCACCATTTTCATTATTGAACATTACCTACAGAATACCTGAGTTTGCATATCGGCACCACACTTTTTCTTCACGTCGTCGTCGGTGACTGTGCTGTGTATTCCATCCATATGCTGCACGAGTCTCTTTTGGAGAGCATTATCATCATAGATTCTCGTGAACCAGTCGATAACGTCCTCTTCATTAAGACACGTACGTAAATGTGTTTACCAGTTCATCATATATATTGTAATTTAACCATGCCTTGATTATGACGGACGGACGTTACCGCGTGTCCATTAGGCACTTTGCATGTGTCGGTGAACGCCTGGCGATGTGTGCCAGCGTGGATTAGGAAAGGGTTGTATCGTCACGGCATTGCGGACCCTTTGCAGATTATGGAATATCATGAGAATCCATGGATCTTTCAAATTCAAATAAGGAGTGTCCCAGAGTAATCCATTGATTTAAGCATGATCATAGGCCACGTTTATACCGTCTCTTGGTAAGCTGACTAATGACTTTATTTCAACCAAATAGTCTTGTCATCTTGGTGTATACAGTACGCTTGGTCAGGTAACCAGCTTGGTTTGGTACCGAAAATTGTTGCGTACCAGACCAAAATAGTTATATGACCAAGATGGTGTAAACACCTACGGCCTTGACTTTCCAGAAAGATGCAAAATTTGGTTTGAATTCTTGGTAAGCCCTAAGTCTAGTTTCTAATGTACTAAGAGTGCCCTAATATCCATTTTTCTAGCAACACAACGTCTAATAATAATGTTTATAATTTTAACTTGAATATCTAATTTGGATTGCCATTAATGTTTTTATGTCATAAAATATGGGTTAGTAGAGTTGCAAACCTTTTTATAGGTTAGAGTTGTGTTGTCTAAATGATTACCAAACAAACCAAATGAGAACCAAACTGTTTACTGATTAAACATGGTGTAAATAGGCAGTAACTTATTCCATTGATCCGAATTTGCTAAGGTCAACTTGGTCAGAGTACCAAATTCGCGCACGGTATAAACGTGGCCATACAAAATCTAGCAGTCCCGGCAGACGTCCAGCCTATATTATTGTCGAACACATTTTATGGCAAAGTCGCTGGAAGCAGCTTTCAACTCGTAAATAAAAAATTGTTTAAAAAAACAGTTTTTAGTGGAACGAATAATGAATTTAAACCATTCTCGAATCAACGCACAACAAATCTCATCAAAATCGGTCCAACCGTTTAGGAGGAGTTCCATGACTTACAGACGCACAGAAGATTTTTATATCTAATGATGAGATTAAAAAGTTTTGGTATATTGAGATTGTACGTACCAAAATGAGAATTTTCAAAATCAAAACAGTTCTTAAGTTCAGAAACCATTGGTCGCACAAAAATTTTTATTCGTACTAAAAAAATGTTCTTTATAAAATATTCCTTATGAAATGTTCTACAAAAAAGGTCTCTATAACTGATTTTTGTTCGAAATTATAAATAGGATATCCATAAAATCTGTTGCGAAATCATCTACGGCTGAAAGACAAACTTTAGTCGCTATTTTCCATCGTTCAAGAAAACCTCTTCGGGAGTTATTCATGTTGAAAAGGGGAATAGTCTCCATGAAAATTGAAAAATTAAAAATGTGATTTATTTGTAATATCTAACAGAAAACAACTACTTCCCCGGCTAAAGCCACGCTACACATTGAACTACATCTGACAGATATTGTGAAAAGACTCTAACTGCAAAGAAAAAATTGCTTCTGAAGAGCTTGCTTTCCAATTTTATCAATATCCCTGATGAGCTTGAAGTGAAATAGATTTTCGTCGACCAAAATGTATTGGGGATTAAATACTAGAGAAGCGAACCTTGCTTCAATTAAATGAACGATTTCTGTAATTGATATTTTTTAATAACATTTTCCCTATCTAATTCATTTAATGAATTTCCAATGAAAACTAGAGAAGATTATAAAAAAATCAACTACTTATCTGAATGAAAATGCCAATTTTCACTTTTCAGTTAGTCTTTTGACAATATCTATCAGATGTAGTTCAATGTCCAGCGTGGCTTTAGCTGGGGAAGTAGTTGTTTTCTGTTAGATATTACAAATAAATCCCATTTTTCATTTTTTAATTTTCATGGAGAATGTTCTTCTTTTGAACATGAATGTCTGTAACTATTTTGTTTTATTCAATAAATTTCGAGCAACAAATCTGACTGGCCAGCTCTGATCCAAATTCAACTGACTGACTGACATAAATTGGATAGTGTACCTGATGAAACACCAGTTTTTAGTTTCGCTTGACTGACCACAGTATGTGTTACAACTATTGTCATCACCTATTAAAAAAACTAGATCGCGTAAATTCAGAGAAATTTTTTTCCTCTTGATCTGGGACTATGACTGATTTGTCAAACTTGGCTCTCAGAATGTATTAATTGTCAAGTTGCCAGCTTTCTTGGACGGCTTAAATCTTGCTTAAATACCTGATTCTGTGTGTACACGTAAGTACACTCTGGGTAGAAACGCCTGACTCTACAAATATAGCCATAACCATAGAAATTCGCGCACTTAAGTATCAACCTTATCTAAATAAAAAATTTGGTCCTAATCGTTAAAGCCGTTTTCGAGATCCAAAAGTTATCATTATTATTATTATTATCAGTAAAATCGTTTTTTCCAAGGAAGACGCTTATATAGAAACACTTAAAAAACAAAACCCTATCTACATACAAAATTTCTTCCAAATCGATTGAGCCGAGAAATCAAACTGTGCGTTTTGTTTACGAAAACTGTGCGATTTGTTTACCGTACGTAATGAGCTATTTCCGGGGTCTGTGTGCCGTGTGTTTTTGCTAATTTTCTACAGTTGCCATAGGTATAGTATCGTACGGCTTCGTGCGTAATTTTTCCATACGTGCGTAATATGCTTTTTAGAACACTTGTTACGTAATATACTTGTGATTATGGTGAGATTCGATACAAAATTGCTATGTGGGGGTTTTCAGGGTAGGAGATTATGATTTTTTTTGTCAAGATTCTTAAAATTGAGATGCCGTTTCCAAGTTAGCAGATGAGTTTTGTGAGTACCTATGTCATTCTTGTCGGTACCTACTCATAATTTGTTCGACTTTTTTTAAAATTTTGCTCATTTGCAAGAATCGAGAACGATCCTCAAATAATATTCAAGAACGTGTCCAGTTCTGTTCTTTTTCGTTTTCGTCCATTTACATCGAAATGATGCGAACGTAAGACTGAAAACAATACAAAAAAATTAAAAACTGAAGAATACGCTTTACTTCTAAAATATGACAAAAGTAAAAAATGATTTTCAATGTAATAAGTCAAATGTAAAAAAAGTGTGGGGTTCTTGGCAAAAGTTATCTTAAGCACTTGAACGCTATGTATTGTAATGTTAAAATTAATAATAAAAGAATATAGGTCCAGAGCACCCACGCTTTTTATAAATTTCAGTAGTTACATTGAAATTTATTTTTCACTCTTTAGTCTGTTTTGGAAGTCAAGAGTTTTTTAAACTATTAATTTTTGGGAAGAAGCCTTCACCTATGATTGACCTAATATGAAATATGTATGTAGTTATTCTTATAACTTTGCCAAGTGTCAAACAGATATAATTCAAAGGTCGTAGGTTGCAGCAGTTGTTTTCTGTTGGATACTTGCCTACAAATTACTTATTCATTGCATAGGTTTTTTTTGCCAACGATTGGATTATACGTATCCAAGTAGTGTCGTTAATTTTTCGTGTAGTTTGCTATCGGCTAAATAGGAAGGAACAGAAATGCAAGTGGATAAAAATATCGGATAAATTACGTTACCATAGTAACGCTATGTTCGTTCATCAAGCATTGCGCGTCGCATCAGTTTGACAATTGTAATTGTCAAAAACAGAATTAAACAGCAAATAATATTCCAGGAAGTTTGCCGAGATTTGGATATTGTTCTTTCTAAAAATTATTCTTCTACTTATTGTTCTTTTAGTTTGTTAAATGAAGTTTAATCCAAGTAGTGTCGTTAATTCTTCGTGTACTATTATTTTTTCACATTTGAATAATTACATTGACAATCCCACTCATGTCTAATAATTTCCATTTGCGATTAAAAAAATCGTAGTTAGCTATCGGCTAAATAGGAAGGAACAGAAATGCAAGTGGATAAAATATCGGATAAATTACGTTACCATAGTAACGCTATGTCCGTTCATAAAGCATTGCGCGTCGCATCAGTTTGACAATTGTGATTGTCAAAAACAGAATTAAACAGCAAATAATATGCCAGGAAGTTTGCCGAGATTTGGATATTGTTCTTTCTAAAAATTATTCTTCTACTTATTGTTCTTTTAGTTTGTTAAATGAAGTTTAATCCAAGTAGTGTCGTTAATTCTTCGTGTACTATTATTTTTTCACATTTGAATAATTACATTGACAATCCCACTCATGTCTAATAATATCCATTTGCGATTAAAAAAATCGTAGTTTGCTATCGGCTAAATAGGAAGGAACAGAAATGCAAGTGGATGAAAATATCGGATGAATTACGTTACCATAGCAACGCTATGTTCGTTCATCAATCATTGCGCGTCGCATCAGTTTGACAATTGTAATTGTCAAAAACAGAATTAAACAGCAAATAATATTCCAGGAAGTTTGCCGAGATTTGGATATTGTTCTTTCTAAAAATTATTCTTCTACTTATTGTTCTTTTAGTTTGTTAAATGAAGTTTAATCCAAGTAGTGTCGTTAATTTTTCGTGTAGGTACTATTATTTTTTCACATTTGAATAATTACATTGACAATCCCACTCATGTCTAATAATTTCCATTTGCGATTAAAAGAATCGTAGTTTGCTATCGGCTAAATAGGAAGGAACAGAAATGCAAGTGGATGAAAATATCGGATGAATTACGTTACCATAGCAACGCTATGTTCGTTCATCAATCATTGCGCGTCGCATCAGTTTGACAATTGTAATAGTCAAAAACAGAATTAAACAGCAAATAATATTTCAGGAAGTTTGCCGAGATTTGGATATTGTTCTTTCTAAAAATTATTCTTCTACTTATTGTTCTTTTAGTTTGTTAAATGAAGTTTAATCCAAGTAGTGTCGTTAATTCTTCGTGTACTATTATTTTTTCACATTTGAATAATTACATTGACAATCCCACTCATGTCTAATAATTTCCATTTGCGATTAAAAAAATCGTAGTTTGCTATCGGCTAAATAGGAAGTAACAGAAATGCAAGTGGATGAAAATATCGGATGAATTACGTTACCATAGCAACGCTATGTTCGTTCATCAATCATTGCGCGTCGCATCAGTTTGACAATTGTAATTGTCAAAAACAGAATTAAACAGCAAATAATATTCCAGGAAGTTTGCCGAGATTTGGATATTGTTCTTTCTAAAAATTATTCTTCTACTTATTGTTCTTTTAGTTTGTTAAATGAAGTTTAATCCAAGTAGTGTCGTTAATTCTTCGTGTACTATTATTTTTTCACATTTGAATAATTACATTGACAATCCCACTCATGTCTAATAATTTCCATTTGCGATTAAAAAAATCGTAGTTTGCTATCGGCTAAATAGGAAGGAACAGAAATGCAAGTGGATGAAAATATCGGATGAATTACGTTACCGTAGCAACGCTATGTTCGTTCATCAATCATTGCGCGTCGCATCAGTTTGACAATTGTAATTGTCAAAAACAGAATTAAACAGCAAATAATATGCCAGGAAGTTTGCCGAGATTTGGATATTGTTCTTTCTAAAAATTATTCTTCTACTTATTGTTTTAGTTTGTTAAATGAAGTTTAATTGAATTGAATGTTCTATTCATGGGATTGTCTCAACAAATAGCACACGGAGCTCAGATCTAGCGGGATATTTTTACGGTGGTTTTCTCATACTTACTTTCATATAGGTAATTTATCTCGATCTGTTCTGACAAATCACTCGGGCTACTCTCTCGTGATTTTGTCAGAACAGCTCTCGCCAATGAAAGTAGGTATTCGAAAACAACAGCAAAATCTGAGCTCTTGTGGTATTACCACCGAAAATTCCACACCTAACATTTTTGACCAATTAAAGGCCTATATTTTTATCGTTACTATAGCAACTAATAAAATTTCCGAAAATTTTTGTGTTTTCCATATGAAATTACACTGTAAATTTTTTGATGTTTATAGTTAAAATGACATTCAAACAGTGAGTTCGAATCCTACTGCTGAAACTTTTTTCATATTATTTTTCCCCTCAAGCTTTTGGTTATTCATGTATAATTGTTATTCTACTTTATATTGCTTTTGAATTAACCTAGGAATTAACATACAACTATTTAAATTTCAAAACCATCAAAAACCGTCATTATCCTGGTATTTTATTAATAATATCTTGGTGTGAAATTTTCTTACCGAATACCACTCTAGCTTCAATTAAAAACAGATTTTTTTTAGAAAATTCCTGTTCTAGAGAAAAAGTTCAGTAATAATTGAAGCTCCTATGGTATTAAAACTGACAATTTTGCTCATATCATAGAAACCAATCAAATGCCATCATTTTCTCATTTCAAACCAAATCGGTGCCGATATTTCGCTGCTTCATATATTTATGTATACGTTTCCATAATTATCACGGTTCACGGTTGATATAGAAATGTTAGTTTGACGGCTCAACTGACACGAATTACACAAAATGAACCGTTCCTGCAATACGGATTTCGTGCATGTATGTATACGTGTAATTGTCTGATCGAATATCCCTTCAAAATGTAGGGTTATCAAAATACTTTCACCTTGCCAGGCACTCAAACTGTGCTGCTGTACAAATCAGTTTGTATACGACAGTGCCTAAACTAAGTGTTTACGCACTGTTGACAGTGCGTAAAGAAAATTTTGCGCACAAGTGCGTAAAAAAATCACATGTGCGTAAAATCATCAACAGTGCGTACAATACATTTTTACACACTGCTCATACATTTATGCATTTTTGAAAAATACAGTATTTTCCGACGAATATAACACGTAAGTCATCATTGGGTAATACGACGACAATTCATAACATAAAACATTTAAATTAATGATAGAACTGCTACAATTTGGCAATATAATAACTGTCGAAGAAAAAGCTTTGTATAATACACTTTCGCAAAGGGTTTTTTTGTACTCTCGTGTTTGTTGAACCCGGCTGCGCGTCATTCAACAAACTTCACGCTCATACAAAAAAGTCCTACTTTATATACGAACTTGTATAATAAATAGCTATTTTGTGACAGAAATATAAAAGTATTTTTTGAATACTGCATTTTGTCGAAATATTATTTCTGAAAATTTATTTGTTACTCCGTAATCCATATTGAAAGTACAGCGTGTTCTTAGCAGTAGTAGAGAATGAGGATGAGAATGAGGATGAGAATGAGGATGAGAATGAGGATGAGAATGAGGATGAGAATGAGGATGAGGATGAGAATGAGGATGAGAATGAGGATGAGAATGAGGATGAGAATGAGGATGAGAATGAGAATGAGGATGAGAATGAGAATGAGAATGAGGATGAGAATGAGAATGAGAATGAGAATGAGAATGAGAATGAGAATGAGAATGAGAATGAGAATGAGAATGAGAATGAGAATGAGAATGAGAATGAGAATGAGAATGAGAATGAGAATGAGAATGAGAATGAGAATGAGAATGAGAATGAGAATGAGAATGAGAATGAGAATGAGAATGAGAATGAGAATGAGAATGAGAATGAGAATGAGAATGAGAATGAGAATGAGAATGAGAATGAGAATGAGAATGAGAATGAGAATGAGAATGAGAATGAGAATGAGAATGAGAATGAGAATGAGAATGAGAATGAGAATGAGAATGAGAATGAGAATGAGAATGAGAATGAGAATGAGAATGAGAATGAGGATGAGAATGAGGATGAGAATGAGGATGAGAATGAGGATGAGGATGAGGATGAGAATGAGAATGAGAATGAGGATGAGGATGAGGATGAGGATGAGGATGAGGATGAGAATGAGGATGAGAATGAGAAGTTGCTCACTTCAACTCCATCATGAATACTTTGGATATTCGAATTAGTATGTTGTGGTTATTTTTTTATGAATAAAATCGCGAGATTTTCAGAACATTTTGAATGCATTTATCTCAGTTGTTGTACTTCACATTTGCTCATTTTCAAATATATAGAAACCAAAAACGAAAAATTAAAAATTTCTCTTTCCATGGGAGACTAATTTTGAGTAAATAATTAACATTATTGGTAGTAGGTAAAATATTGTACAATATTTGTGTCGTAAATTCATATTACGATAATCGATGGGTTATCAAACTCTGCCTAAAGGCCTCGTTAGACAAATGTTCTATCTCATATCGTAATATGAATCTTTACGACACTTATATCGTAAATATCTATTACAGGATTTCGTTGTTATTCTGATGTGTTTGGTCATTGTTGCATCATACAATTGTTTTCTGTCGCCCAGCAAGCAACAACCTTTAAAAAAGTGCACTTTTCTTCATGCTTTTCCCTAAAATAATGAAATAATATTTTTACATTGAAATTATATTTTTATATTGAAATAATAAAAATAATAATATTCATATTTTAACTACTTACTTTAAAAGTCGAAACGTGCCACTATATTCTATGCTATGCACTAAGATTTATGGCAACACGATGTGGGAATGGTTATTTAACGAACAAGTGTATTAATAAGGGCGATTAACAATCGAGATAATTTAACGCGTGAGCGGAGCGAGCGCGTTATTGTTTGAGATTGTTAATCGCCATTTTAATTCACGAGTTTGTTACAAAACTTTTCCGTCGACAGTAGTTTTCGAAAATAGAATCTCACTTTCAATGTTTATTTATTTAACGTTACGATAAAAAACAATCACTATTTCCTATTTATATTAACTCTACTTAAAGATAGTTTAATTTTTCTCAGTGGTAGTTTTATTTTATTTTTTATTATTTATTTTCAAATTGAAATAAAAAAAAATTACCCTCGGTGGGTTTTGAACTCTCGACCATAGTGTTGCAAACCAGGTTTTTTATTTACAAATTCCAACAAGTTACATTTCACATATAATGACAAGACACTAACATATACCATTCCCACAATCCAGGGGGAAGGGGGAAAGGGCATATGGGCGCAATAGTAGCAACCCCCATACACCTTTTCAGGGGAGCATGAGGGGTGCCTTGCCGAGGCGAACATAGCGCCCCCGCGAAAGGGCGCGGTAGTCCGCCCGCGCTGGTGTTAACGCTGGGCCGGACTTTTCATTATATAGTGGTTATGGTCGGTAAAACACGCCTCCTGCATGCGTGTTGTTCGAATTTCTTTTCCTTGTAGATACGCCTTTGTTGCAGTTTGCGAGGATAGTTAGTTCGATGCTAAACCCCGGAAAAGGCTGATGCAAAAAACCGGGTCGCAAACCAGGTGAACTTTACCGTTACGCCACGGGACCATATATGGTTTTGAGTGACAACTGGTGTAATGAACATTTTCTGAAATTTTATTTGAAAATTGACAAATAAATAATGACAGATAGTACTAACCAATATAAAATGTATAAGAGCAATGTATGTTGGGTTGCATATAAACAAATCGTTGATTAATAGAAAATCCTTCATTAACAGGGGTCATTAATCAACGATTTTGAGTGCGTTAAAATACATCATAAATGAACGGTCGACAGAAAAGATATTTTATTGAGTTTATATTATGCTACTATCCACTGTCATTTGAGATATAAAATTCTGACGTGGGGTTCAAAGGCATCTGCTGAAAGGGTCTTCATTTTACAAAAATATGCAATCAGAATTCTTACAAATAGTAGCTGGAGGCAGTCATACAGAAATGTATTCAAACAAAGAGGTTACTTACTGTCACTGGTAGGTATATTTATTTATGAGTTTTGCATTTTCGTACACAAAAACAAACCCGCTTTCTCGTCCAAACATTAATACTCGACACGCTCTACTGACTTAATTCCAAATATGCACCGAACCGCACTATACCAAAAGAGCCATCTTTATCTTGTGCCAAAAATTCACAATAAACTGGATGATCTTATAAAAAGCTCACCGAATATAAATGTCTTCAAATCAAGGTTCAAAACTGCCCTTATTGAGAAAATAATTTAATATTTATTTCAATTGAATATGCCATATACTTAACATTTTACTATTTCAATTAAACCGGTCAAGCAGATGTTATTTTCTTATTAATAACTCTTTGACATATTATACACTAAATGAAATTTAATTGCTATATATAAGACGATATATTTTAATTCAACTTGTACTTGCCTTTGTACATAATATGTTTTGATTTGCTCAATCCTGATCTGCGAAGATTCATTTATTTATTTATTCATTTATTTATAACTTTTTGATATACACTTTTCCAGTTTTTCATTATGTATTTTATATAATGTATGCTAAATATTTTCTTTGACGTACTCCTTGTTATTGTACCGATAGATATCTTCTTTGTACTTTTCAACAAGTGAAATAAACATATTATTATTATTATTATTATTATTATTATTATTATTATTATCTATTATTTGTACCCACTCCTCTATTCAATTTCCATTCCGCGTGGAAAATTTTGCAATCGTCGATAAACCTTGAGATACCTTGTGATGCTCACTTCCAATATATTTGTTATCTGATGAAAATGTCATTCAAATATATTTTCCACTTTCAGATAATCCCGAACATGTTCCACACAGCGAGCATATGGTTGACCTTGGCCCTGGCAGTTCAACGTTACATTTACGTATGCCACGCGCCCTTGGCCAGAAAATTCTGCACTCTGCCGAACGTGTACAAGTGCCTAGCCAACATCATGTTCTTTGCCGCTCTTCACCAAGGGATTCGATTTTTCGACACGGAATATAGAACGGTAGGTATTTTCATTTTTCTCTGGCTTGCATTACTCCTTTTTATTCGAAGTAGGTCCTACTGAATAATAGGGAGTCTTTTCTTGAATATTCAGTGCCATTAACCAAATGTTATTTTAATTCATTGACCATTTTAAATACACAATTCATTTATGGTAAGTTACATATTATTTGTAATCAATATATAATTTTTATTCCACTGGGCGTTACTGAGATCCGCGAATGATGTTTCTTCTAATATAAAAAAAAATAAACTGTTTTTCTATAGGGCAAAAAAGAATATACTCAATTTTTACGTGGAAGATTTTGTTTTAGAAACTATGAGATGATTGAGTTAATTATTATTATTGATCGATCATTACAGAAGTTGATCTCTCAAAATGAAATGCAATATATATCTATATATATATAGAGTATTTCACATAAGGAAGGCCCCATTTGATTGGAATAAGTAATTAATCTTCTGGAGGATGCATCATGACTTCGTCCTAATAATAAAAAGGGTATTTTGAAATCATTCATAATTATAAAGGATATACGTTCCTCTAGGTTTTCCAATTGTTGGTGTTGTTGCCAAAAATACCACATGAAATCTCATGAAAAAATATAAACGAATTATGAGAATGAAGATCTACGTGGAAAGTCTGTAACCTAAACGTACGTAACCCTGGCACTTACACTTTTTGGAAGGTTGTATGAGGATTTGTAAGTAGATGCAATTTATAAGCATATCCGAATACATAGCATACGAGTTTGTATCAGGAGGTGGTTTTTTAAGGAGACTATAAGATTCGATGAGATATTCCACTTTTAATCACGACGATATTATATGCTCATTCACAAGCATGTCAACACATGAGGAATGTGTGGAAATTCACAATTTATAATCTTATTGGGTATCGTATGAAGAAAGTGAAATCAGGTTTCGACCAGGAATTCCGTATCCAATTTTATTGGGTATCTTGTGGAAACAGTGGAATGAGGATGTGATGGCTTGGATCAGGAATTACTTATCAGAAACTGTGCGATTCTTATAAGTTTTCATACAACCCAGAATCACTGAGAATTTACAAGTGTCGATAAGAAAACAAGGATAAGGAGTATAAGAGTTTTTTTAGGCAGTGTTGGTTCAAAAAAAAACTATACAATTCGATGATGTATTCCAGTTTCAATTACAATAATGTTCTATATCCTCATTCAAAAGCTTTAGAACCTATGTGGGGAAATTCACAATCTATAATCTTATTCGGTATAGTATTAAAAAGTGGGTTCAGGATTCGATGATCCAATCTGTATTTGGAATTCCGTATCAAATTTTATGCGATTCCTTTGAGATTTCATGAGATACAATCGTAGGAACATTTTGAAACGAAATAGAATATTCTAAACAAGAAGTTTCTAAGAATATTACCAAAATATTCGAAGAGATTAACATTATCATATTACGCCAGAATATTTCAAAAATATTTTAGAAAGATTACTAAGAAACAAGATCAACGAAATGAAACAATCCAGGAAAACCTACTCGGAGTGCTTATTCCTCTACTCGGAAGATGGCGCGGCCTAGACTACGTTTTGAAGCGCGGGATCAGAGTCAGAGAACACGAATAGCCAGATCGGGACTAATCTGTCTAACCAGATCTACCAGCTTGTCGATTCTGTTAGAAATTAATGAGTAATTTACATATTTTTCTATCAGCAGTTGAAGTTGATTATTTCTGTATGTGCATAAAAGAATCCATAGGATTATTTATTCAATCTATATATGGATGGAAGATGGAATCGTGCCAGAAACAATCTTGCAGAAATCGCAAAATACCAATGATTTATTTTTTTTAAATAATCAAATGACTGCTATATAAAATCCCATACGTTATTATTCATCTTCATCCTGCATGACCTCATAGAAACATGTAGTATTCATCCTAGGAATCGCTGATAGAAACAGTTAACAGTTATAGCCAAAAACACATTCAAATATCATATATTCACGTTAGGAAATGCAATCAGAAATTAAAGGAATATGTATCTGTAATGTCTTTCAAATACTGATGAATATCGAATATGGCTCTATAGGGATGTCTCTATAAGACATTTTTGGCAGGGTTACCTTTTAACGTGTGATGCCATGCACGAGGTCGGTGACGGCGCGGCGATTCGAACCCGCGTACCTTGTCATAGCAAGCAAGGGGCGGGCGTATTCTCCTCACCAAAAACCCTTTCCTGTACCTGTGAAAGCAAGGGTATACCATAATCCTATAGGTAATCTCCTCACCAAATAAATTTGGGAAATTACCTTCGCTTACTGTACGCAAGGTTAGTTCGTTCGTTTTCAGGTCGAAATATAAATTGGTGAGAAGAATACCTATAGAATTAACAACGACCCTTAGTTTTGGTGAGGAGAATACCTTATGAATTATCTGACCCGAGTGGTTGGTGAGGAGTTTACCACTTTTACGTGTGCATCACTCATCGTGCTTTTCAGTATGGTATACTATATGAAATGAAGTACCCAATGTTTAAATAGAAAATATGTTGATAATAAATAACAAACCGAAAAATAACAGAATCATGATTCTCAAATAGCATGATGCGGGCGCAACAACAATAACATTTTTATAATAAACTACCTATATAACTTTATCTATATAATTTTGTTGTCCAACATCATATTCTTATTGGTTTTGTATTGAATATTTTCCATCTACCTTGTACTTTTCCAGATGGAGATGGATGTCCTTTTTTGAACTGTCGGGTGTTATAAACAGTGATGACTGAGGAATATCCAAGTCTCGAAAATATCCATTGTTTAATTGATGACTTCTTTAATAAGCTATAAATTAAGTCACTTTCAGAATTGTATACTTAGTACTTATTTCTATAGGCTTCCATAGGCATCTATCTGCCTGTTGTTAACTTACTCTACTAACATGATGAGTGACTGCTGATTTTCCGTTTTTACGTGTTCAATAACCTTTCTTCTTTCTAATAGAAACAGGTTTATTTTGTCGGACTCATCAGGCTCATATGTCCATATTGAAGCGATAGAGGCCTGTCAACATACCTAGCTGTAGATCTGTAGATCTGTAGATCTGCCGAGGTTGTTCCCATGACCCAGTCACAATCAAGTACGCTAGTCTCTCTAGATCAGCAAACTAATCGTCCTCGACTTTTGTGTCTTCATCCAACACACTACTAAACCGTATACTATCATGGGCCTTATCAACCACATGTATAGCCATAGCGTCATTTATGGGTTCAACCCCAATTTTTACTGTATACATCCTTCTACAAATTCCTAGACTAAATCTAGCCTTATATGCCGTCTTGTCGATCTAAAAATTCCAAATTAGCTTGTAGTACTTCTAGGTACTGCCTTCTATAGCGAATGAGATCTACACTGCATAGAGTACTGGTAGATTTCAGCCTATAAGTACTATTTTTTATTGAAAGTTATGATAGCGGTGTCCTGGACATTGATTGAGAGTTGCTCTTGCTCGCACCACTTTTTACAGCCTATCTGCTTTTTCCAGCTGTTGTGATTCTGATGGCCTGCTTGCCGTCCTTTGGCTTTGACCTATACAGGGCCTTCTTAACAGGGGTCCGTAGTCCACCCAAAACTATCTGACTCGATGCAGAAGGAAAGTGGATCTTCATAGTAACGTTATCAAATGAGTGATATATTCAAAAGGAATTATGGTCACGGGTGGCTCAGTTTATTTCAAGGGTAGAGTGAAAAGTCATGACACTTTTTGAAGGCACACTTTGCTTAACGATTTTCTAACTTTTTTCACTCTCCAAAAGTAAGAGGGGTAAGTTGAGAGAGTAATGTCTTCATATGATGCGAATTTCTTTCCAGCCAGCCATTTATTCGCAGAGTGCCAAATCAGGACAATGAAGAGCATGCGGCATAAATTGATGAGTTTCACGGTGCAACTTTCGTTACTGGTGCAATTTTTAGAGGTTTTGCCTCGAGTTTTGTATATTCGGTAATTTCAGAGCAAATTCACAACAGTTCCTTTAGTCTGTTGGAACTATACCTATATCCTTCATTTGGCTGGGGAAGACAACAGGGTTGGTCGGACAACATTAGAGTCGTCCTGCCCCAGCCCAATGAATTATAATCCACCATATAACTAATATTTCCTTACAAATGAAGCAGCGACTTACAGTAAAAGTCAGTCGCAGCGCCACCCGTGGGAAAACCTATTAGCAATTCTCGGTAACAAAGACACCAGGAAGTGAGCAAAGTTTGAGGATTTTTGCCGGCAAGTATCAAATAAATGAAATAGTACAATCGACAATGTCGAAGTACCTTTCTCTTTATATATTTTCACCATGTGGAAAATATGAGGCCCTGTCACTGACGAGCGGCAAGAACCGTGAAACGCGTCTGCAGGTTGTCTGCCCCAGCCAGATGAACTATAATCTGCCATATAATTACAATAAGCAATTGCAAATGGTTCTTCTTGGTAGAACGTTGCACAAATATCTCTCAGATGTAATTTAATGTTCGCCAGGGAAGTAATTATTTCGTGTCAGATGTTTGCCTTATATTTTCCACATGGTGGAAATATTTGGAGAGAAGGGTACTTCGACATCGATTTTACTATTTCATTTCCTTCATTTTTCACAAACTAAACGTATTTAGCGTAAATAGAGCAGCGCACTGTTATCTACTAAATGATAACGCCGTACGAATGTGTGGATCAGACAGGTCTCTGCTCGTTTTGTGAATATTTGCGCCTTTGATTTGGGTTCATTTACCGACATCGAGCGGGAAATCTTTATATTTGACAAATATACCCTTTTTAGGAATTATTTGCCTTTATTTGGATATTTGTGACAAATACCCGGATGTGTGGAGCCGCCTTCATATTCAGTGTGTTCTAGGGAAAAGGTAGTTCATACATTTGAAATTTATTTTTCAATAATGTTTTTGATGTCGACAAGAAAAAGTGGCCATACTATTTGAAAAAAATTATATATTGTTGTTTAGAGATCTGGTTTTTCAGAACCCTCTACATATTTTACCAAAATGTTTGTAACCACTTCTTGGAGGTTAGAAGCTGCAACTGTGTAGATGGAAATATGGAAAAATAGTATGAATTTATGAGTATCATGAAAACTCAAGATACCAAGCTCGATCAAGCTCGTCGTAAATTGCCTTGTATGTCGCTGCTAAAATAACAGAGCGAATTTGAGTGGAGACGCCGTAATTTGAAAAAATACGATTCGTTATGGCGGATGCTGTTAGTTTACCCTAACCAATCATCTCACCTAACGACCCATGGAGAATTCTGAGCAGTAATTCACCGAGGAGCTGACTTGAAGCGATGATTTTCTGTCCCAAAAATTATACGTAATATGTTCCACGAAACTGTACATTAGTTTGCTATCAAGACCGGATATCAAACGAAATGTTTTAAGATTCATTCAACTAGTCAAAGGAATTTTTCGCCTCTAAAGAGCTCAATAATGGAAACGAATTTGAACGAAATTGGAGTTTGGGAGAAAGCGAAGAAATGTCACTTATTGCCGTTAACTCCATAAATGGCACCGAGATATTTCAATAGATCTGAATGTTTAATCTCTGGGGAAGATGGTATATTTCCAGTCCTAATACAAAACTGGAAAATGTATCCCAATCCTCCATCTATAATAATAATAATAATAATAATAATAATATTTATTTACCATACTATTTTACATATATTTTTAAGTAATTTGGCTGAATCCGAAAGGTAAATAAACACGAAGAAAATCCACAAAGGCTAGCCTGCGCGTGGATTGCTTGGGTTTTTTATTTAGCTTTCATTGATGGATTAATTAATTTCAGAATATAGAACAAACACAGTAGTGTAATACAATTATAAAAATAATATTAAAACTAATTTATATAGCTGAATAATGAAAATTGAAGAAAATAAAGATTAGTAATACACAGGTAAAATATATCAATAATAAATTCCACAGTCCTTAAGGTAATAATAATTAACACTATAACAGATAGATTAAAATGCAAAAAATAGCGCTGAATAATATGAAGGCTAAAATAAAATAAAATACTAGGTAATATATTGGGAAGTAAGATAATAATGAAGCACAGTTATAATACTAATAAAAAAAATAATAAAAATCGATAAGATACGGATTAGAGAGGTATTTCGTTAAGCGTAATTGAGTTTGGAATATGGAGAAACTTTCATTATACGTTTTTAAGGTCTATCATATTGTGTATTTCCATTCTTGTTTTAATGTGAATCCATTTTTTTGCTTCTCGTTTGAATAGAGCTAGTGAGTTGAGTTTTCTCGTTTCAATCGGAATTTTATTATATACTTTGGGAGCAAGAAATATATAACTTCGCTGTCCAATAGTTTTGAGCATTTTAGGTACTTCCAGGGATTTTTCTTTATATCGGGTATTATAAACATGTTCAACTTGTTTGGTCGATGAAATATATTTGCGTTGGTATACTAAAAGAGTGAGAAGAAAAGATTGGCGTATATCAAACAACCCTGATTCACTATAAAGATCATCACTAGGATAATCCCTTTTTTTCCCAAGTATGATTTTTATGATCCATTTCTGTAGTGTCTCGAGATTTTTCAAGTAATTGTTGGTTATTCCACCCCATGCAATGATACCATAAAAAATGTGGGTTTGAATAAGTGCATGATACATTATTCGAAGATGGTGGATGTCAAAATACTTCTTCAAATATTTGAATTTACTCAAATAAAAACGAAGTTTTTTTTACGAGAATGGAAATATGAGCATCCCATCTTAAATGATTATCCAGTGTGACGCGAAGATATTTAACTGTTTTTCTTTCCATCAGTCTCATGGTTTGGTTTTCATTTTTGATTTCGATATATTCAAAATTCGGTAGGTTTGGCTCATAACTGGTGAGTGGTAAGTATACTGTTTTATCTGTATTAACTGTAAGAAGTTTACTCTTGTAAAAATCAAATAAAACTGGTAGTGCGTTTTGGATTTTCTTTTTAAGACTGGACCAGTCTAGATCTTTGAAGAAAACAACCGTATCATCGGCAGTTATATCACCAGGAATTGGTAAGTTGAACATATCATTGATATAGAGTATAAAAAGGATTGGCCCCAAAACAGTTCCTTGGGGAACTCCGTAGCGTACAGTTTTTTATTACTCTGAGTGTTATCTATTTGTGCACACTGCTGTCGATTATTCAGATAGCTGCTAATCAAATTTAGTGATTTTCCTCTGAATCCGATATTTTCCAGACAATTGATCAACTCTGGATGGCTCACCATATCGAACGCTTTTGCCAAATCGATGAAGACACAAATTGCTGGTTGCTTGGAATCTACCGCTGTGTAAATGTTTCTTATTAATTCAGCAAATGCATCTTGAAGATATTTCGCAGCTGCCTCGCATACAGATACTTTCCTTAGGTCCCGAAGACAACCAAGGTCATATTCGTCCCCAAGCTTGATAAAAGTGACTAGACTCAGGCAAAGGCATTCAGAACCAACAGCCTCACGCCTTTCCTTGTGATTCTAAAGACATCTGTGAGGCTGTCGAATTTAATATACATCAGAGAGAAGATAATAGAGCTTTATTATGTTCATTATTATTATTATTGCACGGCGGGGTTGGGTAGGCTGTCGAATTTAATATACATCAGAGAGAAGATAATAGAGCTTTATTATGTTCATTATTATTATTATTGCACGGCGGGGTTGGGTATGTAGAATATTTCTGCTCCGCGCTGTCAGGTCTGTCTCGTGAGTACAACGGATCTTCTGATAAACTCCTGAATATTTCTTATGGGATTTTCTTATGTGGAATGATATTTTCTGCACTAGTGGCCTTATGCACAATGTGGGAGGTTGTTTCTTCCTCCTCACCACATAACCTGCATTGTGTGGAGTCTTGATGTATCTCCAACACATGGAGCTGTTTTCTCAGGTGGCGCTGCCGTGTTAGGAGTCCTACCATACAATTTTTTACTATGCTATCGAATTGAAATACTACTGCATTGATCAAATACAATTACATTAAACAGATATTTTATCATCTTGAAAATATATCTTACCATCCAAATCCTTCAACTAAAGGACCCCGCACGGTTCTTATGGAAAATGGGTCCCAGTCGAATTGGCTGAAAATTTAGTATAATGAGGTTTATGATGTCCTGATCAAATGTCTCCACGGTCACAACGAGATCTATTGGACAGTTTTTGAGATACAGGGTGTCAAACATGCAGAGAGAGGGTTGCTTACTAACATTTAGAAAATCAATAATGTGGCGATTATTTTGTTACAAAAAATTAGGGAGAATAATTGCAATCTTAATATTGTCGACACGAGTTGTAATAAGAAGTTATAAGACTCCGTATACAGGGTTATTAATAATTACATAATTTTTATGTAATTCTTTAAACAAACTCAGTCAAACGCAAAAGCTCGTAGACTTGCAGAATAAGTAAAAAACATTTGATTTTAATATTGGGGATCTGAGGTTACTATTATACGGGGTCTTCCACTTTTTTAGTTGTAGTAATTTAATTTTTTTCAGGAACATATAGAAAAATTAAACATAAAAGTAGAAAACTAAATATAATATGATCAATATTTTGTGGCTCATGCCTATTTGTTGCATCTTGTACGGATCATATAATTCGGTTAGGGGATAGGCCCAGCGAATGTTTGGGTGATGGCCTGCGAAGCATGTCCCAAAAACCATAGGACAAGACTTATTACAGAATAATAGAGCATTTTCTTTTTTTTTCATCTTGCATACACTTCATATTATGAGAAATGTGGCTGACATTATTACAAAAAGCTATGACTATTATATATTATGTGGCCTACAAAGATGTATTTTTTGTCTGAAAACTTGAAATCATTAAGGAAACAGTAAACCTTAATACAGACAATTGGCACGTGGTCTCATCTCAAATTAACACAGTAGCTTGGAATAGGACCGGTTTCGGAGGTCTACCTCCATCATCAGTGTCGCTTTGCGTTAGCTCTGGAAGTACAAGGATCTTTGCTCAAATATATTATACACTTTGGTGTTGTATGTAGGGTATACATATTTAGAGAATGTATATTCTGTATGAGAATAATGAATAACTAAGGGAACAGTAAAACTGTAACAACTCAACGCGGCCATCAGTAAACAATAACTGTAACTGACTTCATCTCAAAACAACATGGCAATTTCAGGTGCATTCAAAGCTAAAACCATCGACAGACCGGTGTTGAGGGTCTCATATTTAAAACGTAATGGGGATGTCGATACGTTTTGTATGGAAAAGTTCTAAGGCTATTTACATAGGGTGATTCTTTTTTTACGAAATCAGACTAGTATCGTACGTAGATATAAAATAAAAAACTAAACCTAACGAACAATATTATTTTGTGGTTGGGGTCTGTTTCCTGCATCGTGAACAGATCCTATCAATTGGGTTAAGGGGTAGCGAATGTTTGGTTGATGGCGTGCGTACCCCAAATACCATATTACACTAGCAATATGTGCACAGGTACCGACAGTTCGAGCACCAGATTTACAGGTGCAGTAATAACCATCTATAGATTCTTCTTCATTATTTATTTCTTCGTTATTTGTTGGTCGATATGAAATCCACAGTTGATATTTAGCTGCACTTCTAAAACGAGAAAATACTCTAACCCGTAGAAGCCCTGGCCATGGTAGTCTGTTGATATCTCTCAAAGTTTCAAACTGAAATTCTTCGTCGTCCCTCTGTAATTTGTCTTGGACATAGGACGGTGCCAACTTTACTTGATAAACTCCAATTGTTAGCGTTTTTATAAAATCAAGCGTCAGAATTGGAAAATCTTGCAACTGTTCAGCATCTAAACGTACCCATCTTTGAGCATTTCTAGTATTCAGATTCTCTTCCTCAACTAGTGCTTGAACGACATTTGGTTCACTAGCCTTTTCAAGTAATCTTTGAGCCAATTGTGCATCGGCTCCTTCCATCAGGATAGGAGGGTGATATCTATTAATAATAGCTCCAGCTATCCGAAAAAAGTCCCCTAGATGGGAAAGATGTTGTATTTGAATATTTTGTTGTAGAAACTTAAACATTGATTTTATGTGGCCGTTTCGTGATTCTACTATCCACCTCGACTTTGTGATCAAACGAGAGTCGTTAGCATCTTCGGTTGAGAGTTGGTGTTGGTTAGGAAGCATAAGTGCTGGCATTTTATGCACAATGCCTAGGTGTCCAAGTATTTCACTAGCATCACGGTACCCCCTATCCACTACTACAATATCATTTTCCTGAAACCATCTTCTCATTATATTACCGTCTAGTTCAAGTTCATTTTGCAAAATAGCAGCGTCATTATTTTTACTATCAGAGAAGTATGGCCCTTGAATGTCGACTATATAACCGTCAGGTGCTACTATTAAAATAGGTTTTAATAAGTGTCGGCCTTTGTGTACACAATACGACTGCCGTAAAACTCTGAAATTGCTACTCTTTTGAATGTAGCTGTAAGTACCATCAATGAAAGTGATTGCTCGAGGAATTTGTGGCTCTGGATTATATAGTACATTAGCAAAGTCCGTAACATGTCTCTCAATATAATTTTCTCTAGTAATAGCATTAAAGCCTATGTTGGTAGTCACAAAACGTTGCATCAAAGATTGTCTAACAAGAGTAACGGCTAGACTTACTGCCTGTCTACTTGAATAGCCAAACATTAAACGTACAAAATCATCAGAAAGTCCATGACGCATTTTGCACAAGAACATCAAGAGATCTTTTTTATTCACATATCTGTAATAATCTTCTTGGCGTACTCCATCGCAGTAGGTAAATAGTTCTGAAAACTGCTGTTTATTAACTGGGTATAAGTATTCAAATTCACTGTCACTTAAACTATTCTCGTCGTATATTCTCGTCAGATTTTTTGCTACATGACGAACTCCTTGTAAAAATGACTGAAGAATTTCTCCTCTTATAACATAGGGTCGGTTGATGTAACGCAATCCAATTACCAAAGGTTGTAAAATATATTCTTGCTCATCTAAATGATGAGCACATGATTTAACATATTCGGGAATATAGATATCTTTCAAAATGAAAACATGAGCCCTACATTCGACAGATAACTTACGAAGATCTTCATCGCTGTTACATATCAAGCACGTACTACTTCTAGTTTGCGTTAATACATTTATCTTTAAACAAGCAGGGTCTTCTTCAATAGCAGATATTTCATTGCGGATCGACTGATTGCAATTGGTACATATTTTCGTATCAGCATTTACATTAAGAGACGGCCTGAAAAATTCTTGTCTTCTACGAATAGCTATTTCAGATTTTGCAGCATTCTCTTCCCCATTTATTCTCGTCATCAAACGTGGTTGAAATCGTCCATCACAAACAAAACAAGTTAAGAGATTTCTATTCCTTAGGGCCATCTTATTCTATATTGAAGAAGGTAGTCTGTTTTCATAAGTCTGCTGTATCAAATCAAACAATAAACTAGTTACAATCACTTACAATTAGCAGATACTAAATTAGTGTCAGAATCAACATTAACTGTCAAAACAATTATTTCCAAGGGAATCTTTGATTCAATCTTATGTAACACTGTATCCAGTAACACCGTGCGCTTCATATTTTCATTTTTTGTGCAGGGTATTGGATTAAGGTTGGACACCAGCGATACATTGATTCGTTATAATATACAGGGCGATTCATTAAATGCGACGACCGGCTTTATTATTAGCTTTAATAAAAGTTATCAATAATAGTTAAATCAAATAATCATAACATATTGACCTTCAAACTTAATATATTAAAATAATATAAGTATACAGATCACACATATAGGGGGGTTCATAATTACAAGATGAATATAATTTATTTATTATACTACAACACCCTGTTCACTTATGTTGATTTGGAATTTTGGCAATTATCTGAAACAAACTCTTGAAGCATTTAGAATAATAATAGATGCTAGGATTGAAACTGTTAAATCAGCAAAACTTGGGGTAACGGAATTGGGACAAGCATTGGTACAAAAGTAAATGCTGTACAAGATGGTGTAAATGCCCAAAATGCCGTATAATTTGTGAATCACACGGTATGTACCGGCGATGAAGATCTTCATTATCTGTCGAATATGGGGCTTTATTTCGGAAAGGATTAAATCATGTTCACATCATTTAGATAGGCAAGGGTTTTTTTTAGAACCTTTCATTCAGTAATAATTATCGGATTACGTTACATTAACCGATCATAAGATGAGAGATCTTGTCATTCTTACAGAGATGTAACAAAAAATCTGACGAGACTACCACGAAAGTAGTTTGAGTGATATTGAATTTGAATGTTTATACACACATAAAAGATAAGAGATCATTATTATTCCAATTGTAAATCAGGTGCTCGAAAGTGTCGGTACGTTCCACATAACGCTAATATCGGATGCAAGCCATCAACAAATAATAGAATCCGTACATAATCATAATTACAATGTCTTAACATACATGGTATGAACTGGTAAGAAATATTTTTAATGCACTAGTCTCCCATTTGATTGCTGCATCATCATGCGGTCGACCAGGATCCGTACAAGATGCAACAAATAGACAAGTGCCACAAAATATTGATCATATTATATTTAGTTTTCTACTTTTATGTTTAATTTTTCTATATGTTCCTGAAAAAAATTAAATTACTACAACTAAAAAAGTGGAAGACCCCGTATAATAGTAACCTCAGATCGCCCAATATTAAAATCAAATGTTTTTTACTTATTCTGCAAGTCTACGAGCTTTTGCGTTTGACTGAGTTTGTTTAAAGAATTACATAAAAATTATGTAATTATTAATAACCCTGTATACGGAGTCTTATAACTTCTTATTACAACTCGTGTCGACAATATTAAGATTGCAATTATTCTCCCTAATTTTTTGTAACAAAATAATCGCCACATTATTGATTTTCTAAAGGTAAGTAACATCCCTCTCTCTGCATGTTTGACACCCTGTATCTCAAAAACTATACATTAGATCTTGTTGTGCCCATGGAGACATTTGATCAGGACATCATAAACCTCATTATACTAAATTTTCAGCCAATTCGACTGGGACCCATTTTCCATAAGAACCGTGCGGGGTCCTTTATAACTGAAATTTTTGTAACCAGTTTATAACAGCAAATATTGTATTTTTGTAACAAAATATGTTTTATTCTTTCAACCAATCACTACGGTAGGGTTGACATAATAGTTCTTTACGTAAACCAAATGTTTAATTGGAAAACAACAAAAAAAATTGTTGTTATAACGAAATATTTTGTCGTGGATATATGACCCTCAGATTTTGTTAAATCCATGCAATTTTTGTTGATTCAAACAATTTTTTTTCTGCGTGTATATGTCAATAAACAAGGGAAAGGGAAGTGAACCCAACCATAACAAGGATTCACTCCATGCTGCCCCAAAGACTTGCTAGAGCAGCTGTAGAAGTAACTTCAGCGAGACCATACCCGTGAGAGGCTGACCGCAATGAGGAGTCTTATCCCCTTTGCTTTGGTGCCTCGTTGTACTAGGTCTCATACTAAACATAAAAGACCCGAGTTACTACACTCAGGTCTCTGCGGACGACATTATCATCCTGATAAATAACCAGGGAACCAGGCTCGTGAGGGTCCCAATACAAAGAGCTGTCAACGAGGTAGATGAATGAGCCTGTTCAGTAGCGATGAATGTAAACCCTGAAATGACGGAGCTGGTTCTTTTCAGTACTTTCTCATCCTTGACTGTAAGCTCAACTGGAAGGAGCATATAGAATATAGACCATAAAGTTCGGAAAGCCCGATGGGCATTTGGCAGTACTTGGTACAGCATCCGGCAAATCAAAATAGCCAGCTAGATAGGGTGCAAAGACTTGCATTTCTTTCGAAAACTAGTGTAATGAGGACGGCATCGACTAGGGCGCTGGAAACACTTATAGGACTGCTTCCCCTGCATTTCTTTGTCGAACATGAGGCACGCTTAGTGATTGCTCGCCTGAGTAGTTCCAACCAATGGCGAAGCGAGAAAATGTATGGACATGCTCGATTATGGAAACAAATGCTGAAGGATAGTCCCCCCCCCCTTGAGGTGCCATGTTACAGTTACCTGCCACTCAATTCAGCAAAGGGTCCGTCCCAAAAAGGAAGAACTGGGAGCAGATCTGTTACCACTTGATTCCCACTACTGGAAACATATGGTACTCAGATGGCTTTAAGATGGGTGAATCAGGGTGAATGACAGTCAAGCGGTGATCAAGGCCATCACATCATACAGAGTCATTTCGCTGATGGTGCCTGAATGCATTGACGATCCGCAAAGGCTATCATCCACCGACAATAAAGTGCTTTGGGTCCCTGGTCATGCTGGTGTGCCCGGCGGAATTAACTGACCGATTATTCGGCCAGGCCAATTGCAAAAAGCTCCACAATTGGACCAAAACCAATCTTTTTCAGATCATAGAGCGTCTCAATAATGAAGGAAATCCTGGAAGTAAAATTCTAGGATGCATGGAAAGATGCCCCGAGTATGATGTAATCGAAATTCCACATTGAAGGCTCTTCTCTCTTCTGCTAGAGGGACCAAGACCAATGAGCAGAAAGGGAATCAGAGTAGTGGTAGGGCTCCTGATGGGTCACTGTCATTCTGTCAAAGTATTTTGTTGTATATCGTTGCCTGCTCAATTTTTTCTTCTCCAAGAAAATATGGCATATATCTCATTGTTACCTCTTGATCCATTTATTTCTTTATCAAATTCTATATATTCTGCATCTTATTCGTCATTCGTCAAGATATCTGAATCCACTATGAACCTGTTGCCGGCGTTTTGACTTACATTAAGTCATGCTCAGGACTGTTATTAGCACTCAAAATTAAATAATAATAATAATAATGCTCCTTCATAAACACTCGAAGAGTGTACCCAAAGGCATACCCTGTGCGGGTAGAGAACGGGTATTATCATTATTTGCCTTGTCGCTTCGGGGTGACTGACCAATTATGTTTGCGTTTTCTCTTTTCAGCTGTAAGAAAACCCGGATTAGCATCTGGACAACAAGTCATGCGGCCTTCTATCGATCCGATATTAGGTACTTGGGAAAAAATCTCTCATACCTATATCGGGCATGAACCGACTGTCACTATGCTGAAGTTTCGAACGGCCTGCGCCTTGGAGCGCCAAGCTACCGGCCACAACAAAATCTAAGGAAAATCAAATGCTCAAAAGTATCATAAGCTGATGAAATACATTATTATTTATACTCTAAAAATGTAAATTTTTATGTTCACCGATGAAATTACAAAAAACTTTCATACATGTTGAATTCTTCTTGCTTGGAATTCATTATGATTCGAAAATATGATATTTGTCGATAACAAAAAAGTGTGTTACTGAATGAACGTTTGCACTACCGAATTAAGGAAAAAAATTCTGGACATGTCCTTTTTACCCATAACTATTTCATCCTTCACAGTACCTCTTTTTCTAATGTTGGCCGCAGGGAACTGTGTGCAAAAGTCACGTGACAGCCAGTCCATGATCCTCCATATCTATTATAATAAGTCTATGTTTTTTCTTTCTGGCGTTGCCAAAGTACTTGATTTTTAATGATATTACGTTTGCCAGTAACAATCATGAGCGTCGACTTGGGAAGGAAATTGGACAACTAGTAAAAAAAGTATCACTTCACTCAGTTGATACATAAACAACCAATTTTCTTACTGTTTTAAGTTCTTGAAGATAAAATTGACTTTGACATTTACAAATCTATCATTCGAGCGTAAGCAAAATATTGTTTCTTTCAAGGCAAAAGTGACTTTTTTGGAAAAAAAGAGAAATGTTTTATATGAATCGCGAAGTAGGCCGTCAGCCAGCCCGCTGCTAAAAAGTGTACTGATTTTATAACGTATGCTCTCCAGGGTTTTGGCAGTAATGAATATAATGATGAATGAACGAGCAAAATTAGCTCTATCCCGGGGAACAAAAACATTTTATGACTCTTAGGACCTACGTGATACGTGTGCCGAACGGGTTCCGTCGATGAAATATTGTTTGGTATGCTTGGCATACGCTAAACACAACTACTAGGTAAACCCACTCGCCCTATCGGGCTCGTGCCAAATTGCTAGGTTCTCTTGGGTCTTTGTGAAGTTTAACAAGTACTTCTTCCACCAGATACGTTAACGGAAGAATTCTCTAGTTTAAACTGAAGATTATCTTCAACTGGAACCTATAAAACGTCACTTCTCGTATAACCTAGAGATAAACTCCAAACTTAAGAGCAAACGATACCTTTGAGGAAACGACAATCGGTTTTGAGCGTTCAGTTTTAGGTTTTTGCAAAAATTTTGTTAGTACAAATGATTCAATTTGTTTGTAAGAATGCGGGAAATTAACTGATTTTTGATTTTGATGATTCTGAAGAAAAAAAATTATGGTTTGACAAATGAAAAAATAGGTAGATTCCCGCATTCTTAAGGAAATTATAGAACCAGAGAAAGATTTTTTTTTTATAAAATTATTAGTTTTTACGCAAAACCGAAACTACCTTATTGGCGCTCCCAGCTACGTAGTTTTTTTACGTACAGGTGCTTCGTTACCTCTAATATCACTCTTGAAAAATACATCCGCACACACCTAAGATGTGCAGCGCAATCTACAATATACCAGAAAAAATATTATAAGGCCCTGAATTTTAGTAAGGGTATTTCAATTCAGTTTGAATGAACAATTAAACCATATTGAGCTGTTGAAAACCAATTTTTTGTCAATTTTGTGATGAGTGGTGGTTTTCACGGGTTGAAACAATGGATTATAAATTATATTCAATTGTATAAAACTATATTTTTTTGTATCTTTAAACATCATTTTCATCAAAGCACCGCTTAAAATATATATTTTTCATATATTTTGTCAAAGGCGGTAGATTTCGACCCCTGAAAATAAAAAGTGCACATCGGCATCAGGAACATAATATATTTCATGAACTCAATAACAAATTTTTAACCAAATCGGTATAGTTCGAAAAAAATCTGAGCTGCTAGCGTATGTTTACAGTCAAACACTTGTAAAAAACTTTCTCAATTTCACTTTAAAAATATTTATTGCAACACTTAAAACAGAATAAAGACACTACAAAATCTAACTTATATGTACTACGGTTCACTGGACTATTTCTATTTATCTTCAAAGTACAAACAGTCGACTTCCAGACTTCCCAAAAGCGACATGCACGGCCTCTTATTGTTAGAAACCTGCCATCCTTCCGGGCGTTTCTAGGCTTGAGCCACCGTTCTTTGTCCATAGGTGGCGTGATCACTCAGGCCGCTGTCATCATTTCGCTCTTCTCCCTAAATGGCGCCAGGTCTGAATTTTTCCGTGACACACTATTGCCAATTGTTTGAAGGTAATATGTAAAGAGATAATTTAATGTAATGTGAACTGCAATTTGAATATCTTCATTGGTGGAAAAAAACTCTTTCAATGTTTGATTGATACACTAAACATCTACGAAAAAAGAATATTACTTATTTTTGATATTTGAAACTTTTCAATATTTTTCTTTCATACTTCTTCTTCAACACTTTTCAGATTTCTTTTGTTAAATCTCATAGACTGATGTGTTTTAAACTTTTAATAATAATACATTCATTACAAATTTGTAGATGCATTAATGAAATAATTGGAAATAACGATAATAACAATATAATAACTACCCTAATAAGAGTTTGGTAAACACATGCAAATAATTTATTTTCTTTGTTTCTAAACAATGGAAGACCAAAAGAATTCTACTCACAACGGTTTGGTACTTACAATTTCCTACTTTGGCTCTGCCCCCTTTAAGGTCTTGGTTCTTTTTCTTCTTCTTCTTCTTTTTTTCTAATCCACTGACCAAGAAGGCCGTATTGCCCGTATTCTTGAGCCAGTGGAAGAGGGCAAATTATAAACGCTTCGAAAAGCGATGTTTGCGAGTATTTTCACAAAAAAATCGCCGTTTGGGCGATATATTTGAAAACCCTTTTGTGGACATTTGAATCTGAATACAATTTTCAACACAGGCCAGAATAATGGGACCTCCGATATCTCAAAAAAAGGTAATAGTCTGTATACATTTTACACGACATCATCGGATTTTTTCCGAGATTGAATGTATATTCTGACTGGACTATATCAGCCACTCTTACAGACTGGATTCTTTCCGCTTGGTAACTTTTGAATAATTCATGACAATTACCGACATCTTCCAATGTCTGTTGAAGTGGATCGTGGCCAAAGCACCGAATGCTTTTGAAAGATCGAAGGGGTGTTTTCATAAGGGCAGACGAAATCTTAATAGTAAGTGCTAATGGAGCATCTTCCGTTAATACCTTCATCCTGAAACCAATTTGCGAGTCCGATAAAATGTTCTTTGAATGATAGGCAGATAATGGTCGCTTGAGAATCTTTTCAAATATATTTGTGAAATAAGTTATGAGGAGATATTGGTCTATAATAATTCATGACTGTTGACATTTGTTCTTGATAAATCTTGTATTTTCCGAAACAACAGCAAAAAAAATTGTAATTTTTTAAAATAAATTTTATGTCGTACTAGTTCATTATTGTGTTTTTATTGCTTAGTTACCAACTATCTAATGTCGTACTTTATGTCCGTGCGGGCATAAAGTTCACTGTATGGCCCGCGCGGGCATAAAGAGAAATAATTTTTTGTTTAACTTATTTTTCGTATTCCATTTCGTAAGCTTCTTTAAACTTTTTTGGCACCAGATTTTCAGTTGCTTTCTTTGCTTTCTTTGCTTTTTCAATAATTTCGTCAGGAATTCCAAAATCTCCGTTCATTTTGACTTCTAACTTTGACAAATATAAAAATTATTGTGATTTTATGACTTTCACGTTTGTCAACGTTCACCTAGCAACGATAGTGTCTACTATGATGAAATGCCAATGTTATTAATTCAACTCGGATTTTTTTTAATACTGATTTTTGTTGAGATTGGATTGCAATAACGAACTAGTATGACATAGAAGTTTGTATGCACCGCGGGCATAAACAGATGTGTATTACCTCAGGCGACTTACAAACCCTCAGGGCAGGAAATGTTATGGACAGTTTATTTACAATTAGAGTAAGAAGGACCATAATACAAACGAAGGCCCTTGCTTGTAAACAAAGTTATGTTGACTTCAAGACATTGTCCATTGTCTCCATTGTCTTTTATTATTCTGAGATAATAGATAAATCGTTCTGTGAAGGGATCTATCCGGGTGCGATAAAAGTGTTAAAATCTGTTCCTATCTATATGGCAGGTCGACGTCACAGAGAATCCTCTAGGAATACTTTTATTGACCTCTCTCTTTTGACATTGCCATCATTGTATATCTTTGTCATAACAATGAATATTAACAAAAATGAATCGAGCTACATTAAAAACAAGTTTGGGCGCGGGATTCGCCTACGCTAGCATCCGCCTTGCGCCCACACTTGGCCTGCCGGCGGCTTAACTATCGCGCTTCGCGCGACGATCCTAGCCCCCCGTGTACACGTATATCCTTTCCGTGTACACGTATATCCTTTCCGTGTACACGTATATCCTTTCCGTGTACACGTATATCCTTTCCGTGTACACGTATATACCAATATTTGAATACTACGATCTTAAGGCGTTGTTCTTATTTTAAACGTTCATTGTCAAAATGATTAAAAACTATAATTGGACACCAATAATGTGAATACTACGATCAATGCTTGTCTGTCTTCATCATTGAGTCCGTTTGAAACTATAATTGGACACCAATAATGTGAATACTACGATCAATGCTTGTCTGTCTTCATCATTGAGTCCGTTTGAAACTATAATTGGACACCAAAAATGTTAATACTACGATCAATGCGTGTCTGTCATTATCGTTGGGTCAGTTTGAAACTATAATTGGACACCAATAATGTGAATACTACGATCAATGAGTGTCTTTCTTTATCATTGAATCCGTTTGAAACTATAATTGGACACCAATAATGTGAATACTACGATCAATGCGTGTCTGTTTTTATCATTGAATCCGTTTGAAACTATAATTGGATACCAATAATGTGAATACTACGATCAATGCGTGTCTGTCTTTATCGTTGAGTCAGTTCGAAACTATAATTGGACACCAATAATGTGAATACTACGATCAATGAGTGTCTTCCTTTATCATTGAACCCGTTTGAAACTATAATTGGACACCAATAATGTGAATACTACGATCAATGCGTGTCTGTTTTTATCATTGAATCCGTTTGAAACTATAATTGGACACCAATAATGTGAATACTACGATCAATGTGTATAATATATCGATTTGTCCGCATTTTTTTCAAATATTTCATGAACTACTGATTTTGAAAAAACAATTCATTTATATTTTTTGTATATTTTCCAAAAGCAATCATAAAAGGTTTCATGAAAAATTTGGAAATATGCAGCAATTTGGGAAATATTTAGAATTATTCAAAATTGTCGAAATTTTTTTCCAAGTCCCGACGAATTTTTTTGGGTTTTATTTTTTTTCTGCTCTGGTAATGAATTCGAAGAAACCAAATTGGGATATGTTGATAGAGTTCATTGAGAGGTATTTTTGACAGAAAAATCATTTCTCATTTTTTATTGGTTCTGGAGATATATCGATTTTTCCAATTTTTTTTCGAATATTTCTCGGACTATTGATTTTGAAGAAACAATTCATTTACATTTTTTGTAGACTTCCCGAAGGCAATCATAAAAGGTTCTATGAAAAATTGGGAAATATGCAGCCGTTTCGGAAATATTTGGAATTATTCAAAATTGTCGAAATTTTTTTCTAAGTCCCGACGAATTTTTTTGGGTTTTATTTTTTTTCCGCTGCAGTAATGAATTCGAAGAAACCAAATTGGGATGGGTTGATAGAGTCCATTGAGAGGTATTTTTGACAGAAAAATCATTTCTCATTTTTTATTGGTTCTGGAGATATATCGATTTTTCCGATTTTTTTTCAAATATTTCCCTGACTATTGATTTTGAAGAAACAATTCATCTACATTTTTTGTAGACTTCCCAAAGGCAATCATAAAAGGTTATATGAAAAATTGGGAAATATGCAGCCGTTTGGGAAACATTTGGAATTATTCAAAATTATCGAAAAATTTTTCTAAGTCCCGACGAATTTTTTTGGGTTTTATTTTTTTCCCGCTGCAGTAATGAATTCGAAGAAACCAAATTGGGATATGTTGATAGAGTCCATTGAGAGGTATTTTTAACAAAAAAATCATTTCTCATTTTTTATTGGTTCTGGAGATATATCGATTTTTCCGATTTTTTTTCAAATATTTCCCGGACTATTGATTTTGAAGAAACAATTCATCTACATTTTTTGTATATTTTCCAAAGGCAATCATAAAAGGTTCCATGAAAAATTTGAAAATATGCAGCCGTTTGGGAAATATTTAGAATTATTCAAAATTGTCGAAATTTTTGTATAAGTCCCGACGAATTTTTTTGGGTTTTATTTTTTTCGCGCTCTGGTAACGAATTCGAAGAAACCAAATTGGCATATGTTGATAGAGTTCATTGAGAGGTATTTTTGACAAAAAAATTATTTCTCAGTCTTTATTGGTTCTGGAGATATATTGATTTTTCCGATTTTTTTTCAAATATTTCCTGGACTATTGATATTGAAGGAACACTTCATTTACATTTTTTGTATATTTTCCAAAGGCAAACATAAAAAGTTCTATGGGAAATTTGAAAATATGCAGCCGTTTGGGAAATATTTGGAATTATTCAAAATCGACGAAACGAAATTTTTTTCAAGTCCCGACAAGTTTTTGAATTTTTGGAATAGGAAAAAATTTCATCAATAACTTTTTGGAGTACTAATAGAGTACAATAAAATTGTTTGTACACACTTTTCCATATCTTGTTTAGTTTTTGAGATTCTAATGCTTTTATAAAAATTATTTCTAAGTCCAGCCTTTTTTTTGGATTTTATTTTTTCCCCGCTCTGTTATTGAATTCGAAAAAACCAAATTTGGAGGATCGATAGAGTTCATTGAAGGGTATTTTTTGCAAAAAATAAATTCTCAAGTTTTTTCTTAGTTTGTGAGATATATCAATTGTCCCGTTTTTTTCAAATATTTCCTGCACTATTGATTTTATCGAAAAAATGTAATAACATTTTTTGTAGGTTTCCCAAAGACACTTAAAAAAGGTATCGTGTGAAATTTTCAATTTTGTATCCGTTTTCAAAATATTCGATATTTTAAAAAATGAGAACTTCCATTTTCGGAAAAATGGGATTTTCACATTTTTCCGGTCGTTTCTTCGGAAAATGTTCATATGGAGATTTGTTCGTTTGTTCAAGTTCTATTTAATGCATATTTGATATCTTGGTTTCCTTAATCGGTTTCACCACAATAGAGGCTCAAAAAAAAGAAATTTTTTCGGAAAATCGACCGGAAAACCCGTTATTATTTTCCGATCCTTCTCAAAAACTATACACCTCGGAAGAGCATATAGGCGCATATTACCAAAAAATCTAGAAGGAAAAAAATAAATCCCTGGACCGCTATCGAGTTCCTCGCGAAAACCATGAAAAACCCCTTAAAAATTTTCCGGGTTTTCCGATAGCAAAAAAAATTAAATTTTGAGGTACTGTTTTTTTGTTATTGACGTGATTAAAATTTCAACTCGATATCTTCAACGGTTCCGGAGATATAAGGTGGTTTCTGGAGACGACGGACATACAGAAAATTCCCAAAAAAATACCAATTTTTTTTTTATTTTTTTTTATTTTTAATTTTATCATGACTATATTTATTTTTTTATGGGGAACATTTTTGCCTTATGAAAAATTGTTCTATCTCTTAAAATAAAAAAGTTAGTGCCCCCCCTGTAAATTATTATTATTATTATTTTTCTTTTTTTTTTTTGGTTTCTTCCTAATTTTTTACAAGGATCAATTCCTTTTTTGAACCGTGGCTCTATCTACTCAAATAAAAAAAATAGCCCCCCTCTATATTCTCGGCCTATTTCATAATTTTAATCATTTTTTCACGAAAATCAGCTGTTTTTTCGTTTATTTATAGGGTATCGCAAAAATTTTCACGTGACTTTTTTGTAGGTCTATTTAAGGGGAACAAAATTGTTTATATAAAATTTTTCGATATCTCGTTTGGTTTTCGAGTTTTGGGCAATTTTGGAGGGGGAGTAAAAAATTTTTAATATTTTTTTCACTTTTTTCGTATTTTTCCCATCTTTTTATGTAGTTGGAAAAAAACGGTTTGGAGGTATTACTGAGGCATGTGTTGCGGATACGATGCATTTTTATTTTTTTCATTACCTCTATTAGTACGGTCAATATTTCGATTTTCCAATTTTTTTAGATATCTCCCGGACTATTAACTTTGGGAAAAAAATTAAAAATGAAAATTGTAGATTTTCCAAAGGCAGTCAAAAGCTGTCTAGGTGATTCGGAAAAATATCGACCATTTCCGAGTAATTTCGTATTATCCGAAATTCAAATGTTTTTTTTCATATATTTGAAATTTTCCCAGTTTTCCGATCATTTTAGAGAAAATATCGAAGAGCTATGATTTGTTGGTATATTCGTGCTCTACCAAAATCATTTTTCACAATTCAGTTTCGATTGTTGGTTTCGTTGGTTTTTGTGTTTTACAATATCGGAATTTTTCGGAAAATTTCCCGGAAAATCCGGTCATCATTTTCCGATCATTCTCAAAACTCACCGCCTTCTGTAAGACATATTGAAGTATATCTAGAAGAAATTTGAAAGGATTCGAATCAATTCTTGAACCGGTATCGAGAAAAGTAGGAACTTGAAAAAAAAAATCGGAAAATCGCCGTAAAATTTTTCCGGATTTTCCGATCGCCAAAAAAAATCACGTGACAAATACCATCATCGCGTTGATAAAACGACTGAAAGTCCCGTGCGATATCTTTGATATTTTGGGAAATATAGCGTTTTAAAAATTTTCGACACACAAAAATTTTTTTTTATTTTTTTAAATTTTTTTCCGTTTTTTCATCTTGTATAGTGTCAGATAAGGATCATTATCCCGTTTGAACCAACTCTCTATCTTTTCGAATAAAAAAGTTAGGCACCCCTACAGGTCGAAGTTATTATTATTATTATTATTTTTTTCTTGATTTTTTTCTATTTTTTATTAAGGATCAAGGTCCCGTTGGATTCAAAGTTCTATCTATCCAAATAAAAAAGTTAGGCTCCCTCTGTCCGAAAGACCGTAGAATACTACTTCTCTAAAGATCGTAGTATAACAAGTTTGGGCGCGGGATTCGCCTACGCTAGCATCCGCCTGGCGCCCACACTTGGCCTGCCGGCGGCTTAACTGTCGCGCTTCGCGCGACGATCCTAGCCCCCCGTGTACACGTATATCCTTGCCGTGTACACGTATATCCTTTCCGTGTACACGTATATCCTTTCCGTGTACACGTATATCCTTTCCGTGTACACGTATATACCAATATTTGAATACTACGATCTTAAGGCGTTGTTCTTATTTTAAACGTTCATTGTCAAAATGATTAAAAACTATAATTGGACACCAATAATGTGAATACTACGATCAATGCTTGTCTGTCTTCATCATTGAGTCCGTTTGAAACTATAATTGGACACCAATAATGTGAATACTACGATCAATGCTTGTCTGTCTTCATCATTGAGTCCGTTTGAAACTATAATTGGACACCAAAAATGTTAATACTACGATCAATGCGTGTCTGTCATTATCGTTGGGTCAGTTTGAAACTATAATTGGACACCAATAATGTGAATACTACGATCAATGAGTGTCTTTCTTTATCATTGAATCCGTTTGAAACTATAATTGGACACCAATAATGTGAATACTACGATCAATGCTTGTCTGTCTTCATCATTGAGTCCGTTTGAAACTATAATTGGACACCAAAAATGTTAATACTACGATCAATGCGTGTCTGTCATTATCGTTGGGTCAGTTTGAAACTATAATTGGACACCAATAATGTGAATACTACGATCAATGAGTGTCTTTCTTTATCATTGAATCCGTTTGAAACTATAATTGGACACCAATAATGTGAATACTACGATCAATGCGTGTCTGTTTTTATCATTGAATCCGTTTGAAACTATAATTGGATACCAATAATGTGAATACTACGATCAATGCGTGTCTGTCTTTATCGTTGAGTCAGTTCGAACCTATAATTGGACACCAATAATGTGAATACTACGATCAATGAGTGTCTTCCTTTATCATTGAACCCGTTTGAAACTATAATTGGACACCAATAATGTGAATACTACGATCAATGCGTGTCTGTTTTTATCATTGAATCCGTTTGAAACTATAATTGGACACCAATAATGTGAATACTACGATCAATGTGTATAATATATCGATTTGTCCGCATTTTTTTCAAATATTTCATGAACTACTGATTTTGAAAAAACAATTCATTTATATTTTTTGTATATTTTCCAAAAGCAATCATAAAAGGTTTCATGAAAAATTTGGAAATATGCAGCAATTTGGGAAATATTTGGAATTATTCAAAATTGTCGAAATTTTTTTCCAAGTCCCGACGAATTTTTTTGGGTTTTATTTTTTTTCTGCTCTGGTAATGAATTTGAAGAAACCAAATTGGGATGGGTTGATAGAGTCCATTGAGAGGTATTTTTAACAAAAAAATCATTTCTCAGTTTTTATTGATTCTGGAGATATATCGATTTTTCCGATTTTTTTTAGAATATTTCTTGGACTATTGATTTTGAAGAAACAATTCATTTACATTTTTTGTAGACTCCCCAAAGGCAATCATAAAAGTTTCTATGAAAAATTGGGAATTATGCAGCCGTTTGGGAAATATTTAGAATTATTCAAAATTGTCGAAATTTTTTTCCAAGTCCCGACGAATTTTTTTGGGTTTTATTTTTTTTCTGCTCTGGTAATGAATTCGAAGAAACCAAATGGGGATATGTTGATAGAGTTCATTGGGAGGTATTTTTGACAAAAAAATCATTTCTCATTTTTTATTGGTTCTGGAGATATATCGATTTTTCCGATTTTTTTTCGAATATTTCTCGGACTATTAATTTTGAAAAAATAATTCATTTACATTTTTTGTAGACTTTCCAAAGGCAATCATAAAAGGTTCTATGAAAAATTGGGAAATATGCAGCCGTTTGGGAAATATTTGGAATTATTCAAAATTGTCGAAATTTTTTTTTAAGTCCCGACGAATTTTTTTGGGTTTTATTTTTTTCCCGCTGCAGTAATGAATTTGAAGAAACCAAATTGGGATGGGTTGATAGAGTCCATTGAGAGGTATTTTTAACAAAAAAATCATTTCTCAGTTTTTATTGATTCTGGAGATATATCGATTTTTCCGATTTTTTTTAGAATATTTCTTGGACTATTGATTTTGAAGAAACAATTCATTTACATTTTTTGTAGACTCCCCAAAGGCAATCATAAAAGTTTCTATGAAAAATTGGGAATTATGCAGCCGTTTGGGAAATATTTAGAATTATTCAAAATTGTCGAAATTTTTTTCCAAGTCCCGACGAATTTTTTTGGGTTTTATTTTTTTTCTGCTCTGGTAATGAATTCGAAGAAACCAAATGGGGATATGTTGATAGAGTTCATTGAGAGGTATTTTTGACAAAAAAATCATTTCTCATTTTTTATTGGTTCTGGAGATATATCGATTTTTCCAATTTTTTTTCGAATATTTCTCGGACTATTGATTTTGAAGAAACAATTAATTTACATTTTTTGTAGACTTCCCGAAGGCAATCATAAAAGGTTCTATGAAAAATTGGGAAATATGCAGCCGTTTGGGAAATATTTGGAATTATTCAAAATTGTCGAAATTTTTTTCTAAGTCCTGACGAATTTTTTTGGGTTTTATTTTTTTTCTGCTCTGGTAATGAATTCGAAGAAACCAAATTGGGATATTTTGATAGAGTCCATTGAGAGGTATTTTTAACAAAAAAATCATTTCTCAGTTTTTATTGATTCTGGAGATATATCGATTTTTCCGATTTTTTTTCGAATATTTCTTGGACTATTGATTTTGAAGAAACAATTTATTTACATTTTTTGTAGACTCCCCAAAGGCAATCATAAAAGGTTCTATGAAAAATTGGAAATTATGCAGCCGTTTGGGAAATATTTGGAATTATTCAAAATTGTCGAAATTTTTTTCTAAGTCCCGACGAATTTTTTTGGGTTTTATTTTTTTCCTGCTCTGGTAATGAATTCGAAGAAACCAAATTGGGATATGTTGATAGAGTTCATTGAGAGGTATTTTTGACAAAAAAATCATATCTCATTTTTTATTGGTTCTGGAGATATATCGATTTTTCCAATTTTTTTTCGAATATTTCTCGGACTATTGATTTTGAAGAAACAATTCATCTACATTTTTTGTAGACTTTTCAAAGGCAATCATAAAAGGTTCTATGAAAAATTGGGAAATATGCAGCCGTTTGGGAAACATTCGGAATTATTCAAAATTATCGAAAATTTTTTCTAAGTCCCGACGAATTTTTTTATTTTTGAAATAGGAAAAAAATTCATTCGAAACTTTTTGTAGTACTAATGGAGTACAATGAAATTGTTTTCATACACTTTTCCATATCTTGTTTAGTTTTTGAGATTTTGGTGCTTTTATAAAAAAAATTTCTAAGTCCAGCCTTTTTTTTGGATTTTATTTTTTTCCCGCTTTGTTATTGAATTCGAAAAAACCAAATTTACAGGATCGATAGAGTTCATTGAGAAGTATCTTCTGCAAAAAATTGATTTCCAAGTTTTTTCTTAATTCGGGAGATATATCGATTTTCCCGTTTTTTTCAAATATTTCCTGTACTATTGAAAATAGGGGAATTATTCATTTACATATTTCATAGATTTTTTGAAGGCGGTCAAAAAAGGTATCGTGGTAAATTGAAAAAATATCAGCAGTTTCCGAGATATTTCGTATTTTAAAAAATTACAATTTTTTTATTCATATTTTTCAATTTTTCTCAGTTTTCCGGACATTTTCTTAAAAGTGTTGAAGGGGTATGATTTTTTTGTATTTCCACGCTCTATCCATTGCATTGTTCAAAATTCAGTTTCGATCATCGGTGCGGTTTTTATTCGAAATTTTCACTTTTCGGAAAATCGTCCGGAAAACTCGTTTATATTTTCCGATCCTTCTCAAAAACTATACACCTGAGAAGGATATATAGGCGCATATTTCAAAAGAAATTGGAAGGAAAAAAATCATTTCCTGAACCGCTATCGAGTTACCGGTGAAAAACATGAAAAACCATTTAAAAATTTTCCGGATTTTCCGATCGCAAAAAAAAAAATTTTGAGAAATATTGTCCTCGAGTTATTGATGTGGTTCAAATTTAAACGCGATATCTCCAAGGGCTCGGAAAATATAAAGGTTTGAATATGACACGACAGAAAGTCACAAATCGGACAAAAATTTTATTTTTTTCAATTTTTTGTTTTTTCATTTTCATATTTATTTTTCAAAGGGCCACATTTTCTCTTTATGAAAAATGATTCTATCTCTCCAAATAAAAAAGTGAGTGTCACAATTATTATTATTATTATTATTTTTTTTTGTTTTTTTTCTTGGTTTCTTCCTAATTTTTTACAAGGATCAATTTCTTTTTTGAACCGTGGCTCTATCTCTTTAAATAAAAAAAATAGCCCCCCTCTGTATTCTCGGCCTCTTTCATAATTTTAATCATTTTTTCACGAAAATCAGCTGTTTTTTCGTTTATTTATAGGGTATCGCAAAAATTTTTACGTGACTTTTTTGTAGGTCTATTCAAGGGGAACAAAATTGTTTATATAAAATTTTTCGATATCTCGTTTGTTTTTCGAGTTTTGGGCAATTTTGGAGGGGGAGTAAAAAATTTTTAATATTTTTTTCACTTTTTTCGTATTTTTTCCATCTTTTTATGTAGTTGGAAAAAAACGGTTTGGAGGTATTACTGAGGCATGTGTTGCGGATACGATGCACTTTTATTTTTTTCATTACCTCTATTAGTACGGTCAATAATTCGATTTTCCAATTTTTTTAGATATCTCCCGGACTATTAATTTCGGGAAAAAAATTAAAAAACAAAATTGTAGATTTTCCAAAGGCAGTCAAAAGCTGTCTCGGTGATTCGGAAAAATATCGACCATTTCCGAGTAATTTCGTATTATCCGAAATTCAAATGTTTTTTTTCATTTTTTTGAAATTTTCCCAGTTTTCCGATCATTTTAGAGAAAATATCGAAGAGCTACGATTTGTTGGTATATTCGTGCACTGCCAAAAACATTTTTCACAATTCAGTTTCGATTGTTGGTTTCGTTGTTTTTTGTGTTTTACAATATCGGAATTTTTCGGAATATTTCCCGGAAAACCCGGTCATCATTTTCCGATCATTCTCAAAGCTCACAGCCTTCTGTAAGACATATTGAAGTATATCTAGAAGAAATTTGAAAGAATTCGAATCAATTCTTGAACCGGTATCGAGAAAAGTAGGAACTTGAAAAAAAAAATCGGAAAATCACCGTAAACTTTTTCCGGATTTTCCGATCGCCAAAAAAAATCACGTGACAAATACCGTCATCAAGTTGATAAAATGAATGAAAGTCCCGAGCGATATCTTCGATATTTTGGGAAATATAGCGTTTTAAAAATTTTCGACACACAAAAAATTTTTTTTATTTTTTTTAATTTTTTTCAGTTTTTTCATCTTTTATAGTGTCAGATATGGATCATTAACCCGTTTGAACCAACTCTCTATCTTTTCGAATAAAAAAGTTAGACACCCCTACAGGTCGAAGTTATTATTATTATTATTATTTTTTTCTTGATTTTTTTCCATTTTTTATTAAGGATCAAGGTCCCGTTGGATTCAAAGTTCTATCTATTCAAATAAAAAAGTTAGGCTCCCTCTGTATTTCTCTGTCCGAAAGACCGTAGAATACTACTCTCTAAAGATCGTAGTATAACAAGTGTGTACGCCGTGTACACATGTACACATAAAACTATTATTGGTCTTGACCAATAATATGAATAATACGACTATGGTGCGCGAATCCGTTTAAAACTATAATTGGTCTTCACCAATAATATGAATAATACGACTGTGACGCCAAGTCCCAAAAGTTTCGATTTTTTTGGAATATTTCCCGGACTATTGATGTTAAGAAAGAAATGCAGCCAATTTTCTGTATATTTTTGGAGATATATCGATTTTTCCGATTTTTTTTCCATTATTTACCGTACTATTGATTTTGAAGCGAAAATTCATTTACATTTTTTATACGTTTTCTGAAGGCGACCAAAAAAGGTGCAATGGAAAATTTCAAAATATGCAGCCGTTCAGGAAATATTCGGATTTATTCAAAATCGTCGAAACGATAATTTTCTCTAAGTCCCGACGAATCTTTTTGGATTTTATTTTTTTCCAGCTCCGGTAATGAATTCGAAGAAACCAAATTGGGAGGTTCGGTAGAGTTCGTTGAAAGGTTTTTGTGACAAAAAAATAGTTCCTAATTTTTAACGAGTTCTGGAGATATATCGATTTTTCCGATTTTTTTTCCATTATTTACCGTACTATTGATTTTGAAGCGAAAATTCATTTACATTTTTTATACGTTTCCTGAAGGCGACCGAAAAAGGTGAAATGGAAAATTTCAAAATCTGCAGCCGTTCGGGAAATATTCGGATTTATTCAAATTCGTCGAAACGAAAATTTACTCTAAGTCCCGACGAATTTTTTCATTTTCGGAATAGGAAAAAAAGTCACCAATAACTTTTTGTAGTACTTATCGAATACAGTGAAATTGTTTGTACACACTTCGTCATAACTCGTTCGGTTTTTGAGATTTTGGTGTTTTTATAAAAATTATTTCTAAGTCCCGCCTTTTTTTTGGATTTTATTTTTTTCTCGCTCCGTTATCGAAGTCGGAGAGATCAAATTTGGAGGAGCGGTAGAACCCGTCGAGAGGTATTTTTAGCAAAAAAAAAATTTAAATTATTATTATCGGTTCCGGAGATATATCGATTTTTCCGGTTTTTTTGAAATATTTCCCGCACTATCGATTCTACGGAAAAAATGTATTTACATTTTTTGTAGGCACTTCGAAGGCGTTCGAGAAAAGTCTAGCGAAATTCAAAAATTCGAAGCCGTTTTCGAAATATTCGATATTTTCCGAAACGAAAATATTTATTTCCGGAAAAACGAGTTTTTCACCGTTTTCCGATAGATTTTCGGAGGGGATAATTCGAGGATCGGTTCGTCGACTTCGGGTCTATCTAACGCATATTCAAAGTTTTAGTTACTTTCATCGGTTTAGCCACGAGAGGGACTCAAAAAAGAGTACATTTTTCGGAAAATCGCCCGGGAAATCTTTAGGAGTTTTCCGATCTTTCTCAAAAACTATAGGTGTTCGTAAGACATACGGACGTATATTTTCCGAAAATACGAACGCGATCGATTCCACTTTCGGATCGTTATCGTTCCACCCGTGGAAAAACGAAAAAATGGCGAAAAACAAAATTTCCGTCGTCGGATCGGAAAAATATTCGAAAGACTCGTAGCGGTTGTGGGATCGTCCCGACTGCCAAAATTTCGATTCGATATCTCGACGGGTCCGGAAGATATAACGATTTTACGATGACACGACATACAGAATGGCGAAAAAACTTTTTGTTCCCGAAAATTTTCAAAAAAATTCCGCGCGTAGAGGACATTTTAGTGAGTACCCCCACCGAATACGAGCGAAAAAAAATCAAAACCCGAACCGCTATAGAGGAAAGAAAAAAAAACTTTAAAAAATTCGTAACTTTTTTCCGGGTGGTCGGATCGCGAAACGAAAAAAACCGTAAATTTCTATTATCGAGTTATATACGAGATTAAAATTTCGAAGCGATATCTTCGAAAACCCGGAAGATACGGGACTTTGAAATTTTCGCGGACCGACCGACGGACCGACAGAAAAAAAATTTTTTCTTCGAACCTTCTATTTTTTTATTCCGAACACTTTTCTTCCCATAAACTTTTCTCCTATCTCGAAAATAAAGATTTTAGCCCCCCTGTACGTTCTCGCAAGACCGTAATATAATACTCTTATAGAGTCGTATTATAACAAGTGTGTACGCCGTGTACACATGTACACATAAAACTATTATTGGTCTTGACCAATAATATGAATAATACGACTATGGTGCGCGAATCCGTTTAAAACTATAATTGGTCTTCACCAATAATATGAATAATACGACTGTGACGCCAAGTCCCAAAAGTTTCGATTTTTTTGGAATATTTCCCGGACTATTGATGTTAAGAAAGAAATGCAGCCAATTTTCTGTATATTTTTGGAGATATATCGATTTTTCCGATTTTTTTTCCATTATTTACCGTACTATTGATTTTGAAGCGAAAATTCATTTACATTTTTTATACGTTTTCTGAAGGCGACCAAAAAAGGTGCAATGGAAAATTTCAAAATATGCAGCCGTTCAGGAAATATTCGGATTTATTCAAAATCGTCGAAACGATAATTTTCTCTAAGTCCCGACGAATTTTTTTGGATTTTATTTTTTTCTAGCTCCGGTAATGAATTCGAAGAAACCAAATTGGGAGGTTCGGTAGAGTTCGTCGAGAGGTTTTTGTGACAAAAAAATAGTTCATAATTTTCAATCAGTTCTGGAGATATATCGATTTTTCCGATTTTTTTTCAATTATTTACCGTACTATTGATTTTGAAGCGAAAATTCATTTACATTTTTTATACGTTTTCTGAAGGCGACCAAAAAAGGTGCAATGGAAAATTTCAAAATATGCAGCCGTTCAGGAAATATTCGGATTTATTCAAAATCGTCGAAACGATAATTTTCTCTAAGTCCCGACGAATTTTTTTGGATTTTATTTTTTTCTAGCTCCGGTAATGAATTCGAAGAAACCAAATTGGGAGGTTCGGTAGAGTTCGTCGAGAGGTTTTTGTGACAAAAAAATAGTTCATAATTTTTAATCAGTTCTGGAGATATATCGATTTTTCCGATTTTTTTTCAATTATTTACCGTACTATTGATTTTGAAGCGAAAATTCATTTACATTTTTTATACGTTTTCTGAAGGCGACCAAAAAAGGTGCAATGGAAAATTTCAAAATATGCAGCCGTTCAGGAAATATTCGGATTTATTCAAAATCGTCGAAACGATAATTTTCTCTAAGTCCCGACGAATTTTCTTGGATTTTATTTTTTTCCAGCTCCGGTAATGAATTCGAAGAAACCAAATTGGGAGGTTCGGTAGAGTTCGTCGAGAGGTTTTTGTGACAAAAAAATAGTTCCTAATTTTTAATTAGTTCTGGAGATATATCGATTTTTCCGATTTTTTTCCAAATATTTCCCGTACTATTGATTTTGAAGAATAATTTCATTTACATTTTTTGTACATTTTCTGAAGGCAAGCAAAAAAGGTTCAACGGAAAATTTCAAAATTTGCAGCCGTTCATGAAATATTCGGATTTATTCAAAATCGTCGAAAATTTTTTCTAAGTCCCGACGAATTTTTTCATTTTCGGAATAGGAAAAAAAGTCACCAATAACTTTTTGTAGTACTTATCGAATACAGTGAAATTGTTTGTACACACTTCGTCATAACTCGTTCGGTTTTTGAGATTTTGGTGTTTTTATAAAAATTATTTCTAAGTCCCGCCTTTTTTTTGGATTTTATTTTTTTCTCGCTCCGTTATCGAAGTCGGAGAGATCAAATTTGGAGGAGCGGTAGAACCCGTCGAGAGGTATTTTTAGCAAAAAAAAAATTTAAATTATTATTATCGGTTCCGGAGATATATCGATTTTTCCGGTTTTTTTGAAATATTTCCCGCACTATCGATTCTACGGAAAAAATGTATTTACATTTTTTGTAGGCACTTCGAAGGCGTTCGAGAAAAGTCTAGCGAAATTCAAAAATTCGAAGCCGTTTTCGAAATATTCGATATTTTCCGAAACGAAAATATTTATTTCCGGAAAAACGAGTTTTTCACCGTTTTCCGATAGATTTTCGGAGGGGATAATTCGAGGATCGGTTCGTCGACTTCGGGTCTATCTAACGCATATTCAAAGTTTTAGTTACTTTCATCGGTTTAGCCACGAGAGGGACTCAAAAAAGAGTACATTTTTCGGAAAATCGCCCGGGAAATCTTTAGGAGTTTTCCGATCTTTCTCAAAAACTATAGGTGTTCGTAAGACATACGGACGTATATTTTCCGAAAATACGAACGCGATCGATTCCACTTTCGGATCGTTATCGTTCCACCCGTGGAAAAACGAAAAAATGGCGAAAAACAAAATTTCCGTCGTCGGATCGGAAAAATATTCGAAAGACTCGTAGCGGTTGTGGGATCGTCCCGACTGCCAAAATTTCGATTCGATATCTCGACGGGTCCGGAAGATATAACGATTTTACGATGACACGACATACAGAATGGCGAAAAAACTTTTTGTTCCCGAAAATTTTCAAAAAAATTCCGCGCGTAGAGGACATTTTAGTGAGTACCCCCACCGAATACGAGCGAAAAAAAATCAAAACCCGAACCGCTATAGAGGAAAGAAAAAAAAACTTTAAAAAATTCGTAACTTTTTTCCGGGTGGTCGGATCGCGAAACGAAAAAAACCGTAAATTTCTATTATCGAGTTATATACGAGATTAAAATTTCGAAGCGATATCTTCGAAAACCCGGAAGATACGGGACTTTGAAATTTTCGCGGACCGACCGACGGACCGACAGAAAAAAAATTTTTTCTTCGAACCTTCTATTTTTTTATTCCGAACACTTTTCTTCCCATAAACTTTTCTCCTATCTCGAAAATAAAGATTTTAGCCCCCCTGTACGTTCTCGCAAGACCGTAATATAATACTCTTATAGAGTCGTATTATAACAAGTTTGGGCGCGGGATTCGCCTACGCTAGCATCCGCCTTGCGCCCACACTTGGCCTGCCGGCGGCTTAACTATCGCGCTTCGCGCGACGATCCTAGCCCCCCGTGTACACGTATATCCTTTCCGTGTACACGTATATCCTTTCCGTGTACACGTATATCCTTTCCGTGTACACGTATATCCTTTCCGTGTACACGTACATACCAATTATTTGAATACAACGATCTTAAGGCGTTGTTCTTATTTTAAACGTTCATTGTCAAAATGATTAAAAACTATAATTGGACACCAATAATGTGAATACTACGATCAATGCTTGTCTGTCTTCATCATTGAGTCCGTTTGAAACTATAATTGGACACCAATAATGTGAATACTACGATCAATGCTTGTCTGTCTTCATCATTGAGTCCGTTTGAAACTATAATTGGACACCAATAATGTGAATACTACGATCAATGCTTGTTTGTCTTCATCATTGAGTCCGTTTGAAACTATAATTAGACACCAATAATGTGAATACTACGATCAATGCATGTCTGTCTTTATCGTTGGGTTTGAAACTATAATTGGACACCAATAATGTGAATACTACGATCAATGAGTGTCTGTCTTCATCATTGAATCCGTTTGAAACTATAATTGGACACCAATAATGTGAATACTACGATCAATGCGTGGCTGTTTTTATCATTGAATCCATTTGAAACTATAATTGGATACCAATAATGTGAATACTACGATCAATGTGTATAATATATCGATTTTTCCGCATTTTTTTCAAATATTTCATGAACTATTGATTTTGAAAAAACAATTCATTTATATTTTTTGTATATTTTCCAAAAGCAATCATAAAAGGTTCTATGAAAAATTGGGAAATATGCAGCCGTTTGGGAAATATTTAGAATTATTCAAAATTGTCGAAATTTTTTTCCAAGTCCCGACGAATTTTTTTGGGTTTTATTTTTTTTCTGCTCTGGTAATGAATTCGAAGAAACCAAATTGGGATATGTTGATAGAGTTAATTGAGAGGTATTTTTGACAAAAAAATCATTTCTCATTTTTTATTGGTTCTGGAGATATATCGATTTTTCCGATTTTTTTTCGATTATTTCTCGGACTATTGATTTTGAAGAAACAATTCACTTACATTTTTTGTAGACTTCCCAAAGGCAATCATAAAAGGTTCTATGAAAAATTGGGAAATATGCAGCCGTTTGGGAAATATTTAGAATTATTCAAAATTGGCGAAATTTTTTTCTAAGTCTCGACGAATTTTTTTGGGTTTTATTTTTTTTCTGCTCTGGTAATGAATTCGAAGAAACCAAACTGGGATATGTTGATAGAGTTCATTGAGAGGTATTTTTGACAAAAAAATCTTTTCTCATTTTTTATTGGTTCTGGAGATATATCGATTTTTCCGATTTTTTTTCGATTATTTCTCGGACTATTGATTTTAAAGAAACAATTCATTCACATTTTTTGTAGACTTCCCGAAGGCAATCATAAAAGGTTCTATGAAAAATTGGGAAATATGCAGCCGTTTGGGAAATATTTGGAATTATTCAAAATTGTCGAAATTTTTTTCTAAGTCCCGACGAATTTTTTTGGGTTTTATTTTTTTTTTGCTCTGGTAATGAATTCGAAGAAACCAAATTGGGATATGTTGATAGAGTTAATTGAGAGGTATTTTTGACAAAAAAATCATTTCTCATTTTTTATTGGTTCTGGAGATATATCGATTTTTCCGATTTTTTTTCGATTATTTCTCGGACTATTGATTTTGAAGAAACAATTCATTTACATTTTTTGTAGACTTCCCAAAGGCAATCATAAAAGGTTCTATGAAAAATTGAGAAATATGCAGCCGTTTGGGAAATATTTAGAATTATTCAAAATCGAAGAAATTTTTTTCTAAGTCCCGACGAATTTTTTTGGGTTTTATTTTTTTCCCGCTGCAGTAATGAATTCGAAGAAAGCAAATTGGGATGGGTTGATAGAGTCCATTGAGAGGTATTTTTGACAAAAATATCATTTCTCATTTTTTATTGGTTCTGGAGATATATCGATTTTTCCGATTTTTTTTCGATTATTTCTCGGACTATTGATTTTGAAGAAACAATTCATTTACATTTTTTGTAGACTTCTCAAAGGCAATCATAAAAGGTTCTATGAAAAATTGAGATATATGCAGCCGTTTGGGAAATATTTGGAATTATTCAAAATTGTCGAAATTTTTTTCTAAGTCCCGACGAATTTTTTTAGGTTTTATTTTTTTCCCGCTGTAGTAATGAATTCGAAGAAACCATATTGGAAGAAGTTGATAGAGTTCGTTGAGAGGTATTTTTGACAAAAAAATCATTCCTCATTTTTTATTGGTTCTGGAGATATATCGATTTTACCGTTTTTTTTTCAAATATTTCCCGGACTATTGATTTTGAAGAAACAATTCATTAACATTTTTTGTATACTTTTCAAAAACAATCATAAAAGGTTCTATGAAAAATTTGGAAATATGCAGCCGTTTGGGAAATATTTGAAATTATTCAAAATTATCGAAAATTTTTTCCAAGTCCCGACGAATTTTTTTATTTTTGAAATAGGAAAAAAATTCATTCGAAACTTTTTGTAGTACTAATGAAGTACAATAAAATTGTTTCCATACACTTTTCCATATCTTGTTTAGTTTTTGAGATTTTGGTGCTTTTATAAAAAAAATTTCTAAGTCCAGCCTTTTTTTTGGATTTTATTTTTTTCCCGCTTTGTTATTGAATTCGAAAAAACCAAATTTACACGATCGATAGAGTTCATTGAGAGGTATCTTCTGCAAAAAATAAATTTCCAAGTTTTTTCTTAATTCGGGAGATATATCGATTTTCCCGTTTTTTTCAAATATTTCCTGTACTATTGAAAATAGGGGAATTATTTATTTACATATTTTATAGATTTTTTGAAGGCGGTCAAAAAAGGTATCGTGGTAAATTGGAAAAATATCAGCAGTTTCCGAGATATTTCGTATTTTTAAAAATTACAATTTTTTTTTTCATATTTTTCAATTTTTCTCAGTTTTCCGGACATTTTCTTAAAAGTGTTGAAGAGGTATGATTTTTTTGTATTTCCAAGCTCTATCCACTGCATTGTTCAAAATTCAATTTCGATCATCGGTGCGGTTTTTATTCGAAATTTTCACTTTTCGGAAAATCGTCCGGAAAACCCGTTTTCATTTTCCGATCCTTCTCAAAAACTATACACCTGAGAAGGCTATATAGGCGCATATTTCTAAAAAAATTGGAATGGAAAAAATCATTTCCTGAACCGCTATCGAGTTACCGGTGAAAACCTTAAAAATGACCTTGAAAATTTTCCGGGTTTTCCGATCGCAAAAAAAAATTTTTTTCGAGATACATTTTTTGAGTTATTGATTTGATTCAAATTTCAAAGCAATATCTCCAAGGGTTTGGAAATCATAGCGTTCGCCCCGGGGGCGACAGACAAAAAAAAAATGAGTCGACATTTTAATTTTTTTTAATTTTTTATTTTTTTATTTCCATATTCATTTTTCAAAGGGCCACATTTTCTCTTTATGAAAAATGATTCTATCTCTCCAAATAAAAAAGTGAGTGTCACAATTATTATTATTATTATTTTTTTTTTTTGTTTTTTTTCTTGGTTTCTTCCTAATTTTTTACAAGGATCAATTTCTTTTTTGAACCGTGGCTCTATCTCTTTAAATAAAAAAAATAGCCCCCCTCTGTATTCTCAGCCTCTTTCATAATTTTAATCATTTTTTCACGAAAATCAGCTGTTTTTTCGTTTATTTATAGGGTATCGCAAAAATTTTTACCTGACTTTTTTGTAGGTCTATTCAAGGGGAACAAAATTGTTTATATAAAATTTTTCGATATCTCGTTTGTTTTTCGAGTTTTGGGCAATTTTGGAGGGGGAGTAAAAAATTTTTAATATTTTTTTCACTTTTTTCGTATTTTTTCCATCTTTTTATGTAGTTGGAAAAAAACGGTTTGGAGGTATTACTGAGGCATGTGTTGCGGATACGATGCACTTTTATTTTTTTCATTACCTCTATTAGTACGGTCAATATTTCGATTTTCCAATTTTTTTAGATATCTCCCGGACTATTAATTTTGGGAAAAAAATTAAAAAATAAAATTGTAGATTTTCCGAAGGCAGTCAAAAGCTATCTCGGTGATTCGGAAAAATATCGATCATTTCCGAGTAATTTCGTATTATCCGAAATTCAAATGTTTTTTTTCATATATTTGAAATTTTCCCAGTTTTCCGATCATTTTAGAGAAAATATCGAAGAGCTACGATTTGTTGGTATATTCGTGCACTGCCAAAAACATTTTTCACAATTCAGTTTCGATTGTTGGTTTCGTTGTTTTTTGTGTTTTACAATATCGGAATTTTTCGGAAAATTTCCCGGAAAACCCGGTCATCATTTTCCGATCATTCTCAAAGCTCACAGCCTTCCGTAAGACATATTGAAGTATATCTAGAAGAAATTTGAAAGAATTCGAATCAATTCTTGAACCGGTATCGAGAAAAGTAGGAACTTGAAAAAAAAAATTGGAAAATCACCGTAAAATTTTTCCGGATTTTCCGATCGCCAAAAAAAATCACGTGACAAATACCGCCATCGCGTTGATAAAATGACTGAAAGTCCCTTGCGATATCTTCGATATTTTGGGAAATATAGCGTTTTAAAAATTTTCGGCACACAAAAAATTTTTTTTATTTTTTTTAATTTTTTTCAATTTTTTCATGCTTTATAGTGTCAGATATGGATCATTAAGCCGTTTGAACCATCTCTCTATCTTTTCGAATAAAAAAGTTAGACACCCCTACAGGTCGAAGTTATTATTATTATTATTATTTTTTTCTTGATTTTTTTCCATTTTTTATTAAGGATCAAGGTCCCGTTGGATTCAAAGTTCTATCTAGTCAAATAAAAAAGTTAGGCTCCCTCTGTATTTCTCTGTCCGAAAGACCGTAGAATACTACTCTCTAAAGATCGTAGTATAACAAGTGTGTACGCCGTGTACACATGTACACATAATGACCAATAATATGAATAATACGACTATGGTGCGCGAATCCGTTTAAAACTATAATTGGTCAACACCAATAATATGAATAATACGACTCTAGTGCGCGAATCCGTTTAAAACTATAATTGGTCACCACCAATAATATGAATAATACGACTATGGTGCGCGAATCCGTTTAAAACTATAATTGGTCAACACCAATAATATGAATAATACGACTCTAGTGCGCGAATCCGTTTAAAACTATAATTGGTCACCACCAATAATATGAATAATACGACCTCAGTGCGCGAATCCGTTTAAAACTATAATTGGTCAACACCAATAATATGAATAATACGACTGTGACGCCAAGTCCCAAAAGTTTCGATTTTTTTGGAATATTTCCCGGACTATTGATGTTAAGAAAGAAATGCATCCAATTTTCTGTATATTTTCTGAAGTCCCGACGAATTATTTTGGATTTTATTTTTTTCCAGCTCCGGTATTGAATTCGGAAAAACCAAATTCGGAGGTTCGGTAGAGTTCGTTGAGAGGTTTTTGTGACAGAAAAATAGTTCCTAATTTTTAATCCGTTCTGGAGATATATCGATTTTTCCGATTTTTTTTCCATTATTTACCGTACTATTGATTTTGAAGCGAAAATTCATTTACATTTTTTATACGATTTCTGAAGGCGACCAAAAAAGGTGCAATGGAAAATTTCAAAATATGCAGCCGTTCAGGAAATATTCGGATTTATTCAAATTCGTCGAAACGAAAATTTTCTCTAAGTCCTGACGAATTTTTTTAGATTTTATTTTTTTCCCGCTCCGTTAATGTATTCGAAGAAATCAAATTGGGAGGTTCGGTAGAGTTCGTTGAGAGGTTTTTGTGACAAAAAAATAGTTCATAATTTTTAATCAGTTCTGGAGATATATCGATTTTTCCGATTTTTTTCCAATTATGTCCCGTACTATTGATTTTGAAGCGAAAATTCATTTACATTTTTTATACGATTTCTGAAGGCGACCAAAAAAGGTTCAGTAGAAAATTTCAAAATATGCAGCCGTTCAGGAAATATTTGGAATTATTCAATATCGTCGAAACGAAAATTTTCTCCAAGTCCCGACGAATTTTTTTGGATTTTATTTTTTTGCAGCTCCGGTAATGAATTCGAAGAAACCAAATTGGGAGGATCGGTAGAGTTCGTCGAGAAGTTTTCTTGACAAAAATACAATTCCAAATTTTTCATCGGCTCTGGAGATATATCGATTTTTCCGATTTTTTTCCAAATATTTCCCGTACTATTGATTTTGAAGAAACAATTCATTTACATTTTTTGTACATTGCTTGAAGGCGACCAAAAAAGTATCAGTGAAAAATTTCGAAATTTGCAGCCGTTCAGGAAATATTCGGATTCATTCAAAATCGTCGAACCGAAAATTTTCTCTAAGTCCCGACAAAATTTTTTGGATTTTATTTTTTTCCCGCTCCGTTAATGAATTCGAAGAAACTAAATTGGAAGGGTCGGTAGAGTTCGTCGGGAAGTTTTCTTGACAAAAATATAATTCCAAATTTTTCATCGGCTCTGGAGATATATCGATTTTTCCGATTTTTTTTTCATTATTTACCGTACTATTGATTTTGAAGCGAAAATTCATTTACATTTTTTATACGTTTTCTGAAGGCGACCAAAAAAGGTTCAATGAACAATTTCAAAATATGCAGCCGTTCAGGAAATATTCGGATTTATTCAAAATCGTCGAAACGAAAATTTACTCTAAGTCCCGAAGAATTTTTTCATTTTCGGAATAGGAAAAAATGTCACCAATAACTTTTCGTAGTACTAACCGAGTACAATGAAATTGTTCGTACACACTTTTCCACATCTCGTTTAGTTTTCGAGATTTTGGTGTTTTTATGCGTGATTATAGAAATTATTTCTAAGTCCGGCCTTTTTTTTGGATTTTATTTTTTTCCCGCTCCGTTATTGAAGTCGAAGGAATCAAATTCGGAGGGAAGGTAGAACCCGTCGAGAGGTATTTTTAGCAAAAAAAATATCGAAATTATTTCGTTCGGTTCCGGAGATATACGGATTTTTCCGTTTTTTTTCAAATATTTCCCGTACTATTATTATTAGAGGAAAAATGTAGGGAAACTTTCTGCGGGTTTTCCGAAGGCGATCTAGAAAAGTCTCGCGAAATTCAAAATTTCGCAGCCGTTTTCGAAATATTTGATATTTTCCAAAATGAGAATTTTCATACTCGGAAAAAATGGGTTTTTCACCATTTTCCGATCGTTTTTCAGGGGGGATAATTCGAAGGATAGTTCGCTGACTCGAGCTCTATCTTCGGCATATTCAAAATCTTAGTTATCTTTATCGGTTTAGCAGCAATAGGAAGTCAAAAAAAAAAATCATTTTTCGGAAAATCGCCCGGGAAATCGTTAGGCTTTTTCCGATCTCTCATAACTTTCTATCACTTCTGTAGGATATTCGAGAGTACTCCTGAAAAAAATACGAACTCGAAAAAACGAAAGCTCCGACCCCTACCCGACAAAGTATGAAAATTTTGAAAAAGTCCCGTAAAATTTTTCCTAGTTTTCCGATCGAAAATTTTCTTTTTCCGAATCGTTGATTTTCTGATTTCGAACACTTTTCTTCCCCACGACTACGGCTCTATCTCGTCAAATAAAAAAGTTAGACCCCCCGTAAATTTACGAAAAAGCTACAGACACGACAAAAATTTTTATTTTTTGATATTTTTTAAAAAAATTCAGCGCGCGCAGAAAAAAATCACGAGTACGTCCGTAAAATTAAAAAAAAAAAAAACCAAAACTTTACCCGCTACGGGCAAAATAAAAAAAATCGGAAAAACCCGCGTAAAATTTTTCCGGGTTTTCCGATCGCGAAACGAAAAAAACCGTAAAATTTCTATTATCGAGGTTTATACGTGGTTAAAATTTCGAAGCGATATCTCCGAAGACTCCGAAGATATAGGGGTTCGAAACTTTTCGAAAAAAAAGAAAGTGGGGGAAAAAATTTTTTTTTTTCTTCTAAATTCCTATTTTTCGATTCTAAACACTTTCTTTCCCCGCGACTTTCCTCCTATCTCGAAAACAAAAATTTTAGCCCCCCTGCCGGTTGTAGGGCCGTAGTATAATACTCTTATAAAGTCGTATTATAACAAGTTTGGGCGCGGGATTCGCCTACGCTAGCATCCGCCTTGCGCCCACACTTGGCCTGCCGGCGGCTTAACTGTCGCGCTTCGCGCGACGATCCTAGCCCCCCGTGTACACGTATATCCTTTCCGTGTACACGTATATCCTTTCCGTGTACACGTATATCCTTTCCGTGTACACGTATATCATTTCCGTGTACACGTATATTCTTTCCGTGTACACGTACATACCCTAGAAGTTGTTGAAAATGGTTTAAACTATAATTGGTCACCAATTATTTGAATACTACGATCTTAAGGCGTTGTTCTTATTTTAAATGTTCATTGTCAAAATGATTAAAAACTATAATTGTACACCAATAATGTGAATACTACGATCAATGCGTGTCTGTCTTCATCATTGAATCCGTTTGATACTATAATTGGACACCAATAATGTGAATACTACGATCAATGCGTGTCTGTCTTTATCATTGAATCCATTTGAAACTATAATTGGACACCAATAATGTGAATACTACGATCAATGCGTGTCTGTCTTTATCATCTAGTCAGTTTGAAACTATAATTGGATACCAATAATGTGAATACTACGATCAATGCGTGTCTGTCTTTATCATTGAATCCGTTTGAAACTATAATTGGACACCAATAATGTGAATACTACGATCAATGCGTGTCTGTCTTTATCATTGAATCCATTTGAAACTATAATTGGACACCAATAATGTGAATACTACGATCAATGCGTGTCTGTCTTTATCATCTAGTCAGTTTGAAACTATAATTGGATACCAATAATGTGAATACTACGATCAATGCGTGTCTGTCTTCATCATTGAGTCCGTTTGAAACTATAATTGGACACCAATAATGTGAATACTACGATCAATGTGAATGATATATCGATTTTTCCGATTTTTTTTCAAATATTTCCTGGACTATTGATTTTGAAGAAACAATTCACTAACATTTTTTGTATATTTTCCAAAGGCAATCATAAAAGGTTCTATGAAAAATTTGGAAATATGCAGTCGTTTGGGAAATATTTGGAATTATTCAAAATCGACGAAACGAAATATTTTCCAAGTCCCGACGAATTTTTTTGGGTTTTATTATGTTCTTGCTCTGGTAATGAATTCGAAGAAACCAAATTGGAAGGGTTTCATAGAGTTCATTGAGAGGTATTTTTGACAAAAAAATCATTCCTCATTTTTTATTGGTTCTGGAGATATATCGATTTTTTCGATTTTTTTTCAAATATTTCCTGTACTATTGATTTTGAAGAAACACTTCATTCACATTTTTTGTATATTTTCCAAAGGCAATCATTAAAAGTTCTATCGAAAATTTGGAAATATGCAGCTATTTGGGAAATATTTGGAATTATTCAAAATCGACGAAACGAAATTTTTTTCTAAGTCCCGACGAATTTTTTTGGGTTTAATTTTTTTTCTGCTCTGGTAATGAATTCGAAGAAACCAAATTGGGATGGGTTGATAGAGTCCATTGAAAGGTATTTTTAACAGAAAAATCATTTCTCAGTTTTCATTGATTCTGGAGATATATCGATTTTTCCGATTTTTTTCAAATATTTCCCGGACTATTGATTTTGAAGAAACAATTCATCTACATTTTTTGTATACTTTTCAAAAACAATCATAAAAGGTTCTATGAAAAATTTGGAAATATGCAGCCGTTTGGGAAATATTTGGAATTTTTCAAAATCGACGAAATTTTTTTCCAAGTCCCGACGAATTTTTTTGGGTTTTATTTTTTTCTCGCTCTGGTAATGAATTCGAAGAAACCAAATTGGGATATGTTGATAGAGTTCATTGAGAGGTATTTTTGACAAAAAAATCATTTCTCATTTTTTATTGGTTCTGGAGATATATCGATTTTTCCGATTTTTTTTCGAATATTTCTCGGACTATTGATTTTGAAGAAACAATTCATTTACATTTTTTGTAAACTTTTTAAAGGCAATCATAAAAGGTTCTATGAAAAATTGGGAAATATGCAGCCGTTTGGGAAATATTTGGAATTTTTCAAAATCGACGAAATTTTTTTCCAAGTCCCGACGAATTTTTTTGGGTTTTATTTTTTTCTCGCTGCAGTAATGAATTCGAAGAAACCAAATTGGGATGGGTTGATAGAGTCCATTGAAAGGTATTTTTAACAAAAAAATCATTTCTCAGTTTTCATTGATTCTGGAGATATATCGATTTTTCCGATTTTTTTTCGAATATTTCTTGGACTATTGATTTTGAAGAAACAATTCATTTACATTTTTTGTAGACTTTTCAAAAACAATCATAAAAGGTTCTATGAAAAATTTGGAAATATGCAGCCGTTTGGGAAATATTTGAAATTATTCAAAATTGTCGAAATTTTTTCTAAGTCCCGACGAATTTTTTTATTTTTGAAATAGGAAAAAAATTCATTCGAAACTTTTTGTAGTACTAATGGAGTACAATAAAATTGTATGCATACACTTTTCCATATCTTGTTTAGTTTTTGAGATTTTGGTGCTTTTATAAAAAAAATTTCTAAGTCCAGCCTTTTTTTTGGATTTTATTTTTTTCCCGCTCTGTTATTGAATTCGAAAAAACCAAATTTAGACGATCGATAGAGTTCATTGAGAGGTATCTTCTGCAAAAAATTAATTTCCAAGTTTTTTCTTAATTCGGGAGATATATCGATTTTCCCGTTTTTTTCAAATATTTCCTGTACTATTGAAAATAGGGGAATTATTCATCTACATATTTTATAGATTTTTTGAAGGCGGTCAAAAAAGGCATCGTGGTAAATTGAAAAAATATCAGCAGTTTCCGAGATATTTCGTATTTTTAAAAATTACAATTTTTTTTTTCATATTTTTCAATTTTTCTCAGTTTTCCGGACATTTTCTTAAAAGTGTTGAAGAGGTATGATTTTTTTGTATTTCCAAGCTCTATCCACTGCATTGTTCAAAATTCAATTTCGATCATCGGTACGTTTTTTTTTCATGTTTTTTACTTTTCGGAAAATCGTCCGGAAAACCCGTTTTCATTTTCCGATCCTTCTCAAAAACTATACACCACTGTAGGACATTTGGTCGTACTTCTTAAAGAAATATGAATTTGAAAAAACGAAACCCTGGACCTGTATCGAGGAAACTAGGAAAAACACAAAAATGGCCGTTAAAATTTTCCGGGTTTTCCGATCGCAAAAAAAAATAAATTTTGAGATACATTTTTTTGATTATTTACGTGATTAAAATTTCAACTCGATATCTCTAACGGTTTCGAAAATATAAGGTGTTTTCTAAAGACGACAGACAAAATGGCGGACATACAAAAAATTTATTTTTTTTAATTTTTCGTTTTTCCATTTTCATATTCATTTTTCAATGGGCCACATTTTCCCTTTATGAAAAATGATTCTATCTCTTCAAATAAAAAAGTGAGTGTCACAATTATTATTATTATTATTATTTTTTTTTGTTTTTTTTCTTGGATTCTTCCTAATTTTTTACAAGGATCAATTTCTTTTTTGAACCGTGGCTATATCTACTCAAATAAAAAAAATAGCCCCCCTCTATGTTCTCGGCCTGTTTCATAGTTTCAATCATTTTTTCACGAAAATCAGCTGTTTTTTCGTTTATTTATAGGGTATCGCAAAAATTTTTACGTGACTTTTTTGTAGGTCTATTCAAGGGGAACAAAATTGTTTATATAAAATTTTTCGATATCTCGTTTGGTTTTCGAGTTTTGGGCAATTTGGGAGGGGGAGTACAGATTTTTTATTTTTTTTTTTATTTGTTTCGTATTTTTCCCATCTTTTTATGTGGTTGGAGAAAAACTGTTTGGGAGTATTACTGAGGCATGTGTTGCGGATACGATGCACTTTTATTTTTTTCATTACCTCTATTAGTACGGTCAATATTTCGATTTTCCAATTTTTTTAGATATCTCCCGGACTATTGATTTTGGGAAAAAAATTAAAAATGAAAATTGTAGATTTTCCAAAGGCAGTCAAAAGCTGTCTAGGTGATTCGGAAAAATATCGACCATTTCCGAGTAATTTCGTATTATCCGAAATTCAAATGTTTTTTTTCATATATTTGAAATTTTCCTAGTTTTCCGATCATCTTAGAAAAAATATCGAAGATGTGATTTGTTGGTATATTCGTGCTCTACCAAAAACATTTTTCACAATTCAGTTTCGATTGTTGGTTTCGTTGTTTTTTGTGTTTTACAATATCGGAATTTTTCGGAAAATTTCCCGGAAATCCCGGTCATCATTTTCCGATCATTCTCAAAACTCACAGCCTTCTGTTAGACATATTGAAGTATATCTAGAAGAAATTTGAAAGGATTTGAATCAATTCTTGAACCGGTATCGAGAAAAGTAGGAACTTGAAAAAAAAAATCGGAAAATCACCGTAAAATTTTTCCGGATTTTCCGATCGCCAAAAAAAGTCACGTGACAAATACCGTCATCGAGTTGATAAAATGACTGAAAGTCCCAAGCGATATCTTTGATAGTTTGGGAAATATAGCGTTTTAAAAATTTTCGACACAGAAAAAATTTTTTTTATTTTTTTTTATTTTTTTCAGTTTTTTCATCTTTTATAGTGTCAAATAAGAATCATTAACCCGTTTGAACCATCTCTCTATCTTTTCGAATAAAAAAGTTAGAAACCCCTACAGGTCGAAGTTATTATTATTATTATTATTTTTTTCTTGATTTTTTTCTATTTTTTATTAAGGATCAAGGTCCCGTTGGATTCAAAGTTCTATCTGTCCAAATAAAAAAGTTAGGCTCCCTCTGTCCGAAAGACCGCAGAATACTACTTCTCTAAAGATCGTAGTATAACAAGTTTGGGCGCGGGATTCGCCTACGCTAGCATCCGCCTTGCGCCCACACTTGGCCTGCCGGCGGCTTAACTGTCGCGCTTCGCGCGACGATCCTAGCCCCCCGTGTACACGTATATCCTTTCCGTGTACACGTATATCCTTTCCGTGTACACGTATATCCATTCCGTGTACACGTATATCCTTTCCGTGTACACGTATCTACCAATTATTTGAATACTACGATCTTAAGGCGTTGTTCTTATTTTAAAGGTTCATTATCAAAATGATTAGAAACTATAATTGGATACCAATAATGTGAATACTACGATCAATGCGTGACTGTCTTTATAATTGAATCTATTTGATACTATAATTGGACACCAATAATGTGAATACTACGATCAATGCTTGTCTGTCTTCATCATTGAGTCCGTTTGAAACTATAATTGGACACCAATAATGTGAATACTACGATCAATGCGTGTCTGTCTTTATCGTTGGGTCAGTTTGAAACTATAATTGGACACCAATAATGTTAATACTACGATCAATGCGTGCCTGTCTTTATCATCGAGTCAGTTTGAAACTATAATTGGACACCAATAATGTGAATACTACGATCAATGAGTGTCTTTCTTTATCATTGAATCCGTTTGAAACTATAATTGGACACCAGTAATGTGAATACTACGATCAATGCGTGTCTGTCTTTATTATTGAATCCGTTTGAAACTATAATTGGACACCAATAATGTGAATACTACGATCAATGTGTATAATATATCGATTTTTCCGCATTTTTTTCAAATATTTCATGAACTATTGATTTTGAAAAAACAATTCATTTACATTTTTTGTAGACTTTCCAAAGGCAATCATAAAAGGTTCTATGAAAAATTGGGAAATATGCACCCGTTTGGGAAATATTTGGAATTATTCAAAATTGTCGAAATTTTTTTCTAAGTCCCGACGAATTTTTTTGGGTTTTATTTTTTTTCCGCTGCAGTAATGAATTCGAAGAAACCAAATTGGGATGGGTTGATAGAGTCCATTGAGAGATATTTTTAACAAAAAAATCATTTCTCAGTTTTTATTGATTCTGGAGATATATCGATTTTACCGATTTTTTTTCAAATATATCCCGGACTATTGATTTTGAAGAATCAATCCATCTACATTTTTTGTATACTTTCCAAAGGCAATCATAAAAGGTTCTATGAAAAATTGAGAAATATGCAGCCGTTTGGGAAATATTTAGAATTATTCAAAATTGTCGAAATTTTTTTCTAAGTCCCGACGAAAATTTTTGGGTTTTATTTTTTTCCCGCTGCAGTAATGAATTCGAAGAAACCAAATTGGGATGGGTTGATAGAGTCCATTGAGAGATATTTTTAACAAAAAAATCATTTCTCAGTTTTTATTGATTCTGGAGATATATCGATTTTACCGATTTTTTTCAAATATATCCCGGACTATTGATTTTGAAGAAACAATTCATTTACATTTTTTGTAGACTTCCCGAAGGCAATCATAAAAGGTTCTATGAAAAATTGAGAAATATGCAGCCGTTTGGGAAATATTTAGAATTATTCAAAATTGTCGAATTTTTTTTCAAAGTCCCGACGAATTTTTTTGGGTTTTATTTTTTTCCCGCTGTGGTAATGAATTCGAAGAAACCAAATTGGAAGGGGTTGATAGAGTTCGTTGAGAGGTATTTTTGACAAAAAAATCATTTCTCAGTTTTTATTGATTCTGGAGATATATGGATTTTTCCGATTTTTTTTCAAATATTTCTCAGACTATTGATTTTGAAGAAACAATTCATTTACATTTTTTGTAGACTTCCCAAAGGCAATCATAAAAGGTTCTATGAAAAATTGGGAAATATGCAGCCGTTTGGGAAATATTTGGAATTATTCAAAATCGAAGAAATTTTTTTCTAAGTCCCGACGAATTTTTTTGGGTTTTATTTTTTTCCCGCTGCAGTAATGAATTTGAAGAAACCAAATTGGGATATGTTGATAGAGTCCATTGAAAGGTATTTTTGACAAAAAAATCATTTCTCAGTTTTCATTGATTCTGGAGATATATCGATTTTTCCGATTTTTTTTCGAATATTTCTTGGACTATTGATTTTGAAGAAACAATTCATTTACATTTTTTGTAGACTTCCCGAAGGCAATCATAAAAGGTTCTATGAAAAATTGGGAAATATGCAGCCGTTTGGGAAATATTTGGAATTATTCAAAATCGAAGAAATTTTTTTCTAAGTCCCGACGAATTTTTTTGGGTTTTATTTTTTTCCCGCTGCAGTAATGAATTTGAAGAAACCAAATTGGGATGGGTTGATAGAGTCCATTGAAAGGTATTTTTGACAAAAAAATCATTTCTCATTTTTTATTGGTTCTGGAGATATATCGATTTTTCCGATTTTTTTTCGAATATTTCTTGGACTATTGATTTTGAAGAAACAATTCATTAACATTTTTTGTAGACTTCCCAAAGGCAATCATAAAAGGTTCTATGAAAAATTTGGAAATATGCAGCCGTTTAGGAAATATTTGGAATTATTCAAAATCGAAGAAATTTTTTTTTAAGTCCCGACGAATTTTTTTGGGTTTTATTTTTTTCCCGCTGCAGTAATGAATTCGAAGAAACCAAATTGGGATGGGTTGATAGAGTCCATTGAAAGGTATTTTTGACAAAAAAATCATTTCTCAGTTTTCATTGATTCTGGAGATATATCGATTTTTCCGATTTTTTTTCGAATATTTCTTGGACTATTGATTTTGAAGAAACAATTCATTTACATTTTTTGTATACTTTCCAAAGGCAATCATAAAAGGTTCTATGAAAAATTGAGAAATATGCAGCCGTTTGGGAAATATTTAGAATTATTCAAAATTGTCGAAAAGTCCCGACGAAAATTTTTGGGTTTTATTTTTTTCCCGCTGCAGTAATGAATTCGAAGAAACCAAATTGGGATGGGTTGATAGAGTCCATTGAGAGATATTTTTAACAAAAAAATCATTTCTCAGTTTTTATTGATTCTGGAGATATATCGATTTTACCGATTTTTTTTCAAATATATCCCGGACTATTGATTTTGAAGAAACAATTCATCTACATTTTTTGTATACTTTCCAAAGGCAATCATAAAAGGTTCTATGAAAAATTGAGAAATATGCAGCCGTTTGGGAAATATTTAGAATTATTCAAAATTGTCGAAATTTTTTTCTAAGTCCCGACGAATTTTTTTGGATTTAATTTTTTTCCCGCTGTGGTAATGAATTCGAAGAAATCAAATTGGGATTGGTTGATAGAGTTCATTGAGAGGTATTTTTGACAAAAAAATCATTTCTCATTTTTTATTGGTTCTGGAGATATATCGATTTTTCCAATTTTTTTTCGAATATTTCTTGGACTATTGATTTTGAAGAAACAATTCATTTACATTTTTTGTAGACTTTCCGAAGGCAATCATAAAAGGTTCTATGAAAAATTGGGAAATATGCAGCCGTTTGGGAAATATTTGGAATTTTTCAAAATCGACGAAATTTTTTTCCAAGTCCCGACGAATTTTTTTGGGTTTTATTTTTTTCTCGCTGCAGTAATTAATTCGAAGAAACCAAATTGGGATGGGTTGATAGAGTCCATTGAAAGGTATTTTTAACAAAAAAATCATTTCTCAGTTTTCATTGATTCTGGAGATATATCGATTTTTCCGATTTTTTTTCGAATATTTCTTGGACTATTGATTTTGAAGAAACAATTCATTTACATTTTTTGTAGACTTTTCAAAAACAATCATAAAAGGTTCTATGAAAAATTTGGAAATATGCAGCCGTTTGGGAAATATTTGAAATTATTCAAAATTGTCGAAATTTTTTCTAAGTCCCGACGAATTTTTTTATTTTTGAAATAGGAAAAAAATTCATTCGAAACTTTTTTGTAGTACTAATGGAGTACAATAAAATTTTTTGCATACACTTTTCCATATCTTGTTTAGTTTTTGAGATTTTGGTGCTTTTATAAAAAAAATTTCTAAGTCCAGCCTTTTTTTTGGATTTTATTTTTTTCTCTCTTTGTTATTGAATTCGAAAAAACCAAATTTGGACGATCGATAGAGTTCATTGAGAGGTATCTTCTGCAAAAAATTAATTTCCAAGTTTTTTCTTAATTCGGGAGATATATCGATTTTCCCGTTTTTTTCAAATATTTCCTGTACTATTGAAAATAGGGGAATTATTCATTTACATATTTTATAGATTTTTTGAAGGCGGTCAAAAAAGGTATCGTGGTAAATTGAAAAAATATCAGCAGTTTCCGAGATATTTCGTATTTTTAAAAATTACAATTTTTTTTTTCATATTTTTCAATTTTTCTCAGTTTTCCGGACATTTTCTTAAAAGTGTTGAAGAGGTATGATTTTTTTGTATTTCCAAGCTCTATCCACTGCATTGTTCAAAATTCAATTTCGATCATCGGTACGTTTTTTTTTCATGTTTTTTACTTTTAGGAAAATCGTCCGGAAAACCCGTTTTCATTTTCCGATCCTTCTCAAAAACTATACACCACTGTAGGGCATTTGGTCGTACTTCTTAAAGAAATATGAATTCGAAAAAACGAAACCCTGGACCTGTATCGAGGAAACTAGGAAAAACACAAAAATGGCCGTTAAAATTTTCCGGGTTTTCCGATCGCAAAAAAAAATAAATTTTGAGATACATTTTTTTGATTATTTACGTGATTAAAATTTCAACTCGATATCTCTAACGGTTTCGAAAATATAAGGTGTTTTCTAAAGACGACAGACAAAATGGCGGACATACAAAAAATTTATTTTTTTTAATTTTTCGTTTTTTCATTTTCATATTCATTTTTCAATGGGCCACATTTTCCCTTTATGAAAAATGATTCTATCTCTTCAAATAAAAAAGTGAGTGTCACAATTATTATTATTATTATTTTTTTTTGTTTTTTTTCTTGGATTCTTCCTAATTTTTTACAAGGATCAATTTCTTTTTTGAACCGTGGCTATATCTACTCAAATAAAAAAAATAGCCCCCCTCTATGTTCTCGGCCTGTTTCATAGTTTCAATCATTTTTTCACGAAAATCAGCTGTTTTTTCGTTTATTTATAGGGTATCGCAAAAATTTTTACGTGACTTTTTTGTAGGTCTATTCAAGGGGAACAAAATTGTTTATATAAAATTTTTCGATATCTCGTTTGGTTTTCGAGTTTTGGGCAATTTGGGAGGGGGAGTACAGATTTTTTATTTTTTTTTTCATTTGTTTCGTATTTTTCCCATCTTTTTATGTAGTCGGAGAAAAACTGTTTGGAGGTATTACTGAGGCATGTGTTGCGGATACGATGCACTTTTATTTTTTTCATTACCTCTATTAGTACGGTCAATATTTCGATTTTCCAATTTTTTCAGATATCTCCCGGACTATTAATTTTGGGAAAAAAATTAAAAAACAAAATTGTAGATTTTCCAAAGGCAGTCAAAAGCTGTCTCGGTGATTCGGAAAAATATCGACCATTTCCGAGTAATTTCGTATTATCCGAAATTCAAATGTTTTTTTTCATATATTTGAAATTTTCCCAGTTTTCCGATCATCTTAGAAAAAATATCGAAGATGTGATTTGTTGGTATATTTGTGCTCTACCAAAAACATTTTTCACAATTCAGTTTCGATTGTTGGTTTCGTTGTCTTTTGTGTTTTACAATATCGGAATTTTTCGGAAAATTTCCCGGAAAACCCGGTTATCATTTTCCGATCATTCTCAAAACTAACAGCCTTCTGTAAGACATATTGAAGTATATCTAGAAGAAATTTGAAAGGATTCGAATCAATTCTTGAACCGGCATCGAGAAAAGTAGGAAATTGAAATAAAAAATCGGAAAATCACCGTAAAATTTTTCCAGATTTTCCGATCGCCAAAAAAAGTCACGTGACAATTACCGTCATCGAGTTGATAAAATGACTGAAAGTCCCAAGCGATATCTTTGATAGTTTGGGAAATATAGCGTTTTAAAAATTTTCGACACAGAAAAAATTTTTTTTATTTTTTTTAATTTTTTTCAGTTTTTTCATCTTTTATAGTGTCAAATAAGAATCATTAACCCGTTTGAACCATCTCTCTATCTTTTCGAATAAAAAAGTTAGAAACCCCTACAGGTCGAAGTTATTATTATTATTATTATTTTTTTCTTGATTTTTTTCTATTTTTTATTAAGGATCAAGGTCCCGTTGGATTCAAAGTTCTATCTGTCCAAATAAAAAAGTTAGGCTCCCTCTGTCCGAAAGACCGCAGAATACTACTTCTCTAAAGATCGTAGTATAACAAGTGTGTACGCCGTGTACACATGTACACATAAAACTATTATTGGTCTTGACCAATAATATGAATAATACGACCTTAGTGCATAAATCCATTAATGGTGCGCGAATCCGTTTAAAACTATAATTGGTCAACACCAATAATATGAATAATACGACTATGGTGCGCGAATCCGTTTAAAACTATAATTGGTCAACACCAATAATATGAATAATACGACTCTAGTGCGCGAATCCGTTTAAAACTATAATTGGTCACCACCAATAATATGAATAATACGACCTCAGTGCGCGAATCCGTTTAAAACTATAATTGGTCAACACCAATAATATGAATAATACGACTATGGTGCGCGAATCCGTTTAAAACTATAATTGGTCTTCACCAATAATATGAATAATACGACTGTGACGCCAAGTCCCAAAAGTTTCGATTTTTTTGGAATATTTCCCGGACTATTGATGTTAAGAAAGAAATGCATCCAATTTTCTGAATATTTTCTGAAGTTGATTAGAAAAGGTCCTATGCAATATTCCGTTATCTGCAGGCGTTTACGATATATTTAAAAATAATCGAATTTGTCGATATTATTCTCTAAGTCCCGAAAAATAATTTCATTTCCAGTAAAGACAAAATTCCACCACTAACTTCTCATAGTACCATGTGAATTTTCAGAATCAAAAACCGTCAAGGTAATATACGGAAATATGAAATATTCAGAATCGTCGAAACGAAAAATTTTACCAAGTCCCGACATATTTTTTAATTTATGGAATTGGGAAAAAATTTTATCATATTTTTTTGTAGTACTAATGGAATACAATGAAATTGTTCGTACACACTTTTCCATATCTTCAATTTTTGAGATTTTTGTATTTTTATAAAAATTATTTCTAAGTCCAGCCCTTTTTTTTGGATTTTATTTTTTTCCCGCTCTGTTAATGAATTCGAAGAAACTAAATGGAAAGGGGCGGTAGAGTTCATCGAAAAGTATTCTTGACTAAATAAAATAATTCCTAACTTTTCATTGGTTCTGGCGATATATCGATTTTTCCGTTTTTTTTTCAAATATTTCCCGGACTATTGATTTTGAAGAAACATTTAATTGTACATTTCCTAAAGGCGACCAAAAAAGGTTCCATGGAAAATTTCAAAATCGGCAGCCGTTCAGGAAATATTTGGAATTATTCAAAATCGTCGAAACGAAAATTTTCTCTAAGTCCCGACGAATTTTTTTTGGATTTAATTTTTTTCCAGCTCCGGTAATGAATTCGTAGAAACCAAATTGGGAGGTTCGGTAGAGTTCGTTGAGAGGTTTTTGTGACAAAAAAATAGTTCCTAATTTTTAATCAGTTCTGGAGATATAACGATTTTTCCGATTTTTTTTCAAATATTTCCCGTACTATTGATTTTGAAGAAACAATTCATATACATTTTTTGTATGTTTTCCGAAGGCGACCAAAAAAGGTTCAATGGCAAATTTCAAAATCTGCAGCCGTTCGGGAAATATTCGGATTTATTCAAAATCGTCGAAACGAAAATTTTCTCCAAGTCCCGACGAATTATTTTGGATTTTATTTTTTTCCAGCTCCGGTAATGAATTCGGAGAAACCAAATTCGGGGGTTCGGTAGAGTTCGTTGAGAGGGTTTTGTGACAAAAAAATTGTTCCTAATTTTTAATCAGTTCTAGAGATATATCGATTTTTCCGATTTTTTTCCAAATATTTCCCGTACTATTGAGTTTAAAGAAAAAATTCAATTACATTTTTTGTACGTTTTCTGAAGGCAACCAAAAAAGGTTCAATGGAAAATTTCAAAATATGCAGCCGTTCAGGAAATATTCGGATTTATTCAAAATCGTCGAAACGAAAATTTTCTCTAAGTCCCGACGAATTTTTTTGGATTTTATTTTTTTCCAGCTCCGGTAATGAATTCGAAGAAACCAAATTAAGAGGTTCGGTAGAGTTCGTTGAGAGGTTTTTGTGACAAAAAAATAGTTCCTAATTTTTAATCAGTTCTGGAGATATATCGATTTTTCCGATTTTTTTCCAAATATTTCCCGTACTATTGATTTTGAAGAATAATTTCATTTACATTTTTTGTACATTTTCTGAAGGCAAGCAAAAAAGGTTCAACGGAAAATTTCAAAATTTGCAGCCGTTCATGAAATATTCGGATTTATTCAAAATCGTCGAAAATTTTTTCTAAGTCCCGACGAATCTTTTTGGATTTTATTTTTTTCCAGCTCCGGTAATGAATTCGAAGAAACCAAATTGGGAGGTTCGGTAGAGTTCGTTGAAAGGTTTTTGTGACAAAAAAATAGTTCCTAATTTTTAACGAGTTCTGGAGATATATCGATTTTTCCGATTTTTTTTCCATTATTTACCGTACTATTGATTTTGAAGCGAAAATTCATTTACATTTTTTATACGTTTCCTGAAGGCGACCGAAAAAGGTGAAATGGAAAATTTCAAAATCTGCAGCCGTTCGGGAAATATTCGGATTTATTCAAATTCGTCGAAACGAAAATTTACTCTAAGTCCCGACGAATTTTTTCATTTTCGGAATAGGAAAAAAAGTCACCAATAACTTTTTGTAGTACTTATCGAATACAGTGAAATTGTTTGTACACACTTCGTCATAACTCGTTCGGTTTTTGAGATTTTGGTGTTTTTATAAAAATTATTTCTAAGTCCCGCCTTTTTTTTGGATTTTATTTTTTTCTCGCTCCGTTATCGAAGTCGGAGAGATCAAATTTGGAGGAGCGGTAGAACCCGTCGAGAGGTATTTTTAGCAAAAAAAAAATTTAAATTATTATTATCGGTTCCGGAGATATATCGATTTTTCCGGTTTTTTTGAAATATTTCCCGCACTATCGATTCTACGGAAAAAATGTATTTACATTTTTTGTAGGCACTTCGAAGGCGTTCGAGAAAAGTCTAGCGAAATTCAAAAATTCGAAGCCGTTTTCGAAATATTCGATATTTTCCGAAACGAAAATATTTATTTCCGGAAAAACGAGTTTTTCACCGTTTTCCGATAGATTTTCGGAGGGGATAATTCGAGGATCGGTTCGTCGACTTCGGGTCTATCTAACGCATATTCAAAGTTTTAGTTACTTTCATCGGTTTAGCCACGAGAGGGACTCAAAAAAGAGTACATTTTTCGGAAAATCGCCCGGGAAATCTTTAGGAGTTTTCCGATCTTTCTCAAAAACTATAGGTGTTCGTAAGACATACGGACGTATATTTTCCGAAAATACGAACGCGATCGATTCCACTTTCGGATCGTTATCGTTCCACCCGTGGAAAAACGAAAAAATGGCGAAAAACAAAATTTCCGTCGTCGGATCGGAAAAATATTCGAAAGACTCGTAGCGGTTGTGGGATCGTCCCGACTGCCAAAATTTCGATTCGATATCTCGACGGGTCCGGAAGATATAACGATTTTACGATGACACGACATACAGAATGGCGAAAAAACTTTTTGTTCCCGAAAATTTTCAAAAAAATTCCGCGCGTAGAGGACATTTTAGTGAGTACCCCCACCGAATACGAGCGAAAAAAAATCAAAACCCGAACCGCTATAGAGGAAAGAAAAAAAAACTTTAAAAAATTCGTAACTTTTTTCCGGGTGGTCGGATCGCGAAACGAAAAAAACCGTAAATTTCTATTATCGAGTTATATACGAGATTAAAATTTCGAAGCGATATCTTCGAAAACCCGGAAGATACGGGACTTTGAAATTTTCGCGGACCGACCGACGGACCGACAGAAAAAAAATTTTTTCTTCGAACCTTCTATTTTTTTATTCCGAACACTTTTCTTCCCATAAACTTTTCTCCTATCTCGAAAATAAAGATTTTAGCCCCCCTGTACGTTCTCGCAAGACCGTAATATAATACTCTTATAGAGTCGTATTATAACAAGTTTGGGCGCGGGATTCGCCTACGCTAGCATCCGCCTTGCGCCCACACTTGGCCTGCCGGCGGCTTAACTGTCGCGCTTCGCGCGACGATCCTAGCCCCCCGTGTACACGTATATCCTTTCCGTGTACACGTATATCCTTTCCGTGTACACGTATATCCTTTCCGTGTACACGTATATCATTTCCGTGTACACGTATATTCTTTCCGTGTACACGTACATACCCTAGAAGTTGTTGAAAATGGTTTAAACTATAATTGGTCACCAATTATTTGAATACTACGATCTTAAGGCGTTGTTCTTATTTTAAATGTTCATTGTCAAAATGATTAAAAACTATAATTGTACACCAATAATGTGAATACTACGATCAATGCGTGTCTGTCTTCATCATTGAATCCGTTTGATACTATAATTGGACACCAATAATGTGAATACTACGATCAATGCGTGTCTGTCTTTATCATTGAATCCATTTGAAACTATAATTGGACACCAATAATGTGAATACTACGATCAATGCGTGTCTGTCTTTATCATCTAGTCAGTTTGAAACTATAATTGGATACCAATAATGTGAATACTACGATCAATGCGTGTCTGTCTTTATCATTGAATCCGTTTGAAACTATAATTGGACACCAATAATGTGAATACTACGATCAATGCGTGTCTGTCTTTATCATTGAATCCATTTGAAACTATAATTGGACACCAATAATGTGAATACTACGATCAATGCGTGTCTGTCTTTATCATCTAGTCAGTTTGAAACTATAATTGGATACCAATAATGTGAATACTACGATCAATGCGTGTCTGTCTTCATCATTGAGTCCGTTTGAAACTATAATTGGACACCAATAATGTGAATACTACGATCAATGTGAATGATATATCGATTTTTCCGATTTTTTTTCAAATATTTCCTGGACTATTGATTTTGAAGAAACAATTCACTAACATTTTTTGTATATTTTCCAAAGGCAATCATAAAAGGTTCTATGAAAAATTTGGAAATATGCAGTCGTTTGGGAAATATTTGGAATTATTCAAAATCGACGAAACGAAATATTTTCCAAGTCCCGACGAATTTTTTTGGGTTTTATTATGTTCTTGCTCTGGTAATGAATTCGAAGAAACCAAATTGGAAGGGTTTCATAGAGTTCATTGAGAGGTATTTTTGACAAAAAAATCATTCCTCATTTTTTATTGGTTCTGGAGATATATCGATTTTTTCGATTTTTTTTCAAATATTTCCTGTACTATTGATTTTGAAGAAACACTTCATTCACATTTTTTGTATATTTTCCAAAGGCAATCATTAAAAGTTCTATCGAAAATTTGGAAATATGCAGCTATTTGGGAAATATTTGGAATTATTCAAAATCGACGAAACGAAATTTTTTTCTAAGTCCCGACGAATTTTTTTGGGTTTAATTTTTTTTCTGCTCTGGTAATGAATTCGAAGAAACCAAATTGGGATGGGTTGATAGAGTCCATTGAAAGGTATTTTTAACAGAAAAATCATTTCTCAGTTTTCATTGATTCTGGAGATATATCGATTTTTCCGATTTTTTTCAAATATTTCCCGGACTATTGATTTTGAAGAAACAATTCATCTACATTTTTTGTATACTTTTCAAAAACAATCATAAAAGGTTCTATGAAAAATTTGGAAATATGCAGCCGTTTGGGAAATATTTGGAATTTTTCAAAATCGACGAAATTTTTTTCCAAGTCCCGACGAATTTTTTTGGGTTTTATTTTTTTCTCGCTCTGGTAATGAATTCGAAGAAACCAAATTGGGATATGTTGATAGAGTTCATTGAGAGGTATTTTTGACAAAAAAATCATTTCTCATTTTTTATTGGTTCTGGAGATATATCGATTTTTCCGATTTTTTTTCGAATATTTCTCGGACTATTGATTTTGAAGAAACAATTCATTTACATTTTTTGTAAACTTTTTAAAGGCAATCATAAAAGGTTCTATGAAAAATTGGGAAATATGCAGCCGTTTGGGAAATATTTGGAATTTTTCAAAATCGACGAAATTTTTTTCCAAGTCCCGACGAATTTTTTTGGGTTTTATTTTTTTCTCGCTGCAGTAATGAATTCGAAGAAACCAAATTGGGATGGGTTGATAGAGTCCATTGAAAGGTATTTTTAACAAAAAAATCATTTCTCAGTTTTCATTGATTCTGGAGATATATCGATTTTTCCGATTTTTTTTCGAATATTTCTTGGACTATTGATTTTGAAGAAACAATTCATTTACATTTTTTGTAGACTTTTCAAAAACAATCATAAAAGGTTCTATGAAAAATTTGGAAATATGCAGCCGTTTGGGAAATATTTGAAATTATTCAAAATTGTCGAAATTTTTTCTAAGTCCCGACGAATTTTTTTATTTTTGAAATAGGAAAAAAATTCATTCGAAACTTTTTGTAGTACTAATGGAGTACAATAAAATTGTATGCATACACTTTTCCATATCTTGTTTAGTTTTTGAGATTTTGGTGCTTTTATAAAAAAAATTTCTAAGTCCAGCCTTTTTTTTGGATTTTATTTTTTTCCCGCTCTGTTATTGAATTCGAAAAAACCAAATTTAGACGATCGATAGAGTTCATTGAGAGGTATCTTCTGCAAAAAATTAATTTCCAAGTTTTTTCTTAATTCGGGAGATATATCGATTTTCCCGTTTTTTTCAAATATTTCCTGTACTATTGAAAATAGGGGAATTATTCATCTACATATTTTATAGATTTTTTGAAGGCGGTCAAAAAAGGCATCGTGGTAAATTGAAAAAATATCAGCAGTTTCCGAGATATTTCGTATTTTTAAAAATTACAATTTTTTTTTTCATATTTTTCAATTTTTCTCAGTTTTCCGGACATTTTCTTAAAAGTGTTGAAGAGGTATGATTTTTTTGTATTTCCAAGCTCTATCCACTGCATTGTTCAAAATTCAATTTCGATCATCGGTACGTTTTTTTTTCATGTTTTTTACTTTTCGGAAAATCGTCCGGAAAACCCGTTTTCATTTTCCGATCCTTCTCAAAAACTATACACCACTGTAGGACATTTGGTCGTACTTCTTAAAGAAATATGAATTTGAAAAAACGAAACCCTGGACCTGTATCGAGGAAACTAGGAAAAACACAAAAATGGCCGTTAAAATTTTCCGGGTTTTCCGATCGCAAAAAAAAATAAATTTTGAGATACATTTTTTTGATTATTTACGTGATTAAAATTTCAACTCGATATCTCTAACGGTTTCGAAAATATAAGGTGTTTTCTAAAGACGACAGACAAAATGGCGGACATACAAAAAATTTATTTTTTTTAATTTTTCGTTTTTCCATTTTCATATTCATTTTTCAATGGGCCACATTTTCCCTTTATGAAAAATGATTCTATCTCTTCAAATAAAAAAGTGAGTGTCACAATTATTATTATTATTATTATTTTTTTTTGTTTTTTTTCTTGGATTCTTCCTAATTTTTTACAAGGATCAATTTCTTTTTTGAACCGTGGCTATATCTACTCAAATAAAAAAAATAGCCCCCCTCTATGTTCTCGGCCTGTTTCATAGTTTCAATCATTTTTTCACGAAAATCAGCTGTTTTTTCGTTTATTTATAGGGTATCGCAAAAATTTTTACGTGACTTTTTTGTAGGTCTATTCAAGGGGAACAAAATTGTTTATATAAAATTTTTCGATATCTCGTTTGGTTTTCGAGTTTTGGGCAATTTGGGAGGGGGAGTACAGATTTTTTATTTTTTTTTTTATTTGTTTCGTATTTTTCCCATCTTTTTATGTGGTTGGAGAAAAACTGTTTGGGAGTATTACTGAGGCATGTGTTGCGGATACGATGCACTTTTATTTTTTTCATTACCTCTATTAGTACGGTCAATATTTCGATTTTCCAATTTTTTTAGATATCTCCCGGACTATTGATTTTGGGAAAAAAATTAAAAATGAAAATTGTAGATTTTCCAAAGGCAGTCAAAAGCTGTCTAGGTGATTCGGAAAAATATCGACCATTTCCGAGTAATTTCGTATTATCCGAAATTCAAATGTTTTTTTTCATATATTTGAAATTTTCCTAGTTTTCCGATCATCTTAGAAAAAATATCGAAGATGTGATTTGTTGGTATATTCGTGCTCTACCAAAAACATTTTTCACAATTCAGTTTCGATTGTTGGTTTCGTTGTTTTTTGTGTTTTACAATATCGGAATTTTTCGGAAAATTTCCCGGAAATCCCGGTCATCATTTTCCGATCATTCTCAAAACTCACAGCCTTCTGTTAGACATATTGAAGTATATCTAGAAGAAATTTGAAAGGATTTGAATCAATTCTTGAACCGGTATCGAGAAAAGTAGGAACTTGAAAAAAAAAATCGGAAAATCACCGTAAAATTTTTCCGGATTTTCCGATCGCCAAAAAAAGTCACGTGACAAATACCGTCATCGAGTTGATAAAATGACTGAAAGTCCCAAGCGATATCTTTGATAGTTTGGGAAATATAGCGTTTTAAAAATTTTCGACACAGAAAAAATTTTTTTTATTTTTTTTAATTTTTTTCAGTTTTTTCATCTTTTATAGTGTCAAATAAGAATCATTAACCCGTTTGAACCATCTCTCTATCTTTTCGAATAAAAAAGTTAGAAACCCCTACAGGTCGAAGTTATTATTATTATTATTATTTTTTTCTTGATTTTTTTCTATTTTTTATTAAGGATCAAGGTCCCGTTGGATTCAAAGTTCTATCTGTCCAAATAAAAAAGTTAGGCTCCCTCTGTCCGAAAGACCGCAGAATACTACTTCTCTAAAGATCGTAGTATAATAATACGATACATGAACATAATACTCGAAATAGTAGTGATCTGAGATTACCTTACTCTGGACTGGCTCTTGGTCAGGGCTCCTCAAGTTATCAGGGTATTATCTGTTACAACACTTCAGCTATTTGGAAACATACACAGTCTTGGTAAATTTAAAAATACTTTATAATCCAGACAGACAAACTCGAGCAAAAAGTGAAGAATTAATTGTAGCACTCTGAAACTCGGCACATGACATGTCGACATCATGTATTATTAGAAAAAAAATTTTTTACCAAAAAATCAGGGGCGGAACTTAAAAAAAATTTCATTTAAAAAAAATATATATTTTTTTGTTGTTATTTCAGAAAATATAAGATTTATCAAAAAACGATTTCGATGAGTTGAGAGATAATTCAATTCTCCACAAGAATGATTTTCAGTAATACCTTATGAAATACGCTCGTTTTCTCAGAAAATGTGGTTTAACGCCGACGTCACATTTCATTCTAGCGCTAATCCGCCACTGCAAGTTCAGGAAGGGCCGAAAATTATATTTGTCATAACTTTGCTAATAATTATAGTAGAAGGAAAAAAAAGGGGCATATCCTTCCTGAAAACTTCTACTTCCTCATGCAAATATAACATGTGAGTATCTGAGTACCTCAAATGTGTTTTGTCCCACTTCACATAACCCTTCTACGATATTAAAATAATCGCTCATACACATCCTACATAAAAAATGAAGTATGTGATTTCAAGCTTGAGGTTTGCACTTCACAATAGTGTTATCAAATATATATATGCAGGATATGAACAAGCGATTGTTTCAACATTTAGTGAAGAGAATGCCGATTTTATGGGTAAGTTGACAATGAGGATAAAACAAAGTTTTTTTTCTGGCATGTATAAGTGGGACCTACCACATTACTGTTGCATACAGTCCAAAGAGGGTGTGGGTTGCTGCTTCAGTACAATAATTCCATATTTACTAAATTATTCATGATTTTCCGATCATCCGCAAACATCTCCGTGAAGTGCGACAAAACACATTTTAAGTACTCAAATACTCGCATATTATATATGCATGAGAAAGTAGGAGTCTTCAGAAACCATATGAACTTTTCCTTCTCCTTCTCCGATCATTTTTAGCAGAGTTATGACCAATCAAATAATCGGCTCCGCCAGAACTTTCAGCGGCGGGTAAGGCTGAACGTGAAATTTGATGTCGGCGTTCAATCACGTTTTCTGGGAAAACGAGTACATTTCATAAGAAATTACTAGGAATAATTTTTGTGAAAAATTGAATTGTTTTTCACTCTGTTGAGTTGTTTTTCCGATAAATCATATACTTTCCAAGATTACAATTTTTTTCGTGTTTATCATGGTTCCAACTACTAGCATACCAAATTTGGTGGTGCTACAATCGATTCTTGTCTCAAATCCCAATCGTACTGGATTATTACTTGATTACCTTACCATACATTCATTCTATTCTATTGAAGAATTTTTAGAACTTTAGGTGTCATTGTATAATAATTCTATTTTACTTCTGAAAATATTCAATTTTATATCTTGGTTTTTTGTGATTTTAACTGATTTAACTTACTGTTATTTTATTATTGTGCTTATTCTATTTAATATTCACCTAACTTCAATAAATGGTTGCACGCTATAGCTAGAGATAAGTATAAGTTTTATATGTATGATCTGACTAGTCTGATGAAGTATCATTTCTGTATTGTAAAATAAATGCAATTTTCAATGATGAATAAATATCTATTCTATTCTATTTGTTCCCTATCGATTCCATACTCTTTACTTACCCTGTTTACTCTTACTATTATCGAATAGTAGAACAGAAAATCCAACTAAATTATACGATTGATACCGCATCTTTCATGGATACACAAGGTAATTTTACCTACATCAACATTCAACTGCACCAATTTGATGATTCCGCGTTCTGAATCTAATGCACTTTCGCTAATTGAGTAATTACGAATTCAAATTGAGTAGTTGTGATTAATATTCTGAATATCGTGAGCATATGGTGTCCTAATATATTCAACGACCTACTAGTGATGAATGATTTTGAGATGAAAATATCGGGTGTTATTTTTCCCACCTACATATTCTGTTCAATAGAATAACACTATTATTTATATTTATATATTTTATATATTTATATATTTTTTCTTATCGTCAATTAGTAGATTAGCACGAAAATGTATATTTCGTTGAAAGTTTTTTTTTCACTGGTATCCAAGTTGTCATCTCCAATGAAAAGTTATGTAATTTTCCATGGGAAATAATAGTTAATTCAAGATGAGTAATATGTATCGAAAGTGAAAAAATAATGCACTGTACATTACGGGAAAAAATACTACTCCACCTCGCCTTCTCAAATCACTGTAACTACTGTAAATATACCTTTGAATGGTACCTATATGTTAGATTCTTGGCAAAGTTTTCTACTTTGCAATGCTCTCTTAATCTCAAAGCAGAATATTTGTAAATAATGCCAAGTTTAATAAATAACTTTACTACTTTTGGTTGAAATAAGTAGATATATTTTTACAGGTTTTAGTTCTAGTTTTTTGACAATCAATAATAATCTTTTTTTATAAATATATGGAGTCGTCAAGTGAAACATTATTCAACATATCATAAAAAGAGTGTTTAGAAAATAAATAACGTACTCCTGTGTAATAACGAAAAAAACCAATCGTATAAGAGAAATAGTATATTATGTAACAAGTGTTATAAACGTCCTTTCAATAACGAGTGGTCAATAAACGAGTTTCTGAAGAGTTTCTCAACACATTATATACCGTAATTTTTTTGTAATTTTTAAGTTGATTTCTCTGAGGTTATGATGTAGTTTCAATTGACAGACCAATATCTATATAATAGTTTTGATCGTCTGAATCGAACACCGACAACGCTACTTTTCTCGTTTTATTTGCAACTTTTCTTATAGCAGTTGCTGAAATGACTGGATTATCTGTGATTCATGTAATTTTTGTTGTTTTATTTGTTATTCACATGTCAGTCTATTCATACACCGCAGAAGTGAAAAAATTAAAACGCAACTCCTGTGTCAGGCATTACAACCACTGAAATCATACAGGATCCATAGTGATGTATTTAAAGAATGGAGTGTCCATGGTAACGTTTATAAAAATTTACTTTAATCATTCGATCATTTGGCGTGGTACATATTTGTACGTTAAATTCCATTTCACTTAAGTAGGTAGAAAAAAATGATTATGGATCCATAAACATCGGCTCCTTCGCCAATTGCCATGCTTGAGCCAGAGCAGTTCCATCATTGACTTCCTAGTTCATGATGGATTATAGTATAGTATAGTATAGTATGGTAATTTTTCACAATAAATTAGAATTACAGTGTTACTCAGGACTTGGTATTGGTTTTTCAATGAAAATAATCAGTTCGAAACAACATGAACTATTAATTTATCAAACACTTACTCCATTTCAGATAGTATTGGCTAAAATGTACCATTTGACGACTTTCTGTCGTCTGTAGCATCCAAAGTACTGGTCCTATCATTACACTCTTGTAATCAAAGCTGTAGAGAATTTAACAGAAAATTCAAAGAACACCTAAAGGAGGGTATGCATTTGATAGGGAATTTGGGCTACTCATCAAAAACATTTAAATTCTCTCAAATGCTTAGAAATGAATAATGTAGTGGTTCATTTCAATCTAGAATAACTTATCTTCTATAATATATTCTTATCAAATATTTTCAAAAAATGCAAAGTGGCAACATTGCTCTTGAATTATTTCAATAACTTATTGTCAGAACGGACATTTTCCATTTATTGTACATTAAACCCCAGGATGAACACATACGCTTTGTTGTCATAATGTCTATTTTATCATATTTTGCCTTCACAAACTCTGCTCTAAAAGAATTTATTTGAAGATGTTCCGGAATGGTTTGGAAGTTGAAATTTTGGGAAAATTTTTTTTAGACCTAAAAGTAGTCAAAATCTTATGATCAGGAGCAATTGGCCCATATAAGCATACCCTCTTTTCGAAATTTTTCTAATTTGAACCCTAATTATAAAGCAAATATAAAAACACTAATACAAGCAAATTCATTATAAAAAAAATTAAATGTTTAAAACTTTCTCTGCCTCTTCGTGCCCCATCATCTTCTGGGTCATTTGAGGTGGTTAGTGGAACAATACCAGCCTGTGCTGTTTTCCACCCCCAATCGAAGGAGTATTTTTCCTTTCCACACCACGCCTGTACCTGGTGATATGAGCTGAGGAAGTGATCCCTTGCTGCTGCTGAGGTAGGAGGGAGGGGTGAGAGACTCAATGTTGTGTTTGTCAAAGTTTTGGTAAACACCTTGTACCTCAGCTCATCAAGAGTCGAGGCTGTGCCCCTGCCAGCGTACACTCCAACCAAGAATGTTCGTTTCCCTTGCACTGACCATCTCATGCTGGGAAGCATCAGGGTTTTGAAAGTTTTGGGCAGCATCCTGCAACTCTGGGTTGTAGTATCACATCCATTGATGGCGTGGAAAAAGAGAAAGGGCCCCTTGATGGTGGTGGAGAGAAAAAAGTGTTGGATGAGGGTCCCTTCACCAGTAGATATTGTTGCGTGGGGAGGGTGCGAGTGCAGTAAGGAGGATTAGCAGGTCTGTTTTTTCTTCCATAATTGCCACAGTAATGTACTCATTAGCTTTCGAGAGTATCCGCATCTTCAACAGTTTGGCGAATTGTGAAGCCCTTTGATGTCAGCTTGGTCTTCTACATGGATATTAGCCGGTCTTCATTCCTCTCGTTGGACAGGAACCTTGCTTCCAGCATTGTGGCCATCATGGTTTCCGTAAATAGGACAGTGATTGCAGAGAGATTCTGTTGGCGACGAAGGCGCTCTGCTAGCTTGGTACTTTTGGCTTCTGCCCCTTCAGGGTACCTATCAAAAATTAATGTATGACACGTATTTATTAGACATGGTTGACAACTTTTCCTTTGACTGCCGTGGTACCTTGTGAAATAGGAAGCCGCCATCAATCACAAAGGAAGATCTGGTCAACAGCTTCAGTTAGGGAAGAAAATAAGTCGAAGAAGACTAACTTCTTAGTGGAAAGACAGGATTTGAATGTTTTTTACAATTTGCCTGAATTGTAGAGGCCAGGTGTCCTCCAACGCTCCTGTTGGGGAAGAAGCATTCACCACCCCTCATACATTCGATTAGGAAGAGGAGGACCTCAGCAACGAATTGATGGAGGAGAGTTTGAAAATGACCCTGAAGATGATGGGCGAGAGAACGACGAAGTTCCAACTACATCAAAGAGGCCGAGAAAGTTTTGAACATTTAATTTTTGTTTATTTGCTTGCATTTGTGTTTTTATATTTGATTTGGTTCCTAGCAAGAGTGTTTTGATATGTACTTTGGATGCTACAGACGGAGAAAGTCGTCAAATGGTACATTTTGGCCAATATGGAAAAAATTGTCGTCTTTCAGCCGTCGATTAAAACCTTATAAATTGATCCAGTCAGTCAGTACGGTATGAAAATTGCATAAAACTTAAAAATTTTCGTTATTTTTTCACTAAAAGACTACCACTTTTTGACTTACACCTCGCTATACCGAAATAAAGTACATAAAATTTCCTACAAAAGCACTCCTCAAATATATTCTTTGGTTGTGCTGTTTGGCCGCTAGAGATCGCTGAAAAAATGTCAAAATTAACTATTTTGTGGAAAACCCAGTTTTCTCGATAGGTTTTTGCTTGTTTATACTGACAATAAAGCTCAGATTCTGCCCAATCTATACTTCATTACTAATTAATTATAAATGTATGTATTTATTGAATAGACATGAATTTATTTAAGTACCTACCTACTAATTACTATCTAAATATAAGTTGAACAGTTGTATGTAGAAGTTGGTTTGTGTTTTCAAGGGACCCTGTCCTTTGAATCTGGTAAGTATATAGATTTATATCTAGAACATGTTAGTCCCCTACAGTCATTCCCTCGCTTGCAGGAATAAGATTCAAGATCTTGGTGAGGTTTCTCCAATAGCATGTACCAGATTTGCGGATTTATGGCAAACATAAAATCCTACTAAGTAATAGTGTTTGTGATACAAAGTCAATTCTATATAACCAAGTCAAAATAAAGTGTATGAAAACGCTGAAGGAGAACCCAGAATTTGAACGTCCCATTAACATATTCGAATATCCTCTCGCTGAACCAAGTCAAAATAAAGTGTATGAAAACGCTGAAGGAGAACCCAGAATTTGAACGTCCCATTAACATATTCGAATATCCTCTCGCTGATCTGGAGGCAGTTGTGAGTGGAGGAGAAACATGCGTTCAAGCTGGTTACATCTAACATCGCCATTCTCCTTTCAACAAAGGCTGCAGCATGGCAGCACTCCAAAGTCTACATCCAAGTTTAGGCGTGGCCGGGCTTCGTGGAAGATCGTGCACAGTTGTGGTGGATGAAGAGCAGATATGGTCTCCAGCCTATCACCACAATCGAGCCTCCTGACAAACTGCTACAGCTTATTTCCTGCAGATGCAAGGTAGACTTGCAGAGGGCAAAAAGGCTAATTGCAGCAATATGAAAATATATTTCGCTGATGAGGACCGACGTGGAAGACACAGCCCCATTTCGGAAAAACATGAATTTCATTGCAGCACACATTTGAAATCTCCACATCTCTAGTACATACTCATTTAATTAAATTATCATGAAGCCTCTCTAACTCCACCATGTTTCTTCTAAATGACGTACATACCTCAGTGTCTTCACAACGCATCAGTGAGTCTACAGCCAACGCAGTGATTGCAGATGATAGAGGTATAGAATATTGAATTCACTGCATTCGTATCGATAGAAGAACTATTCATTTTATAGTTTCATCGCTACTGATTTTCCTTCCATATTCCATAAAAGCAACCAGTAATCCCAAACGCTAAGCATCGTAGAGTGCAGCTTATTTACTTCCCTACCTAACTACAGTAAATAGACAAATAGTTTATATTATTAATAAATAGTTTGAATAGTTATCATATACACTAGATGAGTAGTTTTTAATAAGTGAATAGTGATAATATAGGTCTCGACTGAATTTTGGTTGAAGGACATAAGGGGACATAAAATTTCAACGCGCTTTAGCGGCTTCACGGTTTGTCCAAAATGAGTGAATAAGGTGTGCCGTTTGTAGAGAATTTAACGAAGTTGATTCAGATTCAAAATCTTCTGTAATCACAATGATAGTTTTTGAATTACAAGCGAAAAACTTGCGAGAAAAGTGGGTTTTCCACGAAGTAGGAAAACACATTTGAGGAGTGTTTTCTATAGGATATTTTATGTTTTTCATTTTTGTATAAAGTGGTCTACCTAGAACAAAAACTAAAAAAATGTAGAAAATTTTGGGTTTTTTGCGATTTTTGTTGTGAAGCCATATCCGTGGAAAGTAGCATATAGATCGAGTGAAAAAACAACTACTATATTTTTTTCCTGAAGCAGGCACCCCCGGATACGATTTGACTGTATTATAAAGCGTTGAATGTGATTGGGCATATACATGGAAACACACCCGTATCTTCCATAATAATTGAGGTAGAATGACAGATGAAAATTGTCATAATGCACCTACCACCTCAATTGGGTTGGCCTAAGTGATATACACTGCCCACCACTCGCGATGGAACAACCCATTTTTACGGTAAAACATACTAGGGGGCAAAATAGGCTCGAAATTCTCTCAGATTCGTGATCAGGACCACCAACTCACTACAGATACACTTTTTTCCTGGAAAAATTTCAGTCCTGAAAAATCCGAATTTGTCTCACTTATCATGGAAACACCCTCGTATTTTCCGTAATTATTGAAGTAGAACTCTGTAAATTCCAGGAGCTTTAGATATACCAGCGATGAGTTGATCTGAGTGACATACACTGCTCGCCAGGGGCGATGAACCTAACCAGTTTTGCGAAAAATTATGTAAGGGGACAATATAGGCTCAACGGATTCGGAATCAGTTTTACCAACAATACATATTTTCGGGGGTAATACCACTCGAGGTTTTGTTTTCATCGTATAAACTTTAATTTTGTTCCACTCAAACTTGGTAGTTTGTAATATGACGGTGTCATGATTTTATCATGTTATTTGTTCTCGTCAATTACCAAAGCAACCAAGTTTTCGTGTCAAATGAAAGTTGGTCCGAAAAAATAAAAACCTCTTATTAACCTCGAAAATATGTATTGTTGATAAAACTGATTTCGAACCCGCCTAACATAATTTTTTGCAAAACTAGCTAGGTTCATCGCCCCTGGCGAGCAGTGGTGACATACAACTTCATGCAAGATTTAGACTCATTGCTGGTATATCTAACGCTCCTGGAATTTACAGATTTCTACTTCAATAATTACGTAAAATGCGAGGGTGTTTCCATGTGAAATGAGACAAATTCGGATTTTTTAGGGCTGAAATTTTTTCAGGTAAAAAGTGTATCTGTAGTAAGTTGGAAGTCCTGATCACGAATCTGAAAAAATTTCGAGCCTACTTTGCCCCCTAGTATGATTTACCGTAAAAATGGGTTGTTCCATCGCGAGTGGTGGGCAGTGTATATCACTTAGGCCAACCCAATTGAGGTGGTAGGTGCATTTTGACCATTTTCATCTGTTCTGAGAGTTTCATCATTCTACCTCAATTATTACGGAAGATACGGGGGTGTTTCCATGAGAAGTGTATATTTCATATCGCGGTTCCACAACACTTTTAGTATAGCATTTCCTGCGTTTTTCACTTAGTGACCAAAAGTGGCCATTTTTGGCGTGCTCTAGCGGCAGTTTCGAATTGAGTAAATATTTTGTGAATTATAGAAAATTTTCTAGTTCAATTTTTTTAAAGAATAGTCGTTATTTTTTTTTGTTAAAATTTTTTTTACAACAGCATCGTTCGTGAGTGATACTGAAAACCCCGAGAAACCGCCATATTTGATCATCTCATCACTGACAGGATGAAAATGAAAATCGTCGAGGTTTCACCTTTGCCCTACGGTGGGTGCAAAAAGAACTTTCGCGCTATATTTCTGGCTAACAGAATGTTTCAAATTGCACTCAGAAGTTGAATAAATACACTCCACTGAGCTGCTTAGATTTTTCTGTATACCATATGACAAGCTGCTTTTATTATTGTTTCAAAAGTCACTGTAGCATTAGAATCATTCTTCCCGAACAATGCATTCGTGACTTGTTTCTCAATCATCTCAAAACATCTCTCATCACTACTTGAAATGATGTGCCAAAATCATGATTTGTTGCTTAACTTTTGACGTGGTCTTCACATTGAAAAGCTTTCGGTAAGCCCCCGTCGAGCCGAGTAAAACTTCAAACTCTCAGCGAAATAAGAATTCCCTTGCAAAAATGCCCCGTTTGAAGATTTATTAGCTCGTCATAACTTTTCATATGGGGTGAGTCTGACAACCACAAACTCCTTACTAAAACTTAGCAATCTTCTGATAATCTGTCTCGCCTTTCATCGAAATTTTATTTGCAATAAGAACTGTTTTATTATCCCTTTAAATTCGGTAGAATTCGAAAGTTTGGGATTTAACACTGATGATGATCCTAATATTCCAGAAAAATCATAATCCAGTAATCCATAGTTTTTTATTCGGATGATCATAGACACATAGTCCAGTTTTTTACGGTTAAAATAAGCTGGTACCTTAGAAATATTTCGGATTTGTAGTTAAGCTTATCTTACTTTAGGGGTTGAAATCTACCCCTTTTGACAAAAACTTAACCATGCATTTAGGCTTTACTTGGCTGTAAATTACTCACGCCTTGTCCTCAATGATTTAACCGTGTAGTTTCTCCGCTCTCTCCTAACCCCGCCATGTTGCTATGCATCCAGCTATATTTACGTGTCTACGAATTTTTTTTATCAATAGCTGGGGAGTCGCAAAAATCAAGTTGTTTTCGCTTGATTTCATAATAAGCAAATAGAGGATAAGAATGATTTTGTTCAGGCTCTGAAAAATTGTTTTTTCCTACAAATGTCAAAATCTGACAAGGTTCGCGCATTGATAACAATATGCGAAGTGACCATTTTTTTCATTTTCCTCCGTTACTATGACATACCGTGCCGTTATTTCTTTCTACCTTTGTGTCTTTCTGCATTTCTTCCTTTCTGTATTTCTTCTTTCCTGTCTTTCTATCTTTCTGTTTGTTGTCTTTTTTTCTTTCTGTTTTTTTGTCTTTCTGTCTTTCTGTCGTTCCGTCTTTCTGCCTTCCTGCCTTCCTGTCTTTCTGTCCTTCTGTCCTGTATTTCTATCTTCCTGTCCTTCTATCTTTCTGCCTTCCTGTTTTTCCGTCTATTCGTTTTCCTATCTTTTCGTCTTTCCTTCTTTTCGTCTTTCCGTCTTTACGTCTATCCGTCTTTACGTCTATCCGTCTTTTCATCTTTTCGTCTGTCCGTCTGTCCGTCTGTCCGTCTGTCCGTCTGTCCGTCTGTCCGTCTGTCCGTCTGTCCGTCTGTCCGTCTGTCCGTCTGTCCGTCTGTCCGTCTGTCCGTCTGTCCGTCTGTCCGTCTGTCCGTCTGTCCGTCTGTCCGTCTGTCCGTCTGTCCGTCTGTCCGTCTGTCCGTCTGTCCGTCTGTCCGTCTGTCCGTCTGTCCGTCTGTCCGTCTGTCCGTCTGTCCGTCTGTCCGTCTGTCCGTCTGTCCGTCTGTCCGTCTGTCCGTCTGTCCGCCTGTCCGTCTGTCCGTTTGTTCGTCTGTCCGTCTTTTCGTCTTCCCTTCTTTCCGTTTTCCGCCTACTGCTCGAAATCACGACTTGATTTCTGTGGAATTCGTGCTTGTCATCAGAATTTCAGAAGTCTTATTGAAACCAAACTGTCTGTATAAATTGCTCATACTCTGATCTTAGGCAAATAAAACATGGAGTGCCTCAGGGCTCTATTCTCGAACGAATTCTCTTTGTTTTATATATCATCGAAATCTTCAATTGTTTACCGCCGAGTGTTTTTATCAGTTATGCGGATGACACAACTATGTTGCAATTCAGTCCTTATATTGAGTACTACTGTCTACTAACATCTATATCAGTTGTCAAGTGTAGCTATACAGTGAGGACTAATAGTCTGTCACCCCCCCCCTCGTAACTTCTTTATTTTACATATTACAAAAATATGTTTAATACATAAGTGTTAAGGTTTCATTCGATCTGGTTAATGGTTTCATTAATCATCCCTAACCGATTATGTAACCATGTACAGGGTGTCCTCTTCAAAAAAAAAAAAACTCCTAAGTAGCTGCGCTTTTTTGAGGCACTCTGAAACCATTGGAGATATCGAATGAAACCCTTCAGCTCAGGTATTTAACTTTTTTTTTTAATATGTAACATAAAGAAGTTACGGGGGGGCGACGGACTTTTGGTCCTCATTGTATATCTTAGCAGCCGAAACGTCGTGACCCTAAAAACTCTAGAGAAACAATAAATTTTCATTGTTCTTTAGACAATGGAATGCCACTCAAACTGAAACATTGTCAACCACTTTCAAACAATAGTCCTTATATATTGATAAACTTTTACAAATTATATACATGTTTTGAAGATCTCTCAATATCTGCTTCGCCAGATGAAAAAAGTTTTGAGTTCGGAAATATTAATCACAGCTTTCCGCAGTTCATTTCAGTCACATCTGCTGTATGGGATTTTATTATGGGATAACTCAATTTCTGCTATGAGAGCGTAACGTATGCAAAAAAAGCACTTCGCCTTTTAGCTGGGGTTTTCAGTTTATGTTAAAACCAGTTTTTGCCTGCGACTTTGCCAAAACTTGAGTTAGTCAATAACATTTACAAATGATATTGAAAGGGTTAGTCAAAAATAAACACATCAATAGACGCGATGATGAATAGTGACGATAGTACAACTTGCACCGTGGAATTTCTCAACACACAATCATGCGAGGACTCGGTGTGTGTCCTTGCATGGCGAAAATGCATCGCAACCTTGTGTCATCTACGGGCGGCTGTCCTAGCAAGAGTATACAGGGTGGCCCAGCGAAAACGAAACAAGGCCGATATTTCATATTTCTCGTACGCAGAAAAACAAACGCTTCAACCCGTCGATTTTTATTGCGAGGGGGACATCTTTTGGGCATATTCTCAACTTTGTCACTTCAAGCCCCTCGGAGGGGTTAGCTCCAACCCTTAATTCTTTAATGGGAGTTGGGTTCATGAGATAACGCATTTTGAAGGTTATCGAATTTTCTTTCCGACGTTTTTTAGTTTTTTAAATTTGATGCAGTAGTTCTCGAGATAACTAGTTTAGAACAATCATCGGCTGAGAATCTAAAGTTACGTTTGTTTCACTTTCAGCATTATTTCTCATCTTGTAGGTAGTACGGATTTTATCTAAGAATGACTCTTTTTTGTTTAGTAAAATCCTATCCTGGCCAACTATAATGACATCAACATCAGAAACACGCATCTGATATTCTCATTTGCATTTTTAAACGGCAGGTAGTATACTACTTTACGCTTTCAAATCATAAATATTTTTAGTATCTTTTTTACAAATTTATTATTGAAACCTCATGGCCCAAGAGCCCGCTGCAAAAAAGCTTGGACTATCGAGTTACCGGATGATCATTTTTTTCAACGGATAAGTACTTACTAGGACCATTATGAAATTCATATCCTGTCAGACCAGAAATGCTGCACAAGACATGACATGTGGTGTAGCCAGGTTTTTTAAACTAAGAATGAGAATGGCAAGCAAAACATGTGAAAACAAATTAGGTTTTCTCTGGAAATAAAAAATTTGGTACCGACTTTTGGTACACCCTGTACAGCTGTAGGTCTGGCAGGATATGATTTTTTCATTACATTAAAGAAATGTCTCAGTTGGTAACTCGATAGCCCAGCTTTTTGCAGCGTGCTCCTGGACTATTAGTAGTTATTGTTGCTACGGAATTCGGTGCTTCTGTAAGAAATACGAAAAACTCAGCTCTTTCTCAAACCATTGCCATGATCACAATTCTAACAATTCAAGTTAAAAGTTGATACGAATTCATGTCAATATGTTGACTTGTTAGTATATTAACAATGATTTCTCGAGAACTACTGCATCAAATTCCAAAAACTGGAAAGAGAATTCAATTACCTTCAAAATACGGTATCACATGAACCCTACTCCTATTAAAGATTTAAGGGTTGGAGCTAACCCCTCCGAGAGGCTCGAAGTGACAAAGTTGGGAATATGGGCAAAAGATGTCCCCCTTGCAATAAAAATCGACGGGTCCAAGCGTTTTTTTTTTCCTGCGAACGATAAATATGAAATATCGGCATTGTTTCGTTTTCGCTGGGCCACCCTGTATCTTTGCCAACACACACGCACATCACAGACATTATTTGCAAGTTACATACTTACATACAATAACGTTTTGAATCATAATAGTCCCTAGACTGACGGTGTGATTAACTAGTTCAATCGCTGTTAAAACAGGAAAATAATACAATATATTATTATGATGTCACCATATCAATAACTGAAACAAGAATACAAGATAATCAAAGCATATTTCGAAGTGTTCTGTGAATTTCCCGTGGCGCTTATTGCATAACAAGCTGCACCATATCAATTCTTGCATCCAGCTTTGCATGAAATATACCATTGTATATTCGAGGGGTCAACGGGAAATTGCTCATTTCCATTTTAATTAGAAAAATTTGGAATCTAGGAAATTCAATTTTTCTGTCTTGACGTGATGAAATTTGACAATTCGTTTAAAGATTAGTTCAGAAAATTCTGAAGAATGGAAAAAATTAATTAAACTGAAAAAACCTCTTCGTCTGATTTGAATTAGCAGTTTCGTGAAAGACGCTAGATTAAATAAACCACAATCTGACGTTTGATTGTTTTGATCAAAATAATAATAATAATGAAAATACGTTTTTCTCCTGCGAAAAGTAGTACAATAGTATATTGAACTAAGTAATAAGAATGTATGCATATCGGTTGCCGTATCAACAAGAGTACTTCGACCACGCCACTGAAGATGACTGCCGCAGCTGCAGTTGAAACGTTTGGAGATTTAAACCAAAAAAGACCACGGCAAAACCCGAAAACCAGTCAAAGCATTGACGCCAGCCGTGAAAGCCTACATTCCTCAACAATATTTTACTGTCATTGAGTCGAATAAAAAATGACTAATGTCATCATATTTCACAATTAAGATGTAATGAGAATTTAAGGTTTCCAGATGCACAACTTATATGCAGTAGCAAAATCTAATTTTGATTGAATTGACGTCACACGGAGTCACTAATATAAACCGTTTTTTTTTTTCAGATTGACATCACATGGCAAAACCAAACCGTCCCAGTCTGTGTGAGAGAACGATCTTATTGGGTGAAGGAATATATTACTGAAGATGGTTATTTCATGACCTACTATTTATTCAGGATAATATTTATACATCTTGTTCCCTGTATAGCTTTAGTAATTGTTAATTTGTTATTATTCAGGGCATTGAAACAAGCTCAAAAACGGAGGGACATATTATTCTCCACCAAAAAGAATCAGAAAACTGAGTGTAAAAAATTAAGAGACTCAAACTGTACCACACTAATGCTCATTGTCGTAGTGACAGTATTTCTAATTGTAGAGATTCCTGTTGCGGTGGTTACAACTCTGCACGTTATATCCAGCATTTATATCGAATTTCTCAATTACGAAATGGCAAATTCCTTGATACTATTTACGAATTTTTTTATCATTTTGAGCTATCCGATTAATTTTGCTATCTACTGCGGTATGTCGAGGCAATTCAGAGAAACTTTCAAAGAACTGTTTGTAAAAGCTGGAGCAAATGCTAGAAATGGATCATCAAGATATTCCATTGTCAACGGACCTAGAACTTGTACGAACGAAACTGTATTGTAAACATGCAAGAGAACTCAACTGAAAAATATGACGCTTAACTATGGACTTAAAATTAACGTTATTTTATAGGATGTATATATTTATTTACATACCATTATTCTTGGACTGTTTTGTATATAAACAAGTATTTACTACATGTTGAGAATTTAGGAAGAACTAGTAATAAGTTTTTGTGAATATATGTTATGTGTTCAGAGTATTCATTTATGTATCCTTTAATTTTAAGTTAATTGTGTATATAATATTGTCAACAACTTTCAAAAATACGAGCCCTCACTTGAAAGATGTTGACAAAAGTAAAGAACGAGTTTTCAGCATTTCAGTATATTTGAAATGATCAATTTTATCCATATCAGTAACAAAAACATGAGATCACAATTAGTTACATATATGTTAAGTGTACTTTAGAAGAAAATGTTCAATGTTATATGCAGATGTTGCCTTCCCTAACTTATGTTTAATAAACCAACTAAAGATCAGCTTAAAAAAAGTTTTACTTTAAATCTATTCGGATCCTTCTCCAATTAGAAAAAACCCTGGGACATTACTGATAAAATAAAATAAATTATTACCATATTCATCTGATGAAAAGGTGATCAGTAATGATGAATAGCATAGCATATTTTTCATTGTGACTAGTAGTAGTAGTAGTAATCGTGGGGATGCCGCTGCCGCTGCCGCAGCCATGCAAGTTAGGTCTCAATGGGCCCTTTTTGCCGTCCTCTGCTCTCCACATAACTACATTGACTCTCCTGGTCTTCCTTTCCGAACCTTTGTGACCATCTGATAGAGGTCAGTAGGTCCGTCAACTCTGATTTGATGAGTTCTTCTTGTTGGAGTTTCTGATCTCCAAAGAATTGAATATTAGCCTCCCATACGTCTCTTCTTCACACATACGGCAAGTAGGGCTTGCGTACAGTTGGCACCTGTGATGTATGACATGACCTTGACACATGTGCTACTCCTATAATACCCCTGGCCACCATACAGCTGACCCACATCGGTTCTTTGGTCTCGGGACCGCCGCGTATAGCCAGCGCATAATCTCTGGATTGGTTTCCTATTTTTTCTCTACAACTCTCCTCAGATGCTATAGGTAGTATTGCTACCGATTTTTTAATAACCCTATCGACAAAAAAATCCGAAATACGTCGTTTTGACGATTTGAGATACTGTTTTATTTTCAAATTGAAAAGCTTAAAAACAGGAACGGTGCCCGAAAATAAAATTATCTGACAAAAACATGGATCATTGGGGGTGTCCGCCCCCTCGAACATGTCCAAGAAACAACCATAAGAAAATTTATTAATAACTATCTTATTTCCTCTATCTATCTATTTCCATTCATCAAGAGCTATAAAACCAACTTTTCATATTGTCTGACAAAGATCATTTTCCGATTTTCCAGTCTGACGCGTCAACTGAGACGCAGGGCGTTGAAGTTTAAAAAAAAAAGGTATTTATATCATGATAATTCTCAAACGGATTTGCTCTAAATTTGATACAGCTGAAAAGGAGAACATTCTCCATGAAAATTGAAAAATAAAAAATGCGACTAAAGTTTGTCTTTCAGTCGCAGATGATTCCACAACAGATTTTATGAATGTCCTATTCATATTTTCGAATTGAAATCAAAATTGATACAGTTATTTCAACTAATAAGGTGCTTATTTAGCCTTAACCATAGCCAACAATATTATGAAAAAAAGTACGCCAATGACTTTTTTTGACAAATGACAAATGACAAATATTTCGAATAAAAACCATATTCCGGCATTTTATTTTGCTCAATTCTATTGAATCACCCGGTAGATTTCTCTAAATTGAAATAGATTCAAAATAATAAAAAAAACATATTCAACAAATATAAATATGCGATATACATAAAATAAAATCAAAACTAAATATTATATCAAATGTGTGATTTGATTCCCTCCTACTCGTAGAAGAGTACGTATGCCTTTCCGCTAACAATGGATTTTTCTGAAATTGGAGAAACATGAGAATCGTTGTACTCAAGCCACGTACCTGTATATGGATGCCTACAGTAAGCAGTGTAGTGTCCGCTAGATGTAGTTCCGCTGTGATTCGACAATGCGTAGGTACAAGTTATAGCGACAGGGGATATACATTGTCCGTTGTGTAGGTGCTCATATCTAATCCTTCTGGAGGAAAATCAATTGAGATATTTAATTTTCGTCTAAATTTTTGTGTTTGAGAAAATCTTTTTAAATGGATTACTAAAATTTTGGGGAATTTATAGATCGATAGCGACTTCGTGAATTTCCTTTCTTTGCATTTCTAACATGTCGGTTTCTCATCACCATCCATAGTTTCTTCCCTAGTGAATGAGTAAACATTGCGATAGATTAGGTTGACTTGTTCTTTGTGATATCGGAAGGGAAATGTCTCAGAATTTATCAAATGTGACTGAACAGTGACCACAAAATGTACATTTCAATGTTGATTTCAGCTGTCCAACAAAGTTATCTACCATCATGGAGTTATCCATTCTCAAGTATCTCGACCATGACTCTTCGGCCTTTTTACTATTGCTTAAACTCTCGACAATATCTGGAAAAATGAGTTTGGGCTTATCAGTTACTCTATTCACGTCTTGGTGTAGTCCCTCCAGCATGTATCGTAAAAATTCCTGGGCATCTTGCTGAGCATGATTGATGAAACGTGGAGCAAATCTTTGGATTTGACTCATCAAAGAGGGATTTACCACTCGATCCAACGAATCTTCTGACCACAATTCCTGGATCACTTCCGCAAAAGCTTTGATTAAAGCTCCCTTTGTGTTGAAGATACTGGTGTTAATATCTCTTGTGTATGCATCTTCCTTTAAATACTCCAGCAACCATCTAGTATTCGACAAACATTGGATAACACTGTTCATAAAGCAAGTGTTACCAATATTTTTCAACCCATTAAGACCGGGTGTTTTGACAGAAATATATACCAAGGGCCTGTTGGTGCTGAAGCTAATCTCGCTGCTTTCACCACTGTTACCTTTTTCTGAGGAGACTGTAATGAAGTGGTTGTCTCTATTACTGTGGCATGGTAACGAACTTGAGTTAAGGCTGATGGACACATCTTGTGCATAACTTGTGGGTTTTGGAGTGCTTACAATTGGGCTTCTACATAAGGATTTTGATGAAGATATAAGAGAATCAGTTATTTTTGAAGAAGGTGAACATGAATATTTAGGATAAATGAATATTTCATCTAGGCGTCTGGAAGTAGGAATAGTACTTAGGACCGATGCAGCATTTCGTCTTTGTGATGCAAAACTGATTCTTTGAATCAAAAATTTTGTTGCTCTTGAATCGTCTGAAATTCTTGATATTTTCTTTCCCATTTGATTTAACAACTCTGAAGCGTAAGAACCCAAGACGCCGTAAGTTTCGATAGCTACTGGATAGAATAGGTAGTGGTCCTTCAAAGTGGAATATTTTTTAAGCTTGGCTTCCTCGGCTGAATTTGCAGCACTACCTGAAACTTTGGATGTCGCCAAGATGTGTGAAATTGCAACAGTATCCACGCAGGTAAAATCCCACAATAAAGATTTTCCATGACTCCAAGGGATTGTCATTCCGTTTGGGTGTTTTCCATCATGGCTAATTCCTAGGGGTTCTAGGACAGAAGGAATTTCCGCTGTTGATTAACACGTTTTATTAGATCATTGATGACAGCATGCCTAGAAATTCGTCCAGAACTAAACTTGCAACTCAATCCATGGTTACCCTTTTCGTCAACGATAGATCCGCATCTACATTCGTGTGTGACACATATTCTGCAACCCAAACGAACCCCAACTGATATTCTGAAAGTTTCGTCATCCAATAATAACCCAAGAGATGGAACCGGAAGTGCATCGAGCCAAGCACCAGATTCTTTGGTTGTTACTGCCTTGAGACGAGCCATTTCAAATGTAGAATTTGCAGCAGAGTCAAAGATTTGTTTGGAAAACAGATCAATCAGAGGAGATCCCAGGCTCCCTGAATATTTTTATTTTCTGGAACAGATGTCTTCGCCTTTGACTGCCACATTCTTTCACCCTCCGTGTAGAATAAATCAGAAATTTCTGTAAAATACTTCGGCAGTACTGAAGCTATTAGGTGACGACTGCTATTATACGAAGAAAGAAAAGCTGGAAGAGCGAGGCATGATGCATGGCGGATTCCTATACCACCAAAGTTCACAGGAAGTGTCGCCTGAAACCAAGTGACATCGTCGAAGGTATTATTGGTGAGTTTTTCTAAGATCTTTCTCAAAACTGAATCGAAATGGTCTTCAATTACATCGTATTCTAAATATACAGGATGACTCAATAATACTGAGCCATTTATGTATTAGTTTGGACGTCATAAACTATTTTCGATAAATGTTTGTTCATTACATTCCGATATGAAAAATATTATCAAATGCCTTATGAATAATGTTCATCGATTAAGCTTATTTTTGTTTAAAGATTACCCTGTAAGTGAAAAATAGGTCTTATTTAAGATTTTTTTTGGATTGACGTGGACGTTACTTGATGGAAATCCGTAGTTATGACACTAAGGTAAAAAACAAATAAAATTTTCACAAAATGTGTCTTTGCGACATGTTTCGATACACAGTTTCTTTTTCGAGGGAATGTAGTACATTAAACTATTCTTCATTGAAATTACTTAAATACCTTTCTTACCCATTAACATAATTAGGGACTACCTATAATTATCGCTAATACAACTTATAAAATTGACATAAGAATGACCTACCTGGTTGTGTTTTGAGATTTCCAGCTATTATTTCAATTTCAAGCTATTAAAACTATTGGACGATTCGATTTATTTTCGTGAGTTTTTGCATCTCTTTTCTAAGAGTATTGGGACTTACTCACAGAACAATTTTTTTCGTCGTAATATTCCTCATCCAAAACTGTCGGGAAATTTTCCAAAATTCTAGGCGTTCTTTATTTAGCCCTCAGGGTGCACAGTGATCCCAAATCCTAAAAATCCATCCAAAAATGTTTTTCGGGTGAAAGTCTGTATTTGGGGGGTTTTCGGGGTTGCTGATTGCGAATTCAAGGCAAAAATTTGAAAAAACAAAATGGCGGATCCAATATATGACGGAAAATTTCTTTAAAACATATTTAATTCTGGTGAAAGTCTGAACTCGCAAGTTTTCGGAGTTGCTGACTACGAATTCGAAGTCGAAATTTAAAAAAACAAAATGGTTGTTCCAATAAGGCAGAAAATGAATTTAATAACGTATTTGATTCGCCTGAAAGTTTTTGGGGTCGCTGATTTCGAATTCAAAGTAAAAATTCGGAAAAAATGGCGGATCCAGTATAGTAGAGAATTCCTTCAGAAACATATTCAATTCAGGCAAAAAGTGAACGGATTTGATTCTAATAAATAGATTCTTCTCCAGAACGTAAGTACAATTTGAATGTGTTGCTCAAAATTATTGTTAAATAGTAATTCATTCATAAAAGTAGTGGTAATTTTCTTGGTTATCTTTGTTAGAAAAAGCAATAAAGCAAAACCACTATCGACCTCCAACCCTTAAACCAAATGGAAATTGTTGCTGACATATCTTTAAAACATATACGACAAAATTCGAATTGAGATTAAAAAAATAAGCCGTTTTAAGGTTAATTAGTCCTCTTTGAAATGCAGCTTGGGAAATTTGGTTATCTTCATTCTTGACTCCACTATCGAATTTTTGGTGCGGCAAAATTCCGACTAGTGAGCACACTTTTGAGAGGAGTGTATATCCAAAAAACAAAAATTAAAATTTTTTTAACTACTATATCTTTATTTTACTGTGAGGCACATCTGTGCCAATTATCAAATTTTTAAATGTATATGGGCTAAGCTGAAAAAATGTTGAAAATGTTGACGTATCTCCAATTTAAAACTTTTAAAGCTAGATAGGGGATAGGTTAAAATTAAAATATTGAAGTAAAAATCTGGCATGAATGTTCACTTATTTATTTGAAATATATTATGGACCATTCTTAAAAGAAAAAACATACCCTTAACAACGACCACCCTAGTTCACACATCATTGCATAAGAATTATACCCAAAACCTCTGTCGCAGCTATTTGAGCTAATTTTTGGATGTTTTGAAGAAACAATTTCTTTTTGGTTTGAGAGCGGCAGTCGACAGTAGTTAGACTTATTGCTTTTTCTAACAGGACTTTTCAGAACATAATCAAGAGAAAAATACAACTACATTAATTTACAATATAACAAATTTCATGCATTACAACAATAATTTCGAGCATCACATTAAAAGTGCACTTACGTTCAGGAAAAGAATCTATTTTGTAGAATTAAAATCTGTTCACTTTTCGTAATTCTACACTGTGCTTCTCCTTTCTTAATAGTCATAATACATACCAGGAGAACCACTAAAAATACTTATTTATTATACAAGAGAAAAAAGTATTATATTTTAGCTCGAGGTTGTGTTGCCTCTCGACGCGAAGCGGATGGAGACAAAAACCGAGAGCTAAAATCTAATATTTTTCCAGTGTATAATACATTATTTTTTTCTGTGACGGGAAAAACGACAATTTTGTCAAATATCTACCTTCACCTATGTGTTACATATAACGGGGAAAAAGTAGTCACTTTTTTCCCGTTTATCGGGGAAAAAAATTATATCATTAAAAGTTATATTTTATTACCTGTCAACAGAGATGAAATGTCTAACTTTTTTCCAGTCACAGAAAAAATACTTTTTTTTTTACTTTTGGCCAGGTTTTCTGGATTTGGGAGCACTGTGGGGTGACAAGGTGGCGAAATTTTTTGAAATTAAATTCAACTTTCCGTTGATTCTTTACGGATTTTTATGATTTTATTTCTGTGTTTTCTCAACTTTTTTCGATAAGGAGGGGGCTCCCGACAACATATATTTGTTCGTCGTAATTTTCCAAGTCCGAAACCATTGGAAAATTTTTCCGAATTCCTAGGTGTTCTTTATGTAGTTTTGCACACTACTTTTCCGATTGTATTTTCCCAAGTTTTCACATTTTTTGAAAAAGGGAAAGGGGGTGAGACGAGTCCCTCCAATCAACAATGTTTGTTCGCCGTAAATTTCGACTTCCGACATCGTCGAAAAATTTTCCGTATTTCCATGCGTTCTCTATCTCATCTTATATTAATGTATCGGAACTGAACTACCATGTAAAACTTCAATCCTGTAAGGTAAGGGGAAGTGGTTCTAATTCAGCTTGCGAGATTTGATCCAAACTAGCACACACATTAACCCTAGAGAGCTAGCTCGTCAAATTTACGATGGTAAGATTGAAATTGTCATAAATCTTTGTTGTTGTTCGGGTGTCGCTTCAGTCCATCTACGACTTTTCATCAGTCGTTGTGCAATTTGAATTAGTCCTTTGATTCGGCATTTCGTCGTAAAAAAAACAAAAATTTATCTCACCCACTCCAAAAATCTTTGAGTGCTATTTGGAATCCTATGGGTTCATCCAGTGAAACCATACCTTGTAAAGGACCCAGAACCATTTGCAGCCTTTGTCCATCGAAAAAAAAGAAGAATGCCCACTACTATTATTGTGACCAGTAAAAATGCCCCATATGTGCGAAACAGAAAGACAGATCGACATCATGCATTGAATGTTGAAAAATATTCTTTTTTTCCACCTCATTCTTGTGTTTTTGTTTAGAATACATGTCAATTTTAGTTATAAATATAAATAAATTACCAACAACCCTTTTACTTTTACAGTTTACGGTTATTTGAAAAAGTCGTAAATTTTAGGACAGGATAGCAATTACATACATTCAAAACACGTTAGCTCATTGTGGAGTGAATGAAAGGTATAAAAACAAACTATTCATTCTTCAATTGTCAAAACAATGGATTGAATAAACAAAACAAAAGACAGTGTTTTAATGGTTTTATTCAATAATAGTAATGTTATTTCTTGATTGTATAAATACATAATAACAATTGTATGCTGTGTCATTCATTATTTATAACTCGCCGATAAATAGAGAATTAGAAAAGTTAAATAATTTACACCTATGTATATTAAGTGCCAAGTGATTTTAGAAGGTATTTCCAATATGAAATGCGCATTTGTAAAGCAGTATACAAAAGTATTATGAAAAACAATGGGCTTGAAAGGCACTTGCATTTTTAACAATAACACTGGTATGTTATTTGCTATTTTCTCCAGACAATAAAACAGGGTTGTTTTACACTCACATAATTTAAAAGTACACAGAGTTCAATAAAAAACACAAAATTTATAACAAATAAATAGAATACTATTATCAGGTAATAGGGGACTTGGTTATAAATAAGAATATAAAGTAATAAGTAATTATATAACAGGTAATAAACCTATGCTACATTATATACACATAAATACAAAGTAATATCCCTAGGGGAAGCCTCTAGCGACTTAAAATAATGAACAACTATACAAGCATTATTGCACTGACTTCATGTTCTAGGTTCCATTATGCAGCAAATGTCCGATCACCGATCAACCACATAATACCTTTAGACTCTTGAACGATTTATGAAAAATTTTGCGGGCCAAGTGATGCATAAAGATGCCCTTTTGAAGTCGTATATTCAAAGAAATTCTCGTGTGTAAAAATCACATATTCTTTAGCTCATTAGAAAAATAATTTATAAATACCACTACTTCATTTCTAAGCTCATTATGTTATAAATTTACAATTAAAATTTCCTATGAAGAACATAATAGTACATCTTTACAAGTTGTATTTGTCATTCCAACATTTTTTCATTCTGGGTCTTCTTCACAATCACTTTTTGGAACAATCTGAAACAAAAAAAAAATCAGGAAATATTTGGAAAATAATCTTTTGTAATGCACGAAATTTGGAAGTAATGAATAGAAGAAAAATACATCTTCAGATTGATTTCACATAACAATAAAATACAAAAAATATTTTCAATATTTTGCTTCCAGCGAAAAGGAAACTTGCACATACTGCAAATATAAACATGACTAGGGTGTTGAAATGCTTACCTGTATACTGGAGTTGAGGGTAGGATCTGAGGTACAATCTGTCGTGGGCGTCACAGTCCCGTCGTCAATTGATATCGGACTATGAAGATTATGCTCTTCGTGAAATATTTCTCGTATTCTGTGTATTTCCTTTCTAAGCCTATCCCTCTCTTCCTCTATCTGTTTTACTTGGCTCTATAAAAAAAAAAGGAAAATAAATTTTTGAATCAACCATTCACTTCTAAAATGAATACTTCTTGTTCTCGTAGAGATGCGAATGTTGTGAAGCAGTGGTCAATATGTAATATTATGTTCAAGAAAAAAAGGAATATTCCATTCTTAACATTAGTAAGCGTATCAACCTTATCCTTAATATGAAATTGATTACATAAATGTCCACTATGAATAAATGTTTTCAGGAAAAGTATTTCTTTATTGAAGTGAATTGACTGATTTTGTGGGCTTGCATGAATTGATGCGTAAATATGTGCAAATTGAGAACATTATATACTTATGGCCCGCGGGCGGCAATGTGTCCGCGATTGGTGACATGCCACTTTACGCCCGCTTAACTATACTTTGCTGTCTGCTAGTGCATAATAGTATATTATGTAACGAAGTGTTATAACAGTCCTTTAAGTAACGAGTATTTTGAGAACGAGCCCAGTGTAGCTAAATGCCATTTAGATGAGTGAAATTATTGAATTGTAAATGTTTTTTAACTATTGAAAAAAGTTAGAGTCTGAATACAAAATAATCTGAAACATATTATATGTCTTTTTACAAGAAACTGTGTTGAAACATTTGCTGGTGCATACATATGTTACTCACCAAAAGGGTTGTAAGCTGTAAATTAAGGGAGCCAGCTATGTCTCTCACTATGCTAGCTGGTACAGATAGTGGAGTTGAGGAACATCCTTCTCCTTCATGTTGACTTGTACAAGATGGAAACCTTCCACCTTTTGCAGCCATGGCATCCAATTCAGTAATATTCGTCGATTCATTTACAGCTTTCTGCAACTGATGAACCTGGTAAATGGAAGCGAGAACTTGTCCAGAGATATCTTTGGATTCGGAAGTATCCATAGATGCCATATCTGCTATGTGCTGGAAATGCTCACGGGGGATGCTCAACATGTCCGCCACTAGACCTTCCTTTTCCTCTAAAGCCTGCTTGACTAGGGCATCCTTCCTTCGAAGTTGCTCTTTATACAAAATATTATGTAAATTAGTTTTCCATCACTACACTTTAATAACTCATTAAGACAATATTAACAGTCATATATTAAATCAGAAACATCCTTATTGTAACAAAGCTGAAAATGTTAAATTCCCACTCAATTTGCAAACAATAATGTAAGAAGGCAATCGGAAAGAAAAGAAAAGACACACATATAGGAAACATTATGGAAAAATTAGGAAAAATTATTTATATGGAAGAATTTACAGGATAAAATAATTTTAATACAAAATGGTTCATTGGTTTCGCCTACTTTCTTATAAAATTAGCTATCTGTGTGACCATTTAAAACACTGCCTTTAAGATTAGACATAAACTCCTTTTTTATTGTGTATCTATGTTTCACAGACTGTACCAAGTTTTTTCCTGTATAAACTTTGTCTTATCACTAGGTAGTACGTCGTACGACTACTACGCATCGTAGACGTGAATATTTTCGAATTTGCAGCTATGTGTGTTTGTACTACTATAGTAATTCAAACATTTATTTTTCCACGGAAATTAAATGAATTGTAAAGGAAGGTGCACGTGAAACAGCAATTATAAAGGCACTGGAAAAAAGCGGCAGACTTTCTAAATAGGTGATATTCATGACCGAATCCACTTGTTGGAAAACTCAGAGAAATTGAAAAATCTGCTTGTCTGTTAGAATGTAAAAAAACATTTTATTGGACAGAACTTAAAATAGTAGAAAAAACTATAATTAAATCTCAAAGAATTGAACTATTAGGGTAAGAATAGATACTAACAAAGTCAAAACTCAATTAATAAAGTTGATGAAATCTTTACACAGCTTGCATCCGTCATCAAAACATTGGAGTAACGAAAGTTAGGACATGATTCCAAAAATATCCAAGGTAAAAGATTTATTACAATTTACATAGGCGACAAAATGAATTAAATACGAAATTCAAATTGCACTTTGAATCGTGTACACAAAGACAGATGACTTCTATGATGGGATGAATTCCAAAAATTATGGTAACTGATCACAGAATAAGCTGATTCCTAACTTATGATGTATTGTACAACTAGGTACTTTCGTTTGCATGGGAGGTAATCAGTTTCCTACACTCAGTGAAATTCACAGTTATAGTATTCATATGCCGATTGGATTGGATCATTTTTTTGTGTCAATCCATTGAACTACACCTGACTGAAAATGAGGTGTAAATTAAACTGCACCAAGAAATAGACATAATGATCTATAGAGTATAAATTAAACCAGCACTAACGATACATTCTAGAAAAGCATATAAAGATAAACAGGTTAACTACAGAACAATTTCCTCTTCATACAAATACGTTGAAATCTCAATTGAAGGAGGTACAGAGATCCTTACAAAACAAACAAATGATTCATTATTATAAGAAAATGGCCATACTGTATTGAGGTTGCCTTGGTACTCTTCCGACCTAAATCAAAAAAAGGTTGCAGATGATCTGTTAAGTGAAATAACCTGTCAGATATACAAAAAATTGAAATGAATGACTGATTCAAGATCCTTGAACGAAAATTATTCATTATTCAATATATAATAATGATGTTCATCTATTTTTCTATTGAAAGTTTCCATTTTATCCCTGTAAAATCACTTTACTTGCTTTAATTAAATGAAATGAATCCGTAAAAAATAAGGGACTGGCTCCTGCACGGTCCGATCGCTCACTAATTTAGGGTTCGGTGCCGGTCCGACCGCACAACAACATTTTGTTCGGGGCCGGTCCGACTGTACAGACAAGCTTGCGAGCTCACCACAGGGTTCTATTTCGAATGTGTATCAAGACAATAAGGCGAAAAATCTAATTCACGCATTTTCAAGTTTGCCTTTTTCTTGTCTGTCTAGTGGACCGGCCCCGAACAAAATGTTATTGTACGGTCAGACCGGCCCCAAACGCTAAATTAGTAAGCGGTCGGACCGTGCAGGAGTCACTCTCAAAAAAGAAATCAAAATTCAAAGTATTGTCCGTTTCATATCAGATAGGCACCGAAATAAAGAAAATATATAACAAGAAGAAGATTTGCTGAGGTATATTAATTTCAGACACTTTCTTGTTATACCAAGAGATGAAACTTTGAAGAGAAATGTTTTAATCACCAGTTAGGAGTTAGCTCAGAACTAAACTCCTTGATTGAGAGATCACTGGTTGTTAGATCCCTCAACTCAGCAATGAAAAACTGATATTGACCAGCTACACCCTTTCATACAATTTTCAGAAATCTTCGAAAGACTTGTGGAAGCTGGGGAAGATGACAGCTTTCTTTGTAAAATGCGATTCTGAGCAGTCAAGATTTAAACTACTATATCTGTTCAAATACGTCCATCACACATCCAAGAAGTGGACATACTCAGCATTGCTCGACTATAATGTTTTTTGACTGGGAGGGAGATGGCGTAAGGTCCCTATTTGCCAGATGCAATATGCTGTTTCATATTTTCATAATTGAAATCATCTGTGGTATCCATATACCACAGATGATTTCAACAGTTACACTAAAAAAATACTTCACCAAAGGCAACGTAGAATAAGCTTAGAAGATATTTCATTTAAAAGGGGTTATTATTGGCATTAATGAAATACCTTTTCAAAATATTGTAGTCAGATCAAATACATTCAACACTTTCTACCCTACAAAAATGGGCAAACTTAAATTAAAAAATAACAAACAAAAACAAATATATACAAACAGGGTTTGCAAAGGTTATAGGTAATAAATAAGAGAATAAGTGCTTCATCAAAAATTTCATGAGAGCATATTGAAATATTGGAGAGCTAAGAAGGCACTTGGATTTTGAAGCTCTCTTGAGACTTGGGAAAAAGCTTTTAGGAGTTTGATTAATGATATTTGAAATATCGCAAAATTAACTTTCTTGATATTTTACTCTCTAAATACTTCATATAACAAACATAACATACAGCAACAAAACATGCAATTAATAATTGATTACGCCAGACGAATAAGACCTAAAGGCTCTAAACATTGGAAAAATCTCGAAAAATATAGATAAATAAAAATAATGAAGTTATCCAAATCACCGAACTTTTGCTTGTAGTAAAAATTTTATTTAAATAAAAAGATACATGTTATTTTTAAAATAACAAAGCTATCTAATTCAATTACGAAAAAACACTTCTTTGTTATTAGTGGTTGTAAAGATCATATTTGTATGGCTTCCCTGAAAGTTGAATAAGTTCTGTTGGAAATAATTGGCGAACTAGGTACAATAAAAAATATTCGCAGTCTTTGTATGTAGATACTGATTAAACAATTTTTTTGAAAGTATACACATGGTATGTGTTTCTAATACATACATTATACCGGGTGTTTCCGAAATTGGGTCAAAAAAAGGGTTGTTGTATGGAACATAATGTATCAATAAATGGCAAGAATTTTCGTTTTTGAAACAGTCGAAAATGGTCGAAAATTTTTATGAAATTTTATGAAATCTCTTTCAGTTACCATTGTTTGAAAGGCACTGGTTTGATTCTCCAGGCTACAGCGTGTCTGCCTGCTGGCAGTTTCAGCACGGTTTGTGCAGGCTGTAGACTTCTTATCGGTGATTACCAAAAAAAAATCTTGAAAACTTTAAAATTCAATATCTGTCGAAATATTTCTTTTCAACAAAAAATTATTCTTTCATTTCGTTTTGTTTTGTCATCTTTTACTTCCCAATTCATTTATTGCTCCAATTTCGGAAACACCCTGTATAGCCTTTTGCAAAAGATTCAAGTGAGTGAAAAAAAAAATTAAGCTCATTCTGAAAAGTGATTGTTTATTCTAATACTTTACAAATTATTTTCTACTTTCATGTTATACCCTGTATGTGCTATTTTACTAAGTGGTTTTTAACTTTTGTGAACTTTGTATTCAAGGGGGTAACCACTGAGGAAATAGTTTACACTAATTCTCAAAAATCCTAATTAATTCCTGTAATACCCAATGCCAGTAATGCACAAGTCAGAAAAGTACTGAAAATATTGAATTGTGTCTTAGTGGTAGGTTGTTTGTCAAGGTACAATTTTGAAGAACTGTTTTTTTCTATTCAACAATTATGATTTCCTCCAGTGCTCTCTACTTTTCGGATGATTCCTGCAATACCTCCTGTTCCCGACTAATACCCAATAATTTTCAACTAATTCATCTAATTCCCAAGTAATACCCAGTAATTAATACATCAGTAATACCTGTAATACCCAATAATTTTCAAGTAATGCCTCTAATTCCCAACTAATACCCAAGTAATACCAGTAATACCCAAGGCATGTACACCAGAATTTGCCAGCGGTTTCCCCCTCTTGTATTATAATCGAATACACATACAGAGTATGTGTGAAAAGCCACAGGAAGTAAATATGTAACAAGTATAAGAACAATTACTCGAATGTGTTTATAAAATTTGTCAAATATTTGAAATTCAATTCTTTTTTTTTTCGTGTTCAAAATCAAGTTCATTAAACTACTTCCTCATTTACTAATATGTTTTTTTTTGACAGTCTTTTATACATTTTATCATTATAAATGATGTAGACAGGGGGATAGTGACAGATTTTGGGATACGATTTCACTCAGTATGCCTTTTGGAGGACAGAATTGTCCGTATATCCTCATGATAATAATGCATGAATCAAAGAGTCGTCGTATGTTCTTCATATTGAAAAATTATTATTATTTTTATTATTATTATTATTCGAGTACGATTTTAATCAGGGTTTCATCTGTTTTGTGATGAAATAATAAAACTATAATACTCGAAAAACCATTGGCAAACCGTTAGGGTGCGGGTCCGAATCATGTGAACTTGTATTTGAAAAAGGGAATTCTCCGCCCACCCTAACGGTATGCCAATGGTTTTTCGAGTATTTTAGTTCTATCATTTCATTACAAAACACATGACAGTTTGATTGGAATCATACCAAAATTCGAAAATATTTCACATGAAGAAACTACGACTCTTTTATTCATGCATTATTATCAGGGGTAATATAATAAGTGGTATGATTATTACCGATAATTTTTTGTAATATTAATGAATTGCAATCCCAAAGCTGAATACAACGAGTCCGCAGGACGAGTTGTATTTTCTTGCATTGGGATTGCCAATGAATTGATATTCCAAAAAATATAGGTTTTTAATCATACCACGAATTATATTTAGGACGACAATATATCGATTTGAAATAAAGAAAAATCGTGTCACCTGCTAATTGATGCTTTACTTCTAGCCGTATTCAACGGAATACTCTTTTCCACGGCCTCATCTATGATACCAATGGACATTTGTCCCCAACGATCGCTGATATTGATAAATAAAGATAACTAGTCCAAACACATAAATTTTACGTTTATAATTCAAATCTTTATTTTCAGTTGACAGATAGTAAAAAAAACTAAGCAGGTTTATCACCGTGAAAATACAGCGACAAGCTATATTTTCACTGTAGTTCCGATTCTTTGTCTGAATTTCAAAATTTGAAATCCACTGATTGGTTATTAAGCAAGGAAATATATTGTCATGGGGATATTCGGACAATATTGTCCTCCAAATGGCATACTCACTAAAATCGTATCCCAAAATCTGTCACTATCCCCGGTCTAATACTCACATTTACTGACTTTCAAATTAGCTAAACAATAACAAAGGAATTATTAAATGAGTTAATTTTTCATTTTCCCAATGCTAACTAAAAATGTTTTCCGAAATTTGGAATTACTACTATTCATAAATTAAGCTCAATAATGCCTTTCAGGAAATTGTGTGCATCAATATCTAGATACAAGTTTTTTAATATCCGTATCAGTCATTTCAAAATAAAGAATCTCTACAGCATCAGTCAAATATTTATATGAAGTTATAAGGTAAAGTCCGGTCCGGTACTCAAGTCAATACTGTAGACATTCTGATTTCTCTATTGAACGTATGTTCTATTATTGATTACCATGACTGTTACTGCCAAATTTTTAGCTTCTTTTTTTTTCACACGACACGATAAACAATTATACCTATATCTACTTTCAAATGACTAGTTGGAGAAAGTATATTTTTATTTGAGTTTCTAGAGATTATTCCGATGTATTTCCTTACTTGCCTGGAGTAAACGTAGACGGCACAAAGTTCCCCAACATAATATAATTATTGACCTACCGTTCAAATCAATGCCTACGCAGTTAGTATCAGATAAGCTACCTAGTGCAGTGTGATTGTGCATACCTAGCGGTGTGAGCATGGACTCGGCGGTGTGAACTGGCGGCACCGCGATGCTGACTTGTGACGGTTGTATTAGCGGCCATTCTTCCGCGCTTACCCTCGTTGTTTGAACACCACCACCAGCGACCATTTCTAAAAACCATTACCACATATGTAACCAACCATGGTGAATAAAAATTAAATATGTTATTACCGGAACCATATATTTCACAATTCGAATTATCTATAATTAAATCAAAAATACAAGATGTCCCGTATATTGTTATGTTCAAATTTTGGTAGTGCAAAGTAGACTTCATTTTAAATAAGAAAATGTCGAAAATTGTATATCCATTTTTATTTGTATCAAAGTTATAGGTCTATGAATGTGATTGTCAGATCATGAAAAAAATAGCCATCTATATCACCCGATCTCAATCCCCTCGATTTTTATTTATGGGAGTACATGACAGATTTAGTCTACGCGCACGTTTCGGACAAGAGAAGAGTTATTGAATCGTATTCATCTGGCTGCCGAACAAATCCGACAAAACAAGCATGAAATTCGGATAACTACTTCTTCTGCTGGCTTACGAATACAAGCCTGCTTTCAACAAGGAGGTGGACGATTCGAAAATATTATTAATTAAGCATGTTTTCAAATTAAATCAGTTTTTATTAACTTAGGCGTACATTTTTATCACGATCTGATAATCACATTCATAGACATGCAACTTTGAAAAAAATAAAAATGGATAATCAAGTTTTGCGTTTTTCTTACTTGAAATGAAGTCTACTTTAAGCCACCAAAATTCGAACATTAATCATTAACTATAGGAAAGTTAGGGGCACAGTCCCAATTTTAAGTAATAAATCTGAAAAAATTTCAAGTGAACATAAAAAATATGGCAGATTTACAAATAACCTGTCTAGTAATTAAAGATGTTAACAAATGGATCAACAGGAAAAATGATCAGGTACAAAAAAAAAGTTGAAATAAAAATGATTGAATTGAAATATCTTAGTACCACCTAGTATCGAACATATTGACCTTCTCATCTATAACAAAATATCTGTGGTAGTAAGGTTAGCTTGCTCAGGTGGTGAAAGAAGGCATGGTGTTAGTTCTTTAGGAATTCCATTAGTTTCATAAAAACTGCCAGAATTTGCCAAAAGAAGAACACTAAATGATTAATTGATAACAAACATTTATAATAATATTTATATGTAATCTAACCTCTTGCACTCCCGTGAAGGACGGGTGTATAATGCCGGATAGAAGAATCTGTGTAATTTTTGAACAGCGGTTTCTAAGATTTTCCGAATTTTCTAACAAAATTTAAAATTTCCGCAATTTTTTTTCGAATTTTTCACACCTGCCATTCGTTATAAAATGGCATGTAACACCCGTCCTTCACGGGAGTGCAAGAGGTTAGATTACATCCTGTATTATAAAAATTTTCAAAATTGTTGGTTTGCTAAAATCATAAAACAATTAAATGACCCGGCACTAAGGTAATAAAATGAAATCGGTACCTATAAAAGCCGATTCAGATACATGCGTACCCACTCAGGGTTTATTAAGCACGCGCAATATACATGCATATGCTTTTTTAACCCGTGCGCCTGAAAACTGCAAGACCATTCACATACGTGCCTTTCACTTGCGTCTATCACAAGATTATACTTTCTCTGGTTCTGTATTAATTATCCCGTCGTATTATTTTACTGAATCTTGCATTATGTGAGTTTCCAAGCATGCCGACAGGCACAAGCGTGAACGTCGATGGGTATGCATTTCTCATGCAGGGTTAAAAATACAGGGTGGGCAGGGTGGTAAACAATTTTTTTTTTTCGTGTTTATCATGGTTCCAACAACTAGCATACCAAATTTGGTGGTGCTAAAATCGATTCTTGTCTCAAAACCCAATCGTACTGGATTAAACCTACTTGAGAGACTTGCGGGTAGCCAGTGTTAGAGAAGCGGTTAATTCCGTTTCGGGGACTTGAATCAGGGACTTGGGTGAGAGAACATCGGGGACCCGAATTTAAAACTTGGCCGGTGGGAGTCGGAAATAGTCACTTCAGGTTGTCCCCAGAGTAATCCATATCGATACAAAAATCAGTGATAAAAAACTTGGAATGTTCCCTTTTTCCCAGAGGTTATGTTGAACGATGGAAAATACGACTAAAGTTTGTCTTCCAGTTGCAGATGATTCCGCAACTATTTTAGGAAAATCCTGTTCATATTCATTCGTTTGGTAACGTAGCGAAGGATTTAGTGATAAATATCTCGCGCGTTCCGAACGACTTATCCCTTAAATCTTAGTGTTTCCCAGACGAATATAAATTAGATTAGCTGCTAAATAAATCAAGGACAAGTAATAAATATTTGAGAATCACTGTGTTAACTAACAACCCTGAATACAAATATTTTGGGGAGAGAGACAAACATAGCTGAAACCGTAAAATTCTCACTTCTTGCGCGGACGTTTGATTTCAAGTGCCTCATCACGGGATATATTACGGACTATAGTCGGTCGAACGACTAATGCGCATCATGGGCGTGCATAGTTTCACGATTTCAGCTATGTTTGTCGCACTGTAAGTCATTAGGAATGCACTGAGTAGGGATTTTTTTGAAGCTAGATAGATATTGAGTTTTTGGTTTCAGTTGACAACTATTTGTTTAAGTGGTTCATGCGTCCCTGAGAGACCCCCAAAACGTTATTTGAATCGAAATTTTGTCGTTTGTTGATTCGCCATCAGCGGCAAACTTGTTTCATTTATTGAGTGTATAATTCCATTCCATATTTAATTAGTCTGATTAATCTGAGCAGAGTTGCAAAATAAAACTACATCCTTATGTATGTAGCACGAATTTAAACCCAATCAGCCAGAACGGATCAGATAAAACGAAACTAATTTCTTTGTATCAAAATTCGAAACGGGTACTCCCTACCCTAATAATCTTTATCAACGTCCTGTAAATTGTAGAGTGGTGGTGGATCACAAAAAAATTGGTTTTCTAGATACCCGTAGATTCAGTAAATGTATAAGGAGGCAGAGGGACCTAAGAGGCATCGAACAGTAGGTAAGTTAGTAACTAAACCAAATTTCTTTTATTGAAAATTTCACACCTCACTTTTTCAGCCAATCAAAAAATTGGTTTTTATTTAGTTGCCATGGCAACCCAAAAAATTTCCGGAAATTTTTATCCTCCTGGGTACCCTGGGTGAAATTAATAAGTGGAAATTTTTTTGTCAAATATTTGACATGTGATAGTTAACATTTTGCTTTTATGTACAAATGGAATGTTATTTTTTATATGAAAGGAGATAATATTTCATAATTATATATTCACTAAATATTTCGAATGTGTCTGAAAATATTTTGAGAACTTGCATTTCAACGATGAATAAAAAATGTATATCAATCAAATCTATCTATGCTTGACTTGATGAACTTAATATTTGAAACAATTTTATTCAACTTATCTTTTCGTGAATACTCGGCTGAAATTTGCAAGAATTCCTTTCCACAGCACTTCCCAATAGATAATGCGCATGGACCAGTCAAAACTATTTTAGTTCTGCGTGATGTACAATGTAATTTTAGGTTGAAAATGTCGCAAAATGAATTTTCCTTTCTCACATACAAACACCGCCACTAAGAATAACGCGTAACTGTCATTATATCAACAAAAACCATTCATGGCCCACTGATGTTACAACTTGTTTTCTCTCAGAATAATCAACAAGTTAGTTGAATTAACCATTAATTTAATATATTTTGGTGTGAAATTTTCTTACCGAATCCCCCGCGTGCTTGAATTAATTGCTGGAAATTTATCTCGTCGCTGCGCGACTCGGGTCATTTTCAAAAAATTCATGTACTCGAAAAATTTCCGGCAATAATTCAAGCACTAGGGAGATTATAAATGAAAATTTTTTGCTCAAGCGGAAATCCAATGAAATTAGTGAAACCATACGGTCTGTTTTCACTCTCAGGCACGTTGCTATGGATATACATATTTTGATTTATTTCGATTTTGAAGTTTCAAATATTCAATAACGTCAAAATGTCAATGATTTGGTTGTAATACTGACGAGAAGATTAGTGAAATTTTCTTATCAAATATATCAAAATACACTGTTTCCAATTATAAATTGGTATGGAAAGCATCTATAGACTATTGCAATGCTGAAAAGTATCGGTTAGGTTTGGCAAAAAAAAATTATCCGAATAACTTGACATGATTTTTTGGGTTTATGGCCTTCCACAATCTGAAAATGAAAAATTTTTTTTTTAATCCAAAGAAATCTGTACAAGTGTAGAAGGGCAAATTAATTAATTTGCCCGATAAGTTACTGCGTTCGCAAGACTGCTGTCTTGAAAGAAATTAATTTTTGTCAGTAACGTACCCTACACTGAATTTGCCTATTAATTAATTAATTTGCTCTTCTACACTTGTACAGATTTCTTTGGATTAAAAAAAAAAAAAAAATTTCATTTTCAGATTGTGGAAGGTCATAAACCCAAAAAATCATGTCAAGAACTGGATTTCCTCCACAAAATCAAACTTTCAATCAATATCCGAATAACCCTCGAACATTGAGAAATATAACTACTTCCTCAAGCTTGTTGCTTATTGCGAAGGCAGAGGTCTGTTTCCAAGCAACAAGCTTTCGGAATCTGCTATAATTATCAATGTCCTTGTTATTACTACTGATAATGAAAACTGGTGAAACGTCAGTTTATAACTCACAGGTAGTGTATACAAAAATTACCACAATAAATTCAAATCATATAAACATCTCAATTAGTGATGAAAAAATTATACCATCCATACCATCCATGAATTTTTTTATCTAAATAATAAATTAACATTTGAAGCACACTTCGAATCCATCAATGAGAAAATTGGAGTTATTTTTTTTTCGAAAACTAGCATCGAATCAAAAATAACAGTTTACAAAGGCATTATTCAGCCACACAGATTACTGTCTTATTTTACATAACCAAGCTATTAAAAATTGAAAAACCTTCAAAAGTGCTATTCGAAAATAATTTTGGAAACAAATCGGTATACACTGATTTATTTATTCAGTCTAACGGCTTTGAATCTCGAAGATTAGTGTACTTCACTTATAATATTTGTTTTAAAAATCGTCACCAACTACTGCCATTCTATCCTTGAAATTTGTGAAAAAGTATTTCATATTTTGTTTCAGCTATGACGATACCAAAAAACTTAAAAACGAAAAATTCATATTTTCCGAAAGGACTGAAAGGATTAAATCCGATAATTTTGGATAATATCAGACTGATTAAAAATTTGATAATTTTGGGACTTCGGAACTGATATCAACTTAAAACATTTTAGGTATCCAGCAAGTGAAAAAAAAATATATGAAGTGTATTTAGTGCTACAAAGTAGTAATATCGGAACGGAAATTATGATGACAAAATACAAAATTGCTTTGATAATCGTTTGAATCTATTTTCGGTTGTATTTATTTACGTATGGAATACATGTTGAATGCTGACGATTGATTTAGGAAGATCATCAGTGGAAAAATGAATGAGAAATTCGTTTCCCCAGCGACATGTTGAAATGGCGAAAAATAATGAAGTAAGTGTATACTTACTGCATATATAATACAGCGTATATTTTCTATATTCACATCTATATTAAACCTCTGCTAGTTGGAATTCGACTGAGGAACGTTTCAAAATATCTTTTGTGACTTTTGGAATACAATAACACAACTCGAATCCCGAACAAAAATAAAATCTCTGAACTGTTTGTTATTCCATGAAATAACCCAAACAAACTAAACAGGAATGAGTTGTTATTTGGAGTTATTTTTGAGATTGAAATATTTGTTTCATACCATTCACGATTTTGAAAAATCCAACCAAATTATTTCGTTTTTTAAACAAACAAGCCGTAAAAGTGTGTATAATGTTTCATTTTATTATAAAAGAATGAGTAGTTATTTTACGAGAACGACACTTTATATTTTCCTACATTTACTGTTGAACTATTTGTTTATAATAAAATGATCGAATAAAATTTATTATCCAGCAGAACTACCACCTTACGTTTTTTTTAATTGGTAGTAAAATTTGGCAAATCTTTTTAATAAGGCTAAGGAACTACAGGAAATGAGTGTTAGTATAAAGTTTATACAATCGATGATCACAGATTACTTCCCGACATTTTTTCTCTTTTATCTTCTCGAATATCAATCGAGTGTAAAAATACCTAGATAATCTGAATATTTCTTTGTCCAATATCGTAGTTTCGAATGTTGATATCAACCGTTGTGCTCGGTTTTTATACCGGGTGACACAAAAGATAGTGGCTCGCCTTTATAACTTTTATAACAATCAGGACGAATCAACAGAATATTTTGTGTATGCGAAATGGAGGTACATATTAGATTAGGTATTAGAAATGAAGTGAACAGTTAATAGCTATTAATGTAACGAGATTATTATGCGATTTCTAACAATCGAGGAAGTCGCATATGCAAATTCCAAGATTTATCGTATCATTGACAACGATGATGTGAAAATAAAATACAAAACTTTGGTTATGCCATGTTATTGTTACTTTAGCGTACCATTTAGTATCTAGGGTATTATAAAGTAACTTACTTATTATATTGTAAATAATGTATTAGGATGTTAATAATTTGTAAAAAAGATTTAACTTAGAGGAAACTTAATATTCAATGATACGATAAAATGATTATTATTATATGGATTTTTGGTTTGAGCCTGATTATTTTGGTAATTATTAGACATTGATTCAAAAATAGTAACTACCCGAAACACCAAAAGTCTACGTCACTTTCTCTCGACGCGAATTTCGCCAAACAATTGAAACTCACGTCGAGTGAAAATGACGTAGTTTTGGTGTTTTGGGCAGTTACCTTCTATTTCTTGAATTGTAGTAATAGCAAAAGGTCCAATTATTCATTTATCCGATCAGAAAATGACATTGAAAAGTGTAAGTATGTCAAAATTAAACTGTCTAAAAACTCTGGTGTAGCATATTATAGCTACAAAACTGTGGGACATTCGCCTGCTTGATAACGAGAAAGAAATTGAATCGTGGTGTGTTTTTCGAATATCCCACGAAACTTGCGTGTACAGTTACCGTCGACTTTTTTCTTTGGGTAAGTTTTCATGAATAGAAGCTTGAAAGAAATCATTTCTTACTTTTTTTAGCGCATGTAAATGAAAGCTTGTCTTTGAGTTTGTTTATTAATTATTTTATTTTGTGCTTTTTAGTTATATTACTCCATGTATTTTTGATAAATCATGGATATTACAAGGACTGTTTCCTAGTTTTGATGTCATCTAGCTCTTCAATGAGGAATTCCATCTGAATATTAACTCGCCCGCCGTCCTGGAAGCGCCATCTTGAATTTATGAATTTCAACAGAACAATCATGATATTCGACCACAAATACCCCCCTCGACCCCCACATACCAATTTTGAAGAGAATCGGGCCATAATCACAAAACTCGTCCGCTGTCTTGGATTCATGAATTTCCCTATCAGATAGTCACATGCATTGGACAAGCTGCTCTGGAGGACTCGCTTCACCATAAGATCTGGTCAGATCGTCCAAACAGAGCAGGTGATATTTAGAAGAGGCGTGTTGCAGGGATACTCTTTCAGCCCTCTTCTTTTCTCCGTCTCACTACTGCCATTGTCTGCTGCACCCAGAAACACACGAGGTTAACTGCGGCATCCCCAGCAACTGGAGGCACAACGGCACCCATTTATTTCATATGAATGACCTCAAAATATATGCGGCAAGTATCAGCATAAACTCCGACAGATCTGGTTTTCAGACTGGCGAGGAACAACAAAGTTGCTGCAACTAATATGCTTGCCGTTCCAATCTTATTTTACTCTTTCTCCTTTGGAGTGGTGAAATGGACTCAAGAGGAGCTGCAACAACTCCACGTAAAAACTCGCAAAATGATGCATCTTTATTGGAGCTTTCCATCCTAAATCGTCCTTTCACGGTTGTACTTCCCCAGGCAACAGGGAAGCCGAGGACTTTTGAGTATGGAGTGTGGTAACAGAATGGTACTGGATCGAGCCTGTAAAGTGATCAAGTTCAGATCCCCTTCTCTGCTTGGTATATGACCATGAGAAAGTACCTGAGCATTCCTCTTTAAGGCAGCAGTCCGTGCAGCCGATGAACTTGGTCTCGTTTTCGACTATGAACGGGTCAACCAAAACTCTGTTAGCGAGTTGGAGCCCGTTCAGCAAAAAGACTCAATTACTCCTGCAGCTACATAAGCTAAAACAAATGTATGGGGTCTTCTTCAAGAACATCAAAGACCTTGGCTAATCTAAAAATTTGACCTTTGCTTTCCTCAGGTCAAGTGGGCTGAAGTCGGAGACCGAGGGATTCATAATGGCCTGCCGGTCTGGAGTCTTCAACACCCTGGTCTGCCGCAGTCGCGTGGTGGCTATAGAGGTCCCGGACAGTAGATGCAGAGCGTATTGTGGGGCTCCTGAGACCATGATACATTTGTTGTCTGCTTGTCAAGTTTATGCGGTCTCAGCCTATATCCACTACGCGTGTTATACTATCACCTGCGATACTCGCACGGTATAGAAGAGACACCGGTGTTGCCTTATACTCCGGGGGATATGGAGTCCGTTGCGGAGAACATCGACCGAAAAGAAAAAAAAACGGACTCAATATCGAGATGTAGTCTTTGATCTCCACAGGCTGTACCCAAGCCACTCTGTTAAAAATGGTGGTTCTGATCACAGGGGTACTTGGTGGAATGATGGACACGCAGCTTTCTAATCTGAAAATCACTGGGCGTATATGACCCTTCAGTATCGAACAAATTACAATTAAGTAACACAATGCTATACATTTTGGGTAAACTGTACATTGAATATTTTGTAATGTTGATATCAGACGGTTCACTCGGATGAATGATCATTGTGAACGTTCTTTTCATTTTCGTTTAACATTCACGCGACACGACAAAATGACATACAAATGAACGTTATACCACTAAATAATTCATTAGGCGATTGAAAATTGGCAACCGAAGACAAGACGAAAATGACCGAAATCGAGTGAACGTTCTAAATATTTTCATCCGTTATATTATTCGTTCATTCGTTCATTCGGAGCACGAGTGAATGATGCGAATGAAAAATTCCGAAATCGCTGGATTGGTTCCCTAATTAATTCATTCGTCACTTTTGATTCATTTTACGTTTCACTTTCAGTAAAAGATGCTGAATGAACGACAGAAATTAATGAAAAGTGGACCCCCTGATATTACCTCAATAAAATGTTCACCATAATGCCAATTTTCCTCTATTAGTAAATACGCATGCACCAAAAGTCAAAAATAACAACGGTTACAAACCTGGCGGGCCCGTAGAACTATTTTCGCCCTCCTCGGTATTAGTGTCTTCCTCGTCGAGTTCTTTATCCTCCGAAGACGGCAAGTCGACGCCGTCTACTGCCGGCGTTGGCGTAATATCCTCCCCTCCGACGGCCTCGGCGCGTTCGGTAACTTCATCGGAAGGCGGAAGGTCCTGCACGCTTTCGGATTCCGAATCGGAAGCAGCCTCCTCTTTGCGGTCCAAAGATTTGCCTTGTCGCTTATTATACGCTTCCGTGGCATCGGTGAAGTGTTTGAACCATCTGTAACAAAGCCGATTTTGTAAAGTGGAATAAAAGGAAATTTTCGAAAAGGCGAGACAAAAAGTTGTTTTTCAGTTTAGTTGTTATTAGAGATTTGCATACATTTTTTTCTATGACAAAAAAAAAGCTGGTAAAAACTGAACCAACGGTTCAGAGCACTCAAAAATATTTATTAATTCAATGTTAATCTATTCACCGATCCAAGAAATTAATTACCTACAACTTATTTGTACCCACATAAAAGTAGAAGATTCAGTATTAATCAGAATAAGGAGCAAAGGGTGGGAAGGTATGTATCCAGCCTGAGGGACCTGAGGAATCTGATTAACCCGATTAGCAGCCCGTTCTTGCCTTATGAAGGTGGCCAGATTGCCCCAGCTGGTGGTTCTGAGGGCGTAGCAAATCTGAGTGCGAGGAAATTGAATACATACATTTTGCGAGGAGTAATTATTTAGTATGATCGTACCAGAACGAACTTACCTAACGTAGACATTTCAGTGCGTGAAAATTAAACACATACATTTTATTTGGATATGTACGAAACAAGAGTGTTAAGGCAAATCATGAATTATTGTCATTAGAATATCGATAACTATTGGAAAATACATGAGAAACTTGTCGGGTTAAAAAGACCCTTCTGCAGAATTTGGTACCTGACAAGTTTGGTGTCGAGAAGTAACCCGCCGGCTCATCCTTGCTTTCATTTACCCTCGAAATTCTACTCACCTTGTGAAAATAAATAAATCATTGAAGTTTAAGATATCCTATATAGATTAGAATTGGTCAGTCAGCGAAGAAATAATTTTTACTTTATCACATTTAATGGTAAAAAAAACATATTTTCGACAACAGAGCAATTTCAAGTAGACACTTCATTTGGGAAAATAAGCCACAAAGATGATATATGACACTTTTTTGGCGTGAAAAAATTTTAATTACAAAATTTTCGGAGATATTAATTCATCAAAATTGTCAGCCACACCAATTTTAACGGATGGAGATCTTAAAATTTATTACAAGAAAAAATAATTGTGAAAATTGATGTATAAAAAGAGGACCGTCGACAAAATTTCTTATTGGAAACTGTTATGACTATTATCCAGAGCTGTCCCAAAGCACAGTGTTAAGTGCTCGTGAAAGTGCTCGAAACACTTTTTGCTCCTAAGCACTGTGCTTCCTAGCACTTTCCTAATTCAGTGCTTAGTGCTCCGAAGCATTTAACGAAAAGGCTTAGTGCTTAGTGATCCCGAAAAGTGCTCGCGAGCATTCCAGTGCTCCGGATCACATTTCGGGATTACTAAGCACTAAGCCAGTGCTCCGGATCACATTTCGGGATTACTAAGCACTAAGCCAGTGCTCCGGATCACATTTCGGGATTACTAAGCACTAAGCCATTCCATATAAATGAATCTTGTCGAAACATGATTCCGCGGCAGATGGCATTCGGCACCCCCCACAAAAAATTTTCTATACGATAAGTACTGCGTTTAGAAGAGTACTGTCTTGAAAAAATAGTACAATTTTGTCAGTTACTTTTCCTATCTAAAAAAATAAGTTCAAAATAACTAAATATTACTTCTCCTTTTCAAATTACGATGACGTATCGGAGATCAAATTTGTCACCGTTACCAAAACCTTTAAAACAATGATTTTTTTATTATCGAGTCAAATTGTTATTTATTTGACGAAAGTCAAAAAAAGTTCACCAAAAATTTCGTATGGATGACATTTGCTATCCTGATACAGGGGATGTGCGGTATGTCAATTACCATTTTGTTATTTCAAACTTCTTATCTGTGTAACCATATGAGGCCCATTTCGATTTGATTTTGATTTACATGTTTTGTTTTTTTTTCAGACTGTGCCCTGAGATTAAACACTCAAAAAACTATGTCAAGAAAACCACAAAACCAAACATTCAATCAATATTCCTATTTTGTTGGAATCAAATTGTTGATTTCAGCAATTCTATTTCAAAATAGTATATTATGTTAGCAGAGTTATAAACGTCCTTTCAGTAATTGTGTCGAGGAGTTCATATATACCGTACCTTTTTTACGAATTCATATTATAATTATAACCAAAAATTGTATGTTTTTAAGTTGGTACCTTTTTTTTTATCATTACAGTTTCAATTGACAGGTCAAGAACGACCTACTCTCTCAGGGTTTTTAACCACTGAAATCAAACAGTAACCCTATCGATGTACTTGAAAATGAAAAATGGAGTTGCTATGGTAATATTTTTAAAAAAATTCTTTAAATACAGATTGCGGAATATGTGATTAATTGATCATTTATCGTGGTACGCTGAATGCCATTTAAATATGTGAGTTGAAAAAGTAACTTAAGTTTTTAATTGACTCGGTTGTTACTTGATGGAAATCCTTAGCACTTCTTAGACTGTTAGAAACGTGAATTACTGAAACTTGATTTAACACGGTAAGATTTCATGAAATGATATTACATCGAGACATGTTTTTGAAAGAGCTTAGTAATCGCGAGCATTTCATAAATAAAGTGTTTAGTGCTCGAGATTTCGGAACACTTTTTAAGAGTGCTTAGAGCTTAGTGCTCGAAGCAATTTTTGTCAGTGCTCACAGATCTGCTATTTTCAAAGTGAAAATTGCCGCATAGAAAATTTGATTCCAGGAGATGGTCACTTGTTGACTGAAACACATGACGAGGTGTTAAAAATAGCGGTTTGGTGTCGACATAAAACTGTAGTGTATTAATTGGTATACAATATAATAAAAAACGAAGATATTGCACCAACCTTGTTTAATCTTCGGATGGCCAAGGGGGGTCAATTTTGATCCCAATATATGTTTTTTCAGAAATATTTTCAATTTTCAACTGATTATTTTTTCATCTAACTATATTATCATGCTTAGTATCCTCATAATTTGTGAAACAAAAATTCCCAATAATTCACAAATAAAAATAATATTGTCCGATTTTGGTTTATAAATATGACGACTACGTAAAAGGAAGGAATGAGGCTCTTTCTTCAAGATTTGGGCCTTGACCTAGACCTAGTAACACATTCAAACAGCCATACATACGGCACTAACAAAATATTCAGAAGATTCTGAAGATGCAGGGCCAATTGAAAATCCCAAGAAGCGTGACTGATGTATATTTGCAGTCGATTTTCCGACAGAAAATTCATTAGAAATTTGTCTTAAGGACTGGTTTCCTTGCGACCGTGACGGCGGCGTTCGACGGAAGAGGTTATCTTGAACGATGGAAAATAGCGACTAAAGTTTGTCTTTCAGCCGCAGACGATTCCACAACAGATTTTATTAATATCCTTTTCATAATTTCGAACAAAAATCACCAAAATAATTATTTGACAAAGACCAAAACAAAACCTTAACTGAGAAATATCACCAGAACAAAAAACAAAAATCAGCTGTTTATACTCGCACTAATATTCAACAACCAGAGATAATTAAAATTGCGATTTAAGACCTTTCAACGTCCACATGTTTATGAAAACGAGGTTTCAACGAACCGGCAATTATCAAAATTAGCTCGGGCTTTTCTAATGTTTAATGGCAATTCAAATCAGAGTAGGCGGCAATGAAAAATGTGTATGAACTATTGATTGACTTATCCCACAAAAAAAAAAGAAGGAAGTCTGTAATTCTCCTGATTCATCATATTGCTACCGGCCCTTCTTACAACACTAAAAAAGTTTATCTTGTATTTTAGTGACATAACGTAACGACCATAATGAAGTTGAAAAAGACCTAGTACCATAATGAAATTCAAATTTAAAGTTTCTGAATGTTTATCATGAATGAACTTTATAAGACAAAATGCAAGTAAAATCAAACAATTTTTTTTGAAATAATACAAAACTTCAAAACTCAACTATTCATTATACAGTCTTTCCATAAAGTAACCCATACCCGTTAACTTTTAAAAGTATTGGATTTTTCTCTATACGAACACAAATTCTCAAAGGAAAAACATTCATCTTGAACAAAATGGCGGTACATAAGGGTTCTGCTAAAGTCAATTTCAGACACGGAGAACTTTTGTAGGAAGGTAACTTCAAAACTTTTTTATTAGAACTCGTTATGATTCGAATGGATCCTCATGGCAGAGCTCTAACATTATGTACCGCCATTTTGTTTCAGATGAATATTTTCCTTTGAAATTTTGTTTCCAACATAGATAATTGAAACACCATTCTAATGAGGTGTGTCTCGACCCCCAATGACAATTGAAAAAATCTTTCAAAAAGCGACTCGACGCGATTTTGAAAGATGTAAATGTTTTTGTTGTCAAATAGTAGTTCATACCTTTATGAGAGTTCTAACATTACCACCATTTTGATTTGGATTTTGTTGAAATTGTTTTTTCCGTTAACCAGCTGTCGTCCCCTTACCAACGGCAGCCCTCAAAAGTCGAATCTTGTGCGAGCCAAGGATTAACGAGGTCTTACCTTTTAACGTGCGATTCCTAGCACTTTCTCAGGCCATCAGAAAAAAAATCTGTAGTCACCATAGGATTTGAACCTAGCCGACCAGCAGTCAATGGTTTTGAACGCGACAGTCTCAACCAATAGCTACCTGTCCGTTTATATTTTTGTTAGAAATTTAGCTGTCGTATAGAGAAAGACGTTTCGAAAGAGGCATCATTCGACCACAAGCCACTTAAAAAATCCTCAAAATGGCGTGTATGAACTACCATTTGACAAAAATAATCAAGAAAAAATCCCTTTTTTTCAGAAGTTAACAGAGGGGAGTTACTTTGTGAACAGACTGTAATCTTATAAGAGAAATTATTGCAATTTTGCAATTAGCTATAAGAGTCGAACGTTTGCAAGATTTTACTTCTTTAGCTCAATAATATTCACGGCTACTACCGTAATATTCGTCATTATGATCCGTATTATATAAATAATTATTGTCTATGACCACTTAGACCAGGCGCAATAATTTATTAAACAAAAAAAAATTCTCAGCGTATCTTGAGCGATATATAGGTAAATCAAGATTATATCGGATTTTTTTTGTTTTGAATTATTCTTCCTCAGAAAAATTAATTTTTTTTATGAAACTTGGTGAAAATGTTCTTTTTAATACGCTTATATTAGCTTCACTTGTATGTATCTATGTAACGGAGCCTTTGAACGTGATTTTCACCCACTTCCAGACGTCCAAATGATTTGAAATTTGGCAGGTGTTCATTGGTGACAATGCAATATGACATTATTTTTATTATAGAAAAAAACAAAATAGCGGCTCCAAGATGGCGGACGAGATTTGTGATAATGATCCGATTCCATTCAAAATTGGCATGTAGGAGTTTTGGGGGTCAGAGATTTTGATTTTTTTGTCAAAATTTATAAATTCAAAATGGCGTCTGCAAGATGGCGGACAAGATTTGTGATTATAATCAGATTCGATTCAAAATTGGTATGTGGGGGTTTTTTAGGTCGTATATTTCGAAATTTTGGTAAAAATTCATAAATTGAAGATGGCGGCTCCAAGATGGCGGATTATATTGATGATGAGCCTTTATCCCTAAAACTTTTGGTCATTGGTCATTGGTCATTCTCTCTTCAGTCGTTGATGTGCTCAGTCAATTTGATTTCGATGTTAATTGTCAATAATTACAAAAGTTTTAGGGATAAAGGCTCATAGCCTCCCTTATTAATGTTTCCCGCTCCAAAAATGGGGTAGAGGTTTCAAGCCTCCTCCTTTTTTGAAATGTTTTAATAATTTAATTTTTAATTTTTCTTCAATAAAACACATGTTTTCTGTGCTCACATAACCCCTAGTGGGAATATGTGGTGACACATTTCCAATTTAATTTATTAAAGTTTCAATTCAACAATTTTCTCTCCATAATTTATACTTAGCTGATGATGAACCTATATAGGTTCGAAACATGTACTACTACGATACAATTGAACTGATCAATATTTTTTGATAGTTCTACCAATACAACATCTGGTTGTTATATTAAATTGTGGAGATGACTTTGAGTTTTACTGCATCTTAAATCTATACCACTACACTTCGAGACACTATGGACTTCTACCACAGGTTACTAAAAAAAACGTTTTCACCAAGTTCATAAAAAAAATAATTGTCTTCGGCTCATGTCACGATAGACATCTTACCCAGATGATTACGACACTTGTCTTCGACTCATGTAACAAACTTCAAACCGTGAATTATAGCTACAATTAGTTGGTGATAAAATAATACATTATTGTACGGTTTCATTTCCAATATAATATGTTTAACAGTCTGTACATTATACCTTGAAATGAGGCTTCCTCTCCGTTTTTCACAAACAACAGACGGTGATGAAATGGATAAGCCCGGGGTCAAACTTCCTCTGCGTTCCAGGCGACATTTTTTCGTTATTATTCTTTCATTTTTCTCAAGAAATGACTGTTTACGAGAAGACCGAAACGACAGCGAATACGAGCGAGGGCGATCGTAAGACATTTTTATAATACTTTATTTTGTTGCGACTTAAAATGAATGAATCAATTATACTGTGATTAGATCTATGGCTTTTTAAAAGTCACGTTTTCGTATGAACATTTTAACAATACTTTCTGAGTCACCCAACAAATGTTTATGGTTGATGCTTTCGACGTCTCAAGCCTCCTTGACGATAAAGCAGGCGATTGAATAATCACACTTTTACAATTTCTACAGATGTCCAAGGAAATTTATATTTTCACCAAAAAAATATTTCATTGTTCAATAATACATAGGTGATTTTAGTTTATATTGTTCATTGGCATGGCATATTAAAAAAATGTATTGCATACACAAACAATGGATAATTTTTTTCGTCCCAATTTTCAAATTTCACTTGGTTTTCCACTTCTACTGGTGCTAAGGGCACATTATAATTGGTCGTAGTTCACCCTGTATGTAAGTGCCAAATTTTTTGCCAAAACTTCAGTGCATTAAAAACAATTAGATCAACTAATCTCATTCATATTAAAAAATTATTTTAAATTGAAAATCATAACATCAATTACATCAGATTTCAAGGCGGAAAATCAAAAAAATCGAAACATCGTCAAGCTAAAAGTATTGTATCGATTGATAAATAAATTTTTTTATAACTGAGTATACGTAGCAAAATGCAAAACTTGATATATGGAAAAGTTTTACTAATAAATCAATTTTTCTCATTAAAAACAATAAGTCTTTCAAATAAATTACTTTACTATGAACAAAATTTTCGTATAGAAAAATTGTTTTGACATTCAATTCATTCAGTTTTGTGGAAAGTGATTACAAGAAAAAAATCTGCCGAACAAACTTGTTTCTAGATGTTTTCAACGAATTCCAGCAAAAAACTGTATGGAAAAACAATCTAATAAATTGTGGCAAAAATAGACTATTTTGTAAACATCAACCAGTTAATTATTTTTTTTACGTGATTTCCGAAGAAATTATTGTTATTCCGATACACTTTTCACCAAAACACAAAATAAGAATTCTTCAGTCAATTAATTATTCATGGCGAAGGAACTATAAAAAATGCACGACAAGACGAGCACAACTATCGAACTGGACCAAAATGAGAAGCGGTATGTCGTCGGCCTGCAAGCGTTATCAAGGACGGCCCTGCTGCTTCTAGTAAAATTGTATTGCGTATCTTTCCATAACCCAAGCAAATATAGCATTTGATTTGGTAAATACACACTCGATTCGGAAAGATGAAATGGTTTCAATGCCTTGTTTATTTTTCTTACGTTATTACCGGGCGTGTGCGAAAAGTCGTCTAATAGATATCGATAACCGGAATCCTGAACATATGTCGAAAACAGGTTTGGAGGTTTTTGTCAATATTTGAATGACCCGCGAAATTACTGAAATAGAACAAAATTAAAAGGACCCCGCACAGATCTAATGGGAAAAATGGCAATTGGCTGAATTTTGGGTATTTCGTATAGTTTATGTTATTTTGATCAAAAGTTCTCATGGCCGCAAACTTCTATGTAATCGAAGTACGACTTTCATGAAAAGTCGAATGATCTTAATTTTCGATATTTCTTGAACCACCACAGTAGATCAATAACCGAGAGCCATAAAAACTTATTTTCGTTTTTGAAGCATTCAAAAATTTTTGAAATTTTTTATGAAATCGCTTTGTTTAAGAGGCACTGGTTTTATTCTCCAGGATACAGCGTGTCTGCCCGCTGGCATTGTTTCAGCGCGATTTGCACAGCCTGCAGACCTCTTATCAGTTATTACAAAAAAAGTCTTGAAATCTTCAAAATTCAGTATCTTCCAAATTTTTTTTTCAAGAAAAAGTATTCTTTCATATCGTTTCGATTTGTTTTGTCATCTTCTACTTTCCATTTCATTTATCGCTCCAATTTTGGAAACACCTTATAAGCTTTTTTTGGTTTTTCTGCTTTTACGTTCGCTATTCAAATGACTCATGTTCATATGTAGGTAAGATAACAAAACGAGATCGAATTATATTAAATAAAATATTTTACAGTTTGTCCATAAAGTAACCCCTACTCTGTTAACTTTTGAACGGATTGGAATGTTTCGTTGAAATTTTTTGGTGAAATGGTTGTTCATAAGCTACATTTTGACACAAAAAAATTTGTTTTCAAAATGGCGTCTGGCCACCATTTTGATTTTTTTTCAAATAGCATGGTTGGTCGAGTGATACCTCATTCGAAACGTCTTTCAATTCTCTATATTACTGCAGAATTTCCAACAAAAATATTTATTAAAAACAAAATGGCGGTACATAATATTAGAACTCTTATTGAGTAACCCCACCACTGTTAACTTTTGAACAGATTGGAATTTTACTCTAAAATTTTATCTGGTTGAATGATAGTTCATAAACTACTTTTTGCCACGAACAAAAAGATTTTTTGAAATCGCATTGGTGGTCGACTGGTACCTCATTTGAATCGTCTTTCAATTTTTTATACGATTCGATTCAAATTCAATTCAAAGTACAATGTGGTACATTGCACAAGTATCTGTTAGATATAATTCAATAACCATCGTGGAGATAGCCAGGGGGGTGGTTGTTTTCTGACAAGTATTTGCCACAATAAGCCTACGTTGTAGGTGTGTATGGAAGTAAAAAGTGTAAAACATGGGTAGGCAACGACTATCTTAAGTAAACGATCTGTCAAAAGAACTCCGAGCTTTGCATTTAGATATATGACAAAATATTATATTTCAACTAAAGAATTGCCGAAGGTCAGACTGTTGACAGTGCGATAATTAAGTGATACTTTTGCGCACAAGTGGGTAAAAAAATCACCTGTGTACACTTTTACACACCGATCATACATTTATGCATTTTCGAAAAATACAGAATTTTGCGTCAAATACAGTGACGGGCATATGGGATTTTTTTTTTTTTAATAAATTTTGACAAATATCGATATGTGCAATCACTTCTGCATCAAAAGAAACCACAAAAGACGTTGTACAGTGCCGCTCATCTTTTCCTGTTTGGCGAAAAATTCAAAAAAATTGAAAATTATTTGTCAAATAACACTTGTTTGAGAAAATATCGAAAAATGTTATGCGGAAAAGATGTTCAGAATGACATTTCACAGCTATGTACAAATTTTAAAAAAGATCTGCGATAAAAAAATAAAAATAGATTTTTTTGTCACAAAAAAAAAGTATTGGGAAAAGTACATTTCTGACGAAGAAACTCATTAGTATAGCTAGCCTACAATTAATATTAATATGGTTTTGTAAAGATTCGCAAGCTAAATCTATTTTATTCGGAGAAAATTTGAAATATGTGAATTTGCCATGTGTTCAGCTGCTTCATAAGAGGTCACTGAAATATCTTCAGGGCATTATAATCCAGATACTGTTCAATAATAATGGAGAACCATGTATATACACAATTTCAATGTCAATTTTTCATTTAAACAAAAAATAAAATGATTTTTGGCAAATTGTTGGAATCATACACACTTACTATATTTTGTTGATTTTATGTTCTTGTTATTTAAAAAATTAAAAACATTTTTTGTTCTGATGAAAAATTCAAATTAAATTTGTGTAGCGCTACTTCGCCCTTCATCAATATTAAACAGTTTGTAGATTACAATGTACTAAAGATATTCCAGAGACCTCTTATGAAGCACTGAACACATGGCAAATCCACATATTCCAAATTTTCCCCGAATAAAATAGAAATAGCTTGCGAATCTTTACAAAACCGAATTTGAAATATTAGTTGATGGCTTTACTAATGTGTGTCTTCGTCAGAAATGTACTTTTTCAAATAGATGTTTTTTGTGGCAAATTTTAATTCAAATAAGTCATGGTTTTTCTTCGTTCGACTTTGAAGAGGCCAATAAATTTTTCTAGAAGTTTTTCTTCGTAGACTGTTGACTTGCTATTTCATTTTTGAAAATTATTTATTTTCCATATGCCACTAATTTCCATGTATATTTATGTAACGCAGAAAAATGTATTTAATGTCCGACTGTGTAGTAAGTATATTAATCCTTAGAATAATATTTATGTTATCATAAGTTTAGCATTTTTTAAAACCATGAAAAATGATAATGAATAAGTAAATCGTAAAAAAAGTTAATCAGAAATAAAAATATTACCCATCAATCAATCGTTATCTAAAGAACGGCGAGTTATAATTAGACTTGTTTACTTTTTTCAGTACAGTGGACACAATGGGGATGATTTTGGATACATTTTTGTTTTACCATTCAAAAGTGAAAACCCAATATAGTTATTTACCTAACAAGTGCGGAAAGTAGTACTTTTCCGCACGCGACGGCAGTTGCACTCGGGCAAGCCGTTAAGGGCGGAAAAGACATTTTCCGTAAGAGTTAGGTACAATATTTTTCCTACGAGTGTTTTTGTCCATCTTATTTATGAAAAAACAAGGTATTTAATAAACAAGTTTTTATAATAATGCTACAAAATGACTAATAAGACAGAATAGTTACATAGATCATTTAGTTAGTCGTAAATATCCTCATTTTCAACAATACAAAAATCGTGCGGAAAAGTAAAAATCGTACGGGAAAGTAACTTTTCCGCACGCTTTTAAATCGTACGGAAAAGTACAACTTTCAAAACAAAAAATCGTGCGGAAAAGTTACTTTTCCGCACGCTCGTAGGAAAAAGTACATAGCCACCAACAGTCAAAAAATGACAGGGTTCGCGCACTGACAACAATATGCGAAGTGACCCTTTTTTCAGTTTCCTCCGTTACCATGACACCGTACGCGAAGTAGTGTGCGAAATACATATTTCGCACACTGCATGTAAACTCTATGGGATTTTTATATTTTAACCTTTATGGTCCTCAATCAAGCAAAAACCCAAGAAATCATTTATTTCTTGTTTAACAATGATTAAGACTTTTTAATACTTTTCAAATTGTGAAAAAATTTAACCGTACCTAATTTTTTTTAAGCTAACCATATTACTTATTTTAGAACAATATTTTCTGACGTTTGTAGAAAAAAAAATTGTTTGCATCTCGTACGCAAATTACAAAAATAACAATTTTGCCATGGCTTAAGATTAAAAACGCGTAGAAAGTTCACGTAACTGTGAAAACTTATTCCGTAGCCAATCCGAATGCGAACGTTAACCATTGATCATGAATGCTTTTTCCTCATTGGTGCCGGTGGGACTTCGGAATAGTATGTTATCCGTGCTTACGTTTGAAAAGGGTATACATTTCAGATTCAATTTCAAATGTGTTTGACTAAATTCGTTTCGATTGCTTGTATTGGTTTAATACTATCTATACAGGGTCCTGCAGCAAGTGTGCGGTCTTCCATATCTCCATTATGGTAAGATAGATGGATCATTCTAGGAGCAAAATTATACTTTTTCCTGAGCTCCACAAATTGAAAATGATGGCACTCAAACAGGGTGTTCAGTTTTTTCTGGGCAGGTCCCAACTTTGTATTTTTAAATGGCAACCAGTATTTTTTATCAGTTTTTCGGTTTCTACATGAAAAATAAAAGGTACTTTATATGGATCTTTTTTTCGAAAATATCGCCAGTTTTCGAGATTTTTAGCATGGCAGGTTTTTCTTCCCAAAATTCGTCACTCATACTATTTGAAATTTTGAAGTTGTGCCAAGTCCTATTGTAATGAGTTTTTGGTCAAATTATGTACATTGATGACTCTCTCAAACGATATATCAAAAATCGACATGTGATATACAGGGTGCGAAAAATAGCTTGCCAAACATTGTGAATAAAAATGTGCAAAATCTCCCTTATTTCAAATAGAACACCCGGTATATTATCGATCCATAAGAAGCTCCAACAAGTGCTCTACAAATTTCATTAAATATTCCCTATGGTTAAAATCAATAGTTTTTCTTAAAAAAGCATTTTTGTTGAAAAATGGAAATTCTTCCTATTTCTTCACCATCATTTTTTTACGGCTGAATCCATATTTGACAACTGAGAGATATGTTATGTGGAACACCTTCAAAGTCCTTCATCTATTTTGTCCAACCCCTTCTTTGAAACATCGCTCAATGCCTATAATTACCCGTTTAAAATAAACAAATTGTGAATTCGACCACCACTCTGTTATTATTTCCATTCACATTGAAATGTATGTTTTGAAATATTCACAATAATTTCAATAACACCCTTTCAAGGAAAAACGAATAAATTGAGTCTTTGAAAGTGAATTAATTTGGCAGGTCAAAATATTTGCCTACGTGCCAGTATTATAAGTATTGAAATCTTTAGTGAATGCCAGTATAATTATTGAAATCTTCAGTGAACGTTGCTGTATTGAGAAGTTTCGGTTTAATTTAATCAAAATGTTGTTTTCAAAAAATGATTTGATTGATATGATTTTCATATTAGGTGAATCAGACAGGAATTGTTTATTGGCAAGTATAATGTATTCTCACCGGTATCCAGATGGAAGACATCCAGATGAAAGATCATTCCAAAAGGTCCTAACTAGATTTAATGAAACTGGTTGTATCAATTACTCCAAACATGAGCACATCAAACCAGCCACTAACGAGAATAATGAATTGAGAGTTCTTCTTGCTGTTGAAGAAGATCCGCATAGGAGTCAACGGCAGATTGGTGAAATAGTGGATATAAGTGAAAGATCAGTGCAACGAGTTTTGAAGAAGAATCGCTGTCATCCATACCATATTCAATTACATCAAGAACTACTGCATACATATGTTGAGAAGATTTTGCGATTGGGCCATGGAAAAATTTCGCGGAGACAACAATTTTTTCAATAACATATCATGCTCAGATGAATCGACATTCCATAAAAATGGATTTGTAAATCGACATAATTACCATTATTATTCGACTAAAATCCCCACTTATTAGACAGGTAGATTATCAACATAGGTGGTCAATTAATGTCTGGGGAGGAATTATTGGAGAATATGTTATTGGACCATACTCTTTTGAGGGACATCTGAATGGAGCAATGCATCTCAATTTCTTACGAAATGATTTACCAGGTTTGTTAGAAGATATTCCTCTTGATCTTTGCCATAGAATGTGGTTACAACATGATGGCGCTTATGCTCAATATTCGAGAGAAGTGAGAGATCATCAAAATGATGCATTTCCCAATAAATGGATACGACGGAATGGACCTGTCAGGTGGCCCGCTAGATCACCCGACCTAACAAAACTGGATTTTTTCTTATAAGGATACATACAAAATATTGTTTTTCTGAAGCCACCAACTTCTTCCGAAAATATGCGACTTCGAATAACGAATGCTTTTCGCAGCATTACACCAGCTGTCTTGCGCAGGGTGGAACAGTTTTTCGAACATAGAATTCAGCTCTGTATTCAAGAAGATGGAAGACATGTTGAACATATTTCGTGAAAGTTTTATTATTAACTTTCATTAAACCCTATACCAGTTTTGTAATTTGCCAGTTGACAATTTAAATAAGTAACTACTTGAAATTAATTGATTTATTAATGATACTTAGAACTTTTTTTCAGTCGTTTCAAATGGATTTTGTGGTGAAGAAAGTCGTTCTTTGAGACTATAGCGCGGAAATAATAAGAATTTTCATTTTTTAAGAAAAACTATTGATTCTAACCTTAGAGAATATTTAATGAAATTTGTAGAGCACTTGTTGGCGCTTCTTATGGATCGATAATATACCGGGTGCTCCATTTGAAATAACGAAGATTTTGCACATTTTTATTTATAATGTTTGGCAAGTTATTTTTCGAACCCTGTATATCACAGGTCGATTTTTGATATATCGTTTGGGAGAGTCATCAATGTACATAATTTGACCAAAAATTCATTTCAATAGGACTTGGCACAATTTCATAATTTCAAATAGTACGAGTGACGAATTTTGGGAAAAAAAGCTGTCATGCTAAAAATCTCGAAAACCGTGATTATTTAAAAAAAAAAAAAAGATTCATATAAAGTACCTATTATTTTTCATGTAGAAACCGAAAAACTGATAAAAAATACTGGTTGCCATTTAAAAAAACAAAGTTGGGACCCGCCCAGAAAAAACTGCACACCCTGTGTGAGTACCATCATTTTCAATTTGTAGAGCTCAGGAAATAGTATAATTTTGCTCATTGAATGATCCATCTATCTATTACCATAATGGAAATATGGAAGACCGCGCCCTTGCTGCAAGACCCTGTATAGATAGAAGGGAATATTTGAAAAATGGTTCGGATGAAAAATTCGATTGAGATATGACTAATATCACGAAGTGTGTTTTCATTTAAGGCCCGTATCCCACGTGACCAAAGCGCTGAAACGTGTCATTGCTATGGCTAATTAATTCATACTGACTATTACTAAACAGCTGTCACTAATACCTTAACTAGTCATCAAGTTGTTATCCATTAGCATCGTTTGGATTATGCTAGGAAACTGATTTAAAATTAAATAGGATAGCAAACGTTTTCGAACTAAAAATGTGAGGACATACTTTCAAATTATATTACAGTCACTTACCTTACTTTTAACGGTCAGTTCACCTTTGAGAAAATGTAAATGAATCTAACAAACAAGGTGAGATTTGTTCACTATTTAATTATCTGGCCATGCTGAAAAACTAATAATAGCGTTGATGTAAACAAGCATGGATAAAAAAATGTCGCCACAGAACCGCGCATGATAAAATAGTATTTATCAACAGGAAAAAAGAAAGAAACAAGTGTTAATATTCACAGAGTTGGTGAGTTTTACTTGTTTAATACAAAAAAATTATAGTATATCCTAATTCTATATTACTTTCAATGGAGTCTCCATTTTGCACTCTTTACCTATTCCATGTTTCATCATCAGAGAAAAATAGTTCTCTCCAACAACGTATATATTTTTGTTATAGGTTTTTACTCATTTATTTTATCGAAATGTATTTCCAATAAATTTTCAAGTTATGAGCTGAAATACATACGGCGACTCTCCAGAGGTGCACACTTTGCTACACAAATTACGGCTCACTTTGGAGTCGCCGCGCTGGTGAAGGACTGTGCATATGGCTGTAAGTGTACCCATTTTAGACGACTTTCCCCTACTCGAAATAGATAACCACTTCTTTGCAACAAATTCCTGACTGTTCTTCTTTCAACTGGTTGTTCCACATACGCATTATTTTCGGTATCATTCATATTATAAAATCAAACGTTTAAAAAATTGCACGTTTCAAATTATTTACCGCAGATCTGTAAGCAATAAACACCACCTATTTAATTTTTTTTTTATGAAATTTCTATCTGTGATAAAAGACCTACCACTAATTTTTATTATAACTCAAAAGCCGGCAAGAGCTATACAATATAATCTAATGTAATGCCTAATTACAAAAACAAATGACTTACCTGTAGGAAGTTCGTTCTGAATAATATGAGTATCCTCGTTCAAATAGATATTACACCCTGTAGTATCACTATCATTCGTTATCGAGCAATCTGATTCACAACTTTTTGTTCGTTCAGTCTGATTCAAAACATTATTTTACTTTGTTGTATACAGTACTTTTCACAACTCACGGAACATAGGTAGAATTAGCAAATGATAATTGTCCGGCGACGAGACCACGATAAGGCCGCTTTCAGACGGGCGATTTTTTGAAGCCAACGTCGGCTACAAACCCTCGAGCGTTTGTGGTTGACTGTCGCTACCTACCGTTACCGTTTAAAAATCATGTAAAAAGCGATTTCCGTGCACACAGGCGTTTTTTCGACTGCAATCCAACTTCTGTCGCCGGTTGTCATCTGACTACAGGCCGACTACAACGTTTATTTACAACCATATATGTAATGCTGTCATTACAAACGTCATTGAAGGTTGGGAAGTGTCACATTACACACCTCTAATTCTCGACCCCACTTCCCGCCCTCATTTCATCTATTCTAGATGAATATTTTTTGTATTTAAAAAATAACACAAGCCCTGGACTGCTGCGTGAGCAGTCTGTCGTACTTCGGCTGGGATACAATCCATAAATTCTTCATCGGAAGACATGTTTTTCAATGTATTATTCGCGAATTTAATATCCGACTTAATCCGACTTTATCTGACATTTATTTATATTGGTGACAATATATTTCCTTGCGTAACAACCAATCAGTGGATTTCAAATTTTGAAATTCAGCCAATAGAATCGGAACTACAGTGAAAATATAGCTTGTCGCTGTATTTTCACGGTGATAAACCTGCTTAGTTTTTGTTTTACCATCTGTCAAGTGAAAATGATTTAAATTATAAACGTCTAATTTATGTGTTTTGACTAGTTATCTTTATTTATCAATATGAGCGATCGTTGGGGACAAATGTCCATTGGTATCATAGATGAGGCCGTGGAAAAGAGTATTCCGTTGAATACGGCAGAAGTAAAGCATCAATTACCAGGTGACACGATTTTTCTTTATTTCAAATCGATATATTGTCGTCCTAAATATAATTCGTGGTATGATTAAAAACCTTTAATTTTTTGGAATATCAATTCATTGGCAATCCCAATGCAAGAAAATACAACTCGTCCTGCGGACTCGTTGTATTTTCAGCTTTGGGATTGCAATTCATTAATATTCCAAAAAATTATCGGTAATAATCATACCACTTATTATATTACCCCTGACAATTGTATACCCCGTAGTCAGGGTAACAACATATCTACTTGATTATTCTGAGAAATTCGCGTTTTTGGTAATTTGACAATAAATGTAATATTTTAAGTATGAACGAAACAGAGATTATTAATTTTGATCGAGATCATAGCTAACCTCGACGCTTTGCGTCTCGGTTAACTAACTAATCTCACGACAGGAATGAAACTTCCTACCGAGGTTTGTATACTATTTTATTTACAACCATCATATTCCGATCAAAATTAATAAATCTCTATTTCGTTCTGAACATACCTAAAATATTACATTTAACGTCAAATTACCAAGAACGCGGTTTTCTTAGAATAATCAAGTAGATATATTGAATCTCTTCCCACCTCAGTGTGTAATATACTATTTTCTTTTCACTCGGATCAGTTTTCAAACGCACGTCGCCGCGGCAAGTGTATTTTGTTTTCAGCAATTGACAAGATGGAGCCGTTTGATACGGAGAGTTTCATTGCTGAACCCGCGATTTGGGACTGGAATTGCGCAGTTCATAATATAATGTATGAAAATGTCCAAACTTTAGACGGTCATTGATTGATAATAGGATGCATCCAAAATTTGCGAGATCTTCGTTTTCGCAAGAGCAATAGAAGTAATTCATCTTCTGTGAAATTCGTGCTGCTACTGACCACTTTTTATCGTCGAGGTAACCACAAAAAGTCGCTAGGTTGAACGGCAGCTGTAGTCTAGTGGACGACAAGGTGTCGACATTTTTGTAGTCGACTTTTCAGTCCAATGTATTTCTTTCAGTGTTAACCATAATAAGTAACACTTCCGGTCCGCAAATCGGTACCAAAAAATCGTCTATTATTGTAATTTCCACTTTTCATTTGGGTTTTGTTGTCCATATTATGTACAGCCAAATTATGGGACCTCAAGTTTTTTCTGTGATCATTTACGTCATTTAGGTACTTGTGCATTCATGTGGGTACCTTGAGGAACAAAAAAATACTTTTGTACCCAAAAATGAATGAATAGCTAGTTATAGCTATCACAAAATATTTGGATTAACCTGGCCGTTACTCCGAAATCCATAGTGTTTGGCACTAACACGATTAAATTTCCACAGATTTATTTACAAAACATTCAGACTTAACAGTTATGTCTTTTTCATGTCACACTAGGTAGTTGAGCATTCATGTGGGAAAAAATACTTACGTTTGTGCCCAAAGATGAGTGAATAGCTTCAAAAGTTATAGCTATTAATAGATATTCAGGACACTTAACAGTTATGTCCCTTTTGCCATTAGCTTTGAGAATTATAGCCAACACGAGATTTATGGATTGATACCTACTCGCTTTCTCATATCTGTCCCTAATAATCAGTATAATACTAAATAATATAAACTAATAATAATAATTCGTTTTTTCATCTAAACCATCACTCTTGCCGCCACAGTCACTATAAGAGTACGTTTTCTTTTATTTTCTCTAGACATTTTTATCGAATTTCAACAAATTCGAACGTGTTCAGTCGATAAAACACAATAATGTTATGAATCAGACTGAACAGGTTTGGGGCAAGGAACAAAAAGTTATGAATCAGATCTTTAAAAAGTGCTCGATAAAGAATGAGAGCGATACTACAGGGTGTAAAATCAATTTGGACGAGGGATACGAAATATAATGGTTCCTATATTTGTGTATCCGACTGTAACTGTTTTTGCTCACTGACCCGAGCGTACAGCCTATCCTTTTCCTTCCGACTGACTTATGTTATTCTTTGCGCTTTGGAGTGGGAATTTAACATTTTCAGTTTGTTTTACTGTATGGCAGTTACATTTTTTTTTTAAATAAACATAATTCAAATTCATCACTATTGAATATTTAATGTTATTGTTTCTTTTTTATTCACGATACATTTCAAATCGCGAAAAGTACAAAAATACATTTTTTTTTTTTTATTATAAAACATCTTTTGTAATTTAATTCAAATTACTTCAAATATAGTCATGAAAATTGCAACAACCTTCTGTAAAAAACCTTCATCAAATGCCGAATGGGACAATTTAAATCTTTAATGGATGTTGGGAATCTCGAGAGAATACATAATAATTTAATCAGAACAAGAATGTACATAACATTATGAATCAGGGGTAATTAGTAATGGGGGATAATTTTTATGTTTTTAATAATTTGTCACCAATCAACAGCATGATAAAAAACACAATTTCTAATTTCTTTGAAGTATCCTCACTTCTAAAAAATCAATGTGTGGTATCTTCACATACGAGAGTATTCGACAATATGGTGAATGTGAGCAACGCTTTCAAATGGTGTACATGAATTGGCTGGATATAGACGGGCTAGTAAACGGTAAAAATATTCCCGGAAAAACAACGGAAAAGAAAAAACCCCACGCACTCAAATGTCTACATAAGGTTAGTTCATTCTGGTTATATCAGACTAATTATTACTTCCAAAAGGTATGTATTGAATTTCCACGCACTCAAATGTCTACGAAAGGTTAGATCGTTCTGGTTATATCAGACTTAATAATTACTCCTGTTTTTCCAGGGTTTTTTTTTTTCGTTTTTTTCCCCATTTTTTTTCTAGATCCAGATGGGACAGGGCATCAGCAATTTGCTTTTTCAAGAACGATACAGAATTTTGTAGCCAAACGAAAGTTCAAATTTTAAACTTGAAGATTTTTTTACAAAAAAATACAACTCAAATTTGAATGTTATAGGTTAACAACATTCTGTCAAAGTCAAGCCCACGCTGATCTCGTCCGTTTCGTTCTTTTATTACCGACTGATTCGATTAATTTTTGGCTACGTGAATAAAATCTGCTCTAATCTGCGATCATAATACCGAACTCGACTCTTGTCGTTTAGACTTCAGTTCTCAAGTTATTGATGTAGCCATGGTAACTTTGAAAAACGCGCGTTTTTGAAAGTTCGATTTGCACATGCTGAGGCATGCTTTAAATAGGTAAAAAGAGTCACCAATTGAAAAAAGTAGTTATGAATAAAATCAATTTATAGACTTATCAATTTGTGTTTATTTTCTACTGGAAAAGTCTTTATTTTCATGTAAGTAACTTCAGTAGACCGTATCAAGTAGATGTACAATATTATGGCACCATAAAGACTTATCCTTTATTGAATTAATAGTCATATCACATTTTCGACAATGGACATACAATATCTGTCCGCTTAGCCATCGATAGGCACTCTATATAGATGTGTGAAATATAAAAAAAAAACATTGTAGTGACCTAAAAAAAAATGAAACGCACCCTGTATCAAAATGAAAGAAACGTAATATTGAAAAACTCAATTCACCAGTGAATTCTCTTATCTTTTGTTCAATCAACGGTAGCAATAAATATTTTTTTTGTATTCAGAAACGATCTGTCAATTGTTTTCGGTATAAGAGTATAATCCAAAATATAAAAATTCATATTCAAACAGTCATCAAGAAACAAAACATGTTTTTATCGCCTAGAATACACTGAAATTATGATATTCTTCCAAAATATTAATTGTTGGTTCAGGACTAGTGTTAGCATAAGAACCCTGAAAAACGATTTTTATTAATGCCCGGTATACACCCTAATGTACTTTCATTATTAACGTTATAATTGGACATGTTAAACAAGTTCCGATGAATACATTTTCATCCTGAATTTGTCTTATTTCGACTAACAAAACAATTTTTTCCTTTTTCGACCCTACCCAACTCCGACATTTTTTCGAACTTTGACTGCTTATATCTCAGAAACGACACATACAAAATCATTCAAACTCGCACATTTTCCTAATTACCCATCCCACTATAACACAAAATTTCAGCCCATTTTACATGTGTTTTTGTGCGGGGTCCTTTAAACATTTTTCAATTCATGACTAATTTGGATATATCAATCATTTATCTTGTACAAATTGTGTTGACGTTTTTTTTTTGGAAGAAGCGCTATTGATGTTGTAGTTAGTGAAAAACAGTAGATTTTGAGATGTGGTTCCTAAAGTTAGTTAGATCACAAATATGAAAAAGTACTTACACTTCTCTTTTAATCTCATCTTCCGCTATAAGATCATACATTTGTGAGTTGTTCGGAAGCATATTCACCAGAAACAGCGCATTCTTACCTGAAAGAAACAAAGAAACTCAATGATGAATACAAAAATAATCCAATTTATTATGGCAGAATAATAATCATCAGAATATTTTTTGATGGATTAGAAGAGTGTAATTACATAATAAAATATATGTTGGGAGGTATCACTGCCCAAATGCATGATTGCTCGAACTCAAATAATAAATAACTCAAAATAACAGAATTTGAAAAACAAATCAGGCATTACCAATTCTCACAGTACTGAAAAGATAAACTATAGAAATATTGGTAGTGAGTTACTATGCACTTTTCTTTTGTGAACAATTTACCACTTTACTTTTTCTTTCTCTTGCTGGTATTTCCCTTTCAATTATTGTATCGTTATTTATTTTAGAACAGCTAGCAAGTTTATGAAAATTGAGAATTTTAAATGTATTTGTAGCTTAATAACTGAAATTTGTAGCCAAAAAAATTAATTTTCGTAATCACCTCTCGCGCAATTCACTAATGCTGTAGTAAGTATTCTTATATCTACCCTGTTGTAGTATTGCAATAGGCGAGGACACGATAAAATATTTGTGCTCCAAATGTGTTGTAAAATACATATAATGCATATATAAATTCACCCAGAAAATAATGTTTGAGTCAAATTTCAATTACACCTGGTCTAATTTCGTTCTGAAAAATAGCAAATTTTGAGGCTACTAATATTGGCGCTCTTGGTGGCGTACGTGCCCGAGCAGCCAATAGGCGTAATCGGGTTGATTCTAACGTTTAACGGCAACGTTGCCAAGCTTCTACAACTATACACCAGAGAACTTAAAACCATTGAGAAGTGACAGAAGACACTATTCCCAATGACAAACGACGATGGCGAATTTGAAAGGTGTGAAAATCACCGTGAAAACATTGGATCTGTCATAAAAAATACGTTTGAATATAAACAAAAAACTCGATAGTTTTAATATTGTGCATTATTGTGGTCCATAAAAATGATGTTCGAGAGAGAAAGCAAGCTCTTTATTTTTGTTTCGCCTCAAACGTATTTCAGAGTTTGAATACTTTTTTCACGTTTATAGGTACTATTCGAGTGAATGACTATAAACCTCAGAATGAAACACATAGAGATGCCCTGCATATACCTAAACAAATAGCTGAACTACCCGATTGAATACGGACTTAACATGTATAAGGCCCTCGCTTGTAAATAAACAAAGTTATGTTGACTTCAAGACAAGGATGGAAAATGCATCTCTATGGTTTTTTATTACTTTGAGGTTTCAGCTTTTGTGTTTTGTGGGCATAACATTAGTATGGCAACGTTGCTAAATTAATTGACGCTGTCAACAGTGGGATTGGTTGCTCGGGGTAGTACGTCACAATGGCGCTGAAAAGAAGTCATTTGAATTTATGAACTTTAAATATATTTTTTTTTCATGTTTCAGACAACTCAACAAAAAAAGAACATTGTTACTAGAGTGTACATACGCTGTAAAATCCATTAAAAATATTTTGAAAATTTCGTGTCCTCGCCTATTAATTGGTGTCTGTAGTGAAGATTATTATATAGGCTACCATCAATGAATTTTGAAAAAGTAATGGCTGAGGTAAGACAACTGACAGCTAGAAAACATTTATAGATTATTCGCTGGTTTTCTGAACAGCATAGGGGGCCCGACAAAAACATGTACTTAGTACAAATATAAGATATGACTTTTAGATAATTCAGAAATCTGGTAAGCATCAGAAATCTGGTAAGCATCTGAAATCTCGATTTTCAGAAATAAATGTATTTCAATCAAAGTTTGATTTGAAATATTCAAAACATAATCTTGTTTATATTGGTACAAGATCCAAAACCCAGTCATTCTCAAATATTTTAATATTTCTGTTATAAATTTAAATTGAAAAAAATATTAATTTAACAGTTGAAATTGAAGTGCTGACTTATGTCATTTGTCAGTATATCATTATACAGTGTTTCAAACATTTAAAAATAAAATTTAATACCACCGTGATAACAAAAAAACGGTCACCGATAGCCTGTGGAATATTGTCAATTGTATTTATCGACATTTTGCGATGCGGAAAGGCCGTCGACAAAGGTCCTTCAGCCAGAATGATTATGTCCAGACTATAAACAGTGAGTTTCAAAAATTTGCACCATATGGAAAACTTTTTTATTATCGGTTTGTCAGAAAATTTCATTCTTCATAAAAATTAGTGCATTGAAGAATACTTGCATATGAGTTGTCAAAATTTCAAATTTTCAAACTGTGTACAGGAGAAACAAAAATAGGAATTTTGATAAAGTGTAAACTACCTCTTATTATTGACATTATCAAAAAGTTCATTCAAGGAGGTTGTTCAGAATTGAAAACGATATTCAAATTTGAAATTACAGCCAGCGTTGTTTACTCTTGATCAAAATTATATTTTTGGTTCCCCCTTGTACACCGTTAGGAAATTTTAAATTTTGACAATTCATATGCAAGTATTCTGCAATGCACCAATTTTTATGAGAAATAAAATTTTCTGACAAATCGATAATAAAAAAGTTTTCCATATGGTGCAAATTTATTAAACTCCCTGTATATAGTCTGGACCACATTTTGATAGGCAACCCATTTTAGGCATATTTGTCTATTTATGAAACTTCATAAGAAGTATGTTCCATCCGTTACACAGAACGGTGAAGGTCGACCTCTCTTCGGCTCCTGTACTAAGACAGAAAAACAGGAAGCAGAGCAACATATAAAAAATGCAAATTTGAATTACAAGGAAACCATGACTTTTAGCTTCAGTCCCACGTTTGATTGAGGATGAGGAACGGAGAAACACTGGTTGTGGCTGTCCACGTGTGTTCATTCAATGGCGGTGTTTTCTTAAACATACAATTTTCACTTAGTTTTCCGCCTCTTTTGGTAGGGAAAGCACACTGTATAATTCTCCGTAAGTGGTCATAGTTCAATTTATTATGTGTTATGGATTAGTGGCAAATTAACAATAGTGCAATGTGATTTGACTGACAACTAATTTTCAATTAATAAGTTCCCAAAATTCATGTGTGTGTGGTGAAAATCAATTTTGCTCAAAGTTAATGTTCAACAAAATGTATTTTGCTTCATTTGTGTATTAACATCAAATGTATTCAAAAATATGAAATACACCAAAATGTTTTGAATGTATTCATTAATCAACAGAAAAACTTTAACCTGAATGCAACTTCTTGACTGTGGAAGTTAATGCCATTTCAGAAACAAATATTGTACAGAATACACTTTATTTTTCGTCGGTCTCAATGATACCCTTTTCTACTGTAAGAATATGGTAATGAAGATTTAATTCTCAATGTCACAAGTTATAAAAAATAAATACTTTCAACATTTTACTTACAAACAGCATTCGTCCTAGCTAATAGCATACTCATTTTGATGATGGGGGAAAGAGGTTGAGGTTGAGCAGGTGAACCAGACTGGAAAAACTTCAAAAGGAATCTGTCACCTTCCCGATGTAAAATTATAACAGCTTCCTCCAACAGTAGAATGTGAACTGGAACTATGGGTTTATTGGGCCTTTTCAACTGCATTCCACCCTCCAAAATTAGCCTGAAATCATATTAGAATACTAGTACAAACAAATCAAGTAATGAATCCGAGTTATGAATTCTCAACGCCAGGTCTCTTGAAGTTGTGCATAGTCCATGAATAATTCAAGGAATAACTTTTTGTAAAAATGTTCAAAGTCATCAAATTTCAATAAGCCATCAATATTTTTTTGATATGACAACCCCTAATTTTTGTTATGGAATAATTTTTTTCATATGCTAAAAATTAGGATGGGCAAATGTAAAAAAATAAACAGGGTGTTCCACGAACATTAGGACAGGGAATATCTCGGAACTCGAAAGTAGTATTTAGTAGTAATTTTGGGGTTATGAAATAAAGCAATTGGTGCTGCTCTTTCTTATATTGTGTTGCCCAACGAGTTTTTTGTTTTCGTTCACGTGACATCAGATTCAAAATTATTAATGGGACAACCTGTATATTTTGGCTTTTCTATGTTCCTCCCGATTCCAACGAACTATAACACTTGTGGTCTACAACGATTCATTTAAGAGCAATTGCCAAATTATTTAGGTTTAGGGTCACCCTGTATATTTGGGCAGTCCTATATTTTTTGTGATTAAAACATGCTAAAATTATAGTAATCATTCATATTTTATTAAAAAAACCTTGTGGGACAAAGGATATTGAAGTACCTGTAGTTCTTAAACTAATCATTTTAGACCACAAGTGAAATTGCTTCAATTTACAACCAAAAAATGTCAATTGTCTACTACTCTCCAGTTCCGAGATTATCCCTGTCCTAATCTTCGTGGGACACCCTGTATAAGAAAAATGATATTACATTTTGAAAAATTCACTCAAATTTCGATTTTAATTTCAACTAATAAGACAACAGGATGGAATTTGAAGACAATGGACAATAGAAAAAAGACAAATGGAAAATAAAGTCAAGAAACAACTTTCTCAAAAAAGAGAAAACAACCATCTCCAGAAGAAGTTAATACAATGGTTGTGGGTTCAAGTTCCCCTACTAATAATTCCGTGTTACAAAACCAGTATAACCAACCTTCCAACAAGTCGAAAAAAGAAAAAAGCAAATACTTAACAAAAACTATTCATCAAAGATGAATGAGGTCACAAAAAAAAACAAAAAATGTATACTAAATATACACTACCACAGTCAGACCAAAATTGAAAAGACTAATATTTTGGAATCAGAACAGCAAAATGAACACCCAAGATAGAATTATCCAAAAAACCAACTCATCCAAACTAATTTTTGAAAGTTATTTGGTAAAACTAAAATTCAATAGCTTTCTAACAAACCATACCGAGATGGAAACGAATGCACACCCAAAAATTATTAACATCATATTTTGCGATAGCAAATGCAGAACAGGAAACAGATAACATTTGTGCGAATTCATCAAAACCAACAATATTTAACATAGATTCTTTAGTTCCAGCTATTATTTCATTTTTCATTGACTGATTACACTTGGCACCAGAGCTGTCCCAAAGCACAGTGCTTAGAGCTCGTGAAAGCACCATGCTCCCGAGCACTTTTCTAATTCAGTGCTTAGTGCTCCGTAGCATTTAACGAAAAGGCTTGGGGCTTATATAGTAACCCCAATGCTCCGGAGCACTTTTCGGGATTACTAGGCACTAAGCCTTTCCATATAAATGAGTCTTGTCGGAACATGAAGTCGCAGCAGATGATACCCGGCGGCACCTTTACCAAAAATTTTGTTGAGGTGCCATTTGGTATCTTGATATAGGCAATGAGCACTGTGTCAATCACCATTCTGTGATTTCTCACTCTTATCTGTGAAGAGGTGCGGTCCATTTCGATTTGATTTTGATTTACATATTCTCATTTTTAAACTGTGGGATGTTAAACACCCAGAAAACGATGTTAAAAAAACCACAAAACCAAACATTGAATCAATATTCCTATTGTATTCGAATCAAATTGTTGATTCAAGTGATTCTGTTTCAAAATAGTATATTGTGTAAAATAAACGTTTTATGATATCTTTTTCATCGTAAGTTTCAATTGACAGGCCAAACCTACTCTGTTAGCAGTGTTTTTAACCAATGAAACCAAACAGTAACTTTAGCAGTATATTAAAAAATTGGAGTTGCTTTGTAATGTTTTTAAAAAAATTTGTGAATCTGTGATAATAGCGTGGTACACTGAATGACATTTTCATGTGAGTAGAAACAGTAACTTAAGTCTCAAATTGACTTGATTGTTGCTTTATGGAAATCCATCCACTGTGCAGCTTCACAAGCACTTCGACCTATAAGTTCTTTTGTGCTTGACCCTTGGTCTATTCGAGACCCGGGATTCCGGGACTTCTTGTGAAGTTTATCAGTTTCCTGGGAGCTGAGTTCCTGATGTCGGAGGGCGTTAAGAAGGCCCCTTCCAGGAACTTAAGCCTCTTGCAGAAAAGCGCATTTTCAAATCAAATGTTCTGCAATTTCCGCGAAGTTCTCGCAGTAGCGCAACTATTACTCCAGTGTCCAGTGAGGAGTCCCGTTACCATCTTGATATAGGCAATGAGCACTGTGTCAATCACCATTCTGTGATTTCTCACTTCTTATCTGTGAAGAGGTGCGGTCCATTTCGATTTGATTTTGATTTACATATTCTCATTTTTAAACTGTGGGATGTTAAACACCCAGAAAACGATGTCAAAAAATCCACAAAACAAAGAATAATTTGTAGACCTGTCAATATCTGTGACCTAAGAGACCGAATTAGGTAAGAAACACAGAGTTAAATTAATTAATTTGCTCCGAACGCTTGAAAGTGTGTTTGTGGCAGAATCGACGAGCGGTAGTAGGGGAATTGCATTGTTCAAATGTAACCCTGAAATATGAAACTAGCAGAGTCTCAAATAGAATAACTTATTTTACTCGGAAGAAGGGCGCAGTAATACTGTATTTGTTGTTCTTCATTTGCTTGGAGTTGTTTGCAAGTGTTATATGGTATTGGTTTGATCAGATTCGTGGGTATTCACTATTTTCAACATTTCTATATTCTGGCACTTTGACAATTTTGAGAAACGTCAAATAAAAATAGTCAATTGAGCGTATACCGGATCAATTAAAATTCAAAATGCCAAGGAAAAAAGAAAGGAGAAAAACCACCAATGATGATGAGGATGCCCTACTTTCCCAAGAAGATCCTGATTTCATAAAAGTAGTGTATGATAAAGAAAATGATGATAATGATCAAGATCTGAAGAAAGAAAATATTTTATTGAAGAAAATTATAGAAGAGAAAGAAAAATTTATTGAAAATCTTTTGAATGAAAACAAAATGCTCCAGGAAACTATGATTTGATTGTTTCAAATATTGTTGAAAAAGACACCATTATGGAAAGTTTGGAAAAAATTAATAAGAAAATTGATGAAGTGGAGAAGCAATGTGAGAAACAAAGACCTACATATTCTCAAATTATTATGAGAGTATGATTATTTTGAACACTTTGGCTCTTTCAAACAAAAAAAAAATTACTGAAAATAATGGTCGGACATGTTTAGGGTATTTATGAACTTCATTTGCATTAGGCTGAATACTAAATAGAAACCTGACACTGTAATATTGTTTTAAAAAATAGCTAAGTTCTCTTAAAGTCTTTCCAAAGTCAACTGAACTGAAAAATCTGAAATAATATAATAGACTTTGCCGATATGTTTTCATACACACTACCCCCAGCGCTTTATCGTAAACGTTTTTTGGATCATATAGTGAATATAGCTCTCTGATCAAATCGTCACTATCCCAGAAAATATATCTGAAATTTTAGTAAATCTCCTGCAATTCTGGTTTATAATTCATAATCTTTAGTTTTGTTAGATTTATAAGTATTTAGTTGATGTACCAGCTGATAAAAATTTATACTTGAAGGAAGAAACTTTGTATTTCGTGCAAAATATTTTTATTTTAAAAATTGTAGCAAAGCGCTTTCGACTGTTAAGTCATCATCAGTGCGTACCTGCAAGTAAGTAATGCTTGAAAATGAAATTGATAAAATTGAAAATTTTTGAAATTTGAAAGTTATGAAAAGTGAGGTTACTTACTCGTCAGGTGTACAAGAAGCCATATAAAAACATCATTGTACACCTGACGAGTAAGTAACCTCACTTTTCATAACTTTCAAATTTCAAAAATTTTCAATTTTATCAATTTCATTTTCAAGCATTACTTACTTGCAGGTACGCACTGATGATGACTTAACAGTCGAAAGCGCTTTGCTACAATTTTTAAAATAAAAATATTTTGCACGAAATACAAAGTTTCTTCCTTCAAGTATATTGAAGCGTGCACACAGCTTGACAATTTCACTTGATAAAAATTTATATTTTTTGTAATTTTGTAATTATGTTAGATTTATCTAAGTAATTAGGCTACAAAAGCCTGTCTGGACTATTACTTATATTTCAATGATTATTTTTATCACTCTTTTTCTATTAATTGTTTGATTTTTTCATTAATTTGTATTTCATATAAACTACATATTGTCATTAATCAATTTATGTAAAAATTAATCCCTCTATAAACAGAAATGTTTATTGGGATCAATAAATAAAGTAAATATATGTTAATAAATAAATAAATACATCAACCATAGACGGGAACAGTCTTTATACAATTTTTTTGTAAAGTAATTTATTCAACTGACTTCGGAAAGACTATAACACATGTAGTTCTATCTCTTCATGATATATCCCAAAATTTTACCTATATTTCGTTAAGTCTAATGTCCGGAACTCTGTTGCTATATGTTGTTCAGATCTTTCAAAAGCGCTGGTATCGAGATGTTTTTGAATTTCCTCTAGCCTATGTTTGTTGTGTGCCACCTTTGCAGCTTCGTTGACATGGTTGAGGATTTCTTTGGACATATGATGGGCCCTCTTGAGCCTAGCCAATTCTTCCTGTTGCGATTGTTCACTGTCTACAGATTCAATACTGTGCATCAGCCTTTCTAGTAGAAGCGGGTATTTTGATAGCCTTTGCATTTCCGTTGGCAGAATACCTTGAAGCTGCAACCGCCTGAAATTATGAGGATAATAATATGCAGCAAAGAATTAAAATACTGTAAAAGCGTGATTGACAGAAATCTAGTTTTTAATCGGAAAGTAAACAAAATTGACAGAAAAACAAGTTCACTGAAACCAAATTAATCGACACAACAGATAAAATTAAAGAAATTCATTATTCATAATTGAAAATATGTAGCAATCAAAATTTGACTAAGAAATTATAAAGTTATGACAAAATATACAAATTAAAATAAACGTCTTATTTAGCACATGTAAGATTTTGTTTAATTTCCTCAGATGCTCGTCCTTTCGCCAGCTACAACTCAGCCTCTTGGGCATTTTGTGTTTTCCAGGTTAGTTTCACAACTCTAAGATAATTTTTATATAATAACTAATTTATATCTTCAACTTGTGTTGGTATAGGTTACAAAAATAATGACACTGTCTGCAGAGACCTACCCTATACTGATGAGGGCAAGAACTCAGAAATCGATCTATAGGTGGTCCAATTGTTTCAATTAACATTTCCATGCAACTAGCAATTACAGAGATAGGCTTGTAGGAACTCTGCACGGAAATTCATTGGATGCAATTCAACGTTTGTCGTGGTATTATCCAGGAAAGTAGTTGTTTTCTGATGGATTTTTGACCCAAATATATTCCTATTGTTATAGGATTATTGCAGTGAGCAATCCTGGTATGGCAGGCCATCTAGTTTCTAACTTGATAAGCTCATTGTTAAATAATAGATTCCTTTCTATTATAATGTTCGTTCTTTGCGAACAAGTGGGTATTGTTTAGTTGGGCTGAGGTTGAGATGGCGCTCGTGGTTTGGTTAACACCGATCTACGGGTAGTATCGCAGCTTTTGCCTAGACGGATTGATAATTGGACCACTTGTTGCAGATATTAGTTATTGTCTGCAGAGACCTACCCTATACTGATGAGGGCAAGAACGCAGAAATCGATCTATAGGTGGTCCAAATGTTTCAATTAACATTTTCCATGCAACTAGCATTTGCAGAGATAGCCTTGTAGGAACTCTGCACGGAAATTCATTGGATGTAATTCAACGTTCGTCGTGGTATTAACCAGGAAAGTAGTTGCTTTCTGATGGATTTTTTACCCAAATATATTCTTATTGTTATAGGATTATTGCAGTGATCAATCCTGGTATGGCAGGACATCAAGTTTCTAACTTGATAAGCTCATTGTTAAATAATAGATTCATTTCTGTTATATTTTTAAGATCTTCTTAAAGAGAAAGTGAGAGTGAGAGAGAGAGAGAGGGTATATGTTTATTGTTTCTAAGAGAATTCTCTTGTTGAAGGTTTAAATAGCGCTCTGGTCTTTAAAAAAAATCATCTATTCATTGTAGCATGCTACGGCCTTTATAAAAGGTGGATTTTTCTTATTATAAATCAATGAAACACATGGAATGAGAAATGAGAGATATGTAAACATATTCATGACATCCTGATTGGCAGGCATAGTCTTCGATATTTTTTGTATGTGCAACATCTATCCTTCACACCAAAGATCCTCTGACTGGATTATGTAGCTCTTAGGATATAATCATGTTAGCAATGCCATTGGTGCATAAACAACTATGCATTGTATTAAATTTAACTTGATAACTGAATCTTTTATACCAGAAAATGTTATGATTAATAATTGAAAAAATCATAATCTCTTTCGTTTTTTTTTGTGCTCAGTTTATAATATGAAACCGCAACAAAAATCTACCAACTGAAATCGACTGAATAATTCTGTGTTAATGAGGAAAAACTGTTATATGGAAAAGAATTGAAGCACTGACAATATTTTGAGAAGCAGTCATTACATAAAGACTAAGCTGCGAAATTCTATACAACAGGAGTATTCTAAAAGGATTACTATGCTCATGTATTATATTTTGCCCGTAATTAACAAGTTCTTCCTAATCAATTTTAAAACTTCGTTTTACCTGCACTGTCTTTTCTTTTCACAATCTATCAGAACTGCATCAAACTTAGAGTCTCGTTCTCGTCTTTTCTTGATGAATTCTAGTGCCAATTGTTGCCTTTCACAGAATGTTGCTGCAGCCTTCTTCAACGACTCACCATATCGATCACCGAACATATTTGCCAACATAAACCCAAGTTCTTTCACAATAGGATCTTCTTTCCGCCGCCTCCTCATTTCTTTGTTGAATTCCATGTGGAGGTCTAATAATTCTTTGATATTAGGAAATAATAAGCTCAATTCATCGGGTTTTAGCGTTTGACTATCTTGAATTGTTCTGTAGAAGATTTTGTACAGAACTTTGAGATTCCTCACATGTGAACTTTCTGTGTGGAACAGTTCTGAAATGAAGATAAGTATGTATCACAGATATTTTCAAACTTGTTACTAAAAAAAAAATAATAGGTAATTATTTTGTACAAGAATAATATACATAAAAGAAAAATGCATACAAAACATACATATAACAACAGTTATGAATAAAAATCATAAATAACGTCTTTTATTGTATCATTCACAGCTCTCGCTTTTGAAACAGGTATCCAAGATAAATGCAGGTCTACCCCTAGACAACCTTAGGAACAAAACTCAGGGTAGAGTCTCAAACTTTTGGAGAAATAGAATTACAAGATGCAAGTCGAACTAGTTTCTGAAGGCTAAACAGCCACAGCTACCTTAGATTACCTAGTGTAAATTAGGTCCAATGGTGCTTTAGAGGTGTAACTAAATTTAATTGCCGCGGTTATTTCGCTGTTCGCCGCAAATGTTTTAATTTTTAGTCAATAGTCAATATGCTATGAATATTATCCGTGAAACATTTTTATGAGATATTTATAAGGCTTTTATAAGAACTGGCTATTTGTCAGAATGTTTTTCGGATCCGAGATTTTTTTTTGGATTTTGATATGAAAGTATTGTATTACTTTAGGCACCCAAACTACACGAAAAAAGTGTACTTTTTTGACAGTTGTAGGAAAAAAATGTATATTGTTCGACCGGTTTTGACACAGAAGTCACTTCTGGCTGCGCCACAGTATAGATGTGAGGAAAAATATGAACTTTCGAAATAAACAGATCTACCATCAACACACTGAGAGAAAAATTAACAAATTCAATTTCATAGCCAACTAAGATGAATTTGAAAGGTTAATTTCAAATGTAATGTCATGGAGATATTTATTTGGAAGATAAATAGGAAACAAAATCAAGTAATGCAATGTTTGTAGGGTATTACGGCTGGCGTGAATATTCTGATAGGATTCAGGAATTTTGCCATGGCCTTCTTTGTTTAAAATATCCAAACGTTTCGACTGTAACTGCGGCAGTCATCTTCAGTGGTGTGGTAGTGGTAGAAGTAATCTTCGTGATGTATCGACTGAAACTGAAGGTCTCATTTGTGGCAGGCCATTCATAATGCTTTTTTAGAGCACAGTTTCTGCGAGGGTGAATTCGCGTGAGTCTGCATACCAATTTCTTTGTCAGAACTTAGGCATCGTATTATTGTTTAACGGTTAAAAGTATGATTGTGATATATTGTTGGAAACGTAATTATATACTCAATTTCAATACTCAATTGTACTTTCCGATTAAAATAAAAAAGTTCAGTGAACTTTCTGTCAAACCGGAAGTCATATATGTTCTGATAATTGAAAAATCTCAACAAAATAATAACTAAGATGCATGGGCTAAATAGTTTTTGGGGTCAACCCATTATACCTACTATTGCTAGATGCTTAAAATATTTACTGGTAAATTCAAAAGTGTTATATTCATAAACGAACTCGAAATACCTACTTGGTATTAAATAAGGTATGTTATATTGATCACCATAATAAACAACCTGAATATAAATAATGTTTTTAAATCCTGACGTTCAAATTCACAAGAACTTCAAAGGAGGATACTTCATTATAATCAAAGGAAATATAATATAATATTTGGTGTTGCTTTAATTTAAATATTACCATGACTTACCGTTTATCACATCTTGTCTTTTCTTCTCATGAGGGGGGAGATTTCGTAGCTCTTCAGGGGGGACCAAACTCTGCCACTGCTCTGACTCAGCATCATAATCACTATCTGAGTCGAGAGTACCTCGGAGTGCTGCCGCCTGGACCACTGCATCTATACTGTTGCTCGGACTTTCTGACAGTCTACCACTAAACAATGAATAAAAATTATTATTCAATTATTTCAAATACTCTCTACTTTTGATCAATTAAGTTAAAATTACACATGCGTCACCTTGTACATTATCACAACTGGGTAGATATACACGTCGGTAATTTTTTTAATTGGTTAGTTCCCTGTTCCCCATTCTCCCCTGTCTCTAATAGTGTTTTTTCTCGAATATTATAGAATAATTCTTTCCCTATTCTCTTTAGACATTTTAATTATTATGCAAGCGAGCTGTCTCAGATATTTGATGAGGACATTTAAAAACATAATATAATAGTTAACTTAAAAAAAGCATACACTGAAAAAATGTTGCAAAAAATGTGTCACTACCGTCCGGTCTACAGTATCGGAAACAATTGATCTGGGGTATACTGTGCGCCTCGCCTGTTACCCACCCGACGCATTAACGGACCACGTGGCAATTTGACACACCGCACATAGCGCACGTCGATACCCCTTTCTCGAGTGAGTCAAGGAGATATTGTAATGCTCTCTCAACAAGCTATTCTTTACATTCTCATGAAACTACCATACCCAAGATGAAAACTTTCCGATACTGTATATATGTATGGTTTGTGGATTCAGACGGGCAGGAATAAACCTTCGCTTCAAAATGCAGTACAATTCTGTCCTTTCCCCAACTCTATGGCAAAGTAATAGTATTACTGTGTTTCATTTATTTATCTGTCGTAATTTTTCTATTTATTGTAAATTTAATTTGGCATTTGGAGCTATACGAAGGGGCTTGTCTGATTCAGCGGTGTATATATTCAACCGCCTCAACTGCTAGGCAACTCATCACCATTTGAATTGAAATATTCTTCAAAAACTCGAATTTTGATAATTGTAAAAATATATTATGCTACACTTTTAGCAAGAACTGGGAAGGGTAATTTGAATTTCAGAAATGCGTGAATTATAATCGCACTGGACGTAGGTACTCGATTCAAATAATTTACATATAACACATTTTATTGACACGATTGAGTAAAATATCTTTTCTGAAGAAAAAACGGCAATATTTCACCATAACAATGACTTCTTAACTTATAAGTAGTTTCTCAATGTTAACTCAATGGTGAAAATAGTATGATCAAAAGATAGAAACATTGGGGAACGAGGCGTCAATAGGCAAGCGACCTGACAGTAGTTTAAAAATATTGAAGTTGAGTTCTGGCAGTGAAAACAAACAATTTTTGTTTTAATATACAGGGTCCTGCAACTGCGCTACGGTGGTCAATAGCTTCTAAGCGGCGCAATATAAAAATTTCTTTTTAATGCAAACATGTTTCGTTCTTGGGAGAGTATCTTTGGAAAATATTTTGAAGTATACAGGATAACCCAGAAAAGAGCCCTAAACCAAAGTTATGTTTTTTTTAATGGAAGACCCTATATTTCATTAAATGGTAAAGTAAATACAAATTGTGATACATCATTGGAAAGGAAAATGTGTGGCCTTTCCATCACTGAAATTTTTATGTGTGAGTTTCCATTTAAAAAAACGGAAATATTTTTCAGTTTTCGTTTCGATCTATCCGGTACACAAAAAGTAATAAAATTTCAACTGTGTGTCATGTTACAGAAACTAGACCATATTGGAGTCATTTCGCCTTCCATCAGTTTTTAGAATAATTTTTCTACGAGGAGTTACAGAGCGTTGAATAACCTAATTTAAACCGTCACGTCGGTGTGATTCGTCTTCAGAACTATTTGTCTGATAAGCGCCATTTTATTTATAGTTCTCTTTTGGTAGAAGGCACTCACCCTAATCATTACGCATTGGACCCCCTGACCAAAAATTCGAATTAAAAATGCGGCGACCCAATTTGAATTTACTGCGCAGATATGTCATACAAGCCAAACTGCCTCAAAGAAAATATATTTTGTTTTAGCAGTGCGTTAAATTATCTCGATTGTTAATCGCTCTAGTAATACACTTGTTCGTTAAATAACTATTTTTTGGCTTATAAGCAAAGTTACCGGTCGGTCTATCCGAACCTTTGCGAGTCGGTATCAATATTCCTTGTGCGTTTACAAATTAGATTCATCAGGTCCCTTATCTCCTTTGTATGCAGTTTAACACAACGCAGTAAAATATTCTATAGTATCGTGGCTTGCCTCTTGTCGCCTCGTTCCACTATGATTGTTCCTTAAGTAATTTCGATTTGGTCTCTGAACCTTTCGGGCTTGTACTTATTTTTATATCCGTTTGATACATTGGTATTTATTTTTGCTAACACTGACAAATCATTCTGTTTGTACGCGAACATGAAACTGCATTGTCAAAAATGCGGGATGCGTGACAATGCTAATTCTTAAATGTTTTTGAAAAATAAAATATGCAGAAGCATTGATGGTCTACCTAAAATTATTTAAATTTTCAGCCCAGCAACACAATTCATTCAGTCGACCATTCCTCTTTTGATTTGACATGTTCACAAATATATAAACTCAGTTGATGAGTTCATCATATACAGTGACCGCCAAAAAGTATGTACCATATGGGAAAAAAGTTTATTATTAGAGTATTAGAAAAAAGATTCTTGGGAAAAGTTTGTGCATGTCCTATAACCTAAAAATCGATTTTGACACATGTCACGTGGTCGCTGGTATGGCGTCAAATTGAAAAAAATTACTATGAAATAGTACTCGGAGCGGAGTTCGGACAAGCCGTTAAGGGCGGAAAAGACATTTTCCGTAAGAGTTAGGTACAATATTTTTCCTACGAGTGTTTTAGTCCGTCTTATTTATGAAAAAAACAAGGTTTTTAATAAACAAGTTTTTATAATAATGATACAAAATGACTAATAAGACAGAATAGTTACATAGATCATTTAGTTAGTCCCAAATATCCTCATTTTCAACAATACAAAAATCGTGCTGAAAAGTAAAAATCGTACGGAAAAGTAAAAATCGTGCGGAAAAGTAAAAATCGTGAGGAAAAGTTACTTTTCCGCACGCTCGTAGGAAAAGGAAAAAGTGGGGTCAAATGGCAAGATATCAAAAAAAGTTATTTGAAAAAGTTGCTTAGAATTAAATTTTATACACATATACAAAGTTTGAAAAGAAAATGAGAGAAAATTGAAAATAGCATTTTTTTAAATATTTTCCTAGCTGTAAAAAAATATCAAATTATTATCCTATGAATAGCTTGACCATACTGAAATATCTGTATATCAATCATAATGACAAAACTTTCTCATTTTCTCTACACCAGTGAGCACTAAATTACAAAAATTGGATTTTGTTAAAACCCTGGATGTTACATTGTTTCGTATCTAACAGTTATATCAGAATTCCACGACCATTGTGATGACAAGACGAACCAATGTAACAGCAAAGGTTCTGACAAAATTCAATTTTTTTAATTTCAGTATGATCAAGCTATTCATAAGAATATTCTCACATTATTTTCTCAAACTTTGTATATGTGTAAAAAAATGAATTCTAAGCAACTTTTTCAAATAACTTTTTTCGATATCTTGCCATTTTACCCGACTTTTTGCCCATTCATAGTATTTTTTTTCAATTTGCCGCCATATCAGCGATCACGTGGCATGTGTCAAAATCGATTTTTAGGTTATCGGACATGCACAAACTTTTCCCAAGAACCTTTTTTCCAATACCCTAATAATAAACTTTTTTCCCATATGGTACATACTTTTTGGCGGTCACTGTATATACATTCGTATGGTATGGTATACTTTGAAATTTAAATACATGCAGGTTTTCAAGACACCATATGTCTTGCTACCTATTTCAGTATTTCCTAATAAAATAAAAAATTGTCAGATATTAAGGTGAACTCTTTTCTTTTTTCCTGAATTTTATTTACAAAATATCTGTACATATCATTATAATTTGCTGAATACTATTACGATTTCGACGTATCTATATGGAAAAATATAAGGTAGATTCAAAAACATGGATCAGATACTGAGTAAAGTCACATTTACAAATCGCACCTAACTTATAATAATAAGTACAAATTTTTCACACATGAAATTACCAAACGTGACACTAAACGATAACATACGTCGTAATAATACTTGAAATTATATAATGTTTTAGACAGTTCTCAGAAAATGATATTGTTTTGCAAGTTGGGAATATATCGGGTAACGACACGATTCATAGATAATAAAATATTAGCTGATAACGAAGTAATTCTCATAATATAAAATCAATCGATTTTATTAACAAAACAATTTAGGTCATGTTTTATCCATTGTAGAACTCAATGTTTACAAAACACGAACAATGACATTGAATTTTGCAGCCTGCTGACTGATGAAAATTTTATTTTCGAATTGAAAGTGGAAGGAAAGACCAGAAAAAAGTATAACAAATTTGAACGTGGGAGTTTGTGTCGGTAGGAATATCATGGTAACACCGAAATGAAACTGACAGGACGAAATCGCCAGCAATGGCAATGGCGATAAAGTCGTGCTGGCTATCGCGGAAGCATATGGATTTTCATTTTATCGGGGGTTATATAACAAGACCTCATTTATCAGCGAATAAATTTTTCAATTTCAACGAAAACGATTTTGTTTGAAAATTTATCGAGTTGAATTCGAAGATTTATGTTCTGAATAAAACCCGAGAGCTTTTAAGCTCGAGGGTTTTATTCTTTAAACATAAATCTTCGAATTTAACAAGATGAATTTTCTAAAACAAAAATGTTTGAGTGGAAATTCCAAAATTTACTCGAATTGATATACGACGGTCGAGTTATATTTGATCAGATTATTTCCCAAATATGTCAATTAACCGATAACATTTATTCCACAACGTAGATAATTATTTTTATTAAATTAATGAACATAACTATTAACGGCAGTATGTCACATGACTTGTGAAATGTGTTGCATATATTCAGGCAACTGTCAAGAAGGACCATGCAGTTCATTCGCAGAAGGAACGAAGCGGGTTTATCAGCGAATAAATTTTGACAGATGAGCGAAATAATCACGTTTATTTTCGTCACTCTTGGTGAAGTATTTTCATATGAATTTGCTGGGGAGATAAAAACCTTTCACATCTTCAAAGCACTATAATCAATACCTAGGAAACCGTGTATTTCTTGAACTAATGAAACTGGATCGTGAGAAATAATGAAAAAATGTTTCCGACTCTCTGCATCATCTATTCGGGACTTATTTTCACGGAAAATATTGAGAAATTAAGGGTTGAATACGTTGAAGGTGAATGTTGATTCTGCCGCATTCATTATTGACCCCCTTCCATCCACTCTAGAAATAATGAAAAATATGTTTTTGACTTCAATTGACATCTTGCTGGGGTTTTTTCATAGAAAATTAAGAAAAATAGAGTGTTGAATACGTCTAAATGAAAGTAAATTTTGTCGCATTCATTTGACCCCCTTCCTCCACTCTAGAAATAATGAAAAATATGTTTTTTTGTTCAATACGTTGAATATGAAAATATATTGTAGCATTCATTTGACCCCCCACCACTCTAGAAATAATGAAGGGAGTCAAATGAATGAGAGAAAATTCACATTCAACGTATTCAACACTTAATTTCTCAATATTTTTCCCAAAGTAACAAAAAGATATATGGAGAGAGTCCCAAAAAAAATTTCATTATTTCTCACGATTCACTTCCATTAATTCAAGAAATACCTACACGGTTTCCTAGCAATTGATTATAGTGCTTTAAAGATAAGAGAAGTTTTCATCTCCCCAGCAAATTCATATGTGAAAACATTTCACCAAAACGAAATTAAACGTGATAAAATGAAAATCCATATGCTGCAGCGATACCAAGCACGACGTTATCGAAGCGTAGCGCCTTTCGTCTTGCTGGCGATTTCGTCTTGCCTTTTTCACTCCTGGCATGGTAACTACGTACCTAATATTTTGCACAAGAAAGCGGTGATGGAAACGAGAAAATTAAAAACGCTAACGGAAAGCAAACAATAGCTGGAAAGCACAAGCTACTTACTTGCAGGATATGCTGGAATTTGACGAACTACCGGAATCCGTATTGGATAAAGCCGTGTGTCGATCCAAATCCACATCACCGCTATAAAAAACATATAAAAATAGAGATAGCAAAAACTACAAATATTCCAAGCAAACGTATGTCAAGCATGGCCTAATTATAATATTTGAAACGTTCACAGCTGTGGTAAAATATAAAAATGATTCGAAAAATAGGAGTTAAATAGGAGTTGTTCTCAAGTAAAGATGTTTATGACGGAATATGGCGTAGAAGACAAACATAGTAGTACCTTAAGGCAGTGTTTTGGGACCGTTATTGTTTATTCTTCACCCGAATGATATTTAGTTTGTTAAATATTGTCATTTCATGAATCTTTTTATCTCCAATAATACCTATGAAAATCACACTTCTCAACTGTAATAAATTAATGTGAATACAGTCAATTCCAAAGCCATAATAATTACTTCAAAATATACAGAGGGACCATTTGAAAGCCGGACACCTCTCTAAAATTGTTATTTATCATCCGATTCAAAAGTTTTTTTTTTTTTTTCATTGGTTAGAGCATGAAATTCAGCATTGGAAAACCTACTTTGAATTGATTTCTGTGCTAGATATCCAAAAAATGTGTAGGTATTTTTTTTAAATAAATCTAACTACGTCACTAAATTTGCAATAATTTCAAATGGGTATTACCGAAATTTAATGACCAAATATTGATTCCTAACAAAAATATAACCTAATTCTGCATTGCTACGAGAGCAGTGAGCCCGCCCGGAGAGGATAAATGGCGAGAATGCATGCTCTGTGGAGTGAGAGATACCCAGAGCATGCCTCCTTTTCCGCCCAAAATCTTAGGGATTACGGATGTCATCTTCGGGCCCAAGGCTATATGTCAGAGCCCCACCTCAGCCGGTTAACGTAGTGGCAGATATGCCACTCGTAAACTTGGCTGCAGAGGATGCTCACATCATACCATCAATGGAGGGCATCAGAACCCGCAGGTCGCTTCACAGAACCAAACACCTGAAGCCACAACGACTGGCACAGGTGGATGTGAATATTCGAGGAGTTCTTTCAGAGGAGTCTTACATCAACTCTGCCGTGTATGACGCCGCTCATGCTCTTTCCCAAACAGAGAGGAGGAAACCACCCTTCTGGTTGAAAGAAATGAGAGACGCATACACAAGATGGAAGCTGAGATCAAGTCGGCGAGACAACAAGCGTTTCGTATCCAGTGTGTGGTGGACTAGGTGGCGGCCAATAGGTCTTTCACGGTCACATTGCGGCGAACTGCCGCAAAACTGAGACGAGCTCACCACACACTGAATCAAGGTGTGCTGTTTACCATCAAGCAGCACTGTCTTGATAGAATACGAATGCTGGTGGCTGCAAGAAAGTCACTAGTAAGGCGGCGAGAAGCATCGCGGAAAACATGAAGTTCCGCGATAAACCTTCTCGCTTATTCCAAGAGCCTCCGTGTTGTCGATAACTCGCCGGCCGTTGATTAAGTGGAAACCTCCTGGAAGAACATCTATGAGTATCCGCAACTACTTAATGTAGACACTCCAGTCCTAGCGCAGTTTCAAGCTTTCTGCAGGAGGGTAGATAGGGACAAGCAGATTCCGGATTGGTTTGTCGAGGGGCGAACCTGCTTATTTCCAAAAACGGAGATTTGTCTGATCCAAAGAATTACAGGCCGATAACATGCTTGAATTCGTGCTATAGGAGGTGCATTTTATACGCGCGAATACTCTCCGCAGTTGATCCGGTGTATGAACGGATATATGAGCAAAGAAGCTCAAAGAGTGGAGTCGCTGGCTGCAAAGAGGACCTGCTCAACGACAGATGTATAACGCAGCAGGACTCCATGCAGTATAAGCGGAACATTTCGATGGCCTGGATCAATTAGCATGAGCTAATCACAAAGAAGGTAATCTTCAGAAAGGGCGTATATGGGCTGTGGGGCCACAGCCCCACCACAAGCCACCCAAATGACTACGTTATTCATAACATCCGGCTGAAAAAAAAAGGTCTGGTAACTGATAAATTGTATGTTCAACCCTCCCCCCCAAACTGAAATCCTGGCTACGCTACTGGCGACCAATATGCTTGCCGTTCCGATTCTACTCTACTCGTTTGGAGTAGTAAAATGGACTCAGGAAGAGCTGCGACAACTCGACGTCAAAACTCTAAAAAGGATGCATCTTCATAAGAGCTTGCATCGTAAATCGTCCGCTCCACGGTTATACTTTCCCAGACAACAGGAAGCCCGGGGACTTTTGAGTTTGGAGTGTCTAATAACAAAATGGTGCTGGATGGAGCCTGTAAAGTCATTAGGAGTTCAGATCCCCTTCTCTGCATGGTTCGCGATCATGAAAAAGCAAAGATTGGAGCATTACTTTTCAAGACAGCAATCCGGGCAGCCGATGAACTTGGTCTCGTATTCGACACTGAACGGGCCAACCCAAACTCTGTCATCGAGTTGGAACCCGTTTAGCAAAAAGCTCACATCAAAGCTGCGGAGACTGAGGTCCTCCTGCAGCTGCATAAGGATAAGCCAATGCATGCGGTATTCTTCAAGAACATCGAAGACCTGGACTTATCCAAAGGATGGTGTCTTCAACACCCTGGTCTACCGTAGTCGCGTGATGGGTATAGAAGTCCCCGACACTAGATGCAGAGCGGGTCGTGAGGCTCCTGAGACCATAATGCATTTGCTGCCCGCGGGTCTCAGCCGATATCCACAGGCATAACGCGGCTCTACGAGTGTTGTACTACCATCTACGACACTCGTACGGTATAGATGAGACACCGGTGTTGCCCTATGCTTCGGAGGATATTGAGTCCGTTGAGATAAATAGTTGATGTTATTGATAAGTAATTACTAAGACCAAAAATAAGAATTTTTTTATACGTATATAGTGATAATGTCACGAATATTCAGATTTCAACGGATAACGCCACCTATGGGGCAATAGCAGTAATAGCGGCGGTGCGATTGAAGAGCAGTCCCCTAGAATGGAAGCAAATGGAAATTATGGAAACCTCTCGAAACGAGAGAAGAAATGTTTTTTACTATAAGAGGCCGTGCGTGTCGCTGATTGACCAGTATTGAATACGGAAGTATTAAGATTTGGACAGTCGAAATAAATATAGCCCAGTGATTGTCTATATTATTTAGCGCGTTCTGTATTCTAAGTGTTAATGTTAATAAATAAATATTTTTAAAGTGAAGTTGTGAAAGTTCTTTACAATAATATACAGTGAGGACCAAAAGTCCGGCACCCCCTCCGTAACTTCTTTATTTTACATATTACAAAAAAAATGTTGAGTACATAAGTTGTAGGGTTTCATTCGATCTCTTTGATGGTTTATGTTTCGTTTATACAGAGTGTCTCAAAATGCGTAGTAACTTGGAAGTTTATTTTTTTAAATAGGACACTCTGTATATCATTGCATGATCGATTGGGGATGATCATAAAGAATCCAACAATACCAAGTTTGATGCTGTTATCTCCAAAGATTACGGAAATATCGCTTATTATTTTATCCATAAGCCCAATGCGTAGAAGAGAGAAACTTTTCCTGGCGGGTCAATATATTCTCTCTCACGCTCATTGAACTTATGAATAAAATAATATGAAATATCGCCGTAGTCTTTGGAGAAAACATCATCAAACTTGGTATTGTTGGATTTCTTAGGGTGCGTATCCACTAGAGCATTCGTTTCACATGAGCACCGAATGAGCACGTGAGATGCTAGGTTCAAGCTCAGGCTGCAGAAAACAAATTCAACATATTCAAATCATCTTTTAGAAGAAAATCACACTTTTGATCTAGAATTCAAAATTTTACACATAGAAAATGAAGGAATAAAGCTAAATCAATTTGAATCAATTAGAAATAAATAAACTCAAAAATTCAAACCTCAACGAACAGTTTGATTTGAATAACTCACCATTGTTATTTTGTTTTCTCAGAGAGAACTAATGTCAATGTATTCTCAATCAATCTGATAAGTTATGTTATTATTTTTTTTAAGTAGAACTTTATAATTACCATTCAATCTTAATCCTTCATATTATTGTTATTTTAGGACTAGAATTTCTACCTTCGTTTTCTTGGATACCATTGTTAATTATATTAATTATCAACTGTCTGGTTAGGGGTGTTTTTAGTTGTAATTAATGTTGAGGGTATATAAATGGATGTACGTAGCTTATTGTATAATCACTTGAGGAAGCTACTGTTATAACGGAACATGTCGTAGTTAATTAAAAGTTTGTGAAGATCATATCGTCTCTTGTCCATACAATTACTATGGATCTTCAACAAGAAACGGCCGAATCAATCAGGAATTATCTAATTCCATTGTGAAAATCGTATATGTCTGTCTCATTTATCATTGGGATTTTATTTTATTCAACACAATGGAATAATAAAAAACTAAAAAGTTAGTCGGTTATTTAAGCTCGATTCATAAACATGAACGTTCCGATCATCGTTCGCCGTTGGACTTGACGTTAGCCGTTCGACTAGACGTTAGCCGTTCGACTAGACGTTGGCCGTTCGACTAGACGTTGGCACCGACGAAATGCAGAACGGTCAACGGCGTATATGAATAATTTTAGATATTTCAGTGTATTGAACTGGAGAATGAACGAAACGTCAATTTTATGAATTGGCCTTAAGTCCCACACCCGCACGTTAAGACCTATTCTTGGAGAAAATCTGCCTTGTACCTTTGCAAAAACATTTCGTTGTTTTCAAAATGGGGAAAGTCATTTATTCTAGATGATGTGACAGAACGTATTCATTCACTCACCCAACATTTGGTTTGAGTTCATTAAGGGTAAGATCGATAGTGTATAATGATAGACATGACGACTAATGAATTGTGAGCGCTGATGCATCATCAAATATTGACACATTGTATGTATGCATGCAACGTAACGGAATTCATTCAAATAATTGAAAGTTATACGTCAAATACTAAAATAAGAGTTACTTAATCCAGTACGATTGGGTTTTGAGAAAAGAATCGATTGTAGCTCCACCAAACTTATGGTATGCTAGTAGATGGAACCATAATAAACACGAAAAAAAAAATTGTTTACCAAAATTTGAGGGGTGGAACAATTTTTTTTTTTTTTTCGTTTAAAAATATATAAGATTTTTGCAGTAATCTTGGAAAGTATATGATTTATCGAAAAAACAACTCAACAGGGTGAAAAACAATTCAATTTTCCACGAAAAATTTTTCCTACTAATTTATTGTGAAATGCGCTCGTTTTCTCAGAAAACGTGATTGAACGCCGACATCAAATTTCAGGTTAACCCTTACGCGCCGCTGAAAGTTCTGGCGGAGCCGAATATTTGATTGGTCATAACTCTGCTAAAAATGATCGGAGAAGGAAAAGTTCATATCGTTTCTGAAGACTCCTACCTTCTCATGCAAATATAATATGCGAGTATTTGAGTATCTAAAATGTGTTTTGTCGCACTTCAGGGAGATGATGGGAAATATATGTAGGCCAGAATGCCATTCAAAAACCACATACGTGAACATCTTATGAATTAAGTAAAGAAGAAAACAATGTGCTAATGATATATTAGAAGAATATCATAAATTTGATGAAAACTTCGAAATTCTTCATGTAATAAAAGTTAAAAAGCTTAATTATTAATTCATGGAAATCAATAAATTGAAAAATTCAATTGGTTACTCAACGCCAAGTTGGATCTTAATAATTCGCCTTTCTTATATTAATGTCAATTAATGTAAGTTGTATGGGTCCAGGAATTAGAGATAAGGACATGTAGGTATGTAGCTACCTCAATTGATAGGAAGGGTATATAAGTTAGTTTCCAAGGATACATGATTTACTGTTCTAATCGCTTGATAATGATACTGTGTAGTGAAACATGTCGCGAGTTCAATACAATCTGTGGAAATCTAATCGTGTTTATCTTAGCATCAAACAGAAACCATAGCGATGTATTTAAATAATGGAGTTATCATGGCGACGTTTCTTAAAAATTTGCTTTGAACACAGATTGTGAATATGTGAATTATCTATCATTAAGCGAGGTATATATTCGTACGCTAAATGCCATTTAAGTTATGTGAACGGAAAAAATGTTTTTATGCACGAGACAGCAACCCCACTAAGACAAACTTTACTCATTGGAGTGGAAGCAAGCGGGAGAGTTTCTGTCCATTTGCCATCGTGATCCAGTAATAAATAAATACAAATCTCTAGTGCAAAAAATAACAACTTTTGGTACATAATGCCGTTTATTATTTTACAAATTGACTCTTGTGTTTTAATCACTATGTGAATCATTGTTACTTGGTGATCAATTTATAATACCATATGCCAGTTTTGAACATAAAAAATGTGGAGAATGTAAAGTTTGGAAAATGCCACATCATGTACCTTGTATCGAAACAAGATCCTGTACCATACATACAAACATAAATACTTAAAAATTAATGTATACTTTAATATAATCTCATTTCTTTTGGTAATAAGTAAATCAATAAAATACAAATTATGGTTGAAAGTGCATATCTGTACTATTATGAATTATCGCAACAATGAATAAATCGGTATAGCATTGATTTTTATACGGGCTGTCCCAGAAGTATGCAAAAATAAGGTGAACTCAATTCGAAAGTAAAACAAAAAATACAAACACATTCTTGTCGTAGGATTTCCCTTCTAACGTCCATCTGTTTTAAAAGGGGTTGATGAATAAAGTAATACGTACCATCCATGCAACTAGATATAAAACCAGTTTACAAAATTAATATATCTTGAGAATGAATAATAACTGTTAAATGAACACTTGGTAATTTTTTGAGTTTTCCGATATGAAACATGTTTGTGTTTTGAATATCCTGAAACTATTGCCATTCTCGATATTGCGTTTAGGTCGCGAAAATAATACCAAATGAACAGATTCATTCATAGAAAGATTATTATTCAACAATTGGGTTATGTCTAGAGCAGATGGAGAAATACAAACGATATCTACCTGTCAGAAGTCATCACAGAATCATCGTGTTGAGTCGGTCCTGTATCCAACTTCAAAAATAACAAACACTAATTGGTAAACCCCACTCTTTGATACTTCGTAGTAGAATGAATTTTGGATATGCTCCCCTGAATTCAATCAATCTGGTGACACAACTAACGTAAAACTCTGATAGAGGTCTTTGGATCGAACTTACACTATATTCTAGAACAGATATTGAAAATTCGAACGAAATCGATGTGATTCCAAAAACCAAAAACCATCAATGAAATCGCGTGTAGAGAATGCCGTCGACGCGGGAGTCACGAAAACGCGAGCTCTGGAAATCGACGATTACAAACTCTTGCATCACGTCAACACGGGAAACATTTTCGCTGCAGGCAGCCGTTGAGGCGGCGATCCATAGGTAAGATGATTACTCAGAGGCGGCGTTGAAAAACATTAGACTGGAAACACATTTCTGATAGCGTATACAGAAATAGAGAAAGTATTGATTCAAAGAAAGTCACTTCGTTTCAATGGGTTCGATCATAGACGAGCTCATCAACCCTGTTCACAAAGTTGTATTATGAACATAGATATTTATTTGTACGAGGGTCCCTACTTAAGATTTGAGATATGGCAACTGGCAACACTGATATGAATATGTCAAATCTGACATTGTCATCGTAAAGTCCAACATTTTTAATGGTGAACGAACTCAGACCGTGTTAAGCCGAATTTTCATGCATACGATATCCGACGATCCGTTGGTACGAAAACGTATGGATTGGATGAATTGGTAGGCGTGACAACAATTTAACCAATCAGAACATTTTCTAATCAATCAGCACATTTTTGTACCATCAGATCGTCATACGAGTGCTATTAATATTGTTCACAGATACTTCACCACTCAACTTGGTCAAAAAATTGAATTAAATTTTGTGAACATTTTCATGCGATGATTTTCTAGGATTTTCGACGTGGATTAAGCCAACAGCAGTGTGCCGATCAACTCGCCTCGACTTTTGGTGATGAAGTACCATCTCGAGCCACCGTGTTTTACTGGTTTTTCGAATTCAATCGTGGTCGCACTTCGCCACAGGACGAATTTCATGAAGGTCGTCCAAAATCAGCTGTTGTGCCATAAAACATCGATGCTGTGCGTGAACTGATAATGCAAGATCGTTACGGTATGTCAGATTGAGGCATACTTAACTTAGACATTAGTTCCACTCGCATACATTCAATATTGCATTACCATTTGGCCGTCAAAAGATGTATTCGCATATTTGACAATGGCTAAAAAAAAGATGGTGTCCATTGGTGCAAATAAATGTCGGAAGAATGCAATCGCGGTGCTTCAAAAGACGTCTATAGGATCGTGACAGGCGAAGAATCATGGATCTATACATATGAACCCGAAACTAAACAACAATCAACTGTATACAGTATCGGAAACTTTTCATCTGGAGTATAGACAGAAATATACGCGAGCAACAAGGAACGCAATGATATGAAAATACCACACACTACTGAGAGTCTCTCCTGTTACCCCACCCGACGCATTAACGGACCACGTACCAATGCGACACACCACATACAACTCACGTCGGTATCCCTTCCTCGAGCGAGTAGAGGAGAAATTGTAATGCTCTCTCAACATAATAGCAAGCTATTCTTTACGCTCGTATGAAACCAGCATACCCCCGATGACAACTTTCCGATAATGTAGACAGAAATCTACGCGAGCAACAAGGAACGCAATGATATGATAATACCACATAAACAAGAGAGACGCACTACTGTGCGCCTCTCCTGTTACCCCACTCGACGCATTAACGGACCACGTGGCAATGCGACACACCGGTCACAGCTCACGTCGATATCCTTCCTCGAGCGAGTAGAGGAGAAATTGTAATGCTCTCTCAACATATAGCAAGCTATTCTTTACGCTTTCATGAAACCACCATACCCAAGATGAAAACTTTCCGATACTGTATATAGGTCTTTCAAGACGAGCCAAATCCAACAAAAGTTATTCGCATACGAAACACTTCAATAGAAATGGTCGCCGGTTTTTTTCTGTATAACTGGATATGTCACCAAAGTTCAATAGAGCACTGTCAGTGACGTAATATGACAGATGCGGAACAATGTCATAGGAAGACAAACAAACCAAACCGAACAAAAACAAACCCATTGAACCCATGTTCCATAAGGCTACGTAAATCTCTCTGGTGATATGATATGATGCAAATTTTTTCAACTTACTGTATATAGTCTGGACCACATTTTGATAGGCAACCCATTTTAGGTGTATTCGTCTATTTATGAAAGTTCAATAGAAGTATGTTTCATCCGTTAAACAGATCGGTGAAGGTCGACCTCTCTTCGGATCTTGTACTAATATTGCAAGTGGAAACATATTTATTAATCATAATATGATTAATAAATATGATATTATCGAATGATAACCAGGATTTATGAATGGGTGTTTGCCAAAAGTATACACGTTTCAAAATAACTGATTGACATTTGGTGAATTTAAATATAGCATTATTTTCGCGACTGACATGTGTTCCCGATGAGATGGGCATGTGAATGCGATTAACTGGTTCGGATTGTGAATTAAGAAAGCATCGCCCAAAATTAATTATTGTTGATTAACTTCAACTGGGATCGTTACGCCTTGATTGAGTCAATTTTTTCCGATGATATGGCACATTTTGTTTAAGTAAGAAGTATGCGGGTAATATGACCAGCATACTACGATGCTTGTATCCAATTACACTATCGAAATCACAAGTTTACGAGGTACGTACAAGGAAATTTGATGATTTGACTAATTTTCATTACCAGAATCAAGTTTTATAGAAAAAGAATGAAAACAATATGTATTCCGCAGTACAACTTGTATCATTGAGTAGCTTCATTATTTTTATTATCTCTTCAAAAAAATCTGCGTTTTATTTCCGCCAATTGAATTATATTTTTGAAAATTGGTCTATTGTGACCAAAATTTGAAAAGTTATGAAAAAATTGAACGAAGATGTAAGATCATTGCAACTGTAAGAGTCAAATTGAGAAACAGTTTTTTTCCACTTTGCACCAGCATTTACGAACAAACCTGAATAATTCTAGCATAATGATTATAGCCTAGGAAAGTTAGTGCAAAAAAGGACCCTAGCCCCTGAAAATTTCCCGAGAGCTGGAAATCGTTTTACTTTCGTTGGGGGTCCTGAATAATGAGTATATGAGTTTACGATGGTTTCTAGGTTGTGCTTCAGATTTGAGTATCAAAAAACCGCGAAATTTTCGCACTTTTTCAGTTTTTCGCGTATAACTCGAAAATTACAGATTATACAGAAAATGTCCTTTTTGAAAGAACATTAAATTCCCCGTTTAATGGCTGTTGAAACACTGAAATCGGTTTAGCTTTTCAGTCGCAATCGCCGGTTAAAGATAGGCGCTTTTTACTAACTTCGCTAAAAAGTTGACAGCCCTCAAATTCTATTAATTCTACCGCCTGTAGACGCTTTATGGAATTCAAAATTCGCTCACTACATTGCTAATATATGAATTCTAAACCAAAAAAGGCCTTTTTTCGTGTAAAATTCATATCTAGAGTGAGCTAATTTCAGAAAGCGTTTGATTCAGAATTAGATTTCCTACAACTTTGGTCCTATTACATTTTTCAATTGGATCAGCCATTTTTATCTTACAGGCGTTGGAAGTTGAGGGTTGTCAACTTTTTGGCGAAGTTGGTAAAAATCGCCTAACTTTGAAGGACGATTGCGGCTGAAAGGTTAAATCGATTTCAATTTTTCAAACGCCATTCGTCGCGGAATTTAATGTTCTTCGAACAAGAATAGAGTATCATCTTTTATAGAATGCGTACTTCTCGAGTTATATGCAAAAAAGTGCGAAAATTTCTTTATGAAATCTGGAGCACAACCTAGAAACCATCGCAAACTCATATACCCGTTATTCAGAACCCCCAAGAGGGATTAAGATGATTTCCAGCTCTCGAGCAATTTTTAGGGACTATAGAGCACTAATTTGCCTGGGCTATTAATTGAGTAATTTGAAACAAAAAAATTGTTTTTTTGAAATATTTAGAAAATATTCAATTATTTCAAATAGACATTTCAAATTTCGCATATAAGCCTAAAAGTTAATTTTAAAAAATTTTCTCAAATAACTTGCCACACTGTATAAACGATTAAATAAAAATGTAACAACTTCGCTTGTGCCATGGGATTAGCGACATTTACTGCCAATCAGAAAATTTCCGGTTAGAATAATTATAATATAAGTATGCTACATAAACGAGTGTTTCAAGATCTTATGTTAGGTGTGAATAACTAACTAACTACATTTCACTTAGTAGGTATCAATAATTACTAGTATAGAAAACATTTCACAGCTCGATGATCTAGGAAAAAATAATTTAATTCGAAACCTGATAGGTATTTTGAATATCATCTGTCTTTTTCTCTCTCATTCATCTTTATCACTTACAATCAAGCGATATATGACCTATCTACTGAAGTTTTGGACAAAAGAGCAACTATTCTGTACATAGAAAATTATTTGACATGTTACCGCTTCTTGATTTGATGAAAAAAAAAATATTGCCCAGAACGACCCACAATTCGTAAAGTGTTATTTTGATTGCCGGAGTTAGAAAAAAAAAAACAATAATGTCACAAGACAAACTGAATATCATAACTTTGTGGGTGTCGATTCTTGGAATGAGAATATTGAATTTTGTATACAGTGTCCAGCATAAGTTCGCAGCTTATGGAAAACTTTTTTTAATTTCAGAAAATTTCATTCTTGATGAAAACCCTGTCATTTTCTCCTCAACGCCATGAACGACATTTTTAATATGCGTCGAACTTCACAGACACACTAATAGCATACAGGGTGGGGCATTAGTGCGTTAGAGTACGATTGCATTCCAACCACTTGAAAGATAATTTTTTTTATCGAAATAATGCCATCTGAAGATGCAAACCGAAAAAATCCATGGTGATACGTGGGAGGAATTGTATACAGCGATACCGAAATACATCAGCAACCATTCAAAATATGGAGGAAGAAATAATATAAATGTTTTCAGAAGTATAACACGGGCAATTCTAAGAGCAGTAGAAAACTCAATAATTCGAAGGCGGATAGAGATGTGTGAACCATAACGGACGTTATATGGAACGCTTATTATACAGGATGTTTCCGAAATATAATAATTGAAATGGGAAGTAGAAGATGACAAAACAAAACGAAAGAATACTTTTTGTCGAAAAAAAAAATATTTTGGGAGATACTGAATTTTAAAGTTTTCAAGACTTTTTTGGTAATCACTGATAAGAGGTATACAGCCTGCGCAAACCACGCTGAAACACTACCAGCGGGCATACACGCTGTGGCCTGGAGACTCAAACCAGAACCCAAACAAAAGAAACTGAAAGCAATTTCATAAAAAATTTCGAACATTTTTGACTACTTCAAAAACAAAAATTCTTGCTATTTATTGATACATTATGTTCCATACAACAACCCATTTTTTTACTCACTTTTTTCCTAGGAAAAAAGTAATTTCATGAAAAGTCATATTTTAGTCCCTGTCAACAGATATAAAATGTCAAACTTTTTCTCGTCACAGAAAAAAATAATAAAATACCGATCAATCCCAATATAGCAACATTATAATAACCACAACACTTGAAATGCGTACATACATAATAATTCTTGCATCTGCTCAATGACAAGACTTACTTTAAATGAACGTTAATTCCAAATACGATATTTTTATTATAATTGTACCTACAATTTAGTGTAGGCGGAGTAGATAATAGACAAACTCCCAAATGTAACTGAGAGAAGAAATTAGTTTTCGGTAATGCAAGAAAAAAATAATTTTGAACGAAGCTTTTTTATTTACAATAGTTTACAAATACTTCACCATTTTGGAAATACTCGTATTATGACCTCTGGTTAACAATTTATTTAAATCAATACAGATTGGTTAAATTACATCCATTTCAATAGCTTGTTTTCAAGAAAACGTGTGTAATGTAATATTGTCAATAGAAGTTCAAATGGATATTGCATATATTTTATCAACGTTAAATTAACCAAGGTCATCATTAATGATACACAATTAACAGCGTTATTTGCAGAACAAAACAGTGATAAGAAAGAATGCATACCGACTATTGCTCATGTACATAATTATACACGTTGACGTTTTAATTTATATCATATTTTTTATGTGTGACTGAAACGAAAACACTTACCTATGTGTTAACGATATCAAACACAACAAGGTTAGTCCGGTGGCAGGGAGGGTTTTCGTAGCCGATGAAGCACGACGTTATTCTTATGTATTTTGACCCGCTAAATCCGAATTTCGAGGGTGATAAGCCGTGAAAGCATCCGGAAAATTTTTATGGACGATTTTCCGAGGGAAATCGAAAAATACATTTTTTCCAAACACAAATGATGTCATAATATTCTGCATAAAATTCTCTACAAAAAAAATATCTACAAGTTTTTCTTGAAAATGCATCGTTTTCCAGTAAAACGTGCTCGAAATTCGAAAAAAATGCGATTTTCTCAATTTCCAGTGCTCTCTCATTCAGCCACATAATGATATTTTCAGGATCACCTTTTTCCAAATTATTCATATATGTCTCGACTATGAATAACAGAAGAGACATTTTTGAAAAAGTCATTCGTGTGGATTTTCCGGCACTGAATTTCCCGATACTTTTACCTTGCATGGAACCGGCATTTTTTTATTCGCGAAGCTCACGCAGTGGACGAATTCCTTACAGTGTCGATCAAAACAGGTTCAGCACATATTTTTTCATGATCATAAAGCATATCAATAGCGGAAAAACGAAAAATTTTACCTAAAAGTAAAGAATTTTCCGAGGAAAATCGAAAAATCCATTTTATACTTCACTCTTCTTCAATATACTTCATAAAATTCTCTAAAAAAAAGGTCTCAACAAATTTTTCTTTAAAATGTACCGTTTTCGAGTAAAATGTGCTCAAAATTCGACAAAATGCGATTTTCTCAATTTTCTGTGCTCTCTCATTCGGTCACATAATGATATTTTCACACGAATCCACACAAATTTTTTCAAGAATGTATCTTTTGTTATTCATAGTCGAGATATATAAGAATAATTTGGGACAAGGTGATCCTGAAAATATCATTATGTGACTGAATGAGAGGGCACAGAAAATTGAAAAAATCGCATTATTTCGAATTTCGAGCACATTTTACTCGAAAACGATGCATTTTAAAGAAAAATTTGTAGAAACCTTTTTTGTAAAGAATTTTATCTCGTATATTGAAGCGTTATTTGTTTTTGGAAAATATGGATTTTTTTATTTTCCTCGGAAAATTCTTTTACTTGTAAGCAAAATTGATATCAATAGGTACTTAAATGCTTTGTGATCATGAAAAAATATGTGCTGAACCCGATTTTATTGACACTATAAGAAATTTGTCCACTACGTGAGCTTCGCGAATAAAAAAATGCCGGTTCCATGCAAGGTAAAAGTATCGGGAAATTCAGTGCCGGGAAATTCAGTGCCGGAAAATCCACAAGAATGACTTTTACAAGAATGTCTGTTATTCATAGTTGAGATATATATGAATAATTTGGGAAAAGGTGATCCTAAAAATATCATTATCTGGCTGAATGAGAGAGCACTGAAAATTGAGAATATCGCATTTTTTTGAATTTCGAGCACGTTTTACTGGAAAACGGTGCATTTTCAAGAAAAACTTGTAGATACCTTTTTTGTAGAGAATTCGATGCAAAATATTATAAAATCATTTGTTTTTGAAAAATATGAATTTTTCGATTTCACTCGGAAAATCGTCCATAAAAATTTTCTGGATACTTTCACGGCTTATCACTTGGGCTATCCCGTCGCGCTTCATCGACTACGAAAACCGGGCGTCTTCATTTTGTCGTGTATCCCTGATATTTGCCACGACAAATAATAATAGCCGTCCTCTACCCGCACAGGCTATGCCTTTGGGGGTACATTCTACGAGTGTTTATGAGGGAGTGAGTATTATTATTATTATAGACCGAGTGTTGATATTTTTTCATTGTCCTAATGTTATCGACCCTACATAACATTATTGTATGTGAAATACAAAAATATTTAACCCCAAAAAATAATGTAGGTATCAATAATAGTTTTTCGTGTTAGGGATAATTTCTATGAGTGAGAACGGGGAATCATTTTTATTAGGTAACTAGACCTCTTACTATTTCATTGTGCAGTCGTTGACACGACTAGAGGAATATGTTCAGTGTATGCTTTGTTACGAACTCTATATGCCACCTCAGAAGCATCCCTGTTGAATTGTACGCAAACTTGAATCGTAATTCAGTTTCTATTGTTTAGTACAACAACAATTGCAGCAAAAAATGTATATAATTCTTGCATTTTAAGAATTTGATTAGCGATATAATTTCAAATATTTGTTATTCGATTCTTAAAAAAAGTAATCCGTAGCCGTCGAGTGCAGTTATAATAGGTTATGTCTAATGTCTATGTTTTGGCTAAAAAATTATTATGACTCATATAAACGATCGTATAAAAAGTCAAATGCTTTCATTAATATTAAATGTTTAACCTCACACATATTATAACAATGTGTCTAAAATGACAAGTTGAACCGGCCAACCACCGTGTGAGGTAATCTTCTATAAGATCAAACAGGTTAAGGCAAACATTGATTTGATTTCAGTTTATTCCTATAAATAATTTAAACAAATTATTTAAATTAAATTTGAAAAAATGGTTAATATTTGAAAATTAAAAATTATGTTTTTAACCAGAGATTTAAGAATATTTATGTTTTAATGAAAAGGTAAAGCAGTGCAAAGGAATATATTATTATATCAAACAGGTTCTGGCGGGCTTTTCAAGAGCATCAGTTTCATGAATTTGATTTATGAATTAAATTTTATCGTAATTTATCGAAAGCATTGTAATTTTCAATGAACTCCTTCTTTGTATTATACAAAATAATGATAATTCAGTGATTTCAATTCAATTCATAAAAGTATGCAATTTTTCATCAATGTTTTCTTATGACGTTATCGTAAAAATATCGTCCCGTAAACCGACTTTACAGAAACCCAATTTTTAACTGAACACATCTCAACGTTTTTTATACTCTGGGTAGAAATAAAAAAAAGGATTGAAAAGATGTTGAAAATATGGACATGTGCATAGCTTTGGGGGAAGGGCGTATTTTCCTCACCAAAAACCCTTTCCTACCTGTGAGCAAGGGTGAATGATAATCCTATTGGTAATCTCCTCACCAAATATATTTGGCTTTACGTTCCATACACCGACCACTGCAATGTTCGTTCTAGTTAGATCAGACTAAAGAATTACTCTTCGAAAAAAGTATGTGTTTAATTTCCACGCACTGAAATGTCTACGTAAGGTTATTTCGTTTTGGTTAGATCAGGCTGAATAATTCTAACAAAATGTATGTATTTAATGTACACACCCAAATATCTACCTGGATAGATCACACTAAATAAATACTTCTCGGAAAACTTATGTATTCAATTTCCACGCGCTGAAAAATGTAAAAAAATTATACTTAACTCTGTTCTTACAGGTATATTTTAAATGTAACATTAAACAGTAATTGAATATATCGAGCGTTTTAACGGTTTCCGTTTTTTGGTTGTCAGAACAAAATATAAATTGGTGAGGAGAATACCTATAGGATTAATAACGACCCTTAGTTTTGGAGGGCGAATACTTTACGGATTATCTGACCAGAATGGATGGTGAGGAGTTTACCTCCGCCCGCTTGGGGTATGCAAATAAAAAGAATGAAAGACCAAGGAAAAAATCGAGGATCGAGAATATCAAGATACATTGTTTAGTGTATGGTTCTATCGTTAGTTATCATTCTTTATACAATTTATGTATATTATCTAATTGAATTCAAACAGAATGGAATAATTTTTCCAGTGATACAACTCAAGAACTTACGACCTGAGACATTTCAATGAATTATTTATCACGGTTGAAATCCACGAGTGAACTAGTTCGTCTGCAGTTTTTATTTGTATGATTTATAGAAGCTTCTCGATATATCATTGCGATTCCCTATAAGGTAATATTACTAATTAAAAATGATATAACTCACCTTGTGGTATTGTGCGAGGGGTCACTGATGTTTCTTCTCTGCTTCCTCTATAGAAAAAAAAAACAGTGACACTGAATCAATTGAAAATAATATTATCTTGGAATTGGATAAAGAAAATTCACATTTATCACGAATCATACAAAATTAAATATTTTGATCAACGTAAAGCCAATAGGTCACATGTATGTATCACAAAATCACTAGAATTTTTGTGTGCACCATTTAATTTGTTATTAAATCATTAAACATTATTTCATTTAATTGTAACTTTTGAAAGTTTTGAACAATCCAGATTTTAAAATGTGAGGCAAATTTGAATTTGGTAAAAAGCGCGACTTAGTATGACGTCAAAGTTCATGTAAACAAAATGTATTTTTCATGGTTGACTTGTCGTTGATCAGTCTATCTAGAGTTTTTCAAGTGGTTGATTATTATCTTTTTATTATTGAGTTACTGCAAACCTACCGAAACTATGTTTTCTTTGGATAATCTTTGTTGACATGTATTTTGACATCACACCCTACCGCCAAAAGACAATCGTTTGAATTTCCACTATTTTTCAATCATTTTTATTCTTGTTAATTATTGATATTTTTGGCAGCTATCTTATTTTCCCAGTATTTGAATGGATGGTATAATTTATTGGAACAAATAGGAAAAAACATGCATGAGACCTATTCCATGCATGAGACCTATTCTTCATCGAAAGGAAACTCCGAAAACAAAAAGCAACATGACGACCTTCTTGCACCCTGGTGCTCTAAGGAACTGACTACAAGATTTCTACAAATGTCCCCCATGATGAAAGATTTCCTTCGTTGAATTGACTATTAACTTTTTACTATTTTAGAGAGTTCACATATAATTCTTTTTTTTTCACTTATGTGCCCACAAAGCCGGTGCTGCATTTCAACTCTGCCGTATATGACGCCACTCAGACCATATCTCAGACGGAGAGGAGGAATACCAACACTCTGGTTGGGAGGCATGAGCGACGCATACAAAAGATGGAAGCTAAGATCAAATCGGCGAAACAACAAGCGTCTCCGTCTCGTATCCAATGTGTGATGGACCGGCCAATAGGCATTTCACGTCAGCAGTGCGGCAAATTGAGACGAGCTCACCACACTTTGAATCAAGGCTACAATCAAACAGCACTATCTTGATAGGATACGAATGCTGGTGGTTGCAAAAAGTCACTATAGTCTAGTTCCTAAATTGTAGATAGTGACTCATAGGTTGTACAGTACAGTAGTTGGAGCCCGTTCAGCAAAAAGCTCACATTAAAGCTGCGGAGACTGAGGACCTCCTGCAGCTTCATAAGGATAAGCCAATGCATGGGGTCTTCAAGAACATTGAAGATCTTGGTTTATCAAAAAATATGAATTGAATTTGATTTGAATCCGTTGTGGAAAATGAGAAGTGCCCAATTTATTGGAACTACTCATTCCCCACCCTCAGGCAAATACAAGCAAATGAACCTGATGTAGTCCTCCTCGACCATCAAAGTAGGACGATTTATGTCATAGAGTTCTCGGGTCCTGGTATAATCCAGTCGGATAAAAACAATATTAATAATACTCCCTCATAAACACTAATGGAGTGTACCTTGGCGCTCCGGGACGACATACTGATTTTTAGAGGCGTAGTCACTTTTTAACTGTAGGGAAACCTACAGCACCACCACAAGTAGTCGGTGAGCACTTCAAGAAAGCACTAGACGTCGGGATTGGCATTTAGACGACTTCACATCACACTTGCTTAAAACAAGGCATGTGATCGCCTGTCGATTCGAATCTACTCGAGAAAAAAACTCTCGTACACAGTCTAATGCCCGCAAAAGATTCAACGGTGGAACATCTAACCGTTGACCCACCGGCCAATCGATCTAGTTGCACCTGTATTCGGCTATTTCACATGGAAAATTGTATTCTCCCTAAAAACTGGTGCATATCACTAATAATGAAAGCATTTATTACTATTATTATTAAATATATCCAAAATTGTTTTGTTGGTTAATTGGTGCACATAAGTACGTAGCTCAAAAAATTGAGGATTCAAAAAATATATATACAGAGTGACCCATTCGAGAGCGGGCCACCTCTCGAAAACTGTTATTTATTATTCGATTCAGAAGTTTTTTTTTAGATGGAGCATCAATAGTTCTACTTGAGAGCTAAATTCAAAATAAAAATAAAAATTTCAAACCCTACTTCAAATTTTTTTCAAGGTCAAAAATCCAAAAAACATGCTAGCGATATTTTTAAATAGAATTCGACGACACCACTTGATTCACGACATTTTCGAATGGTTTATGTGAAAATTACGTAGGAATGCGTCCATCAATAAAAACGTTATATGGGAATAAAATTTGAAAATTATGTCAATTAATCAACCCAAAACTTCAATCCCAGAACTTTTATCAAAATTCTGACCACACCACTCGATTCAAAATATTTCGAAATATATTTAGCCAGAATTTTGGCACTTAGCTAGAACCACTGATACTCTATCTATTGAAAAAAAGAACTTCAGAATCGGATAATAAATAACAGTTTTAGAGAGGTGGCCCGCTTTCAAATGGGTCACTCTGTATAAACAAAAACACGTACTGAGGTTCTAAAAGAATATTGATATTAGTCAAACAGCACATACAGTTTCTTACCTTTTCAGATTGTTCCTTTACACTTTCCGACCTATTGATGTTAGTGTTTGACCGCCTTTGGCTTCCGGCAGCAGGAAGGATGGTACTACTGTAAATAATAACAGAAGATAAAACAATAGTTGATAACCAGAATGGGAGATAAGGATTTATTGCACAAGAAACAACACAAAATATACAGGGTGCGTCAGAATAATCTGACGACACTGAATCCACTACTTAATTTATTACAAAATCAGCCCTCAAAAACGCCGTATCTGCTGAAATCTGGAAAAACCATCTTTGAAAGTGCTTTGTCAATAATGTCTTTCGAAATCAATTCTGTGAAATAATTGTATATATGAAACACAGGTCAATTATATTTTTTTAATACCTCAATACGGCAGGGCATTTAAAGTAACACCACTTCATTTCAATGTATCTGCAGTTAAGAGTTTTTAGCTAAGTAGGGCAGAAATACTATCTGGATAGAATACTAAGCATTAAAAAGAACCAAGAAATCGCAAAAGGGGGTTTCAAACTATATCTTAAAAAAAAATTGACCTAACCTTGTACCTACTGTATGTTTTAATTTTCGAAATATTTGCGATTTTTTTTTTTCGAATTAATTACCATATACCGAAAGAGTAATTCAAGTACAGTTCTACTCACATAGCTGAAACTGTGAGAATATGCACGTCAATGATGCACGTTCGTCGCACAACGGACTCTAGTCTGTAATATATTATCCAGTGATAAGGCACTCAACATAAACGTTCGAGGAAGAAATGAGAATTTCACAAGTTCAGCTATGTGGGTTAAACTGTATACAGGGTGTCCCAGAATAAAGGGGACAAACTCCGAGGGTAAAATCATCACTTCATTTTAAGGTTAAAAGTTCCCATAAACATATACCCTAAAATTAGTATTAACCGAGTTACAGGGTGTCGAAAGTGACACAAAAAAATATATTTTCCAGAATAACTCCATAACGGCTTAACTTTTCTTAATGAAATTTGGTATTTCACTTAACAGCATTCAGTTTCATATTTCAAGACAAATCATGTGTTTCCAGGAACAATGGAACTACAGTTCTACTATTCAATTAGTTTTAGTATTATCTATACTTAGTTATAGCACCCTACAGATATAGGGTGGTTGAAATTTTTGAGAAAAAACTCAATATAACTTTTGCACACCCTGTATGTGATCGAAATATCAATTTGAATAGAAATTTTCATTATAGTGTCTTTACTGAGGAATGAACTCACAATTCTCAACAAGAAAAAATCAAATCGATATATTTGAAATTGTAGCAGATTTTAAAAAGGAGAAGGAGAAGTGTATAAAAGCAATGTGACAATTAATATAAAATCAAAAAATTTATTTAATTATGGTACTTTCAACTCTGGTGTATCCTATTCAATCTCAAATGCAATTCATAAACTTTTTAATACGTATTGGAAACGATTCTTTTTAACGCAAACATTGTAACGTTCACATTTTGTAAACGTACGTTTAATCATGAAGTTCCATCATTTCATCACAAAATAACATATCTGATACCTATAACTGTCAAAAGCTGTTATTGACTTAATTCTTTATATTCATTTATTATCTTGATCAGTTTCAGGGTAAAGTATTCGTTAAGAGTCGAACACTCTGTTTACCTAGTTTCATGTGTTGTGTTCCGACTATTATGATCAAGGTTATAAGTATGAGTTAAGTTGTAGGTTTTGACATACCATCCGATTCTACATGATATATAACCATTTTTATTTCCACAGATCATGGTGCTCACGAATATCTCTGTCGATTTATTTAAAACTATGATTGTTTGTTTATCAAGGATTGTTTTCAAAACAACACGAACATAGGTGATTAACAGTCATTCAGACGTCACCTGTTCTTCTTCTCTATTTCGTTTGGTTAAAATAGTCTCGTTTCTTTGAATCGGTTCGACATAAAGTTTGGCTTACATGGGAAAAGAGACAAATATATTTATTTGCCTCTTTATTTACATATGAGATCACGGACTGCTGTTCTGTTCTTGCACTGCAGTGTTCGGAACCTTTGGTGTAGTAATGAGTAAACTATACTGCTCGGTTCTGTTCTGTGGCAAGATCCAATGAAAAGAGTGTTGGCAACAATGAAAGGAAATATGTTTTTTATTAAATTAATTTTTGGAGAGGACGGAACTCCTTGAAACACCATTTGTGCATTTCTGACCTGGTAACGCTGATGCTCACAGGAGGTTGATTTTTGATTTTTAATTTTGAAGTAAATTACTTTTGACAACCTACCTATTGCTGCTAAGACCATGTAATTGAGAGGTGAATATTTTGCTGTATTTAATTTACTGAACTTTTTGTAGATGACTCGCCTCACGAGCATTTTTTTATAGAAGGAAGCATGTCTTACAAATTTCTTTTCTTTTTGCCACAGCTCTGCCAGGAAATTAAGAGGGTCAAGTGTAGAGCACGTTATGGGAGACATATTCCATAATGTTGGATTTGTGCCTAAGTTTTGACTGGGTCTACACGGTATTATAAAGCCTACATGGTACTGTTAAACCTACTGAAGTACTGTAAAGCCTGCCATGGTATTGTAAAGCTTATTGGAGAATTGAGAAGCCTGCTATGGTATGGTGAAGCCTATTGGAGTATCGATCAGCCTATCAAAGTATTATAAAGCCTGTCATGGTATTGTAAAGCTTGCTATGGAATTATTCAATCGGAGGGAGTAGTCTGCTGTGGTGTTGTAAAGCCTTTTGGGTATCGTAAAACCGATCAAATAGACCTCTAGAGTCTAGTTAGATATAGAGAAGCAGACCTGATTTTAGAGATCTCCGTGAGGACTGTGATTTTGGAACCAGTTAGGACCAGACAAAGTCCAAGGAAGCCAACAAGTCGTGATATTCCTATATTAGTTGTGTCAGGTTTGAATGCATTCAGACCAGGTAAGACAGTTATATATTAATATGAATCCTTTTGATTTCGACTTGGAGGACCCACTATTTTGCTCAGGTCCATAACTTGTTTGAGTCTTGAACACTGGATTAAACTGGATAAAATGGCGTGCCAACGTGAGGCTTACGTTTTCGTTCGACAATCCCCAGAGGCTTGATACTGTGCTGGAGAGATCTCTCTAGCTGTGAATAAATTGTGGATGGTGTGTCTTTAGGAACTGAGTTCTACGGCTTGGGAAATTTCATGTATGTGTATCAGCTGTCCTGTGGAAGTCTCCCGGATTGGCAAATAAAATATTTTTGGATTATAGTTGGGTCAATGACAGCTTTGAAATTTATTTATTGACAGTGTTCAAGTGTTATTTGATTGTTAGGTATTTTATTGTGTGTGAGATATTTTATTTTGTGTAAGGAATTTTAGTGGAACTTATTTTAAACTGTGTTATTCACATTATTTGAGAATATATTGGTATTTTGAATATTGAAATAAAAATGGAACCATTATATCTTTCCGAAGAAGAAATAGATTATGAATTGCGTATTCGTGATGTGAAAGCTGTAAGAAAAACTTTAACATCAAAAAGGGTTATTTTAACTAGGTTGCTTGCAACGGAAACAGTTTTAGCTCGGTTAGAAGATAACGATTTTGAGGTTAAAAGTGAAAAGAGTTTTATTGACAAAACTTTCTCTGATCTAGAATCATTGATTCTGAGTTTTAGGGGTCCAACATCAGATCCTATGTTTAAAATTATTGAAACTCGATTGACATCTCTGACAAGAAGAGTTAAACGTTTCAAAGTCCCTGAACAACCAGAGGAGACAAATATTTTTTATTCAGATTTCATAAATGATGCCAAGGCATCTTGCATTGAACTTGAAGCAAAATTATCAATGAATGTTGTAAATGATGCAAACCCAAATACTTCAATTCTTTCTTCTTCAGGATTTGGAAAGTCGGTACCAGTTTACAAATGGGGTATTCAGTATGATGGCACTACTAGTTTAAAATCATTTTTGGAAAGAGTTAAAGAACTTTCTCAATCTCGTAATGTACCTGAACAAGAACTTTTTAATTCAAGTACAGATTTATTTACTGGTAGAGCTTTAATTTGGTATAGATCAGTCAAACAAAATGTGAATAATTGGCAAGATTTAGTGAGTCAATTAGAAAATGCATTTTTGCCCACAGATTATGAGGAGAAACTTCTAGATGAAATCAAGAATCGTACTCAGGGTCGTGATGAACCTATTGATATTTTTGTGGCAATAATGCATAGTCTTTTTAGTAGGCTCAGTAAACAGTTAGATGAAAAGGAGCGTTTGAAAATAATTAGAAAAAATATTTTGCCCAAATACGTAGATCACTTAGTTTTGCAAAATATTGACGATACTTCTGAGTTAATAAGTTTTTGTAAAAGAATCGATGAAGCAGCTCAGATCAAAAATAAATATTTACCACCCAAATCTCTCAATTGTTTAGAGACTGATCTAGCTTATCTTGAGGCACCAGGAGATAAAAATTTTTCTTCCAAAATTACTCACAAGAAAAAATTGTTCAATAACAAAACTGATTCTAATTCAAACCTTCCTTCAACATCACAAGTAAATACATTTTCGAAAACCAGTAATATTAGATGCCACAGGTGTAGAAAATTAGGTCATAAAATGGAACAATGTAGAGAAAATCGTAAGATCTTTTGTTATTTATGTGGTAAACCTGATTTTACAAAAATTACTTGCCCCTCTTGTAACAAAAAAAACTAGTGAATCAGACTGGTGATTTAAGCCTTCATCAGGTCTGTAGTGTTAAGAAAGGCTTTAGGAAAAATAATAATTCTCAAGTAAGTGTGAAAAGAAAACTAACGAAAAATTCTTGTAAAAATGATTCAAAAAATTTGACCGTTGAAAATGTTCAAATAGAAAGAAATTCAGAACTAGGTAGTGTATCACCTTTATTTATTTCTAAACCGTTTGACAATAGACCTTATATTGTGGTGAGTCTTTTTAATGAAGAAATTATATCTTTACTTGACAGTGGAGCTAATTTAACTTGTTTAGGGTTGCATTCCTTGGATCTATTGAAGAAATACAAAATCAAAGTAGATAGAAGTCAAAAAAATATTGTTAGGACTGCAGATGGTAAAGTTCAAACTGTAACAGGCATTTGTCAAATTCCATTATGCCTTGGAGGTTTTTGCAAGTTGATAACTGTGTCAATTATTCCTTCGCTTCAATGTGGACTTATCCTGGGAAGTGACTTTTGCAAAATTTTTAAACTCTCAATTGATTTTTCTGATAATTCTTGGCAAATCCAAAGCGAGTTAGGATTGAAAATCAACATTTTGTCAACTCCACCTGAAAATAAAGAAACAAGTGTAAGTACTTTTAACAATCTTTCTAGTACACAAATTTTAGAAATGAATAGGGTTATGGACTTGTTCAAATCAATCGCTTCTGAAGATCAGCTAGGCTTTACTGATAAAATAACGGCCCATATCGATACAGGAGAGCATCGTCCGTTTAAAAAGAGACAGTATAGGATGTCCCCATATATGCTGGAACATCTTAATAAAGAACTAGATAGAATGCTAGCATTAGGTATCGTTGAAGCTTCGTTCAGTCCTTGGAGCTCACCAGTATTATTGGTAAAAAAGGCTAATGGTGAATACAGATTTTGTTTTGATGGTAGAGCCCTGAACGAGATAACTAAAAAGGATTCTTATCCTTTACCTTTAGTAGATGATATCCTGAATATGCTTAGCAATGCTAAATTTATATCGACAATTGATCTTCGAAGTGCATTTTGGCAAATACCCCTAGATGATGAGAGTAAGGAGAAAACAGCTTTTTCAATTCCTGGACGTGGTTTATTCCACCACAAGCGACTTCCTTTTGGCCTCTCAAACTCTGCCGCTATAACACAAAGGTTGATGGATAGGATTTTAGGTCCGGAGTTACAACCTAAGGTGTTTGTTTATTTAGATGACATCGTTTTATGTACTCCAACTTTTTCAGAACATATTGCTTTGTTAGAAGAAGTCTACAGGCGATTAGCAGATGCTAATCTGACTGTCAATTTTAAAAAATGTCAATTTTTCAGAGAGTCATTAATTTATCTGGGTTTTGTAGTAGATCATAGAGGTTTGAGAACTTCCCCAGATAAAATAAGAGCTATGGTAGATTACCCTAGACCTGAGACTACGACACAGATAAAACGTTTTGTCGGAATGTGTTCCTGGTACAGGCGTTTTATTCCTCATTTCAGTACCCTTATTGGTCCATTAAACGATTTATTGAAAGGTAAAGGTAAAAGGCAATCAATTGTTTGGAATGACGAGGCAGAAAAAGCTTTCATAGAAATCAAACAAAAATTAATTTCAACACCGATTCTTACTGCTCCTGACTTTTCAGTTGAATTCTGCATACAAGCGGACGCCAGCGAGGTAGGATTGGGAAGTTTACTTACTCAAGTCCAGAATGGTGAAGAAAAAGTCATAGCGTATGCTAGTAGGAGTTTGAATCGAGCAGAAAGAAATTATTCAGCAACGGAACGTGAGTGTCTTGCCCTAGTTTTTTCATTAGAGAAGTTCAGACCCTATGTAGACGGAGTTCGATTTAAAATAATTTCAGATCATGCAAGTTTGAAATACCTTTCAAAGATGTCTGGTAGTTCTGGTCGTCTTAGTCGATGGGCTATGAGACTCTCTGCATTTGATTTTGAAATAATTCATAGAAAGGGTAAACTTCATGTTGCTCCAGATGCTTTGTCAAGAGCTCCCATTTCTGATGAGATAAATATTTTAGGAATCTCTTTGGAAAACCTTGAACCTTGGTACCTGAAATTGAAAAATAGAATTATTAAAAATCCTGAAAAATATTCTCATTGGATGGTTAAAGATGATTATATTTTCAAGCACACCCCTAGAAAAATAGCTTTGAAAAGTAACATATCAGAATGGAAATTATTAGTACCATTTGACCAGAGACAGAAAGTTATTTATGATTCTCATAATTTGCCTACGTCTAGTCATTTGGGTTATTTCAAAACTTTAAAGAAAGTGGCAGAGCTATATTACTGGCCACGAATGAGAGGGGACATATTGAAATATGTTCGACAATGTCCTGAATGCTGTAGTCAAAAGGTGATGAATGCTCAAAGGTTTGGATTGATGGGTAAGGAGAAGAAAGTTAGTTTTCCCTTTCAGTTGGTTAGTACTGATGTAATGGGGCCTTTCCCTAGAAGTTCCAAAGGTAATAAATTCCTTATAGTAGCTTCAGATTATTTTTCAAAATTTGTTGTTTTGAAGCCAGTAAGAAATGCGACGGCTCAAACAATCACTGCTTTCCTTGAGGATGTATTTTTAACTTATGGAGTTCCTCAGATATTATTGTTAGATAATGCTTCAGCTCATACTGGGAAAGTTTTCAATGAGTTTGTCAAGCAGTACAACATTTCTAAAGTTTGGTATAATTGTAGGTACCACCCTCAGGTGAACCCTACAGAGAGGGTTAATCGTACAATAGGAACTTCCATAAGGTGTTTCATAAAAGAATCCCACAAGCACTGGGATAAGGAAATTTTGCGAATTCAGCACGCACTGAACTCCGCCACTCATGAGGTAACTGGTTTCAGCCCAAATTTTCTTAATTTTGGCAGAATAGCCCCTGTCTCTGGAGATTATTATGGAGATACAGTTGATTTTGTGCTGAATAATACCGCAGAAGCTAGGAGAAATTATTCTGAAGAGTTGAGAAAACTCATTCCCCTGTATAAAAGGGTTCAGGAGAAACTCTCAGCGTCCTACGTTAGGAACACTCACTATTACAATTTAAGGAAGCGTGAACATGTTTTTAAAGAAAATGAAAAAGTCTGGAAGCGAAATTTTGTGTTATCAGATGCTGCAAATGAATTTGCATCAAAATTAGCACCCAAGTATGTCTTATGTAAAGTAAGGAAAGTTTTATCGAAAGTGGCTTATGAGTTGAGTAATATGGATGACTCACCAGCAGGTACTTGGCATGTGTCCAAGTTAAAGCCTTACTTTGGGTCCAATTCTGATTTGTCAGAATAGCTACAGGAATCATTTGAGTAACACTGTAGTGTTGGAGATATTGGTCTTTTGCCAAAACCCATGATTACTCATTACAACCTTGATTTGTTTTATTTTGTTCTGATCGTTCCTAGAACCGAACTTAGAAATTTTGAGATTACGTTTTTGTAATAAAATTTAATCTAGGAAAAACGATTTTGACAAAATAGGTGAAATTTTGTATTTTGAACACGATTCACATAGGTTTGATATTTGAGGTTTTTGAAAGTCTTGGCAATTGACTGATGGTATTTATGGTCACCTAGTTGACATGTTATTGAGTGTGGGAAGTCTGTCTGTCTGTCTGTCTGTGGATGCGATAGGACAGAAAGTAATTCAATATTTGAATTTGATATTATATTGGAATTTACTTCCAGGCATGAATTAATTCATGATAGAGAATGGAAAAATTATATTTTGAAATTTCTCTGGAAAAATCTTGAGTCTTTTTTTTTTTTTTTTAAAAAAAAAAAAAAAAAAAAAAAAAAAAAAGAAAAAAGTCTTCAAGTTTGTGTAGTCTGATCAACTTCACAAGTGTAAATAAAGTACTTTATATTTATTATTCTTTAAAGTTATTCTTTATGGATAATCTAAAGAGGTTTGTATATATTCATGAATATAGGTATTTCATTGAAATATTGTAAATATTGTATAGGTATACCTTGTAAATAGTGTTAACTTGAAAAGTTAAAATGTAGAAGTTTTCTCGAGTGCTTCTACAACAAAAAAATAATAATTTAGCTGTAATTTAAATAAGCTGGAATACTGTTTCTAGTTATTGGAAGACATGCAAGTCTGAGTAGATATATTTTCTTGTTTGAATACTTACATCTTGAACAAATTGGAACAGTTGTTATTTTATTTGGGGCAGAAGTTGGCTGTCCCTGGCGTAGGCCTAAAGCAACTAAAACATGGACACAGTTTCCAACTAGTGAGATTTTGGCATCCACAATAGCTGGTAATGGGTTGCATCCACAAAGTCTCACGACAGCAACAAAGCTGTAATTATTTTCATGGAGTGTCATTCTACAATTTTGATGCTATTCGGTTTTTTTGATCCTGTTCATTTTCTGTAAGGAAAAGTGAATTAATTTATCAATGTTCTTGGATGTTGAATTCCAATAAATTCTTAATGGGTTTAGTTTTGGTTTATTGATAAAAGGACTTAGTAATAGCGATAGGTAGTTATACGTACCTCCATAAATAATACCAGTAGGAATCAATGTTGGTTATGCGGGTAGTCATTTCCAATATTGAGTGTCCACTCAACTATCCAGTAGACATTTTAGTTTTCTCTGGACTTTGTGTCAGTTTTGGAGCTTTCGAATATGCCAGATTTATTTGAAATCCTGATTGGCTTCGAAATCATTCGTGCTGTGCAGAACATGGAATTGGTTCGGGAAAATTGAAAATTGTCTTTGTGGGATATGGCTTGGAGCTTTCAGCTACAGATACTGTTAGTATCTTGGAAGTCCATTGGCCTTGGGACTTCGTTTCTGTTTCGACAGGTTCGTTTTCCGATTTCTTAGTTTATGGGAATGTTGGCATGTTCCACATTCCACAATGGTGTTGAAGCATTTCTCCTTCGGGGTTGGTGGCTTCAACACAAATTTGATATTTACAGTTAGTAGACTGAAATTTGTTTGTCTGTAGGAGGCCAACTGTTTGTTGCTGGTTTGTTCAATTGGTGTGAGAGACCGTTAAAGCTACGGTGGGTTGAGCTGCCTTCAATGACTTTTGGAGTACCTCCGAGAAATTTTTGTTCATTCTTTTGAGTTGATAGCTCTTTTAGGTGTGGTGAATATTCCTATAAATTCACTGGGGTTTTATAGGGTTTTATTGGATTTTATTGGGAATCCTGATGACCAATGTTAATTATTAAAGTTATGTAATTTACTGTTTAGAAAAATTCAACAAGTTAAATTTTCCTTTCTTGAGGAAGAGGGTGTGTAACGTTCACATTTTGTAAACGTACGTTTAATCATGAAGTTCCATCATTTCATCACAAAATAACATATCTGATACCTATAACTGTCAAAAGCTGTTATTGACTTAATTCTTTATATTCATTTATTATCTTGATCAGTTTCAGGGTAAAGTATTCGTTAAGAGTCGAACACTCTGTTTACCTAGTTTCATGTGTTGTGTTCCGACTATTATGATCAAGGTTATAAGTATGAGTTAAGTTGTAGGTTTTGACATACCATCCGATTCTACATGATATATAACCATTTTTATTTCCACAGATCATGGTGCTCACGAATATCTCTGTCGATTTATTTAAAACTATGATTGTTTGTTTATCAAGGATTGTTTTCAAAACAACACGAACATAGGTGATTAACAGTCATTCAGACGTCACCTGTTCTTCTTCTCTATTTCGTTTGGTTAAAATAGTCTCGTTTCTTTGAATCGGTTCGACATAAAGTTTGGCTTACATGGGAAAAGAGACAAATATATTTATTTGCCTCTTTATTTACATATGAGATCACGGACTGCTGTTCTGTTCTTGCACTGCAGTGTTCGGAACCTTTGGTGTAGTAATGAGTAAACTATACTGCTCGGTTCTGTTCTGTGGCAAGATCCAATGAAAAGAGTGTTGGCAACAATGAAAGGAAATATGTTTTTTATTAAATTAATTTTTGGAGAGGACGGAACTCCTTGAAACACCATTTGTGCATTTCTGACCTGGTAACGCTGATGCTCACAGGAGGTTGATTTTTGATTTTTAATTTTGAAGTAAATTACTTTTGACAACCTACCTATTGCTGCTAAGACCATGTAATTGAGAGGTGAATATTTTGCTGTATTTAATTTACTGAACTTTTTGTAGATGACTCGCCTCACGAGCATTTTTTTATAGAAGGAAGCATGTCTTACAAATTTCTTTTCTTTTTGCCACAGCTCTGCCAGGAAATTAAGAGGGTCAAGTGTAGAGCACGTTATGGGAGACATATTCCATAATGTTGGATTTGTGCCTAAGTTTTGACTGGGTCTACACGGTATTATAAAGCCTACATGGTACTGTTAAACCTACTGAAGTACTGTAAAGCCTGCCATGGTATTGTAAAGCTTATTGGAGAATTGAGAAGCCTGCTATGGTATGGTGAAGCCTATTGGAGTATCGATCAGCCTATCAAAGTATTATAAAGCCTGTCATGGTATTGTAAAGCTTGCTATGGAATTATTCAATCGGAGGGAGTAGTCTGCTGTGGTGTTGTAAAGCCTTTTGGGTATCGTAAAACCGATCAAATAGACCTCTAGAGTCTAGTTAGATATAGAGAAGCAGACCTGATTTTAGAGATCTCCGTGAGGACTGTGATTTTGGAACCAGTTAGGACCAGACAAAGTCCAAGGAAGCCAACAAGTCGTGATATTCCTATATTAGTTGTGTCAGGTTTGAATGCATTCAGACCAGGTAAGACAGTTATATATTAATATGAATCCTTTTGATTTCGACTTGGAGGACCCACTATTTTGCTCAGGTCCATAACTTGTTTGAGTCTTGAACACTGGATTAAATTGTTACATGTTACTGTGTCATTTATTTGGAGTTGGGGACACCTTTCTTTCAGCGCAGTAAAGGTCTTTCTACAGAGATCGGCCTGGGAATAAGTTTTCTGATTTCATTTTATACTGTAGATGGCGTCCCATTAACATCATAAATAAAGAAAGCTTATTCTCAGTGCCACTAGTCGGACCTGTGAGGATTGTCGAGTGACGTCGACCTACGCCCTTGCCTCCCAAATCCTGTAGCTAGCCGAAGGCAATTTTTGTGCCCAACTAAGGGTTACATACAATTTTTTTTTTTTTTTTTTTTTTTTTTTTTTTTTTTTTTTTTTTTTTTTTTTTTTTTTTTTTTTTTTTTTTTTTTTGGGCGCCATTGTATGTAACCCTTAGTTGGGCACAAAAATTGCCTTCGGCTAGCTACAGGATTTGGGAGGCAAGGGCGTAGGTCGACGTCACTCGACAATCCTCACAGGTCCGACTAGTGGCACTGAGAATAAGCTTTCTTTATTTATGATGTTAATGGGACGCCATCTACAGTATAAAATGAAATCAGAAAACTTATTCCCAGGCCGATCTCTGTAGAAAGACCTTTACTGCGCTGAAAGAAAGGTGTCCCCAACTCCAAATAAATGACACAGTAACATGTAACAATTTAATCCAGTGTTCAAGACTCAAACAAGTTATGGACCTGAGCAAAATAGTGGGTCCTCCAAGTCGAAATCAAAAGGATTCATATTAATATATAACTGTCTTACCTGGTCTGAATGCATTCAAACCTGACACAACTAATATAGGAATATCACGACTTGTTGGCTTCCTTGGACTTTGTCTGGTCCTAACTGGTTCCAAAATCACAGTCCTCACGGAGATCTCTAAAATCAGGTCTGCTTCTCTATATCTAACTAGACTCTAGAGGTCTATTTGATCGGTTTTACGATACCCAAAAGGCTTTACAACACCACAGCAGACTACTCCCTCCGATTGAATAATTCCATAGCAAGCTTTACAATACCATGACAGGCTTTATAATACTTTGATAGGCTGATCGATACTCCAATAGGCTTCACCATACCATAGCAGGCTTCTCAATTCTCCAATAAGCTTTACAATACCATGGCAGGCTTTACAGTACTTCAGTAGGTTTAACAGTACCATGTAGGCTTTATAATACCGTGTAGACCCAGTCAAAACTTAGGCACAAATCCAACATTATGGAATATGTCTCCCATAACGTGCTCTACACTTGACCCTCTTAATTTCCTGGCAGAGCTGTGGCAAAAAGAAAAGAAATTTGTAAGACATGCTTCCTTCTATAAAAAAATGCTCGTGAGGCGAGTCATCTACAAAAAGTTCAGTAAATTAAATACAGCAAAATATTCACCTCTCAATTACATGGTCTTAGCAGCAATAGGTAGGTTGTCAAAAGTAATTTACTTCAAAATTAAAAATCAAAAATCAACCTCCTGTGAGCATCAGCGTTACCAGGTCAGAAATGCACAAATGGTGTTTCAAGGAGTTCCGTCCTCTCCAAAAATTAATTTAATAAAAAACATATTTCCTTTCATTGTTGCCAACACTCTTTTCATTGGATCTTGCCACAGAACAGAACCGAGCAGTATAGTTTACTCATTACTACACCAAAGGTTCCGAACACTGCAGTGCAAGAACAGAACAGCAGTCCGTGATCTCATATGTAAATAAAGAGGCAAATAAATATATTTGTCTCTTTTCCCATGTAAGCCAAACTTTATGTCGAACCGATTCAAAGAAACGAGACTATTTTAACCAAACGAAATAGAGAAGAAGAACAGGTGACGTCTGAATGACTGTTAATCACCTATGTTCGTGTTGTTTTGAAAACAATCCTTGATAAACAAACAATCATAGTTTTAAATAAATCGACAGAGATATTCGTGAGCACCATGATCTGTGGAAATAAAAATGGTTATATATCATGTAGAATCGGATGGTATGTCAAAACCTACAACTTAACTCATACTTATAACCTTGATCATAATAGTCGGAACACAACACATGAAACTAGGTAAACAGAGTGTTCGACTCTTAACGAATACTTTACCCTGAAACTGATCAAGATAATAAATGAATATAAAGAATTAAGTCAATAACAGCTTTTGACAGTTATAGGTATCAGATATGTTATTTTGTGATGAAATGATGGAACTTCATGATTAAACGTACGTTTACAAAATGTGAACGTTACAACATAAACATTTGGCATACAATTTGATGGAGTTCGTTATTCAGTTACATAAATACAGTTCATATTTCTTCATTATAATAACTTCCAACATGTGCACATTATTCACACGACCCTGAGAATATGTATTCGAAAGCTCATCGCGCAACAGTAATGATCACTCTATTTCGAGACTTCCCCAAATAAACAGAATCCTTCCTGTCGGTCATAAAAAATCGCACCTGGATTTCTCGAGTTTCTTCTTCTTTTTTTCCTTCCCGAAAATATCTCCACTCCACATTTCAGCTTTACACACTTTAATAATCACATGAATCGACACTAGTGAAACCAGTTTTACAAAATGAATTATTTCACTTTTACCTACTTATTTCGGATGTTTTAAATACGATATACACACCGATACTGAACCTAGTTGAATAATTGAGGTTCGTGATAATCTAATCTGATTGATTATCGGTATCAGAAAAATAAACAAAAGTATATTTTGACTATTTAATTCAGTTTAACGAACACAGAACACCGCACATGTTACTCGCGGCAATTGACCTAACCGTTCTCAACTACATCACTTTCTTTAATCAACCAACTATGCCGTAATTATGGGTATTCGGACAATTGGTAATAATAGTACACCTAGAGACTAAAGTACCTAGAGGTAAAGTACACCTAGAGACTAAAGTGGTATTTTAAATCCCGAGACAAAAAGTTTATAGCCCGACCAACAGAGGAGCTATACTCTAGGAGTATATACTATTTTATGCACTTTAGGATATATAAATCGTTAAATAAAAAATAATGAAAAAAAATTAAATGCCACTAAACGCTAGGTACTCAAATCGAAAAGGCAGCTCAAGAGGCTGTAGGCCAATTAATACCAAGAAAATCTGGAGAACAATAGTGGGGTAAACATAAATGCTAATACTCATAGAAATTAAGTTGTTTTTTATAGTTTAATATTGTTCTAAACACGTTACACTTTTGTTGCATCCATATCATGTTATCAGGTATTTCTAATAAAATTATTGAAAATTAATTTCTAAATTTAGCTTTCATTGCAAAAAAATTTACTTTAAATCAATAGCGATTTAAAGTACCAATTTTTTTCCCCGAAAATAAAGTTAATAAAATAATATTACTGGGAAATGCCAAAAAAGCGGGGGTATTACCCCAACTATTATTACCAGGGGGAAATGGTAAATGAGAGCCATTGATCTTCAGAGTAACTTCTCTCATATGATGATGTTGATGACCCTTGCTTGGTTTTCAGTGGAAAACAGTCTTTATTATCATACCATGATTTTCATATACAAGATAATTATTAATATGGCTCCAGAGTACTTCCAACAGTTTATAACATACAATAAAGATATACATAATCATAACACACGTAGCAAAAATAACATCTCTGTACACAGCACTTCTTACCGCATTACCATGAACTCGCTATTTTTTAGGGGTTATGTGAATTTCAATAAATTACCGGAATCTGTTAGAACATCTACTTCTTTGATCGATTTTAAAAGTAAATTGAAAGAATACATCCAAAATAAAGACACAGTATAATAGTACCGAATATTACACTTTTATTGAATTTCTTTTAATGTGAAAATATTTTTATACATATATTTACTTTTATTATTTCATATATATTTCTATATATGTTTTTTGTTAGTTTATCATTTATTGTTCTAACTTGGTTGATCGACTACTTGAATGTTTGTCAAGCATGCACCATATCTAGATATCTGGTTATGATTGTAATATATTTTCAAATAGTCCTGTCAGATTAAAGTTTTATTTAGGTAATAAGTGATTAATAGTATTTATGTCTGTTTTATATTTATATTTATGTTATTAATATTATTATATATATAAGCATTTACTTTTCATATGTATATTAGGGTTCCTAATTGAATAAAGATCTATCTATCTATTATATTCGCCTTCATTATCCACTATTCAAAGGAATTATCATTTTGAATATTCTTTTGTTTTCCTCTGTGATCCCCGTGGTAAACATTAAACATACCCCTGGAAAAAAGGAAAAAACCCTACGAACAATAATAAAATTTCCACGCACTCAAATGTCTAGGTAAGGTCAGTTCATTCTGGTTCGATACGACTGAATAATCGCTTCTCGCAAAATGTATGTATTGAATTTACACACACTCAAATGTCTACATAAGCTTAATTCGTTCTGGCTAGATCAGACTAAATAATTACTCCTCGCAAAATGTATGTATTAAATTTCCACGCACTCAAATGGCTACGTAAGCTTGGTTCATTCTGGTTAGATCAGACTAAATAATTACTTCTTTTTTTTCAGTTTTTTTTTATATTGAATAATAATAATGACAGTACTCCTTCATAACACTCATAGAGTGTGTACCCAAAAGCATAGCCAGTGCGGGTAGATGATGGCTATTATTTTTATTTGCCGTGACGTACCCAAGCGACTAACTGAAAAAATAGTTCATTTTAAGAATCAACCATTTCTTTTCCGAAATAAAAATATATAATTGAAAACTAGATTTCATTAGCTCTTGTATACAGTTTCAAATGCGAATTTTTGCGCTGCAATAAATACTTAATAAAATGAAAATAATGGAATAGCACGTTGAAATGTAAGAAGTTTTTTAGATCCTCCAAATAAAAAATGAACACGGAAGATTAAAAAAAAATGTACCTACTATATTAGTTAATTTGAAAATTCGAAAAAATTACGGAAATAAAAAATATTCATAAAATTTGTTGTGGAATTATATTTTTCATTTTTCAATTTTCATGGAGAATGATCCCCTTTTCAATAAAAAATATTTGTTGTTCATCATAATTTTTTAGGTTTCTTTTACATTCCAAGTCGAATAAATTGTTGAATACCATGAGACCTTTGCACAAATATTTATGAGTATGAAATAATCCATTTTTGTAATAATCTATTAGTAATGAATCATTTGAGTAACAAAAAAATTCAAAAAAGATATGGAAATATTTTTTAATAACAATGTATTTTTACCGCTGTTTTGAGAATGAAATGGTTACATAACATTCTATATAGATATTTTTCCGTTTTGTTATTATTCAAATAATATATTAAGAAAAACTGGTCATCTTAAAATGCACAAGGAAACAAAAAAAACATTTAATTTGTTTATTGAATAAACAATTCATTATAATCAATTATCAGATGTTTATAAAAACCTAATCTTCTATATACTTATTTTGTTTATAATAATTTAATTATAATAATATTTCAAGAGGCTTTCGTGCAACTTCCGCAAGGTGGAACATCAAGCAAAGTATTTCAAACCATTGAAAAGTATGTGTTCAGGACACAGATTAAATTTCAGGACGTAATTGATTCTTAAAAGGACGGTTACCGAATTATGAGATTATTGACACTATTGTCGAACCAGGGTTACATCATAAACTCTGTTATTGAAAAACTAGAATATTATTGGTAGGTATATAGGTCCTAATCCTAATAAGTCGTTTGTTTATCTCTGATTAAACAACCTATTCCTACACCAACAGCTTCTGACCCGAGCCCCAAAAATAAGCATTGAAATGTCAAATTTTAAATACAGTTTTGACTATTATTCGAGTAGGCAGTTGTTTTTTGGAATTGTGTCCTGACGTTTTAACTTCTCCAGAGGTTTGTTCATCTTTGATATTTCACTAATTACCCTGTTTACGTAACTGAGAATATATTTAATTTTCATTATTGAACCGAGAGGATACCTAAAGATACTTAATTAATACCCAACATAAAAAAAGTTTTTAACGAAAACTAAAAACTTTTTTTGTACAACTGTCAAAAAAACTTGACATTTCTGCATATCTATGGATGCGTATATGTTTACTTTTTTTCACTGCCAAAGTAATTCACAAAATGAACATGAAATATTACTTTTTGAAGGATTTATTATATATATAATTAATTGATTATTCATCATAAAACAATTGCATTTATTGGAATAATAATCGATAGAAAAGTTTTGAACAATTACTTCCGACATAAATTCCCGAAGATGTTCCATGTTGCTGCTGATCAGAAACGTTAGATATTTCTTGAAAAGTTGATTCCACAATTTTATCGGATTTTTAATTTGTTTGGAAGAAGATGGACAATTCAATGATTTGTTAGAAATCTAAATTATGTTATTCAAACCATCTTCTATACAGGGTGTAATCTAACCTCTTGTACTCTCGTGAAGGGCGGATGTATAATGGCATTTTATAACGAATGGCAGGTGTAAAAAATTCGAAAAAAATTTGTGGAAAGTTTAAATTGTGTTGGAAAATTCGTCAAAATTTTGGAAACCGCTGTCTGCCGAACGTCGGCTGACCGGAGCAGAGCCGCAATAATACTGGAACTGCCGGATGGAAGAAACAGCGGTTTTTTTATTTTTCACATCTCCATTCGTTATAAAATGGTCTTATACACGGATCCTTCATCGCTGACACCCAAAATTAGTGCAACCTTCATTTAAAAAATATTGAAATTACTACTAATCTTACAAAATTATGATTATCTGTAACTTATAAAGTAACTTTTCCGTCGACCGTTCATTTATGATGTATTTTAACGCACTCAAAATCGTTGATTAATGACCCCTGTTAATGAATGATTTTCCATTAATCAACGATTTGATTATATGCAACACAACATACATTGGCTCTTATACATTTTACATTGGTTAGTACTATCTGTCATTATTTATTTGTCAATTTTCAAATAAAATTTCAGAAAATGTTCATTACACCAGTTGTCACTTAAAACCATATATGGTCCCGTGGCGTAACGGTAAAGTTCACCTGACTTGCAACACTGAGGTCGAGGGTAATTTTTTTTTATTTCAATTTGAAAATAAATAATAAAAAATAAAATAAAACTACCACTGAGAAAAATTAAAAAATTAAACTATCTTTGAGTAGAGTTAATATAAATAGGAAATAGTGATTGTTTTTTATCGTAACGTTAAATAAATAAACATTGAAAGTGAGATATCTCTATTTTCGAAAACTACTGTCGACGGAAAAGTTTTGTAACAAACTCGTGCATTAAAATGGCGATTAACAATCTCAAACATTAACGCGGTCGCTCCGCTCACGCGTTCAATTATCTCGATTGTTAATCGCCCTTATTAATACACTTGTTCGTTAAATAACCATTATTTCGTTATCAGCATCTTGAATAAATTATTATTGATATTAAATTGGTCATATATGTTCTCATATACAGTGACCGCCAAAAAGTATGTACCATATGGGAAAAAAGTTAATTATTAGAGTATTGGAAAAAATATTCTTGGGAAAAGTTTGTGCATGTCCGATAACCTAAAAATCGATTTTGACACATGTCACGTGATCGCTGGTATGGCGGCAAAATATTTTTTTCAGAACCCTTGCTGTTACATTGGTTCGTATCTAACAGTTATATCAGAATTTCACGATTATTGCGATGATAGGAAAGTCCAAAAATATTGTGTTTTTCAGATTATAATCAATTTTTGATGATAATCGTGCATTTCGCATTTCGCACATAATCTTAAAAATAGTGCGTCAAATTAAAGAGGCTAGAGTTTTCAACATTGCAAGCAAAGTGAAACGCTCTGGCACGATATCATTGAAACTTGATATAATCTGGAAAACACCATGTTTCTGGAGTGGGAATTCTGATATAACTGTTAGATACGAACCAATGTAACAGCCAGGGTTTGACAAAATCCAATTTTTTTAATTTAGTGCTCACTGGTGTGGAAAAAACGAAAAAGTGTTGCCATTATCATTGAAATTCAAGTGTTTCTGTATGGTCAAGCTATTCATAAGATAAAAATTTGATATTTTTATACAGCTATGAAAATATTTTTAAAAAATAACTATTTTCAATGTTCTCTCATTATTTTTTCGAACTTTGTATATGTATATAAAATTTAATTCTAAGCAACTTTTTACTTTTACTTTTTGGCGGTCACTGTACTAACTTGGATTTATCCGGTAACATATTAGATACTATTGCATTTGCTTTCTCAGATATATCTGATGAGGTATCACAACCACTAATAATCAACATCCATCTTCTTAAAAATTACTTGAAATTGAAGCAACTACGAGCAAACACAGTCAAATACGCGGCGTGCCAACAAAACGTTTCTATAGTAACGACACAAAAAAACCACTGGGTGCTGTGAAATTGTATTGGAGGTATTGATCACATTGAGGATAACATGTATGGAAAAGAGAAGTATTATATAGTTATTTTGGACTCCTCCACTCTAGAAATAATAATAATGAATAATATGGTTCTGACTTCGATTGTCATCTTGCTGGGGTTTTTTTTTCACAGAAAATGAAGAAAAAGTATGTGTTGAATTCTTTGAATGTGAATGTTGATTTTGTCACATTCATTTGACTCCCCCACCTCTCTAGAAATAAGAAAAAAATGTTTCTGATTCTCTCTCTATTATTTTTTGTAAATTTTGTTCACGAAAAATATTCAGAAATGAAGTAATGAATATATTGATGTTGATTTTGATTTTTTCTCATTCATTTGACCCCTTTCCACTACTCTATCGCATTCATTTGACCCCTTTCTTCCACTCTAGAAATACTTAATATTAATGAAAAATATGTTTCTGACTTCGATGGTCATCTTGCTACGGTTTTTTTTTCACAGAAAATGAAGAAAAAGTATGTGTTGAATTCGTTGAAAGTGAATGTTGATTTTGTCGCATTCATTTGACTCCCCCACCCCTCTAGAAATAAGAAAAAAGTGTCTCTGGCTCTCTCTATTATTTTTTGTGGATTTTTTTCACGGAAAATATTGAGAAATGAAGTGTTGAATACGGTGAATGTGAATGTTGATTTTGTCGCATTCATTCGACTCCCCCAAATTTCGGTGCCCAGAAGTAAAATTATTCTGAATTGATAAAAAATTGCAAGTTATAAAGCTAATAAGGTAGTCATGTAGATTTCTCATTGAATTTGATTAGAAAGTTGATTGTTGATGAGCACTCAGTTCTTTCTTCTTAAGACTGTGTAACAATCGCCATATGGGTTATTTTATTTCTCAAATGCATAAAGTCATATCGAAAGACATTTAATTCGTGAAACAAATACAAAAATCTTAAAACTCGTTCCCATCGGAAATATCTCATTCACGACAAGAAAAAAAACACGTAATCTCCTTATAGAAATTGCGGCCTGTTGTTTAGTCTACCGCGGAAAAAGGCCATTTAAAATATCGAGTTCAGAATAGGGCCTTGTATTAATAGTAAGCAGATCAATGAATGAAACCATTGAGTCGGGAGACTGCTTAGTTGGAAAGCGATACACACGTCCTGTCACTTACGAATTTTGCTGACGGGGGTCAGCTCGCATTAATTTTTAATTTAGGCACTGAACGTGGGAAATACAGATTCAGCAGAAAAATTCGACCATCTTGAATTGGGCGGGACTAATTCATTTTTCATAGTGAAGAAATCTGAATTATGGCCCAACGGACGAATGACTGATAATTTGGTTCCTGAGGGAGGACTCGAAAAATGGTACCTCCAACGAATGTTGGGAGGGGACCTCTGATCAGAAATGTCGAGGGAAAGTCAGTCAGGCGCGCGGTTCGGTAGAAATCAGTCAGAAAACTGAGTTTTCGTTTGTGGTCGGGAGGTCGGTTTATATCTACACATTTTTCCAACGGTTTGTGGATAATTGTATATCGAAAATTTGCTATCTTAGAAACATCCGAACTCTAGAATCTAAAATTGAAATTATTTCTTGTGATAAATTAAATATATAAAAGACGCGTCTATGACCGGGAGTTCAAATAGAGTGTTTCATCCCAGACGATAAATACATAAAGGATTAGCTGTTTTTGTTTTGGTAAGAAACCCAATTGATGTATACATGAACTAACTCATATATGTTTATTTCTCTGCTACGAATGCTTATCTCTTGCACTTAGCCAGATCTTCTCAGAACACCAACCCATAGTTTGTTCAAAGTAATAGTTAGGGACATTGGCTCCGGTTAGATGTAGGAATTATAGTGAGTGTCGCTAAGTGGAAGACACAGTTGATAATTCTGATTTGGAAATCGTTGAAAGAACTCCCTAAGAGAACTTATTTTGTTATTGATGTAGAAACGGTTTTAGCATTTTATATAATTTTTGTTAAATTCGACATTTACCTTCGTGATTATTTGTAAAATCACCAAGAGACTTCCTCGCAAATTGGACTCATCAAATAGTTTTTTTATTTATCTATATATATATAACAAATACCAGAAGACAACTTCTGAAAACTGTAAAAGCGGCCCTTCCAGGAAAAAAAATTTGGACGTATAATGGACAGATCTTCGCCAACGTTGATTCAAAAAATATCAAAATATCACATGAATCAGATATTTCAACATATTTGATCGATAAATGATGTAAAATATCTATATATCCAACACTGAGCTTATATGAAGATTTAATATCTCTATAATTGTATTTTTTTTATTAATTCAATCAATAATTGTTATAAAGAGCATTTGCTATCTACGAACAAACCGTTTATGTGTACATACATCTCTTACCACGATAATTATTATTAAAATGATTTTTCGCAATCATTCATATTACAAAAGGAGCAATTTATTTGTTTATTACCTTTCATTTGAGTTTTTTTTTTTTTATTTTTTTCTGTTCATTTCATTTCATAAAAAAATAAAACCATATAACAATTTTTTTTCCAGATATTTATTTCACACTATCTCACAGTTCATTGTACGGATAGTCTTTTTATTTTAGTCCACTAAAATATGTTGCAGTTCTTCAATGCACTGGAAACGCACGAGGAAAGGGAAACAACAGTATGTGACAATATAAGCGATAATATACAAAAAATTTCTGGTGAGCATTTTCTGAACATTCTTCATTTCAATATCAGAAGTCTACGCAAAAATTTTGATGAATTCCTTTTGTACATTGAAAAATTTCAGCAAAAAAATATAGAAATAATCGTTTTGTCTGAAACATGGATTTTAGATGATATAAACAATTTTTGCATTCCTGAATTCGACATAATCTATAACGAATCTCGTTTCAATCAAAACGATGGTCTGGTCATATATGTTAGAAAGGAGACTGATTATAATGTTTCTCTACATCAACTTACTGAAACAAACTTATTAAATATTAACTTTGAAGTGAATAAAAAATCATTTTCCATTATCGCCTCGTATAGACCTCCATCTACGAACATTGATACATATTTAACTGACATTGAAACACATCTCTCAGCCTTTGTACATTCGGATGTGAAAATATTCATGGGTGATATTAATATTAATATCTTAAATACCTCTGATCCAAAAGTAAATACATATATTTGTCTTATGGCCTCTTTTGGTTATTTTTCCTGTATAAATAAGCCTACAAGATCCTCAGAGTACTCGTCAAGTCTAATTGATCACATATTTATCAATATTGCAAACGAAAAATTGCTAAGAGAACTAATATTCAGTTCATATATTTTCAAAACGGATCTCACTGATCATTATACACTACTGCTATCGATCAATATGAAAGTTGAGAAACAATACCCAATTTCAGTCGAATCTCCTTACACCTACTTAAATCAACAAAAACTGGAAAACAACTTGAAACAAGAAGATTGGCTAGCAGTTTATCAATGCGATGACCCAAATTTAGCATTTATTTCCTTTTCTAATATATTGTCAGAACACATTTCAAACTGTACAAAAACGAAAGAAAGAAAATACCACAAAGTCAATCACAAACTGAAACCATGGATGACACAAGCCTTACTCAATTCTATCAGACATCGAGACCTTCTGAAACAAAAACTTCTCAAAAACAACACAGAAGCAAACAAAAATGCCTATAAACAATACCGAAATTTTTTATGTAATTTATTGCGAACCTCCAAACAGAATTATTATCAGAAACAACTTACTGAATGTCACAAAAATGTAAAAAAAATGTGGGAGAATATAAATGAAATCACAAATAAAACTGTCAACAAAAAATCAAGCAGATATGATATCGTAGATAGAAATAACGAAAAATTGACTTCTGAAAAAGATATAGCAAATCACTTTAATACTTTCTTTTCCAGTATAGGTTTGAAAATGGCAAATAAAGTTGATAAACCATCAATTCCTATTCCAGAAACCATTCACAGGGCAAAAAATTCGTTATTTCTTCACCCCATAACAAAAAATGAAATTATTTCCATTATATCTACCTTGAAAAATAATACATCCTCTGGTCCTGATAAAATAACTGTTTACTTCATTAAAAAATACCACGAATTCTTTATTGAACCTCTATGCTATATTTTGAATCTCACTCTTACAAAAGGCAGAATTCCGGCAGCATTTAAAAACTCCCAAACAACGCCTGTTTTCAAATCAGGAGACAAAACACAATGTACAAATTACAGACCTATTACTATAATAAATAATTTTGCAAAGATTTTCGAAAAATGCGTCAAAAATAGAATAATGAATTATTGTGACAGTAATAATATTTTCTCAGGCTCACAGTTTGGTTTTAGAGAAAAATTATCCACCGAAAATGCAGTATTTAAGTTGACGAACGCTATTTTCGACTCTTTTCAAAATCATAACAAATGCCTCACAGTATTTCTTGATTTAGCAAAGGCGTTCGACACCGTAAATCATACAATTCTATATCAACGATTAGAACTACTTGGAATCAGAGGAACTATATTAGATTTGCTGAAAGATTACCTTTCAAATAGAATGCAGGTTGTTAAAATAAAAAATACACTTAGTGATCCTTTACCAATAAACATGGGCGTACCTCAGGGGACAGTGCTGGGACCGGTTTTATTCTTATTGTATATCAACAATATGTTCTCTATAACAAACTTTAATGGAAAATTAGTTTCTTACGCAGATGATACTGCTGTCATTTTCGATGGGAAAACCTGGTCTGAAACATATGAAAATACAGAAAGCGGAATGCAAAAAATATATAACTGGCTCGGTGACAGCCTGCTGAGTGTCAACATTGAGAAAACCAAATTCATCACCTTTTCATCTACAGCTAAAGATCAGCCTATCAAAGATAACCTTCTGCTTCATAAATATGATTGTCAAAACTTTACTAACTGCAAATGTCTAGCAATCCATAAAACACAATCTATCAAATATCTAGGGGTGATTGTCGATCAACATTTGCGCTGGAGCGAGCATATCAGTTATACAGTCAAAAGGTTGAGAAAATTAATATATAAATTCTATTTACTGAGAAATATTTTAAACACAAAAAATTTGTTGATGGTATATAACGCATTAGCCGAATCTATAATACGCTACTGTTTAGTCATATGGGGTGGAACGTTCAAAACGTCTCTATACAATTTGGAAATATTACAAAATACATTGCTGAAAATCATTCTGAAAAAAAACAAACGTTTCTCTACAAAACAATTGTATGAAGTATCAGAAGTATTTACGTTGAGAACATTATATGTTTATCAATCCATCTTATGGACTATTGAAAGCCAACATGACTATGTTTCACATCCGTATAATACGCGCAGAACTACAAGTCAAATACTCAATGTTCCTCCCTGTAGGCTAACCCATACCCAGAAATTCATAACCCACTACGGACCTAAATTATATAATCAGCTACCTTCCAGCATAAAGCATCTCACCAGTAAAAAGATTCAGAAAAAAGAAATAAAAAAATTCGTAATTTCTCACCATGAAAAATTGTTGAAGATAATTGAAAATCAGTAAAATTTGAATATCATTCAGATGCCTGTTTTTTTCCTTTCCTCGAAGTATTGTGTAAGGTAAACATGATTTCAAATGTACAGAACTTAATATTCTCTTTTTTATAATTCTTTTGAAAATTATATGTGGGAGATTGATCCACAGCTCAAGCCTTGCTTAGGTGGCGTCTCTTGCATATGATTTCAAACAAATGAATTTAATTATCTATAAAATGTTTATATTTATGATTATCTTTATTAAAATGTATATATTTATGAATGTACCAATGTAAAAGCCTAACTTACTGAATATAGCCATTTATTTGGTTTTGTTCTATTTACATTTGAGATATTTTTATTATTTTTTTTTTCTTAATAGATATCGTTTTTCCGACGGTCGATTATTATTTGTAAATTCCTTCACTACTCCCAAAAATACCTGAGCAAAGACTTGCAAAACCAAAAGACTGCCTCTTCGTGCAGGCAGCCGAATTCTAGCCCTTACGGCCAGGATAAACCAGATAGACCGAACTTTAATTTTTATTCCTATCTGGCGTCTCCGCACCAGATAATTTTTTTTCTAACATCCTAAAAACCGCGGAGTGGTGATAGCATTGCTGCCAAATTATTTTTATCTGGGTTGTCCTGGGTCACAGAGGTTCTTTGAAAACCTTTAAGGAAATCTGGTCTGGGGAACTTTTCCTCAGATACCTGTAGAGTCAGTGTATCACCGAGAGAAAGAAGAAAAAGCAAAAATAAAGACTGGTACAGGTAAAACAGTTTTCCATAATTAAACTTAACGACCCTCTTAAAGGTCAGTACTTTTCGTGACGACAAGTTGATGCGTCACCTTGGGGTAAGGTTACACACCTACAAAAGGGGTACCCCCCCCCCAAGTTTAGTACAAATTTGGTGACAGAGCGGTGGGATATATCGACATTTATTTGGATAAACCGAGTGAAATTTGGTGAAAACAGCTGTGAAATTTACTTGGAAAACCTAGTCACAATTTCACTAACAAGGGTTGTGGGATTTATTAGGAAAATAAACCCAGTATGTTCAACTAACTAAATATTGCTCAGAGATTATAGAAAAAAAAATACAAAACTAAGGAGTAAGAGAGTAATTTCGGTGGCAAACGGGACTTTTATTTTTAAAGCTATAGTGTTGGAAAAACGAATATTCTATAAATTCTTTTGAATCATTCCTTAAGAAAAGACTAATTGCATATTTTTCTGTCTCGAGATACAGCGAGTTAATTTAAAAGGTTAAGTTCAAGTTCAGAAAGAAAGCCAATTCGAAGCAGAAAATTTTTGTTTGACTTTGTGAGTGTGTTGTTTATCTATTTATTTCTCATCGAAAGCGAAAGGTCTGAAAAATACATTTTCGGGCAAATCCGGTCAGATATATTTAGCTTTGAGTGTAGGGTCGAATTTTGTCGTTTTAATTAGTAGAAAAATCATTAATTTCAATATTTTGGTCACATTGGGCATTTTTTAGCCGCGTTCCTTGAGATTATACTCAACGGAAGAGTCAGTAACTTTAATAAAATAAATATCTTCAATTTTTCATATACATTTCTATATTTTTTTTGTTGTTTTGTCTTTTTACCTGCCTTTTGCTGAGTAAATACATAATTTTATGTAAAGTAAAGAACAAGTCATTAGAAAACATATTCCTTCTCATTTTCAGAGATAGATTAATTTTGAGTTAGGGAAAATACGGTTTGATTTTTTTTATCAGTTAGGGAATTACAGGGTAGGACGTCGTAGAAGAGGCCATAAAAACAAAGGTTTGAAACTGTCTTGATAACAGCACTCCAAAGTCTAATAACCCTTAGTGACTATAATATTCACCGGCAAGAGAAGAGGACACTGCAGATAGCTAGCTATTCCGGCTAGCTATACACGAAGGATAGTCGTGGGCTTGGGCTGACTCGCAGCTTAAGGAAAACTTGGTTGAAGTTTTCCATTTCAAATTATTGTAGGCGTCGGGAAAACAATTTTTAATGTACTCAGAATAATTCAATTGAATTTTTCTGCCGGGCGGAACGAAACGGTAATCGACAATTTGTCAATATTATTTTTGTAGCGGATTGAGTGTTTTTGGGGAAACCAATTTCCCCTCGTACTGAGAATAATTCAGTTGAATTTTTCTCTCGGGTTTGTTTTTGGCGGTTTTTTTTTTTATATTATATTATATTTTTTTTATATTTTTGGCATTGACGTCATTTGTCATTATACGGAAAAGACAACTAGAGGAGTTTCGTTGAATTATACGGAAAAGAGAACTATAATCGATTAGAAGTCTTTGTTTGGTCTTAAATAAAAGGCAAAATAATTTTGGTTGCGCTCTTTGACGATTGATTTTTCCAATTTTTGTTTGGAGTTTTATTCGGTGACATTTTGACATTTGGTTTTTATTTTTCTATACAGGGTGAAACGGAAGGGTAGTCTAAAACCCGTAAGGTCAATTAAAATTTTTTTTTAGATTTTCAATTTTTTTTATTTTTGCGTTGAACCTTGATATACAGTGTGAAACGGAAGGGTAGTCTAAAACCCGTAAGGTCAATTAATATTTTTTTAGATTTTCAATTTTTTTTTATTTTTGCGTTGAATCTTGATATACAGTGTGAAACGGAAGGGTAGTCTGAAACCCGGGAAGTCAATTAACATTTTAATTTTTTTTTAGATTTTTTCATTTTGTTCCGAATCTTGCTATACAGGGCGATACTGAAGGGTAGTCTGGAACCCGTAAAGACAATTAATTTTTTTTTATTTTATTCATTTTTGTTTTGAATTTTGCTATACAGGGTGAAACTGAATGGTAGTCAAATAATACTGTCATTTTTTTTTAATTTTGATTTTTTTGTTTTAAATCTTGCTGAAACTGAAACGTAATCGGACATTAATAAAATCAAATAATTATTTATTTTTCTGATTTTGATTGTCATATACTACAGGGTGATACAGAAATTCAATTCGAAACCCGTAGAGAATATTATTTTTTTTTAACTTTTGGTATTGTATACAAGGGGATTCGGAAGGTAGCTTAAGTCTGAGGACTCCATTGAATAATTTTTGTTTATATTGCGTATATTTGGTGGTAAACCCTAAGTCACCATGCAAACCGGTTCGGGAAATAACCCCCAGGCAGGAGGACCCGCCCCTGCCCCAGTTCTCCGGTTGCCCACTGTCTATTCGTTGGGAATGGTGGCAACCACATTGGATAGTTTTTCGGGTAAAGAGGTGGTTAGATACTTTGAAAAATTGGAATCGCGATCGAAATTGGACGGATGGACTCAAGAGGATACGGGGAAACTCTTTAAATTCAAACTCACCGGAGAAGCCTATAATTTTTTTAAGTCGGATACAGGGTTGGACGCTTTGACTTATCCTGAAATCAAAGCAAAATTTTTAGAAAAGTTTACCCCCATAAAATTACCAGGGGAAAGTCAGTGGAATCTTAGTAAGTGTTTCCAAAGGTCGGATGAGGATGTGTCGTCCTTTTGCACGAGGTTGAGGACACTAGGAGCGAAGTTACTGAAGGAAGATTTGCTGGGAGCCACAACGGAAGAAGAAGCGGGAGTCAAGAAGAAAAACCGGGAACTATTGTTGAATCAATTCAAAGTGGGACTGAGGAAGGATTTGATGAGAGAGGTGGGCATCCTCTTATTGAGGGAAGATAAGCTGGACCTAGAAAAAGCCGAGGAATTGGTGAAATTACAAGAAATGACCGCGATGATGTTGCAGGGAAGAGCAGGAAACTCAAGGGTATCGACAGTGGAGACAGAAAGGACTTGCTATGCATGCGGCAAAAAGGGACGCGTCAAGGAAGATTGTCGGAGTTCTAAACCCCATAGGGGAAATTTCAGTTCAGAGGAAGACCAAAGATGTTACAACTGTGGAAGGTATGGCCACTTCGCTAGGGAATGTTACGGCATGAAGTACCAGGACAGAAGCCCAAATAGTTGTTTTGTGTGCCAAGAGAAAGGACATTGGGCGCAAGATTGCCCAAGGAACCGGAATCGAGGAAACGGAGGATACCCGACGAGAGGACAGAGTTCAGGCAGAGGGGGATTTCAACAGTATGCAGGAAGAAGAGACGGAGGTAGAAGAGAGGGTGAGAGACGAGATTGGAGACCATCTACTGGGGCTATCCCAAAGCGAAAACCCGAAGATGGAGGTCACAGAGAATACTGGCAGAAAACTTTTTATGCAAAAAGGTATCAAAATTTTCATAGACGACCACCCAGGTACCACCGGAGAGAAAAGGTGAAAATGGTTATTCCGGAAGTATCAGCTTTTACAATGAGAGACGTGCCGCATGTTATTAGAATATATTTGAATGGAATATCTTGCTATGCGTTGATAGACACGGGCGCAGCAGTTACGATAGTTCAGGAAGAGATGGTAGATAGAAGAAATATAGACCATAGTGAAGCAAATAGATTCCAGTTGTCAAGCGTGACAGGCCATCCTTTGAGAACAAGAGGAACTTCGAGGGTCATAATAGAAAGTGGAGATGGAAAATGGCGGAAAAATTGGAATGCCATAGTTTGCGGAAACCGCACGTTAGGAAACGTTCAAGCAATCCTAGGAAGAGATTTCCTGCAGGCCACTTGGGCCCACATCAGATATGGAACTTACCCAACAGTGAAAATTGAAAGAAAGATTTTCCAGCTTTTATACCCGGAAGAAATCGAGGACACTAGAAGCAGTACCCCTAGGAATATTGGGAAGATTTGGAGGAGAGACAGATATACCAGAGGAAATAATTACTATCGATCTAGGCCTTATGAAGGTGACCAAGGGAAGAGGATTAATGAAAAAAGAAGGTTGAAAAATAACAGAAGAGGGAGAAAAAGATTTTGGACAAACGTGAGAAGAAGAGAAGAAGATGAAGAAGTAAGCCAAGCGACGCCGAGGACGAGTCACCAAGAGAAGGAAGAATGGTGCCAACGAGTAGGAAAATTCTATGCGAATGAGGAAGACGGAAAGGCAGAGGAAGAACGGAAGATAGGGGAAGAAACGCCGCTGAGAGAAGACAAGGAAGAAGAGAAAAATATAATAGAAGTATGTCACATTGAAGTCCAAACTGAACCACCTTCGGAGGAGGCGAAAGTACCTGTCGAAGAGGAGGCCAAAGAGCTAGAAGAGAGATGGATGGAGACAGAAAAAGATGAGGTAAAAGAAACAGGAGAGGATTCCATGAGCCAAGGAGGCTCACAGCGACTTTGGGAGACAGATATCTTGTTAGAAGAAGACGTTATTATACCTGCAAGAACAGAAGCACTCGTGGCGGCAAAACTGAAGAAAGAAATAGAAGGAGGACTATTAGTATGCGAACCAGTGGACATAGGAGATGGTCAGGTCCACACGGCAACTATCGTGACGGAGAACGCTAGAAGAATCTGGGTACGAGTCATAAACACTTCATGCAAAGAGGTAAAATTAAGCAGAAAGAAAAAAGTAGCTACAGCGGTGTCGTGCGAGAAAATAGAAAAAGAGGTGATCAAGACGGATAGGACGATTGGCGTAGTTAAACTAGGAAATGAAGAACGAAGAAATAGCGGGTTTGTCTTGGATCATTTGGAGGAAGGTACGAAGAATAAGTTGAAGACTTTGATTCAAGAATATCAGGATCTATTTATAGATGAAGACGTGGTGAGAACCAGCACCACGAAAGTCAAGCATAGCATAACCTTGGAGCCAGGAGCACAACCTATATGCAAGGCACCATATAGAATACCTTACCATCAACGAGAAGTTTTGAAAAAAGAGATTGACAGGCTACTGGAAGCGGAAGTTATTCGACCATCATATAGCCCTTGGTCAGCACCGGTGGTGTTGGTCACGAAGAAACTACCTAATGGGGACGAGAAAGTGAGGATGTGTATCGATTACAGAGGGCTCAACAGCGTGACGAAAAAGGAATATTATCCTTTACCAAATATTTCGGATCTGATCCAGGGATATAGTTCAGGGGACGAAGCCCTATTTTCCGTGATGGATGTCGCAGAAGCTTATCATCAGATAGACATGGAAGAAAAAGATATACCCCTCACAGGTTTTAGTACGTTTCAAGGGCACTACGAATATTTAAAAATGCCTTTTGGATTAGTCAATGCGCCGTCAACATTCCAGAGATTTATGAACATAACCTTGTCAGGCTTGACAGGAGACATATGCATGGTCTACCTAGATGACATCATAATTTTTAATTCTACTGGCGCCGAGGACCATATTGGAAGGTTAAGGAAGGTGTTTGAGAGGTTGAGAGAGGTCAACGTCAAATTGAAGCCAAGCAAGTGCAACTTTTTGTTAAAAAAGGTCAAATACCTAGGTCATATGATTACTCAAGATGGAGTATTTCCGGATCCCGAAAAGATAGAGGCAATACATCAGTTTCCGTTACCGAAGAACGTACGAGGAGTAAGATCATTTTTAGGACTAGTGAACTGGTATAGAAGGTTCATACCAAATGCTGCCGAGCTAATTGCTCCACTAACCAACCTGACGAAGAAAGAGGTGAAATTCGAACTGACACCTTCGGTGCTGGAAGCCATCCAGACCTTGAAGGAGACCTTGACATCAGATATGGTACTGGTCTTCCCCGATTTTACACAGCCCTTTGTAGTGGCTGCGGATGCGTCTGGATCAGGGGTGGGAGCAGTTCTTAGCCAAGTACGAGAGGGCTACGAAAGACCTATAGCATATGCCAGCCGAACCTTCAAAAAAGCCGAACAAAATTATGCCACAACAGAGAAAGAACTATTAGGAGTAGTATTTGGGATACAAACATTTCGATGCTACCTGTATGGAAGAAAGTTCACGGTCATATCGGACCATCGACCATTGAAGTGGCTTTTGACCCTAAAGGACCCCGGCTCAAGATTAGTGAGATGGGCATTAACTCTAGCCGAATATGATTTCTCGGTAATCCACAGGAAGGGAAGACTTCACGGAAACGCCGACGCACTGAGTCGAATGTACAACAAAGACGACCACTTTCTCGACCTAGAGTACGAGGAATTCGAGGAATACCGGAAACAACACCAGGTACCTAGAGCCAAGAACATCACTACTCGTCAAGGAGATTTATTCTCCGCTCCGGAAGATTGGGCGCTAGCCCATTGTGTTTCACAGGATTTTGCCATGGGAAAAGGAATTGCGCAACGATTCAAAAGCATATATGGTTCCGTGGACATTCTGAAACAACAAAACAAGAACCTTGGGGAAACAGCGGAATTGAATTTACCGGAACGAAATATCTATTATTTGATAACAAAAGCCGCCTATTATGAAAAACCCTCTTACAGAGCTATGTGGACAGTGCTAAAAGATCTCAGACATTGTTGTGAGAAAAACAAGGATGCCTATTTAGCTATCCCTAAGATAGGATGCGGATTGGATGGACTTTTTTGGGACCAAGTGTTGGAAATGTTAGAATTCGTGTTCCATAATTCAACCATAAAAATTGTTATATACGAGGGCACCTCAAAAGTATGTGTTATTAAGGTGAATCAAGAACCGGACACGGGAATGATACCAGAGTGGGATCGCGAAGAATTACGAGCCGCACAGGAAAAGGACATTTTTTGTCAAGAGATTATTAAGCAAGTGAACGGTGATTGGGAAAAAGAAGAGGACTACTATATGACGAAAGATGGCATTTTATATCGCGCTGAAGAAGACGGAGATAAATTGATTGTTCCAAAGAAATTTACAGCTAGAGTTTTGGAAGATTTCCACGATTCACCGATGGCGGGACACGTAGGGCAACAGAAAACCCTATCTAGTTTGAAACGAAGATTCTTTTGGCCAAATATGCGCACTGAGGTAATCCACTATTGCGCCAGCTGTGAACCCTGCAGTAGAAGAAAGACATCTCCCCATTTGAAGAAAGCGCCACTCCAAAGGTTCACCCCGACTACCGAACCTTGGGAGCTGACATCTATGGACATTGTCGGACCATTGGTGACCTCCCTGAACGGAAACAGATACTTGTTGACATTCCAGGATTACTTCACCAAATACGTCGAAGCCGTCCCGCTACCAGACCAGAAAGCGGATACCATCGCACGAGCCTTCGTGGAACAGGTTATCGTGAGACATGGAACACCAAAGAAGCTGCTGACCGACCGAGGGGCAAATTTCACTTCCAGCCTCTTCAAGGAAACGTGCAAGGCCCTGGAGATCGAGAAAATACAGACAGCAAGCTATGCACCGACGACGAATGGGCAAATAGAGAGGATGCACAGGGTGCTCAAAGACATGCTGTCCCATTACATCAGTGAGAGCCAACGAGACTGGGATAACTGGATCCCGTTCGTATTAATGGCCTATAGGGGAAGTACCCACAATTCCACGGGATATAGTCCCTATTTTCTACTCCATGGGAGGGATCAAGTACTCCCTGTAGATGCATTCATAAAATCAGGCAGAGTACGATACGACTACGACGAGAATTACGTAGCAGAATTCCTAGAAAGAATGAGGCAGGTATACACTAACGTATACCAAAATACCGAAAGGGAAAAGGCGAAGAGAATCAAGAGGTTCAATCGCAAGGCAGGAGAACAGGAGTTTGCCATAGGGGATCAAGTGTACATGAAGGACATGGCTGTTAAGAAAGGTTTATCAAGAAAATTGGTACCAAAATGGATTGGACCATACCGAATCATAGAAAAAAAGGGGCCGGTAACTTATAAAATCAAGAAATGCGGAGGAAGAGAGGAACAGATGGTTCACGTGAACAGATTGAAAACCTACGTGGCGAGGGAGGACCCTCTACCAGCGGAAGAAACCAGGAGCAGGGCAGAGAAATACCAAGAATCGGAAGATGACAGGGACCCGGAAGAAGAAATAGAAGAAAGGGCTAAGTCCTACCCAGGGATGATACCGCCGTACGTCGAGATACCGATACTGGGAAGTGACAGTGAGGAAAGTCGGGAAGCGGAAAGCGAGGACCAGTCGGACAGTGAAGAAGATGGGATACTGGACGAACCAGCAGGTCCAGTAAGGCGATCCACGCGCGTCAGAAGGCCGCCAGATCGTTTCATGTACTAAATCAGCGTTGAGAAAGAGGAAATGAGATGGGTGACACTATATATCTAACTGAACTCCGACCCCAAATTCCTATCTCATGAAGCCCGACCAAGGAAACCTTGACCGACCAGGAGTTTTAGTTTACGTCTAATTTTTTTTTTCGACAACAATGGGTATGATATGTTGTAGAGATAATATAATTTTTTTCTTCTGTTTCAGTAAAAAGAAATCAAACCAGGGACGGAGTTTGATTTTTATTGGTTTATAGGAGGAGGCGAGGCCACCTGGTAAAATTGGTGGTGACACAGACTTTTGTTTAGTAAACCAGACCAAGCATGGAGTATATTTTTAATGAGTTTATAGGTGAGGCGAGGCCACCCGATGAAGATGACGGTAGAGCAGATAATATTTTTTTCAGCAAAGGAAACTGACCAGACAAGGAGTTTCATTTTTTTTTTGTTATAGGTGAGGCAAGGCCATCAAATGTGATGGTGTGTTAAGTAAGCCGAAGTAGTTTTTTTGGGCCTTGCAGCGGAGGCCTAAGAATCATGCTGCCGGGAAGTGTGCCCACCGGGAGGGTAAAAGTCCCCCAAAGCATGGCACAAACCGTGGGGAAAAGGAAGGGAGTGACTCTGAGGTATGGGGCCCCGTTATTCATGACCGCAGCCTGGGACCCGGAGCTGGCGCCTGAAGCCCCGTTACTTATGACTTAGAGGACACTCCTAACATCACCTAAATTAGCGCACAGCTAAATAAAAAAAAAAAAATTCCTCACCCCTTTTCTTTTTATTTTGTACGCTTTTATTAATTTTTTTCTTTTATTTTCATGTCGGTTCTGTTTTTTTCACATTTGTTACCACCTACTGACAAGTCAATTCAGTATACCCGTTCAGGTGTTTTGATTGGGATTGGTGTTTTTGTTTTGTATTGAAGTACTTTCTGTCTACATCGGGGTAACTGCTCCCTCATCTGAGCAGGCTGATTTCATTTATTTATTTTTCATTTTTTTATCGATTGTTCATATATGTGTCTGCACGACTGACTAGTAGTACAGACCGGGGTAACTGCTCCCTCATCTGAGCAGCCTAATATTAATTTAATTTTTTTCTTTAAACATAAGTAGAGTCACACTCTACTCGATCACATCTGTCCCCATTTTTTTGTTGGCCATCGGGCCTTATAAGTTTAAGGCAGAGAGCTAAGCTTGTTATCCGTAGGATACGGATATAAAGAGGCATGAATTATTGTATGTTGTGAACGTACTAGAGGTATATGAAAAGCTAGGTGAGGTATCGTACACCGAAGCTTGGGGAATTGGGATTCGTATTGACTATGTAAATTTTTTTTTCTTGTGTTTTTGTTTGATGTCTAATTACTCTGTTGTTGCAGGAATGGTAACGGATGCTGAGGAAGATCAAAACGGCGGTTTAGTATATAAGTAAATTATAAACTGGAGCCAAATAGAATAAGTAAATATTTAAGTGTGTCATAGGGTAATCTGACCATACTATTTTATTGTCTAGATTTTTTTTTATTTTTTGTTTTGTAACCTGTTTTTTAACCAAACATTCTTTTTTCAAACACGTGTATTCGAGAAGAAAGAAGACAACATGGGGCCTAGTAGGCCAGCATTAATGGTGGTGGGGATAACCTACCTCCTGTGTTCTGGATTCGTCACTCAGGTGAAGACCATCATTGCCTACGATTGTGATGACAAAGACGCTGAAATTACAGCAGTTTCGATTCGCGACGTCGCGAGATGTCCAGGTGTAGAAACTGCCTACCAAAGTGAAGCCGTGGACGTGAAAGTGATTCAGAGAGACGAATTCTCTCTTCAACACGTGTGGACTTGCCTAATCGAAGTCACACGCATCATAAGTCACTGTGGCATGCACAGTCACAGTTCCATAGTAGCCGGAGGCATTACTAACTTTGTCTACCGGGTTGGTGCGGAAGAGTGCCGTAACATACATCGACACCAAACCATTAATTTGTATCGTCAGAAGATTGGAGGGATAACGATGAATGGCACCACTACAGCCTCACTCACATTAGAAGGAGTGGTGGACGCCGCGGGAACCTGCCAGGGGACAACCTACCACGAAAACGGACAAGTATGGAAAGATGTTGTTATCATAGCGACTGTCAAAATTCAAACGACGGACTACACAGCCAAAATCAAGACGGAGGAGAATGAAGTGAGCCTATTGGGAGGAGTCGTCTGCCCATACCTAAAGGGCTACTGCTTCGACACTACTATAGGGGAAGTTACATGGGATGCCACACCCTTGAGGACCTGTGAGGAGCAGCTGAGCTTGCTCTATCAGGGCAAGGCAGAAAAAGTAAGAAACCAAATTACTACTGAGCAAATTATAGTTGTGGAAGACAATACGAAGGTCTTTGCGGTTACCTTAGTGAAGAAGGTCAACCTCTGTCAGCTAGAGATCTGGCAGACCGAACATCCTAGGATATTGGTAGTAGAAGGGAACCAAGAGAAGTTTCTGATGCCGAAAGTGACAATTCTGCCGCACAATGCAGACCTCATGGCTTACATAAATAGCAAATTTCTATATGTGGAACAGGCATACACCAGGAAGCTGGATCGGCTGTATACAGACACCATCCACCGAAGATGTCTCATGCAGCGCGAGATACTGAAAAACAGATTACTAATGGCACCACTAGTTCCCAGCACCCTGAGTCAGTTGGTAAAAGAAAGCGGAGGATACGTAGGAAGAGTACTAGGCGAGGTCCTATACATAATGAAATGCGTACCCCGAGTAGTCACCATAAGACGAACCGAAAACTGCTACAATGAATTACCGATAATGATGAACAACGAGTCCAAATTCATGGCACCCGTTACCAGAATAGTACAAGCCCACGCTGAAGAGGTGGACTGCAATAGCTTGATGCCCCCCCTTTATTTAATAGACGACCAATGGATGGGACTGAGCCCCTATCCAACCGTTAAGAGAAGACCGGAAGAACTAGCACCAGAAACAAGTCAGAGACTCACTTTCAAACCGATTCAACCCATGGGTTCCTTAGGCATTTACACGCAGGAAGAAATTAGTGCCGCGCAGAGGATACTCACTTTTGGGAACGAGCGAAAGGCTGTTGAAAACATTCTAGCTCGCAGAGTAGCTGGCCTTGAAACCAATAGTCAAGGTTTCTCCACAGTCAGCATTTTTGACGTCGCAGAGATGAAAGAATTAGCCCACAATACCATGCATCAAATTTGGGGCTGGTTCACTGACCTAGGACTTTTCATGAGTGGTCTGATGGGTTTTTATGCAATATTCAGAATGCTAAAGTACGGAATTGGAGTAGTCCTGAACGGAGTACACCTTTACCAAACAGTAGGATGCAGCGTCATAATACTAGCCAGCCTATGGAATACCCTAACCATGTGGATAACTCACCGATACCAAGTGAACCGCCAGCGAGACGAGCCAACTCCCCCTGCAGAATCACCAACCCCAATCGAGGAAGCGCCCGCCATAAATATATACCCACCAATACAACACTGGTCCGAGTGTCCACCAGTTACAACCGACCAGCCAAGATAATCCAGTTTCACAAATAGTAAATTCTCGCGCGAGTGAACGGTACGCCGAAACAAGGCAGTTATATTAACTCAGGGGCAAGTGAAAACCTCAACCATACCAAGGTTCGGCAATGGTATAGTCAAACGTAGTCAAAAGTTTGACAACAGACATTCCGCGTACATAGTCATCAGAACGAGAGGAGGAGACCCCAATAGTCCTGAGATCAGCACGTGAAGGCTATTCCCTACCACCCAACGATCATTCTACAGCACATGGCAGCGAACACAGTGCGTGGAAATATGAGAAATATTGTAAAGTGCGCGCGAAAAGTGAGTAAATTTGTTAGTAGGATGCTGAATTCTATGTATTGAAACATTGGAAAAAAAAAAAAATATTGTACTTTTATTCGACATTGATTTTTTTTGTTATCTGTATTTTTTTTGGACCTCCCCAAATATTGAACAGGACCGGCTCTTTCAGAAAAAACAGTTTAGCGTTTGTTTTTGGTAAAGAAATATTTGAATTCAGTGCTTCTTCTATATACCAGGAGCGATCAGAAATGTCGGTCCCAATCAATAGTTTTGTCACCCTGACAAAAAGAAGGAAAAAGCATGGGCGTGCCCATACTTTTTCCAAGGGGATAAACATAGGTAAGAGTAAATTAAGTGAATTGAATAATATGAAAGTTGGTGGTGTTTTGGGAACGCTGTTCTGGAAAAGTTGTGGCATTGGGTATGCCCAAAACTTTTTGAAAGGAGGGAGTAATGTAACAATCGCCATATGGGTTATTTTATTTCTCAAATGCATAAAGTCATATCGAAAGACATTTAATTCGTGAAACAAATACAAAAATCTTAAAACTCGTTCCCATCGGAAATATCTCATTCACGACAAGAAAAAAAACACGTAATCTCCTTATAGAAATTGCGGCCTGTTGTTTAGTCTACCGCGGAAAAAGGCCATTTAAAATATCGAGTTCAGAATAGGGCCTTGTATTAATAGTAAGCAGATCAATGAATGAAACCATTGAGTCGGGAGACTGCTTAGTTGGAAAGCGATACACACGTCCTGTCACTTACGAATTTTGCTGACGGGGGTCAGCTCGCATTAATTTTTAATTTAGGCACTGAACGTGGGAAATACAGATTCAGCAGAAAAATTCGACCATCTTGAATTGGGCGGGACTAATTCATTTTTCATAGTGAAGAAATCTGAATTATGGCCCAACGGACGAATGACTGATAATTTGGTTCCTGAGGGAGGACTCGAAAAATGGTACCTCCAACGAATGTTGGGAGGGGACCTCTGATCAGAAATGTCGAGGGAAAGTCAGTCAGGCGCGCGGTTCGGTAGAAATCAGTCAGAAAACTGAGTTTTCGTTTGTGGTCGGGAGGTCGGTTTATATCTACACATTTTTCCAACGGTTTGTGGATAATTGTATATCGAAAATTTGCTATCTTAGAAACATCCGAACTCTAGAATCTAAAATTGAAATTATTTCTTGTGATAAATTAAATATATAAAAGACGCGTCTATGACCGGGAGTTCAAATAGAGTGTTTCATCCCAGACGATAAATACATAAAGGATTAGCTGTTTTTGTTTTGGTAAGAAACCCAATTGATGTATACATGAACTAACTCATATATGTTTATTTCTCTGCTACGAATGCTTATCTCTTGCACTTAGCCAGATCTTCTCAGAACACCAACCCATAGTTTGTTCAAAGTAATAGTTAGGGACATTGGCTCCGGTTAGATGTAGGAATTATAGTGAGTGTCGCTAAGTGGAAGACACAGTTGATAATTCTGATTTGGAAATCGTTGAAAGAACTCCCTAAGAGAACTTATTTTGTTATTGATGTAGAAACGGTTTTAGCATTTTATATAATTTTTGTTAAATTCGACATTTACCTTCGTGATTATTTGTAAAATCACCAAGAGACTTCCTCGCAAATTGGACTCATCAAATAGTTTTTTTATTTATCTATATATATAGCCATTTATTTGGTTTTGTTCTATTTACATTTGAGATATTTTTATTATTTTTTTTTTCTTAATAGATATCGTTTTTCCGACGGTCGATTATTATTTGTAAATTCCTTCACTACTCCCAAAAATACCTGAGCAAAGACTTGCAAAACCAAAAGACTGCCTCTTCGTGCAGGCAGCCGAATTCTAGCCCTTACGGCCAGGATAAACCAGATAGACCGAACTTTAATTTTTATTCCTATCTGGCGTCTCCGCACCAGATAATTTTTTTTCTAACATCCTAAAAACCGCGGAGTGGTGATAGCATTGCTGCCAAATTATTTTTATCTGGGTTGTCCTGGGTCACAGAGGTTCTTTGAAAACCTTTAAGGAAATCTGGTCTGGGGAACTTTTCCTCAGATACCTGTAGAGTCAGTGTATCACCGAGAGAAAGAAGAAAAAGCAAAAATAAAGACTGGTACAGGTAAAACAGTTTTCCATAATTAAACTTAACGACCCTCTTAAAGGTCAGTACTTTTCGTGACGACAAGTTGATGCGTCACCTTGGGGTAAGGTTACACACCTACAAAAGGGGTACCCCCCCCCAAGTTTAGTACAACTGTTCGCAGCATAACATTGTAAAAAAAAGTGGAAAATTATTCTTCAACTCAAATGAGCAAAACACCTCGCAGATACACCTACTCATTTGATACTTTTACCTATAATACTATTTATAAATCGGTACAATCAACTGCATAGTGTATGAACACGGAACACTAACGTTTTGTATGCAGAGGGGCGGCACTTTGAGATCTCGCATCACCATAACATTTTGCTAGGGCCGCCACTGATTATTCCCAAACATAGTTTGACGATTAGACGTATTGAACCATTAAATCTTTCAACTATACGTTCGGAACTTCTTACCCTACGAACCAGAATGCAAGGTGAGTCATGACTTTCTTCAACTTTTCAACTGTTTTTTCCGCTGTTGTTTCACAGGTGATAAACGACATCGCATTTATCGAAATGAAGCACAAGACCCACAAACATTTGTATGTTATTGTCACAACTGAATCAGAAACTGCCTTCAACAGTAGGTACATTAATTTCAGGTAAGTCTAAATTTTTGGGTTAAATAAGTATATAATCTTAACATAATTGAAAATGATTAGAGTAGAACTTAATATAATTCTGAGGAATGACCAGTCATAGTCCCAAAAGTTTACAAGTACGAAGATTGCCTTTTATTGTTCCTTTTATGTATTGTGACGTGGCAACACTGATGATGCTAGGTGCGATCTGACAAGTGACGACTCCATCGTAAATTTCCTATTATGCAATAGCTGTTTTCCTTGACCTAAAGTGACCTTTTGAAACTGTGAACCGTAACATACTAAGTTTGCAGAACTTTTGGAATTTTCTCTTATGATATATCAAAGAAAAACATTATAGGTCGATAAAAAAATGTTCCGTACACTTGACTTGGTTGAAAACTTGATTCGTGATATGAAATAATATATTCAATACTATACTGAAGAATATATTATTTCAATGTTTTTCTTTGATATATCATAAGAGAAAATTCCAAAAGTTCTGCAAACTTGGCAGATTCACTCGCAGATTCATCGGAAAAATATTCCGGACAGTTGTGCAGATTTGCAACCTCTTACGTTGACCGGAACATACATTTTTTTAATTCGTGGTCATTTTTTGATCAAGGTGGTCTCAAAATAATTACAAAAATTTTGCAACATTGTTGCAAATTTTCGCTAATATTTATCAATAAATGAATGCACTAACCTAGCCATTGAAGTAGTGTCAGTCTTGTCGTGTAGGACATCATGTGGAGATTCGGTACTAGATGCGGACTCTTGATGCTTGATACCTTCTTCTCGCACTGCGTCTGGCCGCCTATCAGATCCACTTCGTGAGACTGGTTGGCCCTGCTTCACCTCAACTGAAACAAAATATCAGCCATAAACAAAGAAAGCCGAGAAAGCTATTTACATGGACCATATATTCCGAAATGGGGCTTTTGGTCGGAATGTTGGACAAAATATAATTTATTTGGTCCAAATTTCACTTCGTTTTCCACTTTTTTTGGAATCGGTGTCAGTTCACGGTTCGGAGCAGAACTAAGTGAGAAAACACGTCGTTGGATTAGTGGTAGCACTATATTTCTTTTGACTGGAGTTTTTTGTTTACTTACACGAACTTACTCCTCAAAGTTGTTAGAAGGCTTTGGGACACAGGTGAACTTAGGTATGAAACTTGAAATAAGTGGATATAGATAATGCTAAAGAACAAGCAACCACCATCCCAAGTACAGCAAAGAAACAGTGTTCTTAAGAGTTGCTAGAGACCAGATTGGGAGTTTGGTGTAGTTAGAAATACTGTTCATACCTATTTCTCTGTCTTGCAAAAAACAGGGATAACTGACTTAATTGGTGAACATTTAGTTTAGTTTAAAAAAATCAATATTATATTTATAGACAAGAGATATAAAAGTGACGCGAACAAGTGCATGTTGCGCAAGTACAGCAAAGAAACAATGTTCCTTGGAGTTATTACTCAGTAACAACCTTCCCACAATAACTACTACTACTATACACGAATGTCATGAGTTGTGTCATGAGTTTGTGTACAAATGGTTTTCTAGGAGGACGCAGACGTAAGAACAGTACAGCGAGTTTGTCGGTGACCGTCGAACGACGCCGTCACGGTCGCAAGAAAACCAGTCCTTTAGGTAACTGGTCATAGTTCACCTTTTATAAATATGCTATACATCTAATGAAGAATCGGAAATCAAAAAAAAGTGTTTTCATAATTTTACAGTGGATAGAGCTCAACGCCCTGATTTCGAATATATATAACACTTGTATATCTTTTTGAAATAGAACCGTAAAAAAAATTAAATCTGATTTTGCGCGGGAAACACGGTTTATTCATAAAAATGACAAAGTGAACATAGCTACGCCAATATAGTTTTTTCAAAGTTTGCAACACTTTTCCTTGGTTAAATGGACTACTTACATAGGTATACAGAATGCTTTTACGATTTTCAGTTTCAAATTTTTATTCTTTGAAAAATAATGTGTTTTTCGAGGTGTTCTTCAAGGAATTTGACTTTGTAAACGGTGTGATTTTCTTCAGACGAACATGTTTATTTCGGAAAAAAATTATGGAGTACCTACTCTGACATAAAATTATTCAGATATAAAATGCTTTGGAGTGTAAATAATAAAATGTGCATATCAAAATTCATAATTATTGATGGTCAAGGTTAAGAAAACGTTCACATATGAATGAAAATTCGATAAAAACTGTGGCAGATATTACCTTTTCAACTTCCAAACAAGCGGTTGTTGTGGAACGGAATTTTTAATGACTACAACTAAGTATCCTTTTTTTTCTCACCAACACACTAACCACACATTTATTCAGCTATTTTTGCTATTTGTCTCTGACATAATATTGAGTAATTCGAAAAAAATACAAATATTTTGGTTAGGAATCTATCTAACAAACGTCATACTGTAATTATGAAACAGCCAAGCGCGCGCGGATTCATGAAATATTTGCCGAGCGCAACCTTGTGCGCTGCGCGAGGGAATTTGCGGAAAATCAGCAGAACGCAAGGCCATTGTAATTTTAATGGAATCGAAATAAACTTGGCGTTCCTACATTGAGATCAAGAAAATGGACAAAGTGTGAAGGAAAATGCACATGCGCTCGGTCGCCATTTCGCAATTTCTCCCGCGCAGCGCACAAGGTTGCATGCGTTCTTCAAATATTTCATGAATCCGCGCCCGCTATGCTGTTTTATGATTATAGTATGATGTTTGTTTAAATCGAAAGATTCGTAATAAAAATATTTATAGTTTTTAGTGAAAATAGATGAATAAATGTGTGGTTACACGCGAAGAAAAAGAGTTGGATAAATTTACCATAAGTTGTGGTTTATAATTCGTGGTAAAAAATACCGAACTTGCGATTGAATCAACCTCCAACAATGACATCAAGTATCTGAACCTTATTTGTACCGACTATGATAAAATGATATAACAGTGATTGATTTTGTAGTATTATTTACCTGGACACCAAGATTTACTATTATTATAATTACTATTATTTTTGTTATTTCAATTCTGAATTTGAATTTGAAAACCAACACAACTACTCAGACAAAAATAATTACTATTATTATAATTACTATTATTTTTGTTATTTCAATTCTGAATATGAATTTGAAAACCAACACAACTACTCAGTTATTAGACCAATGTTGAAACCTACCATACTGATTAGTCTGATTTAATTTAAAAAAATAAAATAAAAATTATTAGTTTATATTAACTAATGATGAAAACCATCATTCAAGACCATTTAATGAATCCATTGGCAATATTCAAAAATACTCCATCTGTCGTGGTAAATCTGTGGTAAAGAAAAGATTGCCTTCACATCTTGACACTATGGAATGATTATCACAGTCGTGGTAAATTTCACCATCAGTTATAATATGGTTTTACTGTACTATATGTGTAATGGTACCCTTACTTATAGTATATTAAAGTATAAGTGGATAAAATAAATAAAATACTGGTTTCATTCTTACAAATAATGGAAATAAAAACTTATAATGGAAAATGGTTGAATTAGTGATGTGACATCAGTATACCTTTCGTTAATGTTTGAATAAAAGTTTTTCATTTGTTTGTAATATTTCATTTGAACGTTACAAGGTACTCCTGTCAGATAAGAATCATAACATTGTCATTGTCAACTTAAAAAAACGCGCGTTTTTGAAAGTTTGATTTGCACATTCTGAGGCGTGCTTTAAATAGGTAAAAAAGGGCATCAATTGAAAAAATAATAATGAATTCCATTTGACGAACACAGATTGAACACAACAATCATTTTTTTACAAAAGTATTCAAATATTTTTAGCCAGTTCACCAAATAAGTAATTTCTTTGAACTAAAAATTCCTGGTAAAGGTAAGTTAAGTGGAATTCTTCAAAAAAAAAAAAATTATGTCACTTGCGTAGTCACCTGAACACGAATCTGAATTTTGAGGGCATCTCAATTACATTTCGAGTTATGAAAATTGACTATATTCAAACACCAATTTTTCAGTAAAAAATCAAACAAACTGCCTCCTTCTTTTTGTCAACCTATTTTTTATAAACTTACTTATATTTCACAATTACAAGCAGCAACTCAACCGTTTTACACAAAAATTGGACCTCCTTGTAATCTTGAACATAAATTACAATGTTAGTAATATTTGTTCTTGCAGTGAGTTGGTCACTTGTGTATCATGATCGATAGGGTCCAGTATTGTCAACTCACCATTAAAGTAAGAGCAAACATGAAAAAAAAAACAACCTAAGCTAACGTCACTATTCAGTTTAATGCAATCGTGTTATACCGTATAAACACTAATTCAACTCGACGGAAAAGGTTAATGATGATATCCTCACTTCGCTCGCTATCTCATGGCTTTGGGAATATGAAAAAAAGGAAAATGACCTAACGTAACCTAAACTAACTGCGCGATCCAAGTTGAAGACACTTCTATCGCTCATCTAACCTAACCAATAAGATGTATTGAAACATGCTCGCTTTACTCAACATAATCCTGATTTTCAAAATAAAAAATAAAATTTCCCCAACACATTTACAAGAAAAAGTTATGTATAATGACCAAATGGATACAATACAAGATACAGAACTGACTTTCATATTCAACAAGTCACATTAAGACATACCCAAAATCCAATGTTTTTTAAGGGACTTGATAGCTATAATAATCTACCAGAAGAGATCAAACGTTTAAAAGCATCAACATCCTTCAAGACCAAATTAAATAGTTATTTATGCAACAAATGCAAAAAGTAAGTGCAATAAACAATTTTCGCACGAGTTGCATACAACATTTTTTCTAAGTTCATGAAAAAAGCAAAAAATGAATTAGGTGCGACACTAGGTGTAGGAAAATGAAAATCGCAACTTGAATAATTGATTATTACTATCGATTTGCATTGAAATAAATCACTATCATCTATTTTTCCATTATTATTACTCATTTTGAAACTTTCAATTCTGTAATTGTCAGAATTAATTGACTGACGTTTCTGTAACTACAGATGCATTATAAAAATCAAAATCATAGTAGCCGTGATCGCGTATGTTATCACGAGGGTGTGGCCATAGTACAGACAGTTTGCTCTATATGCATGTAAGTAGGCGGTTTAGAACAAAGCGGATCAGTTTTGATTATGGAGTTACTCTTGGGAAGACATTATTTTTTTAAGTCTGGCTGCTACCATTAATACAACATAATATAAAATATGTAACTGTTTGAAAGTTATTGCCAATCTCACAGATATGTAATAGGTTTGGACGTTAATGTCTGTCATGATGACAGCACGTTGAAGTAGAATGGCAGATGAGTGCAATAAAAGCTTTATTGCACTAGTGCAATAAAGAACTTCTTTTTCCACTAAATATAGTTCAATAAAGTTTTGCTTTTTGCATGAATGTAGAAAATAGTTATTTGCAAAAAGTAGGTGTTTATTGCACTCGAAGTGAAATTGTCCGACGAGGCCATCAGGCCGAGTTGGACAACACGCCGAGTACAATAAACTCTTTTCATACAATATTTTTTCTACGTTCATTCAAAAACCTAAAAATGTTTCAGTTAGGTGACACTAAACTGTAAGGAAGACATAGTTTGTTTGATTCTATGTGCTAAAAGTAATTCAAACACATTTTCAGTTGATTCAGTTGATATTCGAAGGAAATAATTTTATTTTTAACAAATTGCATTTTCTAGTAATTTCATAGTCCATTATGTTATGAATATGATGAAACATGCAACTATTCAAAACGTAATACAATCTCACAGAAAATGGGCTAAATTTGGCGTCGATTTGAAAGTTTATGTCTGTCATGATGACAAAACGCTATAGTAGGATGACAGATGAGTGCAATAAACTCTTTATTGCACTCAGTGCAATAAATTACCAGTTTTTCCACCAAATATAGTTCAATAAAGTTTTATTTTTTGCATGAACTTATAAATCAATAAGAAACCTAGTAGCCACTTCTCATTTTATTCAGTTCGTTTTAATATTTAGGTACGACAGGTGTACATATTATGTTTCAGTACATTCACAGTATATTTTCGTATTCATCAAATATTTTTTAGAATATGTATGTGTGCATGTGTGTTGTGAGTGCCAATAGGTGCAGTAGGTATGTATATGTGTTGTATATTTATATATGTTTGTATATAACTATATTACTATGTGACTAGAATATAAATACATTATAAGTATTTGATTGCTTTTTTAAAATTTATTTTATTTTAACCTAAGAGCACGCTGATGATAGTTTTCATTGTAATTAATTGAAAATGTAAATTATCCGAATGGTCTAAATAAAATATTTATATTTATTTTGATATATACATCTTCTCGATTAGGTTAGATGAGCGGTTGTAGAGTGAAACGATTGCATTCAACTTGGATGGCGAGGTTAGTAGGTTAGGTCAATTTCCCTCTCGTTCATCTCATTGATTATTTACATGTTTGCTCTTACTTTTATGGTGACTAGGTAACATAGGATAGTTCCAGCCACCATTTATTTCTTTTTTTCACGTTCATGCAAAAAAAAAACTTTATTGAACTATATTTGGTGGAAAAACGGTCTCTTTATTGCACTCATCTGTCATTCTACTATAGCGTTCTGTCATCATGATAGACATAAACTTTCAAATCGACGCCAAATTTAGCCCATTTTCTGTGAGATTGTATTACGTTTTGAATAGTTGCATGTTTCATCATATTCATTATATAATGGACTATGAAATTAATAGAAAATGCAATTTGTTAAAAATAGAATTATTTCCTTCGAATATCATCTGAATTACACAAAATGTTTTTGAATTACTTTTAGCAGATATATTTAAATAAACAATGTCTTCCTTACAGTTTAGTGCCGCCTAAATGAAACATTTTCTGGTTTTTGCATGAACGTAGAAAAAATATTGTATGAAACTCGTGCAAAAAGAGTTTATTGCACTCGACGTGTTGTCCAACTCGGCCTGATGGCCTCGTTAGACAATTTCACGTAGAATGCAATGAACACCTACTTTTTGCACTTGTTGCATAACTAACTATTAACCAACCTACGGCAAGAACTAATATTACATTGTACATTGTAGGTTATATTTCTAGATACTTAGATCGAATGTTCGTGTAAAATTATTGTTTTTGGCGCTAGTAATTGTGAAATACGAGTTGATTAGCGTTGTTAAAAAAAGGTTGGCAGAAGGGGGGGGGGGTTGGAACCGAAATATTCGTGTTTGAAAATTCTCGATATTCAAGATTCGGAAGGACATAACTCCGAAAACTACGATACCCCCTCAAAAAGTTTTCATATTCAAGAGACAAATCTACGTGAGTAACATCACTTTTTTTATTTCCGAAGAAGTCTACTAAACTTACCTTTATCAAATTCTATAAAATTTGGATTCATATACAAATTGAAGGAAGCAAACTTTGTATTTCGCGCAGAAATATATTTAATAAAAATATATTGATACGTGCACACAGTTTGACAATTTCACTCATATACAAATGCCTATCAAAATGTATCCTGGTTGTTTAAATATAAAACTGAATCTGATAACATACTGAGCAGAGAAACGGATTGAAAATTTGGATTCATATACAAATTGAAGGAAGCAAACTTTGTATTTCGCGCAGAAATATATTTAATGAAAATATATTGATACGTGCACACAGTTTGACAATTTCACTCATATACAAATGCCTATCAAAATGTATCCTGGTTGTTTAAATATAAAACTGAATCTGATAACATACTGAGCAGAGAAACGGATTGAAAATTATTCTCACCTTTTCCATCGTTATGAATGTGTAACCAGCTGGGTTGTTTCTGCAAGCTAGTTTGAGATCCGTATAATACATCAGATTGGGGCACTGAAACGTTATTCACACTACCGAAAGCGATAAAATCGAACTCGTTTTGAACATCTTTCGCACCAAGTCTAGACGATACTTTTTCCATAATTTGATTTCTACGAGTTCTCAACATACTCAAGTTTATGGCACTGCTCGATTTGGCTTTGGCCAAAACCGGTTTATCACAATTATTCGAGTTCATTAATTTGTCTGGTCCGACGGTTTGCGGCCGTATTCGTTCCAAATTGGAAGTCTGTCTTGTCATTCGGAAATCGAAATGGGTCGAAGATTTCCGCACTCCATTCGGAGTCAACACTGCAACCTCGTCTTCCGGTATTCTTCCAGTCATTTCGATGCTCTTTTTGGGTTTTAATTTTTTCGATTTAGAAGACGAATCAACTTCATCCGCTTTAGATGCTGCTGCAGCAGCAGTCTCGTTCTTAGTCTTGTAAATTTTTGATCTTACTCGTTTCAGATAAGAATTGGAAGTTGTAGTGGAAGCAGCATTTTCTTTTTTGGAATAACTCTTAGTTTCAACTTTAGGAAAAGCGGCTTGTCTTTTTGCATCGGTTTTGGTATTGCTGTTACTCCTCTGAACCAATTTATTTTTTTTGTCATCTTTGGTGGACGTGGCGGTTTTTTCACGATTAATATTGTTTTTCTCGTTATTCATTTTGAGACACTCAGTACTATTAGATAACTTCATTGTGCTATTAGTTTTAAATAAATCACTGAATCGTCTCGCTTTTCTGGCTTGATCTATAATGAAAAACCCGCTAACTGCTCGCGTCAGAACCGGCGGCACTAGATCACTTTCCTCTTTAAGTTTTATTTGGCTCTTATCATTCTTATCAATCACAAAACTGTCACTATATCTTTTTATTGGATTATTGGTTGTATTTCGCTTGTTATTGTCGTTATTAGGATGCCTGAGTACAACATCTGCGGATTCAAGGTCCCTATCAGTTAAAATGGTGACATCATTATTTCCACATGATTTGTATTCTTCTTTAGCAGGAGGCGCGTTTTTCGTAGCGACTTCGGCATTAGATGTGTCCTTACCGTCCTTTTTACTGCGATTACGGCCTCGATTTTTGCCGGGCTTCGGTTGACGCTGTTTCTCTTCGCTTTGTTTTGATTTTGATACTAAATCTGTCTGCTGACTGTCAACGTCGTCGGTCGCTGGGATTCTCGACTTGGAGTTTTTCCGTTTCCTGTGAGTTATCTTATTTTTGAATGATGTCATGTTCTTGTTGGTGTTACTCGTATCCGCTTGTTTCGACCACATAATTCCAGCCAACACTGATTAGTCACATTCCTTCAATAAACGAGATGCAAAGTTGATTCGAATGAATCGTATGTTCAATTAGTTTGCGTACGTTTTGTCGTCAACCGTTTACTGAAACGCGGTTTGCAATTCCTTGGCGGCACACAATGAAATTATTGATAAACTTGCAATAAAATATAATTGGTTAAATAGTCGTGGAGGTGGCGTGACATACGAATGAATAAACAAATTCGTATAATAATAGCAAAGTCAACCAGTTTTATCAATGTAAGCAATATACTCGCGGCTAATCAAAATTCGCGATCGTGACAAATATCAATATACTGACATACCTACTTCAAAAGTTTCACATATAAACGAAATTCGCATCAAAGTGTACTTTTGATTTGAACAAGTTCTTATCTTATCCTACTTCGCAAATATTCATATACTTAAATATCACCTTGTCACTTTTTGAAATCAATGTCCAAATCGTGTTTGTGTCATTTAAATAAATAATTATATAATGACAATATATACGACTGATATTTTCGCCAGGAAAATAATTGTTGTCTGCCAGATATAGGGCCAGTTTTATAGGTTCCAGTTAACTCCAGATTATACAGGGTGTCCCAGAATAAAGGGGACAAACTCCGAGGGTAGAATCCTCACTTCATTTTAAGGCCGAAAGTTCCAATAAACGTATATCCTAAAATGAGTATTAACCGAGTTACAGGGTGTTGAAAGTGACACAAAACATATATTTTCCAGAATAACTCCAGCTTAACTTTTCTTAATGAAATTTGGTATATAACTTAACAGCATTCAGTTTCATATTTCAAGGCAAATCATGTGTTTGTAACTCTAAACAGGGGCGTACGGCAGGATGGTACCCCTATTCGCCCCTCCTCAACCTTCACGCCACTGGATTAATATCGATTTCGTCTTCTTTTTCTCAATCCCCAATATTTCCTATACAAAAAAGGAATACGTTTCGTTTCACAAATATCAACGGTTTTAGTGATATTTGAAATTGAATAAGTGGGTGCGTATGTGATACGGATACTCATTAGTGATATTTGCATATTTTGTTAGTGGCTATATGTAAGTTATAAATATCGGGAAATTTTTGTGAACAAAATCCCTCATAAATGCCAACAATTTTGGAAATATTTGAATTTATACTTATTGCAAGGTATGAAATATGTTGGTTATAATGTTATAAATAAGTAGTTACTTTCACATTCCTTTCAAAAATAGTAAAGATTTTGATACGCACGCACTTCAACTTCAAATATCTCGAAAACCGTTGATATTTATGAATAGAAAAAGAAGACGAAATCGATATTAATCCAGTGGTGTGAAAGTTGGAGAGGGGCGAATAGGGGTACCCACCTGCCGTACGCCCCTGTTTAGAGTTACAAAAACATGATTTGCCTTGAAATATGAAACTGAATGCTGTTAAGTGATATACCAAATTTCATTAAGAAAAGTTAAGCCGTTATGGAGTTATTATGGAAAATATATTTTTTTGTGTCACTTTCAACACCCTGTAACTTGGTTAATACTCATTTTAGGGCATATGTTTACTGGAACTTTCAGCCTTAAAATGAAGTGAGGATTCTACCCTCGGAGTTTGTCTCCTTTATACTGGAACACCCTGTATAGTTAACTAATGATTTAGTATGTGAATTACATTCATTAAATGATGATACAAAATTCCTATTTTAACCATTAGTAAGTTCATCTGGGGTTTGAACTGAACGTATAAAACTGGCCCTCAACCAAAATAGCTAATGAATGTAGTGCAGTAATTACTTGTAATAAAAATAATGAAAAAGTTTTAGGGGCCAGGTTATTCTCTAAAAAATTATTGAAGGGACATGATATAAGATTTGATTATTTTGATTAGCGTGAATTATTCGTGTATCCGTTTCAATCATAAATCTGTAATAGCCAAGCGGTATAATGCTCGAGACAAAATAAGTAATGAAGTTGTTTCCCCCTCGCAAATTTTCATTCAGCGTACAGATATGTGCCGCGCTAAATGATCGATAATTGGATAATTCACAGAGTCACAATATGTGTTTGCCCATATTTTTAAAAACGTTACCATGGCAACTTCATTATCCAACCCTCTTATGGTTACTATTTGATTTCAGTGGTCAAAAAACCGGATGTCAATTAAAACTCATATGATGACATAAGATAAGTCAACTGAAAGAAATACAGTTCTGTTATTTTTAAGAGTTCGAAGAAAAAGTAAGGTATATGACGCGATTATAAATTCCTCTAGACATTTGTTCGCAAATTGTCTTTCCTTATTACGGTCCTCAGTAATATTATTATTATAATCATATCATGATCGTCAGCCTAGCAACATTTTTTTATATATTTGCAATGAACACACTAGAGTTTTATCCCATCATCACACTATTTTTTAGCACCTCAACACTTGTTTCGGTCACCAAGTGATCATCTGGAGGAAGATTATTTTCAAAGTTAATTTGTTCTGAAAATGGCGCCATGAAAACAATTGCATATAGGTCTAAATTGAACAACAACGACAAAATAAGATATTAACGATATGAGGATTTTTTTTTGAAAAAGTATGTAAAAAGGGAACATTTTCGACAATATAAGAGATTTTGATACTTCCAATTACATACATAGTATCATAATTATTTAATATGCAGTTCGTGTTTGAGTAAAGCTTGTTATGGACTTTTCTTTTTTTTTATTCTGATGGTTTCCACGAAAAGAAAAATTCTGTATTGTTCAGAGAACATCGTGAGAGCCGAGGGAAAGTGTAGGAATTGGTGTCCTTCTTAAATTTCCGAAAGCTGTATGCCTCAGGGAACACCTTCCGAGGCAGCGAGTTTCAAGGCTTTGTCCTTCGGTGAAAAAACGAACCCTGGGATGTTCGGCATGTTTTCAAAGTAAGGACATATGGATGTGAGTACTATGAGCTGGACAGGTCAGTCTCGATGGGACCGCTAACGGTGCAACGATAGATGATATTTCGGAAGAGCATCGTCCATGAAAATATCTATAAAACAGAGACAGATCGCCAATCTTTCTGCGATGTTCCAGAGAAGTAAGCAAGCTTCACCGACGAGACGAATGGCTTTCTTTTGAACCGAATCTAAAAGTTTCAATGTGTGTTTGGGTGCTGCACTCCATATATGGGAACAGTATTCCAAAACAGGTCGAATCTGTGCCTTATAAATCATAATCAGTTGACGAGAAGTAAAATACTTCTTGGCGCGGAATAAGAAAACTGAGTTTTTGAGAGGCACTCTTGGCAATGGACCTCACATGGTTCTCCCATGAAAGGGACTGCTGATGGTAATACCGAGCATCGAAATGCAAGATTTCATTGCTATGGATACTCCTGACATAGTTACGCTAGTCACTTTGAGATCGGCCTTTCTAGACGTGCCTGTGTTTTATTCGCATTGAATTCCACCAAGTATTTATTTCACTCACGATTATTTCCCGTTCATTTCTGCATTCACTGGCTAATATCGGAGCTTTGAAAGAGAACGCGGTATGAATGGTATACTCATCCGTAAAGCTGTGCACTGGCCATGAGGTATAGACTACAAGCCCGGGCCAATTTTGGAGGGGTCATTTTACACAGTATGAATTATAGTGACATAAAGGTGCGTATTCACTAGAACATTCGTTCCGCATGAGCACCGAATGACCACTGAACGAGCGAATGCTCGAACAGTTTGGACGCTGATTTGACCACGAACAGAATGCACGTGCCGATCGGGCCGATCCGGTTTTTATTGATTTTTTCCTGCTCAGTGTGGACGGTGAAAGTGTGATTGACGTTCTGTTTGTGGTTATTACAGAGATTTTGAATATAATTTGGATATTGATGAGTATGAATATTTGTACGCGACTGACTGCGGATGGGTGCTCATGTGCCAGGAGGAGACACTACGCAGCCTGATACAGCCTGAGCTTGAACCGAGCAGCTAATATGTTCGTTCGGTTCTCATGTGGGATGAATGCTCTAGTGAATACGCACCCTAAGAAACAACTCTTTCACGCAACTGGGCCGTCAGTTGTGAGCGGTGAAGGTGAGTACGCAGGTCGGAAAAATCTTTTTATCCAGGGGGGAGATTTTTCGACGAAATATTCTTGTACGGGATTTGTCAAGATGATACATTACTGAAAAATAATCAGAAAGGACCTAATGCCGTACAAAAAGAACGGTGCTGAAAGCCAGGAGTTATTTTTTTATTTTCCCCAAATTTTTGTTATGAATTCAGGTGATTTATTACTGTACGGTTTTATAATTGAATTTGTATAACTACATAGATTCATTTTTTAGCAACGCCGTACATATTTGTTAGTGCAGGGGTGGGGAGCCCCGCACGCACCCCACACCGTACTTAGATCTGTATGTTTCCAGATCATTGCAAATTGTACGGCATCGATTCCACATTTTGGTGCATAAAATAAAAAATTACCTGTATTGGGGGGGTTGAAGCGTATATTGTTCAAAAAGAGGTTATAAATGCCTGTACGGCAACCGGTTTTTAACCTGAATATTTTACGTAATATCAAGTTATAATTATTGATGGAACTAAGTAAAAACATGAATTAAAAAAAAATGCACTGTGATTTATTAGAGAAGTAATTTTTAGAATATCATTGTTTTTTATTTTCTCATGCATCTCAAACAAAAAAAATTAGGCCGAACATTTTCAATTTCAGGATTCCTCACAGCTGATGAGATTGTGCATTATGTTTTTACGAAATGTTAGCATCTTCAGTTATTGTATATGTACATGACATCAAATAGTAAATTGGTTCCGGGTCACCCAGCATACCAATTCCAATCGTATAGAACCATTTTTTTTGTGCGGCATAGAATTTTTCTTGATTATTACTATACTTACCAATACCAATACCAAATATTCATGTCGTGAAAAACAAATTACCGTAAAATTACCCTTTTCAGAGGGAAACAAATTTTCCTATAGGGAAACAAATTTTTCTGGGCAGTCACAAGTTCCATGAAAAATGTACGGCATAACAAAAAAAAATTAAAAAGTGTTCAGATAATTCAATTTGGTGTTGTATCAAATGGCTCAATTTATACTAGTTAGGGGTGGGGGATTAAGTGAGGGGCTCCTCACCCCTGTACCGGCAAATATGTATGGCGTTGCTAAAAAATGAATCTATGTTGTTATACAAATTCAATTATACAAATGCCGTACAGTAATAAATCACCTCAATTCATAAAAAAATTGTAGAAATTAAAAAAGAATCCCTGGCTCTCAGTACCGTTCTTTTTGTACGACATTAGGTCCTATTTGATTATTTTTCAGCGATCTATCATCTTGAGAAATGCCGTACAAGAATCTCACCTGCTCAGATCACAGCACAGTGCGTGAAGGAGTTGTTTCGTATGGCACTATAATTCTGAATATAATTCATCCAGGGTCAAAAATTACCCCTTCAAAATTGGACTGAGCTTGTAGTCTAATAGCTCCCAACAAATCATTAATGTAAAGAAGGAAAACCATCAATTGTTTCAAGTGGATAAAGCTTTTTGTAAATCACCATTTGACCTTTATCGACAGAGGTAGAAGAAAAAAAATAAGATGAACGCTGGATTTTTATTTGCAGATTAGTTTTCAGAACCACGTAAGTAGAACCAAAACTTTTTGTGAAAGCAATCAAATGACGTCTGTTAAAGGGATATTTTCTAAACATCATAAATTGATTTAATCATTGGAAACCTCGTTGAAATTATGCAAAAGCAATTTTGAAGAAAATATAGGGATCGGCCAGAGCGTGCAGAGTCTGAATTTGCCATATTAACGATATTACAAATTTTATGTTCAATCCGATCTAGATGGAACAGGAGGAGAGTACAAGTTTGAATTGTGCTTTTCAGGCTCATGCCTCCTTCGTAGTATAATTCTTGGAACATGAACAGACCTACGGGATGAGAACTTCATCTTGTGAGTAAAAGAAATTTAAAAAATCTAAACACACACTGATGTGAGTGAAACAACACGGTTGCGTTTATTCCAAAAGGAACCGGAAACAAGGTATCTACAACCTCAATAGGACTAGAAGTCGTAAACGAAAACATTATTGAGTCGTATATGGATTGGATAGGCTATAAATTACATGAGTCATAGCGCACTCGACAGTGAATATTCTTTAAATAAATGCTATTGTTCAGATGTGGGTCATCTTTAAATAATTTGCTAGATAACAATCATCATCAAGTGAACAAAAAGTAAGCGATTTCATATTGGATTTTATTAACAGAGAAGGTTATCTGAATGAAAAACTAGTGGATCTCCTGGATATAAAACTTAAGCCAATCAATCTTTATTTGTAAAATCAGTCAGACTACAGGATATTTTGAAATTCAAACAAGTAGTTCTATTTGATAATCTTCGAAGGCTTGAAAGGTTCCAAAGATACTCGATGACGACTATATAGGAAGCCCATATACAATAAAATAATAACTAGTAAAGTACACAGGTAGATACAAAAAAATACACCAATGTGAATATTATTCTAATCGCCAGTTTGAACACATCCTTCTGAATTTACAGAAAATCATATATTATAGTACATAGTAACGGCCTTTTAGTAACGAGAATTTTAAGCACGAACGTATACAGCGTATTGTTAAAAAAAATAATTTTTCTACGACAGTGCGTACACCTCAGTAAACAAAAAGGAAATGTATTGGAAAATATGCTTTAAACACAGATTGTGAATTTGTGATTATTATATCATTAAGCGCGGTAAAAAAATGTACGCTAAACGCCACTTTACTTAAAATGAGTAGAAAAATTGTTATTATGATATAATAATAATAGTAATAATAATAATAATAATGAATGCTTTCATTGACAAGTATCCTCATACAAACTACAATGTGCTTGAAGAATCCTGTAATGAGACAGAGTTCAAATCACCTGTGGGTACAAGTGTTTACTCTTCCACTCAAACATAGCGGTCTGAGAAAAAGAGGAGTCAGCTCTGTAATGTACGTTGAAAATATTTTGTAAAAGACTAGGTGAAAGTAGATTCACAAAATCAAAAACGCATGCGACACACTTTATAGAATATCTCGGTCTTCCTAGCACACATACACAAATCTAACATAACTTGTTCATAATCTCGATGATGAAATTTTTCAAAATTAATTTTCAGGTTATACATGCACAATCGATCACATGATAATTTTTTTATGATACTCTAATGAAAAACTAACCTTTTTTCCCGTATGTTACGTAATTTTTTAAGGCACTTTATATTTCCAAGAACATACAACATGCAACGGCAATCATTTAGAAATAAACATTGAAATTCCTGGATCAATGTTTACTTCATCTATTGATAAAATGAATAATTAATCATTCAATAATGCGTATGAAAACGTAGAGGTATTATACGAATACACTTGTTTAATGAAGGCTTCCAATAAAACATGAATTCCAAAGAAAATATGTATATGACGTGTTCTGATAAAACTCAGATTCTAGATTCATTAATCGTTCTCCTTCCATCAGAAAGTGGGGTATTAAAATGATAACACATACTTATACGAAAATAAGTAGTAATGAGTTCAATTTTAGTTTTCAGAATTAAAACAGATTTTTTTTCTCCGCATTTCATTCTATCCTTAGGAGTTTTTGCCGTAAACCATTCTCACATCCAGTTACATAACTGATGGGAGATGGGAGACCCACTTCCTTTTTTCTCGCTTTTTTCTTGATTTTAACCCGAATCAAATTGCTGTCCACAGAAAAGGAATTTCCCCGTGTGATCTAGAAGAGTCTCGAAGCATTACACAAATGCATTGGTATTTACAAGTTTTCGAACTGATTACTAAGTATATGTTGCACTTGTGTTTACCAATCTGGCGTAATTTAACTCGTTTCTGGTGAGTAAGTGATGTTATTTACTTAGAAGAATGATGCATGTCAAGTTGATAACGAAATTCCAACATTAGCGTGCCTCAATAACCAGCTTTTATTACTATCCATGGAAGAAAAAAAACCTATTTCATTGCATTAATTACACGATACACATCAAGATTTTTTTCTGGAGAATATCGGGTCTCGATGAGCGCCAATGCCGTGAATTGCCTAGAACAACATATTTCAATATGCATAAATAGTACATTATGAAACGATCAAGTAATGATGGCTATTAATACATTACGACACGACCCATAGGCGAGTGTCGTAAATTTTGTGCGGTGTACTAATAACATGATCGTTGCATATACTATTTTTTCTACAACCAATAAAAAAATTGAAACAAGAATTTATTTAAAACTAGTTATGTTCAAACATTATTTTAACATTAATTTCAATATGTAATAGTGTGTCCACAAAGAGGATCTTGACATATATTTTTTAAATCTCTATTTCCTGAATAGTCTGTATAATATTTCATAGACTTTTTTAAATTTCGTTGGAACTAAATTGTGAGGCAGTTTTTGCTTCATCAGGAACTTCTGGTGGTGTACAAGACTACTTGATATTCATATTTATACTTTTGGTACAATAGAAACGTCAAACAAGTGGGTATGTCAACAAAAATTTGTTGATTAGCCCCAAGTGCGTGTTTCCATTGCATGATTCGCTATTTTTTTTTAATTTTTATGCCTACATCGTGACTTGTAGGTAGGCAGTTGATGGACGGTGTCACGAATAGTTGATATGGAGGGCATTTGACATATCATATGATAAAATTGAGAACTTGGAGTTGTTACTCAGCAACAACCTTCATTTTATAAGGATTATGATTACAGGTATAATAAAAAATCCGTTTCGCTTCGTGCCCTTAAACTCTTTGTGCATGCTTTAAACGCTCATTTATATACACTTGACTTGTATCATAATATACTATAATAAACTCGCAAATACGTAATCGAGATAAACGGAATGCGATGCTTGGGGTCACGTATACACGAACTTTAATTTAATACATGCTCATTTGGAATGGGGGACCATGCTGAGTTTCAATTAGATCCTAATAGCCTATGAATTTCCGCCTGTCACCTACATATCGCAAAATATACAAACAGTGGGTGACTATCAGTAAAACGTAGCATTCAAATCATTCGTCAATATATTGTAATCATTTCGAAGCCAACCCGTTACGATTAGATCGTAAACAAAGCTATAACTTATTATAATGCATTGTCTGGTTTCTTTGGTTCTATTGATTTCTGGTATCATAGAGATTTTATGACTTCGAATCAAAATAATGTGACGAACTGCGAACGATAGAATGGAATAGTGAATTTTGAAATATAAATTAGCATAAATTAGCATATTCTTGTACCGTATGTGACAAATAAATTATCTACAAAGAGTTGAAGTGCAGTTTCATTACAATATTATGAACCATCAAGTCTAGAACTGAATAAATATATTCTTCGCTCATCTATATCCAGTTTGGAAAGATTTCTCAGAACTCTATTCACTGAAAGCAAGATTTTGTGTTTAACCACCCTGTGGATATATTGTCTATATACTCTAGTGACTTCATAATATAAATGGTATTAGCATAAGAAATGTCGATTCAAGGTTTAGTCGTTCTCTGCCAAGTGTCTTGTAAAAACAAACGGATTAACAACTCTGGTTAATTAATTCACAAAAGTTACTGTACTAATTCATGAAAAAGCGAGTGAAAACGTTTATATTCGAGTCACATTGCGAAATTTATTATTTCAACATAATAACGAACTCCTATTTGACAAACCTATTATTATCTGCAAATACTTAATTGATTTTGATTCGGTGCAAAACTCTTAGCGATGTTCATAGTTAATCAGTTCTGTGTGATTGATGACTTGTTTATTTTGTGGAAATTCATGATCACTTTGATGAAACGAAAGAACACTTTTTTGTCTTATTTCCACTAGATTTTTATTGTTACGACCGGTTTCGGGTTTTATCCCATTATCAAGTATAAAAACTAGTGAGTTAGTTTTTATACTTGATATCAAGTATAAAAACTAGTGAGTTAGTTTTTATACTTGATAATGGGATAAAACCCGAAACCGGTCGTAACAATAAAAATCTAGTGGAAATAAGACAAAAAAGTGTTCTTTCGTTTCATCAAATTAATCAGTTCTGATTACGTTGTATATTTATTTGATTTGATAATATCCACAGAACTCTATTTTGCGCTAATGTCCCGACGTCAGGTACTCCCAGGATCTATTAAGAATATTTAGTTCAGTGCCAACACGGGAATTATGTGATAACTAACATAAATATTATATTATAAATTTGGGAACACTAGTTACTCGTACATTATGATTACTCCTAATCTTATAATATATTTAAACGAACAGTTCTTGTATATTATATTTTGGAACTAGAAAACGGCTTCAATTTGGATCAAATTTTGTATTTAGATAACGTTTAGCTTTTTAAGTTCATCTATTAGGCGTCTTTCCTGAAGAAAACGCGAATTTACACAAACATAAATTATCATGCTAGCGCTTTAGCCATACTTATTATAGATGTTGAACAAAAATAGTAAAATCCCTGAAGTCGTTTTGGAGACACGTTTCTTGCAATTGAGAACTGTCACAAACAATAAGTTTTTCACATTTTTACATTTATCAATTAAATGATTGCAGTTCATAAGTAGGAAAGATTGCAAAACGAACGAATCTCGGTCGCCCAGGTTCTAGTATATTTTGTAACAAGTGTTATATAGCGAGTGTTCAATAAACTAGAGCATTCGTTCAGCATGAGCACCGAACGAGCCCCAAACGAGCGAATGCTCGGACAGTGTGGACGCTGATTTGAGCACGAACAGAATGCGCGTGCGGTACTTGGGACGATACGTTTTTTGTCGATTTTTTCGTGCTCAGTGTGGACGGTGAAAGTGTGCTTTACGTTCTGTTTGTGGTTTTTACAGAGATTTTGAATTTAATTTGGATATTGATAATTATATGAATATTTGTACGCGACTGACTGCGGATCGGTGCTCATGCGGTGATCATGTAACAGGAGACACTACGCAGTCTGAGCTTGAACCGAGCATCTCATGTGCTCATTCGGTGCTAATGCGGAACGAATGCTCTAGTAAATACGCACCTTAATACACTTTTGATCAAATAACTATAAAATGAAATGGTAACCTTGTCCGATTTTCGGCAAATTCTAGTTGTCGGAAAGATCAATGAGTTTTACGGCAGTCCCAAAAAACAACGCACCCCTTCAAAGAATTTTCGTAAATATAAAAGTTGTCCGACTCGAAATAACAAACAGATATAGGTACGAATTCTCAAAGTTTAGGTTAGTTATCATTTTTTTTTCTACGTTCATGCAAAAAACAAAACTTTATTGAACTATATTTGGTGGAAAAACTGTCGCTTTATTGCACTCATCTGTCATCCTACTACGTTCTATCATCATGACAGACATAAACTTTCAAATCAACGCCAAATTTAGCCCATTTTCTGTGAGATTGTATTACGTTTTAAATAGTTGCATGTTTCATCATACTTATTCATTATATAATGGACTATAAAATTACTAGAAAATGCAATTTGTTAAAAATCAAATTTTTTCTTTGGAATATCATCTGAATTACACAAAATTTTTTTGAATTACTTTTAGCAGATAGATTTAAACAAACAATGTCTTCCTTACAGTTTAGTGCCACCTAAATGAAACATTTTCAGGTTTTTGCATGAACGTAGAAAAAATATTGTATGAAACTCATGCAAAAAGAGTTTATTGCACTCGACGTGTTGTCCAACTCGGCCTGATGGCCTCGTTGGACAATTTCACGTCGAGTGTAATAAACACCTACTTTTTGCACTCGTTGCATAAATAACTATTTAGATCTGTCACAAGGACCATTATTACTCTTTGCTATCTACCAGCGTCGATAAGAGGGGGTACTGTGGGACAGTACCTCCCTCGACCGTATTTTCTTATGTAAAGAACGCTGTAGTCTTAGGGCTCGTCTTTTAATCATGTGATGTTATTTTAGGAACTTTTCAACCCCCTCCCCTAGGTGATATGTGGTGAAGCTTTCGATACCCCCGTTCACAAAATTACACAATATTACTCAAAAAATTTAGGTATATTTGTAAATATAGGTGCATACCTATAATCTAAAGGAAAGGTGAAATCGTTACATGGCAACGGCGAGTCTAGTTCACGCGCCGCTTATTTTGGTCAAGAAATCGCGCGTTCAACGAAAAATAAATACACGTGATATCTCATTACACCCCCCTCTCCTCTTGGGATGATTCGTGATTTTTTCCGAACCCATTCACCCCCCTTTCGAGCCTCAATTGATTAATCGACGACACCCCTTAACCAACCCCAATTTATAATCAATTCCGTTACCTACCAAGTAGTTTTCGCCCCCCCAAAAAAAAAACATCCTATTAACGTGCGCCTAGCTATATACAAAGTCTTTAATGTTACAGTGAAATAAATATATTTTATTGCAAGATTTCATATAGTTCAAGGTGGGATAAATTAGAAAAATGTCATCAGAAATTACCATAATTGAATTAAAATATGCTTACAACCTTCAATTTATGGCTGCTGAATTCATAAATTCTACTAGGTGTTCATTACCATACACCCTATTATTATTGTAATTCAATGGGAATGACCAGCAATCGCAGTCACATGATTGGATGTAATACTAATTAAACGGACACGTGATAGAGATTTTACTGTCTGTCGAATCGTTAAAACGATTTTATGGCAATTCAAATAATGAAAATAACAATGAATGTTTTAAAGCAGCGGTAACGACAAAACATGTACGCAAGCAAACTAAAGCGACCATCCAGACAATAGAAATGCACTTGCAAGCGCATTCGCACCTGCCTATAGGGTCGAGTCGATAAAACAACCAGTCTGAAACTATTCAACCACCACTGTTTACAACACAAGGGGGACGACAACTGTTTTCACAAGCGCAACATAACCACACTGCGACCGCCCATTCGCGAACAGCGTCACAAACTGAACAACAGGTATAACACACGGAATTCCGCGGACATGACTCACTTCGCACAACAATTATTCGCCATCACCATCGACTGCGATAGCGAAAGATAATTCGGACATCGTACAATGGTGCTCAGGGTCAATCGCAAAGAAGGTTTTCCTTGTAACATATACACTGTTCAACTGCCACACGCGGTTCACAAGTTGCCCACCCGCCGGCGCACTGTGAAACTTTATGGTGCTATGGCAACGAAACACGAAACGAATCGGATCGTTCGTACTGTCGGCTATTCAACCCATTCCGTTCATGTGGTCGCTTATATTTTGTCCGACAACTGAACCCCGAGAAAAAGGCGCTGACTAGATAGCCGTTACCGTAACATAATCTTACAAGCATAAAAGCCGGAAATTTTCGAGAACACCGATTCTTGGTTGACGTCGTTATACAAGGGTTTCATGGTAAAGTGGATGGGTCAACTGATCATGAGTGACAAAATACCATTCACTGTTGCGTCACACTAGTGGCAGAGCCAGGACTTCAGTTTGGGAGGAAGGGGAGGTTGAACATATAATTAATATTAATAAATAAAGCGGATGTTTTGATATACCGACGCACTAGCGGCAAGGTGGCTTGGGGAGAAGGGAGCTGCAGCACCATAACCCCTTTCCCCTGGCTGCACCACGCAAAGAAGTTTAATTTTCAATCCATCCAATATATTCTGTGAGTTTCATACCCCTCAGTCTAAGTGTCCACTTCTGACTGAGAGTAATCTCTAGACTAGACTCACAAAATAAATGTATAACGCTAAGTGTCCACTTGCGACTAAACACTCTGGACACTGGACCGACAAATGTATAAGGTTCTGCGAGCAGTCTAGGAGACAAGCACGTGTAAGTATCAGAGACTGCATCTGTCACAAGATGACATGTTCATTTCCACTCTTGTGATTAAGTCTACATCAGTCTTCCGATGTTGTTGGGAGTATTTTGTGAGAGCTGAGACTTTTTCATTAATTCCCCATTCTTTAATAGATTTTTATTTTTAATTCGTGAATAATATTTCAAAAGTAGCGAAGACAAGGTATCAAATAAAATGGAGTTCACTGATGAAGTGGAGTTAATCCATATCTGTACGAGGAAGAGGAGTTTTTATGGAACGTGAAACATAAACAAACAAAAATCGCCTCCCAAAATAACAGTGCTTCTATATTAAGACTATAAACAATTTTACAGAGATTTCTTTACGGAAATTCTAAAAAAAATTTCAGACCCCCCAGGTACTGGAGGGCGCAGAAGGGTTTTGCTACGACGCGACGCTGACGAAATGTTCCTGATCACGAGACTGAAGTGACTGTCCAGTCTCACGAAAGTGATCTCAAATGTACCACCCCTGACACTTGTCTAGAGGCTCTCGATAAATTATCTCATGTGGACACTTAGGTTGAGGGTGCTCTCGCCAGAGATATCACAAGGATTAGAGCACACCATAATCAACCCAGAAAACATGGAGGGATCATTTATCCAAAACTGTATTTGCTCCATGAATTCCAGGCTTAGCCACCTCTCTCGAGGACTAACACCAGAACCAGTTTCTAAGGCCGATAACTTTTTCCGAGATATCACTACAAAGACTGCCAATTAACACACTTTTATGATCTTATCATTTCTTCAATATAATTCCATTATTCGCATCGCGGGAGATAGGAATTCTTATACATATATACAAGAAGCCAAGGTTAACAATGTTACTGTCGACGGTACTATAAACCGGCGCACTACTGACCCTCGCTCAGCTAAGAGAGCTCAGCTCCCAATCTGAGCAATGTGTGGCATCTTCAGCTTCAGACGAACAACTAGCAGCTACCTTAAATCGTTGGGTGGTCAACAAGAAACGACCAAACGGCACATATTATAATTAAAGGGATTGTGAAATTTGTGAATATTTCCGTCAAACTAGTACAGAATTTTTTTTTATGAAATATATTATGTTTCTCCATTCATCGTACAATCGTAATGAATAGATAGATAGATAGATAGATAGATAGATATGAATTTATTGATTTAAAGTTTGATTCTTGACATTATTTTTTGATAAGTGAGGCAGATACAGCCTCCGAAACGTCAACATTTTTCAAAAAAAGAGAAGTATTATTGGTTAATTTGATCTCATTTTTTCAAATAGGCAAACTCAGTGTAGGGTACGTTACGGACAAAAATTAATTTCATTCAAGACATAGTAACGCAGTAACTTATCGGTAAAATTATTAATTTGCGCTTCTACACTTGTAAAGATTTCTTTGGATTAACATTTTTTTCATTTTCAGATTGTGGAAAGTTACAAACCCAAAAAATCATGTCAAGAATGAATTTATTGTTCGTAAAGAATTTACAATTCTTATAACAATGAGATTTTTGTTCTGATCCTGGCTGGTAGGAGTAAAAGTCAGCAAAAAGAATAAACTGACTCACACAATGCCAATAATCACTGAAAGAACAATATTTATTAAAAAAAAAAAGAGAAAAGGGAGCTTATTACATATTGGTGAAGTAAATGTTGAAATGTTCAGAAAATTATCCTAGTAAATCACAATGACAATGTAGAGTTGGTGCCCTCTTATTACCTAGTCATTTAAAAGGAAAGAGCGAAGCTTCAGTATAATTTTTGACACCAAAAAAAAAAGTCAGAACTGGATGATACAGAAAAAAAGATATATAACAAATAACAAAATAAAAGGAAAAATAATTTACGGGCAATTTGAGGTCGGGAAGGGGGAGGGGTATGGGTGGAAAACGGTTTATCACGATTTCAGGCAAAACTACGAGTCATATCAAAAAAAATTAATTGCCAAAAAATATTCATAACGTTAGTATCTACACTTTTTTCACATAGCCTTAAAATGTATGCCAAAAATCCAAAAAACAGACTTTTTGATTTTTCATATTTACCTATCTCCCACAAAAAAATATTCTTCACGAAATATGGTGCAAATTTAACTTTTCATGTCCCGAACACACTGTAATTTTTTGTAAGTATTCAAAATATTGAGTTAATATCGAAAAAGCACCGTAATTTTCAATCAAAAATTATCCCGTCAAAAAATCTGCGTTTTGAAAAAAAAACGATGTGCTTTTTGTTCGTTGCAATCTACTATGGAAAATTCGACAAAAAAAAATTTAATCATTTTGTAAAATTTTAAGGTATTCATTAAAATTCACACTTTAATTACTCTAAAAATGTTACTTTCCTATACTATACGATTCATTTATGAGTACGAATGGACCAACGCATTCTGCAGGTATCTTGCATGTTGTGGACGGTGGTTTTACTACACAAAGTAATTTGGCAAAAAAATTCAACGGTGGAAGAGATCATGAATAAATATTTGCGCTATGTACAAAAACATTACGTAGCAGAGTTCAATTATCAAAACCATACAAAAATACCATTTTTGCAAGGAACATTTTTATCTAGCCAGAAAAATAAGGACAACATAATAAAAACTTTAATGGAAAGATTACAGTCACAAGGATTTGCCTGTAAACAAGCAGAAGATGCTGATGCTGACATAATTAAGACCTCGATAGACATTATAGTAATAAAACTGTCATAGTTTTGGGTCAAGATATTTATCTTTTGGTCCTTTTGAATCAATTGAATCCAAATTTATGAGATTTATTTTCTCAAGCCAGGTTCTAGAAATTTAAAAGATCTGTTTTTCACGTCGAATATTTTCTACTGTGAAGCCTTCAAAAATATCGCTGCATTTCTGCATTGTTTTTCTGGTTGCTACACAATACCTGGATTAGCCGGAAAAGGAAAGAAAACCATGGTAAATTCATTATCAGACAATAAAAATTTGTCAAATTTTGCCAATATTTTTTATAAAATAGATACAAACAAAGAAGATATTGCCAAAAAATGGATTGCAATGAATCAAATCTATTTATAAATGTAAAAATGAAAATATTACACTGAATCAATTAGGATTTCAAAAATATCAATTGGCAAGAATTAAATCATCTTTCATATTGGCAAATCTCCCACCAACAGAAAGCGCAGCAGAATAATATTGTTACAGTGCATATTACCAGCTTCAAACTTGGTTGGGTAACGAACAAAGCAACATATTGGGACTAGAAACAACATCAACGTGGGATTATGCCCAAATTGACAGATAAAGATTCAATACAGGAAAAATTGCACAAAACTATTTGATGCAGCTGTGAAACTGGACGAAACAGTCTAAAATGTGGCTGCCGAAAACATGGTTTAAAATGCATGTTCAAATTGTCATGATTCTGAAATATGCGCCAATGTTAAAGAAACAATTTACGAGGAAGTTAATGATTCAGGAGAAATTGTAGATGAAGAACCAATGCAGACTAGAAAAAGTATTGGAGACGAAGACGATGATGATTTTGAAAATTTTGAAGACCTACTAGAATCGGTAACCTTTGTCGTATGCAACGATGAAGAAATGCCATCAAAGAAGCAAAAACTAATGGATAACTGATTATAATTCTTTATTAATTAATTATTTCTGGTGATTCCAAATATAACAAATAAATGTAAGTACGCCAATATTGTATTGTTCTCAAAATAGTAATGCCACTTACTATCATTAGGTACTATTGTTTTTTATTGGATATATTCAATTAAAAACAGACATTCCACACCAATTAATACCGCTTCATGACTGATTAGTGATTACTTTTCTTCAGCTACCGTTATATTAAAACAAATAAAGCTCTGAAATTTACGTTTGAATCGATTTTTTATTTTGAATGAGTAGGATATTGAAACGAAATGAAATGGTAAAAAAATTTGTCGAGAGTTTTCCGAAATTGCCAATTTATGCATCACTGTCATTATCATAGTCCTAATCACAGTCACTGTCTTAATCATAAAATTAAATTCAACTGTACATTCCAGTTTTTATGATTATGATTGAGACTAAAATTGTATAAATGCCCTTACTGAAATGTACAGTTTCGATTCAATGTTATGATTAAAACTGTGACTGAGACTGTGATTAAGACTATGATAATGACAATGTTGCAAAAATTGGCCCTTACTCAACTAAGAATGAATAGGTACATTTATTTGGTGCGTGCTCATATACCATTCGAATATGATTCAATGTTCGGTGGGCACTTTAGCCAAGAAAGTAGTTTTCTAATTGACTTGTCTTCCAACAGCCACTGTGTTCTGTCGGACAGTACAGACTTTGTTCTGGTTGATAATCTGTGTAGTTGTTACAAATTTGTTTGAAATTGAAGAAATATTCAAGCATTTGAGCATTCAGTTTCCTATAATATATAATTTCATTCTATTTCACTGCGTTGTTTTCAAGTTGTAGACGAATGAATACGAATTTATCATTTTTCAAATGTCCATTTTCAATAATTTTCAAAGTAATAAATAGTTCCACTTGCTTTATCAGAAAGCACATTAATGATTTTAGAAAACTGTACTGCATTCTTTTAAATGGAACTCAAATCCTTTATAATATCATTAATTGGGAATGTCAGTGATTGGTTCTTGAATTGGTTTTAGAAATAGTAGCTTGTACTTCAAATAACTGAAATAATTGTGAGTTCACGAGGGGTACTCCCTCTGGTGTGAAGATTATGTTGAATCTGTAGTGATTATTGATTTGTGATGAAATTCTGGTACATATACAGTGTACTTTTTTCAAATGGAACACCCTATGTATTTCAACATTTTTTTCTTCTAAATCTGATTAGGCGTCGTAAGTTATACCAGTTTCTCATTGAATGCGGATTTTTTTTCAAGAAAAACCCATTACCGATGCAGCCTGTTCCGAATTAAGTCGGTACCAGTGACAATTCTGTTATTATCGTCGCTAAAAATTAAATGGGCAAAAAAAACTACCACTAAGGAAAATTAAACTAACTTTGAATAGAGTTAATATAAATAGGAAATAGGCTTTGTTGTTTATCGTTAAATAAATAAAAAATTGAAAGTAAGATATGTATCTTTATTTTTGAAAAGGTCGACGGAATTGAGATTATTAATCGGTCTTATTAATACCCTTGTTCGTTTAATAACCATTGAACTGCTTATTTAAATTTTATTTATTTCTATGGCTCTGAATTAATCGACTTGATGCCAAATTCAATTAATGAAAATAAAAGAAAATAGAAGCTTCAATCTTTTTCGAATTTTTGAAAATCAGTTTATTTTAGAGGTTTTTCCGGATTTTCTCATTGGAATATGCACAGACCCGTTAGCATAAAAAAATTTTGTAGGGTTTTAAATTCTTTACTCAAGTTCCAGACTGGCACTATTCGTTCAATACTTTTTCAGATAGTCGTAAAAGAAAACAAAAAAGTGGTAATTTTTGACAATACTTATTATTAAAAATATTCCACAATGCAATGTTACTATGGCAGACGCAGACAGGGGTTTTCATCTACGAACTATCCTTTGAAAGTAGTTTGAGTCTTTCTTAAGTGTGAAAATAGCCTATATTTTTTTCTTTATTGGTTGATACAAATAAGTAAGTAGAACGTATATCAAATCATTCACGATATATCTAGTACTTGTTGACAAAAATCAATGGTTGTGATGGAAATGAAACATGTTTCCAGAACGAAATTAACAATACATATATGTAGTTTCATAAAAGAGACGATTCCATCGATAAAAAAGTTGATGACATCATAGCTCAAAATTCGTTATCGTATTCAGATTTTTTCTTGAAAATGTATACTTTACGAATATTGAAATTATTCTTTGCAATATTTCATGCATCACAATTTCGTCCCAAACTTATTTGCATTCCATTTAGACACTGAATATACATCTATGACATTTGAGTGACCTTTGCAAATATTAACGAGGATACTGGCACACTACGCCTACGGCCCCCTCGGCTTAGAAATGAATCACTATTTATGTAATAGTATCGATCAAGAACATATCTGCGCTAATGAAGAGAGAACTCTTTTTCTTATTTTCAATATACCTACTTCGTTAACAAAAGCAGGGAAACAGGGCACATTTCAACAAAACGGCGAAAAAGATTGGTACCCCGTGTATCAAGTCACTACGCCCTTGAACTTCTCATGACAAATTAGTTTCACATGCAAAAAGAAGAGAGTATTCTCAAGCTTGAATGTTTATTTTTAGTATTGGACAAACGGATAGGGAAGAAACAAACGACACTCGACAGTGCCGTCATTATAAAATTTTGTCCCATGTTCCGGTGGAATATGTTAGCGCCTTCCATTATGTTTATATATGATATCAAATTATTTTTTCATTCAGGTGCGATTTTGGAAAATATATACAGCTTGGCAAATCTATGGGATATGAAATCGGCACTTCTATCGATGCCAGCAGAAGAACTCAGTATACATTATAACTGAATTATAATTATACATTATAACTGATATACAATTTATACTATACCCTCTTTATCATTCGAATACTTTCTCATTGTAATTCGCACAGCTCATACATTTATCGATATTCCTTTATAGATTTGCCAAGCTGCACGTAAGGTTGAGCTAAATAACGTATCCTTCCGCAAAATCTAAAATATTAACAAAAATCATATGCTAACAATTGAGTTGTATATGATAAATGATACTTAGATTATTATTGAAAAATACAGGTCCGTACTTGTAAAACTAGAGTTGAGCAATGGCGTAGCAGGCGGGTGGCAGGAATGGCCCCCGCCCCAGAGGCTCCGAAGCAAGGGAGAGCCGCTGCGACGGTTTCGCTTAATCGTCCAGAAATAGGTATCACCTGATTTTGATACTGAGGAAAATAATACACAAATAAAATAACCTGAGATAAAATAACAATTAAGATATATGGTATAGGTCTGGGGTTCATTATTGATTGCTGCACAGGCGAATTCAAAATTTTCATATAAAGGATGAACGATTGATTTTTGTTCGATCTCGTAGTTGTCTGTTTTCAATTTGATTTGTTTCTTCACTATCTTTTTGACTAGTTTCGTCTTGAATCAGCAGCTGATCTGGTTCAGATATCGAATTATTGGACACTTCTAACACTTCCAGACAACAAGGAGTGTCGAACAAGATGTATTCATTTGAGTTTCTACTCAGTGCTGGGCTTTCCGGAACGATTTCGTTGAAAATTACATCTAGTGCTACTGACATTTTCTTCGTAACTGGATCAAACAGACGATAGTTCGAACTGATACCTTCATAACCGACAAAGAACAGTTTCTTCGATTAACTCTCAAATTTGGTTCTTAATTGTTTTGGTACATGAGAAAAGGCTTCACTTCCAATTTTTTTTAAATGATCGCGTTTTAACGGTTTACCACACCAAGTTGTCCTGTCTTCATCTGGTTTACATGGTTTTCTATTCAATATGTATACAGCTGTGTTAACTGCTTCAGCCCATAAGGTTTTTGGCAAAGACGTTTGATTCAGCATTGCTCGAGCACTATCAACAATTGATCTCAGGTCTCTTTCTGTTTTTCCATTTTGTTCTGGCGTGTATGGTGCGCTAGTTTCATGAATAATGTCAGTTTTCCTAGAAATATTCTTTGAAATGAAAATTAATGTATTCCTTGCCGTTGTCAGTGCGAAGAATCTTGATTTTTTTTTTTCAGTTTGCCGCTCAACCAGCTTCTCAAACTCAAGGAACTTCGAAAACACATCGGACTTTTGTTTAATGAAATAAACCTCACCGTAAGAATCATCTTTAAATAAGAAGAAGTATTCGGCTCCACTCAAAGAAGTAGTTGACATTTTCCCGCACACATCGGAATGAATATATTCGCCTGGATTGTATCGACGATGCAGTGTACTTTCTTCAAATGGTTTTCTTTTCTGTTTGCCATATTGACTGTGTTTTCAAGCGAACGTAGTTCTCGACGACCATCAACTACTGCAATAACTTCAATGGAACCCACACCTTCAGCATTAACGATTGAGTTATCACCAATTTGAAAGGCTATTGGATGAGCTAAAGGCTGGAGGACGGTGAACCATTCACGGTGGAACGTCATATGTTTTGAAGCTGCGCTGTCTACAAGCCAAACATTTTCACAACCCTCTACAGCGATGTTCTTTTCTTCTGCACTGAACTGAATGCTTGGAACTTTTGCTGGCGTTTGTCTTCCTCTGCTTTATTGGATAGTTTTGCTAATCTTTTCCTACATTCTACTTTCACATGACTTTTCTTCCGGCAGTAGCAACAAAATGGTAGTTGTTTTTTCTGGAATTGTTGCTTCTAAGTGTAGCTGGTACTTTGGCGACTAGAACCTGATTTATTTATTCAGTGAATAGGATCGACAATCCTCAGCTTTGAATATGATTTCCATCTGATATTTCCACAGCTGGAAGTTCTGGCCATCAAATTTCTGAATATTGAAACTTTTCAACTTTTCCATTGATTTGCTGGATTGGAGATTCTCAATTTCGATGAAACGGCAAGATTACGCACTGACAGTGACACTGAAAATTTTTGAATACTACTATTCAAAAAATAGACTGGCGCTATTTTCTCAGTTTATTTTTCGTGACCTTGGCCCAAAACCTGTTGGAGATCCAGGACATCATATTCAGAATGAATGTACTGATGATAATGAATATGGAACGTGGAACTATACGTTATTAATTAATATATTTCATATAACAAACTCTAAACCGTAAAATATAAATATATGTTGTCAAGGAAATAATAAAGGAGAACATAGCACTCTATAACAATACCATTAACATCAAAGTGCCGATACCAAAATGAAACTACTGGTTCTTTATAGCATTATACTGTGGTTATAGTTTGTGCAAATGAGAGGGGACGTATGATGTAATCTTGGGTAGGGGGTGGATGAAGAGATATGTGTCTGAGTATTATGGCTCCTCTTCCTTTTTATAAAAGAGGGCCGCCACTTCAGGCTAGGAGCGCCAGTCACCTTTTAGCTACGCCACTGCTGTTGCGGTTGTTGAAACACGTTTAAAATTAACAAACCCCATTGCTTGATTGAAACCATACAAACGCTTTCTAGTTTTTTTTTTTTAATTTTACACAAAAATAATGACTAGCCACTGTCTCGCCTTGCCTCGAAGGTCCTTAAAACATACCACTTCTTGCCTATATTGCAATGTGAACATAAGATAAGAGAACAGTACACCTACATACAGAGTGACACATCTGAAAGCGGAGCTCGCCTGTAACATTTTTGTTTGTTGTCCACTTCAATCATTTCTGTTTCTAATGAAAATAGTTTAAATAGCTCTATTACATCACCATAACTCAGAAACAAAAGAAATGTCAAGGCCTTCTTCGTAATTTTTTCACCGCCAAAAATTCAAAAAACATGATAGTAATTTTTTTAAATAAAATTTAATGGCCACATTAGGTTTGTGATACTCTCATACTGGTATAAATAAAATAACACGAAAATAATAAACAAAGTTATATTATTGTTACGTATATTTAGACCAGGGCGCCATCTAGTGGAGGATAGCAGTAATAGCGGCCCCTAGACTCGGAGGAAATGAGGACTAGAAGAAATACATCTTACTATAAGACGCCGTGCGAGTATCCGATTCACAAGTATTGAATACGGAAGCATCGAGTGTCGAGATAAATATTTATAGCCCAGTGATTGTGTTGTATATAAATTAGCGTGTGGAATAAAGAATTTTAAAGTAAAATTGCAAAGTTCTTTACATTATTATAAGCCGCATACTTCTGTTAGTGTAGTTGCGGTGCAATAAAAATTCGTAGCCCCGTCCGCGTTTGCAAACAGTTCCGCAAATCCTGGCCGTTCGGCGAACGGTTCGCGGGGTTCCCATCACTTGTCGGTTTTCTCTCCGACATCAAAGAAAATTCTCGCGAATGCGTTCGCAGGTTTGGACGGGTCGAAACAAAACGACGAATAGACTATTGCTGGTCCAGTAGCACTACGGAAACAATTCTGGAAACAACTCAAACGTTCCGTTTGTTGTTCGGTTCGTTGTTCAGTTTGTTGTTATGTTTGATGTTCGGCGAAATGTTCAGGTCTGTACGAAGCTTTAAGGATTCGAGTAAATGTAGATTAGATTATATATTAGGGACTTTCGTGCTACAAGCCTCTACACCGCGACCTTTTCAGATCTATTGTGTTTGTCCTCGATATCATTTAGAGTTCTTTGTCTAGCCCTGTCTTCTTTACGAGACTCCACAGGCTAGTTTTCAGAACTCCCATGAATCTGGGAGCTCTTGGTTTTTCTTCTCCCAGTGTTAGAAACCTTTGCCTTGACAAGCCCTCGCAGTGGCATAGTATGTGTACTGATGTTTCCTCTTCTTCCTGACAGAACCTGCATAGCATTTCTTCTGCCAGGCCTATTGTACTCATATGTTTGTTGAGCCTACAGTGCCCTGTGAGAAGTCCTACTACTATTCTAGTAGTGTTCCTCTTCTGGCTTAGTAGGTAGTCTGTGAATGTTGGCTGCGGTTGTTCGATAAACTCTTTGGCCTGTCTCATCCCTGGTGCATTGTTCCACTATTCTTGAGACTTCTGTTGAATCCATGATTTGGTGTTTGTTTTTAGTACAGCTTTTGCTATACCGCAATACGGTTCTGGGCCATTCAGGGCCTTACTTGCTCCTTCTCGGGCTAGTGTATCGGCCTCTTCATTGCCTATAACCTGTGTGTGCTGGTACCCAGGCTAGTGTCAGTCTGTTCTGACTGCCCAGCTCTTTTAGGGCTTCTATGCAGTCCCAAACATGTTTTGAGGTAACTTGCATTGAGTTGACTGCTTTTATCGCAGCTTGGCTATCTGAGTATATGGCACTGTTTTTTCGTGAAAAATCGTGCCTTATTAGCTCTTGTGCACAATGGTGTATTGCAACGATTTAAATGTAAATGTAACTGTATTTGTTTGTTTTGTTTCGTCGACTTATTTCGAAATCTGCTATTAAAAATTTGTTTTTTTAATATGAATCTGTGTCTGAGAAGTGTTTAGATGAAACAAAGATTGCCGCTATTATGAATAACTGTTTGTTAGAAATATTTACAATTCAAACTGATAGCGGTCTGATTGAGCAAAGTTAAGTACAATATATCACACATGTGATACACAGGAAGATTATACAAAATATTTCGATGACGTAAATTCAATTTTAAATATACTATATTTATAATAGTTACTATTTGTTAAGATTCAAATCTTTTTCATGAAATTTTGGTAAAGTATTAAAAATTCAGTTGCGTAGTCAAATTTCTTTTAATAAATGCACAATTATTTACCCCCGATGTGGGTTGACCCATCTATCATATATCTTCTGTATGTAAATATATCTTTTTTTTTTTCTTTATTATGGTAAACTTCTCGGATAAAGTGATAACGGAAGTCCATATGCTTTGCGTAAAAAAGGATAAGAACATGTTTAGTAGACCTCTTCGAGAATACAAAAATTTGATGTTATTTACGAAGTTTTGTCTCCTGAAAAAATGTGTTCGGATATGATTGATCAAAATAGACAATTGTAGGATATTTTATTGAATTCATGGTTAAAGGAATAAAAGCTCGATAAAAGGAATAAAAGCTCGATAAAAGGAATAAGAGCTCGAAAAAAAAAAACGAACGCATCATAAAAACAAACAATGCATGAACAGTTAGCTTGCTCAGGTTGGGTATTTGTGTAAATCGCCAGAGAAACACAAATTCACGCATTTTTAACTCAGTTTGCCTTCTTGTCTTTCATTTAAACGTCCCGCCATTACAGTGACCAAGCCGTTTTACTCCGGAAGGTACTGTCACTGTACTGATTCCGAATCCGTTAGAGTTTTGGGTCTATAATGTCCCCTAATATAATTTTTCGCAAAGCTGGGTAAGTCCATTGCTCCGTGCGAGCAGTGTATTTCACTCAGATCAACTTCAGGCAAGATTAAGACTCATCGCTTGTACATCTACCAATCCGGAAATTAACAGAGTTCCACTCCAATAGTTACAGAAGATACGGGGGTGTTTCCTTGAAAAGTGAGACAAACTGGGTTTTTCAGAAGTGAAAATTTTCCATCAAAAATCTGTACTGGTAGTAATATTGTTGTCCTGATTCCGAATCCGTTGGACCTAAGTACCTAACCTAGTAGAAGAACCCAAGTATATTGTCCACCGATGTAATTTTTCGCAAAACTGGGTGAGTTCATCGCCTCTGGCGAGCATTGTTTTTTACTTACATTGTACAGAAGAGAGCGCTCCGAATTTTGTTGGGAAACAGTTATAGACAGTCATGCAGAGAAAAATTCAGAGAAATGAATATATTAACTGTACCAGGTATTTATATAAGTGAGTGTCTGATATTTCTGTTCAAAAACCGAGGAAAATTCGAAATGTTTGAGTCACAGCATGGTTATGGGACAAGAACAGTGAATTTAAATATACCAGCCCATAGATTAAGTTTGACAGAAAAAACCACATTATATTCAGCTATAAAATTTTATAATAGACTAACGACAGAATTGAAAATTGAGCACTGCCTCAAAAAATTCAAACAATCTGTACAAGAGTTATTGATTAACATAGAACCATACACTGTAGACGAATTTCTTGATTCCCACTCATTTTGAGACATTGTCAAACAAACTTTCTCTTTTATGTAATTTTTACTTAATTTATTTTACTTAATAAGTTTTCAGGTACCAAAGTGTCTACTTACAATTTTTAAAGTGTCCACTTGAAATAGTGTTAGTATATATTAAGTATTTCTAAAATGTTAGTGCTTTGTTCACTGAACACATAATTTTTGACGCCGGTTCACCCAATTGAACTTGTGCATTGTAACATATGTATAAGTACAATTTTTTGAATAAAGCTACTTATCTATCTATCTATCTATCTACTCAAATCAACCATATGCAAGATTTAGACTCATCCTGAGATTTACAATGTTCTTCTCGTACAATTACGGAAGATACGGGGGTGTTTCCATGAGAATTGAGATACACTGTATGTTAGTTAGGAGAAAAATGCTTTATAATTTTCCAGTTTCAACACCCTGTATTTCTGCCAGAAACCAGCTTTGTGAAAAAATGCATGTGAAAGTAGCATTGATATTTTTGGCAGAATATCCAGTACAAATCTGAAGCAGTGATTTGGATTGTCCAATTCACTTCAGCAAAACAATTTTTTCACTGAAGCTTGCTGCCCACTTGTCCGGCACAGCAAGGCACGGCGCTATCCGTCGCCTGATGTCGACGGTAGACAGTCCAGCACAGTACGTACCGTTGTTGGAAAGCATCGGAGAGCTGTACTTTTCCGGCGACGGACGCTCTTTGCTGTGCCGTGCCGGGCTAGTGGGCGATTGTCCACTTATTTGCATTGTCCCAATCGTATACGTACTTTGACGGAACGGGCCGTGCTGGGCTGTGCCGAACAAGTGGGCGACAAGCTTTAGTATGTATTCATAAAAGCTCAATTATCTTGAAAACTATTGATTTTTTCGGATTCATACAATTTATATGTTTTAAAAAATTAAAAAATAGGAGAGGAAAGGGACCAATATATACTTTTTTTACGCCACTGGTGGCAACTAAAAATGTAATTTTTCTTTTAAAATAAAGCTTTTATTGAACAAAAATATTTCTTCGAATTAATCTGTAAAATTTCCAAAACTGTGGAAGTTATGAATGAAAAGTAGATTTAATTTTTCATATTCAACACCCTGTATCTGTGCAACCCACCGCTACTCAAGGGTCTGACGATTGATTTCGTGATGAGTATAACATGATCTATCAACGATAAAAAATTCAGCGTGAATACTATGACGTATTCCAAAGTGACAGTACCTCCCGGGCTATTTGTATACATTTATCGAGCAACGAGAATTTATTCTTTTTATCATGCAAAGGGGATTTCAATATCAAGTAGTTCTATTGTGCGTTTGCATAATTTTACATAACATTTTCAATCTTCCATTGTGCAAATGTGCACTGAATATCAAATGCTTTATTCCTACCCAAAAAATTTTAGGTACTTTTCGAATATATGTATGGCCTTCTGAATCTTGAATATCGACCATTTACAAACACGAATTTTTCAGTCAACAATCGCATACTATGCCTCCTTCTATTTGTCAACCATTTTTTGTAGATGCTAATCAACTCATATTTTACATGAACTAGAACCAAACAATATCCGTTTTACACAAAAATTCGACCTTCTTATAACTATAAAACAACCTAGAATGTTAGTAATTTTCGTTGGTCACTTCAAATTCACCATAATCGGAAATATCCGATGTTGCCAAATTACAATCAAGTTGAATGCAGTTGTATTATACAAACGCTTATCTAACTTGACGCCCTTGACGGGTAAAAATTAATGAAATATGCTCGCTTTGCTCGCTACCAAGTTGAAGCAATCCTTTCACACTACAATCGCTCATCTTACCTAAAATATGTTCGACAAGGAGGTTTAATTGTAAAATATGAGTTGATTAATGTCTGAAATAAATGCTGACAAAAAGAAGGAGATATTATGTGCGATTTTTTTTACTGAAAAGCTTTTGTTTGAAAATGATCGATTTCCAAGATTCAGAAGAAGGCATATGTAACTTGAAAAAAAAAGTAGGCACTTGATTAGATGTGTCATGATGAAAACAAGGAGGCTTTTCAATTTAATTTTTCGCAGAGGAAACTTGTGCACGAAAAACCAGTCATCATTCAAAACTAGACCCGTATCTACGAAATTACTTCGAACCGCCAAAAATTTCATAGTGATTTTTTGTTCAGGACTCCAAAATAAGTAAGTAGAACATCCAGATTTTTAAAATGTTCAATCAAACATGAAAAAAACTTATATGTAATTTCGCACATAATTCTATGGGAAATACGATTTTTTTTATTTCACACATTTTAGGGCTAGTACAGCCAGTGGTAACTTCTGTTACAGAAAAATAATTAATATAAAGCATCACCTTGGTCAAGTATAACTACTAAAGCCCATTTCTTTGGGAACAAGAATAATAAATCACTTTGCTTTTTCATGGTCATAGAAATGATTACTGACTAATAAATGATTCAGAAAAACATATGATAAAAAACTATTAACAACCTCAAGAATATCCAGAATAGATAACACTTAAGATAGATATTGATTATCTCGGTCGGGAAAACCAAGTTGTATCCTTCCACTGGAGGAAATATTCGTCATTTATCTCAGCAAATTTTGTGAAGCAAAAAAAATAAAAAAATCATTGAGCTGCTAAACACATTCAATGTAAAAACGTTTGTTGATTACAAATAACAATATATTTCATGAAATAATGAGTCCTGGGAAAGAGATGTTTGACATGCCTCCAAAGTAAAGACAAATGGGTGTGAGGACTGAGCTCGATGGGACAGTCTCGATGAGACCGCTAAAGATGGAAAGATTCATGATATTTCAGAAAGGGCATCGTCCTTGAAAATATTTATGAAGCAGAAATAGACCACCAACCTTTCTGCGGTATTCCAGATAAATGAGCGAGTTTGTAAGAGATGCATCACCGACAAGACGAATTGCCAAATTATTATTACGGGCAGAATCAAAAAGTTTCAGTGTGTCTTTGGAGGCAGCACCCCATATATGGAAACATTATTCCAGGACAGGTCGGATCTGTGCATCATAGATCATGGAAGTGAAATACCTCTTGGCGTGAAACAGAAAATCAAGTTTTTGAGATACACTTTTGCCAATTGACCTCACATGGCTTTTCCATGGGAGCGTACTGCTGATGGTAATACCTAGCATTGAATTGGAAGATTTCGTTGGTATGGATACTCCTGACATAATTACGATGGGGACTGTGAGATCGACTTTCTAGAAAAAAGACATGCTTGGTTTTAGTGGAATCCCCATTACAGAATATTTGCCAATTCCATATTTGAATCATTCTTGTTCCTACATTTCTGGTTTCACGGAATGATATGGAAGAAAAAGCTGTATAAAAGGTCCTAACAGCCGCAAAGCTGTGCACTGGGTTTGATGTAGCTCCCAACAAGTCGTTGAGGTGTTAGAATGGATCCCTGCGGAACAACAGAATTTATAGATAGAGTGTCGGATGAAACTCCATCAAGAATCACGTGGTGAGAAAGGACAACTGGTGGTGCAAGCCATAAGATGTAACCTTGGCGAGAACTACCCAGGTGCCAAACGATCAAATTCTTGTCTTGATACACTGATTTGCGGATTTCCATAATATTTCTTAGGTAAGCTCGCCTAACATTCCCCGTTGACTTTCGTTTTATGGTGTATATCTCTGTGAGGTAATTTTTGATCCAGTTGAGAGCAATTTTCGGTATGCCCATTATTGACATTGTATCCTATACAATGTATCCCTACTTTATTTCAATTAAATTTTTTCGAATATATCATAAATATATATTGGTTAGTATAGCAGGATCATAATGGGACCATTTTTGTCGGTAAACTTTGTGTTGACAAGAAAAAACCGGAGAAAACGGAAAAAAACACAAAAAAACAGAAGAAAAAAAAAGAGAAAAAAAATGCTAGGAAGGAGTAATTATTCCTGGGGGTTCTGTTTTTTTTTTAATGGTATTGTTATCGTTTACCAACAAGAATAAATTACCTTTGAGAACATTCCGCATATTATACAATGTCGTCTATGGAGTAACTATTAAAAAAGGCCGGCGACCTTTAGATGAACTCAACACGTAAATTTATGCTTGAATAAAGGTGCATATAGAAAGAAATGGATAACACTTCATGTTCAAGAAGTCGAAAGTGGAATTACATTATTTTAAAAAGGTACAACATTTTTCCATCGGATTTATAATCATCATAGATTTTCCTTCAAAATTATCGAGTCCGTCTCTGGATATCAAAGAGCGGAGAGTAGACACAATGGCATCGGCAATGCTCGAAGGAAGGATGGCGAAGTAATTTGCAGCCGCGCTATCAATCGATAACGTGTACAGGAAAATACAACGTAGCACGTTGGTTGCACGTTGCACAGCTGACTGCAGGTTATCAAACTCAGAGCCAGCCCTATAGAGGCTTCGGGCTACCGAAGGTTTCTTTTAGAAAATCACTGATTATAATTAAAAAAAAAAACTTTTACACGTTATGAATTTTCTGCTACTACTGAAATTCTGATAAAGAATGCCCTCTTTGTGCACTCTTCAGAAATGTCATTTTCTAGTTAATGCTCGAAAAGCCTGCTTTTCTTCAACAGAAAGGAACCAAGCTCCTAAGTACGGAACTGTACTCTAGGCTCTACCACTCTCGCGCCTATCTACATTTAGGCTGATCACGTGTTAGAACGACATGTCATTAGTTGCTTACTTACGCACATCCTTGTCTTAAGAATAATAATTAACAGTACTGCTCCTAACGTGGCGTATGGAGTTAGTAACAAGGCCTATGCAGAATACTTGGCTAATGACCATAGCAGTCGATGCCAACACACCAAAAAAAAAAGATCGTTTAAGTTCATAAGCCATATTATCGATATATAGAGTCTGATATAAAATGCAAGTGCAGTAGCAACACAAAAGAAAAAAAGAAAATCCAAAAGAAAAAAAGAAAATCCAATAGAAATGATTTTTGGCACACATGCAGTTCTTGAGGGGAACTTCAAGAAAAAAATTGTTCTGCATGCGAAAACCTATGGAAAGAAAAAAATCCCGGGAAAGCTCGGAAAATCAATAAGTTGGAAGGGCTTGGAAATTTCGATATAATGTATGGAAACAAACATGTAGAATATCCATAAAGAAGGTAATCGTATGTTTTTTTCGAGAATTGCTTCATTTGAGAGATAATGAGCTATAACTGATATTTTCAGATTTCTGCGCCAACAACTCGGGATATCATATGATTTACTTCGCTCGACGCTCGACTAAAATTTCTGTATCTCCCTTGTTTTTGGACGAAAATTGATAAACTAAACGGTATTTTAAAGAAAAATCCTTCAGCAATTATTATAATATGGCTGGCGAGTGTTGGTAGAAGTGGTAGTTTTTGATATACGAAGGTGATATAATGAACTTTGATAAATAAATAATGGGATTTTACTAATTTCTTACGTTTTCCTATCGAATTACCTCGACAAGCTGAGTTTGCGCAAGAATTCAGTAGGTCAAGTTTGAGCAAATCAGAAACAAGATGATTATAAACACTCAACATGAAAACAATATGTTGGATAAAAACTTGATAAAAATAGAAATCTACGGTGAAAAAATTGAATTGGTTGAAGAGTTTAAATATCTTGGATTTATGATAGAAAACTCACTGAAATTAATTGCAAAAAAAAAATATTTTTTTCACACGCATCAGCAGATACCTGTCATTTCAAACCTGCTTAACGGTTTATAATACAATAATCAAACCTCACTTTGATTACTGTCCTTTCTTATTATTAGAACAAACTACACGAGATCAATGAATTCACTATTCCACCGAGGACTCATTGAATACAACAAGCTTCCAAAAGACATTAGAAGTAGCAGTTCTATCATACATTTCCAAAAATTACTTATAGATTACCTGATAATCAAAATACATTTAAATTCGTTTAAGGTTTATTTATTTACCACATCTACACCATTTCATTTCTTTTTCAATACCAATTCTTGCTTAGCGAATATTATACTACAATGTTATTATTGTTAAAATGTAACATTTATATATTGTTTATTAGAATACCTATATTAATAAACTTACTTACTTACTCACTTACTTACAATCATTCCCAATTTATATTGGGCCTAAATAAATCTAGTTTTTCTGCACTCGTTGTTTTTTAGTTCGTAAAATTTCCGAGAAAGATAAAAAATTATGAATGAAAACTTTATTATGAGAGGTTTTTATATACATATTCTGAATTTACAGGGCCTTGGCAATAAAATAACCAGTACGCTTGTTCAGAAATCCCCACTTTGATATATTACGTCGATTGTAAAATGAAAAATGAGCGAACTCAAAAACAACGATTACAGGAACACTTGATTCAGTTAGGCCAAGATGAATTAGGAATGAATGTTATATCTGATTTGTTCAAATTTGAGCTACTGAATCTTTGAGCAAATTCAGCTTGTCGAGTTAATTCGATAGGAAAACGTAAAAAATTTGTAAAATTACATTGCTTATTTATCAAATATCATTATTTCGCCTTCGAATAACAAATACTACCACTTCTACCGACACTCGCCTGCTATATGTGATAATTGCTGAAGGATTTTTATTTAAAATACCGTTCAGTTTCAACCTAAAACAAGGGAGATACAGAGATTTTAGTGGAGCGTCAGGGAAAATCTTATAATATCCCGAGTTGTTCGCGCGGAAATCTGAAAATATCAGTTACAGCTCATTATCTCTCAAAGGAAGCAATTTTTGAAAAAAACATGCGATTACCTTTTTCATGGCAATTTTCACGTTCTACAAGTTTGTTTTTATACATTATATCGAAATCCCCCCTTTCCATAGGTGTTCGCAGGCAGAACATTTTTTTTTAAATGCAGTTGTGTGCATAAAAAAGTCGTACAGTAGTTAAAGGCTATTGTTAGCCAGACTTGTCAGTCTTAATTAAATTATCGACTTTGACAAGTAGAGTCAAAATTCAAACTAATTTTGTCAGTAACGCGCTTTCAACATTTTTTTAGCTCAATTAGTTTGTGCAATAAATACAATGCAATTAGTGCAATCCCTTGTACGACTTTTTCATGCACACAACTGTACTCCTCAAGAACTTCCTGTGTGCCAAAATAATATGTATGTTAATGGAAATATTGCAGTCACAAGGATTTGCCTGTAAACAAGCACAAGAGACCTCGATAGAAATTATCAGAGATTGGTACTAATAAATCTGTCATATTTGAGGGTCAAGATATTGATCTTCTGGTCCTTTTGAATCAATTGAATTCAGATATTTATGACATTTATTTTCTAAAGCCAGGTTCTGGAAATGTAAAAGATCTCTTTTTCACATCCAATAGTTTCAAATATGAAGCCTTGAAAAATATTGCTGCATATCTGCATTGTTTTTCTGGTTGCGATACAACATCTGGATTTACCGGAAAAGAAAACCATGGTAAATTCATTATTAAACAATAGGATTGTTTTGGTTCCTTTCATTACCGATTCTGAACCAGTTCTGAACAGTCGCACAAATAGCAGCTTCAACTTTTGTTAAGTATTTGTGGGCCGATCGTATTCAAAAACAGTATGTACGAAGGAGCACAGGAGTTTTTGAGATGAGAGATATTGAGTGTTCGCGAGTTCTTCCGAGTGTTCGAGAGTTCTCCCGAGTGCTCGCGAGTTCTCCCAAGTACTCGCGAGTACTTTTTTCTCGCACTGAGCCCTTTCATAAAGTGCTTAAAGCACAAAGCACCGATTTGAAAAAGGGCTCGTAAGTGATCACAATGCTCACGAATTATTTTCTATTCCTATTCATATTACAAAAATCGAAAAATCATAGGTATGCAAGTGCGTGAAAATTGAATTCATACATTTTGCGAGTAGTAATTATTTAGTCTGATCTAATCAGAACGATCTAATCTTGCGTAGACATTTGAGTGCGTGGAAATTTAACACATACATTTAGCGAGGAGTAATTATTTAGTCTGATCTAACCAGAACGAACTAACCTCAGGTACGACTTTTCAGTTCTGTTTTATTAGGAAGAAGGCAAAAAGCTAGTGGGACGAAATGACAATTTCTATAAACGTGAATAGTAAATAGTTGTTAAAAAAATTTTGTACAATTTATACCTGGTGGAGTAACTCAAATTTTAGAGAGTTTCTCCACCCATCTGTTCATAGTAATGGTGGAGGACCTCGGCTATAGAAATAATCCCTAGAAACACAAGAAGGATTATTATCGCAGGTAAAGTGGGGGAACTTGACGACACCGGTTTAATAGGGCGCATGCAAATCGGGCACCAAACAGGTAGGTACCCTTTGCGGTCAGTTTCGAGGGATTATGAAAACTGCAATTTGGGTACCGAAGATTTAATTACGATTTAAGTACGTATGCCTACGTCTATATCAACGGTTTTGAACGCGACAGTCTCAACCAATGAGCTACTTTAGTATAATTGAACTAGAACGAACTAACCTTACGTAGACATTTGAGTACGTGGAACTTGAATACATACATTTTGCGAAAAGTAATTATTTAGTATAATTGCACCAGAACGAACTAACCTTACGTAGACACTTGAGTGCGTGGAAATTGAACAAATGAATTTTAAGAAACAAGAAGGCAAATCATGAATTATTGTCATCAAAATATCGATAGGAATAGGAAAAGAATATAATTTTATTGTTCCCTACCTGATTACAGTTGTTTAAGGAATGGTGTCGAAAAGGCCTGTCGGATTAGAGAGACACATATATTAAAATTCAAAGTCTTCAAGAACCTATACAAATCCATGACAGGAAAGTTAAAAAAAGACAGAAATTTATTGAAACAATGATTATTAAATACCAAAATAAGGAAATCAATAGGCTACACTTTTTTAAATGTTTGTCATTCCATTGTTATGTCAATAAATAAGATATTTAGACTAAGATATTTTGTACAATTAATGTAATCATAATACAATAATAAACATATTTTCGTATGCTTTAAAATAGTTTTGTATTATTTACCGATTAACCTACCCAAAATTATAAAAATGACGAATAAATAATAAGGCTCGGTGCCCAAAATGCAATTTTTGTAATGGGGACCTTTTGGGTCGGTGCCCAAAATGCATGTTGAATTAGTCCTTTTATTGCCTTGGTGCCCAAAATGCAAACTCCCGTTTAATAGGTAATGCCATTGTGAACAGAATTCCAGGTAGTACCTGGTCCGAAAGAAGTTTATTTGGAAACAATTTGAAAAATTTTGCAAAGCAGTACTCTTTTGGAATTCACAAATCGGGAACAGGGCAATATTTCAATGACTCATTCAAAACAATCCATTAATGTGTTGTTTTACTGTAAGTATATTATTGTAATAAAAATATAAAAATAGTATAATAAAACCATAATTGTAGGCGAATTATTGCGGTATTGTGAATATTGGCCAGACGAATAAAAAATTCTTTTTGTCTGTTTATAAAATCGGATATGAGTTGGCTTTTATTTTTACTGACCAGTGCTATTAAACGGAAACACAGCTGTTCAAAGTTTTGATTATATTCACGAGACGTTCGGCACTTTGAATTTCAAATGAAGCTCGCTCACTTCCAAACTTCATTAATCAATTAACAACATTCGAAGCAAACAATTAGTATACGAGCTTCACATTGTTGATATATTAGATAACTTGGAAAAGAAGATTTTCCAATTCGTAATGGATATTCTTGTCTGACCGACGCGCAAAAAGTCCAGATTCCGGAAATTGGATTCATTATGGCTAAAGCTGAAGTGTTATTTCCAGAAAAATTCGACATTTTTTTCGTCTGAAAGGGGAATATATTCAGAGAACATCGTGGGATATAGGAATGATGGCATCATTGGCGGATACAGGGGGTGAAACGATTTTATTTGAAATTCCATGGAAGTTTGAAAATACCCAACAGAAATGTTAGGTATGTTTCTAAATATTCTCATAATCAAACCCAACAAAACAAATTATTAATTGGTATAAGCCGTTCCTGGAACAAACTACGTAATTATTATCGATATTGTCACAAAACTACCTGTGTATATATAAATCATTTATTTACGGGTAATTGATCAAAATAACAATAATAATGAATATTTTAATTTAATAATTCAGCCATATATAAACGTATTCATTCAGTAATGATCATTCGTTGTATAATTCAATTTGACTGAGTTTGAGTGAAGCCCTAGTTTACAGTTTACAGAAAAAAAGGAAATCAGAATTCGTTCTATACATGGCAGCTTCCAATGAATTTTAGAATATTTGTATTAATTTCATTATAATTTATATTTATGAATAAAATAATTTACTCTTAATTATGTTTTTATGGTGTGATCTGACCTACTTTCAATACTTCAAAATATCCAAAAATCATATATACTATATATAAAAATATGTAAATAAAAAAAATTGGTTCCTATCCCCACGCCCCATAGGTGTCTACAAAAAAAAATCCTTCAATTCAAATTGCGCCCCCCTCCCAGGAAATTCATCCTGATATATGGAGAAATCTACAATTGTTCATAATGAGCTTATAATGAAAGGAGCAAGATGTCCTGCCGGGACTGACCATTGCAATAATCCTATACAATGGGAAAAATTTAGTGAAAAATCCATCAGAAAACAACTACTTTCCTGGCTAAATCCATCAGAAAACAACTACTTTCCTGGCTAGTTCCACGACAAACGTTGAATTACATCTGATGAATTTCAGTGCAGAGTTCCTACAAGGCTCTTTCTGCAATTGCTAGTTGCATGGAAATGTTCATCGAAACATTTGGACCACCTATAGATCGATTACTAAGTTTTGTCCTCATCAATACAGGGTAGGTCTACAGAGACAACTACTAAAGTATGCAACAAATAGTTCTATCACATCTCCATTTCAAAGCCACGGCTGAAACCGCTCCCGCTGAGTAGTGTTCCTTACCTTTAAGTATCGCTGTCTCTCTCTGTCTCACCCGCTGCATCGACCCCTCCGCGTTCTGATCATTCTTCCTTATTCAATTTAAAAACTTTCAACTTCATTAAAAAATTTAAAGATAGCAATGTTATCAAAAATTGAGTTACCGAGGTATAAAATTGAAATTTTTTTCCATTCTCGCTCAAGGATATTAATGACTATTGTTAAAAAAAATATTAGTTTAAAAAAACTAAAGAACACGCTTTACTTCCCATGGACTAAAAAGTAAAAAATAATTAACAATTTAATTTCTCAAATGTAAAAAAGCGTGGGTGCTTTCGATCTATATTCTCATATTTTTTAGTTTAATTTAATAATACAGAGCGTTCAAGAGCTCAAGAGAACTTTATCAAGCACCCCACGCTTTTTTACATTTGAGAAATTAAATTGTCAATTATTTTTTACTTTTTAGTCCATGGGAAGTAAAGCGTGTTCTTTAGTTTTCTTAAACTATTATTTTTTTTCTTACTAAAAAATCGAAATCTCCGACCCCGAAAACCATACCAATTTTGAACCGAATCTGACCATAATCACAATACTCGTCCATCATCTTGGGCCGCCATCTTGAATTCATAAATTTTTACGATAATCTCTGACCCCGAAAACCCTCACACACTAATTTTGAATCGAATCAGACCATAATGCTATCTTGGAGCCGCCATCTTTAATTTATGAATTTTGACAGAAAATTCGAAATATACGACCTAAAAAAACCTCACCAATTTTGAATCCAATCTGACCATAATCACAAATATCGTCCGCCATCTTGGAGACGCCATTTTGAATTCATGAATTTTGATAAAAAAATCATAATTTTTGACTCCGAAAACTATATACCAATTTTGAATGGAATCGGACCATTATCACAAATCTCGTCCGCTATTTTGGAGCCGCCATTTTGTTTTTTTTTTATAACAAAAAAAATTTCATTGCATTGTCACTGGAACTATGAACACCTGCCAAATTTCAAATCATTCGGACGTCTGACGGAAATGGGTGAAAATCACGCCCTAAGGAGTCAGTTACAAACATACAAAAAAACAAACAAACAAACATACAAGTGAAGCTAATATAAAGCGTGTAAAAAAATTTGAATTTTTTTTTTTCTTTATATATTTTGGAAGGGCCCAAAGTATCCGAAATTGGGATTTTTCAAACCCATAAATATATATATATATATATATATATATAAATAATAAAATATATAAATATATCGCTAAAAATATTAACGTTATTGTAAAAAGTCATAAAACCTTTTTTATTCGTATTTCATATGTACAAAAACTCGCCTCGTTCGAACATAACAATTTTTGGCAATTGTTTAAACAATATGGCAGGCACAGAGTGGCACCATAGCAACATGCATTTATATTATCAGTAGACTATAGTGCCTCCTCATAGCATTTGATGGGTATTGTTATTTATTTTTCAATTCATCAAAATAGTACAACAAATAAACGCGATATGACTTGGAGCGTTCTTCGCCATTCAGTCACTCTTTACATAAAAAACGAGTTATTGAACAACTACTAGTAACAATCCGACGCTGCTGAGAGCCCGAGAAATATTTATCAAGCAAAGTAACCGAACCTCCTGGATAAACTACGTCCCAAGTAACAACACCAGTTGGCGAAATCTGGAGCAAAAACGAAAAAAATACCCAACAAGTATACCTACTCCATTCTGTTCATAGTTGCAAACCTCTATAGTAGATACAGAAGCAGCAAAAAGTAGAGAAAAACATTGAAAGGATAATAACAACCCAATCAATGTCAGTAAAAATATCACTCTCGGTCTAAACGACTGAATCTAATATTTCAAAGAATTGTAAATTTCAATCAACTGAGAGTACAAACAAGGTCGTAATATTGTGCTCAATATATTTATTTATTGGCTGTAAAGTCTGTTCTGACTGTTGGTTTTGTGATACTAAAAATTATACACCACCAAACGTTTAGTATCGGTTTTTTAGGTGAAAATATGATTTTTTTTTAAAACATGCATGCCTCCCAACTTGCTTCGTTTTCGAGATATGGGTTGTAAAAGTTTTTAGAAAAAATTAATTTTTTTATAATTTTATTCATTAAATATACATTATACATTAAAAGATGCTCCTTATTACCGCAAATAAACATGCCAAGTTTCATCAGAATTAGCTTAAAGGCTTTTGGGTAAAAAATAAAAACTGATTTTTACTAAAAACTTTGACATCATGCACCTACCTTGAAAACAAAGCAAGTTGGGACACATGTTTGTATGAAGAAAAAAATCTTATTTTCACCTTGAAATTGAACATTTGGCGGTTTAACCATGGTCATCCTGTAGAAGTGCAAAGTGCGATTATATTATATTCGATTATTGATTAATTGCCTACTTGCAGGAGTAAATTTTACTATTTCCTTGAAAACATTTATTACATTCTGACGTTTTTACAAGCATGGGCAAGTTTTATGGGTAGCAAGCAATGAATGATTTCATAGTTATGTTTGTCAATCAGAAGAGCATGTATCCACATTCACAACTATAAATCGATGTTTGCAGCTCTCACCAGCACAGCTATGAATTGAATTGAATTGAAGTGGGCGCGAGGAAATTAAACAAATACATTTTGTAAGGAGTACATTTTTTGTCTGTTCTAACCAGAACAAACTAACCTTATATAATAACTTAAAGCAGGTATGAATACTACTGGTGTGGTGGGTGAGGTATAATTCAGTGGCATTGCATTGTCAATATACTTTTCTCTAATGTAAAAATTGTTTACCAAAATTCCCGGGGTGGAGTAAATATATATACAGTGACCGCCAAAAAGTATGTACCATATGGAAAAAAAGTTTATTATTAGAGTATTGGAAAAATTATTCTTGGGAAAAGTTTGTGCAAGTCCGATAACCTGAAAATCGATTTTGACACATGTCACGTGATCGCTGGTATGGCGGCAAATTGAAAAAAATTACTATGAATAGGCAAAAAGTCAAGTAAAATGGCAAGATATCGAAAAAAGTTAATTGAAAAAGTTGCTTGGAATTCAATTTTATATTCATATACAGAGTTTGAGAAATTGATGTAAGAAAATTGAAAATTGCTATTTTTAAAAATATTTTCCTAGCTGTATAAAAATATCAAATTATTATCTTATGAATAGCTTGACCATACAGACACATTTGTATTTCAATGATAATGGCAAAACTTTTTCATGTTTTCCACACCAGTAAGCACTAAATAAAAAAAATTGGATTTTGTCAAAATCCTGGCTGTTACATTGGTTCGTATCTAACAGTTATATCAGAATTGTGATGACATGACAGTCCAGAAACATGACGTGTTCCAGATTATAATCAAGTTTCGATGATAATCGTGCCAGAGCGTTTCACTTCGCGTGCAATGTTGAAAACTCTAGCCTCATTAATTTGACGCACTATTTTTAAGATTATGTGCGAAGTGAAACGTTCGTGCACGATTATCATCAAAAATTGATTATAATCTGAAAAACACAATATTTCTGGATTTTTCTATCATCGCAATAATTGTGGAATTCTGATATAACTGTTAGATACGAACCAATGTAACAGCAAGGGTTCTGAAAAAATAATTTTTTTTAATTTAGTGCTTTCTGGTGTGGAGAAAATGAAAAAAAATTGTTATTATCATTGAAATACGAATATTTCAATATGTTCAAGCTATTTATAAGAAAATAATTTGATATTTTTATACAGCTAAGAAAATATATAAAAAATGCTATTTTCAATTTCCTCACATTATTTTTTCAAACTCTGTATATGTGATTAAAATTTAATTCTAAGCATCTTTTTCAAATAATTTTTTTCGATATCTTGCCATTTTACCCGACATTTTGCCAATTCATAGTAATTTTTTTCAATTTGCCGCCATACCAGCGATTACGTGACATGTGTCAAAATTGATTTTTAGGTTATCGGACATGCACAAACTTTTCTCAAGAATATTTTTTCCAATGCTCTAATAATAAACCGTTTTTCCATATTGTTCATACTTTTTGGCGGTATATATATATATATATATATATTTTCGTTTAAAAATATATAAATAGATTTTTGCTGTAATCTTGGAAAGTATATGATTTATCGGAAAAAGAACTCAACAAGGTGAAAAACAATTCAATCTTCCACAAAAATTATTCCTTGTGATTTCTTATGAAATGCGCTCGTTTTCTCAGAAAACGTGATTAAAGGCCGATATCAAATTTCAGGTTCACCCTTACCCTTCGCTGAAAGTTCTGGCGGAGCCGAATATTTGATTGGTCATAACTCTGTTAAAAATGATCGGAGAAAGAAAAGGAAAAGTTCATATCGTTTCTGAAAACTCCTATCTTCTCATGCAAATATAATATGCGAGTACTTGAGTACCTAAAATGTGTATTGTCGCACTTCACAGAGATGTTTGCGGATGATCCGAAAATCATGAATAATTTAGTAAATATGGAATAATTATACTGAAGCAGCAACCCATGCCCTTTTTGGACTATATGCAACAATTTTAAAGTAGTGTGACAGGTCCCACTTATACATGCCAAAGAAAACTTTGTTTTACTCCTGCCTCATTTTCAACTTACCCATAAAATCGGCATTCTCTTCACTAAATGTTGAAAATAATTGCTTATTTATATCCTGCATATATATATATATATATATATATATATATATATATATATATATATTTAATAACACTATTGTGAAGTGCAAACCTCAAGCTTGAAATCACATAATTCATTATTAATGTAGGATGTGTTTGAACGATTATTTTCAACATTTACTGAAGAAATTGCCGGGATTATGGGTGAGTTGAAAACTGAGGCAGGAGTAAAACCCAGTTTTTTTTTTGGCATGTATAAGTGAGACTTGTCTCACTAGTCTTAATTCGTTGCATATGGTCCAAAGAGGGTATACTGATTCCTGCTTCAGTATAATTATTCCATATCAACTAAAATATCCATGACTTTCGGATCCTCCATAAATATCGAAGAAGGGTTATGTGAAGTGGGACAAAACACATTTTAGGTACTCAGATACTCATATGTTATATTTGCATGATGAAGTAGAAGTCTTCAGGAACGATATGCACTTTTTCTTCTCCTTCTACTATAAATTTCAGCAAAGTTATGACAAATCTAATTTTCGGCCCTGCCTGAACTTGCAGTGGCGGCTTAGCGCGAGCATGAAATGTGATGAAGGCGTTAAACCAGGTTTTCTGAGAAAACGAGCGTATTTCATAAGGTATTGCTGGAGAATTGAATTATCTCCTGATTTTTTGGCAAACAATTTTTTTTCTAATTGCATGACGTCGAGATGTCATGGGCCGAGTTTCAGAGTGCTACAATTCATTCTCCACTTTTTGCTCGAGTTTGTCTGTCGTTACTGGATTATTAAGGCATCTGTCCAAATAGTCCAAATAGTTAGTAAATGGAAATTATCAGACCAAATGATAGGAAATTGCTTTAGTGCAATTAACCGGAGGACATATCGGAAGAATAAAATGATCGAGAGGATATTGTGAAAGATGAAATGATACCGCCCCGAAAAGAGTCTTAAACTTGCGACTTTTACGCTTGGTGTGAGGCTACTGAGAGCGGCACGCGGAGTGTTATGTGTTAGTTTAAGTCTGCAGGAAAATTTTCCATATAAAAAAGCACATGTTATATTTCGGTATTGAGCTATTTAAAAACGAGCCGTGGCCACTAGCCCGCTACGGCGGTTCTCCATAAATAATTCAATAATTAGAATCAACATACAAGAAGCGATATAGCTGGAAATGGTAGGCGTCCCATAAATCACTATACTTTATGAGAAATCAAACTGACGCCGACATCACGACGCCCATTTGCTCTGCGTGTTACGGAAATGGAATAACTTGTTTTACATCAAAGCTGTAGCAATTGAACTATTAGTATTTTCAATACAAGGCGTGCTATGGAAATATTCCATACAGAAGGTCGAATACGATATCCTGTTAACCGTGTTACAGTTGTAGATATTTTTTCAATAGCACACACCTGAGTGTTGTACGCATATACCAGGAATAATAATTTTCCTTCGACCACCTTGAACAGCAAATAGCATACTTGTTATTTAGAAAGTAGCTCATTTCCTTATATGACCCTATAGGAAAGTAAAATGCACTAGTGCGGACATATTTCTGAATTATACGCTCATCTTGGTATGAAGTATGAACTGTGAATACCGCAGACGTGTTGCGTACACTATTTTTTTGGCAACCGTGTAGAATAACAAATCAATGAGACACATTATTTAGTCAATGAGACACATTTAGTCTAAGAGACGAAGAGAGGTCGACCTTCACCTTCACCTATCTGTTAACCGGATGAAACATACTTTTTATGAAGTTTCATAAATAGGCAAATAATAATAATAATATAATGGCTTGCCTATCAAAATGTAGTAGAGACTATATACAGTTGGTTTCAAAAATTTGCCACCACATGGAAAACTTGTCAGAAAATTTTTTCCTCATGAAAATTGGTGCATTGCGGAATAGTAAATTTTCAAACCTTGTACAGGGGGGATAAAATAGAATTTTTATCAAGAGTGAACTACTCATATGCAAGTATTCTGCAATGGACCAATTATTATGGAGATTACAATTTTCTGACAAATTGATAATAAAAAGGTTGTCCATTTGGTGCACTATTTTTAAACTCACTGTATATAGTCTGGAACACATTTTGATAGCAAGTCATTAGAGGTGTATTCGTTTATTCATGAAACTCCATAAAAAGTATGTTTCATTTGGTTAACAGATGGGTGGAGGTCGACCTCTCTTCGTCTCTTAAACTAAATGTGTCTCATTGACTAAATGTGTCTAAGGAGTAGAAATAATACATGGATTGGGTGTCTTCGGCATAGACCCTCTGGAAAATGCAGTATAATTAGTGAGACAAATTAGACGCACTATAGCAACACAGCAATTTACTTCTCCCCAGATTTAAGAAATGACCATTGAAAATAATACACCAGTGGTCACCTCTAGGCGGTGGTAGATAAATGAAACTATTTGTTCCCAAATCGAAATCAGATTTCAACAAATTTATTCAATTACTGTCGAAGTCTTGAAGATACACTGGTACCATTCATGAGTTATTCTACAGTGTCCTTCATAAAGTTCGCATCATATGGGAAAAACTTTTATTAATAATTTATTTTGAAATTCGACTTGGGCGTTAAGTTGTGCTTGAAAAAATATGAAAAATGACCTACTTGGATGTGGACACGTGACTTTCGCTACCTGTCAAAAGTCATTTTTTTTCAAAATTATCGCTGAAAATAGGCTTATTTATTCGAATTTCAAAAAATTTTGAAGGAAAAAGTTGTTTCTTTTTCGATTTTACACCTCCATCTCGAATTTGAACGTTCTATTGCAACTTTCACCTTTTGGCATTTTTTTGATAATTACGAAATTTCTGTAACATTAAAAAAATCGTAACTTCCACCAAACTGTTTTATACCACTAGCTCTAATGTGCAACTAACTTTCAATCATGAATCATCAACAAAAATATGTTTTTCTCAAGAAAATGAGAATTACTGCTTAACATTTCTGTTATGTTTGATGCAAAGTTGACATATTTTCAAGCATGTAGGATAAAAATTTATTTAAGTGGATTTTTTCAGTATTAAAATGATACCAAAGTCATAATTCAAAACATCACAAAACTTCTTTACGTGTCTAACCAAAGTTTACGACTTTTCACGGTACAAATCTCAAATTAAATTCTTACCCCTCCGGCTATGAAACTTTCATCAATTTTGTGAAGTAGGCTATGGAGATAAATGAAATTGGTAATCTATGATAAAAATTAAATATATTTAAACAAACTTACAAAAAAAATATTGTCAACCTCACTCAATTAAGAATTCTAGAATGCAAATAAAGTCAAACATGAAAAATTCAAACTTATTTAATAAAAAACACAAATTATGAGTTAGAATTTTCTGAGCCTCACTCAACTTTACATTTCTGTATGCCGCCCTTCTCTTTCAATACATAACATGGTTCTTCTGTGTACATCTTTTACTGCATTTCTGATGAACTGTGGGTGTATATTCGCTACACACTCTCGAATGGTCTGCTCCAAATGGTCAATATCGTTGAATGGCCGGTGCTTGTATACCTGCTGCTTCAGATAACCCCACATGAAAAAATCCAGTGGGGTTAAGTCAGGAGAACGAGGTGGCCAATGATGTTCCCAATTGTTGCCAATTATTTTACCTCTAAACATTTCACCAAGAAAATTTCTTACTTCTGTGGAATTGTGAGCAGGTGCACCATCCAACTGAAACCACAAATCTTGAATAATTTGAAGGGGCATATTGTCTACAACTTCACTTAGTTCATTTCTTAAAAAATTCAAGAATCGCGCAGCGTTTAAGTTCTCTCTGAAAAAATATGGCCCGATAACTTGATTATTCAATATACCACAAAAAACGTTCGTTTTAAACGAGTACTGGTCGCGACATTCAATAATAAAATTAGGGTTTTCCTGAGACCACCACCTGCAATTTTGTGAGCTAACAGTTCCATTTGAAGTGAACGTTGCTTCATCGGTCCACAATATTTTATATGGAAATCTGTAATGTTCGTCACATTCTCCCTGATACCAAGCTGAAAACCCATAACGGACATCAAAGTCCCTTTCCTTCAGGGTATTAATAAATTTCGGCTTGAAGGGCTTGAATCTATTTTTTCTTAAAATTCTCAATACACTGCTCTCGCTTACATTCGTTCTTCTGCTAATTTGAGAAATACTGGACTTTCCGTGTTGTACAACATCCAAACAAACATTTAATTGCACTTCCTCAATGTTTTTCGAAGGCTGATGTGGTTTTTTGAAATCAGTTAAAACTGAACCAGTACTTTTGAATTTTGTCAAAATTCTACTAACAGTAGACTGCTGTATATTTTTTCCTGGGTGTCGTATATTAAAATCTTCAGCGACTTGTCGATGCGGTGTACTTTCTCCACACATTAAAACAATCTCAATTTTTTCTTGTACAGATAACATTATTACGTTTTTCTGAATCAAACGTATTGAACTGCGTATTTAACTGTCAAACAATGCTTAATATGAAATTGTCTCCATTGACTACCTTTTTCATTTGTTTCCAAAGCCTACTTCACAAAATTGATGAAAGTTTCGTAGCCGGAGTAGTAAGAATTTAATTTAAGATTTGTATCGTGAAAAGTCATAAACTTTGGTTGGATACGTGAAGAAGTTTTATGATGTTTTGAATTATGACTTTTGTATCATTTTAATACCGAAAAAATCCACTTATATGAATTCTTATCCTACATGCTTGAAAATACGTCAACTTTGCATCAAACATAACAGAAATGTTAAGCAGTAATTCTCATTTTCTTGAGAAAAACATATTTTTGTTGATGATTCGTGATTGAAAGTTAGTTGCACATTAGAGCTAGTGGTATAAAACAGTTTGGTGGAAGTTACGATTTTTTTAATGTTACAGAAATTTCGTAATTATCAAAAAAATGCCAAAAGGTGAAAGTTGCAATAGAACGTTCAAATTCGAGATGGAGGTGTAAAATCGAAAAAGAAACAACTTTTTCCTTCAAAATTTTTTGAAATTCGAATAAATAAGCCTATTTTCAGCGATAATTTTGAAAAAAAATGACTTTTGACAGGTAGCGAAAGTCACGTGTCCACATCCAAGTAGGTCATTTTTCATATTTTTTCAAGCACAACTTAACGCCCAAGTCGAATTTCAAAATAAATTATTAATAAAAGTTTTTCCCATATGATGCGAACTTTATGAAGGACACTGTATATTAAAATATTCTGTAAATATACACACCTGCCACGAATCTATCACAATACATACCAGAAGTTAATAAAACGAAGTTATATATTTATTTTTAAAAGCATGTGCGATGAAATTCAAGTTTATTATTTTAGTATAAAATTGGTAAGCGAAATGGCATTAACATATACTTTGGATAGAACATTATTGAATTGAATGATGGCATAAACACCTGCTACTATTTATGTAACTAAATATTTTTATAAAGCTTCAGATCACAATTACTTACGTATTCTCGGTCTCCTAGATTATTCGAAGGCCTTTGACAGATTAAACGATGAATTATTGAATCTACTGCATTCATTCGGGTTCTCTATCAACTCTATGATTCTATTCAGAAAGTACCCTACATACTGATAAATCAGAATTCAAAACAATAAAAGATTGAGTACTGCAAGGATCAGTTTCAAGTCCACTATATTCACTTTATACACTTCGTAATTCTCAAATTGTATAGATCATATTTCACACATATGAAGATGACACCCTGACACTAACACTGCCATCCTAAGCTCAAAGTCAAAATGTCACTCTCTACAGGTTCTCTATGATAGAAATTCAGGTGTATTTTGAATTTACGTCTTTTTTTACTAATGCGACCTGCCAAATTTGTCATTCAAGTCAACGGCTTGGTCATACGGAACTTGTAGAGAGTGAAATCCAAAATATGGAATAAAGTGAGATACGTACGCCCTTTCGGCTTAGGACGGCAACACAGTGGTGAATTCCAGAGCTATTGGGGTGCAAATACCCCCCAGGCATAAGTTATACCAGGCGTCCCAGAACTTTCAGGACAGCAGCTATTTCGGTTATTTCAAGATTTTTTATTTTGAAATATGGGACCATAAGCTCTTTCATGCAGCATAGCAAAATCCACCTCCTGATAAACATCCCCCGAGAATCCACTCCCAACTTTTGTTTTTCAAATTGCACTCTCATGTTTGTTTTTGTTCGACTTGTAGTCCTTTTCACTCATAATTCAATGATATCTCAGTAGCAAGAATGGCATGCAGCATTTTAGCAAATGATACATTAATTTATGAGCTCAAGAAATTGTTCAAAATGTTTCCAGTACTTGCCACACATCCTTCTAGTCACCGAATCAGCGCTTTCAGGAGTAACGGTATTACAAGTCTCTGAGTTCCGAAGCCAACTCGTTTCAAATATCCCCATAGGAAAAAGTCTAGTGGTTTGGAATCTGGAGAAAGTGCGTGACATCGAAGGGGTCCACTATTTCCAATCCAATAAGATATTACTAAAGAAAGTATGTGATGGTTATGTGTAGAAGCACCATCTTGCTGCAACCACGTTTGCTGTCGTTCTTCGATTCGAATATCTTCTAGTAGTGCAGGAATATTATTTTCCAAAAATTGTAGAATGATCCCGTTTGCACTGTATTTTCTACATACGAAAAGTATTGAGACCTGGTTGTCGACGATCAGGAAAGCGCTCCTCATACATCCTCTTCCTAGCCCGTTTTTTTCTTTTGGATTTCACCAAAAATTAAAAGCATATCAACGTATTCGTTGGGAATGAAGGTAAAATGCATTTGGATATTTCACAACAAAAACATGACTAAAGCAATTTGTGATCCAGATACCGCCAGAATAGAACAAAGCACAAACAGTAGTTCTTATATTATATTTTCTCGTTTTCTTTAGCATTCACTTTTTCTTGTCTTTACAACGTGGAACAATTAGTCCAATCCAATTAATCAGTACACCATACTGATGCATCCATTCTCTGTGTGAATTTGGTTGTTTATGACCACTTCAAACTGCATTTCGAAGTCGATGGCATGTTATCTGTCGGTTTAGACATGGCTTCTAGGAAAATGTGTTCCAAAATCTTGAGATGTTCGACTGGTTGAATATGGAAATGCGTCGAAACTTCATATGTGTTCATTTGCATAAAATCACAAGTCCACAATGGCTCGTCAGCCTGTGTATCAAAATTTTATGACAGATGTGCATAACCTCAATTTGAGATTCAAAGATATGATATCTCTGCCAATATTCAAATCCAACAGATGGAAATGTTCATTCACGTACTACTGGATAACCGGCTTCCAATCTCTTAGAAAGAAATATCCAGTAAAGTAATGAAAACGAAATTGAAGTCTGATTTTCTGAGAAACTACCATAGCTTCTGAATAACCTTTTATGAATACTCACCTGTCAAACAATGCATACCTGTATTAAAATATTGAACATACTTTTAAGAAATTCGAGAAACTCATAAATTAATTTTGACACAATGCCAATAGCGTTTATTGTAACAACTGGTTATTTAATTTTCCAACTCTATTTCCAGCAAAGAAACGCTTATGATCAGAATTTATAGGTCCTGACAACTGTTACTAAAGATTTATCGAAAATATTTCACTCTGCAGCTTTTGGTGAATTCAAATATTTTTTTATGTGCCATTGGTGGAAGAGTGACGTCATCAGCAATTTTTTTAAATGGAACCATATGTCATGTTCAGTATAGTTAGAAAGCTCGTTTTCTTCTCGTTTCGGTAATACTAATATTATTTCCACTCTCTCAATAGAAACAGTGTGTTTCGTTATTTAAAGTTATCCCAAAGATCGTAAGTGGAATTTCTTTTTTTTTTTTAATCCACTGTCTGATTCAAATTGCTGTATCGCTAGAATAGTGAATTACAAAATATTAGGAAACACACTGAATCTGTCGAGAGATATGAAATATTATTAGTACTATACTGAAACGAGAAAACAACAAGCTTTCTAACAATACTAAACTTGACATATGGTTCAATTTAAACAAATTGCCGATGACGTCACTCCTCCACCAATAGCATATGAAAATAATAAAGTATGAGTGGATAAAAAGGTCTTTCAAACACGCGCGATTTTTCGAGCACGGCGACGTGCTCGAAACAAAGATCAGTTATCCAAGAATACTTTACGTTATTTTTTTCAATTGGTGCACTTTTAAATCATAAATACTGGTTTCATTATTATATTATTACATTACATTGGTTGTATGACTGTCATGATTTAAAAAGATGACTTCATAAAAAATAAAAAAATGTATATGGAACATGGTCCTCTGACATACAGATATACAGTGTCCGGCATAAAGTTCGCAGCATATGGAAAACTTTTTTATTATTAATTTCTCAAAAAAAAATCATTCTTGATAAAAAGCTCTGCTTCATCTCAAACCTGAAATGCATACACCAGAATTGAATTTTTCACGACACTATACGAGGGAGATGAAAAAACATGCTTTAATTTCAAGAAAATATGATCCCATCACTTTATTTTTCACGGTAGAATCAAAAGTCAAGGGGAAATATTGTTCAGAATCGAATGTTGATCCAGAAATTCAAATCATAGCCACCTATGACCATTTTAATTTTTCAACTTTTTTCCCCATTTTCTCCTCATCGCCCTGTACGATATGAGAAATACTGTGCTAGATGAATGGCATATTGTTAGATATGATGATATCACTCCATGGATATCCTCACCTTCCTCGCTTCTATCAGAAAATCACATTTATTGATATATGTGACGGAATTTCGCAAATAGTAAATAAAACTGAATTATCTCCAAGATATGAGGCGAGAATGAAAATTAATTTATTTTTAGGATATAAATAACATTTTTTACACAAATATGCCCTAGGGTTTATTCTATGTGTTGTCCTCCATTTTCAATGCACTGCATTGTACGGCGATGCATTGCATCGTGAACATTTCTTAGTCTGGTAGTATTCCCCGTATACAATCCCTGATAGTATACTCCAGATGAGATATATTTCGAAACGGTCTTCTTGAGTATACCTTTTGTTTGAGATATCCCCATAAAAAAAATCCAAAGGAGTGAGGTCCGGTGACCTGGCGGGCCAAGCGTTATTGGAATATCTTCCAATCCATCGATTTGGAAATGTTCTGTTCAACCACCTTCTCACTTCTCTGGTAGAATGTACGGATGCACCGTCTTGTTGAAAGTACATTCTAGCTTTCATGTCCAATGGAATATCATCTAAATAATCGGAGAGAAGTGTTTGCAGCATTCTTAAGTATCTTGCAGAATTCAGTGGTTGTCTGAAAAATACTGGTTCAACAATAATGTCATTAAGAATTCCGCACCAGACGTTAATTTTGAAGTGATATTGATCTCTACATTGTATCCTGAAATGGGGATTATTATCTGCCCACCACCTGCAATTCTGGGAGCTGACTACCCCTTTTGATGTGAAGGTTGACTCGTCACTGTAAAGAATTTTTTTCGAAAATTGTCTGTTACCTTCTATCATAGACTGAAACCAGAAACAGAAATCCAAGCGATTATCCGCATCTCTCGGTTTCAAAGTGTGTAATAATTTCGGTTTATACGGCTTGAATTTATTATTAGCTAAAACTCTTCTTATTGATCGATCGGATATACCAAAATTTTCTCTTCGTTGCGACAATGACATTCTTGGATTTTCAACCGTAGATAGCATAATATTCATGACAGTTTCCTCATTTTCAGTTACCGCTCGTCTATGCGTTACTTTGTATTTTTTCGAAATCGATCCAGATTCCCTGAATGTTTTTAAAATTCTTGTAATTGTCGAATTATGGACGTTTTTACCTGGATGTCTTTCATTAAAAATATCGGCAGTCTCTCTACAAGTATGATAATTGTCACCATGTATCATCACGATCTCCACTCTTTCCTGTATACTTAGTCGACCAGCCATGATTGAATTGAAAAACTACTGAAATTACTAGACAGATTTTTTATGAAAGCTACTATTCTTGATACGACAAAAATGGTTTGTTTACAATTAGAATTTGTTTTCAAAGCCAACTGTGATCGGAAAATGTTCTCTATCTCAATCGTTTGCAGTAAAAAGCGGTAATTACCGCAGTGGTTGAACGCTCGCCTGGTGACCGAAAGGTCCCAGGATTGATTCCCAGCCGGTGCGCTAAAATTTTCTTTTCAGATATTTTGAAGTGCATAATATGTGAATACATTTTTCGAATGGATTAAAATCTAAATTTTTCAAGATGAATAATTCAATGAAATTTTGTAGATGCTTTCTGATGAGAAACTATAGAAAAATTATCATATTTTACAATTTCTGACTTTATTCGAAGAATAACTGCCAGATACTAAAAGATGTCCACAATGCACGCCGTTCAATGTAGTGTATCGAAAATGTAGGCCTCCACATAGAATAATGGGCCATATTTGTATAAAATAATTCGTTATTCGTAGTGTGAAAATAAATTAATTTTCATTCTGGTATCATACCTTGGAGACAATTCAGTTTTAATTACTATTTGCAGCAAGATTTTGTGAAATTCCGTCACATATTTCAATTAATGTGATTTTCCGATGGGAGGGAGAAAGGAGAAAACATCCATGGAGTGATATCATCATATCTAACAATATGCCATTCATCTAGCACAGTATTCCTCATATCGTACAGGGCGATGAGGAGAAAATGGGGAAAAAAGTTGAAAAATTAAAATGGTCATAGGTGGCTATGATTTGAATTTCTGGATCAACATTCGATTCTGAACAATATTTCCCCTTGACTTTTGATTCTACCGTGAAAAATAAAGTAATGGGATCATATTTTCTTGAAATTAAAGCATGTTTTTTCATCTCCCTCGTATAGTGTCGTGAAAAATTCAATTCTGGTGTATGCAATTCAGGTTTGGGATGAAGCAGAGCTTTTTATCAAGAATGATTTTTTTTGAGAAATCAACAATAAAAAAGTTTTCCATATGCTGCGAACTTTATGCCGGACACTGTATACATTTTATAAAATGGTTTTACAAAGGCTGACCCGGATTTGAGGACAAAAATCTAAAATGTTTGAAAATAATGCACAACATATACAAATCATTTGTGTGGGAACAGCGCCACAAAATACTAAAATAAGATAATCTGTGACCAACGCGTCAGAAATATCAACTAAATGTAAATAGTGGAGAGTGCATAATATGGATTCATAGTGCGAAATGGTGAAGGTGACAGTTTTCTGAATGGAAGCCAAAGTCTACTGTTTGTTTTTACAAGTGTTCAGTATAGGTCGTGGCTGCATACCGGTAGTGTTTTAGCCACCCAAAAATCGTAGCTTCCTAAGACAGGCCAAATTTTAAATATTTCTCAAATTTCGTAAAATGTTTTCATACGAAATCACTAGGATTCCGGAGAAACCGAGAAGGAAGACTTGGAACCTACAACCACTCTAGATGGCACACGCTGGGTTTGAACCCGGGTCGCCTGGGAGAGAGGCGAAATATATGTATATTAATTTTTTACCGTTATGTACACCGTTGCATTATTTTCAAAAGCTCTAGCACCACAGCTACTTCGCTTCGTTAAGACCAATAATTACAAAAAAAAAACTGAATGAATGTGCCATCTGAGCGAGTTATAAACTAATCTATAATCTATAGGTAAATAATGTCATCTTAGATACTGGAAGTCACATAGGTAACATTCATAACATTCATAATAACATTAATCATCGTATCATCGAATATTAAGCTTCATTTAAGTTGAATCTTCATTACAAATTATTAACATCATAACATCATGACGACATATAATACATTAGTATATAATATAATACGTCAGTTACTTTATATTACACTAGATACCAAATGGCACGCTAAAATGATAATAACGTGACATAACCAAAGTTGTTGATTTTATTTTCACATCATCGTTGTCAATGATACGATAAAGCTTTGAATGTAACTTGATTATTATGCAATTTAAATAAATCTTGAAAGTTGCAAAGGTCGTCTGACATCCTCAATTATTATAAATCACATAATAATCTCGTTACATTAATAGCTATAATAATTGGAGAATTGAACAGCAAGATGTTTTTCGATTTCTATGGATTCCAATATATTTAATTTCAGACGTTTTCATTCAAAATGTAGAATTTCCGGATTTTTTGTGAAACTGTTTTTATTCTCTATGAGATGATTGGCATAGTTTGAATCTTGTTTATTTAATCTGTAACTTGTCATATGCTCCTCGAATCTCTGGTGGAAACTGCGGCCTGTCTGGCCTATATATATATATATATATATATATATATAAGTCATTGCAGTAGGAACAAGAAGTTTTGTAGATATCCGAGGAAATTTTAATTTTTAATTTCTTGCACTTACAAGTTTGACATTTCATCTCTAAACATTCTTTTCAACAAAACCAAGTTTACCTATTATTTCCCAATTCAGCAACGCCACGAGAAAAAAAATAAAATAAAGAGTATCATCTCATTCAATTTTTAATACAATATTTATTCGAAGATCGATTAGGTATGTTCCGAAACTGCGAAAGAAAATGAGGGGATCTCATATCATCAAATCTCAACGCGGACTACAAAAAATAATGCATGCCATAATAATTATCCGTTCAGAACACCGGATAGAAGTGAATCTTACCTGTGTTGGAACCCCAATTGGGTAACTTTAGCAGCTTTTTAAAACTACTCGACCTTTTCAGACTTCCAGACCTAGTGGTGTAGTCTTGAGCCTCCATAAAAAACTATTTTCGAGCCGGTTCAATTTCACATCATACACTATGGATTCGATGTAGGTATTTTGAAACAACAATTTTAGCAGAACCCGCTAATTCACCATTTCACCGAACGCCTAATCGCTGATAAGATTAAGTTATTGGTTTTCTGGATATAATGCTTGTATCGCTAACGAGTTGGATGGTGATTATTTTTAGAATTGTACTAGGAAGTGCACGTTTTATAAACTACCGTCGCGGACCGCTTGGGTATCCCGACTGTTCGCAATAACGAGCGATAAAAATTATGTAGATTTTCGAGATTTCAGCTGCGTAGGCCGCCTTCAGTTTTTATCTCGATAACTTTTCTATTATTTGGTTGGACACACAATAAACATACTCAATTTCTTCGGTGCACCAAGCGACAGATAGTTAATTGAATCAAGAGTGCCGCTTACAGATATCCAATTAAAGTTCACTATGTGTCCATGTCATTATTTGAATCAATAAACTCTAATCACAATTCAATTAGAAACCATGAAAGAAAGGCAACTTTGTAGTTGCTGGCTGCAAACTGTGGACTTTTAATAATTCGTCAGATTTAATGCGGTGATGTTGTTTGTATACAGGATTAGTAAAAAAGATGATCCCACCCAATTGTCTCAGTTAAAATGAGTCATTGAAAAAAAGGTGGGATGAAATTTGAAAGGAATACCTATTGCTTTGCACCTTCACTGTTAACTCAAATATTTTTTGAAATGCCATTGGTGAAGGAGTGAAGAGTGGAATAAAGTAAAAGTATAAGTAAACGATATTGTAAAAAACTGTAAAAGGCCAAAAATTCCTGGAAACGAACCGTCTAACTAGTCGGTTTGTTCTAGTTTCGAACACTCACTTTTCATATACCTCAAAAAATTACCTGAAATATTCTTGTTTGGTACACTGAATTAATGAATTTTCGGCTTCTCGTTTCGTACGCCGACTAAGTACTTGGACGCGAGGAAATTAAACAAATGGTATATTACACAATATCATAAAATATTTTTTTCTTTGAGGAAATTTTCATTGGATCTATCGGATTGAGAAAGCAATCACCCAATAAAATCCCCAAACAGAATTTGGAAAGAAATTTTAACATAATCAAATGAGGACGTCTAATATACTCCATATTTGACTGAAAACCCATTTATATGTTTATTTTCATTACTCCTTTCCCATGTAGTAAAACAATATTATTTGAGACCCATCTGTGGAGATTCGGACGTTTCTTTTTTCTCCTGAACATAAAAAATATCAGTCGAATTTTTGGGGTGATCAAAATTATTAATGAATATCTTATTCACTGTTCCAGCTAATACCTCGACGACCATTGATTTTCATCAGTCAGATACTCATGATATGATAAAGTTTTACAAGCCCATATGAGTATTCACAGGGTCAAATGGAAGATCATATTGATGAGATACTTGTATCGATATCAAGGTAAACTTCGGCATTTATTTCCAAAGGCTGTGTAATATCGAATGTTGATTTATGAGATTTATAAAGAAGTTTTTTATTATTATTTTTATTAATGAATAAATTAATCTTTTTTTTGGTAGGTCTAAGTAGAAAATTGTCGTCAATTTGTACTTGACCAACAATTCATGAATATTACGACAGTTTTTGGTAAATTTCTGTCTGTTATGATATCTGTTCCTTGGATAAAAATTCTTGGGTTGAACCTATTCATGCCATTATGTTGGCATTTCTGATAAAAACTATCACCAGAATTGACGTCATTGACGAGTAAATTGTCGTGTGTAAATACACCCAATATTTTATTGTATTCATGAATTTTATTGGACCATTTAAATTAGCACTGTCAGATAATGACATATTTTGCTGTATCATTTTCTCTTTTCTCGGATTTTAGCCACTGAAAATTATGTCAGTGTTGAGCTCAAACAATGAAAATATAGTGATCGGATGTGTGCTAGGCATATGAAAACAAAAATCCAAAATTTTCCAGCCTGAAAATTTACTTTAACAGCTGACTGGCTTATTGGAATTTTTTTTCGGGTTCCTAACGATATATTTTTTTACACAGGGAAAAATTAATTTTCCATATGCGTCAGAAGTATTTTACATGGATGACCTGAAACTATATGCCTCCGGAGAGAATTATCTACATCAAGAGTACACGATGTCCAGCTCGTAGACGGAAGCATCCTACATCATCTTGATGCCCAAAAGGTAACCACAGTTAAAAACTCTCTCCGCGGCAAGTATCAGCATAAACTCCTGCAGATCTGGTCATTAGAACTGTCGGGAAAGAACGAAGTTACTGCAACTAATATGCTTGCCGTTCCGATACTATTCTACTCCTTTAGAGTGATAAAATGGACTCAAGAGGAGCTGCCACAACTCGACGTAAAAACTCACAGGGGCTTGCATTCTAAATCGTCCGTTCCACGGTTGTACTTTCCTAGTCAATAGGGAGGCTGTGGACTTTTGAGTTTGGAGTGTCTACATAACAGGCTGATACTGGATGGAGCCTGTAAAGCTATCAGGGGTTCAGATTTCCTTCGATGCATGGTGCGTGACCATGAAAAAGCAGAGATTGGAGCATTCCTTTTCAAGGCAGCAGCAGGAGCGGCCGATGAACTTGTTCTCGTTTTCGACACTAAATTCTGTCACCGAGTCGGAACCCGTTCAGCAAAAAGCTCACATTGAAGCTGCGGAGAATGAGATCCTCCTGCAGCTTCATATGGATAACCCAATACATAGGGTATTCTTTAAGAACGTTGAAGAACTTGGGTTATCAAAAAATGTGACCTACGCATTCCTCAGGTCAAGTGAGCTGAAGTTGGAGACCGAGAGATTCATAATGACCTGCCAGGACAACACCCTGGTCCACTGCAGTCGCGTGATGGGTATGAATAGAGGTCCCCGACACTAGATGCAGAGCGTGTCGTAGGGCGCCTGAGACCATAATGCATTTGCTGCCTGCTTGTCAAGCTTATGCGATCTCAGCCTATATCCACAGACATAACGCTGTGCTTCGGGTTCTGTACTACCACCTACTACACTCGTACAGTATAGACGAGACACCGGTGTTGCCTTATGCTTCGGGGATTTGAGTCCGTTGTGAAGAAGAGCAGAATTTATTGGAACTACTCATTCCCCACCATCAGGCAAATACAAGCAAATAAGCCTGATGTAGTTCTCTTCAACCATCAAAGTAGGACTATTTTCGTCATAGAGTTTTCGGCTCCTGGCGAAACGAATATCGTCCGAAAAGATGAGGAAAAACGGACTAAATATCAAGATTTACTCTTTGAACTCCGCAGGCTGTACCCAAACCATTCTGTAAAAATAGTAGATCTAATTAAAGGGGTATTTGGTGGAATGATGGGCACGCTGCTCTCTAATATAAAAATTATACCGGCTTGTCCTGATGCGGAAGAAATCTCAGCTGGACGAATGCAGAAGGCTGTCATCCTTGGTTCACTCCGTCTGCTCAGGACACATGATTCTCGAACCCAGTAGTTGCTCACCCCACGGACGTGGGGAGTGACTACCTGGGTAAATGGCACCAGCGCGCCCTACGGATGTGTCGAAGCTCCGGAGACATGGCCCGGCTGGTATATTCCAAACGGATAAAAAAATAATAATAATAATATAATGAAATACAAGCAAATAAGCCTGATGTAGTCCTCCTCGACCATCATGGTAGGACGATATTGGTTAGAGTTTTCGGATCCTGGTGAAACGAACATCGTCCGAAAAGATAGAAGAAAAAAAAAGACTGAAATAAATCTGAAACTTATCGATGTATCTGTAATGACGGCATCAAAGTATCTAAAATCAATTCCAAAATGTCATTCACATAACCCTAAAAAGCAGGAACTAATAATAAAATAAAAAAGCTTTTAATGTACCATGTTTTATAACAGAATAAAAATTATAAAATAATTTATTCATGAAGGATAAAACCACATACTGATTTCTAACTTTTTCTAAATTATCCTGAAAATTCATACTTGGAAACTTTTGGTAGCTAGCAAAATACTTGTAAGATTGGAAACGAAAAACATGGGGCACATGCAATACATAACTATAAAGAGTGTAGAGAGTAGCTCTCAATTCCACATTATTTGATATAAAATTGGTAGTTGAGCTATATGCTATATTATCTGCTATCATATGGCAAAAATTATTGATGACTATTCTTCAGTTTTCTTGTCAGAACTGTGAGGCACCCTGCATAACATTCGATAATTTTTTTCACATTTGCATGAAATATCCCAAGAACTACTTCTAATAATTGTTGTGCCTCTTTCCGTTGCCGTCTCGTTTTTTTTATAACTTGTGTTAATTTTCGTGATAACAAATTAATAAAATAACAATAACTTTACGAAATCAAATGGAACTGATTGACCTGCTGAGATTCCACTCTAGCTTATTCTTCCAACTCGCGACCCTGGCCGTCTGCATATCGAATAATGACTAAATGACTCATGAATAAATATAGAACTACGTAAATTTCGTGATACAACGAATTCAACCTGCCTTTCAGGTAGATTATAACGCTCTCCCCTGTCCTGAAATTCGAATAATCAACTCTGTAACTTGTTTAGATTCGAGTCATTTCCGACAATTCCCCCTTTTACCGACACGAAGTGTGGAATCTCTTTCCACCCCTCGGAGATAGATCCGACCGAATAGGTGAGCTGAATGTTTTTCTAAAAGATATGTGGAAAGTCCTTTTCCACCTTCACTCCAGAGGCGTACTACACGATGCGATCCTAGTTGAAAGGATAGGCATACTATCGGTTTGTACTTGTTTCGTACACTCGCGTTTCGTACAACACATTTTTTTTTCTGAAAAATTCCCGTTTCCTACATTAAAATAATTATTAACCCATCTTCAAATTTCCGTTTCGTACGCCGAAAACTTGGGCGCGAGGAAATCAAATAAATACATTTTGTGATGAGTAATTTCTTAGTCTGTTCTAACCCAAACAAACTAACCATACGTGGACGCTTGGGCGCGAAGAAATTCCACAAATACATTCTGTGAGGAGTAATTTTTAGTCTGTTTTAACCAGAACAAGCTAACTTTACGTAAACACTTGAAGCAGGTACAAATACTACTAGTGTGATGGGTAAATTTCAGTGGTATTCTAAATCACTTTCAAGGCCGTTCGAACAAAGAGAGTGACCTATCTTTGGAGAGCGGCAATTACACTTTGTGCTCGAAATACACACAATATTTTTTCGACAAATGCAGATCTCAGATACAGAAGAAACACTCAAATTCCTCAATGATCATACATTATTACCTACTAATATTAATTTCTTTTCAACATTTACTGAAGAAATTGCCGGGATTATAGGTGAATTGAAAACTGAGGCAGGAGTAAAACCCAGTTTTTTCTTTGGCATATATTATAAGTGATACTTTTGTCTCACTAGTCTAAAACCGTTGCATATGGTCCAAAGAGGGTATAATCAGTATAATTTTTTCGTATCAACTAAAATATCCCTGACTTTCGGATCCTCCGTAAATATCGTAGAAGGGTTATGTGAAGTGGGACAAAACACATTAAGGTACTCAGATACTCACGTGTTATATTTGCACGAGGAAGGAGAAGTCTTCAGGAACGATATGCAATTTTTCTTTTCCTTCTACTATAATTTTTAGCAAAGTTATAACAAATTTAATTTTCTTTGAAATTCGGTGAATATCTTATGCCATCTAATTCATGTTTGGGGCAGTAGTAGGTACAATAATAGGTACTGTTATTACCTAAAAATTCACTCAACTTTTGCATTTCTGATTTTTTTTTACAATGAATTAATATTTCGCTAAATTTATATTCACCAACTAAGGGCCGGTAGGTATTATAAAACTATTTTGACAGAAAACTAGAAGTTAACTTGTCGAATGACGTCACATCTTGCAGTTAACTTTTAGATGAAGGAGTTAACTTTATCCGGTGGAATGGGTGTCAGTTGAAGTTAACTTTGTAGGAAATGATGGCACATACTTGAGTTTATTGTTGTATTATTTTTCTGATTTTGTTAAAACGATATCCGCTTTGTTTTTGAGGAACTTTCAACCGACGATGAAGATACTGGTTGAAGGCACAGAGCGACCAAGAATGCTTAGATATCGGTTAGACTATTTCAACTTGTGAAATGAAATATAATTCAAAAATCGATTTCGATTATTCAGAGAATCTGTACACATTAAGCAAATTTAAAATAAAAAATGGGACCTTTATAAAACTGACATTCTAAAGTAAAAGTTAACTTGACTGTTAAAATTAAAGTTACCTGTCAAACATTTTTATAATACCTACCGGCCCTTAATAAGACACGGATACTGTTTGGTATGCAACCTGGTTTTCTTCTATATCGACGGTAAGTTGTCTACTGTTCATAGCGGCAACAGCGGTCAGGTCCGGTCCGGATCCAGGCTTGTTACATTGTCCCCTTCTTGAAGATATTTCGTCCCGCAATATCATATTAGGAGTGTGTCGATACCTGCAAGATCCTCAATATCTGCACCGTGAGGTTCAATGGAAGTGAAGTAACGCTTAATATGTTCGGTCGTGGAAGATTGTTGCAACACACCAAAATCTTGACGCAGCTCACTCTGAATATATCTATATATACCTGCACATTTTATAAAACCCTTCAATCCAGGCCATCATTCCCACAAACAGTGACGTATCCAGGGTACTGGCATGGGGGGGTTTATGAATATAAATATTCTAATTTAAGAAAAGTAAAATATGAATATATTTCCAATAGGCATGTGAAATAATAAAAACTAGCAATAGAGTGGCTAGGTAGATGAGAATTGCGAATAAAAGTATTTGAAACACTCAAATTACGATATTTTGAAATATACCTACTGCGTTCATCCTCAGACCTTAGGACGGCAGTATGAGGATTTTGGAATAAGCTTGGGAGGGGTAATTACCCCATTTACCCCCCCCCTTGAATCCGCCACTACCCACAAAACAATTTTGGGATTGCCAGATCCACAAAAGATTTTAATCCACCGTGTGATTACGAAAACTCTAGAACCGTAGCGAGTTTGAGCAATTATTAAAACCAATACAAAACATATTGAAACTTGGACAATGGTCTATATGGTGGATATAATTCCATTTTTCTGTCTCTATTCAAAGAAATTTCATAATTCCGATTTAGTTTCGACAACTTTCGTATCGAGTGTTCATAATACCATAATCCCACCCCTGGAGTCGACCGAACGAACTTCTTGGTAGTGGCACAAAATTAAGTACGTGCATCGTAAATGGCTAAGGTCCTAAGGTGCAATGTGCATGACTTGGATTTGGAGATCCCGAGTTAGACGTCTGACTTATAGTCCGGTTCACAAGTGATATTTTGTCAAAAAGCTGACCTAGAACACCGAAAATTATGATTTTGGTCTCATTCGATTTGAAATGGCATCTAGAAATAAATGTTGAACTGGAAAAATTGAGTGAACAAAAAAAAATGGTTGGGTTTTTTGCAGATATTTCATAAATAACTGTTCGAGATATCCAAAATTTGAAAAAGACTAATTTTCGGCCCTGCCTGAACTTGCAGTGGCGGGTTAGCGCGAGCATGAAATGTGATGTAGTCGTTATACCACGTTTTCTGAGAAAACGAGCGTATTTCATAAGGTATTACTGAAAGTCAATCTTGTGGAGAATTGAATTATCTCTCAATCTATCAAAATCGTTTTTTGATAAATATTAAATTTTCTGAAATAACAACAAAAAATTATTTTTTTTATTGAAAAATTTTTTAGGTTCCACCCCTGATTTTTTGGTAAACATTTTTTTTTCTAATAATACATTAATGATGTCGAGATGTCATGTGCCGAGTTCACAGAACTCAAAGACCGAGTTTCAGAGTGCTACAATCCATTCTTCACTTTTGGCTGGAGTTTATATTAACTTTTTGTTAAGATTCAAGGGTTTTTAGCCCTCAAAATAAGAATCTTATATCGCTAGATGGCAGTGCGTGTTCGAACGATTGAATAAATTCAAACTCCGCCCATTTCCAGCTTGTCAACTCTCGCGCGGTACAGGACCGAATTAAATAATTCGGCGATTGTGTTTCCTATTCGCTTTCGTGGTAAATTTGCACGAGCATTTCAGATTAAATATTGCGTTCCAGTTACAGAATGAATCCAAAATTGAAAGCAAAATAAAAAAACTGAAAATCTCTAGAAGATAAAGCGTTAAAAATAGTAGGTATAATTGATTGACGGGCGGAAACTATTAAAAAAGATGTTTTGAATCAGAATTTTTGGAAGAAAAATGTACCTCAAAAAGATATACCGATGGTCTCTTCTAGACTATTGTATAAAAACTAATGACATACATGCAGCATAAATATACAGTGCTGGCGTAGGAAGTCTTTATCGTAAATTATTTTTGGAAAGTTTTTCTTTTAATCATATTGGAACACAATTAATTTTATTGGGGTACTTGTTCATAATTCCGGTGACGATGCATTATAATATTTTTTTCACTTATAATTACACGAGAGCATTTTTTTGTCGAAGTAAACTTGACATGATGTAGTAATGAAAGTTTTGTTTTGTTGCCTGACAATTCAACGAAAAAAACTACAGTTTTTTGAGTTGAATTGTCCTAATGGCAACAAAATTCGAATTACAAATGTCAAGTTTAACTACTTTGACAAGAAAAAGCTAGAGTGTAATTCAATAAGACAATTTAATGAATATGTGACATAACGTCATCAAAAATATGTTTACAATGCTGGTTGTCATGCTTTCAAAAGTTAGGTTCCGTTTTGTCGCTGGAAAAGTTAGGGCAAACTTTTTTCGCTGTAATAATGACAAAACAACGCGACATATGGCATTTTTAGGCTCGGCGATTTTTAATATTTTGTTAAAATTAATGAATTCAAGATGACGTTTCGAAGGCGGACAAGTTTTGTGATTATGGTTCGATTCCATTCAGCAATGACTTCAAGTCGATCTTGAAAAGGATGATCGCCCCTCGACAATATATTATTACCAAAATATATTAATAAAACTGATAAAAATATTCATTCAATTTTGCAGGAAGTAATGGAACCGCAGCTTATCACATTCGTTATTTCCTGGCGAAATTGTTTATCAATGAGGTCACAAGTAAATAAATGTAATGTTGAATTCGAAATTGAATAAGAGGGTTAATGCAGATTAAATTTCAGGGATCAATATTTATTACGTTATTGCGCTTCGATCAACGTGGTGAACTACGGCCACCGTTCTCCCTACCAAAAGAAGTGGAAAACTAAATGAAATTTGGACCACAAAAATTACCTTTTATAAGTGTCAGAAGGTGCTGCTCCTGGATTTTCAAACGTGGCCATCCAGAGTTCTTGTCGTACTTCCTTCAAACGTGAGACTGAAGTCAGTTGATTGAAATGAAATTGCAGCGTGATTTCCTATAGGAAATTTCAAATAGATATTTTTTTGCAAAACACAACACAGCACCCCCACAGGAAAGTTGAAGTGAATTTTCGAATGTCGATGTCGAATGATCTACAATCATTTTACAATACGTGTCTACGTAACAGAACAGTAACGGAGGGAGCTTGTAAAGTTATCAGGAATTTAGATCCCCTTCACTGCATGATCCGCGTCCTCTGAAAAGAAGGGATCGAAGCATTTCTGCTTGAGGCAGCAGCTAGTGCAGCCGATACACTTGGTTCTGTGTTCGACACTACACGAGGTGACGCAAATTCTGTCATCGAACTGAAAGCTATTCAGCAAAACGCTTACATCAAAGCTGCGGAGACTGAAGTACTCCTGCAGAATTAGCCAATGCATGGGGTCTTCATCAAGAACATCAAAGACCTTGGCTTATCAAAAAATTCGACGTTAGCTTTTAGGTCAAATGGGCTTAAGTCGGAGACCGAGAGATTTCTAATGGCTTGCCAGGAATGTGTCTTCAACACCCTGGTCTACCGTAGTCGCGTGTGATGGGTATATAGGTCGCGGCACTAGATGCAGAGCGTGCCGTGAGGCACCTGAGACCACAATGCATTTGCTCCACAGGCATGACTCTGCGCTACGAGTGTTGCACTACCATTTATGATATTCATATTAATCGACAGACAAACCCGAGCAAAAAGTGAAGAATGAATTGTAGCACTCTGAAACTCAGCACATGACATCTCGGCATCATGTATTATTAGAAAAAAAATTGTTTACCAAAAAACCAGGGGTGGAACCTAAAACATTTTTCATTAAAAAAAAATAAGTATAATTTTTTTTTGGTGTTATTTCAGAAAATATAAGATTTATCAAAAAACGATTTCGATACGTTGAGAGATAATTCAATTCTCCACAAGAATGATTTTCAGTAATACTTTATGAAATACGCTCAGAAAACGTAGTGTAACGCCAACGTCACATTTCATGCTCGCGATAACCCGCCACTGCAAGTTCATGTAGGGCCGAAAATTAGATTTGTCATAACTTTGCTAAAAATTATAGTAGAAGGAAAACAAAAAGTGCATATCGTTCCTGAAGACTTCTACTTCCTCATGCAAATATAACATGTGAGTATCTGAGTACCTAAAATGCGTTTTGTACCACTTCATATAACGCTTCTACGATATTTATGGAGGATCCGAAAGTCATTGATATTTTAGTTGATAAGAAATAATTGTACTGAAGCAGGAATCAGTACCCTCTTTGGACCATATGCAACGATTTAAAACTAGTGAGAATTAAAATTATTACTATTATTATTATTATTATTGTTATATAGTGCCTAAAGTTATTTTTTCATATGGCAGCATCGTTCTGAATATGTTTCATGCTGGATCAAATGACCCCCCAAAATGTTATACGGGCTTGTAATCCATATACCGGCTTGCCGTGATTCAGCAGAATTCATAGCCGTACGAATGTAGAAGGCGGTACTCGTTGGTTCACTTTGTCTACTCAGTGCATTTCATTCTCGGAACCAGTCATCATTTAAAACGTGAAAAAGTGGACGGTTATTGTAAATAGGAACAAATATAATGCATACCAAATTAAACTATGCCAAAAAATTTAATGAACATCTAATAATCTCAATGGGACCCAAATAGATGTCTGCCGATTTTAATAAATGTTCACCAAATTTAGAATTCAGGCTCTGGTTAGGTTTGTGTGTCGAGTGCGAGCGAAAAACTAATTAACGCATTTTCGAGTCTCGCAAGCTAAGTTAGCTTGCTCATGTTAGGTTTGGGTGTCAATGGCGAGCTAAAAAAATAAATAAATTACGCAATTTAAAATTTGGTGAAAATTTAGTATTTTTGTTTGAGGAACAAATAATAGATGTACATATAAATATTTTGCCTTCTTAATTTTGGTGAGCATTTATAATTTTTGGGAAACAAAAGCATTTTTTTAGTACAACAAAATTGAGTAAATTTGGTAGGCAGTTAAATACCACCCATAGTAAATAACTTTTAAAAGATATCATTTTAATGCCAAAATGTCCAATTTTCAATCAGTTGTACCTCTTATTCTCTTTCAATTATTCACTTCTACAAAAATTATTTTATACCCTACTAATAATAAAAATTGCGTTCTATTTAAACTTTTAATCTGTGACAATACCTTTGAATGACAAATTTAGCAACGAGTTGGTTATTAGACAATTGGTTATGTGCCAGTGAAAAACATAAGCCTCCATTTCAATTTTTTTGTTAGTATCACTGCCGGGTAGAAAGTGCAAATTGCTTTCAGTATGAAAAATAATACAATTTTGATCTCTGGTCCATTGAAACCATTTTCGAATCAATACCAAACACCGTAGATTACTTTTGGGAACTCAAAATTAAAAGCCAGCGCCAAAGTGGCAAAAGGCCGAACTACGTGTATATATGTGCTATTTATATTCAACAGAAAAACATAATATTCAACATATACATGGTGAACTCTGACCAATTACCGAAATCATATAGAAACACACCTTTAAAATTTTAGAGAAATCCGAGATCATTTATACAGGGTGTTTCCGAAATTGGAGCAATAAATGAAATGGGAAGTAGAAGATGACAAAACAAAACTAAATGAAAGAATACTTTTTTGTCGAAAAAAAAATTATTTTGGGAGATATTGAATTTTAAAGTTTTCAAGACTTTCACTGATAAGAGGTCTACAGTCTGCGCAAACCGCGCTGAAACACTGCCAGCGGGCAGACACGCTGTGACCTGGAGAATCCCAAACACAGGTAACTGAAAGCGATTTCATAAAATTTCATAAAAAATTTCAACAATTTTTGACTGCTTCAAAAACGCAAAATTCTTGCCATGTATTGATACATTATGTTCCATATAACAACCCATTTTTTTAATCGCTCCAATTTCGGAAACACCCCGTATAAAATGGCAAAAAATATGGCCAACCTATATCCTATTATTATTATCTATCTGGGAGAAGGTTTCCAAATCCAAATATTCAGAGTATTAAAACAAATTCCGTATCATTATTATTTTTTTTTGCAATAAAGATCTCAAATAGTAACAAACTACAATCTGTATATTCGGGAAACGATAATTCTATGAAAATATCTAACTATTTGCATAAGAATATGACGACATACCTAGACGCACTGACATTGAAGATTTGGAGAAGCGCTACTTTTTCGAAACGGAAAAATTAAAGTGAAAAATTCCGGTTTGACCAGAGCGGTAACCGCCAAAGAAATGTGAAACGAATTCTCAAACTGAAAATCTCATAACATCCAATATTCGAATCCGAAACAAGCATTCATCGCAGGACCCTAAAAATTCCGACGCAAAAATCAACCGCAGCGCGCGCCAGTTCCTGTTCTATTCTAATTGCGGCACGGCACAGCACACGACACGTGACGTTCCCGCACCAAATAAACAAATAAATGCACTTTGGGAGTCGGAGATCGGAGAGTTCGAAGGGCGAAAAGCAAGAGCTCGCTTACGTAGAGAAGGATGCGCGACAGACGCTGAACCTGACGGAGAAATGTTTCGGCGCTCACTAACCTGCCTCTAACCCAAAGTTCGTTTGCAAAGACCCGATAGACAGAGGCGAAGTGAAGCGCAGCGCAAAACGCTGTGTGAATGAGAATATGGTGATAAACTAACCTGAAGCACTGACTGATATCAGTTCGCCCGTTCATGATTGCGATCATTGTCACAATGATAAAGATTCCATTAATTTCGAAACAACAGGGTGAACTATGACCATGCAAATTACCGAAAATAAAATAGTGTACTAGTTTATTATGTGGAAACCCAGCCTTAAAATTATAGACCAATCTGTGACGATTTATATATTTTTTTTACTCGCTACTGAATTTAACACCTACGTTTTGTCTACGCTCTGTTGATGTTCAATAATTTCTATGATTCTCCGTGGCTCCAATCGGTAGTACCGTGCACGCGGTTTGTTCATCACAGTGTCTACTGATTTAATTTCAAAGTAATTTGGTTGATATATCATTCAAAAGGCATCAATACGCACGCAATACCAAAAGCTCGAATAAATTTGTGCTCGAAATTTTCCAATTTTTTATTGGGAGTCGTACTAGAACCGGTGTTTCAGTCCCACGTTTGATGAAGGAGGAGGAACACTGATTCTGATTGCTAGATGTGCACGTTTCTAAATCCAGGGACGGCGCTTCCCGACGTACACATAACGTTATATTTTTCATAAAAATTACCAAATTTCACCTAGTTTTCCACTTCCTTTGGTGGGGACAGCACACTGTTTAATTTTCAGTAAATGGTCGTAGTTCACCATGTATAATTTTTACGAAAATGGCTATTGTTAACATTGAATAAGGTTGAATATCGGTAATTGTAATGGGTGGGGACGCAAGCGTCAGCGACTAGGCCCCGGAGGGCCATTTTCGCAAACCCCGGCATATTCACTCGTTCCATGGCAGATACCTGCTCGAACCTCTTCGATCTTCTTATGCACCGATATCATTCGCTTTGACTACCTGCAACCGTCTTTTCCTCTCCACTAGTTTCTTAATGTATCAATTCAGTGCCGTTGTCTCCTTGTTACGCCGACGGCGGGTTCGGGCCCGTAGTAGGGTTGCCCGGCACCTTGCTTGGCTAGCTAGTCTTTAATCCCGGGACCCACATCAGGGTTATTTCCTTTTCAGTCGCAAGACTTTCTAGGGCGTTTCTACACTCCTGAACAAGTTTTACTCTGGTTCTGGTTGCGTTCAAAGCTCTGATAGCGGCGTGACTGTCATAGCAGACATATATATGTCGCTTTGGACCCGACCTTACCTCTTCCATCCTGGTTGCCCCTAGGACAGCATACACCTTTGCTTGGAAAACTGTTGTTAGAGAACCTAGGGCATAGGTTCTTCTCTTTCTGTTTTCCAAGTAAACTCCTGCTCCGGCGTGTCCCTCGTCCAGCTTGGACCCGTCTGTAAAACAGACCACGCTTTCTGTCGAACAGATCACCTTTCCTTTTCCCACTCTCTCCTGTCTGGTATCTCCAGACAGATCGTACTTTTCCACCTAATTTTGTCCTCTACCTGTTACAATTACGATGTCGGTGTGCTTTGTGTACCCCTCTCCTCGCCTACTTCCAGCAGGCCGTCTAGGGCTGCCGAGGGGGTCCTCCTCATCGCGCCAGTTATTCCCCTACAGCTAGTCTTTGGATTTTTTCCAGCTTGTTGGTTGTCGTAATCTGGTCAACTCTTGGTCACCAGAAAACTGCCCTATATAGAATTTTGGGTCTGATTACCGCCGTGTAGATTCAGTGGACGAAGTGAGGTTTAAGGCTCCACATCCCTACCACAGCCCGGCGCAGAGTCCATATAGCCACCACCATCTTCTCGACAACTCGATCGACGTGTGGCCCATAAGTAAGCTTCGACTCCAGTACCACTCCAAGGTATCTTACCTCTCAAGCCAGCTCTAGGGTTCTTCCACCCATTACTGGTGATCTGAACCCGTCTACCTTTTTTCTCTTGGTGAAGAGAATCACCTCTGTCACAAAAGTCAACCGCAGCGCGCGCCAGTTCCTGTTCTATTCTAATTGCGGCACGGAACAGCACACTACGTGACGATCACGCACCAAATAATAAATACAATAATAATAATAATTATTTATTTACTCGCCACTGATTTAAACACCTATGTTTTGTCGATGTTCAATAATTTCTATGATTGATCGTGGCTCCAATCAGTGGTTCCAAGCCCAGTCTAACTGGGCACACGGTGTGTGTATCAAGGTGTCTACTGAGATTTCATTTCGATGTACTTTCGTTAATCGATCGTTCAAAAGACATTAATACGCATAGAAAGTGCTAGGAATAGCACGTTAAAAGGTAAGACCTCGTTAATCCTTGGCTCGCACAAGTTTCGACTTTTGAGGGCTGCCGTTCGTAAGGGGACGACAGCTGGTTAACGGAAAAAACAATTTTAACAATACCAATAGTTCGAATGAAGTGATCAAATGACCCATTTTTTTTGGGAGTAATATCAAAACCTCAATGTTTGAGTCTCGCGTTTAATGAAGGAAAAGAAACACTGATTCTGATTTCTGGCTGTGTACGTTTATAAATCCAGGGACGGCGATTTCCTGCAAACACACAAGTTAATATTTCTAGTAACTAAATTTCTCTTAGTTTTACACTTCTTGTGGTGGGGAAGTCAGAAATGACATTGGCTAGAGTTAAATATTACTTTAATAACGTTTACTGAAAAATCTTGAAATTTGGCAGGTGTTCATAATTCCGATGGCAATGCATTATGGAATTTTTGTTGGAGAAATAAATGGCGGCTCCAAGATAGCTGAAGAGATTTGTGATCTTGATCCGATTCCATTCAAAATTATAAAAATTAATAAATTCAAGATGGCGGCTCGAAGATGGACGAGTTATGGTGCGATTCGATTGAAAATTAGTATTTGGAGGTTCTCGGAATCGAATATTTAATTAGTTGTGGAAAATGACGGCTCCAAGATGGCGGACTAGTTTTGTAATTATGGTCCGATTCGATAAAAAATTGATATGGGAGTTTCCGGTGTCGCAGATAATTCTATATGGCGGACAATTGTTGTGATTATGTTTCGATTCTATTTGAATTTGGTATGTGGGTGTTTTAGAGGTCAAAGATTATGATTTGAACACTCGTTATTGGCAACAAATCTTTTAAATCTTGGAGAAGGATTATTTGGATGTCAAAATGTTTAAGCTGTCAAAGTTTTCAACTGAAATGTCACGTTTGGGATATACCAATGGAGATTTTCTTAATTTTATAATAATAATTAATTTTTTTCATCATATGGGAAAAACTTCTAAAAATAATTTATTTTTAGTTGGTTTACGTGTTTTGCCGTGGTCTTCCTTGGTTAAAACCTCCAAACGTTTCAACTGCAATTGCGGCAGTCATCTTCAGAGGCGTAGTCGAAGTACTCTTTTTGACGTGTCAACTGAAAGTTTCAGTTCAGTTTGGAGATTTTAACCAAATTAGACCATGACAAAACCCGGAAGCCAACCAGTACATTGACGCCAGCCGTGAAAGCCTCCATTCCTATAATTTATTTTAAAATTCGACTTGAGCGTTAGGATCGGACAGGGCCACGCGAATTTCACTGTACACGGTGTATTCTAACCTCTTGCACTCCCGTGAAGGACGGGTGTATAATGCCATTTTATAAAGAATGGCAGGTGCGAAAAATTCGAAAAAAAAATTGTGGAAATTTTAAATTTTGTTGGATAATTCGAAAAATCTTGGAAACCGTTGTTCGAAATTACACAGTTTTTTCCATCCGGCAGTATTATTGCGGCTCTGCTCCGGTCATCTGACGTTCAGAGGACAGCGGATCCCAAAAATTTCGACGAATTTTCCAACACAATTTGAACTTTCCACAATTTTTTTTCGAATTTTTCACATCTGCCAATCGTTTTAAAATGGCATTATACACCCGTCCTTCACGGGAGTGCAAGAGGTTGGATTACACCCTGTATATCAAAAATTTATATTTATTTTTTAAAGCGATGGCTTCATGTGGAAGTGACATATAATAAACTGAAAGATCTAACCTAACCAGTGCCGGATTAGCTACGTAGCAAGAGTAGCAAATGCTACGGGCCCCGCGCATTGGAGGGCCCCGCGTCACAACACCTGTCTGACCGTAAACAAATTTAAAATTTAGATAGGACCGTAAAATATTGCATGCCTTAAACGCGAAGCTCTTAGGCTATGCTTCACTTTCACCTGAAAATCTAAATATAATAATTAATACCTACCACTACAAACGTTGGTATCAAAATCTACAACAATAATTTAAAATTGTACCACATTTTTAAAATTGAGCGTATCCTCAACGAACAACTCGATTTAAACAATAGTCCTCTCCTGAACCTATAACCCAATTCCCACAACCTGCAATACCTGCATTTATCAAATTGTTTGTTATGTTCCTTTATCATTGATATTGACTCCGAAAATCGATATAGGTACTGCTACTAATTAAGGTATATCCTAGGATTCCCACATTCCCAGGTATAGATGATGTAGATCTCTCATGATCACTAACTGCAGTGGCGAACGTTCTTTTTCCACATTAAAACGTATTAAAAATGAGTTAAGGAACACGATGGGCCAAGAACGTCTTAATCATTTCACTTTGATGAATATAGAGCATGATTTGCTTAAAGAAGTCGATATTGAAAGTGTTATCTCTAAATTTGCCCATATTAAATCCAGAAAAGTTTATTTGTAATAGTTTTGTTTTATTTAATACCCTAAACTTGAGAACCTAAAGCAAACCAAGGGCCCCATGAGAGAATTTGCTACAGGCCCCGCACTGGCTTAATCCGGCACTGAACCTAACCTAACTTTCAATGTTTATTTTTCATTATTAATGAATGAAAACATTGGAACGTGTTGATAAAGATCTAATTTATGTTCCCTTTTTCTCACTTTTTCGAAATTTGATTTGGCTCTTTTCAAAAAAAAAAATGGGAAAATCACCAAAAAACATGGACTTTTGTGATTGTTTTCAGAAAAAACTAAATCAAATTTTGAAAAAGTGAGAAAAAGGGAGCATAGATAACAACTTTACCAATATGTACTTATTTTTTTATTCACTTAAAGTGAAAAATGAACGAAAAAAGTTAGCGACTACCATACACTGCTTATAGTATAGTACAACGTCCTCTTAATTAAATAGATTCATTTACATATCTGTGCCAAATATTTGCAACTCAAGTTTATACCATTTTTAATATTTTCGAAATTTCTGATATAAATTTAGTGTGTCTCATGGAAACACCCCCATAACTTCCATAATTTTTAAAGTAGTACAGTAAAATGCATAGACCAAATATAGACCAAATATACACGAAAAATATACCGAATGACCTCGATGGGGTCGCTTCAAGTCAAGAACAATGAACACTTTTTGTACAGGGCGGTCCAATCCCTAGGAAGACATAAAACCACCATTTAAGAAAAATCAAAGTAGGTGACAAAATAAATAAAAAATTTCTTCGGAATACTAATCAGAACAATCATTCAGAACTAGTACACTTTTTTCTAACATCAGTTTTTAAAAATCAAAATTTGTCTCACTCCTCATGAAAACACCCCCTTAACTTCAGTAATTTTTGAGCTAGGATTGTGAACTTTGCAGGATAGATTAAAATTTTATTCAAACCCAGTCAAAAATGTATTTCGTAATCATACAGCAGCAAAAACAAATTTTTGAAAATCTTTCACAATTGCTCAATTCATTTGTGCTAATTGCATAGACCGAATTGTTTGTTTTGAATTCACTGCTTCCTACAGTATATTATATACAGTTCAGAGTGTTAATTTAGTGATTGATTGGCATATTAACCATAATTTGCCGACCCACCTGAATTCTCAATTTATTATTTCGTTTATAGATTTACTGAGATTCAATGATCAAACCCAACTAAGCGTGGTGGGCTAACTTTGGCAAAATTTATTTTAACAAGGGGCTCACCGAAAACTAGTAAAGTACATTCAGAATGGTTTATTCTACTGAGGAAAAATATATAACGACTCTGTAGAGGAGCAGTGTTGACTGAATTTAATGAAAGAGATGACGACAGGTGTTTATTCCATAGTTACATTATAGAAATGGTGGTGAAAATTCGGTTCGAACGAAAATAAAAAACGGGTACCTGAAAAATGACAGTTGTGTCGGAAGTTTCGCGGACCTCTGTACAAAGTATTATATAATATAAAGGACTATATAATTCAATGAGCTATGAAGATAATGAATAATACATATTACCATTTTATTGTATGTTTCTCAGAAGAGTGGGAATCAGTTTTATGCATTTAGTATTTTTTCAACGACTTTACTCCCACTCTTGCTAAATATATTAAACGTTAAATTTATATCATTAATGTAAAAAAAGTATAGGTTGAAATAGTTTGAAACACTCACCATTTTCAGTAAGTTCGAAGCTACTATCTCTCTCCTCTGCCTGGCGCCTTTCTCTTTCCACTACAAAAAAGATAATACATTTTATTTAAAAAGTTCTATCGTTCTGATATAAAGAAACTCACTATTTAAAAACTGGGAATTCTTCTTCGTTCTATTATGTTCGTTACTATCATGTCTCATTCCAATCAACTTCATAATACCCCTATCTTTCTTTGTAATTGGTCCTGGACAAATATCTTCAAATATTCTAACACAGTGTCGGTGTAAATTTATAAGGCAAACTGAAAATAATACAGAAGTATAGTATAGCGTATGCTTTTCTGCATCGTCTAGTTTGATGAAAAGATAACCAACCTACAATAGCAGAGGCAGATGCAGAATAATTGTCAAAATACCATGACTGAGGTATTTGAAATATATCAGATATTTACTAACAATGCGCCAAGAATCAATTCAGGGAGTAGAACCGGGCATTTTTCCTTTCCTCACCGGAATTGCTCCTTTGAGTCCTTGGCCTAAACTCTAACTCTAACTATGTGCTATATACAGTGTCGGAAAGTTTTCATCTTGGGTATGGTGGTTTCAAGAGAGCGTAAACAATAGCTTGCTATATGTTAGAGAGCATTACAATTTCTCCTCGACTCACTCGAGGAAGGGATATCGACGTGAGCTGCGTGTGGTGTGTCGTATTGCCACGTGGTCCGTTAATGCGTTGGGTGAGGTAACAGGATAGGCGCACAGTAGTGCGTCTCTCTTGTTTATGTGGTATCATCATATCATTGCGTTCCTTGTTGCTCACGTAGATTTCTGTCTATACCCCAGACAAATTGTTTCCGATACTGTAGATTACAATTTAGCGTACAGACACAGATTAAGTGTACAGATAAGTTCCGCGCTAAATGATCGATTAATCATAGGGTCAATTTTTAAAAACATTATCACGGTAAATCCATTCTTTAAATGGGTCACTATGGTAACTGTTTGATTTCAGTGACATTTCAGTGGTACAAAACCCGTAGTAGTTTTACTTGTTCCATTCCAGTAGCAGTGTAGGAATACATTGACATATGAATTACAACTGTAACAACAAAAATTACATGAATGGCATATAATCAAGTCATTCCTGCAATTTGAATAAGAAAAGTTGCAAATAAAATGATAAAAATAGCGATACCGGTGTTAGAATCAAATATAATGCAACTATTAGATCTTGGTCTAAGAAAAGTCAACTTGAAAAAATACAATTTTGTTGTTTTAATATGAGTTCTTGAAAAAAGTATGGTATATAACGCATTGATCGCGTTGATAAACTTCTCTAGAAGCTCGTAGATTGAACACTTGCTCCACTTGGCAGCGTGAGCGGAAACTCGTTTTTTTGTCCTCAGGGGCGGCAATTTATTTATTCGTGGGTTAGGGCCGGTGTGGATGCAGAAAAAAAATACTGTTGCTCGTTGCAGCTTGGTTTAATTATATTGGCGACGTTAGCTAAAAATATGAAGACCAACAATAACTTGGAAACATTTATAATGAATTTGCGTTAAGTCGCTAGGGTTCTATCAAGTTTAGCTTGCCAAAGTTGACTCAAAAGTCGGCTTCACGATAATAATGTTAAAGAAAGAAAAAGCATTAATTTAAAAAATGTCATAAAAACATCCTGTGTATTATTTCCAGTTTGAAAATACTCAAATCAGATAAGTGGCGCCATCTCATAATAAGAGGCGAAAGTTACAGACGTACTTAATATTGTTAAGTAGAAAACTAGAGTGACTTTATATGAATAATCGGTTGCCTAAATATGTTTTGTCATAAGCGCTCATGTTTTAAATACTCATTACTAAAAGGACGTTTATGTATTTTGATTTTTGTTCGAAAATATGGATAGGATATTCATAAAATCTGTTGTGGAATCGTCTGCGGCTGAAAGACAAACTTTAGTCACTATTTTCCATCGTTCAAGAAGAGATTGGGAGGTATTCATGAGGTTTTCATATTGAAAAGGGGAACATTCTCCTTGAAAATTGAAAAATGAAAAATGTGATTTTCTTGTAATAGTAGTTGTTTTCTGTTAGATCATTTTTTACAAGTATTCCAATGGATAAGTTAAATAAAGAAAGTTCAATGAAACACTATATCTCCATTATCTTCATAAAAAAATATGAAAGAATCTTTTCAAGCTGTCATTCAATAATTGCATCCTCATATTAGACCAACCAATATAAATTTTTTGTGGAAATGAATTCTAATAGTAAGCGACTTGCGCCATGACTTCGGGGCTACTTTATAAATAACTAAAATCCAAATTGCAACTCAAAATTTTTTTTGTGCAATTGTTTAAACAATGATTATAAAAAAAGGGTCCTTTTTTTGTTAATATCTCAAAAGGTACTGGACGAATGGCTTTACTCATAAAAGACCGTTTGTAGAGAATGAAACAACCTACAAAATGGATTTTGGAAAATCCCGATACGACCATTTTTCGCCGAGAAAAGCCGGAAAAACTCTTGAAAAATGGCCTTTTTTCAAATATTCGTATCTCCCTCAATTTTCAATATTAAGAAATAATTTTTCGGGAAATGGTAGCTAATATCATGTACGTTGAGCTCCCGAAAGGTGGAAATTGTCGCTTCAATAGTTTTCCTACAATCGGGTTTTAAAAAAATTACAGCCATATTTTGCATGATGCGTCATATTACGGGAAATGGTACGATTTGAATTTTTAAAGCGGCATTTTGAAGTTGAGGTTAAAAACTACAATTTGTCTATCTCACATTATCCCATAAGCTTGGAGAACATTGTTAAAAATGCTTCTGAACACAGCGCTTCGAGTGAAAATTCGTCGCCGAGTCGTGCTAAGGTAGTAGTGGAGGGGGCGCCGAGAAGCCACGTCTTCGCTGTATAGAAAAAAGCGCCTTGTGCGCGCATCCGGTCTATCACTTCTCCTCCGCTTCTCGGCGCCCCCTCCACTACTACCTTAGCACGACTCGGCGACGAATTTTCACTCGAAGCGCTGTGTTCAGAAGCATTTTTAACAATGCTCTCCAAACTTATGGGAAAATGTGAGATAGACAAATTGTAGTTTTTAACCTCAACTTCAAAATGCCGCTTTGAAAATTCAAATCGGACCATTTCCCGTAATATGACGCATCATGCAAAATATGGCTGTAATTTTTTTAAAACCCGATTGTAGGAAAACTATTGAAGCGATAATTTCCACCTTTCAGGAGGTCAACGTACATGATATTAGCTACCATTTCCCGAAAAATTATTTCTTAATATTGAAAATTGAGGGAGATACGAATTTTTGAAAAAAGGCCTTTTTTCAAGAGTTTTTCCGGCTTTTCTCGGCGAAAAATGGTCGTATCGGGATTTTCCAAAAACCATTTTGTAGGTTTTTTCATTCTCTGCAAACGGTCTTGTATGACTAAAGCCATTCGTCCAGTACCTTAGTACCTTTTGAGATATTTACAAAAAAACAAAAAAAGGACCCTTTTTTTAATAATCATTGTTTAAACAATTGCACAAACAAAATTTTGAGTTGCAATTTGGATTTTAGTTATTTATAAAGTATCCCCGAAGTCATGGCGCAAGTCGCTTACTATTAGAATTAATTTGCAATATTATTGTTATATTGGTTGGACTATATATTTTTATTGAAGTAGCTACTTTTGCAGATGTAATATCAAACAGATGTTAATAGGGTAATTACACGAAAAGAAAAAAGTTTCTAGATGTACAGTTTTGGGAAATTGTAGGAAGCCAGTGATTAACAAAAATGGTTGTCTGTAAAGTCGGTTTACGGACGATAATTTTACGTGATAACGTCATAAGAAAACATTGATGAGAACTTGAATACTTTTATTAATGGGATTGAATTATTATCACTGAATTATTATGTATAATACAAAGAAGGAGTTCGTTGAAAATTACGATGAAATTGAAATCATAAATGAAATTCATGAAACTGATGCTTTTGAAAAGCTCGCCAAAACCTATTTGATATAATAATATATTTCCTTGAACTGCGTTAACTTTTCATTAAAACATAACTAATATTAAAACTCTTGCGAACGGTTAGTTATAGAAATAAACTGTAGTCAAATAAATGTCAATAAATTGTTAATTTGAAATGACGAAATTGGACAAATAAATCAAATTTTTCAAATTGGTGCTTTTAAAAAGCCCGCCTTAACCTGTTTGATAATATAGTTTTTCTCGCACAGTGGTTGGCCGGTTAAACTTGTCATTTTAGACTCACTCATTGTTATAACATTGTGTGTGGTTGAACATTAATTTTCAACCTTTCATTAATAGCTACGCACGATAATTTTTTTCATTAAATACTAAATAAAAGCATTTGACTTTTTATAGGATCGTATATATGAGTCATAATAATTTTTTATTCAAAAGTGTAACATAATCTATTATTAATGCACTCGTCGACCGATGCTACTTTTTTTTAATAATCAAAGAACAAATATATGAGATTATATCGCTAATCCTATTATAGCAAATCCCTGTCATAAAACAACTACTCCCCTGGCTAAGAGAAAAGAAAAAAAGGCAGTGTTTCGAAGTAAATGTTTCAAAAGGTATTTCGATGAAAACTGAGTAAAGATTATTGGGTTTGTAGGCATCATCAACTTCATCTTGGCAAGGAAAGCATGGTCTCATTGTATGCGCACGCACTAGACCTTTCCATTGGAGAAAGTTGGTCGATCTTTGTCCCATACGTTCATTTATTGTTTGCTGACAAAAAACAGTTGAGAGTTGAAAAAAATCAGTTGAAAATAATTTTTAATATCCTTGATTAATATGCAGCTTTTGCAACCGTGAAAGCTTGACTCGCATACTTGAAAATACGTGAATTTTCCACCGTTCAAGATGAGAGCAACCGGAAATACCAATTTCTAAATAGGTTTCCGCAAATACCGAAGCAGTTCATGACATATTATCAATTGGGCTTAATGTTATCCAAGCATTTGCCAAATCATAATAATATATACCAAGGACATAATTGAATATTTAAACATGCAGCTCACCAGTGTCACAAATTCTGCCTAGAAGGATGAATAAGAGTGTTTCAAAATTAAAAAGATTAAAATAATCGGCTTTATTCTGGCGACAAAGTAATAACTAAAACAATCATACAAAATATGCAGATCCAAAAACCTGGCACCAATTCAGAATCTCCAGAAAGATAAACAATTAAAAACATGTGTTCATCCCACTCACACGGATATTCCACAAAAACGCACAATGATGAGACAAAAAAAAACTCAGCTCAACAAAAACGATATTTAGAAACATTAAGAGCACCTGCATTAAGAGGATTAGTATTGATCCCGATAAACATCAAGCAAAAATAACCCATGATGCACTAGGAAGCTAAAATTAGTCTGCGGTTTCCTTTGACTGTTGAAGGAAACAAATAAGAAGGGACTGAATCTCACTTTATTATGCGAATCTGCACAAGGAACCTACTGGGTTCAGGTACCACAAACGGGTTAACTTCACTGGGCGAAATCCCGGGCGACCTCGAATGTACAATGGATTATGAAATCCGTAATTTTCAAGTTGGGTATATATAATACCCAATATGAACTGCACCATGGTTGCCGAATCGCCAAAGTTTTGCAGTCACAAAATTAAGACCCTCGGCTGATTTTTTTAGAACTGCTTTAAAAAATTTGGAAAATTGTAGATGTCGGACAGCCCCAAAAGTTCGTTAAGGAAACAAGACGCCCGCTACAAAGAATTTTCTCAAATAACATGTTGTCCAATTCGATATGAAGAACAGAAATAAGAAGTCTCAACGTTGAAATAATCACTACTTCGGTCGGGGAAATTAAAAATTTTTTTCGTGTAGTAATTTTTCATTGTCCTAACCATAACAAACTAACCTTACGAAGACACGAACCAGAAATGGTACTCAAGCTTAATCGAGAGGTATAATTCCGTTGAGGGATTAAAAAGTGAACGGTATTTTGGAGCAGTTCGTTTGCACCAGAAAGCCCAGAGTAAACAGCCTTACCCAAATAGGAGGCAAAACAGGTGTTGACCAACCCTTCCTAGTTATTCCCGGGACCTGTTTGGAACCCAGGCAAAACAGAGTTTGAAAACAATTCATCAACCTGAAGCAGCCAGTACCCAAAACAAAAACCCAGAAAGCCACTGCTGAATCACCTATTTTTTTCGTTTATATTTATATGAAGGATAGCTGTGTCTTCCTGATACAGGTTGAGTTGAATGGTAAAATAAGTCCTTCACATATATGATGAACAAGAGGGGCCCCAGAACAGAATCATGCGGTGCCCCTTATTTCATTGCTAGTGTTTCGGACTTGTTACTGTTGAAGCAAACTGACTATCTTTTATTCTGAAGATATGAATCGAAAAGAGCCAAGGGAATACCTCTTACGCCCTATAGATTCACTTTTTCTAATGACACATCAAATCCAAACTGTAATCTCAGATCTGTTTAGGTGAAAGGTGTCAGCAGTCTTGGCTTGGGTGCCCATGTTTGGTATTTTGTTTTCTTTCACTCAGTAATGATGTTTCTACATCAGGTTTTGCTGATACCAATCTCTTGTTCAAAGCGTATGAACAGTGCTTCAGATGCTTGTCCTGCTAACGGGTCTGCTTTTTCATTGCCTTCTATTCCCATATTTCCAAGTATCCACATAAGTGTAACCTTGTAGTTTGTCTGGCTATTTGAAATAAACATTATTATTATTATTATTATCGGATAAAATGTAGCAATTTGAGTGCAAAGCATAGCTCTCGTAATACAAACAGGTATCTCTGGATTTTGCCAAGGCTGGTTTTTTCCTCGCTCTATTTTATTATGGACCACCACAAAAGTCAGCCATTTTTGATACTTAGGGACTAAGGACTTGGTGACTCGGATCTTGTATCATACATTCGATCTACTCCAGGGTAGTAAGCCCTTAGATAACATATACAACCTCTGTGTGGTGGCCAAAGAATGAAAATCTCAACAGTGAATAAGCTTAAATAGATAGAGGCTGGACTACCTGGCAATAACAGTATGAGATCTATCCTAATTGTAGCCAGTGGCACAGCAGGGGGGTGGCTTTGGGGCTGCAGCCCTCCCCAAGCCACAAAATTACTACCGTAATTCATAACATATAGCTGACAAAAAAAAAAAGCTTATGGTAACTGACAAATTGTATGTTCAGCCCCCCAAACTGAAATCCTGGCTTCGCCACTGATTGCAACAATGTAAGACATGTTGAAATACGCTTTCAAAAGTGACATAGTTTTGGTGTTTTGGGTAGCTTCTATTTCTTGAATTGTATTCACACCAAAGGTTCCAAATACACTTTACAATACAAGATTTTATTTTACATATATGTGCAATCATTCGTCAACTCAACTATAATTTTACATTTAATTTATATGTTATATTATATTTAATACTATTTACTTCCTAATATTACGTATTTACACATTGCATTTTATACTTGACACTGTTGATCTACCACAAGTATTTACCTATAACACTTTGTCAATAAGGATTGTTATTTCTTGGATCTTCAAGACGGAATATTAAAGTTTAATCTTCCTTTTTGAAGATTATCACTTGGTTTGGTATTGGGATAAAACTTTATCTGGTGTATTCATTACTACTCCAAAGGTTCCAAATGGTGTATTGCACAAGTACACTTTTCAAACTTTGTTTGTTTCGCTAGTCCTGTTAAACTTCTCATCACTCAGTATACTTCCGAAAGCGAAAAATATCTATCCTGTATCATTATACAGGTCAGAAATATCAAGTGACTGAACGAATGGTTTTTCAGATAATGGCACACAGACACCAGAAGAAGTTTTAGTGAAACTTGCACAAAAGTTATATTTTTGTTTATTCTTGGATTCTACATGAAGTTTGACAAAATAAACAGATCATCAATCAAACAAGTGACGACAAATGAACTGCAGAAGACCCAATTTTTGAAATGAGGTTAGATTATATAAAACTGAGATACTTCTTTGACAAACAAATCAAGGTCACTCATATCGCCGAAATGAGAAAGAGAGATTGTGATTATTGTTGGTAAGAGTAAACAAACACAATATCATAAAGGTCATATATGAAATACAAATATTCTATTTTCAAAATTGTTACAGCATATTTTGAATTATCATGCAGTACAGCAGGAACTGATTGTAAATTTATAAGTAAAAATGACTCATATCTTTGTCAAGATGAATGAACAGAAATACAAAACTATCGGTTTCAATGTACACTTCCAAAAGTAATAACGCCAACACACTCAATATGACTTTTGTTTTTCTTCTAAGCACACTTAGCCTATGAGTATATGAGTGAGTCATGCATCAAAGTTGAACTGGTAATTGAATAATCAGTATGTATCTTCATAATTAGATCTGTTCTTGTGGATTATGGTCACTATTTCCATTATATACATTGAAAGGACATTTTTATTCAAGAAAAGGAGTGTACATGAATATTGCCTCTTTGCTTAACACAGATGCCTGATGGCTCTGTTCTGTAAGGCAAATACAGTGTAAATCAGTGTAATACCGCAAAATCCACAGAAGGCTATGCCATAACGTAGATAGAAGTCTATCAAGGCATAGTACACATGAATAATGAGAAATATAAATTTCTATGTATAGTACACAGTTTTTGTGTTGGGAGATCCAAGCACTTTTACAATTTCCCAGTGCATAACATACAGACGCAAATTGTTTATTGAGGTATCTGAAAGGTTTACGAAACAACAGGAATTGTTCTCATAGATCGGAGATTACGAAGCTTTTCTGAAAAATGTGCACAACAGGAGCCAAACCCCAAAATCCCCTCAAGATTTTCTCCATGGATGGAAATCAAGAAGAAAGACCTCACATAAAATACTCACTCAATACCATATGGGAACATATTCAAAACTCGTAATAAGTACTTTGGAAGAAAAGAAAAGAAGAAATTTATAAGGGAAAAAATAATTGAATGAATATTTTTTTTTCAATATATATATATACTAGACCCAATGTAAATGAAAAATAACTATGTAAAGACAAATATAGTTATCTGAAACAGGCCTAGGTCAATGGTAAAGTGGGTGTTCCAATGAAGTACATTTAGGCTTACTTGTTTGGATTTCAAAATTTGAAGACAAAAGTTGTTTCTTTGTACACATTTATTTTAAATTCGTTGAATCGCAACTTTTAGTGTTGTTATTTTTTTATAACTATGAAAATTTTGCAACTTTAATAAATCTGTTTTATACCAGTAGCTTCATCATCATCATCTCATAATTACTGAGAATCGATAAAAATATGTTTTTCTTCAAGAATATGAGAAAACCATTTCAAATGTTTGTTGTGATTGATGCAAAGTTGATGTATCGTTAAGCATTTAGGATAGATATGATTCCAACTCTTTGAAGGATACTGCATATGTATTTTCAACTGCAAGCTAGGAAATAAATCGAAAATATTTGGAAAGTCTGTAAAAGTCTTTTTGCTATTCGGATTATAACCTGAACGACGCTTTTGAAGTATTTGTTCATCGTCGGCGACACTATATTCTGCTCCATGGCGTCACATTATCTGTCATACATAAACTTCTGTGAGAGCCACATTTGGACAAAAAAAAAAGTATTCCTGACAAAAAAAAGTTATGTTATGATATATCACTGGTGTTGCCAGAAAAATGTTAGATCCGGCGATTTTGTTTATACTATACACATCTGAATTTCATAAACATCTAAGACACCGTAACTTCTACTTTTACATTCAGCTGTATATAATAATTCCCGGAATGACTGACCAAATAAATGAAGATCTACAGTCACCGTTTAAGATACTCCAGCAATATTAATATCTGTCGCTAATGAACCTCTTCCTCAAACAGATGTAGCAAAAAACCTGGGAGTCATAATGGACACTGATCTGAGATACAACAAGCATGTATCCCTAATCTTAAGAAGGGCATACTGTAATCTCAAATTAATCTTTTCGAAGAAACATTTGCTGAGTCAAAAAAGCAAAATGATTTTATCAGAATCACTGATTCTCTCTCATACAAACTATGGTATGAGGTTTATGGGCCGTGAATTACATCAGAGGACTGCAGATATACGGTCTCATACATCTGACTACATCAAACGTACAGGTTGGTTGGATGCACCAACGATGCATCCTACATTCATGCATGCTTTTCCACAATATCATTCCCTTGAAAAAACCATCGTTCCTTTACAATTAAATTACTTATAGAACTGAAGTGTATAATTTGAATATGCGTCAGACTCGAGCTCGACATCCCTCAGCACAGAACTACATCATACCAGTCCTCTTTCAGCTACGCGATTGCTCGCCTGTACAATAGGATTCCTGAGTAGTTAAAAAAGTATATATATAAAAATATTCAAAAAATCTGTTCAAAAAAAAAAAACAAATTTAATGATAAAAGCATTTCTCACTTAATCTTACAGTTAGTTATTTGTTATTCAGTAAGATACCTAGTTATTCAGTTATAATAATGAAAATATTTTGATTTTTTCCATAGGTTGAGTGTAAGAGAGCATAGACCTGTTAACAATTTTAACAGTCAAAGTGCTAACTCTGCCTTTGTCAGTATTATGGCAATTACTTACCAATGAATTGAATAGATAAGACTGTCAATAAAATCTTATATTATTATTAATATTAGAATGTTAACCGAATTCCCGGAGATGAATTTGTTGATTAATCAATGTCTTTCCTAAAACAGCAGTGCAAATAAAATTGTCATTGTAAATCAAACCTTTTTTGTACAACAACCACCACAGATACACCAATAAATTATGGGTGTTGCTGTAAACAAAACCATGTGTTCGCACCCATGCACTTTTGTAGTGTTGTCACATAATTATTATGGTCGCCGCAGTGCAGCATAGACGAGAATCAATCAATGATGGTCCTTAAATAGTTTTTTCTTATTTGTCTTGGTTGTACACCTATTGTACAATGAATACCCATTGTGCGTGTAAATACTAACAAAATCATCCTACAAAATAATTGTCCTCCAGGTAATTCCATTGAGAACCCTAATCATCTTAGGTACAGACATTTGATAAATACTGGCAATCGCGCACGACACACTGCAACAGGGGGCTGTTTAGCCGATTTGAAAATACGACTTGAATCAATTATCAGAGAGAAATACAGTGTAATAAATGCAAATGATTTTGATTTCACCGACATTTTGGAAAGTATCAAATTGAAAAAAGTGGGGAGTAATGTGGTGCCATCAATTTAATTTTCATCTCTCAGTAGATTTTTAGGATGGTTGATAGATTTTGACATTTTTTTCTGAAAGATAGATTATCTTGACGTTTTTTCGGTACGAGATTTTTATTTTGATTTTGAGAATCTGAATTGATTTATAAGTTAAATAAAGCCTTCTATTATAATTGAAATTTATAATTTCATTATAATCCAAAACCCATAGTATTTAATAAAATAAAATAGGTGTTCCTCACCCTTGCAGACACCTATGATATTAATGTTTATAGGTTTCAACGCTAATCCCTGTGTATAATATTTGGAATATTCAACTTCAATATATTCAGAGTGGCCCAGAAAATAAATAACATATATTTTGATGGATGTTTTCTCTTCCGATTGAAATAATGAATAATACTTTCTTTTTCTACTTACTGGAACATTGGTAACCTTGTGGACCAATACCGTACACAATTTGATGGCAGTTATTACACATTATCACAGTGTAGAATTGTTGTGCTACGTACTGATGGCCTTGAACATTAAGCTGAAAAAAAAGGAAATAACCATCAGTTGTTGCTTAAACTATAATTAGAATTTATCAATAAAAAGCATTAGTTCAATAGACATAAGTACATTTATTTGACTACATTACAAAAAAATGCTCCTCGTAAAAGCAACAATACCAATTTTGAAATATTTAAGATATAAAAAGACATATAAAAATATAAGAAATACTGTAAAAAAACATAAATTATTGTCAAATAATTGTAAAGAATATAAGTAATACCACACATAACATAGGAAAAATGGAGTTTTGGTGAATCGAGTTTCAAATACATAAGAGAGTCCATATAAATTCACAGGTTTCTAGATGTGTTACATTCTTAACGGAATTATGACCTTTTGAATTATTTTTTTTTATTTTAAACTACATCCTGGTATTAAAAATGTATAATTCTTGAAACAGCAAGTGATAATGAAAATCAGTTTTTTTTTTCTAATTTTGGACTAGCATTTAGGAACATCCTGGTATTAAAAATGTATAATTCTTGAAACAGCAAGTGATAATGAAAACCAGTTTTTTTTTCTAATTTTGGACTAGCATTTAGGAACAAACTTTAAAAAAAAAACTATTTTAATGATTCAATAAGTTTATAATGGTTCCTGAAAATTATTCATAACAAAAAAAATACTATTTTTATATCAACCAAAAAAATATTCAGAAAATATTACAATTTTTGATTATTTCAGATAAATATTTCAAATTTCGCATATAGGCCCATAATTAAATTATCAACAACTTTTTCAATTAACTTTTTGTAGTATTTAAAAGTAGCTGTAACTGCAAAATTGCCTCCAATTGGTTGTCACGTGACATGTCAATATCGAGTTTTAAAGTGTTTTTTGTAACTCTGTTAATAAAATGTTTTCCCATATGTTGGCCCACATTATGTATGTAACATTCGTTTTACATATTTTCTTATTCAATTCATTTTTCACAGTGATATATATTTAATTTTTTCTTGTTTTCGTAAATATTTATCAAGATTCTATAAAAGGACAATTGAGCAATACCAAGTTATTTTTAACATAGTGTATCAGAAGCAAATAATTTTGATTATCGATCTTCTTCAAAAAAATTATATGAATCACTTCCAAATAATGATAGAATATCATAACTCAACTGTGAACTGACAAATTTCTTTGGAAACTTAAAGTTGTGTATCAGATATGTTGAATATATATTTTTTCAATTGGTGCCCCTTTTTACCTATTTAAAGCACGCCACAGTGTGTGCAAATCGAACTTTCAAAAACGCGCGTTTTTTAAACTTACCATGGATAAACTCGAGAACAGTGAAGTCTGAATGACAATGTTATGATTATCGATCTGACAGGAGTACCTTGTAACGTCAAATGATATATTACAAACAAATGCACAACTTTTATTCAAACATTAACGAAAGGTATACTGATGTCACATTACGAATTCAACCATTTTACATTATTATAAGTTCTAATTTCCATTATTTGTAATAATGAAACCAGTATTTATGATTTCAATGTGCACCAATTGAAAAAAATAACGTAAAGTATTGGTGGATAACTGATCTTTGCTCTATTCGCGCGTGTTTGAAAGACCTTTTTATCCACTTATACTTTAATATACTAATTCAGAAATGCTAAAAAACTGTAGAAACATTGTTATTCAATTTTCCTCTATGTTGACAGAAGGCATTAACAATAAATTACCATGGTTTGACTGCAGTAAATATATACTTTTTCAACAAGACCAGAAGGTACTTTGAAATAAAAAACAAATAACAGTAACAGTAAAAATGAAAGGAATAGCATTATAGCTATCTTGAAACCAAAAAAAAAATGTATTACAATACTTGAATATGTTAAATGAGCTTGGAGCAGTGGTTGTTATCATGATATTCCGTGTCCAAGCCTATCAGTTGCTCTGGTGTATGATGCAATATCTAGGTTAGGTTAGGTTAGGTTAGGTTAGGTTTGAAAGACCTTTTTATCCACTTATACTTTAATATACTAATTCAGAAATGCTAAAAAACTGTAGAAACATTGTTATTCAATTTTCCTCTATGTTGACAGAAGGCATTAACAATAAATTACCATGGTTTGACTGCAGTAAATATATACTTTTTCAACAAGACCAGTAGGTACTTCGAAATAAAAAACAAATAACATTAACAGTAAAAATTAAAGGAATACCATTATAGCTATCTTGAAACCGAAAACAAATGTATTACAATACTTGAATATGTTAAATGAGCTTGGAGGCAGTGGTTGTTATCATGATATTCTGTGTCCAAGCCTAGTGTATGATGCAATATCTAGGTTACCTAACAAAAAAACAATTGGACCTGATGGTATACCAAACATATTTCTAAAAAACTGTATCTGTGCAATAACTAATCCACTATTTCTGTTCTTTAGATCTTTACCGGACAAAGAAATATTTCCAAAATTGTGGAAAAAGCTATATCATTCCCATTCATTCATAAATCCGGTTCTAAAGAGGATGCGATCAGTCCTCAACTCCAAAGTTGTTCGAAAATTAATCACTGATCAATTAAATTATTATTGTAAGGAATTACTGATTAACAATCAACATGGTTTTTCACGTCAGAAGTCAACTACTATCAACTATCACAGTATATGAAGTAGAGATATTTAAAGCCTTGGAAAATATAACTCATATTGATGCAATATACACAGCTTTCAATAAAGTTAATCACAACATTTTGATAGGGAAATTATGCAATGTAGGATTCAGCAGCCATTTTTTAAGATGGCTTCAGAGTTTTCTATTGAACCGTACACACAAAGCATCAAATTAGGTGAAAACCAGTCTAAAGAAATACAAGTTTTATCTGGAGTTCCTCAAGGAGCACATCTTGCTACCCTACTCTTCAATCTATTTGTGAACGACATATACACCTGCTTTGAAGGTTCAGACAGTTTGATGTTTGCAGATGATTTGAAGATGTATAAGGAAATAAATTGCTACGAGGACCAAGTTCTCTTGCAAAAAGACCTCAACAATGTATCTAAATGGTGTCTAACAAACCAACTCTTCCTGAATGTGAATAAGTGTTACTGCATCAGATTTTTCAAAAATACGAAAAAATTCCAAACTTCCTATAATATAAATAATGATCATTTGCAATATTCTGCTTGAGTGAAAAACCCAGGGGTTTTGTTTGACGAACAACTTAGATTTGTAGAGCATATCAATAATGTAACAGTTGAGGCATCACAAACCCCAGGATTCATTCTTCGAAATTGTTCAATCATCTTTTCAAATTCTATACAAAGAATTTACACATCCCTTTTTCTATTTAAATTAGAGTATGCATCCATAGTTTGGTCCCTGTTGTACTTGGTTCATTGCACGTCATTAAAATAAATAAATTTCTGAGATTCATGGCCTTCAAGTTAAACCAACCTGAGGCAGACCGCGAATATTCTGATATAATGCGTACCCTAGATATCAATTCCTTATCTAAAAGAAGAATGGACCACACTCTGATTTTTATATATAAACTCATCAATGCTCATGTAGTCTGCCCAGACCTCCTTGAAGAAATAAACTTCACTGTGCCCAATACAGCCCTGCATAGTCAATGCTTATTTCAGACAAGGAACTATGGGAATCACACAATGATAGTGAGTACACTCAGGGTTATAAATGTCAACAGACTGGAAGTATGTAGATGCTCGTTGAATACCTACATTCAGAAAAATGTTAATTAATATGTGAGATAAATATTATTACCAAAAAGTGATATCAGTACCTACTAAAACTTCTTATTCCTGTTATATCTATCTACTACAAATTACTTTATAACTGTTTGAGTTAAGTGATATTATTTATATTTATTAGTATTTGCTATATATGCATTTTTTTATAAATATATATATATAATATAGCTTTCTATCATTTGTGCGTCCATACATTTTAAATTTACATATGTTTCAGCGTCCCCCACCTTTATGCGTCCGTATACGGACGCTCAAATGTAATCCCTTATTATTTCGTGTGAAAGAACTGCTAGTGACCTCTATCATTTTACTTTCGAACCTCCGTATTTGACAGATTACTGTCTGTGGTCGTGAGTTTCACTGTGACATTGACGGAGTTACATATTCGCCATCATGTGGACGCTAAAGTATCATAAGTTGATCAAAATATATTCACGTGTAGTTCAAGTCATGTCCGTTGCAGCGCTACAAACGCATACTGTATACTTATTGTGGACTACATTCTGAGATACTTCAGCGTCCGGACACTTGGCAACACACCATTTGTATTCGGGAGGTTTCTACGTGGTCTCATTTATCGTTGATGGAATCAGTGGGGTAACAATGAATACACGATGAAAGAAAATTCGCATTCGAGGACGCAACAGTATTTTGCAATCGAATCAAAACTTTTATGAGAATAAAAAATTAATAAATAAGTATCTGTTATTGTTAATTGACATTTCGTGTTTGAAGCAAAATGAAATATCTAGGTGATATTTTTTGCATGACTATCCGTACAGTTGTGTGCATAAAAAAGTCGTACAGCAGTTATAGGCTATTGTGAGTCAATCTTAATTGAACTTCTTATCGACTTTGACAAGTAGTGTCAAAATTCAAACTATTTTTGTTAGTAACGCGCTTTTAACATTTTTTCAGCGCAATTAGTGCAATGCCTTGTACGACTCTTTTATGTACAAAACTGTACGTCTTTTACGTTCTAGAACAAGAAAGAGTCACTTCGCTTACTGAGATTTTAACGAAAAGTCAACATTTGAGTTCAGTTTCCGAGAAAGAATAGTTTAGTTCTGTACTCAAGATGATATGCAAAATGTATCTAGTATGACATGTTCGATTTGCAAAGGAAGAAGAAAAAGCACAAAATCTCTATTGATTCATAAATTCCCAAAAATGTTGGTAATCCATTTAAAAAGGTTTTCTCAAACAGAAAAATTTAGAGAAAAATAAAAGGTCCCTATTGATTTTCCTCTAAAAGGATTAGATATGAGCAACTTCACAGCAGACAATGAAGCCCCTTGTCTATATAACTTGTACGCTTTGTTGAATTACAGCGGGTCCAAAAAAAATGTTTTCAGATGTGTTGCGTGCACTATTTTTTCCGCAACCGTGGAACGTACGTTTTATGAAGTTTAATAAATAGATAAATATACCTTTAATGGCTTGCCTATCTGAATGTAGTCCAAACTATACACAGTGAGTTTCAAAAATTTGCCACCACATGGAAACTTTTTTATTATCGATTCGGGCCAAAAAAATTTAATATTCATAAAAATTGGTGCATTGCGGAATCCTTGTATTCGAGTTATAAAAATTATAAATTTCCTAACGGTGTACAGGGGGAACAAAAAAATGAATTTTGATCAAGAGTAAACTACCATGGCTGCAATTCCAAATTTGAATATTGTTTTCAATTCTAAATAACCTCTTTGAATGCACTTTTTATAATGTCAAAAATAAGGGGTAGTTTACACCTGATCAAAATTCCTATTTTTTGTTCTCCCTGGAAATTTGAAATTTTGACAACTCATAGATATGCAAGTAGTCTGCCATGCACCAATTTTTATGGGGATTAAAATTTTCTGAAAAATCGATAATAAAAAAGTTTTCCATATGGTGAAATTTTTTAAACTCACTGTATATAGTATGGACTATATTTTGGTAGGCAAGCCTTTATAGATGTATTTGTATATTTATGTAACTCTATAAAAAGTATGTTTCATCCGGTTAACAGATGGGTGAAGGTCGACCTCTATTCCGGCTCTTAGAATAATTTATTCATTATATTTCTTTGTAGGACAAAATTTCGAACATTTTAGTCCTTTTATTTGTATTATATATTGAAATTTGAACAGAAGATAGGTACTAAGAGAAACATTCTAATTCTTATTCAGATTAATATTCACATTAAAATTCGAGCACTTCTCAGCCTAGTCCGGGAAGTACGTACTTCCTGGACTGGAGCGGGAAGTGCTACTTTCTGAAAGAAAAAGCGTCCGGAACGTAGGTTCTTCCCGGACGGTTGCCGAAAATAGTAATTTGTATAGGAAAAAAATCAAATGAATATCATACAACTTTATCAATTTTTTATTGGATCGTAAATGCCCCCTCTTCTGATTTGGTGGGTTTATAAAATCAAACTCAGCACACTTCAATGGATTGACAAAACTATATTATTGTTATATATCTCAAGATGGCGACCCTGAACACCATTTTGATTTTTTTTATGGAAGTCTTGTGAGATTTCACTTTGAACATCTGGTTGAGTATTTCTTGTATTTCTAGAATATCACACCGAGATACGCACCACACCCAAAATGTATGTTATAGTAGGTAGACTTGAATACTGCATACTAAACGGAAAATAACTCCATTTTCATTACAATACAAGCTTTTATTTAGTTTCACCTGTCACGGTGTCTGTGCGTTTCTAATTAAATCTTTCAAGTCAAATATAAGACATTTCTAATCGAATGATTCAAAATTGGACAGGTGTTCATAATTTCGGTGACAATGCATTATGAAATTTTCGTTAGAGAAAAATTAAAAAAGACGGCTCCAATATGGCGGATGAGTTTTTTAGTTATGGTCCGATTCGATTCTAAATTGGTATGTGGGGGTTTTTGGGGTCGGACATAATGAATTTTTTGTCAGAATTTATAAATTCAATATGGCGGCTCCAATATAGCGAACGAGTTTTGTGATTATGGTCCGATTGACTCTTAATTTGTATGTGAGAGTTTTTGGGGTCGTAGATTATGATTTTCTTGTCAAAATTCATGAATTCAATATGGCGGTTCCAAGATGCCGGACGAGTTTTGTGATTATGGTCCGATTCGATTCTGAATTGATAGGAGAGGGTTTTTGGGGTAGGAGATTATAGATTTTTTATCAAAATTCATAAATCCACGACGGCGAGCGAGTTTTGTAATCATGGTCTGATTCTCTTCAAAATTGGTACGTGGGGTATTAGGGGTCGAAGATCATGAATAATTTGCTAAAATTCATATGATGGCGGACGAGTGAATATTTAGGTGGCCTCCTCAGTGAAGAGCTAGATAGTTCAAAACTCACAGGAAACGGCCCCTGTAATAACCATGCTTTCTTTGAAATGCATAGATCAATGCGTACTAACTAAAAAGCAAAGAATGATATAATTAAAAAAAAATTAAATACAAGCTTTTATTCGAAGGCGCTAAAAAGTAAAAAGTAATTTCTTGAGATTTGAGTTACAGATTCAAAAGCTTATTGCCACTTTCGTATTCGAAAACTTTGGTCGGCTTTCTATATATAAGTATCGGAAAGTTTTCATCTTGGGTATGGTAGTTTCATGAGAGCGTAAAGAATAGCTTGCTTTATGTTAAGAGAGCATTACAATTTCTCCTCTACTCGCTCGATGAAGGGATATCGACGTGATCTGTGTGTGGTGTGTCGCATTGCCACGTGGTCCTTTAATGCGTCGGGTGGGGTAACAGGAGAGGCGCACGGTAGTGGTATTATCACATCATTGCGTTTCTTTTTGCTCGCGTAGATTTCTGTCTACACCCCAGATGAAAAGTTTCCGATACTGTATACATTTTATCAATTTATTCTTCAATTTGAATAATATGATTCTTCTCCAGGAAAATTTGAAAAATGTCGGTGCCGAGATGGCGGACGAGATTCGTGATAATAGTCGATTCAAAATTGGTATGTAACTGTTTGTGGGGTCAGAGATAATGAATTTTCTGTATTCAAGATGGCGGACGAGATTTGTTATTATGATCAGATTCGATTCAAAATTTGTATGTGGGGGTTTTTTGAATTATATGTCAAAATTCATGAATTCAAGATGGCGGCCTAAGATGGTGAACGAGTTTTATGGTTATGGTCAGATTCGATTCAAAATTGGTATATAGGGGTTTTCGGGGTCGGAGATTTTGATTTTTTATTAAAAAACAAAATTATAGTTTAAAAAACTAAAGAACGTGCTTTACTTCCAACAATGACTAAAAAGTATAAAATAATTGTCAATGTAATTACTCAAATGCAAAAAATAGTGGGGTTCTTGACTTAAGTTTTCTCGAGCTTTTGAACGCTCAGTATTGTAAAGTTGAAATCAGTAATATAAGAAAATAGTTTGTAAGCACCCACGCTTTTTCACATTTGAGTTATTACATTGTCAATAATTTTTTACTTTTCAGTCCATGTTGAAAGTAAAGCGTGTTCTTAATTTTTTTTAACTTTTTTATTCACTTCATGGCGCTTCACAGGTTCACGAATCTTTTGACATTATTTCCTAATGATGCGAAATAATACGTCTGCATATATTAAGTTACAAAATACCAGACATGGCAACACTGTCGGACGCCGAAAGTATTCTATTCGTCCAATAATCATACGGGGGGATGTAGTAAGGATAGTACAAAGTAGTGTATATTGAGGGCGTTCAAATGATAGTATAATGAAAGGACGTAAAAAATATGCAGAATATATGAATCTAAATTGTGAGTGATCCAATACTAATATTTCAATATACTTTACATTTTTGTGCTCTTTGAACCTATTGCCACCTATTGAAGGCGGAATAGTTGAATATACTTCCTCGGACGCTGAAAGCGTACTGAATAGAAAGACGCTAAAAAGATAAATATTTCATGTAATAGAGTTGATTCGTAGAAAAAAATAAATAAATAAATTATATCATTTCAAATCATATCATTCCATGCTGATTCATATAAAAAGTTTGATCAAACTGCTTTCAAGTGACATAATTTCTATTGGTTTGATTCAAGTTGTGTGAAACAAACCAGAGAGACGTCAGTTTGATCAAACTATTCGATCGTTAGATCGTGAGCCACAGTCTTAAAACATCCATTTGAGACAGAATAAATAGAAAAATATTTGTCCACTTTAGAGCTGTTGAATAGTCCCCAATATATCAACAGTTTGCAACTTTTTAATATTATTGGACAATCGATAGTTTTGATCAATTATAAGTTGACTTATAATAATTATAAAAAATGCATGCTTGTATCACTTGATTTTTAGTATATAAATCCTTTAGAATACTGACCTTTCTAGAGTATTTTCCTATAAACTTTGTTCGAAATGACTTTTCTTTATTTACAAACGTGGGACACCTATCTAGAGCATGCACAACTGGACGGATTTGGAATATTCTTGTGAGCACAGTGGTGAAAGCAGCAGCTGTATAGTAACGTTTTGGATCAAAACTTTCTTTTTCAATTTCTTCAAGATAGGGTTCTAACTTTTCCAAAAATAATGTTTCATACAATTTCACTTCTTTGGCTTTATCATTATAAACCTCTGCCAGAGCTTGGTCTGTGGGTCCATAAATGGTACCTAGCCCAGCTGTTCTCTTTTGTCGAAAATCAGCCAACTGATTCGTCAATTCTTCCTTAGCTTTATGCCGCGCTTTCCAAAATACCTTACGAAGGATCTCTTCTTTATCAAATTCTTTGGTGAGAACCTCATCTATTTCACGAGCTATATTTTCATCTACATTGCTCAATCTTAGTGGCTGAAAAAAAGATAATGTTGGTTCAGTAGAATCAAACAAAAGCCTGACTTATGTATTATTGTATATCAATCAATTAATCAAGCAATATATACTTTATTGTATTCATGAAGATATGGTAACAAAGCAGTACAATGTAAAGCTAAAATTACAATAAACATCAGTATAACATATAAAGTACAACAATACAATATTTTAAGCGAGTAGAGACAATTAATTATAAAAAGATTTATATATATATATAACTAAATTATTGAGTCACTAAAAAACTCCTCCAAATTATAATAGGTTCTTTCCATTAATCTATATTTTAGCCCTTTTCTGAATTTAGTTGGTGGTTTCAAATCATTGGGAAGATGATTGTAGATTTTGCAGCCATTGTAAATAAATGAGTCTCTAATGAGACTTGATGTGGGTAGCAGTATACATGGTAATAGCATCAATCATTCATATTTCCGGTATTTTCATGACATGACGAGTTCTAAAACATTTCATTTACTTCATAGTCTTAAATCTCGTACTTATTTATAGCCATACTTTACATTATAATCCAGCCAGACAAATGCAGAAGACAGTCATCTCACTTGGACAAATGTTTCTCAGACCCGATAACCACGTACCTCGCGTATGAGTGATAATAATAATAATATCATGGTGCTCTCCGAAAGAACTGGAGCGGCCCTGACTGGTATATTTCCAATGGTAAAAAAAAGCAATTTATTGAATCAAATCACAATTTGATCCAATAGGTTATGACCAAAGTCCTTTTAGCCAATCATTTTATCATATCACACTCATCTAGCGGTCAAGAGATTGGCTACATGGCCAACGCCCAGGCAAACCTATTGAGGAAGCTATTTTTCAAGTCTGTCCGTGAGAAATGAAGAATTGCATTCATCATGGCACAGTCATCTACTGGCAATTTCTATATTTTCGACGATAACACAGTTTATCCAGTCCCTCACCAAGCTTTGTTCAACATCGATGCATATCTATGTTTAATGAGCTGGAATCTTTTTCTTGAAATTTTGAATTTATTACATAATTTATGTATGAATATTATAGTGAAAAAATAATAAAAAATTGCTTCCGTATAATGTATCATGAGAATTGAAGCATTCCAGCATTGCGATATGATATGATTCATTGATTGATGCAAAATCGCTGACGGTCGTTATTTACTGGTTCTCGACTTGTCTTGGTTGTCCACCCATTGCACAACGAATACTCACTGCATGTGTAGATACAAAGAAAACCTGTGTCCTCCAGATAATTTCATTGACAACCATAATCGACAAGAGTACAGATATTTGTTAAATACCCAATGGTACACGTCCACACAATAACTTTCTCAAAAAATAAATATTACACTGTAATCAGTATGGCTTTAGGAAAAAATATAGTACCACACAAGCTATTCGAGATATTGTGGGGGACATAGTCGGAGGTCTGGAGGAGGGATGAGTGGTATCTCTGAAACTATGCGACCTTTCGAAAGCCTTTGGTCTCTTACTAGAAAAACTTAATAAATGGGGTAAAGCCTATTTAAATACTATCTATCAGATAGAAAACAGTCTGTCTGTTTCAACAATACCCTTTCAGATTACAATATTATTGAGCACCGAGTTCCCCAAGGCTCTATATTAGGCCTCACACGTTTTTTAATCTATTTGAATGACCTTTTTCATTATTCATATCTTACCAAATGGGCTTTCGGACGATAGATCAGTAATAATCCACTAAATTAAAAATATTCCATATTTTAATTTATTACTTCAATATTAGTTGTCCTATGAAATCGAAGAGAGCAATACAAAACAACAAAAAATGGGTTAGCAATGAAATAAAAATTCATCTAGTAATCTAAAGGATTTGTTTAATTTAAAATGCAAATATCCGCAACTCGAAGCAACATCTGAAAGAAAAGTCTTCACTTAAAAGTCTTGTTGAAAATACAAAAAGTAATTACTATCTCAGTAAAATAAATAATTCCTCCAATAAAAATAAAACCATATGGGGTGTTATAAATGCTCCGACGAAAGCAAAATATTCAGAAAGCCATAAACTTAAATATTGATAACACCACAGTAACTTATCCACTTTTAATTGCTAATAAATTTAATGAATACTTCATGAATGCCCCTAATGAAGCAATTAAATAGAGATTTACCGAACTATAAATTGAAGTGCCCTTCAAATAATTTTGTTTCAAACAGGATATTTCTTTCATATGTCACAACAGAAGATGTTCTTGAAATAATCAAGAATAAAATTAAAAATAAACCTTCATGTGGTTGATAAAGGAAATACATATATGTCTGATCTTATGGTGAATACACAAGGAGTTTCACAGGGATCCATACTTGGACCTTTGTTGTTTATCTTATATGTAAATGAGTTACCTTCTGTTATACCAGAGTCATTTACCATTCTTTGTGCAGATAATTCAACATTTCTGCTTAGTGATAAAGACCCAAACATTTTAAAGGCCAAAATTATGAACGCTTTTCTCCATGACCTTCGAGATAACAGATAGTAGTGCGATAGGTCTGTAGTTGCTGGGTATGGTATTTTTTCCTCTTTCGCACTCTTATAATTATGAGAGAGGTTGAATATCTTGCAAAAAACTGGTGATAGTTTGGGAGCACATTGTTTGAGAATGATTGTCGAAATTTCGTCAGATCCACTAGCTTTGTTGGTGTCAAGACCTAGCAAAATGCGTCTGATGGTTCATTGGCGGAATATAATTTCAGGCCTATGACTGTCAATGGGGATGATGTTCTGGGGTTGATTTCCCAATGTCACATGGGAAAGCAGGAATACTGAATTATTGATTATTCACCATTATTTACTTCTTGAAAAGAACAATGGCGTAGGTCAGAAAAAGTCATACAGTAAACATACTGAATATTCAAAAATCTAATCTTTGTAGAGCCTATCTCTTGAAGAAGTGTTTTTGTTGAAAAATAAACTTACCGCTCCCGGTACCAAAAAACAAGAATGAATTTCGAATGCCCACTTTCTCATCTCTTTGGCATTTCCTTCTTTGTAGAGGTCTGTTAGGAGGTAAAACATCAGACTGTTTGGATCCGAATTTGATAGAATATAATTGGTGAAGACTGCTAAGTGTGGAGGGTGTTCCCATAACTTTGAAAAAGACTGGAAGTGTCCATGGTCTTCCAATTGACTCTGAAAAAATATTGAAATGTTATTTCTGTTCATACTTATGAGATTTGCCAAGAAATAACTCACAAGTTCTGTATCTGATACCTCATCATCCTCCATACTCATTATGGGTTGTTGGGTCGTTTGAGGAGTAGCTGCGTGAATTGGTGAACTATTGGTTAGCATTCGAGGAGCTCCAATACTTCTACCAGAAGGGGTAGTATCTGTAGAATCTAAAAATTGCTGAAAAATTAAAAAATATGTATATAAATATTTTATTTGCCAAGAAGCTAACGACAAAAATTATATTTTTGTTTGTTCATAATCACAAAGATGCAATCATGCTCAAAGTGCGTGATTTGGTTTCACATTTTAAAGAGTTGAAGCTATTACCACTGAAGTTGTAATTTGAGATTAAAAATTGTAAGAAATAATGGGTGGTGGATTTGTTCTTCCCGATATACAGCTACACCCTTACCAACCCTTAGAAGTGTTTTGGAGGCTTGTGCTATCTAGGATTGATGAGTTCCTTAACTTTCAATGAAAATTTTCGATGAGTTAAAGTCAGTTGGTGCGAATTTACACAGTCAAATAAATTCATCAATTTTGTGACCTTGAATTTTATAGATGTGTGAATAGAAAATTGTCGTCAATTTTTACTAGACCACGGAATCTCTCTTAACTTCCGGTGTGTTATGAATCCTTTTTCCCATAAGAAGCTCTAATATTTTTTAGATTTTTGTGATCTCAAAAGACAATAATAGTCCCTAAAAATGAAGATTTATTCATGAAAGGAGGGTATGCTTTTCTAGGCCAACTGCTCCCAGTCATAAGATTTTGCACACTTTTAGATATGTAAAAAAGAAACATTTTCCCAAAATTACAACTTCCAAACCATTTCGGAACATCTTCAAATAAGTTCTTCAAGAGCAGATTTTTTAAGGCAAAAAATGATGAGATATACATTTTGGCAACAGAGCGTGTGTGTTTATACTGGATTTCAATGTACAATAAATGGAAAATGTCAGTTCTGACAATGAGTTATTGAATCAATTCAAAAGCAATGTTGCCACTTTGCATTTTTTGAAAATAATTGATAAGAACATATTATAGAAGATAACTCATTCTAGATTGGAAAAAAAATTAAATGTTCGAACATATTACTCGTTTCTAAGCATTTGAAAGAATTTTAATATTTTTATTTAGTGGACTTTTTGAATGTCTAATGAAAAAAAAATCATATCTATCAGTACATTTTATCATAAGGGTGCTTCTATTGTAAACGGGTCACACTGTAGAAAATAAAAATTACTCTATGAAGAATACTTCCAAACCATTTCAGAACATCTTCAAATAAGTTCTTCAAGAGCAGATTTTTTAAGGCAAAAAATGATGAGATATACATTTTGGCAACAGAGCGTGTGTGTTTATACTGGATTTCAATGTACAATAAATGGAAAATGTCAGTTCTGACAATGAGTTATTGAATCAATTCAAAAGCAATGTTGCCACTTTGCATTTTTTGAAAATAATTGATAAGAACATATTATAGAAGATAACTCATTCTAGATTGGAAAAAAAATTAAATGTTCGAACATATTACTCGTTTCTAAGCATTTGAAAGAATTTTAATATTTTTATTTAGTGGACTTTTTGAATGTCTAATGAAAAAAAAATCATATCTATCAGTACATTTTATCATAAGGGTGCTTCTATTGTAAACGGGTCACACTGTAGAAAATAAAAATTACTCTATGAAGAATATATATATATATGTATATTCTTGTCATTATGTTTGTATTTTTGACAAAAAATAACAGCAGAATTGAACAATAAATTGTCGTATGTAAATACAACCATTTTGGTCGATTTTATTGATGATTTATTCATTAATTATTGGTAAATTTTATTGGATCCTGTAAAATCGTACTTACCCATACAAAATCTAATCATGCCCTCCCACAGCTCAGATTTATAACACTCTACTTATCTACTACCGTAGTCTTCTCGACAAATCGGTAGGTAAAAATAATAGTAAAGAATTTATTCCACAGAAAAATTAATATTTAATCAATCGACTAAAAACATTTAAAATTATACAAAACCGTCGGTTTTTTGGAATTGCTTCCTAATGTTTAACTAGCATGAGTGGCTACCTTCTTCAGAGGTTTATTCATTTCCGATGTTAGTTGATCTAAGGCTAGCTATATTTATATACAATAAGTACCTGGAGTTAAGCTCAGAACCAAACAAACCAAGTAATAGAATATTTCATAGAGTTTTAAATATGTTTTTATAAATGTTTTATATTTGTGCATTCATTGAACTTTTAGCCTTAGTTTTAAATTTTTTGACTAGTCTGATAAGCATCTATATGTTCACCAGCTGAATTGTGTATATGTTTTAAAGATGAATTAAGCTACTTCAACTCCATACAGCCTGTGATGTTGTGGGAGCGTGACTATGAGGTCTACTGACATCCTATTGATAGACATTTAGTTGTAAAAGAGATGAGTAAAAAGTTGAGGTGCGATGTGAAGTTACAGTAAAACCAATATAGCAATAAATTTTAAATTGCTCGTGCGTTCAGTACAAGTAAATTTATTAGAGATATTCTCAGGAACAAAATATGAATATTGTCAACAGGTATTTTGGAATGAATAAAAAGAGTCCCAAAAAAAACAAAGCATTCATATAATATATTGAGAAATATGTCTCAGGGGAGAACAACAGTGGTCCAATAAAGGCAGCTAGGGATACTAATGTTTTATGAAGAAATTTAAACAACCAAAGTCTTCATTCAAGTTCTGTAGATTCAGCAGGCTCGCCTCAATAAAAAAAAATGCTGGTTTATTGGTATGATTCACATTGATCTGCTGGAGTAAGTACAACAAATATTTTTCATGAAGTATGTGATATTTATTGTTTATGGGGTCTATCATAACAATAAGTTGAAATAGATTTCAGAAACGTAGAAAATTACCCAAGCACCAAAACTATACTCTATGTTTACTGCACATTTGGATCATTAAGGAGCTGTTTTGGTTTTTGTCTGAATATCAAAATAAGTAAATAATACATTCATCTCACCTCTTCAAATGTATTATCACCATCAAAGTTAATAACAATTCCATCTCTTCTTAAACTTCGAGGGCTAGGGTAAGGTGGGGGTGGTGTTCCAGGAGGTGTTTCCCATTCTTCTCTTCGACTCAAATCTTCCATACTTTCTGAATGTTTTCTGCTGCCTTCGTTTTCCTCTAAGATCATTAGAGTTTCTGGACTAGATTTGGTTCGATGGTGAGTTGGATTTGGTGACTGCAATAATTCAAACTTTGACCTTCACTTTCATATAAGAAATCCATTTTCACCAAATCGGTAAACAAAACATTTGAAATGAATATGGATTCATCGTTCAATTTTGATATTGCAGAAAATGCTTAAATCATCTCAGCCAGTTCATTTGAAATACAACCATATATCAAATTATTCACTTTTGAAGTTGTTTAAAGTTCAACAATGAACAGAATTTTTTTTTTTCAAAAAGTGTTGGAGCAAAGTTAGAAAACCAAACATACATATTTTTTATTTGGTAACTTTTTACAAAGTCTACACAACTTTGTGAAAAGGGTAAGTAATATGAGCAAAAACAAAAAATCTTTAGGGATGAGAAAGATCCACCAGTAGTTTGTTAATGGTTTTTTAATAGGGAAGAAAGAAGTGTCATAACTACTTGTAATTAAATGTTGTTAGAAAATATAATTGGTTTGTGAATAAATGAGCTCATTAGTTGAATAGCAGGAAAATTTCAAAATTAAATGTAACACTAGCTCAACAATTAATTTAAAAAAAAAGCAGTGTCACACAATTAGATTCAAAATGTATCCCATTACCAAGCACTTAACTCGTTTCTGTAAACATCACAAAATACCTTTTCATGAATGTATTAGTTCCAGAAAATCAGAAAACTAGGAAATGAATTTCAACAGTATTCCCAAGAATAAGTATTCAAAGTATTAATTCCCGAAAAAAATAACTGTTCAACTATTATTCCTCATCAACCATTGTGGAGTAAATTTATTTAACTTTTTTTTAATACATAGGAAAAACACCCTATAGTATTCCCCCTTGAAATAAAAAACAAGGTCACTACTTTATTTTTGAGTATATGGCTTGATATGACACAAAATCTGATAATGAAAAAAGAACCAATATTGCTGTTATTTTTAGTGAAAGTTCCTGTAATTTTTATACTGTATTAAATGATTACACATATTTTTTTTCCAATGAATGTACAAGAAAAGTTAAGAATTCTAGAAATTGGCCAATATATCTTTTAAATGATTAATTTTCTTGACTTCTGGTGTAGGATATGAAGCAAAATAAAATGAAAACACCAACCATACATTATATAGAATATTAATTAGACTGGATAGAATTTGGTTGGTATCTGCTACTCTGAGATATATTCAGATAAGAGAATGTACTTTTTTCAACAAAGAAGACAATAACTAGATTTTGATTTTTATCCGAAAATAAGAACAGCATGTTCATAAAATCAGACGTGGAATCATCTGCGGCTAAGAGCCCTTGTATGCAGGCGTTTTGTATAGCTGGACGTACGATGGTAAAATAACATCCAATTTCTGAAACCATTGAAGCAAATGTCTCTATTTATGCACTGCCGTCGTGATCTAGAGTACGCGGAGTTTGATTTGTCGCTAGGATTCATAGAAATACCTAATGAAAGCATTTATGGAAACTCCAGTTACCTGCTATCAGTTGACCAGTATAGTGGGTACAGATAATTGTGGGTACTCGGGTATTTAGAATTTGTGTAGAAGGCCGATTCAGATACATGGTTTTTGAAGCATGTCTAAAGCATATGCGTTTTTGACCCGTGTGCCTGAAAACTGCAAGACCATTCACATACGTGCCTTTCTCTTGCGTTTTTGTCACAAGATCATATTTTCTCTGGTTCTGAATTATTTTTCTGAATACTGGAGGAACGCATTTGAGTTTTTCAAACTATCCCATCATATATTTCACTGAATCTTTCATTATGTGAACTAGAACTGATTCTAAAGACCAATTCAGACGCAGGGTTTATGGAGCACCTACAATTTACAAGCATATTCGTTTTTGACCCATGAGCCGGAAAACTGCAAGACCATTCACATACGTGCCGTTCACTTGCGTTTTCATCACAAGATCATATTTTCTTTGGTTCTGTATTAATTTTCTCAATACTGAAAGAACAACATTTGAGGTTTTCACACGATATGCTTGGTAACACCACTTGTCCGATAGGGTGAATGGTGTTTAGCATATGCCAAGCATAACAAAACAATATATCATCGAATAAAAATCCGATGGAAACCGATCGGCATAAGTGTCACGTGGGTCCTAATTGTCACCATAATATGTCCTCAAATGTGTTTGTTCCACGGGGAGTACTAATTTTACTTGTTTATTGATTATTATATTCATAACTGCCAAAACCCTAGAGAGCATACGTTATAAAATCATTACACTTTTTGGCAGCAGGCTAAAAATACAATTTTTTTAAAATTGAAAATTTTATTTTTCATACTAGTTCGAACCAGAAGGTGGGAAATTCCAAATATTTGTTCATTTCCAAAACAAAAAGGCCTTCAATTTTTAAGATTTACAATTTTTTTGATAGAAATAGTTAATAGTTACAGAGAATGGCAAATTTACGTAATAATAATGTCTTTAAATATCATAGATACAGAAAAGGTGTAAATTGTGAATGAATAAATTACTTTTAATATTCGGATATTTTTTCTAACCCAACACTATGCTGGTGTTGATTGGTCAAGTATATAACCCTTTACACGTTTACAAACTGAAGTAGTATATATTGGAATGATATTAGGGCACTCAATTATAAAAAACATAAATTTTGTTCTTTCTGTCAAAGTGGAAGTGTGTTATTCATAAAGAAATCTTATATTTCATTTCCTAGACACGTGAAATTATGTTCAAATTATGTTTTAGTGTATTTCGTGTTTGTATATTCTTTTTATACAAACCATGTTTATCACAATCTTTGGGAATAAAAAAGTGTTTTCCTTAGACATTACAGTATATTTCTCTACCTTTTTCTTTTCTTGAAATTTTTTATTTGAGTAGATATGTCATTACATGTCATAGAAACTGGTGGAATTACACCAGATTCTAGTTTATGAAACAAACTAAAATATTTTAATATATATAATTTAATATTTAATATATTATATTATCATTTTTCTAAACTCAACTTTGCATCCATTCAATCCATTTACTATGTTCAACAGAACTATTTTCCAGAGTCCCATGCACCAACTCGAATTTAACCAGGTAGATACAGGGTGTAATCTAACCTCTTGCACTCCCGTGAAGTACGAGTATATAATGCCATTTTATAACAAATGGCAATTTGAAAAATTCAAAAAAATTTGTGGAAAGTTTGAATTGTGTTGGAAAATTCGTCGAAATTTTGGGAACCGCTGTCCGCCGAACGTCAGCTGACCGGAGCAGAGCTGCAATAATACTGAAACTGCCGAATGGAAGAAACTGTGTAATTTCGAACAGCGGTGTCTAAGATTTTCCGAATTTTTAAAAGAAAATTTTAAGTTTTTCAAATTTTTTTCGAATTTTTCACACTTATCAATTTTTTATAAAATGGCATTATACACCCGTCACGGGAGTGCAGGAGGTTAGATTACACCCTGAATGACTGAAAGAAATACTTTTAAAAAAAAATCAACCAAAGCCAGTAACATCAATGACCAGTCAATAAAATAATGTCAAAATTAGAGTAAGATAAAAATTCATATAAATAAAATGGTATTCTGCTCGAAATAAGAAAATAGAAAAACATAAATGTTATGTGATTGTTCGTGAACAATAAAATATTGGTAGTGATATTAGTTATATTACTTATTTAAACATTCAGCACCATTCGTGCTTGCAAAATAACAATCAATTAGAACTCTTATGACAATATTCCAACAAAATGATTTTGATACAGAAAAAGGAACTACTTAACATAACAGAAACCGAAAAATCACAATATTTTAACTCAAAATTTGTATAATTTTCTGATATTTCAAGAATCTATGCCCTATGTTGTATTTCCTGCAAAGCTTGTGGAGTAGGTTAAAAATATTGTAATTTGAAATCAATTATGTATAAGAAATGGAATTTCTAATGACTGAATAGCTGTTTGTGTATTTATAGCGCAAAGTGATAGATTTTCGCTCAACAAAGAGTAACTGCTCTTTGATTTCTTAATCTCAGAGCTAATGAAGGGAATCAACTATCACCTCGAAAGTTTTGGGTTCTTATTTTGGGATTCATTGATATAAACTGGGTTGTTTCAAGGTTTTTCTTTCAACGCATTAACGGACCACGTGGCAATGTGACACACCGTACACCGTGCAAGTCAATATTCCTTCCTCGAGCGAGTAGATGAGAAATTGTAATGCTATCTCAACATAAAGCAAGCTATTCTTTACGCTCTCATGAAACCACCATACCCAAGATGAAAACTTTCCGATACTGTATATCTGCACCAATGAGAGAATTTTTGACATAAATTAAAATCCAAGAATTTGTTATTTAATTATCAAGAGCCAGAAGCTGGGTATTAACCAGTTGAGAGAGAAAGTCAATCTACAAATTAATTAACAAGGAGTGAAAAATATTGTATTTAATTTTTCAAAGTTAATCGTCCGATTTGATATTCACACTTCAAAGTTTTGCTGCGGTGAATGATATCAATCAAGTTATTCCTGTAAGCAAGTATTACATTGTCTTTGTGAAAGAAGTTGAGAAATTTTCAATGCTTTCGAAAAAATACAGGAAAATAATATTAATAATATAGAATCAAATATATACCATTTTTTCAAGTTATGGTCCCTACGAAAACGAAAATCCTGTATTGTTCAAAGAACATCGTGAGAGCCGAGCGAAAGTAGTTATCTTTGAAATAAGAAAAGAAAACTGTACATCGCTAGGAGCTGTCAGGTCATTGTGGGAGAATTTTTCCAGCAGATACCTCATTATTGTGTTACAAACCATCTCATCCCCAGAGACCTCTACTTTTAAATCTTGAAGGAAATTCAATCACGAATACAACATGCTTGAGGTGAGGTGATTTCAAACTGGTTTCACTCTTACTGAAACTCGTCAGTGCTGTATAATCTCCTGAGCATATAGACAAGCGAGAAGCTTTCAGTCTGTCCAAAAAAGGTCGATTCGTCTTGGCAATGTCAAGATTAACCTACTAAATTCAGTTTTCATACCCCTCTGTCGTCACTTTGGATAATGCCGAAAATATCTTTCTCAGGGTTCGTTCTTCCAACGAACGGAAAAGCTTTGGAACTCGTTGTCTAGGGACAAGTGAAGCAACTGTGACGTTTAGAATAACACTTTATTTCCTAGATGGAGATGGATTGAAAAGCGAGGATCGGTGGAATGGTCAGTCCAATCTTGTGATTTGTCACCTTTTCACTCCTTTGTGTGGTGATAAATTGAAATTTTATAATTCTAAGCAAGATTCTCTTGAAAAACTATGCAGAATAATTATGAATGAGTGACATTGACTCCAGAGATGTTGAGAAATGTTCAATGGTGTAATAGAGAGAAAGATAAAAACTTCTGTATGGAAGAAGATGGGAGCCCATCTCTTCTAGCACAAAATGTCTTGAATAAAATATCCCAGAATTCACATTTGTTTTTAAATCAAAAGTGAATTCCCACAAGCGAATTGATTTTCAAGTGCACTACAGCATATTCATGAATGGATTTACTTTAGATTGATGTATGACAAGTAGGTAGCAGAATACTACTGAAATGCTAAAACTACATTAATTTCACTTAACTCGCGTTTTTTCAATACAGTTAAAATCATCAGAAGCTAATACTATAAGTTCCGACAGCTGATTTCTGCAGGTATCTGTTCGTTTAATAAAACTTAATTCAAATGAGTGATTAATGACAAGACAATACATTGCTGTCAGGTTGTCTATCAAAAATAAGCCGCTATTACCTTTGATTTGATTATCAGACTGCAGCAACCTCTAAGTTGCCAGGTGGAAAGGTGGAAACAACTATGTTATTGTTGATTATTTGCTCTATATGTGTTTATAAATAAATGTTATACTAAATTAAAGTTTAAGTTTCACTCATAGGATAATATATGGTTGTCTGTGAAAGAAAGAACGTAGTGGTTGTTATCATTTTGAAATCTACTCTCCCTCTTGATGAGTATAAGCAAAAGAAAGAAGGAATGTGCATGATGCTTCGTGTTGTAAACAAGAATACAATATGATTTAGTTGAAGTAATATATATTTTTTTTAATTTTTACACCAAAGCAATTATTGCTGAGCATCCTGGAAGTGTTTCCTGTCAAAGGAAGCAATCATGTTTTGTTAAAAAAGTCGACTATTGAATGTTTAGAGAATATCAAAGTACTTTTGTCTGTTCTTTCAATGCTAATGAACAGTATTTCTTTTTTTTATTGCTGTTTTAGACACTGCAAACGATTGACAATTTTATTATAAAGAATGGGTCAATCATGGCAATGAAACATGTATTTCACGAAAAATGATAACGAGTTTTGTTTTTTTTTAATGAAAAATGTAAATAATTTTTTACAAATAATGAATTTGCTTTAAACGCATGTATTTTTAAACATGAATTTATTACCACTAAATTGTGTTTTATTCATCTTCTTCTTTTTTACTGAACATATGTATTTGCTTCATCTGAATCATCAGAGATTTATTTATATCAGAAGTTTCATCCATTGCATTGTTGCCTTCAGAAGTTACTTCAATTGACACATATAAAATGTCTTTGACAGTCATCGGCGTTGGGTCTCCAAAGAAACATGTTGGTTTTAAAGTACTATCGAGTAATGACCAACTGCAATGCTCTGCATTCAGTTCCAAACATTTATTACACCATATTTTGTGTATATTTGTAAATACTATGTTTGAATGGCACCAATGAGCTAAACTAACCTAAAACATATAACATGGATCTAGTCAAAATAGTTTACAACATTTTCTGATTTGAAAACTTCTATAAGGTGGAATTGGTGGAATTAATTTTGAGTCAAAGGTGGTTACTTTTCTCATTGGTTCTTGTTGCTGTTTTTCTTTTGAAATATCTAAATCTATCCTATATTTTTTGTCACCATGCATAAAAGCGGTAAATTCCTAGACAACATACTTTTCTTTCATCAAAAAGTTCATCAATCAAAGACGAGAAACTTTTTTGAAAGATCTTGTACTTTAAAAATATTTTGAATAGACATAATTATATTAAATTCAATTCTCATACACTCTAAGTTAGTACACACTTAGAGTGCACATGAACAACCCTCAGAAGTCTTCAGAAGACTTGTGTGAGCTGTAAATCGGTACCTTTCAACGTGCGATATCAAGCACGGTCAAGAAATTCTATGAAAAATCCATCCAAACAGTAACCCGACGATTGCTTGGCTTTCTGATCAATTTATCCACTACAGCTGTCTTCTGGACTACGTTTATTTAAAGGTGATCGCGGCCAATGTTTCATAGGTAACCCAGCAGCATTGTATAACACCGTCATTAATCATTCCTTTGAATTAAGTTCCTTAAATATTACAGATTCATGCAGAGGTCAGCTACCGTATCGTGTACTAAAAGATGGCTGTAATAAACATTGGGCACAGATTCTAATTTATGCTAATGTACCAAACAACAAAAAAATCGATTTCTCATACAAATAAAGCAAAGCACATTAGCAGCATTCCGGCGGCGGCACTGTACACACGATCTGGTGAGATAAATACACAGAGTGGAAAAAACATCATTCAAAAGAAACTTACAGGGTTACTTACACAATCATTAACTAACGTAGCACAGGTGGCCACTAACGGGTAGGACATTTGTTTATTAATTGAGTTGACCGCGTCCGGATCCAGTGGCTGTGGCAGGGGGGCCGAATGAGAGGCTCTAGGTGGTAAGGGAGGGGGTTGATCAGGAGAATCCAGCACCAATGGTCCCAGAGGAGACTTTAGCCTCTTTCGCTGAGGCGTAACAGCTGCAGCCTCCGCCAAGTTAGCGTTAATCTCGTTATTTAGGAAATTATGAGTGTCCAGAGGTACTTTCCCGTTAATATATGGTAAGGCACGTTTATCAATGATCATATTAGTTTCGGTGTAGACTCGCTGGCGAAGTGGATGATTGTTTCTTTTCGGTAATGGTGGAGGCACATCAGAGTTTCCATTTGGTGAAGATAGAGTACCTGTTGAGTGCTTTTGGGGAGATGAAGGGGATGAGAAACAAGGAGAGGAATCTGTGGGCGGAGATTGTTGCTGTAAGAGATAGAGACAGTAAAGCGATGTTAGTTTTTTGTGTTTACATTGCAAAAGGCATGGGACAACCAAGTGTTCTTTTGGAAGAAAGAATGAATTACCTGGAGAAAAAACTCCGACCTGATTAAAGATTCAATCATCACTATTTATAATGAGAGAAAGGTGAGTACTAATAAAACCTGATAAGCAGTAGCAAATTAGTTGAAGTCACTAACCTCACATAGTAAATCCTTTTTATTAGATGTCTCAATAAAAAAAAATAGATCCATTTCCCTTAGAAAAAAAGAAAGCATGAACCCAATTCATTATTGTACTATATTTCTTGCGAAAATTGCGGAAGAAATATCACTATCCCTAGTGAAATTATATTTAGCAGAGCATTTCATAACTATGAGGAATTTATTAACTGCCCAAGCCTTTTCTGATGTAGACTCTTAGATTCAAATTTAATCCTTACTTATAGACTACAAACCCATATAACATTTTAAAGGAGTCAAATAACCAAAGCATCAAATATATTCAGAACTGCTATATGAAAAAATAACTTTAGACAATCTATGTCTGGGTGATACATGTGACTATAATATTAATAATGTTAATAATAATGACGATGCGAGGAATACGGAGACGATGTCCAGCTCGTAGAAGGAGCATCCTACATCATCTTGATGCCAGAGACCCCCAAAAGATAACCACAGTTAAAAACTCTTTCCGTGGAATGTATCAGCATAAATTCCGACAGATCTGGTCATCATAACTGTAGGAGGAGAACAAAGTTGCTGCAATTAATAGATAGATAAGATAGATACATAGATGAGCTGTGACAACTCAATATAAAAACTCGCAACCATCTGTTAACCGAATGAAACATACTTTTTATGAAATCAAAATGTAGTCCTGACTATATTAATAACGTGAGTTTAAAATATTTACACCATATGGAAATCTTTTTTATTATCGATTTGTCAGAAAATTTTATTCTTCATAATAATCGGTGCATTGCGGAATACTTGTATTCGAGTTACCATAATTCTAAATTTCTAAACGGTGTACAGGGGGGAACAAAAAATAGAATTTTGATCAAGAGTAAACTACCCTGGCTTTGATTCCAAATTTGAATATTGTTTTCAATTGCAAACAACTTCTTTGAATGAACTTTTTGATAATGTCAAATACAAGGGGAAGTTTACACCTGATCAGATCAAAATTCCTATTTTTGTTCTCCCCTGTACACTCTTTGGAAATTTGAAATTTTGACAACTCATATGCAAGTATCCTGCAATGCACCAATTTTTATGGGAATAAAATTTTCTGAAAAGTCGATTATAAAAAAGTTTTCCATAAGGTGCAAATTTTTTGAAATTCATTGTATATAGTCTAGACCACATTTTCATAGACAAGCCATTATATGTGTATTCATCTATTTATGAAACTCCACAAAAAGTATGTTTCATTCGGTTAACAGATGGGTGAAAGTCGACCTCTCTTCCGTCTCTTGTACTACATCTTCATATGATCTTGCATCCTAAATCGTCTGTTCCACGGTAGTACTTTCCCAGACAACAGGGTGGCTATATAGCAGAATGGTACTGAATGGAGCCTGTAAAGTTATCAGGAGTTCAGATCCCTTTCTCTGCATGGTCTCGTTTTCGACACTGAACAGGGTCACCCAAACTCTGTCACCGAGTTGGAGCCCTTTCAGTAAAAAGCTCACAATAGAGCTGCGGAGACTGATGTCCTCCTGCAGCTTCATAAGGATAAGCCAATACATGGGGTCAAGAAAAGTACTGTATTACCATCTATGACACTCGTTCGGTATAGACGAGACACCGGTGTTGCCTTATGCTCCCGGCGATATTAAGTCCGTTGTAGAGAATGAGAAGTGCAGAATTTATTGGAACTACTCATTCCCCACCCTCAGGAAAATACAAGCAAATATGCCTGATGCACAGAAATCTTAGCATGACCAATTCAGAAGGATGTCATCCTTGGTTCACTCCGTCTACTCAGAGCACATGATTCTCGGACTACCTGCGTAAATGGCACCAGCGCGCCCTCCAGAGGTGTCAGGGTTCGAATGGAATAACCCAAACGGATACAAATAATAATAATAATTTCATTTTCAATACCATTATTGAAACAATTATCAGAGCTCTTTGGATTGATAAGATTTTTTAAAAGTTTTCTACATTTTAATTGGATTATCTTTATTCAAATTAATATTGTCGTAGTAATACTATTGCTTTTTATTTTTCAATAGAGTAACAAAGTCATTCCTGATAATTTTGAAATTGGACCAATTTTCTTTTGTACTAGTCTCTCTCCTTAGATTTAATTTTCAATTCATGATCATAGTATGGTAAACTATTGTTGTTGCATTGAAATAATCTTGTTGGTGCTATTTTGTTTAAAACAGATTCACATGTATGAGATATATCTTCATACAACTCATTGACATCAACACAATTTAATTCAAAATCACATTTTATCAATTCATAATTCATTTTGTATAAATTTATCTCTCCCAAATTTCTATATGTTTTTAGAACCGTTTCATTATTTTGAGTAAAATTAAATTAAATTGATGGTTATAATAGAGTGATTTGTTATTTTAGGTATATCATGAACAGTTACAGAAATATTTTCAAAGTTAGCTAGAACATAGTCAATGATAGTCGAACTACTTAGTGTACATCTGGTAAAATCTGTTACTGATTGTTGAATTCCATACATATTAAGAATATTTCTCATTTTTGAGCAGTAAAATATTCATCGCTTAAATAATTTAAATTAATACTAGGATGCTTTTCACATTATTCACAAAGAAATCATCATTCGGCGAATGATATAGTGCACCAACTGACAATTTATTTTTATTATTATTCATTAATTCGGTTTTACACCAGTAATGTCCATCTAAACTTTACTGCGTCTTGTCTTCTTGACTTGAATTCAAATCATTCCGTATAAAAAGTAGCACACCACCTGTGAGGCGCGATGTGGAATAACATCTCTCCACATTTCAATTGAGATACTGAGCTCAGAAGAATCGATATCACTAGTAGTTTGACTCTCACTGAATAACATCAATGCTGGATCATAACAAGAAATGTTTGCAATAACTTCTACCTTATTTGTAAAAACTTTGAATATTCACATATATTATATCACAGTTCATTTGTATATTTCATAATCTACCAACGTGAGCAGTTCTGAACATATTTCATGAGGGGACTGAGACCCCTTCAAAATGTAGTATGGGGTAGTGTATTAGTTTTATATGATGTTTTATTAATTAAAATGTGACTTCTAATATTAAAAAGTAATTAAGTACTTGTTTTTATTTAAACTTTGTCTTGATTTAGGTGTCTTCTATTTTACTCATTCATACTATTTTTTAAACTGACCTATGTAAAAACGATAGTTTGACAAGTACCAATAAATATTCTGATTCTGAAAATGGTTACTTCAGGCGTTGAATAAGGCTGAATAAAATAGAAAAAATTTAAATGTAATTATGTACTCCCTTAGTATCCACATAGACGTGGCCGTTAAGCTTTTCGGAGCGTACAATGTACGTGTATGTTTGAGCAGCAACACCCCCAATAGTTGTTCTCTTGTACGACCGAATATATTTTTTTCAAACTACGATAGTGGGTACTAAATAAAAAACAACATATGTATTGACAATAAAGTCTACGTGAGCGGCAATACGCGGTCGGCGTGGCCGACGCGGTGATATCAAAGCGATGATGTGATTGGTTTGTCCTACGTAGCAACTACCGCGCGGCGCGCACTGCTCAAGCGGTTTTGAGGCGGCACAGTCGGTCAAAATATTTGATATTTTCGCCTTAGCCGCTTCAGTCTTGGCCGGCCAGCTTACTTGTAAGTATTTTTTTTTACGAAAACCAAGCAAGATACGAAAAAAATTCAAGAGACCAAAAAGTCGTATTTTCCATTGCCTCACCCGAATAAATATAATTGTTACCAAGTAAGTCAGTGGCGTAACCTATCTGGGAGGAGAAATAAAATCATTGGTACTCTCGGTGGTTTTCGGATCGGTTAGTCGTGGTCTCGAGGTAATTATTCCTGACGTTTCGCCTACATCTACGGACGAAGCGTTCGAGTCAATTGTTTTAGCCTAACTGATTCGGTGTCTTTGCTGATTTATTTTTTATTATGGCGTGACTTCATTGAGCCATAATTCGGCTTGTTTGCTGAATTCCGATACCTGTTTTTGTTATTGATTATTATTGTTTGTACCTGAAAATGGTTTTGTTTTGGTCTGTCTGATTTCCTCCAGGTATTAGCGGGTTATACCCTGAGGTCCTATGCAGTTTCTGAGTTTCATTTAACATAATTGTATGGTTGTCCCCAATAAGTAGAGCATGCTCTGCAACCGCGGATTTCTCGTAGTGTCCATACCTGCAGTTCCTCTTGTCATACCGATATATATACCACCACAGCTGCAAGAAAGCGGTAAACACCTGGAGTAGTCCAGTGGTCTTCATTGGTTTAAATATCGTTTTGAATTCATGTTTTTTCAGGAATTCGCCGATCCTCTCTGAGACATTTTTAAAGTATGTTAGAAACCCTCTTCCCTGTGGTGTTCATTGTTTTGTGTCCTTTGCTCTGTTAGTGTTTCTTTCTCGTAAGACCCGTTTCAGAGATTGAAAGTTTACCTACTCGAATTATTGGTAGTTTGAAAAAAAAAAATAAGGAAGAATGTCCCTTATCCTAGTAAACATGTCGCTTTTTAAAGACAGCCACCTTCGGTGCAGTAAGTTATTCCATGTGAAATATCTGTTAGTATATGTGGGTCAGTGTCCACCTAACCATCCAGGTAACTTGCTGAACTTTGGGACCACAACAACTACCTAACTTTACCAATGTAGCGCTCTTTCATCGTTTACTGGTCACTTTGGAGCCGAGTCCAGGATAAGGAATGCCTCGACGTCAGCTCTCGATGTGGTGTGCTCCACGTGCCCCAGTCAGCGACAGTGAAGAAAAGAATACTCCGGTGGTATCTTATGTTAGGGACCAAAACACTGTAACCACTAAGGCAGATTTTACTTGCCTGTCCTGGGATCGAATCAACTAAGTTGGCGGCTATTGGGCGGTTGGGGTCAAATCACTGCTTCCTCGTTGTCTCACTATCGCTTTCTTTTTAATCGGTCTGGGTCTGAATGAGACTGCCGTTGAAGATTGCTTTGGTCTTTCTAGTATGCCTCTGCCTTAGACAATTCTGGTATTGCCTAGGTTGTGTCCTCTATCGGCGACGAGGAGTACTCACGAATATCATTTACATCAGGACTGGCATATCAAGAAAACCTATCGGGGTTAGGTCACGCGCTGACTGACCTTTGCAGCTATAACAGTATAGGTGGGTATTCCTGTAATCAGGGTGCTCATATACAGAGGATTACATCTACAAAGAGACAAATCACGGATTTTACTACAAAATAAATGATATTTTTATGTCCATAAACAAGGGAGATATAATTAAAAATAAATTTCTATTATGGACTGCTGCTTCTACCTGACTTACCACTGGGAATTCATTAAGAATCTGGTAAAAGTTCGTTAAGATGCAGAAACAATATAAATTTTAAATATAAGTTGATGGAAATAGCAGCTATTTGTTGTGAAAAGATGGATTCAAGGAACTCAATTTGGAAAAGAACTTAGTTTTGCTGGCAGTAGATTTTTTCAACTCGGTAGTATTTCACATATATAGATTTGTACAATGTTATATATCCATCAACACTCAGCTGGACTGAAACTTTCAAATGTGTTTATTGGTCATCAAAAAGAGATGGATAATGAAAACAGTTTTTATCAGAATGTAAATACTGCATGAGTTAACAAATTTATTTGATTTATTCACTTTGAAATTCCACCTAGACATTCATCAAAGTAGTGGTGAGAGAAGAAAAACAACAAAAACATGTACCCATACCTCTGGTAATGGCAGGAAGATGGCGAATTCATTTGGAAAACTATATAAAAATTTAAAAATTAAAAATTAATTTTGAAACTCATCTAAAATACACATATAATGTTCATTATCAATTAATCCGAATTAATGATATCAGAGGGCTAACAAAATGTGATAACAAAATATTCACAAGAAGGGCTGGTCTAAAATTCAAAATCGCGTTTTTTCTCTAGGTTAAGTTTCTCCCAACTGTACATAACCGTTATTAGTGTTTTGGTTTATTAATACATTAGTAAGTTTATAGTATTTATGCTATTTACACAATCATATTTACATCTGAAATTGAATTTCAGATTGTACACTGCCACTCAGTTGTCCCAAGTGAAGAATTAGACAGTCACCATCACGAGTGCCACCACTTCTGCTCAACTAATGAAATTTATAAGAGGATTGGGTCTTTGAAGGTGATCTTGGACCCACAACCACTCACTAAACAATAAAGCCAACCATTCAACACCTGCACACAGACACAGCATACTACTGCACAAATCATGGTACTCTAAATCAATGAATATTATTACCTCACTTTGGCTTCTCAGCAACATTCCTTGCAATGTTTGAAGATTTCTTTCGGTTTTGGCCAGTTCTTTGCACTTTTTCTCATCTGGTGAAGACGCAATTTGACTTCGGAGAAGATCAACGTAGTGTTGCTCTTTTTCTATCATTAATTTGTAATATTGCTCCTTCTCTAACTGGAGTTGATACTGTTTTTCATTCTGGAAGCATAACCAAAACAGGATGTTGATATTCTTTATCAAAAGTCCAGCAGTTGACTAATTTTTATGTTATATTAGGATTATCAACAAATAAGATAACAAGCCACAAATTGATTTCATCAGAAAAAGATAGTCCTTCTACACTGACTACAATGATGACAGCATGTGAAGATGAGTAGCTAAAATAACACCCAATGTTTACAATTTTACTTACTTACAATCATTTTCAAAAGCTTTTTTTCAACAAAAATCTCTCAAACTTATTGAGGCAAGAATATGACCTGCTGCACCTCATTCAACAAACACGTGAGTACTTTACGAAAGTGTATCATACAAAGTTTTTTCTTCAACATTTGTTATATTGCCAAATTGTAGTAATTAATTTGAATGTTTTATTTTATGAATTGTCGTCGTGAAATAATGACTTCCGAATTATATTAGTCGCAAAATACTGTATTTGTCAAAAATGCATAAATGTATGAACAGTGTGTAAAAATTTACTTGACGCACTGTTGATGATTTCACGCACAGGTGATTTTTTAAAGCACTTGTGCGAAAAAATATCACTTTACACACTGTCAACAGTGCGTAAAAGGTTAGTTTAAGCATTGTTGTAGAAAAAATTGTTTATTTTCGAGTTTCCTACCCGCCCAACTAATTTGAACCAGTTTGAACAACTTTGATGTTTTCGCGTTTTCTTAGCTCTACAATTTTTTGACTAATTCAAATTTGGTAACATCTGAAAAGACCAGTTGAGATGTAATCACTCATCTGCTGGAAGGATTTTTTTCTGTTTAAAAACGTTTCTAATTAGAAATTATCAAAAAATACAAATATGCGCCAATTTTCTCAGAAAACCTGATTGAATGCCTATATCAAATTTCAGGCTCTCGTTTATCCGCCACTGCAATTTCCCTCAGAGCCGAAAATTAGATTTGTCATATCTGAGTACCCAAAATGTGTTTTGTCCCACTTAATGGATATTTTAGTTGATATGAAATCATTATACTGAAGCAGGAACCAATACCCTCTTTGGACCATATGCAACGATTTTAGACTAGTGATACAATTCCCACTTATACATGCCAAAGAAAAAACTTGGTTTTACTCTTGCCTCAATTTTCAACTCACCCATAATCCTGGAATTTTCTTCAGTAGATGTTGAAAATAATCACTCATACACATCCTACATAAAAAATAAACTAAATTATTTTAAGCTTGAGGTTTTGCTTCACAATGGTGTTATTAAACACATATGTAGGATATGAATATGAGTTGAAAATGAGGCGGGAGCAAAACAAAGTTTTTTTTTAGCATGTATAAGTGGGACCTGTCACACTACTCTAAAATCGTTGCATATAGTCCAAGGAGTGTGTGGGTTGCTGCTTCAGTATAATAATTTCATATTTACTAAATTATTAAGTGAAGTGGGACACAAACACAAACACATTTTAGATACGCAACTACTAGCATGTTATATTTATCTTCAGAAACGATATACACTTTTCCCTATCTATCTCCGATCATTTTTATCAGAGTTATGACCAATGAAACATTCGGCTCCGCCAGAACTTGCAGCGGCGGATAAACTGTAAATTGTAACAAACTAAAAAAACTCACATCAACAGGTTGAGGTCCAGTTATCCTTGACGTGGTGGGAGTTGTTACAGGGCGGTTGTGGAGACTAGGTGATCCCAAATTCCTTGTTTGGTTTGATCTCTGCTGAACAGTCAACACGACTTGGGAAGATGCTGGAAAAAATAACAAACGTAAAAAGGTAATGATTTTAAAAGTGCGATAACCCTCTATAAATAATATAAATAGACTTGATAGAAGTTGAAAACTGACTACTCGGCCAAAACGTCTACGATATGGGCTTAATACATTTATACGTTATATCCAGACATTTACCAAAAAAAACATAAACATATATTCAGTGTTGAAATTAATGATGGTGCAAAGGTGAATGAGTAATCAAATAAAACGTTTTAGGCTTTTCTTGGAACTAAAATACATGAAACTACAACTGAAACGTTTTTTAAATATTATCCTACCCAAGTGCTAGGAATCGCACGTTAAAAGGTAAGACCTCGTTAATCCTTGGCTCGCACAAGTTTCGACTTTTGAGGGCTGCCGTTCGTAAGGGGACGACAGCTGGTTAACAGAAAAAAAAAACAACAATTTGTATTTTAGATTTAGAAACTTTTATTGCAATGTTATAGTTAATATATTCTATTGGGAAAACTAGAGGTGCCAATTTCAATTTGGAATTTTCGCCATACAAGTTTCACCAAAAACATTAAACTTCACCAACAAAGTCCACACGCTCTGCCCTGGTTATGAACTCCATTCTCGATTCGGGTTAGAATGTGGTATCTGCCTTAATTTAACTTGTCTTGTAGTTAGTGAAGGTTTCCAAGATTTTTTTTATTTTTTTTTGGACAATATACATTATATAAGAAAAAGTCAGTGAAAAAATGTATAAAAGCCGGTACAAATACGAATTAATCAAATACAAAATGCAATTAAAATACTTATATGCTACAACTCAATATAATTTACATAAAAATAAATTCAAATTTGAATACAGTTTACAATGTGAAACATGCTGTAAAATTAAATGAAGATATTACTGCATTCCATTGACAAATGTATTCATGTTATACAGGGTGGGGCACTCCATACGACACAGCCCCTGTAAGTAAGCTAAACGTCATTTATCAAAGTCAAAGCATGCTTTATCATCTAAAGAATAGAAGTCTTATTGACAAATCCTCTAAAAATAGTAAAATTACAATAAATCGTAACTGCTTATTTTTTCGGGAATCTCTTTGCTTCATTATATGTGCATTGATTAAGCCCACAAAAACATTTTGCAGTCTACAGGTTGGCTCAAAAAAGTATGACATCAAAGTTATGTTTTTCAGATGGATCACCCTCTGACTTTAATTACATTTTTGAAAGGTCGGTAAAAAAAATAATATGATTTCATATAAGGTACTATGCTGGGTTCGGTTGGAAACAAAATAACATTGAAATCAAGGAGGTTTTGGGCTATTGATTTTTCAACATCATACAGAATGTTCAGAACAAAGAACATTCTTATTTCGAATAGAACCCCATATATTTTTTTTTGTCTGAGATATAGAAATTTCAATTATCTATCATTTCAAATTGGGGTTTCCTGTACCTAACTTAAATAGTTTTTTTAAATAATGGCTTTTTCAAATAGGAATTCTTATTAATTATTTGAATCAAGGATAGGTTTGACACAACATTTATTTGATTTGCTCACAGAATTCTTATGGACAGTTGTTAAACTTCACTTTATTGAAAATATTCAATGTGCACTATGAAACAACAAAATATGAAACACAAATATAGTTCATTCAAAATAGGTGCTCGATTTGACGTCCATCCTGTTGAATACAAATGGCCAATCTCTGTTTGCAATACTTCTTAACAGGTAGTAACATTTGATGCGTCACTTTTCGAAAACCAGCCCTTAGTGTGGATTTAGGCAGCACCAATTAACAATTAACAATTATCAATTAACAATTAACAATTAGTAAAAATGACACGATTTATGCAGAAACAATTATAAATTAGGAAAAAATAGTAAGCATGCGCATAAGTCCGAGATCCCCATTTAAAATAACCTTAAATTATTTTTTTTATTTTCATAATGCACAGCGAAATGGAAGAAGCTGAATATTTTTTTTTATTGTTAATGATGTTGACAGTTTTTTCGTATTGAAAAAGGGGAGAAAAAGGAGATGGGCTGTCAATCCTATTAATAGGCCAAGAAAACAAAAGGGGATGTTTCAGAACCTAACTACTTAACAGGGTTCTGCATTATCATGAGGGATTTTTCCAATATACTCGAATGACCCCAAAACTTTTTGAAATGGGACCAGCACTTCAAAAGGATGCATATAATGCAATAATTACCGCTTCCTTTTGAAGAAAAAATCAGGTCAAGTTTATCATCGGACGAACCAATCCGCGATCATCTGCGTATGAGATGCGCACTAGAAGAAATCCTATACAATTAAATTAAGAAAGTTGAAAGTTGGCCAACTTTATAATTTTTAATTGATGATTGTTAATTGATAATTGTTCATTGTTAATTGGTGCTGCATAAATCCACACTTTTATTTTCTCCTTCATATTTTGTAGTGCGGTTGGAGGTGTGTTGTAAACATCATTCTTCAAGTATCCCAATAGGGAAAAATCGAGGCAAGTCAAATACGGTGATCTCAATGCATTGAAATGAGAACTACTATTTGGAAAAGCCTATATCTGAAAAACTATTTAGTTTAGGTGTAGGAAATTCCAATATGAAATGAAAGATAATTAAATTTTCTATTCCTCAGACCAGAAAAAATACACTAATAAAGTTATCTTTGTTCGAAATTATAAAAAAGCGACAATGATTTTTGAACATTCTGTATATGTTGAGAAACGGGTTGTATAAAAATCTAAACCTCTTTGATGCATAGTCAAATTTTGATGGGATGATTTCTATAGATTTCGATGTAATTTAGTTTTTAATTGAACCTAGCATTTTCATAAAAAAATCAATAATTCGATAACAGGGGTAAGTACATAGTACCTCATATGAAATCATCTAATTTTTTACTACTTGTGTGAAAATAAGCAGCTAAACGATAGTATATGTTACCATTTCGAAAATGATAATAAAAAAAATAATTGATGTGAAATGGCAATTCATAAATCCGTTTGGGAGAATACATGAATTTGAGATCGAAACTTTTAGCACAAAAAAATTCCATCAAATTATGGTATTTCAACAAAATCATTTCGCTGGTGAACCAGAGATGGATAATACAAAAAATAGAAGCTAAAACACCAAAACTACGTCACTTTCAATCGACGCGCGTTTCGCCAACAAGTTAGCATTCTCAAGAGCTATGAGCTTACTTACTTACGTACCCAGTAAGCTTCACAGATATTGTTTTTTTTTTCATTATTTTCCATGTCCATATTAGTCGACGGTAATGGGATGGAGGGGTGAATTTTTCAGTTCTTAAATTTTGAATATTAATCTCTGAAAGAAAACTTTGTTCTAGCATAAACAGATTTTTACAGTCGATTTTGTGTTACCTACAGAAGGTTTCGTCGTTTCGTGAAAAAAACATCGACTTCCCTTGAGATCCAGGGTGAACTTTTCAACTTTTGAATTTAAATTATTGATTTGATTAATTAATTTAAATTATTAATTTGAATAGGTAATTAATTCAATTCATTTTAAAATTTAGTGCCCTATGGACTTTTTTATAGGTCACACCATACAGTATCAGAAACTTTTCATCTGGGGTATAGACAGAAATCTACGCAAGCAACAAGAAACGCAATGATATGATAATATCACATAAATACATATTAAAATATTTAAGTGCTACGAATCGCACGTTAAAAGGTAAGACCTCGTTAATCCTTGGCTCGCACAAGTTTCGACTTTTGAGGGCTGCCGTTCGTAAGAGGACGACAGCTGGTTAACGGAAAAAATAATTTTAACAACAACAGCAAAAAATAAGTGAGATGCACTACTGAGCGCCTCTCCTGTTGCCTCGCCCGACGAATTAACAACTCACGTCGATATCCCTTCCTCGAGCGAGTAGAGGAAAAATTGTAATGCTCTCTCAACATATAGCAAGGTTTTCTTTACGCTCTCATAAAACCACCATACTCCAGATGAACTTTCCGATACTGTATGTGAATTATTCATCAACAGGCTCCAAATAAAAAGCAATACATTCTTTCTAAACATATATATATATATATATATATATATATATATATATATATAGTGACTGTAGATGTCACAAGTTATTTTTAATTATATATATATTTTTTTTTCAAGTGTAGGTAATATCTATATTTACCTTCTGATTTATTATCATCCATTCATTAGTGTTATTAACCAACTCGTTGACACGTATTACGTATGATTCCAAATCAAACTTAATATGACAATGTTATACCGTTATATCAGCTTTATTTATAAACTACTATGTAAGAGAATTTGAATATTTAACCTTAAGACAGGTTTACTCTCTTGAAATATTAGTCATTTTCGAAACGCAATAATTATAATATCAATAGATTTATGGGCTTAATTGAAGTGATTATTCCTGAAACGGATCATCGGTAGGTAGTACCTATACCTCATGAATATTATCATCTATAGTATTTATAAGCCGTTTGTATTATTATTATTTTTAATGGTATTAAAATACAAAGTTGGAAATTTCAATATGATGTAGCCTATGCCATCAGGAACAAAAGTTACGATTGCGCCAACTCTCTGAAAGCCGGCGTTTGGATTCTACAGGGGGTCAAAGTTTGATATTTTAACGATTTTTCAAAAAATCCGGAATTTAATTTTCATCCTATCTATCTGAATTTATTTATAATGGGATAGTCCACAATATGTTCATCAAAAAGTTCAAATGTTTCTACACTCAAAACTGACGGGTATACAGAGGGTTAAACTTTGTTTTTGGTACTTTTTATCGAACTTTTTTCGATACATATGCAATTGATGTTACTTACAGTACATGAGAGGGCGATCATATTTTGCATTTGAACCATCATCCAACTAAATTTTTTGAAACTATGTAGCTAATATATTCAAATGTGTCAACGTCTGTGCTCATCAATCTGAATCCGAATAAAGTTGCGGCGATGCACAGTTGTCCCAAATCCTAAAAAAACAGTCAAAAGTCAAAAACTCATTCTATTCGGGTGAAAATCTGTACTTGGAAATTTTCGGGGTTGCTGATTACGAATTTGAAGTCGACATTTAGAAAAAAAAATGGTGTATCCAATATGGCGGAAATTTTCTTCAGAAAAATATTTAATTCAGGCAAAAAGTGAACGGATTTTGATTCTACAAAATGGATTATTCTCCAGAACGCAAATACAATTTGAATGTGTTGTGCTAAATTATTGACAACAACAATTTATGAAATAGTAATTCGTTTTTCATTAATAAAAGTAGTGGTATTTTCTTGATTATGTTGAAAAGTCGTGATAGACAAAAGCAATTAGTCAAAACCACTATCGACCCCCACTCTTAAACCAAATGGAAGTGTTGCTCAGACATTTCTTTAAAACATATACGAAAGTACGTACATAGTTTTGGTGTTCTGGAATTTTTTTCACACCAATTTGGTACGAATACAATTCCAGAACGAGAAACTACTCAGAACAACAAAACTATGTTAATTTCACTTACAGTTTACTAAGTAAGTAAGCTTTGCTGTCCTGTTTTGTTTTTATTTTATTTTATGTTAAAAAAATATATGGTGTCACTATATAATATTAACGACGTTCCGTTGTTCTAGTGTTCTGTCCATTGATTATGTCGACATATACCATACTTTTGACATTACCTTATAGAAAGAAGTCATATTGTGTAAGATCTGGACTTCATGCTGGCCACTCTATTGTACCACGTTCTCTTTATATCAAATATTTCTTCAACTAATAATGGGTTAATTCCAGTTTTTGGTACTTGAAATAATCTCAAACATCCCAAGTGGAATTTGTTAATTAAACACCTGGTAATGTAGCATTTGAAAAATCTTTTTTATACATATATGAAACCTACGTATGCCACTGTTTAATTCAAATTTGCCATATCTGGCTTCATTCACCTAGTAAATTTTTTAAAAGATTAAGCAATAAGTGAGTGAATTACACAGGTTGACACAAAAATACGAAACATACAGTATATATCGAGAGAGTTAATACTTATTTAACGAACAAGTGTATTAATGAGGGCGATTAAAAATCAACATGTTCGACATTGTTAATCGCCATTTTAATTCACGAGTTTGTTACTGAACTTTTCCGTGACCGTACTTTTCAAAAATAAAGATATCTTATTTTAAATTTTTATTTATTTAACGAATAACAACAATGGCTATTTCCTATGTATATTAACACTATTCAAAGTTAGTTTAATGCCCCTTAGTGGTAGTTTTATTATTGAAAATATTAATATTCTAAATTGTACAATTACTGAAACTGAAGGAGGAAATTGATAAATTGATTGATAGAAAATCATTCATTAATAGGGGTCATTATTCAACGATTTTAAGTGCGTTAAAATACATAATAAATAGACGGTCGACGGAAAAATAATATTACCTATTCTCAAATGTCGATTACCCTATGTCGCATGTGACAAAATATTTCTATCACTTTTCTCGACCAAGCATTAAAAAGAGATGGAGATATTTGGTCGCATGCGACATAGGGTAGTAGACATTTGAGAATCGAGCCCCTGAAATGAGAAAAAAAAACAACCCAAACATGACATATGATTATATTTAAAAACATTGCCGCCGATGATATTACTCGTCCAACAATGGCACATAAAACAAAAATTTGAGTTCACAAACAGTGCAAAGTGGAATACCCTTCAACTTCCATCCAAACTTTTTTTCGATAACTCTCATGTTAACTGAGAAAAATTGGCGGGTCCATTCGACCAACTTTGTATTTTAATACCATTAAAAATAATAATAATACAAACGGCTTATAAATACTATAGATGATAATATTCATGAGGTATAGGTACTACCTACCGATGATCCGTTTCAGGAATAATCACTTCAATTAAGTCCATAAATCTATTGATATTATAATTATTGCGTTTCGAAAATGACTAATATTTCAAGAGAGTAAACCTGTCTTAAGGTTAAATATTCAAATTCTCTTACATGGTAGTTTATAAATAAAGCTGATATAACATTGTCATATTAAGTTTGATTTGGAATCATACGTAATACGTATCAACGAGTTGGTTAATAACACTAATGAATGGATGATAATAAATCAGAAGGTAAAAATGATTCCAAATCAAACTTAATATGACAATGTTATACCGTTATATCAGCTTTATTTATAAACTACTATGTAAGAGAATTTGAATATTTAACCTTAAGACAGGTTTACTCTCTTGAAATATTAGTCATTTTCGAAACGCAATAATTATAATATCAATAGATTTATGGGCTTAATTGAAGTGATTATTCCTGAAACGGATCATCAGTAGGTAGTACCTATACCTCATGAATATTATCATCTATTGTATTTATAAGCCGTTTGTATTATTATTATTTTTAATGGTATTAAAATACAAAGTTGGTCGAATGGACCCGCCAATTTTTCTCAGTTAACATGAGAGTTATCGAAAAAAAGTTTGGATGGAAGTTGAAGGGTATTCCACTTTGCACTGTTTGTGAAATCAAATTTTTGTTTTATGTGCCATTGTTGGACGAGTAATATCATCGGCGGCAATGTTTTCAAATATAATCATATGTCATGTTTGGGTTGTTTTTTTTTCTCATTTCAGGGGCCCGATTCTCAAATGTCTACTACCCTATGTTGCATGCGACAAAATATCTCCATCTCTTTTTAATGCTTGGTCGAGAAAAGTGATAGAAATATTTTGTCGCATGCGACATAGGGTAATCGACATTTGAGAATAGGTAATATTATTTTTCGTCGACCGTCTATTTATTATGTATTTTAACGCACTTAAAATCGTTGAATAATGACCCCTATTAATGAATGATTTTCTATCAATCAATTTATCAATTTCCTCCTTCAGTTTCAGTAATTGTACAATTTAGAATATTAATATTTTCAATAATAAAACTACCACTAAGGGGCATTAAACTAACTTTGAATAGTGTTAATATACATAGGAAATAGTCATTGTTGTTATTCGTTAAATAAATAAAAATTTAAAATAAGATATCTTTATTTTTTAAAAGTACGGTCACGGAAAAGTTCAGTAACAAACTCGTGAATTAAAATGGCGATTAACAATCTCGAACATGTTGATTTTTAATCGCCCTCATTAATACACTTGTTCGTTAAATAAGTATTAACTCTCTCGATATATACTGTGTGTTTCGTATTTTTGTGTCAACCTGTGTAATTCACTCACCTATTGCTTAATCTTTTAAAAAATTTACTAGGTGAATGAAGCCAGATATGGCAAATTTGAATTAAACAGTGGCATACGTAGGTTTCATATATGTATAAAAAAGATTTTTCAAATGCTACATTACCAGTTGTTTAATTAACAAATTCCACTTGGGATGTTTGAGATTATTTCAAGTACCAAAAACTGGAATTAACCCATTATTAGTTGAAGAAATATTTGATATAAAGAGAACGTGGTACAATAGAGTGGCCAGCATGAAGTCCAGATCTTACACAATATGACTTCTTTCTATAAGGTAATGTCAAAAGTATGGTATATGTCGACATAACCAATGGACAAAACACTAGAACAACGGAACGTCGTTAATATTATACAGTGACACCATATATTTTTTTAACATAAAATAAAATAAAAACAAAACAGGACAGCAAAGCTTACCAAGTTACTTACTTAGTAAACTGTAAGTGAAATTGACATAGTTTTGTTGTTCTGAGTAGTTTCTCGTTCTGGAATTGTATTCGTACCAAATTGGTGTGAAAAAAATTCTAGAACACCAAAACTATGTACGTACTTTCGTATATGTTTTAAAGAAATGTCTGAGCAACACTTCCATTTGGTTTAAGAGTGGGGGTCGATAGTGGTTTTGACTAATTGCTTTTGTCTATCACGACTTTTCAACATAATCAAGAAAATACCACTACTTTTATTAATGAAAAACGAATTACTATTTCATAAATTGTTGTTGTCAATAATTTAGCAGAACACATTCAAATTGTATTTGCGTTCTGGAGAATAATCCATTTTGTAGAATCAAAATCCGTTCACTTTTTGCCTGAATTAAATATTTTTCTGAAGAAATTTTCCGCCATATTGGATACACCATTTTTTTTTTCTAAATGTTGACTTCAAATTCGTAATCAGCAACCCCGAAAATTTCCAAGTACAGATTTTCACCCGAATTGAATGAGTTTTTGACTTTTGACTGTTTTTTTAGGATTTGGGACAACTGTGCATCGCCGCAACTTTATTCGGATTCAGATTGATGAGCACAGACGTTGACACATTTGAATATATTAGCTACATAGTTTCAAAAAATTTAAAGTTGGATGATGGTTCAAATGCAAAATATGATCGCCCTCTCATGTACTGTAAGTAACATCAATTGCATATGTATCGAAAAAAGTTCGATAGAAAGTACCAAAAACAAAGTTTAACCCTCTGTATACCCGTCAGTTTTGAGTGTAGAAACATTTGAACTTTTTGATGAACATATTGTGGACTATTCCATTATAAATAAATTCAGATAGATAGGATGAAAATTAAATTCCGGATTTTTTGAAAAATCGTTAAAATATCAAACTTTGACCCCCTGTAGAATCCAAACGCCGGCTTTCAGAGAGTTGGCGCAATCGTAACTTTTGTTCCTAATGGCATAGGCTACATCATATTGAAATTTCAGCGATTTTTACCGAAACCAGTTTTCCATAAGATTAGTGCGGGGTCCTTTTAATTGCCGAAAATGCTCGAAATTGACACACAAACCTAACCTGAGCAAGCTAACCCGGCTTGCGAGTTGAAAATGCATGAATTAGTTTTTCGCTCGCACTTGACATTTGACACCCAAACTACACTAGCTTGCAAGTTGAAAATGCGTGAATACTAAATTTAAGTGATGTCCAGCATCACTATCTTCATTGTCAGGCTGAACACTTCTCGAATAATCTTCTTGTTTGGTTTTCCTTACTCACTTCACATTACTATTAAAAAAAAGGACGGAAGTATCGATCAACTGACTTAATTCTTGATCATTTAATTAGCATGTGGTTCCTGGCAAAACAATGTTGCCAGCGCTTCAGCACAGTAATAGTGACATAATAGTGACTTTTTCGTCTAAATAGTTACATTTTACCAACCAATTGAGGAACTTTTATGAAGGCTGGTCGAGTTTTGTTTCATCATTTCAGAGCTCATATACAGTATTTGCATGGGAAATTTGTAAGATATGTGAAGCAAATGAATGACAAGACAAATGCTTCAATGATAGGATAAGAATATTTATTTTTGTATCTAGTGCGCGAAATGCTACTTTGGTTATAGATAACTGATTTTTTTTTCAACTCAGAGTCTTTTTGAAAACATAATTCGACGTGTTTCAGGGTTTTTCTTGAAAATTTCTAATAACGTATAAATTGTATAAAATTATGATAAAATGAAAATCATAGAAAATAGTGTTCCACATTATGCAGATTGGTGATTAGAGTGATTTCAAGTTGAGTTTCACTTAGAATCGATAAAAAGTTTTTTTATAAATAATTGTATTTATTCACTTTTTATATTTCGTTACTAGTGTTGATTTCGAGCAATGAATAAAATATAAAACTTCAAACAGCCAGCTGGTTCCAATCTCTCCTTATCACATCAAATTAATTGTCATTTTTACAGGCGAAATACTTCACACAATCTTTCTTTATCCTAAAAAACTTCGATTCAATTTTATTTGTCCGTATATACATCGACGAACCGAGGTCATGTTCCTAACTTCAATCAAAGTTTACATCTAAATTGAAATTTATAAACTATCAGTATCGAAGTAATGTTTAAGATTAGTATATTTCACTGTCAGTTTTTTATGTGAAGCGAAATATCTGTTCAAACAGAATTATATTGAGTTGGAAACATACAATAATCAGGATTTTAGAACATTTCATGACAGCTCGAGTATCGGTATTTGTTCTTCACGACGTTTCGGTGGACAAAAATCTTCAACCGTCATGAGGGAGAGTAAGAGGCTCTCTCTCTCTCTCTCGCTCTCTCTCTCTCTCTCTCTCTCTCTCACAACTCAACCTCTCTCTCTCTCTCTCACAACTCAACCTCTCTCTCTCTCTCTCGCACAACTCAATCTCTCTCTCTCTCGCACAACTCAATCTCTCTCTCTCTCGCACAACTCAATCTCTCTCTCTCTCTCACAACTCAACCTCTCTCTCTCTCTCTCACAACTCAACATCTCTCTCACAACTCAACCTCTTTCTCTCACAATTCAACCTCTCTCTCTCTCACACACAACTCAACCTCTCTCTCTCTCACACAACTCAACCTCTCTCTCTCACAACTCAACCTCTCTCTCTCACAACTCAACCTCTCTCTCTCACAACTCAACCGCTATCTTTCACAACTCAACCTCTCTCTCTCACACAACTCAACCTCTCTCTCTCACACATCTCAACGTATCTCTCTCACACAACTCAACCTCTCTCTCTCACAACTCAACCTCTCTCTCTCACAACTCAACCTCTCTCTCTCTCTCTCTCACAACTCAACCTCTCTCTCTCACAACTCAACCTCTCTCTCTCTCACAACTCAACCTCTCTCTCTCACAACTCAACCTCTCTCTCTCACAACTCAACCTCTCTCTCTCACAACTCAACCTCTCTCTATCACAACTCAACCTCTCTCTCTCACAACTCAACCTCTCTCTCTCTCTCACAACTCAACCTCTCTCTCTCTCTCACAACTCAACCTCTCTCTCTCTCACAACTCAACCTCTTTCTCACAACTCAACCTCTCTCTCACACAACTCAACCTCCCTCTCTCTCTCACAACTCAACCTCTCTCTCTCACAACTCAACCCCTCTCTCTCTCATAACTCAACCTTTTTCTCTCTCAAAACTCAATCTCTCTCTCTCTCACAACTCAACCTCTCTTTCTCACAACTCAACCTCTCTCTCTCACAACTCAACCTCTCTCTCTCACAACTCAACCTCTCTCTCTCTCACAACTCAACCTCTCTCTCTCATAACTCAACCTCTCTCTCTCAAAACTCAACCTCTCTCTCTCACTACTCAATCTCTCTCTCACAACTCAACCTCTCTCTCTCTCATAACTCAACCTCTCTCTCTCACTACTCAACCTCTCTCTCTCTCTTCGATTAAGTGCACTTCTAATAGTGAATTTTTATGCACCTTAATGTGTAATGGGTTATAGTTAATTGCATTTCAGCAGAAATGGAATATGTGAAATGCATTATGTGTCAAGAAATTAATATCAATTGGAACTTTCCCCAAGGAAGCCCAGTATGTTACACGGACGCGTCTGACCGACAAACATGCTTTAAGCTTTGAGCAATATGAAAGGTCTTTGTTTGTTTGTCATTCAACCATAACTATGAGGTAGAAGACGAAACAAGAGCCAGAGCTAGCAGAGAGCAGATCATTTATATCTCTCCTGCCTGCTATGTTATTGATGTGTTTTTTTGTGACTTTCAAACCATAACAAACTGGGTTAAATTTTGAACACTGTCTCTAAGTACTCATGGTTAGCATTATGCAATGTACCGTGGGATATTTCAAATAAATCATGCCGTGCTGGTTTTTTTTTTTCCCTTGGATGCTGGTCCTTTCGCCAGCTGCACCTCAGCCTCTTGGGCTTTTTGTGCTTTCCGGGTTAGTTTTACATCACCCACTCCGTAACACTAGTCCCCTGTACAAGTCTGTGCAGGTTCTTCACCGGTTGGGTGTTGTATTCTTCGGAGGTTAGCCTAGGCTTTCCGAATATTGCCTGTCTCTTGCGGTCTAGTGCCTCGCATTCTGACAGTACGTGTTTGGCTGTTTCTGTTCCTTTACCACATTGTCTGCAGGAAAGTTCTCCGTTGTACAGTCCCATATTGTGCAGGTGTTTTCTCATTGGACTGTGACCAGTGAGAAGGCCCGTTATTGTTCTAACTTGATTCCTGCTCAACTTGAGCAGTTCTTCAGTTTTGTGTTTTGACGGTTCTTTGATAAATGTTTTCCCGTGGTGCATGAGAGGGGCTTCGTTCCATCTCTCTCTTTGTTTTCGTTTGACCCAGTTCCGAATGCATCCTCGAATGTCGGATTTGTTAATCCCGAGTGCGGGTTCTGGGCCAATATATGGAGTTGATGAGCCCTTTCTGGCTAACTCATCAGCTTTTTCATTGCCCTCGATGCCACAGTGTCCTGGTTAGTTATGTGACAATTGTTTTGTTTTGGTAATTACTTCCTCACAATGTTACATGAAAATTCAATCCCTGAGAAGTAAAACAGATGATATTGATATATATTCAGAAGAATTGAATTTACCAATCAGAATAATATCATCTAATGGTGGGACTATGATATTGGTAAAAAATTCTGTTAGTAACGAAATTAGTTTCAAAAATTACAAAAAACTGAATTATTACCTAGAAGAAAAAATAATTGAATTCCTCATAATGCATTCTAAGAAACTGAATCCTTTATTTTATGTATATACCGATCACCATCATCAGATAAAAAGTGTGTGCCTGCTGGCAGTGTTTCAACACGGTTTGTGCAGGCTGTAGACCTCTTATGAGTGACTAGCTGAAAAGCTAACACTTCATATCCACATGATCCACTAACATATATGGAGAACCCTGGTTCACGCGAGAAACTTGTTTTGTATCCTACAGGTGTCAGCGAAATGAAGAAGGTAATTTGTTCCATAAAAAATCCATAAAAAATAAAAAGGCATCCGGAATTGATGAAATTTCTATTAGAATATTTGAAAATCTCCCTGATAGCCAGTAATAAACCAATTTTTTGACACTGGCCTTCCTTAAAAAACATCAGTTATAATCCCACTTCTCAAAGGGGGTGATCTAGAAGATCCATAGAACTTTCGCCCTACAGCCCTTTAGCCAAAATAATAGAAAAAAAAGTAAAAAATCGTTTATCTGACTTCTTGTCATTAAACAATATAAGTAGTGGTGATCAGTTTGAATTCCAGTCAAAAGAGTACTCCTGGAGAAAAGGTTTTTTCGTCCAATTTTATTGTAATAGCTAACAAATACATAATAACAATTAGACACCAATAAATGCTGAAAGAAGTAGGCACGTAAAAAAATAACTTACATTTTATAAGGGCGACAACCTCGGTATGAGTCGAATTCATTACATTAGCCCCATTCACTTTGATGATTTTATCGCCAGCATGAAGACCAGCCTTCTCTGCTGCTCCTCCTAGAAAAAAAATGATTCATTCAATAATCCGTTGAAGAAAACTGATTTTGATTAAATACTGTTGCAGGTTGTAGAGCTACTACTCTGCAACAGTATTATGGTGAAGAAAAAGAATAGCTTTCGTTTTAAGTAGACCAAACTTTTTTTACTATATGTTCAGGGTATACCAAGATGAGTAGGGTCAATATGTATGGGAAACTACTGGGCGGTGCTCATTTCAGTTGTCTAAGACTTCCGCTTACGATGAGTAGGTCTATCGTAAATTTTTTTTATTAAAATTTGCTATTACGAATCTTCCAGGTTTTCGGATAAAACCCCTCAGAAGCAGAGCTTGTGCGAGCAAGGGAGACCCGGGACCTACAGCTTGAAAAGTGGAATCCGAACCACTTTAGCTCCGTGATGGCGTTGGGGATCGAACCCGGGCCGCCTGGGTGGGAGCAAATGCTCTAACACCTCGACCACTTCGCTAAAATGTATATCAGTCAATGTATATGTATATCTGTCAAATGTCTACCTATGCTTGACTACATGAATTTGATATTTAAAACAGTTTTATTCAACGTAGGTATCTTTTCGTGAAAACTTGGTTGATATTTCCAGGCCCTTTATTTGTACTACTCTAAATAATTTCTTATTTTTATTTCTTCGACATTGCATTTTTTATTCAGTTAGGCAATGTGCCTAATGTATATTTTTGTTGTTTTTCCATTATTTCTTATCTAATTATAAAGTATTATTCGCAATATTATTCTTCTGAAACCTTGAAAATGACTTTACAACAACTAGACACTAAACATATTGAGTCTAACTGATTAAACTGTCAATGAAACTAAAGGTTTGTTTTGGTTCTATGGCCACAATAACTTGTTTTGTCTCATAATAATCTCCAAATCAGGTGAAATTAACATTAATTTAATATATTTTAGTGTGACATTTTCTTATTGACTTCGTGCTTGAATTAATTGCCGGAAAATTATTTCGTACATAAATTTTTCAAGTACTCGAAAAATTTCCGGCAATAATTCAAGCACTTGGGAGATTTTAAGTAAAGATTTTGCAGCCGTTCACCAAAAAATTAGGAAACAAAGATAGTAAGGTCGAAAATTGACAGAATTTGCCTGAATAAGACCTGATGCTTCCTAAATCTTTGGATACTTTTCAAAAATATTATACTCAGAAATTGGTGTCGAATTCGGCTATCTCGGATCAGAATAGATGTGAAGCATATTGATAGACTGACATCGCCTAATAAGAGGGCAATGAAAAGTTGAATAGTTTTTTTGTTTGTGTCTCTGACGGCCAGACAACGACTTTATTTTGAGAAAGGCCCAACTCAATGAAATGCACTATGATTAGCGAATCACCGTCTGCTGCCGTACTCATGGCGCGAATTCAACTGAATGTTGCACAATCTTGAAAACGTGATTTGTGATCTTGAACATAAAGTACAACAAAATTTCTGACTGGTATTAGTCACGAACTATTTCATCATTAGTATTGTTTAATGAAATCAATAAGAAAATTAAAGGTGTATTTACTGCAGGCTTTGCTTGAATTACTTGAAATAGATGGTCATACATTTTTTTGTGGAATACTATGATTTGTGGAACAAACATTTCAATTACAAAACTTACGAAATGATTTCAAGTTAGTGACTAACATTATATACATGGTAGCCCAGGAAAGTTAGTGTAAAAAAGGGGTTAGCCCCTAAAAATTGATCGAGAGCTGGAAATTGTTTTAATCTCTCTTGGGGGTCCTGAATAATGGGTATATGAGTTTGCGACGGTTTTTAGGTTGAGCCTTAAACCCTAGAAATTTTCAAACTATTTTCAGTTTCTAGCGTATAATTCGAAAAGTACGCTGTCTTCAGAAAATGTCACTATATTCTTTTTTAAATAGAATGGCGTTTGAAACATTAAAATCGATTAAGCCGTTCAGCCGCAATCGCCCGTCAAATATTAATCTAGTACGATTGGGTTTTGAGACAAGAATTGATTGTAGCATCACCAAATTTAGTATGCTAGTAGTTGGAACCATGATAAACACGAAAAATTTTTTTTACCAAAATTCCAGGGGAGGAACATTTTTTTTTTTTCGTTCAAAAATACTTATATAAATAGTTTTTGCTGTAATCTTGGAAAGTATATGATTTATCGAAAAAACAACTCAACAGGGTGAAAAACAATTCAATTTTCACAGAAATGATTCCGAGTAATTTCTTATAAAATGCGCTCGTTTTCCCAGAAAACGTGATTGAACGCCGACATCAAATTTCACGTTCACCCTTATCCGCCGCTGAAAGTTCTGGCGGAGCCGAATATTTGATTGGTCATAACTCTGCTAAAAATGATCGGAGAAGGAAAAGAAAAAGTTCATATCGTTTCTGAAGACTACTACTTTCTCATGCAAATATAATATGCGAGTATTTGAGTACCTAAAATGTGTTTTGTCGCTCTTTACGGAGATGTTTGCGGATGACCCGAAAATCATGAATAATTTAGTAAATATGGAATTATTATACTGAAGCAGCAACCTATACTCTCTTTGGACTATATGCAACAATTTTAAAGTAGTGTGACAGGTCCCACTTATACATGCTAAAAAAAAACTTTGTTTTACTCCTGCCTCATTTTCAACTCACCCATAAAATCGGCATTCTCTTCACTAAATGTTTAAAATAATCGCTTATTCATATCATCATATCACATACTTCATTTTTTATGTAGGATGTGTATGAGCGATTATTTTCAACATTTACTGAAGAAATTGCCGGGATTATGGGTGAGTTGAAAACTGAGACAGGAGTACGACCCAGTTTTTTCTTTGGCATGTATAAGTAAGACTCACTAGTCTTAAATCGTTGCATATGGTCCAAAGAGGGTACTGATTCCTGCTTCAGTATAATTAATTATTTCATATCAACTAAAATATCCATGACTTTTGGATCCTCCGTAAATATCGTAGAAGGGTTATGTGAAGTGGGACAAAACACATTTCAGGTACTCAGATACTCACATGTTATATTTGCATGAGAAAGTAGAAGTCGTCAGGAACGATATGCACTTTTTCTTTTCCTTCTACTATAATTTTTAGCAAAGTTATGACAAATCTAATTTTCGGCTCTGCCTGAACTTGCAGTGGCGGGTTGGCGCGAGCATGAAATGTGACGTCGGCGTTAAACCACGTTTTCTGAGAAACGAGCTTATTTCATAAGGTATTACTGAAAATCATTCTTGTGGAGAATTGAATTATCTCTCAACCTATCGAAATCGTTTTTCGATAAATGTTATATTTTCTGAAACAACAAAAAAAAATGTCTTTTAAATGAAACATTTTTTAGGTTCCACCCCTGATTTTTTGGTAAACAATTTTTTTCCAATAATACATGATGTCGAGATGTCATATGCCGAGTTTCCGAGTGCTACAATTCATTCTTCACTTTTTGCTCGAGTTCGTCTGTCGTTACTGGATTTTATAGGCGATTTTTACCAACTTCACTAAAAAGTTGACAACCCTCAACTTCTAACGCCTGTAGGTTGGAAATTACTGCTCAACACACACTCCAACACCCAATATACATGTGAAAGGGTTATCCACATCTTGGGAAATAAGCACTTGAAAACAGAGAGCGACTTGTGATTTTTCTCATTATTTCAATGTTTTAAAAAAAAAATTTTAAATTTAGACAGCACTGTATATGGCTATTACTAATAATTTACGAGACTATTGAAAGTATATCAATTTCTTCCCGGCAAGCAAGTTTTAGTACTCACCTTCTTTGACGCTCTGCACATACACAGGGTTATCTCCGGAAACCTTCATTCCATAGCCCTTATCGTCGCGATTAACAACAACACGTACCACGTGGGGCTGACTCTGTGTATGATCCATGAGGGAGGCTGGCCGCCCCCCGGCACCTGCGGGTGAGCAAGGACTTGGAGACGGCCGCCTCATGGAGCCGTTCATGCACTTCGTTGGTGATTGAGCACTGGAAAAAAAATTGTATTATTTTAGTTTATTTTCTCTATATATAACCGCAGATATTTGAATATAATTGGAAAACATTGTTAGTTACAGGTAATTAAATGAAAGTATCAAGTTTTTTAATTTTTAGTTGACAAAGAGTAAACCTCCACATTCAACTCATCCATGAATATTATAGAATGGGGCTGACAAATTTTAATTCTATCCTACTAGCAAAAATAAAGGAGTAACCACAAGGATCCTATATAATGTCTATATAATGTCTACTGTCACGACATATACAACTACAGTCATTGTTACTTCGTTATATGTACTGAACATATTGTATATATTTTTTGAGTTGTTGGAATTCGCTAGGATATAATATTGGATTCATACTTTTTGAAAGAAAGGTCAGATTTAATGTAATTCCGAAATATACAACTTATTGAAAAGACTAGAAAAGAAAAGATTAAAGATTTAACATTGGTCCTTCGAGTAGAATTATTGGTTCTTTGGAAAATGCAGCCCGAAAAAGAAAATGTGAAGAAATTTACCAGTACCAGAAAAATAGCAGGTACCCCACGGTAATCTTGACAACGATTTTGAATGGCAACCAGACTTTGGAAATAATATCAATGTCACAAAAGTAGTCCATAGTACCCTACGCCAACCGAATGAAGAAATAACTATGAACATCAGGATATAAACCCAGTGGAGTTATACAGTGCGGCTTTTAATAGTCCCCCCTCCCCCTGTTAACTTTTGAACAGTTCGACATAGAAACATAAAAAAAACCGTTTTGAGGGTTTTACCAATACTATTTTTTGAAATTAAAAAAATGGTTATTGTCTGACAGGTCAAGTGTGACATCATTGAAAAGGAAATTCCATTCTCTTTACAACCATCCAATTTTTTTTAATTTCGTTAATATTTTTTTGCAATTCAAAATCGATATATCAAATATAAATGCGGATCTGAATAGTACTCATACCTCGATAAATTTTAACGGTTTGATGTGGACCAATGAAACCAAAAATTTTTTGAAGGGTATTACGAATACTACTTTTTGAGAGAAAAAACATTGCAATTACTCGACAGATGGCGGTGGGGGCGCAATAACTTTAAAACAACAACGACAAAATCCAAAAATATTTAGATGGTTGTAAAGAGAACTGAATTCTTTTTTCAACGATGTGACACTTGACCCCCCATGCAATTTAAAAATTTTGAGTTGATGGCCCCCCGCGCCCCCTGTCGAGCAATCATCATATTTTTCATTTCAAAAAGTAGTATTAGTGGAAGCCTCGAAAGGATTTTTTTCCATGTGGCTGCACTGTATAGCAAGACTGACAAAGCGACTTCTATTCCTAAATCCAAAATTGACAATGGGCAATTGGATAAGGCATCCATTTCTTCGAAAAAGGCAAGAACTTCTGTAAGCAGCAGTTTGATAATGCACAGAAAAAGACATGCCCTTGAGGTTGAAAAATTAAGACAGGCTATCGAAATGAAAAAACTCGAAAATAAACTCAAACTAATGGAACTTGAGAATGATGTTTGTGAGACTGAATTACTTGAGCAATAGGTGAATAGTATTCCTGAAAATATTCCAGGATGTGAACAAGTAGCAGAGGAGACAGAAGACAATAAAAATATTACGGAAATTAGACAAATCTGTGAAACCATAAGTGAAGCTATAAAATCAATTTCTTGCATTCCAAAACAAGATAGATTCATCGCTAGACAAGTAGTGAAAAAGGACTTTAGTTATTTTGATGGAAACCCTGAAGAATGGTCCACTTTCCATCACTCCATTCAAAAGCATTTCAGGATACAATGATTGAAACTGTGGCACTTTGTGATGAAGGTTCGAGTGTTACACTGATCGACAAAGCCCTGAGCAAATAATTACATCTAAAAGGAAAATCACAACATTTATGCATTCAGTGGCAAATAATATGACTTCCAGACATGAAGATTCAGTTTGTTTGAACCTAGAAATATCCGGAGTTCACAGCGATGCCGAAATATTTTCCATCAAGAATGTAAGGAGTGTTGAAAATGTATCCCTGCCAACTCAGACAATCCGGGCAGTTGACTGGGAAACATATCCATACTTCAGAGGAATTCCTTTCAGAGTGATGAAGATCACACATCTCCTAGACCAAACTTGGATGGATTCTCCACGGTAAAGCTATGAATAATGAATCAAAATCCTATCCATTCCACATAAGTAACTCTCAGTTATCCGATAATAATCTCCATGAGATGGTTAAGCAATTTTTCGCAACGGACGCTTTTGGAACACTTCGTTTTCGAAATCCACTCTTAGAAATAGAAAATAGGGCAATTGAAATCATGAAAAAGGCAGCAAAACGCCGAAAGAAGACGATTTACAATTACCTGAGAGTAAGTCCACTGCGATTCAACACCTCAAATGCGTTAAAAGACAGATGCAGAGAAACTACAAACGCAAGAGCACAGTACTGCGAAAAAATCACCAGTTATGTGGAGAAGCAATATGCACGGAAGTTGTCCTCAGAAGAAGCATCGATGGAAGGTCCTAGATGTTGGTATTTGCCCCATTTTGAAGTAGTCAACCTGAACAAACCGAATAAATTCCGTTTGGTCTTTGGCGCAGCATCGAAGTCACAAGGAGTGAGCATAAATGATAATTTGCTTGCTGGTCCAGATTTGTTACAATCCCTTGTTGAAATTCTGATGAACTTTCGTCTCCGAAGAATCGCATTCAGCAGTGACGTCCGGGAGATGTTTCACCAGGTTCGAATAATAAAGGAAGACCAAAACTCTCAAAGATTTTTATGGCGAAATGGAGACAGAACACAAAAAATTTGATGTTTAAATGCAGGTCATGACCTTTGGTGCTACGTGCTCACCAACTTGCGCCCAATTCATAAAAGAATTAAACAAACTGTATAGACACCTTCGAAGAGGCCCTTGATATCATCAGTGAGGTGAAACGAATCCGAAAACTGGGAGGGTTTGAATTAGTGAACTCGATTTCCAACAGCAAGGATCTCATGATGACTCTATCTGAAACTGACGACTTTCACAAAGATTCGAATCTGGACTGAGACAAGAAAATTCAGCGGATCTTGGGACTATCGTGGAATTAAAAAATGGACATATTCTGCTTCAAACTGGAAAAACTGAAAGAAAACGAGGATTTCAAGAGAGCCACAAAAAGGCAGGTTTTGAAGACAGCCATGTCTATTTTTGACCCTTTTGGACTAATTGTAAATTTTATTATAAAAGCACGAATTCTTATCCAAGATATATGGCGATCTGGTATTGGATAGAATGATTATATAAAAGATTTGAATTGACCATGGATTCTATGGAAAAACGACCTGGAAAAAATTGAAAACCTCTCAATTGCTCAATGCTACTCTGTAAGAATTCCTGAAGCAGAAAAGTTGGAGCTACACGTTTTTTGCGATTCCGTAAAAAATCTTTTTCCACTTCAGCTTACATGAGGACACTGACCACTGAAGCAGTGGATATAACTCTCGTTATGGCACGTGCCAGAGTTGCCCCAACTAAACCGATTTCGAACCGCGACTAGAACTTCAAGCCGCTGTCATGGAAAGCTGATTAGCCAAATCCATCAAAGAAACTGTACAGATCAAAATTGACCGACATGCCTATGGACCAACTCAACTACAGTTCTTTATTGCGAAATACAGGAGATCACGAATGTAAATGATTGGCACTCGATCATATGATTCAGATGAAAAAATTGTTTTCGAGACATGGTTCAAAGGACCCGCATTTTTATACGGTAGAGATGAAGAACTTTGGCCGATTCTCAAAACTCTCTCGACTTCTGAGAACAACTTTCTAGGTTCTTAGATTTACCAAAATCATGATACAAAAAAAAATATCTTTATTGTCCTTTAGACTTTACAAAACAATTGTTTGTTAATAAAAACATTGGCACAAAGTTCAAAAAATGAGAAAGCAGGGTAGCGGTAATATCTTAAGCCTTATGAAAGAAGGCTTGCACGAGTCCCTTCTTGGAATACCTGTCATACTTCTTATTGCCTTCTTTTGAGCCACGAAAACATCCCTAGCTGCGACAGATGACCCCCAGAAACATATACCGTATACTTGAGTCCACTTGGGCAAAGTATAGGCTGCACAACTGATTAATATCTAGGATGCTTTTAAGGCTCCTGATTTGAAAACTAATAATAATAATTTTGCTTATAATGAATTCACAGTTTTTATTCCAGGTAAGATATTGATCCAGATATACCCCTACGAATTTTACAGCTTCTTGCTGCTGTTAATAAACAAGTCGTTGTTTGCAAACCATTCCTGTAGGACGGATATTGTATTGCATATTTTTATTGATAGTTCAGAGTCTACTCTATCAGAGATTATTATCGATGGGTCATCAGCATTAAATCTATGTATGTCATTAGTATAGAGGTTGAAGAGTATCGGCGCTAGGATAGATCCCTGCGGTACTCCCAAGGTTACCTTGGTAGGTTGTGACTGAGTGTTATTCAAGGATACAAATTGAATCCTAATTGATAAATAACTGGAAATCCGTGCAAAAGCATTTCCTCTTATTCCGTATATCGATATAATTTTTCTACAAGTTTTTTATGATTTACGCAATCAAATGCCCTGCTCAGGTCTAAAAAGATTCCTGCAGGGCATTCTCCTGCACCCACAAATTTTCCTATCTGAGTATATTATGTCTGAATTGCTGTGGAAGTTGGTTTGTCCAAGGTAAATCCATGCTGGTTACCAGATATAATTTTGTTCTCGTTTATGAAACTGAGAAGTCTATAAAGGAAAGCATATTTAAATAGTTTTGAGAGTCCAGATGGCACTACAACGGGTCTGTAGTTTTCTTTTAGACGATGATTATCATTTTTATATATTAGAGATATTTTTCCAGTTTTAAAACAATCTGGAAATGTCCCTGTTTTGAAGGATTTATTTATGCGATATGACTGGATTTAGAACTATATCTAGAATTTTTTAAAAAAGGAACGTAGGAATTTCACCATGACTCGATGAGTACTTATTCTTCAGTTTCGATTTTAGCAGATCCAATAATTCGAGGTCAGTTAAGGGGGTCAAATAAATTGAATTTCTTACCTGGTCAATATTATGTAAGAAATCTTTTCTGAATTAATTCGGCAAACTTTATGATTTATAGGAGTTCCTCAGTTACTCCAGATAATGAATGTAATTATGCTAATATATGCTATATACAGTATCGGAAAGTTTTCATGTTGGGTATGGTGGTTTCATGAGAGTGTAAAGAATTGCTTGCTATATGTTAAGAGAGCATTACAATTTATCCTCTACTCGCTCGAGGAAGGGATATCGACGTGAGCTGTTGATTCGTCGGGTGGGGTGACAGGATAGGCTCACAGTAGTGCGTCTCTCTTATTCATTTGGTATTATCATATCATTGCGTTCCTTGTTGCTCGCGTAGATTTCTGTCTATACCCCAGATGAAAAGTTTCCAATACTGTATATATATATATAGTGGTTAAGACTGTCGCATTCAAATCCTACGGATTACAGATTTTTATCTGATGGCTCAAGAAAGAGCTAGGAATCGCATGTTAAAAGGTAAAACCTTGTTAATCCTTACCTCGCACAAGTTTTAACTTCTGAGGTCTGCCGTTTGTAAGGGGACGACAGCTGGTTAACAGAAAACACATTTTTTTTTACATACTAACCCCAATGCAAATAACACATAATTATATGTCAAATGTAATTATCTGATGAAACTGGCTGAAGGACCTCAGTCGATGGCCTATTGGAGTTCTAATAAAGTACATTTATTATTATTATTAACTATTATTAAAATTGTACACCAAACTCGACATAATGCGTGTGACATAATTTAAAACATAATTCTTCAAAATGCTTTGAAGCCAAAAACGATATTTTAATTTTTAGCATCAGTAGACAGATGAGTTAAGTTCCTTGGAGAAGTAAAGTTTCACCTTCACCAAAATCTAAACTGTTATCTAACATAAAACCAAGGTATTTGATTTAATTACAAAATTAATATATTCATTATTGGTTGTCAAAGAGAAGTAATTGAGATTTAATTGTTGTGAAAACCAAAATACTCCTGGACGTATTATGAAAATAAATTATTCTTAGATATATAGCACAATTCATTATCAGTATCTGTATAATACTGATAACAAAGAATCATCTTCGAACAAATTGATAAAATCACAGTTATTGAGTGCTTGTTCCATATCAGTAATATACAAAACCTGCCATATTATTATTGGAAAATAATGTATTGATAGAGTACCTATAACAAAAAATGTCTATGGCTATAAAATCACCAGAAAGTGAGGTTAAATGGCAATATTTTGAAAGTTATTTGAAAAAGTTGCTCAGAATACATTTATATTTTATAAAAGGGGATTTATAGAATTTATGAGTTCACAGAAAACACTTGATAAACTCGAAGAATTTGTTTAATGAATTTTTAAGGTTTATTATTATAATACTTGGGAATACTTTGCGATGCCAACAAAATGTATTATTCCGCGCGAGTAGACCAAGTTCAACTGATGACGCCCGCTCCCGAAAGTTCGCAGCAGGTGTTCTCGAACGACAGGGCCGGCGTAAGGGTGGTTAAAGATGATTTGTTACAGTCTCCCCCCCTGGCCTCGAACTCGCCTCGAGGAGGGGCCAGTTACATTGTGTGTCTTCTTCTTCTTCGGGGGTCGTCCCCGTTTCCTCAATCCGAGTGCAGGTTTCTCAGCTTCGCTGGCTTTTGCATGAGTGAGGGATGAAATATGGTATACTCCCATCGGTTCCGTTTGGTTATCTGGGTAACCAACCTCATAACTGACTGCAGATACCTGCCTCAGTACCTTATAAGGGCCATCTCGTTTTGGATAAAACTTAGCAGTGAGTCCTTTTGCGGCGTTGCTCAGAGCATGTGTATGTACCCATACTAGATCTCCAACCTTGAAAGGGTCTACATCGTTTCTTCTCATATCTGCATAAGTCTTTTGTCGGTCTTGCGTCTTTTCGTTCAGCGCCTTGGCCTCTTGCCACGTGATTGAAATTTTCTTCAGATAAGGAGTTATCTGAGGAAGGAAATTTTCTGTCTCCGTAACAACCCTGAGATCATGTTTGACGTCGTCCGGAGTTCTTAACTCACGCCCAAAAGTTAAATAGGCAGCAGTCTTTCCTGTAGTTTCGCACCATACAGAATTCATGGCAAATCTAGTCGTTGCAAGCTTCTCAGGCCATGATCGATGATCGCTCCCTACCAGGATAGCAAGTCGTGGTTTGAGATCACGATTTTTCCGCTCTACCATATTAGCTGAAGGATGATAGAGAGGAGTAAATGTTTCCTTGATGTCTAAGGTATAGCATACCTGTTGCATGACGGCGGATACAAATTGTACACCGTTGTCACTAATGAGTTTACGAGGAAGTCCATAGCGGAAAAATATTTCGTTAACTAGAGTGAGTGCACATTCCTCTGCAGTAGCATGTTGAAGAGCAAATAACTCAACCCATTTCGTAGAAATGTCTTCAACAATGAATATCCACTTTTCTCCACCTGGTCCCTCTGGTAATGGTCCGAAAAGATCAATTGCTAGAGTTTCAAATCTTTGTGCATATACGGGAGTTTGGAGAAGACCACCTGGTTTTTGGTTTGTCGCTTTGTAGCGCTGACAATCGAGACATTTTCCAACATAGGCTGCAACATATCGACGCATTCCTATGAAGTAATACCTTTTCGCAATGCGTTGGAGTGTGCGCTCGACCCCATAATGAGCAGCTTCTGGTGCGTCATGGTATTCTTTGAGAATTCTGTCTCTTTCATGGATGGGCACCACCAATTGTGCTTCTTCTTCATCCTCTTCTGGTGAGTAGTGGTATAATACTCCTTGGGACAGGATATAACCTCGATCTGTCCACTTGGTGAATTCCGTGTCTGAAGGATCTTCGAAACTTTTTATAATTTTTGCAAGTTCAGGATCTTTCATTTGTTCGGCTCTTGTCTCTTCAGCCCTTCTATGAGGCAATTCAATAATAACCTCGCACAACTCGCAAGCCTCTTGTTCTTCGTGGTTGCAGGGAGGACGAGATAAAGTATCAGCAACAACGTTTCGTTTTCCGGGTAAATACTCTATCTTGATATCGTAACCTTGTATCAGTAAAGCCCATCGTGCTAATCTACCAGTTGGTGATTTCAAACTGAGTAACCATCGGAGTGGCTGGTGATCGGTTTGCACGATTATCGGGGAGCCTTCAATATAGCCTCTAAATTTTCCTAGAGCCCACACCACAGCTAAAGCCTCTCGCTCTGACGTAGAGTAGTTTCGTTCTGCAGCATTCAGTAAGCGGCTCGCATACTCTACAGGGTGCTCATCTTCCCCTTCACCTTGTAACAACACAGCGCCTAGTGCATAACTGCTTGCATCCGAACGAATGATGTATGGTTTAGTCTCGTCACTTTGTCTAAGTATGGGAGCTGATACCAACAACTGCTTCAATTTGTCAAATGCTGCTTGACATTCCGGAGTCCATTTCCACACTGCCTTCTTCTTCGTTAAATCGCTGAGCGGACGAGATACTTCTGCGAAGTTTTCTACAAAACGCCTATACCAGCTGGCAGTTTGGAGAAAGGATTGCACTTCCTTGACATTCCGCGGTGGTAAACGTTCACTTATTGCCGAAGTCTTTTCGGGATCGACCGAAATACCATCAGGAGTAATGTAATGTCCTATGTATTTTACCTTTGCACTCGCGAACACGCACTTTTTGCGGTTGGCGCGAAGTTTAAATTGTTCAAGTCTGTCAAACACTAGCTTTAAATCGTGTAGATGTTCTTCAAACGTACTAGAAAGAACAATTAGATCGTCCAAGTAACTAAGAATCACGACACTGCCAAGACCACGTCGAAACTGGTCCATTAACCGTTGAAATGTTCCAGGAGCTCCTTTCAAACCAAACGGCATAAACAGATAACGATAAGTCCCGAAAGGCGTAACGAAAGCAGTCTTATCTTTGTCGCGCTCACTTACTCTCACTTGGTGATAACCCGATCGTAAATCAATCGTGGTCATATAGAACGTTCGTTTAGCTGCATGAAGTAAGTCGTCCATTCGCGGTAGCGGATACGAGTCACTTATTGTTACGGCGTTCAAACGTTGATAGTCCACGCATAGTCTAATTCCACCATCCTTCTTAGGCACAAGTACGACTGGTGCAGCCCATGGACTTTCACACTCTTCGATTATACCTTCAGCTAATAGTCGATCCAATTCGGTTTTCAATAATGACTTCTTAGCTGGTGACATTCGATATGGAGGAAGGGCAATCGGAGGATGATCGCCTGTATTGATGTGGTGCTGTGCGTAGGGAGTCGGTTCTCCCCCCAGACTAAATATATTCTCGTGCTTATACAAAAAAAGATTAAGCTGAGAACGTTGGTCATCTGTGAGCATAGTTCCTTCGTCCGGTCGCAAGTTGTCAGTGTTTTTATTCTCAGAAGCTGAGTAAGAAGCGAGATCGGAGGAATTAGATGCAGATTCAAATATCAATTCATGACGAGCTGAATGGTCTTCTGAGAAGTACCACTCTTTATTATGAATATCTAGGACGAGTTTCGCATCCTGTATAAAATCTACACCAAAAAGGGTTTTATTAGGTGCATCTGGGAAGATGATGAATTTGGTAGGTATTGTCTTGCCTTTGACATTCACGTCAACACAAGTAACAAGGACATTTTCCATTTTACCTTGACCATCAGCAAACTTCACCAAAATATTTTCTTCGAGAAATGTTTGACCTTCACGTTTCAGAAGATCATACAATACCTTGCCAGCGACACTTTGCTTCGCGGCTGTGTCAATCAGACCTTGACCTTGATGACCTAAAATATTGACATGAATAATTGGTCTTGAACGAGGGGCAATAAGCGTGTCGATACTAAAAAATTCCATCGAGGCCGTTTCAGTATTATTACATGAAGGGCAATTAGTTCGGATAAATCCTGGCTTACCGCATCCATAACACGATAATGGGGAACTTATGTTACTTCGCGAACTATTAGTTGACGTTGAATTGGACGAACTCAATCGAGACGTGTTCGAATCACGGGTGTTCTCCTGCTCGCGAACAGCTGTTTTGGATTTTTCATTGTCCTTGGAGTTTCTATTTAGGAGTTTCCTACATTCGTCTTTCGTGTGGCCTGGATTTTTACAATATTGGCAACGAGCGCGTTTATGAATGTCTTTAGTGTCTTTTATCATCACATTATCACTACGATCAAAAGTCTCCTCGATTAACCTAGCATTTGTCAAAAGTTCATTGAAAGTTTTCACTTTATCGCGGGGAACTTTCTCTCTTATTCTACGATTTAGTAACCCGTAAACCATATCCAACTGAACTTCTTCTGTTAGAGTTCCAGAAGGAAGCTGTGCTAGAATCGAACGCGTTTTACAAATAAAAATGTCTGTTGGAGTGGTTAAATCTTGCTCGGTGGCAAAAAGTTCACGATAAACTCTATAAGGTGGTTTTTGTGGACCGAATGTGGTTCTCAAGAGATCTAGCGCATCCTTCCAAGTCTGCACCGTAGCCTTTACACCTTGATACCACTTTGCCGCGAACCCATCAAACAGCATCGGAAGTCCTTTAAGAGCATTGTCATCGGACACTTGAGCACAATCCTTGTATATGCCAATGGCATCAATAAAAGCATTCACGTCTGAGTCTTTAGAACCGTCAAAACGTGATGAGCACTTCGAAAAATTCCCGCCAACAGCAACAGGTTGATTAGCGTTAGCAGCGTTACCTACCAGTGCTATTCGAGACATAAGTTCCGCGAATTGTTCATTTGTTAAAGTAACACTTGCCATGGTTTTACTTTCTTGATCACTATTCAGTTTTTTAACCGCGCGAAATGTTCCACACGAACGTAAAAAGTACGGATGACCACCCTGTTGGTCCGCAATTGTGCTTGAATTCCACAACGATCAGCGAAACAAAAGTAAAAAGTATAAAGCGTACTTACAGTTTTGCAGCTACGATAAATACTATACCAGGTTCCAGCCTGAGTTTTTCTTCCAGTAATCCAGTATTCGTTTGGCACTCTGATACGTATCACAACAGTAAATGAATACCTTCAAGCTTGAAACACACACTTGTATTTTAAATACCCCGAATAGGTTATACGCAGAAACGAGTCATCTGAGTTCTTAAAATTGAAATTCAGAAGCAAAGACAAGCACGTTGGTAAAATATTTCACGTCCATCAATCGGTAAACCGGGAGCAATGAAAACAATTCTGCAGTTTGTCGTCACTCGCGATACGAAAAAAATCCACTAGGAATCCAACGAATTCTTCAAATGTTCTGGCCACTAAGTTGGAGCGCCACTATAAAAGGGGATTTATAGAATTTATGAGTTCACAGAAAACACTTGATAAACTCGAAGAATTTGTTTAATGAATTTTTAAGGTTTATTATTATAATACTTGGGAATACTTTGCGATGCCAACAAAATGTATTATTCCGCGCGAGTAGACCAAGTTCAACTGATGACGCCCGCTCCCGAAAGTTCGCAGCAGGTGTTCTCGAACGACAGGGCCGGCGTAAGGGTGGTTAAAGATGATTTGTTACAATTTTATATATTATATATACGGAGTTTAAAACGTTTATTCCTGAAAAATTAATGTTATTTAAATCTTTTTAAAACTGTTTAAAAATAAACACTTTTTTCTCTTGGATAGTTATATTGAAGTCAAACTCATGCAGCTGTATGAAGTTGAAAAACATTTCTTGTTTCCCCACAAATCACGGGAGTAGTTTAAAAAATTGGTATTTGCCACATAACCAGTTTGGAAATATTCTCAATAATATCAAGAAGTTTTCGTGGAATGAAAATATTAAAACACCTTGTAATATGTTGTTTTTGTGATGAAAATCCATTGGTTTGAAAGAGAATGTGAAATTCCTGTTTTGGAAAAACTTGATGTGATATTTCTATTATTTGGGTGATATTAAAACTCAATCTGCACCCCATAAAGTGGAAGTTTTCCCCCTAATGGTGAATCTTGCAAAGGTCCCACAGTTCACTATATTGAATTGTGATTCATCAGTGATACACAGCAGGAAAAATTGGATAGCATAATCAATAATTCACAAACTAAATATCTGATTCCGGGATGTTTTTCCACCCAGAATTGGGTTTTGAATTCAACCAGTAAGTTGTAAATCATTTTGAAATTCAAGTCAAAATCCTATCCTACTACCACAGTTGGTAAAAAATTACAAGTTGATGATGTACCTTTAAGGTGCATATCCACCAAAAAAATCCTTTTTAGCAAACGTTTGTACACGTTTATCATTGCTTGCAAATGTTCGCAATTATAAGTGTCTCCACCAGCAAATATTCGCAAACAGCTGTACATTTGGCATCATTTGTTCAGGTTCCGTGTGTCGACATGGCTACGAAAGCCAAATGTATTGGTAGTGCCGCGGCTTTCATAATTATGTCGGTGTTAATTGAAAAAGAGAATAGTAAAAAGCAAAAGAGGAAGCATAAGTTTTGGACATCCCAGTTTTTGAAAACAAGACGGTCAATGCAATTGCTAACTGACTTAAAAACAAATGATAAGAGTGAGTTATTTAATTTTTTTTTGCCGTATGTCAGTGGAAGATTTTGATTCTCTTCTTCCGTTAATCGGCCTGAAAATATGTAAACGCGATACAAATTATAGAGATTGTATAACCGTAGAAGTTATACTAGCAATCACACTTCGTTTTTTGGCTACAGGAGATTCCTACAATAGCCTTATGTATCTATTCAAAGTTTCCAAGCAATTAATAACACTCCTTCACTGCAACCACGTCTCCACTAAATGCACAACGCGCGCACACAAACAAAGAATCCCTTTGATGTACCAACATCGCTCCGAACACAGACAAACCATTGCTAACGTTTGCGAATGCACGTCGTTTTCGCCGCCACCAAACAAATATTGAGTTTGCAAATATTTGCTAACAATCGCAATCATTCATTTTGCGCGCTTGGTGGATATGCACCTTTAGATAGAACTCACACCAACCTAGAATATCTAAAAAACGATGATAAGTGTAATAAAATTTAGACCTGGTGTATTAAAATATCGTTATAAAAATATAACAAATTGTTCCATACTTCTGGGTTTGAGATGATGTAGCTTGTCACTCATTCATGATAGTAGTGTATGCCCTTTATCTCAAGATAATTCTAATTTGTTTTGTTTTGTTTTTTTTTTTTCGTTAACTTGTGCGAGCCAAGGATTAACGAGATCTTACCTTTTAACGTGCGATTCCTAGCACTTTACTATCTAATCTATCTATTCTAATTCTATCTAATTCTAATACGTGATATTGTAGGTTTTGTGATTATCTCATTTCAATGAAGTGAAATGAGATATTGAATTTCAAAGTTTGTAAGATACCTAGTATTTCTATTTATTTAATGATGCCAGCAAATAAAGTCTTGTATGTAATTCAGATCATAAACGATCATTGTGGTGCACACCGTATTATTGCTAACATGGCTTCAACAATAATGATCGTCATTATGATCTTTATAACTATCTTTTTGCTTTCACTGCTGAATGAAATCTGAGTCAAACTTGTTTTCGTTCCTTCTGGTTTATCATTCTGATGAAATGATGAATATCAGTTTGGTAATTATAACATATGATTTATTTTTGAAAATATGAACAGGATGTTCATAAAATCAGACATGGATTCATCTGCGGCTAATGATAGACAAACTTTTTTCGCTATTTTCCATTGTTCAAGTACTGCACCAATTAATAGTTCACCTAAATCACTCTAACGATTTTATTGAACTGCAAATGATATGAACTCTTGTGTGAATTTTCTCAACGACAACTACCTTCTACATTAATACCTATCTATTGCATTCACTTCACGTTTTTTGTTTTAAATCTCAAGTATTTTCATAGCTATTAAGAATTCATAATCACAAATTTTCAGAACAATCTGCATATGGTTAGGAATTTGTATGGGGTATAAATCTGTATTGGGCAAGAAGACAATATTATCTTCTAGTTCTGTATACAACCCCTACTCTTTGACAAGGCCGGCTCTGAACTTAAATATCGTCAGAACGTCAGTAAATCTGAGTTCATACCACAAGTCCATTAGTGTGTTGTGTGATCCACTTATTGTCCATATTTTTTTGGAGTATATTCGACAAGTGAGCTTCATGAACCTGAGCAACTGAAAATTGATAAATTTGGGCTTTTATCATGGGACTGTACACTGTTCGTATACTTCATAAAAGCATTAATATTAGATTCTTGTATAAGTACGTGAACTGGCAATCTTGTTGATGATTTGCGTATGATCGGGAGTAACTAAATGCATACATGTGGTTTCGCATTTTAATAATTTCAGCTTTTTATATTAGCAGTCTAGGTCTATGGGTCTGTGTAGTTTTCTTACACAATCTGCATCACAGATCACAAATCCATACCATATCATAAACTGATATACTCTCAGATATACTATTGCACTGACCATTACATGAAACACACTCAAGAAATTTCAACTGTAGCGTTTATATAGCTTTGAGATTGAGATGAAATCATTAATGCCTATAATAAAGGCGATAGTAACTTTTCATAATTATTTTAAGTATAAATCAAAAAAATCAGTTAAATAAAAAAATTACGATTAAATAAAAAAAATCATATTTATTATTTTTTTTTATTGTGATTTTTTGCAACTCTGGAGCAAAATAAGAATTTAATGAAAAAGTTTATTTGAAAACAATATTACTTACAAATAGGTAGTTAACACTTTTCTCCTCACACCAACTTTTATATAAATTCGCAATCCAATCTAATATTCAGTAGGTACCTCCTCCAAAAATATGTATTATAAAACTACCTGTGTAGGTACCTACTACTGGCTGAAGAACAGTAAATCGCTTTTTGAAATTTTTTCCTATTTATGACATTTAAATAATAATAATAAATGTTGTCTATTGAATCTGAATTACATTCAACTCAAAAGTCAGAAGGGTATCAACCAATGTCCTTCTGCCCTCAAGAGACTATTGATCGCTGTCCTCCTGCCCTATGAGTCCTATGACATATTAAAGTAATAGATAGATAGATATTTATTTCGCCACAAAAGATTACACACAATGTAAGAAAAAAATACAAATGTATATAAACTTATCGGACTAGTCAGGGGGTAATGGTTTGCATAATGAAACATCTTAACACAAGTACATATATAGATATACCTGTATACACATGGAAGTAGAAAATATAGATACTCTAACAAATTAAAATATTAAAAATACACTAAATATACGCTAATAAAGAGAACAACAAGATTCATTCAGAATTATTTAAATGTATATTTGAATATACGAAACTAAAATTAGAAATTAAGAAATTCGTCAATATCATAAAATTGTTTATCACATAAAAAAGCATGCAAGCTTTTCTTGAAGATGGTTGTTGTGTTACCTGTATCAATAAAACTTCTTATTTTGTTAAAACATTTAATGCCTATATATTTCGGTGAATTCTGACTCACCCCAAGCCTAAAGTATGGTTGGTGGATAGCTTCGCTATTCCTCGTAAAATATGAATGCACATCACAATTTCTATTGAACTCTGTTTCGTTTTCTCTGACATACATAATCAACTGGAATATATAGAGACACGGTAATGTTAGGATTTGAAATTGTTTGAATGGTGGTTCACAAGGTGAATATGGAGGGACTTTGTAAATAGTCCTCAGTATTTTTTTCTGTGAGCGGAATACATCTATGAAGTAACAGGAAGACCCCCAGAAAATCAATCCGTATTGGAGTGTTGACTGGACCAATCCAAAATAGAGAATTCTCAAAATGTCAATTGATACAGTTTCTCTCAAGTTTCGTATTATGTAGGAAGTCGTGCTTAGTTTTGAACATAATGCATTTATGTGTGCTTCCCAGGTCAATTTTTGATCTAGAGTGAGACCTAGAAACTTTATAGTATCCTTACTCTGAATAGACTGGCCACACACATTGAGGTATAGATCGTAATCAGGTGCGACATTTTTTGGGAGGAAGCGCATGTGGTAGGTTTTTGTTAAATTCATCTTGAGTCCATTATCTAAACAGTATTCATTCAATTCCTTAGACGCCTTATTGCTTGTTTCAACAAGATATTCGATATTTTTATTTGACATTAGTATGTTTGTATCATCAGCATAAACAATCATTTGATTTGATGATATGCAGGAGCCATTAACATCATTAATGAATATAATGAAGAACAATGGACCCAAGATGGAACCTTGGGGTACACCCATATGTATGTCCCCAGTATCAGATCTAACACCATCAACAAGTGTGGCCTGTTTTCGATTTGTTAAGTAGGAAGTTGCCCAGTTATATGCTACTCCTCGTACACCAATGCATTCTAGTTTCATCAGTAATAACGTATGATCGATAGTGTCGAATGCACGACTTAAATCGTAGAACAAACTGACCACATGATCTTTATGATTTAGTGCTGCATAAATGAATTCTACGCAGTCAAAGATTGCTGTTTTTGTCGATTTTTTGCTCCTGAAGCCGTGTTGAGTATTAGACAGTAGTTTGAATTTTTCAAGATAGTTTATTAGTCTTATGGAGTAGGATGCTTCAAAGATCTTGGAAATTTGACTCTGGACACATATTGACCTGTAATTTTTTATTTCAGATTTTGAGCCTTTGTTTTTGTACACAGGAATACATTTGGACTCCTTTAAATCTGGAAATGATCCAGATTTAAACGAATCAGTATAACATTAAAAACGCAATTGAATACTTTTCCACACATTCATGAGGCCAACCCTAATTCGAGAACTTCAGTCAAAATCGAGATTGTGAAAGTCCAAGGATCTATACTCCATTCTCGAACATCCAAAAACTTTCAGGGCTTAAATTGTGTCAAATCTTTATATTCGAATTGTCCGAGGGGGAAACAACTAGTAATTTTTTGTACACCTAATTACTAATTACTTCCAATGAAAAATAATAAGAAAAGTTTTAGGGGCCAGGTTACTCTCTAAAAAACTATTGAAGGGGCATGATATGCGATTTGACTATTTTCGTGAACGAGTTACTTCTCCCTCGGAATTGTCCCATCACTACTATTTTGATATTTTGTTGAATTGTTGGTGGTGGTATATGAATACCTCTGTAATTCTTCACTCTGCTCATATACACTAATATTGAGGTAGATAAACACCACCTGGCAGAACCAAAACTTCTTTAAAAGTATCTACCTATATTTCAGAAAAAAATATCTCTAGCAACACAAATATGGTGCAGCACTGATTGAGACAAAAATGATTTATTTGTTGTTTATACTGTTCAATGAAAAATCAGACATAATAGGTGTATACATAAGGAGAATTGAAAACATATAGTTCACATGGATATGTTTACGTCTTATTTCTATGAAGAGCAATGAAAACATCTGAATACCAGGATGAAATATGATGAATGAAAGTGTCTAATAAGTCCCATCCCATTCCCATGTCATGTCCTATCCTCTAAACAATACCGTAATATGAGCCAAGCCTAGACATACGACTTGGAATGTTTTCTTCAGATTTTGACAAGTGAGTAAAGAATTATAAGAATGACGTAAGTGCTACAAGTGCCCTTCAATTGTTATTTCAGGGATTCTGTTTTGAATCAAACTACCTTACTAGTGATTTACCTGTCTGTTATAGTTGTAGATGAATTATCCATTACGGTTCAGATAATCCAATATTTACTCCACACAATTGTAAATAATGGTCTACAGAAGAAATCATTTTTATAGGTGTCACAACATAACATCCTGCGTTAGTGTTTATGAACTGCACAATATTACAAGAAATACACTCAACACTCCCGTTAAAAAATAGAAAAAGTCACTGGAAAATATTCGAAATCGAATTCAAATTATTAACAAAACTCGGTACCAACAAGTGTCAGCCATTTTGAGATTCACCACTCCAAACTTCATGACAAAAGTGACAAAACACAAAGTACGCTTGCGCTGTCATCAATGATTCTTTACGGCTGTCTGTCACTTGTTAAAAATAAAAAATATTTAGAATAATCTAAATAAATCAAGGAATGCATAAGTAGTCTGTTTTTAGTAGTCTTCAACAGTTTTTATTTTGGTTCTCTTTTGTATTGTAACTACACATATAATATATAAATAAATAGAAGAAAAAAACATGATATAGGGTGGTAGGTATAATATATAACACGTATTCTGTTTCTGTGCAACGTGCAACTTGCTCAACTGCTTGATATCTTGTTGAACCAAAATACTTCTTGGCTCTGTCAAAAATAAGTAACATTTTCCTTTGCTACCCGAGCTAAACGTTTGTTTGCTTTTTCGAGGGCTACAATATATATATTAAATATGAGGGCAGTCGTAGAATAAAGTGAAGATATAATATGCAATTTAATTTTCTTCGAAATTCGGTGAATGTCTTATGCCATCTAATTCATGTTTGTGGCAGTAACAGGTACTGTTATTAGCTAAAAATTCACTCAACTTTTGTATTTCTGATTTTTTTTACAATGAATTCATATTTCGCTAAATTTATATTCACCAACTAAGGGCCGGTAAGTATTATAAAACTATCTTGACAGAAAACTAGAAGTTAACTTGTCGAATGACGTCACATCTTGCAGTTAACTTTTAGATGAAGAGTTAACTTTATCCGGTGGAATAGGTGTCAGTTGAAGTTAACTTTGTAGGAAATGATGGCACATACTTGAGTTTATTGTTGTATTATTTTTTTGACTTTGTTAAAACGATATCCGTTTTGTTTTTGAGGAACTTTCAACCGACGATGAAGATACTGGTTGAAGGCACAGAGCGACCAAGAATGCTTAGATATCGGTTAGACTATTTCAACTTTTTTGTTGAATGAAATATAATTCAAAAATCGATTTCGATTATTCAGAGAATCTGTACACATTAAGCAAATTTAAAATAAAAAATGGGACCTTTATAAAACTGGACATTCTAAAGTAAAAGTTAACTTGACTGTTAAAATTAAAGTTACCTGTCAAACATTTTTATAATACCTACCGGCCCTTAATAAGACACGGATACTGTTTGGTATGCAACCTGGTTTTCTTCTATATCGACGGTAAGTTGTCTACTGTTCATATAGCGGCAACAGCGGTCAGGTCCGGTCCGGATCCAGGCTTGTTACATTGTCCCCTTCTTGAAGATATTTCGTCCCGCATTATCATCTTTAGGTAGATGAGAATTGCGAATAAAAGTATTTGAAACACTCAAATTACGATATTTTGAAATATACTGCGTTCATCCTCAGACCTTAGGACGGCAGTATGAGGATTTTGGAATAAGCTTGGGAGGGGTAATTACCCCATATACCTCCCCTTGAATCCGCCACTACCCACAAAACAATTTTGGGATTGCCAGATCCACAAAAGATTTTAATCCACCGTGTGATTACGAAAACTCTAGAACCGTAGCGAGTTTGAGCAATTATTAAAACCAATACAAAACATATTGAAACTTGAGTCGATGTCCAATGGTCTATATGGTGGATTTAATTCCATTTTTCTGTCTCTATTCAAAGAAATTTCATAATTCCGATTTAGTTTCGACAGCTTTCGTATCGAGTGTTCAATGTTCATAATACCATATCTCACCCCTGGAGTCGACCGAACGAACTTCTTGGTAGTGGCACAAAATTAAGTACGTGCACCGTAAATGGCTAAGGTCCTAAGGTGCAATGTGCATGACTTGGATTTCGAGATCCCGAGTTAGACGTCTGACTTATAGTCCGGTTCACAAGTGATATTTTGTCAAAAAGCTGACCTAGAACACCGAAAATTATGATTTTGGTCTCATTCGATTTGAAAAAAATGTTGTACTGGAAAAATTGAGTAAACAAAAAAAATGGTTGGGTTTTTTGCAGATATTTCATAAATAACTGTTCGAGATATCCAAAATTTGAAAAAGATCCTCAAAAAGCAGGATTTTCTTCTCTGTACTGTACCGACAATATTTATAATTTAATTAATATGAGGTGAAACTTGGGATTAAAGCGGGTAGAACGCGCGACGACCGAATCAGAAGAATGATAAAAAAATATTTCAACCGTTTGAATATGAATATTAAGAAATAACAAAATATTGGTACTATCTATATAAATACATGAATAAACAATAATACATCAACAAAAAATGTTTACCCCATTTTTTTTAATCAGCTATGCCTTTGTTGCTTGGTTGATTTTTACTTGTTGTTGTTGTTACCATAAAATCCTTGATTATTTAGAAAAACTGAAAACCTAGATTTTTTTTACTTCTTCGAGCTATTCGCGAAAGGATTTAAACTTCTTTAGAAAAATTAAGACATTTCGATTTTTCACTTTTCTATTTTAAGGTATTGAAAAACCAAAATCGCAATAAATAAGTAATCAGATGTTTTTTAATCATCCTCATTATTCCTCTTCCCTTATTGTGAAAAGCTACATAACAATAATTTTGAAAAAAATGTAACTTCCATTGTTTAAACAATATAGTTATATACGAGAGCATTGCCAATAGAAATTTTGGAAATATTTCTTTAAGATTTTAATCCTTGATGAAAGTAATGATTCCTAAGAAAAAAATCGTTTCTGAAAGAAAATTATTGCTAAAAAACGCTTGCGCATTTCCATTTCTGGACATAAGACGTCCTTATATAGGATGTCCTGGCGATATCCGATGTTACAAATTGGAACATTCTGGGGACGTCCATTATATTTCCCTGTAAGGTCTTCCATGGACGTCCCTTGGACATCCTAAGGATGTTTTTAGGATATCAATTTTCAAGGTTTTCTATAACCCATGATCATCCTAGTCAATAGAAAGTGACATACCAACTAGAAAAAATGAAAAGGATAATGATGAAAAGTGATTTTCGAAAAAAACATATAAATTATTTTAACATCTGACACAAACATTAATTTACATCAATTACAAAACATAATACCTATAGAACAGTATAGAAGTCATGGCTCACAACAGCAATAAATACGTGATATTATATTTTCTCAGATCATACTGTTCTTTTGATTGTAAAAATAACTTCAAATTCCGCCACAAACAGAAATTATTTTTATAATAAGTTATAGGTTAGGAAACCACAAGGCAAGAGATATACAGCACAGGACCACAAATGGTACAAATCACAGACTTCACGATGTACTCAGTCACAGGTTTGAAATAAAAGTCTATTTTTGGAAAAAATAATTGGAGAATTGTTAGAGACATAATAAACTATCAAGAGTGTGATTTAAGTCGCCATTCCAACGACTTGAGACTGCAAACTCACTAAAATATAGACGACAATAAAAGGAACGCAATAAGCGCTCTATGATTGCGGTCACTATGCAATGGCGGGAAGTTTAAACGAAAAGATGAGAATGAGACAAATTGAGTTGAAAATGCGTGAATTACTATAGCAAACCTAACCGGACCTGACTAACCTAGCGCGAATAGAATAACCATGCAAAATTGATAACGTTATAACGACTATACATCTAATACTGGTGACAACTGGAGAAACTCACTGAGCTAAATAAGCTCAGTGGAAAATGTATGAAATTTATGACGTAAAATTCCACTCCTTTACCAAGACATCGACGACGATGGAAGCTTTCTAGCTGGGCATGGCATAGACTTCTGTCCACTTACTGAAGTAGAGTCCACTGTCACAAGGACGTATTCATTGCTGTGGTCAAATTCTGGGATCGGGCCACCTGTATATCTATGGCAATTCTCTCAAATAGACTGCCTACGTTATATTGGCTCATCAGGGCCTTAGGTCGCGTTCGAGGTCAATTTGCTGCGAGCACACTTCCTGCACCAACCCTTGACGTCGGCTTGGCAATCAGCTCAGTAACACTGTGGCCTTTCTGAAGAGTTTTCGTTATCGTTACTTTCAGATGTCATCCGGTGACTCCATTATGAATTTCTTGATGCACTGCCGGTCTTCGATTTTTTTCTTTTCCAGCTGATGACTAAACCAAGACCTGGATCTTTCTGGACTATGTTCCATATTAGCTATGATCTACTGTTATGATTCTACAAATTGTTGCTTCATTGTTCTCTGCTTGTCGGCAATGTGAGCAGTCATCTGAGAGTGGTCTCCACGACAGGGCGTTTGCATTTTCATGGCTACTCTACGCTCGATGTTCGATCTGGAACATAGAGTTACTCATCCTTCCGGATTTTTCAATTATTAAAGTCTTTCAAGAGCCGCATGATTAGTTCTTAAAAGAAATCTGCATCCATCACACGTATTTGGATAAGTGCAAAAAACCAAATGCTCCTGCCTAGTGACAGTAATTGCGCATCTGTTTGCTAAGAGCCTTGCTGAATGACCTTCTCCTATTTCTCCTGGATCTGAGACAAGACAAGTCCCACGTTGCTGGCGCCCTGGTCCGGCATAAATGTTCCGTTCGGTAGGGGGAGCTCGGAAATAGTACGTTGATCAAAGGATCCGTTAGCTTCCTGAACGAATCTTGTCATTCCTCGAACCACTGGAACTGTTTTTGCCCCTTCATGAGCCTGGTCAGTGGTTTAGCGATGTTGGCCAACCATTTGTCATTGGGCAAACCCCAGCACATAACAACGATAGTGAGTGCACAAATTAAAAAACTCTGAAGATTGTGTATGTGTTTGGAATGGGCAAATCATTTTTCTGCTTTGATCTTTTGTTCATCTAATCTGCTCCCCTTTCCCCAGATACAATAACGTGGCAAAGATATCGAACTTCATTTTGAAACAGGTCCCAGATGGTACACATTCGCCCAAGTTCATTCCAAATATGTCTCCAAAAAAGTCTGGAGTGGACATTCTCTTTTCCACAAGCTGAGGACATTATTAGACTCAGCATTTGTGCCATAATTGTTTCAGTTTAGCCCTTTCAGCGACAGCCTCAGGATGTTGAGGATTTTGTCACTAGAAGCAAACTAGTTCCCACAGTAGTGACAGCCCATGCAAGGATGTCGATGAATTTTACTGTGATTTTACTGGGATCAGGCGCTTATAGAGCTTTGTTTCATGAGGGGGTGGGGAAAGCGCCGCAGGCGAAATTATCTGTTCAAGGTCAAATGCCTTAAAATTGATGGTTAGGTTTGTCAGTGGGGTATTTGAATGGGTGGAAAAAAAAGCATGTCAATTTTTTTTTTAACTTAGAGTAACAAAAAACATAGAGATGACTTGCCTATAAGTACTGTCACATTTTTGGGGGGAAAATCAATAAAACTTATATTTATTTTTATTTGGCAAAAACAAAAAAAAAATTCCTTTTGTCAGTGCCAACTGAATAGTCATAATGAAAATAGCTGTCGTAATAATTTAAGCATTCGAGATCGAACAATATAATTCCATCTTAAGGAGCTAGCTATTAGTGTTGGAGTTCAAAATACTTTATCTGAAACGCTCTATCAACTTCAAGTCTGAAAATAGTTTGGCATGCATTTTGGGGTTTTCATCCACTATACTGAAACTCAACTCACCTTACACTTCATATTTTTCTATTGATTTTATTGAAGTAGGTACGATACACATAGATAGCAACATTACATTTGGAGCCTTCTACAACGATACACCGTCGTATACGATATACGAATTTGCTGTTGACGTTGATCCTGGATACGCTATTGGCGAAACACTTAATCATCTCATTTATCACTGACTGTGTCAACAAATCAGTGATGATGTGAAGCTCGAAATCGAAGCATCTGAGGGTTTTCCTACTAGAGACTATTTCATCATTGTGCTCGTGTAATTGAATAACTCCCGCTCAGCGAAATTATAAAAAAAAATTAAACTGAGCATGTGATTTCTTTTAAGTATTCGGGATCGAACAATATAATTCCATCTTATTAGGGTTGGAGTTCAATTCGGTAACTTTTTCTTATTACCAAACAATCTATATTTTCCTTTTGAGTAAACAGTTTATTTAAATAAAAAAAACATTTGAGGGTTAAGAGTATTCCTCTGGCTTCGTGGAATACTATCAAAATTCAGTAAAGAGAGTCGGCAAACCGTTGTTATTAAAAAATCAATGCATTCGTGGAATAATGAATTGAACAACATTCTCAAGAAAAATCTACATGATATCGATATCATTCATGTACGAGGACAACAAAGATGGGACTATATAACTCACTACAAAATTTCAATAATTGAGTATACATTGAATTTGGAGGATTATGACGACACGACGTGGCTGGTTTGTTCATTCATTACCAAAGGCGTCTCACCTTGTATGAATCACATTCACAATCAAACCAACTACAGAGTAGTGTCAGTCTCAGTATCTTTGATATACTTTGCACAAATGGCTTTGTGATATGCTACCAAAATGAAATGTATTTATTCTATTTCATCGCGATAAATGAAAATTCAAACCTAGCTATCTTTCATTTTAATTATATCGGTTTCATCCCAAGTTTTATGAAACATATCTCGTCTGATGGCCATGTTTTTCTCCGAAATAAATAATTTTGTGACGTCCCTGTATAACATCTACCACGTTTTTTCCCAATGGAAATGTCCAAGTGGATTTTTTTTTATACTCCATACGTCGATCCGATACTTTTTCAACGGATTGTTTTACACTACGATTGGTTGATTTTTGCTAAATATAAGGGTACTGGGGGTGAACGGGGGTAGTTATAATTTTTTCATCGTTTCTCCATACTCCATATATCAATACATTTCCATCGAACTATGTGAAAATGACTTGCGCAGAACGGCCAGCAAATAGGTGTTCCACAGGGATATGCTCCAAGGTAATAAAATTGCAAAATGGCTCTTAGAATCTCTTATATGGTGAGATAGTCGAAAATGAGACCGATCTCTTGCAGCCCCATTTCTATCTCGAATGTATATAGTTAATTAAATCGGTTCGACGTAATTAAAAGTCATATAGTTATTACTCTATTTCAGATGAAGCGCCAAAAAGTACACATCAGTAGACACACATGTTCGGAAATGGACACACAAATAATATGTTTTTAATAATATTGATGAAACAAAACAACAAATGTCGAATCATATTATATTTATTGAAATATAAAAGGACATCCTGATAGAAGAACAAAATTGAACCACACCATACATGCCGGTACAATAGACGATTCGCCATTATTAACTTTAATAAAAGGATAGAAAAAATCATAAGGCAACTTAATGTCCAAACTTGGAGATTCTACCATTTTTGTCAGTTTTTTGTTTGATAAATCGTAAAATACCACTTGAGTTTTTAAGCCAATTTCATAAAATATAGAACGAGAATTATTATCAAATACAAATGATTCATTGACGAACCCCAAAGAGTAAGTTACTGCTAAGATTTTTTCCTGGTTCACTAAATCGTCTATTTCAATTTTAGAGTGATAAATTTCGATGATCAAATGTGTTACGAGTCCCGAGCAAAATATAATGCTATTCTTGGAGTTGAATGTACCTGAAGTTTTATTCAACACCAACTTTGGATTGACTTCGTACAATATATCTGACCAGTCACTGAGAATATTTGCATTTGAGTTACCGAATAAACCTATAACTTTGTTTTCTTCATCAATATCCCACAATTCCAATATGGACTTTTGTATTTTTCTACAGATTTCAGTACCAATAACTTTTCTGTTTCCATTCGAGATACTTCGGCGTAATTTACACTTCGTTAATAAGTTATATCCAAACTCTATTGTCAAATATGCTTTCTCAGTCATCACACAATCTCCATTATTATTTTCAGGAATTGTTAAGAAATTTTCTGAAAATTCGAACGCGTTTCTTTCGATTTTCAGAGACTCGTTTGATTTATTTCCACTGGTTACCAATGTTCCAGTAAATATGGGTTTGCCTATCAAATATCCAGGATTTCCACTCATACTTTCGGAAAAGTTCTTCGTCTGATTATCCCACCAGAAATTGACTGCAAACTTTTGACTGAATTCTGCGTCTTTTCTTCCAAAAGGATGGCTCGTATTCTCCAAAGTAAACACAATAATAATTTCACTGAACCCCAAATATTCATGATAGAAGTTGTACTCTACACTTTTTACTACATTCTGGCAAATATTTTTGTTCTCTCTCAACATGAAACTGCATTTAATACTCATTCTTGTATCATTTTTTGTGACATTTACACAAACATTCGAATATACATCACATATTTTTGAAACTATTGGCAAACAAACGTTTCTTGGGCAATCCTGAAAAAAAGAAGTTGCATGTTAATTTATATGAGCCATATTTTCTCGTTAAATGGTTTTGAAATATTTATAAATATTTATTATTTAAATTATTTATTATTTAAATATTTATAAATATTTCAAAACCATGTATCAAGAAAATATGGCGATAAATATCGAAACCGACTGGAAAATATGCAGGTTTCTCATAATTTCAATAATTTCAGAGCATTTCCTGTGTCTTTCCTGCAGTTGAAATAGCAAATGCGCCGCCTCTATAACTTTTTTGTTTTTGCAGATAGTAGAATGAAATTTGCAGGATTTGTTTACGACCTAAAATTGCATTTTTTTGACAAGTGACTCCGCTTCTTACAACTCTCGGTCTCACCCGAGTGATATGAATTTTCGATTTTTGAATGGGACACCATATATATTTTCACTTCTTTTTTTTTCCCCAATGACATTCTGAATAGAACCATGGATGGTATGCATAAACGCTAGCAAATGCTTATACTATAGGTTTGTCTCCCTCATTGATTAACAAAGTGTATAGATCTCAGTAGTGATGCAACCTTTATTTCAGCACACCCATGTTAGACGCGCCACTGTACGCCTTAACGAGCGTTCGCTGGGTTCACCGCGTGACTTAGTCGAGAGAGATCCAGTGTGGAGATAAGACTTCCCCAGTAGAGCGCGCTTATGAGAACAATAATTATGTTCGTTTAGGATCATTTAGGTAAATATTCGGTTAGAGAGAGCAATCGAATTTTCAAAAAAAACTCACGTATTTCGATCTCCTCTACAAAAAATCCAAATAAAATGTTTGGCTGTCACGAATACTTTTGAAGATACAGGTCCATTTTGTTGTGGATTTTCTGGTATTAAAAATTCACAAAATATTCCTATGTTTCAACCAAAACACCACACATGCCCTTATTTACTTGTTTTCAGTATTTTTTTGCAGAAAAAACTACCACTTTTTGAAAAATTCACCTTTCTTCAAAATGTTAACAAATTGTGATCAACACTGAATGACTGATATTTTTTATTCATCAAGTTGGTATCACTTTTATGATTCGGTTTTCGTCGCTCGTACACTAAATTATTGTCGTTAAAATTTTCAACCAGAAACGTATATCAAACCAATGCCACGTTTATAACACGTTTGAAAAACGTACGTGTGCCCATTGGGTGTGTGGTGTTTTGGTTGAAAAATGGGCATATTTTCTGAACTTTTAATAACTGAAATTCGATTTGTCAAATGGTGAAAATCCACAACAAAATGGACCTGTATATTCGAAAATAGTCGTGACCGCCAAAAATTTCATTTGGATTTTTTGTAAAAGAGACCGAAATACGTAAATTGCAAAAAAAAATTGAAAATTCGATGGCTCTCTCTAACTGAATATTTACCATCGTTTAGTAAGAGAAAAAACCGTATACCAGCATAACATCACAGAAAGAACAAGTTGTCAAAAAATCATAATGTATACAGGTTGTCTTAAAACACTCATCAATTAAGGCAAAAAACAACCGACATCATTTAAGAGAAAAAAATATGGCGTCTGCTTGTCAAATGCTATACCGGGTGCACTAACATATGATTTAAGAGAAAAAACAAGGCCGCCTTTGTCATTTGTCAAAGAAAACAGACGTCATTGGAGGTATGAGGATTCAAAAAATGTTTTCGTGATGGGAGCCGTCATTTTTAACATGCGATATCCAGTATGGGCTAGTTTGACTCTGTTTCTTATTTGTTTTTCATCATCATCAGGTGAGTGGGGGTTAGGTAACATTATTTTTGGAAAGTATATTAGTGCCATTGAGCTGTTGAAATAATCAGAGGTAGAATGGCATCTAAAGAATACAGGCGGAAGGTTGAGCAGTTTTGTAGACGTGTTCAAGAATTGAAGGAAGACATTAACTTTTTCGAAGAAATGGAGAATGTTTTGAAGCAGTTGAATAATTCAGATATTCAAGGAAAAGTGTTCAATCGAAAAGTACCTCAAACAAGATACTTATCATTTCGTGAAAGACAGTCAACAAGTGAAGACATTACCCTCATTGAAACATAATTTTTTGACGAATGTTTCTATTGAAAATTGAATTTATTTCAGATTAATACATCATCAACGTGTGCAGTATCACTCCAGGGTCATATCAACAACGTTCAGAACGAGCTTCCAGAACCAGAACGATTTTCAAATCCAACAACTTCCAGAACCATCTCAAATCTCAGCAGCTTCCAGAGGCATCTCAACAGTCTCTAGAACCAGCTTCAAATATGAGCAGCTTCCAGAACCGAGCCATCGCACCAAGAATTTCATTTTTGAACAAAGTATCGGTGAGACTCGTCAATAAATAAAATCCGAATGACTGATTGTTCTAGAACGATGTCATCAATCGATAAATACATTTCACTAATAAAGAATACTTATTCTGATGATATTGCCAAACGAGCAACGGAATTCATAAATGAACATGTGAGGAAATGCGTTTCAGCTATGAGAAAAATTAAATTTTTGGTTGTGGAAGAAAAGAAAATAATTACAAAAATTGGAGAATTGAAACGCTTCAGATTGTTGATTAAATTAATTAATAATAAACATATTGGCAGAGTTAGCAATTAACAATGTTTTCAATTGTACAGTGACGACGGGAGTAATTATTAATTTGTCTCATAAAGATGCTGAACATTTTCTAGAGGATATTTTTTCTATGTTCAAACGTGAGATTGTCAAAATTTTAAAACAAATGCCATGCCTCAAAGTTAATTCAACATTTTCGGAGGATTTTATTAAAAAATCAAATGACGAGGAAATTGTTGATCGAAAGTAATTTAGAACTCAAAATAAAGTGATTGATTGAGGTACGGACTTGGCTGCAATGAAAACGTTGTGGATGTTATATTGAATAAACCTAGCGAATTTACAGAACAACAGTCGGGGTGGGTAAAGTAAAATTATTTTGTTGGCAATAAATATATAGCAATAAATAAATATGAAACAGGGAACGGTTCATCTTTCGTTCCACTACCAGAACAAATCGCAAGGAAGCGAGCGTGCATTAATGTACAAAAACTGATGAAATTTGTTTCTTTTGGAGTATTGTTAGAGCTATATATCCTGTAACAAAATACCCACAAAGAGTGACAAAATATCCGCATTATTCTACAGTTTTGAATACTACAGGGTTAGACGACACTCAAATAAAGTTGGAACAAATTTCCAAATTCGAAAAATTAAACGATATTTCCGTAAATGTTTATAGTTTCGAATTGAAACCAGGATAAATTATTTTATGTGGTAGTACCTGCCAGACTTATACGACAAAACGAGACAGACATGTTAATTTGTTATTGAATCAAAACAAATATTTTCTAAAATTGAACGATTATGAAGCTCCTCCCATTGACGATGACGAGACTGAAATCAAATTCCATAACTGTTATAGCAAGGACATGTCTCGATTGCTCAGCCAACAACTTAGTAAAGCTCATAAAAAAAAATTCTTTTGTGATCGATGTTTCAATCATTTTTCAAGCCAACAAAAACCATACTGAACAGTGCAAAAAATTGAATGATTGCAAAATATCTTTCCCCACATACGACTATGTGGAATTTCGAAATTATGTTTACAAACAAAAATTTTGAGTCAATGTTGAAAAAATGCTGGGAAAAGATTTCGGAGACAACTATGAAATATCAAAAACATAAGGCGTTCTGTGCAGGCCACTACACTAAATGTTCCTATGATAATAACCTTTCTCATTTCAAGAGTTATCGGGGTGAAGATTGTATGCAATGGTTTGCTGATGAGCTGGCCGATATTGCAAAATCTGTTGAGTCAAAAATTAAAAAAATTGAGTCAATAATAGAGCAACGACTTGTCATATTTGCGAAAATAAGTTCACCCCAAAGATGTTATTGTACACGACCACGATCATTTTACGCGAGTGCGCAGGGTTGGGCCCACCAAGCCCCTTGTAACATCAATTTAAGAAAATTATTCGCAGTACCCATTATTTTCCATAATCTTTCAGGATACGACAGTCACTTCATTATAAGAGATATTGCAAAAAAGAGGGTGCGTGAGCATTCTTCCGTCCAATAAAGAAAAATACATTCCCTTTACACAGCACGATGCTGAAACTAAAATTGAATTCCGATTTATGATTCATTTCGATTCATGGGAACATCGTTGGATGAATTATTATTATTATTATTATTATATCAAATAAAAATAATTTAGAAATAAAAAAAAGATGCACTCATTTAGATGATGAGAAATTCGCCCTTCTCACCATATGACTATGTAGATAACATGGAAAAATTAGAATTTTATAATAAATTGAACGATGAATACATAAGTGATGGGCAATATGCTCACGTATAAAATATTTGGGCTTCATTCAAAATTACAAATTTGGGATCGTATACGGACCTATAGTTGAAAACAGATATTTCATTATCGGCGGAGGTTTTTGAGAATTTTTGTCAAAAAAGCTTGACAACTTTTGTCTTTTGGTTTAGATCCAACGTGGTATTATACCATGCCTGGCTCCACCTGGGATGTCATGTTGAAGTATAGGATGTAATGTAAATTGCAAATTTTAAATGACATTGACATGATTATGTTTGTGGAAAAAGGGATAGGGAGTGAAATTTCGGTTTGTTCGAATAGACATTCAGAAGGAAATAATAAATATATGGAAGGATACGATCCCGAAAAGCCTTCAAAATATCTTTCTTATTCAGACGTTAATAATTTATATGTGTGGGCAATGTCAGAATTTTTACCTTACGACGGTTTTCAATGGATTGAAAATTTTGATAAAGATGTCAGTAAAATTGCCGAGAATGCCTCGGAAGGCTACATTTTAGAAGTCAATTTGGAGTATCCTGAAAGATTGCACGATTCACAGAAAGATTTTATTTGTTAAGACTATTTATTCCATGATTGAAATCGAAACCATATTTTTATTTATATTTCAATATTATTCATATCGAGTTCGTCCTTTCTTGTACTAGTACATTCAACATGTTACAGCCTACTACTCAAACACAATTCAAAGAACATTAATCCCGTATTTAAGAATTCTAAAACTATGCAACTAACAAAACATAAAATATATCTATTCAGTTTGCACCGCGCAAGCGCATCTTCCTTTGTAGGTTATGTCTTCAGTTTAAATAGTTTTGGTTTTAGTAATTGAATTACGTGTATGCAAAATTTGTCGAAAATTGTGAAGTTGATATGAATTAATAGGGAATAGTGAGTGCTCATCATGGTTTTGGTCAAATTTGCGTGTTGTGTCATTATAGCAGCTTGCTGGTGGGGTAAGTTTGTTTTATAAAACAACCAATGACGAAGCGAACTACAAAATCGAAAACATACCACATAAATAAATAGAAAACATGTTGTTTTCAATTATCAATATAAAAAATGCGTTTTTTAGCATGAGTGGAAAAGTCGATACAATATGGAATAACAGATATCTTTATTGAAAAATTCTTACTCACATCGTAATATTTATGTTTGTACTTATGAAGAGAAAAACTAAAACTTGAGATCCCGATTATTTACCTGAACTAAGCCATGGGTATACTTTGATATGTTAAGCAAACTCGGAGCTGCAATCACATATGTATTTTCAATGAAGTTCTTCAAACTCAAATAGGGATTTTCTTCACTTATATCTGTTTGCATACAAACGTTTGCCATATTTCTCATATTGATAACATCTTCCTTTATCATGCATCTGTTGGTAATAAATTTATTGGGCAATTCTGTATAAAAAAAATATATTAACAATTATTGTTCATCTAAAATAACAGTGAACTCACGAAATCTCTCGATTCCATTATTTCGAATCAGCCAAACATGATTTCCATAAACAAACTTTTCTTTTGCATTGAAAGGGCTATTGCGGATTTTATAACTCATATATTTCTCCCAAGGCAGCTTGAATTTTTCCAATTTTGCTTCATCAAAAGTTTTCAAAGGCTAAAATACGAATGATCTCACTTGAATTAGAGGTCGATTAAGATTACATGCTATAGTGTTATAAATGGACAAATACATGCAAGTTGAAATATATATTCAAGTGGGGCAGAAAAAAACTATAGTCTAAACCGCCAGTGTGCTTGCCAATATGATATAATCTGATATACTGTAAAAACAATTTTCCAAAAGGAACTTTTTAATGGTAAATTTGAACATTTTTGGTTCCAATGACTTTACTGACATCTAGAACATTATATAAGTTTAAATTCAAAGAATTTTTGGAGCCGACAGCTAATCTGTGTCGCTGAACGTTCAACAGATCCGCCGATCTTGTGTTGTAACCTCAGTTTTAATTTCAAACGGTCTGGTACTGAATCTGAATATTTACCTTATAGACCGGCCGGTAATTACAAATTTTTTGCAACGTTTTTTTAAAGTACGTTTTTTTTAAAATTATGATTATTATAGGGTTTTAAATGTTCTCACCAAATATCTAAGACTGCTCGCGTGCAGCGGCGTCACTAACCATATTTGAATTTGCAAAAAAAATTGATATCTTTGAACGATTTTTTAATATACCCATGCAAAGTATTATACAGTGACCGCCAAAAAGTGTGTACCATATGGGCAAAAAGTTTATTATTAGAGTATTGGAAAAAAAATTCTTGGTAAAAGTTTGTGCATGTCCGATAACCTGAAAATCGATTTTGACAAATGTCACGTGATCGTTGGCATGGCGGCAAATTGAAAAAAAATTACTATGAATAGGCAAAAAGTCGAGTAAAATGGCAAGATATCGAAAAAAATTATTTGAAAAAGTTGCTTGGAATTCAATTTTATACACATATAGAAAGTTTGGAAAAAGAATGTGGGAAAATTGAAAATAGCAATTTTTTAAAAATATTTTCCTAGCTGTATAAAAAATATCAAAGTATTTTCTTATGAATAGCTTGACCATACTGAAATATTCGTATTCCGATGAGAATAACAAAACTTTCTCATTTTCTCCACACCAGAGAGCACTGAATTAAAAAAATTGAATTTTGTCAGAACCCTTGCTGTTACATTGGTTCGTATCTAACAGTTATACCAGAATTCCACGATTATTGCGATAATAGGAAAATCCAAAAATATCGTGTTTTTTCGATTATAATCAATTTTTGATGATAATCGTGCACAAACGTTTCATTTCTCACAGAATCTTAAAATTAGTGCGTCAAATTAAAGAGGCTAGAGTTTTCAACATTGCATGCGAAGTGAAACGCTCTGGCACGATTATCATCGAAACTTGATTATAATCTAGAAAACACCATGTTTCTTGAGTGTCATGTCATGACAATGGTCATGGAATTCTGATATAACTGTTAGATACGAATCAATGTAACAGCAAGGGTTTTGACAAAATCCAATTTTTTTAATTTAGTGCTCACTGGTATGGAGAAAATGAGAAAGTTTTGTCATTATCATTGAAATACAAATGTTTCAGTATGGTCAAGCTATTCATAAGATAATAATTTGATATTTTTATACAGCTAGGAAAATATTTAAAATAAACATCTATTTTCAATTTTTTCTCATTATCTTTTCAAACTTTGTATATGTATATAAAATATTTTTAAATCACTTTTTTCGATATCTTGCCATTTTACCCGACTTTTTGCCTATTCATTGTAATTTTTTTCAATTTGCCGCCATACCAGCGATCACGTGACATGTGTCAAAATTTATTTTTAGGTTATCGGACATGCACAAACTTTTCTCAAGAATTTTTTTTCCAATAACCTAATAATAAACTTTTTTCCCACATGGTACATACTTTTTGGCGGTCACTGTATATCCTTAGCGCTGTCCGCCAAAAAATTTAAAGAACATCAAAAAATCTTCATGGAACCCAAATAAATGTCTACGGATTTTAATAAATGTTCACCAAATTTAGAATTCGCGCATTTTCAATTTGCAAGCTAGGTCAGCTTGCTCAGGTGAGGTTTGTGTGTCAATCGCGAGCGAAAAACTAATTCACGCAAGCTAGGTTAGCTTGCTCAAGTTAGGCTTGTGTGTCAATTGCGAGCATTTTCGGCAATTAAAATTTGGTGATCATTTAGTATTTTTGGCCAACAAAAATTATTTTGTGGATCAAATAATATAAGAGACTAGCATGATATAAATTTTTGGGTTTCTTAATTATGGTGTGCATTTAGTATTTTTGGGAAAAACATTTTGTACAGAAAAATTGGGTATAAATTTGGTAGACAGTTAAATACCACCCATACCACTTTGTCGGAAATGGAGAGGAGTACCCATTTCTTTCTAACTCGAGTTGGCAAAAATCTACTCTGAGCGATAATGAGCTGGAACTCTCTTAGGAAGGTGGTAGGGCATTGTCACCTAAGGAAACACCTGCATATGCTGGGGATACACCAATACTCCACACTATGCAGGTTATGTGATGAGTTGGAATAAACAACGGCCACATAGTGCTTGAATGCGAAGCCCTGGCTCGTATGAGGATATATATCTTCGGATACTGCAGTACAGAAGATATCACAGGGAAACGTTGGCGTCGTGAAAAATCTCCAGAAGTTCATCGGAAGATCCGGAGTAATCACGACAGACCTGACAGCAAGGAGCAGAAAGGTTTTACACAGAACGATCTGCGCTGCGGCTAATAGTCAGCCCCGCCGAGCAATAATAATAATAATGTTGAACGACCCTGCAGTACTGGGGATTAATAGTCCTCAGAATCGATACCGAGAAAAAAATGTTGATTACCTCACCGTTTTGACACTTCGTATATGTGTTATTCATATCGAGTTGAACAATATGCAGTTTGCGGCAATTCTCGGTAGCGGGCGCTCGACCATGTTTATGACGTCATAAAATTCATTACCTCACATCAATTTTTTCAGAATCAAATAATAAAAATATGGAAAATTTAGTGGTAATATTGTCGGACAAATTGTTTGGGGTATTCTAGTTGTCCGACAGTCCCAAAAGTTTGCAGGGGCCCTAAAAAAACGCCTCCTACCGAGAATTGCCGCAAATTGCATGTTGTTCAACTCGACACGAAGAACACATTATACGGTGAGATGATCATTTTTTTTCCCGGTATCGGGCCCAAGGACATTTGAGAAGAACTGAGAACAATGAACGTCTTCATGTCACCCGTCAAAAATATCGTCACTCATCACCGACAGTTTGCTTTGCAATTAATGTTCATTATCACAGCGTTGACCTAAAATTTCTTTTGGCAATTTCCTGTTTCACTTAGTTTTCCACTTATTTTGGTGGGGAGAGCACACTGTATAATTTTCGGTAAGTGCCCCCCTGTATATATACCGCTCAGATAATTACAGTTTAATCAATTCATATAAAAATTATTGAAAGCAAATTCATACTTACTTGTTTTCTTTGTAGTGTGTGCAAAGGAGGTAAATTACTTTTAATTATACAAAATAATCCATTCTGGCTTACATGCCATTCGACAGGAGTGTTGTTGATATAAATGTATTTCATATATTCACAGTATCTGGTGTCATAATTTCTCTTTTCGATTTGACAATGACTAAAAATCTGTTTATCATTAGAGGAACAGTCTTCGTCACAGCAGCAGTTTATATCACAAAAATTCATCTGAAATTGAATAAGAATATATATGAAGGCAGGAAGATAAACTTTTCGAAAAATGTCAGACATTTTTTTCATTCAAGGTAAGTATACGAATATTCTTAGTTCCAATTCCAATTCGCCACCTATCGGTAAGATTTGGAGGTTTCATCGATATAACCTTAAACTTTATGTCAATGGGAGGTACTGGAGTTTCATCCATATTATTCGTATTCATTACTACACAAAAGGGTTCAAGCAGTATTGAAGACACAGTTCCAGTTCAGAGGCACCAAAAATTTATTAATATCAATTTATGATTTCGGTAACGATGTTGAACATAACCCATCCCCGCTGATGAAGCTGATGCCAATGACTTTGCAACGTCTTGGGCCTTGGGATCCAGGGGGCCTATCCTCGATTGATTGAATATTGGTAGTCGAGCGCAATAGAGCGATACAAACAACGTGTATTGCATAAATACTCATTTGCGCCAAGCCAAGCAGTCCTGGTTGAACTGTACTGGAGCAAGTGTAGTGTATAATAAGAGGTGTTATTGTAAATACAATACCAAAGAGATTATTTACCTGAATAAGACAATATTAAAGAGGAGTCCTAACCAAACTCTTTGTTTTGTCTGAAATGAAACTCTCTACCCTAAGTAATCAACTTATCACTTATTGTGTAAACCACAACCAAAATATTATGGGAATCATTACCTGTAGGTTGCAAGTGCAGAAATTGTGTTTTGGAATTTTCACATTCATATCTGTTCGTTTGGAATTGGCACCAATTTCCGGTCCAACAGTAGTTGAATTGGGAATATCTGTCGAATTTGTCTCGAATGCAAGTGGTATATCGGTGGTAGAGTTCGTTTCAGTATCAATTCCTTCAGTAATATCAAATTCGGCAGTGGTTGTCAATTCGGCACTGCTTGTCGATTCTGTAACGGATTGAGTATGTGCATTGTGGGTGATACCCAAAAGTGTTAACAAAACTAAAATGAAAAGTGACATTTTCAATCGTATTCCACGCCGTAGTTCGTGAAGTTTCTCAACAATACTGTTAACTCCAAGGAAACAACACCCATAGCCTCAGTGGAGAGCTTGTATCTCTCGGAAGGCGAAAAAATCTGATCTGGATATTTGAGTTGAATACCGCCTCCCAAAAAGTACTGAATGAAACGTTCTCTAAGTGAACCAAACGGCCTCCAAGTGTAACAGTCGAGAATATGAGTACCTGGACTTGTGGGTACCGTTACAATTCCGTATCCGAATAAATGAGCTCGAGCCAGCCAGTCTAAGTGATAAACTTCAATATATATTTTTGGCCATCCTGAAACAGAAATACATTATTGTGTTGATATTCTGACAATTTCAAGGCCGGCCCTGAATTGGCTGCGAGCGCACATACCGGTCGCGTGAGTCACCGCCTATTAGATTCGATACCGACAGAGCAAATCGTTCTCCCTCTAGCGCCATCTAGTCGTGACTAGAAATTCCAGATCGTTCCGGAAACCTTCCACTACGCTATATAAAGAAATCTTTGTGGCCAGAGAGCAGTCTGAATCACAGTCGAAGATTAGATATTGGAACAATAGACAGTGCAGAAGTATTGCTGGTTGAAATATTCAAATATTAATTATAGCCGATCTGTTAATATAAATTAGTTTGTATTATTTGTTAAAATAAATTAGAATACGCAAGATCTTTATTTATCTGCTGAAGACAAAATCAGCTGTGGAAATAAAGAACATTTTTGATACTTTTCGAGCATACGCTGAGACTCAGGCGGGCAATAAGATCAAAAAACTCCTAACAGACAATGGATTAAAATATATGAATTCTGAAATGAAGAGAATTCTTCGTCAAGGCGGAATCGAGCATCACATTACTTGCACGTATACTCAAGAAAATAATGGGAGGGCCGAACGACCAAATCGTTCAATTGTGACAAATCTCCAAGTAAGAACACTGCTGATGTGACTCCCGAGGAAATTTGGACCGGTAAGGTTCCAGATTTGAGAGATATTCGCACTTTTTCAACACTAGGAATTTGTTTCAGAAATTTCTAAGGAAAAGCGGAAAAAACTAGATCCTCACTCAGTGCCGTGCATTTTTGTTGGTATCAACTGCAACCAAGGGATATACAGGCTATTTGATAAGGCAACTGGTAAAGTCCCACTGAGCAAGAAACATCCCCGAGAGGTTTGTTAACATTATATCCTTGAACCCATGACGACGTAGCTGAGAATACATAGTTTATAAGTTGTAAAGAGGTAATATTATGACATTCTAACTGTGTCGACACTATTACAGCCTTAAAAATAATCACAACTTCATTTCATTCTTAACGACTCCTGAGACATCCTTAGAACGTATCTGCGATTCAATAATTAATTGTCACTTCTAATTCACATCCTTTAGCTATTGCTGTTTCATCGTTTACTGGTTCTTATCATATACATACATCGGATGGAAAATGTAACTACTACGTGAATGGTTACGAATTATTTTCGTGAAAATTACAAGCGTCAGGCATTTGTTGTAGCTATGTTTATGAGGTAGTTATGTAGTGGTTTTTTATTATGGGTTAGTGAAATACAAGATGCGTGAAATAAACGTTGTCATCTCGTTATTTTTTTTAGTGCATAGCTTGCACCCACATTCAACTTGCAGAAAGGCAAGATGGTCAACAAATTTGGATTTCAGTATGTCTTATTATATATGATATGACAGACAAACTACAAATTTTTTGAAAGAAATTAATATTTAGGTGCATTCATTACCTGCCAAGAACTCTCAACAATTGTCCAAGATATTCTTTGTTCTCATAGAGTTGGCCACACATGGGAAGAACTCCATTTGTTTCTAATTTTATGCTAGACACTGTATATATGATGGTGTATGTAAAATATATAGAATGATACATTCACATGTTTCAAGTATTTTTTATGTTGACATAAATTGTTCCATTATATGAAAAATTATGTTTTACCTATCTAACCTCACATTTAGAGTGTCTATATAGCATACAGTTAGAAACAAATCGATTTTTTTTCTATTCGAGTCCAACATTAGTGTATATCTGAAACATTTTTTGATGTTCTTGGCAGGTAACGGAGGCTGCTAAGTATTGAAACATTGATGTTCTGAAAACACCCCAAAAACGTAACGCCCTCATTGTAGATGCTCTTTGATAAAGTAGTTTTAACGAAAAACGGGTTCATTATATACATTACTAATGAAAGTACTTTTGCTGTAACAAAGCCGTTCAATCTGATGTATCTGATTCAACTCTTATTTGACGTAACTGCAATCTTGTTATGCTTCTGGACATATAACGACTCTAAAATAGTCAATGGGAGGTTATTAGGACAAGAATCATAACGTTAAAATGTACCTTGGTTACTAAATAATAACGTTTTTCCTTTTCCTTCGTTACCATGACACCGTGCGCGAAGTAGTGTGCGAAATACATATTATACACGGTGTATCTTAAATGATGTGATTAATTTCAATTGGTGATTCCTTGTCACATTTTATGAAAAAAGTTCACATGAACGTATGTCCTAACTTTATTTGTTCCCGAGTAACGGGGTGTCAGAAGTTTAATAAAAAATCGGTTTTCCATGAATTACTCAAAATTCTTTACGCCGATTCTGATTTAACGTCGTGTGTTGTTAGTATATAGTAACAAGGAACGTCTTTTCATGAAATTGTATTTTGAATTTTAATTCCAATGGCGTCGCAGTTGATAGCCCGTTACACAGAAACGAAGCAAGTTAGGACATGCGTGTATATGAAGTTATATTCTTGAAATGTGACAAGGAATCACCTCCTGAAATTATAATGACATCATTTAAGATGTTAATTTTCCATTCGAAGAATACAAAGAAGCAGAAACGAATCCGATGCGATCTCTCTGCAAAAAAAAACGTAGAATGAGGCACATCTGAATGTTTCTTGGTGTGATATTTTGTCCTAGTACCCAAGGATCACTGAGATTGTCCCATAACCTGTTTAATTCATCAATATCCTGTAAAAGTTCATAATTATTATAGTAATTGGGGAAATGTAACTTTTCCAGTGTCAATTACGGAAGTTATAAAATTATTTTTATTATAATTGAGGCCGTTCAGTAGAGAATTGAAGATTTTGTGACTCAATGTGATCCGCGACTTGGAGAAGGACAGACCAAAGGTATCGAGTGCTATGGGATCACCAACTTACAACTTTGATGAGCATTTGTCGGATATGCCGCAGAATCATGTTAGGAAGACGACTGAGACTTTAACTTCATTGAACAATTGAATGACATCACTATGGAGCCACTTTAGTTAGATTCGATATTGTCTCCTTAATTATATATCTATCCAGTGGCGTGCTCAAGGGGGGGAGGGGGGTTGGGGTTAGAACCCCCCCAAGATTCGACCGATAGAATACTTCAAGACATTTCTTAGATCTGGAAGCGTCGTTTCCTATCGGTGGTTATCGTGCTGTCGCGAGCTGTTGTCCTAGTTATATGGATTTTTTGTTGTTATATACACGATACACACCTTGAATACCGGCAGATGAAAAATGAATGTCAACTGGAAATGCCCATTTGCATATATTATCAAACTGTGACCAACTCACATGGGTCTGACCTTCCTTTTTTCCTTCTATGATCTTCCAATTGTTACCTAAAATATAATAAATAACAGTGGGTTAATACAGCAAATAAGATAAAATAAGGAATAAGATAAGAATCGAGACATAAATAGACCCGTTTAGTGGATTTATAGATTCAACTAAACTAAGAATTGAATTAATAACTAAAAACTTGAGAATATTGAATACAAGGTTTATACATTCTCGTCTGTCATTTAAATTAAGAATTAATGATTACGAAGTTGGTTGACTTTCAACTTAGCAACTGACAACTAAGAATTGAGAATTTTTATCCTTAAAAAGCGCAGAACGTGACCTTTTAGAATGCCATTCATTGAATATTTGAGCTCAAGACTTTCTTGAAATAATGGGTATCTACGTGCTTTTTTGATTTTTCTGACAACAGTTCTCACAGTTGGCATATAAAGATGCATAAGTAGTTCATCATTCTTAACATCTTAATTCTGTAAAGATAATATTCTTAATTATTATAATTAATAATTGTTAGTTTAGTTTAATCTATGAATCCACCATTATACAGATGAATTAAATTAAATAAGAATTAAGAATCAACCAATAAAATCACGGCTTTTTTGACATAGATCATCATGACTGCTGTCAGTGGTGTCAACAATTTCATCAGCACATGCGTATTTGTATTTTCAAACTTAATTCTTAATTCTTATTTGGTGTATAAACGTTCCTATTGAATTACACACAGTTGTGTGCATAAGAAAGTCGTACAAGGCATTGCACTTATTGCATTGCATTGCACTAATTGCACTAGAAAAATGTTAAAAGCGCGTTACTGACAAAAATAGTTTGAATTTTGACCCTATTTGTTTAAGTCGATAAAAAGTTTAATTAAGATTGACAAGTCTGACTCACAATAGCCTATAACTGCTGTACGACTTTTTTATGAACACTACTGTATGTTCAACTTTCTTATCTTATTTTTTATTTTGTCTTACCCACTGTCAAGTTTTTTGAAATACAACAGAAATTAGTAGTTAGGGTTGGACTAATTTGAAAAAGCAAGCCATTTACAGGCTAAGAAATCCATTTCTCTTATCACTTTTTAAGCATTTTGTGTGCAATCCGTTGAGATTTAACTAGGATGCCAATGGAAATAATGAAAGCCGATGCAGATACATGGGGTAGTGATAACAAAATTAATAATTCTGAACCAAAAAAAATATGACTTTTTGATAGAAACGCAAGTAAAAGGAACGTGTGTGAAAAATATATGCTTGTAAATTGCCCATGCAGGGTTTTGAAGCATTTTTGACCCTTGTCTCTGTAAACTGCAAGACAGTTCACATACGTTCCTTTACTTGCCTTTCTATCAAAAAGTCATATTTTCTTCGCTTCAGAAGTATTAATTTTATTAATGTGGGATCAAAAGCCCTGGGTGGGCTGACCTCGGACCAAGGTAGACAATTTGAGTCGCATCTGTTGCGATGTCTGAACCGGCTAATCGGTACCGACCACCTGAGGAGTGAGGACTACTGCCTACTACCCTTCAGCCAACGGTATGGTTGAACGTCTCCACCGTCAGTTGAAGGCTCCTGATCGGTGGACTCACACGCTCCCGAAAGCTGTCCTGGGGATTCATGCAACCCTGGAAGGAATATTTACAATCCACCGCCGCGCCGCAGAGATCCACCGGCGAACCACTCCATCTTTCTGGCAAATTCCTGGCTGTGCCTCCGCCAGAGACATCGATGACTCTGCTGACTTTGTTCGCGAGTTGCGTCAACATTTTCAGGCACTCCGTCCAGTCAGTGACACTAGGCATGGCGAACGCAAAATCATTATCGTTAAAGATCTGGCTACCACCCCCCATTTCTTCGTCAGACACGACGTACCAAGAGAACAGCTCCAGGTACCGTTCGACGGTCCCTACAGAGTTATTTCTCGGGCTGAGAAACATTTCAGGCTTGCGATGCGCGGCAGAAACGTTCCGGTTTCCATGGATAAAATCCTCAAACTGCGCATGCAAGAGCCACGAGCCTGTAACCTCTGTAACTTTCACTTTTCATCATTACCTTACCAATTCTGCCTTCTTCAAAACAATTAAAAATGCCGTTTTTACGGGTTTTCGAGAATGCCGTTTTTACGGGTTTTTGAGAATGCCGTTTTTACGGGTTTTTGAGAATGCCATTTTTACGGGTTTTTGAGAAAGCTGTTCGGTCACAGGATCATTTAATTACATGTAAATAACTGAAAAAGCGTCTACCAAGGAAGTATCACCCATCATACTTTATATCTGATCATCTTTGCAAGCTAGAGGATATAGCTTGCTAGGTTAGAGTCTTTTGATACACATTTGAAAAAGTAAGGTATCGTGTGGTGAACATGCAAGCTATAGGTTAGCTTGCTCAGGTTAGGTTTATGTGTTAATCACATTTTCATCTCAATTTGCCTTACATTTACATTGTCACCAGACGTATTCTGCGAAACAGTGTGTTTTTAGGAATATGTCGAGTTACGAGGCAGGTAAGTATAATCTATTATTTTCGTTTGCTCGAGTGGTATTCGTTACGATTATACATCGAAAGAACTTCTTTCTTTCTTTGACAAAACAACAAACAAACAATCCGCAATAGCAATTGGCCACTCTTCAGTTATATAATCAGTAGTAATACCACGAGAGCATCGAAAATAATCGATTATACTTCCGAGTCACGAGACGTATGACGTATTCTGCGAAAAAGTGTGTTTTTATGAATACGTCGAGTGACAAGGTAAGTATAATCTTTTATTTTCGTTTGCTCGAGTGGTATTCGTTACGATTATACATCGAAATAAACTTGATGATTCTTTCTTTGACGTTAACTGAAAAACGTCAAATAATTTTTACAATGAGGGAATTGTCATATTTGGAGGAGGCGGAAGTTTATTAATAAAAGCCAACGCATTAAGTTGCTAATGACAACACTCACTTTTTTGTCACTTAATTTTTTTGTGACAAAAGTTGAGATCTCTCACTTTATTCGATCTCTTGTTAAAGCTTATTTCCTGAATTTTTTTTTACCAGTCTTGAGAAATTCATTACTCGGAAACTGTGTCTTGTGACAAGTTTGATATCCCTTACATTATTATTATATTTAATGAAATCGCTCAAGAATGCGTACTTTCTCGTAGCAACTTCAGACCCCAAAATACGCTAATCTAGTATTTTAGTCCGTTGCTAAGCAACGAACTTTCCCGTATCGAAAACGGTCCAGGGAAATTTTTGACGGCGCGGCGTCTCAACAATAATCATCAATAAAAAATGCATTTATAAAAATTTCTTAATTTATGATAAGGTTGATTTCGATTTCAGTAAACAAATAGTATGTGTTCCTCGTAGTAAATGCACATTCCCAGACTTCAATGCTTGTTGGCGGGAATGTAATGCTTGATACACAATATACTATTCCCTAAACCGTCGGCATCATGTTAAAAAAAAATGTTTACCAGACTCGCCAAATTAATTACTCGGAAACTGTTTTTTTGTGAGTTGAGATCTCACAATTCAAGAAAGAAAAGCTACCCAAAACACCACTTTCACTCGACGCGCATTTCGCCAACAAAGTTAGCATTCTCAAGAGCTATAACCTTACTGCTTATAGCTAACTTTGTTGGCGACACGCGCGTCGAGTGAACGTCATGTAATTTTGGTATTTTGGGTAGATTCTATTTCTTTTATTGCATTCACACCAAAGGTTCCAAATATTCATTTAATCGATAAGATCTCACACATTGTTAGATCTCATGTCAAAGATTATTTTCAGAAAAATTCATTTTTCTAAACCAACGGCATCATGTCGAAAATTTTTTGGTTACCAAATTTGAGATCTTGATTACTCGGATATGTTTCTTGTGACACGTTGAGATCCCTCTCATTATTCGATCCTATATCAACGTTTATTATTATTTTCTGAAAATTTCATCTCCTTAAACCGACGACATATCGCATGTTGAAAAAAAAATGCTTACCAAACTTGAGAAATTTATTACTCGGAAATAATTTTTTTTGTGACAAGTTGAGATCGTTCACATTATTCGATCAAATACCCATGCTTCATTTCCTGAAAATTTCATTTTTCTAAACCAATGGGATCATGTTTTTTGAAAAAATAATTCTTTCATGATTTTTTTCTATTATTCGTGAAAAGTGAATAAATTAAGTATTTTTTTTTTAATAATGGCGCCAGCTCCAGCATCTTGTTCATTTGGCTGGTGTGAAGTGGACTATAAACTATAAAGGCGGGTACAGATCTGAGCACGTACGCACGTACGTATGAGGCAAGCCGAGGGAAGCCGAGACGGTCTTCCGAGGCGTGGCAAACTGCATCGTTATGTGCGCCGTGCGGCCTCGGTCCGATCCGATTGATGGCGGTAAGTACATCAAAGGGTGGCAGTGTGCAGTATGTGCTCAGTCTGGAAAGAGAATTTGTACTGCACTTTCAGCACCGAATACATTTTAGCGAATATTCTCGGTTCCCAGTTTATTTTGCATGGAATCAGAAAAATGTTTCGACTTTCGACTATCTGGATTTATATCAGCGAGATATCTTATGGAGAGCAAGACACTAGTTGTATTACAACCGAGACTACAACACAATAAAAATATTCCGGTGAAATTTTTTAAAAGGCCGCGTCCACCATTCCTGTATCCAAAATGTGTTGCACGAGGCCACAGTTTATAGCTGAAGAATCAGTTCGGACACTCGCCACAATCTTCTCGTTGGAAAAAATTGAGCATATATGAATTGCCAGCCTGTATGCGTGTGGGATATAGTACGCAAAGTGAGCGAACTGATTCTTCAGCTATAAACTGTGACGAGGCATTCGGTTCGACATCGGCTTACCTCATAAGGGACGTATTCACTAGAGCATTCATTCCGCATGAGCACTAAATGAGCACATGAGATGCTCGGTTCAAGCTCAGGCTGCCGAGCATTCGCTCGTTCGGTGCTCATGCGGAAGGAATGCTCTTCTTATAGGTGCATGGACGCTAATTTGAGCACGAACAGAATGAGCGTGCGATGCTCAGGTCGATCCGTTTTTTGTCGATTTTTTCGTGCTCAGTGTGGACGGTAAAAGTGTGCTTGACGTTCTGTTTGTGGTAATTACAGAGATTTTAATTTGATTTGGATATTGATATGAATATTTGAACGCGACTGACTGCGTATCGGTGCTCATGTGCCAGAGGAGACACTACGTAGCCTGATGCAGCCTGAGCTTGAACCGAGCATCCCATGTACTCATTCGGTGTGCTAATGCGGAACGAATGCTCTAGTGAATACGCATACGCGCGTACGTGCTCAGATCTGTACCCGCCTTAAAAGTAGGTTGTGGGCGCTGGGTTTGGGCGCTAACTTCACACAAGTAGCAGAACATTTGAAAATTTGAAATGTATTTCATCATTTTCATCTCGGCAGTTTCAATTTACTGAGGAAACAAAGATGACATATTATACAAGCCCACTCTAACTTTCGCACAAGAGCACATTGTTTTGACGGAAGTATAAAATGTTATATTTTACTAAAATCCAAATTTTCAAATCCAAAACGACATAGGTATATACCTAGCATCAAATAGTACCTACACGATACAAGCAGAGGTAACGATGAATTACTGAGCATGAATCTTGGACGTATGTTGATCAAGGATGGATTACAATATGAAGTATACTGTAGGTATATTTCATATATTGATGAGTATAGTATAAGGTATACATATGCTTAAAATAACTTACCTATTTGAATGTGCCATCTGCAAAATAAGTGTTGCTTAGAAAAACCCTTTGCTTGACTAATATGCCCAATAACATGCACTTCTGCCATGAAAATAATTACATTATCCCTGTTTTCCAGTGTTTCACTACGTTCAGATTCGCAATATTCCCATGGTTTATGTTTATTTATTGAGTATGATTGAATGTGTGTTGCCTAGCAACCAATAGTATGCACAGCAAAGCAAAATAAAGTAATGTGTAATGAAATGAATTATACTAGAAAGCTGATTACTTGATTTTTTGAAATTAACGGATTTCTCTTATGAGTTTCCAGTGTTTAAACTTATGGAAATTGTGATTTAATTTTTAAAATCTTTATATTCTACTGATGGAAGCGCATGTCTTCGTTTCACGCATGCGCATTTATGTTTTAAATGACATTTCTTTTTCTGCGCCTGCCCACCACAACTTATGTGGAGTTGAGAAATTTCTGAACAAGGAAAATGGCCGTGTTTACTGTAAAAACTACATATTTCGGTGTGACATTGTAAAGTTAAGTGACAGTTCTAAGTAGTCCTCATTGTTGTCATTAAGGCCCTATGGTTATATTTATCGTTTCGAGGGCTACCGGTGTATGTGAGTTCATTTTATCTTTATTCAGTCTAATAATTATTTTCTGGTGGGTTCAATTCCAACCAGTCGTTATTTTTTTTAAATCTCATACCTACTTACTAATATATTCTAGGTTTTATGAAATGTATAAGTAAGACATCTCATGTATGGGATATTTATTTATTTATTGCAATGGTTTTGAGCTATATATTTTTTTTCAAGTTTATCAAAATGCCCAGAAGATGTTATGAACATGATGTTTCATCAGAAAAAGGACCCCCTAGAAAAAAAAGTTCTAGTGGAATTTCGAATAGCATTCATTTCAAGCAGGGAGAAATTGTATCTGATCTATGTAACAAGAAATGGAAAATTGGTAAACCCATTGGAATCGGTGGGTTTGGAGAGATATATGAAGTGACAGATATTCTTACAAGAGATGTTAAGACTGACAGTTCATTCGTTGCCAAGATTGAGAAACATTCAAGTGGTCCCCTGTTTGTTGAGATAAACTGTTACCTGAGGATTGCAAAGTCACCAATGAGTAAGTAATGAAGTAACTACGACAGTTAAAAAGTAGAACCAATACCAATGCCAATACATTGCGTTTATTGTAAATTGAATTAAACCAAACTGAACAGTAACCCTCATGCACACAGGTGAAGCAAAGTAAAATGCACACTAGGGTGGTGTCCATCAGACATGTTTTTCATTTAACAAAAAGATAAAGGTAAGTTTATCACAGATGTGAAGTTATCGACATCCACAAATGTACATGAAGAAAAAGTTAACCCGGTTGGTAAAATTTTTCTTTCTTACTTGAATGATGAATTAGACATTATTCAATGGTTCCATCATATTTAGAAGGTTGATTACCATGGGATATGAGTATTAGGGTAATTTTTTACAATATGAGAAAGGGTGAAATGGGGGTGATATATAAATGAAAAAATTTAGTATTAAAAGGGCGTTGTAGAATATTTTTGACGGCAGATTTGTTTTTACAAGGCTAGACTATGTATTTGTAGGTATAAAATTCATTTGTAGCCCTGTCAGAGAGGGTGTGATGAGGGAGAGTTTAGCGAAAAAATCAATTTTCTGGTGAAATAACATTGTAGAGTTTTTTAGAGTGGATATTATTTTTCAAGAAGTTGAAATACTTAGCTGTGGTTATATGAATTCATTGGTAGCCCCTTCGAAGGGAGTGTGGTGGGAAAGAGTTGTAAAAAAAAAAAACAATTTTCTGGTAAAACGACATTGTAGAGTTTTTTGGATTGGATAATCTTTTTCAGGAGTTTGAAATACTTAGCTGTGGGTATATGAATTCATTGGTAGCCCCATCGAAGGTGTGTGGTGGGGGAGAGTTGACGAAAAAAAACAATTTTCTGGTAAAACAACATTGCAGAGTTTTTTAGATTGGGTAATCTTTTTCAGGAGGTTGAAATACTTAGCTGTGGGTATATGAATTCATTTGTAGCCCCGTCGAAGATGGTGTGGTGGGGAGAGTTGTAGAAAAAAAATCAATTTTCTGGTAAAACGTCAATGTAGAGTTTTTTATATTGGATATTCTTTTTCAGGAAGTTGAAATATTTAGCTGTCGGTATATGAATTCATTGCTAGCCCTGTCGAAGGCGGGGTGGTGTTGGAGAGTTGTTGAAAAAAAATCAATTTTTTGTTAAAAAGACATTGTAGAGTTTTTTGAATAAAATATTCTTTTTCAGAAGGTTGAAATACTTAGCTGTGTGTATATGAATTTATTGGTAGCCCCGTCGAAGGGGGTGTGGTGGGGGAGAGTTGCCGAAAAAAAATCTATTTTCTGTTAAAACGACATTGTAGAGTTTTTTAGATTGGATATTCTTTTTTAGGAGGTTGAAATACTTGGCTGTGGGTATATGAATTCATTTGTAGCTCCGTCGAAGGGGGTGTGGTGGGGGAGAGTTGTTAAAAAAAAAATCAATTTTCTGGTAAAACGACATTGTAGAGTTTTTTGGATAGAATAATTTTTTATTTCACCTAAAATAAGAGTATTTAATTGTCTACTTCAAAAAACCTTATGCGGATTTTTTGGGGACTAAAAATGTTGATTTTATTTATTAGAGCAAAATCATCTGAGAAAAAATGTTTGCAGTGGCATTGTAAATTTTTTTTCCTATGACCTACTTGAAATACGTATCATTTCGCACTGTAAACTATTAAATACACAAAATTAGGTATTTCGCACTAGGGTGAAATATTTCATTTCGCACGGTCTCCTCGCTATGCGATTGGCGTGATTACCTAATATAGTTGACTATACTCTAATTTTTATTCAATTATAGGTAGCTATGACAATGGCATATCTACAAATAAATTCATATTCATAAAATTATAGTGTTATAGTTTTTCAGGTCATATATTTCGAGTTTTTGTCAAAATTCATAAATTAAATATGGCGGCTCCAAGATGGCGTACGATATGTCATTATGGTCTGATTCGATTCAAAATTAGTGTGTGAGGGTTTTTGGTGTCAGAGAATTTTTTGTCAAAATGTTTGAATTCAAGATGGCGGCCCAAGATGGTGGCCCCAGATGGTGGACGAGTTTTGTGATCATGAAAAAATATTAGTTTAGTAAAACTAAAGAACACACTACTTCCAATATGGACTAAAAAGTAAAAAATAATTGACAATTTAATTACTCAAATGTAAAAAATGCGTGGGGTGCTTGACGAAGTTCTCTTGACCTCTTGAACGCTCAGTATTGTTAAATTAAACTAAAAGAATATTAGAATATAGATCGGAAGCACCCACGTTTTTTTTTACTTTTGGGTAATCAAATTGTCAATTATTTTCTACTTTTTAGTCCATGTTGGAAGAAAAGCGTGTTCTTTAGTTTTTTAAACAAATATTTTTTAACATTAAAGTAAATTTTTATAGATAATTTATCACTTTTTAGTCCAAATCACTTCAGTTTTTCAAACTTTAATTTATTTTTTACTTCTGAGTTCATATTAATGTTAAAGCATAATTTTTGAATACATTCAGTTTGTTCCTTTGAGAAAATATCACCTATTTAATTTCAATTGATTTCCAAAGCATACCTGAAACACCAAGTAATTCCTTGGCAAGATAGGAACTCAATAGGGGATGAAATTTGGTATTGGAAATACTGAAGTAACCTATTCAAGAAATACATTTTTTTAAATGGAAATAAAATTTGAAAAACATGACGTTTATACCATTTTTCACGGTACTGAATGTAATGGAAGCTCCGGAAATTTGGTTTCATAATTTCAAATATTTTGTGAAGTACATATCTAAAACTACACATAGAATCAACAGGGCAAATGCTCCATATTAAATTGATTGGACTTTTGGTACACCATGTACAAATGGAGGACCGAAGGTCGAATGATCATTTTCATTTACTTATAGCTACTTATCAAATTTCAATTGTGTCAGTCCAATCTGAACACAGGTATAAACGAATCGATTTCCACAAAAAAAAGGCGCACTAAAATTATTTATACATATGTGTTCACCTGCAAGTTAAAAATATTTTTTTTTACATGAAGAATTTTGGCTCGAAATTTTTTCGTCCTACATCGATTAACTTGAGAGTAGGTGAGGATTAGCACAAGGATTAAAATCTATATAATGCCTAGGGTCGCTTTTATCCTGGAGGTGGTTGCCACCCCATCTCGGAGGGTGGACATTTTTTGTTACATTTTAACCACAGGAATCGATGAAAAAACTTATTCTCAGTGAAAAATGTTCCAAACATTTTTTGTAAAATTAATATTTTTTGTGTTATTCACGATTAGGGTTCGGAGGATATATATCCCATATATTCGATAATTTCATTTATTAAATTAAAAATGTTTTCCACCATTCTAAACATCCAAAATCAATGATATGATAATACCAGTAATACCACATAAATAAGAGAGACCCATAACACCTCAGGTCGATATCCCTTCCTCGAGCGAGTAGAAGAGAAATTGTAATGCTCTCTCAACATATAGCAAGCTATTTTTTACGCTCTTATGAAAACTTTCCGATACTGTATATCCAATATATATCATGTGATATGATATTTGTATAAATATCATGATATTTTCGAACGCTGTTCGCGATTTAAAGTAACAGTTGTTCGACGGAAAATTCAACTTTTTAATCTGTTTTTAGCGAATAACTCGAAAACTGCATTTTATCAAAAAAACTGTGGAAAACAAAATTGAAGCCTATAAAAAAGCAAAGGAAGTCCCTCTTTTATAATTCCTGTACAACAAATACAGGCTGAGCTACAGCTTGTTAGTGGTTAGCTTTTGTTCCTTAAATCTAAATTTGAGAGATTCAGAGTCAAATAGCGATAAAACTGTGCATTTTACGAAGAAAACTTAAAAAAGTTTTTTAAATTACGAGTTATGATGAAAATAAGACCAGACCCTACATTTTTCTACTAAAAAATTTGTGAAAACAACCCCCTTATTACCACCCTTATTAAAAATTGATCGTCGCTATTGTCAATAGAAGTTTTTGGAAGTTTGACCAATTTAAAATACTTGATGCAAAATGAAATAAGTACATATGTTAAGCAACAGAATTCTTAAATTCAATCAGTGTGATAAATTATTCATCTCTCATTATTCAACTCCAACAAGGGTTGATTTTTAAGGGGGAAATATTTTGATATTGTTTTCTAAGGCATAAAACAATCATTATTCAACTAATCCAAACCAAATTTAACCCATTTTAAGCTTCAAAATGTTATTTTATAAGTTTTGACAATTAGGGATAGTTTTCACCACTTAAAAATAAACAGCGCCCATCGGCATGATATAGATTTTGCAGTAGATGTAAGTAGGGTAAGATGAGCCTAATTTAAAATTTTTATGCATTCGATACAGTACGAAAAAATTGCGAGGTTTTGCAAATTGTTGAGCTTCATTTAAAGGACTAACAATTCAAGAAACACAAATGCATAGAAATGCAATAACATTTTTTTTTTAAGATGTCATCCATGCCTTGAGAAATTATTTTGGACATTCGAAAAATTCTGTTTTCACATTCGTTCTAGATAGGTCGTAATATCCAATTCATTCAAAGTTATGAAGTATAATTTATAATCTGGCTTGTGAGTGTAGCACAAGCTATCGAATATCTTGCGTTTGTTCGAAGTACGTCAGTCAACATACTAACAGCTAAACATTCATTTATTTTTCAGTTGAAGAATGGAAGAGAGACAATCGTGTAAAGTTTCTCGGAATGCCACATTATGTAGCCTCAGGCTCTCACTACTACAATGGTGAAAAATATCGCTTCCTCATGTTGCCAAAATATAAAAAAGATTTAGAACAAGTTTTTCGGGAAAAAAAATTATTCAATATTAAAACAGTTTCAATCATTGGTATTCAAATTCTAGATGTTCTACAGTATATACATACTAAAGGTTACGTACATTCAGATATTAAAGCTTCAAATATTATGTTAGGAGAACCAAGTGAAACTATACCTGTATCATCTCGAACTCGTTATACAACTAGAGAATCAAGTAAATCAGAACATGTACTTAATAAAAACAAAATTGTTAAAACTACAACCAGAAAAATTCCCGGAAGAAACTTACGTCCAACAGGACTAGTAAACTATATTGACGACCTACCCTTCCTGGAAGAAGCCTTGGAGAGACATGAGAGAAAGCGTAATAAGGAATTTTACAAAGATTCTTCGCCTGTCAAGACAAATAATACCGTAAATTCAGATCATGTGTATTTATTGGATTATGGCTTAGCTTCTAAATACTTATTGTCTAATGGTGAACACAAAGAGCTTTGTACAGATGAACGAAGAGCTCATGCAGGAACTGTTTTATTTTGTTCTCGAGATGCCCACAAAGGTGTACAGTCGAGAAGGTCGGATCTTGAAAGCTTAGCTTATAACATAGTATATTGGTTGACGGGTAGTTTACCATGGATTGAAAACTTAGATCAGCCATTGGAAGTCGAGAAGAAAAAAACCAGATGTTTTAGTAATTTGAAAAGCTTTTTGGGGTTATGTTTTAGTAACGATTTTCCAAGTTTCATATTGGAATATTTTGAATATTTGAATGGACTACAGTTTGAGGTAAGTTAATTGATTATAATGTTTTTTTGGTTTGTACAGTTCTACCAACATAGCTGAACATCTGAAATTCTCATTTTTTGCGACAAAATTGGTGTTGAGTGCGTTATTTTTTTGCGACAAAATACGATTAATGCGCATTATGAGCGTGCATGTTTTCATGGTTTCAGCTATGTTAGTACAACTGTAGATCGTTTCATTCGCTAACCTCAAAATGCAAAACAATAATGAAAGGTATACTGATGTCACATCACGAATTCAACCATTTTACCTTATAAGTTCTCTTTTTCATTATTTATTTTGTAATAATGAAACCAGATTTCAAAGTGCACCAATTGAAAAAAATAACGTAAAGTATTCGTGGATAACTGATCTTTCAAACACTTGCTCTATTTCGAGCACTCCGGCTGCTCTGTCGGGTTCGAAAAATCGCGCGTTTTTGAAAGACCTTTTTATCCACTCATACTTCAATATACTATTGATTGACTGATTAATTTAATTATTATCATTATCAACTTACTTTCCCTAAAGTACCTACAATCATTTTTACACAATCAATAGTGAAAAATCGGTTATCTATGTTTTCCATTCAACATTTGAATTTGATAGAATTAGTAGTTAGTTTTTTGTATATTATGGTATCATAAAATAATTCATGTTTTTCTAGGAAAGCCCAAATTACGATTTTTGTCGAAGAATATTTAAGAAAGCAATGAAAACATATGGATATAAAGACGATAATGTACTAGACTTTGATAATCTGCAAGGTTGGGGAATCAAAAAGAAAAAGAAAATTGCACCAAAAAATAATTTGAAAATAGTTACTTGTGGCAGTTTTTTGAAAACAAGTCCTCTAATGCCGTTGCATTCCAACATAGTTTTTCATCGACCAAAATTAAGGAAAAAAACGAAGAATAATAATAATAATGTGAAAGTACCAGATTCCATGATGAATTGGTCAAAAATTTTAACAGATCCTGAAACAATAATAAAACAAGCTAGGGAGAGAAAAACTACAGAAGGTAGTGACCCAGGAGTATCCAGTTTGTCCTCTTTAGATATTGAAAGTATGAATCCTACTTATGCAATGTGGGAAATCTACAATAGGTGTAAAGATAAAGAGTATTCACCTAGGTATAAAGTAGAAAGGTTTGTTTGAATTTTTTCATATGTTTTTTGTGCTACATTTGCAATATTTTCTGCATGTATGTTGGACAACTGTGGTGTCACAAACTAAGTAAACAAACTGAAATAACATTGATCTTCTCTTCACCATAGATAGTCAATTGACCAATCAAAAATATTAAGGAATGAAGAGCAGCTGTAGTTATTACTATTTGCAGTACAATGCATCAATTATATACTGCATGTGCAAGTATTTTTATAGCTATTTAAAATTCACATCACAAATTTTCAAATCAATCTGTCTGTATGTGTATAGGGTTATACATCTGTATGGGGCTAGGAGAAACTATTTTATTCTTTTTAGTCTATTAAAAACGTGGTATACAGTAATGACCGCTTATGAAGAACCTCAAGGGATTCACAAATATTATTTGCAATAAAGGATATATGATTATATACATATCAGGAAATAATTATTTTTCATTAAGATATACATACATAGGTATATCAAGTATGTGGGTACATGGTATGTCCACATGTGCATAAGAACATTTAAAATATATATATTTTTAATTGTTTTAGTTTTTTCTTATTTATTGATTTCTGAGCTGTTGCTCATACAGTATTACAAAAACTATAGTAGTTGTGTAAGAGCCGAAGAGAGGTCGACCTTCACCGTTCTGTTTAATGGATGAAATATACTTCCCATGAAGTTTCATAAATAGACGAATATGCCTGAAATGGGTTGTCTATCAAAATGTGGTCCAGACTATATACAGTGAGTTTCAAAAATTTGCACCATATGGAAAACTTTTTATTATCGATTTGTCAGAAAATTTTATTCTTAATAAAAATCAGTGCATTGCAGAATACTTGTGTAAGAGTTGTCAAATTTCAAATTGACAAACGATCTACAGGGGGAACAAAAAATAGAAATTTTGAGCAAGTGTAAAACAACCCCTATTATTGACATTAAGGAGGTTGTTCAGAACTGAAAATAATATTCAAATTTGGAATCACAGCCAGCGTAGCACTCTTGATCAAAATTCTACTTTTGTTCCCCCCTGTACACCGTTCAGAAATTTGGAATTTTGACAACTCATCAAGCATTCTGCAATGCGCTAATGTTTATGAAGAATGAAATGTTCTGACAAATCGATAATAAAAAAGTATTCCATATGGTGCACATTTTTGAAACTCGCTGTATATAGTCTGGACCACATTTTCAAAGGAAACCTATATTTATGAAACTTCATAAGAAGTATGTTTCATCTGTTATGCAGAACGGTGAAGGTCGACCTCTCTTTGACTCCTGTAATATAGTATAAATAAATCTAAACTATTGTGGGAAATCTATAAATATAAATAAAATATCTATCTATATATACTACGAAATGCCCATCTTGGTATCAAATTAAATTCATATTACCACATAGTTTTCTAAATATCTCAATTATTGAGCCAATACTTGAACGATGCGAAACCCACAAAATTCTCCAGGGGAAGGGTGTTTGTTAGTTTAGATGTTCTGGTGATATGACAATTAGCAGATAGTATCTTCCTGTATAAAGCAATAGGAAAAGAGTCATTCAAACGTGTCTCAGGGCATGAATGTACAGTATTCATTATATTATAAAACATTTTTGTGAATTGAATATAAATAATATGTAATTCTACTTCAGCTAGTCTATCGAGTATATGTTGTGGAGTATTTTGTGACTGAATGAAATGGGAATATATTAGTAATGTCACTAGTCCTGTTCAGACAACTGTTTCTTGTTATTTCCAAAAATTTTATGATGAACAACAAAAAAATCGTTTATTTCAGCGGTTATTACTAACCTTCATGATTAAACTTCTCGGAATTCGACCAAATCCTTTTATTTCAAATGTCCCTCAGATTATTATATTGAAATGGCACAGCCAGTTCACTTTGGGGACTGAACATATAATTCATCAGTTACCACAGCTTCAAAAAAATATGTTGATGGTTAAAAGATAAAGACACGATGGACAGTAAAACTGAAATCATCACCTAAGAGTTGAAAAATGTTGCTGTGCATTTTTTTATTTTATTCCAGCTCTGATCTAACACCACAAAAAAAATTAAGACATCAAAAAATTCATATTTATATTCATAATATAAATAACATTAGAATCGAAAATAATGATGCTCCCATATGAGTGGCCCTTCTCTTACGAAACTTCTTTAACCAATAAATAAATCTGGTAATTACCAGAAGGCCATCAACCGAGGTCCTTCAGACCAGAAAAATATAGCATTGAGTCATCTGCAAATAACTTTATCTGATAATATAAAGAAGATTGGGCCAAGGACAAAGCCCTGATGTACATCAAATTCAGTTTCTATTTCACAATTTGTTTTCTGTTCATAACGAAGAACACAAACCCTTTTAGTACATTGTGGCACAATTCATATCTTCCTACCTTCATCATCAACGGGTTTTTCTGTTGTGTGTCAGCTTTCCATTGTGATTCACATAAATACCAATGTTGGAAAGCTGATTATTGCTCTCTAAAGGTTTTTTCGTTTGCATAGAAAAGTAGCACTTTCCCACACTTGGTGTGATTTACACACAATTTAAGTATTCTTTGCCAATTTGATTGTCACATTTCTTTGTGTTAACTGCACTGTACTATGTTTTCAAAGCATAACTATGTATTATTAACTCAATGGGCACCACAGTAGACATCTTCCAAGCTTCAGGAAGGCATCCACTATTCAAAAATAAATTTGTAACGTAGATAAATAGATAGACTTTATTGAAGCTTTCAATTTACACAGTTGAAAAACTCAAGTCATGAATACAAAATTACAAATAAATACTATATACAAATATATAGAAATTGCCTACAAAATTAAAAAAATAATTTTTTTCTGACTGTTGAAAAACACTTCTTGTTGCGAACCACATGCTGGTTTGTATCCAACAATCATGTCTTATAAAATAGCTAAGGCCTTCTCGGCAGAAGTTTTCACTATAACTATTTGTATTCCAGATGCCGTCGTTTTTTTGAATCATTTTCTAATGTTTTGCTCTGAAGAAGTAAGCCATTTGCGCGAGCGAAACGCTAGGAAACAAATTCAAAAACAGCCGATTTTTAAATTCGAATAAAAATTTTTATAGTGAATCTTGTTTTAAATACTTGAACGAATTTTTTCCATCAATCACACTATCCAAACTGGGCAGAGTTTGAAACTATTAGGAATAATTCTGAAGTAATGCAATCACGCAGAAAACAATATATTTTGGAATTTTATTGTTTTACTAAAGAAAATCCACAAACAAAACAATCATCACCCAGAGTGAAATTTACCATTACAACACCCTACCCCATCTACCAAACTGACCAATACTCATCAGACGATATAAAACGTTTTGAGCACTAAGCATACGTCACTGACATGCCCTCTGCCATTTCAATTATCATTTTTTACTTTATAAAAAAAAATCCTTTGTGTATATGTTGGTGACCTGCTCCTAATATACTGATGTATGTAACAATTCATAACATTAAACAAATTGTTTCTACTCATACCTCATTCGTTTTATTTTTTTGTACTTGAATCTATTCTGCCGTCCAAAGAAACACCTCAGTATCTACAAAAACGCCAAAACGGAGTGAATTGGGTTTTTTCTTAGTAGGAGTGCATTGTTTTGCATGCATACGGGTATATAAAATAACTTGAATCCTATATTTTTAATTGAAATACGTTGCTTAGTGAGAATGTAATAAATAGTAGTAATCTAGGAGCAATTGCACCAAAAATATCAATTTCAGTGAATTTGTCAGTTACGGGGGTTTTGCTTAGAACGGTAGTATTCTATTAATTTCGAAGTATATATTTTTAATGCATTATATTGTATATCAACAGTTTCATATCTTATATTGAATTGCGAATTTTATTTTTAATACATTATATTGTATTTCAACACTTTTATATCTCCTATTAAATGTAAATTTTTTTTTGCTTCCAGTTGTGTTCCTGAAAATATTGAAGGCTATACTCCAGCAATGATGAGTGTATATACTAAGATGATAGAGAAAAAAGCCCTTGAGAATATTTCAGATTCATTCAACCAGAGTGATAGTGAAATCAGTTTCAAAGTGGCATTGAAGAAAAGAACAAGGAGTAATAGAAGGAGGGGATCCGAATCTCCGACAGTACAAAGGACTAACCGAACAAAATCTCATCTATTAGGTAATTACATTTTTCTCTGTTGCAGATTCAATATATTATACCCATTGATTTCATAGGTTGTTGAAGATACTTTTAATAATTATAGCATATAATTAATTCAATTTTTAGTTTATAGAACTTATAAATGAGAGATTCAATATTTTCTGTAGAAAAGCTTGTCCATTTCTTTATTCAGACTTGGACAAAAACTAATTGAATAACCAAGAAAAACTGTTTTTTAGAAATATCCCTCATAATTATTAATTATTTAAAGTTTTGTTGTGTTTATGAAGGCTGATAATATTCAAATGATTTCAGTTACCCGCAAAAAAGAAGTTCTCAATCCTTTGCAATTGAAGAAGGTGAAAAGTTCCCCAGTTAGAAGAACGTATAGCCTAAGAGGCTGACCTGAAATTGTATTTGAAAAAATAAATTTAACATTCATTAGTAATAGTGATATAATTTATTGAGACTGGTAACTACAATTTTTTTTAAATAATTATTTTTGTTGAGAAATATTGTTACAGTGTTTATCAAACTTTGTTTTCAGTTATGTCTTCAGATATTATTTATAAAAAAAAACATTTGATAATTATTATTTCAGTAGAGCAGGTGAAATCTTTGTTTTCAGCAAATCAATTATCAGAGATCATAAAAAGGTTTCTGGCTACTAGCAAAGTCCAGAAATGGTTCGTTACTACTGTAACTTTTAAAACTGCAGATTTGACATTTGATTTATATTTAAGTTGATACTTCTATAATTTATTGAGCAAGTGCCAGATCGAAATATATGTATAATATTTCGATGGATGTTCTTTGTGACCAAAATTGATAGGACAAAATGTATAAGTTATACTATACTATAGTCTATACAACTCAAGTTCAAGCCGCATCCAAATGCAAGCTGTTACTTTGTGATCATCGATGTCAGATTGGTGAAATAGGCAGGACGTGCTTCCCACTCAAACCTGCCTGAGAAACATAAACCTTTTCTCGATCACGAGCAAAACACGCGTTGATCACGTCTTTACCACTATTTTTTACTGGCTTGAGTTTAACTTGAATTTACTGTAGTGTTAATTAATTGTCATAATCAAATAGCTATTACATTTATTGTCTTTTAAATTGATGAAAATACTTCATTCAGGTATCATTTAATATTTGTAAAAATTAAAGACTCGCCTTAAATATTTTCAAGCTACTTTGTTATTTTCACTTCTTTCTCTTTCAAAACTTTTATTCTGCAATTTTATGGTTAAAAGATAAGAAATATAATATGGTGGACCCAGTCAATATACTTTAAGCATTTTCCGTTTTATTCTAGAATATATTCAATTATTCGAAAGTTGTATTTCAAAAGTGTGTCTTTTTCAAGGAAATTGAAAGAGTGTCCACTCTTCCTTCCATGGGCCACCTATCATTGTGGTCTAGGTTGTATTATTTTGAGTTGCCTTATATGCTATTATTTTCTGCAAGGTCTGCATTACAAGCTGCTTTTAAACAGTTTAATTCTGTACATATGTTCTATGAAAGGAGTTGACCCTGTTGAAAGTCCCAAAGATTCTTTCGTATTTTTTGAGATGTGGAATCTAAACTACGCTTTGAATCAGGTGCTGTTCAGTGCAGTTATGCGAACGAATGTGTCAATCCAAGCGGCAAACACACACTAAAATCAAGTGTAGATTACACCTAGTTTAGGAAAGTGCTACACTTCCTGTGTAAACGAAAGGACATAATATGTCTTCCAGTTTTACTCGAGAGTCAGTGTGAACTCGTAACTCTATTCTCCTGAAATTTAGTAGAGAAGAACCTTGAATAATGTTTACTGGAAAATTTAGGCAGTCTGGCCCTTTGCCATGTAGCTTGAGAACATCTCTCTATTAGGAGTAATTCTATTAAAAGGCAAAGGTTTGGAATTTATTGCCATGAATGGTCTCGCCCTATATGTCAATTATATTTTTCTCTGATTTGTTTAATCTTTAACCGCATTTTTATCTGATTTGTTTATTTTGTGGTTTGGCTATAATTTAATCCAAGTTATTTTTTCATTTCTTGGATGATTTATTGTAATGTATTATCAGGGGTAATATAATAAGTGGTATGATTATTACCTATAATTTTTTGGAATATTAATGAATTGCAATCCCAAAGCTGAAAATACGATTCGGCAGGACGAGTTGTATTTTCTTGCATTGGGATTGCCAATGAATTGATTTTCCAAAAAATTTTAGGTTAATAATCATACCACGAATTATATTTAGGACGACAATATATCGATTTGAAATAAAGAAACATCGTTTCACCTGGTAATTGATGCTTTACTTCTAGCCGTATTCAATGGAATACTCTTTTCCACTGCCTCATGCATGATGACAATGGACATTTGTCTCCAACGATCGCTCATATTGATAAATAAAGATAACTAGTCAAAACACATGAATTTGACTTTTATAATTTAAATCATTATTTTCACTTGACAGTAAGTGAAACAAAAACCAAGCTGGTTTATCACCGTGAAAATACAGCGACAAGCTATATTCTCAGTGTAATCCGATTCTATTAAATTTCAAAATTTGAAATTCACTGATTGGTTGTTAAGTAAAGAGATATATTGTAAATCTTACATTCACAATCTCAAGTACTAACAAGGTACTTGCATTAATCAAATCCAAATTAATTTTAGCTACTTGCCAACACAGTATGTTGAAATTTATTAAAATATGAGCTTTTTCAATCAGCTTATTGGGTGTTGCTTTATAGAACATTCAGTTGAATTTTGCTTATTTTATTTTGTTGCCAGTAAAAGCTCGTAGTGTTAATAATACTATAATATATTTGCTGTTTGATGTCCACCTGAAAATATTGCGTAAATATATATTTCTCATACTTTTCAAACTCTTTCACCTGCTCTAAATATCATTATCTATAATACAGTCAAAATATTTATATTCCTTTCTACTTGAGTGTGGGGTGAATTTACTTTATTTTCTTTTGTGTCTCTTATAGGTAGAAAATGATTTGTTCGACATACATTTTTCTTACTGTCTTGTGCGAAAATAATATAGATTGCCTACTTTGAGCATGCAACCTACTATTTTGTATTGCAATTGTACCCAACAATCTCTTCAAACTGAACGAAGAAAGAGCCAATAAATAAAAAGTTTTGAATGAAGGAAATGGAAAGTAATTTGATATTTTATTCAGAAAAACTCTATAGGAGTGCAGAATATTGGTAGAGAAATAAATGTCTGAGTCTTCAAGGATGACAAAATAGTATAATTCTTCACATTTAAATATTTTTTCGAATTAATTGCAAGCAATTCTCCAAATCACATTTCACTGCATGATATATCTCTAGCTATTATTGAGAAAATATACATTAAAAGAAGTTCGGAAACCATTTATTCATGAAACGTGGTAGGTCACTCTTATATGTTTCCTTTCTTCATATTTGCAGTTGGTCAAAACAAAAAAAAATGCAGGAAAGGCAATGGTCCTTGATGGGTTGATATCTCAGATCAATAATATTATTGATCTGAGGTTGATATATAGTTTATTTAAACATGTTACGGCACATTTATGGCAAGTCACAACACATTACTGATTATACAGGGTGAACTATTTTCAATTACAGAAAATTATACAGTGAAATTTGGACCAAATAAATTGCTTTTTGTAGATGCAGGAGAGCACTGCCCCTAGATGTCTACATCTGTACAGCTAGAGTGTTCCTTCGCTTTTTATTAATCGAACATGGGAATATGAAGTTTTAGCATGACTACCCCAATAAGAAATTGCAACAATAAATTATTTTAGATTTTAGAGCACTGTACAGCACAATGAAGTAAATAAACTTGGTGTCGAATGAGCTTTCCGTGTACGTGACCACAATGTTCGTTTGATCACAAATTATATTTGGACACTAGGGTATTATTGCCTATCGTATAAATCATCTAGGACTGCTCTAAAATTCTATACGTGCCTTTCCACATGATAGATAGTTCACCCTGTATAAATTTCGGTATGAAACAAAGGAAAATAAGATAGTTTCAGGCATTTAAATTAACATTTGTCTGAATGTTGCCCAAACACTAGATAGTTCGGGAAGTACAAACTCTACATGGCTGGTCCAGTTTATCTCATCATTCATTGAAAATTTTGAAAACTACTTCAATTTTAGTCAATGTTGTTAAAATTTAAGTCGTTTTGGTGTTTGATAATTTACTTAGCTTCTGAAATGTATTCACACCAAAGGTCACAAATATTCATAATGTGATCGAACTAAATGCCTAGAAATTATATGACATTTTGTCCTTTTTGATAACGGGGATTTAATAAAAAACATAAAATTATTATTCTCTTCCTTCAGTTTGATGACACATGTTACGGTACAGTCCACAAAATATTTGATAGTTCATTTCTGATGACAATTTTCAAGTGGTGCAATATGAAATTTGCAAATAACAAATATTGCTCTCTTTTAGGAAGACCTGCTGAAATATGAGTTTTATACTACGATATACATTGGTATTCAATAAACTTTTCTCCGGTGTACAACCACCAGATACAGGGTATGAATATTTGATGTGATATTTTTACAGGGTTTTATTGTTGAAACATGAAGAAACTAAATGAATATAATTCGAAGTATAGTTTTCAATAATTCACATTGAATTATAAAATTGAGAATAAGCTGACATATATTTTTTTCAGATATCTTCGTCATTATTCATAATTTGTTCTGGTGGAAGCATGAAGGGCACATAGTTCATTAAACTGAAGAATGTACAGTTTGACCAGGACAGCTTGCCGTCTAAGATGTGCAAACAATAAACAAAGAGGCCAGGCTGTTCTGGTTGACCTGTACTCTCTAATTCAATTTTGTCATGCTCTAATTGACACTTAATATGTGCGTCTTAATTCGAACAGAAAATTATTAAATCAGAGTATAGAGGAAACTATTCTGTACAGTTTAAAATGGATTTTTTTCTGTGAATCCCAATAATGTTTAGTTTGATTTGTTTTGGCCCTCTGAGTTGCAATGATATCATTTTTGTCACATTATTTTGAAAACAAATGTGAACAAAATATGTATATGAATTAAAATGATGAATGTTAAATTTTATAAAAAATTGAAGAAATACACCAAATTACTTTTTTCTGTATCAAGGAAAATGAATCATCTATGTACAGCATTCCAATCCAACCGTGGCCATCAGCCATTAATTATGAACATTCAAATGTAAGTAATTACTACTTTTGGAAGAAATGTTTGAAATTATCTCATCAAATCTATGGTAAACCTCTTGATTTTTTATTTTATTTGAAAGTAGAGATTCGATACTTTCTATTGAGAATATGGCACAAAACTGCATTATTACTGACAAAAAATGATTTTTCTTATGCAGTCACTTCCCGTTTCAATGGAAGTGATACCAGATTTGTTTGTTATCATCAGTTCTTGCAAAAAAAATTGTGTGACATGCAGTTTTAACGATTTTTGCAGAATTGAATAAAATTAGTTTTACTGTTGAGAAAAAATATATATATATATATATATTAGGTGCTCATTTGAACATAATTAATAATCCTGAACAACTTTTCATAAGAACAATTTTCGATATTGTCACAATTTTTGACAAACAAATTTTAAGATTTGATTATTCAAAATTAGGTTCGTTTGCAAAACTTTTTATGAAGAATGACTTTTTTTCCTGAAATGAAAAAATGAACAGACAGTATATCATACTTGGTAAGGGAAGCTAGGGAAGACGAGGCCCTTACCTTTTAACATGTGATGCCATGCACGGGCCTGGTGACAATACTGGAATTTGAACCCATGCCTTTATGGTTGAGAAGTGAACACTCTACCATCACGACCACCTCTGAAAGTATTTTTTTTATCAGGTGTGCTATAGAAATGGAGAAATACCCTGATTTCAGTGGAAGTAGATTTCTTTACAAAAATCCATTTATCAAGTGTGCAAATTACCGAATTGAGCAGCCTTTGTATTATTTATAAAGAGTGAAAATTGAATTTTTTAGATTTATATGACAAACCATGTTCAAATACTTTTCGTTATGTTCAGGAGTTAGTCATTTGTCAACCAAATGAAAAGGTATATTGATTTTGTTGTCACTATAATCCATTCCCAAGCTGATGGGGCAAAGTCTTACTCAAAAAATATTTTTGCACAAACTTTGAAATTGCGAAACCCACTACTATTTGATGCTGAAACTTACATTCTGTCATCACTTTACTAATATTTATCGAATAAATCTAACGGCATGAATGAGGGGTCAGGATATAGTTTTAAAAGTTGTGACATTTGAAGTGATGGACAAAAGTTTATTAACGTTCATACTCTAATGATATTTATTGCATAAAATGTTACATATTGTATTATACTGAGGCAATGGCAATAAATAAAGAAAGAATTCCTCTAAGTACGAACAGCTTGTTGAGGATTGGAAGAATCTGAAACTAAACAAATCAAACTTGTGTGATGATGATACCTTAGTGTTTCTTCTAAACTCGTTTCTTTAGTGATTCCGAACAGTTATTTTAAAATAGTTGTATTCTTGATGATATGATTCTTGATGATATGATTCTTGATAAAAAGAGGTGAACAACACTTATTGAAATAATCCAATATTGTGTTTGTATCAACTGAAATGCATAAATCTGAATTCCAAAGAACAAGGCTATACAGTACAGTGTCCTTCAAAGAGTTGAAATCATATGGAAAAAACTTTTAATAACAATTTCTTATGAAATTTGACTTGGGCGTCAATTCCTGCTTTGAATAAGATGAAAAATGGCCTACTTGGACGTGTAACGTGGCTTCCTCTATCTCTCTATAGTATTTTAATTTTTTTTTTTCAAAATAATTGCTGAAAATAGCCTTATGTGTTTTAATTTCAAGATATTTTAAAGAGAAAAGTTGTTTCTATTTCACACATCTGTGCAAAATTTGAACGTTCTGTTTTAAATACTGAAATTTCTGATTTATTAAAAATATTGTAACTTCTACAAAACTTTCATACCACTAGCTTCATAATGCTATCAAGTTTCAATTACTGAATAATGATGAAAACTTTTTTTCCCTCAAGTAAATGAGAAAACCATTTCTGTTATGTTTAATGCAAAGTTGATATATCGTTGAGAAATTTAAGTATTTCCATGATTTTTTGATTAATGAGCTATCATTTTAGTACTGACAAAAATTGATCAAAATAAATTTCTATTCTATATGCTTTAAATTACCTACGTCAACTTTGCATTAAATGAAACAGAAATTTGAAATTGTTTTTTTGTTTTATTAAAGAAAAACTAAAACTGAAATAAAAACAACTTTTCTCTTAAAAATTTCTTGAAATTCAAAGAAATAAAACTATTTTTAGCGATTATTTTGAAAAAAATAAAAATACTTCTGCAAAAGTAACGTGATTCGGTTCAAGTAATCCATATTATTTTAAAACCATCCTAATCTCGTATTGGCATATTTTTCCAGTTATATTCCGAGCGGAGCTGTCGTCCCCTTACGAACGCCAGCCCTCAAAAGTCGAAACTTGTGCGAGCCAAGGATTAACGAGGTCTTACCTTTTAACGTGCGATTCCTAGCACTTTCTCGGGCCATCAGATAAAAATCTGAAGTCGCTAAGGATTTGAACCTAGCCGAACAGCAGTCAATGGTTTTGAACGCTTCAGTCGCAACCACTGAGCTACTTGACCCATTTAGTTAATTATAATACTCTCACACTCGTATAGTTTACCCAATGGTTTGAGGGGGTAGAGGGTGACTATTATTACTATTTACCGTGGCGCTCCGGAATAATCAGATGTTATAATTCTTATCAATCATACTTGAGAATTTTCAGCCACGGCAAAGCAGAAATCAGAGCTGTGGCGAGCACTTACAAAAAAATACTCGCGAGCACTAAGCCCTCAATAAAAGTACTTATAAGCACTACTCATTGAACATTTTCAATAGTAGGTAAAATGATCGCAAACACAAGCACTGAGCTCATTCAGAGAGTGCTTAGATTTCACGCTGGGATAATTTTGAAAATTGAATAATGGAACATAACTTATTTCTGTTTAATTTGGAATTCAAAATAATGGCCAATAAAATTGATCGATATTATGAACTTGACCTTTCTTGAATTTTAAGCAGGAAACTCAAAAAAAAATTGTTCAACAGAAAGCAGAAAGAGATGAACTATTTTTATTTTTAGTGATATACCTCTAAAATACTTTATATTTCTAATTCACTTATACATAATTCATTGATTTTTTTTACAATCCTGTATTTTCAATCTGTACCCGTAACAATAATTGTCCTAACTAAAATATGCTGCTGCGTGCTTATTCATATTCTAATAATTATATATGTTTATATAACTCTGAACTTTAATACGTTTGGTCCTAAAGTAAGAGGCTTTCGTCTTTCTGGTGATAATGAGCGATGATTTTTTAATAATCAAGACAAAATGGCTACAATATGGCCGGCGAGTTTTGTCATTTATTATCCGATTAGTATGGGTTTTTGGGATCTGAGATTTGAGTGCTTACGAGCTTCGCACGTTGAAAGGTAAGACCCATAGAAATTATAATATAATATATATAGTAATATAATAGTATATAATATATATAGTATATATATTATAATTTCTATGGTATGACCTCGTTAATCCTTGGCTCGCACAAGTTTCGACTTTTGACGGCTGCTGTTCGTGAGGGGGCGACAGCTGGTTAACGGAAAAATCAATTTTAACAATTTGAACATATGAAACCTTTTATAAAGTGCTTAAAGCACTAAGCACCAATTCAGAGTAGTGTTCGTAAGCACAGTGCTAAAGACCACAAAAAGGGCTAGAGTGCTTAGACGTGCACTAATCACAGTGCTTGGCACAGCTCTGGCAGAAATGCATATTTTCTGAAATCATTTTTGAGTTTATATTGGTGCTTGTTTTTTTTAAATCAATTTCATTTAGATGACTATATTATTGCCAAGTTTGGGTATCCCTTCTGTTTTCATATTTTTATTAATATCGAGTGTAATGTAAATTAGCCTTTCGTGGAAATTTTATTTAAATTTGAGTCTAAGTGAAAGCTACTGTTGAATAGGAAATTTGAACGAAGAGTTGTTACCTGACGAAAAACGTTATTATTAAAAAAAAACAAAGTGATGATGTTTCAGTGACCAGTCTGTTTTGAATAGCCTAGATTATGATTTGATAATTGGCACAAAAAGCATCTATATTGTGATGAACTATCTTGGTATTTTCTGTGTTGGTTTAGAGATAATTTTACTTAACGTTTTGTTTTAAGCTGCAGTAAACATTCCTAAAGACAGGTAACGGCAAAATTGTTCGGATTTATCCACATTGAGAATGTTCACATCAGTTGAAGATTAAACATCAGCTAGAAATTCCTCGAAACAAAATCAAACATTTTTTGTGTCTGTTAGAATTACATAATAGAGGTATTTGATTATTTTTGTCTCACTAGATGGAGCAATATAAGTTATTAATTTTTGTTATAATGAATGATGAATATTATTATAAGCTACCTTTTGTAAGTTTCTTCTGTGATTTATTTTTGTATAATAAACAACTTTTACATATTGCACTATTTTTTATTATAAAATTCATGATTTAGTTATATTGTTACATTAATAATTACAGTACATACAGCATATAATCTTATACTACAGTTGAACCTGAGTCATATCTGATACTAATGAAATATCTATATATCTGCTTGAAAGACACAGATTAACTTTGACATGCTTATCACTGTTGATAAAAAATTAGGGAGTGTTGTCTAATTTCTAATTACACCCTGTACATATTTTTCCGTTATCCAAAAGAGCACGCAATTTGTGATAACAGTGTTCTTCAAAATTGAAAATCGGTTGAAAAATAGCGGAGATTCAGTTGATTGTTCAATCGAGTTGGCCATGAAACTCAAACTTAAATCATCACAATTGACAAATTACATCAGAAATCACCAGAAGAAGCTTCGAAGTGCGATACAGTTGAAAACTGAGGTTCTCATGTAATTTCGGCTCCCATATATTCCAACAATTATCAAAAATTACCTAAAAACCAAATGGTGTCCATAAAGAAATGCTCACAACTGCCATTTCTTAAATGGCAACATGTGCTTTTCAATTTGTCATTATGAAAAATTATAAATTATCAGTTTACTCGTGTGAAAAGTTTTGGAGAATTCTCAAAGGAAACGAAGATACAATCAGATTTAGAACATAATTTAAAAAAGCAATACACAAAAGCTCACATTATTTCAACGAAGTCAAAGTTACTACTCAATTAAACAATATGCTGCTTTTTTGTTTCGCTTTTTTATGTTCATGGCCGCCTTCGTTGAAGAATATCTAATTTTGAGAACACTCATGATAAAACATCTTGTATTAATAATTTTTCATTATACATCGATTTGGTCACATCCGAATAGATCACCTTGTAGTGTACTTCCAGTGCACTCCCAGCGCAAGTTGAGCGATAACTTTTTGCTATGCAAGCATTCCTGTGATTGTTGTCATGTATCATTCTCGTATTCGTTATTATACTTCTTGTGCTTGAAAGAGTGAGTTGAGTTTAGTAAAGTGAAGTGAAGTGAACATTACCATGCCTAAGACAGATAACAAGAGAAAAGCGAAGGAATACCACACGATTAGGAAGAAAATGCGTAAACTAGAAAAACGATTAGAACAAATTGCCAGTAAGTACACGACAAAGTATTAATTTTCTTCAGCATTTCCATCGAAACTTAGTCGACTTACCTGTGAAATAGACAGTGCTGAGTAACATGTTGACGGTATACCATTACTCACCTGTGAAATAGACAGTGTTGAGCAACATGTCGAGGGTTTTCCACCTGTGAAATAGACAGTGTGAGAATATTGCGTCATGGCATTAACAACCCCTTTTTTTTCGGATACTCACATGTTCAATAGGCAGTGGGTGCTAATCAACATGTTTGAGGTATTCAACTTGTAAAATAGACAGTGTGAAACTACTGTATTAGAGCATCGACAAAACTTTCTTTTTTTTGACACTCATCTGTGAAATAGACAGCATTGGGTTCTTGGCTCGTTGAACGTTTTCCCAATATTTCTGTGGGTTTCTCGTACGTTTATAGTTGGATATCTTATAGAACACGTTGAACACAACTACTCGTGACTGACTTGATTACCAACTCTCTAGACAATTTTTGAGAACTTACTAGTCATCATATCTGAAACGAACCCTTTCTTCCCAAACAGGTTCTGACTCGGATAGCACTGACACTGGCTCTACTGAAGGTAGCGATTCGTCTTTGGACGACCGCGAAATTCTTCCTCCCCCAGAAAAAGCAAGCCTTGCCCAACTACTAGGTGCCAACCCGGCAGAGGAAAAAGAGGTGGGGCCTGACCTTGAACAGGAACTTGCTGTACGGTGGAAAAATTATTTGACACATGGTCTCGAAAAGGAGGAAAAATCCAAACTGCTTGAACGTTGGAAACTTCCTCAAAATTGCACAACCTTAAGAGGACCATCTCTGAATCCGGAGGTCTCAGCTATGTTAACTCCTGCGGATCTGAAAAAGGATGCTTTCTTACTAGACATCCAAACAAATTTGGGTAAGGGTCTGACAGCATTGGGTACAGCCTTAACAAGCTTTATTCAAACAAGCGAATCTGAAGAGCCCGATCCCCGACTAACTGACATAGTCCAGTCGGGAATGTTACTGTGTGATGGATTTTACACACTCACGAACCACAGGAAATTTCTTCTGTACCCTCATTTCAATCCCAAAGTTCAAAAAGTTGTCGCCAAACAAACTGCAGACGAATTTTTATTTGGCGAGGACTTTGCCGAAAAGTGTAAAACTGCCAAGAGCCTCGAAACATCAGTGAAAGAACTGAAGGCAGGGCCCTCATCTTCAAAAAACTTCAAGCCAGCTGCCTCGAAGACCCGATGGAAGTCAGAAAAACCAAGAGGGGGGCAGTACAACAGACCATACCAAAGCACCAATCAGCGACAGCACTTCAAATACAGGGACAACAAAAAGACTTGGAACAAGAAACGTTAAAGGTAAATAACCTATATGCTGGCAGAATAAAGCTGTTTCACAAACAGTGGGAAAAGATTACTACTAACTCGTATATCTTAGATTGGACACTGGGATACAAACTACCATTTGTAACAAAGCCCATTCAAAACATAATCCCGAAACATCGAAAATTCAACAAGGATGCTGAAAAAATTTATTCTGCTAGCATAGATAGGCTTCTTAGTATAGGAGCATTGCAAAAGGTTCAAAAATGCAACAACCAATTTTTGTCTCAATATTTTTTAACACCAAAGCCAAATGGTGACTACAGGTTTATTCTAAACCTAAAAGAGCTGAATAAATACTTATCAGTCCCCCATTTCAAAATGGAGGACATAAGAACAGCAAAAAATTTATTATCTGTAAATAGTTATATGGCGTCAGTGGATTTAAAAGATGCATATTTTTTAATTCCCATTCATGACGACCACAAAAAGTTTTTAAGATTTAAATTTAAACATAACTATTATGAATTTCAATGCTTACCCTTCGGACTGTGTTCCGCGCCATTTGTTTTTACAAAAATTTTGAAACCTGTCTTGTCTTATCTCCGGGAAAATAATCATGTCTCTGTGGCATACCTAGATGATATTTTATTGATAGCAGAAACTCAAGAGGACTGCTACAAAAACATAACAAATACACGTAAATGTTTAGAATCATTGGGATTTATTATAAATGACGAAAAAAGTATTCTAATACCAACTAAAGAAATAAAATTTCTCGGATTTGTATTAAATTCTGAAAAAATTACATTTTCTGCTACCTCAGAACGGAAACTAAAAATCAAATCCCTGATTATCAATTTGATGACAAAATCGGAGATAAAAATAAGACTGTTTTCGAAATTTATCGGACATTTGATATCTATTTGTCCAGCCACTAAATATGGTTGGGTGTATACGAAAAAATTTGAAAGGACTAAATATTTTGCATTGAAAGGAGCCAATGGAGATTATGACAAACTAATGAAATTGCCAAAGGAACTTCATCACGAATTTTTGTGGTGGCTTGATAATATTGACAGTTTAGAAAATAATATCTCGCTACCCATTTATGAGCTGGAAATTTTCACTGATGCGTCAACGTCTGGATGGGGCTCTTATTGTAACAATAAAGGGGCCAGAGGTTTTTGGACATCGTCGGAAAAGAAATTGCATATTAACCAACTCGAATTAAAAGGTGCATTTTATGGTTTACAGTGCTTCGCAAAAAATAAATCCAATTGTCATGTTCTCTTGCGGATAGACAACACCACGGCTGTCTCGTACATTAACAGAATGGGTGGTGTTAAATATGAAGGATTGAACAGCTTAACAAGAGACATTTGGCAGTGGTGTGAAGGACGAAATATAATAGTTTTAGCTTCCTATATCAATACGAAAGCGAATAGAGACGCGGACAGAGAATCACGAAAACAGAAATTCGATACAGAATACAGTTTAAACCAATACGAGTTTACGAAAATTGTAAATGCGTTTGGCAGTCCTGAAATTGATCTATTCGCCTCGTATAATAATTCGAAATGCGATAAATTCATATCGTGGCACCCTGACCCAAAAAGCATAAAAGTTGACGCATTTACAGTGTCTTGGACAGGCTTAAAATCCTACATATTTCCTCCTTTCTCACTTCTGCCAAAAGTATTAAAGAAAATTGAATTAGATAGTGCAGAGGCCATTGTGATTTTCCCAATGTGGTACTCTCAACCGTGGTTTCCAAAACTAAAGTCAATGATAATTTCCGAAACACTTATTTTCCAACCAAGAAATGACTTGTTATTATCTCCTTTCAGCGAACCACATCCGATTTGGGAAAAACTTATCCTGGGTGCAGCAATTTTGTCAGGGAGGCCTTGAAATTCAAAAATATTCCAACAAAGGCTATGGAAACAATGATATCGTCGCTTAGTAATAGTACCCTTAAACAATATAATTCAACATATAGTAAGTGGTGGAAATTTTGCAACCAAGACACAAAGATAATCTTCCAGCCACAGACAGAACATATTTTAGAATTTCTACAGATTGAATTCGAAAAAGGTGCAAAATACGCATCCCTAAATGCTCACAGATCTGCTCTGAATCTAATCTCAGATGCGGGAAAAAACGATTTTGTCAATAGGTTTATGAAAGGAGTTTTCAAAATAAAACCCTCATTTCCAAAATATGAAGAGATTTGGGATCCTGTCCCTGTTCTCGGGTTTTTGGAAACATTACACCCTCTGCACCATTTGACTTTTGAAAAATTGTCAATAAAATTAGTGCTGCTTCTTGCGCTTTCTACTGCGCAAAGGGTGCAGACACTATCGAAACTAAACATCTCAAATATCATAAGACATGATGACAGGATCGAAATAAAAATTACGGAAATAATAAAAACGTCATCACCTAAACGACAGCAGCCCATAATGGTTTTTCCTTTTTTTAAAGAAAAACCTGAACTTTCTGTAGCATCTACGATATTATACTATCTAGATGCCACAAAAAATCTAAGAGACAAATCACAAGACAACCTTATCATAACAATAAAAAAGCCACATCATGCTGCTACAACACAAACAATAAGTCGTTGGGTTAAAAAGGGACTAACTTTAAGCGGCATTGACACAAAAATATTTAAAAGCCACAGCACAAGACATGCTGCCTCTTCAGCAGCAAATAGGCAAGGGGTGAGCATTGACACTATTCGAGCATCTGCAGGATGGTCCGAAAAATCACAAACATTTAACAGGTTTTATAATAGACCCGTAATCACAAACGAGATATTTGCTAATTATTTAAAAACCTTAGCATAGTGGATATTCGACTGAAACATATTTACAATAATTTAGAAATAGTGACTTAAAATGGTGTTTAATTATAAAAATAAAATAGGGGATTTTCAAACCAATTGTATGTAATGGCAAAATTTGATAATTATAATAAACTGGGAATAAATATTAAGCCTTGACATATTATTTACTACTAGATCGCCATTTTATCTTTAAACATCTACAAGGTGATCTATTCGGATGTGACCAAATCGATGTATAATTAAGGATTAAACGACTTACCTGTAGGAAGTTCAATCCAAATTATACGAGATTGGTCACATCCGAATAGAGGGACTCCCTCCCAAAAATGCTGCTTCTAATAGCCTACCCTACCCCAGGGGCGATCTAGGCTCAGAAGTATAATGACGAATACGAGAATGATACATGACAACAATCACAGGAATGCTTGCATAGCAAAAAGTTATCGCTCAACTTGCGCTGGGAGTGCACTGGAAGTACACTACAAGGTGATCTATTCGGATGTGACCAATCTCGTATAATTTGGATTGAACTTCCTACAGGTAAGTCGTTTAATCCTCAATCATGACGAAGTAAAAAAAAACATGTTGCCATTTGAGAAATAGCATTTGTGAGTATTTCTTTATGGGTACTATTCCGTTTTTAGATTTTTGATAATTGTTCGCACTTCGCACTTCGAAGCGTCCTCTGATCACTTCTGATATCGTTTGTCAGTTGTGATGATTTAAGTTTGAATTTCATGGCCAACTTTGTTTGACTGATCAATCAAATGTATCTCCGCCATTTTTCACAAATTTGCGTGCTCTTTCGGACAGTGAAAAATAATATGTACAGGGTGTTATTTGAAAAAAAATAAAGATTGGGCCACTTCCGGTTAAATCGGAAGTGGTAAATTTTCAGTAAAGGGTTCAAATTATGCGTATTCAAGTACTATAGCGACATACCAAATTTGAAATCTGTAGCTTCATAACTATTGAAGAATTGGGGGGCGTACTCACCTCGTGGTCACCCGGTATGTACAGGGTATTCCACATTCGATGGCCTAATAGACGTGTCTGGAGAACTGAACGACTCATTTAAAAAATTTGTGGTTATGGATAATCAAACGTGCTCTACCCTTCTAAAATATTTTGATGAATACAGTGTTGCCACTTGTATCAGAAAGTACTAGCTACTTTATTATTTCAAATGGAACACCCCGTATATTGTATAATTTTAACCATTATTATACTACAAATTCAGAGGTAAATTATCCAGGAAGGCACTCACCGTTTTTCTCAGAATATCCAAATATTTTTTGGAGTTCAATTTTCCTCATGAATGCAAATTGAAAAATTTATCAACCATAACCATACAAAACACTGGTCATCACAAAATCCTCATTTCATTAGAGAATGGAGATTTCAACAAAAATTGTGTTTCAATGAGTTGTATAGTTATGGTTGATACATTTTCAATTTGCATTCATGAGAAAAATTGAATTCCAAAAAATACTTGGATATTCTGAGAACAGCGAGTCTGGATAACTGTCTTATACTATATGTGTATCAGTTGAATGGGGCTCCTGGACATTGTACACATAAAGTAAGCAGATAACTCACTAATTTGTTCAGATCTCACTCCCTTAGATTTTCATCTCGGGTGAAAAATAAAAGAAAAGGTTTATAGAATATCTTTGAATACAGAACAGGAACTGGAACACAGGGTAAGATGTAATTCTGGAGAAATCGACCCGTCGGAAATTCGCAGAGCCACGACTGATCATGTAATAACGTCGATCCATTAATGTTTACTAGTGGATGGTCAGCATTTCAACCATCTAAACTACTGAGTATTTGTTTTTTCAGTATCAAATGGGTTATAATTGCGAAGTAGATTTCATATTATCTTTTGTGTCCATTGAATTTAATCAATATAAGTTTTCATTCTCCAAACTGTTAACATAATTATATTCACCATGCACTCAGTATGAAGGAAGTTCATGTATTTTATTACACATTTCCCAAAAAAGATGAATCTCTTATTTGTTATTCGATAGATTTTTCACCAAATTTTATAGTGAAATTTTATACTTGCACAGAACTCAAAAATTATAAAATTATTTATATCTCATAAACGGTAAGAGATAGGACATAGTCGATAAAACTTATATTGCTTAGTAGAATTCGAAAATGAGATAATACACAAGGTGTACCATTTGAAAAAACTGAGTTTTAGTCATTTTCAAGAGAACTTAATTCTGAGCCTCCCTGTATGCTGAAACTGAGATCCAGATCATCGACAGAATACTTGATGGTCTTATGCAGCTATGACCCAAATTGTAATATTTTTTGAATTTGTATTGTGAAAAAAAAGATATTTTTCAATGGTCAGGTTTTACATAAAAATTTGACAAAATAACGTTTTTCTCGAAAACCGTCACAGATAGGTATAGGGAATTATCTGGGAAAGTGGTTCGGAGTCCTGCAAGGATTCCAAATTATATAATATACGGGGTGTTCGATTTGAAATAACAAAGTAGTTACTACTTTGTGATACAAGTGGCAACACTGTATTGATCAAAATATTTTAGAAGGGTAGAGCACATTTGATTATCTATTTTTGACCTTTTTTCATTCATCATTTTCTCATTGGACCTGCGTACGCTGCAATGTCTTATACCGATTTGGAAAAAGAAAACCAGCCCAGAAACTTGCTGATTTGGTTTGGAAACGATGGACTTGTGAATATTTAACATACTTAACAAAAAGAAGCAAATGGAATCATGATACTCCATCTATTCAAAAAAATGTCATCATAGTTGACCCCAATAGCCCAAGGAATATTTGGCCAAATGGTCGAGTTGTGGATTTGTATTCTGGCAAGGATACAAGAGAAGACCTGTTTCAAGACTTTGTATATTAGACATCAGAAAATACAAGATTGAGTAATTGTTGTTACTGAGAGGGAGTGTTATTACTTTATTTACTGTACTATTTAAAGTTTTTCATATTTTTATTAGTATGAGCTGCTGTGAAAAAAAAAGTTTAGGTTGTTATTGAAAAAAAAAAATTTTGACAAGAAATATATGATACAATTTTTGACTAGTAATTTTGAATTATTTCTATTATCTAAAATCGTCATTCGGCCTGATATTAAAGTTTACTACACATTTTAGGTAAAATTATTACTTAACAATGTGTACTCCTGAAGTTTCCTATAATAAACTACTAGGAATGTGTGTTTTTTATGTAGTGCGGCTTTTAATAGCCCCCCCCCCTGTAAAATTTTGAATGGTTAGATGTAGAAACATGAAAAAAAAACGTTTCGAGGGTTTCACCAATACTACTTTTTGAAACAAAAAAAAATGGTGATTGCCCGACAGAGGGGAAGGGAGGCACTTCAACTAAAAATGTTTATATGACATGGGGGGTCATTTGTCGCATCGTTGAAAGGGGAATTCCATTCTCTTTACAACCATCTAATTTTTTTTGCAATTCAAATTCAAAATATCAAATATAAATGCGGATCTGAATAATACTCATACCCCGATAAATTTGAACGGTTTGATGTGGAACAATGAAACCAAAAATTTTTTGATGGGTATTACCGATACTACTTTTTGAGAAAAGAAACATTGCAATTACTCGACAGATGGCGCTGGAGGCACATTAACTTAAAAATTTCGAAAAGCATAAAAATCTAAATTGGGAAAAAAATTATGAAAATTCAAAAATATTTGGATGGTTATAAAGAGAATTGAATTCTCTTTTCAACGATGTGACACTTGACCCCAAATGCAATTTAAAAATTTTGAGTTGATGGCGCCCCGCGCCCCCTTTCGAGCAATCCCCATATTTTTTATTTCAAAAAGTAGTATTGGTGAAACCCTAGAAACGGTTTTTTTTTCATGTCAAACGGTTCAAAATTTAACAGGGGGGGACTATTAAAACTTGCACTGTATAGGTGACCAGATAAAACAGACATATTCTTATAGAAATCTCACAAATGATATGAAGAAAGTGATAAAACTTTTAACGTTTTTGAAATCTTCAATTTTTAAATAGGAGCCCTAACATTATTTTCGCATATTAGCATTTTGCATACTCTTTTCTCAATATGAAATGTGGAGGAATATTTACATTTGCTTAAAGTGAGTGGTATATCGTTTAAAATGCACCACATAGCTAATTAAGTCATAATAATATGGTGACTCAATAACCCAAAAATAACCAGGAAATAATAGAATTCCTCTCCTACTACTGGCATGAAAAACTGTAATAATAAATAATATCTGGTGGAATTTTTTTTTCATACTAGTTTGAAAAATGCTATTTTTTAATTTGAGGATGAAAGATTTTTGGGAGAAAATAAAATCATTTGAGAATGAAAAAGAATTTCGGAATCGGTAATCAAATATTTTTTCAAAACCTGTAACAGCCTCAAAAACTTTGTCTAAATTAAACATACTTACCTAAAATCACATAAAAGTAAACAAAAACATTTGTAAATAGGATTTGGTGATTTATCAAAATTTTCTAATATAAACATATTCATGGGGATATTGTGAAAAAAAATCGTAAGGTATATAACAATGTTCTTTTTAATTCAAGCCTTTCGTCATATTATTCAACTGTGAAAGAATTGAAGGTAATAAAAAATATCTCATGATGAAACTGAAAATCACTTCACTTCTCATATATTTCTTGAATCAAAAGTGATTGGTAAGCTTTTGGATGTCAGTCAGATCATCTGTAAGTTCTTCAATTTTCGTCCCTATTTTCTTTGATACCTAGAACACAACCTAATTATTAAGGAAACAGCAACAAGCAATAAGTTCTCTACCTCTATTTTCTCAGTTATTGATAGATGTAAAAAATTCCAAACAAGATCACCATCAATTACAGATCTAGATGGGTTATACTGCCATTTCCTCCAACATTTGTAAGTCCTAAAAAATAACTTCATAAGTGGCATCAATGGATTTAATTAAAAAAGGATTCAAACATTCTAAAAAGTTTACAGAAGAGTACTAAAAAAATTAAATAAATAATTTCAACAATGTTAAAATACTTGTAATGTGCATAGTCGAAATTATTGGTTTTGTTAATGGAGTAAGTGTTAACCTGAAAGCTTTGGGATTTAATCCAGCTATATGAGCCCCTTGAGAAACCAAAACATTTTGTAACATAAGGAGTCTTCTGTAGGTTTTTTCTGGAACAGGCATGATATATCCCAAACCCCCATCTAGAGTTGCTAAAACAAAAAAAAATTACTAAGACATATGCTTAGTTCTTGTAATATACAGGATGTTTCATAATTCAATGCTGATCCTGAATAATTTTATTAACATAGGTCTTCAACCGCTCTATTTCTGAGAAACAGGATGTTGAAATTTGACAAAAAAATCAGTTCTTCCCCAATATCTCAAATACCACTTTTTTTTTTAATTTTGATACATGCAAAATACGCATGACAATTTATTTTTTAAATGATAAAGGTTTTCTTAATTTTTATCAGTGGTAATGATACCACGTTGTTTTTGATTTGAAAAATAAAATGATTTCATTTGCTTGTACCTATGCGATTTTTTTACAATGAAACGTACCTTGTTTTTTAAATCAAAAACTGTCTTCAGGACGAAAAAAACGTCAAGAGACCAATTTTATGAGAGGGACAAAGTATGAATACAGTGTGACCCACTTAAGACCGGAGCACCCTTATAAAATCTACATTTTCCAACCAATTGGAATGATTTTTTTTGTCATTAGGTAGGTATTCAAAAAGTCTACTAGGACACCAAATTTCATGAATAAATCTTCATTTTCAGGGCCAACTAATCTGATTTTTCAAGTTCAAAAATCTAAAAAATTACCAGCGATTTTTTTTAGAAAAATTCCACCACTGGAATTACGTCTTTTCTCAAAATTTTATCATAATTTCTGTTAGCAATGTTCAAATTATACTTTAGAAATATCGGATAATGATCAGTGATTTCATAATAATGTATTACAGATTTGACGAAAATTACTATTTGGAACCTTTGGTGTGAATAAAATTCAAAAAATAAAAACTACCCAACACCAAAACTTCATCACTTTCACTCGACACGCGTTTCGCCAACAAATTTAGCTGGTACCAGTTCCACCGAAGGAATAAATCTAAACTCCTTCCCATTTGTAGATTATGGACCGATTCGATAGGTTCGGAGATCATGAAATTCAGGAATTTAGGATGGCGGCCCAGTTTTATGATGTATGGTCTGTCTCTGTTGAAAACTGATAGCTATATAGTGGTTTTGGGGTTGAAGATAATGATTTATCTGTCAAACTTCAGGAATTCAAGATGGCGAAAGACTATGTTGATCTATAGTACCTACGAATCTCTATAAGACTGGTATTTAGGGGTCTTTGAATAACTTTTTTTCATTGACAATTGAGATTACGTATACATTTTTTGATTCATTATCCGATTCCAATTCTATACCTAAAATATTGGTATTTAGGGCAGGGTTGGGCAAATCTTGATTAAAAAAAAATTAAAAATCATTGATTTAAATAAAAAAATCATGATTTTTATGATTTTTTTGATTTTGGTCCTAATGCCCGATAAATATAGGTACCTGTCAACATTCATGTCCATTTTTTAACTTAAAACTATTTTAATTTTGTGTATTTCATGAATTTGAGTATTATAAAATTAAAATAAAATATAATTCACCATTCTCAGTAGGACGATGTGGGTCGACCGACATCCCGACATGTCTGTACAAGAAAATTCCTATAGCCCTTCCGTATAAGTCACTCTCCCATTGTACATTGAAGTACAAAGTCCATTGTGCAAGCGAGAGAAAATTAAAAAAAATAAATGCTCGTTCTTTGCCCTTCAAAAACATCATGTTCTCTGAAGAAATTACGAAAAACGTCAGTGTAATTCAGTGGTGGCTATCACAAGCTGACGATGATTCAGAAATCAAAAAACAGATACCTGTGTTAAAACAATTTCTTTGTGCTATTGCTTCTTCAGCCTCAGTGGAACGAGTGTTCAGTACCTTTGGGCCGGTACATTCCGATTTGAGAAATAAACTGGGGGTTGAAAAGGCAGGAAAATTATTTTTGTTCAAATATTATAATGAAAATTAAAATTTGAAGTATGTTCTATGTTAGTTCCAATGTCAGAAAACTTATGATTATAAAATAATGTAGAGTATGATTAAGATATACACATGTATATATTTTAAAATCCAGTTTTTTAAAATAATGTTCTCGAAATTATTATTTTGATTTGAATTGTGATTCATGATTTTTATCTTGATTTAAATCAGTTGATTTAATCAGTTGATTTAAATCAGCCCAACCCTGATTTAGGGGTTTTGGGGTTGAAGATAATGTATTAATCATCAAATTTCAAGAATTCGGAATGGCAGCTCCAAAATGGCTATGGGTTTTGTGATATATCGTCGTATTCCATTCAAAGCTGTTTTTGCAAATGGATGAATTGATTTAAATTGTGAAATTTTGTCGAATTCATACATGTTCTCTAGTTGGCTTCTAGGGGGTAGGGGGTAATATTTTTTAAATTACATTATTCGATATTTCCCTGTTTTCGCATTCTTTTTGAAAAGGGAGAGGAGGCTGATATTTTTTTAAATTAAATTATTCGCTGGTTCAATATTTTACACTTTTTAGTGGGTAGAAGAGTATGATTCTTTTAAATGAAATTTTTCGATGGTCTCATGTTTTTCACTATTTATACAAGTTTTACTGATTTTATTTTTGCAATTTTTTTCGAGGAGGGTAGGAGATAAAATTTTTTCTTTTTCGAATTTTTAAACATTCTCTATCAAGCCTTCGGGGGAGAGGGTGCATTTTAATAAATTTATTGTATTGTCATCGGTTCTTAATACGGTAAAATTGCAGCAAGTGCCTGAATAATGGATTGCAAATTTTAACTGGAAAGACAGGCAGAAGAACAGAACGACATACAAACAGAGAAAGTTAAATAATGGCTTGTAATAAAGCCCAAGCAAAAATGATACCCCAGCCTGAACAATGCACACACATACATCACTGATGCCCACTCTGGATATTTTGTCAATACCATGTGATATCCTATATGGATTACAAATCTTGGCTGCTACTAAATTGATATAAATGAATATCTATTAGTACAGGAACCGAAGAGAGTTCGACCTTCACCGTTCTGTTTAACGGATGAAAACATAATTCTTATGAAGTTTCATAAATAGACAAATACTGCATAAGAGTTGTAAAATTTTCAAATTACCAAACGGTGTACAGGGGGGAGACAAAAAATAGAATTTTGATCAAGAGTAAACTACACCGGCTGTAAATCCAAATTTGAATATTGTTTTCAATACTGAACATCCTCCTTGAATGAACTTTTTGATAATGTCAATAATAAGGGGTAGTTTACACTTGATCAAAATTACTATTTTTTGTCCCCTCTGTATACCTTTTGGAAATTTGAAATTTTGACAACTCATATGCAAGTATTCTGCAATGCACTTATTTTCATGAAGAATGACATTTTCTGACAAATCGATAATAAAAAAGTTTTTCATATGGTGTAAATTTATTAAACTCACTGTATAGTGATCACTTTTCACATGTTTTTTCATTACTAAACCTTAGCCAGTCCAAAGCAAAAGATGAATTATCAAATTCAAATTATGAACTTGGTGACTTGAGAACAAGTAACTTGAATAATCTGCTCACATACCTAAGTAGACTTGACTGGAGCACTTTTTACCCAAAAGAATATATAAGTGAGGCTTATACAGAATTTAACACGAATATTAAATGTGCCTTGATGTCAGCTGTCCGTTAGTAACAATTACTGTAATTATGAAACGTTCCAAAGACAAATGGTATACCCAGAACTAGCACAGATAAAAGATAACTTACAAAACTTGCATTGGTACATGTCAGTGTCAAACTGTGGTGAAATAAAAAAAGCATACTTACAAAAAAAAATAATACAATGCAACATCACAAAAATATCCGTTAATTTTGATGGTGGCACTGATAAAAAATGCACAAAAATGGGGGGAAATCTCCTTTTCATTCATTTAATACTTTCAAAATATTTTTTTTGTTATTTTTATCTATATACAGTCATACATTCCTTCATCAATCAGAAAAAAAAATCGTTTCAGAATCCCTTTTTTTCAGGGATGCAGACCTTTAAAACGGATTTCTTTCAATGTTCCAGGCGTTTTAGTGTAATATGGTCTAGATGTACATAGTACCACTATTATCGTTTTTTACAGGAATGCATAGTTACTTTGATCTCCAATGAAATTAGTTCATCATTATTTTTTCATTAAGAAATGATTTTCTGAAAGACTTTTAGAGAGAACCAAGCATGATGGTTTTATGTATTCATTTGGCTATAACACCTACACACCTACTGAAAATGTTAACCAAGAAAGGAATTGAAAGGAAAAAAAAAAAAAATGAAAATATAAATTTTTTTACCAAACATAGTAATAAACCGCCTATCAGCTCCTGAGAAATGTTTTTTGTCTTCTCCTAATTCTCCCAGTTTACATTTAATTTTGAAGAATGTGTTTACAGCTTGGCCCAAATGAAAATCTGCCTTTCTCAACAGTCTCTGGCCTGGAAATATCAAATCCAATGAAATTTCTATTGATTACATTCACATTTTACTACTTACCACCTAAAGATTCTCTGGCTTCTGGTTGATACATATACATAACTAAATTCTTTTCTCTGTCAGATACTAAAAATCCTAAATTTGCATTATCAATCATATATTCTACAGAGTACACTTCGCATGGCTTGAAATCCTGAAACAAATGATTTGTATAAATAATAGTGGTCTAACTGCATATACACTGTATCATCCATAAGTTATGAAATAATTTTATCATTTCAGAATATGAAGATATTTTGTGAAATTCATTGGCTAGATCAATCCTATTTTTCAAGAGGTCAATTTTTCAATCATACCCAAAATATATACAGTCATCAACATACGAGTAAAAATAACATGGTGTTATTTTTTTTTTACAACTAGTACAATTCAGTGATACCAGATTCAAAGGTATTATGTCGAAGGGCAGTAAGTTATGAGAAGAACTTCCCTATGGGTGCATCCATTAATTACGTGAGGCAAGTAGGAGGGGTTCGAGCGAAACCTCACTCAATCTCACGAGGGAGAGGGAGTGGTCTCGGCAAATATCACAAATTTTTTTCCCCAAGAAACAGTGTAAAATTTGCGAGAACTTACAACACAAATTAATTTTTACTCAAATGCCAATAACAATAATACAAAATACCGTTAACCGTATATATTTTGTGAATAATTCACAAACTGATCCCTCGGAAGATAGTAAATAACTCAAGTGCAATGAAAATAATGTTTTCTGTGTCCTCCAAGGTTCCATCTTTCTTTCTTGGTGTATATGTTTATATTTGATTTGGAATTTTACTATTAATAGAAAATTTCTTACCCTTGAGACTAGAGACAATGTTCGGCATTCCTCCTGAAAGCGTAAGAGGGCAATGGATTTATAAACATCAGCTATCAACAGCAAACTTTTAATTGTGAGAATCTGATGTGTGTAGACTTGTGTGTCAATAAATGCTACTCCTATTAGGTCATTATCCTTCAACTGCCAAATATATATCTGAAAGAAGTATGAAACAACTTGTGAGTATCAGTGAGTAGTTTTGTTGAAATAAATAATACCTTCTGTCCCACTGCCGATACAAGGAAGCCTTTGACTTGTGAGAGAGCTGTAACAGGTCCTTTTTGATCTTTGGCATAAATTTCTTTGAACTTGTTTTTAGTTAATGGTTGTCCTGGTTCAGGTACTACTTCAATGATGTCATATATCAAAATCTAAAAATAAATACATATTAATTATTGATGTCAAAATTGAGCTTTGGAACTGAATACCCTTCCTCTTGATGTGATATCTTCTCCGTAATTATAGTTTGTTCCAACTGCAATATATCCTTTCAGACCTGACCGGGTACCTTCGTAAGCTAAAGCAACATTTTTCAAACAGTTTACATGTTCCCATTCGTCCAAATCCAATTTTGTATTTGGGATGATATCCCATGAAACTGGTGAAAATAAACACAAACTAAACAACTCCTGCGGCGGATACGGGAATCTGAAATAAGAAAGTTTCAAATGATGTTACCTACAAAACACAAAAACTCACCTGTCCCCTTTATCTTCTATGGATAGTTCTTTATCCTCACCATTGAATTTATAATACTGGTTGGAGGGTTCGGCAAGACTTGTTACCAAACAATAAGTTTTTGATTCTAAATGGTACGTTACGAAGTGGGGCGTACATCTTAAAGGAACTTTTCTTACAGGCCAAGGTGCATCATAGCTCAAATGAGTTGGTAAAACTCCAATTCTCAGTTCAGACTACAAATATATAATTAACTGGGATTTAAATAATTAATATAAACTATACTTACTTTTCTATTGAAGTAGAGAAATCCTTGGGGACAATTTACATTATGGAATGGTGAAAAACTCAATACTTCTCCGTCAATAACCATAGTGTGTGTTCTCAGTTCTCCTCGTGGTGTCAAAAACAGCCAATGAGGGTTAGAACCACAAATAAACACACCATTATAACCTTAAATGGTGTAATGTAATAACTTTCTTCATATACATATATATCATAAAATATTAACATACCTGAAATATTATCAAAATATCGCAACTTCAGAATCCTTTCCTGTAGGGCGAAGAAATCAGAGTTCTCAGTATCAAGTTGACCTTCCAAATTTGGCGAATAAATTATATTATGTTTGAATTTCCTGAACCTCAGTTTCAGATTACCACGTGAAAATCTGAATACTTCATATATGTACAAGTCACGCTCCATTCTTACTATAAGAACTGGTCTTGAACCATTATTACCCAAGCCAACAACCAGAATCTCTTTGACTTGATGTTGTTCCTGAATGTGCATTTCACTGGCCGATGAAGATGGATTTAAAGTAACAGACTCCAAACTATCAATCAACACCTAAGTATACAAAACATAATTAACTGAATAGTTGCATATGAATATAATCAATATTGTAAAACAAGTATATTACATAACAAGACAGGTGTGGTATTTTTTATAAGTAAAATTTTAGCACGAGCCATGCAGTGTCAAGTGTGGAAATGTAATAAGTGTAGGAAATACACTTTCCAATATTAGTTATATACACTATTTTTTCTACAAACACGGAATATTTAAATTTTGTGAATATGTGAAAATGACTTCCGAGTAACTATTATCATGTTTCTAGTCATATTCAATCTAAAAAAAGAAATATACCAAACTATCACTAATAGTTACGTATAATAATAAGAATACTAATAAAAACAAATAAAAAACATTATCATTGCTATTTTGACGTTGTTTGAGCGTAATTTGTGGTGGTGTCGAAGTGACACCAATGTCTATTTCCATTGCAACTTAGACACTTAGAAATTATAAAAATAATTTCATTGATATTTTACGAAACATCAAACAACTAGAATCTCAATCACCAGAGTTCTTAGACACAGAGACATCAATGTGTGGCCTGGATAGACTCAATGCTAAGGAACCAGTTGATACACATTACGCAAACTCTGCTGGAAACTCTGAACGACACAGGACATCAAGCCCTTGGCTCAGCTGACGACATAGTAGTTTTAGCACAAGAAAAATATAATGAAATGATTGGAGATCGCATGAAGGATGCTCTTAACCTGGTTATGAGATGGACGGACTTGGAGGGCTGAACGTCATCCCTAACAAGACAACAATAGTAACATTCTCCTGAAGACAAAAAACAGAGGACCTAGGACCTATACGACTTCAAGGGGAGACAAAGAGAAAAGTCAAATATCTCGCAGTAATTCTTGACTCCAAGCTGTCCTGGAACCACTTGCAGAAAAAAATCACATCAAACTGATATGGGTCCCAGGACATCAGGACGTTGCATGCAATGAGAACTCAGACGAACTCGCAAGAAAAGGTTCGGGAAATCTCCCCCGAACTTAGGCAGCCACTAGAGGTACCAAAGTGTACAGTGAGAGCATCTGTAAGAGACTTGATTGGAGACAAATATAAAAACTACTTAAAGGCATCCCATGAAAGAAACACGGGAAAGAATACGTTGAAGAATCGCGCCACGAAAGAACGGCAGACATGTTAGCAATGAACAGGAGCCAGTTGAAAAACGTTACGCGAGTCCTGACCGGTCATGCACCAGCGAAGGAGAATCTCAACGAAATGGAACTGTATAATGAAGACCTGACCTACAGACTGTATGTTAAGGATCCAGAAACAGTGACACACATACTGTGCTGTTGTGATGCACCAAACAGCAAAAGACAGACAATTATCGGTACCATCCATACAGTCTCCACCCAGTAAAGAACTTGTACAAACTCGTACAAGGCGCGAAAGTACTGGATTGGGTACCGTGATAGTACATAATATAGGCATGAAACAATGGACCAATACTGCCTTCCTAAGCAAAACCCACGTATCTACAAAAACGCCAAAACGGAGAAAATGGGGTTTTTACTTAGCAGTAGTGTATTGTTTTGGTAACATACGGGCATATAAAATTACTTGAATTTTGCCAACACTTATAATAAATCTTGTTTGCAACCTTTTTACTGTTACGTTGGTGAATAAAAGACATTATCATTATATTAACTGTCTAGGGGCCATTGTACTAAAAATATCAATTTCATTGAATTTGATAGTAATGGGGGTCTTGCTTAGGACTGCAGAAAAGGCCTTAAGTGTACCAGGAGGCAACAGCCTGATGGACCTACATAGAGGTGGAGGGTTCAGTGAGTAGCCCTGAGATTAGATAATAAGAATAATAATAATAATATAATTTATTTCGTTTGTTCAAAAGTACAGTTGTACAATAACAAAGAAAACGTCAACAATATAAACTAAATGTAAAGAAAAAAGGTACAGTTATACAATAACAAAGAAAACGTCTAAAAGATAAAACAAATATAAATTAAAAACAACACATACTATGGAGAAATTGCTCAAGGGAACAGACACAATTCCGACTTTACACACTACTTATGAGAGAAATTCATCTACAAAGTAGATGTTCTTATTTATCAAATGGGATTTTAATGACTTCTTAAATATTAATATATTAGGGGCGTTTTTAATACTCTGATCCAATTCATTGTGGACTTTGCAGCCAAGAAACAGGTGGCTTCTCTGAAACTTATTTGTACGATGTTGGCTTGGAAGAAGCATGTTTCTAGATCTTGTTTCATGCAGATGATTTTCTCCATTACAAGCAAACTTATCTCTGTTCTATAGACAGAGATAATCCGCAGAGTCTCACAGTAGGTCTGGAGTTTTGAGACTCGTTACATCTCAAGATTTCCTCAACCTCAGCCACAATAAACTACTAGAATTTTAAATTCATTTCACGTTTCATCTATTGTGGCCAGCTATCAGTCAACTCAAGATACAACAATGCATTTGAGATCGATTGTTTCCATCATACCATCGGCAATGACCATGGTATTTGCAGTTCATACCTCATACATTAATAACTACGTTTATCTCGCAATTTTGGATCCGCTCAAAATGGGTTTGACTTGACTGGATCCGATCCATCTAATCGATATAAACAGTTTTCGGATTGGATTGAACCACTCAAGTCAATTCCATAAAATATAGGATTGGACCCAACCGATCGTCTTGAAGAGAAGTGACATTACGAGATAAACGAGTTTGCAATTGACAAACGTCAGGTAAAAATAGCAAAATTCAGATTGGTTGTATAACGTGTCAATTGTCTGTAATCGGATGAGTTTCTATTTCTCAAAATGGAGAAAAAAATAATGATGAAGAAAAAGAACGTTTTGTCCAAAGAAGAGAGCAGTTTTTTCATTCAACTGATTAAGAAAAAACGTTTTTTGGGATAAATGGATGAGGAAAGGATTAGCGTTTCGCATATTTTCAACATCGATTCGTAAATTAATTCGCAGAACACAAGAAATTTTACGTTATGAAATTCGACATATTGCTGTGAAGTTAGGTTTTTTCAATCGGATTGAAGCATATAATTTCTCGATCCACTTATATATTGCGACATAAACTGAAGGGTGGTTTAACTTGACTCAATGCTATTGAATTTGAAGCGGATAGAGATCGAGATAAACGTAGTCATTGAGTGTACAATTCTAAAATACAGGGTATTAATCAAGTACTTTGACAAACTTCAGGTGATTCTTTGAAAGGTTTCAGGGCGAAAAGTTCTTATAAACATATGTCCCAAACGGCTTAGTTTTAGTGATGAAAATAAATTTTTTTCAAGATTTTTTGAAATAACTTCGACATTTTTGACAATAATCAGTTCAAATCAGGCAAGTACAATCCATTCAGTAGTACGCATGAAACAAAATAATTCATTTCTCAAATAATTCACAGGGTCCTCCTTTTTTCAGAGTCAAGCCTTATTCAACCCTTCAGCATTTTTTTTTTTCGTCGTCACTGACATATTATGAGACAGGAATAACAAATGTTGTTTCATTTAACATCTTTTTGTTCTCTTGTAGTTTTTCATTTACTTGTATCTGCCTGATTTGAACTGATTATTGTCGAAAATGTCGAAGTTAACTCCAAAAAAAAAAGGATTTTTATCACCCTGTATCTCGAAAACCAAGCCGTTTGGGACATATGTTTATATGAACTTTTCGCCCTGAAACCTTTCAAAGAATCGTACTTGATTAACACCCTGTATGTCTGCACTAGTGCCTTTTACTTTCCTGTTGTCATAGTGGAGTGAGCGGCTTTCTAAATAACAAAATAGGGTACTATTTGCTGTTTTCATAGGTGGTCGTGGGAAAAAATTATTAGTTACAAATGAAAATACCACAGATTAACAGTTATTTACAAAAGAAGATAGTCTTGAAGTAGGATAAACCTACTTACTTGTTGTGAAAATCATAATAATTTTGGTTTGGCATTTTTTTCTAAATATAACACAAATAATATTTTAACAAAAGCCATTACTTTTCGGTAGGTTTTCTTGTTGGACTATTGTGAATACAAGACAGATTTTAAGAAAAATGAGAACTCACCTTATATCCAAAACACAGGTTATTTACATAAAAGCAAAGTTTGAAATCTGGAATGGAGTAAATTTCCAAATTGGAATTGTTTCGAACAACAAACAACCAATACGTAGGTCTATTTGGAGTCAAGTATTTCTTCCACCAATTATAATAAACCTTAGGCTTTGGTGTAGGAGGGTTTAAAGATGGCATTTTAAAGTCTGTATCACCATAGAGTAGGTCATCTTCATTTTCCATCTCTGATTTCAGTTCTGAATCATTTATAACATGTTGAGGTATTTGGGTAAACTCTTCAGGAATTTTACTTGTGAATAACCCTGATGTGTCTTTATACATACATATAGTAGATACTGGGGGGTTCTGAAATAAAATATAAATGTTTTGAAGAACAATTTCCAGAAAATAATATCATAATTGAAATTCTGTTATTTGTGAAAAATCAATCAAAATAATATACTTACATTGGCCAATGTAGATTTGCTGACAACCAGCTTAGCAGTTCCACGAGCTTCCCTCAACATCAACGTTATAACTTGTCCATCCGTTGTCATCAAAGACACATAAGGATCAGCACTGGACACATGAACTATTGGAGACCCTAAATCCATAGGTACATGTTGTAACTGAGTGGCTCCTTGAAGTAACCTGACTGCAACAGTAGTAACTTGAACAATGTATTTGTTGTTACCAAGGTTTCCAGCAAATACTGTGGGTCCATGTGTTGCAAAACCTGTATTGTCAATTTCGTTTATTTCGTGACCGGTTTGTAAAATCTGAAAAGTTCAACTTATTAGTTATAGGTACCGTTGTTTGATAATACAGAAGATAGTTAGTTAATGATACAGGCAACATGGTTTGATCCAAATGGGCATCACCACTAGATGTCACTAGCTCGATTGTCATGGCGTGACAATTTTAGTACCAACAATATTATATAGATGGCTTTGTTCATTAAGCAGTTCAGTACCGTTTCAGTACCGTTTCAGTACCGTATTGAGGTGAGTTTGTATTTTGATTTTTGAGTGTGATATTTGTTGACCATGTGGATATTTTATCATTAAGTTAAGTTATAATTATTTTGTTTTAGTTATGCATGGTAGGAATTACTTTGAGCGGTGGTGTACATATTCATTCACAACATCAATGTAGTTAGTGTCTGGTTTCCTTAGAAGAGCTGATAATTTTCCAATTAAAGATTAAGGGTTTAGTTTTTATGCATACGAATTTGAATGTTTTATTCGTGCGAAATTGCTCGACTACAATGATCTGTAAAATTGTTAAAGTTCATTACATTAAGATTCAATTAGAAAGTTACAAGCATACAAGTCAAGTTAATAGAAAGTGTGTAAAAACATGAACTTAGTACTCAGGGGAAATAAAACATCATTACATAAATGCATGCTTACCATGGTGCTATCTTCTTGACTGAGTATCAAGAATGCATGCCGATCTTCTCCACTCCTTACTGTCCACATATTTGAGCATCCAGGCAAAGTGAAAGTAGTAACAATTTGTGGTCTAACAGTTTTCTGAAGGACGCAAAGAGCACCATTCTTGCCATACCCAGCAGTGGTGACCAATTCCAAGTCTAAATCTACATTGGTATTGAACTCTTCACTGAGAAATGCTGGTTCACCGATAGAAACGTTTCCACAAGGTCCTATATTCAGCAAACTGTCACAAACTTCAAACACATAACTTGTGATCTGTATACTGTCTGTTTGTCTTTGATTACCATATACCTCCAATTCTTCAGGGTCCCTAATATCTTGTACATCACTAGCCATACAGTCATTTAAAGAATCCAACATTTTGTCACCCTGTGCATTTTCTTTCTCAACTCTAGCACGTTTAACACTTGGTTCATCAGTATCGTCCAATGTAATAACTTCATTAGCTTTTTCTGTGAACCTCAAAAGCAATGAATTACCCAATCTTGAACCCAAGAAGAGGAAATTATTTTCACAAACACATATCTGAAACAAAATAATTACAGAAAAACTTAATGTTAACATTGATTTCCCAATAGAAGGTTTAGAGATGGATAATTATACGAATAATGTAGTATCATTTCGTTACAAATTTTTTGCTCTGTCGAATAGTAGTGGAACCAAACATAGCGGACACTATCCAGCCTATTGTAGGCATCCCTATGAAGGCTCATGGTACGAGTATAATGATTCTGTTGTGTCACTGATATCTACCGATTTGCTCATAAGGAAAAAAGCATAAGTTCTCTTCTATGAGCAAGAGATCACCAAATCAAATCTTTAAGATTTATTTATTTTTTATTCATTTACTTATTTTTATTTTATTCTCTTTTTATAGATTAAGTATTATTATGTAATTTAATGTATTGGTCATACTTTATAAAGACTACTCAAGATCTAAAAGAGGTGGATTTTGGAAAGACAAAAGTCATAGCAATAATAAAAAATGGATTGAGTAACCCAGTCTTTCATGTTGAAAAGGGGAACATTCTCCATGAAAATTGAAAAATGTGATTTATTTGTAATATCTAACAGAAAACAACTACTTCCCCGGCACAAGCCATGCTGGACATTGAACTACATCTGATAGATATTGTGAAAAGACTCTAACTGAAAAGGAAAGAAAAAATCTGAAGGTGAAAATTCGTATTTTCATTCAGATGGCTGATTTTTTAAATTCTGTCTAGTTTTCATTGAAAAAATCATTAAATAAATTATATATGGAGAATGTTATTAAAAAAATATCACTCACAAAAATCGTTCATTTCATTGAAGCAAGGTTTGCTTCTCTCGCATTTAATCCCCAATACATTTTGGTCGACGAAAATCTATTTAGCTTTACCAAGCTCTTCAGGAGGATTGATATAGGATTGAAATAAAACAGGCTTGGCAGCAAGTATTGGTGGAAGTCTTGATTTTTTTTTCAAAAACTATGTTGATGGGATTACTTACACAAGTAGTGAGGACACTAGCTGCTGCTTTTTCAAAATGGAAATTTCTCACATATCTCATACTATCAGCCAACAGTGTTAAAACATAAAGTTCTCCTCCTTTGAGTGACAAAACGAGTGTTTCTTCATCTAAAAACCCAGCTTGAGCACAATCCAAGGTAATTTTAATGTCTTCTTGAGGTTCTAAGACAAAAAAAATATGTGATTTGGGGTAACATTTCATTAACTATTTGCAAACTTACTCAAAGGAAAATTAGAAGTGGTCTCTGGAATACTATTTAGCGACACTCCATATGGTGGAATACTCTGATTGAGATAAATGAGGGCATTGACAGACATGATCAGTGTGCCTCCTATTGGTTTCTTTATGGGGACAGCTCTAACACAGTCAAAAGGTAAGTTAGAAACACTCCAAATAACTGGGTGAACTCTCTGCTGCAAGTTCAATGAGATTGCAGCCATTGCACAGGTGTCAGTTCTTACAGCAACTCTCCTGTGAAAAAAAATTCAAGTTACATTTTCTATAAAGCACTTAGAAATAACATGTTGAAATGACAGGTATAATAGCTGTAAGAAGCAAACTACCCCTAAGTAGAAAAATTACACTTGGAACTATAGGTAGGGAATGAGGTAGATATATGACAGAAAATAATTAATTTCCTGGCTATCAACACAAAGAACAGACAGACTTTTTAAAATTACTGCAGAAAAGTCAAAGTGAAAATATGCTTCATGTAGTGAAGGTAATTGAATTACATTTCGAATTCTGCATTTTGGGAACACAATGTTCTGAAAACATTTCAGGTGAATTTGAATTTTCTTGTATAGTTTGAACACGTTTTTTTTATCTACATATTCAGAGGTAGGAATACAATATTATATCAACATTAAAGGAATAAAGACAAAAGTGAAAATGTCCTTGGTTCCTATATTTTAAAGGGTATTAAAATCTTATCACTACTGATATTTGATTTTACTGGAAAAACAACAAAATGAACATAGGACAGTGTGCTTTCCATATGCCGAATTATAAACTGTAATGGCAATAGAATTCTTCATGACATGAGTCAAAACAACTTTCAGTTCAAATTTATAACGTTAAATAAATTAATCATATTGATAGATGTGAATAGAAAATTGTCATCAATTTGTCTTGGCCAATAATTCATGAATTTTACGGCAATTTTTGATAAAAAAAGTTCCTGGGTTGAAACTTTTCATGTCATTATGTTGGTATGACTCATGAAAACGTAGCACATGAATTAACAAATGAATTGTCATGTGTAAATACAACAAATATTGGTCAATTTTATTGTTCATTGATTCATGAATTTTACTGGAGCCTGTAAATTCACACTAAAATAGAAAATTGTTGTCAATTTGTACTTGACCAATAATTCATGACTTTTACGGCAATTTTATGATAATTTTCGGTATGTTATGATACCTCTTCATTGAATAGAAGTTGTGTTGAAACTTTTCATGTCATTATATTGTTCTTTCTGATTAAAAGTAACAACAGAATTGATAAATAAATTGTTGTGAGTAACTACAACCAAGATTGGTAATTTTTTTTTGTTCATTTATTCATGAATTATTGATGAATTATATCGGACCTTGTAAATTGTCACTCATAGTTGTAAAGTATGTCATGCATAGTTAATGTACAAGATATTATCAGTTTTTTTTACAAGGTAGTGCAGAAAATAATATATTATGTCGGAATGGGGTAAATAAGAAATGTCAATCTACAGTAAGTGCAAATTTACATGGTCCAATAAAATTCATAATATAAAAAAAAAAAAACACAATAATTGAACTGTTAATTCTGGTGTTAGAAGACTTTTATACAACGAACAGGCATCATAACAGACTGAAAGTAACCAAAAACTGTCATAAAATTCATGAATTATTGGTTCATACAAATTGACAATTTTCTATTCACACCTATCAATAAAATTGAAGGTCACAAAATTGATGAATTTCTTTAACTGTGTAAATTCGCACTAACTCTTTAACATTTACTCATTCAGGATTCTGTACCAAGGGGTTAACAACTGTTTCAGTAGGTGGAAATTTCAGCCTTTCAGTACAACCATTATTATCAGTTCTATATTCAGTATTTTTTGCTTCAGTCTTTCAGTATTCATCTCAATCCATCAGTGCCTCATCAAGTCTTCCATTACTTTATTCAGCAGCTGATATACAAGGTGTCTCAAAATTCAGTACAAATATTTTAAGGGTGAATTCCTGGGGTCAAAATATATATATATTTTTTCATGACGTGTCCTAAAATTCACACCCTCTAAGCTACAGATATCACAAGTTGCGCAGAAAAAATAGTCAATTTTAAATTGTGGCTATAATTATGCATTAAATGTTCAGAATATTTACAGGCCCTTGGTTTTAGGTTTTATGTCATTTCTTGCTTGAGAAAAAAGATAAGTAACTCTAATTCAAGGGGATGTTTTTCTGGCAAAAAAAATTGTGCTATGACTCCCTTTTTCACGTTTGAATTGTTAAACAGCACTTTGATTAACTAGTAAGTTTGATGTTTCTCAAATAGTTTACATCTTTTTGTGTTTTTCGGTTTAATGTAAATTTTGTGTTTTGTCTGAATCTTGGAAGGGAATTTTAGGACATATATGTTTATGGAAGAAAAGGTCTTATTTTGACCCCAGAAATAGCCTTTGAAATATTTGTATTGAATTTTGCAACACCTTTAATCAATTATGGTGTACAAAACTAGGCCTAGTTGTTAACCCTGTCGGTCTAAATATAACACAAAAAAATTCTTACCCAGCAAATGTTTTCAGAGGTTCATACAAGATAAGAAGGGTTGGTTCATAGTAGCCATGTAAGAACTGAATGTCAATAACATTGTCTATTTTATCAATAAAATCCTTCAGTAGAATCATGTATGATGCTAATATTGGTGCTTTAGTCAATCCAGAACCTCCAGACATAGGTTTTATATCTCCATCATTATCTTCAATTGAACTTTCTCGTCGAAAAGGTAATACTACTAATTTCCTACCAAAGATGGTCATAACAGCACATCGATTTTCTGGATCAGTTCGAACCATTGGAACATGATGATGATGTGTCCAACCATCCTGAAATCATCAATCAATTAGTGTTAGGCAATTTTTGATTGAAGATATGACACAGGAAAAAATATAAATAACATGTAATATACAAACTGTTAAAATTTAAAACATAGCTAAATAAAAACAATGCAGGCATGAAATATGTTAAATAAAATATAAAATTCATCATTTCAAAATCATAAATGTAAACATTAAAATAAATCACCATAAAATTCCTCTAAACTATAATGTGCCTTATCACTAAGAAGTTTTCTTTGTCATATTTCTAAAAATATTGTAATTTTTTTTCTTAATTTCACAAGGTAATTTATTATACATTTTCACCCCATTATAGATCAGAGTCTTTTATTAGATTTGTCATGGGGATGCCTAATGGCATAATGGCAATATTACTTTCATATCATCTTCTTCAAAATAATGCAAACTTAGTGTCCTAAGATCATGATTCTCTGGATCATACTCCACAACTGACAATTTGGCATCCGCAAAAGCTAGAAGTATTGCATCTCTCTGAGAGTTGGTCAAACTCACGCTCTGAATAGACATAATATTTCCAAAGACTGTGTATTGGGCCATACATTCTAATTTCGATTTGGGCGGGTAAAATTCTGAAAAAAATAAATAAATTTGAAGAAATTCATGTTGGAAACAAACTATAATAAACTATACTAAATATAAGTTAATATAATATATATAAGTTATTATTTGAATGATTTGTCAATCTTGATAAGAAATAAATTCACTAAAGTATCGAATTGTAAATTCAATTTGTTTTGATTATGTGCGACTGTTTATATAATTATCTGTCTTTAAGCTTTTGCTTTCTCAATAAGAATTTTTGTTCTTCTGAAAATAAAACATGTTTTGATTGATTGATACTATGACTATGTTTATCTGGACAATCCGATTGAAAAACCTAACTTCACAGGAATATGTCGAATTTCTTGTGTTCTGGGTATTAATTTATGAATCATTGGTGAAAATGTCCAAAATCCTAATCCTTTTCCCATCCATGTATCCCAAAAAACGTTTCCCTCAATGAGTTGAATAAAAAAACTGCTCTCTTCTTTGGACAATACGTTTTTTTTTTCATTATTATTATTTTGTTCTCCATTTTGAGAAAGAGAAACTCATCCGATGACAGATAATTGAGATAATAAAGAACTATCTTTACCTAAGATGACGCAAGTCGAAAGCGCTTTGCAATAAATAATAAATTTTTATACATTTATATACAAATTCTTCGCTTCATTCATTACTAACAAGTGTATTCAGCATCCCGCATTCATTCAATGAAGAACTAATCTGAATTTGGCTACTTTTACCTGACATTTGTCAATTTCAAACTCCTTCAAACCAATCTCATTGTTATTCATTATTCCAAAGATTATAGAGAAACTAGTGTAAAAAAGGCAATTTTTATCAGATGGAAAAATTATAAATGAATGCCAATTCGGATTTCAAACTTCTAAAGGTACAAATGACACCATCTTGTCGTTTTTAGAAAAGGTTTGCGTGAATCTAAATGAAGGAGATGCTATTGCAGCAGTTTTCTGTGACTTTTCGAAAGCTTTCAACTGTGTTAATCATGGAATACTGCTGCAAAAAATGCATCTTTATGGAATAAAAGGAAGAAGTTTAGAATCAGGTCATACCTCAAGAATATATGTAAAATAGTGAAAGTACAAGATGTATACTCTAGTTCGAAAATATGAATAGGAAATTCATAAAATCTATTGTGGAATCATCTGCGACTGAAAGACAAACTTTAGTCGCTATTTTCCATTGTTCAAGATAACCTCTTGGGAGGTATTCATGTTGAAAAGGGGAACATTCTCCATGAAAATTGAAAAATGTGATTTATTTGTAATATCTAACAGAAAACAACTACTTCCCCGGCACAAGCCACGCTGGATATTGAACTACATCTGATAGATATTGTGAAGGAAAATGTTATTAAAAAATATCACTCACAGAAATCGTTCATTTCATTGAAGCAAGGTCCGCTTCTCTCGCATTTAATCCCCAATACATTTTGGTCGACAAAAATCTATTTCGCTTTGCCAAGCTCTTCAGGAGGATTGATATAGGATTGGAATAAAACATGAATACCTCCCAAGAGGTTATCTTGAACGATGGAAAATAGCGACTAAAGTTTGTCTTTCAGTCGCAGATGATTCCACAATAGATTTTATGAATTTCCTATTCATATTTTCGAACTAAAATCAAAATGCTCATGACAGGTCTATGTCAAAAAATAATTTTCAAAGTGTCACCGCAGAAGAAATGTTTCTCTCATATCCATCCCTGATGTGTATGCTTCTGAAGAGCCTGTTTTATTCCAATCCTATATCAATCCTCCTGAAGAGCTTGGCAAAGCGAAATAGATTTTTGTCGACTAAAATGTATTGGGGATTAAATGCGAGAGAAGCGGACCTTGCTTCAATGAAATGAACGATTTCTGTGAGTGATATTTTTTAATAACATTCTCCTTATCTAATTTATTTAATGATTTTTTTCAAGGAGAACTAGAAAGAATTTAAAAAGTCAGCTATCATAATGAAAATGCAAATTTTCACTTTCAGATTTTTTCTTTTCTTTTCAGTTAGTCTTTTCACAATATCTATCAGATGTAGTTCAATATCCAGCGTGGCTTGTGCCGGGGAAGTAGTTGTTTTCTGTTAGATATTACAAATAAATCACATTTTTCATTTTTCAATTTTCATGGAGAATGTTCCCCTTTTCAACGTGTATACTCTAGTCTTTCATCAATTCATTGTGGGGTACCACAGGGATCTGTTTTGGGGCCTATTTTGTTTTTACTGTGCCTCAATGATCTCGCTACAATTAATATTGAGCGATCCTTCGCAATTTTCACAGATGATACCCCATTATCATGGCATGGGAAAAACACAGAAATCCTGAAAAAAGTGGTGTCCTCAGATATACCAAAAGTTAAACAATTGTGTGATTCTAACTTTCTTCGTTTCAATGTGGGCAAGACTAAAATACTCAATTTCAAATTTAATTATAATAACTTGATACTTGATGATATCAATATTAAAGAGACACTTTGTACTGTAAATAGGTTTCTAGGTTTGCACATAGACAATAAATTGAAATTCAATGAACACATCATATCACTATTTAAGAAATTGGCCTCTGTATCATTCGCTGTGAGAACTGTTGCTAATGAGTTAGACAACACTACAGCCAGATCAACTTACTACACCCTAGTAGAATCCCATTTTGCAGCAAAAAACTTTTTAATCAGGTTTTTGTACTACAGAAGACGTCTTTAAGATATTTATGTAGGGCAAACAACAGAGATAGCTGCAGACACCTGTTTGTACAACATCGACTATTGGATGTATTGTGCATTTTTATTCTTGACATAATACCAGACAAAACTGTAATATTTACCTCCCAATACCTAAAATAACCCTGAAAAAACATCCCAAAACAAATATTCAATCACTTACCACGGGCAACAAATAATATTCTGAATCAAAAAAATTTTAGAAGAACAGTAAAGAGTATACTCATATATTTTTTACATGCATGATAGGGCATATAATATATTACGATTTTAATTTCATTTGTGTCTGTAATGTTATTCAATCACATCTCTAATATGCTAGGGTACTGTTTATATATTTGTATCTTTATTATCGTGATTATTGGTATTTTTAATGTATCGTACAAATATTTTTTTACATTCATTTATATTTATATTTTTGTGATTTCACTTGGTCCAATCCAATCAGAAGCTGAAGATATACTTGAAAGAGCTACGGAAAATAAGAGGCTTGCCGTTTAGGGTGCGATTCCAAGCACAGTCAACATTGCAAGCTTTCGACAGTACCTGACTTATTCACTTATACTGAGTAAGGGGTTTTGGTGTCTATAAAACTTTATGCTAACAACAATAGCGATATTCTTTTTACCAATTTCAACTGAGATCAAGTAAGATTCTCAGCACAGCTCAATTGCTGAGTATATGACAGTTATCAGTCTTAAGTAAATGTAACATGTTATTAACTGAGCTATTGAACTGTGCTGAGAATCTTACTTGATCTCAGTTAAAAAGAATACTACTAATATCGATTGAAAAATATTCACCAGAGTATCTCTCTGTTCGTGACTTCTGGTCTACATCAGGAATAAGTCTGAATACTTTGAGAACATTGGCTCCAGCTGTAATTAAACATTTTTCAACTTTGTTGAAGAAGTAACATGAAATTGCATGTTCGACTCCTGTAGCAGGATGCGTTTGTTTGCAAATGGAAAACATAGTTTCATATGTTCAAATAAGAATACGATTCAGATTATTTATGACTGGAGCATGATTCCAAATTCCTCCAGTGTGAAACCGGCACAGATCACTCTTCTAACCTCATAGCAATATTTATTATTATTCTGAGCTTTCAACACTTTCAACTTCCAACGTTTTAACCAAGTTTAACACTCGAGTGGATCAACTTTCAAAACAAAGACAGCGTTGCCACAGCTTAGAGATGTTGGATGTTCGTTGTCATCTCTTCAGCATTCAACATTAGATGCCAGCGCCAAAGTGGCAAAAATTGAACTACTCTCGAGTACATTATGTCAACAGAAGAACAGAATATTCACCATTTATAAGTACCAGAAATTCATTACTTATCAATAATTATTACAGGTTTAACAAAATGCACATAAACAATAGCCAAAATCTTGAGAATTTTGACGAAAACAATAATTTCAATGTACTTATCTATAGTGTCAAAATTTGACACCAGATGGAGTATCCCTTATGTTGAATTTAGGGTCACTGGATCCAGAAGGCTTTGCTTCTACGGGTACGGCCAATGGGAGGAGTCTAATAGTTTAAATCTTTTAGAGTAGTTCGAATGTCAAAAATAACCCACAAAAGCACCAATAAAAAGGCAACGAAAAAGTTGGGTTATAATATAAAAAAGAAGATTTGACATTGACACTCGTTTTAGTCGTTTTGACAGTTTTTCTTTTTGGTTTTGGTTCAGTATAATAATATTTTGTATTTTACTCTTGAATGGATATACACCAGCTACTAATTCTAATTCTGTAATTGATTGAAATTGAGAGGTATACAATAATTTCGAATTTCAAAGTAGCGTTGGTCGATTTCCGGGCCTTGCCCTATCTTGTAACCCGTTTAGCTGCTATTATGGAACATAAAGATAGAGCCGTCGACAAGGAACTTGAGTACCTATGTGATGATTTTTTGAAGTTCAATAAACAAAAAGTTGGACTATCTCATCCCTCAATCAACGTAATGAACAGTTTTAAAATTGGCTGATGGACATTGTGCACATGTCATCATAGCCAAATACTCTGCAAGATTTTGATTAGACTAGGAGAAAGCATCCATGATTTTGCTGTGAGTAGATGGAGGAAGTGTGTCTGACCAGGTCCCCGATTAATAAAATGTGAAGCGAGAAACAAATTTAAAAAATTTAAAATTATTAGACTGCAGAGACCATATATTTAAAATAGTTTTTAGGAAGCCTTTCGATCTAGCAGGGTACACCTTCCATTTTGAATGTGAGATACTTGGCAAAAGTCTTTTTCTTGCTTTATAGCATTTGTTTTTTTAATAATACTTCTTACCAGTGAATAAATGGCTTATTCGGAAGGCTCGGTGTTTTTATATTGTCTTTAGTTTCTCATAATGAATCCTAACATCCTCTTAGTTGATTAGACAATTTCTCAAATATGATAATCAAAGGTGAGTTTTTGATCTAAAAAAATTCCCAGATGTATTTTAACCAGTTGAGTTTATCATCTAGTGTGATACCTAAAAGTTTCACCCTATTACCACTTCCGAGGTATTTAAGTAAAATAATCAAAACATGTGTTTTGTTTTTTTATTTTGAACAATGTGCGATTGTTACTTCTGAACCAAAATTCTATACTTCGCTTTGCATTCAGTGTCACAACACAAGATTGAAGAGCCTATCAGTCTGTTGAGCCGCATATATCAGTTAATAAAAAATAAAATTGGTTTGATCTTGTCGAATGTGAGAATGTTAATGACTGTCTCGATCTGCTCTATAAAACAATTCACATTGTTGGAGCAAGTCATACCGAAGTATCCAGAAAAAGCAACTGCATATGAACCCAAATATCTATGCTCGACTCGGTGCATAAGATAAGAAAGAAAAATTATTTACACATATTAATTAAAAAAAAATAGTACGGACTCTAAAAACTAGTGCACTAAAGTAAATTACAAAGCATCAAATCAATAATAAAAGAAATATAGCACAAGATCACAACCCTCTTTGGCTATTTGTAAGATCCATATCCAGATCCAGAAGTGGATTGCCTAGAGAAATGCAGCTTGATGACTCAGTCAACAGTAGTGATATTGCAAATGCTTTCCTACAGTTATTCCACTCTGTTTATCAGGTCTCAGAAAATCATAGCAATTTCAAGTCTGTCTCGGATGCGTCATCTTTAACCTACCTTTGGTAACGAATCTGATGTTCTCAGAACTATAATAAACCTAAAACCAAAAAGGTCAACAGGCAGAGACAATATATTTATTTATATGGTTATACCATTTTTACATAAACTACAATTATAATACAAAGCTAGTGAAAGTTTCACTAAATGAATTTATACAGAATACGTCAGATAGTTTGCAGTATATATTTTATATTGCTAGTACAGATCTCAATCTATTCTTTAATTGGTTTAATGCATTATAAACTGGGTCAATAGAACCAAGGTTAAAATTCTAAGGTATTCTTGCCAAGGGACTGAATTGATATGACACTATGGGTATCTTATTGTCGGTATTTTTGTAGGTTGTCACTGACCAATACTTCATTTTCATGAGAAAAGGATATATAAATGTTGTCAGTAGAAAGTAAACAATACTACACAACACTATTTTCCTATGCAATATGCTGTAACAACTGGACCAATAAACCAAGAATTGTCCGTTACCGTATTACCGATTAGATAAATCTTGGAAATATTTTTTTAACATAATATAAACTTTTTTCTATGAACATGTCATTCCGGATTCCACTATTTTTGAACATTTCGATTTCGTACATAAAATTGACATATGTCGGTACTTCAAACGTTGGCTCTAACCTAACCTAACTTTTTCTGTGGGTTATTTTTGACATTCGAACTATTAGACTCCTCCCATTGGCCGTACCCGTAGAAGCAAAGCCTTGTTGAATTGAATTCCCAGCACTCAGAGTAATAAAAGACCAAAGACCATAGAGATACCCAGATACCTCCTCCATCCTTGTCTTGAAGTCAACCTCAGGGTAATAAAAGACAGAGATGCCCTGCCTTCCTGCCTATACCTACACAATTACCTGTTTTGAACTCAGAGCAAATATAAACATAGAGATGCCTTTCTATCCTTGTTTTTTAAGCCAACATCACCTTGTTTATATTTACATCTGTCCTCCAACTAACGCATCTAGTTGCATTGTCCTCTGAACTGAATGTTCACATCCCCTCAGTCCCCTCGACCATATTTCATTGTTGAGAGAGATGGACATCGTGGTTGTCTACAAATCTGTTATGTTTGAGTAGAGAGGGCATCTCTATGTTTATTATTGCTCTGAGGTTTTGAAGTGAACATGAACTATCCTTTTCTATATAATTTGTCGGCGAGGGGGTGACGGGTGGTGAAATGTTATGGACAGTTTGTTCACATTTAGAGTAAAGACTAGTTTATGAAAATGCGAAATTCGCAAAAATAATATCTTTTTCATTTCAATTCCATTAAATGAAATGGAAAAACATATATTTTTTGCGAATTTCGCATTTGCATGAACTAGCCCTAAGAAGGGCCATAATACAAACGACAACTTGATCCGTATGAAATGAGCAGGAATACACGAAACTACCCGAATTAATACGGACTTAACATGTATAAGGCCCTCGCTTGTAAACAAACAAAGTTATGTTGACTTCAAGACAAGGATGGAGAAGGCATCTCTATAGTCTTTCATTACTCTGAGATAACATGTCACCTCCCGTCCATAAATTATTGTATAGAAAAGGATAGTCCATGTTCACTTCAAAACATTTCAAAACAGGTATTTGTGTGGGTATAGGCAAAAGGCAGGGCATCTCTGTATCTTTTATTACTCTGAGTACCAGCTATTCTAAATTATCAGATTTTGACTGACGATATCGTACGTGTTTATTTTTCGCCTATACTGGCAAAACTGGTAATTTAAGTCAGCTGGAGACTCGTCGTTTTCTAATGTTCCCAACTGTATAATACATGCATCATGTGACGTGCATTTTTCAATCTTGAATTGAATATTTTCACTTTTTGCCAAAATTATCGTACAATCGGCCTTATCGCCATATCGTACATAGTACGGAAGGCCAAATTATCGTAGAAAACGATAATTATCGTACGGGTTGGCAACCCTGAATGTTCGATATGTACCGATACATTGAGGTATCGATACTTTTTATTTCGATACTCGGTATTTTGTATCGATAACCGTAATAGAGCACTGTCAGTGACGTAATATGACAGTTGTGGAACAATGTCATAGGGGGACAACCAAATCAAACTGAACAAAAACAAACCCATTGAACCCATTTTCCATAAGGCTCGTGAATCTTTCTAGTCAATTTTCTGCGAAAAGTGATTTATAAAAATTGCAATTATTCACTAACATCCACACAAAACGAATTTTCATTTCGTCAAATGTCAAATGCTTTGTTTGTCCCCCCATGACCGCCATGTTGGGACGTCAGGTGACAGTGCTCTATTCGCGAAATGCGTTCCCGCTAGGTAGCGCTAAAAATGTAGGCGCGAAACAATATAATGGTGATCAGCTGCTAAACTTCCCATAAGAGACCATAGTTTTTAATTTCAGTCTTATTCAAATGTGATTGAAGTACTCGAGATGTCGAAAGTTGGAATGGGTTTATCAGACATTTTTATCTACGACGACATGCATTGTCATGTCTGGCAAAACTCTTTGTTTTTTAATGGAAAATAATGTGAAGAAACTTTGTCTTTACTACTATTGATAGTACATTCAACATTGTGGCAGTGAGCAAATATGTTTATTTTAGTAAAATTTTTGACTTCTGCCGCCCTTTGACTGATTCTGAAGCTATGAACACCAAATAATATCACTGAACTCAATTTATTTTCCAAAAATCGATTATTAATAAGAAAACAATTGAAATAGGTACACTACCGATTATGGCAAGAAAGAACTGATGTACTTTTTATCAGTTCAACCAAATAATTATAGATGTCGCACCCTTTGCGCACACTGCGTTATCGTATCGAAAGAATTACTTTATTTTTGTGAAACACTTTTTACACTGTGTTTGTGATTTGTTGTGTGGTTCACCAATTTTATAAGATGGTTCATGATTATCACGAAAGTGAAAAAAACATTAATAGTAAAAGTGAACTGTCAAATGAATTAAAACTGTATGTGCATGGACCCTTGCTAACATTTATGTATGTGTCCATTCAAATATTGAAGTACCTATCATGACACAAGTTTAAAATTTGTAGCCATTGAGTATCTATCAGTTGTTGGCACTTCGGTGCCTTGTGAACGATTATTCAGTAAAATTGGAAAAATACTGACCGGAACTAGAAAACGTTTAAACTAAGCGGGGTTGGGAAAACTATTGTTTTTATATTCTTTGTCTTCAAAAGACTGGCATCAATAGCTGAGTTTTATTTTCTATTTTTTTAATGTGTGTTTTTTTGTGCTTTATTTCTGGATCTGTTTTTGTTTGGTAGTTTGTACCGTTGTACTGTTAAGAGCAAGATGGATAGAAACCCTGGTGGATTGACTGATTCGCTTTTGTTTCACCCAAAGTTGTTAATGCTGTAATAAGATGGGATTAGCTTTCCCATTGTCAGTAGATGGCGCATTATCAAAAAATAGCCGAGTTTACATTCCGAAGTACTGAGTCATATTTTTTTGGAATATTTTAAATTTGACTGTTTATGACTATGTTTATAATTTTTGATTAACTGTGATTTACATTTCATCGGGATATTCATCGTTTTTTTCTGTTCTTTTACTACTTCTCGTTCAGTTCGCAATGATTAGTTATTTGTTTATTGTTGAGTTTTCTGTTATTCTTGTATTTGCAGTGCATAATGTTTTTTCAAGTTTGTACTTGGACATGGCTGCGTTTGTATGAAAGATCTAAGGTTAGTATTATTGTTTAAATATCCCGTACATATCACATATCCAACTAGTTAATTTAAAATTACTGTTCTGATTTTTGATGAAATAAGCACGTTAAACATGTTATGTCGTATTTTTTAACAAAATTGAATAAATACGAAATGTAAACATGTCATGACAATGACAATTGTCCAACGTCATCATGACAAGTATTCATTTATCAATCTGTAATGACTTTACCGCCATCTACGAACGATCGTGAAGCTAATCCGATCTAATAAAATATGAAGAATCACGTAGGCCGTACCTTAACAGTTTTGGTAGGCCGATTTCACAGGTATAAATGAACGCACCAGAGTTTCTATCCATCTTGGTTAAGAGGAATCACCAGCGCGTCATCATGAAAGTTGAATTTCATGATTGCGTCGCACATCTTATAGGTGTGGGCGGATATATTTTTCAAGAGTGATATTGAAGGTAACGAAGCACCTGTCCGTAACAAAACTACATAGCTCGGAGCGCCAATAAGGTATGTAGATAGCCCCTAATCGTAGTTTCGGTTTTGCGTAAAAACTAATGATTTTATAAAAAAAAATCTTCTGGTTCTATAATTTCCTTAAGAATGCGGGAACCTACCTATTTTTTCATTTGTCAAACCATAATTTTTTTTCTTCAGAATCATTAAAACCAAAAATCAGTTAATTTCTCATTCTTACAAAAAAATTGAATCATTTGTACCAACAAAATTTTCACCAAAAACTAAAAATGAACGCTTAAAACCAAAAAACTCGTTTCATAATAGCAGGTATACCTATATTGTGTTCGCTCTCAAGAGTTTTTATGTTTTTAATAAAGTCGAAGTTACTCATCTTGTAAAGCTTTATTTTCCCCCTTTACGGTAAGTACCTATTTTAAATAGATTAAAATTCTATCTCGAAAAACACATTTTTCCTTCAAATCGATACTTTCAATACCAATAGGTAGATAAACATCCATAGAAATTATAATATAAACTTACTCTACAATGCCAATCCCCTCTTCGGGGGACACTGAAAAGTGTTGTAAAACTTGTAAAATTGTAAAGGTTTTCATCAATGCGCATGCCCATAACCGGTCTCCTAGCTCTGCAGCGTTGACAAATTTCAGAAAATTTTATCTTTGTAGTCGAGATTCTGTCGAAAATAATCTAACATTACTTTGAAGCCTACCCAAATTCCCGTTGACTTGTTGGGATCGTGCAACAGTGTTATCAGTTTTCAATTGTCGCAGAGGAAGGTAGTTCGCCAGAGCCGGTTTGGGTTAGTTTGGTAGTTTAGGGGATTTGTGTGATTGTGAAATTAACCATTAACGTTATTGTGTTTATTTAGATGTGCTTTTCTTATTACTGTTGTTTACTTCAATTATTCACTGATAGTGTGTATGTTATTGGTTTTTGGGTTTTTCTGTAGTGAAATTTTAATTTTGACAATGTTGACGTGCTTGGTTCTATGGTGTGGAAATAAAGGAAATATTTATTCCTGGAATCCATTATTTTTAGTAAGTACCTACTTGAATATGAATTGTTAATGGCAAATCTAATAAATAACATAAATAGAGTAGAAATAACTCCCATCTTTGATAAAACTGAGAATATTAATCCTTTCTTTACGTTTGGCTTATATAAATCATTTTAAGCTTGACGAGAGCACAAGCTAGCTTACTCCTCTGGAACATCGCAGAAAGGTTGGCGATCTGTCTGTGTTTTGTAGATATTTCCATGAACGATGCTCTTCCGAAATATTATCAATCGTTCCACCATTCCCAGCAAGCACGAAACATAACAGTCTGTTTCGCGATGTTCTTCATATGTCACAAATATTATGTATATTTTTAATATCCAATAAATATTAGTAGTACATTTTGTTTACACCTAAAATGTACTCTCTTGGTCACAACGCTACATCCTGTTGGTAAGTACAGGCATCATCTTTAGGACATTGTTATGTCATATTGCTTCAAATACCCTATTTAGACGTACCATTCATGTAATATTGTACCGTCTTCGCATTGTCAAGAAAGGTATGTGATGGGTACGTTTTTCTGAAAAAATTGGACAAGTATGTATTTTGAATGTTTTGATCCCTGTGTTTTTGAGCTACATTTGTTTGGTTAAAAAAAAATTCGAACGTAAATGCAACGTTGAACTGTTGCATAAAGAAGAGGAAGAAGAATAGGTAGTTGAACCTTAACCTTAACATAACCTAATACATTGTCACATGGCACATGGTTTTCTTCCCTTGTTTAACTCGTTTAGTCGTTTTCCAGTTTGTTTCAAGTGTCGTTCAAGTTGAGAATTATATGAAGGTATGTATAGGAAACCTATTAAAAATTTGTCTGCAAGACAGAAAAGGAACCTGAGACAACAAATCTCTCGTAGTATTAATAAGAGAAGTTCCAGTCTACACGAAACTTCAATAAATATAGAGGAGGATGGAGGTCAGCATCAGGAACGAAGCGTCGAGAATGGTTCAGTTTCGAATTGTGAACTTACTTCACCTTCGAAAACGGAATCAGCACAGGTTCATATAGATACTCCACGCACTCATCTTCCAAATTTTGATAATTCCGATGTTAATTATAATTCTAGTGATTCCTCTGATGATACATATTCAGAGTGTTCATGTTTGGCATGTAGCAATTCATTTGATGTAAACATCAGGGAGTTTAATGACGATTTGAAAAATTGGGCTGTAGAATGTAACGTACCACTCAATCACACTTCAAAATTGCTACAGATTCTAAAAAAACACAATTTAAATGTTCCTTCTGATGCTCGAACTTTGCTTCATACCCCCAGAAATGTAGAAATTAAACAAGTTGAGCCAGACGTTTATTGCCATATTGGGTTGAAATCTGCAATTTTAAAGGATTTGGATACTTTGCCAGATGACATTGAAGCTCCTCCAATAATAAAAATTAATATCAATATAGACGGTTTACCTCTTAGTAAAAGTTCAGGAAGTCAATTTTGGCCTATTTTGGGTTGGATTGTGTCGAATACTTTTCATAAATTTCGTTTTAAGCCATTTGTTATTGGAATATACCATGGTCACAGCAAACCTTGTTCGGCTAATACTTTTTTGAAATATTTTATTGATGAATTTGAAGATTTAAAAGTAACAGGTGTACTGTGGAGAGGATTGAAAATCAACATAGAGTTTAATGCCTTAATTTGTGATGCGCCTGCAAAGTCTTTTGTAACATATACCAAAGGACATACAGGTTATCATGGGTGTAGCAAATGTATTCAAGAAGGAGATTATCTTACTAATCGAATGACTTTTTCTTTCTGAACTAGGATGTCCACTTAGAACCGATGAATCTTTTAAAAATAAATTAGACGAAGACCATCATGTAGGTACATCTAATTTGGAAAATTTAGATATTGGTATGGTGTCTCAGGTTCCTTTGGATTATATGCATCTTGTTTGTCTAGGTGTCATGAAAAGGCTCCTCCAATTTTGGCACAAAGGGAGGCACGATGTTAGAATTCCAGCGAATAATTTGAGTCAGCTAAATGATATTTTTATCTCTAGAAAACCCAGAACTCTTCACGATATTGATAGATTCAAAGCTACTGAATTTAGGCAAATTTTACTATATACTGGAGTTGTCAGTTTTAAAGATTTTTTACCTGAAAATACTTATTCAAATTTTTTATATTTGTCTTGTGCAATAAGAATCCTAGCTTCAGGACTATTCAGTTTGTTTTAAATTTCATCTTTTGTATTTTCTAGATGCAATATTTGAAAAATATTGGAGGTCATGACCATAAAGATTTTACAACAAGGATTTGCAAGTCGTTACTGACTAATTCCTTGGCAGAACTTTGCTCCTGGCTAGGTAGGAAGAATAACTTCGCCATAGGTCATCTACAGTTCACCAATATAGCATTTGTTAAGTCTGTGGTACTATAGGTGTACCCATTCAGATATAGTAGAAATTGTTATCATCATTGGCCATTATCACCAATGTTCAACAGTACTGCTGAACAAGCTGTTTATACCCATAGAAACCTGACTCATATTGGTCTGAAACTGTCATTTCTATATCAACAGTTACTTGAGTTTATCAGCCTCGTTAAATATTGGTGAATATAGCAATAACTGTCCTATAATAATTATGGGCTGGGTGGATATGGTTAGTAAAAACGCTACAACGTCATTCATCTCAGTTCTATAAATATGTATATGTTTTTGTCTTATAGAATCTTTTGCTATTGGACCATCATGTTGCATTTACAATTTTGATGTTTTTATTTTAGATATCGTTCACCACAAAACCCGGTGCACCAGGAAAGAATTTGAAACCGTCTTTTCGGAGTGGCTTCGTCATGCCAAACAGAGGAGGATGAGAGAGAAGAATTGAAGATTTTTTTAATTATTTATTTTGTATAATAAGTAATACATTCGTGACATATTCAAACAGAATTCTTTCATTTTGTTTACACAAGCTTTTGTTGGGTCAAAACTCAAATTATTAATTTGTCAATAATTCAAAAACTGTTCAAGGATTGTCATATATTTTGTCATGGCCTTAAAGGGTTTAGTTTAAAGTGACATTGATTGAAGAAAATACTTTTTGGAACCTTTTTCCGAGTTCTCTGAATGCCTTCTACAAAAGCCTGTATTGTTGTGGTCGTTTTTTCTGTGGAATTTGTTTTTTTCTTTATTTTCTATTTATATAAGCACATTTATTGTATTCAGTATTGGGACACCCTGTATGAGCAAAGAACAAAATTTGTGTGCCATTGAAAACATGAATTCTATGTTAGAAAATTACATTCAAGTAACCTCTAGTATCTATAGAAGATTGACATCCTATGTTCATATCACCCATATGTAGTAAGGGGATCTGAATATTATAGCTTTTAAATGTTAACATATAATATTTCAAGTATATCAACAAATTACGTAGGAGAGATGTTTTGTTGGGTATTTAACGAATGTCCCAGTAGAACATACCTGTGATAATGTCGTGCAAACATCTTATGAAAAGCAATTGTTAACATCTAACCTACATACTTTCAAAAGCCTCTGTTGCGGAAATTCGGATGTTGCATACATGTCTAAGTGATATCAAAAGTACATCGCATGGGAGGTTTAATATCCCCAATGTTATGTTTTGAAACATATATGAGATGTTTTTGTGCTTGCTGGGTTAGCGGTCCCTTCGAGACTGACCCGTCGAGCTCCAGTCCTCAGAACATCCATATGCCGTCACTTTGGAGATATGCCGAACATCTGTTTCCCAGAATATCAATTCCTACCTACCTTCCTTTGGTTCTCACGTTGTTCTCTGAACAATACAGGATGTTTCTTTCCGTAGGAATCAGAACTTCACCAATAGTTACCTACTCAAGATATATTTTTTCATTGTTATTTTATTCGATGAATTTCTCGGATATAATAATAATAATAAATTTATTTCCACAATTAAAATGCATACAATACATTAACATAGAAAAAGTCACACAATACATTAACATAGAAACAGTCACACAGTACATTAACAAAGAGTCAAAAGGCTAAAAATTTCAGTTTCACAACATAGGTATGCCCACCAAAACTTTTCGTGTCTCATAGACTGCCCTGACACAAAATCGCACTGAAACTCACCCTGGTATGAATGAAAATAGTCCTGATCATGCGCACTAAATAATGCATCGAACTTTTTACAACACTTTCGTCCTTTTGAATTGGCATTCTAGAGTAAGTATATATATATTATAATTTCTATGTAAACATCCCATAGAGACGTATCGATACTTTCTATCGATATTTTCGAGAGTATCGAACATCTCTACCACAGCTTCTTTAAACTTTAAATAATAGCGACTCTCGCCATGGATAAGAGAGTTATTGTTATTGCAAACTTGCAAAATGTATGTACCGTATACATTATACCTTAGCGCTATGTCGATAAGGTATACTTAAAAATAAGAGTTATTGCAGTTGCTTAGTAGGGTGTCATGCCAAGTATTATCAGATTTGCTATATTGAAATCAAAAAAATAAACTAGCATTACTTTAATACACTTCCTTTAAATTTTATCTTTAGATCAACTCACAACTAAACTTCCTCGCAGAATAATTTTGATAATTTATCTCTGAGTCTTATTTTACTTATCACGGAACAATAAAATTGCAAACATAGAACCCCAAATATGTATAACGTATAAGGTTTAAAGCTTATCCATATTTCTTAGAGATAACGTACGACGTTATACCATAAACATGTTTGTTTACTACTGCGCATGCGCAGATGTCATTCTAAGGCATACCGTGTATAGCCCAAATTATGTGCAATAACTCTTCAATAGAAAACAGGGTCGTCGCTGGTGACGTTATTCAATTATATTTGCGCGGGAAATATACTACTCAATACTTTAATGAACTACTACTAATGCAGTATTGAAACTAGATAAGAAATAGACTGAAAGGTTTTTATTTACTCAAGTGATCATTAGTTGACAACTTTTTATATATTTTTTTCATATCTTCCACGATCAGATTCGCTTCTATCTCCTTTTCGCTTCAGACCAGAACGGGGTGTTGTTGAATTCAGCATTTTTATTCTGATATACATATATCCGTTGTGATAAAAACTGTTTTATCATTTCTTGTGGAAACTCGGGGTGTTTTTTTGAAATTCTTTTTGTAATTGTTTCTACTATCCTAGGCCGTCTACTGACACAATTTTTGTGATATAACAAAAATATTTTTCCAAAACATTTTGCTTTTTCAAGCTAAGTTTAGTAGGAATATTTGGTTCTGTTAGTCCACCAAAAGACAGATGACTTAGCCAAGCAGGTACTTTGTGCATACTGATGTTCAATTTGTACCTGGTTTTAAGGGCTGATCTTTTGTATATTTAGGATATTTGTCTTCAAATTTTCGTGCAATCCAACCACAAAGGTATGAAAATATTCGATCCTGTTCATTGTCTGTTCCACCAATCTCAATGTATTCGTCACTGGATTTTCTTTCATGTTAGTAGGCGAAGGGAATTCTTATGGTGCTTCCAGTAGTTCCACATTTGAAGCAGATTTTAATTCAATGCCAGATTTCAAAAATATTTTATCAATTAAATACTCTTCTTTGTCGATATTCTTTTGCACATTTACTTTTTGTTGTACAAAACCTGGTTGTTCAGGATCCGAAGAGAGGTCGACCTTCACCGTGCTGGTTAACGGATGAAACATACTTTTTATCAAGATGGATAGAAACCCTGGTGGATTGACTGATTCGCTTTTGTTTCACCCAAAGTTGTTAATGCTGTAGTAAGATGGGATTAGCTTTCCCGTTGTCAGTAGATGGCGCATTATCAAAAAATAGCCGAGTTTACATTCCGAAGTACTGTCATATTTTTATTGGAATATTTGAAATTTGACTGTTTATGACTATGTTTATGATTTTTGATTAACTGTGATTTACATTTCATCGGGATATTTATCGTTTTTTTTCTGTTCTTTTACTACTTTTCGTTCAGTTCGCAATGATTAGTTATTTGTTTATTGTTGAGTTTTCTGTAATTCTTGTATTTGTAGTACATGTTTTTTCAAGTTTGTACTTGGACATGGCTGCGTTTGTATGAAAGATCTAAGGTTAGTATCATTGTTTAAATATCCCGTACATATCACATATCCAACTAGTTAATTTAAAATTACTGTTCTGATTTTTGATGAAATAAGCACGTTAAACATGTTATGTCGTATTTTTTAACAAAATTGAATAAACACGAAATGTAAACATGTCATGACAATGACAATTGTCCAACGTCATCATGACAAGTATTCATTTATCAATCTGTAATGACTTTACCGCCATCTACGAACGATCGTGAAGCTAATCCGATCTAATAAAATATGAAGAATCATGTAGGCCGTACCTTAACAGTTTTGGTAGGCCGATTTCACAGGTATAAATGAACGCACCAGGGTTTCTATCCATCTTGCTTTTTATGAAGTTTCGTAAATAGACGAATACGCCTAAAATGGGTTGCCTATCAAAATGTGGTCCAGACTATATACAGTGAATTTCAAAAATTTGCACCATATGGAAAACTTTTCTAATATCGATTACACTCCACTCATTATGATTTTCATCACTGAGGAGTCACTAATTTTTCGGTTGTTTCGGTGTCCTAGCCAGGAATATGTAGCGAACTGATTTGTGAAAACTTTTGGACTCTGCTGGCATGCTCTTTAGCATCACACCCTCCTATGGTACTAAAATATGCTGCCTGTAAAAGTAATTGAAAATATATTATTATACAAATTTATTTTCGAAGTAAAATGCCACTAATAACTATATTATACAATGTGACCCATTTTAAACGAAGCACATACATTTTTCAACCGATTGAAATGTTTTTTTTTTCTTAGGAAAACATTCAAAAAGTACAGTAGGACACCAAATTACATGAATTCCATTTTCAGAGCCAACTATTCTCATTTTACAAGTTAAAATTCTAAAAAAGCGTTTTTATAGTTACAGGGTGTCCAAAAATAGATTTTTGCTATTTTAGGTATAATGCATCTATTTGATTTTTGTTCTCTTATTCGAAGTTGAACTGTCTTAGAAATAAACTTATAACACCTTAGTTGTAGCTCATGGAGTTCCTCCATTTGAATAAAATAATATATCACAAAGGGTGTTGCATTACATCATGGCAAGACAATGTTCATAGAAAAAGATAAAAATAAATACCATACTTAATTGTTTTTATTTTCACTCAATACGTAAACACTAGAAAGTTTAGATCAACTACATGAGGATTCATATAATTGCCTGTCCAACAGTATATAGTTTTCCATGTACAGGGTGACAATTTAAATGCTTTCAAAGACTATATCTCATGAATAAAATTATATAATCATTGCGAATTGTCCATGGCTGTTACTCAGATATAAAACTTAAGAGCAAACAATACCCTTGATGAAACGGGAATCGGTTTTGAGCGTTCAGTTTAATTTTTTTGCGAAAATTTTGTTGACAAATGAAAAAAATAGGCAGATTCCCGAATTCTTAAGGAAATTATAGACTCAGAAGAAGAAAAACGAATTGTATAAAATCATTAGTTTTGACGCAAAACCGATTCTACGATTAGAAGCTATTTACTTTATTGGCGCTCCCAGCTGCGTAGTTTTTTCACGGACAAGTATTTCGTTACCTCCACTATCGCTCTTGAAAAATATATCCCCACACACCCAACATGTGCGGCGCAATGATAAAATTTGACTTTCGTTATGACGCGCTGATGTTGCCTCTTAAACTGAAATGACTCATGAAATAATCCTCTGTGTATGGGAATGAAATGAAAAAACGCATCATTAACATTTTATATACCTGAATGGCTAATTTCAAATTCTAAGTAGATAGTTACAGAAAATAGATAAATAAACTTACAACACCTATAAAACACTAGTTTTCAATTCTTATTAGCATCTTTTGTTTAAAAAAATATATATTAATAAAAAAAACTTTTTAAAGACAAGCTTTTATTCAAATGCGCTAAAAAGTAAAAAATTATTCCTTTAGATGTGTAATGCACGTTATTCTGTTAGTAACAGATTCAAGAGATTATCGCGTGTAACGTTTTAAGTTCGAATACGAAAATACCTATTCAGGTAAATAAAATATTGATGATGCGTTTTTCATTTCATTCCCATACGCACAGGTGTTAACAATAGTATATTGTGCAACAAGTGGGGAAAGTGCACAAATTTAAAGAATGAATGAATGAATGAATATGTTTATTGAATGGGAAGGTAATCCTAATATACAAACAATACATCAATACACATGAAATTCAAGTAATACATAGATATTATACCTATAAAAAACTACTTATTTACTAACATTAACATATAACATTGATAGGTAATAAATAACTATTTAAATATTTAAATACAGCGTAATCATTGTAATATTATATTATTCAATTTTATATAATCATTAAGTTTTGCTTTAAATATATATAAACTTTTGCTGTCTTTAATATCCTGAGGTAACTTATTGAATTGATTTAACCCTTTATAAAATAACACTTTCATTGAGTTAGATAAACTGCATCTTGGCAGATGAAGATCATTGATTTATCTTGTAACATAATTATGAGTAGTATTTCGGTATATAATGAATTCATTAAAATATGATGGCAGCATTTTATTAATAGTTTTAAATACAAATATCATTGCTGCTTTGTACAGCCTGTCTTGTACTGAGAACCACTGTAATGTATTTAGCATAAATGCTATACTAGTATACCGATTGCATTTCAGAATTACTCTCATGCCTCGATTTTGTAATTTTTGTAATGACCTGATTTTGTTTTAATCAAAACCATATAACAGGGTACTGCAATAGTCAAAATGCGGTTGTATTATAGTGTTATATACCGTGATCTTGGTAGCAGTTGACAAGTGAGTGGAAATTCTTGTGAAAAAATACAGTTTTTTTGCTATTTTTTTTGTTACATATGTGTGATGTGCATCGAACGATAAACTATTGTCCAACACAAAACCCAGATACTTAAACTCTGTTACCTGTTCAATTTTTTCGTTATTGATTTCCAATACGCAGGCATTTATATCAAGTTGTTTATATTTGTATGGTGTAGTTAGGATCATGGCTTTTGTTTTGGACGCATTCAACTTCAATTTATTGATGTTCAAGTAGGTAATTTTTTATTTTTTCTAAACAACATTATTTTTGTTAGAGCTACATCCAAATTCTTATGAGATACAGACAACAGTGTATCATCAGCAAATAAGTTTATAAAATCACAGCTGTGACATAAACCGATATTATTAATGTAAATTAAAAATAGCAAAGGGCCTAACACGCTACCCTGAGGTACACCATAGTACACTTTAGTGGTTTATTTTCTGTCACTCAAGTACTCCTTAAACCATTTTAGAACATTTCCTTTAATTCCGTTAGCTTCCAATTCTCAGATCAATAATATAAACAATATTATGATATATATATATATATATATAAACAATAATATATATATATATATATAACAATAATAATAATAATAATATAATAATATATATAACAATAATAATATAAACAATATTATTGATCTGAGTTCCAATTTTTTAAGTAGTATATCACGATCGATTGTTTCGAAAGCCCGTCTTAAGTCCAAAAAAACAGCAATAACATAGTCTCCATTGTCGATAGATTGGGTCCATTTACTTATGGTCAGTTGTAAGGCCGATTCGCAAGAGTGATCCTTACGGAAACCTGATTGATTTGTCATGAGAAGATTATTGCTTTCAACATAGTTCAAAAGCTGATCATATACAGCCATTTCTAGTATTTTCTCAATGCCTGGCAAGATGTTTATTGGTCGGAATTCACTAGCTTTACATGTGTTTTTAACTTTGTGTATTGGTATGATTATGCTAGTTTTCAGTTGATTGGGAAATTGACCATATTGAAGTGAAATATTAATGAGGTGTAGCAAAACATGGCCACCCACATCACCCCTATGGTGTTTTTTATAAACTTGATATCAACAATTTCGGTTCCTGATTTATTTTCCAATTTATTAACAATTTGTGTAATATCTTTTAATTCAAGTTGATTAAACAATTCAAAATTACACTGAACTACGATTTCATTTTGCCATTCTTCAGTAGCGTTAATCGAGTTGACAATATCTTCTAAACTTGATTCAAAATACTTATTAAAAGCTTCTGCTATTTCAGTTACATTTTCAAGAACTTTTACTTGACCTTCAGTTTCAAATTCTATATTGTTTATAACACTGGTATTTGTTTTTGTATCTATTAATGATTTGATGGTTTTCCACATAAGTTTCTGATTATTTGCACTCAAATCAATTTTGTTATAATAATATTCTTGTTTTTTTATTTTAAGTAAACTAACTACATCGTTTCTTAGTCTTTTGTACCTATCCCAATTATTTTCATACCTGCTGTGTCTATATAATTGATATGCTTCATCTCTTTGTTTAGTTAGATCCTTAAGATCACTGTCAAACCAAGGGAGACTGTTTTGGTGGAAAGAGTATGTTTTGACAGGAGCAATTTTGTTGACTGTTTCTTCTGTTTTACTAATAAAGTCATCGTAAAATCTTTCAATGTCTACGCAGTTAAGTAAATAATTATTGTTAATTAATTCAATACAGATTTTATTCATATTTTCTTTTCCCAGATTACGATAGCTTTTCGAAGTTTTTGGCGAATTAGATATAATATTTAGCAAGTTTACTGAGACAAAGGAATGATCAGTTAGCTTAGGCACATGATGAACTATTGTTTGAATCTCAAAATTGCTAATGACATAATCAATCAAGCTTGCATTATTATTAGTAATTCTAGTACATTCTTGCACACTTTGAATCATCCCATATATGTTTAATAAGTTTTTTAGACGTGTTGAATAAAGTTCGTTTTTTATAAAGTTAATATTAAAATCTCCAGCTAGAATAAATTTTAAGTTAGAATGAGAAAGATCTTCACATATATTTTCAAAATGGTCTAGAAATATTGTATGGCTCGCGTTGGGTGAATGATAAAGTGCACCTATTAATATTTTAGCATTATTATATTTTATTTTTATAAAAGAACACCAAAAGTTTCTTTCTAAAATATAGTTTTTGTAGTTGGAGTAATGCATGTGGGATTTTATGTACATGAGAACGCCTCCTGTATGTCGCGATGAAGAATCACACCTAATTGTTTTATAGCCCGGTAGCATTAGTTCATTGTCCTCAATTTCAATAGTAGTGCGGCTTTCGCTGAACAACATTATAGATGGTTGGTAGGGTATGATTGAGACAATTACTTCGTCTCTATGAGCAGTAAAGCTTTCTATATTACCATTAGGCTAATAAAATTAAATCGAAAAAAACCGTTTTGAGGAATTAATTTCCAGCAAACTGGAAATCGTTTTAATACCTCTATTTGGTCCTAAATGCGTGTAATCTGAGTTTGCACCATCTCAGGTGGTGAGCTTAACTTTTGATAGCTGCAAAACGGTGCGTCGGACCGAAAATGTTATTCCATTCAATAATACGGAGGACAAAATTCTGCGTCGAATGACATCTGAAAACATCAAATTCCGTTCAGAGGTATAGCCGAAATCGAATGTTGAAAAAAAGAAAATTTCGTAGTTCGGTGCAAACTTACATTTTGCGGCTTTCCAAGACGACATTTCTTGAAAACAGATAATCTTATTGAAAAAATTCATTGAATAAAAGTTGTAGAGAATAAAATTTCATAATCATAGTTCCTAATAGTTAAGGTGCAATGAAGGAACGAAAACACTTCATTGATGAACAGTTTGTGGCATAAATCAATATATAATAGGCATGCAACACAAAATGTGGCAGCCTTCATGTTCGCATTTTCTTTGATGTCGATGGTCCTTCAATGAGAAGCTCAGACGGCGCGATTGCATATCGAGGCCCCCTTCATCTGGATCATCTTCAAAGGGACTATCCTCACCTATTTCTGCTTCTACGGCAATGAAGGTCACATCCTCATCCTCGAATTGTTCTGAATTCGAGCATGACTGGCCGTTGCAGTTGAGGCATATTGTTGAACATTTCATGCCTACTTTTCGGCAGCTGCACTTGCCTGTACACTCCTTTGTACATTTGCAGGACACAGTATTGACAATTTCAGGTGGAGCTGGATCCTTTGTGTTTATGATGGGGAGAAGACCAAGGTCTGTCCTCCTCCAACCCCAGCTCAGAGGATCATTTGATCTATCATACCAGCCCTGGATTTGAAGGTACACCCGCAGAATATGTTGGGCGGCGGCTGCATTTGTTGGAGGTAGAGAGGCCAGCTCGAAAGTTGGCTTTGTTACGGATTTGGAAAATATCTCGTAGCGGATTTGGTCCAAGGAGGTCTCATCTACCTTAGATGAATAGAGGGCTGCCAAGAACAGTTGACCTGCTGAAATGAGAACCTCAGGATCTGCATCTTCATGATGAAAAACCTTGACAGTCTCTTGTAATGTCGTGTTCTTTTCAAGAAGCTTGACAAACTTCAACTTCCCTTGGCGATAGAATGCAGAGGTTGTATCACATCCACTGATTGCATGCAGGAACAGAAGATTCTGTTTGACAACAGACGAGAACTTGAAATACTTGGGAGAGTAGAATGTGTTCTGAGAGGTTCCCTTTCCAGGTTTCATGACGTAAATGTTGGATGAATTTGGTGCTTTGGCGGTTAATATGATCAATAAATCGGTGTCTTCCCCGATTATGATGACCGTCGCAAAGTTACCTGCCAATTCAATGGCAGTGTTGACAATAAGGGTGTCAGCATCCTCAACACTTTGCCTTACTTTGAACCCATGCTGTACCAATTTTTCACGCAGCATAAAAATAAGCCGTTCTTTGTTATTGTCGTTGGAGAGAAATTGTTCTTTCGGCATGGTTGCATTCATCGTTTCAGTGAACACCACATTTGCAGAAGAGTACTTGCTTTTACGGCGAAGCCGCTCAGCTGATTTGGTACTCTTTACTGATGCCGCATCAGGGTAACCATCAAAAACGATAGTTGTACTGGCAGGATTGTAGTATTTCTTAACGTAGTCCACATACTTGAAGAGAATTGTTGAAAATTTTTCCTTGGATTGCCAAACCACTCGATGTAAAAGAAAACCACCATCAATTACAATTGCACTATCTGCAAGGTTTGGTGGATCAGACACTGGTGAAAATAAATCGTAGAACACAGATTTTTTTGTTTTTCGCATTCCTGTTTCATCAAAGATGGAAAGGGGATAAGGAGCCAACTCAAACTCAAAGAAATTCTTCAACTGTTCCTCTGATTTTTTCAGAAGTGTTATGCGTCGGAAAAGTGTTTCTGGGTTAACTGGTATATCTTCGCCGTGAATTTTTACTTTTGAGTTGAAACTTTTAAGAGGAACAACGCTGTTTTTTCGTTTAAACTTGACATTACTGAAGTCGTTGCCAATAATTTTAGCAATACTCCGAATTCCTTTTTCAAACGCTTCATGGCAGTCAATTTTCTCATCGCCAGTTACTCCTGTGCTAATGGACATCACAAATTGTCCTAGTGGAAAGGGATCGTGGGATGAAAACCAGTCAAGAAGGATCGCAATATCTGCATCGTCCCTCTGTACCCTTGAGAACCTAGCGTCTACGTACTGATCTGAAGTACCATACTTCACGCAACAAAAGTCTTCCACTTGTACGGCAATTTCCATGATGGTAGGCATTGTGGCAACCCAAGTCACCAGTGTGCTGTCCGTTATGCCTCGTCCATGTGACAGCCCACCTTGGGCTTTCAGAGACCTCATGACGACCTGCTCAATAGTCTGATCAGTAAATACACCAGACCAAAACTTGTCAGACCTTCTGTCATATTTGTCATATTCATCAGGCAAGATCTTTTGGTCCAAATCTATCATGTCTTGGAGATACAATTGGCATGACTTGGCATATAAGAAGTGACCGCTCGAATGAAAGTACGGCAACATCCGTTGCACCGACTGTAGATGTAAATGCCAATTGCCAGTTCGCTCAGCCTCTATGAACTGCTTGAAGATGGACACCATGTGGAAATACTGCACCCACAGCTTTGCGGTAGGTCCATTCTGTTCAAGCTCCGACAGTTTCTTGTAGAATTGTTCCATAATGCTCATGAGCGCTGGTTGGTCCAGATGTTGTGGAAAATTTGGAGCCCCTATATTATTTAACGTATCTAATATTGCCTGATTATTGTCGTCAGTGATGGTCATTGTTGACAAAGCAGTTCTTGCCAATGCCTGGTAAACTAAAATATGACCCCTGACAGCTCTTGAATATGCGTGCCCCGTCAGCATCTTTTCTGTAGACTGTCTTGCGTAAATGGTGCTAAGAACATCCTGCAGCCCACTACCGTCCATTATGTATCCAATAGCACCCATAAAAGACATCAGCAGGTGGAAGCCACCTAGGCGTACGATCACTGATGATAATGGAGATTCAGAATTGCATGAAGCCACTATCTCTCTGGCTTTGTAATACAGAGGCTGGTCAAACGTCACGAAGCAGCATTTTTGTTTATCACCTCTTCGTTCAACTGAATCAAGTAGTACAGAGTATATAGTGTCAGGGTTTCCTGGAGGTGCATTCAGGAATGGTAGGCACAAAGTACGAGATTTCTGAAATGGCTGATCAGAGGTTATCTTTTCCATGAATCCGTTCCACCCTGGAACGTTCGGGTGGTTTCTCCATTTCCCATACAACCACAAGAAGTCGCTGGCTGAAGGTTTTACCACATCGATTGGGTTTCGTACGTTCATATCATAGATACAAATTGACTTAAGGCAATCCTGCTCGGTTTTTTGAAACGTGACCAAGGGTATGCTTCCGATTGCCCCAGTTGCCTTGGCTTTGGGTACCTTCTTCAATCTTGCAATTCTTGCCTTTGACCAGGCTGAGGTGTGAGGGGTTATACATTGGAGCCCACCCATAGCATGCCACGTGTTGGAGCCGTCAATCGTGTCTACGTTAACATCAGCATTGTCACGCACCCACTGGCTAAAAGAATCTTCCAGAACGACCTGCGGTGGGTCTTGAAGGACAGATGCTTGAAACAGTTGAACTTCGAAATATGAACAAGAAAACCCAAGACTTGACAACACATCCAAGAGTTCTCTTGATCCGTACTTCTGATGAAGCGTTGCACCAAGTCCTATGAGCAGTGGCGACAGGAAGGACCGCGGTCTCGCAGCATTAATTATTGCGTGAGCAATAGCACAGGTTTTCGTTTTTTGTTTAGGCCGAGCGGAAGTTGTTTTTCCCTTTTTGGTGTTTACAATTGACCCTACAAGCACCTTAAGGGTTTCTGGAATGTCATTCTCAACGTCCTTCAGAAATTCGTCCACTTTGGGGTAAGTATCAAGGGGATAAAACACTGACCTAATATCCTCGCGGCCAATGGCAGCAGCTGCTTTCACTATGCGAAGTCGCTCTTCTTTTTCGTCGACATTTCTGGAGTCATACCAAGCCTGAGTTAAAATTTTGTAACCTGTATTTCGAAAGCATATTACCGGGGGCTTATTTTTACCCATTCCGCTAGTGATAATAAGGTCGTCTTCATACTTTGTTTTCAGCTTTTTGAACAGGGATTTATGAGTCGGGATAAAGCCTTCGAAGTCTTTCAAAATTTCTGACAAAGTAAATTGGCATTGGTCTTCATTTTCCTCGATGTAATTGCAAATATAGTTAAATGCCAGAGACACATCTTCATCTTCAGGTCGACCAACTGACGATCCAGTTTTTGCATCTTTTTTCAGAAACTTGATACTGCAGGAGCGGTGGTATCTGGCCTCTACCGCAACTAAATTATTTTCAAGACGAATTCTTTCAAGTACCTCTTCATCCTGCCACCATTCAGCTGCAGCCAAGAGGGAATTTTTGAACTCAATTGTTGACACATACTGCACGGTAACTCGCCTCTTCAGAGGCTTCTTGCTTTCTCTGGCCACAAATTCCTGTGATGCGTCTTCCCCACAGATCACACATCTCTTCTTAAAATCAAAAGTCGGGACCCTCTCTCTATGCCTCTTGGGGTTTTCTTCTTCACTTCTTTTCTCCTTTGAATATATTTTCCTGCAACTTTCGTGAATCACTACTGAAGTAAGACCTTGAAGTTGAAGGTGTTTCTCATCCTTCCTTGCTATACTTCTTTTTATCAATGTTTCTATTCCTCGTTCTTTTACTGTAGTTAAGGCCTCATCATGTAATGGTTTGTAACAAATTAAACACTTCGGGTCATTCATGTTTGTAGGTGTTGAACACGCCAGATAGTCTTCGAAACAATAGAACACTTTCTTTCAAGTATAATCAACTTTTCACTCTGTAATTATCAAAACGTCAATAAATGACAAGGTGCACGCATTGATAACAATGTACGAAGTGACCCTTTTTTTCATTGTCCTACGTTACCATGACACCGTGCGCGAAGTAGCAAAGCATTGTGCGAAATAGGCACCTATTGCGAAATAGGTATTTTGCACACTGCATGTAAACTATGTGGGATTTTTATATTTCAACCTTTATGGTTTATGGTACTCAATGCAAAAAATCCATGGAATCATTTGTTTCTGAATGTTTAGGTAACAATAATTAAGGCTTTTAAACTCTTTTCAAATTGTGACAAAATTTTACACTACCTAATTTTATTTATTATTTACAATGAATTTTGTTTGGCGTTTGTAAAAAAAAATTTGTTTGCAACTCGTGCGCGAAATACTTTGGTGATTTCGACTATTTTTTAACTTGGCTGCGCCTCGTTAAAAAAATCAGCTCCCGATCACCAAAGTAGCATTTCGCGCACTATATGAAAAATAATTATTGATGCAAAATTTGGGACCGAAGCTGAACCGGGCATTCAGATATCCGGATAATTGGACAAATCAAGAAAACTTAAACATTTGGACATCTATCTATATAACGTAAAATTTTATTCTCTACAACTTTTATTTTATGGGTTTTTTCAATAAGACTATCTGTTTTCAAGAAATGTCGTCTTGGAAAGCCGCAAAATGTAAGTTTGCACCGAACTACGAAATTTTCTTTTTTTTAACATTCGATTTCGGCTATACCTCTGAACGGAATTTGATGTTTTCAGATGTCATTCGACGCAGAATTCCGTATTATTGAATGGAATAACATTTTCCGTCCGACGCACCGTTTTGCAGCTATAAGCAAAAAAATAAAAAAAGTGCAAAAATTTGGCGGTTTTTTGGCTATCAAAAGTTAAGCTCAACTCCTGGAATGGTGCAAACTTAGATTACACGCATTTGGGACCGAATGAAGGTAATTAAATGATTTCCAGCTTGCTGGAAATTAATTCCTCAAAATATAATTATTTGATTGGCCTACATATATAATATCTGACTTTAGCGATATATTAGGATTTTTGGTTAGTTTTTTCTACTTACGTTTGTGTTTACTATGGTAGGTAGTATTGTGACTCAATACTTGTTATCAAAACTGAAATAGCAATGAAGTATTCTACCTCTTAACAGTTGAATACTTTATTTAAAATTGACTTAATAAAAATATCAAGATCTAAAATAAAATAAAAAAAAGATAGCCTGGCCCGGGTGCCGAACCCGGATCACCTGCGGGGCAGGCTGATTCACATTCCATTCGATAGTACATATACGTATCTAACAGAATTTGAAATAGAATGTTCAAACCAACTATAAAAAGCTATCTTAATTCGAGGAAAAAGCGAAAGAAATTCTGAAAATCGTTTACTTCTTTTTCAAAACACGAATAAAAACTACTTATGGTATTGATTTTTATCTGTTTCTATGAACATTGTCTTGCTATGCTGTAATGCCCTCTGTGAGATATTATTTTTTATTCGATTAAAAATCGACTTTCTGACACCCTTTAGCTCGAAAACTGGTAATAGGATCGATCTGAGAATTGGACTATGTAATGACGATGCCATCAGGATCAACAACATATCAAAATTTAAGCTAAATCAGCCGAAAGCCATTTTACGTAGTAAATGTGCGGGGCCTTTAGTAATTCGCTCATTTTATAACAGGCAACTTTTCGCTCAGTTTATTTGAGATTTTGTCAAAATAATAATAATTTGCAATATACGACAATATGCTCCTTAACATAAGCTACAGTTCTACTGACATGGATGAAACTGTCAAAATATGCACGCCCATGATACACATTCGTCGTAAAATGGACTATAGTCCGTAATATATCCAGTGATAAGACACTTAACATTCGAGCAAAAAAATGAGAACTTCACATGTTGGGCTATGTGGGACATATTTTCTTGCATTTTTCTTAAGCTTGTAATATCGGCCAATTTTCAATAATGACATTAATTCCTAGTGGAATAGGTGTAAAATGTAGACATAGCTAAACTGACAAGTCAATTTCGACAAATTTCTCAGATACTACCAGACCGCAGGGAGGTCACGATAGTTCGCTGCAAGGAACGACGGGCGCATTTTCTTGCCCGCTCGAATGTGCTCCAATGTGAACGGGGAAATATCTACAAGCACTAGCATTGAAAATTATAATATATGGAGGTAATTTTAACGCCTCCAGAGTGTAAGGGTTTGAAATCTCGATTGCAGAATAGTATATTCTGTAACAAGGTTAGAATGAAAAATTCGATGCGAGTGGGAAGTTCCGAGCGCGAGCTTAAAGCGAGAGCGAGGAACCACGAGCATAACGAATTTTCATTTTAAACGAGTAACAGACTGTGCTTTCTCCACAACCACAAATTTCACATATAATCAAATGAAAAGCAAACGAAAAATTATTTTGAGATTTTATTTCACATCTTGTGACTATGATGCCAGTCAAGGCTAACGTAATTATTGCTACAATAATGTCAGAATATTCATTCTTAAGTGATTGAATGAAATACACGTAAAATGCATAAGACAGCAAGTGTTTTAGAATATTTATTCAATATCATGAGCGTGAATGTTACCATTCTGTTATCAAATATGACTTCAGAATTGGCCAATTCTGTGAAGGTTGTGGAGAAAAAATTCGTGTTATTTTTCTCATTTGACGCTTAATTATTAGAAGGTTGAACTAAGTTTGTTTCTATCTACTCCAATGATACTCCCATTCCTAGAAGGAAATGGATCGTCCCTCACTATTGGAAGTAAAAAAGAGGTATAAAAATAGATCCCATAGATGGCGTGCACCCAAAAGATGTACTAGGGTCACTGGATCCAGAAGGCTTTGCTTCTACGGGTACGGCCAATGGGAGGAGTCTAATAGTTCGAATGTCAAAAATAACCCACAGAAAAAGTTAGGTTAGGTTAGAGCCAACGTTTGAACTACCTACACATGTCAATTTTATGTACGAAATGTTCAAAAATAGTGGAATCCGGAATTCCGGAATGACATGTTCATAGATAAAAGTTTATTATGTTAATAAAATGTTTTCAAGATTTATCGAATCGGTAATACGGTAACGGAAAATTCTTGGTTTATTGGTCCAGTTGTTACAGCAACAGCATATTGCCCCCCAGATCTGATAGGATCATAGTGTTGTGTAGTATTGTTTACTTTTCACTGAAAAAAATTATATATCCTTTTCTCATGAAAAATGAAAATGAAGTATTGGTCAGTGACAACCTACAAAAATACTGACAATAAGGTCCCTTGGCAAGAATTCCTCGGAATTTTAACCTTGGTTCTACTGACCTAGTTAATAATGCATTAAAACAATTAAAGAATAGATTGAGATCTGTACTAGCAATATAAAATATATACTGCAAACTAATTGAGGTATTCTGTATAAATTCATTTAGTGAAACTTTCACGTAGCTTTGTATTATAATTGTAGTTGTTTTGACCTTTTTGGTTTTAGATTCATTATAGTTCTGAGAACATCAGATTCGGTTACCAAAGGTAGGTTAAAGATGATGCATCCGAGGCAGCCTTAAAATTGCTATGATTTTCTGAGACCTGATAAACAGAGTGGAAGAACTGTACGGAGAAATTTGCGAATATCACTACTGTTGACTGAGTTATCAAGCTGCATTTCTCTAGGCAATCCACTTCTGGATATGGATTTTACAAATAGCCAAAAAGGGTTGTGATCTTGTGCAATATTTCTTTTATTATTGATTTGATGCTTTGTAATTTGCTTTAGTGCACTAGGTTTTTACGTGTAGAGCCTGTACTATTTTTTAAAATTAATTTGTGTAAATGATTTTTCTTATCTCATGCACCAAATCGAGCATAGATATTTGGGTTTATCTGCAGTTGTTCTTTCTGGATACTTCGGTATGACTTGCTCCAACAATGTGAATTGTTTATAGAGCAGATCGAGACAGTCATTAACATTCTCACATTTGACAAGATCAAACCAATTTTATTTTTTATTAACTGATATAGTAAAAAAAGTTACCTATTCGGTTGCCATATGCGGCTCAACATATTGATGGGCTCTTCAATCTTGTGTTGTGACACTGAATGTATTTTGCAAAGTGAAGTATAGAATTTTGGTTCAGAAGTAACAATGGTCAAAATACATCTGGGAATTTTTGTAGATCAAAAACTCACCTTTGATTATCATATTTGAGAAATTGTCAAATCAACTAAGAGGATGTTAGGATACATTATGAGAAACTAAAGACAATATACAAAAACACCGAGCCTTCCAAAGCCATTTATTCACTGGTAAGAAGTATTATTAATAAAACAAAAAATGATATATCGAGCAAGAAAAAGACTTTTGCCAAGTATCTCACATTCAAAATGTAAGGTGTACCCTGCTAGATCGAAAGGCTTCCTACAAAAACTATTTTAAATATATGGTCTCCGCAGTCTAATCATTTTTAATTTTTTTAATTTGTTTCTCACTTCACATTTTATTAATCGGGGACCTCGTCAGACACACTTCCTCCATCAACTCACAGCAAAATCATGTATGCTTTCTCCTAGTCTAATCAACATCTTGCAGAGTATTTGGCTATGATGACATTTGCACAATGTCGATCAGCCAATTTTAATACTGTTCATTCCGTTGATTGAGGTATGACTGGTATGAGGTAGTCTTACTTTTCATGTTTATTGAACTTCAAACAATCATCACATAGGTACTCAAGTTCCTTGTCGACGGCTCTATCTCTATGTTCCATAATAGCTGCTAACCGCGTCACAAGATAGGGCAAGGCCCGGAAATCGACCAACGCTTCTTTGTAATTCGAGATTATTGTACACCTCTCAATTTCAATCAATATTAGAATTAGTAGCTGGTGTATATCCATTCAAGAGTAAAATATGAAATATTATTGTACTGAACCAAAACGAAAAAGAATAAAACTGTCAAAACGAGTGTCAAATCTTTTTTTTATATTATAACCCAACTTTTTCGTTGCTTTTTTATTGGTGCTTTTGTGGGTTATTTTTGACATTCGAACTACTATAAGAGATTTGAACTATTAGACTCCTCCCATTGGCCGTACCCGTAGAAGCAAAGCCTTCTGGATCCAGTGACCCTAAGATGTACCCCTTGTGAGATGAACCTGGGAGAACTCTATGGTTGTAGGGGTGACGATATACTTCAATCCCATTAGCACAATTGGCGACAAAACCTGTTCTCACCGAATTTTGATAACTATTCAGACTCTTATACTTTGGATATGTTGATTCCTAATCAATTATAAGACACCAGATATTTCCCTGAATTCCAGAATCAGATCGTTTTTGATCTTCTTAATTTCAAATGAGATTATTGAAATAATAAAATATAATACCAGAAGTTTGATGTTAAAAAAAATTGATTGATATGTGTTTAAGAAGTTTCAATAGATGATATTTGTTTATTCCGTATTTTATTTCTCTTCATCTGACAGAACTTTGTATCCTAAAAGATCCAAACACAAAAAAAAACACAACGCGGTAAAGCAAGGTCTTGAAGTGAAGGGGGTCTGGGTTGGGATTCCTTGTACCGTAGAATTCTACTTGTCATAGAACGAGTGGAATTACATTAGGTTTGACTACATGGAAAAACAGAGACAGAACTGTTTAGTCATGGAATTCTACGGTACGAAGGGATGTCAGGCTTCTTTCATGCCTACTTCATGACATCGTAGCAGCGAAGCCGATAGACATGACGATCAACATGGCAGTATTTTAGACGAACAGATAAGGCAGGGTTACATATTCGATGTAAAAACAACAATGACTTAATAAATATTGCTTTTCTGTTGAAGTAATAAAACAAAACAAGTGACATATAACTGAAGTAAATACAAAATATAAAACTATAAATATACAATACAATTAAAATAAATTCACACACCCTACAGCCTGCTCGGATTCTAAATTATCTTTACTTAAAAGTATCTGTAACTTATACGAAAGCATAGTAGACGGCAGGTTCTCCAGATCTGAAAGGTCTTCCCGACAATAAAACAGTATATACGGCGTTTTAGGGGGTTTCAATCGACTCAGGTTCTCCGGTGTGGCTTTAGAAACATGCGCGTCATTGAATTTGAACCATTCCGTTTTATCTCTGGCAAGCGTGTAATAATGGCCAGAATCCACACTTGAACCGCAATGGAACACAGCTGCATACAGCTTCTAGTGACACTTATCTAGTGTGAGGTGTTCATCTATAATAACGGACTGCAGGAGCTTGGTGTGCTGGTGTGAAGCTGGGTCATAACGAAAGTGTTTTAGAGTGAGTATCAGTCTAGCTAGTGCTTCCACTATACTGGTGGTCCTCTCGCTGTCTGTTAATCTGCTGCACAGATCACAGTGATATTGGTTATCGCCTGTTAACTTTTCGTGTTGTAAGTAATACTCCATCAAGGATTGTACTGTTTGGTTCTCAGACAGGTTCGGGAAAGAAAGCTGGAGCTTCCTGAAACTATCCACTCGCTCACTCTTGGTCCCGCACTCTCCGCAACGTGAAATGGTCGAATTGCCCAGGTTGACCAAACCGACTTTTCCTATGGAAAACTTGCCAATTCCTGAAGAACCCGGGACGTTGGCCAAAGATTTGCATTTCAACATTTGCTTGTAATCGGTGCTATACATTGAATTGGAAGAAACTGCTGAAGATTTTGTGAATTTTGGAGAAGTTGCTGAATCTTTTTGTTGTGGTTTATAACTATCCTGTTCAGAGTTAGATGAATCATGAGGGTATAAAAAAATTTCATCCAGTTTTTGGGACTTGGGGAGTGTACCCATAACTGAAGCGGCATTTCCTCTCTGAATAGCTATGCTTGTACGCTGTATCAGAAATGCATAGGATCTTGGGTCATCAGTGGTTTTAATGGTATTGAACGACCACTGGTCATATAAAAAAAAACTCGTACCTGTGGCTAGGTTCCTGAATTATTCATGAGTCAAAGTACTATTTGTTAACTTCACAATAACACAAATATCACTCCATAACTACGGCTTTTCAATAAGGTGATAGACAGCAAAACTTGCACCATATCGCCCTGTCGATTCCGACCCTGATTTTCACACATGTCTGGTAGACAAACTTTTCCCTTACTTCTAACCATTTCATTTCCACTTCAGACAGTTTTCAAATCCCTTAAGATGCTTTTATTTTCCGTAACTGGAAAAGCTCTCTTCACTCCAATGAAACACAATGCTCACTGAGATAATACATGAACCGGAGGAAGTGCATAAAAAAACGTTGATTTTGCACAGTGTACAATACACGACAGCACGGAGAAGGAGTTAAGTAAAGTACGCGTGTCTCTAATATTTCATTGTGAGGTGAAATTAATCCTTGAAGCGCGATAACCGAGGGCTGCTAGGACTCTCTAAGGACTCCGTTGCCGTAACTACTCGACATGCCGCTATATATTTAGACAATTCACTATTTTACTGTTCTCATTCTTTTTTATTAACCTTTGGTGTGGCTTGGATATTCCAAACCAGGAAATTTGTCATACTATCACATATTATCTCTGTAATTGAATATAATTTTTTTTATATATTCGAAATTACCCACTAATGTGTAACGTACCTGGTACGTGGTTCTGCTGGCGCACGTTTTACACCGGGAACCTATCAAAACCTAATAAAGCCTTGGACACCAGTTATTTTATAGTGATATGCTCCACTCTCCCAGTCTAGAGCAAGGTGGGAAGCCCAGGGCAGTTACAAATGGAGATACGGTATCCCAGGAATCAGTTCTTATGACTCTATACCGACTACTCAAGAGACGATTATAGGCTTCAATTGCAGTCACATGCGTTGCAGGAATACCGGCTGCCCTATTTTAAGCTCAATGATATATGTAGGAAAGAACACAACCAAGCTAGTTAGATAAAACCAACTTTATTTAAGTATTAGAACACAAAACAAGATTCAGGGCCCAGTTTCACCGATATACTAATAAACGGGTTCAGCTCGGTTTCGCACGTGATTTCGGCTCACATCAGGTACAAACGGAATGGCAACTGGAGTGCAAACCTCCTGCAGTGGGCCTTTGTTCGAAACTACCACCATTGTTTAAATATAAGGAGGATAGTTGGTCAACCTTAATGGATTAATATTGGATTTAAATGGAGACGACATGTAGATGGCGTTAGTGGTGTTCGCATCCAAGTCATGTCTCAACTTGATTGGCAGAATACGTAATTTGGCAGTCACGTTGAATTTCCGTAAAGTAGATGGCGGATCATGTGATGAATTGTAAAAAGAGTAGGTAGGTGGCACCAATTACTGCAATAAAATTAGAAATATGGTTCAATTCAAGAAATTATTTCTTCTGATGTTTCATGGACCGTATCCGCTATAATTAGGGTCACACCGTAAAGTACGTAGCTATATTTGAGGTTTGATGATTTAGTTGTTAGTTTGAAATGTGGATTCAGTGGATGTGTTAGTATTTATTCTGTTGTGTCATATTGTGTTTTGGATTTTGTAAAGTGATTTAAATATAACTGACAATTAAAAGCAACTTGGACAGCGGTAAATGGTGGCAGGAATATATAAATGTCACTTTTGACTCTTTAGTTTAGTTATTAGGTGGAAATTAATTTAATGGTTATTTAACGAACAAGTGTATTAATAAGGGCGATTAACAATCGAGATAATTTTAATGTTTGAGATTGTTAATCGCCATTTTAATTCACGAGTTTGTTACAAAACTTTTCCGTCGACAGTAGTTTTCGAAAATAGAGATATCTCACTTTCAATGTTTATTTATCTAACGTTACGATAAAAAACAATCACTATTTCCTATTGATATTAACTCTACTCAAAGATAGTTTAATTTTTCTTAGTGGTGGTTTTGTATAATTTTTTATTATTTATTTTCAAATTGAAATTAAAAAAAAAAATTTACCCTCGATGGGTTTTGAACTCTCGACCTTAGTGTTGCATAAATAAATAATAATAAATAGAGGTTTATTTTGTAAAATTAATGACTACATGTCACGAGTGATAACATGCCACATATCTCATTATCCACATACTTCTAACCCAGGGGGGAAAGGAAGGAGTGGGAGATGGCGCAGAAGTAGCAACTCTCCTGATCCCGATCAGGGGAACAGGAGAGCGCCCTGCCAGACCGAACTTAGTCATCCCCGGGGAGGGGTACCGTTGTCCGGCCACGCTGATGTTAACGTAAAGCCGGACATTTCATCACTCGCGGAGATATTAATCAGCAAGACACACGCCTCCTGCAAAGCTTATGCGTGTCGTATCATTGTTATTCAATGTAGATACTTGCTTGCAATAAGTTGCTGAGGTTGGTTATTTCGATGATCATCCCGGAAAAGGCTGAGGCAAAAAACCGGGTTCTTAGTGTTGCATGACAGGTGAACTTTACCGTTACGCCACGGGACCATATATGGTTTTGAGTGACAACTGGTGTAATGAACATTTTCTGAAATTTTATTTGAAAATTGACAAATAAATAATGACAGATAGTACTAACCAATATAAAATGTATAAGAGCAATGTATGTTGGGTTGCATATAAACAAATCGTTGATTAATAGAAAATCATTCATTAACAGGGGTCATTAATCAACGATTTTGAGTGCGTTAAAATGCATCATAAATGAACGGTCGACGGAAAATCATTTTAAAGCTAGCTGGTTACAACTAACTGAACATTATTGCAAAGTAATCGCCTTTAATTAATTTCAGATTGATATTTCTAAACAGCCCTCATCTTCAATCACCCCTCAAAAATAGGTATGGTGCCAGAATAACAAATCAAGCTAACAGGTTCGCCTGAACCACCTTTTAAGATAACCTAAGCAAATAACACTACACGTATCATATATGTAAACTAATAATCTTGATTCTAGACTTCGTATTCGATAATACCTTTCATGCCATTTTAAACAGCTTTCTCAGGTTATCTATTTCGGTGTATTTCAGAAAAAATAATTCATATTATTATTCATGAGTCATTTTTACATAAAACGAACCTCCTCCTTATGAAACAGGAAATATTAAATTTGTTACTTAATTATTTTTTTAAGGCATCGACTACAGTGGTCATACTTACCTATAATATATTTTTTTTCAATATATCAGTATTAAAAAATCTCTTAAAATCTCTCATGAGTGACTCTTCTTTGGATCCGTGCCTGAGTGATGATACATTTGCAGTAAACTCACCCAGAAGCATATTTACAAAAACTACTTTGCTTGCGTTATTGCTCGCGGCTATGTTTAGTTATGCGAATCTATGAATTCCAATCCCTTATATGACCAGCGCGATTTCTTCAAAGATGTTCTTGGCTACATCGCAGTACCCTGTGCCCCTGTGTAAACTACTTAGTAATATTTAACAATATATCCCAGAGACAGTACAAGACATCGCAGAACCCACTGAAGAAGCTAGTGATATTTGATGACCAGGTCAGCTTGATCAGGTTAGGTTTGTGTGTAACTTATCCGTGTTAAGGTTCTTTTGCAAAAAGAACTGTGTAAGTACAAAAATAGTCACTCAATCCTGAAATATACTGTACTTTCAATAATTAACAGAGACAATTTGTTTGACTGAAAAATATCCAATAAATAGTTCAAACAAAATAGCTCTCAAAACTTCTTCATGATCATTAGGCAAGTCCAACTCTGCTTCCACTGCTATAAAATAAATGGTATAAACATGTATGAAGATGTGTTGAAATTGCAGAGAAGGAAACTTTAGGAAGTGTTTTGTTTACGTGTAGAAACCTTCTACAATATTTTTGTAGTTTCTCTCAATGTCAACATTTCTTATAGTGGGCGCATCAGTACAGCACTAAAATATGACGTCACATATTCATGTTAGCAAATAATTACGCTGGATGGCACTCGCGTTTGGCTCCAATACAAATTCCACAGGCATTGACTAACTATCCCCCTTATTTAAACAATGCTATTACCAAGGCAGAATCTATATGATTTGATTTTACTGTACAGGAACGATGTAGAGTGATCTGAATGTATTGGTAACTCTATTTATTTGTATTCTCTTCCCTTTGACGTTTAGAAACGGCTATATAGCTATTCGCAATACGGACTAAGAGCGGAAGTGAAGGGTCCCCTTTCTCTCTCGCGAACAACCTTTGTTCGACAGCCGAAAAAGTGTCCTGAATGAAGTTATGAGCTCCCGTACGGAAAATTGGATCGACAGCGGAAAAGTAGTCCTAGCCCTTGAACCAGGACTTTTCCAACACAGACTATGACACGTAGGCGATCCCTCTCCGAAACCCGGTCGCAATACTGAAATTTCCGCAGAAGGCGGTGAAGAGCGGAACCCCGAGGAACTCCTGAAATCAAGCTTTCGTCGCGGAATACCTTAGTTCGACAGCCGAAAAGTTGTCCTGACCATGGAACGAAGTTGCGAGATTTCAAACGGGAAAACTGAGTCGACAGCTGAAAAGTAGTCCTAGTAGTGCATGGGTGCTTCCTATCTATATTCTCATATTTTTTAGTTTAATTTAACAATACAGAGCGTTCAAGAGCTCAAGAGAACTTTATCAAGCACCCCACGCTTTTTTTACGTTTAAGGAATTAAATTGTCAATTATTTTTTTTTACTTTTAAGTCCATGGGAAGTAAAGCGTGTTCTTTAGTTTTTTTAAACTATTATTTTTTTTTTACCAAAAAATCGAAATCTCCGACCCCGAAAACTATACAAATTTTGAATCGAATCTGACCGTAAACACAATACTCGTCCATCATCTTGGGCCGCCATTTTGAATTCATGAATTTTGATGAAAAAAATCATAATTTCTGACGCCGAAAACCCTTAAATACCAATTTTGAATGATATCAGACCATTATCACAAATCTCGTCCGCCATCTTGGAGCCGCCATTTTGTTTTTTTATAACAAAAAAATGTCATATTGTATTGTCACCGGAACTATGAACACCTGCCAAATTTCAAATCACTCGGACGTCTGGAAATGGGTGAAAATCACGCCCTAAGGAGTCAGTTACAAACATACAAACAAACAAACAAACAAACCTACGTGAAATATTTTTCGAATACAGGTCATATTCGAATCGGAACTAGGACTTACACCGGAAGTGACATCATTTCAATTTAAACCCAGACGGTTGACGTACCGGTACGACTTCTTAACAGCCTCGTATCTTCCATAATAATTGAGGTAGAATGTTGAAACTTTCAGGACAGATGGGAATAGTCAGAATTCACCTGCTAGGATTAACGTGCTAGGAATCGCACGTTAAAAGGTAAGACCTCGTTAATCCTTGGCTCGCACAAGTCTCGACTTTTGAGGGCTGCCGTTCGTAAGGGGACAACAGCTGGTTAACGGAAAAAACAATTTTAAACAATTTAAACCTCAATTGGGTTGGCCTAAGTGATATACACTGCCCATCACTCGCGATGGAACAACCCATTTTTACGGTAAAACATGTTAGGGGACAAAATAGGCTCTAAATTCTTTCAGATTCGTGATCAGGACCACCAACTACAGATACATTTTTTCCTGAAAAATTTTCAGTCCTGAAAAATCCGAATTTGTCTCAGTTCTCATGCATGGATACACCCTCGTATTTTCCGTAATTATTGAAGTAGAACTCTGTTAATTCCAGGAGCGTTAGGTATACCCGAGATGAGTCTAAATCTTGTATAAAGTTAATCTGACTAACATACACTGCTCGCCAAGGGCGATGAACCTAGCCAGTTTTGCGAAAAATTATATCAGGGGACAATATAGGCTCAACGGAACCGGAATCAGGACACCAGTTTTATCAAAAATACATATTTTATCGAGGGTAATACCACAACAGGTTTTTATTTTATCGGACAAACTTTCATTTTGAACGAAAACTTGGTTGATTGGTAATTGACGAGAACAAATAACATGATAAAATCACGACACCGGCATGTTACAAGCTACCAAGTTTGAGTGGAACAAAATTAAAGTTTATACGATGAAAACAAAACCTCGAGTGGTGTTACCCCCGAAAATATGTATTGTTGGTAAAATTGGTGTCCTGATTCCAAATTCGTTGAGCCTATATTGTCCCCTAATATAATGTTACGCAAAACTGGCTAGGTTCATCGCCCCTGGCGAGCAGTGTATGTTTTTTACATTTGAAAAAAAACGAGTTACGTACAGAACTTTTTATTTGGTCTGAAAAAATGCACTATTTATTTTTATAAGTAGATAATTATCAATTTCACTCAATTCTCGCGTTGGATTGGGCAACTGTTTCATTTTCAATGCCTACTTGAATGAAAATCCTTTTTTGATTTGGCGTTCTTGAACTACATCAGATTAAATTTTCCCCACAACCATCAAAGAATGTAGCAATTCCGAAATTATTTTCGAAAATGAAACTTATACAGTGTCTGGCATAAAGTTCGCAGCATATGGAAAACTTTTTTATCATTGATTTATCAAAAAAAGTCATCCCAAACCTGAATTGAATTTTTCACGACCTTATACACGAGTGAGATTGAAAACATGCTGCATTCTGGCAGCCTATCGTTAATTCAGTTTCATTTACTATTTGCAGCAAGATTTTGCGATATTCCGTCACATATCTCAATTAATGTCATTTTCTGATAGAAGCTAGGAAGGTGAGGACATCCAGATAAGTATAATCATATCTGAGAATATACTATCCGTCTAGCATAGTATATATTCCTATGTCGTACAGGGCGATGGGGAAAAAATGAAAAGAAAAAGTTGAAAAATCAAATTGGTTAGGACGCTATGTTTCCAAATTCTGGATCAAAACTCGATTCTGAACAATATTTCCTATAATCCAGTAACGACAGACAAACTCGAGCAAAAAGTGAAGAATGAATTGTAGCATTCTGAAACTCGGCACATGACATCTCGACATCATGTATTATTGGAAAAAAAAATTGTTTACCAAAAAATTAGGGGTGGAACCTAAAAAATGTTTCATAAAAAAAATATAATATTTTTTTGTTGTTATTCCAGAAAATATAAGATTTATCAAAAAACGATTTCGATAGGTTGAGAGATAATTCAATTCTCCACAAGAATGATTTTCAGTAATACCTTATAAAATACGCTTGTTTTCTCAGAAAAAAACATGGTTTAACGCCGACTTCTACTTCCTCATGCAAATATAACATATGAGTATCTGAGTACCTAAAATGTGTTTTGTCACACTTCACATAACCCTTCTACGATATTTACGGAGGATCCGAAAGTCATGGATATTTTAGTTGATATGAAATAATTATAATGAAGCAAAAATCAGTACCCTCTTTGGACCATATGCAACGATTTAAGACTAGTGAGAAAAGTCTTACTGATACATGCCAAAGAAAAAGTTTTACTCCTGCCTCAGTTTTCAACTCACCCATAATCCCGGCAATTTCTTCAGTAAATGTTGAAAATAATCGCTCATACACATCCTCCATAAAAAATTAAGTATGTGATTTCAAGCTTGAGGTTTGCACTTCACAATAGTGTTATTCAATATAATATGCAGGATATGAATAACCGATTATTTTCAACATTTAGTGAAGAGAATGCCGATTTTATAGTTAAGTCAAAAATGAGATAGGAGTAAAACAAAGTTTTTTTTTGGCATGTATATGTGGGACCTGTCACACTACTTTAGAATTGTTGCATATAGTCCAAAGAGGGTATGGGTTGCTGCTTCAGTACAATAATTCCATATTTACTAAATTATCCATGATTTTCGGATCATCCGCAAACATCTCCGTGAAGTGCGACAAAACACATTTTAGGTACTCAAATACTCGCATATTATTTTTACATGAGAAAGTAGGAGTCTTCAGAAACGATATGAACTTTTCTTTTTTCTTCTCCGATCATTTATAGCAGAGTTATGACCAATCAAATATTCGGCTCCGCCAGAACGTTCAGTGGCGGGGAAGGGTGAACGTGAAATTTGATGTCGGCGTTCAATTACGTTTTCTGGGAAAACGAGCGCATTTCATAAGAAATTACTAAGAATAATTTTTGTGGAAAATTGAATTGTTTTTCACCCTGTTGAGTTGTTTTTCCGATAAATCATATACTTCCCAAAAATCAATTTATATATTTTCAAAAAAAAAAAATATGTTCCACCCCTTAAATTTTGGTAAACAATTTTTTCGTGTTTATCATGGTTCTAACTACTAGCATACCAAATTTGGTGGTGCTACAATCGATTCTTGTCTCAAAACCCAATCGTAATGGATTACTAGTGACTTTAAATTCTACCATGAAAAATAAAGTAATGTGATCATATTTTTGTGAAAACAAAGTATTTTTCAATTCTGGTATTAGGAATTTAGGTTGGGGATGAAGCAGAGATTTTTATCAAGAACTTTTTTTTGACAAATCATTAATAAAAAATAAAAAAGTTTTCCATATGCAGGACACTGTATATTCGTAGCCTTGAGTTAGAATATTTATTCTCAATCACGTGCTGTCTTATGCATTTCGCATATATTTCCATAACATTCGGTATGAATATTCTAACACTGTTGTAGCACTAATAACGTTAGCCTTGACTGACATAGTGACAAGATGTGAATTAAAATGTCAAAATAATTTTTCGTTGGCTTTCCGTTTGGTTATTATGAAATTTGTGGTTGTGGAGAAAGCACAGTCTGTTACTCGGTAGAATGAAAATTCGCGATGCTCGTGTTTCCTCACGCTCGTCTCTGGCTCGCGCTCGGAACATCCCACTCGCATCGACTTTTCATTCTAATATTGTTACAGAATATACTATTATATCAAATCATGATGTCATAATGACAATGAATTACGTCATATAGCATATGGTTGAATTAAGAATGAAATAACAAATTTTATCAAAAAAAAAAAAAAATTTGGGAGATTCCATTTGGAATTGAAAAGTTGATGTCACTTCTAATCAAAACGGAAGTCCAATTTCAGATTCGAATATGGACTATAATCGAGAAATATCTTAATCTCTCGAACATCATATCCAAATCTTAAATTTCTATCTTGGAAAAAACCAGATGTCGTTACGTAACAAATCTCGTGGCCACCCGGTATAATTGCAACTGTTGTAAATCAACAACATACCGAACAAATTAATTTTTGTTGTTATGATAAGTAGTGTACTGAAAGTTCAATTACTTGTACACCAATCAGGCTCAGGCACTGAAAAGTAATGGGTGCAGGAAGTTTCGTCAAGTTGAGCTAAATGTTCAGAAGGCTCATGTTAAAATGTCTCTTCAGGGAAATAAATGAAATACACTTTTAAGATTGTCACTTTGCTGTCTTGGATAAACAACTTTAGCAACGCATAGTCAAACTTTATCGAAACAAGAAGTGTACAATTAAAAATTGAGTTTGTATGAAAAGAGATGACATTGTGTCTGACTTCGTGAGAAGGTAAAATTTGTATTTTGGTCGTCTTGATAAAAAAGCTTGACTTGACCCTAGGAATGGTTTGTGTTGAAATTATTTTTAAATGCTCTGATCAATAAGAAAATTACAGGGAAATAAAATTTAAGGAATATATCGTTTTATCAGATGTCTGACTACACCACTGAATTCAGGGAGTATCGAAATAATCTCATAATTTGTTCATTAATAAAACAGATTTCCATGAAATTTTGACCAGTGATAATTCGAAACTTCGTGAGTCCAGTACTCTATTCCGTATTTTGATAAAAGTTCAGAAATTGGTGGGTTGATGAACTGGTATATTTCCCAAATTTTAATTCCCTATAACTTTTTTATTGATTGACACATTTCAACGTATTTTCCACATGAACTATTTGGAAATGTCGCGAATCCAGTGGTGTAGTCAGATTTCTTCTAAAAAATTTGCTAATCATTTTTTTTAGATTTTTTACCAAAAATAAGAATAATTCATGAAGTTTGGTGTCCTAGTGGAGTTTTTGAATGTCTACCTAACGAAAATCATTCCAATCGGTTGAAATTACTAATTAGAAAATTAGATTTTGGCAAATTGCATGAAGTTTCGGATCGTGTACAAGGTTTCAAATTTATGGATACATCAGAATAGATGCTTTCAAAATTTGCAACGGAGTTTCACAACTTTTGTAATTATTTCAACGAACTTGATAAAAAATATATTTTCCGGTCAACGTAAAAAATTGCAAATCTGTACAACTATTCGGAATATTTTTCCGATGTATTCAACGGTTCAACAAATTGAGCAACACTTTACTACTGAAAGTTTTGGTTATTTTTCTGAATATTCAAAGATTGTGAGGATGGTAGCATCGATGCGAAGATTTGGATATAATTCACAAAAGAAAAACCTAAAGATAAGGGGGGTACCATAACATGTGATGACCTGGAGGCAGGGGAATATTCTATTTTGAAAATTATTCAAAAAGAAAGTTTTGGATCAGATAGAACGAAATTTGTTGATTTCAATTTGATAAAACACAAAAATGTAATTTTATGGATGCAAACCAAACTTATACTGGGAAGAGTGGGAAGTGACACGAATGATTTCAAGTACCCTATAGTTCTCACGGACTCCTAGACCTTTTGTACAAATTATTTGGGTCTTCTCCTCCAACAAATCAGATATTCCTGTTACATAAAATTTGGGACACCTAGTATATCATTATGCATTGTGTAGTTGACAGTCATAACGAAGGCAATTAATTTTCAATTCTAAATGTTGTGTGAGCTGACGAGTGTATTTTGCATATTCACATTTCCCTAATTTGTTTTTTATTTTGACCGAATCGGATTCAATCAATACAGCGTAGTGTTTCGTTGTTGGTATGCATGCAATTTCATAATTTTTTATAGATGAGAAAATTAGCTGATGATGGCGATTACGATAATTATAAGTGTTCACAAGTTATTAGAGCATTTCGGCTTTTGATTAATGAGTTTATTTTAATACATAAAGTCTTGATGAGCTGCATTGCTGTGACGTTTATGGAGTCATATGAGGCATCAATCAAAATCTAACATGGCAGGATTGATTACAGTAATTACAAATTTTTTCGCAATTTGTTCAAATTTGAGAAAATGGGTACAGTAAAGAAAATAATGAATGCGATACTTATAGATGATCTTCCACGAATTATTCAAATACAGTTTTCGAATTTAGAATAAATGAACTCTTAAGACATAAATTCTTTGTCATAAATAGACTGATATCGCTTGGCACATATCCTGTGTCATTTTTCGAGAAGACACGATTCTTCATAAATTGCTGTTCTACCTCGAATTACTTGAATTCCTTGAGAATATTGCAGAACTACCCTTGACTTGTTGTTTAACATGCAAGAAATTATTGAAATCTGATTTGTTTATTAACAATATATTAACAATAAAATATAACTGATCCCCAAACTAATTTTCAAGCTTCAAACATATAAAATTAAAATAAAGGTTAATTGACCATGTCATACTTTTGCAACAACATTATTTTTTATATCAAAAATCCCGCTGGTGGTGTTGTGCACGAAATGAAGCTTCAGACTTGTTCTTTCGTTTGGTATATTACTTACGATATTCTTCTACGTTATTTCATAAACTCAATTTCATTGCCGAAACAGAAAGAAATTTTTTGAATTATCAGTTACATGTATGAAACTGTATAAACAACCATTTCTAGTAAGTATAAAACTTTCCGTTCTGTCGAATGGTGGTACTATTTTTTGAAAAAAACTAACCTTTTATGAATAAAAAGACGTTTGAAGGTTCAGGGGATACACAGAGAAAAACGTTTCTTCGCGTGAAATAATCTCATTTATTTGACTTATATTTTTTTTGCAAGAAATAGTTCTTATTTGTGAGAAACAAATGTTATTCCTATGAACCTAATTAGAATTAGATATGTTTGTGAGAAACAACTGTAGTTGTTGAAAAACTATTGTTTCACGAGAAATAAATGTCATTTGAACCAAATAAATATTAGTTTGAAAAGAAATATAACATTGTCTGAAATTCAAATTATTCAATTCAAAATATACACTTTGTTCCAAATAATTAAATATAGCATTTTGAAAAATTTATATGGAATCAAAACAATGCTGAGTGCAAGAACCCAGAAATCGATCTATAGGTGGTCCAAATGTTTCAAATGAACATTCCCATGCAACTAGCAATTGCGGAGACATCCTTGTAAGAACTCTGCACGGAAATTCATTGGATGTAAGTAATTCAAACGTTCGTCGTGGTATTAGCCAAGAAAGTTGTTGTTTTCTGATGGATTTTCGACCCAATTACTCCAATTGTATAGGATTATGGCAATAAGCGTCGTCCTGGTAGGGCAAGACATCTTGTTTCTCTCTTTACAACCTCATTGTGAACTATGCAGATTTCTTCGTTTGTATTGGTGGTTAATGAATCACGCAAGTTTTGGGTATTGCAAGACAAAAAAAACGAGAGCTAAAATCTAATATTTTCCCGCATATAATACACTATTTTTTTCGGTGACGGGAAAAACGGTGATTTAAACAAATATCTAACTTCACCCATGTGTATATATATCCGGGAAAAAAATATTCACTTTTTTCCCGGTACTCGAGGGAAAAAAGTAATTTCATAAAAAGTTATATTTTATTACCTGTCAACAGAAAAAATGAAATTTAGTTGTTGGAAAAGAATTTGTAAAGAAAACAGCGAGAAGAATGAAATAGAAGAATGAAGAGATTGAGCAAACGGAATAAATGAAAGAACTGAAGTTGATTTTGAAGTTGGTGAAGATTAGAAATTCCGAAACTGTCTATAAGTTTGAGCCAAGATAATTCAACTGATGATTTGTTACAAGAAATTGACTAAATAATAAAAAATGTTCGAAGCTGAACATATAATAGGGTGTTGACAAAGGAAATGAATATTTGTATATATATTTTATTCCAGAACAATTGTCATCTACCAATGTATTATTCGATGATGAATACATTGTTATTATATGTGTTGAATCATTATATAGCGAAGTGGTCGAGGTGTTAAGAGCGTTTGCTCTCACCCAGGCGGCAAGGATTCGATCCCCACCGCCAAAACGGAGATAAAGTGGTTCGGAACCCACTTTTCAAGCTGTAGGTCCCGGGCATCCCTTGCTCGCACAAACTCTGCTTTTGAGGGGTTTTCTCCGAAAACCTGGGAGATAATAACAAATTTTAAAAAAAAGTAAAAAAAAAATTGATATAACATATAGGTAAGCATTATAATAATTATTATAAAGTATTTACAAAAAAAGAAATGAGGAATTTTATTTTCATTCCCGTAAATACGAATTAATCATCAATTACTCATCATATCATCGAATAAATTATAAACAAACCCATATTTTTTTTGTCACTCAACCATAAACAAAGCATCGAAACTAGGCGGCGGCGCCCGAGCGCATACACCGTGTTTCAAACAATTGAAGAGCGGCAGACCGATCGCTGCTTATCACGTCGCGAACTTCTGGATTTTAGTAGCGCGTCGGCATCCGAAATAAAGGGTTGTTTTAGCCCGATTTCTCCCCATTACCGTGGAGATACACGCGCGCGACTTGGAGTAAAGTTTTCAGAAGTCTCAGCAAGACTGAAAATTAGATCTTGCACCTCATTTTTATAGGATTTGGACATTTTTCCACGTAGTTAGTGTCGCGTTTTGAACACAATTTGCCAAACTTTTCTTGTTGACTTCAGTTTGAGGAATGATTGTAGACGAATAATTATAGTGTTTTTGTGAAATGTTATACGTGGTGTTTGTTATCGGTACTCAGTGAAGAATTTGACGTGACCAGTAAAAGCGATGATGATGGGGTATCTTGGAATCAGTTTTGGATTAGTTTTTTTCTTCGTTATCAAAGGTAAGACATGTCACTTTCATAGCTATCTTGTTTGGTAACGAACATTATTTTTGACGGTCTGTGTTGCAGCAGCGATTTGTCAACACTTTAAAACAGAAAGAATTGTAAACATTTCCTGGACGTCTATCAAAATACTGTTGGATTGATTCAATACAATGAGATTTATGCTTCGGTGATCAGTTACTTATTTCAATTTATATTATCATTTACTTTTGCCTTGAGTGCCATGGTAATTTTTGAAATTTTCAAACTTTTATAAATGCACTTATTTACAAGTACAAGTATTATCCCAAATATTATGACTTTATTTTACTAATAATTTATATAAAGATGAACAAAACATTTTAGATGCCCTCAGCCTTACAATTATTGACGAGCTCGAGCAAGTACTAGTAAGTATTGTGAATCGACCCCCCCACAGGTCTATGAATGGCAAATGGCTTTCGGCTCTATTTTGGGTATTTCTTAGTTTATGATATTCTGATCAAAAGTTCTCATGAATGGGTGCAAACTTTTCTATGTACCTACAAATTTTTTATACAAATCGTTGAAATTTGACTTTCATGAAATTTCGAATTCGATATTCGATATTAATCACGCGCAATATGTCATGCAATACCTCGAGTAGAAAACAACAGGCAATATACTATACAAAATTATGGAGAATAATTATGGTACACAGTTCCTAAATACTTATTTGTTATAAATGAAACACACGCCTACACCTCATACATAAAAAATGTTCGTATCGAACAACACTTTCTGATACTTGAATATTATTCATACTTCCGGTTGTGCGAAAAGTGAAACCAATTTTTTTATTTGAAAATATTAGGATTGGTCATGCCCAAACCTCAGCAATGTCAATGAGTGCGTAGATACAGAAATTTTGATACCTTCGTGAACACACTTGGAGAGGTACTTATATTTTAGATTTGTACAGGGTGATTTTTTTGAAATTCCACACTTACCATTATCTCGGCCAGTTTGGTGCAAAATGAAAAACCAAAAGACCATAACAACTCAAAAACTCCCTAGGAATTCAATTAAGTGATCAAAATCATTATGAAAGGTAAAATAAAAACAGGTGAACAAGAAAATCCAACTTTTGAAAAAATCTTACCTTGTATTTCAACCTTTTATTTCAATAGTATAATTTCGATATTGGATTAAATTAATAATTTGGTAACTAGGACATTATTTCCCGTTCAATGAAAAAAATGTGGGTAGGTTAACTCAATAACTTAGTTTGAGTTTAATCCAATTCAATTTTCATTTAACTCGCATTTTGTATTATACAATCAGTGTGATCGCTTCTCATTCATTCATATGAATAATTTTGATTGAATTTTAAATATGTTACGATATGTAAATGTTGTTCTTAATGGAATACTACTGTACAAAATTATCATTTATGTGAATAAACGTATTATTTAAGAGATGAAATTAACACATCAAGAAAACACACCATATTCATGGAAAAAATAGTAAATTCTATAGAGTTGTGCGATGCAGCAATCCATGATTTCGAATTGATTGATCAGAATTTTTGTGAAGGATTGGTCTCACATGTTTTAATATTATGTAATTACTATTTTCAAGAAAAAAGTTCGGATCAGGAACTGTCTCATTCGCGATAATCCGCCGCAGACTGGGAAGAATAATTCTCATATAATTCAAAAATCATTAACTCAACCTACATAAATCACCGATATCAATCAAAACATCCCTAGCAATACCAAGAAGAAGGTACTCTACATCGCAGCCTGAATATACAGAGTAATCCATCTGGTCATTTTAATGCTCGTTTTAATGTAAGATAAAAAAAATCGAGTTATCAGTCTTACGTAGAAACTTTCAAGAAATCCCTTTCTGTATAATGATCATTATGTAGGGAATATCAACTGTTGAAGTGATACAATACTTTAAGATGAGTATATACAGGGTGTTAATTAAGTACGTTGACAAACTTGGGGAGGTGATTCTTTGAAAGTTTTGAGGACGAAAAGTTCATATAAACATATGTCCAAAACGGCTTGGTTTTCAAGATACAGGGTGAAAATATTAATTTTTTTCAAGATTTTTTGGAGTTAACTCAGACATTTTCGACAATAATCAGTTCAAAAGTACGCACGATACAAAATAATTAATTTCTCAAATAATTCACAGGGTCCTCCTTTTTTTCAGAGTTAAGCCTTGTTCAACCCTTCAAATGTTTTTTTCTTCCATCACTGACATATTATATAAGACAGGAATGATCAATGTTGTTTTATTTAACATATTTTTGTATTCTTGAAGTTTTTCATTTACTTGTACGGTTCAGGAGCTACAATGAAAATATTAATGGGAACATTTTCCAGTACCGCATACAGTGTGTCTCACTTTTCATGGAAGCACCCCCGTAACTTCCGTAATTATCGAGGGAGAATAATGAAACTCACAGGACTGAAGGAAATGATGGAAATGCACCTACCGGTTGAATGACAATGGCCTAAGTGATATACACTGCCCGCCAGTCGCGATGGAACACCCCAGTTTTACGGTAAATCATATTTAAATCATTACGGTACAAATATTTGAATTTTGTGGATCCGAATCAGCATAAAATGTTTTTTTTCCCTTTGAATTATTTTGATTTTAAATAGTTTTTTGTTGAAATTAGTGGTATAGATGGGAAACATGAAAAACTATCTTAAAGTATTTGCAGTTGGATATATTTCATATTAAATTTTTGTTCTACCGTGAAAAAGTTGAGTGTTGGCTTTGAATGATGCAATAATATTTTCTCATATTTATAAAATTGTATTATTTTTGCCGTTATTTTTCAATTCCACTGCATACCTTCTGAGGAACAAAATTAATGTTACTTAATTTCTGTATAATCAATTAGGCAAAATTTCGATGATGAGTTAATTCCTTATTGAAAGTTAGAGATTATGGATAAAATATTCGTAAGTGAAATTGTCAAATATGAACAACAACAGCTTTGCTAGATAAATGAGTCAAAATAATTTAGAAACATGAATAAACATTGAAAAATAGTCGAGGTTGTCCCAAACGACTTTCATATATCAGTATTCATATAATTACATGTTAATCAACCTCAAATGAGATTTGAATTCAATTTGGACAACAAATTATTGAGATTCCTGAGTGGTGTACTTATACACAAAGTTTGTTGTCGCTTCTATTTTGCCCCCTAATATGATTTACTGTAAAACTGGAGTGTTCCATCGCGACTGACGGGCAGTGTATATAACTTGGGCCATTGTCATTCAACCGGTAGGTGCATTTTCATCATTTCCTTCAGTCCTGAGAGTTTCATTATTCTCCCTTGATAATTACGAAAGTTACGGGGGTGCTTCCATGAAAAGTGAGACAAATTCAGATTTTTCAGGACTAAATTTTTTTCAGGAAAAAGGTGTATCTGTAATAAGTTGGGGGTCCTGATCAATTCAGATTTTTCAGGACTAATTTTTTTTCAGGAAAAAGGTGTATCTGTAATAAGTTGGGGGTCCTGATTACGAATCTGATGGAATTTTGCTTCTGTTTTGCCCCCTAATATGATTTACCGTAAAACTGGGGTGTTCCATCGCGACTGGCGGGCAGTGTATATCACTTAGGCCATTGACATTCAACCGGTAGGTGCATTTTTATCATTTCCTTCAGTTCTGCGAGTTTCATTATTCTACCTCGATAATTACGGAAGTTACGGGGGTGCTTCCATGAAAAGTGAGACACACTGTATAACATTTGAATTGCCACTTGGAACTGACAATTGCCACTTTGAACTGGCAATTGCCACTTTGAACTGGCAACTGCCACTTCTCGTAATTGCCATTTTGAACTGGCAATTGCCACTTCGAACTGACAATTGTCACTTTGAACTGTCAATTGCCACTTGGAACTGGCAATTGTCACTTCGAACTGACAATTGTCACTTTGAACTGACAATTGCCACTTTGAACTGGCAATTGTCACTTTGAACGGGCAATTGTTAATTGCAAAAAAAACAATATTTATGCATGCAGTTGGCAATAAATATCTTTTTTGAATAACAATTTACAGTTCAAAGTGACAATTGCCAGTTCAAAGTGACAATTGTCAGTTCGAAGTCACAATTTCCAGTTCAAAGTGGCAATTGCCAGTTCAAAGTGACAAATGTCAGTTCGAAGTGGCAATTGCCAGTTCAAAATGGCAATTACGAGAAGTGGCAATTGCCACTTTTGCCATTTTGAACTGGCAATTGCCACTTCTCGTAATTGCCATTTTGAACTGGCAATTGCCACTTCGAACTGACAATTGTCACTTTGAACTGGCAATTGTCACTTCGAACTGACAATTGTCACTTTGAACTGACAATTGCCACTTTGAACTGGCAATTGTCACTTTGAACGGGCAATTGTTAATTGCAAAAAAAACAATATTTATGCATGCAGTTGGCAATAAATATCTTTTTTGAGTAACAATTTACAGTTCAAAGTGACAATTGCCAGTTCAAAGTGACAATTGTCAGTTCGAAGTCACAATTTCCAGTTCAAAGTGGCAATTGCCAGTTCAAAGTGACAAATGTCAGTTCGAAGTGGCAATTGCCAGTTCAAAGTAGCGATTGCCAGTTCAAAGTGACAATTGCCGGTTCAAAGTGACAATTGCCATTTCAAAGTGACAATTGTCAGTTCAAAGTGGCAATTGCCAGTTCGAGGTGACAATTATTGCCAGTTCAAAGTGGCAATCGTCAGTTTAAAGTGACAGTTGTCAGGTCAAAGTGCCAATTCCAAATGTTTCGAAAAATATTTTGTTGTTGGCCCTTCTACGCCCCCGAACATTGCAAAGTGAGTTCTTCTATAAAAAGTTTACTTATCGGGTGTTGATTCGACAGTCGTATGATGCTATTGATGGATTATTTTCTGTTCGATGCTTGCTGTTAGAACTCCAATTAGTACTTATAGGAAATTTGCAAAATTATTTATAATCCATTTTCATTTTATGAAATTATGGTACGCCGAATTCCACGTGTAAAATATCCAATTATTTTACATAATGTAATAATTGCAAAGTCTTCAGAACGACATTCATGTGCCATAATAGTTATTTATGTATCAAGTAAAGTAGGCCTTTATGGCTTGCGGCGTGGGTGATGGCCTTCGGCCGAAGGCCATAAACGCATTTTACGCACGTGATACATACAAAATTGTATGCACTAGCGGTTTAATAGTGCTAATACTGACTTGAATTTCAATGGTCTACACGTTTGATACGTTATGTATACAATAATCAAGAGTAACATAGTATGAGGAATGTCAAACTATAGTATAGGTGAGAGCTTTAATATTGGAGAATCTATTTCAAATAAATTGATCAACACTGAAAAAATTGAAAACGATTGTGCCGGAATGCAACCAGACAGTTATTTGAACCAACCATCCACTTTATCCAACTTTATTTTTAATGTTCAGGCTTATGACTTGATTACATGTTGAAAAAATGTCGATTTTGAAGAAATGTTAGGTAGAGTATTTCTCTATTGAGCTGAAATAATTCTGATTCGTGCTAGGTCTTGCAAGAAATGATGTGTAAATATAGACAATTTAAGAATTTTGTCTACTATACGGCCTGCGGACCATAATACGCCCCCGGGCTGTAAAGTGCTACTTCTCGCTCGCTGAACCGGGTGGAAAAGTGTACTTTACCGCCCGCTAGTGCATAAAGATATTTTCTGGGTCCCAATCGTACCCCGGCTGGGTGGTAAAGTGGTGCAGTCAATAATACCAGAAACTGATGCCTTCCTGCAGTAATAAAAAAATTACGTTTGTCTACGTAAATGTTGGCCGGCGAGTTCCTGATAACGGCTCTGTTTCGTTATCATCTGGCCATCCGTATATTGAACTTTTCAAAATTGTTCGCGTTTGTTGAATTATCTGCTGTGCAATATCGTTATTGGCATTAACTTCTGGATTGGGTTGCATTAATTCCATTAATGGTAATGAATGCTCGAGTGAATGAATTACTAAAATAGGTACTAAGTACACTGAAACTACCATTATTTACCCAGTTACATTTTCTAGTTTCAATTTTAGATGCGGATGTGACTTAATTATGTTGAATTATTCAGTTCATGATGTTGATGTGCATTATGCACATCAACATTAGGTATCAAACGAATTCATAACTTACTCAATTCAAGTTGATGATCAGTTGCACTGAGTATAGAACTAATTATGAATGGCACTCCATTTACCATTAAATTAGATGTGAGATTGGTGGCAGAACCTTTCAAAAACCTAAATATAAGATATAGATATACAGTACCCGCCAAAAATTACGTCATATGTGGGAAAAAAGTTTATTATTAGAGTATTTAAAATAAAAAAATATTTAGGTGATGGATTGGGCATGTCCGACAAGGGACAAAAAGAAGGGTAAGATGGCAGAATATCGGAAAATGTCAATTGAAAAAGTAACTTAGAATTCAATTATATTCAGTTATTAGAATATTTTCTGATCTTTTTACGAATATCCAATTATTTTCTTTTCAATAGCTTGAATGTAGCGAAACATTTGTTTTTCACTGATAATTTTCTTATTCTCTCATCAGCAGATTGCACTAAATTGGAAAAAAAAAATTTCGCAGGGAACAGTCCTATCAGAATTATTGTGATTCAAATCAAGCTTCGATGATAATCGTGCATAAGCGTTTCATAATCTTCATGTGTCAAATTGAAGAGGCTTAAGATTAAGTACATGTGAATAAGTGAAACGCACGTGCACGATTAACATCGAAACTTGATTTTAATCAAACTGACACGAAGATTTTGAATTTCCATATCATCAAAGTAGTCGTGGAATTATGATATTACTGTTGGATACGAAACAATGTAACAGTATAATAGGTGTCCTGGCAAAAACCATCTTTTTAAACTTGATGCTATGTGGTGTGGAGAAAATGAGAAAAATTCTATGATTGTTACCGAAATATGAATGTTCAACTACAGTTAAGCTATGAAGAAGAAAACAAATTGATATTTGTAAAGAGATCAGAAAATATTCTGAAATAATTGCTATTTTCAATTATCTCTAAATCTTATTTGAAATTCTGTATAAGAGTATAGAAGTAAATTTTAAACTTTCTCCTTGAAATTTTTCAATATTCTGACATCTTATCCTTCTTTTTGCCGCTTCATAGACGTTTTTTAAAATTTGCCGCCTTACCAGTGATCACGTGAAATGTTTCAAAATTTACTTTCAGGTTGTTGGGCTTGCTCAATCGATCACCCAGATTTTTTCTTCGATACTCCAATAACATACTTCTCTCCCGTATATTACGTAGTTTCTGACGGGCACTGTCTATAGAAAGTCTTAATATATGAATTATTAGTTATACTTAAATGGGAAATCACGACTTTATGAAACCAGTAGAAATCATGGCGAAACAAACGGGAATGGTTTCTTGTTTTTCATATGCCCGTATGTCCAATTGAAAAAGGATTCCACTGCTTTGTTGGCCAGCGTTTTATTTGTCCTTCCAATCTTTCATTCATTAATGTTCATTAATGTGGCATCCCAACAAAGTAGTTATGTTGGTTAAAGTTAATGAGCTATGATATTCTTATCAAGGAACACAGTATGAGCGCCAGATGTGGAAGCCGAGGTGGAAGCTCTATAAGTTCATAGTCACCAAAAATGCTCGTGCAGAGAATTTTTCCATATAGCTCTAATGAAGAACTAACAAATTGTCCTTCTACAGTTCCACGATATTGTGTGGGGTCTCTTGGAACGTGAGCAGCTTGGTCCTTTTCGTCATTTTTTCTCGCAGATATATAGGGGAATTATTTGCTTAAAACGGGTTAGAATTTATAATCTATTGGACTCATTGATGACGGATTTCTCAGTGGGTTTCCGCAAAAAAACAATGAAATGATCAGATAAGAACATTACTTTGTGATGAACTCTAATAGAACGTTAGATAATGACATATTTTGTTGAATCATTTTCTCTTTTCTGGGACCATTGAAAATTATATCAGTATTGAGATAAAAAATGAAAATTTAGCGATCGAGTGCCAAAAAAAATCACAATTTTTTAAAATTTAATTTACTTAAACAGGTGACCGGCTTATGGGAATTTTTTCTCGGATTCCTAACGATAATCCATTCGGTCGATTGCCATAAGCGAGAAAATGCGTCAGCAACCGAGTATTCTTTCACAAGATGGTGTCCTTATTTCAACTCTTTAAGAACGCGCAAACTTTGGTTTTTCACTATTTTGTTAATGTGTTAAAATGCCATGAATGAGATATTGAATAAAATAGCTATTTATATGATACAAGTTCGTAAAGTAGGACTTTTTTGTATGAGCGTTGAGTTTGTTGAGTGAGGCGCAGCCGAGTTCAACAAACGCGAGTAAAAAAATCCCTTTACGAAAGTGTATCATACAAAGTTTTTTCTTCGACAGTTATTAATATTGCCAAATTGTAACAATTATAAAATTAATTTGAATGTTTTATGCTATGAATTGTCGTCGTATTATCAAATGATGACTTCCGAGTTATATTTGACGCAATATTCTGTATTTTCCGAAAATGCATAAATTTATGATCAGTGTGTAAAACTTACGCACTGTTGATGATTTTAGACACAGGTGATTTTTTTACGCAGTTGTGCGCAAAAGTGTCACTTTACGCACTATGCGTAAACCGAGTATTTACGTAGAAAAAACTATTTTTTCACACAAGGAAAATTAATTGTCCATATGCCTAGCATACGTCCGATCGCTTTTTCATTTTTTGAGCTCAACACTGACATAATTTTCAGTAGTTAAAATCCCAGAAAAAAGAAAATGAGTCAGCAAAATCTGTCAATCTGACGGTCTATAACTGCTGCACGAGAGTGAAGTTATGCACATCCACAAAATACGTTGAGAAAGAAATATCTAAATTTTAATTTCTATAGTGGAGACTTTGTATACCTCTAATCAATGAAAATGGTTTTCCCGGCGGTCAAATCAGTGAAAAAAAAAGTGTCTCAGTTTTTCAGACAGCCTCAAGACGTGGAAATGGGGTTGAAAATGAAAAAAAAAATGTAATTCGAGAAGTTGACTTTGTACACCATTCATTTTCAAATCTGTTGTTTGCCATGGTCGAATTTACTACAAAAATGCCATGAATGAGATATTGAATAAAATAGCTATTTATATGATACAAGTTCGTAAAGTAGGACTTTTTTGTATGAGCGTTGAGTTTGTTGAATGAGGCGCAGCCGAGTTCAACAAACACGCGAGTAAAAAAATCCCTTTACGAAAGTGTATCATACAAAGTTTTTTCTTCGACAGTTATTAATATTGCCAAATTGTAACAATTATAAAATTAATTTGAATGTTTTATGCTATGAATTGTCGTCGTATTATCAAATGATGACTTCCGAGTTATATTTGACGCAATATTCTGTATTTTCCGAAAATGCATAAATTTATGATCAGTGTGTAAAACTTACGCACTGTTGATGATTTTAGACACAGGTGATTTTTTTACGCAGTTGTGCGCAAAAGTGTCACTTTACGCACTATGCGTAAACCGAGTATTTACGTAGAAAAAACTATTTTTTCACACAAGGAAAATTATTTGTCCATATGCCTAGCATACGTCCGATCGCTTTTTCATTTTTTGAGCTCAACACTGACATAATTTTCAGTAGTTAAAATCCCAGAAAAAAGAAAATGAGTCAGCAAAATCTGTCAATCTGACGGTCTATAACTGCTGCACGAGACTGAAGTTATGCACATCCACAAAATACATTGAGAAAGAAATATCTAAATTTTAATTTCTATAGTGGAGAGTTTGTATACCTCTAATCAATGAAAATGGTTTTCCCGGCGGTCAAATCAGTGAAAAAAAAAGTGTCTCAGTTTTTCAGACAGCCTCAAGACGTGGAAATGGGGTTGAAAATGAAAAAAAAAAATGTAATTCGAGAAGTTGACTTTGTACACCATTCATTTTCAAATCTGTTGTTTGCCATGGTCGAATTTACTACAAAAATGGGGTGTCTGAGTTTGTCAGGCCGTCTAAGCAGGTGAAAAAAAGGGTGATATAGAAAATATTGTTGTTGGACGATCAAATTTGATAGGGAAGGTGTGAAATTATAGTTTTTCAGGCCGTCTAAGGTGGTGGAAAATGAGTCGATATAGGACATATAATATTATCTCTGTTAATATGCATTGTACATGAATTCCAAAGACAGGAAATTGATAAGAGGATCAAATTTTACAGGGAAGTTGTGTAATTATAGTTTTTCAGGCCGTCTGAGGGGGTGGAAAAGGGGTTGATATAGGAATATTATCTGTTAATACGCGTTGTACATAAATTTCGTACGAAAAAAATTGAGAGGGTCAAATTTGACGAAGAAGTTGTAAAATTATAGTTTGTCAGGACGTCTAAGGGGTGGAAAAGGGGCTGATATAGGAAATATATATATTGTCAAGCTTTCGGAACTATATTTATTCCTTCATCGGGACAGATAACTTGAGGTTAAAAGTAAAAGTCAACGTGCACAACATGAAACGTTCCATATTTTCAATAGTCACTTAGACATGGATACATCAGTATAAATTATTTGTTAATTGAAACATTACAATATTTTAAAAAATCTTATTTTATATGGAGCACATGGTTTGTCTACAGGGAAGAGACATCAACCAGACCAAACCAGAGAGGTAAGATTTTTTTAAATATTGTAATGTTTCAATTAACAAATAATTAATTTATACTAATGTATCCATGTCTAAGTGACTATTGAAAATATGGAACGTTTCATGTTGTGCACGTTGACTTTACTTTTAACCTCAAGTTATCTGTGCCGATGAAGGAATAAATATAGTTCCGAAAGCTTGACAATAAGTATAACAAAGAGTTTTCTTTGACAAAGCCCAGTGATTTGACTGCATCCTCAAGATTGTCCCAAGTTTTTCTATATATATAATTTGATAATTCACGACTGAAAACTGTTATTGGGGAAAGGGATAACGGGAATTTTCAGTCAATTTGAAACGGCAAAATCTTTCAATTTGAAAACTTTTGAAATTATTGTTAAATTTTCGAAGTTTAATGTCTACCTCTACTGGCCTAAAAGAAATACTAATTTTTATTTGAGTGAAGTGAATTCAAAAAATGTTTCATTCCAACAGATTTGCTGAATACATTTTCGATTTAGATTTCAATTATTCATTCAGTAAGTAAATTGTATTTACGTGAATAATTATTTTATTTTTTTATGTTCCTACTTCGATGGGTCCAGACTCGGAAATAACGGAATGGATTTAACATCCCACATTATTCGATGGATATCAATTAGAATTTTCATTTTGAGGACTGTTGACATCAAAGAAATGATTCGAAATGAATGCAAAGCAATCACTAGAACGAAAAGAACATCTTGACATTTCCTGCAGCGAAGTACAATATATAATTATAGAATTTCACAGAGAGCTCTGATGAGTTATAAAAAGTTTTTATTTTTCTTGTTGTGAATTTTCAGAAAGTTTGATAATGAATAATCCAAAGGAGGAAATTTTAAAATGTTGTACGTTTCTTTTGGCAAGTAGGGTAGAATGTCCACTTATATCTGCGAAGAAGATATTTTTGTTCCGAAAAACGTTTTTCGACAATAGTGGTTCAGTAAATTATCCGAAACATAAGGGACCAGCTTCTATTTTTGATGAAGAGTGTGGCTTTAGTTAAAAAGCAAAACATGTGAAACGTGTTATAAAGGATTTGGATGAACATCAACTTTCATCCGTTTCTTATTCAATTTCACAAGGAATGTCTACTATGAATAAGAATAATACTGAGAATTATTTTTCATTCTTTGATTGAGCGTTTTAGTTTTACAAATTTATTTGGGATTACTTCTTCAACCTGTTCGAATAAATATGTTAATTGATATGTTATTTCAATTCGACGAGCACCACTACATTTATAAAGCAACTTTTCGTTAGCGGTTGAACATGCAATATGGATAGGTAGAGGAGGTTCTGTACCATGGCCAACGAGGTCGCCATACTTGACACTTTGATATGTGAAACTGTTTTTTGCCAACCAGTTGGGATGAATCTACCACTATATTTTTTATTCACTATACTCATATTTATTTCCCCATTTATACAAAATTTGTTTGTTTCAATTCATTTGTTATAAACTGAGTTTACATTATAATGACTGTGAAAGACATATGATATTGAATACGAAAAAAGTTATAACCCAAACCTTCATCAATCTCTACACACTGACTGTGGACTACACGATTAACAATTAGTTAATCGTTTAGTTATGGACCTCCCATTCATGGACCATTGAAAATTAGTGCATTAATTATATTATTAATGCAATTGATGTATTATTGAAGTCATTTTTAATCATAAAAAAAATTACTTCAATTTCGCTTTTCTTTTCACTCATCTCCTGTAGGCAATAGAGATACCTATACAAATTTGGTTGCTTTTTTTATTCCACCTAAAAAACTTGTGAAAATAAAATCGTTTTCTCTAATATTATCAATGGTGGTAATCTTATCACCGACCTTATCCACCCCCACGTGATGGTTTTTTCAGTCCAGAAGAGATTTCGTTCAAATGGTGATGGTATTATATCAGTCATGCATTGGCTAGTAAAAGGTTATTGAGCATCATAGCTTGTAGAAGGGCATTCAATATTTCCATGAGGTGTAGTCATTTCTGTTTTTGTTTCTTGATGGGAAGAGCATATATCAGAAGCAACTTCTGTTTCCACTCTCATAATGTGGTTCTTTACCATCCATTCTTTCATTCTATGAATGGAAAACAATTATTTTAAAAATGTATTTTTTCATAGTAATCATTAATACAAATTATAGTCCAAAATAGGTTGTTTTCACAAAATCCACCTGACTTAAATAATGCAATTGTATGTCCTGGTGAATCAATAAATGTTACATTTTGATTTCGACGTGGTGATGGCCTTAATGTGGACCATACTGTTCATAATTGGCACAAACAATGATAGGTACAGTGCACCTAATTGAATGAGAAAAGTTAGCCAAAACTTGATATATAAATAAGGTTATGTATAAATTACTGTAGGAAAAGAAGCAATAAAGAATACAGATATCTCATGAAAGCTACAGTTATTGCTGAACTGAAAACTTAAGGGATTACATTAGAATTTAATGGTTAACTAGTATTGCTGTCAGATCTTTCCAACTGATATACATACAGTGTGTCCCACTTTGAGCAGCCACACCCTCGCATTTTCTTGATAGTACAAAGATTTCAAAATTTGTTTTATAGTACCCAGGAATATCTACCTTCAGATTGATGAAAAATTGGTATATCCATTTTCCACGACTACCTACGACTAATTGAAAAGTATAAAATTGGGAAAATGTAATAGGCATTTAGGAAACCTCTAGATCTCAGTGCTTGATTTATTAAAATATACAAGGTGTCATCTCTTACTAGCAACATTAATAATTTTTATTCATCTGTAATGTTTGGTTGCTTTCGAAATTTATTTCACTTGTCTGCATAAACGTGTTCAATTGATGCTATAAAAAATACCCAAATGGCTTGCTATGACCAGTTGAAAAGGGAAAATTTGTGAAAAACATACTAAAAGATTTTTTACTTCGAAACTAACATCAGATTCTGGTCCAGAACACGCTTAAAACCCCAGATCTCATCAACATATACAGGGTGTTTTACAGACTACCAACATTTTCAATTTGTTTTCATATATAATATTTGGTGGTTTTTGATTTTTTTTTTGTATAGTAACAAAGTACCTGAAATGTTCAATTACTGGTATAGAAAATAAAATATTACTTTTTCATGGCTTGCTATGACCAGTTGAGAAGTGAATGTGTGTGTGTGTGTGTGATTGGATGTGATGGCTTTGGGGTATTTATACCAATTAGCCAGACTATTTTATATTTTGTTGAGAAGTGAAAAAATGGGGAAAACACATAATTAAGGACACTTCAAGCACAAAAGTAACAACGGTTTCTGTATCAGAACTCCCTGAAACCCCCACCAAAATTTACTGGGTGTCATCTGTAGCTGGCAAATTTAATAACTTTTATTTATCCGTAATGTTAAATTGTTTCAAAAAATTCCTTTTCCAATCAAAAAGCACCTAAAATATTAAACTGATGCTGTATAAAATAACGGAATATTTTACTTCCATGGCTAGATATGACCAGTTGAAAATTGAAAAATTGGGGTAAACATCCTTCTATTACCGAGACAGCTGATTCTGGTTCAGAATATACCGCAAAGCCTCCAGAATTCGTTGCCCAGACATGTTTCCATTTACAGATGACTGCCTATATAATTTCATGATTCGAGCAACGAGATCCGGGGCTTTTATGGTGTTCTAAACCAGAATTTGGTGTTAGCTCGGAGATAAAAAAATCTTTAGTATGTTTTCCTTGATTTCAATTTTCAACTGATCATATCTAGGCATCAAAAAGTAATATTTCGTTATTTTGTACAGCATCAATTATTGAACGTTTTTGGGTACTTATGACCAGAGAAGAATTTTTTTAAATCAACTAACGCTACAGGTGAAAAAGCGTTATCAATTTTGCCAGCTGTATATAACACCCTGCATATTTTATGATTCAAGAATTGAGGTTTAGGAATTTTAGGTGTCCTGAACCAGAATCCACTGTTACGTTTGAGCCACAATAGTCCTTGATGTGTTTTCCTCACTTTTTCACTTTTCGATTGGTCATAGCTAGCTATGAAAAAGTAATATTTGAATATTATCTATAGCTTTATTCGAATATTCTTAAGTAATTAATGAATATGAAAAAAAAAAACAAATCAACCAAACATTGTGGATGAATAAAAATCAATAATATGCTAGTTACAGATGACACCCTGTACATTTTAATTAATAAAGTACTGCTATTTCGGGGTTTGAGAGTGTTTTGGAATAGAATTTAGTGTTTTTTCTGTGCTACAAAAATCCCTAGTATGTTTTTCCCTAATTTTCACTTTTCAATTTGGTCGTAGGTAGCCATGAAAAAATAATATTTGAATATTCTCTACAGCATTATTTAAACATTTTTAGGTACTTGGTGACCAAGGCAAAAAAAATCGAAAACAACCAAATATTACGGATGAATAACAAATAAAAAATGTTGTTAGTTACAGATAGCACTGAGATTTGGGGGTTTCAGGGTGTTCTGAAACAGAATCTGGTGTTATTTTTCACTTTTCAATTGGTCGTAGGTAGCCGTGGAAAATGGATATACGAATGTTTCATCAACCTGAAGGTAGATATTTCTGGGTACTATATGTAATGAAAAACAAATTTTGAAATCACTGTACCGTCAAGAAAATATGAGGGTGTGGCTGCTCAAAGTGGGACACACTGTATATGTATAGTCAGGTTACTTTGTATTTTGGTTGCGAAATTGTTACAAAAGGAAATATGATGATATAGTACGGAAGCGTAGAAGGGCCATTATTTTTGTATTTTAATTTTTTCCTTAATTCCGAGTTGCAACTCGGAAAATTACTAAATTCCGAGTTGCAACTCAGAAAATCACTAAATTCCGAGTTGCAACTCGGAAAATTATTAAATTCCGAGTTACAACTCGGAAAATTATTAAATTCCGAGTTGCAACTCGGAATTAGGGAGAAAAAATAAATAAAAAAATAATGGCCCTTCTACGCTTCCGTAATATAGATATGGATTGTTTCCAAAGTTAAAAGTTCCATCAAAACTCGAGCATGAATGTATTCAGGGGAATGAGAGGTATGTCGAACATTCTTATAGTCAGCCTATTCAGTTACTAAATTTAATTTTTATTTGATTTCAAATAATGTTATAAACATGAATAACATTAATATTTTGTTGTAATTTACCAATTTATTGAAGATAGGTATCAGATATAGTCCATATGACCATTGAATAGCTCAAAAAAGATGTGGGATAATATAAGTGTTGAGCCTTGAAATGAATGTTATCCTATATGTAGGAACAGGTATACAATATAAAGACACAGGTCAGTTTGGAGGGGGCTAAACATACAATTTATCAGTTAGGAACCAGAGATTTTTTTTTCAGCTGGATGTTATGAATAACAGGAGTGATTTGGTGGGGGGAAACTGCAGCCCCAAAGCCCACTGGCTGCGCCACTGTTAAGAAAATTCAAGTATTATGTCGCAGAGCGCTATGTACGCCATTTTTTTAATTTTAAATTCAGCTTGCATTTTTCGCTACCTTCGCTTGGTTTTGTGTGGCCAAATACATTTTTGGAAGTAATGCGAGCAAAATCAGAAATACATCGCGGACATACCTTACATAGCGCTCTGTGTGGCAGCGACAATAGTGGTATATTTTTCATAGTTAGAAATTGGATGTCCTGCCATACCAGGATGCTCACTGCAATTTTCCTATACAATATAGGAATATATTGAAGTCCAAAATCCATCAGAAAACAACTACTTTCCTGGCTTATACCACGACGAATGTTGAATTACATCCTATGAAGTTCCATGCAGAGTTCCTACAAGGCAATTGCTAGTTGCATGGAAAATGTTAATTGAAACATTTGGACCACCTATAGATCGATTTCTGGGTTCTTGCCCTTATCAGTATAGGGTAGGTTTCTGCAAACAATAACTAATGTCTGCAACAAATGGTCCAACTATCAATCCATGTCAAGACAAAAGCTGAGACACCCGCAGATCGGTGTTAACCAAACTACGAGCGCCATCTCAACCTCAGCCCAACTAAGCAATACCCACTTATTCGCAAAGAACGAACGCATCATAACAGAAACGGATCTATTATTTAACAGTGAGCTTATCAAGTTAGAAACTAGATATCCTGCCATACCAAAACTCAAATATGGCAAATAAGTTTGCACACCAGTGAACAATACGGTGATGAAAGTGTCGAAAGCTGCAGCAGCTTATTTTTACCTGAATGCCTCTTATCAATACATCATAAAGTATACAGTTACCAAAATACAACGGAAAACAAAGCGGTGGGAGCTCCTGAACTGTGCACGCTTGTCCCATATACATATTATTCTGAATATCAATCATATGAACTGAAAACTGACGTTTTCAAATAATTTGTCAAAATTACTTTTAACCCTAGCGTTAAAAATACTTTTAACACTAGCATTAAAAATACTTTTATTTACGACTAATATATAATATAAGTATTATACTTGTGGTTTTTGAAGTATAATGCCATATAGTAATCCCTTAGGGAATAATGGCGAGGGATTAATAGTCTTTATTCCCTCTTGTACTCCTATCACAAAATTTCTCGAATTAAATAATACCATGGAAACAATATAACCAAACTCAAAAGTGTCAGTGTCAAACGCGTAGTGTTTGTGTATTTGTATTAAAATGAATGAAAATGAAGAATCTTTCACTTGTACACCACCAGAAATTGTACGATTAGCTGCAGCAACAACATCTACCTTAATACCAGAAACATCGAAATCCATTTATAATAAAACGTACGCATCGTTCAACGAATGGCGTCTTCGAAACAAGGCAAACTCTTATTCCGAAAATGTTCTGCTGGCCTATTTTGCTGAATTGGGTGCAAAATACAAGCCATCTTCATTATGGTCATTCTATTCAATGATTAAATCTGTGTTGAAGATAAACCATGACGTTGATCTGGAAAAATATAAGAAACTACGAGCGTTTTTAAAAAGAAAATCTGAAGGATTTCAAGCAAAGAAATCTTCCACTCTGACCCCGGAAGAAATTAGGAAATTTATTGACAGAGTTCCTGATAAAATTTTTCTTTTGCATAAGGTAAATGTTCATATTTAATCTGATCTATTCAAAAACTCATGTTCTTATTTGATTCAGGTTATATTAGTTATTGGAATTATGGGCGCATGCCGTTCAAACGAGCTTTATGAAATGAAGATAAGTAGAAGGCGTGAAGGATTTCCAAACAGAGTTATTGATAACAATACCCAAGACTAAAACTAAAATTGTACGAAAATTCACCATAAACAGTACGTTTTACAATATTGTAAAGAAGTACATCGATCTCCGTCCGTCACATGTAGAAACCAATTCATTCTTTCTAAATTATCAAAAATCGAAATGTACAATACAACGTATAGGAAAAAACAAATTTGCAGACATTGGTAGACAAATTGCCAAATATTTAAACTTGCCAAATCTTCAAAGTTATACCGGCCATTGTTATCGCAGATCATCTGCCACTCTGTACATTGATGGAGGAGGCGATATAACTGGATTGAAGCGTCATGGGGGCTGGAAATCTACCCAAGTAGCTGAAGGATACATTGATCAGTCTATGAGAAACAAAACAACTACAGCAGATACTATTGCCAAACAGATAAATAGTAATGAAGCAACTTCTTCTTTTACAGCAACCGAAATTTCAAATATTCGTGTTGAAAACTCTTTCAAAGTTAATCATAATTCACTACCAATTCAGTTTATTAATTGTACTATCACTAATTTAAATGTTATTGACAAATAAAGTTGTTCATTAAAAATCTAAAATAAATAAATTTGTCGTAAATAAAGTAGAGTATATTACTCGCAATAATGGCTATTATTCTCTCGGAATGTTACTCCCTCGCCGCTAACGCGGCTCGGTTCGTAAAAATTCCTCGAGAATAATAGCTATCATTATTGACTCGTGGTATAATCTATTATTAATACTAGCGTTAAAAATACTTTCAACACTAGAGTTAAAAAAACTTTCAACACTAGCGTTAAAAAAACTTTCAACACTAGCGTTAAAAAAACTTTCAACACTAGCGTTAAAAATACTTTCAACACTAGCGTTAAAAATACTTTCAACACTAGCGTTAAAAATACTGTTAACACTAGCGTAAAATACTTTTAACACTAGCGTTAAAAATACTTTTAACACTGCGCCAAGGGAACCGCCGGCTTTAGATACTTTAACCAGCCACTATTAGAGATAATGCATAATGCATGAATTTATTATAAGACACATTTCCTTCCGTGCAACCGCACTTGAGCGTTATTAAGAACCGTAATATGCGTCTCACAAATTAACCAAGAGTGACTTATTTGAAGATGGAGCACGAGCCCGAGTAGTTTACTGTCGGGGTCCCCTATCAAGCGAGCGTGGTTCCTGTAATTATAGCGGTCTGTCCGGTATTCTGCAAAGGTTGCCTAAGTCACCTTGGGAAGATTCGCCTCACCACGTAACACTGGTATACATTTGCTCGGTTGCGAATTTCGTCAATTATATTTCATCCTACCCTGGTCATATTTTATGCTGTCTTGACATACCTTTATATATTTTGCCCGAGTAAACAGCATTATTCTCGAGGAGCGAACGACGCCGACGGGTATAGAGTGAGGTGGAGAGGACGACGTTCTCCTTATCCGTGAAATATCTTCAAATTGATATACCGGGTGGCACAGGAAACATGTAGCAGCCTGTAGATTTTTCATTTGAAGAGGTACAAATTTTAATTTCACCCTGTATATTTCTCTAGACTACTTATTTGCCTTAAAGTTATCATCAATTCTAGCATGTATCACAAATTGCTACTCGTTTTCAAGTTGGCTGTTGAATTAGGTACATGAAAAACATCGAGATGGTTGTGATCAGAATTTGATGATAGTACGATGCTTGGTAGGCTTTGAAATCCAGTAATAATCAGTTAGCCGATATTATTTCTAAATTATCCGTACCCTGATAAATCCCTGCAAGTTGTCAATAACTTTGTTATAATTGAGGCAAACTGAGAATATACACTCACCGATAAAACTATTGCATAATTTATTTTTAGGCTTGATTTCTGGTTTATTTCTATTTGTCTGAATCGTTATGCAGTTTTCATTACTGAATGGTTTATGCTGAAGTATTTAACATATGTTGATTGCCAAATAATCCAGATATTGAAACTTTTTTACACACTTGTAGAAGAAGTAATGGAATAGACTGATTTTGGTAATAATATTTAATCAGAACAAGCAACAATGACGACAAAATGAAAGTTCCTTGAGACAACATAATAACAGTTCAGTACTTAGTTTTCTCCCCTAGCTCTAAGGATAGCTTGCATACTCCTGGGCATACTGGCTACTGCGCAAAAGGTCTTTGATTGTTTCTTGTGGAATTCTTCATGTGCAGAAATTCTTAATTCTGCAATTGAGTTAGGAGATGGATTTTGTGCTCGTATATGTCTTTTTAGGATATCCCAAATATATTCTATGGGATTTGCGTTTGGTGGCCACTCCACTGCCTCAAGTCCAACAACTTCAAGATACCGGGTGACTGTTCTTGCAGCATATCGTCGTGGTCATATTTTGGAAAGTTCTGAGAAGGAATAAAAAACAGTATAATTTGTGCATGTAACTGAAAAAATGGATAGTGCTCAGGCCTTAAGCAATGAATATACTACTGAAATAAGCTGACATGTCACATATCAAGAAAGTTTTTTACTTAGTGAGCAAAATTGATATACGACAAATTGCGACAAATTGCTTTTCAGCATTATCATTTATTAGCACAAAATTATCGTAACCAATGAAGCCGGCGTTAGGTTAAACTTTCTCTTCAAGGATGTTGTGTATGTACAAGTCAGCATTCACTCTTAAATTCACCTCTACAAGCTTGGTGCGACTGTCCTAACTAATGACACACCACAACAACCAAAGCTAACGTTATGTACAATATTACATTCTGCGAAACGTTCTCCAGATCTTCTGTATACTTAACCACTTCCATCTGGTTTCCATAAGTGTATTCTCGTTTCATCTGTGAAAAGAAGTTGTCCCCACTGATGTTCATTCCAGTTGACATGGGCTATGGCAAATTGTAACCGTCTCGATTTGTGACGTGGGAGAAGCCTAGGAACTCTGGCAGTTTGGATTCAAACCAACTTCTTTGAGTCTTCTTATTACTGTTTTGACACTTATGTTAACTTGTCTTGTGCTCAGTATATCGTTTCTGAGATGCGGAGCTGTGAGCGTGCGATCTCGCAAAGATTGAATTTTCAAATACCTATTGGTTATCTCTTGGCGTTGTACTTCTCTTACGTTCTTGACCAGGCCTCCTTTTGTACTCCCCAGTCTCATTGTATCGCTTCACAACACGAGAAACAGTCGATTGATGTATCGCAATATGTTCTTGTCTGCATCCCTCATTGAATAAATAAACAATTTTAACACAAACTAATTCGCTCAAATGCGGCATCTCATTAACAAAACTACAGAATCAAGACATAAAAGTACTCGAAATGTCATTCTGACAACAATAAACAAAACAATAGACATTAATAGTGGCAAAGGCACACTATTCAAAGTTTGTTATTTAATTATTTCACTTATTCAGCTATAGCGACTATGTCCAAGCATTCTTTTATCTATACTAAATGGAAATTTACGTGAAATACTTTGGCATTTGAACATTCATCAATAAAAATGAATGACGTGTTAAGGGAAAAGAAATTAACATGAAAAATATCTTAAAATAAAATATGCAATATTTTTGTCCGAGAGTGTATATTTTTTAATTTAGCTACTTGTGAAGAAACTATGTCTTTCATTTTGCCATGCAGTTATAACATGGTCTTTCGTCTTTCCAATTGAAAACAAAATTATTAATTATTAAATAATAAAAATTATAATTATTTTCAGTAGTAGGTAGTAGATATTTTTTCTAGCAGGCAGTGTATACAAAAAAATTTGTATTTGATAGTTTGAGGTTATAACTTGTCTCCGTTGTTTTTGTCCTGATTGAAATAGCATCTGAGCAAACGAATAAGTCGATATGTTGTTGATATTTGGGGAGTGCAAAAGAAATAGTGATTTCCATTTTGTTTTCCAAATAGAAACACCATGGTACGACTGAATAGCAAAAATGAAAGACAGTCACAAGTAACCAAAAATTGTTCAATTCTGATGTTCATACCTTGGAGTATGAAAACATTTTGAAAAATATCGGCTGACTTAGCTCAATGCGGGAAGCTGAACACACTTGAGTAGAATATATGAAAAGGGAATTTTGTATCAAGTAAATCTATTTTTTGATAATGCAAGGCGCCTTCGGCTTTTGTCATCTTTCGTGCTACCAGAAATTAAATACTCCAATTGAATGAGGGAATTTGTGAATTTAAAATTATGTTATGAAATATTTATGTAGTTGATTGGCTACTTCCAAGTCAAGAAACATCATAGGTTTGGATTTTTTTTTTCGTTAACCTCCCTTCGCCCCCCTACGAACGGCAGCCTTCAAAAGTCGAAATTTGTGCGAGCTAAGTATTAACGAGGTCTTGGGCTAGACAAAGAACTCTAAATGATCTCGAGGACAAACACAATAGATCTGAAAAGGTCGCGGTGTAGAGGCTTGTAGCACGAAAGTCCCTAATATATAATCTATAATCTATTAATGAGGTCTTTCCTTTTAACGCACGATCCGAGGAGAATAGATCTCGAAAGGAGGTCGTCCGTAAGTCACCATCCAAACCATAACTTCGCATAGCGTTGCTAGGCTCGAGATATCGATGACCCACGCGCTCTACCGTTCGAGCTATCCTCTATAATTTAACAAAAAACATGTTGGGAGTTCAAAGGCTATGTGGTTATCATTTCAGGTTTCAACAAAGTCGAATTCCCCATATCCACACTATCTCACAAAGTGGAAAATCTAAGGCAAATATCTGTCAGAAACAACTATACTTCCCCCTAAGAACATTGAATTACATCTGACATCAATTTCTGTAATGTTCCTCCAAGAGGACACAATTGCAAGTACTAATTGCAATGAAGAATTGAATATCATCCCCCATTGGTTGGGAATGACCACCTGCAGATATGGCATGCTCTTCTAGGCAAAAAAGTAGACGGACTCTGTTCGAATTAATAAAAAAAATGTAGAAACCAAGTGAACAAAACTATTCAAATTCCATCACCAGTGATTGCCGGTCACTCTGGCACACCCTGCCACCGATCTGTTTTATTATAGGTCAGTGCACCCTGCCTATCATACAACGTTAGTTGTAGTTCGCTCCAAGTCGTCTGCACAGCTTAATAAACACCGTTTGTGGTTTCCCAGTACATGGTAGTGTCGATTAGTCGAACAGAAGACCGATACGAAGTCGAAATTCAAGTGTTCAGTTTAGTGTTGTGTTATATTCCAAAAAACTTTTTGTTAATTGATGAGAAAAACCTAGAGTTGTTAAACCAAAAGTTGGTATCAATCATGTGAATCTAAGAAAGACAGAAAATTTTATTCTTCATAAAAATTTCCAAATGATGTACAGGGGAAAACAAAACATAGTCTAAACTACCCTGGCTGTTATTACAAATTTGAATAGTGTTTTCAATATTCTCTCAATATTCTCTACAGCTTCTTTGAACAAACTTTTCTTATAATGTCAAAAATAAGCGTAGTTTACATTTTTGATTCTCCCCTGTACACTGTTTGGAAATTTTAAATTTTTGCAACTCATATGCAATCATTTTACAATGCACCAATTTTTCTGAGGAATAAAATTTTCTGACAAATCAATAATGAAAAAGTTTCCAAGTGGGGCAAGCATTTGAAACTCAATGTATATGAACGCAGCATCATTGGGGTAGTAGACTCCCATTTTGTGTACTTCGAAACAACAAACTGAGAAAAAACTAGCTTCGTAGGAATATGTACAAATTTTGTCTCTGCCTCCCGAGCTATAACAGTAAACTGAAGTTACCAGAAGCTTTCAAATATTTTCTTTACATAAGAAAGCATTTCATAGTGTTTATAACCATACTGTAAATTGACAACCAAAGTGAGCACACTTCAAGCAAATTTGCAAAAATGTATAAGCTGGTAGTTTGCGTTTGTAACCTTACCGCAAAGTCGCGACAAAATTAAAAAGTTAACAAATATTTATCCTCTGGAATTCAACATTTGTAAGTGTACTGAAAGAATCAAAATCGATCAAATTTCTGACAAGTTTGCAATTGAAACCTTTACAAATGTAATGCTATAAGGGGGGAGATCTGCTGTTTGCAGGACAGTTGCTGAACGTTGGCTGCAATGGATGTAACAACTTTACAGTTGCTCTTGATAGGTTTTTGAAAACTTTATGCAAGTTCTCCATGCTTAGTGGGAGTTGTTTCTGACAGATATTTGCCTCAAATTTTCTACTTTGTTGGATAGTGTAGAGAGATGGGGAATTCGACTTTGTCGAAATTTTTGTTTCATTTATTTGAAAATCCCGGCACACTTTTCGGACTTTGTTCGAATTCATGCATTCTGTCAGGTGCTTTCGATCGACATATTGTTCACTTTATGTGTCAGATATCAATAAGGGAATTCATGTTAACAACTTGTGGTGGTGAGAAATTGAAATTCGGTTTCATAACTATGATAAAGGGGAAAAGTTCCCTTGACTGTTCAAGCATTGATCATTGTTAAATGTCACATGGTGTCCAATAAGTTGCTTCAACCATTCGTTGAGGCGAGTGATAAGATATTTGTAAGTTCAATCAATAGTTCGGTGGATTTCAAGTTGGCAGGTTTTTTTCGGATGGTTGATTTTAACACTCCATACTCCTTGCATATGGATGACATTGATACGGGACGTGCATTCTGTAAAAACTACTGATTCTGAATGAATATTTTCATGGTAATACAATTTTTATCCGAACCATTGAAAATTAAATTTTTATCGACGCCCCTGGTTACTTCTGAAAATTAACTGCCAAGTTCACACCGGTTAATGAGAGTATTTTTTAGGTAAATATGGTTGAGAAGCATTTTTACATTAGACAGTTTTACTTGTTTCTGACAATGATTTACATATTTTGAGTTCATACTGAAATCTAGAAGGATCGTCATATTTGAAATTAATTAATTGAAATCACATATTCCATTCTGTACACCTTTTTCAATGATGATCATTGTGAAATATAATATAAATTTTATATTTTATATACTTATGATCGCATGCGCCTAAGTTTAGTGAAATACGAAGGTACTTCTCTTCATCTAGTGCTGTAGAAATTGTACCCTGTGCAAATAACACATACCTATAGGTATTTTGCACTTATACAAATAAATAGTCGTTTACTTTTCTTGTCAAATATTTATTGGACTCGACTGTTGACCGTTTTTCATTGATAATATGAACCAGAGGCAATTTTTCTGAAATATCGATAGCTCATGCTTTTTCTGATGTAATAAAAGTTTCCCTGAAAAACGAAAACAAGAATTAATATTGCTGTGCATCATAACTGAAAGTTGTCAATTTATTCATAGACTAGAACCGTCTTTTCACTCGCGAGGAGGAATACATCAAAAACGTTTTTATAAAAGACATGCCAAAGTGGGACAACACGGAGCGTGAGCCTGAGAGTATCTCTTGAATATGTAAATACAAATGCAAGTGCACAGACACCCCATCTGGTTGCCTTTAGCTCTCACGTCTAATTATAAAAAAGCACATCCGCCGTTCTCCGACTGCTCTTTTCGTCGTATAGGATTCGGGCGTTTTTATTTTCTTTTATTTTTAACGGGTAGTTCACTTATTTGAATACTAATTCTGTGCTCTGTGATCCGTACTGTTTCGACGCCGAATTGTGAGGTTCCAGTCAGGGTTGGTTTAGGAGCATGATACATCATTTGAAAGGAAATTTAATTGTTTTTCAGAATGTTCAATAATATAAAGGGTGTTCCATTTGAAAAACTGCTCTTTTCACTACTTCTCTATCTATCGGTGAAATCACAAATTTTGAAGAACCCTGTATAATGTAGAATGAATTTCCTTAGACATAACCAATATACAGAACATTGCCAAACTACATAAAAAAATTAAACTTTCCAGGAATCTATACTGCAGTAATAAACATTTAATTAAAGCTATGTTTCGCAAAAAAACAAGGAAATTAATGAATTTCTCGAAAACTACCTAGAGATAGGTATAGAAAAGTATCATACAAAAATAACCACAAATCAACAGAGAAGTGAAAAATGCAATAATATTCGGGGAATCTTATTCGAAATATCGAATTTGTTGCTAATTTTCAATATAAGCGGCAACACAGCAGAGCTGATAATATTTTAGATCGATAGAACAAAAATAATAGGTATATTTTCAGCATTAAATTTGTTTAATTATCTGTTTCAATAGGTGTTTCAACAGTAGCTTATGGGTTGTGAATTGATTTTTAAAGGTAGATGTTCAGTTGATCAAATAACAAGCAAGTAGGCACCAATTTACCTCTACATTTACGAAAAATAAATTGCAGAAGTCCATTAAATATCAAATTTGAAAGTATACTACCCCTAGAATTGAATAATAATGCATAAAAATTTAATGATATTTTAATACGTTATGACACACTCAAAGTTGGCCGTGGAGTGAAGTTTCTATAGCTATTAATGTAACGAGATTATTATGCGATTTATAATAATCGAGGACGTTGCCAGACGACGAGGCGCTTCGCTCCGAGTCGCCTGTGCAACTTCCAAGATTTATTTAAATTGCATAATTATCAAGTTACATTCAAAGCTCTATCGTATCATTGACAACGATGTTGAGAAAATTTAATCAACAACTTTGGTTATTGTCACGTTATTGTCATTTGAGCGTGCCATTTGGTATCTATTATAAAGTAACTAACGTATTATATTGTAAGTAATGTATTATGTGTTGTTATGATGTGATGTAGGAGTTGTAAAATAAACCCCCTGGTTCCCTCAGGAATTCATTTTTTTTCGCGACATCCTGTCAAAATCTGATTATGCCTCGAAGAAGATACCAGACAATATTTGAATTTTCAATGTAAGTGTTGCAAAATACACTTCCTGGTTTCCTTGGCAAGTCGATTATTGTCAGGAAATGAAGAAATAATTCGAAACATCTCTTCCAAATTTTCTCACGCTCCGTCGAACACTTCACACAGAACTCGAATTTTTAATATAGGTGTTGTAAAATGCACACTCTCGAGAAGTCACTTTTTCCACCAGGATATAATGGAAAAGCAATCCGTAACATCTTGTCAAAAATCATCTTCAATGAATCATTTACTATTCCATAATATAAATATGATTTCCACATTCAGGTGACATCGGAAATATTGGCCGGTATCTTTGAATGCTGTCTTCACACAAGTTTCAATGTCTGATCACTTTCCATGTATCCGTATGACGCATCCTACTAGTACAGCTCGTCTTTTCATGTCGAGAAGAATAGAATTGAACGCAGAGCGAACTTCATGCTGAAAATCTTTTCTCCACAACCTTCACAGAATTCGCTAATTCTGAAATCATATTTGATAACAGAATGGTAACAGCCACGCTCTTGATATTGAATAAATGTTTTGAAACAATTTCTGTCTCATGCATTTTACGTGTATTTCATTCAATCACTTGTATAAGAATGAATATTCTGAAATTGTTTGCAGCAATAATTACGTTAGCCTTGACAGGCATCATCGTGACAAGATGTGAAATGAAATGTCAAAATAATTTTTCGTTTGCTTTCCATTTGATTAAATGTGAAATTTGTGGTTGGGGAGAAAGCACAGTCTGTTACTCGTTTAGAATGACAATTTCACTCACTATATGAAAGTCGCGTCTCCTGCGATATGAGGACCAATCAGAATGGGATTTAGCGAAAGTACACGCTTCCTTTCGGTTCCTTTCTTTCCGATCCGGAAAGACCACGTCGTCAAGTCAACCACAAATATAAACAGCAATTATACATCTTGTAATCTAATATGACATAAACGTCAGGTTGACAGACTTCATGTTTATTATTCATTATAGTTGCAACTATTGAAGAATTCACTTTGTTTACTCGATCAAATTTCAAATAATAACTTGGTTGGTTCGTGAAATTATCTCAATAAATACGACTCGTGCTCACAATACAATTGATAATTCTGTCAGAAATCTTTAACTCGATCAAATTGCTTGATTTCTGACAGAATTATCGATAGTATTGCGACCACTCGTGGTATTACCCGCGAAAATTCGTTATGCTCGGAACTTCCCACTCGCATCGAATTTTTCATTCTAACTTTGTTACAGAATATACTATTCTTGTTGAGCTATGACAATACATCATGTTCTTTGAACGTTTTTGTTTCGTTTTCTTTCGCACTACACGACCTAAAAATAATGTTGTGTCCTTGGAAGGGGTAATTTCCGTTGAAATATTAGCAAAACATTGAATAACCATAGCAAGGCATAGAATAATGGTAAGCGGGTCCATCCAGTAATATTTTATTGGCAGGTTGACAACTGTGTTACAATAAGTGGGTGAACTTCTCTGCGATTGTCCACTTATAGTAAGCAGAAACCTTACAGCCACAGGCATGTAACTCGCTAGTGATTATTCATTTATAAGATTATAATTTTCCAATAAAAAAACTTACTGTCCCAGACTGACTGCCTAATAGCGACAGCAGTATACTTTTCTGTGGCAGAAACATCACTTTCAGCAAAATTGTTTTCTCTGCCATTCGATTTCAACGTGCTATGTGCTGGTTGTATTCGAAACTCTGTTATAGTAATAGTATTTCTTATTACGGTAGCAAGAAATACCCTAGCAAAAACTTCAATAGGACGATTTTCTTCAATGCAGGTTCATATAAAAAAATCTGTGGAAGTCAAATCGGAAGATGGTGGTATTGAGGTCCGTCAGTTCCAAACCGTTGGTCATGGAAGGTTGATCTAATGCACCTTCATCATTTGCCGATTATGTGGGGTTCTCTGTCATATTGATACTATACTTTTTCGTGGCAGGGGTGTGTTAGCGATTCCAAATAATCCATTTCAGGAAAAATCGAAAACTTGTAAATCGATTTTCTACATGCCATTTATACTTATAACACAGCTTTCAGGATGGCATTTTTTTAACAGATTTATAATTCAGAAATTTTTCAACTTACCATCAACATTTTCTCATACAAATGGGGTATCACTATGGCTTTATCAACATCGCGGTAAACGTTAAGGGTCTTAAAACTGACGTTTCCGAACTGAATGAGGATTTGTATAGCTTCAGTAGTGAGAATTTCGCCTGCTGAATAATGCATTTTTGTTAAATTCGGTTAGTCGGCGTCGCCTCTTGTTATGTCACTCAAATTTCTCATTTTCTTGATTCCTCATAATGATAAATTCCACAAAGTTCACCCTTCTATTTTAATCGAGCTTCAGGCCATGAACTAAATTATGATAATACTGATGCACTTTTGTTTTACTTACATTCTCCGCGCGAACATTTTATTCGATACCAAATCCTGTGTTGCATCTTTAGAAGATGCTTCTAGAAAATCTGCCAAGCACTGTAATTTGATTATCTGCGCTTCCGTTTTAGCTTTAAAATAATTTTCCTCTTGAACTGTCTGAAGTTCGTAAGATAATCATTTGCCAATAATGTTTGAATGTGGTAGCAAAATAATCACATTTTTTTTGACCTGATTATTATATTCAACACGAGCCAAATTATACCATTTGATAGGACGAATCTGACAATAAAAAACTATTTCATTTGCCTGCAAACTTTGTGCTGATGAATATGCAACGGCTACTGAAAAAATTATAATTTCTATAGGCGAATAATATACAGAATTAAATAATATCAGGAAAGTATATACAGTGTACATTTAAGATGGAACCACCCTTATAAAAGTTACATTTTTCAACCGATTAGATTGACTTTTTTTTGTTAGGTAGAAATCAAAAAAGTCCATTAGGACACCAAATTTCATGTATAAATCTCCATTTCCAGGGCCAACTAATCTTATTTTTCAAGGTTAAAAATTTGAAAAAATGACTAGCTATTTTTTTTAATCAAATCTGACAACATCACTGGATTCGCAACATTTTCAAATGGTTGATATGTAGATTACGTTGAAATGCGTCAATTAATAAAAAAGTTATAAGGGAATGAAATTTGAAAAATATTAAACTTTTATCAAAATTCGGAACACACCACTGTATTCAGGAGATTTCAATAAATCAGTGGTAAAAATTTCATCGAAATCTATTCATGAATAAGAAAATCATAAGATAATAATATTTGAAAAATATGTTAATGGAATTTCATGAAAATGTCATTTTAGCTCATATTTTTTTATTTTTTCATTCATCAACAGATTTCGATAAAATTATGGTCAGTTATACTTCAAAACTCCCTGAATTCAGTAGTCAAAGTTCTGATAAAAATTTTGAAATTGAAGAGCTGGGTTGATTAAACATCATATTTCTCAAATTTCATTCACCTATAACTTTTTTATTGATTGATACATCTCAAAGTAATTCACAACGATCAGTATATTTTATTAAAATCATAGGTAATGAGTTTGGACAAGAATTATCACATTGTAATTGTTTAAAGAAATCATAAATTTAGATAAACTGAATAATAAGTAATTATAATACGGCGTACTGAACGAAAGAACACAGAAATAAAATAATTAAAAAGTATTACATTCATTTTTGTATTTTGGGCCGAATATGTATTTAATTTTTCCGTTTCAAGTATAAAAAATATAGGTGGGTAACTAGTGAAGTGTTTAATTAGGTACTTGTACTAATTCAGCTCCCATGGCAGGCCTACTGCAGTCAAGACACCAGTAACGATAATGGGGGGTGGGGAGGAATTAATGGGAGACAGTTCCCCTCCTCACAAATGTACTAACGATAATTGGGGGTGGGAAGGAATTAATGGGGGACAGTTCCCCCCTCACAAATGTACTAACGATAATTGGGGGTGGGAAGGAATTAATGGGGGACAGTTTCCCCCTCACAAATGTACTAACGATAATGGGGGGTGGAGAGGGATTAATGGGGGACAGTTCCCCTCCTCACAAATATACTTTCTTATGTTGAGAACGCTGTAGTACTAGCCAACCTCAACTTTAACTACCTCCCTCCAGAAAAAAACCTATCAATGCGCCTGCACGAAGGCAAAAAGGAATGGAGAAAGTATTCAAGGCAATAAGTAACGATTATTCAAGAATTCCAAGCAGAATGCCTTATCGCGTTCTCAAGAAACACCACTAGTTCGTCATCGTCAAGCGAGATAATCTCAGATATGCCAATATTTTTGCCAACATGCTTGATGCAAATTCCCATTGACAGTCATATACTTGAGATTATTTTCTGCCAACGAACCATCTCATGCATTTTAGTGCCTCTTAACACCAACAGATATCTCTTAGGCGTTTGATTGCGTTTGGCACCAGGGGCTCCTTCCCAAACTTCAATCTTAAGGGTCGGTCCCCAAATTGTGGATTTTTTATATTATATACCAATGAAATATTCGATTTCTGCTCGGTATTGCCATCACTCGTACCCAAATTTTCAACTTCACTTCACGGAATCCTCCTATTTTAAAGTCGGTAAATACATATACCCAGTGCCGTCACTTTACGTTTACTTTACGTTTAATGTGAAAGAATTTGGAGTGAAAACCGTCGAACACTGGATTAGTTTTGGGATACCCGTCCTGAAAGTCCTCAATTGTTAACTGTGAAATTGTGTAGAGTAATCTCGTTCCTCATCGCATTTGAACTGTTGCATGGAATGGGGTGATAACAACCATAATCATTTCAGACGTGCCATCGAAGTTTGTTGCGGTTACAAGCGTCTGCGGCTGAACTGCAGCATCGTACAGGCAGCTGAGAATTGCCGGTGTCGGACCATTTCATTGCGATGCATGTGCACTAACCTAACCACAATCCTTAATTAGAACTGATTGGACTTGTGGTCACCGCAAACTTCAAGTGCACCGGCCAATGTTCCACTATCTACCGACGACCTCAGCGACAATTCATAACCAATGTGCATTGCTGTTTCAATTATGAATTTCTCTCGCGTTCAATGAAGGTTCACAATAGTTGTTTTATGTTTGCAATTAACAAAAATGTTGTTAAAGCCGTGAAAGAACCCCGAAAAAATTTATGGATATTTCCGGATAAAATGGTGATCTAGTTCCATTGGAGGTTTAGCCGAATCTAAGCACCTGGATGGTACTAAAGGCCATCACAGACACACTTGCATAGCACATAGCATAGGTACATAACGAAGTTCAGCCAATCAGAATGTCAGTAACGTCGGATATTCGCATTTTGATTTGCTGAATTCGTTATGTCTTCACGCTATGCGCTATGCAAGTGTGTATGCGATGGTCATAATTATGGAGACTGGAAATTCTTGATGAAGAATTTTCTAGTTGATGCAGGTCCGTGGTGTTGAGACAAAGAAAGCCAGAACTGCCAAAGAAGCGTGCGAAAACTTGAGAAGAACGTACGAGGATAGTGGCACTGTTCGTTTTGATGGTTTGTACGCAAGTTTCTTCAGAACAAGGTTCGAGTCATGTTCGTTTATACAGGAATATGTCGCCAAAATACTTCATATAGAAGCACAACTGGACAAAATCGGATAGCCGTTGGTGGTATCATATTAGGAGGTCTACCTGAACAATTCAAACCTTTTATTCAGGGAATTCAATGTTCAAAGCAAGTCACTTCTACGGAATTTGTGAACAACTTGTTACTTCAAGAAAATGTCAAGACAATGAGCGTCCAGAACCTTGTACAGCATTGTACAGTAAAGGAGAAACGAGTAGAAAATCACACAATTCTCAAAGAGGTTCCATGTGTTACAACTGTAACATGTATTCCCATAAAACCAATGAATGTCCAAAACCAAAGGAATCATAAAAAGGCAAGAAGAAAGGAAATTATCCAGTTGCTCTCACTTGTATCGAATCGTCGTCAGTAAACTTCAATGACGAATGGTTTGTTGATTCTGACAGCTCATTGTGTATCAAACAAACAAATCATGGTTACAAGATTTCCAAGGAGAAACTGGTGGAGAACTCGGTATTGCCAATGGCCAGAAATTGAAATGCACCGGTAAAGACAGTATCAATCATACATGAACCTGGATCATTAATCTTGATGAGAATTATCAAAAACTTAAAGGAAGGAACGATAACCTTGGATCAAGAAAAATATATAGAAGAGATGTTGTAAAATTGACCAAGAAAGATGTGAAATGGCAAGTATTTCATATAAGGAAGCTAATGAAAGTTTAATGTATGCTGCTCAGTGCACCAGACCCGATTTCGATTGCGGTTGGAAAATTATCGAGGTACTGTCAACATCCTGGGAAATGCCATTGGAAAAACCTCTCAATACAAACTGTTTTTCGGAAAAATAGGCAATATCCAAATCATTTGTGACCGATTGGGATGGAGTTGCTGATGATCCAAAATCTGCAGCTGGATATGTATTTATTCTGAGTTGTGGTGCAATAAGTTGGTCTTCGAAGAAACAGGCAACAGTTGGCTCTTTCAACTACAGAGGCAGAGTACATGGCTGTAATTTTGGCTACTCGAGAGGCTATTTTTCTGAAAAAACTCCTTTGAGAACTCGTTCCAGACACTCCAAGAATTTTATCATTATACTGTATAGATTCTAAGCATCATTTCGTCAAAGAAGTTCAAGAGAGAGGAGATATTGAGATGAAATCTATCAGAACTCAAGATATGGTTGCAGATTTTTTAACCTAAGCACTGTGATTTGAGCCTCAATAGAGGGAAGATGGGACTACACGTGTTGGAGTGATATAACATAAAGAGAGGGGTGTTAGAAATGTTCTACTTATTTTGTTATGGTTACTATACATGTTTATCTTAACAGTAGATGTATGAAAAATATAAATAAACTTCAGTGAAAGTTCTGTCAAAACTTATTCCGTTAATTTTCTACAAATCACACTCTTCTAAAATTTTTCCTTTGTTCTTAGGGCGATTCACCGTACTGTATGAGCATTCTTTTGGACGAGCATGTCTTTTATTGTAATGAAGGGTAGAGGTTATCGTGAATATTTACACTGTTTGGCATTGAGAGGTGTATTATTTTCGATGGACCAAATATGTAGATTTTCAAGATCGTTTTGTTATTCATAATAGGATGCTGATCCTCAGGTGGGTTAATCCTTGGATTATTCCAAGGAAAAATCTTCATATAAACATGGGTCTGCAACCGCCTCATTTCTGAGATACAGGGTGTTGTTATTTAACCAAAAAGTAATAATTATACGCCACTTTTTTTTCTCAAATAAATATTTATTCATAAAAATGGCCTCCTGCCTCTTTTTCGTCCGGCGGACAGTTTTCGATTCGAAAAACAAAATACATTTCACTGTGACTAACAAAAAATCGCATAGGTACAAGCAAATAAAGGCATTCATTTTGAAAAGGGGAACATTCTCCATGAAAATTGAAAAATGTGATTTATTTGTAATATCTAACAGAAAACAACTACTTCCCCAGCACAAGCCACGCTAAACATTGAACATTGATTCAATGAAATGAACAATTTCTGTGAGTGACATTTTTTCAATAACATTCTCCTTATCTAATTTATTCAATGATTTTTTTCAATGAAAACTAGAGAAAATTAAGAAAATCAACTATCTGAATGAAAATACAAATTTTCACTTTCAGATTTTCAGTCTTTCACAATCAGATGCAGTTCAATGTCCAGCGTGGCTTGTGCCAGGGAAGTAGTTGTTTTCTGTTAGATATCACAAATAAATCACATTTTTCATTTTTCAATTTTCATGGAGAATGTTCCCCTTTTCAACATGAATACAACCCAAGAGGTTATCTTGAACGATGGAAAATAGCGACTAAAGTTTGTCTTTCAGTCGCAGATGATTCCTTAACACATTTTATGAATGTCCTATTCATATTTTCGAACTAAAATCAAATAAGTAAAGGCATTTTATTTTTTAATTCGAAAACCGTTGGCAGCGCGAAAAACAAGTAAGAAACAGTTTTTATGAGAAGATAAAAGACAATTACACGTCATGTTAACAGGGACGCAGCTGATGGAAATTAAGAAAACCTTTATCATATAAAAATGTGTTAAACTAGGTTGCTTCATCGAGGTGAACCACTAGTACGATTTATAGCTACTCTATGAAGGAAACACATCTCTCCAAATAAAAATGAAAAAGGGTTACATAATAAAGTGACTCATTTGTAATATCTAACAGAAAACAACTACTTCCCCGGCACAAGCCACGCTGGACATTGAACTACATCTGATAGATATTGTGAAAAGACTCTAACTGAAAAATGCGAAAGAAGCGAACCTTGCTTCAATGAAATGAACGATTTCTGTGAGTGATATTTTTTTAATAACATTCTCGTTATCTAATTTATTTAATGATTTGTTCAAGGAAAACTAGAAAGAATTAAAAAAGTCAGCTATCTGAATGAAAATGCAAATTTTCACTTTTCTTCTTTTTTCTTTCCTTTTCAGTTAGAGTCTTTTCACAATATCTATCAGATGTAGTTCAATGTCCAGCGTGGCTTGTGCCGGGGAAGTAGTTGTTTTCTGTTAGATATTACAAATAAGTCACATTTTTCATTTTTCAATTTTCATGGAGAATGTTCCCCCTTTTCAACATGAATACCTCCCAAGAGGTTATCTTGAACGATGGAAAATAGCGACTAAAGTTTGTCTTTCAGTCGAAGATGATTCCACAAAAGATTTTCCTATTCATATTTTCGAACTAAAATCAAAAAGGTTACATAATAGTTTTGCATCAAATTCAAATTAATCAAGATTATTATTGAGAAAACGGTGGTCCAATGAATATATCAAATGACTTCGAGAAATCTGTATAGACAAGTCACTTGTAAATCTTGATCGAATGTGTTGCTTATTATTTGTGTAGGGCACATGAAGTTGGTTATTGTAGATCGCTTGTTAAACATTTTATTTAACTAAATAGCAATAATGATTCCACGATGAAAGGATCTAAATTTTCGTAATTTGCTGAAATATTTTCTCGAAAGTACGAATTATGCTCAGTCTCCTTATTCTGAAAGTGGAGCCGAATCTGAAAATTAGAATTTTTTTTTTATTACTTCGTTGGTTCGCATGTTTCTAGTTAGAAGGTAAGTCTTGTTATATGAAGGAATATATATTTTGTTTTCACTAGCTTAGTGGAATCAATTGCATCACTTACGTAACAAGATCACAACTTAAATTCTGCCTCTTGGCAGGAATGTAGGATATTTCTATTGAATAATAGACAAACATTTCTGATTATTCATATGATGTGGTGTTGCAGGTTTTTCCGGGTTTCCCTGCAGCTCTGAAAGCGAATGCGCCACCAATATCATTTAAGCCGGCCCCTGTTATTTTCAATATGTTAATTAAAACTAATAATAAATTATTACCTCTGGGAAAAAAATATTGCTCATCTATTAATATTCATTATTAACAATTACACCTGTTATTGTTACTGATATTATTATTACATAGTTACACTGATGGAATGAATCAAACATAACTTGCGAATTTACAAAAAACGGTGGATGAATGAAAAACTATTTATATTAGTAATCGATAGTTCAACTAAGTGAACATTTTCGTCGTATTTTCGTAACGATTACCAAAAAATCTAGGAATCAAGAGAAACAAAGCCAAACTCCAGGCAGGAAAATGCTGCATTTGGAAACAAACGATGAAAGGGATCAAAATCGATTTGCCGATGCTACGCTTTTCGTAAGGGCTCAGCTCAGAAACTTAGAGTAAATATAAATATTTGGATTCACCGCTCGACGTACTAGTCCCCGAGAGTTAAAATTAAGTTTGTTAAGGAAATGTAAATTTTTGTCGGACGCAGAAAAGGGTTGGATCCCTTTTATATAAAAAGCTTCCATATACACGTGCAAAAACTTCCGAACTACGGAACGTACATAATAGGATAAAGTTGGCTGGTTTGCGAGTGGACCCTAAAAACTAGAATTCTCTCATAATCCTTTTATCAAATACACATAAAGTGGCTTTTTGCCGGTGTTGAGAAAACTGGTCACTCTGACGACCACATCAGAGAAATTCGTGTGCTGGCGATCAAAAAAAAGTTAAGATTGGTCTTTTTAAGGTTTTCGGAGCCAGGCTGTCCCATCTACTTTCTGCATTAGACCGCTTATGCAAATATCCCTGCGATGCCCGAGATTACATTTCGACGGTTTGGATCTGTCTCTGCTCGCAGGTGGAAATCTGATAAGTACATATGACCTCTGCAGACCAAACTAGAATTTACGCTCGGACTAGTTGCAATCAAACTCTAGGTTATTTATGTTAGCGATTAATTTAGAAAATCCTCTACTCACATCTATGTTTAAACAGGGTGATTGGTTTTTGAACGAGAACAAATAATATTATTTTTCTACGACCACATGGAAATATGCCTATTACCTGAAGGAACAATCAGGATTTAGATAGTGGGGGTAGGGGTTTGAATCCCATATGAACCACATTTTTTTCTATTATGAAATCGATTATTGTTAGATTTTTATTATAATTTTCAATATTTGTATCTTCAATTCCTTTTTTAGGTTGTATGTATTATGGGAATCATGACGGCAAGAAAATTTGTGATAAAAAGTGTTTTTGAAAATATTACAGATTAAGTTATGATTCAGATGGTCGTAGAAAAAGTATAGTGTACAATTTGCATGAAATGACCCATTTCCCTCGTAGGTATATGAACTACTACAAAATTTCATATATATATACCTACTCATGGGAAATGTATGCCATTTGATGCTCATTGTACAATATACTATTTTTCGCTTTTTATTCTACAAGATTTTGGAGCGATTTATAAAGATCACTGTCCGAACATTCTCCAACATATTATTATCATCATCAAATTGGTTATCAGTCATCATGAATAGTCATAGGAGTTTGAAATGAGTAAGTATTGTTAATTTTCATGTTATGCTAATTTTAATTTACAATAAAATGATATTTCAATAAAAACTGCAATTTGGCATCATGGACATAATTCTTTCACAATATGGTAGTAGTTTGTCAATTTAACTTGGTGGGTCCAAATGATAAAGGGTTATTCCTTCTTTCTGTTTGATAAATTATAATTATTTTCAAGTTTAGATTTGTGACTGTGCGATGATATTTCCTGTACCATATAATTCTATATCCGCATATAGTTAGACCTTGAAGTGAAAGCTATTCCGTTGTTATTTATATTTCGTTGCAGTTTCTTAGGCAAGAATAGCTATTTGAACGACTAGCTTATCAGAATCAGAAGTGCTTTTTTATCATTGAATATCCACTTTCTCGCCAAACCTAACCTAAGGCTGAGATACAGTATAAAATATTTACAAACAATATTCTTAAAACTCGCGGTAAGATAAAATTGAAAAAATTCATCAAATATAAAAATTATAAAAAGGTTGATAATACTTTGGTCATATTAGGTAATGAGAATAAAATATTTTCCATTCAGCATACATTTTTCTATACCTAGTGAGGTACGCCCTCAAATTTTATATAAATTTGAATGAACAATTTCAAAGTTCGTACGTCGCTATATCAAAAAATTTCACCCTTTTTTTATGACATCCTGTAATAGTCTTGTGGTGATCAGATAAGACTTAAAATTTTCAATTGTTTTATGTTCTGGTTCCCATGAATAGGAAAATCCTGTTATTTAGAGAAAATCGTGAGAAAATAGGCATGAATTGTTGTTTTTCTTGAATTTCTGCAGTGTAAGCCTTAGGTAACATCTCCCATGCCAGTGATCAATGAAACAGAGATAGATCGCCAACTTTTCTGCGGTGTTCCAAAGAAGTTTCTGCGGTGTTCCAGAGAAGTGAGTGAGCTTGTAAGCAAAGCATCACCGACGAAACTAATGGCTTTCCTTTGAAAATAATTCAAAAGTTTCAGTGTGTTTGGAGACTGCACTTCATTTGGGAAGAGTATTACAGGACACATGGGATCTGTGCCGTGTGAATCATAATTAGTTGAGGAAGTTGAAAAGCTCTTGGCAGAAAAAGGACTTCAGCCTTTCAATACTCATTTCAGTCTTTCAGTATTTGCTTCAACCTTTCATTATTTGTTTCAGTTTATCAATATTTGTTCTAGTGTTTCAATATTAAGTTCGAGCCCTGGAAAGCAGATGTGCGGCATGTCTCCAAAGTGACGGCATAGGGATGTCAGGACAGCTCGACGCGCGACGGGTCAATCTCGATGGGATCGCTAACGGTGGAACGAGATGATATTTCGGAAGAGCATCGTACATGAATATATCTATAAAACAGAGATAGATCGCCAACGTTTCTGCAATATTCCAGAGAAGTAAGTGAGCTTGTGAGCGAAATATCACCGATGAGACGAATGGCTCTCTTTTGGACCGAATCTAAAAGTTTCATTGTGTGTTTGGGTGCTGCACTCCATATATGGAAACAGTATTCCAGAACAAGTCGAATTTGTCCTTATAAATCATAATCAGTTGACGGGAATAGAAAAACTTCTTGGCCTCACATGATTCTCTCATGGAAGGGTACTGCTGATGGTGATACCGATCAAGACATGTTTGGGTTTTATTCGCATTGAATTCCACCAAGTTTTTTGATCCCATTCTAGAATTTCTGTTAGGTCCGTATTCATTTCATTGACGATTCTTCCCCGTTCACTTCTGCATTCACTGGCTCTTATCGGAGCTTTGGAAGGGAAAGCGGTATGAAGGGTACTATCATCTGCAAAGCTGTTCACTGGACATGAGGTAGCTCCAACTTACCCTACTTCACATTTGTTATTAGTATATACTGACTTTAAGCCGGTGGTTCCCGTTTTTTCAATTTTCCTTGTTTTGTCGTGGCATAATTTCTCGCAGGTCGCGGCTCCGCGATAACCACCTTAGCACTGGCGCCCCATAAGGCCGGTAGTGTGTGCAAGTGTCCCCTACAGTATCGTGGAAACACAACATCAAGTGCAAGTGTAAGTGCGTTCGTTACCATTTGCAGAATCAGTTGCAGGTAGTTGTTTTCTGCTGTGGACAAAAATGCCACTTTTGTCCAGAAGAATCATATCATTATTTAATAATGATCTTCAAACGATTCCTTTATATGATTTCATTTCATATAGAAGTCGACAAAGAGATGGCGCTGTATTTATTTTGCAATGGTTATCCTATATGCATTATTATCTTAAGGGAGATATATTTTTTGAGTCAACTGAGACTCAATTGAGTGGTCAGCACTTGATGACTGGTAGTTTCCATGAAACCGTTATGTAGGTGTTTCCCCGTTTTGAAGCGAAACCTGACATTTTCTGTGAAATTTATGGACCACGGTAAAATAGTTCTTGTGGAGGCTTTGTCACAAATCTAACACATTTGAAGAACTGTTGTAGGACGCAGTAGGTAACTGTTTTCTGTTTCAGACTAATTTACATATTAATTTTGGAGGTTTATGAAGAAATCTGTAATGAATAATGATCTTCCGTCAAGGAATTGCAAACTCCTTTTGGAATTTTGTGCCAGACTGTCTGAATATTTATTCTTGCATCTAAAAGAAATGGAGTTCATTGGAATTCAAGAGCGATGAATGTGTTTTTCGTCTACGTCATATCAAGATTTCTTGTTCAGTACTATAGAGAGAAGACTGAACTTGTGACGTGGTAGGTATATAATAAACGGTGTGGTAATGTATCGTAATGGGTATTGTGTAATTCCCACCTCGTGACGCTATTTGAACCGCCTATTACATTCGGTCGTGTTGCGATGGAATGCTTTTGTGTTAGCGATGCCACTGATCCTGTAAAGCCGAGGAATAACGGCCTGAATAAGTTAATTTTCATTTGCCGGATTTGAACTTAGTTTTCAAGTTTAACAATACTTATATTGAAATAGATATAGAGAGGCTCTTTCATGAGAACTGCTCGTGGGGAAGTGAGGAAGTTTGCGAGTCATAGAAGAAAAGATCTGATTCTATTTTTGATTCTTTTGAAAAATATTCAAAGGGTATTTGAAAATTCGAAGATAAATTAAGTACAGAATGCTAACCTCAAAAATTTTGAAGGCTTGAAAAATAATTATTCATACAGCGAACAAAACAATCTATACAGTTGTACTAACATAGCTGAAACCGTGAAAACAGGCACGCCCATAATGCGCATTCATCGAACAACGGACAATAGTCCGTAATATATACAGTGATGAAGCACTCAATTTGCATGTTCACGCAAAGAATGAGAATTTCACATGTTCAACTATGTTGGTAGAACTGTCGGTAGACATTGGAGTGCGTGGAAATTGAATACACACCTACATTTTTCGAGGAGAAATTATTCAGTCCGATCTAACTAGAACGAACTAATCTTACGTAGATTCCACTGCGTGGAAATTGAACACATGAATTTTAATTGGGTTTATGAAACAAGAATATTTATGGGTAGTGATAATTCCCTAAATATTAGGGAAGAGGAGATAATTTATATGATTATCGTACACCCTTGCTTCAACACGTTGGAAAGGGTTTTTGGTCAGGAGAATAGGCCCGTTATCCAGAACAGTTATGTACGAGTTCATTTCACCAAGTCTATTAAGTTCAGGTAGTAACAGTTGTAACAGTAACATAAATAAATAAACATTTCATCAATCATCAACACAAGTGTTTCTCTGCAGAATGGTCTTCATAAAGATGAAGGTGGTACTGGTAACTAGTCCTTACAGTAAAGTGTTGATCTCGACATGATTGTTTTCGAGAAGGACGATGTTCTGTAAACCAACGTAAGTACATTCTTTATTCACCAAGTGACCTGCAGCAAATATGCCTTAAGATCAGGCCAACCACGCAGATCCCACCAGCTCGGTGGCAGTCACTATCACAAGTTCACTTCCTGGATTCAACCCGTCTGGCCCAGAGATGTAGTTACCTTGGTTGAATTACAGTTTAGTGCGGAGGCTGTAGGGAGACATGAGAAACAATACATTAGTGCACTCAAGGCACTACCGCGACGGTATCGCAGCGAAGTGAGGGACATTACATTATAGTCAGCTGATAATTAATCGTACCGCGGCTCCAAAACGAGCTCATTGAGCGACTGAGTACACCGTAGGAACAAAAGACCAAGAAACTTCTTCAGCTAGAGCAAATGGGAGATGACACACCGTTCTGTTTCCTGCGACGTTTTCAAAACTTGGCAGGTACCACTGTTCCAGACCCATTGCTATGAAGTATAAGGCAGAGTCGCCCGCTTACGGATATTCATTATTCATTATTTTCAAGATCCTCCGTAGCTGCGTCAACGGAGCCAACAAATATTTACAAGACCTCGTGACAATCGCATTGAGCGAGCCATGGTACGTTCAGGTGCAATAGACCGTAGATTGAACGACATAGAGCGAAACCACAGCCGACTTAAAGTCGTGGCTAATGAGAAAATCGGCAACACCGCATGGAAAGTGGATAGTAGGTTATTGGTGTCAAGATACCAAATAAGACGGTTATTTACTATTTTTCCAGTAATTTACTCAGACTGCTGCTGAGGGAGATAGGACGGTGACTGTCAGGTTTGGTGGTATCTTTTCCAGGTTTCAGTATGGAAATTATTATCACTTCTTTCCATCGCTCAGGAAATATACCGGAGTACCATATTTTGTTGAATATTACCAACACGTTTTCTTTCTAGTTCGTAGTTCAAGAACTCATAGTGGATTTTGTATGAACCAGTTCGTCCATAGTGAAGGGATGATTATATGTTGGGTTCTCATCTGTAGTGAAATGTAAGTTCACTAGTTCTGCAACTATAAATTACGAACAATTTCCAACCGTTGTATCAGTTTTACGTCGTTCTTCGAGAAGACTAAACCTATGCTGAAGATGCTCACCGCAGTTGTGAGCGAAACGTCCAAAGAAACCGCCTCCAGGGAGGTGGACCGACCACGGCCTCAAAGCCCGGAAACCATTCTTCACGATTTCACTAGTTCTGTTTGGGTTTTTATTTCTAGAAATGTAGTATTGTAATTTTCCCCAGAGTTGACTGGGTGATAGTGGTCAGAAAAAATTTCGGCCACTATGGGGTTGTTGGAGATTACTTTTTCATAATCTACCAACGTGAGGAATGCCGTCCAAGAATATTGTGTCAGAAAAGCACATTTTCAGATGAAAAATTATTATTATCATTATTATAGTCACCACCCAGAATTGACGGCATGGTGCCTAAAGTTATTTTTTCATATAGCAGCATCGTTCTATACATGTTTCATGCCCCTGAAATGTTTACGGGCTTGTAGTATATTAAAGATGCTTACATTTCCTAAAAACATAATGAACAATCTTATCAACTGTAGGAAATCCTTAAATTGAAAATGTACGGCATAATTTTTTTTTGGGATGCTTGAGAAATTAAAAAAGCAATGCTTTTCTAAAAAGTACTTGTCTAATAAATAACAGTGCAATTTTTTTTCATTAATATTTTTATTTAGTGCCATCAATAATTATAACCTGATATTACGTAAAACAAAAATAGTTAGCCCAAAAACCGGTTGCCGTACAGGCATTTATAACCTCTCTTTTAACAATATAAGATTTTATTTTATGCACCAACATTTTTAGAAGTCATAATTTCTGAAACTCATTTTGTGTTTTGAATAATAATCTGGGATCGATGCCGTACATTTTGCAATGATCTTGAAACATACAGGTCGAAGTACGAATTTGCGTGCGGGGCTCTCCGCCCTGTACCAGTAATACGTACGGCATTGCTAAAAAATAAATCTATGTAGTTATACAAATTCAATTACATAAATGCCTTACAGTAATAAATCACCTGAAGTCATAACAAAAATTGGGGAAAATAAAAAAATTTGCTGGCTCTCAGCACCGTTCTTTTTGTACGGCATTCGGTCCTACTTGATAATTTTTCAGTGATCTTATCATCTTGAGAAATGCCGTCCAAGAATATTTTGTCGAAAAATCCCTCCTCTGGATGGAAAGTTTCGTTGACTTGCGTACTCATCTGCACCGCTCACAACTGATGGCAAAGGAGTTGTTTCGTATTCTGAAGATAATTCATGCTGGGTCAAATGACCCCTCCAAAATTGTCCTGGGCTTGTAGTCTATTAATTCTTTAATGAGAATTACGTATTTCTCGGCTTATTCGAAAAAATAAGAAAAAAACATAGGAGAACGAATTTTTAAATAAAAAACGACGATTAATGTGGTTATTTCATTTTTTTCATCACAAACTGGAATAGCAATATATTCAATTTCATAGATATGGGAAATCTGTAAAGTTTGGATTTTCCATGCCATAAACTTCACATTTCGGGAGAATTTTCTTAACTTTTTTTTCTAATAAGTGCAGAAACCACATAGAAAATCCCCGTTTTTTTTCAGATTTGTCATTTGAAATCTAACTAATGGAAATAATATGTTATTGGAAGGTACCTATACAGAATGTGCCAAACTACCCGAGTTTGGTACATTCTGTATAAAACTACCCGAGTTTGGTACATTCTGTATAATGTACCTTCCAATAACATATTATTTTCATCAGTTAGATTTCAAATGAAAAATATGAAAAAAATCAGAGATCATCTATGTGGTTTCTGCACTTATAAAAAAAAAAATTACAAAATCTCCCAAAATGTGAATTTTAGTGCATGGAAAAACCAAACTTGACAGATTTCCCATATTTAAGAAATTGAATATATTGCGATTCCAGTTTGCGATGAAAAAAATTAAATAACCACATTAATCGCAGTTCTTTTCTCTAAAAATTCAATCTCTTATGTTTTTTTCCTATTTTTCCTATTTTTTTGAATAAGCACATTAAAGAATTAATGAGTAGGGCGTCAAATTGCTTTCCATGCGGTGTTGCCGATTTTCTCACCGCGGCTGGGGAAATCAAGTAGGCTGTGGCGAAACCGATCGCAATCCAACTCACGCCAGTCGTGCTTCAACTCGCGTCACCTGCACTTAGGACACCAGCCCCTTCGAAATCGGGTAAATATTGGTATCACACTGAATTCGGCAACGCAGCAACACGTTGTACCACACCTTGCCAGTGGCCATTGAGATTGAGAAACTAGCTGGGCAGTCGCTCGTAGTAGTCGTAGCAGGTAGCGATCCCAGCCTAACCCAATCCCACCGTTTTTACGTTGCTGACAGGTCCTCCAATACCAGTTTTTGATAGATACAGGCACAGATATATCAAATGTCACGATAGCGAGCAATCAGATTTCACGATAGCCAGCAATCGACAGAATCTATCCCTGAAGTTGGAATATGGAATATGGGCACTCCTTGCTTCTCACGTGGTCAGCTTCATGTCGGTTGCTCAATAGTATCGAGTGCTCAAAACTTACACGTATTGGCGAAAAATAATGAATCGTACAATGGAAGTATATTAACTTTAAATATGTGCGTCAATTTTGGGAGTCCATATATTTTTCAAACTAATTATTTTATTACTCACACACATTTTCATTTCTCTTCAAACTCAAATTCAGAAGTACACGCAGATGAAGCCGCGGGCAGAAGTTAAGTGTTAAATGGAATAAATGGCATGTCGATCATATTTCCAAATTATGTAAATTCGATTTATTCCTGAAACGACCAAATATATTCGCAGGTGTTTGTTCAAAACTTGGGACTTATGACCTGCTTTGCATTGAGATTGCCACAAGATGTTATCCTTGTTTAATATGAATGAACTAATTTGTAACTTAAGGAGTAAGTAATGCCTTATTTTTTAACAACCTTCGCGAAATGGCTGGACTACATATAAAGGATTCACATAATTTATTCATGAAAACATTCGAATGAACCCTCATATTTTTATTAAATCTTGAGAAATACATTACATTGTCTTACAAACGTGAAAAATTTTGAACTTCCTTTTTCGAGTGGAGTGTATTTTCATTACAAACTGTTTTTAACATGCTTCATACATCTGTCTGTCTTTCAAGTTGAAAATTTGCAATGCATTTTTCAATCACATTTGGCATCAGAGTGTGCTGAAATTTTGCACACGTATTGAAAACCGTACTCAGTAATTTCAGCTTCGTTTTCAGATTACTGAAAGCAATCTTATGTCACCCTAATATACAAATCGGGTATACAGCAAAATTCAAGTTAATTGCCATTCTGACAATGTTGCGTACTTCGGAAGAGGTTGAAAACTAAGATTTATTGCTTTCTGGATGTACCATTCATTTGACCAAAGTTTGAGAACTTTTGGAATTATAATGAATTTATTGTCAGAATTATTGTTAAATTTTCGATTCTTCATGTCTATCTCTACTGGCCTAAGAAGAAATTCAAACGAAACACGACCTACAGAATTCCTTTCAATGGTAAAACTTTGTTATAGAGTTTCTTTCAAGGGTTTGTAAGAGTTTGACAAAATTCACAGAGGACAGAAAGGATCGAAAAAACAAGATACCATCATAGAATAATTAATCTGTGGATACCACCAATACATGAATAAAAGTTGCCTAGGAGTTACCATGCAAGGACGGGTTGAGAGGGGATGGAAGTTTTTAGATGCATTGAAGTATGTGACGTCACTGGTCCGACGAGAGTGTACTATAATCACAGCTTCAAAAACACACTACAATTCTCTTCGAACAAGGCGTTTCATATAATGAAGATCGAGCTTCACTAAAGGTAAGTTCGTTTGAACTTGTTATTTCAGACGTATTAATTCACTTCAAAAGCGTTAAATTTATGGAGCATTTCTTTTGGATTCTCAACACAGTACATGAAAAAACAGAGTTTAAGAATTCAGGAATATTTTATCCCCTTGTTCCCCAGAAAGCTAGATAGAGAATGCGTTGGACAAATTTCTGAAGGTTTCTGATATCAAAAATTGCAGCAAAAAGATGTCAGTCGGGGGCTCGGAGAACCCTCCTCCTCGTAAGTAATTGCATAGACTCGCGAAAATAAACAACAAGTGAATGAATCTAAACTTTGTTCAAATCCTTAACATATTGTTGCAACTTGAATACGAAATGAACAAAAACAACTTAATATTCTGGAATTTATCAAAATCTAAAAGAGTTACGAACTAGGATCATTCCTTCTAATTCGTACTCTGGTGGGCCTAAATCGTACTTTAGGAATTTAAGTACTACAATCGAGACAATCGACAATTGTCGCATTGATATTTTTTTTTTTGGATTGAAGTGGCCGTTACCTGATGGAAATCCATAGTTATGACACTAAGGTAAAAAACGATTAGAATTTCCACAAAATTTATTGTCTTTGTGACATGTTTCGATACACAGTATCGAAACATGTGAATTTTGTGGAAATTTTAATCGTTTTTTACCTTAGTGTCATAGCATTGATAAGCAACTGTCCTTTTGTTAACTCCAGCACAAAGATCATGTATAGAGATCGCAAGCTGTGCACTGAATCATGCTTTCCTTCGTATATTCATCGCAAATTATGCAGTATCATTCCTTATCCTCACTGCTTCCTGACGCTTTCTTCTTCTTTCTTACGATTGTTTTTAACTTCTAACTTTTCCTCCTATTTTCTTTATTTAGATCCAATTTCACTTTCCTATTGTTTCCGTCATTGATCTTTTTTCAAGATCATTTTTATACGGCTCTCTGTTAAAACCTGAGATGCAGTGGTGCCGTTTGACAATTTATTTTCTATAATCTTTAATTTGGGAATGGGTGAGAGCTCCTAGAGATGAGATCTAATATCTTTAGGCGTAGCTATTTTATCAGCAGTGTAGGCCTGGTGGTCTCTCTGAACGGGTGGCTTCTGAACTGGAAGTTTCTCTACTGGCGATTGTACAATTTCTTCTTTATTCGGAAAATTAAACTGTTTTACCACACAACTGCTTGTAGATGGCTGTGGATTATCGAAAGGGTCTATTTGTTCTGTGCTTGCTCTTAAACCTCTGTTATCTAAATATTCTGCATGTTTGTTGACGCTTCCAGAACTTACGGTGTCCTTCATTTCTTCATAATTCTCTTCAATAATATTTATATCCTCCTTGTCTTCTAAACTAGTCTTGCAAAGTAATCTTCGTCTCTGATCTTAAATCCGTGCAACAGTCTGGCAATATCTGCCTGTTTTATAACACTACCCGGATGTGTGCGCGTTCAGATCTCAGAAGCTTCATTGAAATGATACTACAAAGATTTGAAGAAGGATTTGTCCAAAGGTTGGAGATGGTGCGAGGTATGTGCTACAGCTACTCCACCGTCATTTAATCTCAGGTACAGTTGCTCAAGAAATGCGAATATTGCATCATTGGTACTTTTAGAGGTCTGAAAGCCACACTGATTTGTACTAAGAATTACATGTTTTCCTATAACAGCTACCATTCTTTTTTTAACTAATCATTCGATTACTTTTAATAAAGCAGGTAGCAAAGCAATTGGTCGAAAATTTGTAGGAGAATCGTGGTCACCACCTTTACATAATGGAATAATGTTTGCAATTTTCAAGCAGCTAGGAAAAACACCAGTAGAAAAAGAATGGTTGACTACTTCTGCCAAAACTTATAAAAGTGTAAGTGGTAATTTGAGTAGTATATTCAGAGGTAATATAATAAGTGTGTGTATGATTATTACCGATACATTTTGGAATATTAATGAACTGCAATCCCAAAGCTGAAAATATATATTTTCTTGCATTGGGATTGCCAATGAATTGATATTCCAAAAAATTATAGGTTATTAATCATACCATGAATTATATTCGGGGCGACAATATATCGATTTGAAATAAAGAAAAATCGTGTCACCTGGTAATTGATGCTTTACTTCTAGCCGTATTCAACGGAATACTCTTTTCCACTGCCTCATCTATGATACCAATGGACATTTGTCCCCAACGATCGCTCATATTGATAAATAAATATAACTAGTCAAAGCACATACATTTGACGTTTATAATTTAAATCATTTGCACTTGACAGTTAGTGAAACAAAAACTAAGCAGGTTTATCACCGTGAAAATTCAGCGACAAGCTATATTTTCAGTTGTAATATCACAAGAGAGTGAGAATAAAGTGACAATAGTTCGTCAGGTTTTTCGAAAACTTGTTGCCAAATGGCAACAAGTTTGAGAAAAAATGTGGAGAATTATTTTTTACTTTATCGAACTCTCGTGTGGTATTCGATACATTATTTTTTGATGCTCCGGCCAATCATAGACACATTCTCTATATAACATTTTTATTCATAACGGTTATCTAAATCACTCTAAAGATAATGAAGTATCGAAATTAAACTGCATTGAGTTTTGAACATGAAATATACAATTATTATAAATGTTTTGTCCTTGAGTGGATGATTTCGTAACATTGTTTTGTTCTGTGGCGTTAAAAGTTACTGCTGTCTCTCTGTCCCTTAGGTTATCAATTAAATTTGCATGATGTTCATTATCCAACTGTAGGTAAGGCTTTAAGGAATTAGATGATCTGTGACCCGTAATTTTTATAATTTCCTGCTCATTGACTCATGCTTTGGCAAGATGAGACACTGCAGTTGACCGTGCGGAGTGGTTCGTAATTTTAATTCTTTTAGTATCCAATCCTATCATCTCTGCAGATTCCTTCACCCACTTTGACATAATGTTAACTCTAATTGGCATATTTTTGCACCATCCTGAAGAATATGGTTTATCCCAAGCTATGTTCACAGTTAGAAAAAGTCTGTCACTCTTAATATTTGCATTTCTCTTACTTAGTAACTTCTTGAGCAACCTAACAGGACAATTATCAGTATTTTTGGTATTTGGTATTAACCACTTACTGTAGGTACATCTTTGTGCTCCACCTTGCGCTGGTTTGGAGAATATCGGGTTATACTTCCAGTGGCTAAACCTGTTTTGTTCGTTTCGTCTTTGAAATAATGCACTAAACATTGAGAGCCTTCTCCACCACGCCATGCTAGTTTATAAGCGGCAATAAGGTAGAATTTCTTCTGCAAACCTGACGGTGTGTTCTCATCGTAGCGCTTCATCATTTCTAAGATTTCATCTTTACTTAAAATGTCAGAACTTTGCTTCCTTTTAACAGGTTCTTTTTGTAGTAACTTAGGCTTCGTGTGACAATCTCTGTCATTCTTTATTATTTTTTGGGACATATAGTAGTTTTAGAAAAAACAAAAAAAAAATGTCAGATAGACTTTTTGAAAAATATTAGTTATTGTCAGAAGAAGAAAAAGTTTGTAATTTCCGAAAATATTGTATTTGGGCGTTCCCTCAAGGAATAAATTGCGTTTTGTGTAATTTTGCGTAGTTTACTTCCGAACCAGTGACCAAGAGAACGGCGGGTAGCTTTTCGTCTGGGTCACGACATTTTTGGCGACCGTGACAGGACAGTAGGGACGTATAGTTTTCGGGAGTTTCACGGACATCTCGAATTTCAAATAGACAAACTTTTACGCGGATTTCGGTTTCGAAGGTTTCAAGTACAAATCACGCGTGGTTCTGGCCAAGTTTGTTATTTTGTGCGATTGCGAGATGGAACAGAGTAAAAAGCATAGGTCCGTACTTCGTTCCGCCTTCACGAAGAAGGCAAATGAGTTAGACCAGTTGATTTCAGCCGAAGTTAAGGATATGCAGCAGATTGAGGTAACTTGGGAGATTTTGCAGCAGAAACATGATGCTCTAGTCGTTTCTGATAGCGAAATTTATAATGCCCTTCTAACACAAAATGCGAGCGAGGAGGATTTGGAACTAGAAATGGAGTCTAGCGATGTGTATAGGGTGAAGTATACTACACTGAAGGTACGTTTCAACAAGCTGGGTCAGGATGATGAAGTCAGGTCAGTACTTCTTTCTGAACAATCATTTACACGATATGAGACAGGTAGGCGTAAATTTAAGCTTCCTACTATTGAAAAATTCAGTGGAGACATTCGAGAATGGCTTTCATTTTGGGCTCAATTTAGAAAGATTCACGAGGATCCTGACATTGCAACAACTGATAAAATTGAATATTTGATTCAAGCCACTGTTCCTTGCAGTAGAGCCCGACAATTGGTGGAAAGTTACCCTGCCATGAATGAGAATTATGAAAAAATCATTCAAAGCCTCAAGTCTCGTTTTGGCAGGGAAGATTTGCAAATTGACGTCTATGTCAGAGAGTTACTAAAACTCATTTCATGTCTCATACAAAATCGAATCTCTCCACTCTATATGACAAAATCGAAACACAGTTGCGGGCACTTGAAACTTTAGGAATAACTTCGGAAAAATGTTCAGCAATGCTGTTTCCACTGATTGAGTCTTGTTTACCAGAAGATTTACTACGAGTTTGGCAAAGATCAGTAGAGTTTTCAAGTGGCCGTAGTGATGATTCAGATGATATTGATTTCGAAGTTTCTACATTGGAATGTCGTTTGAAAGGTCTTATGCGTTTTTTGAAAAATGAAATTGTAAATGAACAACGCATTTCTTTAGCAGCTGAAGGGTTCGGCCTTCATTCCAATAATATTTCTTCAAATGATCGTCATAAAAAAGACAAATTGAAACATATTGATACATTTCCTACTGCGGCTGGTTTGACAAATTGCGATGTTGCCAAGTGTGTTTTTTGTGGGGGGAACCACGATAGTGAGGGGTGTTTCAAGGCTCAGAAATTGAGTTTAGATCAGAAGAAAACCATTCTGTCGGAGAAAAAGGCTTGTTTCCGTTGTCTCAAAATAGGGCACTTGTCTAGAAGGTGTCATAGCCGTCTTAAATGTGTTGTTTGTGGCAAATCACACGTAGCTTTAATGTGTGCTGATTTACCTTCAAATAAAATACTCTCTGTTGATCCGTTATCTGAAAACAAGGGAAAAGAGGGTATAAAAACTGAAAATCAAGTACTGGCGAATCACAACAGCGCACATGTATTTTTGCAGACACTTCGAGTGACGATCAGTTGCGGAGATCGATCTCGCAAAGTACGTGTCCTCATTGACAGTGGTTCGCAACGTTCATATGTCTTGAAGTCGACCGTTCTTCAAATGGGATATGTACCCAAACGAACGGAATTTCTTGTACATAGTTTATTTGGTGGCACACAAACTTCAGGACATAGTCATAACTGTTATGATATAAAATTAACAGAGGAAGACTATTCATGTACATTCGAAGCTCTAGATCAACCGAAGATATGTAATGAAATACCTTCCATATTTTATGGTAGATGGATGGAAGAGTTGAAAACATTGCATATCGATTTACATGACACTGCAGGTTCAGCTCCAATAGAGGTTTTAATTGGCGCTGATGTCGCTGGCAAGTTGTATACTGGGAAAAGACATGTTCTACCATGTGGTCTCGTAGCAGTGGAAACTTTGTTGGGATGGACCCTCATGGGAAGGGTTCCACCAGATATTCCAAACAGTAGTTCGACTTTGACAGTTCATTCACTCTTTGTGAAAGATGCTACCATTACCAATTTATGGGAATTGGACGTACTAGGGATCGAGGAGCCATGCGAAAGAAAATCACGTGAAGATCTAGCTAATGAGGTAAAAGACTTCTTTCGTAACACGATCAAGGTTGATTACGAGGGTCGTTACGAAGTTAGATTGCCATGGTTAGATGGACATCCCCCACTCTCGGATAATTATGCTCTTTCTAAAAAGAGACTTGAATCCACATTGAAGAAACTGAAGAATGCACAGCTTATTTCATCTTACGACCAAGTCTTCAAGGTGTGGCTTCAAGAGAAAATCATCGAAAGAGTCGAAGAAAAGGAGGCTGTTGCTCCTGTTCACTATTTACCTCACAGACCAGTTATCAAAGAAAGTAGTTCTACGACAAAAATTAGGCCAGTTTTCGATGCCTCGTCACATGAAAAAGATAAACCCGCCCTGAACCATTGTCTCGAGAAGGGTCTGAACTTAATAGAACTGATACCGACAATTTTGCTCAGGTTTCGGCAACAAAAAATTGGTGTCGTATCAGATATTCGAAAAGCCTTCCTACAGATTAGTGTTCATGAAACAGATAGAAATTTTCTACGATTTCTATGGATCGATAATGATGGGAACGAAATAATTTATCGTCATAGAAGAGTTGTTTTCGGCGTGAACAGTAGTCCATTTTTGCTTGGTGCTACAATCGAGTATCATATTACAAAGATTCGTAGTAAATGTACAGAATCCGATGGATTATATACCAGCGATACAATTGAGAAACTAGCCAGGAGTTTTTATGTGGACAATTGTGTCACGAGTGTTGCCAACGAAATGACCCTAAAGCAATTCATTAAAGAGGCTAGTCTCATTATGGCCGAAGCCAAATTTGACTTACGAGGGTATACAGATAATAATCTAAGTGATACTCCACTCGTTCCTGTACTTGGTCTTAAGTGGAATAAAACGAGGGATACATTGACTATTAATGAAGATTGTTTCGAATCTGTTGATAGTATTCAAGCTGAGGTTATCACAAAGAGGTTCATTCTTTCTATGGCTCAACGTTTATTTGATCCTATTGGCTTTACTTGTCCAGTTTCTGTTGGTCCAAAATTATTACTTCAGCGAATATGGGAGAAAAAATTGTCATGGGATTTACCCGTGGATGAAAACATTGCCAATGATTTTTGTAAATGGGTAAAAGAGCTTACATATCTGATGAAGATAGAGGTTCCCAGATGGATACATGCTGGATCCGAAGACGCTGATGATTGGAGCATACATACATTTTGTGATTCCAGCAAGAAAGCGTATTCTTCCGTTATTTTTCTGAGAGTAGCACACCATAACCAAGTATCTGTATTTTTACTCGCTGCTAAAACAAGAGTAGCACCATTAAAGAGTATATCCATACCTCGATTGGAGTTGATGGCTGCAACGATCGGTTCTAGGTTGTATGCTTCGATTCAAGGAATCTTTGGCAGACCTATTGAATGTTTCTTCTGGAGTGACTCATCCACCGTGATTTCATGGATTCGTCGTACTGAAGAATGGGCTACCTTTGTATGGAATCGAGTTGCAGAAATTCGCACCTTGACATCGATTGAGACATGGCGACATGTACCAGGTGTTCTAAACCCAGCCGATCTTCCTTCCCGTGGTTGCTCTGCTAAGCAGTTACTAGAATCGAGATGGTGGGCCAAAATGGCTTTACGATGAACCCTGTTTATGGCCTCAAGAAAATATGAGTTGCAATGAAGAGGAAATTGAAAAAGAACGAAAAAAGTTGTCGATCACAACTTTGATCAATTTGAGTTCTGATCATTGGAACTTTTCTCGTTTTTCGAAATATGACAAAACTCTAAGAACCATGGCATGGATTTTTCGATTTATATGGAACACAAGAAATTATGATAGGAAAATCCGAGGCAATTTGTCTGTTGAAGAAATCGATCAAGCTGAAGTGTTCATTTTCAAAGTTGTTCAGCATAAAACATTTCAGAATGAAAATGACAAAAAGATCAATAGTTTGAACCCATTTTGTGATGAAGCTGGACTTATTCGCTTGAGAACTCCAATATCCCGGCGAAACGATGTTGCGGACTTTTGCTTTCCTATTGTCTTACCTGGCAAACATCCGATCGTAAATCGTTTGATTTCAAAATTTCATGAAAATTCTTGTCATGTAGGCACCCAAGGACTACTGGGCATGCTCAGACAAAAGTATTGGATATTGGGTGGACGTCGTTCAATTCGGTCGGTTATATCAAAGTGCGTTATTTGTAAAAGACAGAATGCCAAACACTTAGATGTTCAAACACCTCCTCTACCAGTGGATCGAGTTCGCGACGCTGTAGCTTTCGAAGTCACTGGCGTAGATTTCGCTGGACCGTTGTTTCTGAAGACTGGGGAAAAAGTTTGGGTGGTGTTTGTTCACATGTGCCGTGTATCGCGCTGTGCATCTTGAACTGTCTATTTCTCTGTCTGCGCCGAATTTTATACAGACTCTTCGACGATTTGTCGCGAGACGTGGACGACCAAAGACTATATATAGTGATAACGGAACAAACTTTAGCGGAACCGAAAACGCGTTCAATAAACTAGATTGGGATACGATTACCGAATATAGTTCAGTGCAAAGAATTAAATGGCGTTTTAACCCTCCAACGGCTGCGTGGTGGGGCGGATTTTGGGAGAGACTTATCGGTATTTTGAAAGGACTTTTGCGTAAGGTTTTAGGTCGTGCTTCGCTATGTTACGAAGAACTCTTAACTCTAGTATGCGAATGTGAATCAATCATAAATACCCGCCCTCTCACTTATATATCGAGTGATCCAAAAGATCTGGTTGCTTTGACCCCCTCTATGTTTTTACGAGATCAAGCAGAATATGGAATGCCCGATTGTGACACAGTTGACAGAGAATCTCTCTGTCGTAAAATACGTCATAAACAAAATTTAAGGGAACATTTGCGCAGAAGGTTTCGCAATGAGTATTTAGCTCAGCTGAAAATGGCGCAAAAGAAGAATATGCCATCAAAAGTTGTTTCTGTTGGCGATATTGTTCTCATTGGCAACGACAACGAAAAACGAATGGATTGGCCCCTTGGGTGTGTTGTTGAGCTGATTCCTGGTAACGACCAACGAGTACGTTTGGTGCGAGTTAGAACAGCAAGAGGACAATTACTGAGACCTCTGCAAAGAATATATCCATTGGAGTGTGTTGGTCCTAAGGAAAGCGATGGTGGAAACAGTATTCCCAGTGCGAAGATGTCAGATGGGCTAACCAACGGAGCATCATCCGGATCGACTCCAGAAGAAGAGTCTACTGATAATAGTGCGGGAGTGTCTGATGCCAGTTTTGGTATCAAAAGCAGAGTACCCGAATCTAAAGTTTTTACGCGTAGTGGTCGTGAATCTAAGTTACCTGCCAGATTTAGCATAAATTGATATTCTTTTATTCTTTGACAGTGTGACTCTTTATATTTGTGAGTCACTTTTATTATCATAAAGTTCCTCATGTGGGAGGATGTCAGAGACACACTGTATTTCATGAATTATTTGATCAAACAATCTCTGTCATTCTTTATTATTTTTTGGGACATATAGTAGTTTTAGAAAAAACAAAAAAAAAATGTCAGATAGACTTTTTGAAAAATATTAGTTATTGTCAGAAGAAGAAAAAGTTTGTAATTTCCGAAAATATTGTATTTGGGCGTTCCCTCAAGGAATAAATTGCGTTTTGTGTAATTTTGCGTAGTTTACTTCCGAACCAGTGACCAAGAGAACGGCGGGTAGCTTTTCGTCTGGGTCACGACAATATCAATTTGGCAGTTTTGTTCCACATTGTTTTAATAACAGATTCTTTATGTCTTCTCCATTCTGTTTTCTCATATTGAATGCATAGTCCTTTAAAATGTCAGCCAATTTTGTTGTGGTTGTATTCTCTTCCAATTTGTAGCTCCTTTCCTCGCATGCATTTTCGTTGATTTTCTCACAGATTTTATCGAATGATGATGTATTAAACCGTTTTCGATTCATTTTTCAATTTGCATGCAAACTGATGACAGACGTCAAATCGAAAGTATTAGTTGTCACACAATAAAAACAAAATACCACGAAAATTCCCGCGGCAATATTCTAAGTAGAAAATTCCCACTATAATAATGTTGAAAGTACATCATTGCTCTAAATTGATGGTTTTTATTGGTTGCAAGATATGTCAAATGATAATCACTATACTTCCGATTCTATTGGTTGTATTTCAAAATTTGAAATCCACTGACTGGTTGCAAGGAGATATATTGGCACAGAAATATCATCCTATCCAGATGTGTTTTCATTTTTTATGTCAGCAATAATTTCTCTGGGCTCAATGGCATCTGTAGGAACTAAATAAAAACTTTCTATTACATAAATATGGTCTAGATATAAACTAGGGTCAACAGAGGTTGATATTTTCCCAGCGAGCTTATCCGCTACAGAGCAATAAAATTCATTCATATCATCCGGACTTACATTCGTTTTGATTGAATTTGAATTATTTTTTCCTCTTAAGTTATTGACAATTTTCCAGCATTCTTTTTGCTTATTGCTCGACTGATTAATCTATAATTATAATAATTATATTATTCATTGCAAATTTTCTTATGGTGTGAAGTGAATGCATATTTTTCCCAGAAATCTTCAGACCAACAAAGTTGTACATACACCGTAAAGGATTATTGAAATTATGAGAATATTATTTGAAAATGGATAATACCTACCCGAGGTGATTAATTTCAGTACTTTCATAACTTCTGTATCATTAAAGTTACCGAATCTACTTAGTTTAGAAAATCCATTAGAACAACCTGTGAAATTAAATTTTCGCAAATATTTGAAGTTGGGAAACGTTTTCTAATTCGGATTTAATGAAATTTGTCTGTGAAATCAAATCGTAGTACAAACAAATTGCAAGTATCAAAAGTTTGCCGTTGATAAAACGTTAAAATTGCTTTGGGAATGTTGACAGGAATTTAATACCGTACTCAAACTTCTTTCAGCCATTAGTATTCGGATAATCCTTTTTTTTAACAGATCTTATCATTATTGAGATTGAGGAATGATTCTAAGATTTATACATTGTTATTTATACATAAGAAGTCTAAAAAAATGTTTATATGTTATAGTTAGTCTAAGAAATAAAATTAGAATAACTTGCAAAGGCATACACAATACGAATCCAATTTTCAAACAATTAACAAAAAACGACAACTGTTCAAAATTACACTGGAAACCTGGGTTATAGTTTGATATAGCTACTCGGAATTAGCCAAACCCAATGACACATACTACTACTATGTATCTATGTAGGGCAGTCGCAGCGCAGCGTAGTCGAATATATTGGAGAGTTGAAGGGGGTTAACGTTTTCGTTCATTAAACGTTAACAAATATGCATGTTGATGTACAAATGGACAGCAGAGCATGCGCAATCTTGTGTTCTTTGCGTTAGCGTTCGTGACTGGTTTCGGGTGTACGTGAAAGAACACAAGATTGTGCATGCTCCAGCTGTCAATTGGTATGTTAACATGCATCTTGGTTAACATTTATGTTCATAATTGCACTTCATTTCCCTATTATCGCTTTGCGCTAGTTTCGTGCCAAATGTATATGTATAATAAATACATAAACGCTTCACCGTACGGTAGAATGGCGTCAGTGCGAGGTTATACAGTTCAGTTCATATTAAGAATTATTCAGTCTGATTGATGTTCTCAAACAAACCAGTCTATTATTTCATAATAGTTTTTCTGTTTTCTATATGTAAGAATTTTTTTGAAATGAAATTATCAGGAACTGAAATTAAACTTGCGCATTTGTTTGCTGTCTTGCAAAAAATAAGAATTTTTTTCCGGGAGGTACTTCAATAAAAGTAAGCAGTGAAGAGAATAAAACTTGTCATTATGATTTTTCTGTGAGTAGCAGGCTCCTCTGATCCCAAACCGTCCAGTGGGCCAAGCGCTGATCTATTTCTGAAACAATAAGAAAGTGAGCAGTGGAGAAAATGCAGCTAGCCATCATCATTTTTTCGTGATTACCAAGCTTCTCTGTTCCCAATTCCTCCGGTGGACCAAGCGCAGATCTACATCTGAACCAAGTACCAATATCCAATTCACAGCCGATACTATCGATATGACAGATATTGACGTTGAGAATTTTTAATTTCTTAATTTTTGAAATCCTTTATTTGGAAAAAACATTCAAACGAACGGAACTTATATACAATATGACTCGTGATTTTATCAATCGGTTTGTTTTTATATTTTTGCCAAAAAAAGAGTTTTCGTGGAAAATAAAAAAATTAAAGATCCATTTTTTGCAGTGAATCAGAATAGCATATTATTGAAGTATGAGTGAATAAAAAGGTCTTTCAAACACGCGCGATTTTTCGAGCACGACGGCACAGTCGCGAATTGCTCTAAATAGAGCAAGTGTTTGAAAGATCATTTATCCACGAATACTTTACGTTATTTTTTTCAGTTGGTGTACTTTGGTCAGTATACAGTTCGTTAATGTTTGAATAAAGGTTTTGCAATTTGTTTGCAATATTTTATTGGACGTTACAGGGTATTCCTGTCAGATGAATAATCATATAATTGTCATTTAAACTTCACGGTTCTCGAGTTGTTGATATAGCCATGGTAACTTTGAAAATGTCCGTTTTGAAAGTTTGATTTGCACACGCTGCTTTAAATAGGTAAAAAAGGGCACCAATTGAAAAAAATAATTATAAACTGGCTCAGAATTTTATTCGCTAAAAAGACACCATTAGAAAATTTCACGATGTTGAAAATATTTTTTTTTCACTTTCGTAAAGGGGGATGGGGGATTTTTTTTCCACATTTCGTAATGGGGGATGGTTTTTTTAGTATCCGAACGTGAAAATAAATCAAACATAATAATATGCATGGTGGAAGAATATCAGTTCATTATGAAAAGAAATTTTTTTTGCCAATTTCATCATAAGGGTTGAAACAATACGGTCGATCATAAATCATATTCAATGACGTAAAAGACGTAAAAGGTTGGATCTAGGCATCTCTCAGAGTACTTTTTCCAATTTTTGTTAAAAATGACTTTGAAATAATTGCAGAAATTTGACCAGATTCACCATTTTTTATCTCACTAGGTAATTTTTTTTTCAAAAAAGTACTCTGAGAGGTGCCTGTCTCATACATTTATCTTTCTTGTCACAAACATTTGCAAGAATTCATCCAAAATCGAACCGTCAAAGTGATTTTTGCTGAACACCTGCATACTCAATACTGAATCTCTTTTCTTCACTGATTCGAGCGCCCTCGCATAAATATGTACTTTTACATGGATACTATGGATGTTGTTTCATTCATTAAATTTGGAAATGAATTTTAGCACAGGAGATGAAACCAATAGAAGTTGTAAATGGGATTATTGAAGTTTAGAATATTCGAATGAATAACTACTGAAATTGATGAGCATTGGTTGTATTTACACACGACAATTTATTCGCCAAATCTATTGTTAGTTTATGAGATATACCAACATAATGACATGAAATGGTTGAACCCAAGAACTTTCATCCAACGAACAGGTATATCATATCATATCATATCATATAATGTAGTTTTTATTTTATTTTTGTCAAAAAAGGTAGTTTTAAAGCCCTAAAAAGAAAAAGCACCCATTAGTGACACATAAATAACTTCTGAAAAGGGGATAGAATGAGCTCCATTACAAATCTTCATCGAAATCGATGTAGTCCGAAATAATTCTGAGGTAATAGCCTATTTTTAACGTCAAATACTGGACTATATTGGAGATTTCAGATGTTATTCTGGAGTTCTGAGACTGAGGATATTTTGTACAAATAAACGGAAAGTATTCCGAGTATATTGTTGATTGCGATCGTTAAATCCATTTTCGTTCAAGATATTCTCATTAGAGTATTCAGTCGACCTCGAACCGATTACATATATTTTACATGCGATTTCAATGCAATTACCGTTACTTTTTCCTTCGATGTTGGATATGAAACTTAAAAGAGCTGTTAGAACTTCTGAGAGTAGATTACGGTGATGGATAGATTAATCCCGCGAGAAATCGGGCATTGTGGAAATTCAGCTCGCCTGGCTATTACAGAAGAAAAAGGATGTATGGTAGAGTAGATTTCACGGTATTAGCCTGGCTACCCACCAGTCCGCCTAACAAACAAAGAATCATGGGCGCACTCGTTTCAATTGAGTGAATTGAGATATGGGGTACATATATTCGAGACATGTACTGTGTAATAGACTACAAGTCCGTATAACATTTTGTGGGGTCATATGACCCAACACGAAACATATTCAGGTCGATGTTGCTATATCAAAAAATAAATGTATAGTTTTGAAAGTAAAATATGTTATATTCTTCGATAACTGCAGGAGAGAAAAATGGACGGTAGCTGAATAAATTGGAAAGAATGTTGCGAGCCCTTTAAGAATCTTACCTTAAAATCCTTATCCGGGGGGGGGGCGTCCTGACTGGCTAGTCGCTGGGGGGGGGGGTAACGTGAAAGGATCTCTTCTTTGATGAAAGCGAGGCACTGCCCGAGAATTCGTCGAGATGAAAGTACTGAGAACCGGTGTATCGATGTGAAAATCGCTCACTCGCTCGAGGGTTCAATCGTTACTGAGTTTTTTGGTTCGACCACTATCGATCACGGCCCGAACGGAAGCAGGCTTAAAGGGCTTGTGCTCGCGAAATAAAATATACTGCTTACACAGTGAGCAAATAAATGGCTGATTGACATGTTGATTTGCAGGAATGTAATATTACTAAACTTATTATAATTAAAGACGAACACAATAACAAAGAAAGCTGAGCGGAAACGCGACAATAACTTTATGCACTATGCTGAGTGGTGCATTTGACTATAATAATAATAACACTTTTTCATCTGAAGATGTGCTTTTCCGACAAAATATTCTTATACAGCATCCTCACGTTAGTAGAGAGAATGGAATCGGAAGCAAGGAACTTTTTTTATTTTCGGAAATTGAAAACTTGTCCTGGCTTCCGGTCCCATTATTTCTGTATGGCAATCGGTTCTAGGAGATTATTATTTCATACTCTACCAACGAGAGGAATGCCGTAGAAGAATATTATGTCGGAAAAGCACATCTTCAGATGAAAAATTATTTTTATTATCATTACAATCATTTGCACCACCAAGAATTGACGGCATAGTGTGTACAGTTATTTTTTCATTTAACAGCATCGTTCTGAATGTGTTTCATGCTGGGTCAAATGACCCCCAAAATGTTATATGGGCTTGTGGTCTATAATTCATTCAGAATATTTCGATGGCTAACAGGACATATTACATCGTATGTCAATTGTCGAAAATGTGATATTATGACTATTAATTCAATTGTGGGAAACTCTTTATGATGCCCTGATATTGTATAGTCTATCTAATATCAATGTCAGAACATAACAACTCGTTTCAATGCCTAACCGACAATTTCGTTCGATATATTGACACATCATTCAAATGATGATTTATAACTATCCAGCCAAAGACCGTATCTTTCCCAACGTCAATCAAGTCCACGTGGACCGCGGCGCTTCTATTGAATCTATACGAGTTATTGCAATTGATAATGAATGAACTATACATCCACTTGAAATTGCTTACTGATGAAGTTACTGACATGACAATCAAGACTTTCTCAGTAGCAAAAACATAAATTGAAAAAAAAAATCTATAGATTGATTTAACTCAAAACTACTTTTTTGGACATAAAATACAATACAATATTTGTCCTCTTAGCCATCGATTTCAAAACTGACAAGAAAATGGAAACTAAAATCTCCCATTTATCAGTTGTTACTTCAATGTGAAAAACGCCACTTTAAAATACCAATACGAAATAGTATAATATTGTATACCTACGTGGTAAAGTGCCATTTTTCACTTCACTGTCGTGGTTTACACAATAATTGTTGGTCATATTTTTTATGCAAAAATTTTATCAGTTAATTGAATAAGTGACAAGTTAACTTTAAACAAACATCAAATATGACAGCTTATGATTTAATGAATTTGCAGACATTGACAACTGCTAACAATTTATTTTTATAGTGACGTTTAATGGCGTTTTATACTTCCGTGTCAAATATGGTATGATACACTTGTGAAGAGTGCATTTAAAACACTGGTGTGAAATTGCAAAAATTCGCTACGATCGTTCTGAAAACATTCACAGGTGTTTTATACATGTTCTAAATTGCTGTAGGAAAGTGATTGTTCTTTCGGTGCACTTCGTATTTTGAACACTCGATAAAAATATGTTTATTGAAGAATGAAGGACACTGCTGGACGAAAGACCATTACCAGTACAATAGGTAATTCTTCTACAAGTATCTTACAGAAAACAACCACTGCGCCCTACGACCGTTGCATTATATGTTTGATACTTAGCACAGTTTTCTACGAGAAAAACTTCGCAATGCTATTCTTAAATACATAGCCGAATTTATTTTTCGATTCAAATGGGGAACATCAACTTGTTCCTGAGAATTGATTAGCATGTAACAATGAATGAGTTTATTGTGCTCTAGAGCCGATTGATAGTCCAATAGCTGGCGACGAATTTTGGAAAGGTCCTTTTGGCAAGTTGAAACTATAAAAAAATATAATCAATTGGCGATTCCAGGCCCGTAAGTCTGATAGAGCGTTTTTCGCTTCTATTCAAAATATAAAATTCCTTCATTTGCTTGCACCTACATATGCTATTTTTTATATTAACTCGATATTGATTCGACAACTGTCCGCCGGATGAAACAATTTCAGGGAGACCATTTTTATGAGACGATAGAGTACAATCATGAATTTCGTATTAATTAAAAAAAAACAGTGGAGTATCGTAATTATTGAATAGTTGTTGAATTTCAACACTCTGTATTTCAGAAATAAAGCGGTTGCAGACCTTTATTGATATGAAGAATTTTTTTTGAAATCGTACAAGGATAATCGCCCTCAAGTATCAGCATTAGTATACTGTGAGGTTATTAGATTCAGGGATATTGAGTAATTTGGAATCAGTAATCAGCCATTGATAGTTGGTGAAATATTGTACTATATTCGTATCAGAAATTCATATTACGATAATCGATGGGTTATCAAATTCAACATAACGGCTTTGTTTGACAAAGTCCTCATCTCATATGGTACCTAATAGAAATCTTTACTGAAAATACTGAACTGAAAATAAGATTCATTACAATTTGAAACAATAAAATGCCTGGAAATAATGCATAGTTACGGGTGTATCACAGAGATGATAAGGAACTAAAGAATCCATCAAACCTCGACAATGATCTGATCGTATAATCATTTATTTGGGAAGGATACTTCAAAAGAAAGTTAAATAAAAGATTCCAGAATTGAGCACGACGATTCTTCTTTTGGGATGATGATTCGGACGGAGAGCAGATGTAGTCTGTAGTTACCTACCCTTGCACTAATGAGAAAAAAAACTTTGAAACTAGTCTTCTGGTGGTCCTCCTGTCCGAATTAAAACAAAACTCTGCTGTTTGGTTACAGGAAGCCCAAATGAGGAACATTGCACAAGTATTTGTTTGATATAATGCAATACCCGTCGCCGTATCAGTCAGGGAAGTAGTTTTCAGACATATATTCGCGATAATAAGCCTATATAGATTTTGGGTTTGATTTTTTCGATTATTGCAAAAAATGTTACAGATATCCAAAATCGCTTAAACAAAAACAATTACTTCAACTGAAGAAATATGAATTTTACGGAATGAGAAAATTCAGTTTCTGTACGAAAAAAATTTTTACAATATCGATTGAAAGTTTGATTTTGTGGAGGAAATCCGATTCTTGACATGATTTTTTGGGTTTATGACACTTGTACAGATTTCTTTGGATTAAAATTTTTTCATTTTCAGATTGTGGAAGGTCATAAACCCAAAAAATCATGTCAAGAAATTTTAACAAGTTGAGCAATAATATGAAAACCATGATAATTGTTAATGGAAAATCTCATTTTTCTGTTTGTTTCTTGGGGTAAAAACGTTAACTAACAATTTTTATATTTATATTGAGGAATCGATTCCTACTAAAAAATCTTATTTTTCTACAACTGTCAAAAAAAGTCCACTTTTTTGTGTGGTTTGTGTGCGTAAAGTATGACAATATTTCACTATCAACATACGATTTCATTATTAAACGGAAAAGCGTAAAGAAAGTGCACTTTTTTTAACGGCTATTGCTAGGCAACCGACAGTTTCATGCAACAACAGTGACAGATCCGAATAATAACGAAATCCTGTCATAAAGCCAGTTCTCATTTTCTTTGGCAACTAATAACCTATAAATATCTGATATACAAATGTTTCACCAATAATATTTTTAGCATTCTTACTATTAAATAAGTATTATCAAAATTCCAAACTATCGCGTCGAATATTGTCAAAATAATAACATATACCTCTAAGGAACTATTTGACCAAATCAACACTAGGTAATCCAAGATAGATATGGCTGTTTGGCCGTCAGAAACTAGTTAACAACAATAATTAATGAAATTTGTGAAATTGGGCATCTATCCAGATAACGAATTTTTGATAACTATAAATTTAATTTAAGTAGAAATGAAAAGTGATGAAAATTGAACGGAGAAAATCGTGGATAGTGCAAATATGAGATTTCCTTGACATAGTTCAAAGAAAGAAAAAGGTATTCGTTGCTTCACGAGGATTGTTATTCATTTTGAATACAAATCTAAGAAAATGAAAAGTTACTTCGATGGACTAGTTCTTCGAAAGTCAATTCAACATTAATAATAATAATATTGACCTCGATGAATATGTTATTTTAATATTCGCTTCAAATTTTCCATTTTGCGGAATAGTGTGAAGAGAAACTCTCCGGCATACTCTTCGAACTTTGTTCGAATAATGAATCAATAAAAATATGCCAAATTCATTTCATATTTGCAAAAAAATATGAATTGGTTATTTTTTTTGACAGTGGTAGAAAAAATACTGCATGAAACTCGTGAGTAAAGTGTTTTTTTTACTCGTATGAATGCCACACTCCGCCTATGACGTCGTGCGTCAACATTTCCTACTCGTGAAAAAAGTATCACTTTACTCACTTGATACATAAATTACTATTATATTCTGGAAAAAATATTTTTTAAATTCATGTGTTTGGAAAGTACCTGAATTTTTTCATTCATTAATATTCATATTCCATTTTTTTAAATATTTGTTTTTTAGTTCCAGATGTGGGTGACGCGCTCGAACCGAACCATCCATTTATATCAGTATTTTCACCGCTCCATTAAAATCAATGAATAATGGTGGTGCATATACATTTCCTGAAAAAAGTATCAGCTCTTTTCGGGCCATTTTTCCGATTTTGGATATCTGCAACATTGTAACTTTTGCAATTTTTGCGAGTGGAACTTTATTTTTCTATACTTTTTTCTATATTCCAATACTAATCGAACCTCGCTCATAATTTTTGGTCCCTCCAAAAAAAAAATAGTCGTCAAAAAGCCCGTGAACCAGACTAACTCGCAGACCCTGAAAAATTATTGATATGGTATATTTTCTCTGGATGTCATTGTTTTTTTTTACAAATAAATCTGCCTTCAATATTGAGTAGGTACTCCATATTACTCCCCTGTATATTCTTCATAGTCATTCATTGTTTCGCGGTATGCTAAGAGAACCTTTTTACAAGCCTTTGGTACTCCTTTCTCTTGACACAATTTTTCTAAGTCCTTCTACTTACTCGGTAAGTATATTATCGAATTTATTGTGTAGTAGCTGATTCTTATGCATAAAAAAATCTATGTTAGTTTTAACTTGCAATAAAAAATTCACCACTGACAGAATAGATAATCTTTATTCAGTATGCAAAGTAACGTCCAAGTAAAGCAGTAAAGTTGAAATTATTATCACTGCTGAAAGCGTCGTTTAAATTTTTCATGTAATTTACAAATATTACGTCCATCTGAAAAATAAAATTATTCTATTCATAACTGATTACGCAAATAACTTGGCAATGAAAGGAGCATTTCTATAACCATAATGTTCTTCTTCAACAGGTCACTACAACGTGAAAATTAGTAGAAGTGTATGGTAACTGAGAAACATTTGTTCTCATTGTGTGACACAACAGTCGTGCAGAAATTCATTTTATTAAAGTCTTTTTTACCCAACTTGTAATTAATGAAGACCTCTTTCGTTTTCTGAGTATATGGTTATAAAAAGGGGAATGAAACTTAGCAAGAAGGTAACGCCAGAAATAGAAATACGGACAGTGTTACGCCTCGATAAACCTGGACCAATAATTGTCACAGCAGTCCATGTTTATGTTTATTCACATTATAACATGTTATTGAAATACTTTTTGAGGTAATAAAAACCAATTTATCTGAGAGGCACTGAAACTGTACTTTCCGAACGAAATGAATTATATGAAATATAAAATCTGTGGCGTTATTATACAGTGTGGCTTTTAATAGTTCCCCCCTCCTGTTAACTTTTGAACGGTTCGACGTAGAAACATAAAAAAAAACCGTTTCGAGGGTTTCACCACTACTACTTTTTGAAATGAAAAAAAGTCATGATTGCCCTATAGGGGGGGACACATAAACTCAAAATTTTTAAATGGCATGGGGGGTCAAGTGGCACATCGTCGAAAAGAAAATTCCATTCTCTTTACAACCATTTAAATTTTTTTGAATTTCGTTAATATTTTTTTTGCAATTCAAATTCGAAATATCAAATATAAATGCGGATCTGAATACTACTCATACCTCGATGAATTTGAATGGCTTGATGTGGACCAATGAAACCAAAAATTTTTGAAGGGTATTACCGATACTACATTTTGAGAGAAGAAACATTGCAATTACTCGACAGAGGACGCTGGGGACACATTAACTTAAAATTAAAAAGGCATACAAATCGAAATTGGAAAAAAGTTATGACCGAAATTCAAAAATATTTAGATGGTGCCACTTGACCCCCAATGCCATTTAAACATTTTGAGGTGTTGGTGAAACCCTCGAAACTGTTTTTATTCATGTTTCCACGTTAAACCGTTCAAAAGTTACCAGGTGGGAGAAATAAAATGCCGCACCGTATATGAAACTAACGATGGTTGTTACCGACCGAAGTCTGACCATTTTGATTTCGACTCTTATCCACGCACAATGCAAGTGGGCTTATATTTCAAGTATCTGTCAGATAACAGATACTCCCTTGGCTAATAACACGACGTTTACTGGATTATAGTCGACAATTTTTTTTAATTCGTAGTGCTTCTTATTCTGCTATTAATGTGTAGTGGCTTCCACCCGTTTCATCTGTGTCGAGACCAGAGTAACCAAATAAAGTGATGTTTCGGACTTATGAGAGCCAAAACCTAGAAAGTAGTATACATGTGGCCTTCCTGTCCGAACCGAGAATTCTGCTATTTTGTTACAAGAAGCACTTGCAATTTGTTTCCTCTGCAATAAAGAAAACTGCACAAGAATCTGTTTGATATAACTCTATGTCCGTCGCAGTATTAGCCAGGGGAGTAGGTAGTTTTCAGACAGGTATTTGTTATAATATGGTAGTGTACACGCATTATAGGTATATGGGAGTGACAAAGGGTAAAACATCGGTCGGCATTTACTTATTCATGTCATTCACAACCATACAAATGGAAAATATTGGTATTGGTATTGGTTGGTATGGATGGTGACTGATGCGCTGCGACCTAGTTAGATCTATTGTGCCCCATCTTCTTCTGCTATCTCAAGGTGTTCTCGTTTACAGCATCCCCTCAAGCCTCAGTTCCTTCAGGAATTTTAGGATTTTGAGGGGGTCCATTTGTGGTATTTCTTCCACAGTCAGCTGGTGTGATCCCAGTATATTTAATCTTTTGTGGTGTACAGCATAACACTCCATCAATATGTGGTGAGGTGTTTCAGGATGTTCCCCACAGAATCTGCAGGTGTTGTCCTCCTCTAAGCCTAGCTTAGAAATGTCTTAGGTGTTCTTTGAGTCTGCAATGCCCCGTTAGAAATCCTGTGATTGTCTTTAGACTAGTTTTGCTGAGGTTAATCAGTGTTTTCGATCTTGCTCGGTTGAAATTGCCGAGGAGATCTTTGGCCTGCCTTAGCCCTGGAAGTCTTTGCCAGTATGTTGCTCTCATTGCTTCTTCAGTTTTATTGAGTTCTTCTTGGAAAATGGAAAATAATATGTAGTTGTCCTAAATCAAACAAACATTTTTAATTCGTCTACCCTAGGAAGTGTGTTTTTATTATCAGTGAATTTGGTAGAATAAAATTGTCAAAAATTGGTGGAAAATATTTAAACGATGAATATCGGAAAAGTGAAAAATATATGCAACATAAATATAACTCAACAAAAAAATTACTATAATATAAATTTCGTCCAAGGGATTCATTCATTCTGTGAAGGCAATTTAATAAACGAAACTATTAACGAATTGATTACTTTCATTGCCGACTTCCACTGTCTGGAGTGTTTTTATTAGCGCGACGTTTCAATCGGTACAGTATCTCCGATTGTTATCAAGGGTTAACTAACAGCCAGAGTAATGAGGGGGACTTTATATGAACTGAGGTAATTAAACCAACTACCTGTTTTCCTAACTCGCCATAGGTGAGCGTGGTAATAGGTGTGCACCCTTTTTGTTTGTATTCTTCTAGAATTAACCTGTTACTAATTATTGTTTTTCACACATTCTTAATTTATATACTGGGTTGACTGAAAGCGTTGTTTGCTGGGATGAGGGACTCTTCAAATTTATGTTTAAACCAGTTTTCTTTCCTGTCTAAGACGTTGGCATTTTTCCCAGAATGCGGTGGTATTCCGTCCATGCGTGTTCGGCGACTCCCGACTTTGACGTCTCTCCCGTTGAGTCCAGGGTTTGTGTTCATCTACCCTAATGCTGATCGGTCTTCTGGTCTCACCGATATAGCGGCGTCCACATTCGCAGGATATTTCGCAAACACAACTTTTAGAATTTTGATCTGGATCTGGAACAACTTCTGACGTTGTACTTTTTCCCGATCCTTCTTAGTTTCTACGATACGCCTCTGATGTATGGTAGGAGAACAACGTGGGTTGGTTGTTGATCCTTGTTTTTTTTTCCTTGTTTTAGAACGTCATCCAGGAGTCTATCTGGGTACCCGTTTTGTTTCATATCTCTCTTCAGATCAAAAGACCGCTCAACATTAGGGTAGATGAACACAAACGCTGGACTGAACGGCAAGAGACGTCGAAATCGGAAGTCGTAGAACACACATGGACGGAACACCACCGCATCCTACGAAAAGATGTCTTAGACAAGGAAGAAAACTGATTAAAACGTGAATTTAAAGAAAAAAATCACAATCAAATTTATATTAGAACTATATTTATTATTATTATTTTTGAACTAAGAAATATGCCTAAATCCCATATTCCCTTCTGAACTATTCTCGCTTTGAAACACGCAAACACTTCAAACTAATATTCAGAACATTACTAGGATTATTGGTACCTATTAAAAAAAAACCTGCAGTACTTACTTAGTATTGAGCCTACATTATTGGTAATACCTAAACATGCTGTCATACTTACGATGGAGGGTGGTGCGAGCCATCCTGCCTTAATCGACGTTCGTTACACTTCCCCGAATTCTCACTATCCTTGAATGTTTCCAATCCTTGCTCTAAAACGGGCCAGAGATTCGACAATTATTATCATTCAATATTATGTTTTATGTCGAGCTTGGGGTACCATTTCTACAGTGTAACACAGAACGCCCATTTATATTTTTATTATACGTTCGTCTGGTTTGGACGAAAAACACAGTTGGTATATCAAGTTTCCATATCAAGTTAAAAAGTTACGAATTCTTTCGTTATAAGAAATGCTATGGAAGTAAAATAAAATTTTCTCGAATAAATACATACAGGAGTATCCTAAGTAATGACCGAAATTATACAGGGTACACCGTCAACTAATAACAGTGCCCACTGTTACAATTGGGGTGAATGATCCAGCGTGCTCTCTAGATGTGTCGGACTCTGAGGGAAGTCTTACTTGAATATTCCTTACGGTTGAAAAAAAAAAATATATAATGATAATGATAATACTCTCTCATGATCAGACACTTGTATGAGTGTACCTGTAGTACTACTGGAAAATTCACTGATTTTTGGTAGTGCATTTACTTTTGGGAAAACTAGATGTCAGGATTGGCATCCAAGAAACCCACATCACACTCATTTTCAAAGTATGTGGGCATCTGTCAACTTCGATATTTCTGTGAAAAAGTTCCTCCGGTACCAGCAGTAGGACTCTGTGTACCATTGGAATTCTATTGTCGACAGGATAAGTGAGGGAACATAATGATTGAATTCATGGGAGAGACAGAGAAGTGACAATTTACAATAGGATTGCACATTACACAGAGTCCTACCCCAGGACACAAATTTACATCCATGGCTTACTGAAGTTTAAGCGTCAAACCAAATACGTTGAATGTGTAAGTAATTTTGTAGCGTCCATTAACCCTGGCCAATATTTTTGTCATTCAACGTTCATCAATTTTCTGACTAGGTATTTCGTTAAGAAATAACCATCATTTAATGAATTACCGATAGGCGATTTTCTTCTGTGGTGGGTTACTCAAGAGACATTTTACACTTTCAAATATATTTTTTTCCTTATATGTAATATACAGTGCTAGTCTAAAGTCCGTTCCCCCCCTACTAATTTTTGAACCACCTGGTTTATCGCAACGAAATTTGGGAGACTCAAATAGGAAATAAAAGCCTACTTTTTCATGAGGAAATTCCAGCAAAAAGTTTCAAAATGGCAGCTGAGCGCCATCTTCAATCATTTTTTTAAATAGAACACCCGGTATATCATTGCATGATCCGTTAGGGACGATCATGAGGAATCCAACAACACCAAGTTTGATGCTATTATCTTCAAAGACTATGGAGATATCACGTATTACTTTCTCCATAAGCCGAATGAGTGGAAGAGAGAAACTTTTTCTGGCGGGTTAATAAATTCTCTCTCACACTTATTCGGCTTATGGAGAAAATAATAGGCGATACCTCCATAGTCTTTGGAGATTATACCATCAAACTTGGTGTTGTTGGATTCCTTATGATCCCTAACCGATCATGCAATAATATACCAGGGTTCTATTTAAAAAAATTATTGAAGATGGCGCTGAAAAAGTAGGTTTTAATCTCCTATTTGAGCCTTCCAAATTTCGTTGCGATATACCAGGTGGTTCAAATATTAGTAGGGGGGAACCGACTTTAGACTGGCACTGTATAACGTATGTCAGCAAAACATGAGTTAGATGTCAACCGTTATATTTCGACCGCGGACATGCAAATAGTGATTTACTTCAATGTATACAATTATTATTGAATGTTACAGCATGTGAGTTGAAATATGCGAGAGAGAGTATTCTTCCATTTTTGATTGTATAGTATTTAATTCAAGCTATATGAACATTGTAATATCATGTCCTGGTACACTTTTTCACGCCGCAACGATTTCAGTCTCGCGTGATAGGTATATATTTACGAAAGATAGGTAGAGTGATTTTTATATTACTGTTTTTAATATACTCTTCTGAAGAGGCCATTTTATATCAGAATGTACTATAATCTACCAAGATAATCCATATACAGCGCGAACGTGAATGGTACTCCCCCCTCTATTAACTTTTGAACTAAGCCAGATAGAGACATCAGTCAAAAACTGAAAAGAATATAGAATATCTACCACTATTTGGCAAAAACTTCGATCTTGAAGATTGTTTTTGTAAACGCCTTTTTGTGAAAATCATTTGAACTATGGTTTTGTTATAGAGATTAACATGGATTTTCATCAAGTATCGGCTATATACATTCAAATTTCGATCTTAAAGTTCCAAAAATGACGCTAAGGCCATTTTTGATACGTCATTGATGAGGCCTTTCAATTATCTTTTTAATGCCCCATGCCGTACAGAGGGGTAGTATAGGTATTTGAGCCAGAAAGTTGGCTAATAGTTATTTACGTAATCAGTTATGAAAAGACCGATATTTTTCGATGAGTGTAATATTTGCCAAAACGAGCGAACGGAGTGAGTGAGTTTTGCAAATTACGCGAGTCGAACAAATAAATCTTTTCATAACGTATTTCGTACAAAATTTTATCTAATGATATCATTTCATGAATGTAATGCAATGGTTTCTCCTGATATGGGACAGTGGCATTGGGACTTGTCAGAATGAATATGTAATAAGCAATATCAAACGTGTCAGACTTATGTCAAAAATGAGTAGTTGTTCCGACGAAATAGCGCTGATACAGAAGAATCGGCAAATAAAGCATAAATGAATTATTAATACCACAAAAATCTAAAGTTAGATATGACGCAGCAAATCCTGTTTTGAATATTTTCACTTATAATCTCCCTAGTGCTTGAATTATTGCCGGAAATTTTTCGAGTACATGAATTTTTTGAAAATGAGCCGAGTCGCTCAGCGACGAGGGTGATTTTCTTAAAAAATTCATGTAGGAGAGCAATTAATTCAAGCACGCGGGGGATTCGGTAAGAAAATTTCACACCAAAATATATTAAATTAATGGTTAATTCAACTGACTTGTAGATTATTCTGAGAGAAAACAAGTTGTAACATCAGTGGGCCATGAATGGTTTTTGTTGATATAATGACAGTTACGCGTTAGTATTAGTGGCGGTGTTTGTATGTGAGAAAGGAAAATTCATTTTTAACCTAAAATTACATTGCACATCACGCAGAACTAAAATAGTTTTGACTGGTCCATGCGGATTATCTATTGGGAAGTGCTGTGGAAAGGAATTCTTGCAAATTTCAGCCGAGTATTCACGAAAAGATAAGTTGAATAAAATTGTTTCAAATATTAAGTTCATCAAGTCAAGCATAGATAGATTTGATTGATATACATTTTTTATTCATCGTTGAAATGCAAGTTCTCAAAATATTTTCAGACACATTCGAAATATTTAGTGAATATATAATTATGAAATATTATCTCCTTTCATATGAAAAATAACATTCCATTTCCGTCGACCGTTCATTTATGATGCATTTTAACGCACTCAAAATCGTTGATTAATGACCCCTGTTAATGAATGATTTTCTATTAATCAACGATTTGTTTATATGCAACCCAAAATACATTGCTCTTATACATTTTATATTGGTTAGTACTATCTGTCATTATTTATTTGTCAATTTCCAAATAAAATTTCAGAAAATGTTCATTACATCAGTTGTCACTCAAAACCATATATGGTCCCGTGGCGTAATGGTAAAATGCACCTGGCTTACAAAACTGAGGTCGAGAGTTCAAAACCCATCGAGGGTACATTTTTTTTTTATTTCAATTTGAAAATAAATAATAAAAAATTATACAAAACTACCACTAAGAAAAATTAAACTATCTTTGAGTAGAGTTAATATAAATAGGAAATAGTGATTGTTTTTTATCGTAACGTTAGATAAATAAACATTGAAAGTGAGATATCTCCATTTTCGAAAACTACTGTCGACGGAAAAGTTTTGTAACAAACTCGTGAATTAAAATGGCGATTAACAATCTCAAACATTAACGCGCTCGCTCCGCTCACGCGTTAAATTATCTCGATTGTTAATCGCCCTTATTAATACACTTGTTCGTTAAATAACCATTTGTACATAAAAGCAAAATGTTAACTATCACATGTCAAATATTTGACAGAAAAATTTCCACTTATTAATTTCGCCCAGGGTACCCAGGAGGATAAAAATTTCCGGAAATTTGTTGGGTTGCCATGGCAACTAAATAAAAACCAATTTTTTGATTGGCTGAAAGAGTGAGGTGTGAAATTTTCAAAGATAAAATTATTAGTTTCTTATTCTATTTCATTACATAAATAGTTGGTTAATGAATATTACACAACTCATTTTCACTTGTCTCAAGTGACAGTTTTGAAAAAACTGACGTTTCATAATTCACAAACGTCATGTAAAACCTGACTTTTCGAAACTGAATTAGATAAAATATGTTATGTTATGTAAAATTGAAGTTATAATAAGAAAACTCATCCCAAGGAAATAAAGAGGAATGGAGGAGTCGTAAGTCATGAAAATAATATAGTACTTATATTTAAAAAATATGTATTATTTTATTCTTTCACTTCATTCATATTCGCAACTTTCATCTGTGAGTCTAGGAGATGAATATAGGTCAAACTTCACCTATCAGCTTACCAGATGAAACATACTTTTTATGAAGTTTCATAAAAAGACGAATACGCCTAAAATTGGTTGACTATCAAACTGGTCATGACTATATACAGTGAGTTTCAAAAGTTTGCACCATATGGGAAACTTTTCTATCATCGCTTTGTCAGAAAATGTTATGCATTGAGGAATACTTGTATTTGTTTTGTTGTCCCCTGTACACTTTTGAAATTTAAAATTTTGACAACAAATGTGCAATTATTTTGCAATGCACCAATTTTCATCAAGAATAACATTTTCTGACAAATGGACAATGAACAATTTATCCATAAGGTGCAAACTTTTTGAAGCTCACTCAAAATAGTTATGACCATATTTTGATGGGCAACCCATTTTAAACGTATTCATCTATTTATGAAACTCAATTAAAAGTTTGTTTCATCCGGCCCTGTACATCATCAGTATCCTCTGCAACAGTTTCATTTGCTTGCGTCTTATTCATAAGGTTATTAACTATATCGAAAGGAAGCAAAATATCTATGTCATCTTTGCTAAACGGCAACCTTTTTCGTTTGTACTTGGGTTACAAACTGTTGTGAAAAGTTATGACTCACTGAAAACTATTTTACTGGTCGAGATTTTTTAGCATGCATCTTTTATTCATTTCGAACTTCAAAAGGTTACATTTCTAACGATGGTCGGCGCTTAACGATGTTTAACCTGTCCGTTTACTCTTGTTCACCTACGGTGTTGTCTATTATGGCAAATACCTGTTGCAAAAACAACTGCTTTCCTGGCTAACGCCACGACGAGTATTGAATTATATAGAATATATACTTCCATAGAATTTTAAAATGAAAAAAAAAACTGATAAAAATTAAGAATTTTGTAATATTTTATAGAAAACTACTACTTTTCCCGCTAAAGTCACGCTGGACGTTGAACTACATCTGATGAAAATTCAAATTATTGTTGAACTAACTAACTAAATTTGTTGGGATATGATCAGTGCTCCATAAGAAATATATTCTTTTGTAATCAACGTTTCTTTTTTAATTTTTTTCTCGGGGCTCTGTAACAAGGGCTAAAGTTGACAAGTCAAATCAATACTTAAGGAAAGGTGTTACTCAAAAATTACCTCTTCGGTGTCAGAATTGATCAGTTAACATTGTCTGAAAGGAGAGGCATAGAGTAGTAATAGATAAACTTTCACTGACGAATTTTATTACAGACATACGAATACCTACTTTTACGAACATTCAACAATTGATAACAATACCATACAGAACAGTTGTTTTTGAAATTAGTCTGAAAAAAACACGTAACATCCTTGTCATCAAGGAATGCTTGGATATAAATGCGAAAAAAATTATTTCGAAATGTGACTCATCAGGTCCGAACCCTCGATATACTTTCTGGTAATCACGCTATTTTCTTCCACAGTGTGGACCATTTTACCTTGAAGTGTTGGGTTTGCAAAGTGAAAACTATTACTTGATTTTCTAGAATGTTAACGAGGACGGTTGTATTGATGGTAATCATGCTTTTATTTATATATTTATCTTGTGTTCACATAAACTGTTTTTATATATCAACCATTTTGGCCACAGCGTATCTAACCGCTGGCTGGCAGTGTTTCAGCGCGGTTTGTGCATGGTGTAGACCTCTGATCACTGATTACCGAAAACAGTTTTGAAAATTTTAAAATTCAAAATCTGCCAAAATATTTTTTTTCGACAAAAATGTAATCTTTCATTTCGTTTTGTTGTCATTTTCTACTCCCTCTTTCATTTATTGCTCTAATTTCGGAAACACCCAGTATTACTCTAAAAATAAATTTTGCGTGTATTTTGAATGTATACACACTTTTTATCACTAATAGCATTAAGAACTTCGAGTCGGGAAATTGTCAAAGGAAATTGAATTTTTTCTATATGTGTGTGGAAACACAGGAAGCGTTATTGAAAACAAAAATTATAAAGTTGGAAATTCCAAGAATTCATAGTTCGAATGAGGTGTATGGTGTATGTGCATTTTTTGTGAATTACCCGTTTGTTTGAACGATCCAATGTTGAAAAAAAAGTTTTCATTATTGCTGCGATGAATCTGATGGCTCTCCACAGAAACACAATACAAACAAACATCTGTAAATATACCTCAATACATCATTGTTACCTACTTCCTTTGTTCACTAAGTAAGCAATTGTTTGAGTTCATTTAATCGATGTAATGGAGGAAAACTGTCGGCAAATAAAAGCTACGTCAATCTCATCCTGGCACTTCTATATCCACGACATAAAAAAAAGCACCCGAAAGTATTTATATCATCAGGGCTCTGTAAATTTCAGAAGTTGAGTAAACATGCTTGAAACGTTATTGGTTATGATCTCTAATCATGAACTAATTTTTTTTTGTGAATATACTTTGAATAAGTATACCCATATTCATAACGGGATTTTTCTGTTGATACAATTATCTGACAACGCTTTTTGATTTGCATACATCTCCTTCGAATGGAATAGTATATTAACAAGGTTTGAATGAAAATCCGATGCGAGTGGAAAGTTCCAGAATATTGCCGAAAGTTAGTGAATTTCAATTTGACTTAAAAAATGCTGATTTTATGTTCATTACCTTTAATAAACTTTTTCCAAATGAAAACTTTCCATGAGCATTCCATATCACGAATTCGATAAGACATTTATTGATGGAGGATCATCAATAATGAAAAACAAATTACTTATGAATAATCCAGTCTTCTGAATAAACTTAAAAAACAGGTATTTTCGTCGGCAAGTTTCCAATAGAAATATAATTTGAGGGCTTTACATACGTGGTGTTACAAAATAGAGGCATACAGCTGTTATTCCCCCTTATCGAGTCTGGGTCACCAGATCCCTCATTGAAAGGTTGTAAAAGGCATATCACCGAACAAAATAATTTTCATACCATACAAATTCACAAATTCTAATATCTCTGATTTATGATGGAGTTTTTGTACAAGAGTTTTTTCATAATCAGAAGAATCAACAGTAACTCTAACAAAATAATCAACAATGAGTTTGTACATAATTTCATCTAACTTAATAGTACGAATTTATGTATCAAGTGAGTAGACCGATACTTTGATTCACTTGAATAAAAAATCTTCCTACTTCATCTTTCATTTGGATGGGGAAGACCACCTGCACACGCGTTTGTGGTTCATGCCTCTCGTCAGTGATAGGGTAGGTAGAACAAGATTAAAGTCGTCCTGCCCCAGCCCAATGAATTATAATCCAGTATAATAACGTATGATGCTTAGGTTGTGGATTAAAATTTGTAGAGATCAGGCTATCGAATGGTGAAGAATCTATCGAATGGTGAAGAATCTATCGAATGTAAAAACATTCATCGAAATATATTGATAAATAAATGGGCCGTGAGAGATACGATTAAAATTTAAATTGTCACATTTTGTGATGTCCAAATGGCTACCAAATTCAGATTCGGAATTCAATTCTGCATACCTATGTTATATATTTTCATTATTTAGATAACGGCGATTTCATACCCAAGGTCTTTTCCGACCTCCTAATTCCTAACTAAAAGTAACACCTCAAAACCATTTACAGTATTTATTTACCCTTCCTCGAAACTTTTTTGGTGTTTCTACTAGTTGGGAGACAACGGAAACAATGTCTTCTAGCGAAACAGGATACAAAACGTATACAATAGAAGTTAATAGGAAAGCCAATGAGACGGTACAGAAAATGTTGACTGATGTGATTAATGGAGTTTACAAAGAACAATAGCGTTTCTTGGGATCTTGTTGTCAGAACAGAGGCGGCGATAAGTAATAGAGATATTTGAAAATTTGTATCAATATATTTTTTTTCTTTATGAATCAATACTTGTTTTGGAAATGCTATTAGTTGTCATAAACAGATATTTTGTTGATATTTTGCTCCATAGGAGAAAAAGTTATTTGTGGAATCGAAAGAAAAAATAGAATTAGGTGCTATTTTCGAATTCTCAGAGGATGTTAGTACCTGAAATAACAAGTTTTATCGTTTGAGAAAAAGAAGCACAGACAAAAAAAAAACCCTGGAACTATTTTCGAACATTCACGATGCTTTGGGAGATGACGAGGGGGGTCGCTTTTGATTTAGATAAGTTCATACTGTTCGGTGACTCGCATAGATGGCTTCTCGAAGTGTTGAGTAGCGATGACGTAATGCATTTCTCACGAGCCAAGCCAAGCAGACTGGTGTGGTAGACAGGTCCGGCTCCAGTTCGTTACAGTATCAACTGCATCAGTTGATACGTCGCAAAGAGTACTTCTTCAACGCCACTGAAGATGGCTGCTGCAGTTGCAGTTGTAACATTTGCAGATTTTAACCAAAGAATGCCATAACAAAACCTGGGAAATAATCAGGACAAATAAAACGGATCACATAGGTCCATATGTTACTGAAAATTAGTTTGCCGGTTGAGCTAGGTTTTTCAAAATTGACATTTTTGATTGAGCACCAAAGGCACTATCCACAAAAAATGTGTCTATATCGACTCACCAGTCAATGCCATTGTGTCAGAAATGATTTTCGACGAGTTCTCAATGGTGATTTTTTCTTTATAATGAGCATTATTTTTATCCCAAAATTTTTCAAACATTTCAATGAGAGTACACTCTTTCAGGCTCATTTTTGCACCAGACGAATAACTCATGTCAATTGTCAAATACCAAAATTGGTATCGATGCACATGCGCGTTGTACATGTAGTCATAACCATAAGCATGAAAATTGAAAATTGACAACTTTGAAGGTCAAATTCTTATCATAATGATTGAGAATAAAACCAAGGAAATTGCTCTTACTGCAATGTACAGTTTCAATTTGGTTTTTTGACAGTGACTGTGATTAGGACTATGATGAAGACAGTGATTCATAAATTGGCCCTTTAATCTCTTATTGTTGGATTCCTGCCTTTGCCATGTATCCTATCAATAATACCATAGACTCAGTTGAAAAAACGGCGTACAGTGTTCTTTATACAGTATCGGAAAGTTTTCATCTTGGGTATGGTGGTTTCATGAGAGCGTAAAGAATAGCTTGCTATACGTTGAGAGAGCATTACAATTTCTCCTCTACTCGCTCGAGGAAGGGATATCGACGTGAGTTGTTAATTCGTCGGGTGGGGTAACAGGATAGGCTCAAAGTAGTGCGTTTCTCTAATTCAATAACACATTCTTCAATAATTGTTTACACAAAATCGAGAAATTCTACGGTTTATTCTATTTCGGGGATATCAGTCTATAAAAATAACATGTGTTTGCATGCCAGGACTGTGTGTGTATCCTTATACACTTCAATCCTGCAGGTAAAGGAAGACCACCATTCATTGAAACAGTTTGATTTGCCACACATCGAAATGTGAAATCAACGTGGCAGGGGAGAACATTGTTTCAGTGTGAAAATAGCTGTGCATTCGGCGTGATCATGAAATTCCAGAATAGATACGCTTACGCCCTGTCGCTGTGTGGTGCAATATGCGGATGGTTTAACATGCCCGCAAATTCTTCAGGTCTATCTTTAGACAGCGAACGTCTCAAACTCTGTGTTGTGTTGATATTATTTTCGTGAAGTGATATATTCCTATAATATAAATGGATACAGTGAGTTTCAAAAATTTTGCAACTTATCGAAAACTCGATTATCCATTCGTCACGAAATGTTATTCTGAATAAAAATTAGTGCACTGCAGAAAACTTGCACAAGAGTTGTCAAAATTTCAAATTTCAAAACGGTGTACAGGCAAGAACAAAATAGTAATTTATCCATCGGAGATGATCCATTGCATACAGTGGAGGTGAGATTCAATAGGAAATTGAAAAAACTTACAGTCTAACTCCATCAAAAATATTCTTTATTGTAGCTGTCTGTCATGCAGTCAGAAGACTGACATCACGTTGAAATCATGTAGTCAGAAGACTAACATTAAGAGGGAGGATATGTTTCGAAGGATTAATCCTTCATCTTCAGCAAATTATGAGTTAGTTACAAGTCGATCTAAGGAAAAAAACAAAACGGTTACCAAAGAGTTATGAATAAAAATAAAATGTGTGAACCTACCATATTATGGTGAAAAAAACACAATCAATGGGAAACTTTTACAAAAATTCTTAAACTAAACATTTTTGGTCATAACCAAAGACCATCCGCATCTGGAGCGGAGGCCACTCCACTAATGTCAGGGACCATGGATGGTCCATCCAACAATAAATATTAATATATTGAAAATAACTTTGATAATTAAACTGTGACCATGCAGCAATGTTTACAAAGTAACAAGTAGGAAGAGGAAGTGACAATAAATTTGACATGAATGACATCTGTCATGTGGACAGTCCTGAATCAAGGTGACAGAGAAGAGAGTGAGATGTTCCATGCTTCATGGAACTAGAAAATTGAGAAATTGACATATACAGACAGAACCATAGAGCGAACGAATTAATGTTTTCATTTGTATAGATTATTGAGTATTTAATTTTGGTTAAAGTTTTTATTAGTGCAGCATTCCTACGAGTAAAAAAAAACACTTTACTCACGAGTTTCATACAGTATTTTTTCTACAACTGTCAAAAAAAAACAATTCATATTTTTTAGCAAATATGAAATGAATTTGGCATATTTTTATTGATT